>OY728142.1:179167862-184167862 GCA_963277665.1 Viscum album
TCCCCTTGACCAATCCCTTGAATTCCATATCTACCCTGAACATCTTCCCAACACCCAAATCATAAATCCTTGTACATAACCACTGATGATTCTCTAACATACCACATGTATGGCACTCCCTCAGTTGTCTAGTATATGAACTATAGTAGTATCCTGGACACCCATATAGAAAACACAAAGGGAAATATCCCTTTAAAGTAATAAGTGACATACATTTACCCTACCTAGACTATCTATCACTACCCTATAACATCTCATCAAACCCAATATTCAAATCATTGGAAGTGGCACCAACAACTCCACTAGGTAGGCCACTATCCAACCCACCAAATATGGGAAAACTCACTGAATTATTTTACACCAAGACCTACCCAATGGTTAGGGTCTTATAGGACACATCTAAATAAGATGTTAGAATAAACATATTAAACTAACACCTCACCTATAATAAAATACCAATCTCAAATATATGGGCCTTTTGGGCCTCATTCTCATCCAAAAATGGGGAAAGGTGTATCAACTCCCAATTTCAAGTCGCATAGTCTATCACAAACATTATACCCCGTTGTAGCTCTATAAACTTCAATGTTTGATCCATACTCGGTAACTTGGGGAAAATCTTTGAAAAAAGTTCTGTAAAGGCCTCCCATTATAGGACCTGATGCCTCCTGGCTTATACCATAACACCCCACCACCTCCTGGTGGGCCTCGGAAGAATATAGGTTGCTAGCTTAAACCACCAATCAACGGATTACTACAAAAAATAAAAGATCCCCTCAATGACCTCAATCCAATCCTTAAAATCCTAAGAACTATCCATATGTTGGAAATCGTGAGGGTTATATAACTAGAAATCTTCGGCATAGTCTACCATAGTAGTTACACCCTGATGTGTACCTCCACCTCCCACTACTACTCAACAAAATACCCCTAGATGAAGCATCTATTTTACCTAAACCCCTAGGATATAACCAAAATAATGCTTATCCTCACCCTCCTGAAAATTTGGAGGTATCACAGGAGCATTCCCTACTTTAGGATCATCCTCCATCTAGTCCCTGGGTGGCATCATGAGATGTCTTTAAGGTGTAATTTTCTAAAATTCCAAAACAAGGACCCAAAATTCCTTTAATAACTTAAATAATAACAAAATTTAAGAAATTAATAGACATAAACACATAAAATAACCTTAAAAATCATTCCCTAAGGGTATACCAACAACCATTAGGCATAACCTCCTAGTACTCACCCAAGGCCTAAACATGTACCATTGGTGAATACACTTTAGTCACAATCATATAAAATAGAATCATCAACATGCACTGGTTAGATTAATTATATGTCAGCAATAATGTATTTGGGGAAATACTAAATATATTATTGTTTGAATTTAATTAATTTAAACATATATCAACTATAGGAAAATGAGCACATGACATGTGAACCAATGTGTCTATCTATGATGCACGAACTCTCCCACTCTCACCACCCAGTTCAAGAGAAAAACCCCATAAACCATAAAAATATAATAAAATTTAAAGAAAAACATGAAGTAATAATATAACAACCAATAAAAATAATCTCACTTCCTTGAAAACTCAAACTTCCACTATATAGGTGATGGTCAGGCATAATCATGGCTTTCTACTTGAGTTCTGACCATCTTATCTTTATTCTACCAAGACCTAGATAGTAAATAAAGAAAAGGGGCTATGATACCATTTTGTAATGCCCCATCCCAGTTCACTAGGATATAGATAGTTCAATACATAGCTTCATGAACACCTCCCTATATGCAAGAGGCTTTTGACTAGTGTAAATGGTCAAAGTCATACAGTGGGGAGACTATGCCATCGATATCAGGTAACCATTAATAATAAACACAGAATGAAGTAAAAAATGAATAACATATAGAAATAAACATGTAAAAGTATAAAAATTAATAACATCACATGTAATATCAAAATGGGATACATAAAATCATATATTTTATTCAAAAGTATCACTGCTTGTAGTGAAACAATAATATACAATGAACAAAAAAGTAAAATAACAATAGAGGCACAGCAACAAAAGATCTTGGGCTATGTCCTAGAATTACATCAATCTGAGACTAGATATAATTACTTATAAGCTCATTATAGGTGTAAAAATCTGATATTTTATAACATATTTCTCTTAAAATAAGTTTTATTTCTTTGATACCTTTATTTACATGAAACACTGACTTTAAATGAACTGTGATATACTATTGAAATATTATTATTTAATGTGTTGGTCATTACCTAGATGTTGGATTAGAGGGTATGAATTAGAATAATTAAAAAATAAAAAATTATTTTTTTCATATGTATAAAATTAATTCATGGGATTTCAATTGGTTAGAAATTATAATAAAATCATTTGAAGGTAAAAAAGATATTTTTTCTAAATAACTATTTTTATGCACAGAATGTGTTTTTATTATAATAAATTAAATTAGTCTCCATTAATTAATTATTTGGATTAAATTTTTATATAATATATTCAATAAGATATTTCAACATTCATATAATAGTTTTTAAATGGAAAATAATGAATGTAAACTCATTTTTATGCTTAAAAATGCATTTTTCTAAAAACAGTTTTCATTTCGTTTTCTACACTTATTTTAAAATGAATTTATGATACTTATAGATATTGAATATTTTAAAATGTATTCCATATTTTTAATGATAATAATTAATATTATTTAATAATTTTAACATAATTTTTTGTCATTGTGAATAGTAACTGAGGTAAAAATTCATTACTTCAGTAAAGGTTAAAGGGGTTAAATGAGAGGATAAAGTAAAGAGATATGGGTTAAAATGACCTAAAAACTTGTATAATTACTATTGTATGAATATATTTTTATCCTATAGAATCTTATATTTTAAATTTATCCAATTTTTATGCACTTAACTTTGAAATTGACTTTATTATATTTTAATATTCTTAATCATTATAAGAGTGTAACTCTTCTCACTTGTAAAAGGGCACACTCTATCCTCATTCGTCCACACCACTTGAGCCCTTTATCTCAACCAAAATATACCCAAAAATCTTTTCAATTACCCTATACATTTTCTATAGGTTCTTATCTTCTTAAAATACCATACTATAGGTCCTTAAGAATATATTTAAAGGAAGTTTCTCAAAGAAACGGTATATATTCTTACCGGTATTTTTCAAGTTTCATTCATATTCTACCACATTTAAATATTCTATAACCATATCAATGTGGTAAAATAAATATATTTAATATAATTAAATGTTTTTATTTTAATGTTAAATCCATTTTATATCTCCTTTATATTTGATGAAAAATAAAAAACAATGTTCATGTCTACGTACGAATTACCATCTCCATGAAGCGATGAATTTTATTTTTCATCACATACTATCTTGGATGGTTATATAAATTAATTTAATGGATATATATTATATTTATGACATTATTATTATTTTTTAATTATAATATCTTATTCACCTTCTTACCTTCCCATCTTTTGGAAAACAATAACATCGCTCATGCATATATGTGGATTACCACCTACATGAAGCAATGTGATTCATTTTTCATTTATGATTTACCTGGATAGTAATAAGGATATATTTAAAGACTATATATAATATTTATGATATATTAATTATTATATAAAGGTTAATTATTATTTATTTTAGATACCCAAAGCTTGACGTACATGGACGTTACAATACATGTGCGGAATACTTATAACAAAAACAAACACTCAAGGAACGTAATAGTTTAGTGTCTTTGGAAACTTGGAATATAAACTTCTAATCATATTGAAAGATCTTCAACATCTCCCATAACAATCTTCCCCTTTTTGTTTCCTTACCTAAAACTTTTCTTTTAATCCTGGGAGAAAAGAAAACATAAAAAGGGTGAGCTCAAATGCTCAGTAAGGGTAATCATGGAGAAAATAAAACAAACCATATATATTTGAACGTAAAAACATGAACATAATGTTTTAACATCAAAATATTGAGCAATGACATAAAACATAGTAGTACGTAAGGAATAGATCATAATGGAACATCAATCATAATAAAATATAATGGTAATAAATCATGTAATTGTTGAAAACCATTAATCACATTATATGATTTCCATAGTAGCCAAGGCATTGCTGTCAAGACCATCTTAGTGGACAAAGTACCTTTCTGAATTGAGTTCACTCCTCATTCCAGTCCTGTAACACTATACCGGATTAACTTACCATTCCAGCCATGTTTATCTCATGAGATATAAATCTTTACCCAATGCATTGGAGGGAGATATAGGTCCCACCCATCTCATAGTGAAATCATTCTTACGTGTTCCACAACATAAACATAAATCATTCATCATAACCCAAAGAGTAAAATGGGTTTCATAAACATCATCCCATCATAACATAATCCATATAAAAAAATGGATATCATTTCATCATAAGAAAATTGAAACCATGTAAATCATAGAGACATTATACTTTAATCATAATCATACTGAATAATGTCATCTTATATGGGAAATAGTTTTGATAAAACACTTGAAATGAATTCTTGAGGAAAATATCCTTTCTTATTCAAAATCATTTTCTTTTCACAAAATTCCATGAAATTTTAAAAGAAAATGATTTTGTTGAAAATAGTCATGAAATCTTGTAGAGTAAGCTTCATGAAAATAAGGTGTTATGAAACCGTAAAAATCCATTCATGCCGTATAAGTAAAAAAACATTCTCCTCGTACTTTTGTTGGAAAAGTAAAAAAGTACATCGCATGGTAATCAAAAGAAAGATTCCTTAAATACCATGTAGTAAAAGTAAAAAATGGGTAAAAAGGACGTTAAACATAAATGAAACCATTTTTAGAAAATAGGGACATGGGTGATAAATATAACCCTAGTAAATACTTACGAATAAACAATCTTGGATAAAAACGAGATTGGAAAAGTTATCCCTTACCTTAGGTCTGATATGCTTAATACGTATCTGAACCTCCTATATAATGATTTAAATAATGTCATTGACTTATTACAGAATAATATCCATTGTTATGATTTCATATATGGTTCACTTATGACTTTATATTACCCGTTCTTTTGTAAATTCCATGTTAAAGCAGCGTTTTGGGTAAAATTGTTTCATTTATCGTACGTGTTTCGATTTGTTGTTCTTGATATTATTACTCATATCCTGATTTAATTAATTAAATAATGTAAAACATGATTTATATATAATATATATTCAGTATATAAATATATATGATAGATCAATAAATGGAATGAAATACACCATTCAAAGAGACGGTAGGTCGTACGTACGCATGAACGTTGTTTTCCTTTCCTTATTGACTTGAACGGAAGTAAGTAGATGACATATATATATATACATAAATCCAGTAGCTTTATCATGTCATATATTTCATTATTAATCATTATATATACTTTATAATCATTCTTGAGAGGTTAACATGGAGAATGAATCTCATCGCATCGTGGAGACGGTAATCCGTACGTACGCACGAGCGATGATATCATTCCCATAATTATTTAATTGAATTGGAGTGGATGATATAATATATCAGAATCAGTATGATTTTATAATAACTATATATAGTTATTCATTACACTATTATACCCATCCAAGTAAGGTGGTGGTGGAAAAACAGATTACACCATGGCGTAGAGACGATATTTCGTACGTACGCACACGCGGTGATTTTGTTTTCCGTAGGATGGATAGAATTTGAAATGGGGTTATTTAATATTTATAATAAAATATCAGTATATAAGTGATACTGATGTTATTACTTTATAATTAAACAACTAAAGAAGAATAATTTGACAAAGAAAGAAACTTGAAAGAATCGGTAGAAGAGATTACCTCTTCTTCGACGCACCTCTTTTAAGATTCCTCTTAACGAACTAGAGTTGGTCTTTTGAGAAGACCAAAACCTCCCGAATTTTTCTAGGGAAGTGGAGAAGATAAATGTTCAGGGTTTGGCCGAGCTTTAAAGCTCAATGTTGTGTAAAGAGAAGAGGGAGGAGGTGTCCTTTTATAAGGGAGGAGAGGGGCACCTTAGGATAAACTTAAAATATTATTTTATAATAAAGTCTCATTCGGTTTATAATGGCTCCAAAGTGAATTATTTCGAAGATAAAGTGGGTATGGGTCGAAATCCTATCAAACAATAGGTTTTAGACAAGTTTAGGTCACCATTTTAACCTTATAATTTAGATTTAACTCTAAGTTAAATAATTTAACTTTTATCATGTCTTCTTGTTTTCTTACGCTATATGGTTAATAAACTTACTATAAACTACCAATAGAACCCCAATTGGTTCATTAATGTCATATATATTATTATATAAGTCTTTTTTATGAACCTTAGATTTTTAGGAACATAATATCAATTAATAATATAATATTTTTTTTAAACTATTTTATGTCAATTTTGACACTATTTGGTAATTGATTTTTTTTGAAAATCATATCAGAATGATTAGTTCAAAAAAATTAAATTAAATCCATACTAACATGTCATATTAACCTATAAAATTAGTTTAATTCATTAAAAGTCTAAGATTACATTTATTTGGGTATTTATAACATCATTTATGTTAATATTTCATTAATAAGGTAATTAATGAATCGTCATTGTTTCATTAATAAATTAAATTATTTAAAATCTAAAAACTATAAATAAAATACCATTATGTAAGAAATATTTTTATCTTTCTAATGAATATTTATAGTCCAATTTATCTTATTTATAAACCTATATTAAAAATGTTTTAGTTATTAAGCTTTGATTTTAACTATTTTATCTCTTCTTTAAATAAAATAATAATAAATGTCATAATCTAATCCAAGTGGACCTAAATGGATATATTTTATTCCTAAGGTTGTTTTTGGTCTAATTACACTTATTAAATATAATTAGGACATGTGTTAGGGTAATAGTAATATCATTTTTACCCTTAATTACCCTATTTACTTTTAACCGTGGTAAATAAAAGTAAAAAGTTATTATTCACCAAAAATTATTTTCATCTTATTGAACCACATTTTACTCCTTGATATTAACCGTGTCTCTCGGATTTTCGAAATTCCACTCACAGAAGCGGTAAAATTAAGTTTTATGTAAATTTTCAAATTCTCCTAGGAGGTGGGTAAAAGACGGTGAAAAGTTCAATAAAATTTTTATATATCTAAAATTATTATAAAATGACTCCAATGAATTACATTGAACTTATATAGTTATTATGTATCAATTTTTATCTAAAATAAATTTAAATAAAATAAATAATTATTTAAATAAAAAGTTGGTTTTTAAATAGTAACCTAGTGTTTTCACTATTCATCAAAAATTGAAAGTTTTCAGAAAAATACCAAAAAATCACCCTAGGCTAATTTTGATATTATGAATCCACAAATGAAGTCCCTTTTTAAAGATAAAATTTATAAAATTTCAAAAAGTGGGTATTACTATTCATAACGGCTAGTTCATAATAATATCTCGTTTAGTGAAACTCGGTATTGCGTACTACACACGCTATTGAGGAAGGTCTTGATTGCTTGTAATGCAAGCCAAGTTAGGGATGCGTGTAGTTTGGTGTTGCGTATAACATAATCAAAACTTATTTCATTTATACATTAAACAAAATTTATACTTAATGTTGCGTAGAACAGTTTCCGCAAAACAAACTTGAAATTGTGTGTAACACGAGCCAAAAATAGTGTTGCGTATACTACAAGCTAATACGGTGTTCCGTATAGTACAAGATAATCTTGGTGTAGTGTATAATATAACACATCAAAGAAATTAAAAATAATATATCTCATAAAATCTCAGTTTGTTACATTTATCTTTCTTTCATTCTATCAATTGAAAAGTAGAAACATCATTCATGTGTATATATAGACTACCATCTCCATGAAGTGGTGTATTTCATTTTTCACCACCACTTTTTATGAATGTTTATAAAAGTATATAAAATGAATAAATATTGTATTTAATAAATTATTTATATTATTTATATGATGTAACCATGACCAAGGTGCAAGGACCAGAACCGTCAAATCGAAACATGCATAGAAAATGGAGCAGTTTTCACCCGAATAATGATTTTAATAAAGAATTGTTAATAAATGGGTAATTTGAATTTATAAGTGAATGATATTTAGTAATATATTCATGAATATTTTTTGGTTATATATTTATCATAAATATATATTTTTTATATAATAGTCTTTAATTCATAATAAGTTGTATGAGACTTGAGGTAAGGGATTTTTGTTACAATATCATTTCTTTTCGAGATTGTTTATATTAAATTTACATCTAGGGAAATTATATTATCCTTATAATTTAATCCCCATATATTTTCATACTCTGTGGTTATTCCTATAATTAAAATTAATGGTACTATTTTACTCTCTTAGGTATTTTAAATTACTAAGAAAATGTATTTAAGAAAAAAAATGACCTTATTTCCACTTTAGTCTGTGAACTTTTTATTCTTTGTCTATGTTCCTTAAAATTTTTTCAAGAATGTCATTTTAAACGATTAAATACTTATTTAAATTCATTTAAAACCATATTTTAATTTATTTTCAAATTATTAAAAAATAAATTTTACATTGTTTTCTAAACTTTTTACTTATGAATTTTTACAAAAAGTGTGAAAGGAATCTTTATTTTAATGTTTACCACACAAACAGATTTTTCCACCATCATGAATATTCTTTTATTTGAATATTCATTTATAAGTTTCAATAATTATTTTAAAATAAAATTTATTTCTCAATATTTTAGGAATTTTTATTTAAAATGTTATCAAAAGAAAAGGATATTTTTATCACGTTTTCAGAGAAAGGTTCGAATGATCTTTTAAAGGTATTTTTCATATATGTAAACATCCTCTAAGGATTTTTATGCTTAACTGAGGATATGATATTATGATACCATTCACTTTGTTTCTATGTATGACTTATGATGATGATGATGATTTAAGGATGATTCTATGAAACTCTTTTTTTTTCTCATAGGTTAATTAAGTTATGATGAAATATTTATGAAACTCATTTATTTTTCAGGGGTTATAATATGATAAAATAATAAAATGTTTATGAAACTTGTTTTCCTATCATAGTTTATACTATTATGAATTTATGAGTGTTTTTATGATCGTTTGGCATGCATATGTATGGTTTTTATTATATTATGGTTGGGTCCCTTAAATCCCTCCAATGCATTGGGTAATGCGATATAGTTACCTCATGAGATGTTATGATAAGAGTTGACATTATTAGCAATAGATATTTTTATATTTTAATGTGTGGGTATGATTTCTTAGAGCTATGCTCGTAGATTATACATGGACATGATTGCAAATATCTATGTTCCCATTTTGATGCAGGAATATGATTTCTTCTATCTATTCTCATAAGAATATATATAGACATGATTATAAATATAATTATTTACAAGATAATTATTTCTTATTATTAATATGCCACATGCCTATGTTATGAATCTTGAATGATGATTACTTCTTTGAAACCCTTATTAATCATGCTTCTTGATATGAATTGATTTCGGAGTTTATGATCTAATATTTTCTAGGTATGAATCTCTTACATTGAGAACATGCATTTTATTATGTTATCGTGCCCTTATGATTATATTATTCTATATTATTATTAATATCTATCATTTTACCCTTATAGATCATCTAAGATCACCCTTTCTTATATTTTCCTTCCATAGGTTTTGATGGAAGGTTCTAAGTATGATATTCCTAAAAGGGTACTAATATGGAGAACTTTGTCGGATATTTTTAAGATAATTTAAGAAATAAGTTGATTATATATATAGTATCCAAAAATCATTAAACCTTAATGGTCCTCAGGTGTGTATAATTGTGATGTGTATTGAATATTAATCTAAAATGATGTAATATTTAGGTATGTTATGCTTGTCAAACCTTAGTTGATATCATAGGGGGGTTTATTAATTTTTAGAGATTAGGTTATGTAAAATATGAGGTTAAAACCTAAGATAACCTATAATGAACCAAAAGTGACATAGGATGAACCTAAGTTACATTGGTTGATAAGAAGTTTACATAAATTAAGACAACTTTGTAATTATTTTATTATGATTTATTACTCTAATTATTATTTCTCAATACTTATATTAGTCATTTTTTGTTTTAGTCAGTGGCTAGAACCAGAAGGAATTGTGCTAACAATGAATGTGACATGCAATGAAATTAAATTATCATCCTCATGAGAAAACAAATTTATTTTGATCTGAGATGTAATACCTTGTGGATATGATCACTCAAATATCTCGATCTAAGAGAAATAACATGAACCATGTTGAGCTTCAGAATGCACTAAGGAGGGAGAAAGATGTCATTGAGTCTTTTATGCAACAATGTTCACCCTCCTTCTATGGGTCTTATGATCCACTATCTGTTGAGAAATAGATTAATGTGATAAAAAAGATATTTTATATTCTTCACTGCTCAGATAATGAGAAATTTTTCTTAGAAATCTACCACTTGGAATGATAAGCTGGTCAATGGTGGTCTCTTATCAAGAACACAAAGAAAGAGGAATAAATAAATTCCTTGGAATTCATAAGTTTATGAGAATATTTATTAATAAATACTATCCTTAAATTCTTAATACTAATGTGGAAAGGAGCTTTATAGAGATTAAATATAAATATATGAATCTATTGGTACCTATAAAAAAAGTTTACAATACTTTCAATGTATGATTCTATATTTATCATCGACCCTGTGAGAAAAATTGATTGATTATTTAGCATTCTAAAACCTAGTATTTAAAAGGTGTTATTCATAAGATACTTTTGTAAATATAAATAAATAATTAAATGTTATTTGAAGGTAGAAATTTAGAGTCGGGACTCTAATTATTCTTCTAGGTTTAGTGTAAATAAAGGAAAATTAGAGCTTCATAGAAACTCGAATGGTAAATACCATAGAAGAAAGAAATCCCAGGCACCCACATGAAAAAAATATAGGGTAAAGCAATTTGTAAATTGTTTAAAGGGAACTGAGAAATTCTTCAAGTGTTGAAAGTATAGCCATCAAGAAATTGATTGTTAACGAGGCATAAAAAGGTCTAAAAATTCATCATAGGAGAAGAATAATTCAACAAATGAAGTTAAATGTTTTATATTTATGAATATTATGAATTATGTGAATTAATACCCTAATATAAAATATGATGATTATAGTAGGCCTCAACAACCCCATAAGAAAAATGATAAAGGGGAGGCCTTTGTTATCACAACTGAAGTGGGTTAAGACAATGACTTGGTGAAAGGTACCCTATACATCCACTCTATAACTATAAATGTATTATTTTATTATAGTTATATTGACTCCTTAATATCTAAATAATTTTCTAACAATGTCACATCACCACCTAAATAATTAGATGTTTAGTTGTTATTAAAAACTTCTAATGTTGTGGGGATCACATCTCAAGTTTATATCTCCTCTTTGATGGAATTTTATTGGAATGTGATTCTTTAAAATATTATTATTCTCCCATTAGTTAAATTTAATGTTATACTAGGTATAGATTAAATTTATTTATATAGATCTCATATTAATTACTGGGGAAGGAAAGTCGCATTTATTATTTTGAATAAACCTATGATTGTATATCAGTGCAAGGATTAATAAAAACTTCTAATGTAAATTAATTCTATTGTATAAGTATATTCATGAGGTATATTTATCTCAAATGGTTGGGGATAAACTCAACATTGAAGATAAACCTATATTTTAAGAATATACTAATGTATTTCCTAAATATTTTCCTAGTCTTACCCTGAATAATGAAGTTGAGTTTTCAATAGAACTCATATGTGGTGCTACACCTATTTCACTGACGCCATATATAATGGACATGATTGAGTTGCAGGAATTAAAGAAGCAGATCTAGTAGAATCTTGATAAGGGGTTTGTATTCCCTAGTGTGTCACCAGGGGGTTCAACTATTCTTTTTGTTAAGAATAATGATAGGTAAATGTGTCCTTACATTAATTATCAAAATTTTAATAAGATAATAATCAATAAAAAGTATCCTCTACCCCGTATTTATGACTTATTTGATCAACTATGTAGATTTCAATACTTTTCTATGATTTACCATCATTCTATATATCATCAATTGAGGTTCAAGAAGGAGGATATTCCCAAGATATCCTTTCATATGTGGTATAGTCATTATGAATTTATAGTTATGTTATTTTGACTTACCAATTCCCCACTATCTTAATAGATAAGATGAATAGATTCTTTATAGATTGACTAGATTAGTTTTTGGTAGACTTTATAGATGGTATTCTTATATATTCCAAGAGAAAGGAAGATAATAAAGAACATTTGAGGATTTTATTAAAGATCTTGTGGAAGGAATAGTTTTATGCCAAATTTAGTAAGTGTGAATTCTAATTATAAAAAGTTTCATTCTTGGGTTATATAATCTCAAGTTAGGGTATATTAGTATATCCTTTAAAGATGAGAGTTATTGAGAAATTTCTCAGACAATCCAAAGTGACCAAGATCCATATATTTTTTGGTTTGTTTGGATAAAAATGATTAATTTTTTGGATTTCTTATAGCCATGTAATCTAATAACCATGTTGACTCAAAAGAGATCTAAGTTCTTTTAGATAGATTAATGTAAAGAAATTTTCAAGGATCTAAAAAGAAGTTTAGTCAGTGCACCTAAGATCACACTATATTACAGTGGAGAAGGGTTCATGATATATATTTATGAATTAAAGAAGGTACTAGGATGATTCCTCATACAAAATGACATGGTTATATCTTATACCTCACACCAATTAAAATTCCTAATAAAAATTAAACAATTCGTGATATGGAGATAGCAGCAGTAATTTTTTCATTGAAAATATAGAAGCATTATCTTGAAAGGTGTAATATATATATATATATATATTAAAATTTTCAAGTAGAAATTCACATAGAAATAGTTTAATATGGTTTGAATTCATTAAATATTATGACTTCTCAATACAGTACTAACTTGGGAAGTTAAACTAGGTGGTTGATGCTCTAAGATAGAAGGACCATGATAGTTTATCCATTATAAGGACTAAAATAGATCCAATATTTATTTATTTATAGAATATGGACCTTGAAATCATAAGTAAAGGAGATATATCATATCTTTCTCATAATAATGTTCAACCATCCAACCTTGTGAGGATTAAAGAGGCGTAGAAGGAGGATACGGAACTATAGGAGAATGTAATAAATGTTCTTGAGTTCAACCATGATTGTGATGGAATAATAAGGTTCAAGAACTGAGTATGTGTCCCATAAATATCATACTTGAATATGGAGATATTTTATGAATCTCATAGTTCATTATTCTTTGTTCATCCTATAAGTATAAAGATGTACAAATATATTAAAGAGTATTTCTTGTGGGATAACATGAAAATAGTTATTGTAGAGTATATATATTTATTCTTAGTATTTCAATACGTTGAGGCTGAGAGATATAATTCTAAGGGTATATTACAACCATTACCCATACCAAAATTGAAATGGGAAAACATTATCATAGATTTCATCATCAGACTCTCTAAAACATCTAAAGGGCATAATGTTATTTTGGTTACAGTCGATCACCTTATGAAGTAAGCATGTTTCATTATAATAAGAGAATATTTTTATCATGATCCAATTTATATGATATAAATTAAGAAAATGTTAAGGTTTAATGGATTATCACATTCTATTGTATCTGATTTGGATCTGATTTTTACCTCTAAGGTCTGGAGAAGTCTTCAGTATGCTTTGAATACGGAGTTGAACTTTAGCACTGCATATCATCCATAGATAGATGTTAGGTTTGAGAGGACCATTAAAACTCTAGAATATATGTTGAGATAATGTTATATGTATTTAAAAAGTGTTTATGATAAACTTATTTCTATGGCCTATTTTTCTTACAATAATAGCTTTCACTCCAACATTCAGATGGCTCCTTATAAATACCTATTTAGAAAGAAGTGCAGAACTCCAACATTTTGGGATGAAGTTGGATAAGGAAATATATAATTACCTAAGTTTTATAATTAAATTACTTATAAATATATATTCATTCATCATCACATCATTGAAGATTATAGTTGATGAAAAATTAATGTTGACAATCATCAGTGAGATTTAGAGTTCAACATTGGTGATAAGGTGTTCCTATGGATATCTACATGGAAGAAGGTAATGATATTTGGAAAGAAATGAAATTTTATACCTACATATATAATCCCATTTTAAATTATTTATCATTTTTTGATAGTTTCCTATCAACATGAACTTCCACAAAATTTCACTCAAGTTCACAATGTGTTCCATGTATCTCTCCTGAGGAAATATATAACTGATCCTTAACAAGCATTGAACTCATAGTTCATATCACTAGGTCATGATATCTCTTATAAGGAAAAAATGGTAGAGATTATATATCAAATATAAAACATTCTATAGAACAAGACCAATCACCTATTCAAAGTTTTGTGGTGAAACTATAAATTTGACAAAGCTGTGTGGGAACCTGAGGATGTAATGAGGTAGAAGTATCATCAGATGTTACAATTGGAGGGATGTAATTTTAAGGGAGAAATTATTATAAGGGGTTATAATGTAATACCCTTATATTTTATGATATACTACTATTTAATTAAATTTTATTTCTTTAGTAGTTTTCTTTATATGAAACACCGAGTTTAAAGGAACCACGATATGTTATTGAAATATTATTGTTTAATGTGTTAGTTATCACATAGTCATTGGATTGGAGGGTATCAATAAGAAAAAATAAATTATGAAAAATCGTATTTTATATATTTATATAATTAATTAAGTGGTTTTCAATTTTTTAGAAATTAAAATAAAATCATTTGAAGTTTAAAATATATTTTTTTCTAAAAAACTATTTTTATGAGTACAATGTGTTTTTATCCTAATAAAATAAATTAATCTATATTAATGAATTATTTTAATTAAATATATAGATAATATATTCAATAAAATATTTTAACATTCATCTAATATTTTTTACATGGAAAATAATGAAGGTAAACTCAATTTTATGCATAAAATGCATGTATATAAAAATGATTTTTGTTGTATTTTGAACACTTATTTTAAAATAAATTTCTAAAACTTATAGATATTTAATATTGTAAAATGGATTCCATATTTTTAATTAGAATAATTAATATTATTTAATAATTTCAACTTAATTTTTTGTCATTATGAATAGTAATTGAGGTAAAAAATCATTACTTCGGTAAAGGTTAAAATGGGTTAATAAGGGTTTAATCTAAAGATATAAGGGTTAAAATAACCTAAAACGTATCTTAATCCTATTTAATGAATAAATTTATATACTATATCATAATATATTATAAATTTATCCAATTTAAAGCCATGTTTCTATGATATTGACTTTATTATATTTTAATATTCTTAATAATTGTAAGTGTGCCACTCCCCTCACTTATAAAAGGGAATCCTTATCCTCTCTTCTCCATGCCACATGAGATATTTAACTCAAAAAATATACCCAAATATCTTATAAACTTCTCCATAAACATCCTATAGGTTTTTCTCTTCTTAAAATACCAACACAAGTGTCCTTAAGATGAGATTCAAAGGGGGTTTCTCAAAGAAGAGGTATATATTTTTACCGATCTATTTCAAGTTTCATTCTTCTTCTACCACATATAAATATTATATAACCATATAAACATGATTAATTCAGTATATTTACTATAATTTAATTCTTTTACATTAATGGTATAACTATTTTCTATCTCCTTTATATTTAATTAAAAATAAAAGCATCGCTCATGTGTATGTACAGATTACCATCTCCATGAAGCGATATCTTTTATTTTTCATCATCATCTATATTGGATGGTTATATTTTAAATGATATTTATGATATATATTAAATGATTAATATTATTTAATTTTAATATATTATCCACCTTATTAAATTAACATCTGTTGGAAAATGATAATGTCGCTCACGCGTACGTGTGGACTACCAACTCCACGAAGAAATATGATTTTTTTCATTTACGCTTTAAATTGAAGGTAATAAGGATATATTTAATTAATAAATATAATATTTATGATATAATAATTATTTTGGAAGTGTGATTTATTTTTTACCTTTCTTTTTTTCCATTTATTGAAAAATATAAATCAATCGTGTGTACATACGGACTGTCATCTCCATGAAGTGATGTAATTCATTTTTCACCACCAATTTTTATGAATGATAATAAAATTATATAAAATTAATAAATATGATATTTAATAAATTATTATCATTATTTATATGATTAAATCCTGAATATAGTGTAAGGAATGAAATTTTCTAACTGAAACATGCATAGAAAATGGACCAATTTTCACACGAATAATGATTTTAATATAGAATTGTTAATAAAGGGATAATTAGAATTTATAAGGGAATAATATATATTAATATGTAAAATAATATATTTTTGGTATCTATTTATAATAAATATTTATTTATTATATAGGTGGTTTGAAAGCATTCGAAGCAGGTTGAGACTTGAAGCTAGGGATTTATGTTACAATCTCATTTCTTTTCAGGATTGTTTATGTTAAATTTATATTAAGGGAAATTATATTATATATATACTTTAAACCCCATATATTTTATTCTCCTATATTTATTAATATAATTTTCAAGTAAATGTACTATTTTTCTCTCATTGGTACTACAAATGGCTAAGAAAATGTTTTTATGAAAAAATGATTGTATTTCCTCTTTAGTCGATGAACTTTTTATTCCATGTCCATGTTCTTTGAAATATTTTAAATAATTTTATTTTATATGATTCAATGATTATTTAAATTAATTTTAAACCATATTTTAATTTATTTTCACTGTATTAATAATGAAATTTTACAATGTTTTCTGAACTAGTTATTTATGAATTTTTATAAAAAAGTATGAAATGGGTCTTTGTTTTAACATTTACCACACGAATAGACATTACCACATTCATGAATATTATTAGATTTTAAGATTCATTCACAATTAACCATGTTTATTTTAAAATAAAATCTCTTTCTAAATATTCTTGGAATTTTTAGTTAAACTATTATCAAAAGAAAATTATATTTTTCTATGGTTTTTGAAGAAAAGTTTGAATGGTATTTTAAAGGTATTTTTAATTTATGTCAACTTCATTTAATGATTTTTATTCTTCACTGGGAATATTATCTTATGATAACATTCACTTTATTTCTTGTAATGTCATATGATTATGATTATTTAAGGATGATTCTTTGAAACTAATTTCTTTCCCATAGGTTAATTAAGTTATGATTAAATATTTATGAAACATGTTTCTTTTCCATGGTTAATGATATGATGAAATGATGAAATTTTTATTGAACTCATTTCCTTACCATGGGTTATGCTATGATTAATTGATAGGTGGTTTTGTGATCTTGTGGAACACATATGTATGGTCTTCATTATGTGATGATTGGTTATGTTAAATCCCTCCAATGCATTGGGTAGTGTGATATAGATATCTCATGAGATTATAATGATAAATGTGGACATGATTTCAAATAAATATGTTCACATTTTGATGTGTGATTATGAATTCTTGTAGTTATGCTCACAAGATTATGTGTGGACTTCATTGAAAATAGTTATGTTCTCATTTTGATGCTTGAGTATTATTTATTCTAGATATACTCATAATATTATGTGGTGTCATGATTGTGAATATATTTATTCATAAGATTGTGATTTCCTATTATTAATATGACACATGCCTATGTTATGACTCTTTAATGATGGAAAATGGTTTGAAACCCTTATTAATCATACTTATTAATATGAATTGTTTTTTGAGTTTATGATCTAGGATTTTATAGGTATGAATATTTTACATTTAGAACATGAATTTGATTATGTTATCATACCCTTATGATAATATTATGCTCTCTTATGATTGATATCTCCCATGTTTACCCTTACTAAGTATCTAAGCTCACCCTTTCTTATGTTTTCCTTGCCTAGGTTTTGATGGAATGTTCTAAGTATGATATGTCTATAAGGGTACTAATATGAAGAACTTTGTGGGATATATTAAAGGTCATTTAATAAATAAGTTGATTATGTATCTAGTCTCCAAAGTTACTAAAACCTAATGGTCTTTGGGCATGTAAAATTTTGATCTGTATTGAATATTAATATAAAATATTATAATATTTATGTATGTTATGCTCAATTCACCTTAATATGTCCATTTCCCTTGGTTATATGCCTAAAAAATATACATGCGCACTAGGGTTCCCATGTAGGGTGTGAGTAATAAAACCCATTAGAACACCACCAATGTGTATTTTTCATAAGTGCAATAGATATATCAAATTATATTCACTAACATAAATAAAAATCATAACAATTATACAATTATTTTGGGTCGTCATGCACTAACCAGGATTCCATGAATCTCGATCATACCTACTTCAACACCATACTAGAAGGAAGAGTCAACTTGTACCATAAACCTAATTCCATTATCTATAGGGTGATCTAAGGAAGGCGTTACAATAACCAACCTCTCATGTGTAAGCTAAACCACTCCCTCATGGCAAGGTACCATGGATAAGTCTCATATCGACTTTATATTTTGATAAGGGTTTCTTAATATCCAACCTATTTGATAAGTCAAATCATCACCTTGAATAAAGGCACCATGTCCACACATCACATATCCAATCCCAAAGAAGTGGTCTAAGGAAGGCATTATAATAGAAAACCTCACATGTGAGTGAATCATCCCCCCATGTAAATGTCCCATGGAAATGTATAATATCATCATATAATAACCCACCATCCACTCACTAGATATGTGGCTACAATATTTAGTCTCAATTTTTCATGCAGTATGCAGCAGGAACAGTAAATAAAGAAACATAATAATCAACATTGGCTCATCGGCCCATTCTAAGAAAAAGCAGCATAGGGATATCCATATGACCCCTCCCTTAATAACCCTTAGGTTACTCATTTAAAGGAAATTCGCCTGAAAAATAACTTCAAAAGTGAAGTGAATAATCACCCATACCCAAATACCACTCTACCAAATCACCCTAGACTTATCCAAGTCTGAAAAACTTACACTATGTTTAATTTACCCTAGCAGAAAACCCTACATCCGCCCATGGGATGAGGAAAGATTCCACCCTATACAAGCTATTAACCTATAAATCCTCCTCTAAAGTGTAAAATACATCAATACAAATCTACCTGGTCACTTTGATTCCAAAATAAAAACTCAACAAGGTTAACACATAGTCCCATATATAATTCAATTCACATAACTTCATATGAAATCCATAACATTATAATGACTTTATGCCTCAAATGAATGAACATGATGCTTCTACTTGTGGCCTTCTCGCCTTGACACCTTAATATCAAGTCTCCTCTCTTCTTCTCTTCATGTATGTGGGAAAACCCATCCTGAATAGACGAACAGGAACAAGCTAAAGAAAGGCATGAAATAGAGTTGATACTCACCCCTCTTCCATAATTAGGTGAAGACCAGGTCCTCACTAAATTTCCCAACCTGGTAAGGCATGAACCTAAAATTAACCACAAACCCTCAAAATTAGGGTTTTGAGATTGTAAATAAGAAAATAAATAAGGAATGAGAAATCTAAAGTATAAATGATGTTAGACATACCAAAATAGAGCCTCTATAATGAATGGTAGTTAAAATGAACAATAGGAAAAATTAAAAGATATTAGAACACCAAGGAAGAGCTTTAGTGTTGGAAAAAATGAGTGGGGAATGAGGAAGAAGGAGATGAGGGTTTAAAGGTTTCCAATGGTAATTTACAATTCTTACCCTTAAAAAATTGCCTAGTTTCTTGGTCATGGTGTGACCATGATGGGAGCATCATGATGAATCCTTAATAGGGTCACATTGTGGAATGGAATCTAGTTCATGGTGCAATTACTATCCAAAAGGTAGAGAGACTGACACTTGGAAGATCACTGCCATGGAGTGACATCCTCTGCCACACTATGGCACCCCACCTTTACCCCTACATTCATGTTAATCATCACGTTGTGGAACCCTCACCATATCATGAACATAAATAAGGATAAATCAATGTTTATGAGACCCTTATGTATGTGACTTAAAAAATATTGACATCCTTGATCCTCATTATATGTCACCCCTCAATCACATTGTGGCCTCCTCCTTCACACCAACCATCACAGTGTGGTGCCTCATGGCCATGGCATGATCCTGATCAACCACCCATCATGTTGTAACTCCCAATCCTCATGATGTGTCAGCCTACCTATAAAAAAATTACATATATAAGACACATATGAATCTAAAAACTAAATTTTCTTCAATCAATAAGACCCTTAACAACCCAAATTCATTAAGATATACAATATTCAAAAAATAAAATAAAATGCACCTTGAAATTTAAGGGGAGTTACATAGGGAATGTCTCCCAACTCCAACCAAGATCCATCATCTAACTCATCCAAATATACAATGTATCGACCTAAACCTTCTCAGTCTATTACTTTTCATGATTCACATATTTGAGGTATCGATAGATTATTAGTGTGAGAAGTGTGTAGGTTGTGTTGATATTTCCACTAGAAGAGGGAGTGTTGTGGAATATAAGTGTGAATTACATTTTGGGTGGTCGATTTGGGGTCTGGTTGCAGTGTGGTGTGATTGGTCACGACATAGAATAGTTTTTTTGGTTTTCTCTCATGATTATCCTTTTATTTTATATTTAGGTGTTGTGTCATGGAACCTCAGGGGTCGGTATTTTTTAACTCTACTGTTTAAGGGACCCTTACGCCAAAGTCCCTTGGTAATGACACAATTTAGGTTTGGTATTAATCAATAAGAAGGGGAAATATAATGGTTACATAATGGTTATTGAAGATTATGAGTGGGGTTTTGGAGTGGTTTATTTAGTCAATCTTCCATTTAGGGTGCCATTCACCATGGTTACTTGGCTGCATTGTGACCTATTTTGGGGATGGGATGTTGCAGCATGGTGAGGGGCCTTACATCGTGGTATCTTCTAAGTTTTATAAGATATGATGGTTGATTAATATTTAAATGGGGTATATGTGCTATTATTTCTAGAAATTAATTTCAATATAACCCATTGTAGCATGGACAACATGATTGTGTCATGGTATTGTGTTTTTTAACCTGGGTATAAATTCAGGTGCCCCAATAAATTTTATTCTGCCACTTTTGATTCCCTTGGACCTTGGGAAAAAACTGGTGTGTTTTTGGAATATCTCTCAGTTCCTTTGCTCATATTTGATCTTTGTCTTTAGGATATTGATTATTGGTGATCTGAGGTGATTTATTCCTCTCTATATATCTTGGTTTTCTTCCCATTATCCCCTTTAGATTCCTCGGTAATAGTGAAGGTCTGATTTGGGGATGTTGGGTCAAGGTTCTAATGAGGATTGTTCTGATTATTGGTTGTTGAGGTCATCCTATGGGTGTTTAGGCCCTTGTGGTCATCCTTTTCTTACCCCGCTCTTATAAAATGGTTTTTGAATTTCCAGATGAGGTAAGGGATTCAGGAACAAGGATGAAGGGAAGGAAACTAAATCCAAGGATTCTAAAAATGTTGGACTAAGTCAAAAATAAAAATAATGATGAAGGTATGGAAACTGAATCTAGGGATGGGTTTTTATTAAATAAATCAATTCAACTTTACTTGTAAAATAAATCATTCCTTTATCCATGAGAATCATTGGTGTAACAAACTTTTCCTCTCGACCTAAACTAGAAATTTCTAGGTCAGATGATCCCTCTCAATAGAAAATCTATTATCATCCTAATCACATTAAAATCAATCTCAAAGAAGAAAATGGAGTAAAATTTGGCTCTCACTCCCCTAATCCCCTTAACTACAATAAAAATCCTCCACTATAAATCATAACTCTCTCTAGGAATTAGGAAATATGATATATATATAAAGGTATAATGAAATTCTAAATTGAATATGAAAACCCAGAAAAAAAAATATAATTGGACATTAGGTAAACACCCCCTTCATCAAGTCTCACCCCCTCCTATAAAAAATTATCCACTGATAATATCTCTCTCAACCATAAACTAAAATTTATGGAATAGGGAATATAAAAATATTTTTAGTAAATATTAAATGCTTACTTTTATTATTTTCGACAATTAAATAAGAATTCCACTATTACAAAACTAATAATAAAAGAGAAAAATAAAGTCATAACTACTTTTGGAACCCCGATAGTCAATGTAGATCCTCCTCCTTCCACTCTAACTTCCATTATTGGACTTGAATATTCTATCTAGATTACCCCCAAGAGGTTTCCAATACCCTTCCATGTTCACAACTCCTCTTATTTATAGAAAAATACTTCTAGAGGTATCTCCTGTGTATCATGTATCATGTATTTTTCATCACATTTATCTTCTATTATATATTTACCACATGTATATCTCAGAGTATTTGACTATTTATATATAAGTTGTTTGTAATAGAATACACATATGATAATACACTTATATCTCCTATTATATATATCATATCTATATCCCATAACTTCATATTTGTAAGTCCCCATGAATCTATTTTTAACTGTTATGTTCAGCTTGTATCTCAACATCATTTTGTCGTATCTTCTTCAATTTTAACCCATATTTTATCCCTTAATATCAAGCATAGTCTTTCATGAATTGGCATCCATAAATATCCCCAAAAATCATATGATCCCCACGTGCATGACCTCTTTAAACTTCTTCAATTTATACCTGTTACACATGCGTGGATGGAGGAAAATTCATATTTTCATATCTGCATGGATATAGAAACTGTGGTGTTGACCTTTATATTATAGTATGAAATCATCCTCGTAAATTTTACCATGAATGGATTTTCATTGATATGGTGCAGACATCCAACCATGGACATAACTTCTTCATCCCTTCAAAAATCCATTTATATTGATTTTCACACCTCCACGATGCAGTTAAAACCTGTATCACAAAATCATTCCTCCTACATATTATCATTTATATTTATTCTTGAGCTATATATGTCCATGGTTAAATGTATAATCTATATTACAAGGTTATTTCAAGCATATTTCTTCTAAACTTCTTCAACTGTAAATCATGTTGTATTTTCCAAGCTATGAGGTATAGGGAATCATCATTCCATTGTACTGGAGACACTATGATCAAATGAAAACCCTATAGAATGTGGAATAGAAATTTTATAGTGTGGTTATGCTCCTTAATCAGTGGACATGGTAGATTTTTCATTGCATAGACACTGAACTTGATGAAACTGCTTATGTGGGAAAGACGATGTGATTCTTACCTAGGACGACACAGTTTTTGTAAGTGCACAGTACCTGGTATGTCAATACATCCCATGTCAAAATTTACAAAGGTTTTTTGCTCATTTTTATGTCTTATTTCTTCTTTAGCAACTAAAAATAAGTCATACATGGATCAAAAGGACTCCTAGCTACCATCGGTGTTGCCCTGCACCGGTGAAGCTATCCTCCCATGCATCGTCGGACCTGGTCCTCGTGCATTTCATGTATGATACTATCCACCATGTGAGACCTATGATCTCTTATCATATATAAATAGATTTACTTGTAGTGAAATTGGTCATTCTCCCCTCAAGGGGTGTATATGTGTCGTACTCTCATTGGTTGAGGTTTGGCCCTTTTTTTAACATCTTCTCATAAAAAAATTAGAAAAAATAACCATTATAAAAAATGAATTTTACTTATTTTTATTTATTTTTATTTATTTTTCTTAATATGTCATTATAAAATAAATAATACCCACAAATTAATTTTAAAATTTAGAAAAAAAATTAAAAAAAAATAAGAAAAAATGACATTTATCAATGAAAAAATCAAAAAATATACATAAAAATTAGACTATAAAATCCCCCTACACTTAAACAATGATTGTCCTCAAGCATAGAACTCTACTAAAAATACTACAAAGAAGTTGTATTGGTTTATCTCAATCCTCTTCAAATTATGTCAGTACAAATGTTTGTGGCCCATACTGAACACGAGGTCACAACACTGTGGGTCGAGATACGTGGTGAGATCATTGGGGGTTTCATGGGGGCAACGCGCTGCTGCTCTAGTGGTTTGGGGGATGAAGGTACCCAGTCCAAATTTTGGGGCATTGTATCAACTCTAACCAACTATATTAGATTTGGTCAGATGACATTAATAAGGCACTGTAGTAGTGAGGAATTGAGACAATGATACTATATCTTCACAAACTTCTAGTCGACAGCCACTATATAATCTTGGACTTGGGTGGTCGTAGAACTATATCAATGAGGAATTCCAACCATCATTCATTGTATTAGTGAGAACTTTATATATAGTTGTTGTCATAGTACTTAATCTTCTTTATTGTCCCATTTTGGGATAGGGTTTTTGTGTGTGAAACTTTGAGTTCACCCTGTATTTTTTACTCTCGAAACTAGTGAAATTTTACCTCTCTGTGGATGTAGGTATCATTTCCCTAAACACATAAATCTTTGTGTCCTAAGATCTTCTTCACGTTATTTTTTTTTTCCCCATTTTACTCTTCTATGAATAATTTTTCACTTCATTTTTAACACTATTTTCTACAAATGAGTATTAAAAATTAGAAAATGTTTGAAAAAAATAAGAAAAAATAAAATTTATCAACTAAAAATTCTAAAAATATAAATAAAAATTAGACTATAAAATCCCCAAAACTTCAACAATTATTGTCCTCAATCATAGATATCTACTAAAAATATTACAAAGGAACATCATACCACTAATATTTAAGATCCAAAGTTAATATAATTAAATAATTATAAATGTGGATAAGCTTATGGGGTGTTAGCCACACATGCTGGTTGTACCCCTCGCTCTCTGTGGGAACTAGCCCAGGCTTGAGTCCCGCCAAACTAAGACATTGTGCATATTATACACAGGGTGATTCAAATAAATTTTCCTAGTTGGGGAATTTGTGGTGAACTCTATACCTAGAGGTCCCCCCCCAATGGGAGGTGAGTGTTACCCATACACAAGTTTTGTAGTTGGGGATTAGATTAGTGGTAAGCACCCTTTAATACTACATAAAAAATGGGGGTTCAAAACCCATTGGGTGAAGGTATTGTAGCAATATTGTAGCATACTGTAGTAGTGGTAGAATTGTTGATTGGTGGCACTATAGAGGCGATTTTCACTATAGTAGGTACTGTAGTGGCGATAGCACTGTAGCAGTTTGGGTACTGTAGCAGCACTATTAATCAGAGGGCCTTTGAGTTAAAAAAAAATTGGGCCTTCAGGACCATGTAATGGAATTTCATGACCATTGGTCCTATTATCCATATAATAGGATTCATTGCCACTAGGTTTATGGGTCATGTATTGAATAAATAAGGATTTATGGGTGGGTTATCTCTTTAGGGGGGTTATGGCCTGCCTTTTTGGCCTATGTGTGTAGTATGTGTGTGTTTAATGTAATTGTACCCATAGGAACCTAATATATATAAATGGGGATAATAAAATTTCAATCTCACATATTAAATATTTAATTAAATCCTCACTTTTTAAAGAAACATGTCAAGTATGAATATTACTTTTTCCTATTGAAATTGATGGGCCTTCTTTACTTTCATTCAAACATTTTAATTTATCATTACTAAAAATAATAGTCATGGTCTACCGCACTTAGAATTTTTTCACTCATCACTCTAGGTAACATTAATATGGATTTTTTCTCATACCATGAGTATATTAACCAAACTATAAACTTGAAAAGGATATCAAATATCCACTTTATAGAGTCAAAAATTAACATTTAATCATGAGTTCTTTACAATTAGGATAATATGACTTTGAAGATAATGGGTAGGTAGGTATTGGTGTATGAAACAAATTAAGGCTCAAAAAGGAGGTTTTCTCACATAATTCATGATAATCAATAAAATATCAGTGAAAATTTTCTTTGAAAAGTAAAAACACCCACTTTCCCAAAACTCAAAGTAAAGGTCTTAAATACTTGAAAGTATAATGAATGAAGTACGCCCTCTTGAATTTTTTACTTTTTTCTTCTTTTTTAAACTATTTTTTAAATTTTTAAAAAATTCATTCTTGATACCAATATCACATTCACCACCCAACCTAAAATGATCTAAATCATTGGTTAGCCAATAGTGATTTTTGACCCTCTAAAAACTCAACCCAATTTTTTCCTTACTTTATTTTTTCAAATTATTTTTTTATTTTTTTAATAGGTGAATTTCGTAAACAAGTTATTAATTAAATAGAATGGGTTTTCATTTATTTAATTGTCCTTATTAATTCTTTCATATTTACCCATGATACCTTCTGTTATATGTAACTCTTACTAAGCATCTAATCTCACACTTTTTTCCTTTCCCTATGATATAAAGAATGATATTATGACTAATTTAAAGGATGTAAGAATGATTTTATGATAAGTATTTTATATTTCCAATATAATATGGGAATAATTTATATATTCGGTTATTCAAGACTACTAATATTATCATTCATTCAGGAAGATATCCCTTATATCTTATTCCAATGTAAAAAAGTAGACACTAGATTTGGGTTATTGTAGTCATTGTTTATATAGTAATGGTAATATTAGCTCATGTAGAGGTGACTCAAAAATAACCTGAACTATATAAGGTTATTATTGGAACTACATAAAGTTCATATATGGCTACATAAGGTTTACAGTGAAGATTTAGTAACTACATAAGGTTAATACTCAACTATGTAAAGTAATTTCTACCAGCATAATTTTTTTTCATTTTTTCAATTTTTATTTTTATTTTTTTCAAGAGGGGTAAACAATAAATTATAATGAAAGATAACATGAAAATTTTATCAAACCCCAATTAAATAACCAAAACATATTCTCCTCTCGATAAAGCACATCCCTTTCACCATGTAAAACCTCTCACCCACACTTAAACATTGATAATCATGAAAAATACATAGAGTATGGTAGGAATGGATAAAATTGGATTGTAATGCGGATCATTACTATAAAAGTTAATTCATAGATTCTATGGGCTAAAGTAGGATTTAATGTCAAGGTAGGTCTCAAGGAAAATAGTTAAATCAATATAAATTCCCCAGTATTATTAAAAGTAAATTTGTAAAATCGTGTATTTTACAAGAAACCAATGTAAGTAAAAGTAGTTAGTATTCCAAAATATCTCTCAAGAAATGGGGTATAAGAAAGAATAGGAAAATTTTGTTTAGAACCCTCTAAAAATGATATACATATAATAAAAGTAAATAACTCATGGAATGTCTAAAAATAACAAGCTAATTGACATTAACTTGAGAAATTCAAAGCATAAAAATGGTAAGTAAATTTCATCTACATAATCAACTAGCCTCCTCAAATCACGATTCATCAAATCCATATTCCTATTCTTAACTTTACTTATTCACCCCCCCCCCCCCACATATTACTCATCCAATCAAATCAATAATGTAATCTAAAATATGGAATCATGGGTTCCCTAATTAATTCTTGTATCATTGGTCAAAAAGTAAAGAAAAAATCTAATTTTAGGGTATTCAATTTCAGTAAAAGCTAAAAACGAGAATTTAAAATTGTAGGGTGGGTAAAAAATATGGAATTTAAAACAACACTCCTATATACTCATGAAGCTCCTATTTATTCTTATTTTGGGGGTTTCTTTATTTCATATTCTTTATTATGTGATTTTATATCCTCTTTATGTTTTTTCCACTACCATTATTAAACTTTCCATCAAAAACATGTATCATATCATTTTAATGGTCAACATATAGCATCCTTTCCTCATATTTTTTTCTTTAGTAATGGAGGGTTCCTCTTTTGCTTCCTCTTCTTCCTCCATAGAATTTTTTTGGGTGTCCTCCATGGAAAATGAGAATAATCATCAGAATAGGAACTTACCTCAGATCCAGCCTTAGGTTTAGTTTTTATTCCAAATAGATCTTCAGTTTCTTCTTAAATTCAAGCAACTTAATTGGTTCCTTCCTCTAATTCCTTAATTATTTTAGCTAATGTTCTACAGGTGTCATAGTCCTTCCTTGAACTTAAATTCCATACCTTGGAGTAATTATTTCAGATTCAGGTATGGATATGGTACCCATATTTAGACTTCATACTCTTATACTCATCTTTGTATTTCCCTCTTAAGTTATTAAATTTGTTGTGATAACTTTTAAAGTTCAATCACGAATTGGATGTGTTCATTGATGTTTTCGTATTCCTGGGATCACAAAACAAAAACACCTAGTGCATAAAATAGAACAAAAAAAGGACCTAAGCTAAAATTAGAAAATAAAAAAATGGGATAGTTAAGTTTTTGTTTCAATGTTGAATTAATATGAACTGTATCTCTGGAAATGATGATAGAAACTTGATCAGGCCATAGGTGTTATTGCCTCCTATAATCTCAAATAAAATTTTAGAAATTAATAAATACAAAATATAGTGACCCTAGCCTTTTACACATATTATTAAATGATTTTAACCATCAAATAAAACCAAGGATCATAAATCCTATTGTCTTTGGAAAATTACATACATAAAACTGAAAACATGGAAAAAAACATCTTTTATTTAAACTCTATAATGATACCATGACTTCATTTGAGCCCATACATCTACATAGGATAACCTGGTGAATAAAAAAACAAATGGATTGGCTAAAAATATTAGTAATGGAATAATCATATGAATAAATCATAGCACGTGAGTTATAAGTTATAACACGGTGGCATAAAAAGACATGAATATACATAAAGAATCATAACACATGTAATCACGGTATCATAGGAGATGTAAAAAAACATACAACATGACATAAGCACGATTCAAGTATCATTTCACATGGAGGATCATGAATCAAGGATAACCACCAAGACTATTGCAAATGGATCATGACTTAAGGCTAACCACCAAGACCATTTAACATGGATCATGATTCAAGGTTAACCACTGAGACCATTTCACATGACGTCTCATGAGACTAAAAATTACCCAATGCATTGGAGCGCTATATGGTCACACCCACCATAACATGTTCATTAATATTTTTTCCACATAAATATTCATATATAAGGAATCAAATATAAACATAAGGGCTACCCATGGAAATAATTGGGTATCATAATCATGTCAAAAGGCATAATAAAGGGAATATAATAATAGTGTCCCTGAAAGAATGGATTTAAATCATACATGGAAATTAATAAGGTAAAATGAGAATATATAATGACAATTGATGTTAAACTTAAGTGAAAACAAGTGAAAATAGTTTTTAAGAAACTTTATAAATAAAACAATTTAGTTCGGTTTAAGGAAAATATTAAAGATTCTTCAAAAAGGAAAAGGAATAATTTTTTGTATAAAACTAGAAATGAACAAAGAAACTTCTTCATGATAAAATGGGTGATTTTAGAAAAATAATGGTGGCTTAAAACATATTATGTATGGTACTTGAAAATGGGTAAGAAGTCGGGAAGTTTCCTTTAATCGGGCTTTCTTATTAGGAATAATTAAGAAAGGATCCTTTTTAAAACATGTATTTCCCCATAAAAGAATGATAATCTAATATGGATACATAATTTTGGAATATATAAACATAATTTAGAATCTATAAAAAATAAATAATAATTAAATTTGTTAAATAGAGAGAAAGAGTAACCCAAAGGAAAAAAATAGAGGTTCGGGTAGAATCTATTACCTTATGTATGAAATTCTTCTGTACTTGTACTTCATGTATTGGATAATCAAATTAAATCAATTAATTAATTAATTTAGATCCTTTTATACATTTATTTTATTTTTTATAATTTTATTCAGTTCATTTATTGCCTTTTTTTTATTTATAAGACACAATTCCATCGTTCAGGGGTGTTCGTTTCCTTGGTTTTCATGATTGGTTCACTTGTATACATGTACAAAAAATCATGTAAAATGAGAATATTTGTCCAAAATTGAAATTATATCTTATTAATGAAATTATAAAATATTAAATGGTCTTATATATAATTTTTTATATGTTTGAGTATTATTCATTAGATAAAATATTAATGATAATCGTTTGGATTAATTTGGTGGTTTTTTGATATCACGAACTAGTTTTGTTTCAGTATTCAATATCATGCATATATACTGGTTAAAGAAAATTAAATAGGTTGTAATATATATATATATATATATTATAATAATTTTTATCCATAAATTGGTTTTAGTACCAGCATTGAAGGCATAATTTTAAAACAAAAACATGTCGTCCATGAAGGTGGTAAATTGGTACCTCACGGACGATGTTTTCATTTTTGGAATAAAAGAAGAGGGAAAGAGAAAATATGATGGGTTGTTACATTAAAACAATAAAATTAAAGTATATAAAAGATACTATAGTTATAATGTAACTTTTATAAAGATATTTTAGGAGATAATAGGAAAATAAAATAAATTGAAAAGAAAACAAAAGAGGTTTTTACCTATTGAATTCCTATCCATGAGAACCTCCTTGGGGGAATTAAGTTTGGTATTTTGTTGAGACCAAAGGCTCGTGGATGTGGGTGGGGAATTTGGAGGAGTATTGTGTAGAATTTTGAAAATATTCAAGGCTTTTTAGGTGTGTGGATAAGTGGTGGTGAGGGGTGGTATTTATAGTGGAGGAGAGGGGTGTTTTTTTATTATTCAATTTATTAATTTATTATTTTATTATTTTTCTCAAGATAATAAATAGTGTTGATTATTGTGACTAAATACAGTAAATAGAACATGTTATTTATAACTAATCGCCACTTACATCATCCATGACTCAATCATGACTCAAAAATTCTTTTATTTACTTATACCATAAATTGTCGTATTTCACTATTCACCAAAAAATCAACTATTTTAGAAAATTCCCAAAAATTCACCCTAACTATTTTTCGATGTGTAGAATTAAAAATTAACTCCATTTTAAAAAAAAATCTAAATATGAGAAATTTAATTTTTAAATAATATCATCATTTATTTGAAAAATACCAATTTTAAAATTATAACTAATTTTACAACACTTTAAAAAATTAATTAAAATCTCATAAAATTATCTTATAATAATAAGGAAATAAAATACTAATTCATGAATCTATTTTATGAAAATAAATTTTATTTTAAATAATTATAATAATTATAAAATTATAAATAAACAATTATGTTTCACAAAAATATCAATACTTAATTTAACATTTTAAAACATTTATTTACTTATAATATGATGTAATTATATCATATTTTCATTTATAATATGGATAATTTTTATATTTACTTTAATTGGTGAGGTTACTATTCTATTGGTAAGATTACTATTCTTAAGGGTCACATTACTATTCTAAAGGTCAAGTTACTATTACATCAGTATAGGTTCCTTAATTTCTGAAAATGCCACTTATTTCATTAATTAATCATTTATAATATTTTTATTATGTTCTCTATGTTGTTTTATGTTATTTATACTATATGACATAATTATAAGAAGGCAAATTTCATTGATATAATTTTGGGTCATTACATTCTTCCCCCCTTATGAAATTTCGACCTCAAAATTTCATTTTACAAACTAAGGGGAAAATAGGTGAGGGTATTTCTCCTTCATCGATTCCTCTAGTTCCCATGTTTCTTCTTCATACTTATGGTTCCTTTATAGAAATTTGACTAGGTGAGTGGTCTTTTTGTGTAGAAATTTATCTCTATAATCAAATATCTTCACTGGCTTCTCCTCATAAGAGAGATCATTCTCCAACTATACCACCTCTGAATTTAGTACATGTGAGGGATCTAATATGTACTTCCTCAAGAGGGATATGTGGAATACATCATATACTTGAGACATGGTTGGCATAAGTTTCATTCGATAGTACACATCTACAATATGATCAAGAATCTATAAGTGGTCGATGTACCTAGGAATTAGCTTTCCTTTCTTCCAAAATACCATGATCCTCTTCCATGGAGATATGTAGAGGAATACCATGTCCCCAACATTAAACTCTAGGTCTCATTGAAAATTGTCTGCATAGCTCTTCTGTCAACTCTAGGCTACCTTGATGTGCTACTGATTGGTTTTCACCTTTCCTACCATTTATTAAACCACTTCAGGTCTCATATACTTACGTTTACTGACTTCATCCCAACATTTCAGTGTTCTTAACCTTTTCCCATAAAGGACTTCATAAGGGGGCATTTGGATGCTCAAGTGTAAATTGTTTTTGTAGGAGAACTCGAATATAGGTAGATATTGGTACCATCCTCCCTTGAAGTCTATATAAAATTCTCTCAACATATGTTCTAATGTCTAAATAGTCCACTTAGATTGGACATCAGTTTGATGATGATAAGCCATACTAAGGTTCAACTCTGTGTTTAGATCATGTTAGATATTTTTTTAGAAATTAGAGGTGAATATTATATCTTGATCCGATACAATCGATAGTGGTACTCCATGAAACCTTAACACCTCTCTGATTAATATCCATGTAATTTGATCCAGTGATAATTCCTCTAGAATTGATATAATGTGAGATATCTTTGTAAGAAGATCCATAATAGGCCATATAGAATTATTTCCTATGGGTGTATTTGGAATTCCATGGTGATTTTTTCCCATTTCCATGTTGGTATGGGTAATGGTTACATCATTTATTTAGACTTTTTCCTTTTATATTTCACTTTTTGACATACCAGACACTTTGATGTATATTCAGAGATCTTTTTCTTCATATTGTCCCACTAATTGTTTTCTTAGAGATCTCGATACATATTGGTGCTCCCTAGGTGAATAGAGAAGGTTGAGTTATGTGCGTAATTTAGAATATCTTTTTTTATATCTGAATTAAATGGTACACATATTCATGACCCAAATCTTATGACTCCATCCTCATCGATCTTGAACTCGAAGGATTCCCCATTTTTGATAGTTTCCACCCTTTTCTGAATTTCCAAATCATTCCTTTTAACATTATTTATTTTATCTATGAGGGATGGTTGAGAAATGGTTTGAGAAAGAATTGATGATGTTACTTCGTTAATGATTCCCATTTCCATCCTTTTTAGGTCTAAGAAGATTGGATCCTTTTCAATTCTCATTATTGATAAATATGTAGGATCCTTTCTACTTAGAGAATCTACCACCATATTTTCTTTACCAGGATGGTAGTGGATTAAGTAGTCATAATATTTAATGAGATATAACCATATTTTTTGGAATATATTAAGATCCTTCTATGTGAATATATATTTTAGGTTCTTATGATCAATATATATCTCACACTTCTCCCCATAGAGATAATGCTGCTAGATTTTCAAAGCAAAGATCACAGCGGCCAACTCTAGATCATGTGTAGGATAGTTTTTCTCATGAATGTTTAACTAATTTGAGTTGAAGGATATCACTTTATCATTTTTTATTAGTACACATCCTAATACCTTCTTTGAAGCATCGTTTTACACCATAAAGAGTTCCCCACTTGTCAGGAGTGTGAGTACTGGCATAGTGATAAGCCTCTTTTTCAACCCTTTAAGGTTGTATTTACATTCATTGGTCTGGACAAACTTTTCTCCCTTATGATTAATCATGTTTATTGGGTTTGACAATTGTGATAAGTTCTTCACAAATAATCGATAATACCCAGCTAGACCAAGGAAACTACAGATCTTTATTACATATTTTGGCATGGGCCACTCTTCAATCTCCTTTGTCTTAGACGGGTCCACAGATATCCATTTGTTGGTGATTACATTCCCCAAGAATAATACTTACTATATCTAGAACTCACATTTACTATACTTTTCATAAATTTTATACCTTCGTAAAGACTTCATCATAGTATTCAAATTATTCTCGTATTCCTCATTTCTCTTAAAGTATATCATAATATCATTAATAAAGACTACAATAAATTTTTCAAGGTAATCTCTAAAGGATCTATTTATTAAATACCTAAAAATTTTCAAAGTATTAGTGAGTCTGAAGGGCTCCACTATGAACTCGTATTGTCCATACCTCATTCGAAAGGTAGTCTTGTGAATATTTTCCTTCTTCACCTTTCGTTGGTGATATCTCAACCGAAGGTAAACCTTAGAGAAATACTTGGCCCCACATAGTTGATCAAACAAGTCATATATACGTGGAAGGGGATACTTGTTATTTATTGTGATTTTATTAAGATCGTGATAATTGATGTAGAGGAACATTGATTTATCCTTCTTCTTGACAAAGAGGATTGGTGCACCCCACAGTGAAGCACTCAGGCATATAAAACCCTTGTATAGATTGTCCTGTAACTGTTTCTTCAATTATTCCAGCTCAACGGTGGCCATTATATAAGGTTTATTTGATATAGGTATATATCCATAAATAATTTCAATTGAGAACTCAACTTATCAATCATGAGTAAGACCATGAAACTCTTCGAGGAAAACTTCAGTGTATTCCCTCACAATGGGCACACTACTGGAAATTTGGGCTATAGTCACGGTTCTAAGCCGTGTCTATAGGCCCCAAAACCATGGCTATAGGTTATAGCCACGGTTTCATGAACTGTGGCTAGTATTGGCGTGCCTATAGGTCTGACCCTATATCCACGGTTTGAAACCATGGCTAAAGGCCTATAGCCACAGTTTCAACCATCGCTAAAGACTTATAGCCACGGTTTGAACTGTGGTTGTAGGCCTATAGCCACGGTTTGAAACCGTGGCTATAGGGTAAGCCCGATAGATTCCAGTAAAATTCACAGTCACCGTGGCTAAATCCCTATAGCCACGGTTGCAAACCGTGGCTATAGAGCTTTCCACTGTATAAAAAAAACCAGCACGGTGAATCGTGTTGGCTGTTGTCAGGACTGCCCCAGCACCCCCCACCCCCTACTCCTGCACACCTCCCCTGACCCACCCCCCCTACACCTTGAACCCCACCCCCCTGCCCCCTCCTCACTGCACACCCCCCCCCCTCCCCCTAGACCTCCCCCCACCCTGCACCAGCACCCCCCATACAAGGTAATCCAAATAATTTTCACTTGAACCTGAAAATAGATTGAGGAATTCCTATTTCCTTCTCTTACATTATTCCTACCATCCCAAATAGTCCCACACACATCCAAGAAAAAACATAAATGAATCATAACCTCCACCCCTAGATCTCCCCTTAAAACAAGGCCTCAATAATCTCCTACATGGAGTTCCCACTACTGTTGATATTCAGAAATTGTCCCATAAACCTCCAGATCCCCCTCACCCAATCACTCTGAAAAAATAAGTTCCAAAAAGATTCATAGTGTGGCCTTTGTACAACAGTGACATCCAAATCCCAGAGCCACCCCCTAATTATAAATATTCTCCTCCATTGGAAGCTCTTGATGTCTCATTCAGCAAACAATAAAAATCATCTGGTTTGGGATATCCTTGTACCAGAGTTTCAAAGCCCATTCGTTCATCCCGCATCTTACATAAACCAAATTTCTGAACCCCCTGCTCATGCACACCTCCCCTGCCCCACCCCCCTACACCTTTCACCCCACCCCCTACCCCCTCCTCACTGCACCCCCCCCCCCTCCCCCTAGACCCCCCCCCCCCCCACCCTGCACCAGCACCCCCCAATGGAGGTGAATATAAAGTAAAAAAACACAAGACCTGTAAAATAAATAAAATAGTAACAATCTGTATACATGTGTGGGAAATGAGCATAAAATTAAGTTTTTCACTAATATTAATTACTTTAACATATCCCATAATATGTTGGGTTAGTGAATATAATGTAAAATAAATAAAATAGTAACAATCTATATACAGATAACAAGGGTGGTTCACCAAGTTCTAACAATGTCACAACGATACACAAATAAGCTCCAATAAATTGGTTGTTTGAAACATTCCTGATAGCATCAGTAAAAGTAAGAAAAGATTAAATACTTTTCACTAAGGATGCTCAGAATTCATACAAACTAAAGCAGTGAAATATGATTAATTACATGGTAACAAAAACTATGTAAACTAGAAAGATGGCAATTCAAGTAAGTGTTGTTTAAACATATCATCAACTTACAAATCATCAATGGGAACACCAGAAAAGGCATCAATTAGACTAGTGAATTGATTGATCTTTAAATACCTGAATAAAGCCATAAATACATTAAAAATGATAATCATCTTAACTAAAGTCTCAGTTGCTTACAGTACTACCAAGGCTTGAAAGCGAGTCGAAACTGTGAGGTAAGTTCCCCGTCATTAAGTTGTATAAGAGATCCCTGTATGTGAAACAAATCATTATAAAATAATATTAAATTGAACAAGAACCTTATAACATAATAGATTAAGAAAAGACAAAAGTGGACTCAATAAATGAAAATAAAAATATTAAAGAACTCCATAAGGATTATTTACAGAATCCCCCCTAGACAGAAGCCCCCCCCCTGCTGGACCCCCTAGACAGCCCCCCCCCCCTACTGGACACCATCCCCCCCTGTTGGACCCCCCTAGACAGCACACCCCCCCACCCCCGTACAGTGCCCCCCCCCCCGGACATACCCCCCTACTGGAGCTCTCTAGACAGCAGCCCCCCCCCCTACTAGACCCCCTGGATAGCCCCCCCTACTGGACAGCAGCCCCCCCTGTTGGACCCCCCTGGACAGCAGCCCCCCCCCCCTGCTGGACCCCCTGGACAGTAGCCCCCCCCCCCCCCGGACAGACCCCCCCTGCTGGAGCTCCCTGGACAGCACCCCCCCCCCCTGCTGGACCCCACTAGACATCCCCCCCAGCTGGACAGCAGCCCCCCTGGACCTGCATATTAGGATGATCTCCTTGATGTATTGTTGGAACATATCGAATGTTGGGTTGGTTGGGACTGGCTAGTTTGTTGTGGTATTCCGTACATAAATGGAAGAAATTGGAAAGGTACCATGCAATTTTAGGCATGAAGGTAAGCATTTAATGGGTGTCATAACCATTTGAATATGTTATAGGGTCATGACCCATGAACTAGGCTTTAAAAATAATGACATAGTGGCTTCCAAAATAAAAAGGAATGATTGAAAATAGAATATGGGGAGGGTGAGTTTATCCTAGGTTTGTGTTAAAGTTCCCAATGCATAAGGATAGTAAACATATTTCCTGTAATCATCATCAAAATTTGACGATCCCATATTTATTATTTACTTTACATGGGCTGTAGTCAAATTATAATTCTTTTATCCCAAACTACACATGCTATAATTTTGTAGTATATTGATAGTGTGGGGTCGAACCCATGGAGAATGTTTGGTAGAATAGAAAATTGGACTCTAAACATTTTTTTAGGAGTCCTCAAAATTTGTATTGGTTTTGGGATATGATTTCTGCTATTGAGTTTTGTTTAACATTTAGTAAGAAATAGGGATCACGGTCTATTTTGGGATTGAGGTAAAAAGGATAACATTGGTCCTAACATGGAATAATCCTGGGTATTAGGCTTCGAAGTGGATTTTAAAACACTATTTTGTCATGGAAAACCCAAAATAGATCTATATAAGAGTTAAATATTCCTTAGTTTTGGTATAGCTAAAAACGATGATTCTTTAATCCTAGTTGTAATGGCAGAAAGTGGCAAATGTTAATAGTCGTAGCCAACTCAACTCTAATCATGCCAAGTTAAATCATATAAATATAATATGGTAAAGGATTCATAAACTAATTTAATACATAGAATTTATTTTACATTATTACTATCATTTGGGTTAGATGGTTCTGATTTAGAAATTCAATAAGATCATAAGACTCATACAATCAACCCTTCCCCTTAGTGTTTTAGCAACTCCGTACTGTGATAATTAAGATCAAAGAAAAAAACAATTGTTTAGATTTGATTTGGGAGAGAAAAATATAAGGGAGAAAATGAGAATTTCTCCCTGCCCCCTACCCCCCCCCCACCTGCACACCCCCTGCCCCCTCTCCCTGCCCCCTACCCCCCGCCTGAACACCCCCTTCCCCCTCCCCTGCCCTCCCACCTTCACACACCCTCCCCCTTCCCCCCGACCTACACACACCCCTCCCCCAGCCCCAACACACCCCTTGCCCCCCCCACCTACACACACCCCTCCCCCTGCCCCAGCACACCCCCTGCCCCCCCCTCGCCACCTGCACACCCCCTACCCCCTCTCCCTACCCCATGCCCCCCACCTGCCTCCCCCCCCCCACCTGCACACATCCCTTGAAGAGGTGCTGTCTTGGGAACCCTCAAATGATTAGTGTGATTTTGGGGTACTTAGGTGCAGTAGAGTGGCTGACCAAGGTCGTCTCTCAAAGGAGGAAGTGAATTTAACAACTTATTAAAGGTATTATAAAAAATAAAATAGAATAGAATAAAAACACTACTTTAAAGGATTGGGGTTTGTTATAGTTTATGAATCTAGAATAAGTTTTCTGGAAGAAGATTGTATATTTTTTTTGTTTTTAGTTTTGAAATGAAGTTTGATTAAAAAGACACAACAAGAAGATGTTTTTTTCGAAAATATTTTAAAAGGTGTAATCGATATAACTCTACCTCTTCACTATATTATTAATAATTATCATTTAAATTAACATTAACTTAATTATGATCCCTTAATTTGTTAAATCCCTAACCCTACGAGAATTAACTTTACCACAAAGATGATGTGAATTTAACCCTAGGCTAACTTCGGAACATGCAATCGCAGCACCCTACTTTGATTGATGTTCTAAGATTAGCTTATTTTAAGTGGTAAATTAAGGCAAATTTCCATTCTGGAAATGAGGATGAATTTTGTTTTGGGATTATATTTTAACTCTACAAATTTATCTCATATGGTCTTGTATTACTGATTAAGATCGCGCTCTCACAATTTATACAAAATCCCGACCTCGCGTGTTTTTGTGTTAATTGTTCAATTGCTTTCTAAGTTTCTTACAATTTAAAAACATAATTCATGGATCATATTAAGTGAATTACAGTAGCTCAATGATTCAAAATAATTAAATTAAGAGGGTAGAATATAGATCGATTACTAAAAGACTACTCTTCCATGGGTGGCGTAATCATTGTAGAAGCGTTTTGCATGTGAAAAGGTTTATAATGGGTATAACCCAATAACGATTCTAATCAAGAATTCCAACCCAATTAGGAAGATTAATAGAAGAATAAATTTAAACAAAACAGAATAAAATATGAGAAATAAAAGAAGATCAAAGAAGTTTATTACGCAAATGAAAACATTACAAAATGAAGAAGAGAAGGAGGCTTCGATGAGGGGATCCTTGCTTCAAGAGCTACCCCTCTTACAATGGTTGGATAATTTGAGTGAAACCAATTATCCTCTACCTCCAATCTCCTAATTCACGCACCAACCCTTAAAAATGATAAAAACTCTAATTTATAGAGGGGAGGGGAGGATAGTTTACAAGTGGTTTCAAGTGTGAACGTGGAAATTAGGCCAAATATTTTAATCCAACTTTCACCGCCAAGTTGACCACCAAAACGCGTGAATTGGCCGGCCTTAAAGAAGGATCATATGTTAGGATATGGGTCCTCTATCTCCTATAAAAATATGGGTTCAATAAAATCCCATATGAAGGATTTATGGCCCCAATACAGAATCTTCTCAATTCTAGCGAGTCCAGCCCAACTTTGACTTCATGGACCATTTTCAACAACCAAATGCACTATTTAGCTCTAGTGTCCTGACTAAAAGTTGTAGAAAATTATGTTAGGAACACGGTTAAAAAATTTCAAATTCAAATAATAAGTATAAAAATATTTATCTTCGAAATACTATAGTGCACTATAAAGGGTAAAACTGGAATTTTCACCAAATTTTTAAATGAATGATCAAATCCCAAATATTTTATAAATAAACATATTTAACACTATGTGAGGAAATTATGTCATTTATTATCAATAAAATATTCAATAAAATAGTGTTTTACCAACTCCCCCACACTTACCCTTTTGCACTCCTGAGCAAAACCTCATCAATATCAAGTCAAAACAAATTTTAAAACACATATCCTTGAGATCCAACAATTACACACCAAGAAACAAAAGATATCATGCCTCATAAAAATAATTATTTCAAATTCTCCATTTATATCATTTAATATATTTCCACTTCATTTATCCTCCCATGCACACAAAACACTTACCTAATATTCATTTTCACTCACCACATAAATGTCAATTTTTTTAGCAATGTCTTTCTCATCCAAACTCATACAAGGGTCACCATAGGCTTGATAAATTCCTACATCTCCACCCAATGTGATTCAAGGACATATGTTTATCATGAGGACTTTTCAGGGTTGTTCTGTGTCTTTTGGTTGTTAGGATTTAGATGTGAAAAATTCCGAGGATGAATAAGGAGAGCTTGACTCTTTTTGAAGCAAAATTGCATTAATCTAATTTTCACTTAAATATGGTCTCCTCATTAATCCCCATAATATCAATTCAGCTCAATCATCATGAAAATTCATGTAAAGTTTACACCATTCATCATTTCAGCATAAAAAATTTCAATCTTCTCAAACATGATTTTCTTGAAAGCTCCAAATAGGCATAGCTTTCTACATCAATTAGAAGCTCCAGAAATGGAACAGCTTCACTTTTCATGAAAGCTCCAGAAAAGGAACAGCTTTCAATATAATGAATTTATTCAGCAGCAAACACATCTCTTCAGAATATAATTTTCCACACAAAGTATCAAAGAATTTGGTAGCACAACACAAGATAGATTCCCCCACACTTAAGCTCAACTAGATTATGAAATTTCACTTCAAGAGTTGGTTGGATAGGGAAAATTGGCTTGTAATATGGCTAACCTAAAAGGTTGTGCATGGATTCTAAGGGCTACAAGGATTAAATGTTCAAGGTAGGACATTATAAAAAAGGATTCTTTGAAATAGGGGCTTTAATACCAAACAAATGCCTCAATCATTTAAACATAAGTACCTTAAACCCTCAAGTTTTGACAGGAATATATCAAATTCTGGTTAAATCAAGCATGGTTTGGTTCTCTCAAGAAGTGAGGTGAATGTAAAGAATATGAAAATAATGGTTCAGAAGCCTCACAGAAAAGTGATTTCAAATATAAAGACAGTGAGATGTAGCATGGGATTCAGAATTCAGTGTACTTTTAATGAAATTACTAAATATTTGAACTTGAAACAAAGTCATTTTCAACATTCATTTAAGCTCAGTTTCATGGGATAAATTGTTTCACTCATTGATATGAATTTTAAAATTGTGATGAGAATCATTTCAGCTCAAAAATTTCAAAAACACAAAGAAAATTGAAAAATAAACACACAAAATTTGAAAAACACAAAAAAAAATTAAACAAGAAAACAATTGAAATTACTAAACTAAAAGGTTCCCTCCCCCACACTTAAAATATTGCATTGTCCTCAATGTGAACCCATGAGATGATATATGCACATGAAATGCAGAATTTTTAAATAGGACAAATAATATAAAAGTGAAAGGGTTAGGAACAACCTGATGTGCTCAAGTGATGATGGGGTCATGTAGTGTGATAAAATCCACTGCATTAGTAATAAGTCCCTCAATGTATCTCTTAAAATGTTGCCCATTGACTGTAAAGCTCCTTCTTGTGTCCTCTTGTGTGATCTCCACTGCACCATAAGGAAAAACATTAGATATAATATAAGGACCTAACCATCTGGAATGCAACTTACCAGGCATCAGCTTCAGTCATGAACTATAGAGAAGGACTTTCTCTCCAACATGAAACTCCCTTTGTTGGATCATTCTATCATGAGATTATTTTTATCATTCCTTGTAAAGCCTTGAGTTCTCATATGAAGACAATCTAATCTCCTCAAACTCTTGAATTTGTAGCTTCCTTTGGATTCCATCTTGGGCCAAATCCATGTTGCATTTCTTTATAGCCCAATAAGCTTGATGCTCAACTTCCACTGGGAGATGACATGCTTTCCCAAAAACAATCCGAAATGGGGACATACCAATGGGTGTCTTTTATGTTGTCCTATAATCCCACAATGCATCATCCAAGTGCTTTCTCCAATCCTTCCTATTTGGATGCATGGTTTTCTCCAATATTTGTTTCAACTCACGATTTGAAACCTCAGCCTGGCCATTTTTTTGGGGGTGGTATGGTGTTGATGTTTTGTGTGTCACCCCATACTTTCAAAGGAGGGAAGAAAAATTCCTATTGAAAAAGTGTGTCCCTTGGTTACTGATGATAGCCTTTGGTACTCCAAACCTACAAAAAATCTGTGCCTTCACAAAATCCACAACAACACGAGAATCATCAGTCCAGGTGGCCTTGGCCTCCACCCATTTGCTCACATAATCAACAGAAACCAAAATATACAAAAATCCAAATGAACTAGGAAAAGGACCCATAAAATCAATGCCCCATTCATCAAAAATATCACAGAATAGTATGGGTTGTTGGGGCATCTCATGTCTCCTAGAAATGTTCCCAGTGTGTTGGCAACAAGAACATGACTTAAAAACACATGGGCATCATGGAATAAGCTAGGCAAATATAATACAGAGTCCAAGACTTTCCTAGCTATCCGTTGGGGTCCAAAGTGTCCACCACATGCAAGTGTATGACAGAATTGCAAAATAGACTCAAACTCATGATCAGGAACACACCTCCTAATAACTTGGTCACTACACATGCGCCATAAGTATGGATCATCCCAAACATAAAATATTGACTCACTATTTAGTTTTTGGACTTGATGTTTCTTTAAATTTGCAGGTATTTCAGAGGCAACAAGGTAGTTAACTAAATCTGCATACCAAGGATGCGTACCTGAGATGGAATAAAGATGCTCATCGGGGAAAGTGTCCCGAAGTGGTACCTGGTCCAAGGTGTCATCCTCTAGTGTGTGAGTAAGCCTACTCATGTGGTCTGCCACCATGTTTTCTGACCCATTTTTGTCCTTTATCTCAATATCAAATTCTTGAAGAAGGAGCATCCATCGGATCAGCCTGGGCTTTGCATCTGGCTTCTTCAAGAGGTACCTCAGAGCTGCATGGTCAAAAAAAATAACTACTTTAGAGCCCAATAAATATGAACAGAATTTATCTAAAGAAAATATGACATCAAGAAACTCCTTTTCTGTGGTTGTGTAATTTGATTGGTCTGAATCCAGTGTCCTCGACGCATAGGCGATCACATGTGAACGTCCCTCCACCCTCTGAGATAAGACAGCTCCAACCGCGAAGTTGGAGGCGTCACACATAAGCTTAAAAGGAATCTCCCACCGTGGGGGCTTTATGATCGGTGGAGGGGTCAGACACTTCTTTAGCTCATCAAAGGAAGTCCTGCAAGAATCATCAAACACAAAATCAGAATCCTTTTGGAGTAATCGTGACATAGGAAGAGCAATCTTACTAAAATCTTTGATGAAGCGCCGATAAAATCCAGCATTCCCTAGGAAAGATCTAACATCACGCACACATGAAGGATATGGTAAGGATGAAATAATGTCTACCTTAGATCAATCAACCTCTATCCCATGTTTTGACACTACATTCCCTAAGACAATGCCATGCTCTACCATGAAATGACACTTTTCAAAGTTCAGAACCAGATTCTTCTCAATACAACGATTCAATACCTTTCTCAAACTATTTAGACATTCATCAAATGAGGATCCATACACTGTAAAATCATCCATAAATACCTCCATGCAGGTCTCAATAAAATCAGAAAAAATACTCACCATGCATCTCTGGAAGGTACCTGGGGCGTTGCAAAGTCCAAATGGCATCCTCCGGTAGGAAAATGTGCCAAAGGGACAGGTGAATGCAGTCTTCTCCTGATCCTCCGGAGCTATAGGAACCTGAAAATATCCAGAAAATCCATCCAAGAAACAATAGTGTGTTTTCCCAACTAGTCTCTCAAGCATTTGATCAATAAATGGGAGGGGAAATGCTCTTTGCGAGTGGAATGCTTTAGTTTCCTATAATCAATACACACACGCCAACTGTTTTGCACCCTCATTGGAACTAACCCATCTTTCTCATTTTTAACAACAGTAACACCACTATTTTTAGGAACAACCTGAATAGGACTTACCCACTGAGAATCTGAAATGGGAAAGATTATACCAGCCTCAAGCAATTTCTCAACTTATTTTTTAACAACTTTCATGAGGGTGGGATTGAGTCTCTTTTGTGGCTGTCTCACTGGTTTAGCCCCATCCTCCAAGAGAATCCTATGCATGAAAATGGAGGGGCTAATACCTGATATGTTAGCCAAGGTCCACCCAATCGCCCTGATGTTATCCCTCAAAATATTCAAAAGCTTTTCTTCATGTTCAAAAGGGATATTGTTAGCAATGATAACAGGTAATTTCTCACCACTTAACAAGTATGAGTATTTCAGATTTGGTGGCAATTGATTGAGTTCTAATGAAGGAGGGTGTAGTATGGATTGATACATTGAAGTAACTGAAATATGTGCACAAAGAGCATCAATATCAGAATAGACATCATCAAAATCAGCGAATAAAGCATCAATTCCATCAGCATACTCAACAGCCATGTCATAATCAGAGTGAACATGATCAAAATCAGAATATGAATCCACATCAAAATAAAATCCAAGAGAGGATTGTGTATCTGCAACATGTGTGGAAGTGCTCTTAGACATAAAACTTGAACCAATACTCATAATCTCCCTAAGAATAGGACAATCAAATTCCATGGAGTTTTTATTTGGTGGTTCAAAATGGGAGATAACAAAAGAAGAATGGTCCTCTGAGGGGTACTTCATGGAGTACATAACATTAAAAATTACAACTTCATCTCCAAACTCCATGGAAAGTGTACCCTCATGAACATTTATGATAGTTTTTGTAGTTTTGAGGAAGGTTCTACCTAAGATAATGGGAGCACGAGAACTTACCTGAGCATCCTCTATTTTGAGCACATAGAAGTCTGCTGGAAAGATCATGTCTCTTACCTAGACAAGTACATCCTCAAGGACTCCCGCCGGATATGTCGTAGCTCTATTCGCCAATTGCACCACTACTCTCGTCGGTTTCAACTCACCAACTTGTAAATAAGAGAATACAGAGTGAGGCGTCACATTTATGGAAGCTCCCAAATCACAAAGTGCATCAGAAAAGTGCAACTCCCCTATGGTGCATGGGATGGTGAATGTCCCTGGATCCTTTCACTTTGTTGGAATTTCTAGAGTTAGTGTAATGAGTTCTGACACATTCCTTCCAAGATTGATCCTCTCATTTCCCTTGAGCCCTCTTCGATTGGTGCAGAGTTATTTTAAGAATTTTTCATACCTTGGGATTTGTTTGATGGCTTCAAGTAGAGTAATATTGATCTCCACACACTTAAATGTGTCCAAAACCTTCTTTTGAATTGCTTCTTCAGCCATCTTCTTGGTTTAAACAACCCTGTTTGGAAAAGGAAGGGGTTTAGGAGGAACATCATCAATATTTTTCTTATCTTTATCTTTCTCCTTGGATTTCTCATCAGTTAGTATGGAATGCGGCTTCTTTGGAGTTGAGTTGAATCCCGGTGGAATGTTAGGTATAGATGTATTGTTCATTTGCTTCCCACTTCTCAATGTGATGGAACTAACATTCCCCTTTGGATTTGGTGTGGGTTGGGAAGGTATATTTCTAGAATTCTTACTCACAAGTTCATGGAGGGCGGTGGCAATATGGATCATTTGAGTATTCAACTCCCTTAGCTCTAAACCTTGACTTTTCAGCTCATTCTGTTGATTAAGAACAATCTGTTTCAAAAGATCATCAGTATTAGAATCTACCTTTGGTGGGGGGTTCCCTTGTTGTTGGCTTGTTGATGCTTGGGCTTCAAATCTCCTTTGGGGTTTTTGGAAACCCTGTTGGTAAGGCGGAGGCTGCTGGAAGTTTTGTTGAAAGGGTGGCCTTTGTTGTTGTCCAGATCCATACCTCATGTCCGGTTGATCTTTCCACCCTTGGTTTTATGTTGGAGCAAATGAATCAAAATTATTTTGGGGATATGGTTATTGTTGCTACTGAAATGGTCTCCCTGGGAATATTGTTGTGCAATCCTCTGTCTCTTGTAGTTGGGGGCAACAGTCAGTTGGGTGGATTGTCTTAGTGGAAATGCCACAAGGCCTTGAAGGAGTGGGTTGGGATGTCTTTTGATCCAAATCAATCTGCCTCACCATAGTGGTCAATTCTTCCAACTTGGTATCAATCAAATGACTTTCAAGAGAAGAAGGACTTACCTGATGTACTCCCCTGACATGTGGTGTACCTCAATCTCCAAATTGTTGGGAGTTTTGTGCCATATTTTCGATCAATGCACGTGTGGCTACTGGTGTCTTGTCCACCAATTCCCCTCCTACTGCAGCATCCACCATGATCCTCTCCATAGGTGTGAGTCCTTCATAGAAGTACTGAATGAGGAGTTTCTCACTGATTTGGTGATGTGGACAGCTTGCACACAACTTCTTGAATCTCTCCCAATACTCATACATTTACTCCCCTTGTGCTTGCTTGATCCTCGAGATCTCCTTACGAATAGAAGTGGTCCTCAATGATGGAAAAAATCTCTGTAAGAAAATACGTTTTAAATCGTTTCAACAAGTTACATCCTCGGGTTGTAAATAATACATCCAATCTTTCGCAGCTCTATCAAGTGAGAATGGGAATGCTCTTAATTTTATTTGATCTTCAGAAACATTTCTTGGTTTAAGGGTTGAGCAAACCACATTAAATTCTTTAAGGTGTTTGTTTGGATCCTCACCAGATAATCCATGAAATTTTGGAAGAAGGTGAATTGACCCAGATTTTAACTCAAAGTCTGATTCGAGATTCGGGTATGCAATACAATTTGGTTGATAGTTAATATTAGGTGCATCCAATTCTCGAATGGTTCTATTAAGTTCATTTCCATTATTTCTCGACATTGGTTCCTCTTTTATGTTTTAATTTGAATTGCTTCCAATTTTAATGTTTCCAGAAGAGATGAATTCACCAAGTGGTTGAATATTGAAACTTCCCACAGACTGAGAATGTCTGATTCGATCCCTAAGGATACGTTCAATCTCAGGGTCAAGATCTAAGAGATCTTCGGGATTATTTCGTGTCATAAATGATTAATGTGATTCTGGGGTACTTAGGTGCAGCAGAGTGGCTGACCAAGGTCGTCTCTCAAAGGAGGAAGTGAATTTAACAACTTATTAAAGGTATTATAAAAAATAAAATAGAATAAAATAAAAACACTACTTTAAAGGATTTGGGTTTTTTATAGTTTATGAATTTAGAAGAAGTTTTCTGGAAGAAGATTGTATATTTTTTTGTTTTTAGTTTTGAAATGAAGTTTGATTAAAAAGACACAACAAGAAGATGTTTTTTTAGAAAATATTTTAAAAGGCGTGATCGATCTAACTCTACATCTTCACTCTATTATTAATAATTATCATTTAAATTAACATTCAATTAATTATGATCCCTTAATTTGTTAAATCCTGAACCCTATTAGAATTAACTTTACCACGAAGATGATGTGAATTTAATCCTAGGCTAACTTCGGAACATGCAATCGCAAAACCCTGCTTTGATAGATGTTCAAAGATTATCTTATGTTCAGTGGTAAATTAAGGCACATATCCATTCTTTAAATGAGGATTAATTGTGTATAGGGATTATATTTTAACTCTACAAATTTATCTCGTATGGTCTTGTATTACCGATTAAGATCGTGCTCTCACAATTTACACAAAATCCTGACCTCGCGTGTTTTTTGTGTTAATTGTTCAATTGCTTGCTTAGTTTATTACAATTGAAAAACACAATTCATGGATCATATTAATTTAATTAAAGTAGCTCAATTATTCAAAATAATTAAATTAAGAGGGTAGAAGATAGATCGATTACTGAAAGACTACTCTTCCATGGGTGGCGTAATCATCATAGAAGCGTTTTGCATGTGCAAAGGTTTATAATGGGTATAACCCAATAACGCTTCTACTCAAGAACTCCAACCCAATTAGGAAGATTAAGAGAAGAATAAATTTAAACAAAAATAAGAAAAGATGATAAATAAAAGAAGATCAAATAAGTTTATTACACAAATGAAAACATTACAAAATGAAGAAGAGAAGGAGGCTTCGATGAGGGGATCCTTGCTTCAAGAGCTACCCCTCTTACAATGGTTGGAGAATTTGGGTGAAACCAATTCTCCTATTCCTCAAATATTTTAATTAACTTCCAAACCCTTTAAAATGATAAAAAATCTAATTTATATAGGGGATGGGAGGATAGTTTACAAGTGGTTTCAAGTGTGAACGTGGAAATTCGGCCAAATATTTTAATCCAACTTGAACCGCCAAGTTGACCACCAAAAAGCATGAATTGTACGGCCTTCCATAAGGATAATATGTTAGGATATGGGTACTCTATATCATATAAAAATATGGGTTCAATCCAAGCCTAGATGAAGGAGTTATGGCCCAAATACAGAATCTTCTCAATTATGGAGAGTCCATCCCAACTTTGATTTCATGGCCCATTTTCAACAACCAAATGCACTATTTAGCTCTAATGTCCTGAATAAAAGTTTTAGAAAATTAAGTTATTAACACTTTTAAAAAATTTAAAATTCAAATAGTAAGTATAAAAATATTAATCTTCGAAATACTACAGTGCACTATAAAGGGTAAAACTGGAATTTTCACCAAATTTTTAAATGAATGATCAAATCCCAAATATTTTATAAATAAACATATTTAACACAATGTGAGGAAATTTTGTCATTTATTATCAATAAAATATTCAATAAAATATTGTTTTATCACCCCTCCCCCTACCCCAGCACACCCCCCTGCCCCCCCACCTGCACAACCCCCTGCCCCCTCTCCCTGCCCCCTGCCCCCCACCTGCACACCCCATGCCCCCTCCCCTACCCTCCCACCTGCACACCCCCCTCCCCCTGCCCCCCCACCTACCCCCCCCCCCCCCACCTACACACACCCCTCCCCCTGCCCCAGCACACCCCCTTCCCCCCACCTGCACACCCCCCTACCCCCTCTCCCTGCCCCCTGCCCCCCACTTGCACACCCCTCCCCCTGCCCCAGCACACCCCCCTAGTACATCTATAAAAAACCATTTAGATGAGGTTAATAAATTCATGTTAGATTTAGACAATATTAATGTTTATGTAGATAATTAGGATCCAGAAATGATCATATTAATCACTCTTGAAAATAGATATAGAACACTTGTTATGACCATGATGTATGGTTGAGTCTATTTAACATTAGAAGATATGAAATCAGCCCATCTGTCTAAGGAATTACATTCTAGAACAAAAATAAAATGTGAGGATAAGAGTTTTTCACAAGGGGGGGACCTTAAACTAAAGGTAATAAAAAATAATTCAGTAGGGACAAAAATAAGATTAATAAATAACCCAAATCTAGGACAAGCTCTATGGATAGAAAAGTAATATGTTTTCACTATGGTAAACCTGGGCACATTAAGCCCGAGCGTAGGAAACTCATGCGTGAGTTAGAATCCAAACATCCCACTAACCTATATTTTATGGTTGATTCAGGCTATGACATTTGTTTAAATCTTGAATGTGTCCATTTATACACTCAATCAAGAGTGGGTCCTAGACTCTAGTTTTTATTTTCATATTTTCCAACAGAGAGAGTCATTTTTAGAGCTGGTCAAAAAGAGAGAAGTAGATGTATTCTTAGGAAAAAATAATTTGTGCAAGGTTGAGGGAATATTATCCATTATTATAGAGTTATATAATCAATCCATCATCACCTTACTTAATGTATGGTGGGTCCCCATCCTTTAATGAAACATATTCTCCTTAGCGGTCCTAGATCAAAATGAATTTACCTCTAGACCAAATCTCAAGATCTCTAAAGGATCATTAATTATCATAAAAGGATATCTAAACAATGGGTTATATGTTTTGAATGGGAAGACCCATTTATGGAAATTGGGTAGTGTTTACAATACAATCACTAACAATAATATACTATAGCATATAAGATAGGGAATTTCAGCTCCAAAGTCTTAGAGGAACACAACAACCAAGGGCTATTGAGTAACATCAAAAATATAAATCTTTCATTTTCCAGAGATTGTGTGATGGGAGAATCCAAGAGGGTGAGTTTAAATAGGTCTTATTTTAATGCTGCCAGCCCACTTGAATACATATACTCAGATTACCACTGAGTGTATGTAGCACTTTTTTTTATCTACGTCGTTCATTTACCACTTGAAATGCCATGGCACAATCCACAAACTCCTAGAAATCACACAGCCTAAAACTGTAGCCCAAAGGTTCACCCAACAATGCTCATACGATATCAAATTCCCCATATCATCCCATTACAATGAAATTTAAACCAATACGCCACAATAATGAAAATCAAGACAATACACAAGGCACGGTCATAATGAAAAGCAACCAATGGATCAAGTTATCACTTAAGAAGGATTACAGTTAGTACGCAATGTATTAGATATATTATAAACTTCAATAGAACACTAGTGTAATTGTAACATGGTACTACACCACTAACTGAGCACTATATGTGAGGTCTTCCAACAAAGTAAGCTTGCAAAGATGTAAACGATAAGATCCTCTAGATAAGCTAAGCTTGAAAGGATACAAGTTAGCATGGATAATTAGCTAAATCAATTGGATCCAGTAAAGCAAAAACATTTCAAAAACACAACAAAGTAGAAAAACATGCAGTTATGATGAAATGGAGATAGCAGAAGCTGTTTAGGGATTTAGAAGACATAGACGGTGCTCTGACCATCAATTACAAATAGAAAAATAGTCATTCTCTAACACTCCACATCGCTACTCATAACTAGTATGAAACATAATACTGAGAAACACAAAAATAAACAAAGGGCATTCCATGCATTTCCTCTCTTCCAACGGCTACTCCTCATCCTCCTGCAAAATAGAGATTCAAATAAATGCAAGACACCATGAAACACACATAGCTCAGGTTTTCACAAACCTCTTCACTTCCCTCTTCTTCATCTTCATCTTCATCATGGACCTCTAATTTTGACTTGTTTGAATCTTCATCCTCACCCTTGCTTGCTCCCTGTCCCTTGTTGTAAGCATCCATAGTCTTCTCATATTCATCTTTTCGCTTCTCAGCCTTCACCACAAAGGTACGTTTTTCCTGAAAATTTCAAAAGTGAGCAGTGGAATACATGACGAGCTACGAATAACATTAACTTATGGCTTCGGTCATGGACTTCCATTTATCTCTACCATCTTTTCCCACCTGGTTTTCATGAAACAAACATGGAGATTTGAGCAGTAAGCATCTGTGAGAGATCAAAACAAATACCCCCACAGCTTCAATGAGAAACATGAAGTCGCTTACCACTAATACAGATTTGTTGTTGGGGTGTTTTTCTTTGAACTGATTTCTGAAATCTTCCCTAAACGTGAAATACGAAATGATTTGTGGTTTGGTTGATGCTAACTGTACTGTTAATGTTGAAAATTGTAAATCCTTAACTATTAATGTGTTTTCTAAATTTGGAGGTTTCATTTCCTAGAATTGAAATATGTAACCTATTGTTTCACTTTCAGCTACTGAATTTGAATGCATAGCTTTAACTGAGGTAGTTAAAGAAACTTATCGATTGAGAATTCATGGCGGTAGGGCTATATCTAATACTAGACATAGTTAGCTTAAGGTAGATCTACAGGTTAGTAGTCATTCTCATTTCCAATAAGATATGGTAAATATTAATGATATTGATCAAAAAATCAGTGTAATTAGATGCATGTAACTTGTAATACATTACCAATCCAAAAATAAAATTTACATCAAAAGTGAGTCTCAATATCAGTATTATTAGAATCATGATAACCCTCATCCACACCTCCTACAGAAACACCATCACCACCTCTCACACCACCAACATCATCATCAATATCTGCATCCGAACCGGCACCAGCACCGGGTCTAGCACTAGGTCTGGCTCTAGCTCCGACAGAAGAATATACATTAGCAGAATGCATCGACATCAAAAAGGCATCAACCATTGCAGCTGATTCTGGTGGAAGTGTAGAAGAAAGGGAAGACATAAATTTCATCATATTTGCAGTTATCGCCTGTTCTGATTTTTGAATTGCTTCTTTGATTGCGACATTCATTAGTTACACTGTGACAAAACTAGAACCGGTACTCGAAGAAACATTAGTAGACCAGTATCGAGATGTTACAATCTTCTTCCCTGGTCCACAATGCACTCTACCCTGATGCTCATCTCCTAATACCTGATGTAGATGATCGTTTGGTCCCAAATTGTCAGGTTCTTTTTCTACCAATGCCTCTAAAGCATTCTGTTGATTGATATATAACATAAATTAAAATGATAAAATAATATAAGGAATTAAATTCAGTAAAAATCAAAGAAATTGAAATATACTTACAATCGCCTTCTCGGTGTTGGGATTTGGCACAGTACCATCTTTCTTTTTCCAGCTTGTACAAAACAAATTTGAGTGATGAATGCGACCCTCGATATTCGATGCCTTTTTCTGGAAAAAAACAAAGAAATAAATCAAAATTGGAAGTTAAAAAATTACACTAAATAAAGCTAAATATTTTAAATGTTAAATTACCTGTGTCTGCTCATGATCTGGTAATGAAGTGTGTCCGCGAGTATAAATACGTTTCATTGCACTCTTGTTTGTTTTATTTCTATTTGATTTCTCCTATAAATAAATAATTATATAAATTCATTAACATAAATAAAACAAGTAATTTAAAATCGTTTTCAAAAAAATAAATGAATATATATATAAATTTAACAAACACCTTAAACGCTGGACTCTTACAATAGCTGATCATCTCTTTATATTGTGATATTGGGAAATATTGAATCATCGGTACTTCTTCAAGCTCTGTACCAACTCTCTTTTTCCAACCAAGATATAAATCATACTTGTAGGCTCACCACATTTGACCTAAATCCATTATCCTTGCAGCCTTTGCATTTTGTCCATCAAGAAAATTATATCGAAGCTGCAATGGACATAATATTTATTAAGAAAATATTATAAATTTATATATATATATAAAAGGTGATTAACATTACTTACCAAAATCTCTGCCCAGTCGTTGTCCTTTATTTGTTATCCAACTGCCTTCCAACTTATCGATTGAACCAGAATGATATTGTTGTGTCTAGCAAGTGTTCCCATAAAAATTTTACATTCCATGACATTTTTATTAATTATAGCATTGTACTCATTGTAATCAACTATGGTTTGCGTGTTCCGATTACAAACCTCACGCGTTTTTGTGCGGCCTCGTCGTCTGGTAGAGGCTGGAGCTAATCATGAAACCAAAAATAAAATAAAATAATATATATGAATTTATCATTAATCAGTAACAGTAATGTTTAAACAAATACCAGTAGATGGGGGATCTGTTGACCCCTAAAGTGTTGCGTCTGGAGGGGGGCATCCTCCATGGTAGGTGAGATATCTACAGGAGTATTATGTATAGTAGATGCAAAGTATACTGATGGAGGCAGAAAACCCGATGGATAACCCTGTACAGATGAGGGTGGATATGGATATGGATATGGATATGGCGGTGGGATATATGGGGGCACAGTACCCTGTACAGTGGATGGTGGGAATGGAAAATGAGGGATGGGGTCTGAGAACTACCATCCGATGTGGGTTCGGGCAAAAAGGGATACGGAAAAGGTGGGTATGGATAATATGGAGGTGGCATAATGGGAGGATGGCCTCCTAGTGTCTCAAGTGGCGTAGTAGTAGGCTGACCTGTAGAATCAGTACCGCCCGCCACAATATCATCCTCAGTGGCATAATCCAAGCATCTCCTCGACGATGCAGCCTAAAATAACATAGATGATAAAATAAAATGAACGATAACAAGATAAATTATATGAAAGACCATAATATTCAAACATAATTTGTACTTACATTGTTTCCAGGAGGAGACCTATGTTGTTCGTTTCTCGGTATTCTTCTACTCCTTCTAGTATCATCATATTCATACATTTTGACCTGGAAATTTAAAATAATATTCTCAAATAAATAGAAATAATTAAAAATGTTAAATAATACAATTTTATAATAAAACAATGAGATACATTTTCATGTATGATATTTATATTGATAAAATATCAAGACTTTTCTATGTTCAAGATTTACTAGAGAAGTGGTTAAACATAAATTGGTGAGGATATTAATAGTTTTATATTCGATAATGGTATAAAATATACTAGTTATTTTGATATCATGTATAGAAGTTAAAAAAACACATACAATATTGCGATAATATCAGGTAAATACTTACAAATGTGTCAACGCTATGTGGGGTCTGTGACAATTTCTGGTTCAAAATTTGTTCTAACAATTGCATCATCTGTATCATCAAATGAAACATTCGAATAAATACCGACAGGTTCATCCAAAACATCATTGTCATCCATGCCTTCGTCAAAAATATTTCTAGGAATAACATCAACAATAACACCAAATTGTGGTTGTAACGGGTCACTTACATAAAACACATGTTTAGCTTGTGACGCAAGAATATAAGGTTCATCAGTACGAAGATGGCGGTTCATATCAATCACTCTAAATCCACAGTTATCAATATGAATTCCTTTTTGTGTCATTGAATCAAACCACTTGCACTTCATCATTGCGACACGACCATGTGCATAGTAATCTAATAAAATGATTCTGTCAACAACACCGTAATATGATATATTTTCTGATCGAGGTTGCATGTCCGATGCACTCACATAACAATCAGTTGTGGCACTTATCATGACATTGTCATGCTGTGTTGCCATTTTTTTTGCACAACTATTTATAACAAATTTAAATCCATTGACAACCATTGACTTACAATCACGTACCACATCGTTTGGACCAAAGGAAAATGCTTTTATTTCAACTGATACTTAAATCATTGGTAGAGTTAAAACCTAAGATATACCAATATATAATATTAAACAGAGACATGTGATTATGTTATGAGAAGAAGAAAAATAAATCTATTACCTTTGAATTTAACCAGGCAGCAAATTATTTATTGTGCAATAGTTCCTTCCTCTTAATAGATAGAGAGCGATGTCTCTTTTTTATAATTTATAAATGTTCTCTACAGATATGAAAGAATTAAAATGTCAGAAGATATAAAGAAATCAAACAATAAAAAAATACATATTTATTAGTTTACATACTTGATATAATCATCAAGCACACCACAGTTGAATAATACTGTGTGATGTTCCATTTCCCACTTTTCCCTGCTTAAAGTACACAATGAGTATGATCCAGATATCCCCCATGTTTGGGGAAGTGAAGGAAATGCAGGCTCAATGGGATCATATTGCTCATCTTCAGTTCTCATTAGTCGATTAGACCTCGTAGTGACGTTAGCCAAGTACGATGAATAGAAATCCATGCATTCTTATGCTAAATAGCATTTCACAATAGAGCATTCAGGATGATATTTATTTCTCACATAAGATTTCAATGTAAACATCATTCTTTCAGTAGTATACATCCACCGAATCAAAACAGGACCACCAAAGAGAACTTTCGTGGGAAGATGCACAGTCAAATGTAACATACATGTGAAAAAATACAGTCAGAAAATTTTCTCCAAGTCGCAAAGAATAATCGGTGCATCTCTCTGCAATTTCTGAACAACACTTCTGCTCAATATTTTGGCACAAAGATCTTGATAAAATTTACATAACTTAATCACCGCAACTCTAACATTATGTAAAAGTAGATGGTGAATAGCAATGGGAATTAACTCATGTAACAAGACATGGTAATCATGGGTTTTAAGAGATTTGAGTTTCACATCTTGTGTATTAACCCTTTTCAAAATATTACTTGAATAACCATCCGGAACCTTCAAACTTTCCAAGACCAAAAGAAATTGTTTTTCTCTACATTTTTCATCTAATAACAGGCAATAGGGACTTTCCACTTATTTTGACCAATTAACTCAGGATGAAGTCTTGCTCTTATACCCCAATCCATCAAATCCCGATGACATCGCAAATCGTCTTTTGTTTTTCCTTTGACATTTAAAATAGTAGCAAGTAACATCTCTCAAATTTTTTTCTCGATATTCATTACATCCAAACAATGATGTAATAAATTCGATGACCAATACGGCAACTCAAAGAATATGCTTTTCTTTCTCTAATTGCTATTGGAATTCGAATTAGCATGATTTCGCTTTCTGATATTTGATTGACTTTTGCCAAGAAAACAATTCAAATCATCAAGTTCTTTAACAATATCAGTCCCTGACATTCGTTGAGGTGTCTCATCTGTCTTGATGGAATTATTGAACTGTCTCCGATTTTTCCTGTATGGATGATCCATTGGTAGAAAACGTCGATGCCCTGTGAAGCTGAAAGTTCGTTGAAACTTTAATCTTCAGAAACATGTATTTTTCATACAAATAGGACATGATAATTTCTCTTTATTACTCCAACCAGACATCATTTCGTAGGTAGGGAAATCATTTATCGTCCATAATAAAGCTGCATGAAACATAACGTACTCTTTTCTGAATGCATCATACGCTTGTGCACCAACAATCCAAAGCTCTTTTAACTCTATTAATGGCTGCAAGTATATATCAGTATCATTTCCAGGATCACTGGGTACAGATATCAATATACTCAGGATAGTGAACGGCTTCTTTATACACATCCATGAAGGAAAGTTATAAATGTGAACGAAAACAGGCCAAGTACTGTGTGCAATATGCATTTGGAGAAATGGGTTGAAACCATCACAGGATAATCCCAATATAACATTTCGTGGGTCGGCTGCAAAATCAGGATGTAACCTATCAAATTTCTTATAAGTCAACCCATCTGCAGGATGTACTATTTCATCGTTATCCTTATTTCTTTCATCTGCATGCCATCTCATATTCTTTGTCATTTGTTCTGACATAAAAAAAAATTTGAAGCCTGGGAATTAAAGGGAAGTTCCACATCAATTTCTGTGGTATACAAGATTGAGATCCGTCTTTATTAGTCTTCCACCTTGATGTGCCACACTGTTTGCACTGACTTAAGTATGCATTATCATTCTAGAACAAACAGTAGTTTTTGAGACAAGAATGAATCTTACTAGATGAAAATCCAAATTTTTCAACCAACTTTGATGCCATGTAATAATTTTCTGGAATACATGCATCATCAGGAAGTAAATCCTTAATAAATGTAAGGAGATAGTCGACCGCAGTATTACTAAATTCATACATTGTTTTCCCATGATATAATCGCATTAAAAACTCAAGTTTGCTCATTTTTTCACATGCTTGATATACTGGGGTATTTGCATCTTCCATCATCTTTCTAACACTCTCAACGTCATCATCCTGATTAATATATGAGAACTGTGTTCCAGTATTCATTTCCTCTTGCACTGGTCTACATGAGGAGCTAGCTTCAGAAACAAAAGGAAACCGATCAGAAATCAGATTTTTCATACCAATCTTTTCCGCTAAATCGATGTCATTTGAAACTTGAGATTTTCCTCCATTGTGATACCACACATGATAATTTTTTTGGAATCCACTTTTAGTGATATGGTAACTCACTTCCTTACGAGTTAACCAAGGTCTTCCAATACAATCAAAACACGAGCATCGAATCAATCCGCCATCTGAATCATTAGTGAATGCAAAGTCCAAAAAATATTGTAACTCCTTCTGAAATTCATCAGTGATCCGATCAATGTTATACATCCAGTATCTATCCATTCTGAGGCAGATAAACATACATTAAATAAATAATCTATAAAATGACTTAACATTATATGTATTGTTTCATAACATATTAAGTAATCATCAATAACAAGTTAATAAAAAAGAATAACAAATATATTAAAATTATGGTTTAGGGAATTCATAAATGTTTTAAATTATAAAAATTCACGAATAGTCATACATAATTTCCAAGAATGAGGATTGATTATAGTAAAAAGAGTTTATATGAAATCTAAGAGATAATAATAATAAATTCCCAAAAGTGTTTGGGTTAATTAATAACAAGTTGTGATGTTTTGTATTAAATCTACAAAGATTTATTGAAATTTAGAGACATTTTGAAAATATAAACCATATCATATACCAAGCATTAATATTAAAGAATTGTCTGACAATTACAATGGTGAGAAGATGAGAATAATAACTAGTGTCTGAATCTATACTTTAATGATGGTGGTCACCTTAGAAAAGGGATATCCCATCAACTTGGTCATTCCCACCCTTTCTCGTATCTATGAACTGTTGTGTCAAATACAAGAATGAAGATCCCCACATCACCTCAGTGGTCCATTTCAATTATTGTATGGATGGGTGGTGAAGTGATATCAATGTTATGAGTACCAGTATACCGCAATAGTCCCCCACTCTAACTTTCATCCTACCCTACTCTACATTGTTGTCATTCTACTAAAATCCTTGGGAATTTCTAGTGTGGTTGAGTTTTTTAGTGATTTTTCTCAGTTTTCTTTTATGCCTTACCCCGCACCCCATTGAGTAGTGGTATATGACGGAAAATATAAACCATATCATATACCATAGTGTAAGGACACTATGTCATTCCATTTTTGACTTTTAATCATGGAGTATAACACCGCATCATGGTGAAGGAGATTGAAAACTCTTTATAATATTCTTTTATCATACCCAACAACCAAAACAAACCAACTTACCTTTTTCACACTTGAAGTCACAACCCAAACACTTACATTTTTTAGGGATAAAGTAGAACCTATGAACTAATTTTTTCCTAGGTTAGCATAACCAATACACTACCTTTTGATGGAGGCACAACCATGTGTGAGTTGAGTGATTACAACTCGATAAAACTTTACACCACAAAGTAAATTCATTATAATGAATATAGAATAATTAAACCAATCAAATTTGTTGACAATTATTACTAGTGTATAATAACTGGATTTGAACCTTCACACGGTAGGTATAGAACAATTTAGCTTGGGCATTCTTGCAAGAGAAATTAGTAGATAAGAATCATTAAAACCTATTGGTCAAATGCATTTAACATTGATTATCTAAATAACTGTCATTAATTTTTTTTTATGTCGATTATAAAATAACTATCATCTAAATGCCAATATGAAATCCTATTTTTTTATTTTTGTTGGTACTTAAAAGAATGATCCTCCAAATATCCAATCTCTAAGAGGGTATAGCTTTCAATCAACCCAAGACTTGTCAATTCCCAAAACATACATTGTTAAAAAGGCACTTGAAGTATAAGGCATAAAGTTTCATGGATTCAAATAAGTATGAAATAAAATAGTTTGATGGTGATATTGATTTTATTTTGTGGAAAATTATGATAAGGGCCATGTTAGAACAACATGGAATCATAAATTCCTTATATGGCCTAAATAAATTAATTTTTACACAATCTACTAATGCGAAAACCACTACTATTTATCAATACATCTCTACTGAAATCCTTATTATGGCCTGTAGTTCTATATTACTCTCTCTTGGTGACAATGACCTTTGGAAAGTTTCTTTTGAATATACCACTACTAGTATATGACATAAAAAAGAGAATCATTTCTTGAAAAATACATTTTTTGGTATAATTTAAATGAAAGAACATATTTTTAATTTTAAAATTAATTTTTATGTTTATATTAAATCAAATTTGGATGAATTTAAAAAAATATTTATTATTCCAACATAAATTTGATTGTTGATGAAGAGGAATAAGAAAATATTATTTTACATTATCCTTTATATTTCGACACCACATTAGTAGAAACAATGATATATGGTTGACACAAACTAAATATTGGAGAGGTAAAATATGCCCTTCTTTCTAGCGAGTTTCATTCTAAACCCAAAATAATGGGTTAGTTTGAGATTATATTCCCTAGATGGATACCACAACCTAAATATAAAAACCAATAATATGGTATATAAAAAAGGAAATAGAATTAACCATCTCAAATCAAGGTTAATGTACAGGGATTGGAAAGTACTGTGTTACGAAAATAGTAAGCCTAGGCATAGAATACCCGATTTTAGAGTATCTGAAAAAAAAATTAAGGCTCAAGAACCTTGTGTTTGATCACTTTTAGTTGATTCTGGATTTTGATACAACTGAAGTTATAAATTTTTCTCAACATACACTCACTGATGAGTGGGTTCTAGGTTTAGTCATCCTTGTCAATGTGGTTCCTTCTTGATAGTCTTTCCCTGAGTTAGTTGAGAGAGTAGAGGGAGATGTAATCTTAAGGAATAGTAGTATGTGTAAGGTTCAAGGAATTTTTTATGTTCTTATAGAATTATATGAACATTCATTCATCACCCTCTATATGTTTGTTGGGTCTCAGACATTCACAGAAACCTGATTTCCCTTGGTGATCTCTACAAAAAAAATTCTTTAGATATTAATATGAATGGACTAAAATATTCAAGGGATATATATCTAAAATTAATAAATATCTAGTTAATAAGCTATATTTATAGAATTAGAATATCAATTAAAGGTAGATTGGTGGTGTAATACCATGCAATGACATTGATGATTGGGTTTTGTTTTCCCCAAGAACATAAAGGATGTTAGTAAATAAGGGATATTGTAAAATTTTACACCAAGAAATATCATATTTTGTAGATATTATATCATAGGTAAGTCTTTTAGGAGTATTTTTTGTAGGTATTCCTCTCTTCTAAACCATTTGAGCACATCCATACAATTTTATGGGTTCCTTCTAGAACCATATCCTATGGTTGATTTTTTTTTATTGTTACATTCATATATGTATACTCTAGGAAAGTAATTATTTATCTACACTAAAAACTAATATGTTTTAGAAATCATTAAAAATAGAAAACCTTGTTAAAAATCAATTTGGAAATTTGACAATAGTCATGATAATAGATAATAGTTTGGAGTACTTCTCTGCTAATTTTGTATATTTTTTCCAAACTAAATGCATAACATGACACCAGACTATTAAAAATACTCTCTAATAGAATGGATTTGAAAAAATAATTAATGATACCATTCATGAGTGATTCTGAAGAATTGTGAATTCTTTAGGCTTCCCAAATAATCTTAGGAAGAATATACCAATATGATAGTGTACCTAATTAAATGGTTCTCATATTATGATTATCATTATAAACCCTTAGTTGAACCATATAATGGTAATTCACCTTGTTATGAACAATTATCTATCATCGAGTATACTTATTAATCCCACATTAAAAATAATAAGTCTGAACCAAGGGATCCTAAGTTAGTTTTGGTATTATACCTTGATGGATTAAAAGAATATAAATTGTGGCCATACATTCATAGATTACAAATTATTATAATTAGTAGGAATTTAAGATGTTAGGAGTTCATCTTCTCAAAATCCAAATCAGTTACACATTTTAGAGATGATACTTCCCATGATGGGGTATTTGATCTTCCTTATTCAACTGTGTTTGAAGATACTAATGACCATCATGCACCTATTCCTCAATGATAAATCTAGAAGGAGTCATTTTTTAATTTAGATTCAGATTATAAGACTCGTTATTTTACTAGGTATTTCCATCTAACTCATGATAGATATTGGACAATCATTAGACCTCATTGGTTAGGTAAATGTGATATGGGTTATTTTTCCTTTTCATGTTTCCCAATATTCGATTTATTATGATCCCCGAACATATAAGCAGGACTTATATGATTGAGATTAAAAATAATGGATCAATTCCACGAAAGATGAGATGTAATCCATGTATAAAAATCATACATAATAAATACTGAAAACAATATTAAAAGAACCCACAAAACAGAAGCCACAAAATAGAAAACACACTGAAAGGGTGTAGAGGAGGGGAGGAACCCTTCGGCCGATGCACCGAATGGATGAGGAACACCCAAATAAGGGTATGGAGGAAGGGAGTACCGCGCGAGGGATGGAGAAACCCCGAATGGAGAAGCCGATCCACGATTAGAGAATCTGCCACTGTGGATGAAGGAACCGTGATGAGGGATGGAGGAACCGAAGCTGGCGAGATGAGGGTTTCAAATCGGGGAAGGAGGAGAGGTCGTCAGGAGTGGAAGAACCGAAGATGGCGAGATGAGGGTTTCAAATCGAGGGAGGATAGGTCATCGGGAGGAGAGGTCGTCGGGGGGAGCAGGGTGTCATGATGAGGTTTCAAATCGGGGAAGGAGGAGCCTGACAGGAATCATAAAAAAAACAAAACGCAAATGTGTAGCCACGGATGAAAATTTAACTGTGTGTATAACCAAGCTATAGCCATGGAGTTATAAAACCATGGCTATAGGACTGTGGATATAGCTCAAATTTCCAGTAGTGGCATGTCTTTGATCATTATTCTCTCCTTTATCTAAATCATTTGAGATAAATATGCTTTCTCATAAGGAAATAATATCCATAGTTGAGATGACAATTCTGAAGGAGCTTCATCTTCCTCCTCACACCTGTACAGAATTGGAGGATGCCTCAGGATGTGGAGAGTGATCTCTCTTTCACAATAATCGATGTTGGATTTGTATAAAGATATCCAATACATACCCAATATAGCATCAAACTCCACCAAAGGAAGTAAAAAAAATATTTTTTGGGAGTTTCAGTCCACAAACAATAACTAGGGAAGATTTATATAATTTGGATGCAATAATTTCCCCATTTTCTATTCTCGTAGATACCTTCAACTCTATATTTTGTGAGTGTGTTTGAATAAAACTACTAAACTTGAAATATATGAAAGAATGTGTAGAACTATAATCAAATAGTATGTTCTCTATTCATGAATAAATAACTAGTGTACCTATCACCACATCATTGTCAGGCTCCACCTTAATAGTAGTGATAGCATATGCCTTTCCTTACAGCCTTTGAGGTTTTTGTTGATTTCCTCAAACCACCCTTAGCATAGAGAAATTCTTTGAATAATGCCTATGTTTATTGTAGTTGAAACACTACACTATAAGATGAGTGTTGATCTAAACCTTCCTTTATTATTCTACATTTTTGGGATTATTCATATCTCTTTGGCGGTTAATAACCAGATTCCCACCTCTTCCACATTTGAAGAATCTTCTAGTTCCTAGGATGCTTCTTCCTTTAATTTTGACACATGGGATGTTGGTTTTTATTTCCATCATGGGATTTATCTATTGATCCTCCCATATTAGACTCTATTTTTCACTTTTTATTACTAAGTCTGTGAGACCAATGAGAGTCTCTGATATCCATTTCATCCTGGAGAGCACAACAGAAAATTAATTCATAGCTATCAAAGTCTCAAATTTATAATGCTTTTCATAGACTTATCTTTAGTCCACTAAAGAATTGATCCACCTTAATTTCGGTGTTCATGAAAAATCCAGAGGCATACTATGAAATACTTGTTAATTTTTCCTCATATGCCCTGATAGACAATTCTTCCCATTCCATGGAGTCAATTTCCTCCTTGGACTTTGTGTTCTTGATCAGTGTCCACCACTAATTAGATTCCCCATCAAAATGATAGACTTCCAGTAAAAATTTATCTTCTTCTAAGCACTAGAGTTCAAATAATATCTTTTCAATGGAGTTAATTCATTATTCCACAATGAGCGGATCATAAGATCTGCTAAACATGACAGGCCCTTATCGCATGAAGGATTCAATGACAACTTTCCATTTATTTGGATAAGGAGGGTGTTCCACACAATTCAAGTTATTATTCATAACTTGTGACAATTGGGAAAGTACTATTATGAAGTTTTGATCACCTATTCCCATCATATTTGGAATTTCATTAGGGCAATCATCACATTTTCGATCACATTGATTGTTGGCATGGGTTCTCCTATTTTCATCCATTAACTTCAAAAAATAAAGTACAATTAGTGGTATTGAATACTTGGATAATAAGAATATAAAAAGTAAACTTTTGACATTAAAGGATAAACTTTTAAAGGAAAAGTATATCCTAACTTGTGATCCCATATGTTTCAATCTAGGTTAATCATGGTGATAGAATTATACCTAGGGTTCTTAAAAATGGATCTATTCTTAATCTTCAAAAATAATTAGAACCTATATTTGATACCAACTATATAGAACCAATAATTTTACACATATTATTACATTATTTTAACCATAAAATACAACCATATTCATAAATTCTAGTGTCTTTGGAAGATTAGGTGCATAAAACTTAAAACATGGAAAAACATATTTTATTTAAAACTCCATAATGAGCTCCTAATTTCATTTTATCCCTTACATATGAATAGTATAACCAATTTAATACATGAACAAAGGTATGAGCTAAAAATTCCATTAAGGGAATAATCATATGAATAAAGCATAGCCCATGGGTTAGAAGGCATAACATGATGGAATAAAAAGGCATAAATATACATAAGGAAGCATAACATATGTAATCATGGTATCATAGGAGATGTGGAAACAACATAAAACATGATTTAATCATGATTCAAGGATCATTTAATATGTAGGATAATTATTCAAGGCTAACCACCAAGACTATTTCACATGAAGCATGAGTCAAGGCAAACCACTAAGACCGTTGCACATGGAGCATGAGTCAAGGTTAACCATCAAGACCATTTCACATGACGTCTCATGAGACTAAAAATTAACCAATGCATTAAAGTTCTATATAGGTGCACCCATAATAACATTTTCATGAATATGTATTCCACATGAAGAGTCATACATAAGGAATCAAACATAAACATAATGGTTACCCATGGAAAGAAGTGGGTATCATAATCCTGTCAAAAGGCATAACAAAAGGGAATATCATAATAGTGTCCATGAAAGAATGGATTTAAATAATAAGTGAAAATTAATAAGGTAAAATAGTAATATATAATGATAATTTATGTTAAAATTAAGTGAAAACATGTAAAAATAGTGTTTCGAAAACTTTAGAAATAAAACAATTTAGTGTGGTTTAAGGAAAATAATAAAGATTCTATAAAAAAGAAAAGGAAAATTGTTTGAATAAAACTAGAAATGAAAAAAGATAGTTTTTAATGATAAAATGGGTTATTTTAGAAAAATAATTGTGGATTAAAACAAATTATATATGGTACTTGAAAACAAGTAATAAGTTGGGAGGTTCCCTTTAATCGGGCTTTCTTATCAGGAATAATTGAGAAGGGAACCTTTTTAAACCATGTATTTCCCCATAAAAGAATAATGGTATTATATGTATAAATTATTTTTGAACATATTCACATAATTTATAATAATTACATAAAAATAAATAATAATTACATTGGGTAAAGAGAGAGAAATAGTAACCTGAAGGAACAAATGGAGGTTCTAGTAGAATCCCTTACCTTATGTCTAAAAGTATTCTGCACTTGCACTTAATGTCTTGGATAATCAAATTAAATACATTAATTAATTAATTAAAAAACTTTAATACATTTATTTTATTTATTTTAATTTTATTTAGTTCATTTATGGCCTTTTTTGAGTCATAAGACACAATTTCATTGTTCAGGAGTGTTTGTTTCCTTGGTTTTCATGATTGGTTCACTAGTATACATGTATGGAAAATCATGTAAAATGAGAATATTTGTACATAATTGAAATTATATGTTATTAATGAACTTATATAATATTAAATGGTCTTATATATCATTTTCTCTATATTTTAGGATGATTTGTTAGATAAAACTTTAATGATAATCGTTTGGATTAATTTGGCAGTTTTTCAATAATCATAAACTAGTTTTGTTTCATTATTTAATATCATGTATATATATAGTTCCAAAACATTAAATAGGTTTTAATACATATATTATAATATTTTTTAACCATAAAAATGGTTTTATGTCCTGCCTTGATGGAAAAATTAAAAAAAATGAAAACACGTCGTCCACGAAGGCGGTAAATGGGTACCTCACGGATGATGTTTTAATTTTTATAATAAAAGAAGAGGGGAAGATAAAATATGATGGGTTGTTCCATTAACACAATAAAATTCTAGTATATAAAATATACTATAGTTATATTGTAACTTTGATCATGGTATTTGAGTATATAATAAGAAAAGAAAATAAATTGAAAAGAAATTAAAAGAAAAAGAAAGAGGTTTTTACCTATTGAATTCCTCTCCTTGACAACCTCCTTAGGGGAATTGTGTTTGGTTTTTTGTTGATACCAAAGACACATGTACATGGGGGATATACTTTTAAGGAGGATTTTTTATAATTTTTAAAATTTTAATACTTTTTAGGTTTGAGGATAATAGGTGGTGAGTAGTGGTATTTATAATGGAGGAGAGGGGTGTTTTTTTATTATTCTATTCATTATTTTATTATTTTAATCAATAAAATAAATAGTGTTTATTATTGTGACTAAATAAATTAAATATTTCATTTTAGTTCGAAATAATTGCCACTTACATCATTCATGACTCAAGAATGACTCAAAAATCATTTATTTACTTATATTGTAAATTGCCATATTTCATTATCACAAAAAATTAAACTATTTTAGAAAAATACCAAAAATTAACCCTAACCATTTTTCAATTTATAGAATTCAAAAATTAACTTCATTTTATTAAAATAATTTTCTACATATGTGAAATTTACTTTTTAATTAAAATCATCATTTATTTGAAAAATACCAATTTTATAGTTATAACTGGTTTTACAACACATTGAAAATTTAATTAAGGTCTCATAAATTATATTATAATAACAAAACAATAAAATAATAATTCATGAATTTGTTTTATGAAAATAAATTTTCTTTTAAATTGTTATAATAATGATAAAATTGTAAATAAACAATTATGTTTCACAAAAATATCAATACTTAATTTAACATTTTTAAAACATTTATTTACTTATACTATGATATAATTATATTATATTTTCATTTATAAGATGGATAAGTTTTATATATAATTTCATTTGTGAGTTTACTATTCAATTGGTAAGGTTACTATTCCTTAGGGTCACGTTACTATTATGAAGGTCAAGTTACTATTACATCTGTATAAGTTGCTTTTTTTCTGAAAATGCCACTTATTTCATTAATTCTTCATTTATAATATTTTTATTGTGTTATCTATGTGGTTTATGGGATTTATTCTATATTAAATAATTATAATAAGAGAAATTTCATTGATATAATTTTTGGTCATTACACAAAACTACAAATCACTAAAAATACCAAGTAGTTTTATAGTAATTTCATTTCTCGAATTTTAATCCATGAGGAAAGGGAACTTAAAACTCAATATAAAGGAATTTTTCATGAAATTATTAAAACTAAGATAAACTAAATTATAGGTTAAAAGGTTTGACTAGCTCAAAAATCAAAAGAAGGATGAAGGGAAGGAAACTGAATCCAAGTAATTTTTGTTATTAAATAAATCAATTAAAATTTACTTATGAAATAAATCATGCCTTTAGCCATGATAATACTTATAGTAACTATATTTTCCTCTTATCCACAACTAAAACTACCTATGAAAATTTATCCCTCTCAATTGAAAATCTATAATCAACAACTGAATTAAAATCAATCTCAAAGAAGAAGGTGGAGTTAAATTTAGCTCTTTCTCCCTCAATCCCCTTGACAACACTGAAAATACACCCCTAAAAACCATTATTCTCACTAGTAACTAGGGGATATGATGTTAATAATGGTGAAATTAAATTCTAAATCAAATATAAAAAACCCAAAAATAAAATAGATTTAGATATTATCCACACACCCCCTTCACTGAGGCTCACCCCCTACTATGAAACCTCAGTCGCTGATAATCACTCTATCAACCTTAAATAGACTAGAAGTCATAGAATATGGAATATAAAAATATTTTTTAAAAATATGAGACACTTAATTTTATTTTTTTTACAATTGAAGAAGAATTCCACCATTAAAAACTAATAACAAAGGATAAAAAGAAATTACTAACTACTTTGTCACCCTGATAATCGGCATAGATCATCCTCCTTCTACTCTCGCTTCCGTCGTTGGACTTCAATATTACACCAGGATTACCCCCAAGAGGTTTCTAATCCCCTTATATGTTCAAAAATATTCTTATTTATAGACAAATCCTTATAGAGGTATCCCCTATGTATCTTGTATCTTATATCTTATGTTTTGTTTATCTTCTATTACATATCTACCCCATGTATCTCTCCATATCTTTGTCCATTTAAATCTCACTTGGTAGGAATGTAATTCACATATGATAATCCAATTATATCTCCCATTATATATATCATATCTATATCTCATATCTTCATATCTATAAGTACCCATGAATCTATTTGTGATTGTTATGTTCATCTTGTATCTCTACATAATTTAGTTGTATCTTCTTCAATTTGAACCCATATTATATCCATAAATATCAAGAATAGTCTCTCATTCATGTGATTCCTTAAATATACACTAAAATTAGATGATATGAACTTGTATGACCTCTTAAAATCTTTTTAATTTATACCTGTTACACATGTGGTTGGAGGAAAACTCAAATTTTTATATTAGTAAATATACAAAAAATTTGGCATGGACCTATACATTTTTTCATAACCTTATTCTCAAGAATTTCTCCATGTATAGTTTTGAAAGGATATGGTGTATATATAAAACCATAGTCGCAGCTTCTTCATCCCTTCAAAACTCTATTTCTATTGATTTATGGACCTCCATGATGCAGTTGAATCCTATGGTGTAAAATCCTTCCTCCGTATGTTATCAATTCTATTCATTCTCGACACATAGGGGATGATAGGATAATGGTTATTCCACATAAAAAGTTCCTTTCATGCATATTTCTTCTTAAGAAGACACCATTTTTATAAGTGCACAATACCTAGTATGTGAACCTATCCCACATCAAACTTTTAGACAAATATTTTCTCATTTATATATCATTTTTATTATTTAGTGGATCAAAATAATCTAGACCAAGATTAAAATGACTTCTATCCACCATTGGTGTCACCTCACATTGGTATAGTTATCCTCCCATGCACTACCAAACCTGAACTATGTGTGTTGCATGCATGATCCTATGCACCATGCATGAACTATGCTCTCTTTCTACATGTGGTAGTCTATCCCTATGGTGTGCTTGGTCGATTACCCATTAAGTGGTGGCTCTATGTCTTTCTCCTATTGGTTTAGGGTTGTCCCATGTTGTCCCATTTTTTAAAACCTTTTCATAAAAACAATTAGAAAATTTAACCATGATAAAACATGCATTTTACTTATTTTTATTTTTTTCATAGCATGTCATTCTAAAATAAATAATACCCATAAATAAATATTAACAATTATAATATGGGTGAAAATTCTTAATAACAAATTACATTTATCATTGAAAAAATAAAAAATTATGTATAAAAATTAGACTATCAATTACCTTTAATAAAAGGTTAATCATTTTAAGATGGTAATGAATAAAATGTGTGAGAATGGGAATTTATTTTTTCTTATTCATGAAAGAGATGATAAATAAATGTGAAATAGTATTGAAATAAATCTATGGATGTGTTTTTTAATGTAATTGGGTGTTATTCCTATTGTTTTTCTTTGTATTGGTTATATAATTGTTGTGGTATTGGTTGTGGATAGTTGTGGCTAGATTTTGGGATGTTGGAAAGGTTTGGGAAGTGGGTGATATGGAAAATGTTATGGTTGTAATAGGGTGATATAGTTTTTGAGGTGGAAATTTTAGTGGGGATGGTTATGAGTGGAGGATATGACATTGTGTCAGATGTTGTGGTGGTGTCTTGGGTTATGATTTGGGGTTGTGTTTTAAATTCTCAGTGGTGTGGAATATATGGTTTGTAATAGACCTAGTAAATGGAGTGGAATAGAGTTAAATTAATTGTGGGATATAAATTAAATGTTAAATAATTGGAATAGTGGGTGATGGATGTAATTAACATGGATTATAGATAAGAATGGGTTGTAATTAAATATCTAAGTGTATATCTTAATGAATGTAACATGGTTAGTCAAATGGTAAATTTAGAAATGATTAAATGATGCGGATAAATGTGATATTTTGAATTATTTTTATGGTTTTTGTGTATGGGAAGTGGGACTGGTTTGGTGGTTTAGTGATCTGTAATAATGGTAATATGTGGTAGTGATGATGTGGTGGTTATTATGGTGTGTTGATGTAGTTTTTATATGACCCCTTGGGGTTTTTCTTGTGTGTGTGTATATATATATATGTTTTATTTTTCTTATTATTTCAATATTCACCCCATCTGAGTCAGATAACCTTACTAACACCCAAAGGTTTTGGTTTTAGAGTGTATTCCCCAATATCCATGTTGGAAAGGGAAAAAATGGATAATTACACCCTCTTCCCTTGTCTCTCTTACAAGCATGGTATAGGTTGTGATGTCTTATAGTAAACATGATCAAATAGGTTTCAATGGCTTGAGATGTAGTATGAGGTGTGTTGGAAGACCCTACGGAGTATTGACATGATGATATATGGTGAGGGTCATTCATGGTAGGAGGAGGGAACAAGGTTGGTGTCTTTTATATTCATGATTCCCTATTGTACTGGATATATGATGTGTATATGATATATGATATGGGGTGGTGGCTATGTGATAGTGATGATAATGATGTTTTGATTGTGGTATATCATATGATATTGTGATGTGATATTTATATTGTGTTTTGGCATGGATACAGAAGGGTTTAAGAGAACCAAGGCATATGATGTTGGGGTGTGAGAGTGTAAATCTAGGGGGAAAGAGGTTTTGATGATAATTTTATTATATCCTTGATGTTTTGATTATTATATTTGGTTGTGTTACTTAGTGAGTGGGTCTTGGAGAGGTTGGGTGGTAATTGACCTTGTGTGGGTGCATATTGATTTTTTTTATTTTTTGAATCATTGGTATTATTTTCCACATTTTCATGAGAGTTCCTAAGGATGGTTCTACTGTGTATAAATGTATTATCACCCCTATACATATATAAACTATTTTTTAGGTTTCCAAGGTGAGTTTGGAGAATTAGATGGACCGTACAATATCAAATATTAGAATTGTATTTGTATGATATATCATGTGTTATAAATTATTATGGGATCTTGGTTTATTTTATATTATAGTGTTTATTGGTGTATTTATTATTATTTCCGTGGGATATATTTATGAGGGTAATGCATCTCAATTGTGTTTTTTATACCCTTGGTTCTAGTCACCAACCAGGGGCCTATTAAAAGTGGGCTTCAGGGGTTAATCTTGTCTTCACTATAGACCCGGGTGGGGTCCCAGTGGGGGGAGATCATGAAAAAGTGGTATCATAGATTTTAGTTGAGATATTTAATGGAGATTATAGGTAGGAAATTTTAATAGATTCATGGGTAGGTTAAGAAATAGTTTCAATTGAGGTTTTTACATGATGTAGTCCAAGGAAACCAGCTAGTACATGATATTTTAAGGCCTCCCATGATCCTACACAAGGAACTTGATTTTACAGAATGAAAAAGTGAAATGGTGTTTCTTATAGGGAAAATACCTATGAGAGGTACATACATCATGCTTGTTTGTGTTTGTGCTTGAAATTGGATGATTTTAGAAAAATAAAATGAATTGAAGTGAATGAATATAAATGAATTAAATACCATCAGGATTAGTATTTTTATTTATTCTTATAGATATTCCTATTGGTCATCATCCACACATGGTTCGAATTGGTGAGGTTTGGAAGGATGATCTAGTTGACCACTGAATGGTCGAACCAGCTAAGAAATATAAGGATTAGAGGAGGATATTGCATGTGTTTTAGCATTATAGATCAATTAAGTATGAGTGGAGAGTATAAGATTTAGATACTGAGCATTGGTTGGAGGATATCAATATCTTCTTCATTCTGATCTGAGCCAAAGCAGAGCATTGGGTTCTAATAGCAGTCACTCAGATACAAGGGGCATTTTATCAATAGTGGTTTTTCTATCTTGTGGAGTGTAAGGAAAAGAATGTTTCATGGAATTATTTTCATAAGGAGTTCCATTATGAGTTTCTATCATTTATTATGATAGTATTTAATATACATGATCTTCTCTCCCTTTAGTAGGGAATCCAGATCATGTGGGAGCTCAAGATCAAATTCAAGGATCTTCTACACTTTTCCTTAGACCTCTTTCTTGATGAGGAGTCTAGAGTGTGGTGCCTTAAGGATGTACTATTTATAGTTATTTTATATTCAACCACTTTTTTTCCAACAATGTATTTATAGGCATAAAATAAGCTTATGTTGATCATGAAGATTCATTCACAAAGATAATTTCCCCAAGAGGGGATCCGGTAAATTTTTCCAAGAAGTAGGGATATGGATGGGGGATATCAAATGTTAGGGAATTTAATATTTAGATCAATAGGGAGTCAATATCAGTCATATACCTTTAATTTTTTTAGTTATAGTAGTTCCCATATATCTACTGGGAACACCATGATATTTTACTTTGCCTATAGAGGTCAAGGTCACTACTAGTTCTAGTGCTTGGTTGTTCGTGGTGGTCGGTATGGTATGGGTAGTAAAATTCATTATCATCTCCAACATTATTTTTCTATGAGGCTATATCAATAGTAAGGATAGTAGGTTTATGATCTATAGAGGGTAGATAGATCTAGTAGAGGACATCCCTGTAACATCCTTCACCCTTAGGGACATAGATCTAAGTGAAGTCGTAAAGGTGGTCTTCAATAGTGATGAAAAGGATTTGGACAATAACAATTTTATATTATGGAGATGGTGGCGCCAAATGGCATAGAGGTTGTTTGAGGTAATATATCCTTATCATTTATGTTTTCTTTTACTTTATTTGAGTTCATATAATCACACTCCTTCATTACATCCACTTTGGTTTGTGCCTTGGGACTAAAGGTGGAGAGGCTTCTAGTGACTCTGGTATTTTCTATGCTAGTTAGAGGTTAGACCAATTTGTTTGATGTGTGTTAGGGTTTTGAGATAATGATGAGGAAGAATTAGTAATATGTGGATTTATTATTACTGTAGATACAACCATACAAATCCATCCTTGTAATTGACTGGTTGTGTTATGTGCATGAATTTAAAGATTTATTCCAGAGTAGAGTTGTGTTCTGCAATGAGGAGGGAAAACATATGGTATCCATTGGTGATTGGGATTATCATATGGTCTATATGTGCTTAGGTCCATTATTGTATCATCTAGAAGCTCTGCCTTTGGATACGATAGAGGTGCATGTGGTGGATATCCCTATAGTTTTCTAGGAGTTCTTTTAAGTTTTCCCTAATGAGGTTATAATGTTACCCCATCAATAGGATATCGATTTTGGGGTAGAGTTTCAATAAGGTTCCTCCTCTATTTTGATGAATCTGTATTAGATGATATACTCTGAGTTGTGGGAGTTGAGGATCCTGATTAAAGATATGATATATAAAGGTTTCATTCAGCCTGGTCTATCTCCATGGGGTTGTCTAGTGTTATTTACCAATAAGGTAGGTAGTTTTTTGAGGTTGTGTATATACTACTAGTGGTTGAACTAGGTGATTATCAATAATCACTACCCCCTTCCTATGATAGATGAATTATTTAATTAACTTAGGGGATCCAGTTGGTTCTTAAAGATTGATCTTTAGTCTTGGTATCTCCATATGAGGATGAGGGAGAAGGATATCCTAAATACCTCATTTTAGTGCTGGTATAGGCATTTTGAGTTCATGGTTATGTTGTTTGGTGTCATGAATTCCTTATTTATTTCTATGTTACTCATGAAATTTGTGTTCTGTGAGTTCCTAGACCGGTTCATGGTAGTTTCAATGTCCCGACCTAGCTACCACATGTTGGTGCTCTGATCCAGTCAGTTACGTGACCTCAGGCATGCCTCTTCATACACCAGAGGCTGTCGATTAACAGCAAGGGTCCAATATAAATATCATGGGGAGACTATACCCTCTTTATCAAATAATCACAATAGAAAAAATAAATAAATGATAGCCAAATATAATTAATAATAACCATAAAGATACCATAATAAATTAGACCAACATCACATGATAATCCAAAAACAAGTATAAATGACCATTAGCCAAAAAGTAGATATTTTATGTCATATAAGTGTCAAGTTTCAAATGAAAACCCAAAATAAAGACACACTGACAACTCCCCAAGAGGGTCCCGACATCATGTTAGGTTCCCTCATCCATTCTCTATCCTAAATCCCAACTCATCCATATAACATAGGGATTTTTACCTTATCATGTCTTGAAAACATGAAGTCTATTCGGGTACTAATCAGGCAGCCTAAGTAGGGTGTGATTACAACTTAGTATACTACCACAAACAGCATCTAAAACAATGGTCAATCTATAATAGTGTATGTAGTTGTATAAAGAATAAAGTATAAAAAATAAAGTAAATAGTTATCACGTTAAATTATTCTTTAATTAACCACATAAACCTCAGGTTTATAGTGACACTCAATCCAATAATACCTACTTTGGACCATGCTAAACTCTGAACAATCCACCAAATGGATATCACATTTCATTCTATCATGGTTTTTATTATTCATTTAATTCCAATTCACATTCATATAATGGGGGTCTAGAGTAGAATTATGGCACCTCATGGGTATTTGGAGCAGCAGTCTTTCTCCCAAAACTCTGTGATCACATGAAGTAAAAATATATATTGGGGGTCTAGAGCAACAATTTAGAACCCCATGGGTATTTGGATCAGTAGTCCATGTCCCACAACTCAGTCACAAATATCACATCTCATGGTTCCACATTCACAACCCATTTATCAACCATTTACATCATTCATTATTCAACCAATTTCATAAATTCATTTATCAACCATGTTCACAATCCCATTTATCAACCATAAATACTTCATAAATTATCATTTCAATTAAATCGAAACATTCCATGGGTTTCAATCAATTTCATAATCCTAATAATCAAAAAAATTAATTAATTTAATTCAAAATGTGATTTCCCAATGTGGAAATTGAAATTTCACAATTACATACACCCAAATAAAATAAATACTATGGGAATTAACAATTATACTTCCTGCCACAAGGTTGTTGGAAAACATTAACCAAATCAAAATCCCAAAATTGATGTGAAATGATCGAAATCACAATGGCGTAAAAGATCTAGGTACAATACCTAAGATCAAGATACAAAGGGATAATATCCATTAAAACTGATATATAAACCATCACTAATGGAGGAAAAATCATCCCTCCTCATCGAGAAAGAGATACAAGAGAGAGAGGAAACTAAATGGTGAAGAAATCACTTACCAATTAGGATACGATCCTTCAACCGAATCTTCTATTCACCAAGAAATAGGTTTGTAGAGCCTTGGAATCTTCTCTGAGACCTCCAAAAATGAAGGAAATCATTTAGGGATGAGAAAGGAAGATTTGGGGTAAAAACCGAGCAGTTCATGAATTTTAATAAATATTTTAGGGGTTAAAAACCTATATGTATAGTTTCTTAGGTAGAGTTTCATAGTTTTCCAAACCCTGTGCCTTAATTGTGTGCCTCTACTTAGGGGGTACATGGTTTTTCCTAAGTGGTGAATGGTTTGAAAAAAAATTCACCAACCGTAAAAACCCCCCACTGTCTTGGGGTGCATGATTTAGATAGGGAGACCACATAATTTGGACAAATTGTGCATCAACCATGTTCCACCTTTTGTGCCTCCAAAATAGGGTGCACAGTTTCTTTAGGAAAATCAAATAGTTTTCCCTAACTGTGAACAACCCCATGAGGTTCTAAATTTCTCTAATTTCACTCAAAACAACCCAAAGTAAAAAACCCAACCAAGATATAACTAAAATAAGGGTAAAAGAGTAACTAAAACGAGCATGAGCATATCCGAAAAGGTCAGGATCTTACAATCTCTCCACCATATAATAGCTCGTCCTTGAGATATACTCCCAAGAATCTCTAATATTCTAAGGTAAAAAGGTCAAACCACTGAGCTTGTATATCTTCTTCTCCTCCCATTTTTCCTCCTAAACAAGTTCATGTTGCCACAAAACTTGAACTATCAGCATGGTCTTACCTCAAAACCCTTTCCACCACAATCTATAACATGAATTTAATTCTCCTCAAAAGATGCATCAGCCTTAAGCTCAACATCATCAACATCAGTCACGTGATAAGGATCGGGGTGATACTTTTGAAACTGTGACATATGAAAAACATTGTGCATAGCACTATACCTCTGTGGAAGATCCAATCAGTATCACACCAGTTCAATCCTCTTCACAATCACAAAAGGTCCAACAAACCTAGGTGCCAACTTTACCTACCTCTAAATCTTATGGTGACTCAATCTAGGTGACTCCAAAAGGAACACACAATCACCCACTATACACTCAAGTGTTCGTCGATGTTGATTAGAATAATACTTATTCATACTATGATCTGTATCCATACATTTACTAATCAACTGAACTTTCACTGACATCTCCTACATGAGAATCAGTCCCAACAACTCTGACTCAGCCTCCTCCATCCAACATATAGGTGAACTACATGGCCTACCATAAAGTGCCTCATATGGTGCCATATGAATAGCCTCTTGATAACCATTGTTATAGGAAAACTAAACGAGCACTAAGTGCTTCTCCCAAGACCCACCAAAGTCTAGGAAGCATGACTGTAGCATATCCTCCAATACCTGTATAGTACATTCTGACTTCCCATCTATTTGCAGATGGAAATCTAAACTTAGAAATACCTGCGTACCCAAAACCTTTTGTAATACTTTCTAGATTCATGAAGTAAAGTGTGAATCATTTTCTGAAACAATACTCTGTGATACCCTATTTAAATAGACTATCTTCTGAACATGCATGTCACCCAACTGATCCACTATAAAAGTCTCCTGAATGGGAAATAAATGGGATACTTTCATTAATCATTCCACAGTCACCCAAATATCATTCTTCTTTTGAGGGAACATCAGAAGACCCAACATGAAGTCTATATTAACATCATTCCACTTCCATTCTGAAATGGGAAATGGATGTAGTAATCCACCAGGTTTTTGATGCTCTTCCTTCACCTACTGATAGGTATAGAATTATGTCATGAACCTTGAAATATCCTTTTTCATACCCGACCACAAATACTATCAATGTAGTTCATGGTAATTTTTTGTAAAACTAAGATGAATCACCCACTTTTAGGAATGAAACTCACACATCAACTCCTCATGAATACACATAGGAACAACAACAAGGTTCCAGACATAAATGATATCATCCTCATCTGTACTTCAATCAGAAGGTGACTCCCCACATTCATGGATTTCCCTCATGGTTAAACACTCTAGATCCTTATATTATCTCTCCCTGATCCAGATCATAAGTATAGACTCAAAAGATAAGGATACAAGGGACATCTTCTCCTGGACCTCCTGAACCTCAATATGCATCTCAACCAGCAATGCTATCATCTTCCACTTAGAACTAAACTTCTAAACTACTTGAGTATATATTATCCTACTTAAATCATCAGAAACATGGTTTCCATTTCTAGTTTTATATTCTAGATCAAAGTCAAAAGAATTAATATACTCAACTCACATCTACTACCATAGATTCAAGTCTCACTGTGAAAATATTTACTTTAATATTTTTTGGTCGGTATACATAGTAAACATTTCACCCACTAGATAATACAACCAACAATTTAAGGCATAAACCATTGTATCTAACTTGAGATCATGAATAGGGAAATTACATTCATGTGGCCTCAACTACTATAACCCATATTCCACAACTTGAACTCCCTACATCAACACCACACCATGTCTGATCCCAGGTGCATCACAAAACATGATATACTCCCCACCCAAATCGGGTATGATCAAAATCGGTGTGTCATTCAAATTCGTATTCAACTCCTAGAAAGAATTATCATAAGATCAATACCATTCAAACTTTAACCCTTTCTTGTTCAAGACTAAAAGTGGTGTTGTTAAGCGGGAAAATTCCTGTATGGACATCCGATAATAACCCACAAAACCCAGAAATCTATGGATATAAAAAAATTCTTAGGTTTTTCTAAAGAAACCACTAACTTAACTTTATCTGGGTACACATACACATCTTCCTCCAAGATGATGTGACCCAAGAAATGTACCCCATCGATCCAAAATTGACACTTAGAAAGCTTGGAATATGAATGATGTTCTCTCAGTGTACTCAGGACGATGTCATGTTTTTTGGAATGATCGTCAGTAGTCTTGGAGTACACCAAGATTTCATCTGCAAAAAACAACCACAAACTGATCCAAGTACGAGTGAAAGATTTGGTTCATCAAGGCCATAAACAAAATTGGTGTTTTTGTCATTCTGAACACCATCATAAGGAACTCATGTAGAATATACATACTTCTAAAATTATTTTTTGTTATATCATAAGGTATAACTCTCAAAAGATGATACCCCAATCTCAAGTCAATCTTGAAGAACATGCAAGATCCTATCAACTGCTCAAAGAGATTTTTGATACACAGAAGAGAATACTGGTTCTTCACATTCATCCAGTTCAAATTTTGGTAATCAATACAAAAACACAAGGTATTTTTATCTTTATTAGAAGATAAGACTGGAGAACACCAAGGTGATGTACTTGGATGGATAAATCCCTTATCCATCAATTATTCCATTTGAGTCTTAATCTTCTAAATATTTTATTGGTTCCTTTCTATATGGTGGAATAGAAACTATTTCAACTTCAGGCATGAGCTTAATTTTAAACTCAACATCCCTATCAGGTGGAAGACCTGAGAATTCCTTAGGAAACACATCCTAGAACTGGTCCACTATGGGTGGAAAGATATCATGCTTTACACCCCCATCATCTAGAAAAAAGTCTTGCAAATTGTGTGGTGATCTTCCCCAATTATTGATGTATTGTACATGCATGGCCTTCTTGGATATCCCACTCTACACAATGAACATACTTTTTTCCCTCAGGATATGTAAAGTTCACTCTCCTATGGTAAAAATCAATATAGGATTTGTATAATAATAGCCAGTCCATACCCAAGATCAATTCAAAACCTGACATGTCGAGTATGTAAAGATATCAATAGAAATGATATTCCCCAACCTCGAGAGAACACCCCTTACATAAATAGATGTCCCACAACCATAATCCCAATGGTGTGTCGATCATCATAACCCCACTCAAAAACTTCACTGATAAACTCAAACCATTCACAAGTTGTGTAGATATAAAATAATGAGAGGATCTTGTATCAAATAATGCACTAGTAAGTGTTGAAGCTACAAGAATAGTACCTCTGACTATCGATGGCCAAGCCTCACCATCCACATGTATAGGTTGAACTGCATGCAACTGTCTTGACCCTCTTACCTATTCTACAGTCTGAGTCTTCCATGATGCACCACTATACTGATATGGATTCTATTTCCCTAAAGTAACATGTCCAATTCCTCAACCTCCATGTCCATAATAACTCTAACTATCTGATTGATATGGGGTAGAATACCCTCTTCTGGTACTCTAAATCTGCCTAGATCCTCCATAACTACCCATCGGTTGATGGTTTCTGAAATACCTCTATAATTGACCCATCCTTCCATAGGATCACCACTCCACTAGAGTTTAAGGATACTGGCGATGAATGTGTCTCGACCTACCACACTGGTGGAAATATATTTAGTTACTGCTCTGAGTAACTGACCCTTCTCCCTAGACACTCGGTTTTTCATATCCCTAGTTAACATTATCATAGATTTTATTCCTACTTTGGGAATATGTAACCCCTAGTCATCCAGTAGAGATGACCTACATTCCACTAAAAGCCTCTTTCAGGTTATCCTCATATATGAGAGCCTAATTTACCACTTCAGAAAACTTCTTCAGCTGAAATATGTTAACATAAGACTTAATATCACATTTAATCCCATTCTGAAAACATTTCACAACAGTTAACTCATCTTCTATCAATGATGGAAGAAAGTGTTTTCGGTTAGTAAAGTATCCAGCATAGTCCATCAGAGTCATACTCCCCTAGTTCAACCACATAAACTCTACTAATCCTTCCTTCTTGAGCATATCTTGGTAAAAGTGTTCTAGAAACTTCTCCTGAGAGTCTTTCCATGCAATGTTTTATATCTTCTCATCCTAGGTCTGAATATCCCCCCAGTTCTTAGTTTATCCTCGCATTATATAAGAATCCAACTTAACTCTCCTCTTTATAGGAGTCTCTAAATGGTCAAGGATCATCTGGATAGACTCAATCCAGAACTCAGATTCCTTGGGTCCACCCTCTATGGTGAAGGTCATAGGGTGCTTCAAATGAAACTCCCATATCGATTTAAACATATTTCTCACATCCCACCCTGGTTCTTTCTCCATAAAATTCATAAACTGAGAAAATTTGTCCTAGAATTTCTCTCCAGACCCTTAACCCAAAACTATCGAATCCTCTAGCTCCACTTCTGGAGGAACATTTCTAGCCATATCCTCTTTTCATCCTATCAACAAGTGTTGTCATGGAGGCACATATCTACAATTCTAAACACACATATTAGGACACATAACACATTTTTAACATGTTTACATAAGAGGGATTTACATAAATCCCTAACAAGTCATCCTTTTTACCACAAAATATAGTCAAAATTGAGGTACTAACACTTCCCTCCATCATCCCTCATTTGAGTCATGTCTAACATGGGGTAAAACACTTTCCAATTCCAATTTTCTCATTAGAACCCCATTTTAAACATTTTAATTTACCACATTTAGAATCATTTACAATTATAAATTTCTTATTAGGAACCTTTTTATCTTAAATTCCTTAAACAAATAAAATTATTTCATTTTGAAAACTCACCCTAAACTTGATTTTCCATACATGCCTAAAATGATGCATGTCACATAACATTATAGGTGATTAGAATGATTCATGTATACTCAACTCTCATTCCATACAGGGACATGAGTAAAATCTCATAAAACAATAACATCACACATTAAGTGCATCACCCAAGGTGAAATAACATTCAATTGTAACAGTAAACACCAAAACAATAATTCCACCCTGGCTACTTGGGTTTTCCCTCACACATGGGTCATCCAATCCCATGCACGATGTCATGACCAGGTCCTGACTCATCCTAGTCTCATGTATAACTTTCCCAAATAGTAAGACAACTTAAAGGAGAAAAAAAACCATTAATATCACTTTGTAACATCCTAGCCTGAGTGCCACACGCTGATACCCTAAGTTGGTCAATTACATGATCACAGACATTCCTACCTGAATTCTAGAGGTTTCTAAATAACAGCGAGGGTCCAATATATATATCATGGGGAGAATATACTTTCTTTATAAAATAATCACAATAGAAAAAATAAACAAACTATTTCCAACAATAATAAACAATAACCAGAATAATACCATAATAAATTATATCAACATCATGTGATAATAAAAAAATAAAGATAAATGACCATAAACAAAAATAGTAGATTTTTAATTCCATTTAATTGTTAAGTTTTAAATGAAACCCCAAAATAAATACACACTGATAACTCCCCAAGTGAGTCTTGAGATCATGTATGGTTCCCTCTTTCATGCTCCATCCTGAATCCCAACTTAGCCATATAATATAGGGATCTTTCCCTTATCATGTCCTAAAAATATAAAGTCTATTTGGGTACTAATCAAGAATACCTAGTAGAGTGTGAGAACAACTCAGTAGGCCCCCACCAACAACGTCTAAAAGAATGTTCAGTCTATAATAGTGTACGCAATTTTATAAATAATAAAGTAAAAAAAATAATGTGAAAAGATCTCACATTAAATTTTTATTTAATTAACCACATAAACCCCAGGTTCACGGTGAAACCCGAATAAATAATACCTACTTTGGACCATGATAGAGTCTGGACCATCCACCAAAGGGATATCACATTTCATTTTATCATGGGATTCATTAATCATTTAATTCCAATTCACATTCACACAATGGGGCCTAGATCAATAGTCTTGAACCCCATGGGTATTTGGAGAAGATATCTATGTACCATAACTCATTGATCACATGAAATACATATATATATATATATATATATTTGGGGCCTAAAGTTTAATTCTATCACCTCGTGGGTATTTGGAATAGTAGTCCCCATCCACAACTCAGTCACAAATATCACATCTCATGGTTCCACATTCACACCCCATTTATCAACCATTTCCATAATTAGTTATTCAACCAATTTCATAAATTTATGTATCAACCATATTCACAATCTGTTTAATAAACCATATATAATTAATAAATTATTATTTCAATTATATCGGAACACCCCATGGGTTTCCATTAATTTCATAATCCCATTAACTAAAAAATAAATTAATTCAATTCAAAATGTGATTTACCAACATGGAAATTGAAATTTCACAATTAAATACACCCAAATAAAATCAATATTGTGGGAATTGACAATTAAACCACCTACCTCAAGGTCTTTGATGAGCGTTCTCTAAACCAAAATCCCCAAATTTATGTGAAACAATCGAAATCACAACGGTGTGGAAGATCAAATACCAATAACTAGGATCAAGATCCAAAAGAACAATATCCATTAAAAACTAGATCTAAACCATTATCAATGGAGGAAAAATCATCCCTCTTTACTAATAAAGTGAGATAATATATAGGGTAAACTAAACGGGGAATAAATCACTTGCCTATGAGGAATTGATCCTTCAATCAGATCTTCAATTCACCAAGAAGTAGGTTTATGGAGCCTTAGAATCTTATATGGGACCACCAAAAATTAATGAAATCACTTTGGGCTGAGACATAGTGATTTGGGATAAAAATTATGAGGTTAAAAAAAATTAATAAAATTTTTAGGGTGTAAAAACCCATGCACACGGTTTCTTGGGCAGAGGTTTGTGGTTTTCAAAACTGTGCAACTTAACCATGCACCTCTGCTTAAGGGTGCACAATTTCTCCTAAGTGGAAAATGTTTTGAAAACCCATGAAAAAACACATTGTCTCGGGGTGCATATTTAGGGAGGGAGGCTACATGGTTTGTCCAAACTATGCACCACCTCTTGTGCCTCCAAAATAGGGTGCACACTTTTCAGGGGGAAACTGAGTAGTTTTCCCCAACCATGCGCCAATCGTGCATAGCCCCATGAGCTTCCAAATTTCTTCAATTTAACATAAAATAACCCAAAGTAAAAAAACCAAAACAAGGTATAACCAAAAAAAGGGTAAAATAGTACCTGAAAATAAGCATGAGGCATCTCCAGAAAGGTTGGGATCTTACAGTAGTGTTTGTTAAAGACATACTCATGCTCTCAAGGTCATAGGAGAAGTGTTGTGAGAACCTTATAGATATTTTGTAGGTTATATGGCACCATAAACTTTATGTTAAGTTTTCCAAGTTCAATTTTTGGACATGGAAGGTGTGTTTACTTGGGAATGTGATTCCTCGATAGGGAGTGGTAGTTGACCTATTAAATATTAAGGTCATTGTTTCTTAGAAATCACCCAAGAATGTTATGGTGGTTCTTAGTTTACTAGATATTGCATGCTATTATTGGAGGTTAATGTCTAAATTCTCTCATTTAACAAGCTCATTAAGATACTTGGATAATAAAAACTATGATTTCTTATGGGCTGATCAGTGTCAAGTAGCTTTTGACTACCTGAAGGATAGATTGACCAGTTCTTCTATTTTCCAACTGCTTGAGGATGGAGTAATGTTTTAGGTTTTTTGTTAAATTTCCCATATAATTTTCGTTTATGTATTGATGTATTAGAGGTTAGTTATATCATATGGTTCTAAAAATTTATATCCCCTTTATCATAACTATTCCACCCATGATCTTGAGTTGACAGTGATGGTTTTTTCTCTAAATTTGTGGTGAAATTACCTCATTAATGAGATATTTATGTTATTTACTAATCACAATATCTTGAGGTATATTTTTTCTCAGTGGGATTTGAAAATATGTAAATGTACTTTTATGGAGTTTATCCAGGACTATGACTTTGAGGTCTCACATACCCCATCAAATGAGAATGTAGTTGCAGATGTGTTGAGTAGGAAGTCATGGGGAGATATTGTTCGGGAATTTGAGGATGTTTGGAGAGTGATGAAGAATATTTAGGTAATTCATCTTGATTTAGATGGGGTTTTTTGTAGAGGTTGACTTTATCCAATGAAAATTCAATTGTTCTTTTTTATATTAGGTAGAGGATTCTTAGTGGGGATACTCATATGTAGAGATGATATATGACTATGATCTTTATGATGACTCTCTTGAGGGGTGGTCAGTGGATAATAGACATTGTATATTGTTTCTAGGAAGGTTTTTTGTTCTATTTTGGATAAGTGAGATGGTTCTTCATGATTTTTACAACTCACCTTTGGAAGTACACCCTAGTGTATCCAAGATTTATCATTACCTAAGGATTTATTTCTAGTGGTTAGGGATGAAGAGGTCTATAGTAGAGTTTGTGTCATGATTTTTGATCTTTTATCTGCTAAATATAGAGTATTGTGTTCATGGTGGTTTATTGAATCTATTGGATATCCTAAAGTGGAAGTGGGAGGAAATCTATATGGATTTCATTATTGACCTACCACAACCTCAAGGAGGATTGGATGTTATTTGGGTGATCATGGATTAGTTGATGAAGTCAGCACATTTTTTAGAGATCTGGGATTCAGGTGCAATTGATGTTCTAGTGAGGTAGTATGTGGATGAGGTAGTGAGACTTCATGAGATACTGAGAACCATCATTTATTATCAGTATCCTAAATTCACCTCATGAGTTTTGGGTGGCCTTCAACATTATTTTGGCTCCAGTTATTCCCTAACACTACTTTACACCCTTAAATGGATAGGAATATGTAGTGGACTATTTATATGTTGGAGGATATATTGTGTGTATGTGTTTTATATTTCAATATATTATGGGCGAACCACTTGTATTTGGATGATTTTTCATATAACAACAGTTATCACTCTTCCATTCATGTGGATCCATTTGATTCGTTGTATGAGAAGCCTTGTTAATCTCTTATGTGTTGTACTGAGGTTGGGGATTCGATAATCCTTGGACCATATGTGGTGTATGTCATGATCAAAAAATTTCATATGATTCAAGAGTGGATAAAGGTGGTGTGGGATAGTCAAAAGTCGTATGCATATCAAAGGTGGATAACTATAGAGTTCAAGGTTGAGGATCATGTGTTTTTTAAGTTTTTACCAAATTATGTGAAGTTGAGGTTTGGTTGGAGAAATAACCTATCCCCTAGTTTATTTTACCTTTTGAGGTTTTGGGACACATTGACAAGGTGGCTTGTCGATTGGTGTTTTCTCCATAGTTGGATAGGGTTCATGATGTCTTCCATGTGTTGTAGCTTCATTTCTATCTACACAATGATACCCACATCATTTATTGGGGTTATTTTGATGTTATGTATGATGTGATTCTCATGGAGAAGCTAATAAAGATTTATGATCCTAAAGATAAGGTGTTATGTAGGTTATTTTTTCCTTTGGTTTAGGTTTTTTGGAAGCATGGTAGGTGGAGGAATGTACTTGGGAACATGAGCACCATATGTGTGCTCAGTATCCCGAGTTGCTTTAATATTTATATAGTTTTGATAATGATATGATTTTATTGTTTTGTAACTAGAGACACCATTAGAGGATATGAATTGGGGTGTATATAAATTCAAACTTTTCCTCTATTTTTTTACTTATTGGTTTTATCTTTCGTGATATTGGTCTCATGTTATAAGGAACCATGTTTAACCAATTACTTAATTATTTTTATAGTATTCCTCACCACATGATAAACAAATGTGTAGTAAAGTAAAGAATGAAAGGGACACAAGGTATTTTACTTGGTTTACCACTATGGGTTAATCCAAGGAGCATACACCAGCAACATGTTGATGTGTCGGGATATAATACTACTCACATTTTTATTATGATAATTCATAGGGGCACACTACCAATCCATGGGAACTCCATCTTCTTCACTCCATGCACTAATTTTGTAAATGATGTGAATAGTTTATAGACTTTAGGGTATCTTCTTGATAGTTATGGTATTCATATATTTTTGTACCTTTAAATCTGGATATATTTGCTATTAAATTGCACGTCTATTGCACTCCTCCTTCTTTATGCTAGATGAGATCAACGCCTCAAAAAAGGGTTGACTCTTTGTTCTTTTGGAATCACTATAGATGAAAAGATTCCTCCATATGAGGATAATTATTCACTATAATTATCTAGTTGTTCTTGTTTAATTTTACAAATATTGTGCTAGTATACCTTTATGCTTCAAACATTCTTTCTTTCAAATCGTACTTGATATGATCTCTGTAATTCTTCTATGTCTCATATCTTCCTTACTTATTTTCTTGAACTTGATGTGGTAGTATTCTCCTTACTTATCTTTATTTGATGCATAGATATATAAAATGTGTCTTTGATATACAAATTTTCTAATAATAATAAAAGCATTGATTCCATTCACTTATTCTTTTTCACTTATAATATAACCACAAAAAATATTCATGTGTTAAATAATTCAAAATTATGAATATAAAATCCTCCTAAAATCTTATAATAGTATCATATTACTAATATGAGTCAAATATTACTCATTTAATTCACCATAATTCTTAGTAAAATCTATTAATATTCTCCACATGAAATATTTTCCATTATTTAGAATATAAAAACACCCAATAAATCTCTCCATCTTTAAATCATTGGATTTTTTTCATTTAATTATTCAACCAGATCTTGTGAATTAATTCCATAATTCATAGTACTTTGAATTATAAAAGATTTATCATGACTTTCCATTAAAATGTTGAGGTCCTAAAATCTCTAGAAAACTGAAACTTTCCTCATTCGAATTTGACTAAGTTATCGATTGTAAATCAAAATTGATAATAACCAATGTATTTCACATGTCCTTATTCAATTGGTTTTTATGCATGATGAAAAATCATGGAACAACCACCTCTCTTATGGAATGAACTAAAACTTGTGAAATTTACAAAGATCCTTCGTTTAAAACTATTGAAATATGGAAATAATCTTATCTATTTTAATTTTATAAATATTTACACTTTTATATAAAATTTATAAAAACTGGTTCTTGACCAATTTATTGATCATTTATAATGATTAACAATTTGTAATAAAATCCACCAAATAAAATTGTACTACATGAATGAGCGATGTCAATGACTCATATGGAGTTTCCTTACCATTATAAAATCCTTATAGACCATACATAATAATTCATATGGAATCCTGCAAATAACACATACATAGTTTGGGAAATCACTCATAAAAACTCTAAATGGCTCGTATGAATTCAGGAATTCACTCATATGGAAGTAATAATCCACTCATATAGAGTCTATATGACTCATACATCATTCTAGAAATCACTAATACAAACTATGTGTGACTCATATGGAGTCAGTAATTCACTTATACCTAAAGTTGTAATCCCCTCAAATAGAGTCCAAATGACTCATATGTAGATTCAAATTAATCATGTGGTACTCCAACCATTTTTGTATATCTCAAATTCTACTCAAAACAGAATTATCCACAACTACTTCCAAAAATATTCCAAACCTTATTTAACCTTAATGATATAATATAATAGACATAATAATTCCCTTATAATTTAGTTCTTCATGAATATCCCTTGTAATCAATTATTTATATCATCATCCTCATGTTAATATTCATACTTCAAGCCTTTTTCAAGACCTCTAACAATAATTGTTAATAAAACCAATTAGCTAGAGATAGAAACTCCATATAAGGCATTTAATATTCATTCAAATTTCTTATCTGCAATAACAACACCCACTTTAAATTAAACATATATTGTTAGTAAATCTAACACAAAACCTCTTGGTTGCAACATTTACCCCTCCAGATTTTATTGACAATATTCACCTTAAATTCCACTTCTTCTTATAACTCCAAAAACCTGATGCATTCACTTATTTCTATAACTTTATATGCATTATATTATTTATAACCCTTTATAAATAAAATAAAAAGGGTCTTGTGTGTTCAAATTATACCTTCAAGTTATCTTCCCCTTAGGGTTTCTCTAGTTATTCCTTCAAATCAACTCCCCCTATAACTTTGACTTCCATGGGGGTAATTCCATCATATTTTCATCTCCCCCTTTGATTATAATTTCTCTGCACCATATTTTTAAAAGTCTTCAAAAATATGTTGGGGGGAAAACTATTTTTCCTCCAACTTTAGATGAGATGAGACCACTCTCCCCATTTTTCATACAATCCTTTTCCATATTATTTAATACCATAAGTTTATAGCTGAAATCCACTTGGATCTATCAACTATTTGAAAATTTATCACTAAAAATCAAGGCTATTTTATTCACTAAAACTTCATCCTTTGGTGTCATAAATTTATTTTATTTTATTTTTAGTCCTTTTAATCACATGTTGGTACTATATGTTGGAAAAAATCTTCATATTTTCACCTCAACCACTAATTATTTAGGATGATACCACTTGTTGAATACATATTCATATGGATTTGTGTTTCTGATTAGAACAACCTATTGAATAGGTTAATTCTATATTTACCACTTTTCTTCTTCTAAACCACTTGTTAGACATATTAACACTATATTTACATCCTTTCTAACTCTAAGTAAATTTTTATACTTCAGTTTTATCAACCTTAATGATAACATTGATTGAATTATACTACTTGGAATTTGATTTATTGGAAAAACCTCTAATCCTACTAAGTCATTGATCATTTTAGAAAACAATATTTTAATCCAAAAACGTCAATGATATCCATGTTACTAATTGATTAATAAAAACATGAACAACTTGATTTTGTTACTTTTTTAATACTTCATGTGATCTTAATCACACTTACACCAAACCATCAAGAAATAAAAAATAAAGTGATGAGTGTGTGACACATACCACTTTTTGAATCATCTAATACCACTTTTTAATAATTAACTAGTGATACCACTTGAACTCCATGGTCTTCCATTCTTCACAAGTCAACTCTCTTCTAGATGAGGCTTATTAGCCTTTATGAATTCATTACCAACTCACACTAAATTTTAGCATCATATATTTGTTAAATATTTAATTTAGGGACACCCCTTGTTGGTATTTATAACTCATGTTCAGTGTCATTTTGTTATCCTATAAAATAAAATATTTAATACTACTAGTTATGATATACAAAAAAATAAACATGAAAATCCTGCATTTTGGCATCTTCATCCACCAATATCTCCTCCTTTTTCTAGTGGTTTGATTCCACTGAATACATGGTATGATATCACTTATATCAAACCAGATTCATCATGGTGACTATCTCAAGTAAGGATTTGATGCCTCTTTTAATTCCATATCAAACTCATATTCATCAATTTTAATAAGAAACTTTATAACTACATGTAACTTCAAAATTATTTTCTTAAAGAACACAGTGACTGCTTGATACACCTTATTTTATACATTATCTTTAGTCCAAAACTATATATATATTTAACTCAATCTCATGTACTTTATTAGAATATATATCTCATGGATCATGTCTACCCTATAATACTGCACCACTTCAAACAAATTAGTTAGTAACGATAAAGAACAAGGGGAGAGGGGTACTTTAGACATCCTCAAGTTGAGGATAGTGGTTAGTCATGATGGACCAAACTTTTTATTACAACTTCCATTGATGCCTTTTTAGTGGTTATTTTTTCAATACCACATATTTCACAATTAATATGAGTTTCTTCCTCTTTATTTGGCCTAGGATTTTTTTTCTAGTGTGAGTCTCATCTCTATAATGCAATATTCCACCATTGATGCACCATCCATTCACTCCTTTCTAGGCTTCTTTTTTAATGCAAGGATGACTTTTCCAGTATTATTCTCATGATTTTTATTTGTTTGGATGAGACCACTTAATCATGCTTCTTATCTATCTTATTTAATTTATATAAGAGTATCCCCGGACTTTTTTTCCTTATTGAACATTCATTTGAGTGTATTTTATTCTTATTAACAACTGGAATAACTTCATCCTTTTTCTTCATCCTCAAAATATACTTCATTTTCTTATAATAGGGATATTATGGGTGTAACATATTAGGTGCTTGATACACTCTTTTTCGATCATCATGACTCTCCTCCAAAATAGTAAACAGGTTTTCTAGCTTAAGAGGATTTCTTTGAGTGAAAGTTCTCTTTTGGTTTATCATAGGAATGGAGGAATTCCACATGACATCATAATCTCTTCTTATGCTATAATATTTATCCATATTTCCATGGTTAGATAAAGTAAAAAAATACCATAAATATCATACCTTGTGTGGTCACCACTTTATTGAGGTGTTTAGGCAATATGCTTTCTTCTTAGATTATAGTATTTTACAATATGCCTATTTGAACCACAATAATGACAAATTTTTTTGTAATGATCAATAATTTTTATTCCTTTCGGTTTGAGTGATTTTGATATTATTCTATTTTTAAAATTTTAAATTAACTCAATTGAATCTTTAAAAAACTCATTGTATGACCAGGAATCCCACAATAGTAGCACATACTACCATATTTAGTCAATCATCTCCTCCTTTTAAACTCTAACACTTTCTCCATTCTCTATTTTACATTCCCTATTCTATATTTATACACTCCAATTACTTCTCATTTAAAAATCATTGAAGGTTTATTGATTTTATTAGATCATGAAATATCAATCATTAGGCCTATTTACCCATAATAGTTATTCTTTATGTTTTAATACACCCCTCATCATTTCTTGAAGACTAGGAAAATTCACAAGAAGTTTGAATATTTACTTTAATTGAGTCTACAACACTTTTAAACTTCAACTCCATAGAGAAACACCTCAATTTGAGTCGATCTCTTTTATCTAACAAAGATTTCAATTTATTTTTGTATTCTTTTTTTAGTAACTTTACTTTATCTTTAATCAATTCTTTCAAAGACACAATTGATCTTTCAAGATCTTTTATTATTTTTCCCTTGACATCAAACTGATCATTCTTTACTGCTACACTGGATTTCAATGCATCTTATACTAATTTTAATTTCTATTCAAGAGTATTAATTAAAATTTTATATTTATCTCCATTTTTTAGGAGACATGTTCCTTAAAAATATTTCACAATGAGATTATTTGATAGTTTTGTGATAGTATCATCATATTCACTTAGTAGATTTTCTATGGATTCATTCCTATTTTTAAGTTATTCCTCACCGATCCTCATAAAAACCTTGATCATTTCTTCTTCATCTATTTCCTCATCATATCTAAGTGGCTCGTATTCAATGCTAAAACTTCTAAAAAAACTTTTGAATACATCATATTCAAAAGGATACTCATATATTATACTTATAGAAACTTCCTCCCCAAGAGACCCGGTCTTCTTATTTCATTATTTAGAAGAAACATTTATATTTTCGATTTCCATAGCATTCAATTTTATCATTAGTTTGAACTCTAATACTTATCTCAGGTTCAATCAATCAGTGGACTGATATTTTAATTTTTTATCAAGTCGATCAATATCTACTTAGATCTGATCTAAATATTTATAAGATTATTTTAATAGAACACTAATCCATCAATCTTGTTTTGTTTTTCTTTTAATTTATAATTCTTCAAGAGAATCTTCCATCTCTACTTGAAGGTCAACAGTTCCCTCAAGTTCATTATTCTCTTGAACTTTCATTGCGCCATTTCTAGATGTAGGAGCTATATATATTCTAAAGGTTATATTCAAGGTTGAACTTCCAAATAATAAAACCTTTTGTATATAATACCAATTATTAGAACCTGATACACATTGGGAGGGAGGTTTAATTAGAGTGTGATTTAATTAAAACATGTCCTTACTCTTTTACTTATTGGTTTTCTCTTTTAGGATCTTATTCCCATGTTAACAAGAATCGTGTTCAACCTGTTACTGAATTATTTTTTCAGTATTCCTTGCCACATGATAAAAAAATGTTCAATAAAGTAAATCATGAAAAGGAAACATATGATTTTACTTGGTTCACCACTAAGTTCTAATCTAAGGATAACACATCAATAATGTGTTGGTGTTCTAAGATATAAGACTACTCATGTTCATATTACAATTATTTTAAAGGGTGTACTGTTAATCTAGGGACACTCACTCTTATTCACTTCATACACTAATTTTTGAAGGATATGAATAGTTTATAGACATGAAATTATATTCATTATAAGTGTAGTAAGAATATCTTTGTGTGTATTTAATTATGTATATGTGTGTTGTTTAACTCCACAACTATTTCACTCCTCTTTATTTATATAGGATGAGATAAACACCTCAATAAAGGGTTGAGTATTTATTATTTTTGAATCATTACAGAATAAAAACATACTTCATATGAGAATAATTTTTCACTGGAATTATCTTGTTGTTCTTCCTTAATTTACTAGATGTTGCATTGATTTGCCTTCCTACTTCAAGCCTTCTTTCTCTAAAACTGTACCTATTATAATCTCTATGATTATTTGGTTCCTTGAATTTTTCTTTTTTACTTCTTTCCTTGAAAAAAATGTGGTATTATTCTCCCTCATTATCTTCCTTATACACATTTATATATCAAATAATAACAATATTATCATATCTATTTCTCTCTCTATCTTCAACATACAGATGTTCTGAGAATAATATTAGTGTTGATACCCTTATCTTATTCTTCTTCTATTATTATATAACAACTAAAAATATTTATGTGTGAAACAATTCCAAATTGTGAATATGAGATCCTTATAAAACTTATATTAGTGTCCTCTTCTAGATATGAGTCAAGGATGACTCATTTACTTCTATATCATTGTCAATCCAATCTTTTAATATTATCTGTATGAAATATTTTTCTATTATTTATAATATGAAAACACCTGAGAAATATCTACTTCTTTAAACCACCATATTTTTCTTCATTTAATTTTTTAACTATATCTTATGAAATAATTCAATAATTCATGGTACTTTGAATTCTCAAAGAATCCTTATGGGTTTCCCTTTAAATATAGAGGTCCTCAAATCTCTATAAAAAATTTATATCTTTAATCATTTGAATTTTGATGAGTTTTCAATTGTAAATAATAATTGATAATAACCAAAGTATTTCATGTGGCCTTCTACAATTGTTTTTTATGCATGAAATTTCTTCATAGAACAACCACCTCACTTATAGAATAAAATCAAACTCATTAAATTTTCACAGATCTATCATTTAGAACTACTGAAATATTGTAAAAATATTTTCTCTTTTAATTTCATCATTATTTCCTCTTTTATAGGAAAATTAAAAAAACTTGTTCTTGGCCAATTTTATTAATCATTTATAATGATTAATAATTTTCAATGAAATCCACATGTCCAGGTACAATTGTTCTATATGAATGAGCAATGTTGATGACTCATATAGAGTTTACCTTCCTTTATCAAATCCCTATACCCTAGACAGAATGACTCATATGGAGTCCAAAAAATGACACATACGCAGTTCTATAAATCACTCATATATACTCCAGATGGATCATACAAATTCAATAATTCACTCATACTAAAGTAGTCATACACTCATATATAGTCCAAATGAATCATATACAGTTCTATAAATCACTCATACAAACTCTAGATGACTCATATGAAGTCAAAAATTCACTTATACTAATGTAGGTATCCACTTATATAGAGTCCATATGACTCATAAATAGAGTCAAATGAGTCACAAGGTATTCTATACATTTTAATATTTCTCAAATTCTAATCCAAAATTGAATTATCCACAATTACTTTCAAAACTATTTCAAACCTCCATTTACCTTCATGACAGACCATAATATACATAATATTGTCCTTCTCATACAGTACTTCATGAATTACTCATGTCATAAATTCTTCATATAACCATCATCAGGATAATAATCATATTCTAAGCCTTTATCAACACACCCATCAATCATTGACAAAAAAACTAATCATATATAGATACCATATCTATATAAGTTATTAAAGATTCCTTCCACTTTCTTGCCAGCAAATTCAACAACCATTATCACTTCAACATATATATTTAATAAATCTAATGAAAAACTTCTTGGCTGTAACATATTAACTTTGGATGGTTGAAATTATTTTATTACGCATTGATTTTTTTTTTTTTTGATTTTATTGATCTCCTATATTGTTTTAATGCTTCAATGGTGGTGTTTTTCCATTTGACAGGTATATCATGGGATGTTTTGGGTGAAATTAATTGGTTTCCTATAGGTTGGTTTTAATTATTTGGGAGAAAAATAATTTTAATGGTATTTTATGTAATTTCCTAGACCTTTCTAGTTTTTTATTTTTCATGATTCATGAGTTAGAGGTGTTGGTAGAGAATTAAGGGAAGAAATGAGGAGGTTCGGTAGAGATTCCTATTAGAAGAGGTAGTATTGTTACATAGAGGTTTTAATTCCACCATGGGTGGTTGGGTTGGGGTTTGGTAGTGGTTTGGTGTGATTAAACATGGCATAAAATGGTTTTTAGGGGTTTCTCCCATGAGTATCCTTGCATGATGGCTTTGTGTACTATATCATGGAGCCTCAGGGGTCATGATTCATTGGATTTTCCATTTAAGGGACCCTTTAATTATATTCCCTTGGTTTTGGTGTGGTTTTATTCTAGGTTTTATCAGTAATAAGGATAATTCTAGTTTTTAAGGTGTGGTTATCATAGTTGTGGTGTGGGAGATTTGAGTTGTCTAGTCAATCTTCTATTTGGTGTGTCATTGCACCATGATGCCTTGGCTGCACCATGGCCTGGTTTGGGGATAAGATAGTATGACATTGTGGGGGTCCTTAATTAATGATCTATCCTTTATTTTATTTGATATTATGGTTGAATGAGATTTAAATATGGGGGATACATGGTGTGATTTTTTGAGATTCATTCCACTCGAACCCATTGCAGTGTGGTCAATACCATTGTGTTTTGGTATTGTGTTTTCCCAACCTAGGTATAAATTTGAGTGACCATAAAAATTTATTTCTTCCACATTTTATTCCCTTAACCCTTGGGTGACTCCAATTAATCTGTGAAAGATATTTTAGTTCCTTTTCTTGGATTTGATCTTTGGCCTCAAGTGATCGATTATTGGTGGTCTGGGGTGAGTTCTTATTCTCTCCCTCTTTGTTTTCTTACCATTCTTCCATTTAGAGTCTTTGGAGATAATGCTAGTTCAATTTGGAGATTTTAGGTCAAGATTATAATGATTATTTCTATAATTATAGGTTATTGAGGTCCTATTTTATGTATTTTGGGCCTTTTGATCATCTTTTACTCACCCATATCTTGTGGAATGGTTTCCTAAACATCGACTGAGGTAGTGGATTTAGAGAATATCCTTTATTTTTTATATAATTTGGAAGAATTATACCTTTATTTATTTGATTGTATGGTAAGATCTAACTTTATAAAGATAATGAATTGAACTTAAAGAAAATTTATATGAAATAGGTGATTCGCATATGTTTTACTTGATCCATTTTATTGATTTATTTTCTTGTTGTTATTGATAAAGGGTTTTGATTTCTATTGTGATATATGAGCATTAATTACTGAAAATTGAGTTTTTAAAATCACCTTACATAAATGGTTAATCATTTAAATATGTTGATGAATCAATTTTATTAAAATAAGAATAGATTTTTGGTCATTCATGAAAGAGATGTTAAATAAATGTGAAATAACATTGAAATAAATCAATAGATGTGTTTTCTTGCTGTAATTGGGTATTATTGTTGTTGTTTTACTTTATATTTGGTGTTATTATTATTGTGGTCTTGGTTATGGATATTTTTGGTTGGGTTTTTGTATATTGGCACGGTTTGGGTAGTGAGTGATGTGGAAAATGCTATGGTTGGAATAGGTTCATATGGTTGTTGAGGTGGAAAAGGGATTAGGGATGGTTATGTGAGATGGAGATAGCATTATGTCAGATATGGTGGTTTTTGTCTTGTGTTGGTGGTGTAAAAGTGGGTTCCCTAGACCCAACTTGAAAATTACTTTTCAATTACCAAATCATGCATATATAGAGTTATGTATTATTTACAATTTCCATAATATTATTGATACTTATACATCCACTATTTATATGGTAATGTCCTTAGATTATTTATCATATCAACAGGTTATATTAGTTTCCAACTATAATGAGAACCTTGAGATGATATGATATTAATATTAAACATAAGTATTATGTTCTAGATACATTATACTAACTAGACACATATGATGTGTAACTATCAGGTGTTGAGGGCTCATAATCATTGAGACTTCTTCTCATGAATGTATCACTTGGTGATCTCAAGTATAGAAGATCATAAGGACTAACCCACCAATAGTAATACCACATGTTTTGGTTGTCATTTGTAGTTTCTAACTATGGATATGTGTATTAGTCTCTCAACTTCTGATCATTACCAGTGTGTATCATTAGATTATGTACTTTTATTCAATATGAAAACCATGACATTTGTGTCTTAGTGAGGTAGATTATGTTGGGAGTGAAATTGGTGGTATGGAATTTATTGAATCCATGGACATGGTTATTAATAGTAATTCTATCTAGTAATTTCATGAATAAATAAATCAATAAAGGATTATAACATGAAGTGTGAATTCTGGTTTATGAGATATTGCAAGATAAAGAGATTATATTACACGGGATTTGTTCATAGGAGGTTATCATTGCTATGACTAAACCTTATCTATATAAGGAATTTGATGGGTTTATATACTATGCTCCTAGTCTATGAGTATCACTCACTGCTCTCAAGAGAAGGTCCAAGAGGGTCACACTCAAATCATGTTCAAAAGCTTGACTAATTCTAGTGAATTATAGATTATGACATGGTGGGTCCTATAGTGGTGGCCGGGTAATGTCCATGTTTATAAGATGGCAAAGGAAATAAATAAATTAAATAGTATTTGAGTTTATAATAATAATAATTGAATTTATTTACTTATTATATTCACAAGTTATTCAATGAATATAATGAAAAATATTTTTCAAACAAATATTTAATATTTAATATTTTGGGTTTGTTAAAAATTCATGGGGTGAAGAGTCAATTTAATGACTTGGAATTTATCACTTGAAATAGTTTTATTATTACAAGTGATAAATTACTTATGATCATTGCTACACATTTGAAGGGTTATAACTGTTATTTTGGGCATTAAATGAAGGGTTAACTTATTAAAGGGTTTAAGTGTAGTTTTTATAAGTTTAAACCTGAGTATAAATACCAAAATAAGCCCAAAATAGAGGGACCATTCATTCCCTAGAATTTTAGAGATTCTATCTCTTCTCTTCCAAGTTATAGAGAAATCAAGGGAGGTTTGGAATACCCTAATCCAATATCTCTTCCCTGGATTAAAGATATAGTGATCTCGTGATCATTTCATCATCGAAGAGATCTCTATTACTCTGTGCTAGAACCCAGAGCATGAATATTGATGAATAAAAGACTCTAGAATGTATGTAGATGATCTAAAAGGTTCTATACTCGGTTCCTTTGAGAGACAATCAACAATAATGATCAAAGTGTATTTCCGAATGAAATCGGATGTGGTACAATTTTGATTTAATTTTTCATTTTTATTCTTCATGCTTAATTAAATTTCACATGATCTATGGATGAATCTTGCCTAGGGTATACTGAATTTGATGTTTTGACATAAATTTGTACTCAAAAAAATTAAAATACCATTTTTCAGGCTTTTTTAAAGGCATAGGTTCCTAAATTGATATCATGGGGAAGCATAGATTTAATTAAGTCAAACTTCCTCAGTATGGTATCTCGGCCAGATAGACCCCGCACAGGTAAGGTGCCAACCATTGATTTCGATATCATTTCATCGGTCATTAGCAAAATAATTTTGCACTAAAGATATATATAAATATATATATATATATATATATATATTCATTCTTGGTTTTAATCCTAAATAATAATTATTTCGATCTTTGTATTTCTATATCTTGTTCATCTGATCTTTGATCTATGCGTAATTCATGAAAGTGAAACCATGGTGACACCCTATTATCAAATAAATGAAAATTTAATTTTTTAAGCCTTGAATTCTAGGATTTTGGAAAATTATTAATAAAAATATATAATAACAAGGGGATACTTGTAACCCCCCCCCCTACAAGTAATATGAAGGCTCTGCCTTTTAGGAGGTAGAAATTGGTTCCCCACTTCTTTAAATTAATAATAATAAATGTTTTATGGGTGGCTCAGCCACCCCCTATGTGTAGAAGTCTCCTCCCATTTGGGGGGAGAGTTTATTGCTCCTAAGAGGTTATATAGTTTAAAAATATATCAATGTATATGTGTCACCCCGTGAGGGGTGCCTCTCCCCCTACCTATATGAAATTTGTGCAAGTCTTTCCACACCACTGACCTAGCACCCCTATTGGGACAAGTTCTAATTGACCCTTCCGAGTATTACCCCATGATTTGAAACCCCTCTGGGGGTTTAAAAAATTCTTAAGAGCATCAATAATTATATAAAATTCAAATATATTTTAAATAATCTTTTTAATTTAATTAAATAATTATTGGAATCATGAGACAATAATTTTTTTGAATTAAAATTAAATTTATTTTATTTTAATTCATAAAAAAATACACTCAAGTTGAATTCATTTCAAATTTAATTTACTTATATCAGTTTAATGCATATAAAATAATCATGAGTCATAGAACAACCAATGTTTTCTGGTTTCACTTGTTTATTTATTTATTTATTTCAATTTATATGTTTATAATAATTATTTAACAAATGGAGATTTGTGCATCGTCTCCTTCTTCATAATTTTTATAAGGGCCTGCGTGCCTAGACAAAAAATTATTTATTTTTATTACCCATTCCCAAGATCCCCTCTCCTTTATGCGATTATTGTTATATAATGATAAGAATGAAAGGAGACACATTTCATGCTAATACCTAGTGAGACACCAGATGATAATTTGACTCATCGGATAGGGTGAGTGATAAAACTCAATTCACACAGGTCGCTACTCAAGGAGTTACCCCAGGGTCTAGGTTGATCCATTATTTTCTTAATGGGTTAACCATTGGTATCGGCTCATGATCATGTCATTTAATTTTCTTTATTCATGGTTTCTTATTTTATGTATGTGTATTTTTTACATGATATTTCATAAAATAATAAGCGAGCGAGCATAGATAAAATGAACATTTGTGTTGAATATTTTTCTATTCACAATATTGTTAAGATATGAGTGTGGTCACATATAACAAGAAAGTGTAAATATAAAATGATTACATTCACCAAGAATAATAAAAACCCTCAAATAAATTTTAAGTCATAATATCTTCCATCACTTAATTTTTAATAGAACTAATTGTACAAGGTTCTCATCAACCCTAGTTGAGGGTGCCTCCTACTACTAGGGAGTTCTTATTAGAGTAGTGAGTCAACTTAATTAAATTTTTAAACAAAGAAATAATCATGGATAGCTTATTTAAAGTTTAGAGGTAAAGTGTTGAGCAAAGTAAGGTTACCCTTTGTAGGATATGGGAATCCACTCAACAGATCAAAGAGCCATGAGATAATGTGTTTGTCCAGTTGAAATACCACCTTAAGAGTCTCTGAGTAGTTGCATAATCATAGCTTGGACTATGAGGATATTTTTTAAGGATTTTTTCTGCTAGAATACTCATGTGACTGAGCATTCCGAATCTAGTAATTGAGGGATTCTAGAATTTATAAAATATTGGGATACATATAAGATAATAAAATATATAATTTCTAGTAACTGGTAAACAATATAAAATTTCTTATCTTCTTAATTTTTATTTTTTATAAAAATGGATATTAATACCAAAAGTCAATTATAATCAATTATGAAAAAATAATTTGTCCTAACTAGCATAAATTTACAAGTGTAGTATAGGAACTTTCACAAAGTATTATGATGTGAAATAAAATTCTAAGTGTTGGAGCCTCTACTACCTATTGACCCACCTTAGGAAGTGAGGGTTAAAAGGAATCTTACATGATAAACATAGATGACGTGTTTTATGTTTACATAAAAATGTTATCATTAATATCCAATGTGTTATGAAAACAACATCAAGGCATGTATGGTTACACATGTTGTCTCAACTCTAAGAATTATATGGGGATGAAGTGAATTGAGAAATAGATAAGATAATGATTACACTAAATATGTGAAAATTGAAATATGTATTGGGATATTTCAATATGTCCCTTTATAATATCCTTATCACCCAATTTCTTCTTTTCCATTTAGGATTATATATAAATGAAAAATATAGATAAAACACTTCATTACCTTTTGGGTAAGGTTCTCTAAGTATATAATAACTTAAAGAAAGATTTATCTTTAGTTCTTATAGTGAACAAGTTTAAAGACAAGATGAAAAGGCTAATGGAAAGTGTGATTCTAAATGAACCTATGTAACATCCATCAAAGAAAAGAGAGAAAGTGTAATATAGAAGTCTATTTTCTTTTAATGTCATGAGATAATTCTATGGAAGATAAAATACAATGAATTGAAGTATACGTATTCAAAGGCTTCAACTTAGTGTTCATTCATCATTTTATGTAATGTTTATATTTTACCTTTTGGGTATTAGATATTGAATGTGTTTCACACATATGTATCCAAATAAAATAACTAAGTCAGTATAGAAACATTATAATATGTAGGTTAACTATCTAAGTTTCTAATAAAAGGTGATTCCTAAGTCAGTGGTGGGAAGTACACAACTTTTAATTGTCAAGATTAATTATTCTAGTTGAAATTTTATTTAGTTTTACCAAAACATTTATCTCACATGTCCATTGGAAAAAAGGTGACATTGTTACATTTTTTAAATGAATTTTATTTTTTGTGTTTCATACCCAAATAATAGTTTGATAATTCTTTAATCATTGAAAATATCTAATTAATATTAAATGTATGAATTAAATAACAAGATGTGTAAAGATGATTTTTTTTAGTAAAACTAAAAGTAGTTGTCAAGTATATAACCAGTATGGTATTTATGCTTATTGTAGCTAAAAACCTAAGGTATTATAAACACATTTACTTATCTAGTTTTGGATAAATAAAGTTAATCCAAAAAAATTTCAAAAATTATTCAGCTAGAGAGCATGAATTATCCCAAGGATAAACTAGAGATAAAATACTATACTTCATGAGAATCCTCTAAGAATTTAAGGAATGTAAAAGTGACATTATTATTATGCATGGTTAAAAGATATGAGTTGCTTAAGGATAATGAGCCGAAAAATATCTTGACCAAGCATTCATTGATTATGAAAATTTAGAGTGGATTTATTCTTAAACTCACATTTCCTTATACACATCAGAGCCATGATGTTAGTAAAAGGAGGATCGATGAAGAGTATTACATGCATACATTGATCATTAAAATGTAGCATTGATAAATTCCTAAATTCACATTTCCTTATACATGTCAAATTTATGATGTTAGTAAAATTAGTATCAATGCTGAGATTTAATAAGTCATGTAAAATATTTCATTATATTTTTGAGACATTCTTCTCAAATAGCAGAATTAATATATAACCATATGTTAATTATATATCATATGAGTTATAATATGAATTAATTACATTATTTCATTATCCATGTTATTAGATGTAAATATTTTTTTAAGGATAAGTCAATAAAAAAATTCATCAATAAAAATATAAAGTACATCTCTGTTATTATCCTAAAGTTCATATAGGATATTATATAAATCCCTATGATAGAAAATTTATAGTCAAGTTATAGATAATGTTTTTAGAAAAGGGTACACATCTCTATATAAGATAATGGTAGCAATATTGGATTAGGTTAAGTCAAGGCTGGAGATGCATAATTAGTTGGTATAGGAACAAGTTCCATAAGAGCTTGTGGAAAAGGAATTCTCTAAAGACACGTATTGTGTAAGAAAAATAAAAACAAGAGATATAATCTATAGTCACCACAACAGGTGATATATTATTCAATAAGAATAATTGATCCTATAATAAAGTAGTAAATAGAAATAATTTATGATTGAAAAGTTTATATGAATTTAATAAAATGGATTCCATGTAACAAAATCGAGTCTAAATTTTGGTAGTTTCTCTAATTAAAGTAAAGTCACTAGTGAGTATTCAATAGATACTATACATAGTTGGTATAATAATGGTACCGAGCTCTATTTTTTATACCAAATCATCATTCTAAAATCCATTTGAATTACACTTGTCGTAGAAACTTTCTATGATCATTATATTATGCATTAGATGTCAATACCACTTTTCTTAGAAGGTGTTTATATGACACAGCTAGAAAGGGTTGATGACACCAAAGAATTAAAATAATAAAATAAAGTTTTAGAGATTCATTTTTGGATTAATGTAATCATTTTGAACATATAATATTCATTTGAAACAAAAACAAGTTCATTGTCTGCAAGTAGTTAGTGGGATCACCATATTGTTCTAAGTAAAATATGTTGATAACATATAGAAAATAGTTATTAGTATTATAGTTATTTAAGACTAGGTTGAAAGTAAATATGAAAAGATTGACTCAAAGTAGAAACTTAAGTTTTATGGAACTATATATACTAAGGTAGATCTAAGTTTTTCTTAGACCAAGTAAAATGTACATATATTGAAAATGTATTGGAACAATTCAAGACAAAATTATTGCCAGTGTCACGTGACATAAATATGTCCAAGATAACATGTATGAGATATAGTAAGATATTAAAATGGTGAGTATAATTCCATATGTATCAATTATGGATCTATCACATATTTCATGATATGTACTAGATATGATATTACCAACATATACTTTATATTAGGTAAATATCAGCTAAATTCAGGAGAACTGTATGGGAAACAGTAAGAACTATCTGATTGTACATGATAAAATACAAAGGATATGTACCTGGTACATGGAGAAGAAGGTACACTAGTTATAATGAGACAAAAAACTAGTCTTCATATGGATCAATATGATTTAATATCACAATTAGGATTAGGTAATGAGAAAGTGAATATCATTCAAGCCAATAGTATCCATATCTACAAATACCGAGTCTATTGCAACTTCTGATGCATCTAAATAAGTAATATAAAAATATGCAATGATTTTAAATATTCATTGGAATCATACCAAAGGTACTATCCAATATTTCAAGATTATGATAGTGAACAAAAATTTTATACTTGGTGATATCATCTTTTGGTAGGATTCACTTGAGGTGGTGAAATCATGGATATCAAAGTATCCATATAGGAAAATGTATAAGACCCAATTAATAAATCCATAACTCATAAAAATCATAATTTTATCATGTGAAAGCTAAAAATTTGATCATTAGAAAGTGTGATCTAGTGAAAACGGTACTACTGTAAAAGTGGGTGCCCTAGACCCAACTTGGAAAGTATATTTTGATTACCAAATAATGTATACAGAGAGTTATGTGTGATGTAAACTTACCATAATAGTGCTGACACTTTTGTTTCCACTATTTATATGGTAATTCTCTTAGATTATTTGTTTTATCAACAACTTATAACAATTCCCATCTATAATGAAAACCTCGAGATACTATGACATTAATCTTAAACATATTTATTATGGTATAGATACATTATATTGACTGGATAAAAATGATGTATGACTATCAAGAGTTGGGAGCTCATAAATTTTGAGTCTTCTTTTCATGAAGTTCACACTTAGTGATCTCAAATGGGGGAGATCATGAAGATTAACCCATTGATAGGAATACCACATTTTTTGAGTGTCCTTGGTAGTTCATAACTATGAACACATGTATTGGTCTCTATAATTGAGATTATTATCAGTGTGTATCATTTTATTACATAATTTTATGAAAAATGAAAACCATGGAAATTGTGTCTTGGTGAGGTAGCTTGTGTTGGGTTTGTTATTGGTGTTATGGCATTGATTGAATGATCAAGATATTTTTTTTTCTTCCAAAAGGATGAGATGTCTTGGGCCCAATTGACCAGGATGGTAGTATATTTATTAAATCCATAACCATAGTGATTAAAGTTATGTTTATCTAGTAAGGTCATGAATAAATAAATCAAGAAAGGATGACAATATAAAGTGTGAATCCGGTTTTATAATATATCGCCAAACAAAGAGATTATATTACACGACATGTGTTCATAGGAGGTTGCCATTATAATGACTAAACCTTATCTCCTTATGGGTATTTATGGGTTAATAGAATCCACTTTAGGTAAATTATTATCACTTACATATATTGAGATAAGGTCCTAGAGGTTTACACACACAACGTATTAAAAAATTTGACTAATTCTAGTGAATTAAATATTAGGAAATTGTGAGCCTCACGGTGTTGGTCGAGTAATGTCCATGTTTATATGATCATAAAGTAAATAAATAAATTCAATATTATTCAAGTTTAGAATAATAACCATTGAATTTATTTACATATTTTATTTACAATTTATTCAATGAATATAATGAAAAATATTTTTCATATAATATTTAATATTTAATATTCTAGGCTCATTAAATATTTATGGGGTGAAAAGTCAAGATAATGGATCATAATTTATCATATAGTATAGTTTTATTTTTATAAGTAATTGATAAATTAATTATGATAATTGTGACAGATTTTAAAAGTTATAAGTGTTATTCTTAGCATTAAATGGAGGGTTAACTTTTTGAAGGTATTAAGTGAAATTTTAATAAGTTTAAACCTAATTATAAATACCAAAATAAGCCAAAATTATAAATACTATTAATTATCTCTAATTTTAGAGATTATATCCCTTATCTCTCAAGTTATAGAGATAGAAAGGATGGTTAATAACACCTGAATCCAAGATCTCTTCCTCGGATCAAAGATACAATGATCACGTGATCATTATGACATTGAAGATCCCTCTATTACTCCATTATAGCACCAATAACACAAATATAGATGATATATAATCTTTTGAAATATTTTTGGATGACATATAGTGTTTCGGCTTTAGTTCCTTCAAGTGATGATTGTTAATGATGACAAAAATGTTTTTCTGATTGAAATCGGATGTGGTACGATTTCAGTTTAATTTCTCATTTTTATTCTTCATGATTAATTAAATTTTACATGATCCATGGATGAATATAGGTTGGGGTATACCAAATTTTATGTTTCAACATAAATATAAATCTAAAAATTTTAAAATACAATTTTTCATGCTTATGCAAAACCCCAGGTTCCTTCAGTTGGGATGTGGGGTTGTGTTTTAGATGCCCGATGGTGTGTAATATATAGTTGGTAATGGACCCTGTAAAGGGGGTGGGTTAGAATTAAATTAATCATTGGATATAAATGAAATGTTAAATACTTGTAATAATGGGTAATATATGGAATTAACATGGGCTATGGATAATAATGGGTTGTCATTAAATATGGAAGTGTGTGTCTTAATGAATATAACATGGTTGGTCAAATGGTAAATATGGAAATAGTTAAATTGTGTGGATAAATGGGGGATTGTAAATTATTTTTATGTATGTTTTGTAATGTAAGTGGTATTATTTTAGTGGTTTAGTGATTTTAAGTTATGATAACGTGTGGTGGTGATTGTTTGGTGGTTGTGATGGTATGGTAGTGATGTTTTGGTGTGACCCCTTTGGGTTGGGATTGTGTGTGGATATATATATATGACATATTTTTCTTATAGTTTTTATATAAACTATACCTGAGTTAGAAACCATACCAATACCCAATGTTTCTAGTTTCCAGGTGTATTCCCTAACATCCAAGTTAGTGAGGGAACGGATGGCTAAATAGCCCCTCTTCCTTGCTCTCTCTTCAAAACATAGTTTGGGATGTCATGGCTCATGGTAGTCATGATAAAATAGGATTTAATGGATTGTTATGTAGTATGATTTGTGTTAGTAGACCCTGTTGGGTATTGAAATAATGATATATGATGGGGTCATGCATGGTAAAAGGAGGGTATGAGGTTGATGTCCTTTATGTTCATGATTCCCTACTATATTGGATATATAATGTGTGTGTGTGTGATGTGATATGTGGTGGTGGATATATATAGGTGATGATAGTGATGTTTTTATTGTGTTATATGATATGAGATCGGGACCTGGTATCTATATTATGTTGTGGCATGACTACGAAAGGGATTGGGAGCACTAGGGTGTATGGAGTTGGGGCGTGAGAGTGAAAACCTTATGGGGAAGTGGTTATGGGATGCCTTTTCTTATATTCTTGATATTTTGATTATAACACTTAGATGAATAACTTGGTGAGTGGGCCTTGGTGAGGTTGGGTGTCGTTGGCCTTACGTGAGTGCATGTTGATTCTGGTGTTTATTCACTAAAGAATTAGTATGCTTTTCCACATTTCATTAGAGGTCCTAGGGAGCATCCTACTAAGTATACATGTATAATCCTCTTATAAATATAAACTATTTTTCTGGTTTCTTAGGTGATTTTGGATAATGATATGGATCATACTAGCTCAGATCTTGGATATGTGGTTGTAATTACTATCTAGGATTTTACTTTTGGTATTTTACCTTAGAGACTTGTATTTGTATGTCATATCATACATTGAGGTTTATTATGGGATATAGGTTTATTTTATATTATGGTGCTGATTAGGGTATTTCTTATTTTGTTCCTATGGTATATTTATAAGGGTAAAACCTCTCATTTGTGTGTTTGATATCCTTAGTGCTAGTTTTCAACTTAGGTCTTATTAAAGTTGTTCTTAGAGGGTCACTATCATCTTCAATATAGACCCAAGAGGAGTTCCCAATGGGGTTTTATTGTGACATACACGTCCCTTTCCCATACCTAGTTCACAAAATATGAAGTCTACTCAATTAAACCAAGTAGGTTGTGAGTAAAAGGCCACTACCAATGGTTTACCTAAATAATCCAGTAAATATTAGTACATGATCGATATGTAATGTTAGTAAGTAATAAATGATAAAAAAATCACCTCATGGAGTGATCCTGCTAAACCACGGATGACCATACCTACTTGATACAGTGTCATAATGGGATAATATACCCATAATATAAACACACCACAAGGGTGAATGATGTATCACTCCTTATATGATAGTTAGGGTGAATGAGATATCACTATCGAGCATCACTAGGTGAATGGTGTGTTTCCATCACAAGATTACTAGGTGGTTGATCTATCATTGATCCAATGAAACTAGAGAATGATACATCACCTAGTGAACAAGGCATCAATAATTCCAAGTAAATGATACACCACCTCTACCCATGATCAGGTGGAAGATACACTACTAATAAAAATCACCTTGGGTGGATGAAGCACCACCAAAACGAAACCCTCGGGTGGATGATATACCACCAACCCAGCCTCCAAGTAGATGATACACCACTGAGGTATCCCAAATAGGTATAAAATATCACTCCTAGGGAGGATAACATACCACCATCTCAAGTCCCCAGGTGGATGATACATCATCGGGATGACATCCATGGGTGGACAACACAACACCAAAACCATCCTCTAGGTGGAAAATGTACCACCAATATCATATCTCAGGTGGTTTATACACCACCAAAATAGAATCCTAAGTGGATGGTATATCATGAAAATAGATCCCCAAGTGGAAAATTCACCACTAGGTCAGCTCTCATAAGTGGAAAATGCTCTACTAACTCACAATCTCAATTGGATGATACACCACTAACATGAAATTCTAAAGTGGATGGGGCACCACTATGATTCCAGTCAATTAATAATATGATAAATACATCATTTAAATTTAATTAAAAGTATTTATAACTATCAAACATGTCATGGGGTGTTCTCTTAATCCATTTACCCATTTCAATGGCTTGTTCCTAGGATATCTCACCACCATCCTATATTGTACTCAAAATAAACCTTTCCAAGGAATACATCGAGGCAGTACAATGGGATCCTAGGGTTAGTTATCAATCATAGGCACCCATCTTGGGTCCAAATTCGTGGTTTCATATCATAAATCACAAGGTAATTGGTCATCAAGGATCAATGATGTTAACACACACCTCACATCGGCCACTCCTGACCTGTTGGGTTCCTTCTACACTATAAGAAGATAAAAAAATAAATATGAGTTAATTTTAGGGAATATGAAATAAAGATAAATTTCTCATATTTCATACACCACATTAATGGTAAGAAAATACCATATATAAAGAAAGGGATCACCTTACTGGGTTTGGTTAGGTCATACTCCTCAAAAATCACCAGTCGATTCAACCCCAATCAATTGAAACCATAAAACATAAAAAAAACCCAAATTATGTTATAATTGATGATAAATTATGAAACAAAGAGAGAAAAGAATAAGGTATAAAATAGAATCATTATCCTTACCTAAGGAAACCTCTCATGATTAACTATTCTTGAATATATAAAAAATAAAGTAGATCCCGATGAGAATGGAGAAGAATCCAAAGAGAAGGAATCTACAATGATGGCTACTATAAAAAATGATGAAAACCTTATTTCACATGTTATTAATATTTAAAACATTTAATTAATTAATTAATTAAAAAATGGATCATATCAAGCATTGTGGCGTGACCACTATAGTTATGGTGTAGCACCCCTACTAGGGTGGCACTGTAGTGTAGCATCGACCACAACGCCACGCCCTATCCCTAAGAAGAATCAAAAAACTTGTTCCCCCAGACCTTCATGGAATGAACACACCCTTCACAATGAAACCTCCCCTTCCAAACCTACTTCATAGAATAAACCTCACACATTGTAGCACAACACATCTCCCTAAAATAGGCCTTCGCTACACATCCCAAGGGTCACAGTGTGACCAACTGCCTATGTAATATTTTTAATCTTACACAGCCCCCACCATGGCATAATGCCCTGGGATATAATTTAGTCTCTCCTGACATTATAAAAGTTTAATCTAATATATAACCTAGTCACAATGTAGTCTCCCCCACTAAGACACGATCCTTGACCTGTAATAGAAACTTAGCTCGAACTTGGTACATATTTAGGAAACTGACTCCCAAGCCCCCACCAATACCTCCAACAGATCAAAAACACTAAAAAAACAAGGTTAAAAAAATAATATTCACACCTCATACAGATGTGGGGTGTTACACCACAAAAATTAATCCTCAGGTGGAAAATATATTATTAACATGACATCATAAGTATGAGGTTTCCACCAATTCATTGGCTTCATGGTGAATAATGGATCATCAACCCTGTTTGGATGGATAAGATGCCACAACATAGATAGGGTGGATAAGATACAACCACTAATCAACTCTAGGTGGAAGAGGAATCACCGGTATACCAAGAAATCATTAAAATGAATTATTTATCATTTAGAACCATTATAAATCATTAAAAACTATTTAACACATAAATGGTTATGTTCTCAAGACACTAGCTTGATCAAAGTCCCATACATGTGATAACACATCTTCTACATGGCTCATTATTAATCAATTCCTTACCAAGGAATGCACTATAACACCACACTAGGCTCCTAGGGTCAATTCCCAATCATAGGCCATTTTACAGTCTAAAATCATGGTTCTATAACATAACACAAAATAAAATTGGTCATCAAGGACCAATGGTGTCGAATCACACATACATCGGACCAATCAATACCTTCTAGGTCTCCACTCAAAGTAAAGAGATTTAAATTAACCTAATTAATTTATTTTTAGGTAATACACAACAATTATATATTTTTTGTGTTTCATGCAATGCATTCCACACATGTAAAAACTTGTAGGAAAGTAAGGGACTGCCTACCTAGAACCATAAGGGTCTTTCTTATCAAAGATCCATGACTGATTTGATCTCAAATGGAAGAAATCAAAAAACCTAACTAAAACCCCCAAATTATGTCATAATTACTAATGCATAGTGAAACTGGGAGGAAACCCAAGGATAAAAGAAACAGGAGTGGTAGCTTTACCCATGGTGACCCAACATGATGACCAGCTTGAATATCCAAGCCTCAAATATTGAAATATCATCAACCTCATACATTCACATAATTAATTTTGTTTATAATATTAACCAATATTTCATTAAATTCCCCAGGTGTTTAATGCCATTTTTTATTAAGTTCCAAGTGTATAGTCCATGTCTTTTTTTAGGTAGAGTTAAATAAATTGTTTTAGACATAGTCGCGTCTTTATATATGAAAATAATCTAAAAAACCTTCCCACCATGAAAATTAATAAATCTATTAAAAACCCAACTAAATAAGCTTGTTATCTCATCGTATAATAAGTCCACACCAAAAAATACAATCTCTTTATGATGTTTTACACCAATAAATATTCTCAAAGGTCTATACTTCTTATTTGTGTTGAAATTAGTATCAAACACAATGTCTCTAAAATTATTATAATACAAATTAATTTTAGGATCAACCCAAAATATGTTTGTAATTTTACCACACATTTTAGGTCACACTGAGTACAAAAAAGGACATATTTTCCTTTGATAACATCTTTAGATATTATAACATACCATCAGCATCACTAAGAAGAAACTCCCTCTACCTTTTGGATTGAAATTTTTTTTTGGTCTACACATGTATGTATATGGCTATTAATACCACCTACAATGGTTGTTACAAGTGAAAAAAAAATTAATAGGCTTTAGACTAACTTTATCATTTACATTAAACTCTATATCTTGTTCATCACTAATATTTAATTGTGACCTCATCATATAATGGGTTTACAAAGAATGTAATGGGTGGTTATGCTCTTCAATAAAGTTCCAACACTCATAATACTAATTGGATTTATAAATAACTCCCATATTTGCAGGAAAATATGTCTTTTTCTCGGCATATGGAAGTTTGACATTGACATCATTATTTTATGCTCTTCTACATCATTATATGTTGCATGTATATAATGTTTATGTCACTAAGATTTTATCCTTATTATGTATGTTAATATACTAATTATATATTATAAAACCAACCATGCCTCCATAAGAAACATAAAATGAATAAGCTTCAAAATCTAATTTAAAAACCATCTAAATACTTGGTTTCCATGTAATACTCCCATTATTTTTAAGGCTATTGGATTGTGTGATTTATTATGAATCTGAAACAACATCTCTATCAATTAAAATTTTTACATTATAATTTTATTTTATAAATTGATCACTAACATGTTCATCCATGATACAATCAGTTGAATCCCATACATTATTCAAATCCAGTAAATTTCTATGTTCTGAATTCAGTAGGTTGTACAGAACTAGATTAATTCCATTTATTATATTCTTTATAATTCTTGTCTATAAATATAAATAAATCATTGTAAATAAAATTATTTTTCATTGAAAACTTATATTGAGAATTTCCTATGCCTTTCAATAGGACTTTTTCACTAGAAACTTGTACTGAAAATTCCTAGTAGAAACTTTTAGTGTAAAATTAAACTAGAAACCTACATTGGAAATTATAATATAACTTTTTCAGGTAAAATTTCATTTTAGTGAAAATTTACATTAGAAAAGTGCGCTATAAAGTTACATTGAAAATTTACAATGTAAATTTCCATTGCAAACTTGCACTGAAAATTACCAGTCAAAATTTCCAATGTAAACAAACTTTGTAAGTTTTTAGTATAACTTTTTTAGAAAAGGTTCCACTACGATGAATTTTTTTACTGGAAACATGCACTGTAAAGATCCACTGGAGACATCCAATGTAAATTACCACTAAAAACATACACTAAAAATTCCCACTGGTATCTTACACTCGAAACCTATATTGAAAATTTGAATGGTAAATTTTAAAGGAAAACTTCCATTATAGTGAAATTTTATACTAGAAACATGCACTATAAAGTTCCAATGGAAACATATGATATAAATTACCACTGGAAACTTACACTAAAAATTCTCAATGGTATATTTCATTGAAATTTTTTAATGAAACTATAATATCTTGATAATATTTTCAGGTACTTCCTTAATTAGGTTTCATTTTCTTCTCCCTCTTTTCATTTCGGATTTGTTTTAAAAAATTTGTTAGTAAGATGGTTTGAGGTGTTTTTAGGAGTCTATGAGGTGTGGACTAACACCTATAGCTAGTGAAGTTGGAGGTGGTCCACTAGCTAGCTGGTGAGGGACGCCGTCTAGCCAGTGGGCATAATAGTGGAAACAGAAATATATTGTATCCATAGTCCATCTAGTGGCACTAATCTGGGTCAGCTAAGTAATGGTGTTATCATCTTTTTATACCACTAAAACCCCCATTTAACTTCTTAATCCTCCTCCCTTAATCCTAATTCAACTCATTCAAACTTGGAGGCTCCCATGGTGTATATTTGTATCTCCCAACCCAATTCCTTGGTGTATTAAATCTTTTATTGAATCCATGAACCCCTTTTGGTAATTCAATCTCTGCTTTGGTCTAGGATCTTCTTCTTCATTATATCTCTCTTTATTCTCTATATGGATCAAATTTTCCAGAAATGGAGAATTTTTGTATCTAGATCTCTAATTGTATTATTTTTATATTCATTTTATAATTGAGGGGTTTTTTCTTGATCTTAAATTCTCTTGGTGTGCTTCTCGGGAATTGTGGTCGTAAGTATTTTCTTTTGATTACTTCATTATAGAACCTGAAAATTTGGAGATCCATGATTATGAATTCTCAATTTAGGATCCTTAATTGATTTATAGGATCCTTGGATTATATTTTATTGTGTTTTACACATGGGTTTTTTTATTCCAAGTGTTTCAAGGTAGGAGGTTTCATGATTCAGCTTTATTTTACAAATATTTATGTATTGATCTTTGAATTTGGTTTCTAAAATAGTTGGAAAGTATGATTTATGGATTTATCTTAGAAAGGATTTTGAAATGGATTTAAAAATACTTGAACAATATTTTTTGTAAAATATGTTGGTTTTAATAATGTTTGCATAAATGGATTTTTCCCTTGGTTTTGTTAACAAAAATGGTTTTGAAGCATGATTTTTATGGTTTAAAAGATGAAATTTCCTTTAAATGATTTTAATATGGTAAGCAAATTGGTGACCGATGATGAGGTTGGGATTTATCCTTGGATATGAACTCTTACCCCCTAGATCTATTCTTCTAGGGTAATTTGTGCACCATATTGCCTAATTTGTGGTAGGGATCCACTCTTGGGAGTGAAATTTTACCACCTAGACCTATTATTCTAGGGTAATGTGAAAACTAGGTGGACTACTAGTCATAATAATGGAATGAGGAACCTCAATAACATATATTTGATGATAATAAAGGGTTTTATTCTCTATTGATAATCATTGAAAAGTATATTTGGAATGTTTATGGAAATTCTTTGAAAATTGGGTTATTGGTATGCTTTACTAAATTGTGAAAAGGGTAATTTATCTATTTTTTGTACCAAACTATGTAGAATTGTTTTGCATTCCTTTTCTTTATTTACTTGAGAATGATTAGTTTATTTTATAAAGTATGGTTATGAAACACTTTGTGGGGTCCTACTGGGCTCTTCTGCTCACACCCTGCATACACCTTTAAGTGTTTGTAGATCCAGTTTTATCTGATGTAGGTAAGTTCATGGTGCTACAAGGTGGTGGCATATTTTTTCTTTAGTAGGGTGTAGGTTTTTGGAGGTGACTTTATATCACATGGAGTTATATTTTCATGGAACTTGTGTACTTTGGTTGTTTTATAGATCTCGACACCTATTTTTTCTTATGAATATATCTTTTTTGTTGTTTTATTATTTTGGTATACTGATATCTTATTTATATGTATCACCTTGTTTTAGGTTATTTATGGAAAAATAATTCCCAAAGGTAGTTATTGATGCCTGGTTACTTATCTCCATCCTATGAGGATTAGTAATTCTCTTCAGGCTATGTTAAGACAGAATCGAGTTATGGATAATTGGGTAATCTGGGCTGGTTCGTGATGGAAACCATGCATTATAAATTTACACTAGAAACTTTTAGTGGAAACTTCCACTATAGTGAAACTTTTCACTAGATACCTACACTATAAACTTCCAATAAAAACATTTGATATAAATTTACATTGTAAACTTTCTCCAAAAATTTCCATTGTTGGAAAATATCACTCCAAATTTATAAATGAAACTTACATTGAAAATTGATATAGATATATCATAAATCCATATACATATAATTAATGTTGGATATATAATAAGTGTAAATATGGGAATGTCATATGGTATGATATTTAAGAACCAAGTCATGTTGTATGGCATTGGTTTTAGTATATCATAAGGTGTGATTTAGATAAATCATGTTACTACCTACACATATCATATTGTATAATATATCAGTATCATAATGTTATGATAGTCTCAGTGTATGATTCACACAGGTTTTATGATTGGAATTGGCAGTAATGTTAAAGCATTAAAATTCAAGAAGCATTCATAGCTATCATTCTAAATACTCTATTTTTGGCTTGTAAGACTTTGAAATGTATTAAGAAATATTTTCGAAGTCAGGCACTGAGATGGTGCACGATTCTGAGGCTCGATGGGCCCAGAATTAATTTTATAAAAATATTAAATAAATTTTATATCACACACACATAGTTTTTCAAAGGAAGTGTAATTTCTCCTAAACAATGTCTTGGATTGAAAATTTAAGACTACTGTTGGATCTTGAGCATGGGATTTACCCTAAGCATGACCTAAAGTTGGTCGGCATCGGATGTTCAGATAAGGCAACTATTGGTGGGTACGTTAAGTGAATTAATTAATTTAATTGTTTAATTAATTATTTTAATACCCCATAATTAATTTCTGTTATAAGTATCCTACTATAGAAAATATCTAGAGTTAGCCGCAAAACCATGGGATCATTGAGAGGAGGTCCTGCCATTCTTCATTGGTGGATTGAGATCGGATGACGATGGATAATCGGATCAAGGTGAATCAAGGCGTTGTGAACACAACAGTTCTTATCCATCAATGGAAACGGTGTTCTTCAACAACGAACAATCCAATATTGAGGTAGGGAACATCAATTGAGGTTTATTCCCTTTATTAAAATATTTATTATTATTTAACTTGTTATTATTTTATTTGCATCTAATTTAACCCTTTTCATGAGCCCATGTATCAAAATAAATTATTCATTCAATATATTATCCTCATTATTCCATGTTTCTCACCCATAATAACCCTGATCCTTTTTAATTGGCCAATAATTATTGGATAATAATCTTTTCACCTTTTTTCTTATTCTTTTCACCCATTTTTCTTCATGTTCTTCACCATCGGCCTAAGGGGCCACGGTTCGACATTTTCAGGGTGCGTTCAAGCGTGATCAAACACCCAGAATCATTGTGATTTTATAAAAAAATGACCAGGATTGTGATTTTTGGGTAGATCAAGATACTTTATGGGATATGGGTTATGATTCTCATGGATCTAGGATTAAGGAACAATAAGTGGTGACATGGTAGGTGCATGAGGCGACGGAGGAATCAAGTGAAGGGATCGAGAACCGATTTCCAACAATTGGAGAGCTTAGATTGAAAATCAGAGGAGTTTTACACTGATTTTGAGAGGTTAAAATATGGTAATCTCAAATATTAGTGGAGAAACTATATCCAAAAACCACATGAGTATTTCTACAGGTTTTGTGAAAAACTTGACTACACATCATGTAGTCTAAAGAACACACGTCGTATAGTCCCCTAGCCATGACGGATAGCATTTTTGGGTGAGTTAAATATCACACATTGTATGGGACCCCCACATGCCATGTGACTCAGTGTTGGTGGCATGACGTGTACTCTGAGAGTACACGGACATGGACACAGCTAGGCACACACTGTGTACGGGCACATGGTCAATGTACATGGTCACAACCAGGAGAGCATGGGCAGGCCCTGGGTGGCTAAGATATGTCGTGCAGTACCCTTAAATTTCTTTTAGTGCTATATGGCTTGTGATATGTGTACTAGAAAGAACATATCCAGGTAGAGGAGTGATGCCACATATCATGTGGCCCCCTAACACATTGTGTACTTCTTGATGAATCTTCTACCTATCAATATACTTTGTTTTGACTCAGAATTTGGATCATGAGTAGACTATCCTTAGTGTATTTCTACTTAGAACATGATGGTGGACTTTATAGTGGATTTTTAGATATTATGTGAGATATTACGAGTGTGACACTTCTTTAAAAGACACTCGATGATGATAGTGATTGGGTAGGATCATCAGAGAGTGACCTGAGTGGAACCCTGTTGCGGTGGTAGGGCATGGGTCCTCTACCTACTAAGTGGAAACCTCCTACCATAATAGGGCATGGATCCTCTACCTACTGAGTGGAACCCTCATTTTGTGATAGTTTATAGGTCCTATACCTACTGAGCAGCACCCACCTTCCATGACAGGGCATGGGTCCTCTACCTACTGAGTGGATACCTCCTAACATGATAGGGAATGGTTCCCCTACCTACTAAGTGACCCTCCTATTGTAACAGTTCATGGTTCCTCTACCTAGAAATTATGTCCCCTTGACTATGTGGTATATTATAAAGGTGTGTCTCCACATGGTTACTTCATTGGATAGACATGTGATATACTAGGCATCAATAATGGACTCTTGGAACTGTTGGAAGACTTGTCGACTTGGGTTGAGCTGTGATATGGATATCCCCTTTCTCTCTAATTTGGGTTTCTTTTATGATCATATATTTATATCTATGTATTTTATTTTTTTCCTCTCTTGTTATGAGTCGAGCTGTTAACTTCTATTGTGTCTCTTATTTCTCCTCCTCTAGTTTTCAGGGTGTCCTACTAGGTATGCATATACTCACCCCTACATGGTCTTTTTCCACATGTTTCATGTCTTATACAGATGATGGGTAGGTTAGAAGGTGTTTCATATGATTATAGGGATACCTGGGTGAATTTAACCATGTACGGGGGTTGGGGCTTGGAGATCTGGAGTTGGGCTCTCACAAGATTTACTTTTCTAGTTATTGTCAGGTTGGAATATATTTTCTAGTTGGACATGTATTTTTACCCTTTAAATTTTTTATTATGTTGTCACACTCTTTTTTATTTCCTATAGGTTATTACATGAATTTTTTTTACTCTATATTTTATTGTCTTTTATTTTTATTCCTTTTCACTTCTGCATGGAGATGTTTGGGTGTGTGTGTGTGTAGGTACTTAGGAAAAGGCCTCCCATTTTAGTTATTAATTTTTTCACTTGTCTCCATACCCTAGCCTATGAAGGTGTTCTTGGGGTATTTGGGGCTCAGCCTTCCGCCATCCAGGTGGGCCCTAGCGGTTCAGTTCATGACAGATTGGTATTAGAGGTGTTTCATTCTCAGGATGGTGTTTGGAGTTTTTTACCCTTATATGTTTTGGTTATTAACTTTGGGAAACAGTGTCAAATTTTATCGAGTTCATATTTCAGGATAGGGAACCCAGTGTTGGTGTGGTGGTCGATGTATCCATTCACTAAGATAATGACTACTTGTTTCTCAATTTGGCATACCAAGAAATTCGTTGTAGGGAACTTTGGTACATGCATCATATAATATTGAGTCCTTTGACTATCCTTCTTTAGTTAGCTCCCCATATGTATATGCTCATCTGACCATGGTATGTTTTGATTAAATTTTCAGGATGCCTCTATGAAGACAGCCATCCAAGTTACCAATTCAGGATCATGAAGATGATATGATGAGTGATGAGGCCTCAATTCAGGGGCCATTATGCAGGATATTTCCTCTATGTGGGCAAGTTATACCACCATAGTCTGTTGAGTAGTATATTATACTAGTAGAGAAGGATAAGGATGTGCACATTCTTAGCGCACTTCGTGAGTTCCAATGCCATAGGCGGCTGAGGTTCTATGGTGATCTATTCCCCAAGAAGTGGAGGATTGGATTGAGACAATGATCCAAGTTTTTAGGCTTATGTAGATCCCAACTGATCATATGGTTTCACTGGTAGCCAAACTTTTCTATATAGTAGCTAGATGCTGGTGGATTTTAGTCATATAAACGAATGATGATTTGGCACTCTCATGGTCCGATTTCATGCAGTTGTTTCATGAGGAGTATTACCCATCATGATTTATCTCTATTCAGATTAAGTATCTTTTGGAGGGATGGATGATAGTTGTTTAGTATACTGTGAGGTTTACTAACCTTACATAGTACTCCCTCGATATGATTCAAGGTGGGTTCTTCTGAGTGAAGAAGTTTGAGTAGGGTCTTCGTAGAGACTTATATGCCAGTGTGGTTCCCATATTCATTCCCACATATGATGGAATGTTATAGTAGTCATCGGTGATGGATAAAATCCTATATTAGGGGTTCCATGTAGATATATATGGAATTATACGTCATATGGATGAGTTATCTCCAATATTTAACAGGTTCTAGTCGGCGGGATCTTAGTGTAGGATATCTTCTCAGGACCAGACTTGGGAATGTGGTCATGCAGTTCAAGGACTACGTAGAGGAACTAGGTAACCTGGAGAGAATTATTGTTATTAATGTGATGGTATAAGTCACATGAAATGTGATTTTTCTGACCCTACATGTTTAAGAGGTTAGGTAGATAGCAAAAGGACCACCACAATAGAGACAACACCATGGTCATGGTTCTCCCAAGCATGGATAAGGCAGCCTCTAGAGAGGCGGGGCTGATAGAGGAGAAGGTGGGGGTTTAGGAGGAGAATTTTCTGGTGATGTATGACATTATGATCTACTTACACCACTGCCACCACCACCAGTAGGCCCATGTCAGGTTTATATAACTGGCGATCGAGGCTACGGATAGCTGCATGCTATGGAGGAATATAACCTAGAAACTCATGAGATGATTAGAGGTACAATATATATTTATTATAATCTTTCTTCAGTACTAGTATGCATAGGTTTGAGTCATTCCTCCATCTATTTTATACTAGTTCAAGAGATAGATCTCCCAATTGAGACTTTATCCCAGAAGCTTTTCCTTGAGGTTCTTATGGGGAACACTTCTTCGATATCTTTTATCTGCTAGTAGTGAGAGCTATTTCTTGGTGGAGAGGGTTTCTTGGGGGAAATATTAGTTATCATGATGATACTTTATGATTTCATATTAGGTCTAGAATATTTATCCATGCTTTGAGACTATATTTATTTTCACCACAAAAAATTCATATTCCTTTGGACAGATAGGACGAGATTATATATGGGTGAGAGAGATATTGTGGTAGAGTGAGTGGGTTTTATGAGCAGGAAGTTGTAACCCATCACCCATTAATTGGAGAGTTTGTCCCTTGTAAAAGAGGTCTATTTAGGCATCTTTATTCCTTTATTCATGGAGGAATATATAGACATCTTCCCTAGGAAATTTTTGGGACTACCCTTGAGATGGGAGATGGAGTTTTGTATTGACTTGCACCCAGGGACCGATCCAAAATCTTCTAAGGAATATCAAATGGATCCAACTGAGCTCCGAGATCTGAGGGTGTATTTGGAGGATCTCATAACCCAATATTTATATACACGGACATTACATTACTTTTGTGTAATACTTAATACATTAAACAAACATATGCACAAAGACCATATTAGTTTAGTGCCTTTGGAAACATGGAACACATTCTTATAATTTGGTGAAATATCTTTAACACCTCCCATAAATATCTTCCCCTTTTTTTTCCTACCTAAAACTTTTATTTATATCCAAGGGAAAAGAAAACATATGAAAAGAGTGATATAAAATTCTCAGTAAGGGTAAACAAGGAAAATATCAATCAAAACATGAACATAAGAATATAAAAATAAGAACATAACTTTTGAAAATCATACCATGTATAAAATATATCAAAATCTTGAGTCATGAAATAAATATTTGTAATTCATAATGCATAAATCATAAAGGAACATGAGTCATTAGAAAATATCATTGGCATAAAATATAGAATTGTGGCAAACACATGAGCATAGAAAATCATTTCCAAATTAGCCAAGGATAATTACCAAGACCATCATAGTAGAAAAAGTTCTTTACTGAACTAGGTTCACTCCTCATTCCAGCCCTATATTATTGAATTGGGTTTACTTATCATTTCATCCCTGTATTACTGAATCGATATCATTTCTCATTCCAACCCTATATTACTGAAGCGATATCATTACTCATTCTAGTCTTGTCCATCTCATGAGATATAAATATTTACCCAATTAATTAGAGGTAGATACTATCTCATAATGAAATAATTCTTACATGTGCCTCAAAAAATATAAATCATTCATCATAGCATAATCCAGGGAATAAAATGGGTATCTTAAAAATCATTCCATCATAACATAATCCATGTAAAACAAATGTATTTAATAAATATTATTCCATCATAAACATGATAAAACCATAAGAATAATAGGGATAGTATACTGGAAACATAACCCTATTAAATAATTCCATCTTATATGGAAAATAAGTTTGATTGAACACTTGAAATTATTTCTTGTGGAAAATTTCCTTTCTTCTTCAAAACATTTTCTTTTCTTAAAATAACACGCAATTTTAAAAGAAAAAAAAATTATTTGAAAATAACCTTGAAATATTATAAAGTATTCTTCATAAAAATAAGGAGTTATGAAAATTTAAAAATCTGTTCATGTCTTATTATTTAAAATAAAACATTATTCTCATACTTTTTTCAGATAAGTCAAAAAGTACCTCATATAAAAAATGGAAAAATATTCCTTTTATACCGTTTAATAAAAAATTCACTGATGGGTGAGATTAAATTTAAACAATTGTAGAAGAATAGAAAGAATATTTTAGAATATATATTTAGGAAATATGAGCATGGATGATAAATATACCCTATTAAATACTTTCTTATAAACAATCTCAGATAAAAATGAGATTGCAAAATTATCCCTTAACACTTTATAATCAGTTAAATAATATTAATAATAAAATAAATAAAATTATATCCATACATAAATACCATAAAATTTATCATAATAATCATAAAAAATCATGTGTAGTATAAATACCACACACAAAAACAGGTGGTGTATAAGGCATATGTCCCACAGAAATAAATGTGAGGCAAAATAATCCCTTACCTTAGGTATGGGTTCCTTCATACATGTACAAACCTCCTTTATAAGGGTTTAAATAATGTCATTAACTTATTATATAATAATATTAATTTTTATGATATCATAAGCGATCATATTATTACCCATTTGTTAATAACATTATTACTCGTCCTTTCACTATTAACTGCTTTATTTTCTTATGCATGTTTTGTCAAATAAGTTCTTGTTCCTATTCTTAGGTCATAGTTATATCATTTACAGAATTATTTTAATATAATATATATAATATTTATTCATTCTAAACATTTATATAATAATTCTTCAATTAAGATCATGTAGAATGAATTTCATTGCATTGCATCGTGGAAATGGTAGGTCGTGCGTACACACGAGCGACGATATCATTCCCTTAATTATGGAATGGTATGAAAGTGGATAGTATATATATATATATATATATATATTATTCCATAATAAAAATACTGTTATAATAATCATATGTAGTTATTATTTCTATCATTATACCCATCCATGTAAGGTGGTAGTGAAAAATAGATTACACCACAGCGTGGAGACGGTAAGTCGTACGTACGCACATGTGGTGATTTCATTTTTCATAGGATGGATAGAAGGTGGAATATGGTTGTTCCATAATCATAATAATATCTAATCATATAGTTTATACTATATTTATTAATTTATAATGGATATAACTTGTTAATAGTAAGTGGAAGAAGAAATATGTTTGACAGAATCGGTAAATAATATTACCTCTTCTTCAACAAACACCCTCTAGATCTCCTATTAAAGGCGCTAGAGTTGGTATTTTGAGAAAACCAAAACCTCTATAATGTAAACAAGAAAGTTTATAAGGTAAATGGGTAGGGGATGGCTGATATTTAAGGCTCAAAGTTAAGTGAATTTGTGAGGTAGGATGTTCCCTTTTATAATTGAGGTGAGGGGCACATTTAGAATCTCCAAAAATGTTAATTTATAATAAAATAAAAACCCATAAAAAACCTCCAAAATGTCCTATTTTAGAAGATAATAAGAGATGAGTTTGTAATATCATAAACCAATAAATTTTATACAGGTTTTTATATAAATTTTATCCTTATCCTTTTAATTAACACTTAGTTATTCTATTTAATTTTTAACTAAGGTAACAAATATTTCAATATTAAAAGGGTCTAATATTTACTTATTTGATAAAAATTAGATCATAAATGAATAATTTAGAAAATTTTACACCATATAATAAATATTATATATTTTTAAAAATGTTTTATTATTTTTAAATAATTTAATAATACATTATTTTTATAAACAATCAATAGTGTCAATTTTGGCACTATTCAATTTAATGATTTTTAAAAATATCAAGATAAGATTTTATCCTAAAAAATATTTTATTATATCCCTAAGGGGTCAAGGTTATATAGAAATTTTTTTTTATATATCAATTATCTTAAATTATATTTTTTTAATATTTTTAATAACATTGATTTGATATTTTCATTAATAAAATAATTATTACATCAGTTTTGTATAATTATTTAATATACTTATTTATTGGGTGAAAATTAAAAATAAAATACCATAACAAATTTAATTATTCTATGTTTCATAATAATACTTATAGTCAGATATATCTTCTGTAAAATCCTACATTAAAAATGTTTTATTTAATAAAACATGAATGTGAAAACTTTAACATCACTTTAAATAAAATATTATAAGTGTCATAATCTTTTCCATATGGCTCAAAATGGTCAATAAATCGACCCTTGTATGATTATGGTTGATATATACTCAAAAAATAATATTTGGTCAAGTTTTTTGGTCTTTTAATGGGTATTATCATTTGAATAAAAATTATTTTATTGATTTTTCATCAATTAAATAATTTCTATATCATCAATGTATTAACTTTTAAAGTAATTATTTATTTCTTAAAAATTAAAAATAAATTAACATGATAAATAAAAAATAAATTTCAAATGAGTATTTATAGTCTAATTTATCTTCTGTATAACCTTATTTTAAAAATGATAAAGTTATGAAAATTTAAGTAAGACCTATTTAACTTTTCTTTAAATAAAAAATATTAAATTTATTAATCTCACCCAAGTGGCTTTCAAATGATACCATTTCTATACATGGATGATTTAAGTCGAAAATAACTCATCAAATTATATTAATACAAGTTTTAGGGTAATTTTATAATATTATTTTTACTCTTAATTACTTGATTTACCTTTTTACCATATAAATAAAAAATTACTGAATTTACTATTCGTAATTCTCAAAAATAAAAGAAATATATTTATATAATTTGTACCCACTGATTCAAAATATGGAGTCCATTTTTTAAAATTTAAACACATAAATTTCAGTAATTAATTGAAAATTAACCTCGTGGTCGGAATGAGAAAACATGTTTTAAAAGTTAAAAAATTGTAAAAGATTGAAATGTTTTTATATCAAAATACAATGTAAAATTAATATAAATGACCTAAATTATATTAAATTATAAAAATATAATCTATTTATATTTTAAAATCATTAAATAATATAACATAACCATATATATTATTTCGATGAAAAAAGGTTATTTTAATTAAAATTTAGTATATTTTTATTATTCGTCAAAACTCGAAATTTATTAAAAAACATAAAACATTTATCCAAAGTAAATTTTTATATCCCACATCCAAATAATAAGTTTATTTTTTCAAATAGAATATAAAATTTTGTTAAAAAACTTGAATTAAAATGGGTGTAATATCAGAAAGCGGAAAAACTGTATTTTTTGAAAAATACTTCTTTTATCTGAAAAAATGAATTTGTTCTTATATCATGTTTAGAAAACATATAAGATGAATTTTAAACATTATATTGAATATATTTCATATATATTTCATTAATAAAATCCATCAAGAGTGATTTTATTATTTTATAAACTCACTTATGTTCATTTAAATAGTTTTTCAGAAAAACATTTCCTTTTATTTAAAAAGGGTTTTCTATTTATTTACATTTAATTTCTCACCATATAATTAATTATATATATACATTTGTAAATTATATTTTCATAATTTAGTTAATACAATTCATACCTATCATTATAATGGAAAGGTTATAAGGTAACATAATAATATTTAGTTGTTCACTTAAACTCGGTCTTGGATGAAATTAATTCTATCAAAAAAACTTGAAATTATACGTAACACAAGCCAAAAATAGTATTTAATATACCGTAAGATAATTCAGTGTAGCATGTATCACAATATTATCTTGGTGTAGATACAACACAATACATCAAATAATTTAAAAAAAAATTAAATAAATAAATAAATAATCTATCTCATAAAAATATCGGGGTGTTATAGAGGACCTTTGAGTGAAGGTTTTTATTAGACCCCATATTTCCTCCTAGGTAGCACTGGTTTGTTTGTGAAAAAGGTGAGAAAGAGCTTGTATTTTTGTGTTTATTATCGTCACTTGAATTAGTCCATGATAAAGAAAAGGTACACCTTCCATAGGATTTAAGACCTCTTTGACCAGTTGAGAGGTGCGAGAAAGTTCTCAAAGATCGGTCTTAGTTTCTTCTACCACCAATTGAGAGTTCTCAAGGCTGATATTATAAAGCTAGCATTCTGATGTTGCTACGAACACTATGAGTTCTTGGTGATGACTTTTAATGTGAAAAAATCCCTTATTGTTTTTATGTATTTGATGAACTATATCTTACAGCCATACTTGGACTATTTTGTTATTGTCTTCATTAAAAACATACTCATCTACTCTATGATAATGGAGGAGTATGTAGAGAACTTGAGGATAGTTCTATACTTTCTTTAGGAGCACCAACTTTATGGTAATCTCTCAAAGTTCCAGTTCTAGATCCACAAGGTACAAATTCTAGGGTATAAAATTTTTGAGCATGGATTAGCTATAGATCCGAAGAAGATCAATATAGTTCTTTCTTGGTAGTCACCCAAGAGCATGTCATTGGTTCAGAGTTTTCTTGGATTTACAGGGTACTACAAGTGGTTTGTGTCAGAATTCCCCAAGATTTTAGCCCCTTTGACCACCCTGATGCGGAGAGGGTAGTCATTTACCTATACTAAGTAGTGTTATAGGTACTTTGATGAGTTGAGGCTAAGGCTGATGAGTGCTCCTATTTTGAGACTACCAAAGGAGGGTGTGGAGTACATAGTGTATTGTGATGAATTTAGAGATGGATCGGTTGTGTATTGATGCAGAGGCAGGTAGTGGTCATATATGGGTTGAGTCAGTTGATACCCCATGATTCATGGCCTGAAGTTGGCAGTGGTAGTCTTATCTTTGAGGATGTGGAGATACTATATTCTATGAGAGCACTTTTCTTTTTAATCATACCATTGGAGTCTCAGGTATGTCTTCACACAAAGAGATCTAAACCTAAGACAGAGGCACTGGTTAGAGTTCCTACAGAACTATGACTTTGAGATATTCTATATTCCAAGGAAGGTAAATATGGTGGTATATTCCCTTAGAAGGAAGTCTTTTTCTCGCCTAGTATAGGAGGTGTTTGAGTAGTTGTCTTCCTTACTGGTGACCCTAGTAGAGGAGGAGGGTGAAGCTTTTATCCAGTCGATGGTGTTGACTCCTTCATTCCTTTGGTGTGTAAGGGAGGCTCAGTTGGGTGACATTGACTGTGAGCTCCTACATGATAATACATCCTTAATATATTCACCATATGGATTCTCTAGAGGATGGAATCACATCATCCTATTCTAGGTAAGGATGGTGATTTTGGTCATGATACGAGTGGAGGTGATGAAGGATTTTTACACTTATCATTTGGTTGTACACCCCATTATAGAGATGATGTATAGGTACCCTCAGTGGTATTTTTGGTGGGTTTGAATGAGGTGGAGCATGGCTGAGTTCATCTCTTAATGTCTCACATGTTAGCACGTGAAGACTGAGCACTAGGTTCTGATAGGTTTTTTGTGGCATCTTGATATCCCAGAGAGGAAATGGGATGGAATATCCATATAATTTTTTATGGATATTCCATAGAGAGAGTGAGGCCATGATTCCATCTGGTTGATAGTTGGCCAACTTAGGAAATCAGTTCATTTCTTTACTATCAGGGAGTGGCTTTTGGTGGAGATTTTTGGGTAGTTGTATATATGGGAGATCGTATGCCTTTATGGGGTTCCCTTGATGATTTTCTTCAATCATGATGTGAAGTTCACGTCATGATTATGAAGAGTCATGTATGAGTAATTTGGGACCTAGTTAAGGATGAGTAGAATTTTCCACCCCCTGATAAATGGGAAGAACAATTGCACTATCTAGGTTTTGGAGGATATACTGAAGGATTTCATGATAGAATTTGTCCAGAGTTGGGAGGATCACTTACCTTTGATAGAGTTTTCTTATAATAATAGTTATCACTCTACTATCATCATGGAACCTTTAGATTCCCTGTATAGGATACCCTTCAGGTTACCCTTATAATGGACTAAGATCAGTGTGGCATCTCTTTTTGGGACAGATATGGTGCAGGCGATTATGGAGAAGGTCTAAGTGATCCATAAGTGGATGAGGATATCCCAGAGTAGGAATAAATCTTATGCATATCGACATCATAGGCCCTTGGAGTTTGATAAGGGAAACCACATTTTCTTAAGAGTCTCTTCATGATGAAGATTGTAGAGATTTAGCTGAGGAGGAAATCTATCCCTAAGGTTTATCTGGCCATTCATATTTTGAAAAGGGTTAGTGAGGTTGCTTACCACCTCGCCTTACACACATAGTTTGAGCGAGTTCATGAATTCTTTCATGTGTCATAGCTAAGAAGATACATACTTGACCCTATGCATATTATTAACTAGGGAAATCTTGACATCCAGGATGGATCCACCTTCATGGAGTACCTGGTGTAAATCGAGTATCATTAGGAGAGGATCCTATGTGGATGGACCATTCTCTTGGTTTGGGTGTTTTGGCTACATGGGATCATGTCAGAGAGCTCCTGGGAGCGGGGGAGCTAGATGCAGTCTTAGTATCCCCACCTCTTTACTTATTTTATTACTTTTTTGGGATGAAAATATTGAAGGAGGTAATAATGTAGAGACTATTTTTTTCCTTCTAAGACTTTGAAATATATTAATAATTTTTAAAGCCATACACTAAGACGGCGTGTGATTTTGAGGCCTGGTGAGACTATAATTATTTTTATAAGAATATTAAATATATTTTTTATCAAGAACACACATTTTTTCAAATAAAATGGAATATCTCATAAATGGAGTCTCAGATCTAAAGTCTAAGACCACAGTTGAATCAAAAATGTGGGATTTACCCTAGGTGTGAGATAAAGTTGGTCGGTTTCAAACGTTCCATTAAGTGAATTAACTAATTAAATTATTTAATTAATTCATTTAATACCATAGACCTAATATCCTATATAATTATCATGTTATGGTTAATCTTTAGGGTTATCCACATAACCATGTGATCATTGATAGGAGATTCCACCATTCTTCATTAGAAGATTTAGATCGGACGATGACTGACAACTGAATAAAGGTGAATCAAAGTGTAGCGAACACAATGGGTCTTCTCCATCATTGTAAACTAAATTCTTCCCCAACGAATGATCTAATTTTGAGATAGGGGTCATCAATTTCGGTTTTATCCCTTTATTAAAATACTGATCATGATCTAACTTGTTATTCTTTGATCTGCATCTAATTTAATCCTTTTCTAATCTCGTGTATTGAAATAAATTACTAGTTTGATTTATTATCCTCTTTATTCCATGTTTATCACCCCTAATATCCATGATCCTTTTTATTTATCCTATAATTATTATCCAATGATTTTTTCACCTTTGTTCTTGTGTTTTACCCCATCGTTCTTTAGGTTCTTCGTCACTGGCCTATGGGGTCGTGCTCTGATATTGTCGGGGTGGATTCGAACATGATCGAACCCACAGAATCATAGAGGTTGTATGAATGATGATCGAGATGGTTATTTTTGGAAATATCATGATTCTTTGTGAGATACAGATGATGATTCTCATGGATCTAGGATTCGGGAAAGATCACCAGTGACATGAGAGGTGCGCGAGGAAACGGTCGTTTCGAGCAAAGGAATCAAGAACTGATTTTTGGCCACTGGAGGGATAGTTTTGATGGAAATAAGAGTTTTCTACTGATTTTGGATGGTCAAATAGCAGGAATTTTGTTGTAGAATCTAGATATGAAATTGCATGAGTATTTTCATGGGTTCTATGAAAAACTTGACTACACATTGTGTAGTCCAAAGAACATACATTGTGTAGTCCCATATCCACAGTGGATGGGGTTTTTGGGTGAGTTAAATATCACATGTTTTTTTAGACCCCCGCACTTTTTGTGACTTAGTGTTGATGGGCTGACGTGTACTCTAGGAGTACATGGACTCGGACATGACCAGGCACGCTCCATGTACTGGCACATGGCTAGTGTACACAGGAGTAACTATAAAAGCACGAGTAGGACCTGGGTGGATGATACATTCCATGTAGTACCCTTACACATCATGTAATACTACATGTCTAGTGATCCATGTACTATAAAGGACATGGATAGGTAGATGAGTGGTTCCGCATGTCATGTGGACCCCTTACGTGTCATTTACTTCTTGAAGAATCTTGTACCTCTTGTATCTCCTTTATTTTGAGTTAGACTTTAGCCCATGAGTAGTTGATTCTGAGTGTTCTTCTATATAAAATTTTATGGTCAAATTTATAGTTTATTTTGAGATATGATTTGAGATGTTATGAATGTGACGCTTCTTTAGGTGATGCTCAACTATGGCAGTGATCAGGCGGGATCATTAGAGAGTGACCTGAGTGGCACCCTCCCGCGGTGATAGGGCATGGGTACTCTACTTAATGAGTGGAACCCTCCTGATATAATAGGTTACGATTCCTCTACCTACTAAGTGTCAACCTCTTTTTATGATAGGTCATGGGTCCTCTACCTACTGAGTAGTGTCCTCCTGTAGTGATAGGGCATGGTTCCACTACCTACTGAGTGAAACCCTCCTGGCATGATAGGGCATGGGTCCTCTACCTACTGAGGGGAACCCTCCTGCCATGAAAGGGCATGGTTCATTTACCTACCGATTGGTACCCTCCTACCGTGATAGGTAATGGTTCCTATACCGACTGAGTGGCACCCTCCTATCATGAAAGGGCATGGGTCCTCTACCTACTGAGTGGCACCCTCCTACTGTGGCAGGGCATGGGTCCTCTACATATTGATTAGAACCCTACTATTATAGTAGTTTATGGGTCTTCTACCTAGAGATTATTTCCTTTAAACTATGTGACATAGTGGTGAGGTGTGTCTCCACATGGTTACTTATTCATAAAAACATTCGATATGATGGGCATCGCTGATGGACTCTTGGAACTGTTGGCAGACTCATTTTCCTAGATTGGGTTGTGAAATAGAGATCCTATTTCTCTCTCATATGGGATTATTTTATGAGAATATATGTATATATGTGTATTATATTTTCTTCATATCTTTTTATGGATTGATTAATCTAATTCTATCATGTTTATTATTTATCCACCTCTAGTTTCCAAGGCATCCTACTAGATATGTATATACTTACCCTTGCATGCCATTTTCCTTCCCATGTCATGTCTTATGAAGATGACGAGAAAGTTGGGGGTGATTTTATAGGAGAACAGGGAGGGTGAATTTGACAATGTGTGGTGGTTAGGGCTTGGAGATTTGAAGATGGGATCTATCATCATTTACTTTTACAGTTATTGTTAAGTTGGGAGATCTTTTCTAGTTGGGTATGTATTTTTTCCCTTTACATTTCTAATTATACTATCACACTCTTTAATATTACCTAGAGGTTATTATATGCATGGTTTCTATTCTGGATATTATTGTCTTTTATTTTTATTCCTCTATAATTTTGAATGGATATAGTTGGGTGTGTGTGTACAAGTATATAGGAAAAGGCCCCCCATTTTGGTTATACTTTTCAGTGCTTGTTGCTAGACCCTAGCCTATGGAGGCGGTCTTGGGGTAGTTGTAGACCAGCCTTCCATTGGCCAAGAAGGACCCAGTGATCTGGGTCATGATAATCATTAATGAAAAAACGCTTCATATGATGAAACATATGGGAGAATACAAATCAGCTTAAGGGATATTAGTATTATAATTGTTTCCATTTAATCATAAATTTCATAACATATGAGTAAATTCTTGGGAGGCTTGAGGATAATCCTTGAGGCCTATATAAGGAGGTTTACACCACTAATATGGTAATTGAAGTGTTTTTCTAGCTTTCTACCATTTCTACCTATTCATTTTGAAGATATATTTCTCCTCATCCCTTTTCTATCAAGAGGTACTAACATACTATGGGAATGAAGTAGAATCCCATCCGAACATTGGGTGATTCATATCATCCCATGGATACACCATGGATGAAGGAGTTTGATGGTTGCTTCTAAAGGGTCTTCATTAATCATATATATTGAAAACAGTAGTGAGAGCTATATTTAGTGAAAGGTAAACATTCTTCATTTCATTCATACATGATTTCAGTTTCACATAGTATGGTGATCTTGGGAAAGTGGTTTATAATGTCTTTTTGTTACTTTGAATAAGTTTTTTTTATACCTAGAAACCCATTAGTGGTACTAGGGATTCAACATGCCTCTTGATTCACAAAATCGTATTGAAAATGAAGAAATTCTTGTTGTTGTGTGGTTTTTGTATTTGATATTGTAGACTATGATATGTATTTTCTATTAAAAAATGGATACTATAATCCATGTCATAAAATACAATGCTAAAATTGTTTTTTGGCATACCTTATGGTATAAGATATCATAAGCTATGATAAGACCATATTGTATGATATGTGATATTGTAACGTGCGATCCGGTGTAAATCCATCAATTTTGATACATCACAACATACAATATAAGGAGTCATAATAAGTGGTAATGATGATTTAGTTATCTAAAATAGAGTATCATATCATTATTATGATATCAGTGATATCATTAACTACAGCTACCCAGACACTGAAGGAGTTATCACAGCTAGAGATTATATGTCATTAAATATGATAGATAAAAGAGCATACCATGGATTATGATATAATAGATATTTTGTAATATAATAAATAAGAAAAATTTAATTTTTCTAAATTTAAATTATGAATTTAATTGCATAATTTATAAATTGTTTATAAATTATGGACAAAGGTATTTTTTGAATTTAATTTATAAATTTTTTATAAATTAATTAATTATAAATTGTTTATAATTCATTATTAAATGTTTAGGAAACATTTAATGAGTATATATTCCATAATATTAAATGTTAATATTAAATACTTTTTAATTTATATATCATTACTAATAATTTCTACATAAAGTGTTTATATAAAAATTATAAGTGTAATTTATAAAGTGTTTATAAATTAAAGAATAAGGACAAATATAAAGATTTTATATTTAAAATTATGGATGGTTCATAATTATTAATTTGAATTGTTCACATTAAAAACCCTGTATGAAGAATTAATTGAACCACAACAAAAGAATTTTGATAATTGATATGAACGATGTTTAAATATTATTAAATGTGTGATATTTTGAATGTTTACATAGTATATGAATAATTTATATATAAAATGTTAATAATTTAGTTATTATATATTTATGTAAAATTTTATATAAAAAATATGGAGTTAATTTTGAAATAAATATAAAGTGTTTATATTTATCTGATTATGGAATGTCCAAAATGCATTGTTAAATTATAAAGTGTTTATAATTGCTTTATTTATGAATTTTTCATAAATTTTTTATCTCATTTTTAAACATATTGGGTGTTAAAATTATGGTGAAATTGAGGTCTCTCTTAAGTAAAGTAACATTCGATAAAGGGACTTTGGGTCTAACTATTCAATGGACTGGAGACTTATGTCTTGTCTGGAAGAGTTGGAGTTGACTATATGTCACTCCAAGTTTACTCTTGTGGGGATTGTTGATTTCTTATAATTCCAAGCCTTTACATAAAGGGATTATTTTACATTAGGCATAGGATTCATGTGTATATGTGTGAATATAATTGGCTTTTAATTTGGGTTAGTAACCTAATCTATGAGTTGTGTAAAGATTTACACATTAATATTCTTTGAACATATTGATTTAGTGGAAGGAATAAGATTTCAAACAAAATCATTAGAATCATACATATATGAAAAGGGAATAACATGAGATAATATGGTGAGATTAAATCCCCTTAAAAATAATAAGTGTCATATTCCTTTCAAATCATGCACTTTTTGAGACCTTAATCTCCTAACCAGATAGGTTTTCCCATATCAGGATGATACTAAATTATATTGTGCAAGACAAGTAAGTAATTACTTAACCCTAAGAGTTAGGTGCCTCATTTTTTATATTTTATTTAGGTTATAATTAGCTGGTAAACCCTTATGAAGTTTACTCAATGAATAGTTTTGATTTTATCTATATTATGGATAGAGAAAAGAGTTTACCACTCAACCATCCAAGAGTTATATATAGTATGATTAACATGATGAACTACCTAAATAGATAATTTGTTAGAGGAATGCCAAAGAAGACTCATTTTTTAGTGAAATATCGATCTTGGCCCACTAATAGGCATGATGGAATTTTAAAAGGGGGTTATCATTTTAATGGGAGAAAAATTAATAAAATTACCCATTAAATGAATGTAAAACATGATACTAGTCTTATAAAAGATTTCATTATAGACATGATGGCATCATCATCATAGAATTTAACTTTGGGATCAATCCCAGAGAAAGGATAAACTTAATGTATGCAGCTTCTTATTCTAGTACTAAAACTTAAGAATTGTTCTTAAGATAAAAAAATGTGTTAAATAGATACCTTCATGAGTAAACTTATGTTGAAATTGTCAAAAATTTGAATCTAGGTTCTTATACGGTGAATATAATGATTTACTTAAGGTTTCAAATGCATTAGATATTATATGGATAACTTTAGTCTCTTCTCATATATTCAATACAACTGATAAAATTTATGTCTTTGAGAGACCGAATCATTGATTTATGTCTTGTTTAGTTCATGGATTCATTCTAGAATTATCATTGGAAATGTTTTGAAAATATGAATGAGATTAATAAATGTTTACCCTATTTTATAAAATTGTATGGAATAGGTGATAATTACATGTGATTTCAAGGATCCTATACTATGTTTATAATACTATTGGGTAAGATTTTAAGTCATAAAATAAGATTGGATTTGTCTAGTAGTTAATCCCAGTCATTGAAACCTACATATTTGTTAAAATATAATGAATTCATCCTACCAATGGAATATTTCAAATAATGAAATATTATTTTAAGAATAATGTTCTAAACATGTGATAGTATCATATATGATATGGATAAGTAGTTTATTTTTTAAATTTCCCCACTTAAGGAAATAATTTGTCATGACCCGACCCTAACTGGGGATCAAGCTACAACTGCCCTATACTTGCTTCCATAGGCAAAGGGATGGAGACAAGCACAAAAAGTTATATCCTAAATGGGAGGCCTTTTCCTAAGTACTTGTACACACACACAGATCCATCTCAATAAAAAAAATTAGATGAAAAAAAGTAAAAGATTCAAAATACTAGGGGAACAACCATGAATGTAAAACCTCTATACAGTATAAGAGTATGGTAGTTAAAACTAAAAAGTAAATAGGAAAAATAAATGACCAACCGGAAGATGTTCTAACCTAACAAAACTAGAAATTAAAATACTAAGATAGCCCAGATCTTGATCTCTAAGTTGTGATCACATTACGTGGTCCAAAGTAAAAAGTATTCATAAGCTCCTTTGTAGTCACCATTGACATGTCCTTCATCTACATAATAAATGACATGTGTGGGAAAATATCATACAGGGGTGAGTATATAAATATCCATTAAGACACCCCAAAAGCTAAAGGGGGAGAAGTATAGTAATAGAAAGATATTAGGTAGAAAACAAGATGCAACTCGGCCCAAATCAAGATAAAGAGTAGCCTTGTCCAAGAATAAGGGGCTCAACATGGTGTGTAGATGAACTACACGTTGAGTCTTTTCCACCCATACCAAGAGAGTAACCACATCCAACTAAACAAATATAAACACAAAAATCATGTGGCATACCCCATGCATCTTCACAACCCATGGTAGGAGAGTAACCAAATCCAAAGGTATGGATATAGATGTACATATATGCTCAGTCAAAAGAAGTCTAAATGAGAGAGAAAATGGATCTCCATCTCACAACTCAACCAAGGAAAAGAGTCTCTATCAGTTCCAAAATTACATCAACAATGACCAACATCTCATGCATCTAATCAGAATTAACCTTGTAAAGCCCCATGCCTCGCCACTATTCCGCACAGTCGAGGGGTCACAAACTCCAAGTAGAGGACTCGCGCCCTAGTGCGTCATGGGGTTCCACTCTGTAAGTATATGTAGAGGACTCATGCACTAATGTTTCAGGGGGGTTTAACACTAGTTTCATGAGGACACATTCCCTATCTAATAAGGGATTTTACTTGGTAAGTAGAGGACCCATGGCCAAGCTGATGGGGGGTCCACTCCAGGTCGAGGACCCGCACCATAGTGCGACAGGGGGTTCCACTCTAGTCATCAAGGACCCACACCCTATCTGATAGGGGGTTCTACTCAATAAGTAGAGGACTCGCTCCCAAGATAATGAGGGGTTCCACTCTATATGTTGAGGACCCATACCCTAGTGTGATGGGAGGGTTCCACTCTGGTTATCATGATCCAATCCCTATCTGATAGGGGAATTCCACTCAATAAGTAGAGGACCCACACCCAAACTGATGGGGGGTTTCACTCTATAGGTCAGTAACCCCTAACCTAGTGAAAAAGGGGGGTTCCACTCTAGTAATTGAGTACATGAGTTCTATCTGATAAGAGGTTCTACTCGGTAAGTAGAGGACCCGCTCCCAAGCTAATGGGGGGTTCCACTCTAGTGTCACTCGTGATCCTCTGTCTGATCACTACCATCATTGGGTGCCACCTAAATAAATGTTGTTCCTTGAAACAATTTCATCATATCCCAAAACCTACATTGAAGGTAACTGTTGCATTCTATGTGGAAAAACACTCAGAATATGCTACTCATGGGTCAAAATCCGAGTTCAAACAAAGAAGATATAAAAGTTTAAAGTTTCCTCAAAAGAAACCAAGGGGTACACGGTGTGTGAGGGGACCCACACAGCGTGTGGTCCCACTCCATCACTTGGATGTATCCCTAGAGGTACACGGATCTCCAAATGTGTTGGTATACATGGTGTGTGGGGTAAATACATGGTATATCCATGCCAATCGGAATCATGTCTGTGTGGTTGGTCATGTCTATGTATCAATACCATGTTCATGTACTCAGGTCGAGTCTATGTACTTTGGTACATGGTGTGCCTGGCCATGCCCATTCCCATGCACACATGTTGATTCCACCAACATGAGGTCACATGGTGTGTGGGGGTCCCACATTGCATGTGATACTTATAATCCACTGAAACCCTAACCTCTATAGTCAGGGCCTGACACATTGTGTGTTCTTAAAACTACAAGGAATGTAGTCATGATTTTTCTAGAAATATAGTTCCATTCTCTGCACTAAGAATCTGTACATTCCTCTATATATCTCTTCTCCACACCATTTGTAATCGGTGGATCTAGTCCTGAATTGTCATTTACGGACATCTGGTGGCCAAAAATTAGTTTTTGTTGGTCTTTAGAGGTTTTCAACATGTCTCGCACACCTATGATCCTTCTGTCATTGAATATTTGATCTATGATTGTCAAAAAGAACACTCAAGACCCTTAATCTGTTCGAAAACTAGGATCATGGGGTCCAACCGGTAATAAATGTAAAGCAATTGAGTGGGGAAGAAAAAAACTAAATTTTTATCAATAATTCCCAAGCATTCTTGGTGAACGATCAAGAACAGGAATATCTGTGGTTAGAAAACCAAATAATAAACAATTAAACTGGTACACGGACACATGCAAATGCCACAATTGGCATAGACCAAAGGAGGGGATTGATCTACTCAATCAGTTTAATCAAAAAGGGCATAATTCATAGTTTGATGATTATTACCTAGAAATTGGATCGTTTATCATCGAATAATGTGCTATTCAATGATTTAAGGATGTATTTTCATTAAATTCACTCTGATATGCTCTGGTCTATACTTTCATTGTTTTCTGATATGATTTTTCAATGGAAGGATGTAGTAGAATCTCTTGACAGTCCTAGAATTATGAGGCTAACCCTAGGAAAATCACCATAATGATGGATTTATATTCAATTTAGTTGGGTAAAATGAATTAATTAATTAATTGATACACTAAACATACCACCAATGGACATTTTATTTGAATTCCCTGCACCAGCCTATTTTAGGTCATGCCTAGGGTAAACATCACATTCCAGAATCAACCATGGTATCAAATTTCTGATCTGATCTTCCGTTTAATATTTATCTCATTTTATTTAAGAAACTTCCTGTATGTAATATAAAATATATTTAATATTTTTATAAAACTAATTTCGGGTACATTAGGCCTCAGAATTTCACGTCATCATTGAGCATGTCTTTGAAAATATATGTAGAAATATTTAAAAGTCTTACAAGGAAAAAAATGGGTCTCTACATCATTCCCTCCTTTAAGATTTTATTCTCTGAAAAGAAAAACAAAACAAAAAACTTAGGATACTGAGCCTGTATCTGGATCTCCTACTCCAAGGAGATCCCTTGCACGTTCTTATATTTCCGCAACATGCTAACCAAGGGCATGGTTTGTCTGTGTAGGGTCCTCTCCTATAAATCCTCGATCGACATAGGGTGCTTTGAAAAGTTGGTTCCATCCTTGATGTCCAGCTCACCCCATTTTATGACATGATTAGGGTCATGCATGTATCTCCTCAGCTATGACATGTAGAAGACTTCGTTCACCTTCTCCAGCTGTGGGGGTAGGTCGAGGCAATAATCAACCTCAGAAACCATTTGCACAATCTTGAACGACCAAATGAATCTCGGGGATAACTTGCCTCCCCAGATGAACCTATGCAATACTAATCATGGAGAGACTCTCAGAAAAAATTGGTCAACCTAATCAAACTTGAAAGGCCTTTGATGATGATCTGCATAATATTTTTTCATGCTCTGATCCATCCACATCTGCTCACAAATAACATGGACCTTCTCTGTCGTTACTTGCGCTAACTTTGTACCCACAAGATATTTCTTTTCAATCTCTATCTAGTACAAGGGTAACCTGTAGGGTCTCCCATACAGGGCCTAAAAAGGTTTCATATTGATATTAGATTGGTATCTGTTGTTGTACACAAAATCTACCAATTGAAAGTGATCCTCCCATCTCTAACTGAAGTCTAAAATGTAGGCCCTTAACATATCCTCCAACATCTAGATAGTACGCTCAGTATTCCCACCTGTCTAAGGGTGAAAGGTTGTACTCATCCATATCTAGGTCCTGAATTTATCCTTAAGGACTCTCCAAAACTATGACATAAATTGTGTGTCATGATCGAATACAATCATTAAGGTCACCCCATTGAGGAGAACAATCTCTCATTTGTACAACTACCCCAATCTCTCCATCGAACTCTACTCCTTGATAGCAAGGAAGTGTAGAGAATTCATGATTTGGTAAAATATCACCCAAATTCTATCATGGACATTAATTTTCATCAAAATCCATATCACAAAGTCCATGGATATGTCATCCCACTTCCACTCCGGAATCTCAAGGGGCTGTAACAAACCTGTCAAAACCTGGTGATCAACCTTCACTTGCTGACAGGTGAGGCACCAAGATATGAACTTAGCTACACTTAATCTCATGATAGACCACAAAAACTAAAATTTAAGGTATTTATACATATTTCCCACATCATTATGTATATCCAAAGTAGAAGTGTGGAACTCTCGCATCACCTATGCTCACACCATGACTAAAACCACCATCCATCCTTGGAAAAACATGACATAATTATATCCTTTAAAATATCTATCTGGTGAATCACTCATGGATATATAGTCACATAAGACCTCATAGTAGATGTATCTTAGCTGGGACTCTCTCACATGATCAAGAAGTGGAGGATTCAATTCCATCAACTATAGAAAATTTATACCATCCTACTCCACTAGAGTCAGCTGCAAGGAAGACAACTACTCAGAAGCCTCCTTCACCATGAGAGCCTAGGACTTCCTACTAAGGTAAACTGATATTGTGTTTCCCTTACCTAGAGTATATACTATCTTGAAGTCATATTCCTATAGAAACTCCAACTAGCACAACTGTCTAAAGTTTAAGTGTCTCTGTTTGAAGATGTACCTGAAACTTTGATGGTATGAGTAAACCAAAAAAGTGCTCCCCCAGAAGGTAGTGCCTTCACATCCTCAGGGATAATACTATCACTATCATCTATAGGTCATGATTTTTATAGTTTTTCTCATGGGGTATCAACTGCCTTGACCCATATGGGATAACTTCCCACTACTGCATCAACATGAATTCAAGCCCAGTTCCTGAGGCATCACAATACACTACGAACTCCATGCCTTCATTTGGTATTCTCAACACCAGAGCACTCATCAACCTTAGCCTCAACTCCTAAAAAGAACTTTGGAACTGATCAATCTTGGTAAATGGTTTCCCTTTCCACTTCAGGGTAGTCAAATATAATACAATCATCAAGAAGTCTTCCATAAACCTCATGTAGTAACCCACCCAACCAATAAATATTTGCACCTCTGACATGATCTTATGTGGATCTCAAGTAATAATTGTGTCGATATTTAGTGATTCTAGGGTTAAACCATGCTTAGAAATTACTTTACCTAGAAATTGAACCTCATGAATCCATAACTAACACTTTTAGAGCTTTCTATAAAGCTAGTGCTCTTGAAGAAAATCTAGAACCATCCTCAAGTTATCTGCATGATCCTCCTATTATGTAGAGTAAATGAGTAAAACATTGATGAAGATGACCAAAAACTAGTCTAAGTACATTTAGAAGATCCAGTTTATCAAATCCATAAATATGATGGGGGAATTATTCACACCAAAGATAATCACTAGGAACTCATAGTGTTTATAGAAACATCGGAATGTCAGCTTTGGAATATCAGCCTCATGAACCCTCAACTGGTGGTAGCTGGACTGGAGATCGATCTTCTGGAACCATCTCACTCCTCGTAACTCATCAAATAGGTTTTTAATCCTAAAAAAGGGGTACTTTTTCTTTATTGTGTCCTAGTTCAGTATATGATAATACATGAAAATCTAAAATCTCTCATATTCCTTCACAAACAACACTAGAGATTCCCAGAGGGACGCACTGGGCCTGATGAAACCCTTCTTTAGAAGGTCCTCCAACTGAAACTGTAGCTCCCAAATCTCAATAGGGTCCATCTGATATGCCAAATAATATATCATAGCATTATTGGGATGCAATTTGATTGAAAACTTCATATCTCACCTCAGAGGTAGTATCAGAATGTCCTTGGGAAATATTTACAAAAAATCATCCATGAATTAAGGAATCCAAATTCCAAAATAGATTTTTGCACCAAGGGATATACTCTCCAATTTATGGGTGATGAGATGTAGCCTCCTGCTTGAAAAACCCACTCGTTCTTCCATGAGATCTCTCTCACCTATAAAGTAGAATCTTGTCCCATCAGTGTGTAGGCATATGAATCATCTATAGTGATAGTCAATATGAACTTGAACCATAGACAACCGATCCATTCCCAAGATGACTCTATAGGGTTCTATAGGGCTAACCAAAAGGTCCCACATGAACCTCTCTCCACTAAATGATAGGTCACATTACTATCAAATAAAAGATACATAAGAAGCATTCCCTGTAGGAATTTCAAGATGAATATACTAGGATAGTACCTCAACTAGGAGCTCCAACTCTCACACCAAGAGTATAGAGATGAAGGAATGAATGGAACATGTGTTTGCTAATATTGAAGTAAGAGTAGAAAGAACACAAATCATGCCTCTGATCATCTCGTGTGTTATGGGGTCATAAGCCTTCAGAGACTACAGTTGTCTGCAACACTAGCCGTTATCTCCCTGAGTCTAAAGTGGGTCACCTGGTGGTGGTGGTGGTGGTGTAAGGATATCATAGCATTGTCTACTACCCCTAGCACCCCCTGCTCCTCTCTTGGGACATCCTTGATCATGGTGTTGCCTCTTCCATGGTGGATCATCATCTATCTATTCGCACTCCTCATCACGTATGGTCGGGAAGTCGCATGTCATGTGACCTCACCCTTCACAAGCATAGAACTACCCCTCTTTAGGATACTCTAGTCCCCTATACCTCACCTAACCACATGCCTGATCCTAGTTATGGGGAGGTATCCTACGTCAAGATCATGTCAACTAAAACATGCTAGATACTGAAAACAACTGAACTTTGTGATGTCCACTACCAACTCTAACTGTTTGGTATCCCTCTGATAGGAAAATCTATGTCACCAGTTCCTGCTCCAACACCCCAAAATATGTGGGGATGCACAAGGACACCATACTGGCATGAATAACTCTATATATTCTCAACTCAAACTTCTATTCTCATAAGTATCCATCCCAAATCATGTTGAGGGAGTACTGAATAAGGTATATGAACCTCTCCATGTACTCATCCACTTTCATCCCTCCCTACTACAGCTCCAAAATCTCATGAATCCAAACTGAGTGCAAATGGGGGGGGGGGGGTAATACTCCTCAAGGAATAGATTCTGGAAGTCGGGTCATGAGAGTGTCGAATCATCATGAATTTGGGTAATAAGGCTCCACCAATGCCCAACTACTCTGTAGAAAAGTCTAGTTGTCAACGCAATCACCTAATCCATTAGTGTCTGGATGATCTTAAATACATGGACCACTAAATCTAACCAATCCCCTGCTTCCTAAGGATCTGGATCGCCATGAAATCTCAGCACCCTATAGTGGTGGAACTCATGGAGTGCACTAATTCTACACACATCCTCATCCTGATCTACTAGGAAGATATAATGCTCAAAAGGTAGAGGTTCTACTACCTATCCATGTGGAGGAATAATCTCATAGGATAGACCCTAAACTAAGGCATCATCGCTCATTAGATCATCATCGTGATAGAGAACCGGTATCCTAGATATCTGGAGTCTCGAAATCATCTTAAAATTTAATCAATACATACCATGGTTAGATGAACATATATATTTATAACAACAGTGGGGATCTTTCTTAAGAATTTAAGTAAAAGACTCAATCCTATATGATTCATATAACATTGATCCCTGTAACCAATGTCCCGATATACTGAGTCTATAATAAGGTAGTCAAGTTCTTGTGAATGGATACATCAGTTGACCATATCATAATTAAATTCCCTAGCCTAATAGTTTTACTTGAAACACTTTGACACCATTTCCCTAATCCCAACCAAATCCTTGTAAGGGGACTACTACAAAAAATTACCAAGGAATGAACTACTCTGATACCAATATATAATGACATGGCCCTAATTAGGCATCGATCCACAACTACCCCAATCCCACCTTTAGAGTTCTGGGGGTGGTGACAAGTGATGAAATGAATATCCTGAATGGGAGGTCTTTTCCTAAGTACCTATACACACACACATCCATCTCGATTCAAAAGTATAGAGGAACAAAAGTAAAATATGAAAAATACTAGGGGAACAACCATGAATGTAAAAACTCTATATAGTACAAGAGTACGGTACTGTAAACTAAAAATTAAAGGGTAAAATACACACCAAACCATAAGATGTCACAACTTAAAAAAACTGTAAAGTAAAACACTGAGATATCCCAACTCTTGATCTCCAAGCTATGAACACCATACGTGGTCCAAAGTACCAAGTATCCCTAAGCTCCTTTGTAGAAACCGCCAACCTTTTTTTGTCTATATAAGACATGACATGTGCAGGAAAATTCCATGCAGGGGTGAGTATATACATACCCAGTAGGATGCCCCAAAAGATGAAGGGGGTAGTAAGAGATACAATAGGAATAGAAAGATAGTAGGTAGTAAACAGGATGAAGATCAACCCAAAGTAAGATAAAGAGTAACCTCATTCAAGCATAAGGGGCTCAACATGGTGTGTAGATGAACTACACATAGAGTCTTTTCCACCCATAGCATGAGAGTAACCTCATCCAACCATGATAATTTAAATACAAAAATCACATGGCATACCCCATGTATCTTCGCAACCCGTGGAAGGAGAGTAACTAAATACAAAGGTATGGATACAGATGTATATATATTCTCAGTAAAAAGAAGTATAAATGATAGAGAAAGGGGATATCCATCCCATAGATCAGTCCAGGAAAAATGTCATCATCAGTTCTAGAAGTCCATCAGTGATGACCAGCATCTCGTGCATCTTCTCAAAAGTAATTTTGTAAAGGCCCATGACTCGTCACTATGTCACACAATTGAGGGGGAACAAAGTCCAAGTAGAGAAAAAACACCCTAGTTCATTTGGGGGGTTCCACTCTATAAGTATCCATAGAGGACCCATGCCCTGATGCGTCGGGGGGGGGGGGGGGGTCCACTCTAGTGTCATGAGGACCCGCACCCTATCTGATAGGGGGTTCCACTCGGTAAGTAGAGGACCCACACCCAAGATGATGGGGGTTCCACTCTATAGGTTAAGTACCCATGATATGGTGTGACAAGGGGGTTATAATCTAGTCATTGAGGTTCTACAGCCTATCCAATATTGGGGTTCCACTCGGTAAGTAGAGGACCCACACCCAAGCTGATGGGGGGTTCCACACTATAGGTCGACGACCCGCACTCTGGTGAGATAGGGGGTTCCACTCCAGTGATTGAGTAATAGTGTCCTATATGATAGGGGGTTATACATGGTAAGTAGAGGTCCTACTCCCAAGATAATGGTGGGTTCCACTCTAGTGTCACTGGTGATCCTCTTCCTGATCACTGCCATCGTTAGGTGCCACCTAAATAAGAATTGTGCCTAAATTTTTTTTGTATTGTATCCCAAAATATAAAATGGAGGGTATCATCTCATTTTAGGTGTAAAGAAACATAGTATAAGCTACTCACATTCCAAAATACTAGTTCAAATGAAGGAGATAAAAAATTTTGAAGTTTCCTCAAAAGGAACCAAGGGGTACACAGCATGTAAGGGGACCCACATGGCATGTGGTCCTGCTCCATCACCCGGTAATGTCCTTTTAGGTACATGTCTATAAAATCATGTATGTATACACAGCATGTGGGGTAACTACGTGGTGTTTTAATTCCACTCAACATCCCACCTATGTGCTTGTCCATGTCCATGTATCCATCCCGTGTCTATGTACTCAAGTCGTGTCCGTGCACTTTGGTACACGGTGTACTTGTTCCCATGTACTCCTAGTTTACACATAGAGTCTTCCAACATGACATCACATAGTGTGTGGGGGTCCCACATGGCATGTGATACTTATAATATACTAAAACCCTATTCGTCATAGCCAGGGCCTGATACACTATGTGTTCTTCTAACTAAACAGTGTGTAGTCGATATTTTTTTAGAAATCCAGATTCGTTCTCTACACTTAAAATCTGGAAATTTTTTCATCGATCCAGCCTCCACACCATCTGTAATTGGTGGATGTAGTCCTAACTTGTCATTATTGGCCATCTGGTGGCTGAAAATCTATTTTTGTTGGTCTTTAGAGGTTCTTCACACGTCCTGCACACCTCTAGTCCTTTTTCCGTTGAATATTTAATCTCTAATTGCCAAAACAAACACCCAAATCCTATAATCTATCTGAAAACACCCCTGGTTTGTTAATTTTTTCCTCACAATCAGATTATTCATGATTTTGGGGGTCTTATCAGGCTTGGTGCCACCTTGCAATGTCAAACCAGGACTATGGGGTTCAATCGGTGATGAACGTGAAGCAATTGAGGGAGGAAAGAACAAAAATAAATTTTTATTAAACATTTCCAAGTGTTCTTGGCCAAAAATCAATAATGGGGATATTTGGGGTTAGAAAACCAAATAATAAAAAATTAAACTAGTATGTGGGTGCATGCAAAGGCCACAATTGGTGCAGACCAAAGGAGGGGATTTATCTGCTCGATCAGTTTAATCAAAAAGGGAGTAATCCATTGTTTGAAAATTCCTAACTAGATATTGGATTTTTAATCATTGAAGAAAATTCTTTCCAATGATTTAAGAACTTTTTTTGTGTTCTCAGTGCTCCAATCTACTCTGATCCAGAGTTTCATTGTCGTCCAATATGATCTGGCAATGGAAGGAGTAAATAGAAGCTCTTGACGGTCCCAGTATTATGAGGCTAACCCTAGGAAAATTGCCACAAAGATGTGTTTATAAGAAAATTAGTTAGTTTAAATGAATTAATTTATTAATTTAATCAATTAATTAATCCATTGAATGTACTACCAATCGCTATTTTATCTAAATTCCCCAGCCTGGCCTATTTTATGTCGCGTCTAGGGTAAACATCATATTATAGACTCAATCTTGGTCGTAGATTTATAATCTGATCTTACATTTAAGATTTATTTCTTTTTCTTTAAGAAAATACACTGGTGTAATATAAAATATATTTAATATTTTTATAAAATTAATTTTAGGCACATTGGGCCTCAGAATAGCACACCAAATCAGTGCCTGGATCCAAAAAAATATGTAGAAATATTTCGAAGTCTTACAAGGTAAAAAAACAGGTCCCTAAATAAGTTTTATTTCGTGGTATGAGTGATTTTTTGTATATTAGTATGATATAAGGGTTATAATATAGTTTTTAGGAGATTAGTGGGGGTATACTTAGACTTAGATGAGTTTAAGTATAGTAAAGGGATTTTACCAATCTAATTTCAAAGTAAACTTCATTTAATATCCTAAAAGAGTTCAAGATATTTTGGTAAATAAAAATGTAAAGATTTATATTTGGTTATTGCAATGAAGTAAATATCACTTTATATCCTAAGGAGTTTGGAATATATTGGTAAATACATGATGTAAATTGTAACATCCCAGGTAAATAAAGAATAATACAGTTTCATATTTATTAATATTTTCAAATTAAATATTAATTTTACTTTAAAAGGGTTGTTATGTTCGATAGCATACCCGATACGCAACAAAGAGTTTCTTTGAAATCTTACGTTGCACACTAGTAATATAATAATATTATTTTAAATGGTAGTTAACACGTAGTTGTTGTATTGGAGGGAATGAATAGAAATAACTAAAATATGATTATATATGTTTGTTAAATGTTTTTACATTTATCCAATAAAAGATAAAGGCTTAAAATAAGAAAATAATTCAATTTTAGGCATAGATACTCTAATATTTGCTAAAAGGTCGACTTATCAGCTTTTGATGGAAAACCCTCTTTAAATATAGTTTTGGTCCCTCTTATAAATTCTATTGGACCAAATAAAATTCTTCTTTAGAATCGGGACATCAAAATTTACTTTATGCAAATTTTTGGTATTTTTCCGATAAAGATTATTTTTTAATGAATAGTGAAAAATGTTGTATTTTAATTCAAAACCTCTTTTTAATATAATTTATTTATATGATTAGATTATATTTTGAATTGGTTTTAAAGTTAAATTAGAATATATTTTTACCATTTAACCCAATGGTGGTTATTGGAATTAATTTCACTTTGAAATTGGACTTAAACTAGTGTCAATCTTTTGATATATATTATTTCATAAAAACATGCTATTTGTTTTGACAACGGGAATTAATTATTAAATTAATTAATGAAACTTATATGTTTTGAATTTTGTAAAATAGACATCATTTTTTGAATTCGGAATATCAAATATAGCTTAGGGTGAATTTTTGGTATTTTTCTGAAAAACTTCAATTTTTGATGAACAGTGAAACCACTAAGTGGTAGTTAAAAAAACTAATTTTTCGTTTTAATGAAACTTTACCCCTTCTGTGAATTGAATTTAAAAAATCCGACATACATGGTTGTCATTAGGAAGTAAAATTTGGTTCAATGGGATTAAAATAATTTTTTGGTAAATATTAACTTTTAAGTTTTATTAATCGCGATTAAAGGTAATTAGTGTAATTTAAGGTAAAAATAATGTTATAATAATATGAAATTACCTTGACACATGTCCTACCCTTATTCGATGTGTCATGTCCGACCAAAACAATCCATGGGTCAACTTGGGGACCTCATGGAGCCACTTGGGTAATAAAATGACATTAATAACTTTTTATTTAAAGTTAAAATAAAAATGTCACAAACATGTATTGTTTTACTAAAACAATTTTTACATGGGGTTATACAAGTCATATTTTTTACTATAAATATTCATTATAAAGATAAAAATATTTCCTAAATCATGATATTTTTTTTATAATTTTTAGACAATAAATAAATTAAATTATTTATAACACCATGATGATGCAGCGATTACCTCATTAATTAACGATTTAAATAAAATGAAAAGATAATGTAAAATATAAGACCTACACTTGTAAAAAACTGATTGTATGGGTGTATTTCGAACTATTATCACTTTATCATAGAAATATATAATTGTGGGACCTTTAAAATCCGAAACTCATTATATAATAAAGTAACATTTTATAACTTTCCAATAGTTCCCCTCCTCCCTCTTATAAAAGGCCCCCACCTCTACCACCTTACTCACACCTCTCAAGCCATTGGATTGGAAAATCTCTACTCATTTTATCTCTCCAAATCCCTCTCCTCATCCTATAATCCTTACCTTAGGCAGAAAGCTCTTCAAAAAACCCTTTTGGTTCAAACCAAAGGGAGTTACCCGATTTAAAGGTAATGCCTTCTCTTATGTCCTTTTGTTTTATTTTGCTTCTCCAACCCCCTAAACTATTTCTATTACTTTATTTTGTAACAAAACCAGTATCTCCAATATACTAGTATGTTTTTATTAGAAGGATTCTATCTACACTTACACACACCTCCGTCTAATGGTTAAAGAACATACTGTTTCTGTGGTTGGCGAATTTCTACCTCACGAAACGATGATTGTTCAATCTTCTTTTAACACCTTTCATGGTGGCCATTAAGATTTAACTCTATTTATATATGATATATATTATTTTTATGTTTTACTTATGATTTTTATTTTTCATTTATGGCATACCTTTATGGTTTCCATTATGGGTAAACACGATAATTTCATTTTAGGAAATGCGGACTACCGCCCCCTCAAAGTGATTTGATTCGTTAATGCCATGTTTGGGATGTATAAAGAATGGAGTTAATGATATTATATATGATATTATACTGGAATTATAATATATCTTTATATAATTATGATTTCACTCCATTAAATACGAAATATAAATGATAGTAGTGTTCATGCGTACGTACGGCTTACCGTCTCCATGAACGGTGCATTTCATTTCTTACCTCTAAATGTTATGTACTATTATAATATGATGGATATATATGATATATATGATATCAAAATCATGAATATCATTCTGGATATAATTAACCTTTGACCACATGAACAACATGTAATTTTAAGAAGTCCATTTTTGACTTAGGTACCAAATATCGACAAAACGAACATTATTAACTTAAATAATTACATAATATTTATAACATGGAAATAAGTGATATAAAAGGAATAATAAGATTGAAAAATGTTCTTAATCAAGTAGAAATTAACTTTAGTTTATTATTCAGGAGATTAAAGAGCAATCGAGTCACGTCGGACACGAGGTGAGGGACTTCGTCTAAATCTCCTTTCATTGAGGCATATTTTGTTTTATACACAACTTTCTTTTATACGGTGTATAAACCCATTTGACTTTTACGTTTATTCAAAAGGAATATTTTTTATACGAATCGTTTTAATAAATTAAAAAAGGGAATGTTTTTTTGTTGTACCTATGGGGAGACAATGACTTCTCCGCCGCCATGACCATTATTTGAGTTTCGGCTTCCTCTATAAGCCATAACTTTTTTTTAAATGAAAAATAAATACCATTGTTTTACCTTTATTTTATTTTGGTATTGAAAATGTTTATATTATATCAATGTGTTGTAATGGATTTGTTATTTCAATATATTCAAGTGATATATTTTGATCGAAATGTGGAAATGTTTTCTTTCTATTATATTTGTTTTATGTCTTATGATTTTATAATGGTACATGGAAATTTGATGGGTGGTTACGTGATAAACCATATGACTGGTGGTGCCGTGAATACCAGGATGGGTGGTTACGTTATAACCTCCAATGCATTGGGTATGGAAGTCGGATGTATGTCTATTCCATTAAGTGATATGTGTGGAAGTCGACTGTATGGTTATTCCATTTAAGTATGTTTATGTCCAAAGTTACCTTTATATGTTATGTGTTCTTTATATGGGTTTTATGGTAATATTTTGGTTACAAAAGGGTAAGTTGTGATATTTTATTCAGTGAAGAGTTTTTTACTACTTCATAAAGGTGAAAAGTATTACTTTGATAAAGTATTCATGGTTTACTTGTTGTTTTGAAAAACTAACAGTTTTCCTTCTTTGTGTATCCCTTACTGATCTTTTTATGCTCATCCCAAGTTTTTTTTTTGAAAATTTTTTTCACAGGACATAATGTGGAATAGGGTCAAGGATGGGATCAAGGAAAAGTCATGTTGTCTTAAACATGGAACTAGACATGACTCTTTTTTTTCAAGAGTTCATGTTTTGTAAAAAAAAGGAAACTATGTATAAGTGTCTACTTTGTAAACTTTTGAGATGTAATAGTTATGTCCTAATTCTATAAAACTCTAAACCTGAAAAGATCCTCAATGTGAATTATTAATTTAATTCAATATTAAGTAAGGTTTTATTCTGGGGCCTTATAGTTGGTATCATAGGTCGGTTTAGATAAGTTAAGAAGTTAGAAAATTGTTAAATTTATGTCCATAAATTAATTTATGGTATGATTGAAATGATATAGCATTTAAAGATTACCATGTTGATTCACCTAAGATATTTCTGTGTTCAGAATGGTTTTCCGCAGAGGAAACAAGGAAGCTATGTTGGGACGACATCAGGAGGAAGTCAACCTTCCAAATCCGCAACCTGAGATGGTCGGAATTGGAACTGAATAGTTTGTTGTAGTGATGGCACAGTTGACTCAGGCTATAAATGGTGGTGGTATCCATGCACGAGATCAGCCAGATCAACCACAGAGGAATATGTCAGTGGTGGAACATTTTATGAGGCAACATCCCTCATCATTCAGAGGATCATCTGACCCTGTGCTAGCAGAAGGGTGGATTAAAGCACTGGAGAAGATTTTTGATGTCATGGGGTGTTCAGAACGTCAAAAGGTTAGTCTTGATATTTACCGTTTTGAAGGTGAAGCAAATCAGTGGTGGTCGATGATGAAAAATATTAGGGATAGTGATGAGATTGATGATCTTCACTGGGATGAATTCAAAGGTATGTTTCTTGAGAAATATTTTCCTAAGGTAGTTCATCTTTGGATGGAAAAACAATTCCTAGAATTGAGGCAGGAGGATGACTCAGTGGCTGCTTATGAAGAAAAGTTCACTCGACTGGCAAGGTATGCTCCAAATTTCATATGAGGTCTTGATAGTAAAATCAACCATTTTTACTCAGGGTTAAATCCAAAGTATCGAAGGGATTTAGCTTCTCGTGAGTTCAAAAATTATGAAAATCTTGTTCGATGTGCGGAGAAGGTGGAAATGGAGTTTTCTGATGATCAGGTGTTCTTTGACAAAAAACAGAATAAGAGGTCCAGTTGGAAGGAAAAGGGGAAGAATTAATCAAAGAAGCAAGGAGGTAAAAAAACCAAATATCCATCCTATGAGAAGTGTGGTAAAATGCATCCTGGAGAATGTTTATCCAGGTCTGGAAAGTGATTTCGGTGTGGTAAGTCTGGTCATATTGCTCGTAACTGTAAGGAAGATGATCAAGCAAGCAATGAAAAGCCAGCGGTAAGATGATTTAAGTGTAATTAAATGGGTCATTATGCAAATGAGTGTCTAATGAAGAACTCAACTGGGGGAAATCAACTAGAATACAAGCAGAAAGGGGTGGTGAAATCCTTTGCAACTACTTCAGCAGATGTGGGGCCATCGAATGAAGTAGTATCAGGTACACTATTTGTTTTTTTAGATTATGTCAATGTGTTGTTTGATTCAGGGTCTACACATTCTTTCATTTCTAAGAAGTTTTATAGTAAATTGGGAATTCCATATCAAGATATGAATCCTGAAATTATGGTAAAAACACCCGGAGGGAACGTTGAGACAAAAAGAAATTATAAGAACCTTCTTATCCTTGTGTGCGGAAAGAATCTACCTGCAAACCTTATTGTTTTTCCTTTAGTAGAGTTTGATGTTATTTTGGGCATGGATTGGATTTCTGTTTATCATGCTAAGATTGACTGCAGAGCTAAAGAGGTTTCTTTTCAGAAATATTTTCAGTTTGTGTACAAGAATGAACCCTTGCTTTTGATAACATATCAGGAAGTTGAGAAACTAGTAAAATATGGAAATGAATGTTACCTTGCACATATTGTTGAAAATAAAGGAATTGTTCATATTAATGATGTTCCAGTTGTAAATGAGTATCTTGATGTTTTTCCTAATGAGTTTCCTGGTATTATAGATGATCGGGAAGTTGAATTTACTATTGACTTAGTTCCTAATTCTAAGAAAATTTTAAAACCCCCTTATCGAATGGCTCAAGTTGAACTTTTAGAGTTAAAGAAGAAATTGCATGAGTTATTAGATAAAGGTTTCATTCAACCTAGCACATCACCATGGGGTGATCCTGTCCTGTTTGTTAAAAAGAAAGATGGTTCAATGAGACTTTTCATTGATTATAGAGCCTTGAATAACATCACTGTTAAGAACAAGTATCCTTTGCCTCATATCGATGATTTGTTTTATCAGCTCCAGGGAGCTCAGTATTTTTCGAAGATTGAGTTGAGGTCGAGGTACCATCAGTTGAAAGTAAAAAAATGAGACGTTCCAAAGACTGCGTTCCATACTAGATATGGCCATTATGAATTTGTAGTTATGCCTTTTGGGTTAACCAATGCACCTGATGTATTCATGGACCTTATGAATAGATTTTTCCATGAGTTCTTGGATAAGTTTGTGGTTGTTTTTATTGATGATATTTTGGTGTTTTCTAAAAGTAAAGAAGATCATGAAAGTCATTTAAGGGTTATCTTGAAAACCTTAAAATAAAACAAACTGTATGGAAAATTCGGCAAGTGTGAGTTTTGGTTACAACAAATTTCTTTCCTTGGTCACATTGTTTCAGAAAATGGAATAACTGTTGATCCTGCTAAAACAAAAGTTGTTGAAGAATGGCCAAGACCCACAAATGTAACCGAGATTCGTAGTTTTCTTGGTTTGGCAGGTTACTACCAAAGTTTTGTTGAAAATTTTTCACGGTTATCTAGTCCAATGAATAATCTAACTTGGAAGGGTGTTAAGTTTATCTAGACAAAAGAATGTGATGATTGTTTTCATGAGTTGAAAAGAAGATTGGTGAATTATCCAATTTTGGAACTTCCTTCCAGGAATGGTGAGTTTGTTATCTATAGTGATGCTTCATTGAAGGGACTTGGTTGTGTCCTTATGAAAAATGATCAGGTAATTGCTTATGATTCACGTTAGTTGAAAACTCATGAGGTAAATTACCCTACACATGATTTGGAATTAGCTGCTGTTGTTTTTCCTCTAAAAAATTGGAGGCATCATTTGTATTGAGTAAGTGTGAAATATATACTAATCACAAAAGTTTAAAGTATATATTCACTCATAAATAATTAAACATGAGACAGAGGAGATGGCTAGAATTAATCAAGGATTATGATTGTACAATTCATTACCATCTGGGAAAAGCAAATAAATTGGCTGATTCTTTGAGTTGAAAGAGTAATGCTTCATTAACCATGCTATGTTTGGAACGAGATCCTTTGGTTTTTGATTTGATGAAATTTGGCATAGAAGTTTTTGGTGCAGGAAGTTATTCTGTTTTGTTTCAGGTGTCAGTGAGATCATATCTATTAGACAGAATTAAGCAAGCGCAGAAGAAAGACAATGGGTTGAAAAAAAAGGTAGAGCTGGTTCAGAAGGGTAAGTTGCCTGAATTTAACATTGATAATGATCGTGTTTTGAGGTTTGGGAAGATGTTATGTGTGCCTTGTGATTCACAGTTGAAGAATGAGTTGTTATGTGAGGCTCATAGTTCCCCGTTTTCAGTTCATCTTGGCAGTACTAAGATGTATAGAGATCTGCGGGAGTATTACTGGTGGGATGTAATGAAAAGAGATATTATTGATTTTACTGTGAAGTGTTTGACTTGTCAACAGGTTAAAACAGAACGGCAGTTACCGAAAGAGATGCTTCAGCCTTTACCGGTGCCAGAGTGAAAATGGGAAAATATATCCATGGACTTTGTTGTGGAATTACCGAAGACATCTTGAGGTAATAATGCAATTTGGGTTATTGTTGATCGATTGACTAAATCTGCTCATTTCCATCCTATTCGAGATACATTCTCTCTAGATCATCTTTCTCGATTATATCTTAAAGAGATAGTCAGGTTACATGGAGTTCCCCTCTCCATTGTATCTGATCGTGATCCCATGTTTACTTATAACTTTTGGAAGGGCCTTCAGAAGTCGTTGGGTACTGAATTAAATTTTAGTACAGCTTTTCATCCTCAATCAGATGGGCAGTCAGAATGAACAATTCAGACCTTGGAGGATATGCTACGTGCTTGCTCGATGGATTATCAGGGAAGTTGGGACCAACATATTTCTTTGGTTGAATTTTCATATAATAATAGTTTTCATTCCAGTATACAGATGGCTCCGTTTGAAGAATTATATGGTAAACGGTGTCGAACTCTAACTTTTTTGGATGAAGTAGGGGAAAGGAAGATGATGGGACCAGAATTGGTAGAAGAGATGGCAGAAAAGGTTCATTTGATTCAGAAACACATGAGAACAGCTCAGAGCAAACAGAAAAGTTATGCGGATAACCGGAGGAAGGTTCTATCTTTCGAGATAGGTGATCATGTTTTTCTCAAAGTTTCACCATGGAAAAGTGTGATGTGATTTGGTAAGAAAGGAAAGCTGAGTCCAAGGTTCATTGGACCATATGAAATTCTGGAGAGAGTTGGATCATTTGCTTACCGAGTGGATTTACCTTTGATTTTATCTTAGGTACACAATGTTTTTCATGTTTCAATGTTGAGAAAGTATATTCCAGATCCATCTCATGTTTTGAGCCCAGAGGTAGTTCAGTTGGAAGAGAATCTCTCTTATGAAGAACAACCAGTCAAGATTCTTGACTGTAGAGAGCAAGTGTTGTGGAATAAGGTAATTAATCAAGTAAAGGTTTTGTGTAAAAACCATATGGTTGAAGATCCAACATGGGAATCTGAAAATGCTATGAGGGATAAATACCCCCACTTATTTTGATAAGTGAATAAAATTGTGAGGACGCAATTCCCAAAAGGGGGGAAGGATGTAATATCCCAAGTAAATAAAGAATAATACATTTTCATATTTATTAATATTTTCGAATTAAATATTAATTTTACTTTAAATGGGTTGCTATGTTCAATAGCGTACCTGATACGCAACAAAGATTTTCTTTGAAATCTTACGTTGCACACTAGTAATATAATATTATTATTTTAAATGGTAGTTAACACATAGACGTTGTATTGGCGGGAATGAATAGAAATAACTAAAAATGATTATATATGTTTGTTAAATGTTTTTACATTTATCCAATAAAAGATAAAGTCTTAAAATAAGAAAAGAATTCAATTTTAGGCATAGATACTCTAATATTCATTAAAAGGTCGACTTATCGGCTTTTGATGGAAAACTCTCTTTAAATATAGTTTTGTTTACTCTTATACATTCTATTGGACCAAATAAAATTCTTCTTTATAATCGGGATATCAAAATTTACTTTGTGTAAATTTTTGGTATTTTTCCGAAAAAGTTCATTTTTTAATGAATAGTGAAAAATGTTGTATTTTAATTCAAAACCTCTTTTTAGTATAATTTATTTATATGATTATATTATCTTTTGAATTTTTTTTAAAGTGCAATTATAATATATTTTTACCATTTAACTCAATGGTGTTCATTTTAATTAATTTCACTTTGAAATTGGACTTAAACTAGTGTCAATCTTTTGATATATATTGGTTCATAAAAACACGCTATTTGTTTTGACAATGGGAATTAATTATCAAATTAATTAATGCAACTTATATGTTTTGGATTTTGTAAAATATACATCATTATTGAATTTGTAATATCAAATATAGCTTAGGGTGAATTTTTGGTATTTTTCTGAAAAACTTCAATTTTTGATGAATAGTGAAACCACTAAGTGGTAGTTAAAAAAACTGATTTTTCATTTTAATGAAACTTTACCACTTCTGTGAATTGAATTTCAAATATCCGACATACATGGTTGTCATTAGGAAGTAAAATTTGGTTCAATGGGATTAAAATAATTTTTTGGTGAATAGTAACTTTTAAGTTTTATTAATCGCGATTAAAGGTAATTAGTGTAATTTAAGGTAAAAATAATGTTATAATAATATTAAATTACCTTGACACATGTCCTACCCTTATTGGATGTGTCATGGCAGACCAAAACAATACATGGTTCAACTTGGGGACCCCATGGAGCCACTTGGGTAAGAAAATGACATTAATAACTTTTTATTTAAAGTTAAAATAAAAATGTTACAAACATGTATTATTTTACTAAAACAATTTTTACATGGGGTTATACAAGTCATATTTTTTACTATAAATATTCATTATAAATATAAAAAGATTTCATAAATCATGATATTTTTTTATAATTTTTAGACATTAAATAAATTAAATTATTTATGACATCATGATGATGCAGCGATTACCTCGTTAATTAACGATTTAAATAAAATGAAAAGATAATGTAAAATCTAAGACCTACACTTGTCAAAAACCTATTGGATGGGTTTATTTAGAACTCTTATCACCTTATCCTAGAAATATATAATTGTGGGACCTGAAACTTATTATATAATAAAGTAACATTTTATAACTTTCCAAGAGTTCCCCTCCTCCCTCTTATAAAAGGCCCCCACCTCTACCACCTTACCCACACATCTCAAGCCATTGGCTCATCCAAGCTCTGCTCATTTTATCTCTCCACATCCCTCTCCTCATCCTAGAAGCCTTACCTTAGGCAGAAAGCTCTTTAAGAAACCCTTTTGGTTCAAACCAAAGGGAGTTACCCGATTTAAAGGTAATGCCTTCTCTTATGTCCTTTTGTTTTATTTTGCTTCTCCAACCCCATAAATTGTCACTATTCCTTTATTTTGTAACAAAACCAGTATATCCAATATACTAGGATGTTTTTATGAGAATTATTAGAGCTACACTTACACACACCTCCATCTAATGGTTAAAGAACATACTGTTTCTGTGATTGGTGAATTTCTACCTCACGAAACAATGATTGTTCAATCTTCTTTTAACACCTTTCATGGTGGCCATTAATATGTCACTATATTTATATATGATATATATTATTTTTATTTTTTCATTATGATTCTGTATTTTTCATTTATGGCATACCTTTATGGTTTCCATTATGGGTAAACACGATAATTTCATTTTAGGAAGTACGGACTACCGCCCCCTCAAAGTGATTTGATTCGTTAATTCCATATGTGGGAAGTATAAAGGATGGAGTTAATGATATTATATATGATATTATACTGTAATTATAATATACCTTTATATAATTATGATTTCACTCCATTAAATATGAAATAGAAATGAAAGTAGCGTTTATGCGTACGTACGGCTTACCGTCTCCATGAACGGTGCATTTCATTTCTTACCTCTAAATGTTATGTACTATTATAAATACATGTATATGCTGGATATATATGATATATATGATTTCCAAATAATGAATATAATTATGGATATAATGAACCTTGGACCACATGAACAACATGTAATTGTAAGAAGTCCATTTTTGACTTAGGTACCAAATATCGACAAAACGAACATTATTAACTTAAATAATTACATAATGTTTATAACATGGCAATAAGTGATATAAAAGGAATAATAAGCTTGAAAAAGGTTCTTAAGCAAGTATAAATTAACTTTATTTTATTATTTATGAGATTAAAGAGTAATTGAGTCACGTCAGACACGAGGTGAGGGACTTCGTCTCAATCTCCTTTCATTGAGGCATATTTTGTTTTATACACAACTTTCTTTTATACGGTGTATAAAACCTTTTGAATTTTACGTTTTATTCAAAAGGAATCTTTTTTATACGAATCATTTTACTAAATGACAAAAGTGAATGTTTTTTTGTCGTACGTATGTGGCGACAACAACTTCTCCACCGCTGTGACCATTATTTGAGTTCTGGCTTCCTCTACAAGCCATAACTTTTTTTTAAAATGAAAAATAAATACCATGTTTTACCTTTATTTTATTTTCGTATTGAAAATGTTTATATTATATCAATGTGTTGTAATGGATTTGTTATTTCAATATATTCAAGTGATATATTTTTATCGAAATGTGGAAATGTTTTCTTTCTATTATATTTGTTTTATGTCTTATGATTTTATAATGGTACTTGGAAATTTGATGGGTGGTTACGTGATAAACCATATGACGGGTGGTGCCATGAATACCAGGATGGGTGGTTACGTTATAACCTCCAATGCATTGGGTATGGAAGTCGGATGTATGTCTATTCCATTAAGTGATATGTGTGGAAGTCGGCTGTATGGTTATTCCATTTAAGTATGTTTATGTGAAAAGTTACCTTTATATGTTATGTGTTCTTTATATGGGTTTTATGGTAATATTTTGGTTACAAAAGGGTAAGTAGTGATATTTTATTCATTGAAGAGTTTTTTACTACTTCATAAAGGTGAAAATTATTACTTTGATAAAGTATTCATGGTTTACTTGTTGTTTTGAAAAACTAACAGTTTTCCTTCTTTGTGTATCCCCTACTGAGATTTTTATGTTCATCCCAAGTTTTTTTTTTAAATGTTTTTCACAGGACATAATGTGGAATTGGGTCAAGGATGGGATCAAGGAAAATTCATGTTGTCTTAAACATGTAACTAGACATGACTCTCTTTTTTCAAGAGTTCATGTTTTGTAAAAAAAAGGAAACTATGTAGAATTATCTACTTTGTAAACTTTTGAGATGTAATAGTTATGTCCTAATTCTCTAAAACTCTAAACCTGAAAAGATCCTCAATGTGAATTATTCATTTAATTCAATATTAAGTAAGGTTTTAGTCCAGGGCCTTATATAAATAGTTATGCTTATTTATCTAAATAATACCAAGGAAATGAGTTTGATAGAAAGGGTTACAAGAATGATCTTGGTGGTGAACTTGGAAAGGATTATAAGTTAATATAAAAATTTATTAATATCGTAACATTTCATGTTGTGAAGTATTGAAGTTTGGATAGTTTTTTTAAAGATTTAGATATTAGGAATAAGATTCCTAAATATCACCATTATTCAAAGTGGATTTATTCATAGATTTTACTCGCTAAAATAGTTTAGTGAGATGGTTTTATCAAATGGTCATTATAGTGACCCAAGCCTTAAACAAGCTTTTTTTATAAATTTTCACAAATATTTACAAGAAGTAAAAAATAAAGGATATATAGGTCTAGTGTATTTGAAATATTGTAAGAAAATTATAGATATAAATATATAATCTTAAACATAAAAACATCATCATTATTTAAAATTCCACATAGTTCTCCTAACTATTGAAGATATTCTAAAACTATATAGAATACCTTCGAAAAAGAACATAAGTAAAAGGGTGATATAGAAATCTTGGTAAGGGAATAAACATGGAAATAAAGTATAACATGATAGTAAATAGGCATAAAATGGTATCATAAAGTGAATGATCATAATCATGGAAACATGGAAAAAGGAATTGAAATCATAAGATCGTAGAATCATATAATATGTTGCAATAACATAAGACATGACATTATAAACATAAGTCAAGGGTCACTCCCAGATCATCATCACAAAGTGGAAAAGTTCCCATGGTGGATTGGGTTCACTTCTCATTCCCATAAACATAGTGTAAAAAGTCCCATGGTGGATTTTGTTCACTCCCTATTCTCATAAACATAGTGGACAAATCCCAATGGTGGATTGGGTTCACTACCTAGTCTCATACATAATATATCATGAGATATAAAGTTTTAACCAATATATTGGAGGGATGTTTATTTATTGGCCCACCCATAACATAATGAAAATCATAATATGTACATGAATATGTGTGCCACATGAGTAAAAGAAACCACACATAAAGCATAATCATGATAAAACCCATCAGAAGGAAGCGGGTTTCATAATTCTGATTCAATGCATAACTGAAGGCTAAATCATAAGGATTTTCAAGAGAATAAGGAATTAAATAATTTTTATCTTTAATAATTTAAAAAGGGACATAGTTATTAAACATGGATTTACATAGTATAAAATTCATGATAAGGATCTAGAGAAGAAAAATAAAAATGAACCACTTAGGTGGAACTTTTATAAAATAAGTAAAGGATATTTTTAAATAATGAAAGAGATTATTGTTTTCCATAAAACTATAATTGAACCAAGATGTTTATAAATAAAATGGTTATGTTTTTTATAATCTATTCACAGTTTAAAATCATTTGATGGTGGTGATTCTTGACATGAGACAAGAAACATGAAAGTTCCCTCAAATCGGGTTTAATTTAAAGTGATAGTTTCAAAGGGAACTAAAAACATGTATAACCCCAGAAATGAAAAGGATATTTAATTAGGTATATATTTAAGGGAAATATATACAAATATAGAATAATTTAATGAGAATAATATTTAATAAAATAAAATAAATGGAAAGAGGATGTGTAACTCAAAAGTAGTGAGGGTGGTACAGAAGATCTCTTACCTTATGTTTGAATGCACTCTAAAATTGTGCTTAAATTAACAAATAATTAAATTTATTTAATTAAATATATACCAAATTATATTATTCATATATATTTAATTTTTTAAGGTTCATTTATTTTCTTTTGTTATTTATTTTTAATATAGTTTCTGCTTATGTTGGTTACTCGGGATTGTTCGGTTAATTTCTTTGTAACACTTTTGTTTTGTTAACCATGGTCAAAGAGGATGTAAAATAAAATAATGATCTCCAAAATTGTGTAGGTTTTTATAATTTATTATTTCATTATAAAAACACTTATAAATTTTCAAATTTTATCCCAATTTATACCCAAATTAATAAAGGTTCCTTGATAAGTCCACTTAAGGTGGTTAAATTTACTATGACCATTTCTTGTTGATCACACAGATATAATGCCTAGTATTATAATTCAATAATACTAATGGTGTTAAAAATATAATTTTAAAATATTAAATGCATTTTTAAATCTATTCATGTTATGTGTTCATGGAAAATAAATCATGTCGTTCAGGGAGGCGGGAGTCTGCACACACGCATGACGACATTTTCATTTTTCTCAATGATTTTTTAGGAAGGTATAAAATGGATATTAAATTAGAATAATAAAACTTAAGAATACTATAAATGTTGGTTTTATCATACCTTAATGTATATAGGGACTTTATGTGTGTAGAAGATGAAAATAACATATAAAAGTTAGGTTGAGAGTATTACCTTTCCCTTGGAAGTTCTCCCTTGGGTAACTCCTTAAGGTTCCATAGCTTAGTCTTTTGGTGAGACCAAAGATTCAAGGGTGTGGGAAGGGTGTTGAAGATATACTAGGGTAGATTTTTGGTTGATATAAATATTTTTAATGGGTGTAGTAATGGGGAGGAGTTGATCTACTTTTATAAGTAAAGAGAGTTGCATTTTTGTAAAATCTCTTTACTTTTCAATAATTTCACTCCATTATTCAAGGAAAAAGGATCAAAAAATGGATAATTATGGTGAATATAAAGGGATAAGGTCAATACGTCCTACACCATCCAATATAATACATGTTTTATCCTTTTTTACTATGTTAAACCACTTTTAATGTAATTTACCCTTATCGTGGTAACTTCACTTTCACCTTTTATAACTAATTTTAATGTACATAATTAAAATTGATATTATTTAATAATTTGAAAATTGTGATTTAAAATATGGAAATAATTTTATAAAATAAATTTTCTAAGATTTAGATAAATTTATATTAGTATTAGTGCACATAACTCATAAAACTTGTTTTCCTAGAAAAAGCTCATTTTTAGCTTAAAATGGAAGTGTGGGATAATATTATCAATGTTTATAATTATTAAGAAATAAATTGAATTATTATAAAAAAATAAATTTATGTGTATTTATAATCAATCTAAAACTTAATTTTACCAAAATAAAGTTTAATTAAATGAAAATACTAAAAGAAGTTTTTTATTGGAATTAAAATATTACTTTTATTTTATAAGGTTAAAAATAGATTTTATGAATTTAAAAAAAATATCTTTAACATGAATAAAATTAGTCATTAAATATATATTTGATCAATTAAAATGTTTTATAAAATTCTAAGTCTCGTTTATATATTGATAAATTGATAAAATTCATTATTTTGGAAAAAACTATATTTTTCACTATTCATATAAAAATCTATTATTTTAGAAAAATCATAAAAATAAATATTATGTTAATATTTACATAATAAATCCAAAAATTATTTTTTTTAAAAATCCACATCTATAAATTTATAAATTTTAAATATAAAATATAATGAAGAACTTCTTTTTTAGGAAAACAACTTTTGGTTTATTGACTATTATTTTTCCTATAAATTACTAATTAATAAAGTGTTAAATTATTATTTATACAATAAATATATCCTATTATTATTAAATCATAATAAACATATTTCATTTAAAAAAAATTCAATTTATGGGAAATACATTTTTTTAGTTACAAAGTGAATTGAGCAAAAATGGTATTTCTAAAAGTATAAAAAAGTGTGATATATCTATACATATAAATATTTTATTACATGTAGATATAATCCTAATTTATAATTGCATAAATCCTTATGATCTCTATGTAATACATAAGAATCAGATAAGATCTGATTTTAGTTTTGAGTGGTGGTTTAGCCAGCATGGATATTATGGAAATCTCTATGAGATTGAACTTCTCTCATATATGATTTCGCTCAAAGTGTAATTGCTTGTTTGACTTGGGCTTGGTTCAAGAAAAAACTCAGTGAATATACCTCTATTTTGAGCTCATAAAAATAGGATTCATAAGGAATAATTTTTATTCTATATGACATTCCTTCCTACATTCTTTATTGATTTTGTAATATGGTTACTTCAATTTTATTCCAGCTACTTTGGCGGTTAAGTTTTAACAGTCATATTTAATATTCAAAATATATCAAGGTTTTTCATTTTAGTTTGGTATAGTTCATGAAACATGCTATTTAATATATTATTTATTTATTGAGAACATACAATGAAATCTCATGTTGTTATATTCTCCCTATTTAAATAAATTATGTCTTAAATTTTTTTAATTATTACTTACTAATGATGATAGCTAAGGGTATCTATAAGATGACTTGAGATTTAGTTTTAAAAAGAGTTTTCAATAAAATATATTCACTTATAATAATCATAATCCCTATATTTTTTTTCTTTCTAACCATTTAATCTAAATATCACTCTTGGTTTGGTGTTAAGACCTATTTTATTTTCCCTTGAGTTCACAGCCATACTTGCAATGGTATATTGTCATAAATTAGTCTGAGGTATGAAATGTGATTCTATATTTTTATAATATATACACCACACACACTTATCTATCATATATCATTGTTCTTAAACTTGAAGGTGTCGATGTAAAGTTGAGGTCAAATGACAAAGTTGATGAAGAATTACCCTACTCCTCATAAGGCTCATTGAGATTCATGTTTATACCCATCTCATCCCTTTTTGGAGTATCCGCCTCCACCTCACTAACTTGTTCCCTTTCCATATTATCCTTATCCAACATCTCCATCCCCAATATATAACCACCCATCTCCTCACCCATTTATTGTATCATTCTTGGTGTTTCTCGCTCCATGAAGCCCTCCTTGCTAAAGGTTAATAAGGGATAGACACCCTACTGTGTCCACTACAGGAGTCTCTTAATGTGTTAAAATAGGGGATTTCATGAACCAAATTATTTTCTACACAAATTTTATGGTATTTCATTTTCTGTGGAATTGAATCTAATTCTTGAACTGCTCCTAGACCTAAGGTCACTGGGTAGCCTCCCCCTTTTTCACCTAACAATTGTATCTTGTTGCACTGGTAGCAGTGGTGGGAGATTTTATTTTACATCCACCATTGTAATGGTGATTTCAACTCTCTAGAAACATTGATTCCTACACATGGTGGTAGTTCATTGATGTATGATGGTGAAGATAATCTATTTTTGTTGTCTTTTTATGCAGTGACGTTAAGATCTCTCTACGATAGCTGTTAGTTATTATCTCTATCCCCATATATTTTTTTCCAATAATGAGGATATTGTGGGTAATATGACCATGATTAGTGAAAATGAATCCTATTTTGAAATAGTTAATCTATTAATAAAATCACATCAAACCCATATAAAAGACCCATACTAATATTTTTATCCCCATAAACATAAATTTTGAAATGCAACCATCATACAACTAGATGTTTTATTTGATTAACAAAACATTAGGGTGGTGCACTTAGAATATAGTCTAAGAAAATTAGAGTGTATAGAATAAATATCCCATATTCATACTTCTAAAGTGTATGATTTAGTTATCACAATACACCTCATCGGTAGTCATTGAATAGGATCCACCTTGTTCCCTTGGTTGTGGTGGATGGTCAAACCTATCATTCTTATCATCCTTGTATTTATGAAACTGACTTGGTTAATGTATAAGTTTTCCACACTTAAGGAATTGGACAGTTACTTAAACTTTTTTATTCATTTTTTCCACTTCTATTATGGTATTTGGCCTCTTTATTTTCCTACACCAGTTTGATTGTCAATTACCCCCTCTTCTATAAGTAAATCATCTTCTAGTCCACTTAAGAAAATTCCATTGGTGATTATTCCCACATTTTTTGACATATATATGGTTTAATATTCCTTCTTTAATCATCATCATTTCTTGAATTTTCATGAATCTCCATCCTTCTCTTCTTTGGTGCACTTAGGATTTCAACTATGGTTTCATTGTTAATCATATTTCTATGTAGATGGTTTGTCATAATTATAAGGTTTCTTACTCCATCACCCATTCTGATGGGTTGTTCATTTAGGTAATCATTTTATTATACCTCACACATATGGTTCCTTCTAGTTCCAACCATTACTAAAACCAAAAGAGTTAACATGAGTGACAAACATTTAACATCATAGGGGGTTATCATAGCCAATAAAATAAAATGGATTCGGCCTTAAAACCTTTTACCATTTTATATCATCACGTTAGCCCAAAATAACTTTAGTTAAACTTATATCAATCTTAGTTTAACTCATATTACTTTAATTTGGGTTATATTATACCTCTCAACCTATTCCCTTAAAGTAACTAGGAAATCAATCCTTCATAGAGGTTCATAAAGAGCATATGATCAACAAAAGCATATCCTTTGGGAGTGTTAAACTAGGTGTGTAGTTAGGAATCTTTATCATGAGTTATGTGATAATAAATTTAATACATAATACTCCATTTTAGGGGTTATTACCCCTAGGTACATATGTTCTAAAGCCTTTATCCACTTATCATATCTAGATAGGGATTTCGTTTCTAGTAAAACCACATACTCAAAACTTTTCCAAAATTTCAGAATGTTATCCTATACTTAGGCATATCTCTAGGGTATTTCTAATTTTATATCATCCTAATATTAAAAAAATAACTAAAACTTGATCTAACACTAACTATAGTGACCCAATCCCTAAACACACTTTATTTCATAAATTTTCATAGAGATTTAAAACAAGTACAAACCAAGGATCTAGAGGTTTAGTGCCTTTGGAAGATTAGAAACATAAATATATCATCTTAAATATAAAAACATCATCATTATTTAAATCTCCACATAGTGATCATAACTTCCATATATCCTCTAAAACTACATAGGATACCCTGGGAAAAATACATAAGGAAAAGAGTGAGTGAAAGATCAATAAGAGAATAAACATGGAAATAAAGCATAACATGGAAGTCAAGAGGAATAACATAATATCATAAAGATAATGATCATAAGTATAGAAATATTGCATGAGGAAATTAAATCATAATATCATGAAATCATGGAATATATGGAAACAAAATAAGACATGACATCATAAACAAAAGTCATGGGCCACTCCCAAGACCATCATCATAAAGTGGACAAAGTCCCATGGTAGATTGGGTTCACTCCTCATTCCCAAAAACATAGTGGGAAACATCTCATGGTTTAATGGGTTCACTCCTCATTCCCATAAACATAGAGGAATAAGTTACATGGTGGATTAGGTTCACTCCCTAATCTCATACATAACATCTCATAAGATATAAAGATTTACCCAATGAATTGGAGAGCTATATAATTCTAGTCTCACCCATCACATAATGAAAATATTAATATTCACATGAATTTGTGTGCCACATGAGTAAAAAACCATACATAAAGAATAATAAAGATAAACACTACTAGAAATAGGATTTATACCAATGGACATATACCAATGGTTTGGATAAAACCGTTGTAATAGGTACCTTAGAGAGAACATATATCAACAGTTTTAGAGAAACCGTTGTTATAGGTACCATGGAGAGACCATATACCAATGGTTTTGGACAAAAATATTGGTATAGGTCCCTTGTAGAAACCTTATACCAATGGTTTCTCCAAAACCGTTGGTATAGGTCACTAATTAGGACCTATACCAATGGTTTTGGCCAAAACCATTAGTATAGGTCACTTATATAGACCTATACCAATGGTTTTGGATAAAACCATTGGTATAGCTCCATTATAGAGACCCTATTCCAATGGATTTCCCAAAACCATTGGTATAGGTCCACCCTATGCCAATAGTTTCACCAAAACCATTGGTATAGCTCAAAATAACAAATAACCTATACCAACGGTTCTAAAAACTGTTGATATAGACACCCAGATTTTTTATGGATTCTTTTTTCAAATAACATTAAATAAATAAAATGTAAAAATATTTATGAATATAAATATATATATTTATAAAAATTATGTTCAAAAAAGTCATCTTATGTTAGTGGTTAGGTCGTTTGATTATAAAAGGGAGGTGTTGGGATCAAAACCAAACTCGGTTTTATTTTTTACAATACCTATACCAACTGTTTTATGAAACCGTTGTTGTAGGATTTTCATATTACCTATACCAACATTTTTAAAAAACCATTGGTATAGGTCTATACTAATGCCTTAATAGCCAATAGTCCTCCAAACCGTTGGTATATGGTTTTTTTCTATTAGTGAAAACCCATGAGAATGAAGTGGGTTTCATAATTTTGATTCAATGAATAACTGAAGGATAAACCATAAGTATTTACAGGAGAATAAGGAATTAAATAATTTTGAACTTTCATAATTTGAAAAGGGACATAGGTCTTTAACATGGGGTTCCATTGTATAAAATTCATGAGAAATATCTAGAGAATAATAATAAAAATAAGTCACTTGGGTGGATATTTTATGGAATAATTGAAGGATATTTTTAAAGAAGGAAATTTTTCTTTTAAAAAATGAACCACTCAAGATTTTTCACATTTAGTATCTTTTTTATTAATTTTTAATATATTTTTTTCTTATATCTATTACTCAGAGTTGTTCGATTAATTTATTTGTAGCACTTTTGGTTTATTGAATATGGTCAAAGGTGTTGTAAAATAATATCATGATCTCTAGAATTTTGTAGGCTTATTTAATTTGTTATTCCATTTTAAAAATACTTATACATATTCAAAGTTTGTCCCAAAATAAACCCAAATTATGAAAGGTTCCTTGATAAGTCAATTTAAGGTGGTTAAAGTTACTATGACTATTTCTTGTAGATCACACATATATAATTACAAATATTATACTTCTATAATATTAATGTTGTCATAAATATCATTTTTACATACTAAATACATTTCTAAAGTCAGTTATGTAAGGTTGTCTTGGAAAACAAAATATATTGTTCATGGTGGCAGTAGTCCACACTCATGCATAACGACGATTTCATTTTTCTCAATGAATTTGGAGGAAGGTATAAAATGGATATTCCATTGGTATAATAATAATTCATTATTTAAAAAAAATATCATATCTTCATGTATAGAGAAAACTTTAGGGGTGTATAATAATAAAATAACTTAGAAAAGTTGGGTCGAGAGTATCACATTTCCCATGGAAGTTATCCCTTGGGAAACTCCTTAAGGTTACTTAGATTGGTCTTTTGGTAAGACCAAAAAATCAATTTAATGGGTATGGTGTTTAGGAGATACTAGGGAAGAGTTTTATTTTATCCAAAACTTTTAAATGGGTGGATAAATGTGGAGGATGTGAGCTCCTTTTATAAGTAAAGAGAGTGTCATTTTTGTAAAATATATTTAATTTTCAATAATGTCACTTCATTATTCAAGGAAAAAAGGATATAAAATGTACAATAATGGTATGGGGAAATATATAAGATTTATCATCCCTCAAACATCCAATATCATGCATGTTTTCACCTGTTTTATCCTTTTTCACTATATTAAACCACTTTTACCCTAATTTACCCTTATAATGGTAACTCCACTTTCACCCTTGGTAAATAAATTTAATGGAAATAATTAAAATTGAAATTATTTAATAATTTGAAAATTAAGATTTAAAATATGTAAATAATTTTATAAAATAAAATTTATAATAGTTAGAGAAATTAATTTTAGCATTATCATACATAACATGTAAAAACCATTTTCTTAGAGAAGGTTCATTTTAAGATTAAAATTTAAGTGTGGGATAATATTATCAATGTTTTTTATTTTCAAGAAATAAATTGGTTTATTATAAAAAAATATGTGGCTTTAAAATTAATCCAAACCCGAATTTTACCAAAATAATTTTTAATTAAATTAAAAATCTAAAAACAGTTTTTTATTGGAATTAAAATATTAATTTTGATTTATAAGGTTAAACATAGGTTTTATAAATTTAAAATAATATATTTAAAATTAAAAATATCATTAAATAAATATATAATTTATCCATTAAATTTTTTTATAAAATTATAAGCCTTTCTTATATACTGATAAAGCCACAAAAGTCACCATTTTTTGTAAAATACATTTTTTAGGTATAAAGTGAATTGAGAAAAAATGGAATTTTGAAAACTAAAAAATGTCATGATATTTCTATACATATAAATATTTTATTACACTTCCAAATAATCATAATTTCTATTTACATAACCTCTTGTGATCTATGTTTAAGAGATGATCATTAGATAAGTTTTGATTGTAGTTTTGGGTGGTGGTTCAGCTAGCATAGATCTTGTGGCTATATCCATGAGCTTGAAGTTATCCTATATTTGGTTTTGATAAAACCATAATTTCTTGAGTTCATCTTGGTATTGGTATAGATAAAACACTAGTGAAGCTAAAACCCTTCCAAACTCATAAAAATTGGCTTCATAAGGAAGACTTATGATTTTGTATGTCATTCATTCCTATATTATTTATTGATTTTGTAATAAGGTTACTTCAATTTTATACCAACTACTTTAGTGGCTAAGTTTTAATGGTCATATTTAATATTAAAAATATATAAAGATTTTTTATTTTAGTTTTTTATAGATTATTGTAATATTCTATGTTTTTAAATGTTCTCAAAACCATCTTTTGAATATAATTTTTAAGTCTTTTCTATGAAAAATTAAAAAAATCAAGTAAATTTTTACCATTATGCAACACTTATACTTTGTGTAAGGGAAACTCTTATTTTAAAAAGGATATTTAAAGTTAATAGTGTTTTCCCCTTAGTTATGTAAGGGTAACACCCTATTAATAAGGGTTAAGTAAGGGTTAGCCGATTTTTCTAAAGGTTTTGTAACGATAACCTACCACTACATAAGGGTAAGAAGAGTTTTATATATATTAAATAATGGTAGCCCTATATTTTCAAAGTATGTGTAAAGGTATCATGGGTGTTTTTTAAAGGTAAATCCCTAGTTCTATGTGTTTTATAAGGGTATACCTAGCCTCGCATGAGGGTAACCCCCTATTTCCTTAAGTTGTGTAAGGATAAAGGCCAAACTGTGTAAGGGTAGATCCTGGTTTTTAAAGGCCACATAAGGGTAAAGGTTGAGATGCATAAGGGTATATCCTAATTTTTAAAGGTTGTGTAAGGGTAACCCAAGGTTATGTAAGGTTAAAATCCTACCCTTTTGTGGAATCTAGGATATGCATATGGGTAAAACCATTTTACCCTTACGCGGTTCCCTTTTTGGGAAAAATATATTTTTAAACCCTGTTTTCAGTTCTTCTCCCCCAACATGATCTTGTAACATGTTTTTGACTATTTTAAAAGCATAAAATTATGGGAATGAATTCTTTGACATGTTTAATGGTTATAAATCATATTGTGGATGAAATTAAACACTTCATTTTTAAGATATACATAAAGAATGAATTAAATTGTAATTTAAATTGGGGGTTTAATTATTGTGAACCTGTGCATGGGTTTTCTTCTTAAAATTATATGAACCCTTACTACCTTCATATTTTTAGATCCATTTATGTTTGATCATCCTAGAGTTCCTTTATTAAAGATCTAAAATGGAGACCTTCTTCTAATTTACAGGTGTGGAATATTTCTCTCTTCCTCTTCCACTGTTGGTTGTGGAATTTTAAGAGAATAGTTTTCAGGTATCTTTTCATGATCAAGTTGTGAATTTACACAGGTACTGTAGTGGTACTGTAACATTATAGTAGCATGGATACTATAGTGGGCTACTATAGCGGCAGTATTATTCATTCCAAATGAGTATTCGGACTACTGGGCATTCAGGCCATCAAGGGGGCGGTGATGCAGGCATGATGGGTTGGCGATGATGCAGACATGATTTAAGTGGGGAATTTGAGCCATATAATAGTGGTCCTATGGTCCATGTAATGGGCTTCATGCCCAATGGGTCTTCGGGGCAAAAATATACAATGTAAGGGTTATCCCTTGGGAGGATATTACCTACCTTTCTAGCCTATATGTGTGTGGTGTGTGTGTGTTTTAATGTAATTGTACCCCCAATAACCTAATATAATATATATATATAATAAAATAATAATAATAACTCATAATTATCAAATAAAAGTAATAAATAATTGGCACATGCTTATCTTGCATAATTTGATGATTTAGAAATTATCTAGGAGAGAGAAACTATTATCAAATGTGGTGTTTTTATTTATTTTGTAAATAAAAAATTTATAATCATTACTAGTAATCCTTAGAGATCTATTTGAGCTAAAGAACATGTGGGCGTGGTTCAGGTGATGATTCCTTAACAAACCTTGAAGTTCTTCACCAGTGACTTTGAGGTAGGAAGTTCCTTACCTTTTTGAGGATATTGTTGGCACTTTTTCCATGATAAAATTCTTGTGTTGGCATACTTGATAGTTGTTCTTGATTATGATTTTATGTGGGTGTGTGTGCATCCTGTAATAAACTTATATGATACTTGTTTTTTATGAGTATGTTCGTAGATTATTGTTCATGTTTGATGTTTATATTATTAATCAAGATGATATACTATTATTTATTGTATATTTTACCCAATTATGTGTGTATTTTGAGGTATTGTTCTTGGTTCAAAAAGTAGGCAGACCATCATCACATGTTTATCCCTTAGAGGGGGAGTGTAAATGACTTTCGATGATAGAAATGATGGACCTAATCACAAGGCAAGGATATGAATATGCCTCATGGATATCATGTGATATACTATGTTTCTAGTTGATTCCAAGGATAATGTCACTTTATGACTAGTGGATACCTAGTATCATGATCACTCAATGCCTAGTTGATGTCAATAACATGACTCACTTGATGCCTAGTAGATTCCGAGTAGTCCGTACACATGATTCCGAGCAGCATGATTACTAGCCTCATGGATATTTCTTGATTAACCCTGATATCATGAAATTCCTTCTGACATGGAGCTTAAGCAGGTATGGTTGGGGATCATGGTGGTTTGGTTAGCACATAGGTGCTCGGTTTTGGATTATTGTGTTGCTTGCGTATTTATTTTTTGTTTGTGGCATACACTTTTTTACATGAGAACATCGGTTAAGGATGAATTGGTGGTGTCCTGCTGGGTTTTATTACTCTCACCCTATATGGGAATCCTGATGTGCATGCTAACTTCTTATATATGGATCCGTGAAATGGCAAGGGGATCATGGTTGATGGATGAGTAGAGGAACATAGAGATAGTAGAAGACTGAGATTGACTCTTGAGGACCCTTCCATTTTATTTACTTATTTGCCTACTACTTTTATTACTCTGGTTTGTCTTGCTACTTTGGGAGACCATTTATTTCCTATATGACCAATATTCCATCTTTTAGTTTCCTCATGATACTCCAATTATTCTATTCATTATATTGTTTTATTATTATTTGTGTTATGACATGATACAGAGGGTATAGTCTCCCTGCTTATGGACTTAGATCTTCACTACTAGTCGGAAACCTCTTCTATATGGGTAGGTACACATGAGGTCATATGGAACTCTAGTTCGGACCTGGTGGTTTGGGCTAGGGAATTAAAAAATAGTATCAAATGTAAGTCTTCTACATTCCTTTTTTGTCTAACTTGGGGCATGGTAGAATGAGATAGTTTTGTAGGACTTGGGTAGGGGAGTTTCCATGTGCTTAGCTAGAACATGTGTAACAAATCTCCAATTTATCATAGATGGGATTTTTGTTACTATTTTTATGAGATTTGGGTGTGTTCATGCATCATGATTAGGTATGTATGTTCACATGTCATATATATACTCGTTGTTGTGTTGCATATTAGTTATTAAATTTAGTGCATTGATGTGTGATATCTTTTCAGGATAGTTTATTCATTGTGTGATATATTTGTTTTGTCATGTTTTTGTGATATATCTTTATTGGCATTAACTAATTGAACTGATCATGACGTTATGTTATGTTTTAATATATATGTGTATGATTGTGAATAACATATAGGGATGGATACCTTGGTTAGTGTTAGGATGGGTATACATTGTCTTGTAGGAATACTCCTAAAAGAACCTTGTGTGATACCCTAGACTAGTTAGGGTTCATCCCAGTGATATATATTTTACTTAATTCTTACCTTCATATTGTAGAATATTCCACCTCATGGAAGACTAATGGGATCACTGAATAATGTTGGTCAGGATACTCTCACCATAGAGGATGCCCCTATTCTACTACCTACTATGTAGGAGGGTACTATAGAGCATGATCCATCACATTCTTTGGTAGCATGGGCCATAGGTCCACCTCAGTTGGGAGTCCTCTCACTTGTTCTTGCCCAAAGCGGAGGGGTGTCTACGTCCATGGTTGAATACACCGAAGACTTCCAACTCCAACATCCCCTTACCTTTTAGGGTACTATAAGACCCGAGATACTGATAATTGGGTGGATATCATTTAGGGTATCTTAAACCTTGTGAAGACACCAGGTATGGAGGAAGGTGAATCTAATGACATTTATGAAATAGGGACCCTCCAAGTGGTGGTGGGGTGTAGTGAACATTGTCATATGTTGTGAAGTTCTGACTTGGAAAACCTTAAAGGACATTTTTTTCGAGGAGTTCCTTCTTGGTACATTGGATTCAAACAGTATTTAGGAACTCACATAGCTTTATAACGATATATGTTTATGTATCATGATTCACGGAGGTTCTTTGAAAATCCCTTTTGGTCAATAAAGGTATGTAGGAGGATATAGTTGTGAGTCTTCTTCCATATTTCAATAGAATTTCTAGTGATGTTTTTGGAAGTATAAATGGAAAGGATGAGGGTTTTCACTAAAGTAGTGTCACACAGCTAGGGTAGGGCATTGGTTTATCAGCAAGTTCTTTAGGGGATAGAGGTCCTCAATGTTTTAACTATGTATTGGGAGGGAATTACTGTAATCTCTTCCCAAAACCTCATATCAAGTGCCACCAATGTAAAAATATGGGACATCTCTAGAAATTTTGTTCCATGGACAACTATAGGTGATGGAGGTAGACATAGTCAGGGAACCATGGATCCAGTTGGGGTCCTCCATAGTAGACTCAAATGACAACTCAATTGTTTATTATGTCTCAGGGATAGGGTCACGGAGATGAGGCATGTCATGTGTACATAGTGGATCAGACTCCAACATATGATATTGAGGGATAATCTATTATATGAGGTATATTTTTATCACCACTACTTTATCTAACACTTTGTTTGATATTGGTGTTTATATTTTTTGTATCTGTACAAGTTATTATTCGAATTTAATTACCAGTCAAGTTTCCCTTCATGATACTTTCTCCTAATGGACAAGTTGAATTTAAGATATAGGTAGTGTTGGGTATTCAACCTATTTCAATACCCCCTTATCGTATAGCACTAATAAATTTAAAGGAGCTCAAGGTGCAGCTCAAGGACTTGGAGCATAAGTGCTTTATCTGGCTGAGTACTTCGCCATAGCCTACACCTATATTGTTTACTAGGAAGGTATATGTTAGTATTCAACTCTAAATCGATTATTAGAAGCTAAAATAGATTATAGTGAAGAATATATATACTCTCCCCAGGATCAATGATTTTTTCGATCAGTTACATGTAGCTTGGTAGTTTTCCAAGATTTATCTTTAATTGGGATACCACTAGTTGCAAGTTAGAGATGAGAATGTCTTGAAGATGGCGTTTTGCAGAAAGTATAGGTTTTATGAGTATCTGGTGATGACTCTTTGTTTGACCAATTCATCAATAGTGTTCATGGACCCCATGAAAAAGATATTTTATTTTTACCTAGACTCATTCTTCATGGTGTTTGATGATGACATCCTCATCTACTCATTGACACTAGAGAAACATACCATACATCTTAAGGTAATTATGAGAACAATTAGAGCACATCAACTTTATGCTAAGATATAAAAGTATAAATTTGGTATTCATGTGGTGAAATTATTTGGGAATGTGGTGTATGAGTTTGGTATATCCATGGATCTAAAGAAAGTGGAGGCAGTGATTCCCTAGACACATACCTGAAACGTGTTTGGGATTAGGAGAATTCTGGGTTTATCCCAATACTACTATTATTTATCCAGGACTTCTCCCATCTATTATTACCTATGAATACACTGAAAAATAAGGGATTAAAGTTCTAGTGGTTAGATTAGTGTGAATAAATGTTTCTTGAGATGAAGAGGAGGTCAACTATAGCTCCATTATTGACACTTCCTGAGCCAGGGATCAGATACACCATGTACTTTAATGCATCAGGTATTGGTTTGAGAGTAGTGTTGATTCAAAGAGAAAAGGAAGTAGATTATGGTTCATGTTAGTTACAACCCCATGATAGAAACTACCATACCCATGACTTAGATATGGTTGTCGTGGTTCATGCTTTGAAGCATTGGTGACACTATCTCTTTGATGAGAGGTTTTTTGTCTGCACTGACTATAAGAGCCTTTATTATATCCTCACACAAAGAAACATGAACTAGAGGTGTATGTACTGGGATAAGTACTAGAAGACATTTTACTTTTATATGTATTATGCACCTAGTAAAAGAAACATCGTTGAAGACACTCTTATTCGTAAGATACAGGTGGAGTAAGAGCTTGGCAAGTGACCTTCTAAGGAGTAGCAGCACCTAATTATTTTGTTGGATGACTATAGAATGGATTCTTCTAAGGATCAAGGATCGATGAATTATTCCCCTTTTTTGAAAATGTCTTCTATTGTAGACTGGGTGAAGGCTGGTCACGATTTCGACCTAGAGTGCAATGTGATGCGGGGGTAGCTAGTAAGAGGTGACCATATACTCAGGTAGTTGATGGATGAAAATGATATGATCATGGTACATGGGAGAGTATTAGACCCTAATTCCATTAGTTAAGGGATTATGAGAGACTTTCTATCATGACCTAACCTATAGGGGCCTTCCTAGCCAGTGGTAATCCAAGTGAGACACCCCAAGCTCACCTCCAATAGGCTAGGGGATGATAACAAGAATCAAGTAGGAAATACTAAAATGGAAGGCCTTAGACTAAGTACCAGTATGCATGCATGAAAATAGATCCATGAAATAGTGTAGAGATATAATAAAAGACTAAAGATTTAGAGTGTAAACTATGCATGTAAAAACCTTTAAAAAAGTATCAAATTACATCAGTGTGAAACAAAATTATAAAGGTGGAAAATACATGACCAGCTAGAAATAAGGTCCCAACTTAACAAAAACTGGGGAAAAAGAAATACAGAATAGAGCCTGGCTCAAAATATCTAAGGTTGACCACCAAACATGGTTATCTCCTCTAGGTATAGGTATACTCCTATGAAACCCAGTCCACCAATATCATCACTGATCTGGTTGTCGTCTGCATAAGACACAATATGTGTAGGAAAATTCTATACAGTGGTGAGTATATACATACCCAATAGGATTCCCCAAAAACTAAAAAGGTATCAATAAAAAAATACAATAGTTAGATCAACCCATATTAAAGAAGATAAAAGGAAACCTAATAGATATGCTCATAGAGATACTCAAGTGAGAGAGAAAGGGAATCTCTATCTCTATAACTCAGCTAAGAACGATGAGTTATCCTACAACTCTCAAAGGTGTATCTATGATTACCATCACCACACATAAGAATATAAGAATCTTTGTGGAGGGACCCCACCTCACCAATATTCTTTACACCTGAGGAGTAACTATCTTTAATGGATGACCTACACTCCACCGAAGCTCGAATATGTTGGGAACCACTTTGTATATAGAGGAATCACGCCCTCTATAGTATGGGGGTACCAAACCTACCTATGTAAAGAGTTTTGGGAACTCATGTCCTAGTGCAAGAGGTGTATTTCAACCCCCTCATCTCTATGATGATCAAACCCGATCACTACCATTATCCAAGCATCACTGTAGGAATTATCTTTCTCATAAAACCTTATGTCATATCTCTATTACAAAAATTAATTCAACCATCATGTTATACACATAAAACTCCTTAGGATATGCTACTCATGGGACCAAATTTGAGTCTCGAAGAAGTAGGTATGCAAGGTGGAAGTCACATAGGAAAGTACACAATGTGTATAGGGTAAACATAGAGTGTCTTATCTACCCTGGGTCTATGTGTTTATTTAATCTCGTGTCAGTGTACTTTGATCCATGCCTATGTAATCTAGATGTTCCTATATACACTAGTCATGCTCGTGTACACTGGTCATGCTTGTGTGCACTAGTCGTGTCCAAGTACCCTAGTTGTGTCTGAGTACATAGTTGTGCCTGTGTACTCTGGTTGTGCTTATTTACCTGGTTGTGTCTGTTCCCATGTACTCTAGGGGTACTATAATTAACTGATCTAGTTCTTCCCAATAAATCATTGATCCATCCCACCACATGGCCCAAAGTATGTTCCCAGTCACCATGATATGGTGATAAGAACTGGGAAGAACCAGTTATCTCTTGGGAATGGTTTCACTACAGGTAAACCGGTATGACCTATCCATGAAATAGGATGGACATACCAATATCATTAGATTCAATGACATAAAATGAAACATCAAGAGTACATATATAAGACTAATCATATACCATAAACAGCCCATATACATCATATACAAAACATTCCATAATAGAACATATACATGGTATCTCAAGTCAAAATACTAAAACTCAAAAGAAAGGGAACAAGACTAAACAAGGCCTATAAATGCATTCCAACAGATACAAAATCCCAAAATGGATCTACATGATCCAATATATATGAGACCATGTCTCCTCCAATAACCGATGAATGACGGTAATCAAGAAGATCCACCCAGGTATATGGTTCCCTTTCCCTTACCATGTCCTACAAAAAAAAGTCTACATATTCCCAAAGGCATATGTAGGGTGTGATGTAAAAATCCCAATAAGATACCACCATGAATATATTTAAGTATTTTACCCATGAAAACTAATAAAATAGTTTGAAAAAAAATCAAAAATAAACCAATTTGAAAACATGCATTTTCAAATAAACCTTTAAAATCCATTTGATTTTCAATTTCAAATAAAACATGATTTTCAATTCATTCATTAACATGGATCAAATAAATAAACAAGTCCATAAGACACAATATTCTCAACATATCTAACAAGACATAATAAGGGTGAGTATAAACATCATCAGCATATGAACATATAAATGTAAAGTGTAAATGGGAATAATTTATATCATTACATCCAACATGGAACTAATCAAATTCATAAATCATATAAACTAATATGTAATGGGTAATTTGAACCTGGGAATCTAACCATTAGGCCTATCATGAGTGAGTCTAAAAAAATCTACTAAGCAGCTAAGAAAAAATAGAAGCTCTCGCAGTCTTCCCTAGGTATAACTCTAAGAGCTCTAACGGTCTCTCAATTGCTAATCATGGAATATCTCACTGTCTTACTTCACAAAGGATCTCATGGTCCCTTGGAAACCAAAATGGAAGCTTGCATGGTATTTTATCTAAATTCTCTCATAGTCCCTCGAACAAAACCCTCATTCACACCACGGTTAACCCATGTGTTATTCCATGCCAACATAACCACATAACATGTTCCATATAAATCAAATCCATCACACAAGGAAATTACATAAAAACATTCCCATTTTATAAAACACCTTTCCACAAGGTAAAATAATTTCTAAAACCATTTTAGAAATAAATTTCAAGCCATAAAATCCATTTTATCCATTTTATCAAACACTTAGTGTGAAAACAAGCCACGCCTATTTGTAAAACCCACTTTAGACTTCTAAATTTCCAAATAAATCCATAAAGCATAAAAAAATAGGATAAAATCAACCATAAATCAAAAAAAATGGAAATGTGAAGACAAAAATGAAAGGTGATCATGAATTTAAAGGTAATGCATGGAAAACACCCTTAAATAGATACACCTAACATGAAAATGGTTTCAACCTCATCACCGTTGATGAAAACTACCTAGAATAGGGAGATCAAGGAATCACACACCTAATACTCATGAAAAAAAACCATTTTCCCCATTACATGCCCTAGATTTGACCAACATCACCCCTAAGGTTCCACACTTCCAAAAAATAGAAGAACAAACATGAAGAAGGGGGAGGAAGAAGAAAACCCAAATAATTTGGACTTTCCTAAAGACAAATCACTAAAAACTCAAGATAAATCCACCACCAAGAGAATGGTAGGATCTCCATGGACAATGAGGGGGGATGTTCATGATGGGAGGAAAAAAATGAGGCCAAAGGGGTATAAATTTATCAAGGGAAAAATAGTAAAATTCCACTTTTTAAGTGACCTAGAAAGAATTCATGGTTTGGTTGCATGATTAGGGAAACTATGAACTAAACATGTGGGTCTAATATCTCCCCAAAATCTAATTCACACAGTTACCCCTAGGTGTCGCACGATTCGACAAACTGTGCTCAAACCATGAAAAACCCCACTATAACACCTTGCATCCCTCTCACACGGTTAACCACACAGTTAAAAAAACCATCCGCTAACTATAAACCTTGTCCTATATTCCCAAAAACTCCCATTTTCAACCCTTGGCACCCAGGAACTCTAAGAAAGAACCAAAAAGTCAAATAAAATTCAAAATTAGATGTATCGGTGACCCAATGGGTGTCACAAACTCCCCACCATGACACTTTATACCCCCAGAAAGTCCTTGGGAAACCTCAGAAAAAAATGAGTGAGACCACTGCTCCCATACCTCATATTTGTACTCCTATGTCTCATGGATTTTGTCTCCTCACTTCCAAATCACATAGACTGATGGGATCGACTTACCATAGAGCACCTTGTCCTAACAAACCATGATACAAACTAGTTACTCCATGATGGTGGTATTAGGATCAAACTCTAATTCCTCCCACTCCAACACATGAGAGGGGTTTGGATGGTATCTATTCAACAAAGATACATGAAATAAAATATGGATCAATGTTGTCTATTGTGGAAACTCAAACTGATAGAATAACTTCCAAAGATGCTCCCCAACATAAAACATATCGATATAACACAACACAAATTTTCCATTCTTCCCCAAGTAATGGTGTCCCAGTCGAACTAATACCCGGAGAAACACCTGATCACCAACCTAAAACTCTAATAGATGATGGTGGTGGTCTTCATATTAATTATAGTGACTCTAAGATATTTTTTACCATTTCTAAATCATCCAAAATATATGGGATATATCATGGATGAGGCTCAATCCAACCAAGGAATGCTCACCCACCTCATCCCAACATAATGAGTATTGGCACAGATATCTATACAGTGCCTTAAAAGCGAATATCCTGATAAAGTCCTGATAAAAATTTTATAAGAAAACTCATCCAATAATAAGTTCATTTCCCATGAATCTCTAAAATCAAGTACACATACTCACAACATATCGTTGAGAGTATGTATGGTCTGCTTAGATGACCATCCATCTGTAGGTGATACGTGGTGCTCAATTTCATCTAGGTTCCCAAAGACTCCTAGTGTCCCTTACAAAAATGAGAAGTAAAAAAAATTCATCCTAATATGATACTATTGTTGAGGGAACTCCATAAAGATGAACCACCTCCCAAACATATAGGGGTTTGAGGTCTTCTACCTTCATCGACTCTGATGGGTAAAAAGTGGGATGATTTCATCAGATGATCAAAAATCACACATATATAATCTTTCCCACTCAGAGTATGTGTTAGTCTGGTTATAAAATCCATAGAGATCTCATCCCACTTCTATACAATAATAGTAAGTGACTATAATAACGTGACTAGTCTATACTGTTATTCTTTGATCCTCTAGCATGTCAAGAACCTATAAACAAATTCTTCCACTACATGTCTCCTCTTAGGACACCAATAATGGCCTTTTAAGGTATAAAAAATCTTATTCACCCTGAGGTGTATGACCCAAATGAAATGATGCACCTCATACATCACCTCCTACCTCAAGCTCAAAGGCACCACTAGCCTCCTCTAAAAAATAATAGAACCATCAGAAGACCAAGACCAATCATCTAAGGTCTCCCCACCATTTAAAGAATTGTTAATCTACTCATACTCAAGGTTAGATAAATTATCAATTCTGAATCGATCAATAAGATAAGTCATGAATTATACACTATATAATAATTCCCACTCTCTATCCTCCTACACATCTAGACTCATATCAGTAAACAAACTCATCAGATCTGACTCATCTGCTAATTCTCAAAATGTCTGCACTGGAAGTTTCTTGATCAAAATGTTGGTGACCACATTCCCATTCCCAGTTGTATATGAAATCATAAAATAAAAATTTTGGAGATAATCCACCCAGTATCTATGTCTAAGGTTCAGGTCCCTCTGGGTGAAAATATACTATAGGATCTTATGATCTGAATATATTATAAACTACTCCCGAAGAGGTAATGCTTCCATGTATTTAACACATGCATTAGGGTAGCCAATTCCAATTCATGGTTGGGATAATTCCTCTCATATGAGTGTAGATTCCATGATCCATATTCCACCACATGGTCTTCCTACATTATCACACATCCCAATCCCATTCTAAAAGAATCATAATATATATCATAAGCTCTATTAGGATCAGGAATAATCGAAACTAGTGCAAATGTTGAATGGGTCTAAAAATACTCAAAATCACTTTAAAAATTCTCATCCCACTCAAAATTTACCCCTTTCCTGGTAAAAGTTGTCAATGGATGATATATCCTAGAGAAATATCGAACAAAAAATCTATAATACCCATCCAAGCCTAGAAAACCATAGATCTAAAACACATTCTTGGGATTATCCCAAAACACAACTACTCAAACTTTCTGTGTATCCAATGAAACTCCTACTTTATAAATCACATGGACTAAAAACTTTACCTATTGTATCCAAAACTGGCACTTGGGAAACTTTTCATATAGATAGTTCTCCCTCAAAACACTCAAAACAACCTCCAAATTGTTAGCATGTTTCTCCTCTATCTTGGAATATACCAAGATTTTTTCTATAAAAATAGCCATTAAGGATCCTAAAAAGTGACGGAAGATCTGATTAATTAATTCCATAAATAATATTAGAGCATTATTATTCCAAAATGGCATAACCAAATACTCAAAATGTACATACCAGCTTTAAAAGTTAGTATTTGGTACATCCTATTCTCGAATCCTCAACTGGTGGTATCTGGATCTCAGGTCAATCTTCAAAAACCAACAGGCTCCCCTAAGCTGATCAAAAATATCATTAATTTCGGGCAATGGTTATTTATTATTTACGGTCACTTGGTTAAGATTTCAATATTCTATACAAATTCAGAGGCTTCTATCCACCATCTTTGTAAATAGCACTATAAAATCCCATGGTGGCATGTTGGGATGGATAAATCCCTTTCCCTCAAGATCCCCTAACTGAACCTTTAGTTATTTCAACTCAGTCGGAGCCATCCAATAAGATTATAAGGATATCGGTCTTATCTCAAGGACAGATCGATAGAAAACTCGGCCACTCATTGGGATGTAAATCTTGAAAAATCCTTTGAAAACACATCTAGGTACCTATCTATAACCATTGGAATTTCACCCACTGAACTCTTCTCAAAAACATCTAGAAAAAATGTATAGATTGCATGAGATCAACCTCAACTTTTAAGTAACTGGTCCTGTACTCCCTGATTGTATATCCCACTCACCCTAAAAGACACGAGTTATCCCATAATGAGTAAGGAACTGGACCCCATGGAGATAAAAATCAATCATATCCTTGAATCTAGTCATCCATTACATGCTGATAATCAGGTTGAAAACATTCAGGTCTAAAACAAGAAAGTTTTAAATGGCCTCCATGTCTGCTATCAAAACATGTCACTCAAGGGAATTGAAACTATGCTCATTCCTACCCAACGAGGTTAGAAAATCCATAAAATACAGAATAAAATCATCCTACATACTCAAAGCCTCAATTATATTAATTGAAATAAATTAATGGGACGAACCAGTTCCAGATAAAATTGATTCCATGAAATATACAATAAACATTGTACCTATCACGTTGGATATCCCAGAATCTGAGTACTCTGGTATAACCTCTACTACATGAAAATTCCCTGGCTCAGACCCTCCTTGTATCTCATTTCTATAATGAAAATATCCCTTAATATGAGTATGAGATCCTATACCCTTAAAAGCTTCTGGATGCACCGGAGAGCCATTTTGAAAAGTGGATCCCACACTGCTCCCCCATGAAGAAAACTCACAGAAGCAATAGAGATGTCCTGACTTCCCACACTAGTGTCATGTCCTCAGAGTCTCTGAAAAATGAGTCTTGGTGTGACCAACCTTCCTGAACTAGTAAAAAAATAGTATTATGCCTTGAAGAATCCATAGGAGCTGAACCTAATGACTAATGGACACTCTTGTCACTGCCCTACTAAGACTCGTCCTGCTTCTGCTTCTACATTGATGAATAAATCTAGATTCCACCCACTAGAATCACACCACTAAGACCTATCTTGATAGTCAAATCATCCTCTACTATAGTTTCCTTATCAACCACCACTGAATAAGTTGGTATATATAGAAGAATGATCATATATATAATCTCTATCCTCAAGTCCATCTTAAAATGTTGAGCCTTGAGGTAATCATTTGTGTAGAGATCTATAGAGACATGAACCAATTTAGTAAAATGGGTGTAATAATCTATCACTAAATAATCCCCTTACTCCAACTTCAAGAAATCTTAGGCCTTCACTACTCTCAAGGACTCTAGGTAGAATTTCCAATTGAAATCCACCTTAAAAGTGGTCCATGTGAGATCCTCATGCCTCCTCAAGATCACCATCGACTCCCACCACTTCCTCAATAGTACTTTTATTATATATGTGAAGAATACAACCTTCAAGGTCTTATGGGTATTTAAGAACTCAAAAATATGCTTGATATGATCCAACCACTCCTCTGGATCATTGGGTCCCTTGTCACCTCAAAACACTGTTGGATTCTACCTCAAAAACCCCTGAGCATGGTCCATGGTCTAGGGTTACTCTCAACCACCCACTTGACCCAAGGATTGGATTGTATGAATCATCAACTCCACTAAATATGGATCAACAAGAGGGTTTTCCTATGGGTTATTCTCTATAGTACCCTCTCTACGCCTGGATGAGGTTTTTCTAGGAAGCATTATCTACAAGACATAAAACATAACCCAAATCAAACAAAATTCAATCTCATGCCACATCACAAGAATAAAAATAAACCCCCATCATGGGTATAAAAAAGTAACACAAGCATCATAAGAAACTTAAAATAAAAAAGGAACAGAAACATCAAAAATATCAGGTATTTTCCACTGTACATCGTTTGGACACACAATTTGGAAAACTATGCAGAAACCCTATGGGTGTCACTGGAGTTAGTAGTTAAGGTTTCAAAATCTGTGTATAGTTGCTACTAACTGTGTGCATTAATCATGTGCCTCCTCTATACCTCCCTATTTCACCCAAAAACTCAAAACAACCCCTGGTCTCACCTTGGGACTCAACATAGACCAGTAAATATCTCAAGATATCATCAAAACAACCTATAACTAGGCTCAAAACATAACCAAAATCCCAAAACACTCATGGAAACTCAAGGTTGTACATAAAGAAGAGCTGTCTAGGCATTCCTCTATTCCTACCTCCTGAGTCCTGATGGTACTAACTCTACTCTAATACTGACTCCCAGATAAAAACCTACTCTTATACCATCTTGTAATGAACCGACTTGGATCGTCCCAACCCATCACTCAAGAAATACCACCAGATGGCCTGAAGTGTGTTCCCAACCACCATAGGCTGGTGAAAAGTAGTGGCAATAACCAAATATCTTTGGGGAATGGTTTTTCCACTGGTAATCTGGCATGACCCATCCATAAAATAATATTGCCATGACAATATCATCAGATTCAACAACATGAAATAAAACATCTAGAGTACAAAAAGAAGACTAAGAAGATACCATAAATAACCCTTGTACATCATATACAAAACATGATATAATAGGACATATACATGGCATCTCAATTCAAAATACTAAAACTAAAAATGAAGGGCACAAGACTAAACAAATCATGTACTTACATCCCAACAGATACAAAATCCCAAAATTGCTCCACATGAGCCAATCCCTATAAGACCATATCTCCTCAAACAACCAACAAATGGTGGTAATAAAGAAGACACACCCTGGTACAAGGTTCCCTTTCTCTTACCTATGTCCTGCAAAACAAAGTCTACATACACCCAAATGCATATATAGGGTGTGAGTCACAAATCCTAGTAGGATAAAAGCATGAATCTATTTAATTCATTTATCCATAAAAACCAATAAACTAGTTTGAAAACACTTTTTCAAAACTAATACACTTTGAAAAAATACATTTCTAAATAAACCTTTAAAATCCATTTGGTTTTCCATTTCAAATAAAACATTATTTCTAAGTCATTTATCAACATGGATCAAAAAAATAAACAAGGAACAACTTGCTCAAAATATCCAACAAGGCATAATAAGGGGGATCATAAAAATCATCATCATATAACCATATAAATGTAAAGTGGAAATGGATATAATATATCTCATCACATCAAACATTCCACTAATAAAATGTAAAAGGCATATAAACCAATCTAGAATGAGTAATGTGCACATAAGGCTCTAACCATCAGACCTATCATGAGTGAGTCTAAACAAGTCTTTTAACTGGATAAGGAATAATGTAATCTATCACAATATTCTATAGGACCAACTCCAATAGCTCTTATAGTCTCTTAGAAACCAATCATGGAAGCTCTCATGATCTTCATACCCAAAGGCTCTCACGGTCCCTTGGAATTCTAAAATGGAATCTCATATAGTCTTCCCTCTAAAGGCTCTCATGATCCCTTGAACAAACCCCTTTCTCACACCTTGTTGACCTATGTGCTAATCCATTCCAACGTAACCACATAACATGTTCCAAATAAATAAAATCCACTACATAATAAAATTCTATAAACAAATATGACCATTTTATAAAACACCTTTCCACAAGGTAAAAAAATTTCTAAAAATGTTTTATAAATCCATTTTAAGTAATAAAATCCCTTTGATTCATTTTATCAAAAAATTGGTGTGCATACAAGACACATCCATTTGGGAAACCAACTTTAAACCACTAAATTAAAAAATAAATCCATAAGTCACAACATTAAAATGAATGGAAATATGATATACACAAACCAAAGGCAGTCATGAATTTAAAGGTAAGTCATGGAAAACACCCTTAAATAGAGACACCTACCTCAAAAACGGTTCCAACCTCATCACTTATGAAGGAAACCACCTATAATAGGAAGATAAAGGACTCGTACACCTAATACATAATAAAACAAACCATTTCACCCATTATATTCCCTAGATTCACCCAACATTTCCCTTAGGATTCCACACTTCCACAAAAATAGAAGAACAGACATGAAGAAGGGTGAAGGAAGAAGAAAGCCCAAAGTCTTTGGACTTACCACATACCAAATCACCAATAACTCAAGATAAATCCACAACCAAGGTAGAGGGAGGAGATCCAAAACCAAATAGGAGGGATTTTCATGACGGTAGGAGAAAAATTAGGTCAAATGGGTAAAAATTCATCAAGTGAGAAATGGTAAAACGTCACTTTTTAAGTGACCTAGACAGGCCACACAATTAGGAAAACTATGCACCAACTATACAAGGCTACTATATCCCAAAAATCCAAGCTAAACAATTACCCTTGGGTGTCTCACATATCAACAAAACATGCTCAAACCATGAAAAACCCCACTATCATACCCTACATCCCTCTTGCATGGTTAGAAAAATTGTGCGCTAATTGTGTGCTTTGGTCTATCTTCCCAAAAACTCCCATTTTCGACCCCTGACACCCAAGAACTCCAAGAACAAACCAAGAAAGAAAATAAGACTCAAAATTAGTCATAATAGTGACTCAATGGGCATCAAGATTACACATTGAGCTTCCAGCACTTGGTCACATGGCATGTATGGGTCATACATGGTGTGTGATATTTAACTTTATCTAAAACCCTAGTCATCATATAAAGGGGACTACATAGCATGTGTTCTTGGACTACAAGCCATGTATGTTGGGATTTTCTAGAAACTCGAGTTAATTTAACACATATCACCCATTCTGCCACTATTTTCTCCATGAATCACACTGAGGAACTCATATCTAGGGTCGACCGCACCTTATCCATCATCAGTGGATGGATTCTGGCCCCAAAAACCACATTTAGTTCCTTCCCATCACACCACACCACCAATTCACCTCTCCTATGGGTGTAGATTCACAATTCATCCTCTGATCCATGTTTTTAACACCCACATCTCATGTCACATCATGATCTAATCACAAAACTCCAATCCTCAACTCGTTCATGCATCCGCCATGAATCTGGGGGTTCGATCATGCTCAAATTAGGCCTGGAAATGTCAAACCAAAATCCTATGGGACAAAGAATAAGAAAGAAAATAATAGTCATGTAAAATCATAAGAATTAAGTGAGTAACATTGTTGGTCAGTTTAATCCCATCCAATATTGTCATAATGTGGAAATCAGGGTTAAATTAGGAGTATATTAAATAAAATAAATATTCAGGCTCATGAGAAGAGAGATAATCACTGGAAACCAAAATCAGATAATAATTCATGCTTATAAAATTAATAAAGTGCATATATCCCTAAAACAACATGACCTACCATGAGTTTGGATCAATCACTGATGAAGAACGGGTCAGTGTTATTGTTGGTGAGATCGAGGAACTTCATTAGAGAAGATGAATCCTTTGAAGAATGATCATTGCTCCATGATCTATTTTCATTCACCAATAGATCTCCTCCTTGTATCCTCTAATATCACATGGTTATGTGGATCACCCTGAAGATTCATTATAATGATGTATTTATAGAGTATAACTAGGTTTTGGGTGTTTAAGTGAATTAAATAAATTAATTAATTAATCACTTAATGCACCTGCCAATGGTTTCCTTCAAATGAAAACTCAATACCGACCAACTTTATGTCACACCTAGGGTAAAACTCACAATATAGAATCAACCATGGTCTCTTATTTTCCATCCAAGGTCCCAACCAATGGGAAAACCATTTATACCAAAAATATGTGTATGCCTGCTTTAATATATATAGATATTTTTAATATATTAATTTTGGGGTCATGTGATACCCAAACACAATGTTGACTCTAAAGAAAAATCCAAAGATATATATATAAATTTTGAAAGGACTAAACTAAAAAAATTAGAGTCATTAAATTCTCCCCTCCTTCAAGTTTTTCCACCTTGAAAATGTAATCTACAAAAAAAGGTGGGGGTAATGAGCTTGTATCTAGCTCTCACGCTCCTAGGAACTCTCCTGCATGCTCTCATACTACCAAAGCACTCAAACTAGAGGAATGATCCATCTATGTAGTATCCTCTCCTTCCAATACTCGATCTCCACCAGGTACTCTAAAATGGTGGCTCCACCCTCATTGGCTTGAGTAGAGGTGAAGTGCTACTAGCCTTAGGTGACATCCCCAAGACACCAATGGATGGAAATAAATTCCAAGGGAATTAGATTACATTGAGGGATTATTTCCCCTAAAAACATACAACTTATAAAGAGACATACAACATCCCAAAATAGACTAAATGATGCATGAGAATAAACCACACAACTCAATACAATACAAATACGGAATAAAATCAGAGTATAAAAGAAAAAGAAATGAAAGTGTAAGGATGAGACTCCAAGTAGAAAGATATCAGCACTAAAGTGGCCCTATCCTAGACCAATATTTAGACACTCCTAAGGTCCAACTTTAGTAACTAAACCATGATTCCAAGGATCACCACTATATAAGTTTGAAACATGACCCTTACCTATATCTCGGTAGACGAAATTTGAAAATGCACAAAAGTGACCAAGAAGGGGGTGATTATAACACTCAGTAGGATTTCCCCAAAATCTTCCCATCACATTATACTAGTAAAATAATAGGTTAGCACATTTTATAAAAATATAAGAGAAGCAGATAAGAAAAACATTCCAAACTATAAAGAGATTCATATAATAAAACATCAAGATAAATACTTTTAAACCATTTACTTTCCACTGGAATAACCATCACATTACACATCGACACACACACAATGTATTCACCCATGTACCTCCATATACTCACAAATGGTGAGTCCTATCACTAAGTCGTCACCTGGTGACAATCTTGACAGTGGTACTTCCAACCATGATCTCTCCCAAATTATCATTATTTGATGGTGGTACTCCTGACCATTACCCATCCCAAATTATTATTATTTGAATGTGGTGATTTATACCATTACTAGTCTCACATAAGCGTGAATACACACCACACCTTTATGCCAAAATTTTCAAGAAAAAATTTATTTAACAAAATCCCATCTTTCAAAACCCGCCCTTTTGAAATCACTTTAATGGGAGTTTTCCAATCAATTCCAAAAAATATTTCTAAAACAAAAAAATCATGATTTATAAAAGATAGAGCCAACAAGTTATATAATGGTAGAGTGGGAGATAATCCACCTACCTCGATATAATTAGCACAAAGGATCTAAGATGATTTCATAGATTAAACCTTTGCCTATGGTTCCTTTACCAAAATCCAAGAATATCACATCAACACAAATATGAATGCATAGATATGGGTATAACAACATTGATCTATGGTTATAATCAATCCAATATGAGAATGAATAACAAAACTATAACCTTTTATTCCATAAACAACCTATCAAATATTTGTTGTCACCAGAGTTTGGATGTTAAAATTTGTTGTAATTTTCCTAAGGAAACATTGGGAGTCGAGAGGGAGAAGAATAGGATGTGCGAGAACAAAATACACACTAGATGCATCTAAAATCTCTAGGTGCATGGATTTACATGATGTGTAACCCACATTCACGTCGTGTATTTTCATGAGGCCACATACACCGAAATTCATGTCGCCTCAGTTTTTATTTTCCTAAAAACCAATTACATGATGTAAATATCTTACATGACATGAATTGGTTTCATGCTATGGAAAATATTCATGGAATATATCCCTAACACTTTCACATCATGTAAAAGTTACACTATGTGAATTTGTTGTGCAGGATTTTCCAACAACCAAACTCATTCTTTTCCCCTCTTAACACTTCTAGTTAATTAATAAAATACTCCAAGAATAAAATAAAATGCATCAAACAATGATGTACCTCAAACCGAGGGTGTTACATTCTCCCCACCATTGGGCATTCCATCCTCAGGAAGCTGGAATAAATTAGACCATTGCTCCTACATAAACCTTTCTTGTTCCCATGTTTTCTCTTGAACTTGACCATGCTTCCATAGCACTCACACCAAAAAAAATCACCCTCGATTGGTATTTTCCCACCTGTCTAGATCCTATATTGATTCATGGATAAAAGTCACATCTGGATCAAGAGTAACATGATACCATATAATCACATGTTGAGGATCTGGGTGATACTTCTTCAATTGAGAAACATAGAAGATGTTATGAACAACACTGAATCTTGGCAGTAATGATAACTGGTATGCAATAGTTCCAATTCATTCTATAATCTTGAATGGTTCCACATATTGTGGATCTAACTTCCCTTATTTCCCCAAGCATCGATGACCAAGTCTCAGAGACACGTTCAAGAAAACATGGTCACTGACATTAGAAGATAAAGGTCAACAACGATTATTTTCATATGACTTCTATCTCCTTTGTGTTGTTGCCATATATTTTTCAATCATATGAATTTTCCCCATAGTCTCATGTATAAGACTTGGTCCAATCATGGATGAATCTCCTATTTCCACCTAACATAAAGGAGAATGAAAATGATGACCACACAAAGCCTCAAATAGTGGCATCTGAATTGTTTCATGATAACTATTATTATAAGAGAATTCAACCAAAGAAATATGATCCTCCCATGATCCAATAAAGTCCATAACACATTCTCTAAGAATATCTTCCAATGTCTGGATAGTGAATTCTAACTATCCATCCATCTGTGGATGATTTATTATGCTCAAAGTTAGTTGACTTCTAAGATCATGTTGTAACGACTGCCAAAATCAAGAAGTGAAGTGGGGGTCTCTATTAGATAAAATCAAAGTTGAAAATCCATGTAACCTGAATACTTATTAGATTTATAATTTTTTTAAGTCCTCTACCATGTTGAATTCTATGATAGGGATAAATCATGTCAACTTAGTATGGTGTTCCACTACTACCCATATAGCATCATGTTTGTTTGACGTTCTCAACAGGCTAGTGAAACAATCCATCACAATCTAATCCCACTTCCATATAGGTATTAGAATAGACTATAGCATACTAGCTGGCCTTTGATGATCTACCATTACCTGTTGGCAAGTTAATAATTTCATCACATACTCTGCAATCCTGCATTTTATTCCTATCCACTAGAAATGTGCTTTCATTGCCTTATAAATTTTATGAACACCTAGTTGAATAGACCATTTCTAATGCTGGTATATTGAAAGAAGTAATTTATTTCAAGATTGAGAAAACTAAGAACCATTTCTAACAACATAACTTGGAGTTATCATCCATTTTCCAATTATCCAAAGTCTCCCCACCATTTAGGTTTGACCTAATGGTGATGAAATCAAAGTCATATTTTTGATATTATTTTACAAAATTTACCAAGTATGGAACAAGACTTACTAGAAAGAAAACCATGTATTCAACCTATGAGGCATAATCTAATTTCATATCGAAAATCATGCTCATCAACTTTCATTGGTCATGAGATTCTCATACTACTTCATTATATGATTTCTAAATCAACGCATCATCCACAAAATTCCATTTTCTGGGTGTGTATATAAAGTTTAAATCAAACATATAGAGGTAATTCATCCATCTTCATTGCCTTGAGTTCATGTCTCACTGATGAAATATGTATTTTAAACTCTTATGGTCGGTGAAAACTATGAACTTTTCTCAAAATAAGTAATGCCTCTATGTTTTTAAGGCATGAAAAACTGTAGATAATTCCAAGTAATGTGTAATATAATTCTTCTCATGCACTCGTAATTGCCTCAAACCGTAGGCCATAACATGGTTTCCCTGTATGAGAACACAACCAAGACTAGATCTGGACACATCCTAACACACCACATAGTTGTTACCTAGTTTTGGAAAGATTAAGATGGGTGTCTAGGTGAGATGATCCTTAAGTTCCAAAAACCATTTTATGACATTTATCATTCCATGTGAATGGAAAACCTTTCCTTGTCAAAATATTCATGGGATAATCAATCCTATAAAAAACATGAACAAAGTGGTGATAGTAACCTGCTAATCCTAGGAAACTGTGTGTAACAAATAGGCCCCTCTAACAGCACAGACACCCTGCCTTAACATGTTCATCAGATCTTGGCCTACTAGGTACCACCAGTTTCCCCGCAGACACATAGTCCCCTCTGTGGGGCCCACCTATATGCTTGAATGAGTCATTTGACTAATGAATATCCCCACAGTTAAACACATGTTCTTTCGAGTGTGCTTTTTCCTCACTTTCACACACCTTGAGAAACTTCCCATAAAGTCACCCATCCTGATAAATACTCTAGGACAATCAAACTTAACTATAGAGTTCTAACCAGGTAGGATTTTAAAAAGAAAGGTGCACCTTTTTGACATGATTCGTATCATTTAGTCATTTAACCCTTTATATGATTTCTGAATCAATGCATTAACCACAAAATTCCCTTTTATGGGTGTTTATATCAAGTTGAAATTAAACATTTGGAGGTACTCTATCCATCTTCATTACCTCGAGTTCATGTCTCACTAAGGAAATATGTATTTCAAACTCTTATGGTCAGTGAAAACTATGAAATTTTCCCCAAAGAGGTAATGCCTCCATGTTTTTAAGGCCCAAAAAATTGCAGGTAGTTCCAGGTCATGTGTAGAATAATTCTTCTCATGCACTCATAATTACCTCGATCTATAGGCCAAAACATGGTTTCCCTACATGAGAACACAACCAAGACTGGATCTGGATGCATTATAATACACCACATAGTTGTTACCTAGTTCTGGAAAGATTAAGATGGGTGTTGTGGTGAGACGATCCTTAAGTTACAAAAATAATTTATAACATTTATCATTACATATGAATGTAAAACCTTTTCTTTTCAGAATAGTCATGGGATAAGAAATCCTATAAAAAACATGAAAAAAGTGGTGATAGTAACCTTCTAATCCCAGGAAACTATGTGTAACAACTAGGCCCCGCTGACATCATAGACACTTCATCTTAACATGGTCTTCAGGTCCTAGCCCACTAGGTACCACTGGTTTCCCTGCAGACACATGGTCCTCTTACTGGGGCCCACCTATGTGCTTGAATGGGCTATCTGACTAATTATTGTCCACATAGTCCAACACATATTCTTTCTAGTGTGTTTTGCCTTAACATGGTCTTCATGTCCTAACCCATTAGGTACCATCGGTTGCCCCGCAGACACATGGTCCCCTTCTTGGGTCCCACCTGTGTTCTTGAATGGGTCATCTGACTAATGATTGTACCCACAGTCCAACACATATTCTTTTGAGTGTGAATTTTCCTCACTCGCACACACCCTAGGAAACTTCCCAAAAGGTCACCCATCCTGATCACTACTCCAGGTCAGGCAGTCTTAACTGTGGAGTTCTAACTAGATAGGCTCCCGAAAAGAAAGGTACACCTTATTGACATGATCCATATCGTTTAGTCATTTAAACCTCTATCATTCTGGGGTGTTACATTCACCCTCTTCCATGAAACTATGTGTAATAACTAGGACTCACCGATAGCATAGAGGTAATGTCTTTATGTTTTTAAGGCACAAACAACTGTAGATAATTCCAGGTCATGTGTAGGATAATTCTTCCCATGAACTCATAATTTCCTCAAACTATAGGCCATATCATGGTTTCCTTGCATGAGAACACAACCAAGACTGGATCTGGATGCATCATAATACACCACATAGTTGTTACCCAGTTCTAGAAAGATTAATATGGGTGTTGAGGTGAGATGATCCTTAAGTTTCAAAAAGCATTTATGACATTCATCATTCCATATGAATGGAAAAACTTTCCTTGTTAGAATAGTCATGGGATAAGCAAGACTATAAAAAATGAACAAAGTGGTGATAGTAAACTACTAATCCCAGGAAATTGTGTGTAACAACTAGGCACCGCTAATAGTATAGACACTTTTCCTTAACATGGTCATCAGATCCTAGCTCACTAGGTACCATCTATTTCCCCGCAGACACATGGTCCCCTCCCTAGAGCCCACTGATGTGCTTGAATGGGTCATTTGACTAATTATTTTCCCCACAGTCCAACGCATGTTATTTCTAGTGTGTGTTTTCCTCACTCGCACACACCCTGGGAAACTTCCCGGAAGGTCACCCATCCTAGTTAGAACTCCATATTTGAGCATGCTTGGCCTGGAGTAATGATCATGATGGGTGACCTTCCGGTAAGTTTCCCAAGGTGTGTGCGAGTGAGGAAAAATAACATTATAAATAACATGTGTTGGACTGTGGAGACATTCATTAGTCAGATGACCCATTCAAGCACATCGTTGGGACCCAAGAAGGGGATCATGTGTCTGTGGGGAAACTGATGGTACCTAGTGGGATAGGACCTGATGACCATGTTAAGGCGAAGTGTTTATGCTATCAGTGGGGCCTAGTTGTTACACACAGTTTTCTGGGAGAGGTTGAATGTAACACCCTAGAATGATACAGGGTTAAATGAATAAATGATATGACTCATGTCAATCATTCTTAACTATGTAGTTCTAACCAGGTAGGATCCCAAAAATAAAGGTTCACCTTGTTTACATGAGTCATATCATTTATTCGTTTTACCCTGTATCATTATGGGGTGTTACATTCACCCTCTCTCAAGAAACTGTGTGTAACAACTAGGTCCCACTGATAGCATAGACACTTCATGTTAACATTGTCATCAGGTCTTGACCCGCTAGGTACCACTAATTTCCCCACAGACACATGGTCCCCTCCCTGGGGCCCACCTACATGCTTGAACGGGTCATCTAACTAATGATTGTCCCCACAATCTAACACATGTTCTTTTTAGTGTGCTTTTTTCTCACTCACACACACCTTGGAAAACTTCCCTGAAGATCACCCATCCTAATCACTACTCTAGGAAAATCACACTAAACTGTGGAGTTCTAACCAGGTAGACTCTCAAAAATAAAGGTGCACCTTATTGATATGATTCATATCATTTATCCATTTAAATTTGTATCATTTTGGGGTGTTACATTCACCCCCCCCCCCCCTTAGAGCACAATGTTCTCATGGTCCTGGCCCGCTAGGTACCATTAATTGCCCCGCAGACACATGGTCCCCTCCCTGGGGCCCACTCACATTCCAGAATGGGTCATTTCACTAATGGATTTCCCCACATTCCAACACATTTTTTTTCTAGTATGATTTTTCCTCACTCGCACACACCCTATGAAACTTCCTAGACGGTCACCCAACTTGATCACTACTCCAGGACAAGCAGGCTTAACTATGGAGTTCTAACCAGGTAGGATCCCTAAAATAAGGTTTCTCCTTGTTGTCATGATTCATATCATTTATTCATTTAACCCTGTATCATTCTAGGGTGTTACATTCACCCTCTCTCACCCCTTTATAGCACAACATCCTCGTTGTGGGTCCTACATCTCAACCCAGGCAGTACACCGCACTTAAGGTTGGGTTCCTCCTCTGATACCAATGTAAAAACTAGGCCCCACTAACAACATATACACCCCTCCTTAACATGATTGTGGGCCACCTTTAGATCACAACATCCTCATTGTGGGCTGGCACGTGCGTCGCAACGCGTGCAAATTTACAATATTTATTTACCTACTAACTACTGTAGAAGTGGCGAGCAAGGTCGAACCACAGAGAGAATGTGAGTAGACACTAGAAATGTCCTTTTGGAAGAATGTTCAGGCAGATGGGATTTAATTGTGTGATTAACATATAAGTTCTAAAAAATAAATGACTATTTTAAAAATAACTATTTAAATTAACAAAAACTGTCTAAGTGAACTAAGATATGAAAGAAACTGGTAGAGATGGAAGTGTCAGAGTCGTGACGTCCGTTCAAGTGCATGCAACGTTAATTATTTAATTCCCACATTTGAATATTTATTTATCCAGTTATCACCGATTCCAAATTTAATCAAAATACTATCTGGTATCTTTCTCTGATGTTAGATAGTATTTTAATGTTTACACAAATTATCCGTCATTCCATTCTCTGTCCTGATGAATATTTTGCGCGTCATTATAGCACTGAATCACTTGGTGAAATACGACGACCCGTTTCTCACAAAATCGAAGTATCTACTTGCGTAGGGTTCACTCACATGAGATCACTTATTCAGTATCATTCACACAAGTTTGAAGAAGCGCACACACAAAATATTAATTTTCCAATTAATATATTTATTTATTCAGAATTCGCTCACACGCTTGATCGAATTCCGAATAAATAAATTCTCTGGTGAACCCCCGTTCATGATTACTTATTAGGTATCACATGAATGAGCACCAAAGCATGTGTGAAGAGCCCAAATGACAATTAATTCAAAAACATATACAATTAATTAAATAAACATCAAATTAAAATCAATTTAAAAGGCAATCAAACATAGGAATAAATTAACGACATGCATTTACCATCAATTTTGTCACAACTCCGACACAAATGAATTAGCCTGCCATCGCGATGACACGACACATAAAATAATGAATAGAAGATATCACCATGATCGTGTCGTTGTTGTGATCAGCGCGAGATGCCATTAACGATCGCAAAATAATAATCATCGCTTCGCTCCGTGCATTTGCTGACGCCACACCAGAATCAAACCACCGCACCGCTGAAAATATAATATGATATGTGCTTGCTCTCGTCGTGCGACGTGAATCTCCGGAATCCAAGTGAACGTTCCGAACCTCCGCTGTGTTGATGATGTTGTATGTTGAAGTCGAAGGTGGATTTCCGCTGCTTCGGATTTATGAGAGCCCGCAGCTATGGCTGGTGTACCTGCTGCACCCTGAAGTGGCCGAGAAGGGAAGGTGGGGATGGCTTGAGGTGAGGAGGGCGCTGGTTATCCGAGGGGAATGGGGCGGCAAAGTCCAGCGGTATTAGGGTGAGAGGTTGGGGGCCGAGGGTGAGAGAAGGGAACGGAGGAGCAATGCGGTGCGGGGTCTTCAGATTGGAGGCGTGGAGCGGGTCCAGTGGGGTGACGGGCTGGAGATGGGAGGCGACCGGATGGGTATGGGAGGAGAGAATAGGGAGAGGGAGTGGGTCCGTGGTTGGTAGATGGGGGGCGGCGGGTAGAGGATGGGAGCCAAGGGGAGGCATGGGGTGGACAGGGGGAGCAGGGGGCGAGCGGGGTGAAGGGCTAGGGGAGATGGGGGGTGCAGGTGAGGGGAGAAGGGGAGTGCCGATGAGAGAGAGAGAGGCGGGCGGCTGGGTAAGGGAGTGCGGGGGAGAGGCTTCCAGAGGGGAGACAGCGGCTTAGAAGGTATATATGGGGCGTTTTGGGGAGTGGCGTCAGGATGGGGAGGGGTGAGAGTTGAAAATAGATTGGAGAGAGGGTATGGGTGAGTGACGTGGATAGGGGTAGGTTGAGAAAAAAAATGAGAAAAGGTCAAGGGAGGTGGGGTAGTTAGGGGGGAGAAAAATAAATAAATAAAAACAAAAAAAAATATTAAGTTTAAATTAAATAAAACTAATTATCTAACTAAGTTAAAAAAATGATAAATAATAATATATTAATGCAATGTAATTAAATATAATATTACTATTAAATATAATAATAAACTAATAATAAATACTATTTTATTAATGCAACCAAATAATGAAATAAAATAAAATACAAATTAAAATATACATACTAATAAAAATTAATAAAATAAACTAAACTAAAATTAGAGAAAATAATAATAATAATATAGTGTAAATATAATATATAAAATTAATATAACTAATAGAAATACTAAATAACTAATATAAGTATATAAATTAACTAAAAATTATCAAAATATCTAAACTAATACAAAACTACAAAAATAAACTAAAAATATAAAATTGGTTAAACTAATTAATTAAAACTAAGTTAGAAAATTATTAAATAAATGAAAAAATCCATGTACATCAAATCCCCCACACTTAAACTTTTGCACTCCTGGGAAAAACAATCTGAAATAAAACACAAGTGGTCCCGTAGGCAAATCCAACATCAAAATTACAAGTTCAAAATTTTTCATTCTCTTTCCTCATAAAATATATTGCTTCATTTAAAACTTCAATTTTCAAAAACAATTTTTCTTTCACTTGAATTCTTTTCAAAACAAGTACGTGCACTCATGTATCATGTGACCTACCTCACCATCACTCTCATCTCTCCGAAAATATTTGATCAAAGTCATGCTCACTTCTCGTACACATGCATGCTTACCATAGGCTTTCCATGAATTTCACATCTCTATAGTAGAAATCAAAAGAATTCACCAATCTCAAGGACTTTACATGAGGTTCAAATGTTTCTGAAGTTTTGGGACGGTGGTTTAAAAAAATTGACATCATTTTGGTAAAAAGGAGGGTTGAATCTTGAAATAAATGCATGATAAATGTCAATACAAATGTCTCCCTCAGATGTCTCCCTCAAACTCTCGCTCCCCCACACTTAAAACAATGATTTTCCCCAAGCATATGATAATACAATGTTGCGCTCTTTTTTCACTTTTTTTTAAGACACAACTCACTCAAATAATATGGTCAGAAAAAACTGGTGAGTATCAACTCAAAAACCCCATGAAATAAATGTCATACAATAATACCAAAGAATGGTACACAAGTAGCGTATACGCTATAACATCTCAATGAAGGTAGGTCATATAGAAAACTTCCTAGCTCCTGGAGTAATGAATCATCACTTTTATAGGTATCCCCAAAGTCGAGGGTTACCGCGTAATGACCACCAATGTACTCATTGTTGGAACCAAAAGCATTCTATATTCCTGTATCAAAATATATGTAATGAATGTGGCTACTGTGAAAAATAACTCATATGATCAGGATGGGATAATGTCACTCTATGTACATAAAATGACTCACTGCCCCTTGAAGAAACCTCTCCATGAGTAAATCTCTCCCCCACACTTGGATTGAAAATTATCATGCAAAAATTCAAGAAATTGGTAGGGAAGGGTATCGGGTTGGGCTTATCCTAAAATGATCCTTCATGGATTCTAAGGGCTATACGATGGAGAAAATGTATAGGTGGATCAGTGGGTCAATGGGGCTGAATAAACAAACAGATGCCTCGATCATTTTAGTGCAACTTTCAAAAATTCATATCGCTTTTATTGAAAAACATGGAAAGTTCTAGAAGACAAAACATGGTTGAGATTCCCTCAAGAAAAAGATAAATAAGAGATGATTGTAAAATGGCTCAGAGTCCTCATAGGTATGGAAATATAATGTTGGACAGCATAGGTGAGCATGAGTGCAAATAAGTGTCTCAAAAATATACAAGTTTTTGAAAAACATTTTTCGAAGCATGAAATAATATCAGCAATCATCTAAGTCATGAGATCAAAGATCAAAAGAATTCCAAACAAGAATCAGGTGCTCAAACTGCCTAGGGACACAAGTGGTATGTTCTCGACTGTATTGCCACAAAAATACAGCGGATTTCATGTGGGTTCATTAATGACAGGAATGTTAGTTTTTTTTCATTTTTCAAAATTTTCTTGTTTTTTTTTGTTTTTTTTTGTTAGTTTACATGGTGTTTTTTGAAGCATAAAATATGGAAAAAAATAAAACACTTCCCTGTGTAAGTGCATATTGACACGGAGAGGTTTTATGTATCCGATGAAGCTCCAAAAATGGTATACCTATAAAACCTACACATTGACAGCACATACTCGCATCATATCAAAGAAGTCACACCATAATCAAAATAATGTGGATGATAAAAATATTTATGATGGATTTAAATCCACTACAGTTCCAGGAGAAAACAGATTTTAGTAAATGCATGCCTTTTTATTTTATTTTATTTTTAAAGAAAACTAATTGAAATGAAATTAAATGCAGTGCAAAGAAAACAAACAAATGATGGTTTGCCTCCCATTGAGCGCTAAGTTTACTTCGTCTTCAGCCAGACGTTATTGAAACTCCACCAGGGTCGAACGGAAATGTAAACCATGCATCTGCTTCTTTTTCAGTAGGAGTGTGGAATCCATTCGTTGAAGATGAGTTTATCCTGCAAGCTGCACAAAATCTCAATGGAATCTTGTTAGAATAATGGATGTGTGGAATGAAATGAAAATATTCCAAATCACCAGGGAACGAATGTACCTCGCCTGTAGAAAGACTCATCAAATAATTAAATTTTGGGCAAAGGTCGTCAATAGAAGGATCAAGAAGATTACCTCTTTGAATGTGCATAGGTGAAAAAATGCATTTACCAGACTCCTTAAGTGGTTGTCTTATATCCATCAGATTCTTGAATGTAGTATCTGGGTTGATGATGTATCCCAATTCATTTTCACACCCAACCACTAGCACAGAGAAATCCACTGGTTTCCAACTCAAAACATGCTTGATGGTTTCATTGATTGTACCAAGGCCAAAAATATTGTTAGCATATGTGGGTATTTCAAGTGAAGTGTTTTTAACCTCAACGCATGGAGAAAGTGGCGCAGGATCAATTGGAGCAGATGACTCCATTATGTCAAGAATGACATCTTTTTCAAAATTTTCTTCTATACCTCCCTCATCATATCTCTCTGTTGGTATATGTTTCATCACAAACTCAGGATTCTCCAAGCAATCCCATTCTTCAATTGTTTCTAGAATATTATGAGTGTTCTCTACCACCAATGCTGATTGATTCTTTGACTCCAAAAAAGCTTCAGATGTCTCCATTTTAGAAAAGGTTTCAGACTCACATAGATTTTCAGAAATAGGTGATTCGATGTCATTTGAAGTGATGTCCTCTTGAGTGTGGAAATCTATTGTCTCTTGGTTCAATTATAAATCTATCATGGTAAAGAATGTTCCAAGTTCAATGTCATCTTCTTCCTCAAAAGGTGCGATTTGATAGACATTGAATGTGTCCTTTTTCACTTTGGGATGATTGGGTTGTGAACTCACAGAAGGACATGAAACCACATTTTCCAAGGGATTGTTATGTTCAACAGGGTGGAAGACTAAGCTCTCATATTCTTGAAATGTGATTAGATTGGAAGAATTTTTTTGTGATGGAGGGGAGTCATCAATTGTATGATAAGAAGGCAGATCAATCTCATTATCAGACTCGGGACATAGATGTTGTTCAAATGGAACCTCAATTGCACTCTCCTCAAAAGAATTGTTTTAAATTAGATCATCAAGTGGTAATGAAGCATCTAGTTCAGAAATATGATTTATTTGATTTACTAAATTCTTCAATTGATTTTCTATATATTTTGTTGAGGAAAGCAACTTTTCATTGCATTCATCTTGAAGTTCAAACCTCTGATTGGTCTCAGTGATAGCACAATGCAACATGTGCTCAATTATTGAATCATTTGTTTGAAATGAATTATCAAGTTCTAAATTTTCAGGAGTGCATTGACTTTGAAAATGATCAACAGATGTATAAGGACTTGTTTCATAGCATGGAAAAATATTCTCATATGGATCATAGCATGGACTTGAATAAATATCATTGAAATAAACGGGATTACCTGGATAGCTCATGTGCGGTGAATCATTATACGTCATACCTTGAGTCGGGGCTGCATAGGGCAGGTACTAGTTATAATTGTGGGGTGCGGCCCATGTCATTTTCAACTTCTGGGTGTCTTGAAAATCCCTGCAATGAAAAATTCCTAGAGTAGTAAACTATTTTTTTTAACCTAAATCACTCTTTTAAAGGAACTCCTAATGCTACTATTCTCCCCAGAAACGGCGCCAGAAATTTGGCACGCGCATTGCAACGCGTGAAAATTTGAAATATTTATTTACCTACTAACTACTGTAGAAGTGGCGAGCAGGGTCGAACCACAGAGAGAATGTGAGTAGACACTAGAAATGTCCTTTTGGAGGAATGTTCAGGCAGATGGGATTTAATTGTGTGATTAACATCTAAGTTCTAAAAACTAAATGACTATTTTAAAAATAACTATTTATATTAACAAAAACTATCTAAGTTAACTGAGCTATGAAAGAAACAAGCAAAGATGGAAGTGTCATAGTCGTGATGTCCGTTCAAGTGTATGAAATGTCAATTATTTAATTCCCACATTTGAATATTTATTTATCTAGTTATCACCGATTCCAAATTTAATCAAAATACTATCTGGTCCCGTTCTCTGATGTTAGACAGTATTTTAATGTTTACACAAATTATCCATCATTTCATTCTCTGTCCTAATGAATATTTTTCACGTCATTATAGCACTGAATCACTTGGTGAAATACGACGACCCGTTTCTCACAAAATCAAAGTATCTACCGGCATCGGGTTCGCTCACATGATATCACTTATTTAGTATCACTCACACAAGTTTGAAGAAGCGCACACACAAAATATTAATTTTCCAATTAATATATTTATTTATTCAGAATTCGCTCGCGCGCTTGATCGAATTTTGAATAAATAAATTCTCTGATGAACCCCCATTCGTGATTACTTATTAGGTATCACACGAACGGGCACCAAAGCATGTGTGAAGAGACCAAATGATAATTAATTTAAATACAGATACAATTAATTAAATAAACATCCAATTAAAATCAATTTAAAAGGAAATCAAACATAGGAATAAATTAACGACATGCATTTACCATCAATTTTGTCACAACTCCGACACAAATGAATTAACTTTCCATCTCGATGACACGACACATAAAATAATGAATAGAAGATGTCACCATGCTCGTGTTGTTGTTGTGATCACCGCGAGATGCCGTAAACGATCGTAAAATAATAATCATCACTTCGCTTCGTGCATTCGCTGACGCCACACCAGAATCAAACCACTGCACCGCTGAAAATATAATCTAATTTGTGCTTGCTCTCGTCGTGCGACGTGAATCTCCAGAATCCAAGCGAACGTTCTGAACCTCTGTTGCGTCGATGATGCTGTATGTTGAAGTCGAAGGTGGATTTCTGCTGCTTCGGATCTATGATAGCCCGTAGCTGTGGCTGGTGTACCTGCTGCACCTTGAAGTGGCCGAGAAGGGAAGTTGGGGATGGCTTGAGGTGAGGAGGGTGCTGGTTATCTGAGGGAAATGGGGCAGCAGAGTCCAGAGGTATTAGGGTGAGAGGTTGAGGGACAAGGGTGAGAGAAGGTAGCGGAGGAGTGACGCAGTGCGGGGTCTTCAAACTGGAGGCGCGTGGTGGGTCTAGCGGGGTGATGGGCTGGAGATGGGAGGCGGCCGGATGGGTATGGGAGGAGAGAATAGGGAGAGGGAGCGGGTCCGTGGTTGAGAGATGGGGGGGTGGAGGGTAGAGGATGGGAGCCAAGGGGAGGCGCGGGGTGGACAGGGGGAGTAGGGGGCGAGCGGGGTGAAGGGTCGGGGGGAGATGGGGGGCGCGGGTGAGGGGAGCAGGGGAGTGCCGGCGAGAGGGGGGGTGGCTGGGTAAGGGAGTGTAGGGAAGAGGCTTCCAGAGGGGAGGCAGTGGCTTAGAAGGGATATATGGGGAGTTGTGGGGAGTGGTGTCAGGATGGGGAGGGGGTGAGAGTTGAAAATATATTGGAGAGAGGGTATGGGTGAGTGATGTGGATAGGGGTAGGTTGAGAAAAAAATGGAGAAAAGGTCAAGGGAGGTGGGGTAGTTAGGGGGAGAAAAATAAATAAATAAATAAATAAGAAATATTAAGTTTAAATTAAATAAAACTAATTATCTAACTGAGTTTAAAAATGATAAATAATAATATATTAATGCAATGTAATTAAATATAATATTACTATTAAATATAATAATAAACTAATAACAAATACTATTTTATTAATGCAACCAAATAATGAAATAAAATAAAATACAAATTAAAATATACATACTAATAAAAATTAATAAAATAAACTAAACTAAAATTAGAGAAACTAATAATAATAATAGTGTAAATATAATATATAAAATTAATATAACTAATAGAAATACTAAATAACTAATATAAGTATATAAATTAACTAAAAATTATAAAAATATCTAAACTAATACAAAATTACAAAAATAAACTAAAAATATAAAATTGGTTAAACTAATTAATTAAAACTAAGTTAGAAAATTATTAAATAAATGAAAAAATCCATGTACATCATGGGCCCTACAACTCAACCCAAGTGGTGCAGCGCATTTAAGTCTGGTTTACTCCTCTAATACCAATGTAACAACTGAGCCCCACTGACAACAAATACACCCCTCCTTAACATGGTCATCAGTTCCTGGCCCACCAGGTACCACTAATTTCCCTGCAGACACATGGTCACCTCCCTAGGGCCCCCCCACATGCCTGAATGGGTCATTTGACTAATGGATGTCCCCACAGGCTAACACATTTTATTTTCAGTGTGCTTTGTCCTCACTCGAACACACCCTAAGAAACTTCCCAAAAGGTTACCAATATAGATCACTAATCCATACCAAGCATGCTCAAATATAAAGTTCTAACCATATAGGTTTCTAAAAGAAAGGTTCACCTTATTGGCATGAGTCATATTATTTAGTCATTTAACCCTTTATCATTCTGGGGTGTTACATTGTGTACCTCAAAAACATTCTTTGGTGTCTGCCAAGAGACTACTTCTTCTATCTTTTTAGGGTCAATGGATATTCCTGATTCAGAAATGACATGCTCAAGGAAATGAAATTATTATATCCATAAGTCGTACTTAAAAAACTTGGCAAGCAACTGATGTTCTCGCAATGTACTCAGCACAAATTTTCAAGTGCTCTTCATGGTCATTCCTTCTTTCAGAATAAACCAAAATAAAATAAAAAACACCACAATGAAAGAATATAGGTACCTATAGAAGATACAATTTATTAAATTCGTGAAAACTTTTAGTGCATTAATTATACCAAAAGGCATGATGACATATTCATAACAACCATAGTGACTTTGAAATGTTGTTTTTAAAATATCATGTCTACTAACTCTAAGTTAATGATATTCTGAGTGTAAATAAACTTTAGAGAACCATTTTTCTTCCTTAAATTGGTCAAATAGGTCATCAATCCAAGGAAGAGGATATCAACTTTTAATAATATCTTGATTAAATTTATGATAATAAAGACATAACTAGAGAGTAACATTTGTCATCTTTATGAACAAAACTGGTGCAGCCCAAGGTGATGTATTAGGTTTGATAAATCCTTTACTTTCCAAACCTTCATGCTACGCCTTTAGCTCTCACAACTTTTCCAGATCAATCCTATAATATGATAAAGAAATATTAATTTTTTCCAAGAGTATGTCGATAGTAAATTTGATTTACCACTTGAGTGGTAACCCAAAGAAATCATTTGGAAAAACATCTGGGTATCAATCCACTATAACAGGAAGAGTCGCATTCCCTCTTTCATTAGTAATTATCAAGTTCATTTCTACTAATTGGCCTGATATTTCTCTGTCTAATATCACTAGAGGTCATTATCTACCTTAATTTATATCCCAATCTCCCTTGAATACATGAAAAGATCCATCCATGGATGTAAATGTCATGTGTCGAGCATAGCAGTCTATATAGGCTTTAAACCCAACCATCCAATTCATACAAAAGATCAAATCAAATACATCAATCTATATGACTATAAACTCATAGAGAAACTACACTACATAAATTGTAATAAAATATTATGGTCATTTAGACCCTATACACTCCCACTTTCCAAGGGGTGTCTTGATATTCATGACATGATGCATCATTTCCATATGAAATCCTAATTGTTTAACCATATAAGAAGCAAGGAAATAATGTGATACACCAGTATCAAAAAATATATGCATAGAAGTGAAGTTTAGAAGAATGGTATCTCCTACCATAGAGGTACCTAGTTACTTGCTCACAATAGCATGTTCTTATCCATAAATTTGTCACTCTGATGTCACAAGATAGATCTGGATTCACTATTGAGGTGTCAACTGAGAAATCGAAGTGTTCCTGGAAGTGTCCTAGTTTACCTATGTATGTGGACGTGAATTAGTCTGATGGGACTATTTCATCCAAGCATATGAAGTCTTAGGATATATCTAGCATGTTCCACCCTATAATCTTAGAATTTTATGACAATACTTCTTGATATGGCCTTCCATGCCACAGTGGTGGAAATTCCTTGGTGGTGTAATACATTCTTTCCTCATGTGCGTCAATATGACACATTGGAAATAGCCTAATTTAATATCATATCTTGGAGTAAAATTAACTAATTATGTAGTTTGAGTTTGGGGTACACTACCTCTATGAGAATAAATATCTCTTATTCTCTTATTTTCGACACTAAAGATGAAAACTATTCCCATGGGAACAAACAAAATACCTCTAACAGAATTCCCAACAAGATTTATTTTGACCACTATTGCCCTGTTATCCATATCTGTATAATATATAATACAAAGAATGGTTATCTTGGATAGAATCTATAGTCTTAATCCTGACTCAAAGATGTGCACCTTCAAGGATGCACTAATAGATACCTCCGAGTCGAAATGAACCAAGTTCATAAACTTTGTTGAATATTCTATCATAGAGAGGTTTTCTTGCTTTAAGCTGAATAAATCTATGGTTATTTCTATTTTGAAAGTGTGGGGGTAGAATTATTTATTGAAAAATTCCTCAAAGCCCTCCCACATAAGTATTTGGTCGTCTTTATCTTGGATAGTTAAATCCCACCATTGGCATGCAAGATCTTACAACATATAGGTTTTCAACTTAATTTTAATCTCTTCTAGTGTACCAAGAAAACCAAATATTTCATTTATTTAGTTTATCTACACTTCTAATTTTTCAGGTTCATAATCCCCTCAAAACACAAGTGGATTATGCTTCTGAAACTGTACTGAATGATACATTTTCCTTAGTTCATCATTTTGATTTCCTCTATCAATATCTTGAATGCTTTCACAATACTCTTCACAAGTTATTGGTTCACCTATGATTTAGGTGCAACCATATTTTCAGTAGCTTCTTCTTACTAGTTTCTATGATGTCTTCCTCATACCATTTTCTATAAGTAAACAATACACCATTTAGAATATTTCTCTCTAGGAACTAAAGGCTTGAATAATTTACAAAACAAGATAACGAATTATCATTACTAGAATAAATAACTAGTGAAACCATCATTTAAAAGATCAACCATTTTATTTTATTTTTTAAAAAATAATTTGAACAATGGATGAACAATACAATCCTAATGGGAAGTCTTACTATAATTCATGGTATGTAATAATCATTGGTTAAACCCACGACGATGAGATAAAAACACTCCTAGAAGTGTGTTATAACACTTTTGTATCCAAACCACTATGTTAACTTGAATTTCAGTATAAAAAGGTTAGCTATGCCTTTTTATACTCTACATTTCAAGTTCTGACAATCTTATCTCCTTTCTACCAACCCAATTCAAATACCAGACAAAAGTAATACCAAATGTAACCCAAGGACTAAACACACTGATACCATTTGTAACACCCTACCCCTCCTCATTGTCTTAAGTAGAGGTAAAGTGCTATTGGCCTTAGGTGATATCCACAAGACACCAAAGGATGGAAATAAATGTCATGGGAATTAGAGGATATTAGGGGGTGATTTTTCCTAAAAAACATACAACATGTCAAGAGACATACAACATCCTAAAATAGACTAAATGATGCACAATAATAAACCACATAACTCAATACAATACCAATATATAATAACATCATAGTATGGTAGAAAAAGAAATAAAAGTGAAAGGCTAAGATTCTAAGTAGAAATATATTGGCACTAAAGTGGCATTGTCTCAAACCAAGATGTAACACTCCTAAGCTCCAACTTCAAAAACTAAACCATGATTTCATATACCATCACTATAGAAGTGTGAAACATGAACCTTATCTATATCTCGTTAGATGACATCTACAAATGCATAAAAGTGCCTAAGAAGGTGGTGGGTATAAAACTTAGTAGGATTTCCCCAAATTCTTACCATCACACGCCACTAGGATAAAAATAGGTTATTACATTTTATAAAAATATGAGATAATAAGAAAATAAAAACAATCCAAACTATAAATAGATTCATATAATAAAACATCAAGATAAAGCCTTTTAAACCATTTCCTTTCCATTAGAATAACCATCACATTACACACCCATCCACACACACAATTCATGCATCCATGGACCTCTCTATACTCGTGAGTGGTGAGTCCACCTATCATCAAGCCGTCATTTAGTGACTAACTCCACAATGGTACTTTTGACCATGATCTATACTGAATTATCATTATTTGATGGTGGTACTTCCAACCATTACCCATCCCAAATTATAATTATTTTATAGTCTTACTTTGACCATTACCCATCCCACATGATCATGAACACACACCACACATTTATGACAAAATTTCCAAGAAAATGTTTATTTAACAAAATCCCATCTTTAAAAACCTACCCTTTTGAAATCATATCAATAGGAGTTTTACAATAAATTCCACAAAATATTTCCAACACAACAAAACTGTGATTTAGAAAAGATCATTCCAAAAAGCTCTATAATGGTAGAGTGGGAGAGAAGCCACCAACCTCGATATAATTAGCACAAAGGATTCGATATGATTTCGTAGATTAAACCTTTGCCTCCTGTTCCTTTACCAAAATACAAGAAGATATCATTAACTAAAATCTGAACCCATAGATCCAGGTATAATAATACTAACCTATGGGTCCAAACAATCCAACACAATGAGATCTAACACGATAAGGAATAATTGGACTCTAAACTTTGATTCCACAAACAACCACTCAAAGATTCGATGTAATTGGAGTTTGAAAGTTAAAAATCTCCAAAATTCACTTAAGGAAACCCTAGGATCCGAGAGGGAGAATAATCGGATGTGTGAGAACAAAATACACATTATCAGTATCTAAAATTTTTGGGCACAAGGATTTACATGACATGTAACCCATATTCACATCGTGTATTTTCACGAGGCCACATACACTGAAATTTTCATCACCTCAATTTTTATTTTTTAGAAAAACAATTACACAACGTGAATAACTTACATAACATGAACCAGTTTCATGCTATGGAAAATATTCACAACATTTATCCCCAAAAATTTCATGTCGTGTAAAAGCTACATGAAATGAATTTGTTTTTTAGGATTTCCTAGTAACCAGACTCATTATTTTCCCCTCTTAACACTTCCAGTTAATTAATCCAAGACTCCAATAATAAAAGAAAACTCATCAAATGACAATTTACCTCAAAATGGGGGTGCAACATGTAGGTTTTCCAACCCGTATTCCCTCACCTTGATCCTTGGGTTTTGATGACTGCTCATTAATGATTGGTATATGTTATTAATGATATTGAGCATACTTGTTGTCCATACTAAAAATAATAGCTATTGGGAGGCTTTCTTGTGTATTATTTGATATTCCTTGATACCCTTGGTGTGTTGTTGTGTAATCATACCATGAATAAAAGGATAATGAATGAATATTTGGCTAATAAAATGGTTTCCCATGGAATCTGGTTCTTGTGATAATGACTATACTAAATAAATAGGTATTATGACAAAATACTCTAAATAATTGTGGAATTCATGATGTGGTTTTGTTATGTTTTGTTGTTGGTTGTGTTTCCTTATGTGGATTAGGTTGTTGTACGATGGTAGGAGTGGTCGGATGGGTTGTGTGGTGTATAGGGCTACGATGCGATGTGGTTGGTTAGCATGGATGTGATGTGGGCAGTTGTGAGATGTGGTTCATAGAGGTTGTTGTGTGTGGTGGAGATGATGTGTGGTGCACCATGGTTGTGGTGCATAGAAGTTTTGGTGAACATTGGTTGTGGTGCGTAGAGTTTGTGGTGCATTAAGGTTGTGGTGCATGGTGGTTATGGTGTATAGAGGTTGTGGTGCGTAGTGGAGATGATTTGTGGTGAAGATGTATGGTGAAGTTGTACCTTTTGGTGGTATAGTGCTATGAGTATGTGGTCTTTGTTTCATGATGGTTTGGATGGTGTAGCACAGTGGAGATAGTTGATGTGATATGGGTTAGTTGTGGTGTGTCATGGTTGTGTTAGTTGCTTGGTTAGTAATGGAATAAATTATGATGTTAAATAAAATGAGTAAATGAATGTGTTGGTAATTGAATATAATGGGATTTAAGTTGATTTTTGGTAAATAGATTAATGAATAAAATTGGTGGAGTGTATAATTGGAAGTGGTAAATGTTGTGTGTTCATGTTTGGTGGTGTGATGTATTCTATATAGTGGTGGTAGTGGTTATGGTGATTGATGTGTGGTACAGTAGTGGTGATGTGGTGTGCGTTGGTGCAATTATTGTGAACCCATAAGTTGGGTAATGTGTTTTATCTATGTATCATGTATGTTTATTCTATTTCTATATACTCCCCGCCCAAGTTGGATAATCTTTCCAACTCTCTAATGTTTTGGGTTATGGGTGTTTTCCCAAACATCCAAGATAGTGGTGATACAGATGGATGGATACCCCCTCTTCATTGCCCCTCCTTCAGTTGTGATGGACCAGGTGTCTATGAGTGAGATGTGTAGGTTTCTTTGGGAAATATGTGGTTGTTGTGGCTATAATGATATGTGATCGACTAGGTGTATTTGGGTGAGATGTGTTGTGATGGACCAGGTGTCTTCAGGTGAGATGTGATGTGATGTTACCTGATACTAGCACTAGATGTTAGACCCTGCGAGAGTGGGGTGGGTAGGGATGCATCCTGACCCACATCAGAGATGGTTAGTATGATATGTTATGTGATGTGATGTGATGTGATGTGATGTGGTGTTCATGGAAGATATGGGATCATAGGACATTCAATGTTGGGTGTGAGAGTAGTAAATCAGTGGGGAAGTGGCAGCAGGGTGCCTTAATTTATTATTCTCTTGATGTTATATTACTATATCGAATGTGTGATTTGGTGAGTGAGCCATAGTGAGTATGGGTTTTGTTAGTTGGCATGTTTAGGTGCTTGTCGTTTCTGTTGTTTATTCACTAAAGCATTAGCATTCTATGTTTACATGTGCACTTGAGACCTTGGTTATTCCCCTACTGAATATACATGTTTTCTTACCCTATGTATATAAACTATTTTTCAGATTTCTAAGAGGAATTTAGGTACTGATTTGGAAATTACTATTTGGGTTAGAGTTGTCGTTGAGACACTTCTATAGACTTGTCTTTTGGTATATATAAGTGACTTTTATATGTATCAGTTTTACTTTATTCATACATTATGGGATGGATTTGGGTTTATTTTATATTATCTTTTGTTGTTATTTAGTGTGTTTTTCTCCTACCTCTCGATCATGTTTTATTATAGAGGTTGATGTCTCCCATATATGTGATAATTTTATACCCTTAGTGCTAGTCATCAACTCGGGGCCTACTGGAGGCGGGACTCAAGAGTCATTATATCTCTTCCATAATTATGGTGTATTTGGAGGGAGGAGATCCTAATATAGTGGTATTATAGGTATGGTTGAGATATAGGACAGATTTTGGAGTTTGTAACTATGAGGTTTGCATGGGTTTATAGGGAAATAGTTCAAGTTGATCTTAGTGTGTGACATAGGCCAGGGAGACTAACTAGACCATGGGATTTTAGAGCCCCCCGTGATCAAGTGCAAGAACTCTAAGATTATTTATTGTGTTAGTTTTTTTAATTGGATTGTTGTGGGAAAATAAAATGAATTAAATAAATAATATTTGATAAAATTTCATGCTACCAGGCTTAGGACTACTCTTTACTTTTCAGGAATGGAACATGTTCATCATTTGTGAGTGGATCAGGTAGTTAAAGTTCAACGAGATTATTTGGTTGATCATTGGAGGTTTGAACTAATATAGGATAATGAGGCATGGTGGAGGGCCTTATGTGCCTTTTAAAGAGAGATCTTGGGAAATTATGAGGGGAGCATCACTGATCTGGAGGCAAAGCGCTAACAGGGGGATCTTGAGATCACTTTCAGTTTGATCTGAGCATGGGATAAGTTATGGATTCCCTTGGTAGTTAGTCATATGTGAGGAGCTACACATTAGTGGTGTACTTTGTTTCTTGGTGTTCATAAGGAGGAATACATGTTGTGGCCCGACTTTTAGAGGGAGTTCCGAGTGCAGTTCCTATCATTGATGATGAGGGAAGCAAAGAGGTAGGATTTTCTCTCCCTTAAATAGAGGATCTTGAGCATGAAGGAGCTGGGAATTATGTTCAAGGACCTCCTAAAATTTTATCTAGATGTTTTCCTAGATAAGAATTCTAGATCATGTCATCTAGAGGATTATTTTCACCCAGTTACTAGGTATGTGGTCACTCTATGTACACTCCCTACATATATGGAGGTGTATAAAAAGGAATAGGTTGTCGTGTGGATGCTTTTCTTGGGATTTGAGCCTTGAGAGAGTGGATAGTAGGGTGCCTCAAGGAGTAGGAATCTAGGTAGTGGGTTGTGTTTAGGCTTCACGGTTTTGATCAGTGAGGAACCAAGTGTGGCAGATCTCCTTCCATCCTTATGGGGCAGGTGGCTCTCAAGCACCTACTAAAGGATTTATATTTTCATGATATGTCTATAGGGGATATATTAATGGCTAGTCCTAGTGTATGACAACTCAGGGATTCTAGTTTCAAGTGTGTTATCAAGCCCCTTTTTGGTAGAATAAACAGTTGCCTCCAAGAAAATTTTAGTAGCAGGGATTGTCGATGCTTTTTTGGTAGCCCAGAGTAGATGGTGTTGGAAGAGGTCATTCTCATTATAGTCTCCATCCATAGGTACCTAGGCTATAATGTGGTCATGGAGGTCAGAAAAAGAGTGAAATATGAGTTTTTCATGGTTATATGCACACATTAGAGGTGGCAATGCCAAGAGTTTTTTGAGGTACAGTTAGTTTATTGTCTGCCCTTATTTGTGATTTTTTTATTTAGGAGCTTTTCACTCCTTTATTTCTCGTGATTTCATCCATATGTTAGGACCAAATATGGAGAGACTTCCAGTGACTTTTTTTATCTATTCTAGTTGGAGTTCAAGATGTTTTGTTTAATGTATGTCTGGGATGTAGGATAGTGATGGGGCAGTACCAGTTTGTGGGAGATTTCCTCTTGTTACAGATACATCCATATGATGTTATCCTTGGAATGGATTGGATTCATTTTGTGTGTGCAGTCATTGACTATTTCTAGAGGATATTTTTTTCAATGTGGAGGGCCAGGGAGTGGTGTTTGTTAGTGAGCGAGGTTATTGGATCGGTAATAGGCAAGTAAAGTCTCTTTTATCCTAGTTGGTGGAGATTTTAGTGGGAGATTAGGTAGGGGAAGTTTCCATGATTGTGGAGTACCAATATGTCTTTCTAGATGACGTTATGACCCAAACCACCCAACGTGGCATTGAGTTTGGGATATAATTGCAGTCATGTACTTATCTGATTTTGATGGCTCCTTATCAGATGGTGTCTATGGAGTTGTACGAGTTGAGGTTACAGGTGGATGATCTGATTTATAGGGTTTTCATCTACCCAAATGTGTCCCCTTAGTGTGCTCCATTATTATTCACCAAGAAGGTGGACGGTAGTCTGAGGTTGTGTATAGACTATCGGAGGTTGAACTAGGTAATGATCAAGAACGGTTACCTTCTTATGAGTATCAATGATATGTTTGAAAATATTAGAGGATCTAGTTGGTTTTCTAAGGTTGACTTGTGGTCTGGATATCACCAGTTGAGGGTGGATGATGAGGATATCCTAAAGACTGCCTTTAGGTGTAGGTATGGGTACTTTGAGTTTGTATTCATGTCGTTTGGTGTTATTAATACACCATTTTTGTTCATGAGACTCATTAAATATATGTTCCATGAATTCCTACACTAGTTCATCATCATATTCATTGATTATATCTTGATCTAATCGAGGTCAGAGTAAGAGCATGTCAAGTATCTCAAAGCTATTTTACAGGTCCTTTGGCACCACCATATCTATGGGAAATTGTACAAGTGTGAGTTATGGACATGAGAGGTGTGTTTCCTTATACATGAGGTGTCTCGGTAGGGTGTGGAAGTGGACTCATTGAAGTTCAAGGTAGTTTTTTCGTAGGAATCACCCAAGAATGTGGCATAGGTTCTTAGTTTCCTTGATCCCACAGTTTATTATCGAAGGTTTGTGTCTGATTTATCTTGAATTACATCCTCATTAACAGTGTTTACTAGGAAGTACTGGGCTTTTGTGTGGAGTAATCAGTTATAAGAAATGTTCGATTACCTAAAGTAGTAATTGGTTAGCGCTCTAGTGATTCAATTTCTAGAGGAGGGTGTATTGTTTGAGTTTTTCTGTGAAGAATCCTGTTTGGGATTGGGATGTGTGTTGATGCAGTAGAGAGGGGTGATCTATTATGGTCCTATACATTTACGTCCCCATGAGCGTAATTATTTCACTCATGATCTAGATTTGGTAGTGGTTGTGTTTTTGCTAAAGTTATAGTAGAATTACCTAATCGACAAGTGGTTTTTGGTTTTCATAGACCACAAGATCCTGAAATAACTTTTCTATTAGTAGGATCTAAATCTATGCTAGTTAAGTTGGATGGATTTATAATAATATTGTGATTTTTAGATCACTTACACCTCAATAAAGGGGAATGTGGTTACTGATGCATTGAGTTATAAGTCTTAAGGAGATGTGGCTCGGGGGTCTATTGATGTTTGTAAAGGGATGGAGGAGCTTGAAATGATGCATCTTAACATCATATAGAGAATTGGATAAGGTTTTATTTATCAAACAACTATGGATTAATTCTTTATGCAATAGGTAGAAGAGTCTCAGTGAGGAGACTAAGAGGAAGAGGTGATGCATGACCATGTTGGCCATGGTGATGCTCCTGGTGGATGGTCAGAGGATGGCTAGAACTGGATGTAATTCCAAGAGAGGTTATTTTTTCACAGGCAAAGTGAGAGGTAGTTCTATGTGAGTTTCACACCTCACATTTAGTGGTATATCCTTGTGTGACCAATAAGTATCATATTTTTAGGAGACAACATTGATGGTAATGGATGAAATGGTTAGTGGAAAATTTTGTGGTAAGGTGTCTGGTTTGTCAACAAGTGAAAGTAGAGAACCGTGTTCCTGGAGCTTTATTGTAGTACTTGGATATCCCTGAGTGGAAATAGTAGGACATATTAATGGATTTCATCACCAGGTTACCCTAGTCTTAGGGATGTTGTTATGTAGTTTGGGTGATAATAGACTGACTGAAGAAGTTATCTCATTTTTTGTCCATCCGTGAATCAAGTTTCATGAATGTTTTTGTGAGGTGGTATATAGATGATGCGGTTAGGATTTATGGGGTAACAAAGACCATATTATTTGATTGGGATCCTCATTTTACCACGTTCTTATATAGGGGATTGTAACATGATTTTGGATCTTAGTTTCACCTTAGCATTTCCCTCCACCCTTAAACAGATGATCAGACAGAGCAGACCATCCAGACGTTGGAGGATATGTTAAGATCTTTCATCTTGGACTTTGAAATATCATGGATAAGGTATTTTCCTTTGGTTTATTTTGTGTACAACAATAGATATCTTTCATCCATTGGCATGAATGTGTTTGAGGCATTGTATGAAAGGTCCTTTCATTCACTATTCTGTTAGATGGAGGTTCAAGAAACAATAGTTATTGGTCTTGATGTGGTGTAGAGAAAGACCGAGAAGATCCAATTGGTTTCAGAGAGGATAAGGGAAATATAGGATCATCATAAGGCATGTTTTGTTTGTAGGAAGAGACCCCTGGAGTTTGAGGTTGGTGACCATGTGTTCTTGAGAGTCTACCCTCGATGTGGGCAGCGAAGGTTTGGTAGGGGAGTAAGCATTCTTCCTGGTTTGTTGGGCCCTTTGAGGTGTTGGGGCAAGTTGGAGAAGTGGAATATAAATTGGAATTTTCACCATGGTTATATAGGATCCAAGATGTTTTCCATGTGTCTTAGCTTTGTCAATATCTTCATGATGACTCATGTCATTAGCTAGGGGGGTTAGATATCGAGGATGGTGCGATGTTCGTGGAGTGGACAATAGAGACCTAAAATCGTTAATTGAGGGTGTTTCATGGATAAACCATTACCTTGGTTTGTGTGTTGTAGAGGCATGGTGACCTGGATAAGAGTATATAGGATCAAGAGATATAGATACATTCCCAGTCCCCAGATATGTTTTGAGTTTTTCTTTGATTTGTTTATTTTTTCCTGGATAATGTGATGTTTGGATATTATTGTGTTGTGATATGTGATGTTTTCTTGATATATGATAGGTAATAAAGATTATGACATATGAAAAATGGAATACCTAATTCCTAATCAAGAAACATTATACCTTGACACAATTAAAACCATGCAGTCAAGTCAGCACCGCCCAAAGTAGATAATATCTTGACATTGAAGGTGGAATTCCTTGACTTCTGTGATCAGGGAAGTGTTGTGTATTGGTTGTGATGGTGGTTGGTTTGGGTTGTGTGTAGGTTGATATTTTGATGTGGATTGTAACATCCCCCAATCTATAACTCTCTCACATTTTCAGAAAGGGTTGGTAATGAAACTTCAAGTGTGCCTCTTCATATGCCAAAGGCTAGCGACTAGTAGTGATGGTGTGATCAGTATAATGGGGAGACTATACCCCTGGTATAGAGTTACATGGCAGTGGAAATAAACAATATAAATAACATAATTTGAGTAATATAAAATTATAAACAATATATCACACCACTGATAAATAAAAGGAGGAACAAATAAACCAATAGTAATGAATCATGTAATGACATCCTGAGATGTAATTAAATGTCATGTTGGAAGAAATACAAAATAAAATACTAGCATACTCAAATAAAGACTCAAAATTTCTTGATCTCAAGCTGCATGTCAGTCCTTTCTCCAAACCCCATCCCATCTAGCAAGTAAATAATCAACAATAATGTCTCTTTCCCTTGTCCAATCCTGCATCCATAAAATCTGCTCGGGTACCAAACGGCGGCCTAAATAGGGCATGAGTAAAACTTAGTAGGTTGACACCACCATGTCCAAACATAACTAATTTGATAATAAGTATATGAAATAATTGATAAATTGGTGTATTAATTAATCAATTAATATAATATTACAATCAGCCTACTTCGGCACCATGTCGGAATGTCTCTGGGCATGTAACACAATCATGCCAACCATAAACACATATCCAAATAACCTATTTTGGATCCATGTCGGTATGTATCTGATCATATATCCCAACCATGCTAACCATAACCATATATCCATGGAAAATTTACACAATTCTAGGCCAAACCCACTATATAATAATTTCATCATGTGTCACTAGGCATAGCCCACTATATAAGCATTTCATCATGTGTTGGGGCATAACCCGATATATAATCATTTCATCATGTATTAGGGCATATCCCAGTATATAATAATTTTAACATGTATTAGGGCATAACCCAATATATAATCATTTTATCATGATAACACAACAAGTCTTAATAGCAAAGATATCACAATATCACATCATAATCCATAATGGTTAATTATGCAAATTACCATTTATCTTTAAATTACACTTTCATTTATATTACAATTTATCAATATTCATCTCAATAAAAAATCCATACCTAGGCATTCTATATCAAGAAATCAACTAAGGTCTCATGTCATGTTAAACACACTTTAATTCATTAGTCAATTCATTTATAATTAAGGGTTCTCTCACCCGAACGATAGCTATATTCTAGGTCATAAACAATTGGATCCAAAGGGATTCCAAGGAATAATATAATTCATCATTTAATTAATTTAGGCACAAGTCATCTTGGCGTAATCGTAATATTTCACATACTTTGCAATTAAACAGATCATAGGGTTAAGGTTTAGACCCCCTGTATTTAACTGGAGATTAACACAGTGCTTCCAAAGGTTAACACCAATGAGGAAGAAGGTGCAAAAGAGTGAAAGAATAACCCAGGTCAACCCAGTTCAATATCACAACCAAAATAAGTCCAAGGATTCCACCACCATAATGGAGAACAATGGAAGAGGAGGGGAAAACCAAATCCAAAGACTTATCAGGGATCTATCACACAAACAAGAAGTTTGGAAAGGAGGATGGTGCTCCAAAATCACTTGGAGAACCATCCTAAGTAAGTAAACTAGTGAAAAAAAGACGATTTAACGTCGATTTTTAAACGAATTCTATACATGTGATGTAAACAAATAGGTTTTCAGGGTCTGTTTTTTAAAAAATGACGCTGAAAATGATAGTGTTCTTAGTTTTTTGTGTCGGTTTCCTATAAAAATTGATGTTGAAAACCGTGTTATTTTATTTTAATGATTCAACATCGGTTTCTATAAAAACTAACGCTGAAAGTTTAATAAAATAGAGATATGTGAATATTACATCCACATAATAATCAAAATCCCTGTAATAAAAAACCATTATACAAAAATCAAAAATCATGTAACATTGACTAAAAATCTACAAAAAAATAGATAGTTTTATCTAGTTAATCAAAAAAATATCTATGCATCTGTATTATAAAGTAGAATTAAAAAAATACATACCTGAAATTTACAACATGATGATTGTTGGTTATTGTTGAAGCATTTGTTTGATATCATTACATTCAAACACCTATTATAACAAAAGAATTATATGTTTTTTGAACATATTTTATTAGGAAAATGTAATAGTAATCATAAACATAAGAATATACATACCTTAAATCATAATCATACTAAACAAGTAGTTCGCAAACAAAGATCGAAGATGGTTAAGATCTTCTTGCGTATACGAATCGACATCATTAAATTTCTAAAATTTCATTGAATGATATAAGATTAAAAAACAGAATACTATGATAGAAAATATAAAATAATTAATATGAATAAACTCATCATAATCAGTATTTTCACCAGCTATGATTATCTCATAAATGAATCGTAGAACACAATAACCACATTAGATATATCCTTGTTGACGATGTCACTGCAGTTAATAAAATGGTAACTTGATAATGAAAACAAATATATATATATATATATATGCATATATATATATATATATCCAAAAATAAAAATAATATCTAATATAAAAAATAATTACCTTTACTTTCACATATTTGATTGCATTAAGATTTTCTATTGACAAGTGATCTTTGTTAAATTTTTTCCATGACCTGAATTTTCATACATAAAAACTAATAATGAATATATAAACAATGACAATTAAACATAATGAGAATATAAAAAACAAAAAACTTATTTTCTAACAAGGTGGAAAATTTTTTATGAACACCACCAAATAAAGAGAAAAACCAATATAATGTGTTTTTATTTGGGAAGAATACGCCTATCATCCAATGCCCCCTATAATACAAAAAGTTCAAATTTAATGACATTATAATGAATATTAGCTCATAATTATGTTTATGCTCTTACCCATCCATAAATGGCATAAACCGACACCCAATATTTTTCATTAATAACCTCTCACATATATATGTCACTCTATTTTCAATCGACACATATTGCACATCCATTGAAATATATTCTAGATCTATGAAACCATAAACATTTGTACTATTATTTTGAACAAGTACCATGTGTAGATACCAAATTAAAAAAATAATATAGTCAGTTAATTTAAATCCTCTTTAATTAAAAAATATATAAAAATTGAAAGGTCAACTTACTTACATAGAAAACAACTAAAACACATTCACAGTGAGATCTTTAAAATAAATTAGATCCATGATATATTTGAAAAATATTCTCAATGGATAGTATCTTCCATATATATTGGATGACATCCAAAACTCATAAATATTATCCAAGGAACAAGAAACTTGAGATAATATTTCTTTCCCATTAGAAATATCTGAAGTATCTACATTTGTTTGTTCCTGAATTTTTTGTTTCTTTGGTGCTATTTCTTTGGATTTCATATACTACTATATATGTTAAATGTCAGAAAAAATTATAAGTAATTTTCAATTAGATGTAATTAATATTTAAAAAAACATACCTCATATGAAATATGACATATAAGGATAGATGGCCAAAGTAAAAAAATGATCCATACAATCCCAAACTCTGTTAATCTCTACAGTAGGGAATAGTAATAGAGTAGTATGATCAATAATATCATGTATCGGTACTCTAACCTGACCCATCTGAATAGGTTGGTGATGTAAAAAATCCCCCAAAAAAATATACGACTCCAAACACTACAATATGTACATTGGGATATCCTACATACAACTCACAGTATAAGGTTGGGTCCGAGCAAGGAGGTGGAGGATATGAGTAGGCAGGCTAGGAAGGCTGGGTGGGCTGGGAAGGTTGTACAAATTATGACCATCTCATCATTTGTTCTAACATAGCCTTCTACATATCTACTTGAATTTGATCACCCACGGACTATTTCATATCTTTCGGCTAAGCTTTTAAGGATTCAATTTCTAGGTCTCTTGATTGCTTACTTTGATGAACAAACACTTTTTGAATACTAACATCTGCCTCATATCCTATCATGTAGCTGGGGTGTTATGGATTTCCTAATATAGTGGTTAGGATGTCCATCTTACCCTTAGGTATAAAAGTTCCCTATATAAATTTCTCCTGAATTTTATCCTGAAATGAAAAATGAAAATGTCATATTATTGTTATTAATTTATAAATTATAAAAAATCATGAAAAATAATAATTACTTACTTACAATTCTTTCAGATACTTATTTAGCTTTCTCTATAAGATATTTTTCATTTTTTTTCTTGCTCTTTTACATTTATTATGGAGGGTGGGTGGAGTTGGAGGACTGAATTGGACCTCATCAGAACCACTAGTGGAGTGAGCTCTTAGTGCTTCAAAATTTTCATTAATCATTTTTTCTCCAATAAATGATACCCTCTATGTGATAAAGTATAAGGGTAAATATTCTATAACTGAATGTTTTGATGGGACTTCCTGGAGGCCTATTATATAAAATTTAAACTAATAAGTAATTAGGTGCATATGTAAGAAATTTTACAATATAATATAATATAATTATCATACTTTAAATGTTTCATCATGTCATGTGGAAACAAATTTCCTTCATATATCTTCATATAAAAATAGATACTTGAGGAATAGGATTTCATTTTTCCTCTTTCCAAACACATAATTTTTTTATCAACTTCGTTTTGAAATCCCTCAATCGAACTGCCGCTAAAGTAATATTTTCTTAACTCTTTTGTTTCTTCAAAATTTAATGTCATCTGTAGTTGCATAACATAAATATTAATGATTTAAAATATATCATATTCAAAAAATGAGATAAAATAAACCAATTGAGATATTTTACCTTCACGGCCTCCCAAATCTGATGTATCACCGTCTTGTCAACAGACTTCCAATCAGGATATAAAATGTTTATCCTAAAATAGATCTTCATGCCGATATAGCTAATAAATTTTGTTTCATTTTGGTCAGTTTCATTATTATTATCATCAAAACGAATATATAATTTCTCTTCTCCATGAGAAAGTGATAGTTTTAGTAAACATGTAATGCCATGTTTACCAACTCGATGATTAGATTTATGAATACTAAATGTAGAAGACTCTCCTGTTAAAGTCTCATCAGTAGGCCTACAATTATTTTTTTTAAATTAAAAGTTAGCTTTCATTAGCTAATTATATTACTATATATTTAATAATATGAAAAAACACAAATACCTCGATACATGTTCATCTATGTCTAAATCTATATCTATCATTATAATGGGAAAATGTAGTGAAATTATTATGTACCTAAATATTGTTAGACAAGTCAGTAATTAGAAAACATGAAAATAGAAATATGTAAGTAAAAAAAGTGGCATGCATGTGTACATTTTAAAAAATATAATTTTATGATTCTTGACCAAAAAAAATATGCAAGGTGAACTATTAAATATAAACATTACTTCTAAAAAGACATAAACATTTAAAATTTCAATATAAAAGTTTGAAAAGGTGTTCTCATATGCGTAAATTAAACCAAAATTTAATAAGGTATGTCAGGTGTTTCAATGAAGAAATGTTTAACCATAACCGTGGAATATCAAATTTTAACACAAAAAATCAAATATATATAATTAAATATCCAATAGTTATTAAATAATACAGTTTTTACACATGTAAATTTCAAAAAAGTAGTATAAAGTAACTAATTACCAAATTAATTAGGATAGTGCTTTAGTATTTTCCTATATCCCTTCAGCATGATCATTTCGTATTTCATGCACTATGTCCGCGTTATAGTCAGTGCTATCTAGAAATTGTGTAATAGACGAAGAAGCCTCATATAAATCAATAACATTATCATCATCCTCATCACAAAAATAGATTCTTTTCCCTTACAAAATGATGGACCACTGGTCATTTGATGGATCAATGACATAAAATATTTTCTTTGCATGTGTGTCCATGATAAATAGTTCCTCATTGCAACTAAATCTTTTCAAATCAACCAGTTTAAACCCATATTCATCATTTTTAAAACCACAATTACTTGAAACCCAATTACACTTAAACATGGTGACTCAAAATTTAATATTATCAATTTCTCATATGTCTTCAAGAACTCCAAAATATGGCATTGATACAAAAATTGGGTTTTTATCTTTTGCACTCAAAAAATGTAGTCCTTCAGCAATGACCATTACACTACTATTTTGGATAGTACTCTTGTCATATAGCTTATTTTTGTTAAATGTGTACCCATTAATATCAAAACCAGAGCATGTGATCACATTAATAGATGACCCCTTGACAACCATTTCAATACTTCTAATGTAGATATATTTGTGATGAACTTCTCTTTAAACCATGAAACAAATGTCTTTTTATGCTCAATAATCAACAAATTTTAATTTCTTTTTGGATATCATAACTTTAATTCTACAATATGTGATGATATATATGATTGAACCTCATCTATGTTGTTCAAAATGTATAAATGTGTCTACATCACTTCATCACATGGAATGATCCTTACCTTTAAGCCTAGAATCCCTCTACCTTCACTATCAAATGTCATATTTCAGCATATAGGGAGACCAATATGCTCCACTTCATACAAATAATCAGTACAGAACTCAATCACCTCTTCTGATACATATTTCTAAATAATAGAGGCCTCTGTTCGATAAGTATTTTTAACATATCCCTTCAAAATTTTCATATATCTTGTATATATCCATTGTAAATAAACATGCCCATGTATTCTTATCTTACACACCAAATAAATCACCAGATGAACTATTATATCAAAAAACATAGGTGGGAAATACATTTATAGTTGATAAAGAATAATAGTTTCTTCATTCTCCAACACATATAACAAATTTGGATGAACAACTTTGCTAAAAATGGATTTGAAAAAATTACATAACCCGATGATAGTATTTCTGACAGCTTTCAGCAATATACCACGCAGCGCAACTGGTAGAAGTTTTTTCATAAATACATGATAATCATGAGATTTCATACCTATTAATTTATAATCTTTCAATGACACCAAATTTTTCACATTTGAAGAATAACCATTGGGTACTTTAATACAATTAAAACACTTACAAAAATTCATCTTCTCAATCTTGCTTAATGTGTGACAAGATGGAGGTAAATATGTTTGGTTTCCTTTCATAGTGGGAGATAACTCCAAACGTATTCCCATTGATATAAAGTCCAATCTAGAATACAATCCATATTTTTTCTTTCCTTTTATATCTAACAAAGTTCCAATCAAACTGTCACATATGTTTTTCTCAACATACATAACATCGATGTTATGTTTTACCTCTAAATATCTCCAACAAGGTAGTTTGAAAAAGATAGACTATTTCTTCTAGATATTTTTTTGAAGATCAGAACTTATTTTCTTTCCAAATGTCAAGTCAATATTTTTTATCATGTTGTAATATTCTTCAACTGACAATGGTTGAGGGGGAAGTTTGTATTCCTATAAATCATTAAATGCTTTTTTCAATCTATGATAAGGATGATCAGTTGGAAAAAATCTTCGATGTCCCATGTACATTGTCTTTCTTCTATTTTTTTTCAAAAGGTGGTGCCTTGGTCAAAGACCAAGACACATATTATTATTAAAAAAGGGGAAACTAAAAAATTCTAAAATATGGAATTTTGTTACAATATCTTTCATAGAGAGGTAGGAGGTCAACTAGAAAATTATCAAACCATGTAACGCCCTAGTTGATACCTTTATTAGCAAGAGCATCCGCCACCATATTAGCTTCACGGTATGCATGAGTGGTAATATATCTGATATGCCGAAGGGAGTCCATGCAACTCATCCAACGAGAGGTGAGTGCCCAGGAGAGATGGAGCACACCATTCCAAATAGCTTGGACAATGGCAGTGGAGTCTCTCTCAATACAGATGTAGCCCCAGCCCTTCCTTTGAAAAAAATCAATAGCCTGAATCACCGCCATCATCTCAGCTTCTAAGGAAGTGGCACTGGCACAGCCTCCATAGAAGCACCCATGGCAGTGGCCCAGATAATCCCTGCAGACAGCTCCAAAACCAGTTGGACCCAGGTTCCCCTTCGAGGCTCCATCAACGTTAATTTTGATCCAACCCAGAATAGGCGCTTTCCAGAAGACTTCAATAAATTGATGAGGTTTTTTTTAGATCCCTGCAACTCTGAGATGTCTGAGGATATCAAAGTCCTCAACAAAATTGTTGCAATTGTCATTCTGAATCGATGCAGCATCTCTGATAGTAGTGAGAATTCTCGAAATACCTGCATTAAAATTTGATGAGTGCCCATTATGAATAATATAATTATGATCATACCAGATAATGTGGAGGAGCTTGGAAACCGCCACAAAAAAAGGTTCTTGATTTGCTTCGAAGTGTTGAGCTTCGTACAACATTTAAGATGAGAAATAATTGAGTCAGAACAAATCCATATGCAGTCAAACAAGTCAGTAATAAAGTTCCAGAGAGCAGTAGAAGTAGCACAAGATAGGAACAAGTGATTGATATCCTTCCTATGTTGATGACACATTTGACATTTGGAGCAAAGTTTGATACCAAAGGTTTGGAGGCAGACCTCAGTAAGAATCATATTACGAGAAATCCGCCAGATGAGATTAAGTCTAGAGGGTTTGATCCAGTGATTATCAAAATGTTTGATCCATCCAAAAGTATTTTCAGAAGAAGAAAAATTATGCTTATAAAAGGCAATAGAATCCAAGATACCATTATGTGAAGGTTCCCAAACTAGGAAGTCATCCGTATTAATGAAAGAATGACTATCAACCATATGCTTAATGGAATCTGGGAGAATGGGTAGGTGTCCATTAATCATATCCTGAATAGAGAGATTTATGGTATCCGGAGGAGAGTGCAGAGTTAGCATAGAGATCAGGGGGATCCAGTCCAATTGTCAAGCTAGAAGTTCAACAAGGAATTTTTAATGACCATCCATCTAGAGTTAAGCAAAATATTCTGAAAGGAGTCCCTAATGGAAGGCCAAATAGAAGAGTTTAAGTAACTCAAGTTTCCTTTTTTAATCTTATCTAAGAACCTATTTCTGAGGAACTCAGTGGCCTTGTTGTTATGATTGATCAAGTTCCAAGTGAGCTTGGCCTGAAGAGCATCATTGAAAAGTTTAATGTTCTTAATACCAAGGCCACCCTTTTCTAATGGTTTGTAGCATGTAGACCAAGGGATAGTGACCAGTTTACATTCAATAGTGTTTCCAGTCCAAACAAATTTTTTGATATAACCATTAATTTTTTTGAGAAGAGAGGCAGGCCATTTGTAATTCATAAGCGAGTACACCATCTTGGAGATAATGGTAGCTTTAACAAGGAAAATCCTATTATCCATAGAGAGAGATTTCCCCTTCCAGGATGAGAGTTGAATAAGGATATGATCCACCACATAGGAAAAATAGACCGCTTTAGGTCTTCCCCCAAAAAGGGGGACACCTAAGTAAGTAAAGTGAAAGACACCTTCCTTAATGCCAAGGCTTTCAATAATGTTAGTTTTGTTATTGGGAGGGAAGCCTTTACCAAAGAAGATGAAGGATTTACTCCAGTTGATGACTTGACCTGAAACATCCTCATAATGGGCTAAAGAATTCTTAATATTCAGGATATATTTTTTGCTACCATTAATAAAAAGGATGATATCATCAGCATAAAGAAGATGGGTCGGGGAATTAACACCCCGGGCAGCTTGGATCGATATAAGCTTATCCCAAGAGACCAAGTTATCCATAAGCCTGCTGAGATAATCTTCCGCAATGGCGAAAAGGATAGCGGATAAAGGATCTCTTTGTCGGACGCCCTTGGAACATTTAAAATATCCTTTCGGGGAGCCATTGACAAGAACAGAGATGGAAGAAGAAATTAATAGAGCACGAATCCTATCAATAAAGACCTCATTATATCCAAAATGATGAAGAACCTTGAAAATGAAATTCTAGTCAATGGTATCAAAGGCCTTCCTGATATCAAGCTTAATGGCCACATTCCCCCCTCTAGAAACTTTATTGATCATGTTGGTACATTCTGAGGCAAGGCAAATACAATCCTAGATGGATCTTCCTTTAATAAAACCAAATTGATTCCAAGAGATGATTTTGTTATAGAGCAAAGAGAGACGATTATCTAGGATCTTAGTAATAATTTTTTAAAGAGAGTTTAAAAGAGCAATAGGCCGAAATAAATGAATCTCAGAAGCATTAGCCACTTTAGGAATCAAGGTAAGGAATTGAGCATTGAGACCATGAGGGAGGTAACCATGAGAAAAGAAATATTTAACCAGCCTACAGACATCATCATGGATGACATCCCAATGTTGCTGATAAAAAACATTATTAAAACCATCAGGAACAGGGGCACTGTCAGAATTGAGAGCAAGGAAAGTGTCCTTAATTTCATGATCAAAAGGAATTCGCAGGAGCGCACGATTATCCTCATCATCAACAAGAGAAGGGATAATATCTGGGATGAGGTCTTTATTAATGGTCGGGCCATTAAAAATGTTTTCAAAGTATGAAACAATATGTGTAGTAATGGCCTCCTCAGAATCTAATAGAATATCATTCTCCTTGAGTAATGAAAGAGGTCTAGTGACTTTCCTAATACGTTTCAAGGCATTATAAAACTTGGAATTTCTATCCCCATCAGTTATCCACTTCACTTTGAAAACCTTCTTATGAATATTATCTTTTAAGACCAGCAGAGAGTTGAGTTTCAAAGCAATGTTTATTTCATTCTGGGGGTCAATAGAAAAATCTGCATAAGTGGTAGTATTTTGAATGAGATTGAGGTTAGCTTCTAGAGAGAGGATGTCTTTATCAATTTTTTTAGATTTGGATGCACACCAAACCTTGAGATTTTGTTTTAGATTCTAGAGTTTGGTGATATAGGCAAAGGCATCAGAGTGGTGGCTCATGGAATCCCATAATTTTTTGATGAGCGTGGAACATTCCAAATCTGTGGACCAAGCATTATTGTATTTAAAAGGAATATTGAGTTTGGGTCACTTAAGAGGAAGACTCAAGAGAATAGGATAATGGTCCGAATTTATTCTAGGTAACGTAGAACTGAAAATGGAGTCCCAGGCGTCCAAAGCCGGGATGTTCACAAAAGCTCTATCAAGTTTTCTAGCTACAGTCCTATTGTAATGACGGTGATACCAAGTAAACTTGGCACCAGTCATGTTAAACTCAATAAGATTACAGCCTTCAAGAGCAGCCCTAAAGTCCCTAGAGGCAGTGTGTGAGTGCATTGGGCCAATCTTTTCACTAGGAGAGAGAATAACATTGAAGTCACCTATAATAAACCAGGGATCCTTGATGGCGGGAAACATCACCAAGAGGTCGTTCCATAGAGAAAGACGGTCCTGGTATATATTTTTAGCATAAATAAAAGAACAAAAGATATGCAGACCATCCAGATTAAAATCACAAGTAAACAGTTGATCAGAGAAATTAAAGATTTTAATATTATGCAATGAGCTATGGTAAAAAATCCAAAGATAATCAATAGAAGAGTCATTCTTGCAAGAACCTAGAAACAAGTAACCAAAAGAGACAAAGTGCATATATTTTTTAGAAAAGCAAGTTTTGGGCTCAGAAATAACAAAAAGTTTGCGTTTATAAGTTGATACAAGTCTTTTAAGAACCACAATGGTGCCAGTGTTTGCAACCCCTTGATATTTCCAAAAAATATATATCCATTTATAACCTAGTTTTGGAGCCCGGGCTCTGCTTCTTCTTTTTAGAGCCTCTCGATTTTTTCTTCCTCTTGGATATCCTTAGAGAAGGGGGTGAAGCTATGGAGGAATTCAATTCCTGTTTACTCAACAAATCAGAATTTTTGTTGTTGTCAGTAACAGTTTTAATAGGATGAGAAACCTGTTTATCATCATTTTCAACAACCAGGTTCTTGGCCGGGACAATATCAATTGCACCCAAGGTTTTTCGATTAGTATGGGGTGAGACTACTACCTCAATAGGGACCATACCTACATTATCTCCCAAGTGCAACTGAGATACAGGCAGTGGGTTGAAAACTGCAATCAAATGGATATTCAATTCAGAAGAGAAAGGCACAGGAGTACCTGCACTGTCGAGTACCTTCCCTGATGAAATAGCGTCAGCAGGGGCCAGAGGTGAAGCAGTTTTTGCACCTCCATTGTGATGATATGAATCCGCAGCAGTAGTAGATATTGGATTCAAAATTATACCTTCTGGGACAGAGTCAGTAGGCAACGTCGGACCTTGGATATCATCAACAGGAGCAGGAAAATCTGACTTCACAGCTTGATCAACATCTTCTGGTTCCTGAGAAACTTGATCCATCTCTACTTCACATGTGTCTATCACAAGACGTTCAATATCCTCAGGAATAAGCTGCTCCTGCTCCATGCATTCCTCTTCATCAACTTGCTCAGCCCAGGTGGAGATCGATGGTTCTCCCAGCACCAGCGGTTTTTTAACCCAGACATCCACACCCTTTTTCGGGGGCATCATATTTTCATAGGACATCACCTTGTTCTTCTTCTTCGGCTTAACTTCAGTCTAACCATCAGCGGCAGGAGTGGCTAGAGGTAGAACCTAGATTTGAACCACACGACACCTTCAATCAGATATGCGCTTATTTGAATGTCATATTAACCTTTTTTCATCAATTGAATTTTCAAATAGACTCTTCAAATGAGGAATTGTTGGAAGGTACCAAATTTCTTTAGCAGGAGATGTGATTCTGGTACCTAAGAATGAATCATAGTTGAACTATCAGAATTGTATGAAAGAATTATTGGATGATATCATTAGAAAGTAAAAAATTGATTTTTCATGAGGTTAGATTTCGGTACCTAATAATGAATCTGAGTTGACTATTTCATCCATCTTATAGAATTATGTCCCACATGTAGGATAGCTTGATAAATATTCATATTCTTTTCTATACAACACACAATAATTGGGGTAAGAATCTATCATTTTATACCCCAATCCCATTGGGCATAATACTTTATTCATCTCATAATTGGAATCTGGAAACCCATTGTCTTCCCGAAGTAGCTCTTTTAAAAGCTCAAGTAAGTTGGAGAAACTTTTATCACTCCACTCATTTATTTCTTTAAGTTAACTAATCTTAAAACTACTGATAACACAATATATTTACTACAACCTGAGAATAATGGTTTCTAAAAATATCCATACAATCATTTAATAGTTGATGTTTTTTCAATGGTTTCAACACCTAAATCATGAATTAATTTTTTCAATACGATCCTCTTCCTCATTATGAATATTGTTATCAACATTGGATATGGAATTTTCAGTTATTTCACCATGATATATCCAACATGTATAATTGAGGATAAAACCATAACAAATGAGATGATACTTTATTTCTCTAGAGTTTAACTTTATCATATTCAAACACTACACACATAGACATAAAATCAAATCAATGTTTTGAATATTTTATTTAGAAAATTCCAAGAATTCATCAACTCCTTTTTCGTATTCACTAGTGTTTATTCATAAATTTATCTAATTATGATCCATTAAATACCTGATATCACAATATAATTGATGACTATATTAAAACATATAAACATTTAAATATATATATATATAAAAACAAATAAATTGTAAATAGAAACATATTTAATAAGAACTATTGATAATCAGATAGGAAACATCAGATATGAAACACATTTACAAATAGTGAATTTTTTATTTTAATATAATATATATTTGTTTTATTAATATTATAATTTTATTATTTTCAATCATCTAACATTTAAAAGTTTATTTTACATAGTTGTTACATTATTTTGGTGTTGAGTGTGTCAAAAGTATTGAAGATTTCATTAATTTAACGGGTAAAAAATATGGATTCATTGCATGTGATGCCCATTTTATTAATGAAAGATGACACCATGTATCATTGTTCATTGCATAATATAATTAAAACCATTGGATAATTTCAAAAAAAATCAAAATAAAAAAAAAATACAACAAAATTTATAAATCAAAATAAACTACAAACTAATAATTGAAACAATTAAAAAATATAATTAAATGATAAATAATTTATCTTGAAAATTAAAAAAAACTTACAAAAATTTTATTTCAACAAGGAAAATGGATCCTTAATCTGAACATCACTCCCTTGAATGTGTTGGAAGAATAAACACTACAAGATCAATACAAAAATTATAGTAAAAACGAACAATAAAGATGAACAAAAAAATAAAATCAAACCACAGTTAAATGTCAACTAGAAATAGGTTTCTGAGGAAAAAATAATTCGATGGATGATGAAACAATGGTATAGGATGAAGAATGAAGACTGCAGTTCACGAAAATCGAAGAAAATCAACAACAATGGTCATTGGGGATCACCGGGTCTCCTTTGGAGTCATCGCGAGTTGAGAGGGAGTCATCGTGAGTCGGGAGATAGGTTTCATAGATCTAAAATAATGAGGGTTTCTCAATCCCAAATAATTTTAAAAGGTTTTTGGCGTTGGTTATTACAAAAACCGATGTTGAAGAGTCTGAGGAAAAAAGTCTTGGCATCGGTTTTTGTGAAAACCGATGCAATTTTTTTTATTTATGGCATCGGTTTTTTTTTTAAAAATGATGCAATAAAGAGTTTCTTCATCGGTTTTTGGCATCAGATTTTAGTAAAATTGATGCCAAAACCATATATAAAAACTTTTCCATGTTGGTATTTAGTAAATCCAACGCCAAAAACCTCCCACACATACTTTTCCAATCGGTTTAGAAAAAATCAATGTCATTTCTATGATGTTAAAGCCACTATTTCCACTAGTAAGAGGAAGAATATTCACCTAAGGAATGATAAAAATATCATGCACGATGTTGTTTAAAATTGTTGGTCTCGATATTACACAGTGTGTAATTCTTGTACACATTATGTATTTATTTTTAGAGGGATATGCTAAAAAACTTGTCTCCTTAGGTTAATATTTATCCTGATCGACTATTACACGATGTGAATGGTTTGCACAATGTGTAACCATTTCATGCCTTATACCATTTTATGACATGTGTCTAGAGGAATTTACACATCGTGTAACATGTACACAACATGTAATCTCCCAACAAACATTTCTCATCCCATTTTCCATAAAAAGGACCCAAAACACCTCCAAATCCTTCCAAAACATGAAAAAACTCTCGTAAACCCATTTAACACATTTTTATATGGACTCCATTAATTAAAAAAAATATACATCCTTGAACTTTAGGTAATTTTCCCTAATAAAGTCTCTCCCCCTCCGAACAAGACTTGGCCACCAAGGCTTAAAGATAAAGTAAAACCCAACAAAAGGCATTTAACACAAAAAACTCAGAGGGAGATACCTAGAAAAATATGGGATCTTATAACCTCCCCCATCATATAACACCTCATCCCTAAGATGGTCTAAGAATCAATGTGGGGTCTCGACAAAAAAATTTAGCAACTATGCTCGCATATCAAACTCTCTCTCCTAGGTATCCTCCTGAACACACCCATGTTTCCACTGCACTCAAACCAAAGGAATCGCCCTACCCTAGAGATAATTCTCACTATGGTCTAAAATCCGTATCGGATGATCCTAAAAGGATGAATTAGCACAAAGATTGACTTCCTCAATATACACTACATGAGAAGGGTCAGGATAGTATCTCTGAAGTTATGACACGTGAAATACATCATGCATGGAAATGTAGCATTGTGGAAGGGTTAATTAGTATGCCACTAAATCGACCCTATCCACTATCTCAAATGTCTTGACAAACATGGGTGCTAGTTTTACCTATTTCCTGACACAGCATTGCCCCAACCTAGGTGACACCCGAAGGAAAACATGATGACCAACCTCAAACTCCAGGGGTCGTCTCTGATGGTCATTGTATGATTTATGCCTACTTTGTGCAGTCACCAACAACCTCCTAATAAATTGAACCTACTCAGACATCTCCTGCATGAGACTAGGCCCAATAAGCACTTACTCACCTACCTCCAACCAATAAAGAGGTGAACGACATAAACTTCCATACAAACATCAAAATGTTCCATTTGGATCAGTGCTTAGAATTTGTTATTATATGAAAACTCCATGAGTGCCATATGTTTCTCCCATGAAGTATTGAAATCTAAAACATAGGGTCATAACATATCCTCCAAAACATGAATAGTCTGCTCATATTGACCTTCAGTCTGAGGATAATAGGTCGTACTCAAAAGAACCTGCGATCCTAGAGCCTTCTGAAGACCCTAACAGAATCGTGATATGAAACAAATATCTCTTTCTAAAATGATACTCCTCATGATAGTGTGCAGTTGAACTACCTCATGCATGTAAATTCTAATTAGATCATCAACTGTGGAGGTCTCTCTAATAGGCATGAAGTGGGATACCTTTTTCAGTTGATTCACAATCACCCATACAAAATCATTCTTATGGGTTTTCCTAGGTCATCCTGTGACTAAATTCATAGTGAAATCTTCTCATTTCCACTCAGGAATGGGAAAAGGTTGTAAAAGACTATCTGGCCTCTGATGCATGAATTTCACCTACTAACAGGTGAAACATCTTTCCACAAATCTCGCTGCCTCATTCTTCATTCCTGACCACCAGTACTATTTATGGAGATAATGATACATCTTTGTAAAATGAGGATGTATTTCCCATCTAAAAGCATGAAACTTTCCCATCAACTCATTGTGAAAACTCATAGGAACCCATACTCAACCACAAAAAATAATAAAATTCACACTTCCAAAAGACCATCTGGATAGTGTCTTCCCTTAATATAATTTGTCTCTTAGAACTAATCCCTCTGAATCATATAACTATTATGTATTGATCTGGTCTAAAAGCATGAGTATAACAGATGTTGAAGTCAGTGCTACTCATCCCTAGGAATCCTCAACATCAAGATTCATATTTTCAAAGAGGTCCATTAGCTTACACTCATTGAAATATTATTTAATTATCTATATTAATGAAAAATGGGCTCACATATCGTAGGCTTAACAGATATGGGGTGGATTCAAGGCGGGTGGGCATAAAAATTTTGACAGTTAAGAGCACGGGACAATATAGGTTGACCTCGTGAGGGCGCAGGCCAAGGTGAGTTGAGCCCGCATGGGTGCGGGCTTACCCACAGGCCTAATTTAAAATATATATATTTTTACAATATATTATTCTTTAACATTAATGTTTTTAATAAAAAAAATCATGATTAAATCATGACATATGATTTCTCTCTGTAATGGTCATACTAATTCACCATTCATTCACATGTTAATTTCAAATAGGTAAATATTTATTATTTTAAGATGATATTATAATATTTATTTAGTAATTATTAATCATATTCACTTCACATGTTATGTCATCCCACCTATAAAAAAATGGAACTCACCACCCTTACACATGGTTTCAATTCTAAAAGAGTTATTATAATCATAATATTTCTTAGGTCGATTTATTATTTTTATTATTTTATTTTATTTTTTTATTAATAAAATAGGAAAGGAACTCATGGGAACCCTAATCAAATCCTATAAAATTGGTTGTCACCTGGAGAGTCATCATTCATTCACAATTCTATCCATTTGCATCACCACAAAACAAACATCATAATTAATCACTCATCACTGATCACTCACCTACTTTGCATCACAATAGTTTTCCACCATATCGACATCAATGCATGTCACCATTAACCCATCGAAAAATATTTCATAACATCCCTTGAAACTCCAACTATGGTTAATCCATAATTTTACCCACAAATACCATTAAGAATGAGAAAAAAATAAAATATTTAAAAGATTACAAATAGTATATTTTTTTAAAAACGCGGGAAAGCATGTGGGCTACCCACAAGATTAGGCGAGGTGGGGTGGGATTGAAATTTTTTATTCGCATTATATGCAGGCTTTTGTGGAAAAACTCATACAGGCTCAAACCCATGTGGTCTTGGCCTACCCCACCCTGGCCCACCTATTTCACATTACTAACTATTTTTGTCTTCATATTCCAACTCAAGACTTTGATAATTACATTGCCTTTTCCCGGTGTATAAACCATATCGAATTTGAAAGACTGTACATACTGAACCCACCTCCTCTATCGAAGGTTCGGGTCCTGCTGAGAAAATATATACCTAAGGATCTTGTGGTCTATATAAACCAAAATCACACACCCATAAGATAGTGCCTCCAACATCTCAGGGCATGTACCACTACTGTTAATTCCATATCTTAAGTAGGGAAATTCCTCTCATACAGTCTCAGATGTCGGGAGTCATAGGCAACCACTCAATCCTCCTACATCAGAACTACTCTAAGTCTAAATCTAGAAGAATCATAGTACATGGTATATGCTTTAACTGGAATAGGTAAAGTGAGGATATGTGTTGAGTTTATCCTATCTTTCATCTTTTGAAAATCTCTCTCACGTGCACAAAACCAAACAAACTTCACTCCCTTTTTGGTCAGCCCTGACATCAGTGCAACTAGATGGGATAAGTCCTAGATAAAGAACTGATAATAAGCTATTAAACCCAAAAATATCGGAATTTTTAAGTCATTAATGGGATAATACCAAGATACCATGGTTGTAAATTTCTCTAGGTCCACTGACACTCCATCCTCTGAGATGAAACGACCCAATAAGTGCATTTTATCAATCTAAAAATTGTATTTGGTTAGCTTGGAATAAATTTGATGCTCTCTCAATATACTCAAGATGATGTCAAGATGTTGGGCATGATCATCTACTGACTGGTAGTACACTAATATTTCATCAAAAAAAATCACCAAAAACTAATCCAAGAAAGGATGAAATATCCTATTCATCAATCCCATGAATATCATCGATGCATTGGTCAAACCAAACAACATCACTACAAAATCGTATAATCTACACCTGATCCTAAAAGTATTTTGATGTATGTCTAATGTTATCACCCTCAATTGATGGTATCCAGATCTCAAATCAATTTTTGAGAATATATTATCACCTCTTAGTTGATTGAATACATCATAGATGTGTGGAAGAGGATATTAGTTCTTGACTACCATCTAGTTTAATATTCGATAATCCATACATAAGTGAAAATTCCCATCAGACATTTTAGAGAAGATATGATAGAAAATCAAGGATATGTACTAGGTCATATGAAACATTTAGCTTTTAGCTCTTCCAACTGAACTTTCAACTCCCGAAGCTCTGTTGGTGAAATTCTATAAGGCGGGATAGAAACTGGATATGCTCCTAGCACCAACTCAATCATAAACTCAATATCTATATTGAGTGGTAAGTTATATAACTTTTTAGGAAAGACATCCTGAAAATGGTCTACCACTAGAGGAATATAATCCTGCTACATTCCACTGTCATCTAGAGAAAGACAAATTATTTGATCTATGAGACAATTCAATCTACACTGAATAGGTCCTACATGAATAGCTTGATGATCTCACTCACCTTGGTGAGAATAGATGCCTCCTTATGGATATAAAAAGGTAACTCTCCTATGGTAATAGTTAATATGAGTTTGTTATAGTACTAACCAATCCATAACAAGAATCAAATTAAAACCTGTCATTTCTAGCACGAACGGTTCCCACAAGAAATGGTAACCATCAATATCTAAAGAACCTATCTTGAAACATTTTATATTCTCTAATCTCACTTATAATGGTGTGTTTATTTTCAAAAACCATCCAAGCTTTCCACATCCAATCCCAAACCATTTATAAAAAGAGAGAATAAAAAGGAATGTGATGCTCCTATATTAAACAAAATATAAGCAAGGGTATATGATATAAGAATCATACATTTGACAGTAGAAGGTCCTAAATCCACAGTAACTGGAGTAGTATTCATAACATGAATCTAACCAACCCCTCTACCCTAGGCTCTAGCCATTATCCCTTGATCTATTCCCTCTACCTGGTACTATCATTCCTGCACTAGGGTACCACATCCCCTAAATCGACTAGAACATCTTGTGGAACTCCAACTACCTGTCTACTGAGGAGTAGTTAGGTCCTTCTCAGACTTCAGTACCTACCCTGATCATCTGTCACTACTCTAGTGAAACATTTATAACGAGTTGGGTTTTAAACTTTAAGACTTTGGAATATTTATAGGAATATTTTTGAAGTCAAGAGCTAAGTTGGCATGGGATTCTGGGTCCCAAAGAGCCTCGATGTGGTGATATTAAAAATATTAAATATATTATATCATGAATGTGAAGTCCCTTTTGAAATTTGGAAAAACTCTTGAGCAGAGTCTCAGATTAGAAATTGGATCTCTTGGTTGAGTTTAGAATGTGGTTTTTACCCTAGGAATGATATAAAATTTGTCAGCCTCAGATGTTCGGTCAGGGGCGTGTGTTGGCGGAATATTAAATGGAAATTTATTGATTTAATAAAAAAATTAAACCAATACCCCCCCATGGGTACACTATAGAGGATAGGTTAAACCCTCCCCACCTTTTGAGTGACGAATGGATCGAGATGAAAATAAGGAGAGGAGATTCTTTTCATCTCGATCTTGATGGTGATTGCTCCCAAATCATAGTGTAGTGCCTTTGGAGTGTGGATCTACACCATAATATTTGTAATTTCACAAAGAGGTTTGAAGATTTGAGTTTTAAGTATTTATCCCCTTTTTAATGTGTTTTTAAAAGGTTTTAGAGCCTTTTTATGACTGCTAGAGATCCCCTGGGGGTTGATCTATAGGTTTCAGGGGAAATTGGAGTGATTTGGGTGGCTTGCAAGGAATTATTGTTCGGAATTTTTGATCACACTATGTGTAGTGCAGGGTCACATCTTGTGTGTTCTTCCTATTCGGGGAAGATGGAATTTTGGAGACTACATGCCATGTACCAAGGTTACATGTCGTGTAGTGAGCTCAGGTCGTGTGTCCAAGGAACCTAGCCAGGGTAGTCATGTCAAAGGACATGTTTGTGTGAAAGTACACCATCAAAGACATGGATATGGGGTTAATTAAATAGACATGAGCATATGACATGGACAAGAGGCCAATTAGCTAAGACACATTGTGTACCAGAGGGTACATGCCATGTGTGAGACGTGGTTAACCGAGCCGTGTGAGGTAAGATACGGCCAGGGGCCTGGGTGAGGTGAGACACACAGTGTACATCATGTACATGTCACGTAAGCTCACATGGCCATCCAAGATGTGCATTAGAGGAAACAGTCGGGTGTTCAAGAGAAGTCACACACTATGTGGACCCCACTACATGTCATGTACTTTTATTAGAGACCTTATCCTAGTGTATCCCTTTCTTCAAGGCTTGAATTATGTCCTATGAGAAGTCTATCCTAAGCAGTTTTCCACATAGAATGTGATGGTAGACTTTGGGCAGCTTTTGAGATATGACGTAGCATGATTCAATAATGACACTATAGAAGTGGTGCTAGATCATGAGTAGTGATCAGGGTGGATCACTAGTGAGATTTCAAGGTTAGCACCCTTCCCTGTCATCTCAGAAAGTGGGTCCCCTTGACTCATTGAGCCGGTAGAGCAGTGCTCCCCTGTTATCAGGGCGTGGGTCCCTTGATTATGGTTGTTTTGAAACATGAGGTATTACTTGTGTGTCATTTATGTTAGTGACGTTCTTACAAACAATGATTGAGTAAGTCCCTTGGTCTATCCCTATGAGTGTATGATGTAAAATTACATCCTCAGCATGGGATTGTGATCCCCTCGATAGGATGATCATGGATAGAGTTGGTGTATCCCTCTAGGGAGGCTGGGGAGGGATCCTCTGTCATATCGTTTTCCTTAGATTGGGTTCTTGGTATCTTCTTGACCAACACTACATGGTCGGTGATCCCCTGTCTAAGAGGATAGCCAGTGGGGTTTGTGGAATCATTGGTTATATGATCCCCTACATAGAGAGAATTTTCAGTAGGATTTGAGGTGTTGTCGGGAGTATGATCCCCTACTTCATGATTTATACCAGGTAGGGTTTATGGAATCTTCATGACCAATATTACACGGGCGGTGATCCCCAATCTGAGTGATATGATCTCCAGGGTGTCAAATTATGTATGTGACATCCCCTAGTGGTCCTGGGTGTGATCCCTTAATCTGAGTGTGATCTTTTTAGTTTTTGGACTAGGTTTGTGGTGTCCCCCAGTGGTCCTATTTGTAATCCCCTATCCAATGAGATGTGGTCTTTGGTGTTCCGAACTGGGTTCATGGTGTCCCCCAACAATTCTAGGAGTGATCCCCTCTCTGAGTGATGAGACCTTTCATGGTTCCAGTAGGTTTAGGGTGTCCCCAATTAAGGACGGGAGGGATCCCCTATCTGAGTATCAAGATCTATTGGGTTCCATCATGACTTTCTCCATGGTGAGATCCAATGAGTTTGTTCTCTCAGTCGCATGACACCTATGATGGTGGGGATGTACCATAAACTTAGTGATACCTAATAGAGTGGTATCTCTTAGATGATCCATCAGGGATGGAAGAGTTTTTTATGATGTATTATATCTCTCAGATGTTCCCCTAAGATAGAAGGGCTTGTGGAGTGTGTTCTCCTGATTGTGTGTTACCTTTAAGCCATGAGTAGAATCCTATGGCTGAATTTGAGGTTGGGACCTAATGAGACTCGAAGTTTGAGATAAGTATATCTGGGTGATTTTATGAGTCCTTAAGATGTTATCACATGTCTTGGTTTACACCCCATGCAGATTAAGCTAAATAGTCATGTATAATCGAGGATGGGTTCGAGATAGAGTTTCTCTTTCGTTTGGGTCCCCACTAGCTGGTTCAAGTATACTGTTGCCTTTTAGTTTCTCCCTTTTCTTTTGGGTATTGTTATAATCACCCCTACATGGGCTTTACCCATACATGTTGCAACTTTTTTAGATGAAAATTCTTTCAATGGTTTCCCAGGGGGACCTCAAGCAAGTAGATCTTAGAGAGCTAGACATACCAAGGTGTTTTTAGGAGCTAGTCTTAGGATCTTTACAGTAATTTCATTTGATAGTGATCCCCTAAATCTAAGTAGGTTAACCAATTTTATATTTTTTAGTGGGTGTGTATTTTTTCCTTTTGTACTTATGTTGTACTATGTTTGTGGGATAGATGTATGCATGCATTTTTAATTTCTAGATTTTATCTCTGCACTATTTCATGGAGATTTATGTAGGTGTGGGTGTGCAGGTACCATAGGACAAGGCCTCCCATATGTGTGATATGCCTACTCACCACTGGTCTCCATCCCTTGGCCTATTGGAGGCGGGCTTGGGGTAGTCACGGCTCGGGTCCCGATGGGTCGATTCGTGAAATATTGGTATCAAAGAAGGTCCTTGGGACTAGAGTTTGTGATCTTGGATTGGGTTTTATAGGGATAATGTTAAAGTGTTTCAAGTTAATCTTTTGGGATAGGGACCCTAGTTTTGGTGTGACAGTTGAAGTATCCATACACCAAGATTTTGATAACCTGGTTGTTGACTTGGTACATTAGGGCACTAATCTTAAAGAAATTTTGGTTCATGCATCATATAAGACTGGTTTGTGGGTCTTATGTCCTCTTTGAGTCAACTCCCTATATATACTCTTTGAATGTGGCATGTCTTGATTCTATTTCAGTATGCCACCATGATTATAGCTAGACATGATTATATGGAGGTATTGTGGTGATGATATACCCTGTGATGAGGCTTCAGGGTAGGGCATAGGTCCTGAGACAGTGCATCTGGGTGGTTTTCCAGTTGAACCGCCACCCATTGAGAAGACACTCACTTGGGTGGAGTTCGAACAGCTCTTCAGGAAATATTTCTATCCAGCCATGTTGATATAAGTGTGTATCTAGTGTCTTCTATAGCTTCTAAAGGATAGTATGACTATGGAAGAGTGCTCAGAGAGGTTTATAGAACTGTCATGGTATTCCCTAAATATTTTTTGAGGTTCTTTTTTTAGAGCATGGACCTTCGATCAGGGATTATTCTAGGATATCAGGGCATCAGTGGTATCATTGTGCATTCCCACCTATGCTAAAGGGATTGCGCATGCCTTGGTGGTGGAGATATTTCTAGATAATCAAAATCCAACTGTTCGTGTTGGGAACACAGGATTTAAGACCTTAGAATCTAGTAGTTGATGGAAGGATCAATGATCTAGTCATGTGATATTATTTATTATACAATCCTAGGATAGATAATATGAGGCTTAGGGTTTTCAAGTTGTCTTTGGTCAGCCGTAGGAGAGGCGATGTTATGCTTACAAAGGTCGGGGACATCTTGTTAGAGATTTTCCAACCCTTTGTGTTGCTGATAGGGAGACGGATGATGGACCTACCTGGAAGAGGTAGCATCTGGAGCATGGAGTTCCGCATGATGGAGGACATGGAAAAGGAATAAGGAGAGAAGCATGAGGTGAAAGATGGTTTGAGGTGTTGTGGCCACTAGACTCAGGTGGTCTGTGCTAAGATCAGGGAGCTGAAGGATGAGGGCGTGGATAGCTACAGGCCATAGAGACCTATGACCCAGAGTATTGAGAGGTAATTAGAGGTACTCTCTATGTCCTTTCTACTTTCTACAGTAGTATTGTTAGACACTATTGTGACGTAAAATTTTGTTTCCACTTCTTTCTCGAGACTTATCTAGGGTATCATGGGGTATCTTTAGAACCTTGTGTTAGTTTTCTTAGACATATAATCAGATGCACAGGGAAGAGGTATGCTTCCCCCACTAAGACATGTTCTTGTGGCATAATTAAAATCATGTGGGCGAGTCAGTGTCACCCAAAGCAAATAGTGTAGAGGTGTGGTGGATGAGTTCCTTTGACTTGTGTATTCAAGGTGTGGTTGTGTGATGGAGTGTTGAAGCAAACCCATGATGTTTCTAGTGGAGTCAAATCATATACTTGGAGGCCCTAATGAAGGGGGGTCCTTGCATAGAATCATTCCATAGTGGAAGAGAGATGCCCTACGACATTTCCTCAGTGTGGATTTGTTTTTGACCACCCATTCTTAGTTAGTTTGACACTGGTGGGTGTGGTAGTGTTTATGGCTTCATGTGTTGTGTTGCATCTAGAGGTTTATAGATGGAGGGGTTGGTAAGACCTAGTGTTTACATTGGCCAACCATGTGTTGTTCATCGGTACCCTCACATGCTCGGTGTTAGATTTGTATTCTAGATACTTGAGGAGATTGTGGTTTAGTTTATCCAATGGAAAATGAGAACTAATAGGTTACAATAGTATCTATGTCAGGTTAGTGAGGTGGTGTACTTCTAGACTATGTGACTGCAGATAGACCATGGTACTTGGTGTTTTCCACCAATCGAAACTGAGTAAACATGTGTCCACCAATTTCACAATTTTTTCCTGGTTTGAGCTGGATATTAGGTGTGTTTTGTCCTTTTTGGTTCCCCTAAGTGTATGATTATAGTCAGCACAAGAACCCTTGGTGAGATCGCTAACATGGGAGTCCCAGTAGAGAGCTCATCTTTTCTCTTTCTGCCTAGGATTTAACTTTTCAAGAATGAAAAACCTTAAGGTGGGGAGGATTTAGTGACTCAGGTTTTTACCTATAAGACTTTGGAATATTTCTATTAATATTTATGATGTCATAAATTGAATTTACATGGGATTCTGAGGCCCGGAGAGTCTTAGTGCGGTGATATTAATAATATTAAATATATCATATCACACATGTGTAGTTCCTTTGGAAACATAGAATAACTTCTGAGCAGAGCCTCAGATCATACATTTGAGGTCACGGTTGAGTTTAGAACATGGTATTTACCTTAATCCTGACATAAAATTTGTCGACTCTGGTTGTTCATTCGAGGGCATGTGTTGGCGGGATATTAAATTGAGGGTTATTTATTTAAGAAAAAATTAAACTAATAACCCCCTCCCCCCAGTCACTTGTGTGTGCACGAAATAGGATAGGAAAACCCCCTAGAGATATGGACAAACCAAGGCGAAACCAAGGAGAGGAGGTTCCACCAATCTTTGATCTCGGTGATGATCGCTCTCAGACCATGGTGCAGCGGCTTCAGAACATGGATCTGCACTTGAATCTTTGGTGTTTCGCCATGAGGTAGGCAGATTTGATTTTTAAGTCATGGTATCCCTTTTTATACATTTTTTAAGGTTTTAGATCCCTTTTTGACTGCTAGAGATCCCCTAGGTGTCGATCTATAGGTTTCATGGGAAATAGGGGTGATTCGGGCAGCTCGTAGGGAACTCCCATTCGGAATTCCTAATCACACGATGTGTAGTTCAGGGTCACACATCGTGTTTTCTTCTTATTTAGGGAAGATGGACTTTTAGGGACTACACATCGTGTGTTGAGGGTAAACGACTTGTAGTGATCCCAAGTCGTGTGACCAGGGGACCTGACTAGGGTATCCATGTTAAAGGACATGGTCATGTGAAAGTACACAGACAAAGACATGGAAACGGGGTGAATTACATAGAAACAATCATATGTCACGACCAAGAGGTTGGTTAGTCAAGACACACCATGTACTGAGGGGTGCACATCATGTGTGAGACACGGCTGACTGAGACTTGTGAGGGAAGACACGGCTAGGGGACTAGGTGAGGTGAGACACATCAGGTACATCATGTTCACACCATGTAAGCTCACATGGCCAGCCAAGTCATGCATCAGAGGACCCAGACGGGTGTTCAGGTGGGTTCACACGCTGTGTGGACCATATTATACACTTTGTACTTTTCTTGAAGACTTATTACTATCATATCTCCTTCTTTGGGGCTCAAATTTAGGCACGTGAGTAGCCTATCCTGAGCATTTTTTCACATAGAATGCAATGTTAGCCTTTGGGGGTGGATTTTGAGATACGACATGGAATGATTCAAGCATGATGTTGTAGTAGTGGTGCTAGATCCTGAGTAGTGATCAGGGTGGATCACTGGTGAGATGTCGGGATCTATACCCTTCCTTGTCATCTCAAGAATCAAGTCCCCTAGACTCCTTGATCCGATAGAGTGGTTCTCCCCTTTTATCAGGGTGTGGGTCCCTTTACCATGGTTGTTTTTGTTACGTGAGGTAATGTTTGTGGGTCATTTTTGTTAGAGATGTTCGGATTAGTAGTGGTTGAGTAAGTCCCTTGATTTATCCTTATAAGGGTACAATGTGACATTACATCCTCAACATAGGATTATGATCGCCTTAATAGGATTATCTTGGATAGAGTTGGTGTAACCCTCCGGTGAGGTCAAGGTGAGATCCTCTATCATATCATTTTCCATAGATCAGGTTCTTGGTATCATCATGACCAACACTACACGGGCGGAGATCCCCTATCTAGTAGGATAGCCAATAAGGTTTGTGGCATCTTCAGTTATATAACCCCCTATACAGTGAGAGGTTTCAGTAGTGTTTGAGGTATCATCAGGAGTATGATCCCCTACTTTGTGAGTTGTACCAATTGGGATTTATGGAATCTTTGTGACCAAAATTACATGGGTGGTGATTCCCTATTTGAGTGATATGATATATGGGGTGTAATATTGGGTTTATAGTGTCACCCAGTGGTCCTGGGAGTGATCCCCTATCTGATTGAGATATTTGGGTTCTCAAACTGAGTATTTGGTGTTCCTCAATGGTCCTAGGTGTGATCCCCTATCTGATGAGATGTGGTAATCAGTGTTCCAGACTAGATTCATAGTGTCCCCCGTTGGTTTTAGGAGTGATCCCATCTCTAAATGATGATACATTTCATGGTTTAAGTTGTGTTAGGACATCCACCATCGAGGATGGGTGTGATCTCCTATTTGAGTATTGAGATTTGTTGGATTCTGGCATGACTTTTTCTATGGTGAAATCCAATAAGCGTGTTCTCTCAGTCGCATGAAACCTAGGATGGTGGGGATGTGACATTTACTTAGCGATACCCAATGGAGTAGTATATCTTGGATGATCTATAAGGGATATAAGATTTCATCTCAGTGGAGCATATATCTTAGATGTTCCCCCTGAGATGGCAAGGCTCGTGGAGTGTGTTATCCTGGCTGTGTGTTACCTTCAAGCCTCAAGTAGAATCTTTTGAATGAATTTAAGGTTGGGACCTTGTGAGACTTGGAGTCTGAGACAAGTTTATTTGGGTGATTCTAGGAGTCTTTATGGTGTTGTCACATGTGTTTTTTGACACCCCATGTAGACTGAGCTTACTAGTCATGTATAGTTGTGGATGGGTTCAATATGGAGTTTCACTCTCATTTGGGTTCCTTCTGGATAGGTCGAGCGGACTGTTGTCTTTCAGTTGATCCATTTTATTTTGGGTATTTGGTGAGACTAATGGGTATTATTATACTCACCCATGCATGAGATTTTCTCGCACATTTTGTGTCTTGTGCAGATGACATGCCTTTCGATGGTGTCCTAGGGGGACCTAGAGCAGGACAAGCTTAGAGAGATAGATAGATCGAGGTGTTTGCCAAATCTAGGTTGAGGAGCTTTCTGTTAGTTTCATTTGATTAGTGATCCCCTCCATCTGAGTAGGTTTGATGCTTTTATAGTTTTGGTGGGCGTGTATTTTTTTCCTTTTTATACTTTTGTTGTACTCTGTTAGTGGGATGGATGTATGCATGCATTTTTAGTTTCTAGTTTTTATCTCTACACTGTTTCATGGAGATGTGTGTGGGTTCGTGCATACAGGTGTCATAGGCTAAGGCCTCCAATTGTGATATGCCTATTTGGAACTGGTCTTCAACCCCTAGCCTATTAGAGGTGGGATTGGGGTAGTCATGGTTTGGCCCCCAGTGGGTCGGGTCGTGATAGCATGCCCCTAAAAAACTTCTATAGGTGGCTTGTCCTATTGCAAGCATGACACTCTAAAGCAATGTACAAACACTGAGGCCACTTATGGATCCACTTTCCATACTGATATCACTATGATGGAACACAATCCTGAGATGGATTCCCACTACCCTGACTTCTCTGCCTACTATGTCCTTGGTAAAAATTGTCATAGCGGTGCTTCTTGCCACTAGAAGAAGATCTCTCAGTTTGCTCCGTTGAAATAGCATGTGTGTTATATGAGTAAAAGAAACCATACATAAAGAATAAGCATGATAAATTTTACTAGAAATAGGAGCTATACTAATGGACCTATTCCAATGGTTTGGATAAAACTGTTGTAATAGGTACCTTAGAGAGAACATATACCAATGGTTTTAGAGAAACAGTTGTTATAGGTACCATGGAGAGACCATATACCAATGGTTTTGGACAAAACCGTTGGTATAGGTCCCTTATAGAAACCTTATACCAATTGTTTCTCCAAAACTGTTGGTATAGGTCACTAATTAGAAACTATACCAATGGTTTTGGCCAAAACCATTAGAATAGGTCACTTATATGGACCTATACAAAAGGTTTTGGATAAAACCATTGGTATAGGTCCACCCTATGCCAATAGTTTCACCAAAACCGTTGGTATATCTCAAAATAACAAAGAAACTATATCAACGGTTCTCAAAACCATTGATATAGCCACCCATATTTTTTATGGATTCTTTTTAAAATAACATTAAATAAATAAAAAGTCAAAATATTTATGAATATAAATATATATATTTATGAAATTGTGTTCAAAAAAGTCATCTTAGGTTAGTGGTTAGGTCGTTGGATAATAAAGGGGAGGTGTTGGGATAAAAATAAAGCTGGGTTTTATTTTTTACAATACCTATACCAACTATTTTATGAAACCGTTGGTATAGGTTTTTCATATTACTTATACCAACAGTTTTACAAAACCATTAGTATAGGTCTATACTGACGCCTTAACAGCCAATGGTCCTCCAAACTGTCGGTATATGTTTTTTTTCTATTAGTGAAAACCCATGAGAATGAAGTGGGTTTAAAAATTTTTATTCAAGGAATAACTGAAGGATAAATCATAAGTATTTACAGGAGAAGAAGGAATTAAATAATTTTGAACTTTCATAATTTGAAAAGGGACATAGGTCTTTAACATGGAGTTCCATTATATAAAATTCATGAGAAATATCTGGAGAAGAAGAATAAAAATGAACCACTTGGGTGGATATTTTATGGAATAATTGAAGGATATTTTTAAAGAAGGAAATTTTTCTTATAAAAAATGAACCACTCAAGATTTTGCACATTTAGTATCTTTTTTCATTAATTTTTAATATAGTTTTTTCTTATATCAGTTACTCGGAGTTGTTCGATTAATTTCTTTGCAACACTTTGGGTTTATTGAATATGGTCAAAGGTGTTGTAAAATAATATCATGATCTCCATAATTTTGTAGGATTATTTAATTTATTATTCCATTATAAAAATACTTATACATATTCAAAGTTTCTCCCAAAATAAACCCAGATTATGAAAGGTTCCTTGATAAGTCAATTTAAGGTGGTTAAAGTTACTATGATTGTTTATTTTAGATCACACATATATAATTCCAAATATTATACTTATAGAATATTAATGGTGTCATAAATATCATTTTTACATACTAAATACATTTCTAAAGTCATTTATGTAAGGTGGTCTTGGAAAACAAAACATATTGTTCATAGAGGCAGTAGTCTGCACTCATGCATGACGACGATTTCATTTTTCTCAATGAATTTGGAGGAAGGTATAAAATGGATATTCCATTAGTATAATAATAATTCATAATATTAAAAAAATCATATCTTCATGGATAGATGAAACTTTTGGGGTGTATAATAATAAAATAACTTAGAAAAGTTGGGTCGAGAGTATCACCTTTCCCATGGAAGTTATCCCTTGGGAAACTTATTAAGGTTACTTAGATTGGTCATTTGGTGAGACCAAAAATTAAATTTAATGGGTAGGGTGTTGAGGAGATAATAGGGAAGAGTTTTATTTTATCCAAAACTTTTAAATAGGTGGATAAATGTGGAGGATGTGATCTCCTTTTATAAGTAAAGAGAGTGTCTTTTTTGTAAAATATATTTACTTTTCAATACTGTCACTTCATTATTCAAGGAAAAAGGATCTAAAAATGGCCAATAATGGTATGGGGAAATATATAAGATTTATCATCTCTAATACATCCAATATCATGCAAGTTTTTACATGTTTTATCCTTTTTCACTATGTTAAACTACATTTACCCTAATTTACCCTTACAGTGGTAACTCCACTTTCACCCCCGATAAATAAATTTAATGGACATAATTAAAATTGAAATTATTTAATAATTTAAAAACTAATATTTAAAATTTGTAAATAATTCTATAAAATAAAATTTATAATAGTTAGAGAAATTAATTTTAGCATTATCGTATATAACGTGTAAAAACCATTTTCTTAGAAAATGTTCATTTTAAGATTAAAATTTAAGTTTGGGATAAGATTATAAATGTTTTTTTATTTTCAAGACATAAATTGGTTTATTATAAAAAAAAATATGTGGCTTTAAAATCAATCCAAAACCGAATTTTACCAAAATAATTTTTAATTAAATTAAAAAACTAAAAACAGTTTTTTATTGGAATTAAAATATTACTTTTGTTTTATAAGGTTAAAAAAAGTTTTTATAAATTTAAAACAATATATTTAACATTAAAAATATCATTAAATAAATATATAATTTATCCATTAAATTTTTTTATAAAATTATAAGCCTTTCTTATATACTGATAAAGCAAAAAAAGTCACCATTTTTTGGAAAATACATTTTTTAGGTATAAAGTGAATTGAGAAAAAATTGAATTTTGAAAACTATAAAAACTCATGATATTTATATACATATAAATATTTTATTACACTTACATATAATCATAATTTCTAGTTATATAGCCTCTTGTGATCTATGTTTAAGACCTAATCATTAGATAAGTTGTGATTGTAGTTTTGGGTGGTGGTTCAGCTAGCATGGATTTTGTGGCTATCTCCATGAGCTTGAAGTTCTCCTATATATGGTTTTGATAAAACCAGAATTTCTTGATTTCAGCTTGGTATTGGTATTGATAAAACACTAGTGAAGCTGACACCCTTCCAAGCTCAGAAAAATTGGCATCATAAGGAAGACTTATGATTTTGTATGTCATTCCTTCCTATATTATTTATTGATTTTGTAATATGGTTACTTCAATTTTATACCAACTACTTTAGTGGATAAGTTTTAATGGTCATATTTAATATTAAAAATATATAAAGATTTTTTATTTTAGTTTTTTATAGATTTTTGTAATATTCTATGTTTTTAAATGTTCCCAAAACCCTCTTTTGAATATAATTTATAAGTCTATTCTATGAAAAATTAAAAAAAATCAAGTAAATTTTTACCCTTACGCAACACTTATGCTTTGTGTAAGGGTGACTCTTGTTTTAAAAAGGATATGTAAAGTTAATAGTGTTTTCCCCTTAGTTATTTAAGGGTAACACCCTATTAATAAGGGTTAAGTAAGGGTAATCCGAGTTTTCTAAAGGTTTTGTAATGATAACCTACCACTACATAAGGGTAAGAAGAGTTTAATATATACTAAATAAGGGTAGCCCTATATTTTCAAAGTATGTGTAAAGATATCATGGGTGTTTTATAAAGGTAAATCCCTAGTTTTATGTGTTGTATAAGGGTATACCTATCCTCGCATAAGGGTAACCCCCTATTTCCTTAAGTTGTGTAAGGGTAAAGGTCAAACTATGTAAGGGTAGATCCTGGTTTTTAAAGGCCACATAAGGGTAAAGATTGAGATGCGTAAGGGTATATCCTGATTTTTAAAGGTTGTGTAAGGGTAACCCAAGGTTATGTAAGTTTAAAATCCTACCCTTATGTGGAATCTAGGATATTCATACGGGTAAAACCATTTTACCCTTACGTGGTTCCATTTTTGGGAAAAATATATTTTTAAACCCTGTTTTCACTTCTTCTTCCCCAACATGATCTTGTAACATGTTTTTGACTATTTTAAAAGCATAAAATTATGGTAATGAATTATTTGAGTTGTTTAATGGTTATAAATCATATTATGGATGAAATTAAACACTCCTCTTTTAATATATACATGAAGAATGAATTGAATGGTAATTTAAATTGGGGGGTTTCATTGTTGCGAACCTATGCATGGGTTTCCTTCTTAAAATTATATGAACCCTTACTACTTTCATATTTTTAGATCCATTTATGTTCTATCATCCTATTTTTACTTTATTAAAGATCTAAAAAGTACTCTTTTATTGATTCGAGACCTTATTCTAATTTACAGGTGTGGAAGAGTTCTCTCTTCCTCTTCCACTGTTGGTTGTGGAATTTTAAGAGAATAGTTTTCAGGTATCTTTTCATGAGAAATTTGTGAATTTCCATAGGTTATGTAGTGGTACTATAACATTGTAGCAGCATGGATACTATAGTGGGGTACTATATCGGTAGTATTATTCATCCCAAATGGGTCTTCGGGCTACTGGGCATTCAGGCCATCAAGGGGGCGGTGATGCAGGCGTGATGGGATGGCGGTGATGCAGACATGATGTAAGTAGGGCCTTTGAGCCATCCAATAGTGGGCCTATGGTCCATGTAATGTGCTTCATGCCCAATGGGTCTACGGGGTGAACATCTACAATGTAATAAAGTGGATGGTTGGGTGGGTTATCCTTTGGGGGGGATATAACCTACCTTTCCAGCCTATATATATGTGGTGTGTGTGTTTTAATGTAATTGTACCCCCAAGAACCTAATATAATATATATATTTAATAAAATAATAATAATAACTCATAATTATCAAATAAAATTAATAAATAATTGTCACATGCTTATCTTGGATTATTCTAGAGAGATATAATATTATCGTATGTGGTTTTATAATTATTGTTTGAGGAATAAATTTATAGCACATGCACTGGCGTAATTTGATGATTTTTGAAATTATCTAGGAGAGAGAAACTATTATCACATGTTTTGTTTTTATTTATTTTGGAAATAAAAAATTTATAATCGGTTCTAGTTATCCTTAGAGATCGGTTTGAACTGAAGAACACGTGGGTGTGGTTTGGGTGATAATTCCTTAACGAACCTTGAGGTTCTTCACCAGTGACTTTGAGGTAGGGAGTTCCTTACCTTTTTGGGGATCTTATTGGCACTTTTTCCATGATAAAATTCTTGTGTTGGAATACTTGATAGTTGTTCTTGATTATGATTTTATGTGTGTGTGTGAACAGCCTGTAATAAACTTATATGATACTTATTTTTATGAGTAAGTTCGTAGATTATTGTTCATGTTTGATGTTGATATTATTAATCAAGATGATATACTATTATTTCTTGTGTATTTTACCCAAATATGTGTGTATTTTGTGGTATTGTTCTTGTTTCCCAAAGTAGGCAGACCATCGTCACATGTTTATCCCTTGGAAGGGGAGTGCACATGACTTTTGATGATAAAAATGATGGACCTAATCACAAGGCAAGGATATGAAGATGCCTCATGGATATCATGTGATATACTATGTTTCTAGTTGATTCCAAGGATAATGTTTCTTGATGACTAGTGGATACCTAGTAGCATGATCACTCGATGCCTAGTGGATGTCAAGAACATGACTCACTTGATGCCTAGTGGATTCCAAGTAGTACGTACACATTATGCCGAGCAACATGATTACTAGACTCGTGGATATTTCTTGATTAACCCTGATATCATGAAATTCCTTCTGACATGGAGCTGAAGCAGGTATGGTTGGGGATCATGGTGGTTTGGTTAGCATGCAGGTGCTCGGTTTTTAATTATTGTGTTGGTTGCGTATTTATTGTTTGTTTGTGGCATACACTTGTTTACATGAGAACGTTAGTTAAGGATGAATTGGTGGTGTCCTGTTGGGTTTTATTAATCTCACCCTATATGGGCATCCTGATGTGCATGCTAAATTCTTATATATGGATCCGTGAAATGGCAAGGGGGTCATTTTTGATGGATGAGCAGGGGAACATGGATATGGTAGCAGACTGAGATTGACTCTTGAGGACCCTTCCATTTTATTTATTTGTTTGCCTACTACTTTTATTACTCTGGTTTGTCTTGCTACTTTGGGAGACCATTTATTTCCTGTATGACCAATATTCCATCTTTTAGTTTCCTCATGATACTCTAATTATTCTATTCATTATATTGTTTTATTATTATTTTTGTTATAACATGATACTAAGGGTATAGTCTCCCTGCTTATGGACTTAGATCTTCACTACTAGTCGGAAACCTCTTTTTTATAGGGAGGTACACATGAGGTCATATGGAACTCTAGTTCGGACCTAGTGGTTTGGGCTAGGAAATTACAAAATGGTATCAAATGTGAGTTTTCTACATTCCTTTTTTATCTAACCTGGGACATGGTAGAAATGAGATAGTTGTGTAGGACTTGGGTAGGGGAGTTTACATGTTCCTAGATGGAACATGTGTAACAGATCTCTAATTTATCGTGGATGGGATTTTTTTTACTATTTTTATGAGATTTTGGGTGTGTTCATGCATCATGATTAGGTATATAGGTTCACGTGTCATATATATACCTGTTGTTGTGCTGCATATTAGTTATTAAATTTAGTGCATCGATGTGTACTATCTTTTCAGGATAGTTTCTTCATTGTGTGATATATTTTTTTTCATGTTGTTGTGATATAAGGCGTTAACTAATTGAACTGAGCATGATGTTATGTTATGTTTGAATATATATGTGTGTGATTGTGACTAACATCCAAGGATGGATACCTTGGTTAGTGATAGTATGGGTATACATTGTCTTGTAGGAAGACTCCTAAAGAAACCTAGTGTGATACCCTAGACCAATTAGGGTTCATCCCAGTGATATAGATTTTACTTAATTCTTACCTTCATATTGTAGAATATTCCACCTCATGGAAGACTTATGGGATCACTGAATAATGTTTTCCAGGATACTCTCACCATAGAGGATGCCCCTATTCTACTACCTACTATGTATGAGGGTACTGTAGAGCATAATCCATCACTTTCTTTGGTAGCATAGGTCATAGGTCCACCTCTACTGGGAGTCCTTCTACTTGTTCCTGCCCAAAGAGGAGGGGTGTCGACGTCCATGGTTGAATACACCAAAGACTTACAACTCCAATATCCTCTATCCTTTTAGGGTACTATAAGACCGCAGGATGCTAATAATTGGGTGGATATCATAGAGGGTATCTTTAACCTTGTGAAGACGCCAGGTATGGAGGAAGGTGAATCTAATGACATTTATAAAATAGGGACCCGCCAAGTGGTGGTGGGGTGTAGTGAACATTTTCATATGTTATGAAGGTCTGACTTGGAAAACCTTCAAGGAAATTTTTTTCAAGGAGTTCATTCTAGGTACATTGGAGTCAAACAGTGGTTAGGAACTCACAAAGCTTGATAATGATATATGTTTATGCATCATGATTCACAGAGGTTCTTTGAAAATCCTTTTTGGTCAAGAAAGGTTTATAGGAGGATATAGTTGGGAGTCTTATTCCAGATTTCAATAGACTTTCTAGTGATGTTTTTGGAAGTAGAAATGGAAAGGATGAGGGTTTTCACTAAAGTAGTGTCACACAGCTAGGGTAGGGCATTGGTTTATCAGCAAGTTATTTGGGGGATAGAGGTCCTCAGTGTTTTAACTATGTATTGAGAGGGAATTACCTTGATCTCTACCCAAAACCTCCGATCAAGTGCCACCTATGTAAAAATATGGTACATATCTAGAAATTTTGTTCCATGACCAAGTATGGGTGATGGAGGTAAACATGGTCAGAGAACCATGGATCTAGTTGGGGTCCTCCATAGAATACTCAGATGACAACTCAAATTTGTATTATGTCTCAAGGATAGGGTCACGGAGATGAGGCATGTCATGTGTACATAGTGGATCAGACTCCAACATATGATATTTAGGGATCATCTATTATATGAGGTATATGTTGATCACCTCTACTTTATCTATCACTTTGTTTGATATTGTTGTTTCAATTTTCTTTGTATCTGTACAAGTTATTATTGGAATTTAATTACAATTCAAGTTTCCCTTCATGATACTTCCTCCTAATGGACAAGTTGAATTTAAGATATAGGTAGTGTTGGGTATGCAACCTATTTCAATACCCCCTTATCATATATCACCAATCAAGTTAAAGGAGATCAAGGTGCAGATTAAGGACTTGGAGCATAAGTGCTTTATCTGGCTGAGTACTTCACCATGGCCTACACCTATGTTGTTTACTAGGAAGGTATATGGTAGTATTCAACTCTACATCGATTATCATAAGCTAAACTAGGTTATAGTGAAGAATATATATACTCTCCCCAAGATCAATGATTTTTTCAATTAGTTACATGTAGCTTGGTAGTTTTCCAAGATTGATCTTTAATTGGAATATGACTAGTTTCAAGTTAGAGATGATGATGTCCTGAAGATGGCGTTTCAGAGAAAGTATAGGTATTATGAGTATCTGGTGATGACTCTTTGTTTGACCAATGCATCAGTAGTGTTCATGGACCCCATGAAAAATATCTTTTATTTTTACCAAGACTCATTCTTCATGGCGTTTGATGATGACATCCTAGAGCAACATACCATACATCTTGAGGTAATCCTAAGTACAATTAGATCACATCGACTTTTTTCTAAGTTGTCAAAGTATAAATTTGGTATTCATGTGGTGAAATTATTAGGGAATTTGGTGTATGAGGTAGGTATATCCATGGATCTAGAGAAAGTGGAGGTATTGATTCCCTAGACACATCCCTGAAACGTGTTTGGGATTAGGAGAATTCTGGGTTTATCTAGATACTACTATTTTTTATCTAGGACTTCTCCCATCTATTATCACCTATGACTACACTGAGAAATAAGGGAGTAAAGTTTTAGTGGTTAGATCAGTGTGAAGAAGTGTTTCTTGAGATGAAGAGGGGGTCAACTATAGCTCCATTACTGACACTTCCCGAGCCAGGGATCAGATACACCATGTATTTTAATGCATCAGGTATTTGTTTGAGAGCAGTGTTGATTCAAAGAGAAAAGGAAGTAGCTTATGGTTCATGTTAGTTGTGGTCCCATGATAGGAACTACCATACCCATGACTTAGATATTTCAGTTGTGGTTCACGCTTTGAAGTATTGGCAAAACTATCTCTTTGATGAGAGGTTTTTTGTCTACACTAACTATAAGAGCCTTTATTATATCCTCACACAAAGGAACCTGAACTAGAGGTGGAGGTACTGGGTTAAGTACTAGAAGATATTTTACTTTTAGATGTATTATGCACCTATTAAAGGAAACGTCATTGCAGAAACTCTTTTTCTTAAGATACAGGTGGAGAAAGAGCTTGGTAAGCGACCTTATAAGGAGTAGTTGTGCCTTATGATATTGTTGGATGACTAGAGAATGGATTCTTCTAAGGATCAGGGATCAATGAATTTTTCCCCTTTGGTGAACACGTCTTCTATTGTATATTGGGTGAAGGCTAATCACGATTCTGACCTGGAGTGCATTGTGATGCGGGGGTAGCTAGTAAGAGGTGACCTTATACTCAGGTGGTCGATGGATGACAATGATGTGATCATGGTACATGGGAGAGTATTAGACCCTAATTCCATTAGGTAAGGGATTATGAGAGACTTCCTATCATGACCTGACCTATTGGGGCCTTCCTAGCCAGTAGTAAGCCAAGTGAGACACCCCAATCTTTCCTCCAATAGGCTAGGGGGTGATAACAAGCATCAAGTAGAAAATACTAAAATGGAAGGCCTTAGACCAAGTACCAGTATGCATGCATGAAACTAGATCCATGAAATAGTGCAGAGATATAATAAAAGACTGAACATTTAGAGTGTAAACTATGCATGTAAAAACCTTTAGGAAAGTATCAAAGTATAGTGGTGTGAAACAAAATTATAAAGGGTGAAAATACATGCCCAACCAAAAATGAGGTCCCAACTTAACAAAAACTGGGGAAAAAGAAATACTGAATAGAGCCTAGATCAAAATATCTAAGGTAGACCACTAAACACGGTTATCTCCTCTAGGTATAGATATACTCCTATGAAACCCAGTCCACCAATATCATCACTGATCTGGTTGTCGTCTGCATAAGACACAACATGTGTAGGAAAATTCTATACAGGGGTGAGTATATACATACCCAATAGGATGACCTAAAAACTAAACAGGTTGCAATAAAAATATACAATAGTTAGATCAACCCGTATTAAAGAAGACAAAAGGAAACCTGATAGATATGCTCATAAAGAAACTCAAGTGAGAGAGAAAGGGGATCTCTATCTCTACAACTCAGCTACAAATGATGAGTTATCTTGTAACTCTCAAAGGTGTATCTATGATTCCCATCACCACGCATAAGCATATAAGAATCTATGTGGAGGGACCCCACCTCACCAATGTGCTCCACACCTGAGGAGTAACTATCTCCAATGGATGACCCATACCCCACTGAAGCTCAAATATGGGGGGAACTACTTCATAGATAGAGGAATCACACCCTCTGTAGTATGGGGGTACCAAAACTACCTATGTAAAGATTTTGGGGTACTCATGCCCTAGTGCAAGAGGTGTATTTCAACCCCCACTTCTCTATGATGATCAAACTCTATCACTACCATTATCCAAGAATCACTGTAGGAATTTTATTTCTCATAACACCTTATGTCGTATCTCTATTCCCAAAATTAATTCCACCATCATGTTCTACACATAAAACTCCTTAGGATATGCTACTCATGGGACCAAATTTGAGTCTCAAAGAAGTAGGTATGCAAGGTGGAAGTCACGTATAAAAGTACACAATGTGTATAGGGTATACATAGCATGTTTATTCTACCTTGGGTCTATGTGTGTCTTTCATCCCATGACATTGTACTTTGATCCATGTTCTTTCTAGTGTGTTTCACCTTAACATGTTCTTCATGTATTGACCCATTAGGTACCATCGGTTACCCCGCAGACACATGGTCCCCTTCCTGGGTCCCACCTATGTGCTTGAACGGGTCATCTGACTAATGATTGTCCCCACAGTCCAACACATGTTCTTTTGAGTGTGTTTTTCCTCACTCATACACACCCTAGTAAACTTCCTAGAAGGTCACCCATCTTGATCACTACTCTAGGCCAGGCAGGACTAACTGTAGAGTTTTAACTAGGTGGTCTCCTAAAAATAAAGGTGCACCTTGTTGACATGAGTCATATCATTTAGTCATTTAACCCTCTATCATTCTGGGGTGTTACATTCAACCTCTCCCAGGAAACTGTGTGTAATAACTAGGACCCACTGATAGCATAGAGGTAATGCCTTTATGTTTTTAAGGCACAAAAAACTGCAAATAATTCCAGGTCATGTGTAGGATAATTCTTCACATGCACTCATAATTTCCTCAAACTGTAGGCCATAGCATGGTTTTCTTGCATGTAACACAACCAAGACTGCATCTGGATGAATCATAATACACCACATAGTTTTTACCCAGTTCTAGAAAGATTAAGATGGGTGTTGAGGTGAGACAATCCTTAAGTCTCAAAAAGCATTTATGACATTCATCATTCCATATGAATGGAAAACCTTTCCTTGTTAGAATAGTCATGGGATAAGCAATCCTATAAAAAATGAACAAAGTGGTGATAGTAAACTACTAATCCTAAGAAATTGTGTGTAACAAATAGGCCTCGCTAATAGCATAGACACTTTGCCTTAACATGGTCATCGGGTCCTAGCCCACTAGGTACTATCGGTTTCCCTAAAGACACATGGTCCCCTCCCTAGATCCCACTGATGTGCTTGAACGGGTCATTTGACTAATGATTGTCCCCAAAGTCCAACACATGTTATTTCTAGTGTGTGTTTTCCTCACTTGCACACACCTTGGGAGACTTCTCGGAAGGTCACCCATCTTGGTTAAAACTCCATAGTTAAGTGTTCTTGGCCTGGAGTAGTGATCAGGATGGGTGACCTTTCGGGAAGCTTCCCAGGGTGTGTGTGAGGGAGGAAAAATAACACTATAAAGAACATGTGTTGGACTGTGGGGAAATTCATTAGTCAGATGACCCGTTCAAGCACATAAGTGGGACCCAAGAGGGGGACCATGTGTCTGCGGGGCAATTGATGGTACCTAGTGGGATAGGACATGATGACCATGTTAAGGTGAAGTGTCTATGCTATCAGTGGGGCCTAGTTGTTACACATAGTTTCCTGGGAGAGGGTGAATGTAACACCCCAGAATGATATAGGGTTAAATGACTAAATGATATGACTCATTTCAAGCATGCTTAACTATGTAGTTCTAACCAGGTTGGATCCCACAAATAAAGGTGCACCTTGTTGACATGAGTCGTATCATTTAGTCATTTAACCTTGTTTCATTATGGGGTGTTACATTCACCCTCTTCCAGGAAACTGTGTGTAACAACTAGGCCTCACTAACAGCATAGACACTTAGCCTTAACATGGTCATCAGGTCCTGGCCAGCTAGGTACCATTGATTTCCCCGCAGACACATGGTCCCCTCCCTAGGGCCCACCTACGTGCTTGAACGGGTCATCTGACAAATTATTGTCCCAATAATCCAACACATGTCTTGGTTAGAACTACATAGTTAAGCATTCTTGACATGAGTCATATAATTTATTCATTTAACCTTGTATCATTATGGGGTTTTACATTCACCCTATCTCAAGAAACTGTGTGTAACAACTAGACCCCGCTGATAGCATAGACACTTCATGTTAACATGGTCATCAGATCTTGGCTAGCTAGGTACCACTGATTGCCCCGCAGACACATGGTCCCCTCCCTGGGGCCCACCTACATGCTTGAATGGGTCATCTGACTAATGACTGTCCCCATAATCCAACACATGTTCTTTTTAGTGTGATTTTTTCTCACTCGCACACACCCTGGAAACCTTCCATGAAGGTCACCCATCCTAATCACTACTCCAGGCCAAGCACACTTAACTATGGAGTTCTAACAAGGTAGACTCCCGAAAAGAAAGGTGCACCTTTTTGACATGATTCATATCATTTAGTCATTTAAATTTGTATCATTTTGGGGTGTTATATTCACCCCCCCCCCCCCCCCCCGTAGAGCACAATGTCCTCATGGTCCTGGCCCACCAAGTACCACTAATTTCCTCGTAGACACATGGTCCCCTCCCTAGGGCCCACCCACATTCCTAAACGGGTAATTTGACTAATGGTTTTCCCCACATGCCAACACATTTTATTTCTAGTGTGATTTTTCCTCACTCGCACACACCCTAGGAAACTTCCTAGAAGGTCACCCAACCTGATCACTACTCTAGGACAAGCACGCTTAACTATGGAGTTCTAACCAGGTAAGCTTCTTAAAAGAAATTTGCACCTTGTTTTCACGATTCATATCATTTAGTCATTTAATCCTATATCATTCTAGGGTGTTACATTCACCCTCTCTCCCCCTTTAGAGCACAACATTCTCGTTGTGGGTCCTACATCTCAACCCAGGTTGTGCACTGCACTTAAGGTTCGGTTCCTCCTTTGATACCAATGTAACAACTGGGCCCCACTGACAACATATACACCCCTTCTTAACATGATTGTGGGCCCCCTTTAGATCAGAATGTCCTCATTGTAGGCCCTATATCTCAACCTAAGTGATGCAGCGCACTTAAGGCTGGGTTACTCCTCTGATACCAATGTAACAATTGAGCCTCACTGACAACACATACACCCCTACTTAACATGGTCATTGGGTCCTGGCCCACCAGGTACCACTAATTTCCCCAAAGACACATGGTTTCCTCCCTGGGGCCCACCCACATGCCTAAACAGGTCATTTGACTAATGGATGTCCCCACAAGCTAACACATTTTATTTCCAGTGTGCTTTTTCCTCACTCGCACACACCCTAAAAAACTTCCCAGAAGGTCACCCATCCTGATCACTACTCCATGCCAAGCACGCTTAACTATAAATTTATAACTAGATAGGTTCCCGAAAATAAAGGTGCGCCTTATTGGCATAAGTAATATTATTTGGTTATTTAACCATTTATCATTCTGGGGTGTTACATTGTGCACCTCAAAAACATTCTTTGGTGTCTTCCAAGAGACTATTGCTTCTATATTTCCAGGGTTAGTGGATATTCCTACTTCAGAAATGACATGCTCAAGGAAATGAACTTATTATATCCAGAATTCGTATTTAAAAAACTTGACATGAAACTAATGTTCTCGCAATGTACTCGGTACAAATTTCCAAGTGCTCTTCATGGTCATTCCTTCTTTCAGAATAAACCAAAATAACATCAAAAAACACCACAATGAAAGAATATAGGTACCTATAGAAGATATAATTCATTAAATTCATGAAAACTTTTAGTGCATTCATTATACCAAAAGGCGTGATGACATATTCATAATGTCCATAGTGACTTCGAAATGTTGTCTTCAAAATATCTTGTCTACTAACTCTAAGTTAATGATATCCTGAGTGTAAATAAATTTTAGAGAACCATTTTTCTCCCTTCAATTGGTCAAATAGGTCATCAATCCAAGGAAGAGGATATCAATTTTTAATCGTAGATTTATTAAATTTATTATAATCAAGACATAACTAGAAAGTAACATTTGTCATATTTATGAACAAAACTAGTGCAGCCCAAGGTGATGTGCTAGGTTTGATAAATCCTTTACTTTCCAACCCTTCAAGCTGAGCCTTTAGCTCTCACAACTTTTCCAGATCCATCCTATAAGATGATAAATAAATATGACTTTTTCTCGAGAGTATTTCAATAGTAAATTTGATTTCCCGCTCGATTGGTAACCCAAATAAATCATTTGGAAAAACATCAAGGTATCAATCCACTATAACATGAAGAGTCTCATTCCTTGTTTCATTAGTAATTATCAAGTTCATTATTACTAATTGGCTTGATATTGCTCTGTCTACTATCACTAGAGGTCATTCTCTACCTGAATTTATATCCCAATCTCCCTTGAATACATGAAAAGATCCATCCAAGGATGTAAATGTCATGTGTCGAGCATATCAGTCTATATAGGCTTTAAATCGAACCATCCAATTCATACAAAATATCAAATAAAATACATCCATCTATATGACTATAAACTCCTAGATAAACTACAATGCATCAATAGTAATAGAATATTATGGGCATTTACACCCTATACACTCCCAATGTTCAAGGGGTATCATGATATTCATGACATGAGGCATCATTTCCATATGAAATCCTAATTGTTTAACCATAGAAGAAGTAAGGAAATAATGTTATGCACCAATATCAAACAAGATATGCATAAAACTGGAGTTTAGAAGAATTGTATCTCCTACTATAGAGGGACCTAGTTACTTGCTCACAATAGCATGTTCTTATCCATAAAATTTTCACTCTAATGTCACAAGTTAGCTCTTGATTCTCTACTGAGCTGTCAACTGAGAAACTGAAGTGTTCCTAGAAATGTCTTAGTTTACCTATGTATGTGGACGTGAATTAGTCTGATGGGACTATTTCATCCAAGCATATGAAGTCTGAGGCTATGTCAAGCATGTTTTACCCTCTAATATTAGAATTCTATGACAATACTTCTTGATATGGCCTTCCATGCCACACTAGTGGAAATTCCTTGGTGGTGTAATGCATTCTTTCCTCATGTGCATCAATATTCCACATTGGAAACAGCCTGATTTAATATCATATCTTGGAGGAAAATTAACTAATTCAATAGTTTGAGTTTGGGTTACACTACCTCCATGAGAATAAATATTCCTTATTCTCTTATTTTCAACACTAAAGTTGAAAAATATTCCCATGGGAACAAACAAAACACCTCTAACAGAATTCCCAACAAGATTTATTTTGACCACTATTTCCCCATTATCCGTATATGTATAATCTTTAATACATATAATGGTTATCTTGGATAGAATCTATAGTCTTAATCCTAACTCAAATATGTGCACCTTCAAGGATGCACTAACAACTACCTCCGAGTCAAAACAAACCAAGTTCATAAACTTTGATGCATATTCTATCATAGAGAGGTTTTCTTTCTTTAAGTTGAAGAAATATATCATTATTTATATTTTGAAAGTGTGGGTGTAGAATTATTTATTGAACAATCTCTCAAAGTCCTCCCACATAAGTATTTGGTCGTCTTTAGCTTGGATAGTTAAATCCCACCATTGGAGTGCAAGATCTTACAATATATAGGTTTCCAACTTAATATTCAACTCTTATAGTGTACTAAGAAAATCAAATATTTCATTTATTTAGTTTATCCACACTTCTAATTTTTCAGGTTCATAATCCCCTCTAAACACTAGTGGATTATGCTTCTGAAACTATACCGAATGATACACTTTCCTTAGTTTATCATTTTTATTTCCTCTATCAACATCTTGAATGCTTGCACAATACTCTTCACAAGTTTTTGGTTCACCTATGATTTTGGTGCAACCATATTTTCAATAGCTTCTTCCTACTAGTTTCTATGATATCTTCCTCGAATCATTTTCTATAAGTAAACAATACACCATTTAGAATATTTCTCTCTAGGAACTAAAGGCTTGTATAAATTCCAAAATATGATAAATAATTATCATTACTAGAATAAATAACAAGTGCAACCATCATTTAAAAGATCAACCATTTTATTTGTTTTTTCAAAAAATCATTTGAACAACGGATCAACAATACAATCTTAATGGTAAGTCTTACTATAATGCATGGTATGTAATAATCATTGGTTAAACTCATGATGATGATATAAAAACACTCCTATAAGTGTGTTATAACACTTTTGTATCCAAACCACCATGGTAACTTGAAGTTCAATATAAAAAGGTTAGTTATGCCTTTTTATACTCTAAATTTCAAGTTATGACAATCATATCTCCTTTCTACCAACCCAATTCAAAGACCAGACAAAAGTAATACCAAATATAACCCAAGGACTAAACACACTGATACCATTTGTAACACCCTAACCCTCCTCATTATCTTGAGTAGAGGAAAAGTGTTATTAGCCTTAGGTGATATCCCCAAGACACCAAATGTTGGAAATAAATGTCAAGGGAATTAGAGGTCATTAGGGGATGATTTTTCCTAAAAAACATACAACATGTCAAGAGACATACAACATCCTAAAATAGACTAAATGATGCACAAGAATAAGCCACATAACTCAATACAATACCAATATATAATAACATCAGAGTGTGGTAGAAGAAGAAATAAAATGGAAAGGCTAAGATTCTAAGTAGAAATACATTGGCACTAAAGTGGTATTGTCCAAAACCAAGACGTAACACTCCTAATCTCCAACTTCAAAAACCAAACCATGATTTCATAGACCATCACTAGAGAAGTGTGAAACATAACCCTTCCCTATATCTTAGTAGATGACATCTACAAATGCACAAAAGTTCCCAAGAAGGGGGTGAGTATAAAACTTAGTAGGATTTCCCCAAAATATTCCCATCACATGCCAATAGGATAAGAATAGGTTATCACATTTTATAAAAATGTGAGATAATAAGAAAAGAAAATTAATCCAAACTATAAATAGATTCATATAATAAAACATCAAGATAAATACTTTTAAACCATTTCCTTTCCATTAGAATAACCATCACATTACACACCCACCCACACACATAATGCATGCATCCATAGACCTCCCTATACTCGAGAGTGGTGAGTCCTCCTATCACTAAGCTGTCATTTGGTGACCAACTCCATAGTGGTACTTCCGACCATGATCTATCCTAAATTATCATTATTTTATGGTGGTACTTCCAACCATTACCCATCCTAGATTATAATTATTTTATAGTTTTACTTTGACCATTACCCATCACACATGAACATGAACACACACCACACCTTTATGAAAAAATTTCCAAGAAAATGTTTATTTAACAAAATCCCATCTTTCAAAACCTACCCTTTTGAAATCAAATCAATAAGAGTTTTCCAATAAATTCCACAAAATATTTCCAACACAACAAAACCATGATTTAGAAAAGATCATGCCAAAAATCTCTAGAATGGCAGAGTGGGAGAGAAGCCACCTACCTCGATATAATTAGCGCAAATGATCCAATATGATTTCTTAGATTAAAACTTTGACTCCCATTCCTTTACCAAAATACAAGAAGATATCATTAAAAAAAATCTAAACCCATAGATCCAGGTATAATAACACTAACCTATGGGTCCAATCAATCCAACACAATGAGATCTAACACGATAAAGAATAATGGGACTCTAAACTTTGATTCCACAAACAACCACTCAAAGATTCAATGTCATTGGAGTTCGGAAGTTAAAAATATCCAAAATTCACTTAAGGAAACCCTAGTATCCTAGAGATAGAATAATAGGATGTGTGGAAAAAAAAATACACATTGTCAATATCTAAACTTTTTGGGATCAAGGATTTATATGAAATGTAACCCATATTCACATCTTGTATTTTCACAAGTCCACATACACCAAAATTCACATCAACTCAATTTTTATTTTTTAGAAAAAAAATTACACAACATGAATATCTTACATGACATAAATTGGTTTCATTCTATGGAAAATATTCACAACATCTATCCCCAACACTTTTATGTCGTGTAAAAGTTACATGAAATGAATTTGTTCTTCTGGATTTCCTAGTAACCAGACTCATTATTTTCCCATCTTAACACTTCTAGTTTATTAATCCAAGACTCCAATAATAAAAGAAAACTCATCGAATGATAGTGTACCTCAAAATGGGGGTTCTACAGGTAGGATTTCCAACCCGTATTCCCTTACCTTGATCCTTGGGTTTTGATGACTTCTCATTAACTATTGGTATATGTTATTGATGATATTGAGAATACTTGTTGTCAATACAAAAAATAATATCTATTGGGAGGATTTATTATGTAGTAGTTGATATTACTTGATACCCTTGGTGTGTTTTTGTGTGATAGCACCATGAATAAAAAGATAATGAATGCATATTTGGCTAATAAAATGGTTTCCCATGGAATCTGGTTCGTGTGATAATGACCATACTAAATAAAGAGGTATTATGACAAAATAATCTGAATAATTGTGGAATTAATGATGTGTTTTTGTTATATTTGGTTGGTTGGTTATGTTTCCTTGTGTGTATTAGGCTCTTGTACGATGGTAGGAGTGATCAGATGGGTTGTGTGGTGTATAGGGTTGTGATGTGATGTGGTTGGTTAGCATGGATGTGATGTGGGAAATTGTGAGATGTGGTGCATAAAGGTTGTCATGTGCGGTGGAGATGATGTGTGGTGGACCATGGTTGTGGTGCATAGATGTTGTGGTGAATATTGGTTGTGGTGTGCAGAGTTTGTGGTACATTAAGGTTGTGGTGCATGGTGGTTATGGTGCATAGAGGTTTTGGTGCGCAGTGGAGATGATGTGTGGTGAAGATGTGTGGTGAAGTTGTACCTTTTGGTGGTATAGTGCTATGATTATGTGGTTTTTGTTTTAGGATGGTTTGGATGGTATGGCACAATGGAGATAGTTGATGTGAGATGGTTCAGTTGTGGTGTGTCATGGTTGTGTCGATTTCTTGGTTAGTAATTGAATAAATTATGATGTTAAATGAAATGAGTAAATGAATGGGTTGGTAATTGAATATAATGGTATTTAAGTTTATTTTTGGTAAAAATATTAAGGAATAAAATTGGTGTATTGTAAAATTGGAAGTGGTAAATGTTGTGTGTTCATGTTTTGTGGTGTGATGTGTTTCATATAGTGGTGGTAGTTGTTATGGCGATTTATGTGTGGTATGGTAGTGGTGATGTGGTGTGCGCTGGTGCAATTATTGTGAACCCATAAGTTGGGTAATGTGTTTTATCTATGTATCATGTATGTTTATTTTATTTCTATATACTCCCCGCCCAAGTTGGATAATCTTTACAACTCTCAAATGTTTTGGGTTCTGGGTGTTTTACCAAACATCCAAGATAGTGGTGATACAGATGGATGGCTACCCCCTCTTCATTTCCCTTCCTTCAATAGTGATGGCCCAGGTGTCTATGAGTGAGATGTATAGGTTTCTTTGGGAAATATGTGGTTTTTGTGACTATAATGATATGTGATGGACTAGGTATCTTTGGGTGAGATGTGTTGTAATGGCCCAGATGTCTTCAAGCGAGATGTGATGTGATGTTACCTAATGTTAGCACCAGATGTTAGACCCTACAAGGGTGGGGTGGGTAGGGATGCATCCTGACCCACGTCAGAGATGGTTAGTATGATATGTGATGTTATGTGATGTGATGTGATGTGATGTGATGTGATGTGATGTGATGTGATGTGATGTGATGTGATGTGATGTGATGTGATGTGATGTGATATGATGTGATGTGATGTGATGTGATGTGATGTGATGTGTTGTGATGTGATGTGATGTTATGTGGTATTCATGGAAGATATGGGGGCATAGGACATTCAACGTTGGGTGTGAGAGTAGTAAATCAGTGGGAAAGTGGCAGCAGGGTGCCTTGATTTATTATGATCTTGATGTTATATTACTATATCGGATGTGTGATTTGGTGAGTGATCCACAATGAGTTTAGGTTTGGTTAGTTGGCCTATTTAGGTGCTTTTTGGTTCTGTTGTTTGTTCACTAACGCATTAACATTCTTTTTTCATATGTGCACTTGAGACCTTGGTTATTCCCCTACTGAATATACATGTATGCTCACCCTATGTATATAAACTATTTTTTCTGGTTTCTAAGAGGAATTTAGGTACTAAGTTGGATATTACTAGTTCGGTTAGAGTTTTTGTTGAGACACTTCTATAGACTTGTCTTTTGGTATATATACGAGACTTTTATATGTATCATTTTTACTTTATTTGTACATTATGGGATGGATTTGGGTTTATTTTATATTATCTATTGTAGTTATTTAGTGTTTTTTCCCTACCTCTTGATCAGGTTTTATTATAGAGGTTGATGTCTCCCATATATGTGAGATTTTTATACCCTCGATGCTAGTCATCAACTCGGGGCATATTGGAGGCGGGACTCGGGAGTCATTATATCTCTTCCATCATTATGGTGTCTTTGGAGATAGGAGATCAAAATATAGTGGTATTATAGATATGGTTGAGATATAGGACAGATTTTGGAGTTTGGAACTATGATTTTTTCATGGGTTTATAGGGAAATAGTTCCAGATGATCTTGGTGTGTGACATGGGCTAGGGAGACCGACTAGAACATGGGATTTTAGAGCCCCCCGTGATCAAGTGCAAGAACTCTAAGACTATTTATTGTGTTACTTTTTTGAATTGGGTTGTTGTGGGAAAATAAAATGAATTAAATAAATAATATTTGATAAAATTTCATGCTACCAGGCTTAGGACTACTTCTTACATTCCAGAAATAGATCATGTTCATTGTTTGTGAGTGGATCAGGTAGTTGAGGTTCAACAAGATTATTTGGTTGATCATTGGAGGTTTGAACTGATATAGGAGGATGAGGCATGGTAGAGAGCCTTATGTGCCTTTTAGAGACAGATCTTAGGAAAGTATGAGGGGAGCATCACTAATATGGAGGCAAAGCGCTAACAAGAGGAGCTTGAGATCACTTTCAGTCTGATCTGATCATGGGCTAAGTTATGTATTCCATTGGTAGTTATTCATATGTGAGGAGATGTATGTTAGCGGTGTACTTTTTTTCTTGGTGGTCATAAGGAGGAAGATGTGTTGTGGCCCAACTTTTAGAGGGAGTTCTAGGCGGAGTTCCTATCATTGATGATGAGGGAAGCAAAAAGGTAGGATTTTATCTCCCTTCAATAGAGGATCTTGAGAATGAAGGAACTGGTAATTAGGTTCAAGTACCTCCTACAATTTTCTCTATATGTTTTCCAAGATAATAATTCCAGAGTGTGTCATCTAGAGGAGGCTTTTCACCCAGTGATTAGGTATGTGGTCACTCTATTTACACTCCCTACATATATGGAGGTGTATAAAAAGGAATAGGTTGTCTGGTGGATTATTTCCTTGGGATTTGAGCCTTGAGAGAGTGGATAGTAGGGTGCCTCAAGGAATAGGACTCCAGGCAGTGGGTTGTGTTTAGGCAGTCATGGTTTCGATCAGTGAGGAACCAAGTGCGGCAGATCTCCTTCCATCCTTATGGGGCAGGTGGATCTCGAGCACCTACCGAAGGATTTATATTTTCAAGATATGTTAATAGGGGATATATAAATATCTAGGCCTAGTGTATGACTACTCAGGGATTCTAGTTTCAAGTGGGTTCTCAAGCCCCTTTTCGGTAGTAGAAACAGTTGCCTCCAAGAAAATTTCAGTAGCAGGGATCATCGATGCTTGTTCGGTAGCCCAGAGTAGATGGTTTTGGAAGAGGTCCGCCTCATTATGGTCTCCATCCACAGGTAACTAGGCTATAATGTGGTCATTTAAGTCATAAAAAGAGTGAAATGTGAGTTTTTAATGGTCAAATGCACACATTAGAGGTGGTAGTGCCGAGAGTTTTTTGAGGTACATTTAGTTTATTATCTTCCTTTGTTTGTGATTTTTTTATTTAGGAGATTTTCACTCCTTTATTTATCATGATTTCATCCATATGTTAGGACCAAATGTGGAGAGACTTCCAGTGCCTTTTTTGTTATCTATGCTAGTTGGAGGTCAAGATGTTTTATTTGATGTACATCTGAAATGTAGGATAGTGATGGGGAAGTACCAGTTTGTGGGAGATTTCCTACTGTTATAGATACATCCATATGATGTTATCCTTGGAATTAATTGGCTTCATTTTTTGTGCGCAGACATTGATTGTTTCTATAGGAGAGTTTTTTTCAATTTGGAGGGCCGGTGAGTGGTGTTTGTTAGTGAGAGAGGTTATTGGATCAGTAATAGGCAAGTAAAGTCTCTTTTATCCTAGTTGGTGGAGCTTTCAGTGGGAGATTAGGTAGGGGATATTTCCATGATTGTGGAGGAGTACCAAGATGTTTTTCTAGATGAGGTTATGACCCTACCCACTTGACGTGGCATTGAGTTTGGGATAGAATTCCAGTCATGTGCTTATCTAATTTTGATGGATCCCTATCGGATGGTGTCTATGGAGTTGTGCGAGTTGAGTTTATAGGTGGATAATCTGATTTAGAGGGTTTTCATCTACCCAAATGCGTCCCATTATGGTGCTCTAGTATTATTCACCAAGATGGTGGACGATAGTCTAAGGTTGTGTATAGACTACTGGAGGTTGAGCTAGGTAAGGATCAAGAACTGTTTCCCTCTTATGAGTATCAATGATATGTTTGAAAATATTATAGGATCTAGTTGGTTTTCTAAGGTTGACTTGTGGTCTGGATATCACCAGTTGAAGGTGAATGATGAGGATATCCTAAATACTACCTTTAGGTGCAGGTATGGGTACTTTGAGTTTGTAGTCATGTTGTTTGGTGTTATGAATACACCATTTGTGTTCATGAGACTCATGAAATATATGTTCCATGAATTCCTAGACTAGTTCATCATCGTATTCATCGATTATATCTTGATCTAATCAAGGACAGATTAAGAGCATTTCAAGCATCTCAAAGCTATTTTACAAGTCCCTTGACACCACCATATCTATGGTAAATTGTCCAAGTGTGAGTTATGGACATGAGAGGTGTGTTTCCTTATACATGTGGTGTCTTGGTAGGGTGTGGAAGTGGACTCATTGAAGTTCAAGGTAGTTTTTTCTTGGGAATCACCCAAGAATGTGGCAGAGGTTCGTAGTTTCCTTGGTCCCCCAGTTTATTATCGATGGTTTGTGTCTGATTTATCTTGAATTGCAGCCTTGTTAACAGTGTTTACTAGGAAGGACCGGGATCTTGTGTGGAGTAATCAGTTACAAGAAATTTTCGATTACCTAAAGTAGTAATTGGTTAGCGCTATAGTGATTCGATTTCTAGAGGAGGGCGTATTGTTTGAGTTTTTCTATGACACACCCTATTTGGGATTGGGATGTGTGTTGATGCAGTAGAGAGGGGTGATATCTTATGGTCCTATACAGTTATGTTCCCATGAGTGTAATTATTTCACTCATGGTCTAGAGTTGTTATTGTTTTTGTTTGTGCTAAAGTTGTAGTAGCATTACCTCATCAGCCAGTGGTTTTTGGTTTTCACGGACCATAAGATCCTGAAATATATTTTCTCTCAATAGGATCTAAATATATTCTAGTTAAGGTAGATGGATTTATAATAGTATTGTGAATTTTAGATCACTTACACCTCATTAAAGGGGAATGTGGTTACTGATGCATTGAGTCAGAAGTCTTGAGGAGATGTGGCTCAGGGGTCTATTGATGTTTGGAAAGGGATGGAGGATCTTGAAATGATGCATCTTAACATCATATAGAGAATTGGATAAGGTTTTCTTTATAAAAAAACTATGGATTAATTCTTGATGCAATAGGTAGAAGAGTCTCAGTGAGTATACTAAGAGGCAGAGGTGATGTATGACCATGTTGGTCATGGTGATGCTCTTGGTGGATGGTCGGAGGATGGTAAGAATTGGATGTAATTTTAGGAGAGGTTATTTTTTCCACAGGAAATGTGAGAAGTAGGTCTATGTGAGTTTCACACCTCACATTTAGTGGTATATCCTGGTGTGACCAATAAGTATCATGGTTTTAGGAGACAACTTTGATGGTAATGGATGAAATGGTCAGTGGAAAAGTTTGTGGTAAGGTGCCAGGTTTGTCAACAAGTGAAAGTAGAGCATCGTGTTCCTGGAGATTTTTTGTAGTACCTGTATATCCCTAAGTGGAAATAGGAGGACATATTAATGGATTTTCTCACCAGGTTACCCTGGTCTTAGGGATGTTGTGATGTAGTTTGGGTGATAATAGACTGACTGAAGAAGTCAGCTCATTTTCTGGCCATCCGTGAATCAAGTTTCATTAATGTTTTGGTAAGGTGGTATGTAGATGATGCGGTTAGGATTCATGGGGTACCAAGGACCATATTATTTGATTGGGATCCTCATTTTACCTCATTATTCTAGATGGGATTGTAACATGATTTTGGATCTTAGTTTCACCATAGTATTTCCCTCCACCCTTAAACAGATGAGAAGACAGAGCAGACCATACAGACACTGGAGGATATGTTACGATCTTGCATCTTGGACTTTTAAATATCATGGATAAGGTATTTTACTTTGGTTTATTTTGTGTACAAAAATAGTTATCACTCATCCATTGGAATGAATCTGTTTGAGTCATTGTATGGGAGGTCATGTCATTCTCTATTATGTTAGATGGAGGTTTAGGAAATAATAGTTCATGGCCTTTATGTGGTGCATAGAAAGACTGAGAAGATCCAATTGGTTTGAGAGAGGATGAGGGAAATATAGGATCATCATAAGGCCTGTGTTGTTTGTAGGAAGAGACCCATGGAGTTTGAGTTTGGTGACCATGTGTTCTTGAGAGTCTCCCCTCTATGTGGGCAGCGAAGGTTTGGTAGGAGAGTAAGCATTCTTCCTGGTTTTTTGGGGCCTTTGAGGTGTTGGGGTGAGTTGGAGAAGTGGCATATTGATTGTAATTTTCACCATGGTTAGATAGGATCCAAGATGTTTTCCATGTGTCTTAGCTTTGTAAATATCTTCATGATGACTCTCATGTCATTAGCTGGGGAGAGTTAGATATCGATGATGGTGAGACGTTTGTGGAGTGGACAATAGAGACATAAAATCATAAATTGAGGGTGTTTCATGGATGAACCATTACCTTGGTTTGTGTGTTATGGAGGCATTGTGACCTGGATGAGAGTAAATAGGAGCGAGATATATAGATACGTTCCCAGTCCCCGAATATGTTTTGAGTTTTTCTTTGATTTGTTTATTTTTTCTTGGATAATGTGATGTTTGGATCTTATTGTGTTGTGATATGTGATGTTTTCTCGATATATGATAGGTAATAAAGATTCTGACATATGAAAATGGAATACCTGATTCATAATCAAGACACATTATACCTTGACACAATTAAAACCATGCAGTCAAGTCAGCACCACCCAAAGCGGATAATATCTTGACATGAAAGATGGGATTCCCTGACTTGTGTGATCAGGGAAGTGTTGTGTATTGGTTTTGACAGTGGTTGGTTTGGGTTATGTGGAGGTTGATATGTTGATGTGTATTGTAACATCCCCCAATCCATAACTCTCTCACACGATCAGAAAGGGTTGGTTTTGAAACTTCAAGTGTGCCTCTTCATATGCCAAAGGCTTCCGACTAGCAGTGGGGGTGTGATCAGTATAGTGGGGATACTATACACCCTGGTATATAGTTACATAGAATTGTAAATAAACAATATAAATAACATACTCTGAGTAATAGAAAATTTGAAACAATATATCATACCACTAATAAATAAAAGGAGTAACAAATAAACCAATAGTAATAAATCATGTAATGACATGCTGAGATGTAACTAAATGTTATGTTGAAAGTAATACAAAATAAAATAATAGAATACTTAAATAAAGACTAAAAATTCCTTAATCCTGAGCCCCGTTTTAGTCCTTTCTCCAAACCCTATCCCATATAGTAAGTAAACAATCAACAATAATGTCTCTTGTCCTTGTCCAATCCTGCATCCATGAAATATGCTCGGGTACCAAACAGCAGCCCAAATAGGGTGTGAGTAAAACTCAGTAGGTCAACACCAGTATGTCCAAACATAACTAATCTGATAATAATTATATTAAATAATTGATAAACATGTGTATTAATTAATTAATTAATACAATATAAAAATTAGCCAACTTCGGCACCATGCCATAATGTCTCCGGGCATGTAACACAACCATGAAAACCATAAACACATATACAAATAACCTATTTTAGATTAATGTCGGTATGTATCTGAGTATATATCTCAACCATGACAACCATAACCATACATCTATGGAAAATTTACACAATTCTAGGCCAAACCCGCTATATGATAATTTCATCATGTGTCACTAGGCATAGCCCGCTATATAAGCATTTCAGCATGTGTCGGGGCATGACCCAATATATAATCATTTCAGCATGTATTAGGGCATAGACCAGTATATAAGAATTTTAACATGTATCAAGACATAACCCAGTATATAATCATTTTATCATGATAACACAACAAGTCATAATAGCAAGGATATCACAATATCACATCATAATCCACAATGGTTAATTATGAAAATTACCATTTATCCTTCAATTACACTTTCATTTATATTACAATTTATCAATATCCATCTCAATAAAAAATCCATACCTAGGGATTCTATATCAAAAAATCAACTAAGGTCTCGTTTCATGTTAAACACACTTTAAGTCATTAGTCAATTCATTTATAATTAAGGGTTCACTCACCAGAACAGTAGCTATATGCCAGGTCATAAACAATTGGATATAAAGGGATTCCAAGGAATAATATAATTCATCATTTAATTAATTTAGGCACAAGTCATCTTGGTGCAATCGTAATATTTCACATACATTGCAATTAAACAGATCATAGGATTAAGGTTTAGACCCCCTATATTTAACTGGAGATTAATGCAGTGCTTCCAAAGGTTAACACCAATGAGGAAGAAGGCACAAAAGAGTGAAAGAATAAACCAGGTTAACCTAGTTCAATATCACAACCAAAAGAAGTCCAAGGATTCCACCACTATAATGGAGAACAATGGAAGAGGAGGGGAAAACCAAAGCCAAAGACTTTCCAGGGATTGATCGCACAAACAAGAATTTTGGAAATGAGGACGGTACTCTAAAATCACTTGGAGAACCATCCTAAGTTAGTACACTAGTGAAAAAAGATGATCTAACAACGATTTTTAACCGAAGTCTATACAGGTTATGAAAAAAATAAGGTTTTAAGGGTCAGTTTTTTAAAAAACGATGCTGAAAATGACAGTGTGCTTAGTTTTCAGTGTCGGTTTCCTATAAAAATCGATGCTGAAAACCGTGTTATTTTATTTTAATTATTTAGCATCGGTTTCTATAAAAACTGACATTGAAAGTTAAAAAAAAAATATTTGAATATTACATCCCCATAATAATCAAAATCCCTATAATAAAAAACCATTATACAACAATCAAAAATCATGTAACATTGACTAAAAATCTACAAAAAAATAGATAGTTTTATCTAGTTAGTCAAAAAATTATCTACACATTTGTATTATAAAGTAGAATTAAAAAAATACTTACCTGAAATTTACAACATAATGATTATTGGTTATTGTTGAAGAATTTGTTTGATATCATTACATTCAAACACCTTATAACAAAAGAATTATTTGTTTTTTGAACATATTTTATTAGGAAAATGTAATAGTAATCATAAACATAAGAATATACATACCTTAAATCATAATCATACTAAACAAGTAGTTTGTAAACAAAGATCGAAGATGGTTAAGATCTTCTTGCATGTACGAATCGACATCATTAAATTTCTAAAATGGCATTTAATGATATAAGATTTAAAAACATAATACTATGATAGAAAATATAAAATAATTAATATGAATAAACTCATTATAATTAGTTGTTACCCCAGTTGTGATTATCTCATAAATGAATCGTAGAATAAAATAACCACATTCGATATATCCTTGTTGACGATGACACTACAGTTAATATAATGGTAACTTGATAATAAAAACTAATATATATTCATATATATATATCCAAAAATAAAAATAATATCTAATATAAAAAATAATTACCTTTACTTTCACATATTTTATTGCATTTGGATTTTGTATTAACAAGTGATCTTTGTTAAATTTTTTCCATGACCTTCATTTTCATACATAAAAACTAATAATACATATATAAAAAATGACAATTAAACATAATGAGAATATAAAAAACAAAGAACTTACTTTTCTAACAAGGTGGAAAAAAATTTACGAACACCACCTAATAAAGAGAAAAACCAATATAATGTGTTTTCATTTGGGCAGAATACGCCTATCATAATGCCCCCTATAATACAAAAAGTTAAAATTTAATGACATTATAATGAAAATTATCTCATAATTATGTTTATGCTATTACCCATCAATAAATGGCATAAACCAACACCCAATATTCGTCATTGATAACCTCACACATATATATGTCGCTCTATTTTCATTCGACGCATATTGCACATCCGTTGAAATATATTCTGGATCTATGAAACCATAAACATTTGTACTGTTAATTTGAACAAGTATTGTGTGTAGATACCTAATTAAAAAATAATATAGTTAGTCAATTTAAATCGTCTTTAATTAAAAAAATATAAAAATTTAAAGGCCAACTTACTTACATGGAAAACAATTAAAACACATTCACAGTGAGCTCTTTAAAATAAATTAGATCCATGATATCTTTTCAGAATATTCTCAATGGATAGTCTCTTACACATATATTGGATGACATACAAAACTCATAAATATTATCCAAGGAAGAATAAACTTGAGATAATATTTCTATCCCATTAGAAATATTTGAAGTATCTACATTTGTTTGTTCCTAAATTTTTTGTTTCCTTTGTGCTATTTCTTTGGATTTCAAATACTACTATATAAGTTAAATGTTAGAAAAAATTATAAGTAATTTTCAATAAGATGTAATTAATATTTAAAAAAACATACCTCATATGAAATATGACAAATAAGGATAGATGGACAAAGTAAAAAATGATCCATACAATCCCCAACTCTGGTAATCTCCATGGTAGGGAATGGTAATAGAACAGTAGGATCAATAATATCATGTATCGATACTCTAACCTAACCCATCTGAATAGGATAGTGATGTAAACACTACAATATGTACTTTAGGATATCCTACATACAAATCACAGTATAAGGTTGGGTTCGAGCAAGGAGGTGGAGGATATGAGTAGGCAAGCTGGGAAGGTTGGGCGGGCTGGGAAGGTTGCACAAATTGTGACCATCTCATCATTTGTTCTAACATAGCCTGCTGCATATCTGCTTGAATTTGATCACCCATGGATTGTTCCATATCTTTCATCTAAACTTTTAAGGATTCAATTTCTATGTCTCTTGATTACTTACTTTGAGGACCAAACACTTTTCGAATACTAACACCTGCCTCATATCCTCTCATGCAGCCGGGATGTTCTGGATTTCCTAATGCAGTGGTTAGGATGTCCATCCTACCCTTAGGTATAAAAGTTCCTTATGTAAATTTCTCCTGAAGTTTATCCTAAAATAAAAAATTAAAGTTTCGTATTATTGTTTTTAATTTATAAATTACAAAAATTCATGAAAAACAATAATTATTTACTTACAATTCTTTCAGCTACTTCCTTAGCTTTCTCTATAAGATATTTTTCATTTTTTATTTTTCTCACTCTTTTACATTTCTTATGGCGGGTGGGTGGAGTTGGAGGACCTAATTGTACCTCATCAGAACCACTATTGGAGTGATCTCTTAGTGCTTCAAAATTTTCCTTAATCGTTTTTTTCTCCAATAAATGATACCCTCTACATGATAAAGTATGAGGGTAAATATTCTACAACTGAATGTTTTGATGGGACTTTCTAGAGGCCTATTATATAAAATCTAAACTAATAAGTAATTAGGTACACATATAAGAAATTTTACAATATAATATAATATAATTATCATACTTTAAATGTTTCATCATGTTAGGTGGAAACAAATTTCCTCCATATATCTTCATCTAAAAACAGATACTTGAGGAATGGAATTTTATTTTGTCTCTTTCCAAACACATAATTTTTTTGTCAAATTCGTTTTGAAATCCCTTTATCGAACTACAACTAAAGTAAGGAATCTTTTCTTAACTCTTTTATTTATTCAAAATTGAATTTCATCTGTAGTTGCATAACATAAATATTAGCGATTTAAAATATATCATATTTGAAAAATGAGAAAAAATAAATCAGTTGAGATATTATACCTTAACAGCCTCCCAAAGATGATGTATCACCATCTTGTCAACATACTTCCAATTAGGATATAAAATGTTTATCCTAAAACAGCTCTACATGCTGATATAGCTAATAAATTGTGTTGAATTTGGGTCAATTGCATTATTTTCATCATCAAAACGAATATATAATTGCTCCTCTCCACGAGAAAGTGACAGTTTTGGTAAACATGTAATTTCATGTTTACCAACTCGGTGATTCAATTTTTATATACTAAATGCAGAAGAATCTTCGGCTAAAGTATCATCAGTAGGCCTACAATTATTTTTTTTAATTAAAAGTTATCTTTCATTAGCTAATTATATTACTAGATATTTAATAATATGAAAAAAGAAAAATACCTCGGTAGATGTTCACCTGTCTCTATATCTGTGTCTATCATTATAATGGGAAATGTAGTGAAATTCTTATGTACCTAAATATTATTAGACAAGTCAGTAATTACAAAACATGAAAAATAGAAACATGTAAGTAAAAAAAGTGGCATGCATGTGTAAGTTTTAAAAAAATGTTATGATTCTTGACCAAAAAATATGCAAGGTAAACTATTAAATATAAACATTACTTCTAAAAATACATAAACATTTAAAAATTTAAATATCAAAGTTTGAAAAGGTGTTCTCATATACGTAAATTAAACCAAAATATAATAATGTGCTTCATGTGTTTCAATGAAAAAATGTTTAACCATAATAATGGAATATCAAAACTTAACACAAAAAATCAAATAAATAATCAAATATATATAATTAAATATCCAATAGTTATTAAATAATACAGTTTTTACACATGTAAATTTTAAAAAGGAAATATAATGTAAATAATTACCGGATTAATTAGGAGAGTACTTTAGTATTTTCCTATATCCCTTCAGCATGATCATTTCATGTTGCATGCACTATGTTTGCGTTATAGTCACTGTTATCTAGAAATTGTGTAATAGACGAAGAAGCCTCATATAAATCAATAACATCATCATTATCCTCATCACAAAAATAGATTCTTTTCCCTTACAAAATGATGGACCACTGGTCATTCGATGGATCAATGGCATAAAATATTTGTTTTTCATGTGTGTCCATGATAAATAGTTCCTCATTGCAACTAAATCTTTTCAAATCAGCCAGTTTAAACCCATATTCATCATTTTTAACACCACTATTACTTGAAACCCAATTACACTTAAACATGGTGACTTTAAATTTAATATAATCAAAATCTCATATGTCTTTAAGAACTCCAAAATATGGCATTGATGCAGAAATTGGGTTTTTATCTTTTGCACTCAAAAAATTAAGTGCTTCAGCGATGACCATTACACCGTTATTTTGGACAATACTATTGTCATATAGCTTCTTTGTGTAAAATTGTACCCATTAATATCAAAACCAGACCATGTGATCACATTAAGAGATGACCCCCTGACAACCATTTCAATGTTTCTAATGTAGATATGTCTGTGGTGAATTTCTCTTTAAACCATGAAACAAATGTCTTTTTATGCTCAATCATCAACCAATTTTAATTTCTTTTTGGATATCGTAACTTTAATTCTATAATATGTGATGATGTGTTTGATTGAACCTCATCTATGTTGCTCGAAATGTATAAATGTGTCTGCATCACTTCATCACATGGAATGATCCTTATCTTTAAGCCTCGAATCCCTCTACCTTCACTATCAACTATCATATTTCGAGATATAGGGATACCAATATGCTCCACTTCATATAAATAATCAGTACAGAACTCAATAACCTCTTCCAATACATATTTCTAAACAATAGAGGCCTCTATTTGATAAGTATTTTTAACATATCCCTTCAAAATTTTCATATATCTTTCAAAAGTATGTATCCATCATAAATAAACAGGCCCACGTATTCTTATCTCATGCACCAAATGAATCACCATATGAACTGTTATATCAAAAAACATAGGTGGGAAATACATTTCTAGTTGATAAAGAATAAGAGCTACTTCATTCTCCAACACATATAACAAATTTGGATCAACGACTTTGTTACAAATGGATTTAAAAAAATTACATAACCTGATGATAGTCTTTCTGATAGCTTTCGGCAATATACCACGCAGTGCGACTGGTAGAAGTTGTTGCATAAATACATGACAATCATGAGATTTCATAACTATTAATTTACAATCATTAAATGACGCCAAATTATTCACATTTGAATAATAACCACTGGGTACTTTAACACCATTAAGACACTAATAAAAATTCATCTTCTCAATCTTGCTTAATGTGTGACAAGATGGTGGTAAATATGTTTTGTTTCCTTCCATAGTAGGAACTAACTCCAAACATATTCCCATTGATATCAAGTCCAATCTAGCATAAAATCCATATTTTTCTTTCCTTTTATATCTAACAAAGTTCCAATCAAACTGTCACATATTTTTTTTCTCAACATGCATAACATTGATGTTATGTTCTACCTCTAAATATCTCCAATAAGGTAGTTTGAAAAAGATAGACTATTTCTTCCAGATATTTTTTTGAAGGCCAGAACTTATTTTCTTTCCAAATGTCAAGTCAATATTTTTCACCCTTTTGTAATATTCTTCAACTGAAAATGGTCGAGGGGGAAGGTTGTATTCATGTAAACCATTTAATTCTTTTTTCAATCTACGATAAGGATGATCGATTGGAAAAAATCTTCTATGTCCCGTGTACATTGTCTTTATTCCATTCTTCAATTGACAATATGAAGTCTCTTCTTCACAAATTGGACATGCTTTATGTCCCTTAACACTTTATCTATATAAGTTTCCATATGTAGGAAATTCGTTTATAGTGAACATTATCATAGTATGCAAAATAAAATACTATTTCTTGTATGCATAAAAAACTTTAACACTTGTCTCACATAGTAGTTTCAAATCAGAAATCAATGGTGAAAGATACACATCAATATCATTTCCAAACTATTTTGTTCTAGAAATAATCAAGCTCATCATAACATGTTTTTTCTTCATACATAGATGTGGAGACAAGTTTTAAACTACTAACAAAATAGGACATGAATTATATTGGCTACTTAGACTCTGATATGGATTCATTCCATCAGTACACAATCTCATTCTGAGATTTCTAACTTCACTTCCAAAATCACAAATTTTTTTATCAAATCTCTTCCACTATGGTGAATCAGTAGGGTGATGTAAGTTACCATCAGATATGCACTTATTTGAATGTCATATTAACCTTTTTTCATCAATTGAATTTGAAAATAGACTCTTCAAATGAGGAATTATTGGAAGGTACCAAATTTCTTTAGCAGGAGATGTGATTCTAGTACCAAATAATGAATCATAGTTTAACTATTAGAATTGTATGAAAGAATTATTGGATGATATCATTAGAAAGTAAAAAAAATGATTTTTTATGGGGTTAGATGTCGATACCTGATAATGAATCTAAGTTGACTATTTCATCCATCTTATAGCATTATGTCCCACATGTAGGATAGCTTGGTAAATATTTATATTCTTTCCTATACAACACACAATCATTGGGGAAAGCATGTATCTTTTTATACCCCAATCCCATTGGGAACAATATTTTATTCATCTTATAATTGGAATCTGGAAGCCCATTTTCTTCTGGAAGTATCTCTTTTAAAAGCTCAAGTAAGTTGTAGAAACTTTTATCACTCCACTAATTTCTTGCTTTAAGTTAACTAATCTCAAAATTACTGATAACACTATATATTTTCTACAACCTGGGAATAATGGTTTCTCAAAATATCCATACAATAATTTAATAGTTGATGTTTTTTTGATGGTTTAAACACCTAAATCATGAATTAATTCTTCAATACGATCTTGTACCTCATTATGAATATTATTATCAATATTGGATGTTGAATTTTCAGTTCTTTCACTGTGCTATATCCAACATGTATAATTAAGGATAAGACCATAAAAAATGAGATGATACTTGATTTCTCTAGAGTTTAACTTTCTCATATTCAAACACTTTACACATAGACATAAAATCAAATCAATGTTTTGAAGATTTCATTTAGAAAATTCCAAGAATTCATCAACTCCTTTTTCATATTCACTAGTGGTTATTCATAAATTTATCCAATTATGATCCATTCAATACCTGATATCACAATATAATTGATGAATATATTAAAACATATAAACATTTAAATATATATATATATAAAGAAATAAATTGTAAATAGAAACACATTTAATAAGAACTATTGATAATCAGATAGGAAACATCAGATATGAAACACATTTACAAATAGTAAAATTTTTATTTTCATATTATATAAATCTGTTTTATTGATATTATAATTTTATTATTTTCAATCATCTAACATTTATGATTTTATTTTACATAGTTGTTACATTAGTTCGGTGTTGTGTGTGTCAAAAGTATTGAAGATTTCATTAATTTAATGGTTAAAAAATATGGAGTCATTACATGTCATGCCCATTTTATTAATGAAAGATGACACCATATATCATTGTTTACTGCATAACATCATCAAAACCATTGGATAATTTCAAAAAATAATTTTTTTTTCAGAATAAAAAAAAATTAAAACAACATTTATAAATCATAATAAACTACAAACTAATAATTGAAACAATTAAAAAATATAATTAAATCATAAATAATTTATCTTGAAAATTAAAAAAAACTTACAAAAATTTTAGTTCAATAAGGAAAATGGATCCTTAATCTGAACTTCACTCCCTTGAATGCGTTGGAAGAATAAACACTACAAGATCAATACAAAAATGATTATAAAAAAGAACAATAAATATGAACAAAAAAATAAAATCAAACCACAGTTAAATGTCAACTGGAAATAGTTTTCTGAGGAAAAAATAATTTGATGGATGATGAAACAATGGTAGAGGATGAAGAATGAAGACCGCAGATCATGAAAATTGAAGAAAATAAACAACAATGGTCATTGGGGATCATTGGGTCGCCTTTGGAGTCATCGCAAGTCGAGAGGGAGTCATCGCGAGTCGGGAGAGAGGTTTCAAACATCCAAAAAATTGAGGGTTTATCAATCCCAAATAATTTTAGGTTTTTGGCATTGGTTATTACAAAAACCGATGTTGAAGGGTCTGAGAAAAAAAGTCTTGGCATTGGTTTTTGTGAAAATCAATGCAATTCTTTTATTTGTGGCATTGGTTTTTTTAAAAAAATGATGAAATAAAGAGTTTCTTCATCGGTTTTTGGCATCAGTTTTTAGTAAAACTGATGCCAAAACCATATATAAAAACTTTTCCATGTTGGTATTTAGTCAATCCAACGCCAAAAACCTCCCGCACATGCTTTTTTCATCGTTTTAGAAACAACCGACGTCATTTCTATGATGTTAAAGCCACTATTTCCACTAGTAAGAGGAGGAAGATTCGCCAAAGGAATGATAAAATATCACACACGACATTGTTTAAAACTTTTGGTCTCGATATTACACAACGTGTAATTCTTGTACACATTATGTATTTCTTTTTAGAGGGATATGCTAAAAAACCTATCTCCACAGGTTAATATTTATCCTGATCGACTATTACACGATGTGAAAGGTTTACACAATGTGTAACCATTTCATGCCCTATACCAGTTCATGAAATGTGTCTAGAGTAAGTTACACATCGTGTAACATGTACACAGCATGTAATCTCCCAACAGACATTTCTCATCCCATTTTCCACAAAAAGAACCTAAAACACCTCCAAATCCTTCCAAAACATGAAAAAACTCTCGTAAACCCATTTAACACATTTGTATATGGACTCCATTAATTCAAAAAAAATGCATCCTTGAACTTTAGGTCATTTTCCCCAATAAATTCTCTCCCCCTTAGAACAAGACTCAGCCACCAAGGCTTAAAGATCAAGGAAAATCCAACAAAATACATTTAACACAAAAACTCAGAGGGGGATACCTAGAAAAATATAGGATCTTATAGCCTCCCCCACCATATAATATATCATCCCTAAGATGCTCCAAGCATCACTATGGGGTCTCGACAAACAAGTTTATCAACTGTTCTCGCATATCAAACTCTCTCTCCTAGGTATCCTCCTGAACACACCCATGTTTCCACCACACTCAAACCAAAGGAATCGCCCTACCATAGAGATACTTCTCACTATGGCCTACAATCTGTATCGGATGATCCTCAAAGGCTGAATTAGCACAAAGATCAACTTCCTCGATATACACTACATGAGAAGGGTCATGATAATATCTTTGAAGCTATGGCACGTGAAACACATCATGCATGGAAATGTATCATTGTGGAAGGTTTAATCGGTATGCCACTGGATCGACCCTGTCCATTATCTAAAATGTCTTGAAAAACATGGGTGCTAGTTTTCCCTATTTAATGATATAGTGTTTCCCCAACCTAGGTGACACCCGAAGGAAAACACGATGACTAACCTCAAACTCCAGGGGTCATCTCTGATGGTCAGTGTAGGATTTATGCCTACTTTGTGTGGTCACCAACCACCTCCTAATCAATTGAACCTACCCAGACATCTTATACATGAGACTAGGCCCAACAAGCACTTACTCACAGACCTCCAACCAATAAAGAGGTGAACGACATAAACTTCCATACAAAACATCGAAATTTTCTATTTGGATTGATGCTTGAAAGTTGTTATTATATGAAAACTCCATGAGTGCCATATGTTTCTCCCATGAAGTATTGAAATCCAAAACACAGGTTCATAACATATCCTCCAGAACATGAATAGTCTACTCAATCTGCTCAGATTGACCTTCAGTCTGAGGATGACAGGTCGTACTCAAAAGAACATGCGATCCTAGAGCCTTCTGAAGACCTTGACAGAATCATGATATGAAACAAAGATCTATATCTAAAATGATACTCCTCGGAATAGTGTGCAGTTGAACTACCTCATGCACGTAAATACTAATTAGATCATTAACTTTGGAGGTCTCTCTAATAGGCATGAAGTGGGATACCTTTTTCAGTTGATTCACAATCACTCATACAAAATCGTTCTTATGGGTTTTCCTAGGTCATATTGTAACTAAATTCATAGTGAAATCTTCTCATTTCCACTCAGGAATGGGAAAAGGTTGTAAGAGACTAGCTGGCCTCTGATGCATGAATTTCACCTACTAACAGGTGAAACACCTTTCCACAAAACTCACTGCCTCATTCTTCATTCCTGACCACCAATACTATTTATGGAGATCACGATACATCTTTTTAAAATGAGGATGTACTGTCCATCTAAAAGCATGAAACTTTCCCATAAACTCATCCTGAAAACTCATAGGAACCCATACTCAGCCACAAAAAAGAAGAAAAATCCCACTTCCAAGAGACCATCTGGGTAGTGTCTCCCATCCATATAATTTTTCTCTTAGAACTAATCCCTCTGAATCATAGAACTATTATGTCTCGATCTGGTCCAAAAGAATGAGTATAAGAGATGTTGAAGTCAGTGATACTCATCCCTGGGACTCCTGAACATCAAGATGCATATTTTCAAAGAGGGCCATTAGCTTCCACACATTGAAATATTCTTTCATTACCAATATTAATGAAAAACAGGCTCACGTATCACGGGATTTACAGATATGGGGTGGATTCAGGGTGGGTGGGCATAAAAATTTTGACCATTAAGAGCATGGGACAATGTAGATTGAACTCATGAGGGTGCAGGTCAAGGTGAGTTGATCCCACATCGGTGCAGGCATACCCACGAGCCTAATTTAAAAAAATATATTTTTACAATATATTATTCTTTAACATTTATGATTTTAATAAAAAATCAAGATTAAACCATGACATATGATTTCTCTCCATAATGGTCATACTAATTCACCATTCATTCACATGTTAATTTCAAATAGGTAAATATTTATTATTTTATGATGATATTATAATATTTATTTAGTAATTATTAACCATATTCACTTAAAATGTTATGTCATCTCACCTATCAAAAAATGGAACTCATCACCCTTACACATGGTTTCAATTCTAAAAGAGTTATTATAATCATAATATTTTTTAGGTTTATTTATTATTTTTATTATTTTATTATATTTTTTTATTAATAAAATAAGAAAGGAACTCATGGGAACCCTAATCAAATCCTCTAAAATTGTTTGTTACTTGGTGATTCATCATTCATTCACAAGTCTATCCATTTGCATCACCACATAACAAACATCATAATTAATGACTCATCACCGATCACTCTCCTACTTTGCATCACAATAGTTCACCACCATATCGACATCAATGCATTCCACCATTAACCCATCGAAAAATATTCCATAACATCCCTTGAAACTCCAGCTATGGTTAATTCATACTTTTACCCACAACTACCATTAAGAATGAGAAACAAATACAATATTTAAATTCTTACAAATAGTATTTTTTTTAAATGTGGGAAAGAACGCGGACTACCCACAAGATTAGGCGGGGTGGGGTGGGCTTGAAATTTTTTCTTCACATTATATGTAGGCTTTTGTGGACAAACTCGTACGGGCTCAAACCCATGCAGTCTTGGCCTACCCCGCCTTGGCCCGCCTATTTCACATTACTAACTACCTATGTCTTCATATTAGACTCAATACATTGATAATGACATTGCCTTTTCCCAGTGTATAAACCATATCGAATTTAAAAGACTGCACATACTCAACCCACATCCTCTATCAAAGGTCCAGGTCCTACTAAGAAAATATGTACCTAAGGATCTTATGGTCTATGTACACCAAAATCATACACCCATAAGATAGTGCCTCCAATATCTCAGGGCATGTACCACTACTGCTAATTCCATATCTTAAGTAGGGAAATTCCTCTCATGCGGTCTCAGATGTCTGGAGTCATAGGCAACCACTCAATCCTCTTACATCAGAACTACTCCAAGTCTAACTCTAGATGAATCATAGTACATGGTATATTCTTTGCCTAGCATAGGTAAAGTGAGGATAGGTGTTGAGTTCATCCTATCTTTCAACTTTTTAAAATCTCTCTCATGGGAACTAAACCAAACAAACTTTACTTCCTTTTTGGTCAGCCCTGACATCATTGCTACCAGATGGGATAAGTCCTGGATAAAGCACTGATAATAAGATATTAAACCCAAAATCTCTGAATTTTTAAGTCATTATTGGGATACTACAGAGCTACCATGTTTGTAAATTTCTATGGGTCCACTAATACTCCATCCTCTAAGATGAAACCACCCAATAAGTGAATTTTATCAATCCAAAAACTGTATTTGGTTAGCTTGGCATAAAGTTGATGCTCTCTCAATGTACTCAAGACGATATCAAGATGTTGGGCATGATCGTCTACTGACTGGTAGTACACTAATATTTCATCAACAAAAACCACCAAAAACTAATCTAACAAAGGATGAAAGATCATATTCATCAATCCCATGAATATCATCGATACATTGGTCAAACCAAACAACATCACTACAAACTCATACAATCCACACCTGATCCTAAAAGTAGTCTGATGTATATCTAATGTTATCACCCTCAATTGGTGGTATCCAAATCTCAAATCAATCTTTGAGAATATCTTAGAACCTCTCAGTTGATTGAATATATCATCGATGTGTGGAAGAGGATATTGGTTCTTGGCCGCCATCTAGTTTAATATTCGATAATCCATACATAAGTGAAAATTCCCATCAGACTTTTTAGAGAAGATAATGATAGAAAACCAAGGATATGTACTAGTTCATATGAAACATTTAGCTTTTAGCTCTTCTAACTGAACTTTCAACTCTCGAATCTCTGTTGGTGAAATTCTCTAAGGTGGGATAGAAACTGGATATGCTCCCGACACCAACTCAATCATAAAATCAATCTCTAGATTGGGTGGTAAGTCATAGAACTTGTCAGAAAATACATACTAAAAATGTTCTACCACTAGAAGAAAATAATCTTGCTGCATTCCACTATCATCTATAGAAAGACCAACTATTTGATCTATGAGACAATTAAATCTACACTGAATTGGTCCGGTATGACCAGCCTAATGATCTCACTCACCTCGGTGAGAATAGATGCCTCCTTATGGAGATAAAAAGGAAACTCTCCTCTAGTAATATTCAATATGAGTTTTTTATAGTACTAACCAATCCATACCAATAATCAAATTAAAACATGTCATTTCTAGCACGAATGGTTCCCAAAAGATATGGTAACCATCAATATTTAAAGAATGTGTCTTGAAATGTTTGATATTCTCTAAATGCACTTATAATGGTGTATTTATGGTCAAAAAACCATCCATGATTTCCACATACAATCTCAAACCATTTATAAAAATAGAGAATAAAAAGGAATGTGATGATCCTATATTAAAAAAAATATAAGGAAGGGTATATGATATAAGAATCATACATTTAATAGTAGAAGGTCCTAAATCCACAATAACCAAAGTAGTATTCATAACATGAATATAACTCGAGGCTCTAGCCATGCTCCCTTTATCTATTCCCTCTACCTGGTATTGTCATTCCTGCACCAAGGTACCACGTCCTCTGAATCGACTAGAACGTCTTGTGGAACTCCAACTACCAGTCTGTTGAGGATTAGTTGAGTCCTTATCAGACTTCGGTACCTACCCTGATCGTCTTTCACTACTCTAGTGAAACATTTATAGTGACTTGGGTTTTGAACTTTAAGACTTTGGAATATTTATAGGAATATTTTTGAAGTCATGAGCTAAGTTGGCGCGGGATTTTGGGTCCCAAAGAGCCTCGATGTGGTGATATTAAAAATATTAAATATATTATATCATTCACTTGAATTTCCTTTTGAAATGTGGAACAACTCTTGAAGATAATATCATATTAGAAATTTTATGTCTTGGTTGAGTTCAGAACGTGATTTTTACCCTAGGCACGACATAAAATTTGTCAGCGTCAGATGTTCGGTCAGGGGCGTGTGTTGGTGGAATGTTAAATAGAAAGTTATTGATTTAATAAAAAAAATAAACCAATACCTCCCCACCATGTGTACACTATATAGGAGAGTTTAAACCCTCCCCACCTTTTGAGTGATGAATGGATCGAGGTGAAACCAAGGAGAGGAGATGCTTCTGATCTTCAATCTTGATGGTGATCACTCCCAAATCATGGTGTAGCGGCTTTGGAGCGTGGATCTACACCTGAAGCTTTGGAATTTAACCACGAGGTAGGAATATATGAGTTTTAAGTATTGATCCCCTTTTTTATGTGTTTTTAAAGGTTTTAGATCCCTTTTATGACTGCTAGAGATCCCCTAGGGTTGATCTATAGGTTTCAGGGGAAACTGGGGCAATTTGGGTGGCTCGTAAGGAATTCTCATTCGGAATTCCTGATCACACTATGTGTAGTGTAGGGTCACATGTTGTGTGTTCTTCCCATTCAGGAAAATGGAATTTTGGAGACTACATGCCGTGTACTGAGGTTACATGTCATGTAGTGAGCTCAGGTCGTGTGTCCAAGGGAACTATCCAAGGTAGTCATGTCAAAGGACATGGTTGTGTGAAAGTACACAATCAGAGACATGAAGATGGGGTGAATTACATGGAAATGAGCATATGACATGGACAAGAGACCGATTATCCAAGAAACATTGTGTACTAGGGGGTACACACCATGCGTGAGACACGGCTAGCCGATCCGTGTGAGGGAAGACACGGCCAGGGGCCAGGGTGAGGTGAGACACACCGTGTACGTCATGTACATGTCGCGTAAGCTCACATGGCCATCCAAGATGTGCATTAAAGGACACATTCGGGTGTTCAGGAGGAGTCGCACACTATGTGGACCCCACTACATGTCATGTACTTTTCTTAGAGACCTTCTCCTAGTGTATCCCCTTCTTCAAGACTTGGATTCAGGCCTGCAAGTAGTCTATCCTGAGAAATTTTCCACATAGAATGTGATGGTAGACTTTGGGTGCCTTTTGAGATATGACTTAGCATGATTCAAGAACGACACTGCAGTAGTGGTGCTAGATTATGAGTAGTGATTAGGGTGGATCACTGGTGAGATATCGAGGTTAGTACCCTTCCCTGTCATCTTAGAAAGTGGGTCCCCTAGACACATTGAGCCGGTAGAGCGCTCCCATGTTATCAGTGTGTGGGTCCCTTGCTTGTGGTTGTTTTGAAACATGAGGTATTACTTGTGTGTCATTTTTGTTAGTGGCGTTCCTACTAACAATGATTGAGTGAGTCCCTTGGTATATCCCTATGAGTGTAAGATGTAAAATTACATCCTCGACATGGGATTGTGATCCCCTCGATAGGATGATCTTGGATAAAGTTGGTGTATCCCTCCAGGGAGGCTGGGGTGGGAACCTCTATCATATCATTTTCCTTAGATTGGGTTCTTGGTATCATCGTGACCAACACTGCATGGTTTTCGATCCCCTCTCTAAGAGGATAGCCAGCGGGGTTTGTGGAATCATTGGTTATATGATCCTCTACGTAGAGAGAATTTTCAGTAGGGTTTGAGGTATCGTCAGGAGTATGATCCCCTACTTCATGATTTGTACCATGTGGGGTTTATGGAATCTTCATGACCAATATTACATGGGCGGTGATCCCAAATCTAAGTGATATGATCTCCAAGGTATCAAATTAGGTATTTGTCATCCCCCAGTGGTCCTGGGTGTGATCCCTTAATCTGAGTGTGATCTTTTAGGTTTTTTGAATAGGTTTGTGGTGTCCCCCAGTGGTCCTAGTTGTAATCCCCTATTCGATGAGATGTGGTCTTCGGTGTTCCGAACTGGATTCACGGTGTCCCCCAAAAATTCTAGGAGTGATCCCCTCTCTGAGTGATAAGACCTTTCATGGTTCCAGTAGGTTTAGGGAATCCGTCATTAATTATGGGAGGGATCCCTTATCTGAGTATCAAGATCTACTGGGTTCCATCATGACTTTCTCCATGGCGATATCCAATGAGTTTGTTCTCTCGGTCGCATGCCACTTAGGATGGTGGGGATGTACCATCAACTTAGTGATACCAAATAGAGTGGTATATCTTAAATGAGCAATTAGGGATGGAAGATTTTTTTATGATGAATCATATCACTCAGATGTCCCCCTGAGATGGAAGGGCTTGTGTAGTGTGTTCTCCTGATTGTGTGTTACCTTCAAGCCTTGATTAGAATCCTATGGCTGAATTTGAGGTTGGGACCTAATGAGACTTTGAGTTTGAGATAAGTATATCTGGGTGATTCTAGGAGTCTTTAAGATGTTATCACATGTCTTGGTTTACACCCCATGCAGATTAAGCTAACTAGCCATGTATAATCGAGGATGGGTTTGAGATAGAGTTTCTCTCTCGTTTGGGTCCCCTCTAGCTGGGTCAAACGAACTGTTTCCTTTTAGTTTCTCCATTTTCTTTTGGGTATTGTTATACTCACCCCTACATGGGCTTTACTCGTACATGTTGCAACTTTTTTAGATGACAATTCTTTCAATGGTGTCCCAGGGGGACCTCAAGCAGGCGGAGCTTAGAGAGCTAGACAGACCAAGGTGTTTTTAGGAGCTAGTCTTAGGATCTTTCTAGTAATTTCATTTGACAGTGATCCCCCACATCCAAGTAGGTTAACCACTTTTACATTTTTAGTGGGTGTGTATTTTTTCCTTTTGTACTTATGTTGTACTCTATTTGTGGGATAGATGTATGCATGCATTTTTAGTTTCTAGGTTTTATCTCTGCACTATTTCATGGAGATGTATGTGGGTGTGTGTGTGTGAAAGTACCATAGGATAAGGCCTCCCATATGTGTGATATGCCTACTCACCGCTGGTCTCCATCCCTTGGCCTATTGGAGGTGGGCTTGGGGTAGTCACGGCTCGAGCCCCGATGGGTCGATTCGTAAAAGAGTGGTATCAAAGGAGGTCCTTAAGACTAGAGTCTGTGATCTTGGTTTGGGTTTCATAGGGATAGTGTTAAAGTGTTTCAAGTTCATCTTTTGGTATAGGGACCCTAGTGTTGGTGTGACGGTTGAAGTATCTATACACCAAGATTTTGATAACCTGGTTGTTGACTTGGTACATCAGGGCACTGATCTTAGAGAAATTTTGGTTCATGCATCATATAAGACTCAGTTGTGGTTCCTATGTCCTCTTTGAGTCAACTCCCTAGATATACTCTTTTAATGTGGCATGTCTTGATTCTATTTTAGTATGTCACCATGATGATAGCTAGACATGATTACATGGAGGGATTATGATGATGATATACCCTATGATGAGGCTTCAGGGTAGGGCATAGGTCCTGAGGCAGTGCATTTGGGTGGTCCACCAGTTGATCCACCACCCATTGAGTAGAAAGTTGCGCCGACAGTTTAGGATGAGGATTATCATAGGATGAGTTCACTATATGAACTCTGGTGGTAGTTAACTCTAAGGTATCATGGTGATCTAGACCCTCAGGTAGCTAATGATTGTATTGAGGTAGCCACGCACATTTTCTGCCTTGTGAGGAAACCTCCCAATCATATGGTATTCCTAGTGGTGATTCTTCTACAGGGCTCTTTTGGGTGATGGTGGATTCTGGTGACACAAACCTGCGATGAGGAGACACTCACTTGGGTGGAGTTTTAACGGCTCTTCAAGAAATATTTCTATCCAGCCACGTTGAGATAAGTGTGTATCTAGGATCTTCTGCAGATTCGAAAGGATAGTATGACTATGGTAAAGTGCTCAGAGAGGTTCATAGAACTGTCATGGTATTCCCTAAATTTGGTTTGAGATTCGTTTTTCAGAGCATGGACCTTCGAGTAGGGATTATTCTATGATATCAGGGCATTAGTGGTATCATTGTACATTCCCACCTATGTTGAAGGGCTTGCACAAGCCTTGGTGGTGGAGATATTTCTGGATAATCAGAATATGACTGTTAGTGTTGGGCACACAGAAGTTAAGGCCTTAGAAGCTGGTAGCTGATGGTAGGATCAATGATCTAGGCATGTGATATTCTTTAGGAGACAATCCTAGGATAGATAGTCTGAGGCTTAGGGTTTCCAAGTTGGCTTTGGTCAGCCGTAGGAGAGGCGGTGTTAAGCTTTCAATGGTTGGGGAAATCTTGTTAGAGATTTTCCAACCCGTTGCACTGCTAATAGGGAGACGAATGATGGACCTACCTGGAAGAGGTAGCATTTGGAGCATAGAGTTCTGCATGATGGAGGATATGGAAAAGGAATGGGGAGAGCATCATGAGGTGAAAGATGGTTCAAGGTGTTGTCGCCACCAGCCCCAGGTGGTCCACGCTAAGATCAAAGAGCTAGAGGATGAGGTAGAGGATAGCTACAAGCCATAGAGACCTATGACCCAGAGGCTTCAGAGGCAATTAGAGGTACTATCTATGTCCTTTCTACTTTCTGTAGTAGTATTGTTAGACACTGTTGTGAGGTACTCTTTTCGTTCCACTTCTTTCTCAAGACTTATCCAGGGTATAATGGGGTATCTATATAACCTTGTGTTAGTGTTGTTATACATAGCATCAGATGCACAAGGAAGAGGGATGCTTCCCCCACTAAGATATATTCTTGTGACACAATTAAAATCATGCAGGCGAGTCAGTGTCACCCAAAGCAGATAGTGTCGAGGTGTGGTGGATGAGTTCCTTTGACTTGTGTGTTCAAGGTGTGGTTGTGTGCTAGAGTGTTGAAGCAAACCTTGATGTTTCCGGTGGAGTCTTTTTGTTCAACTTTTATGCTCAACAACCCTAATGAAGGGAGAGCCTTACATAGAATCATTCCATAGTGGCAGAGAGAGGTCCCACAACATTTCCTCAGTGTGGATTGGTTTTCAACCATCCATGATTAGTTGGTTTGATACTGGTGGGTGTGGTGGTGTTTATGTATTCATGTGTTGTGTTGTATCTAGAGGTTTGAAGATGGAGTGGCTGGTAAGACCTAGTGTTTACATTGGGAAACCATGTGTTGTTTATCGGTACCCTCACATGCTCGGTGTTAGCTTTGTGTGTTAGATACTTGAGGAGATTGTGGTTTAGTTTATCCATGGGAAAATGATAACTACTAGGTTAAAATAGTATCTGTGTCAGGTTAGCGAGGTGGTGTACTGCTAGACTCTATGACTACAGATAGACCATGATGCTTGGTTTTATCCACCTATCGCAACTAAGTAAACATGTGTCCACCAATTTCAAAATTTTGGTCTGGTTTGATCTGGATATTAGGTGTGGTTTATCATTTTTAGTTCCCCTAAGTGTATGCTTATAGGCATCACAAGAACCCTTGGTGAGCTCACTGACATGGGAGTCCCAGTAGAGAGCTCGTCTTTTCTCTTTCTGCCTAGGATTTCACTTTTCAGGAATGAAAAACCTTAAGGTGGGGAGGATTTAGTGACTCGGGTTTTTACTTATAATACTTTGGAATATTTCTATGAATATTTATGAAGTCGGAAACTGAATTGACACGGTATTTTGGGGCCCGAAGAGTCTTAGTGCAATGATATTAAAAATATTAAATATATTATATCATGTGTACGTAGTTCCTTTGGAAACATGGAATAACTCCTAATCAGAGCCTCAGATCATAAATTTGAGGTCACGGTTGAGTTTAGAACATGGTATTTACCCTAAGTGTGACATAAAATTTTTCAACGCTGGTTGTTCAGTTGGGGGCATGTGTTGCGGGATATTAAATGGAGGGTTATTGATTTAAGAAAAAATTAAACCAATAACCCCTCCCCTAGCCACTTGTGTGTGCATGAAATAGGAGAGTCAAACCCCTTGGAGCGATGGACAAACTGAGGCAAAACCAAGGAGAGGAGGTGCCTCTAATCTTCTATCTTGATGATGATCGCTCTCCGACCGTGGTGCAGCGGCTTCGGAGCATGGATCTGCACCTGAATCTTTGGTGTTTCACCAAGAGGTAGGCAGATTTGAGTTTTAAGTCATGATCTCCTTTTTTATGTATTTTTTAAGGTTTTATAGCCCTTTTTTACTACTAGAGATCCCCTAGGTGTTGATCTCTATGTTTTAGGGGAAATCGGGGTGATTCAGGCAGCTCATAGGGAACTCCCATTCGGAATTCCTAATCACACGATGTGTAATTCAGGGTCACACATCGTGTGTTCTTCTTGTTCAGGGAATATGGACTTTTAGGGACTACACATCATGTGTCGAGGGTAAACGACATGTAGTGTGCCCAAGTTGTGTGGCCAGGGAACCTGATCAGGGTAGCCATGTCAAAGGACATGGTCATGTGGAAGTACACAGATAGATACATAGACACGGGGTGAATTACATAGACATGATCAGATGGCATGACCAGGAGGTTGGTTAGCCGAGACACACCATGTACCGAGGGGTGCACGTCATGTGTGAGACACAGCTGGTCGAGCCATGTGAGGGAAGACACGACCATGGTACTAGGTGAGGTGAGACACATCATGTACATGCCATGTAAGCTCACATGTCCAGCCAAGTCATGCATCAAAGGACACAGATGAGTGTTCAGGCAGGGTCACACACTGTGTGGACCATAGTATACACTTTTTACTTTTCTTGAAGACTTCTTCCTAGCATATATCCTTCTTTGGGGCTCAAATTTAGGCATGTGAGTATCCTATCCTGAGCAGTTTTCCGCATAGAATGCAATGATAGCTTTTGGGGGTGGATTTTGAGATACGACGTGGCATGATTCAAGCATGATGTTGCAGTAGTGGTGCTAGATCCTGAGTAGTGATCAGGGTGGATCAGTGGTGAGATTTTGGGATTGATACCCTTCCTTTTCATCTCAAGAAGTAGGTCCCCTAGACTCCTTGAGCCAGTAGAGTGGTTCTCCTATTTTATCAGGGTGTGGGTCCCTTGCCCATGGTTGTTTTTGTGATGTGAGGTAATGTTTGTGGGTCATTTTTGTTAGAGATGTTTGGAATAACAATGGTTGAGTGAGTCCCTTAATTTATCCCTATGATGGTACAATGTGACATTACATCCTCAATATAGGATTGTGATCCCCTTAATAGGATTAGCTTGGATAGAGTTGGTGTATCCCTCTGGAGAGTTCAGGGTGATATCCTCTATCATATCGTTTTACCTAGATCGGGTTCTTGGTATCGTCATGACCAACACTACACGGGCGGAGATCCCCTATCTAGTAGGATAGCTAATAAGGTTTGTGGAATCTTTAGTTATATACCCCCTATACAGTGAGATGTTTTAGTAGTGTTTGAGGTATCATCAGGAGTATGATCCCCTAATTTATGAGTTGTACCAAGTGGGATTTATTGAATCATTGTGACCAAAATTTCATGGGTGGTGATTCCCTATCTGAGTGATATGATCTATAGGGTGTCAGATTGGGTTTATGGTGTCACCCAGCGGTCCTGGGAGTGATCCCCTATCTGATTGAGATCTTTCGGGTTCTCAGAATGAGTATTTGGTGTTCCTCAGTGGTCCTGGGTGTGATCCCATATCTGATGATATGTGGTATTCAGTTTTCCATACTGGGTTCATAGTTTCCCCCATTGGTTTTAGGAGTGATCCCATCTCTAAGTGATGATACCTTTCATGGTTTAAGTGGTTTTAGGACATCCCCCTTTAGGGATGGGTGTGATCCCCTATTTGAGTATCAATATCTAATGGGTTCTAGCGTGACTTTTTCTATGGTGAAATCCAACAAGTGTGTTCTCTCAATCGCATGCCACCTAGGATGGTGGGGATGTGACATTGACTTGGCGATACCCAATGGAGTAGTATCTCTTGGATGATCCATAAGGGATATAAGAGTTGATCTCGGTGGAGAATATCTCTCAGATGTTCCCCCTAAGATGATAGGGCTCATGGAGTTTGTTATCCTGGTTGTGTGTTACCTTAGAGCCTCAAGTAGAATCTTGTGGTTGACTTTAAGGTTAGGACATCGTGAGACTTGGATTCTAAGACAAGTATATTTGGGTGATTATAGGATTCCTTACAGTGTTTTCACATGTGTTGTTTGACACCCCATGCAGACTGAGCTTACTAGTCATGTATAGTTGAGGATGGGTTCAAGATGAAGTTTCTCTCTCATTTGTGTTCCTTCTGGCTAGGTCGAGCGGACTGTTGTCTTTCATTTGATCCGTTTTATTTTGGTTATTTGGGGAGCCTAATGGGTATTTTTATACTCACACATGCATGATATTTTCTCACACATTTTGTGTCTTGTGAAGATGATAGGCCTTTCGATGGTGTCCTAGGGGGACCCAGAGTTGGAGAAGCTTAAAGATCTAAATAGATGGAGGTGTTTTCCAAATCTAGGTCGAGAATATTTCTGGTAGTTTCATTTGATTAGTGATCCCATCCATCTAAGTAGGTTAAATTATTTTACAGTTTTTTTGGGCGTGTATTTTTTACTTTTTATACTTCTGTTGTACTCTGTTAGTGGGATGGATGTATGCATGAATTTTTAGTTTACAATTTTTATCTCTACACTGTTTTATGGAGATGTATGTGGGTTCGTGCATACAGGTTTCATAAGATAAGGCCTCCAATGTGTGTGATATTCCTATTTGGCACTGGTCTTCAACCCATAGCCTATTAGAGGTGGGCTTGGGGTAGTCATGGTTCGGGCCCTGGTGGGTCGGGTTGTGATAGCATACCCCTATAAAACCTCTGTAGGTGGCTCATCCTACTGTAAGCATGACACTCCAAAGCGGTGTACAGACACTGAGGCCACTTGTGGCTCCACTTTCCACACTAATATCATTATGATGGAACACGGTCCTGATATGGATTCCCACTACCTTGACTTCTCTGCCTACTATTTCCTTCGTAAAAATTATCATAGAGGTGCTTCTTTCCAATAGAAGAAGAGATCTCAGTTCGCTCCACTGAAATAGCATGGTCACTTCTCGGGGCCTCTCTCGAATTACCTTCTGTGGTGAGTGTCGGATTTATCATGTGCTCAAAACTGCTTAGAAGAAAAACATTTACCTATGTCCCGGTCACATGGTGAAGACTATCCTAAAAACGTCTAGCCTTGGGGATCTCATCAGTTGCTAAAGATGGAACAAAGCATTGAAGGTTGGTGAATCATCCGATGTAGTCTGGAACTAACATTCCCTCCTATGTAAGGTGCCTGAAATCATAAGCCTTCTCATCCCTTAATGTATTATGATAGAAATGGCTCAGTAACTTCATCTTGAATCCCTTCCAAGATAACTCCTCTTGCTACCTAGCCTACTCCAGAATGTCCCACCAACATTTGGTTGGTCCACAAAGCATATATGAAACAAGTTTCATCCTCTTATTTGTGAGTGTCTCGACATGCTTAAAGATATTCTAGACTAACTTGATCTAGAACTCAGCTACCTGGGGGCCTCCCTCTCCAATTAAAGTGGGTAGATATTGTAGATGGAACTCTCTCGTCAACTCAAACATCAAAGGCATAGTGCGAACAATCTTCCTTTCCATGGATCACATGACCCTCAAGAAGTTGTCACAAAGCTGAACATCCATCTGATCCTTAGAATCTATAGGAAGCTCTGGCTCAGCTATGTTAGGATCCTATTTATTTCCACTCTCCTGGTGCTCCACTTGAAGATGAAGATGATTCATTTTCTCTACAAGACAAACACACTCCTTAGAAAACTGGCTATAACAACAAGGTCGACCTCAACAGGTAACAACAATAGAGAACCACTACTCTGGGTCTCTATAAACATAGATTACAAGTGTTTTATCATGACATAATAGTTCATTTCATTCCATTTATTAGATATATCAGATATATCATACCATAGTTCATATAGGAAAGTATATAATACATGCAATAAATATGTCTCTATCATGAACAATGCATGTCAATATATATCTTTATATGCCTATGATGATGATGCATACTCATCTTGTGTCATACCGAGCCACGAGTATAAACCTAAAGAAACAATATCATCATAAAACAATAACATCACACAACATGTGAATCAACCAAGTTTAAATAACATCAATTTTAACAAGTGAAAAACATAAACAACAATCCAATCCTCGGGCACTCTGATTTTCCCCCATATATGGGTTAACTACTCTTATGCACAAGCTTGTTACCAAGTCCCAACACATCTTAGTCTCATTTCTACCTTCCACAATTAGTAAATCAATAGAAAATAAAAATCTTCTCCTTTTATACCACTTTGTAACATCCCCTGATCTGACACTCTCTCACATGGCCAGAAAGGGTTGGTTACAAGACCTCAAGCATGCCTCCCCATACGCCAGAGGCCATCGACTAACAGTGGGGGTTTGATCAGTATAGTGGGGAGAATATACCTAGTATAGAGTTATATAGTAGAAAAAATAAACAATATAAATAACATAATTAGAGTAATGGACAAGCAAAAAAATATCTCATACCGCTAGGAAATAAGAGCAACAAATAAGCCAATAGTAATGAATAATGTAATGACATGATGAGATGTAACTAAATTTCATGTTGGAAGTAATATATAATAAAATACTAACAAAATCAAATAAAGACTCAAAATTCCATGATTCCAAGCTCCATTATGGTCTCGTCTTCAAACCCCAGCCAATCCAACAAGAAAAAAATCAACAGCAAGGTCATTTTCCCTTGTCCAATCCTGCATCCATGAAATCTTCTTAGGTACCAAACAGTGGCTCGAATAGGGTTTGGGTAAAACTCAATAGGTCGACACCACCATTTACAAACATAACCATTCTAATAATAAGTGTGTGTAATAAGAAATAAGTAGGTGTATTAATTAATCAATTAATACAATATAACAATCAACCTGCTTCGGAATCATGCTAGAATGTATTTGGGCATGTAACACAACCATTCCAACCATAACCACATATCCAAATAACCTGCTTCAGTGCCATGTTGGTATGTATCTAAGCATATATCACAACCATTCCAACCATACCCATATATCTATAGAAAATTTACACAATTCTAGGTCAAAGCCCACTATATAAGCATTTCAGCATGTGTCACTAGGCATTAACCTATTTATAAGCATTTCAGTATGTGTCAGGGCATAGACTAGTATATAATCATTTCAACATGTATCGGGGCATATCCCAGTATATAATAATTTCAGCATGTATGAAGGCATAGCTCAATATATAATCATTTCAACATGATAACTCAACAATTCGTGATAGGAAGGATATCATAATATCACATCATAAGTCACAGTAGTTAATTATGCAAATTATCATTTATCCTTAAATTACAATTTCATTTATATTTCAATTTATCAACAACCATCTCAATAAAAAAACCATACCCAGGGATTCTATATTAAGAAATCACACGAGGTCTCATGACATGCTAAACACACTTTAAGCCATTAGTCAATTCATTTATAATCAAGGGTTCGTTCACTCGAACGGTATCCATAAGTCAGTTCATAAATAATTAGATCAAAAGGGATTCCAAGAAGTAATCCAATTCATCATTTAATTAATTTAGGCATAAGTCGTGTTATTTTAATCACAATATTGCACATACTTTGAAATTAAACATGATATATGGTTAAGGTTTAGACCCCATACCTTTAACCTGTGATTGACACTACACTTCCAAAGGGTAACACCAATGAGGAAGAAGGCGTAGAAGAGCGCAAAAAGAACCTGGATCAACCCAAGTCAATATCATAACCAATAGTAGTCTAAGGATTCCACCATCCTAATAGAGAACAATGGAAGAGGAGGGGAATTCCAAATCCAAAGACTCACCAGGGATCAATCGCAAAAACAAGATGTTCGAAAAAGAGGATGGTGATCCAAAATCGCCTGGAGAACTATCCTAGGTTGAGAGGAGGAAGCCACATCAAAGGAATTAGAAAAATATCATTCACGACACTGTTTAAAACTGTTGGTCATGATATTACATGGAGTGTAACTCTTGTGCATGTCATGTATCTCTTTTTAGAGGGATTCACCAAAAAACTTGTCACCTCGAGTTAATATTTATCCTGATTGACTATTACATGCCATGAATAGTTTACATGATGTGTAACCATTTCATGACCTGTATTGGTTCATGACATGTTTCTAGAATAAGTTACATGGCATGTAACATGTACATAGTGTGCAATCACCCAATAGACATTTCTCATCCCATTTTCAAAAAAAAGACTCTAACCACCTCCAGAGCCTTCCAGAATGTATAAAAACCCCATAAACCCATTTAACATGTTTATATACAAACTCTATTAATTCAAAAAAACATAAATCTCTGAATTTTAGGTCATTTTCTCTAATAAAGGCTCTATGTCTCTGAACAAGACTCAGCCACCAAGGCTTAAAGATAGAGAAAAACCAAATGAAGGGCATTTAATGTAAAAACTCAAAGAGAGTCGTATCTGGAAAAATATGGGATCTTACATATATGGTTGTGTAGAAATGTGGTGTCTTGTGGATAATGTTAGGTGATGTGGTGTCGTGCTCAATGAGAGGTTGTGATGTGGTTGTGCAGTGATGTGGTTGTGTGGGATGTTTTGTAGGTACCTCAGTTGGGTGTGTTTGGATGGTGGTAGCATTAGAGGTGTAATGATATCCTTAAGAGGTATCTTGCGAGGTGGTTGTTCAAAAATATTTCTTTTAATCAGATTTGGTTTTGATTCTCATGGGAAAGAATCATTTGAGAGGTATTTAATGTAATGGTTTGTGCCTTTATGGCCCGTTACTTTGTCAGTTTTGGTAGTTGAAGGTGTTTGGAGGAGGTCCTAGAGGGTCTGGAGGAGTTGGAGCTGCAGTTGTGTCGTAGAAAGGGAATTTACGACATAAATGAGGGGATTATGGTGTAATATGGTGGTTGGATAGTTTATGGATTGTACATGATAGAGAATTGGTCATGAAATGGGTTTACATCATACAGTGGGCAAGTTATAGGTTATTTATAAACCTAGTTTGACTGAATCTTCTCTCATTTAGTCGCTCGTCCTTCTCTTATTGTGGATGAACCCTAAGATATTTTGGGAGGCTTTCTAGTATTTCTTCCCTCACCTTGATCCTTGGGTTCTGGTGGCTGTTCATTGGTGATCTATGGTGCATTCCTTCCCCTTTATACCCATATTTCCTTCTGTTCTTATTTCAAGGATCTGATGTGGTGGTGTTGTTTCATTTGGGGTGTGTTTTGGGCAATGTTTTTTACATACCTTGAGGTGGTATAGGTTGATCCATGATTTCCTTATGCGGTTGTGGGTTGCGAGTTGTTTCTTCTTCACCTTGTGGTGCACAGTGAGATCAGAAATTTTTATTTGAGGTGGTGGATCCTCGTTCTGACTCCTTTTATGTGCTATGTGTTGGATTTTCATGATTTTGTTTTCCTTTCAGTGGATAGTAAGGGTTGTTATGATAAATATAATTAATTGTAATAACTGAAATTGATGAGTATGGGGGTGATATCGCATGTTTTTCTGCTTTTATATATGTGTTTGATAATATTGAGCATGCTTATTGTCAATACTGAAAATAATGGTTGGTGGGAGCCTTGTTTGCATAATAGTTGATATGTCTTGAGACTTGTGTTGTGTTGTTGTGTGATCGCATCCTGAATAAAATACCAATGAACATGTATTTGGCTAATAAAATGGTTGTTCCTAAAATATGGTTTGTGTGATAATACTCATGCTAAATAAAGAGGTGTTGTGATAAAAGCCCCTAAATAATTGTGGAATTCGGGATGTGCTGTTGTGTATGGTTGCATTGTTGCAGTGTCTTGTGTGGTTGAGGTTGATGTGCGGTGGTAGGAGTGGCCGACTAGGTTGTGTGGTGTGTGGATATATGATGTGATTCGGTTAGTTAGCATAGATGTGATGTGGGCAGTTGTACGATGTGGTGTGTAGAGGTTGCGGTGCACAGTGGTTGCAGTGTGAAAAGGTTGTGGTGCGCAATGGTTGTGGTGCACAGTGGTTTTGGTTTCCATAGGTTGTGGTTCACAATGACAATGATATATGGTGATGATTCATTTTGGTGATGTATAATGGTGTTGTGCCTTGTGGCAGCGTGGTATGATGAGGCTGTTGTGGAAAAAAAGTTTGGTTGGTGTAGCGCAACGATGACAATTAATGTGAGTTGGGCCAGTTTGTGGCGTTGTGTGGTTGTGTTAGTTTCTCAGTTAGCAGTGGAATAAATTATGATGTTGAATGAAATGATTAAATTAATGGGTCGGTAATTTAATATAATGGGATGGAAGTTTGTGTGTGGTGAATGTCTTAATGAATAAAAGTGGTGGAGTGTGTAATTGATAGTGGGAAATATTGTGTGGTTATGTGTAGTGGTGTGACATGTTGCGTATAGTGGTGACAATGGTTGTGACAACTGATGTGTGGTATGATAGTGGTGATGTGGCATGTGTTTATGCAGTTGTGGTAAACTCATAGGTTATATAATGTGTGTTATCTATATATCATGTATATTTATGTTATGTCTATACGCGCCCCACTCGGGTTGGATAACCTTATGTAAGAACCCGGTTTTTCATTCAGGTATGGATCCTTTAATTTTGTTTGGCCTAAATCTTTAATTTGGACCTAATAAGGATGAAAAATGAGTTAGTAAAGGTTCTGAGGGTGTACAGGGCTTGTTCGGAGCCTGGAACCCATATTTTTGGAGAAAACAGAATCTGTGCACGGTTTAGAGTAAATTGTGTGGGATTTCCGCACGGTTTGGCAAACCATGTGGATGGTGTTTTTATAGACAATGGTGCCTCACATGGTTGGCGCACAGCTGTGCATCCTAACCGTGTGAACACCACTTTTTTTTAGGTAACCGTGCATGGATGGTGCCCTGTTTGATCAAACCGTGGGGAGGAAGACTTTTCAGGCAGAACCGTCTCACACGGTTTGCACACGGTTTGATAAACCGTGAACAGGCTAAAAGCCTATGTAAAATGTCCAAAACTACCTTAATGATCTATTAATCCTCCTCCTTCCTCTCTAATCCAAGTTTATGCGGGGTTGACCTAATTATCTCTCTTTTTTGGATATTTTTAAAGATCTAAACTTGGAATCAAGAGATATCCTTCGTCCAGAATCTGATCGAGCTTCTATTTGTCACATTGGATTCACAACGGTAAGTACTTGAGTCCTCTTTATTTGTTCTTCTTCTTTTTCACTCTCAACCAATTTATCTCCATGTGATCATTTTTTACCTTTTCTTAGATCTACTCCGATCTGAGGCAATGTAAGGGTCGATACCAGAGGAGGAGGATCATACAACCCTAAGGTGAGTGTTCTATAACTCATCCCTAAAGTTCTTTGATTTTGGGATATTCATGTGGGGACCTCTGATTCCATCGGGGATCGTTTCTTAAATTTACATGCCATGATTATACTTGTTAGAATCGTATGGTTATGCTCTTTCCAAATATGTGTAGTTGTTAGTGGTTACACCCACAACTAAATCCACCTCATGTCGAAGGTTATGCCATAATTGGTTTTTAGTATTTTGACATGTTTGAGCCACCTTTTGGGTGTGCCTTTTCTTGACCATCCAAAAGGTGAGCCTTCTATAATAAATGACTTGTTGTTAATGAGAATTTCATAATGGCATGTACCATGTATGCTCGCCACTTAACCCATTTAAGTTAAGTGCTTCCAAATTATTATTAAATTTGAAATGTGAAATGGAAAGTATACTGAGTATATAACTTGGCCTTATCAAATAAGATTGAGTAAAGGTTACATGTTTGTAGCACCCCTTTCCATATTTATGGAAGGTATCAGAGTGAACTCCAATAATTTAATATGTCTTAATGGTTAATTAAGACTTGATTAAATGGTTGCAACACTACTTAGCCTATCCACACTAATGGAATACAAGGCTTGGACCTATAAATAAATGGTTGTAACTCTACTTAACCCATCCACACTAATGGAAGGCTAGACTTGAACCAAATGAATTATTACATGATTATAATATCAAATAGGAATGGACTGACTCGAGAATGCCTTGGATTATGAGAAGAGAATACCTTGGGTCTCAGGAACCTCATTTTGATTCAAGGATACAGTTTTCTTAGGTTGATACCCACCTAGAATTTAGTTCTTGTCTATTCCTTGGATTCCAGGTATACCCTTTCATTATTACAGGATACCTTAGATACACTCCTTGGATCCATCATTGACTAGTAGGTTCCATGGAAAGTATAATAAGTATATAACTTGGCCTTATCAAATAAGATTGAGTAAAGGTTACATGTTTGTAGCACCCCTTTCCATATTGATGGAAGGTAGCGGAGTGAACTCTAATAATTTAATATGTCTTAATGGTTAATTAAGACTTGATTAAATGGTCGCAACACTACTTAGCTTATCCACACTAATGGAAGACAAGTCTTGGAACTATAAATAAATGGTTGTAACTCTACTTGACCTATCCACACTAATGGAAGGAAAGACTTGAACCAAATGAATTATTACATGATTACAATATCAAATAGGAATGGACTGACTCGAGAATGCCTTGGATTCTGAGAGGAGAATACCTTGGGTCTCAGGAACCTCATTTTGATTCAAGGATACATTTTTCTTGGGTTGATACCCACCTAGAATTCAGTTCTTTTCTATTACTTGGATGCCAGGTATACTACAGTAGGGTCCCTTTCATTATTATAGGATACCTTGGATACACTCCTTGGATCCAGCATTGACTAGTAGGTTCCATGGTTAAATCCCATCGGGCCCTGTCTTTGCTTAGCCCCATTTTATCTTGGTCGATCACCTTGGAGTTCTACTTGAGGCACCGCCTACTGTACCTAATCCGGGCACTGATGCCCAAGTCCGTGATAGTTTCTTACGTCTGATGCAGTCCATGCAAGGTGCTCCATGGGTTTCACCTATGATGGTTGATCTGACCTGTGAGCTCCAGCAGCAGCATCCTCCTACTTTTTCAGGGGATGGCGGTTCTCAGGCTGTTGGGTCTTGTCTAGAGGCCATATTGTCTATCTTTGAGCATATGGAAATGCCTCCAGAGTGGAGGGTCAAGCTTGCTACATAGATGCTTCAGGATTTGGCCAAGTGTTGGTGGGATGTGGTTACCTAGGCCAGTTGTCATCAGGGAATGTTATGGGCTGACTTCCAAACTGTCTTCTATGATCAGTTCTTTCCTCATGAACTGAGTGCTGACAAATACAGAGAGTTCATGCATCTTGAGTAGGGCTCTATATCAGTTATAGAATATTCAGCATGTTTCACTGATTTATAGCTCTTTGCACTGCTTCTAGCCGGTGATGAGCCTTCACGTGCCAGAAGTTTTGAGGATGGGCTCTAGTAAACCATCTGAACTCAGGTGAATGTTTTTTGCCTTCCTATATTCTCTGAAATAGTTGATCAATCCCTTATCACTGAGCATAACCTGAGGAACGGTGTGAGTACTAGGTTTAAAGGATCAGTGTCATGTCAGGCCAGTAGTTATTCTGGTGGCAGGAAACGTTCCCTTAAGGTTTTTCATCAGGGAAGTGGAAGCTAGAGTATCCAGTTTGATAGCTATGTAGTGTGTCATCAATGTGGAAGACCAGGGCATAAGAAGTTCCAAAGTGATAAAGACCCTATAGAGTGTTGAACTTGTAGCAGTATAGGTCATCTTCAGCACTTTTTCAAGACCTTTCCACCAGCTTCGAGTGGAAAAGGGTATGTGCCAAATCCACCTTTAGGAGTGAGTTCTTTTTGAGCCGTGTCAAGTGGGGAGTTGTAATATCACCAGTAGGTCTGGTCGAGGAAGAGGTCTTGGTCGTGGTAGTCTAATCTCTGATCACCAGCAGCACCAGCAGAACAGTCATGATCATGGTAGTCCATCTGTTGCACAGGGCCATGGATCAGGTCAGTTGCATGCTTTACAGTCAATACTCAAGGATCAGGTTGCGAGAGCATCTACAGTACGAGGTACTATTCTATTAGCCTCTATCATTGTCTCTGATTTTTTTGATACAGGTGCTTCAAACTATTTTATTTTTGTATCTATCATGGAAAGTCTCGGACTAGAGATACAATATCACTATGGTGTAATGACCCTTGATACACTGTTGGGAATACGGACGGAGGGCATAAACCAGTGTAGGTACTACCCCCTTGAGGTAGGAAGTTACCCTTTCTTGTGAAATCTCTTTATTCTCGAGATGAAGGGAATCAATTTCATTCTCAGGATGGATTGGTTAGTTCACTATCACACCTTTGTAGACTGCTACCACCACATAGTTTCTTTTACATCACATGAAGAAAACATTTTTCTTTTCAAAGGCGAATGGGATTTCCAAGATGGGAGATCTGGACCAAAGCATCATGGGCTAGGTGGGGTGACCACCTAGATTTAAAATATTTTCATGGAGGATCAGGGTTTGCTTCAAATTGTTTTACCTCCAATAGTTGTTCGTTTCAGAGAAGTATTTCCTGATGACTTTTTTGTCTTACCTCCCAAGAGAGAGGTAGAGTTTACAATTGAGTTTGTTCCAAGAGTAGCTCCAATGTCCATTCCTCCATATAGGATGGAACCTACTGAGCTTCATGAGATCAAGCGGTAGATAGAGGACCTAGAGGACAAAGGATTTATATAGCCTAGTACATCCTATTGGGGTTCACCTGTGCTTTTCGCTAAGAATGCGGATGGAACTCTTCATTTATGCACGGATTACAAAATGTTGAACCAACTTACGGTTAAGAATCGGTATCCACTTCCTCGAATATATGATCTCTTTGACCAGCTCCGAGGATCAAAGGTGTTCTCTAAGATCGACCTAAGATCGGGTTATCATCAGGTGCGAGTCAGACCATCAGACATACCTCATACAACTTTCCATAGCAAGTATGGTCTGTATGAGTATCTTGTTATGTCATTCAGTCTTACAAACGCTCTTACAATTTTCATGGCTTTGATGGATAGGGTTTTCCACCCCTATTTGGACTCTTTTGTTGTGGTCTTTGTGGATAACATCTTGGTATATTCACTCACTCATAACAACCATGATAGACATCTTGAGATCATTCTGACTGCACTGAGAGAGAATCAGCTTTATGCCAAGCTTTCTAAATGTTAATTTTGGATCAACAAAGTCCACTTCTTAGGTTATATTATTTTAGAATCGGGAGTATTTTTTAACCCTAAAAAGGTTAGTGTTGTAGTTTCCAAGGAGCATCCCAAGAACGTGTTTGATATCATGAGTTTCTTGGGGATCACTGGATATTACAGGAGTTTCATACAAGACTTATCATGTATTGTTTCACCTCTTACTGGGATTACAAAGAAGGGTGTTAAGTTCCTGTGGTTAGAAGCATGCAATAAAGCCTTTCAGGAGCTGAAAGGAAGGCTTGTATCAACACCGATTCTGATTCTTTCAGAACCAGGTAAAGGTTATATCGTCTTCTATGATTCATCAGGAATTGGCCTAGGAGTAGTGTTAATGCAGGAAGATAAAGTTGTTACGTATGGATCTCAGCAATTGAGGCCTCATGAGAGAAATTACCCAACACACGACCTCAAGCTAGTAGTAGTTGTCCATGCCTTATGTTGCTGAAGACATTATCTGTTGGGTGAGTGCTTTGTGGTGTATACAGATCAAAAAATCCTCAAGTATATCTTTTCTTAGTGTGACTTGAACCTCAAACAGTGTATATGGGTTGAATATCAGCAATCCTTTGATTTTGATCTTGCTTATACGCTTGGAAAGGGCAATGTGGTCGCTGATTCATTGAACCAGAAAACTCAAACGTAGGTCGTACAGGAAGCCAGTGATGAATAGAAGTTAATGGCACTCTTTTCTGAACTTCATCTGAAATTTCATGACAATCACGAATAGTCTTACTTCTTAACCTTAACAGTTACCTCTTCCCTCCTTGAGAAGGTGAAGAGTAGGCAGTTTTCAGATCCTAAAGGTTTGGTTCTATGTGAGAGTATATCAAGAGATAACCCACCTCTGGCTTGGTCTGTATACAGAGACAACATCCTGCATCTATGTGAATGTATCTGGGTTCCAACAGATGTGATAGAGGAGTTGATGAAAGAGTCTCACGCTTCCTAGTGGTCAGTTCATCCAGGCATCTCAAAGTTTTATTGAGATATGTGATGCCAGTATTGGTGTCCTGGGATGAAACGTCAGATTGCAGGCTTCATCACTAGGTGTTCCACCTATCAGTAGGTGAAGGTGGAGGACCAGAGACCTGTAGGATTGTTACAACTACTTCCAATCCCGAAATGGAAATGGGAAGATGTTTCTATGGACTTTGTAGTCAGCTTACCTAGGTTGCCGAGGGGTAGCGATGCTATTTGGGTATTCATCAACCGACTAATGAAATCATCCCACTTTATTCCTATACGGGAGACTTTCTTGGTTAATTAATTGGGAAGATTGTATGTCCATGAGATCATACGACTACACGGGGTTCCACGTACTATTATTTCAGATAGGGACTCTTATTTCACTTCATGGTTCTAGTAGGGTTTGCAGAAAGATATGGGGACTCAGGTTCTTCTAAGCATAACTTTTCACCCTCATACTGATGGACAATTGGAACAAACAATATAGGTTTTAGAGGATATTCTCTGAGCATGTGTCCTTGATTTCGGCAGTTCTTGGGAGAAACATATCCCTCTTGTTGAGTTCTCTTATAATAATAGTTTTCAAGCGATGATTCAGATGGATCCCTTTGAGACCTTTTATGGTAGGCCATGTTGTTCACCCTTGTGTTGGCTAGAGGCAGGTGAGGTAGCCCTACTAGGTCCTCGTCTCATCCAGGAGACTTCAGAACAGGTTCAATTGAACAGGAAGCGTATGACTACTGCTCGGTCTTTATATAAATCTTATGTCGATCGCCATCGACAACCTCTTAAGTTCGAGGTTGGGGATCATGTTTTTATTTGGGTATTGCCCAGGCTAGGGCATAGATAATTAAGAAAGCAGGGAAAGTTTTCGCCTTGTTACATCGGGTCGTTCGAGATTCTAGAGAGAGTCGGGTTGGTAGTTTATCGGTTGCTACTACCTCAGAAGGTACCATGCCATGCACACCCTCTTTCATGTATCAAAGCTTCATCAATATCATGTTGATTTGTATCATACCTTATATCTTGAGGAATTTGAGTTAAATGTCAATGCTACCTTTGAGGAATATCCAGTATGGATCGTTGACAGAAGCATGAAGGCTCTCTGAGGCAAGTTTGTCCCTCTCGTACGAGTGTTGTGGAAGCATGGTCAAGTACAATATGAGACTTGGGAGAGGGAATCCAATGTACATGCCCAGTGGCCAGATTTGTTCTCAGACAGTGTTTCTTTACCCTTGGAAAGAGAACTTGGGGGCAAGTTCTTTTAAGGCACTACTATAAATACCCCTTGTATCAGCGCTAAAAATGGCCTTTAACAGTTCTAGAAAAGCACTGTTAAAGCCAGCAAAGATAAATGGGGGTCCCCTTTATCAGCGCTCCAAAAAGCGCTAATAAAGACCTCTTTTATCAGCGCTTTTTTTAGCACTGATAAAACTAAAAAAAATTAAAAAAAATTAAAAAAAAAATACTGCCAATCATAGGGGGGATTTTTACAGCACTTGAGCCCCCCTTTATCAGCGCTTTCCCGCACCTCCATCGCCCGCACACACCACCTCCACCCTTTCTCAGCGCTAGCCCCTCTAAATCACCCTTGCGCGCACGCCCCTGCCTCCACCCGGATTTGATCTCGAGACCTCCCCCTGCGCGCCTGAAGCCTTTGCCACTCCCCTATATTGATTTTTTCTCTTATTTATGATATATCTATTTATTTATATATATATTTAGTTATATTTATTTGTATAGTAATATATATTTATATTAATATATATATATATATATATAGTTATATTAATATATATATAGTTATATTAATATATATATAGTTATATTAATATATATATAGTTATATTAATATATAGTTATATAAATATTCATATATTGGTATTTTAAATAAAATGGATATTAGTTATTATTTAGATAAATCTAATATATTTTATATGTAAATATGTTTAATTATTTATTTAAAAAATTAAAATTTTAGGTGTGAATATATAAAAAATATGTATATATAGTTATATATTTGATTATAAATAGCAGTGCATTATAAAAAAGATAAAAATTCAAACACATAATATCAATATGAATGTAATACCTTGGAATAAATTCAGTCCCCACCAAAAAAATCCAATAATACTTCCTTAAATGAGGCTGAAAATCCACAAAATGTTAAAAAAATCGGGGTACCCCGACTAAAAACTCAGTTTTGGAGGCCTTCTGGGCCTTTTTTGGTCTCAAAAAAACCTTGACCAGGGTTTCCTTAATTATAAAGGTGTATAGATTGTCGCAATCTTCGATTTGATATGTGGTAGAGCTCAAACGGACACTCGGATCAAAAGTTATGGCCGTTTGAAGTTCGAGTTGCATTTTCAACATATTTTGGATCTTTTTTTAATTTTTTTTATTTTTTTAGTCTTTAAATTGTTATCGAATGAATATTACTCCATAATAATTAGAAAATTATTAATTAAAAATATTTTTTTAATTTTTTTATAAGTCATTTTCACTAAATATCTTATATATTAAGTATATTAAGTGTAAATGTATATTTATACTTATCTAAAATATATTTAAAAATTATATATTATATTTATATCAATGTAACTATATTCATATATTTATATATTAATATATTTTTTTTAATTTTTTTTTTGAAGTCGACCCTTTATCAGCGCTTTTAAAAAAAGCGCTGATAAAGGGGAGTACCTTTATGAGATCTAAAGAAAGCGCTGATAAAGGTACCCTTTATCAGCACTTTTTTTTAGCGCTGATAAAGATACCCCCTTTATCAGTGCTTTTTCGTTAGCGCTGATAAATGTTGGCACCAGGAAAAACTATTTTTGTGGTAGTGAGGGGAGAAGACTGTAAGAACCTGATTTTTCATTAAGGTATGAATTCTTTAATTTTTTTGGCCTAAATCTTTACTTTGGACCTGATAAGGATGCCTAATGAATTAATAAAGGTTATGAGGGTTTCTGAGGCTTGTTCAGATCCTAGAACCCATCTTTTTGAAAAAAACAGACTATGTGCACGATTTAGAGTAAACCGTGTGGGATTTACACACAATTTTCCAAATCGTGCGGATGATGTTTTTTTAGATAGTGTCACCTCGCATGGTTGGCGCATGACCGTGAAACCTAACTGTGCACACACCCCTTTTTCATAGGTAATTGTGCATGGATGGTGCACAGTTTGATCAAACTGTGGGGAGGAAGACTTTTCAGGCAGAACCGTCTGGCACAGTTTGTGCACGGTTTGAAAAACCATGTAGTCAAACCGTGAGCAGAATAAAAGCCTATGTAAAATTTACAAAATGCCTTTAATGATCTATTAATCCTCCTCCTTCCTCTCTCATCTAAGTTTATGTAGGATTGACCTCATTCTCTCTCTTTTGAGGGCTTTTTGAAAATCTAAACTAGGAATCAAGAGATCTCCTTCGTCCATAATCTGATCGAGCTTCTGTTTTTCAAGTTGGATGTGAAACGGTAATTACTCGAGTCCTCTTAATTCGTTCTTCTTATCTTTCTGTCTCGACCAAGTTATCTTCATGTGAGCGTTTTTCACCTTTTCTTAGATCTACTCCGATCCGAGGAAAATCAAGGGCTGATACCGGAGGAGGAGGATCATACAACCCTAAGGTGGGTGGTTTATAACTCATCCCTAAAGTTATTTGATTTTGGAATATTCGTGTGGGGTTTGCTGATTCCATCGGGGATCGTTTCTTAAATTTACATGCCATGATTATACTTGTTATAATCGCATGGTTATGCCCTTTCCAAATATGTGATTAGTTGTTAGTGGTTACACTCGCAACTCAATCCACCTCATGTCGAAGGTTATTCCATAATTGGTTTTTAGTATTTTGACATGTTTGAGCCACTGTTCAGGTGTTCCTTTGCTTGACCATCCTAAAGTTGAGCCTTCTATAATAAATGAATTATTATTAACGAGAATTGTATAATGTCATGTACCATGTATGCTCACCACTTGACCCGTCTAAGGTAAGTGCTTCCAAATGATTATTAAATATGAAATGTGAAATGGAAAGTATACTGAGTATATAACTTGACCTTATCAAATAATATTGAGTAAAGGTTACATGTCTATAGCACCCCTTGCCATATTGATGGGAGGTAGTTGAGTGAACTCCAAAAATTGAATATGTCTTAATGGTTAATTAAGACTTGATTAAATGGTTGCAACGCTACTTGGCCTATCCACACTAATAGAAGACAAGTCTTAGACCTATAAATAAATGGTTGTAACTCTACTTGACCTATCCACACTAATGAAAGGCAAGACTTGAACCAAATGAATTATTACATAATTACAATATCAAATAGGAATGGACTGACTCGAGAATGTCTTGGATTCTAAGAGAAGAATGCCTTGGGTCTCAGGAACCTCATTCTGATTCAAGGATACAGTTTGATTAGGTTGATACCCACCTAAACACTTGTTCTTGTCTATTCCTTGGATGCCCGATATACTACTATAGGGTCTCTTTCATTATTGCAGGACACCTCAGATACACTCCTTGGATCCAGCATTGACTAGTAGGTGCCATGGTTAAAGCTCATCAGGCTCTTTCTTTGCTTAGCCCCGTTTTACCTTGGTCGATCACCTTTGACTCGGTAGGCGCCTTATTGTGGAATGTCTTGGATTACAATCCTTGGATTACACTCTTATCCCTTATCTAAACTCAGATACTGCTGAGTTAGCATTCCGTAATATTTACGTTACCTTGGTTTTTACCTTGGAACTCCCTCACTGGATATCATTATCTGGTTGCCTTGTTACATCTTAGGACCTCCATTACTTATACAATCACAAGGTGATGTCAGTACTGACTATGCCTCACGTGACCTATTAAAATTAAATGGTAATCGCTTAATAAAATGAACTGGTTATATGTTCAGATGCCAACTAAGGGCTAAAGAAGGTAATTGGTTATTTAGTTATATTGTACTGCTTGCTTTACTTGTATATATATGTCTGCACACTGTTATATTCCATTACACGGGTCGGATGTTATAGATATCATTGGTAGTGACCCACTAAGATTTATCTCACACCCTCTCCGGGTGTCGTTTGGTACCAGGAGTAGATTACATGGTTGCATGTATTGACAAAGGGAAGCATGCAGCTTCCAATACTTGATTGTGTGCTGATGGGGTCACTACTAGAAATTTAGGCTATAGCCACGGTTTGAAACCATGGCTATAAGCCCAAAAATCGTGGCTATAGATTATAGCCACGGTTCAATGAACCGTGGCTGGTATTGGCGTTGATATAGGCCAAGCCCTATAGCCACGGTTTGAAACCCTGGTAGAAGGTAAAACACAAACAGGCCTTATATCCATGGTTAAAAACTGTGGCTATAGATTAAAGTTCAATAAAAAAACACAGCAGGCCTGCCTTCCACCCCCTGCCCCCTACTAGTCCCCCTACATTCCACCCACCTACTAGTTCCCCTACCACCCCCACCCTGTATGTCTACCCACCTATTTTCCATCCGGCTCTGCCCCCTGTCATTCCCCCTACCTGTTTTCCCCTGGTTCCCCACCCCCTACCAATCCCCCCTGTCTGTCACCCCCTAGACACACCCCCACCCCCTCGCCTACACAGACACCCCCATGGATAGACAGACAAGCCTGGACACCCCCCTCCCCTGGACAGACCCCCCCCCCGGACAAACACCCCCTGGACAGATAACCCTGGACACCCCCCTGGACAGACACCCCCCACCCTGGACAGACACCCACCCTGGAAAGACACCCCCCCCCACCCTGGACAGACACCCCCCTGGACAGACAACCCTAGACACCCCCCTCCCCTGGAAAGACAACCCTGGACACCCCCTCCCCTGGACAGACAACCCTGGACACCCCCCCCCCCCTGGACAGACCCCCCCCACCAGACAGACACCCCCCCACCCGGACAGACACCCCCCACCCTAGACAGACAACCCTGGACACCCCCCTCCCCTGAACAGACCCCCCCCCCCCCCCGGACAAACACCCCTGGACACCACCCCCCCGGACAGACACCCCCTCTCCTGGACAGACACCCCCTCCCCTGGACAGAACACCCCCCTCCCTGGACAGACACCCCCCTAGACAGACAACCCTGGACACCCCCCCTGGACAGACAACCCTGGACACCCCCCTCCCCTGGACAGACAACCCTGGACACCCCCCCTAGATAGACCCCCCTCCCCCCAGACAGACACCCCCCACCCTGGACAGACAAACCTGGACACCCCCCCTCCCCTGGACAGACCCCCCCCCGGACAGACCCCCCTGGACACCCCCCTCCCCTGGACAGACCCCCCCAGACAGACACCCCTATACACCCCCCCTGGACAGACACCCCCCTCCCCTGGACAGAACACCCCCCCTCCCTGGACACCCCCCCCCCGGACAGACACCCCCTGGACCCCCTCCCTTGACAGACAACCCCCTCCCCTGGACAGACACCCCCCTGGAGACTCTCCCTCCCTCCTGGACATCCCCCACTCCCCTGGACAAACACCCCCCTGGACCCCCCCCCCCCCCCCGGACACTCCCCTCCCTCCTGGACAGACACCCCCTGTGATAGGAACCCGTTACCTGGACTGCTACTGCTGCAAAGGAGGAGCCTGAGGCTGGGTGCTGCTGTTGTTAGGCTGGGTGCTACTACCTAGAATTTAGGGGGAGTGGTTGTCAGTCAGGGGTAGTAATGTAAATACAATAAATGGTTGTTAGTTTGTTAGGTGGTTGTTAGTTTGTTAGTTAGTTGTTGGGAGGATGGGTTGTTTAGAAGCTTCCATGAACTTAAATGTTACTAATTTCTATTGGAAGTGATATAGGCATAAGGGAGAGATAAAATCCATGAGTTGTATGCATTCCAAAGATATGGATGCATGGTGTGATTGTGCCAGAAAGGCACATATGTATGAACCTGGATGAGAATCTTAATGAATCTTGAAATTCATGCTCTGATGGAGGTATTCAAGTGGTGGAAAGTCAAAGATTGATCACCCATTCACCTTGAAAAATCAAATCTGGATTTTCTCACACATGCTTGAATAATGAATTCCAAACATAACAAGCATGATTTCGAGTAAGAAATGAGGTGCCAAAGCCTTTCTTGGAACAACTAGTGGTCTTATGTTGAATCTGGTGTACCATTAGTGATATCAAGCCATGTGACTAGTGGAATCAATCAACTAAGGAGAAGAAGAAAATTTGAGAGGTTGTAACAACAACATGGTTGAAATTCATGCTTACTTATGTATAACGTAACAAGTGGAATCAGTTTTTTTGTGATTACAGGATACTAAAAGCTGCTGGAAAAGGAGGAATTATTCCCAACAAGTGGTGTCTCAAATTGAATAATTTTCAAATATGTGGTGTTGAAATTCAAGGGTAGCTGGTTATAAACACACAAAGACTGATAGGGGAGTTAAGCCACTCGTAGTCCATACTTACCAAAGGAAGGGGAATCAGGCTGCTGCTATATCTGATGTCCAGCTAGTGTAATTGCCTCCGGCTGGTGTAACTGCCTCTTATTTGTTTTAACATCTTTGGTGGGGGAAAACTTGTAATTTTCTTAGTTAGTTAGTCAGTTAGATGGAGGGATTATATGGGAGGCGTGGGGGCTTTCCTGAGGGGATATCTGTATTTTTCGGAAGTTGTGGTTGTTAGAGAGAGATGATCTAGGAGGGAGCAACTCCCTTAGAGAAACTTCTTGTATTGATCGAAATCCTATTGAAATACCAAAGTTTCCTATCAATTTTGGTGTTTTCATTGAGATCATTTGCTGCCGAGAGATGGGAAAGGGAACTACGGACTATTGTATGCCCATGCGAATGGAAGGGAGAGTGTTAGGACTGGAATTGGCGATCGCCGAACTGCAGAACGACAACAGACGACAGGAGGCAGGGAAACTCTGCCAGGACGAAGCTCAACTACGACAGGAGGAAGCACTTCAGCGATTGGAGATTCAAATGCGGAACTTGACATTAAATGTGTATCGCCTAGTAGCAAGTTAGAAGGATCGTATAGAATGAGGAGAAGAATGAGGAAATTATTTTGTTGTAGAGGAAAGCGGAAGTAGTTTACGAACAGAGGAAGAAAAAAAGAGTTCAAAATAGAAAGTGGTGGTAGATGCCAGTGGCGCATGCAGAACTGTTAAGGAAGTACTATGTGAGCAGTTTGGCCGTGAGCGAACTAAACCTTTAGAGATTCCAAAAAAAAATTGGAGAAGATCCAGTGTCTAGGATCGTGAGAGCTGAAATGTATTTTTCGATTTACAGAGTTTGGGAGGAACTGAAGGTGCCACTTGCGCAACTTTGTATGGAAGGCATGGCACAATATTGGATAATATTTTTGAAAAACATGAAGTCAGAATTATCTATTGCGTAATCGTCGAGAGTCGCAATGACAGAAACGAGAAAAGAAAGAGAATGCAGAAAAAAGGAATGCAACAAGAACACAACAATTTATGTGGTTCGGGAATAATCCATGCATCCACGGAGAGGCAGAACTTCGCTATTTCGGGAGCACAAAATTACAGAGTTTTTGCAGTAGTAACCTTAGCCCGAAAATGGGCTATAAAATGGAGAAGACGATCCATTGTTTTCACAGTACTTGATTGATGATTTTTTGGATCATAGGAGGTGGAACTACTTGATATGGTGATGTATTTGAAGCAGGAGAAGGTACATGGTCCTATTTAATCATAAATGTAGTGGATTCTTCTATCCCAACTATCATTCCATGAGTTGATGGAATCACTCCTGCCATGAATTTATTCTCTATGATGGAGGGTTCTCCCTTTGGAAAAATTCTATAAAGGTCCCAAAACCCTCCTTTTTTTTCTTAGAAAATTTTCATGTGAATATTAGTGCGAGGATTCACTATATATATTAGAAACAACTCTTCTTGAGGGAGTGGTAGATTCAGTGAGTATGTCAATAATGTCTACCAAGCAATGAAATATGATACCCTTTCCAATCTCCCATTAATTGTAGTTTTTGATATTTAAGACTGCAGTCTTCTACAACATTGAGCTAAACTAGAAGAGAACTTATGACACAGGTCTTCCCATCCATTGATTAAATGAGAATGAAAACTCATATACCACACAAAGGCTAGCCTCTGTAGTGATTATATGAAACATCTATGTTTTGCTAACTTTTTTTTAGTGGTCCCCTTCATGGGAATTATAGTTAAAGACCAAATTTAGCTGGTTATTCTCTAGGTATACTGATCCATTGATCATTGGAAATGTAGGATTCCCAATATTTCATGGGGGAGAGTTAGATCTATCAATTCAGGATAAGGAATATTTTCCTGCTGTATAGGAACAATTCATTCTTCAATAGCATGTAATTGATCCTTTAGAAACTCTATTGTGGTCATAAGAATTTCAGGAATGTGTAGCTAACTAGGGACCTGAAGAGGTGTGGTTAAAAGACCAAGAAAAGGTATGGCAACTTATAGGGCCATCAGTGAGGGCAATGATGGTCTCAATCATGGATAACCAATACATGAAGTTCTGTAAGGATGTGTCAGACCCTATTTTTTTATGATCTCAATGGAGGGAATTCTTAATCATCTGTTGAGGGTTCCAAATATATTGGTGGTTGGTATCCCATGTTGAGTTAATATTCTAGATCTTCTTCAGTTGATAAAAAACCCTCTTGGTTGAGGTGTGCATGCTGAAAGTGTGATTTAATGATCTTCATATATAACTTATATAACAGGAAGGTTTTATTAGTGTAGTTCTTCATTTAGTCTTCTCAACTCACTAATCTCTCCTTATCGCTATGTATATTATTATTCCAAATAAAGGGGATTAAACACTCTATAAGGAAGTTGAGTTATAATTTGACCATTACATTTAATCATTTTGGGTTCCATTAAAGGAGGTAATGATTGATTGTTTAAAATAGTTCACAAATTCATGGAAAGCCTTTGGTTCTAGGTAAGAAATCCTCTTTAATTTTTTTCAGTGTAGACCACATTGTGAAATAGAACATCATATTATGAATCCTTTGAATTGGTCTCTAGTTCTAGAGAATATTTGAGGGTGGATTTGATGAAATTCACTTAGATGAAATGAATTGTAGGAATTATATCAGTTTCATTATGTGAATTTATTATTCTACACCCTCTATTTGGCCTTTTCTTCTCCTTTTCTGACTCATTGGGAGCTACTCGGTGGATAGTAATCCAAATGGAATTATATCAGTTTCATTATGTGAATCCTTTGGAATGATGTATTTAATGGTGTATGAAGGTCCTAACATGAATGTTATGCCATCTTTATCAAAAAAATTACCCATGATTAGAATTTCTTCTTCATATTCCTGGAGCAGGGCCAAACCGCGGCGTGACCGCGGCGTGACTGCGGCATGACCGCGGCGTGACCACAGCGTGTTGGCCCGGTCCAGTGACATCTGCGTGGTGGCATCTTCCAGCCAGGAGCGAAGGGAACGGGAAGAGGTGGGGCAACATTCCATCCATTGCCCCGCCGGCAGAAATTGTGATTAGTCAGTCTCAACATTGATCACAAGACTCATGGAATACTATCACTATGAATTGTCGCAGGGTGTCATCCTGGAGCAGGGCCAAACCACGGAGTGACTGCGGCGTGACCGCGACGTATTGTCCCAGTCCAGCGACATCTGTGGGGCAGCATCTTCCGTCCAGGAGAGAAGGGAGCGGGAGGAGGCGGGGCACCATTCCGGTCATCGCTCCACTGGCAGAAATTGTGATTAGTTAGTCTCAACATTGATCACAAGACTCATGGAATACTATCACTGCGAACTATCGCAGGGTGTCGTCCTGGAGTAGGGCCAAACCACGGCGTGACCGCGGCGTGACCGTGGTGTGACCGCGGCGTGTTGGCTTAGTCCAATGACATCCGCGGGGCAACATCTTCCGGCCAGGAGCGAAGGGAGCGGGAGGAGGCGGGGCAACATTCCGGTCGTCGGCCTGCTGGCAGAAATTGTGATTAATCAATCTCAACATTGATCACAAGACTCATGGAATACTATCACTGCGAACCACCGCGGGGTGTCGTCTTGGAGCAAGGCCAAATCACGGCATTACCACGGCGTGACCGCGACGTGACCGTAGCGTGACCGCGGCGTGATCGCGGCGTGTTGGCTCGGTCCAACGACATCCGCGGGGCAGCATCTTCCGGTCAGGAGCGAAGGGAGCAGGAGGAGGCGGGGCAACATTCGGGTGGATGGATTTAGTAAAGGGGGGAATAAGTATGTGGTGTTCCTAAAAAGAAATAGATGGGGCCACCAGTTAGCTATTATAAAGCACCATGAACATATTAATAGTGATAGTGGGGGAGGGTTGGCTCTAGACTAACTACTGGATGGTTGATGGTTGGAACCAAAAATTTTGTGGCTATTGGTCGTTTGGTGGTTTTCCACTGGGTAATTAGTGCCTTCATTGACCTTGTTTTTCATAAGGGCAGTTTATGTCATTTTTATCAGGAATTTTGGAGGTGGATTAGAATGGAATTGGAGTATCTATTCCACTTAGTTTCAAATATGATGATATGGATGGAATGAGAGGATGTTTTCTCAGAAGATTTAAAGAAATGAATGCTAATATGTGATGACTAGAGGATTGGATGACCCCTGATATACCTAATTCGGTGAGGTTTGGAGATCTAGCAATGTGTAGGAATACCTAGAGGAATACCCCGTGGGATTAGGAAAATCACAGGTTACATAACATGTAATCTGACATTACTGGTACTGTGGGACCCCTGGGATGTGGAACTGGGCTTTTGGTTGGATTTAAATATCACATGCCATGTGACATGGTCACACAACATGGGACCCATCTTAAAAGTCTAACGACACTTAAAGAGTGTCTTGGTTCAAACAACCGTTTTAATAAAAAGAGGGAAACCCCCTACATGGATATAAAAAGGGTCAAGTACGATGTGTGCTTCATGACTAACAACGACATCAAGTATAAGGAAAACATCAATGCAATAATGTTAAGCAAGGTATACCACTGTGAGTTTTCGCAGACAGCGCACCTCCGTTGGAGGGGTTTTATTACAAAACCATGACTTATTTATCAAATGAAACAATTATATTAAATAACACTTATTCAAGAATTGCAATTTAATATAAACATGCAGAATTAAGAAGGCAACTAAATGCAATTTAAAACATTCTTGAATTAAAGAGGCTAGGAGAGGGACCCTACCTCAACCTCAAGGTGCATTTGCTTTTGACGATGAAAACTCAAATCTTCCTTTTTTCCGCTTGCACGCATATGCAACTTCACATATATATAAGGACACCTATCCCCTATGTACATATTTGCATGGCCAAATACGCATAAGGGGGTCCTTAGATATATGTTTATACTTGCATATACCCCTTTACACTTACACATGTATGCATTTTTCATATCCATATATAAGCACACCTAACCCCAATATATATATTCATACTGCCATGAGTGAATATATATATAAAGGGGAAACTTATATATGTATATGCCTACCTATGCATACACATGTAAGCCTTCGTCAACGGTGACTCGAATCCACCTCAACGAAATCCAAAACGCACTGCAAAAATATAAGGAACCCAAAAATCACAAATGCCCTAATTAAAATTGGGCCAAAGAATAAAAACAGAATAAACCTTACCCAAATACGATGTTGAACTCATTGTCATCGATGGTGGTGGATAGAACCGACCTCATCATAAGAAAACACATATAAAAAAATAGTGGGGAAAATGAGATATAACGACTTCTTATATAAATGTGATCGGTGTGTCAACTGTACATGATAAATGATACATGAATCCATAACCAATAATGAACAAATAATATTCAGATTGATATGTACATCCCAATACTAAATAACATGATCATTAATAAACCTCTTTATTTTTCAAACATAACCTTCAATTTCCTATTAAAAAATCAAAAATCACCAAAATATGGGAATAAAGTAAACTTCCATCAGCACTTAAATGCGAAAAATAGAGATTAGACATTGTTTTTAACCTAGAAAATCCATTCCTTGAACAAGAGTTCGTTGATTTGATTTTCAACAATAATACAATAAACCTTTTGTATATTTCTTTCACAATATCATTGTTACAAAAGAACGTTCAATAAAAAGGTAGTTTAAAATACTTGTATATTTATGGCTATTATAATCCCCTAGAGTGATAGTATTGGGAAATGAGCAACATGGTAATCCTCTGGTGATAACAGCGGAATGATTCAATTATTTAACTCCTAATTTTTAAAAAATAAAAAACAGGTATCCTGTTTTCATCAAAATCCCTTGTCGTTACAGTGACCTATAATTGATGCAAAATACGCGCTCTCATAAATACTTGGCCAACCAAGGAAGCTCCTTGCATTCACCAAGCTTACATCTGCACCAATCACCCCTTCTAATAATTTTTTAGAAAATAATTTCAATACACGATTAAAAATACAATTACTTACCCAATTCTCAAGGGCACATCCCACCTGGAAACGCTTCTCCATTGCCTGCACACATGCATGAGACGCTCACCACTAATTGCATTAAATTAACAAAAATCACAACATGCTTGTTAGTGAGACATTTTAATCAAAAACAAAAATTGTCCAAAATTCATATCATAATTCATTATGTAAACATTTCTCAACCAAACTTGTCAAGTTCAATAACTTCACCTTTTCGAATGCATTCTCCCCCATTCCTATTTTGTAAAGCTCACACACCATTTTCGTCAAAAATATTCTACTGAATTGGCAGCAATTTTTCATTACCTACATTAAAATCAAAATGACCGACAAGCAATTGGGAAAACTTATAACGAACCATTATCATAAGTGATCAGTGTTTTAAGCATTTTCGAAAGATGTTTTCAAATGAAGCCTAAATTATGTACATTCAAAACAAAAAAAAAAATTGACAGACTTGTTAAAAAGAAAACTAACTTGAATATGGGGTGCCTGGAACATTTATTTTATAGCTGATTCAACCTCTCCCATGCTCACAAAGGATTTTCTTGAGTAGAAAACATGAAGCAGGTCCATTTAAAAATGATTTGAATTATAGGATGATTGATCGTGCCATGATGTTGTTCCATTACTGCTAAAAATGTTCTTTCATTAGTGTACTGATCTAACATGCAAAAGCATGATGGCAGGCGATCTTCAACTAGGTTAAGTACAAAAAAGAAAGACAAACTCTCAGAAGAACTGAAATTTTTAGGAGATTGCAATTGGAATAAAAAATAGAAAGTTCGGCTGTTTAAAATAAGGTATTCTATTAACACGTTCAGTGTCAGCAACAGTGCTAGAAGATTGAGAGAGTGACAGTTTTAACTGTTGGGCAAAAGGAACACTAACAGGTTTCAATACTTTAATAACATTAGGATACAGGTAAAGCGTGTTATTCTTAACAGTAAACACATGCATCAAATTTACTCCAGTTAAAGCCATGTTGCAGCATGAATGTATCAGATTTCTTATACCACTGTCGTGAAGCCTGTTTTAAGCCTTTGATTGGTTTATTAAGTAGGCAGACTTGATTTGATTTAAATTCATTAGCAAAACCATGAGGAGGCTTCATGCACAATTTCTCATCAAAATCACCATGTAAAAAAGCAGTTCGAACATCAAGTTCTTCGATATAAAAGTCATGGTAAGCAGCAAAAGCAAGAAATATTGAATATCCTCAAGTGATGAGATGAGACCAGATCCTAGACATAAGGTTCTACCCTGAAACATTGGATATTGTTCAGGTCTTCAAAAATATAATAACCATTTTTTTATTAATTAGATGGTGTATATGGAACATGGGGATAAGATACTATAATGGAACTAATGTAGGTATGGTCAGACATAATGGTTTTCTCGGTATCAAATTGAATTTCAACTAGTGCATGAAACATGTTGAATGTTGTGATTGTTGGGTTAAAGAATTATGATCTAGTGATAATGTTTATTTACATTAATTGTTTTCCTTATGCATACACATTAATATTTCAGTGTATATTAGAGGTGAGTAGTGAGACTCTACAAATTAATACATTTACACCTTACACAAGAACCTCAGTGTGAATGTAAACGTTTTGTTACATTTAAGGTTTATCAGAGGATGTACAATGGATAGGGATTGTTTCGGTCGACGTGGTTTTGGAGAACGGGATGGGATGAGCCAAGACCATGGCTTTAGATATAAATCTTTATTTTTATTCCTTTTTAAATTTGAAATATGTTATTATTCCTTCGTGTGATTAGTTTTGTTGTTTGGTTTTATGTTGTATCCCATTTTATATGGAATTTTTATAGATTTATTATGAATACGATGATATTAATGATTTTGTTGGATGTGTTTATTTTTTTTGTGGTTTTACTTAGATAATATTGAATATTCTTCCTAATGAATGTTTTAGGACCTCACTTCCAGTCGAAAGCCGTTGACATAAGGAGAGGTGTGCCCGAGGTCAAGAATATCTGAATCAAAATATAAAATCATGACATTTGGGAATTGCACCTAAGTTGTTACCTTCTAAATCAAAAGGATTTATATGAAAAAAATCTATAATAACACTTACTGAGAAATCATCAACAAATATTCTAATCATTGAATATTAAATCACTAGAAATTTCAGAGGTAGAACCAAATCCCCAAAATGAAAACTCCCACCATTTATTGTATTGACAATTAGGAAGAAATCCTCACATTAATTCATCAAACTGAGTCAAAATAGATGGATATATTCACTCAATCACAGTAAGAATTTAACGTGAAATGAATGAATGTAATGGAATCACAAGGAAATTTGTTTTCCAGACATTGCATCCCATGTACATGGGAGAACAATGCTTCATTTGTATTTTTCTATATGATACATGAAGATTACAATAACTATAAATAATCACCTATGTAGATCACTAATCTTAAGTAATTATGAGACACCAATGAAACTGTTCGCGTGCCTCTATTGTTCTGTAGTTAAGCCAGTCACCTAATTTCACTAATCTTATGTAGTATTCCATGGATTGAACCAACCTCAAGTGGATTTAACCCTTAGGAAATGTTTTCCATCATCTTCCAAGCCCATAAAATCCAAAACAATCGCTATTAACCATACTCCTACTACATGAGACCCTAAGACGATCAACATCTAGGCAAGTTATTTATAAAATAGTTATAATCGAGGAGGATCATTACCGGGAGGGGGTTGCCGCGTCGGAGGCGCGCCAGAGAGGAGGTGGGGAGGCTACCTAGAAGCAGCGTCGGTCGGGGGAGGTGAAATGTCCCGCATTCAGTGGCAGCGTCGGACCCTCGGGGAAGAAGGGTCGCGCGGGTATCGTCGGGGGAGGAAGAAGGGTCGCGCGGGTAACGTCGGGGAAGAATAGTCGCGCGGGCACCGTCGGGGGAGGAGAAGTCGTCGGGGAGGAGGGTTGCGCGGTGATAGGGCTGCGAATCGGGGGAGGAGAGGAGGGCTGCGGGGAGGAGGAGACGTCGTCAGGGAGGAGGGCTGCGCGGTGATAGGGGTGCGAATCGGGGGAGGAGGGGGAGGGTTGCGGATCGGGGGAGGAGGAGGAGCCCGATACAGATTGAGAAAAAAAAACGACGCGCTGTAATATTGATTTAGCCACGGAGATAGAATTAAACCGTGGAAATAAATAAAGTTATAGCCACGGACCTATAAAACCATGGCTATAGCCCAAATTTCTAGTAGTGGATGAAGTTTTATATCAGATGACCGAGTAGGATCTCGGGATGCTTGGAGTAGTCATTGTTTTCTTTTACTTTGCGAAACATGTTATGCTTATTGTTTGTATCCATGCTTTCCAGTTTTCTAGTGACATGACATTATATCATCATTATTTCAATTGATACAGTTATTGTTACTCTCGTTTATCTATTACATCAGTTTGTTTCTGCTGTTTATTATGTTTCATTATATTACTTCCGCTGTTTACCATTGCATTATATTTCTTCCATTGTGATACGCTATGCTAATGAGGGCATAATCTTCCTACGGACACACCCTAAGTTCTCACTGCTAGTCGGCAACCTCTAGCGTTCATGAAGATGTGCTTGAGTCCATGTGGTCCACCGGGCTCAGGGCACCCGTTAAGTGGCATCCGGGTATGGGTCGTCACACCTTACCAACGCTCAAAGGTTCTCGTTTCTGGGTGTTTTCCCCAACATTCAGGGTGGTGGTGGTACAGATGACTTGCTACTCTCTTTTCCCCATTTTTCCTTTAATAGTGATGACTTAGGTGTCTGAGGGCCAGATGTGCAATGTTAGCCTAAGTGTCTTCAAGCAATATGTGGTTGTTGTAACTGTGATGAGATGTGATGACCCGTGTGTTTTCGGGCGAGATGTGATGGTGTAAATATCTTCGGACAGGATGTGATGTGATGTTACATGATGTTAGCACTTGATACTAGACCTTACGAGGGTGAGTTAGGTGGGGATGTGTCCCGACCCACATCAGAGATGACTGATATGAGATGTGATGTGGTGTGATGTGGTATGCACATAAAGGATGAGAGCACAAAACGTTCGACATTGGGGTGTGAAAGCAACAGATTAGTGTGGAAGCGGTAGCGGGACACTTTGCTTTGTTATGATTTTTATGTTATATTACTATATGGAATGCGTGATTTGGCGAGCGAGCCACATTAAAGTTGGGTTTGGTTAGTTGATATGTTTAGATGCTTGTTGGTTCTGTTGGTTGTTCAATGACGCATTAGCGTACTCTTTTTCCATGTGCACTTGAGACCATGGTTACGCCCCTACTGAGTATACATGTATGCTCAATCTACGTATATAAACCGTTCTTCAGGTTTTTAGAAGGACTTTGAGGACCGGACTGAACATTAATAGCTGGGTTGGAGCTGTTGTTGAGTCGCTGCTGTATACTTGTCTTTTGGCATATATTGACGACTTTTATATGTATCAGTTTTACTTTATTCATGCAATGTGGGATGACTTTGAATTTTTATACTGTCTGCTAGAGTTGTTTGGTGACTATTTATCCTATTTCCCGATCTTATTTTATTATAGAGGGTAAGACCTCCTATATATGTGAGATTTTTCTACTCTCAATGCTAATCGCCAACTTAGGGCCTACCGGAAGCGAAACTCTGGTGTCATCATCTCTATTTCTTCATTGCAGTTTTTTGGAGGGAGAGGGTTGTGACACTGCAAATTTCATTTACAAATTTTCAATACAAAAATCTAAATGAAACATCTTTATTTAATGAAATCAACAACAAAAAAACTTATAGCAACCACCCATACTAAAACTTTTTATGAAAACCATTTAGTATGTCCTGTAAAATCATCCATTGCAAATATCGGACAACATAAAACTCCACAATCAAATCTATAAACAGGTGGATACAAGTTTTCAGAACTCTAAATTAAGGAAAAAATCCATCCCAACCTCATGGGTTCTTCCTTTATGTCAATCAAATCCATAATCACCTAAATACAAGTTCTAAAAACTCCATGGAAAAAAAAAAACACTTCAAATTACGACTTCTTTCTTTCTTGTACCAGTAATGAATGTGTAGCAATATAAGAGGTCAGAGCGGATAGTTTTTAAGACGAAAGAAGGTCATCGCACAAGTATCGCCCTCACGTCCAACGTAGAGGAATTCAATTTTGTTCCGCCTTTTTCTGCGCGCGTACACTCCCGTAATCTGATCGATCGATCTGATCGTTGGGGCGAGGAAGAGGAGAAGAGCTGGAGAAGTGGGGCGAAAACCGGGTCTTTGATCCGCCGCATTATGATGTTCGGACTTAGCTCCGGCGACGTCTCTGCTTTAAGATGTTTGTTCTTCCTGGCGATTCTCTACGGCATGATGTCGATTCTTTCTTATTCCGTCATCCACTTGAAGCACATCTCGCCCCTCGATCTCCACGCGCCTCCCGACCGTTTCTCCGAAGCCAGGGCTGTTGAACATGTCCGAATCCTGTCCCAGGAGATTGATGGTCGCCAGGTGTGAAAGCGACGATCTTTCACAGCGCTCTGGCGTGGCCAGTGCAGTTTTCAAAGCTTACCGTTGGATTATTTTTCCAGGAAGGCCGTCGGGGTTTAGAAGAAGCTGCCCAGCATATCAAAGCGCAGCTGGAGTCTCTGAAAGAACGCGCCGGTCCCACCATCAGGTTAGTAAATAAATTTTGCAGTAACAGGGCGTCAATGATGGTCTCATCGCGGGTAATTGTTCGTACATACGAGAGTTGTTCGTGGTACGTGTATTGCTTCTGGTGCCTCTGGTGCCTCTGGCTGCGGATGCCATCACTCTCAAATTACTCGACTGCTGCCGTTGTTACCGTTTACTGCCCTTTCCCCTTTAAAATTGGAAAAGTGTTCCGCTATTCACGTTCAAAACTTGAAACCCGTTGATGCTGCCTTCCCTGAATTTGTTAAATCGCAGGGTTGAGGTAGAGGAAGACCTTGTGAGTGGCTCCTTCAACATGCTGTTTTTGGGTCATAGTATATCCTTTGGATACAGAAATCACACAAATATTGTGATGAGGTACTTCTGATACACATCCGGTTATACATTTGGTAGTAGCAGAATTTGTTATTTGCCAGGGCAGAAGATAACAGACTGATAGCTGTGCAGTAACCTGAACAAAATTTAATCCGGTAGTCTCCTTTTCAGCTGACTAGAATTGCTGCTCTGCTTCTGTAGGTCTTCTGCCTGCTGAACTTAATTCCAGTAGGATTTTCTCCACACCTGCTTCAAATTAGATCATCTTTGGTTTATCTTGGTTGGGCTTGAACACTTCCTTTCACATTTCTAGCTCGATGCCACTTAAGTATAGGATGAACTGTCTTTTATTTGGTTATCTGACTCTTGTTTGACAACCAAATATTTATGTGTAGAACTGGCCTCTGGTATCTATTTTTGATTCCGATTCTGGCTGTTTAAGTAGTGAGGCATGATGGATGATGCCAGATATATGAAAACACATGAAAGGAAAATTCTATTTAATCCACACTGAAATATGATACTGTAAGTACGCAAAACTCTTTTTGTAACGAAATTAACAATTATTTGATTTGATTTATGATTCAAATTTACTCAGAGGTAACCCAGATCAAATTAAATGACTTCCCGTTTTATTATTTGAAATATTCTGTTAAATCACAACAATTGCTTAATTTCATAATATTTCATATCTATGATATAACAGCACCACACATTTAACAAAACCTATCATTAAAGAACTTAAATTCAAAACATCAATATTACTTGGTAACTTAAATAATGATACTAATAATAATAACTATTGTAAAATGCATTTTTGATTTTTCATATAAGTTAATATCTCTTAAAAATATTTAGAAAAAATACTCGTCTTGTGTTTCCAAAGACAACAGTCTCATGATATTTGAATGTGGATTTTGATACATACAAAGATTATTTCATACACCAATGCGTTTTTTTCAAAGAATATGCAAAAAAGGAGAAAAAATGAAAATTGAATGACTGTAGATTGAAATGATTAAAACAAACGAAACATAGCTCATGAAATTGTTTATTAGTCATGCTGGAGAATAAAATACCGGGTGTTGGTTTTATTTTAGAGCTACTAAAATTTAAATAGGTAAACTACACTGACTTTGCCCAAATCAAACCTTTTTACCATCCATTAAGAAACCTCAAAACAGGTTTTAAATTGATTTGGAAGAAACCTTATAATGATTTTTGACTTGACTGAAAAATGAACTGTTAACAATTTAAAGTCATTACAAGTCAGACTTGATAAGGGCTTGATTTGTATGGATTTGATTTGAATATTAAAATTTTTCCTGCCTTAAAATGCTCCTCGAATATTTTCATTATTTGTTATTTTTTGTGCTCTTGTTTTTTTTTCTTTACCCCTTTTGAGCCTATTTAATATCATGCTTAATCGTTTATATTTCTTTCTTTCATTTGGTTACTATTTCTGGATGAACTTTACCTGTGTTTTTTTTGCTTGCTTTTTTATTTGAATAAAAAGTGGTTGTTTCAGAAGACATTTATTATGTATCAACTTTTTCGGTTATTGAAGAGTATTATTATTATAATGCATTTAAAATATATTTAATTCTTCATATGGCTAATCTATTTAAAATCAACGAAGTAGTGTATTTTCTAAATATTTTTTAAAATCATCTTTCAGATAATTTACTGTGAATGATACTAAAAAATCTTTTTTGATCTTTTTTTTTTAGGTTTGTTATATAATCTTATTATTTTGGAATATGAATTTTAATTCTAAAATATTGCAATCTAAAATTTCTTTGTCATAATCATCATCATCATAGCATTATAAACAACAAATGTCATTAAAGTAATTTTTATATTTTTAGAATATTCCAAAAAATAGAATTGCAATGATTTTATTTATTTTGGGTTAGCTTTAAAATCGAGAATTTGATTCGTAAATAAAATAAAATAAAATCAATCGAATTTCAATCAATGCAAATTTGATTACAAACTGTCCGGTCTGTTTGTATTGATTGTTCAAATCCTTGAAAATTTATCTCTAAATGAATCTATTTCTTATTTTATTTGTTTCCAATCATAGAATTCATTACGCAGTCCAGTTTTTAAACTGGATTTTAACTCTCAAAAGTCTGTTGCACTTTTTATTTTACCATTGATGTGTTCTACTGCACTTTCTATCTTACCATTATCGTGCTTTAACTATGAACTTATTTAGCATTTTTGTGAGCTAACTTGGACAGAGTGACAGGATTTCTTCAATGTCCTCACAAGAAAATGAGCCTTCAGTTTTGGTAAATGGCCATTTTGATGGTCCACTCGGTTCTCCTGGTGCTGGTGATTGTGGCTCCTGTGTTGGTGGGTTCAGAGACAAACTTGAAGGCATGAGATATTTTTGGCCGAGTCTGTTAGCTAAAATTTTCCTGTGATTTTATTTTGCAGCTTCAATGCTGGAACTAGCTCGTGTTTTTGTTGCTTCAAGTTGGGTTCCTCCTAGACCTATTATTTTTCTTTTTAATGGTGCGGAAGAGCTTTTTATGTTGGTGAGAACTTATCTTATGCTTAGATTTTGGACTAAAATTATGCCTCTGTGAAACCTTACTTTTGGGCTGTCTCATAGGCCTAAAGAATTGTTCATTGTTTAATTTCTCTGAGAGTCATATTAGTTCTCTGTTTTCTTTGCGAAAATTAAACTGAGAAATCATCCAAAGCTGAGTTCAGGATAGTAATTATCACTTTCACTGTTTTGATTGAAAGCAATGTTTCCTCTCACATGCTTACATGTTTGTTCATTGACTAGTGTGAAAATCACTGCAGTTTTTTTCTTCCATGAAATTAAAATGAGAACCCATATACAGTGAGGGGTCAGGGTAGTAATTAATGTTCTTGCTGGTTTCAGTGAAAAATTTGTCAAGTGGCAATTAAATTTTCATTAGGCATCATCTCAAGAAAAAAAAGATGGGTTGGTTTGACAACTATTGCTTATTTCATTTTCATTCACTCATAAGTCCCACTTAAACCATAGTTTTGAGCTTAGAAGATGCGCATATTGTAGAATCGTACTCCTTACCTCAGTGAGAGGCAAAACCCTTTATTTATAGATAGAGGAAAATGAATACAAGACAGAGCAAACCAATATGAGACTTCAAAATACACATAACTTGGCCCAACACTCTCCCTCAAGCTAGAACAGACATAACCTGGAAGAAGAGTCCCACAAACAAAAAAACAGAGAGAAGAAATTATAAAGACTGAACACCCCCCCTAAGCTGGGACGTGAATGTTGCGGATGCCTAACTTGGTGCATAGAGAATCCAGTCGAGCTCCCGACAAGCTTTTCGTGAAGATGTCGACAAGCTGATGAGCTGTTGAAATGTAGATAAAACTGATATGTTTTTGCTTCAGGTGATGGCGAAGAAAGTGACAATCAATCTTAATATGCTTCATACGTTTATGGAAAACTGGATTAGAAACAATCTTCATGGCCGCCTGATTATCACACCAAATATGAGCAAAATTCTGTGGTGGGAAACCAATTTCATGAAGTTGACGAAGCCATAGAATTTCAGTAGTGACTTAGATTCAACACCAGATCTGGAGTTGACAGTTTGTTTCTTGCTTCGCCAGGAGATAGAAAAACCTCAAACCTAGAAGTAGATTTTTGGATAGATAAGCGTAGTCAGCATCACAAAAGGCCTCAATGTCCAAATGATCATGATGTGAATACCGAAGACCACATGCAAGGTCTTTCTTAATGTATTTGACAATGTGAAGACAACATCCCATTGGGATTTCGCTGAATGTTCCATGAATTGACTGACCTTGTTGATAGTGCGGACAATATCCGGACGAGTCATGGTAAAATAATTTTGTTTGCCCACAAGACGACGATACCTATCCGGATGAGAATATGGGTCAGTGGCAGCATGGGGGGACCATTTCCCTGGTTCAATAGGAGTGTCAACGACAGTTGCCTGAAACAAGTCAGTATCCTACAAGATATCCAATGCATATTTTTGTTGTGAAACGAAGATGCTTGTTGGAGAACGAGAGACTTCAATGCCAATAAAATATGTCAAAGGATCTAGGTCTTTGGTATGAAACTGTTGATGAAGATAAGCCTTGAGATGAATAATGCCATTTGAGAAACGCATTCTTAACATCAAGTCGATGAAGAGACCAATTATAAGTTGCTGCAAAAGATATAAATAATCGAACATAGACCATCTTAGCAAACATAGAATGTATCAAAATAATCAACACCATATGTCTGAGAAAAACCTTTTGCCACGAGACGGGCTTTAAGGCGATGAAGAGTACCATCCGCATTTAGACGGATTGTATAAATCCATTTGATGCCAACAACCTGTTTACCTACCGGACGGGGGACTAGATCCCGGGTGTGATTGTTGTTCAAGGCCTGTAATTCGTCCTGTAGAATGATAAAAGAGAGGTGTGGACCCAATACCCAATGTTCCTCTCTAAAGAAGGCCTTGAGGTTATTTTATAAGGAATAATAAAGACCACATCGGACCACAAGTTCGATGCGGGATACAGACTTCAACACTTCCCTGCAAGCTAGATGTACCTAGCTTGGACACATAAAGAAAAGAGAGCAAAACAAAGACACTACAAAGCAAACAAGAAACGCTGCAAACACCCCCCCTTAAGCTGGACACAACTTAATGACAAAACAAGACAAAACAGAATAAAAGATAAAACGCCATGGCTGCACCTCCCCCTCAGGAAGGTGATGGATGATGGTGTTGAAAAAGATTGGTTGCTAAGTCGGACAAGCTGACCGATCGACGAAGCTTCGGGAAATCCGCACTAGCGGGGTCGGTCGTCGAAGCGTTGGGAAATTCTGCACTGGCGGACCGGTCGTCGGAGCGTCGGGAAATCTGCACTGGCGGGGCCGGTCGTCGAAGTGCCGGAAAAGCCGCACAGGCGGGCTGATCGTCGGAGCGTCGGGAAATCCGCACTGGCGGACTGATTGTCGGAGCGCCGAGAAATCTGCACGGGCAGGCCGGTTGTCGGAGCGTCGGGAAACCACAAGAGGAGGCCAGTAATGGAGGCAGGGGGTTGCTGCAGGAGGAGACCAACATGGAGGGAGCAACGGTGGACAAGAAGGGAGTCAGCGCAGGAACATCGCGCCGAGAGGGCGTGTGTAGAAGGCCAAAGCGGAAACAGAGGAGCCGCGCAGAGGCGGGGGAGGTGCGGAAGCAGAAAAAGCAAACAACTGACGGATGGGATCCGGTCGGATCTGGTCGAATATGGCCGGATCTGGAGGGCAGCGCCGCTGGAGAAGGGTTGTCCAGGGCTGTCGCTCAGGGAGGTGCAAAAGGAGGGTCGACGAGCAGGGGAGGCAGTGTTCAGATCTGGGGGACGCTGCGGGAGCCGACGCACACAGGGAAGCAGGAGGGGCGTTGTGGGAGGAGCGACCCGTCGGGAGGGTGGGTGTCGGGAGGGAGTCTTTGCGGGAGCGCCGCCGGGTGGGAACCGTCGGGAGGGAGCCGCTGGGTGGGATAAGCCCTCGATTCGGCGTGGATCCAGCGGTGCGAGCAGGAGGGAGGAGCAGACGCGACGGATCTAAAGGAGGTGGGCTGTCGGGCGTCATCACATGGATGGGCGGCACAGGGAGTCACCAACACGGGATGAGCCGATGCTGGAGTCCGACGGGGGGGAGCCACCGGGAGGGAGGAACCGCCGAGGTTCGTTGCGCACAGGAATCAACGTAGGTGGCGGTGGCCGGGAAACCGCAAAGGGAGGGAGGCGGGTCGGGAAACCACACAGAGAGGTGGACCGGGAGTCCACAGAGGCCGACTAGGGGGGCGGCACAGATGGTGGCCTAAGGGCTTGCCCCCCCCCCCCCCACCGGGGGGAGAATCCTAGAAAAACCTAGGGCTTGGAAAAAAATGGGAGGGGGGGTTCCGTCGGGTGGGAGACGCGTCGTCGGGAGGGAAGAACGTCGGGGAGCCGCAATGGAGATGGATGGAGGCGGGGCCGGGAATCCGTCGAGGGATGTGCAAGAGTGCCGACCAGGGATGAGGTGGCGCGGCGGGGCTCGATCCGCCAGGAAGGAGGAAAGGCTGGCGGGGGGGGGGGCGACGGGAGATGCGCGCAGGGCCGCACCGGGAGAGGCAGAGGGAGTACGCGGAGCTGTCGTGCAGGAGAGAATTAGGGCCATGTGCCCGCCGCCTCCTTACGGGAGGAAAATAAAAATCGAACCCTAGACATGAAAAATTAAAATGGGAGTGAGGGCTAGGGATTAGTTTTCTCTGATACCATGTAGAATGATAAAAGAGAGGTGTGAACCCAATACCCAAGGTTCCTCTCTAAAGGAGGCCTTAATGTTATTTTAGAAGGAATAATAAAGACTATATCGGACCACAATTCCGATGTGGGATACAGACTCGAACACTTCCCCTCAAGCTAGGTGTACCTAGTTTGGACACATAAAGAAAAAAAGAGCAAAACAAAGAAAATACAAAGCAAACATGCAAACACATCCCATATTGCTTGAAGCCAACTAGGGTGAGATTTAGTCTCAACAACCGTACAAGGAACATATATTGTCTTCAGAGCGAAGAATCCTTTGTATGAAGTTGTGTATAGAGGATTATTCTGGCAAGAGTGAGTGCCTTTCTGCAATGCAATCGACAAGTCATCGGTGCCCGTAGTAGGAGCGACGAACAAAGTCGGGGAAATGGTGTCCTCGGTCTGGGCAGAGAGCATGTTCGATGGACGACGGGAGTAGATAGAGCCAAAGCGAAGATCATCATATTGGGACAACAGAGGCAGAGGTGGGTGAATGGTGAGAGGAGGACAGTCTTTGATGGTGGTATCAGGGTGGAGAGAGGGTGGAGGTGATAACAATAGAGAGTTTTCAATGAATGAGACATTTGTGGAAATGATATAACGTCCCAAGTCAGGAGATAAACAACGATAGGTGCGCTGGGTACGAGAGTAGCTCAGAAAGATGCAACGGAGGGCCTTTGGGGAAAATTTAGAGAGACGAGAACGAGTGTCAAGAGCATAACAAATACACCCAAACACACGAAGTAGAAGAGGATTAAGATGAAAAGAGGGGAACAAAGCCGAAAATGGACTCTCTCCCTGCAGGATAGAAGAAGGAATACAATTAATATGATAGGTGACAGTAAGAATAACATCTCCAAAAAAGAAGAGGCACCTGAATGTGAAATAATAAGGCCCGAACAATTTCTAGAACCGTACTCCTTACATCGATGAGAGGCGGGACCCTTTATTTATAGATAGAGGAAAAAGAATACAAGACAAAACAAACCAATGTGGGACTCCAAAATACACATAACTTGATCCAACAATATTGTTCATGGAAATGTAGGTGAATCAAAAGGGTATATATATAGTGTTATTGATGTTTGAAAATATTGACATGGATGTGCATCTTGGACCTTGGTTTCAATGAGTGTTGGTGTTAAGATTTGTTAAGTGTATTTTTGTTATGTTGGGTTGCAAAATGATGAGAAATTGTGGCATGCCATATTCGCCCACAAAGAACTTGAATCTTGGTTTCAATGGATGTTATTGTCACGATTTTTCAAGTGGAGTTTTGTTCTGTCAGGTTCTATGTTTGTGAGAAATTGTTGTCTGCCCAATCTTATTCACCAACGAAGAAGTTCCATGAAGCCAACGCATGCTCTTGTACCTAAGACCAACGCATGCTCTTGTACCTAAGAATCTATATACAGGATAATGTTAAAAGATACCATATCTAATATGATTTTTTTTACATTATTATCATATTTCCATTGCGATCCAACACAATCGACGTCTTCTTGGTAATTGAAATCTTTTGCCCCTAGAAGATTCTACCAGGAGAGGTGTTTGTTTATTATTCAATTCGACCCTACATAATAACCATGTAGAGATAAAAGAATCGGTGGCACTTGTATCAAGCAATGCAAGTGCTAATCGGTGGCACCCTATGATCAGGGTGTTTCCTTTTTTCCTTCTTTATCTTTCTCCTTCGGATCTTGTTTTCGTTTTAGCAGGAACTGTGTTCAATTAGTTGCACGATTATTTTTCCTCACAACCTCACTAACTAATGAACATGTATGCTGGAAAATAAATAATGCAAAAACACATAGATTTTTATTTGGTTCACTATAAAGGGTTACGTACAAGGAACACACATTGACAATATATCAATGTGCCAAAATTCACTAAGCCGCACTCGCCAAAGATCACTCTACGCCAAAGATCACTTATAATGTTTTGGTTTCGGTCACTCCTCACCCAAGGCTGCATTGCCTTCTCTTCTCCTTTGCGCACTCCTCCGGGATGATCACCAATAATTTCTAGACATGCGTCATTCAAAGCATAGCTTTGTGCACCCTCAATGATAGAGTCTATGCTTGCCCACGACCGGCACAACTGACACAATTGTAATGAATATTCTGGAAGGGGGAATATGTTGGGTAGCTGGTAACAGACTGGGGGAATATGTTGGGGAATAAATTGGGGAGGGGCTCACGGCATTTAAATATCTCATCCAGGGGGAATATGCTAGGAAATAAACTGGGGAGGGGCCCATGACTGTTACACTCTAAGGATCTACATGGAAGGGGTTGTTAAAAGGAGGGCTTGTGAGAGAAAGGAAAAGGGGGATGAATCTTTTAGAGACGCGGCTGGAATGCTTGGGCGGGAGAGCAGTCTTCCGAGTGACTTTTTCTTCTTTTTCTATACATTTCTGCTGTTTTCCTCTTTTGTTACCTCTCCCCTGTAATTCTGCTGCAATTATCTTCTTCCTATATACAAAGTAGCCCTCTCTCTAAGAGGGTTGTTGGAGCAAAGGTCTTATCATTTGGTCCGATCTGCCTGATATCATCTTTCTCGGGGAGGAGAACCCTGCTGGATACTTACTACCAGATTCTCGCGGCTGGAAATCGTTGCACCACTACCGGACCATGGCCACCTGTCATCAGGCTGGTCTTGATGCCTTGGAGCATCGCCTGGACAACCTCGAAGCAGCTGTGTCCAATTTGACGTCAACAATGAATTCTTATGCACAGGAAAACGCTGCGTTCTGGAGGAGCCTCCTTTCCTTGGTGGCTCAACTAGAGAAAATACTCCCACTTGAGGAGACGTGCCCGTCGCTTGTCGTAGCAGACCACCGGGTGAACTTGCCCATGTTTGAAGGGAGAGGTCTGCCGCTACGGAAGGAAGAGCTGCAACCACAGGAGGAACAACGTTCACAACCTTCTTCGGGGCTGCTGGCGCCTCTTCACACAACTGTGACGTCCAAGGCACCAACTGCATCGTCCGACAAACCACGAGTGGCAGTCAATCAGATCGGTCTTGCACAACCTTCAACTGTGCAAGCCAATCCTTCCGCACTTGATGTTAGCGCTGCTGCTGGCTTGGCTGGAAGTGTTTTCTCTCCTTCACTAAATTCCGGAATGCAATTTTGGCTTGAGAAATTTTATGCAGTTCAACTGCTTTCGGTTGAAATGTCTAGGAATGCTATGAATGTGGAGAGCGGCTATGTTCTGGACACAGAAGCAACCAGGGAACCAAGGTTATACGGCTTACCCGCAGGATCAATATACAATACGCGTAACAAGTGTGAAGGTTCTTCGATCATGTCAGTTGTGCAGGACTGGAGTGATGATCAAGGCTCTTTAAATGAACAGGGGATTTTTTTTTTCAAGTAGGCAGGTCTTTGAGTTGAGAAAAAAGCTAATTAAGTTGGTGGAGGACCGTATTTACCCAATGGAAAAGGAATTCTACAAGCTTGCTGATTCTCCGTTGTGCTGAACAGTTCAACCTGAGGAAGAGAACTTGAAGGAACTGGAGGAAGAGAACTTGAAGGAACTGGCAAAAAAAGAGGGCTTATGGAACTTATGGATACCATTGGATAGTGCTGCCAGGGCAAGGAAATTACTATTTAATGACAAAAATGACACTTTGCGTGAAGAGGAAAAGCAGGAACAACCAAAGGCTTTGGCCGAACTCTCGCCATGACAGACTTCTCCGGGGCTGTGGGTGCAAACACAGCAGGGGACCCTTACCCGGGACAGATTTGGGATGGCGACTGTGAATGACAACTCTAATTCCAACCCAACTGCTCGACCAGTCGAGTTGTTGGTGCTCGGTGGACTTGATGAATGAGGAGGGATCACTCAAACAACAAACACTGAGCAGAAGGGTACAATTCCGGAGACCTCCGAGAAGTTCAGATATCTCCTTCAACAATCCCAGCCCATAACGATGTCAGTGGTCAATCTCAAGGAGAAGGTTTTTTTTGGTAGTGGAAGAGAAGTTTATACCTTCAAAAGACGAGGCAGATGCTTTCTTGTTGCATCTGTTTTTGGGGTTCAATCCATCCTTCAGGTGGGTGAATGCACTACCTTGTGATAAATATGGAAGGGAAACCAGATGTCAGGGAATGGGTGTTGCAGGGACTCTGTTTGGAGGATCTCGAGTTAAATTTTATTGCTGCAAGCTGTTATGTAAAAATGAGAGAGAGGGAGTGAATGGGAAGTGAAACAGAATTATATTGTTGAATCCACAAAATATATGCAGGAGAAATACAGCAGTAGGGTGGGAGAGAAGAATATAGGAGTGGAGGAAGGAGAATATAGGAGTGGAGGAAGGAGTAACCCGGGAGAAGACCACATCTCTGAGTTACAGCCGGAACGTCCCTACGTCATTACCCCAACAGCCTTGCCGAAATCCAAACTGTTCGTATTCCCCTTCCCCCTATTTATTTCCTCACCAACAAGCTAACAAACCCCTAATCAAAAATACCATACTACCCCTAGGCAGTTACAACTGCTCATACCCACACAAAGAAAGCCCATACTACCCTTAGGCAGTTACAACTGCTCTGCCTTTATTCACAGTCAGCCCCAAGGTGGACCAATCAACAGCTCTATCACCCACAGATTCCCAAGATTCAACCAGTAATCAGGCTGTTTATGTTGAAACCTGTTGGAGTCTACATCCCACATCGGACGTGTGGTCTGATGTGATCTTTATTATTCATTATAAAAGAACCTCAAGACCTCCTTTAGAGATGACCTTGGGGATTGGGTCTTCACCTCGTTTTATCATTCTACATGGTATCGGAGGGGGTATAACCAACCCCCCCCATTTTTTTTATTATTCCTGTCTAGGTTATTTTATTTTATTTTTCCCCCGCTTGAGGGGCGACGACCCTAGTTCCGCCAAAGTCGTCCGCCCCCTGTGGCGGTCTTTCATCCCGCCTGAGCGGCTCCATTCCGCCTGAGCGGCTCCCTCCCGACTGCTCCATCCCGACGAATCCAGCTCCTCGGCGTTCTCCGCTGCGCTCTGTCGCCGACGACCCCCTATCCAAACCCTCCCACCCATTTTTTTCCTGCCCTAGGTTTTCCAGAATTCCCCCTTGGGGGGCGGCAACACCCTCCATCGCCAGTAGGGCTGTTTTTTTTCCGGCCGCCGCTCCTCTGGGCTCGTTTCCCAGGCGGCCTCCCAGTTATGTTCGGCGCCGCGCATCTTAATTCCGACGCCGTCGCTTGGCCACCCGCGTCTCCCGATCCTGACGACGCCCCTCCCGCCCGCGGATCCCTCTCCCGCGATGGTTCTCCCCGACGTTGCCCTTCCCGCTCGCGGATCCTCCTCCCGCGATGGTTCTCCCCGACAACGCGCCTCCCGCTCGCGGATCCTCCTCCCTCGGCGCTTCTCCCAGACGACGACCCTCCCGCCCCCGACCCTCCAGATTTGGACAAGCTAGTGCCCCTTCGCCTCCCTCGCCTGCTCTCCCGTCCAGTGCGCGCCACCCCTCTAGTGCGCTGCCCCCTCCAGTGCTCCACCCCTTCGGCTGCCCCCGCGCGCCCTGGCCATCCCTTCCTGAGTGGCCTCCTGCGCCGGCTCGCTTCCGCACCTCCATCGTGTCGTTGATCTACAACGCGACTCCTGCGCGGCTTTCCCGACGCTCTTTCGTCCGACTCCGCTAGTTCGGATTTCCCGACGCTCTATCATCCGACCCCGCTAGTTCGGTTTTCCCGGCGCTCTGATGTTCGGCTTTGCCTGTGCGGTTCCGGTGTTGCGCCTCGATGACATGCTACACCACTGATGTTATCCGGCCTTTCAGCGTCATCTTCAATCACCTACCTTTTTCATCTCAAGGGGGAGCTGTGATCTTGAGGAGGAGCTGTGATCTTGAGCGGGAGCTGCAATCGCGAATGTTTTCTTTTCTTTTGTTTTGTTTAGTTTTGTCAGCAAGGTGGGTATGTTCAGTTTGAGGGGAGTGTTTGCAGTGTATGTTGATTGCTTTGTTTTCATTGGTTTGGTTTATTTTTTCTTTATGTGTCCAAGCTAGGTACACCTAGCTTAAGGGGGAGTGTTGGAGTCTGCATTCCACATCGGATGTGTGGTCCGATGTGGTCTTTATTATTCATTATAAAAGAACCTCAAGGCCTCTTTTAGAGATGACCTTGGGGATTGGGTCTTCACCTCGTTTTATCATTCTACAAAACCCATCCCATAAAATCCGACGGAACAACCCATGCTAGTAGCGTTGACTATAACCCCATGCAAAATAGCCCATTGTAGCCATTGAATCCCGCAGGCAAGGAGATAGACGAGTGGATTGATACCAATTTGGGTCATTAGCCGCCTAATCTGACATTATCGATAATCCAACAAGTCGAAGAACTGCAACAAGTGCCTCATATAACTCCCGGTTGCCAACATGGACTAACCAAGGGGGCATTTGCAGAAGCTCATAAGCCTCCTCACCAACCGGGTTATCTCTTGTTGACAATGGCTTAGTTATAACAAGCTTCTCGATAGAACTAGAAAAAAACATCACTGGTAGTAACTGCTGAGCATGACCAAGCACAAGTGACTCCTCATTTCCAAGAACCACTTTGGGAAGCTTTCCAATCATCCTGGTAAATAATCCAACAACACATTCCAAATGAGGTTTGGCAGTTGATGCAAATAAATGTTCGAGAAACCTTTGTGCATCCACTGTCACTGCTTTGGAATCACCACATGCCAAGCAAAACAAGCATTCCCTTGCAAATATTTTCAGGTTAGATGATAAAATCTGGGGACAACCACGATTAAATGCAAAATCATCATTTGTCCCAGGTAGTCCTACCACATAAGAGAGCACCAGCTGGTTGTCCTCTTCCTCTCCCACATTAGAGAGCCATTCCTCTAGTTCAAATCAGTAAACATGTGATGTCCAGGCCGCAGCAGCTTCTTGGCCCAAACCAAAGGAGTTATATAGAGCACTAGCTGGTTGTCCCCCTTCATTTCACACTTCATCCAACCCCAAGTCGAAGATAGAAGCCAATCCAATAGGGCATATTTTTGGTGTGCACTCTGCCTGCATTCCATACTTAGCAACAGTACTTGGAATTTGATGCAGCTCCTTCCGATGCGGTGGTTCATGACACTCGAGGTTTTTCTTCACACCGACACCCCTCACTTCCACATTCCATATAAGAGCCACTGCCTCGTCATTTTCCATATACCTGCTAGAGGACAACGCATTAAGTGGTTGTAGACCCCCAATGCTTCTCCTCTTGCTGTAAGTTTCCAATCTTTGGACAGCTTGTGAGCACTAGTTCTGTTGGCACTGCGATCCTCGCCTAGCTCCAACGTGCCTCTCATACCGTCATACAACGTCGAGCCAGGAGCCAATCCTTCTTCCTGTTTACAGTTGTTGACCACCATTTTGCCGTCACTACTAAAAGAAGTTGGCGTGGCTGCCTCACTTAGTCTCCCAGATTTCACACAGACTATCTGCAGTTGCTCCATTCCTCCGCAATCATGTGTTTCTTGCTTCAGATTCGTAGTTGCTTCAACAAACAACTTCGATGACGAACCAAGGGCGTATGGTTCCTCCTCGGCACACCCTGCTCATCCACACATGTACTAGGAGCAAACATTACCTTCTCAAGTTGCTTTAATCTGGTTCCAGGCTGCTGCTCATCGTTCCCGTATTTCTCCAGCAGCGCTGGTTTAAAAATTTCCCATGATGAGTTTGGTGTAGCACTGTGCCAGGACAAAAACTATAGTAAAGCAGTACCTTCCATATAAAACTGGGCATAGTGCAACTTCATTTCTTCCGATATCCGATTCTCTTTAAAATACGCCTCAACTATCATGATCCAACTAATCGTCACCTGCAAAATCCATCAGCGAAACTCTTGCCATTCTGTTCGGCCAACCCAAGCAGAAATGTGCTCTTGACCTCCTCTGTCCAGTCGTCAGCACAACACAGTCTCATAATAATCGAAATTTGACGCCCCAAACGCACTAAATATGAACACACTAACGACGTTCTTCCACTCAGCCAGTACGTCTCCCAGCAGCGTACTCGTCACAGTTGATCACACAGAAGGAGAAAAGGTATTGGAGAGAGTAAACTTGCTTAGTGTGTGCGTTTTACTTCTTCACATCCAGCCCGTAAAGAACGATTGCGCTTCTCCAACGACTGTTCCTCAGGTGCATCCGTTCCCTCACAGCTCGATGCTTCCTCAGCAACAGCTAGCACGCTAACCACCATCCACCGCGATGCGTCTTTAGCAGCACACGACTTCTTAACGTTCACGCTTTTCCTCCACTGCAGTCGCGTGTTCCGGTCATGCGTTCTCCTGCGCCGCAACACACCGACGTTTTCCTCCTCAGCTGCGACTTCTCTCTACAGCGTCTGGCAAGCTCAGATCGTCTTCCCTTGAGTGTTCTCTCTAGCAATACGTTCGACCAGCAGCGTGCGTGGCTTCCACTCCACTCACGCGACTCCAGCAAAAAGTTCAACCAGCTCCTGCGACGCTCGGCTGCATTCGTGGCTCGAGTCCGACTCTTCAACGGTACGCATCTCCCTGCTGGAACAGCGATCGACTCTTTCTCAACAGCCGCGACACACTGGTTTAGTCCGAGCCACAATTCTCCAATAGCGTCCGAGCCTCCCAGTTGCGATCGCGGTTCTCCCCAGCGTCGGCTTTCGGTTCTTATCCAGCAACGAGCAGAAAATAAATTCACGCGACACTCCCTTGCTGCGATCCTCCTCCAGCGAACATGATCTTCCCTCTCGCACGACACTCCCCAGCGGAGTCGCCAAAATGTTATGTAAAAATGAGAGAGAGAGAGTGAACGGGAAGTGAAACAGAATTATATTGTTGAATCCACAGAATATATGCAGCAAAAATACAGCAGCAGGGTGGGAGAGAAGAATACAGGAGTGGAGGAAGGAGAATATAGGAGTGGAGGAAGAAGTGAACCCGGGAGAAGACACCACTTCTCTGAGTTACAGTCAGAACGTCCCCACGCCACGACACCAACAGCCTTGCCGAAATCCAAACTGTTCATACCCCCCTTCCCCCTACTCTCCCCTATTTGTTTCCCCACCAGCCAGCTGACAAACCCCTAATAAAAAATACCATACTGCCCCTAGGCAGTTAAAACTGCTCATACCCACACAAAGAAAGCCCATACTACCCTTAGGCAGTTACAACTGCTCTGCCTTTATTCACAGTCAGCCCCAACACCCCACGTTCCTAACACAAGCTTGGTGCTGGTATCACTCATTTTTCACGCTACAACAATCCATTAAAGCTCCTGGAAACCAAAAGTGGGTGTTGTGGGGAGTGGGCAAACCGTTTTATACTGTATTGTCGGGCTTTTGGTTACGATTCTCGACTTATACTAGACTTCACCGACCATGTTTGGACTAAATGCATTTCGCATTGTTTGGGGAGATGGATATACCTTGATCCTTGTGAAGGAAGGCAAAGTGGAGACAAACTATGGCTGATAAGACAAAAATTTGTCTTTGATAGAAAGTATTTTGGGGAAAGGAGTTTGGAGGTTGTAGATCTGTATGGGGACTGTAAAACCTTGGGCTGCAGGCCGCAACCCAATTAATTCACAGCAGCATACATGGTATTAATAAGATGGAAGGATGAAAAATGCTACAAGAAGAGAAACTCACAACTTATTTTCCGAAGTTGGTCCCTGAAGCGGGTGGGGAGCATCTAGGAGATTGCTTGGCTCGCCTCTATAGAAAGGTTAGCTTGTAAAGAATCATGGAAATACTATTCTAAATTTTCATTGCCGTTTGTTTCTGCTCACGACAAAGAAAAGAGTGCAAGAACTGATTTACATGATCATCCATTTGTCAAGGATGAAGTTGTATTTATAACCGGCAAGACAAGTTTTATGGTGGCCGTTGCTCTGGAGCCCAAAACCAGCCGGGAGGTTATTGATGCATGTGCAGCTCCAGGAAACGAAATTGCACACATTGCAGCCCTCTCCGAGTCTTCTAATTTAAAAAATTTGAATGGGGACTCCATAAGCTAAAGCCCAGAAGCTCCCTTAGACTTTGAGGGAGGGTTGTCCACAATCGCTGCATTTCCAAAGAAGGCCTTAGCACATGCTTCATCCTTTCAGTCCGAGTACGAAGGTGAACGAGCTTTTCAATGACAATTTATCACAATTGTTGTTCATCCAAGAGGTGGCCACAGTTTCAAGCACGATGGGGAGCCATACATAATAAATGATAGTCAGTGGTGGTCCCTGCGACTTGGGCTGGGAAGGCTGCACTTCTGCATGCGGCTCATAGGTGCAGTTTTTCGTGGCACGCAACTGATGATTTTTGGTCCAATGCATAAGGCGAAGTGAATCTATTGGGTGGGGATGGAGAAACTTCGAATGATTTGGCTGTGCCACACTTAATCAAAGCAAACATTAAGTGGTGGCAACAATCTAGACAACATCAGGTAGTGAGGGCTCTAAGGCTAACCAACTGGCAGAGGCGTCCTGGGGCAGCAACGATGTGGGAGGAAGTATTCACCAACTGCAATCAGTTTTCCTCAGTCTTGAGGACAAGACTGATTCTCAAGGGGTGGCGAGTGATAGAGTCTCTGCCTGTCCACAGCCGGCATAGCTGGCACAACTGTAATGAATATTCTGGAAGGGGTAATATGCTGGGGTAGCTGGTTAGGCCTAACAAACTGGGGGAATATGCAGGGAATAAATTTGGGAGGGGCCCACGACAGTTAAGGATCTCAGATAGGGGGAATATGCTGGGGAATAAACTGGGGAGGGGCCCACTGCTGTTACTCTAAGGATCTACTTGGAAGGGGCTGTTAAAAGGAGAGCTGGTGAGAGAGAGGAAAAGGGGGATGAATCTGTTAGAGACGCTGCTGAAATGCTTGGGCGGGAGAGCAGTCTTCCGAGTGACTTTTTCTTCTTTTTCTCTACATTTCTGCCGGTTTCCTCTTTTGTTACCTCTCTCCTGTAATTTTGCTGCAATTATCTTCTTCCTATATACAAAGTAGCCCTCTCTAAGAGGGTTGTTGGAGCAAAGGTCTTATCACTCAACTTTAGGTGGATGCGCTGTTGAACTCCACATCTACTGCACTTCTTCACACCGGATGAGATCAACACCTCAAGGTGAGGGTTGGGCGTGTCTTTCTCGAATCACAACTACATCAATACTTACTCCTGATGGGAATAATTTCGCATCGGAATTATCATTTTTTCTCCTTCAACTACTAGTTGTAGCCTTGGTACTCCTCCCTCTCCCAAGCCTTCTTCATTCAACATAACTGAATATGATCGTTGGAATCCTCCTGTGGCTTCCTTCTTCTTCTCTTTGGAACCAGATCTTCAATATTGTGAAGGCTTTGTCCTTTCCTTCGACGTACAAACTTTTCAAAGAATAATGGATGAGTCTCTCTCTCTCCCCTTTTCCCCATCTTCTCCCACTCTTCTAATAGAAACACTGTGTAAAAATATGAGATATCTTTCCATAATTCGAATATGGAAATACTCCCTTTAATCTCGACCTTGAGATCTCTTTCTCATTCAAGTCACCACAATTCTCAGTCCAGTCGGCTCGACCTTGAGATCTCTTTCTCATTCAAGTCACCACAATTCTCAGTCCCAGCTGGTTCGTTAACTTTGTATGAAATATTTTCTATATCTTAAATATGGAAACATCGAAAATTTCTCCTTTTAATTCCCCACAATCTCCGTGATCTCCCCAAATTTTGTGGTCATCATTCTTCCCCAAATTCCGCCGCTTTCCTTCTGCATTTTTGATCGAGTTATCAATCGTATTTTACGATTGATAATGCGCACTGTAATCCACATGGCTTCCTGTAGCTGGTTCGCATGCATGTAGACAACATGAATCTTGCATTTTAATTCACCAATAATCTCTCACCACAATCCTCCTTCAATATTGGCTTGAATTCTCTCCACAGTCTCCCTTGTGACATGACTACTTTTCTTCACGACGCATAACAAATTTATCTCCATTTACTAACACCAAAACCAGTAGCTTGGATCATGATAATATCCTCAATCATGATGTTTGAAACATTGAAGAACGGGGCAAACATTGTCTGTAAATCCTTTAACTAGATATGGCACAAGAAATATACCTTACGAAACTTCCCTTGAGCTGCTTCCTGACTGCCATATTCCCTTACAAAGTTCTTAGAACAATCTTATGGAGTCTGTTTTTAACCTTATGAAGACTTTGCCATAGAATGACTTTTCCGAAGTGGTCTCAGCGACTCTTACAAACTTTGCCTCTGTCAGTAAATGACTCATGAACTTCCAGATTACTCTTCCGAAGGAATGGATGACTCTTAGGAAGTCCTAGATTACTTTTCCGAAGTAACAGATTACTCTTCCGAAGTTCCAGCTGACTCTTACGAACTTCCAGATTACTCTTCTAAAGTTTGCCTTTGCCTCAGGATGACTTTGTTGCAGATTTACTCTTCCAACGTTCAATGACTCTTACGAAGTTCCAAATTAATCTTATGAAATCTGGTAGGATCCGGGACCTTCCGGGTGAGTGGAAGGTGTATTCTAGAAGGGGCAAAGCTGCCCAGCCAGGGGGAGAACCAACTGCCAGGTCAGGTGGGCCAGGAGAAACAAAGTTGCCAGGCCAGGTGGGCCAGGAGAAACAGATTAACAAAGTTAACAAACTGGAGGGACCCGTGGGGTCACCTGCTGACACATGGGGGGGAGAGGTAGTGGAGGAATCTCAAGGTTGTTAAGCCACTGGGCTGTTTGGAATTTGTTAAAAAGGGGAGGACGTGGGAGAGTGAGGGCATTCCTTTTTCCTGTTATTTTTGGGCATCGGCTGTAGGCTTGGGCAGGATTTCCCCTGGGGGGAACCTGTAATTCCTCTGTTTTTACCCCTTTACGTGCTGTAATTCCATTTCCTCCAGTAATACAACTTCCAGTCCTCTGTTCTTAACATTTGGTCCGATATGCCTTGTTTCTCCATGGAGACGAGAAACCAATCCCACTTGGACAGAGGACTGTAAATCCACCTATGAGAAGGAACTGATGGCTCTTGTTCTTGCCATCCAACATTGGCGCCCTTACCTTATCCCGTTGTCACGATTCTGCTGCTTTGGTTTTTATTCAGTCAGTTCCTCAATGGGCAGACGGCCGCGACTTGCTCAAAGACATTGATGCCGATTCCCACCTCCAAAGCATAATCCACACCCTCCGTGACAACCGTCCCTCCTATCCCGGCTACCATCTTCGGCAGGGCATTTTATTCTACAACAACCGTCTTGTTCTTTCAGCCTCATCTCCTTGGATACCGACACTTTTAGCTGAACACCATTCCTCTCCGGAAGGGGGCCACTCTGGTTTTTATCGCACTTACTGCCGCCTCGCTGCTACCCTTTACTGGTCGGGTATGAAGACTGCTGTCCAGAATTTTGTCCGCCAATGTTCGGTTTGTCAAAGGAACAAATACTCCACCCTATCCCCAGCCGGGTTGCTCCAACCTTTGGATATTCCGGCGGCCATTTGGGAGGATCTCTCTATGGATTTTATTACTGGGCTCCCTAAATTTGGTGGTTTCAATGTTATTTTCGTAGTGGTGGATCGCCTCTCCAAACGCTCATTTCCTCTTACTAAAACACCCCTATACGGCCACCCGCGTAGCAGAAATTTTTTTCAAGGAAGTTGTCCGGTTACATGGGCTGCCCACTTCAATTGTCAGTGACCGGGACCCGGTTTTCCTCAGCCATTTTTGGACAGAACTGTTCCGCCTCCATGGCACTAAGTTGCGGTTTAGCTCCGCCTATCACCCGCAAACGGATGGCCAGACCGAGGTACTCAACCGTTGCCTTGAGACTTATCTTCGCTGGGGAGCAGCCCAAACATTGGTCTTATTGGATTCCTTGGGCTGAATTATCCTACAATACCTCGTGGCACTCGGTAATCAAAACCACACCTTTCGAGGTCGTCTACGGGCGTAAACCTCCTGCCCTCACCCGCTTCCTTCCTTCAGAAATCCGGGTGGTAGCCGTCACTTCGGCTTTGACGGACCGAGATGGGGCCTTACATCAAATCAAACACCATCTCCACCGGGCTCAGGACATTATGCGTCTTCAAGCTAACCGCCACCGCCGCTCGGTGACTTTTGCAGTGGGCGACCCAGTCTATGTCAAACTTAGACCCCACCGGCAACACTCCCTTGCTCGGCGGATCTCTCCAAAATTGTCTCCCCGGTTTTATGGACCTTTCACGATACTTCGCCCGATTGGCCCGGTTGCTTACCAATTGGAGTTACCCCCCACAGCCCACATTCACGATGTTTTTCATGTCTCCCAGCTCAAAGCCGCTGTCGGTCCCCTAACTACCTCACCTTCACTTCCCTCGAACTTAGCCGGTGATGACGTTTCTCAGCCCGAGCCTGCTGCCATCCTGTCCCGCCGCTATCACCTCCAGGATGACATTTTTCAACCACAATATTTGATCCACTGGACAGGCCAACCTGCTGCCGACGCAACTTGGGAGGATGACTTTGTCCTCCGCAATCAGTTTCCCACATTCAGTCTTGAGGACAAGACTGATTCTTAGACGGTGGGCAGTGGTAGGATCCGGGACCTTCCGGGTGAGTGGAAGGTGTATTCTAGAAGGGGCAAAGCTGCCCAGCTGACCGTGCTGTCGTGACACGTCAAATTGATTATGTTTTTGAGGATGATATATAGTCTAGAGCAGACTCTAGGTCGTCTCTCAAGGAGCGTTGGTAGGTTTAGAGTATGTGTTCTTAATAAAAGGGACTAAAAAGGGGGGTATTTTTGAAAACAGTTTAAAGAAAATGAATTGATTTAAAGAGTTTAATAATTGAAAAATAAAAGAGGTGTTTTACAATTATGTGATAAAGGAGATCATTTCAAGTTCACTACACAACTTAGATAGTTCATTGTTATGAAAATATTGACATGGTTTTGTTTAATTCTTTGGTTGAGGGTTGTCAAGATCTTGATTCCCCTCTTGCCTCTTAAAATGTTGCACAAAGCACCAACCCTTGACAAAACAATCATGTTGTCAAGGTTTGGATCTCAATAACAGAGTTAAGGCTACCAAAACATACTGAAATCTTATGTACGTGTGATATTAATAGGGTTCTTGTCTTGTCCTATCGGAACAAACCAAGATCCCCACTTGAAATCTCAACCCAATCGGTGTTGAGATAAAAAGTGTTTCACTTAAATTAAACCACACAAATGCATTCAGAAGAGAAGAGTATAGAGATTAATCATAAGTGAAATATTTAACACACAAATTATACAAAACCAGTGGAAGAACAAGTGCTGGAACTCCCTCCCAAGTAAGTGTAGCTCCCTTGAAATGATCGCCCACCGTTTAGCTCGCCATCGTGAGGAGGAGGCTCGGGTGAAACTCCTTCTTCATCCTTGATCCCCCTATGAGGATGGGGGACTCCAGAACTTCTTGGATGATGAGAGTACTCCCTTGGGTCTCCAAAATACCAGAGCTTTGCCTCCTGGTCGAACTTACAAATGAGGAGCCCAATGTGCCCTTTTATAGGAAATGTGGGAGGTGGTTTTGGGCACACAGATTTACTAAAACCGCTTGACACATTGTTTTAGCCTACCAGACAGTCTTAAAACGTTTTGTGGAAAACTAAAAAGTTGTAGCCCCACGTCTTGACTATCTCCACCGAAAGTTTGGCATCATTTCAACAAGTGGAGCGCGAGATATGGACAGATCACAGCACACAACTTTTGACCTCGAACAGATTGGGTGTGCTGGACAAATCAGGTCGGCTGAGCCCCTTAATGGCCGAATCTCTCTTGGGTTATTAAATGAAAGTTGTAGCCCAATGAGTTTTGGATAAGCCCACAAAATATCAGCCCATTTGGATGCACGGTGGAGTATCAACATGAATTTGAGTCCACTGAACTTCTTGGATCCTGCGCAGTTTGGTCCATTTTCAAGGACTTCATCATGGGCCCTCCAAATCACCTCCACCTACATTGTAATTTTCAAAACAAGTATCATTGCCCTATTTAACAGTGATAAACACAAAATTATTGAATCAAACATGAAGCACAATTTGATAATATTTTTATAATTTTTAATACAAAATATGTTTAGCACAGCTGTGTAAGGGTGAAAATGAAACAGTGAATCGTGGTACGATCACACCCCCACACCTAAACATTTGCACTCCTGGGCAAATTCACATTTCTAAAAATTATGCATGTAGATATTCCCAACTTCATGAAGATTTAACATTCTTGAGAAATTAATTTCTGATAGAATTGTGATCAAAGCACAAATCACACCGAGGAGTTATTCTCAGTGATCATGGAAAAAGTCGTCTAAAAAATTGTATCCAAATGAAATTTGAAGAGACTAATGATACCAATCAAAGAAAATAATTCAAAAGTTAATCATGTCACTAATTCTCCACGTGTGTGTGTGACAACCATTTCATGCTATTCTTTCCACTTTCTATTAAATAAAGTTATTTTAAAATTAGTCTACTGATTTGATTCTTTCCACCGAACCTGCCCTACATCCTTTGCAATCAAATTCCAAGACCCACTCAATTAAGCATTCCCAGAAGTCAAACCTAAAGCTCCCGACCTAGATATCCCCATATGCTGTACATTTCATCACTCCCCTCAATATTTGTTTTTTTTTTTAAAAGTTACACTTGGAACAAATCTCACACTCTTATCTCAACCCATGTTTGATATCCTCACGACATTAATTGTAATAGTTATAACAACATCAAAAGCCGAGAAAGGGTGGTTTTTGACCTGCCCAAAATACAACCCCATTTTTTTGTTTTTTGTTTTTTTTGATGGCGTACAACAGTCGGATAACAGGTACACACGCGTAGGTCAATCTGGTACAGTAATGAAATAAATCAGATAAGGAACGAACGTATGCAAAGATCATTTGGAAAGTAGAGAAAAATTAACCTAACTTATATTTACCTTCAATAAAGTAAGAAATATTCACACTTCATGGTTGGGTGCAAAAATTTGTGGAGAGATTAAATGACACAATTTTCCCTTAAACTATTCACAAAAAAGGGTACCACTCTTCTCAATGGCTTCAAAATGATACAACCATTCATATCATCGACCAACAACCAATTTTCAAGAGAAATTCACACCACAATGTTGAATTCATGCTGAAATGCACATTTCATCAGAAAATGTTTTTTTTTGAATGTTAAAACAACTTGAAAATGGGAAATTCCTCATGTATTTTCAATAAATTCAATGATAAAACGGGCATCATTTTCCATGATAAATTAGGCATAAAAAATTATCATTTTAGCACAGAAGTGAGGGGGGGAAATAGGGTGACAAGTGACAATACCATGCAACAAGCGAAAAAGAGACCAAAGAAGAGAGACAATGAAAAATTCCTAACATAGGGATGTACCCACGAGGGGGGGGGGGGAAGTGACAATACCATGCAACACGCGAAAAAGAGAAGAAGGAAAGATAATAAAAAATTCCCAACTAACCCAGGAATGTACCCATCCCCCCACACCTAGAGAATGCAGTGTCCTCACTGTAATAAAAGAGACTGTGGGAAGGAAGGATAAAGCCTGGTGAGTGTTATTCATAGACCGCTTCTTGAACATGGAGTTCCTTCATTGGGGACTTCGGAATGGCTTCATGGAAGTGCTTCAACCGCTGCCCATTGGCAGTGAAGGTTTGCTTGGTGTCTTCATTTTGAACCTGGACAACACCAAATGGAGAGACATTAGTAACAATGTAAGGTCCAAACCAATGGGAACGAAGCTTACCAGGGTGCAACTTCAGCCTTGCATTGTAGAGGAGGACCTTCTGCCCGATGTGGAATTGACGATGAAGGATGAGACGGTCGTGGGCAGCCTTGGTTCGCTTCTTATAAATCCGGGAGTTCTCATATGAATTTCTTCTCATTTTCTCCAACTCCTGAATCTGCAACTTCCTTTGAATACCTGCACCAGAAAGATTAGAATTGCATTGTTTAATGGCCCAGTAGGCCCGGTGCTCTACCTCAACAGGGAGGTGACAACTCTTCCCAAAAACTAGCCGATATGGTGACATGCCAATTGGAGTTTTGAATGCAGTACGGTAAGCCCATAATGAATCATCGAGTCTAAGACTCCAGTCTTTTCTGTTTGGCTGAACCGTTTTCTCAAGAATCTGTTTTACCTCTCTATTTGACACTTCGGCTTGACCATTTGTTTGTGGGTGATAAGCAGTAGACACTCGATGCCCAACCCCATACCTGCGCAAAAGAGATTGCATTGTGCGGTTGCAGAAATGAGAACCCTGATCACTGATGATAAACCTAGGTAATCCAAACCTACAGAATATTTGGGTTCTCAAAAATTCCACAACTGTCTTGGAATCATTTGTCCTCGTGGCTCGTGCCTCTACCCACTTTGAAACATAATCCACTGTCAGAAGAATGTAAAGGTTCCCAAATAAATTGGGGAATGGTCCCATAAAGTCAATGCCCCAAACATCAAAAATGTCATGGAAGAGCAAGGGTTGTTGGGGCATCTCATTTCTTTTAGAGACATTCCCCATTCTTTGACAGTGAGGACAAGATTTACAGAATTCATGGGCATCCCTAAACAATGTGGGCCAAAAGAGACCAGAATCTAAGACCTTGCGAGCAGTCCGTTGGGGACCAAAGTGGCCCCCACAAGCAAGTGCGTGACAGAACCTAAGGACAGACTGAAACTCACTATCGGGAACACAACGCCTAATAACTTGATCACTACATGTGCGCCATAGGTAGGGGTCATCCCAAATATACCAACGGGACTCATGTTTTAGACGGTCGACCTGATTTTTGGTGAAATCAGCAGGAATGCAAGACGCTGCCAAATAATTTACAATTTCAGCATACCAAGGAATAACATCTTGCACTCGGTACAATTGCTCATCAGGAAACAATTCATTTATGGGAATACAGGGGGATGAGTCAATGTCCGTGGATGGGAGAATCCTACTGATATGGTCAGCAACCACATTCTCTGCTTCTTTTTTATCCCTAATTTCTAGATCAAATTCCTGAAGGAGGAGCATCCAGCGAATGAGACGTGGTTTGGCTTCCGGTTTCTTAAGGAGATACCGGAGGGCTGCATGGTCTGAGAACACAATGACTTTGGACCCTAGAAGGTATGACCTGAATTTATCCAAGGCAAACACAATGGCAAGAAATTCTTTTTCAGTTGTGCTATAGTTTCCTTGGGCAGGGTCCAGAGTAAGTGAGGCATAAGCTATGACATGTGGAGCTCGGTCGACCCTTTGTGATAAGACTGCCCCAACTGCATAGTTAGAGGCATCACACATGAGCTCAAATGGTAAATACCACCGAGGTGGTTGGATTATCGGGGGTGACGTGAGACTCCGTTTTAACTTATTGAAAGCTTCCTCACATTTTTTATCAAAAACAAATTCTTTTTCTTTTTGGGGTAATTGGGAGAGGGGGAGTGCAATTTTACTAAAGTCACGAATGAAACGACGATAAAATCCAGCATGACCCAGGAAAGACCGCACATTCCGAACATTTTTAGGGAATGGTAGGGAGGAAATGATATCTACTTTTGATTTGTCCACTTGGATACCTTCCCCAGAAATGACATGCTCCAAAACTATGCCTTGTCGCACCATGAAATGACATTTCTCATAATTTAATACGAGATTCTTTTCAATACAGCGACGTAGGACAGAAGCAAGACTACTCAAACATTCATCAAAAGAGGATCCATAAACAGTAAAATCATCCATAAAAACCTCCATGCAATTCTCCAGGTAATCCGAAAAAATACTAACCATACATCGTTGGAAAGTACCTGGAGCATTGCACAGACCAAATGACATCCTTCTATAAGCAAATGTACCAAAGGGGCAAGTAAAGGTTGTCTTTTCCTGATCCTCAGGGGCAATATGGATCTGAAAGTATCCAGAATACCCATCAAGGAAACAGTAATGGGACTTCCCTGCTAGCCTCTCTAGCATCTGGTCAATGAATGACAATGGGAAATGGTCCTTCCTAGTGTGTTGGTTTAGTCAGCAATAGTCTATACAGACACGCCAACTATTCTGCACACGAGTTGGAACCAATTCATTGTTTTCATTTTTAACTACAGTAAGGCCAGTTTTTTTAGGAACTACTTGAACGGGACTGACCCATTGGCTGTCAGAGATAGGGTAAATGATTCCAGCAGCCAATAATTTTGTTACTTCTTTTTTAACAACATCAAGTAGGTTTGGGTTCAGTCGACGTTGTGACTGCTTCACTGGTTTAGCCTCATCATTTAATAAAATATGATGTGTACAAATTGATGGGCTAATGCCAGGAATGTCAGTAAGTGTCCATCCCAAAGCTTGTTTATACTTCCTCAAAAGATCAAGCAGTCGCAATTCATGCTCAGGAGGGAGTGAACTAGCAATGATGACGGGCAACTTGTTTCCATTCTCAAGATATGAGTATTTTAAATCTTGAGGCAGTTGTTTCAGTTCCAATTCTGGGGGATTTTGGATTGACGGAAGTGTGTGTGAAAGTGAGAAGTCACTGATCTCATCTAACTGCTCAATGGTAACATCCTCAGATGAGGAATGAGCTTTTACAAGCTTAGCAGTATCATCGATGGTCATGTGATCTTCTGTGTTCAAGAAATCATCAATTAATAAACATGCATGACACTTTTCTAGACCACTACAACAATCAACACATGATTCATTTCCAAGAATTTCTATCAAAGAGGAAAATTCAGAAAGGGGATCAGGGGAAACCGATGAAGTGATTTTAGGGGAAGGGAGTATATCAATTGAATTTACCGAGAGAGAGGAATGTTCTTCTGAGGGGTGCTTCATGGCATCAAGGATGTTGAAATGGACTATGTCACCATCAAATTCCATAGATAATGTACCATTATGGACATTAATTATGGCTTTGGCGGTTTTCAAGAAAGGTCTCCCCAATATAATTGGGGCATGTCCATTCATCCTATCATCTTCCATTTTTAGCACATAAAAATCAGCAGGAAATATTAAATTTTGAACCCTCACAAGAACATCCTCTAACACACCGGAAGGGTGTGCCGTACTCCGATTTGCTAGCTGAACAACTATTCCTGTGGGCTTTAGTTCACCGACCTGCAAAGAAGAGTATATGGAGTGAGGCATCACATTAATAGAAGTACCCAAATCAAGCATAACATTGGAGAAAGAATACTCCCCTATGGTGCACCGAATCGAGAATGTTCCAGGATCGTTGCACTTGGTGGGAAGTGATGGTTGTATCAATGCTGAGACGTTCCTCCCCAAGCTCACCTTCTCATCACCTCTAAGTCGCCTTGTGTGGGTACACATCTCCTTCAGAAACTTTGCATATCTCGGAATTTGCTTGACAACATCAATCAATGGAATGTTAACCTGCACTTTTTTGAAAGTTTCCAAGATTTCTTTATCAAGTTCAGTTTCATTTTGTTTCCTTGGTTGGGTGGCTCTTTGGGAAAATGGAAGAGGAATGCTTGGGCTTGGTAACTCATCAATAGACACACTCTTTCCTTTGGTAGGACTTCTCTCAAGACAAGGTTCCATCTCATTTGAACCTTTTTCAATAGTTGGGATGGTGGTTTCCTTAGGAGAGGATGACTCTAATGGAGGGTTCATTTGGCTTTTAAGTTGAGTTCCACTCCTAAGTGTGATGGCACTAACATTTTCCTTATCCCTAGGGTTGACAAGTGGTTGAGAGGGTAGTTTACCAGACCCATGGCTTTGGATTTCACCCACCGAGTTAGCTAGTTGGCCTAATTGGGTTTTGAGGTCTTGTATGGCTGCTTGGGTGGTTTGTTGGAACTGGAGATTATTGGCAGCCATTTGCTTCATCATATCTTCTAGGCTAGGCTCAGGTTTTGGAGGGGGTTGTTGGAAAGGCCTTTGGGTTGGTTGAAAATTTCTGGGTGGTGGTGGTTGATGACTACTTTGCCCTGGTTGGTTTCATGGTGGATGAGACTGGTTTGAATACCCCCCTTGCCTATAGGCTTGGTTTTCTTTCCACCGAGGGTTGGATGGATAGTAAGGTTCTTGCCTAATGGGTTGGTTATAGGGGCGTCCTGGGAATATTGCCTCACAACTCTCAGAAGTTTCTCTCAATTGGGGGCATTGGTCAGAATAGTGGGTATCAGAAGAGCAGATTCCACAATGGATGGGAGGAGGAGATTGAGATTTCCCTTGGGACGGAGCAAGTTGTCGTAGAAGGGTACTTACCTCTTCGAACTTCGTGTCCACCTTCTTCTCAAACTCAGTACTTTGCACCTCATGGACACCTCGAATGGGAACACTGGACCGTGTACCGAATTGTTGAGTGTTTTGTGCCATGGTCTCAATTAGGGTCCTTGCAGCGATTGGGGTTTTATCCACTAGTGCACCACCTGCAGCAGCATCAATCATGTTACGATCTATTGGAATTAAACCTTCATAAAAATATTGTATTAAAAGTTGATCGCTTATTTGGTGGTGTGGACAACTTGAACATAATCTTTTAAAGCGTTCCCAATATTCATGAAGGGTTTCTCCTTGAGATTGTCTTATCCCACATATTTCTTTCCTTATTGTTGCAGTTCGAGAGGCTGAGAAGTATTTTTCAAGAAAAAGTCGTTTCATGTCAGCCCAACCTCTAATAGGTGAATTAACATAATACAACCAATCTTTAGCCGTGTCTTCTAATGAAAATGGAAATGCTCTAAGTTTTACTTGTTCTTCATCCACATTAGCAGGTTTTAATGTTGAACACACAGTATGAAATTCTTTTAAATGCTTATGAGGGTCTTCTCCAGGCAATCCATGAAATCTTGGTAATAAATGAATTAAACCAGATTTTAGTTCAAAATTAGGTGCCTCGCCTTGTAATTGAATGTAAGTGGGTCGGATATCAACATCAGGTGAGGTTAGTTCTTTTAGTGTTCTATTATTTTCAGCCATGATATACAAGTTATGTTCAGTTTTAACTTTGGTTTCAGAAGAAGAAGAAGGATCAAGAAGAATTTTAAGATTTGATGTCTCCTCCTTCAAAGTGTGGTCTTGTATGTCTCGGTTTCGTTGATGTAGGATCCTCTCCGGTTCGGGTTCGAAAGTTTGTAGGTCTCCCGGAGTAGAACGCGTCATACAAAGAACCTACACAATAAATAAATTAGAACACAAAAACAAATGCAAAGGTAGAAGATAAAACAAACAAATATTCACAAAAATTACAAAAATTTTATCAAAAACACGCACAAAAAACCAAAGCGCTCCCCGGCAACGGCGCCAAAATTTGACCGTGCTGTCGTGACACGTCAAATTGATTATGTTTTTGAGGATGATATATAGTCTAGGGCAGACCTTAGGTCGTCTCTCAAGGAGCGTTGGTAGGTTTAGAGTATGTGTTCTTAATAAAAGGGACTAAAAAGGGGGTATTTTTGAAAACAGTTTAAAGAAAATGAATTGATTTAAAGAGTTTAATAATTGAAAAATAAAAGAGGTGTTTTACAATTATGTGATAAAGGAGATCATTTCAAGTTCACTACACAACTTGGATAGTTCATTGTTATGAAAATATTGACATGGTTTTGTTCAATTCTTTGGTTGAGGGTTGTCAAGATCTTGATTCCCCTCTTGCCTCTTAAAATGTTGCACAAAGCACCAACCCTTGACAAAACAATCGTGTTGTCAAGGTTTGGATCTCAATAACAGAGTTAAGGCTACCAAAACATACTGAAATCTTATGTACGTGTGATATTAATAGGGTTCTTGTCTTGTCCTATCGGAACAAACCAAGATCCCCACTTGAAATCTCAACCCAATCGGTGTTGAGATAAAAAATGTTTCACTTAAATTAAACCACACAAATGCATTCAGAAGAGAAGAGCATAGAGATTAATCATAAGTGAAATATTTAACACACAAATTATACAAAACCAGTGGAAGAACAAGTGCTAGAACTCCCTCCCAAGTAAGTGTAGCTCCCTTGAAATGATCGCCCACCGTTTAGCTCGCCATCGTGAGGAGGAGGAGGCTCGGGTGAAACTCCTTCTTCATCCTTGATCCCCCTATGAGGATAGGGGACTCCATAACTTCTTGGATGATGAGAGTACTCCCTTGGGTCTTCAAAATACCAGAGCTTTGCCTCCTGGTCGAACTTACAAATGAGGAGCCCAATGTGCCCTTTTATAGGAAATGTGGGAGGTGGTTTTGGGCACACAGATTTACTAAAACCGCTTGGCACATTGTTTTAGCCTACCAGACAGTCTTAAAACGTTTTGTGGAAAACTATAAAGTTGTAGCCCCACGTCTTGACTATCTCCACCGAAAGTTTGGCATCATTTCAACAAGTGGAGCGCGAGATATGGACAGATCACAACACACAACTTTTGACCTCGAGCAGATTGGGTGTGCTGGACAGATCAGGTCGGCTGGGCCCTTTAATGGCTGAATCTCTCTTGGGTTATTAAATGAAAGTTGTAGCCCAATGAGTTTTTGATAAGCCCACAAAATATCTGCCCATTTAGATGCACGGTGGAGTATCAGCATGAATTTGAGTCCACTGAACTTCTTGGATCCTGCGCAGTTTGACCCATTTTCAAGGACTTCATCATGGGCCCTCCAAATCACCTCCACCTACATTGTAATTTTCAAAACAAGTATCATTGCCCTATTTAACAGTGATAAACACAAAATTATTGAATCAAACATGAAGCACAATTTGATAATATTTTTATAATTTTTAATACAAAATATGTTTAGCACAACGGTGTAAGGGTGAAAATGAAACAGTGAATCGTGTTATGATCACCAGCCAGGGGGAGAACCAACTGCCAGGCCAGGTGGGCCAGGAGAAACAAAGTTGCCAGGCCAGGTGGGCCAGGAGAAACAGATTAACAAAGTTAACAAACTGGAGGGACCCGTGGGGTCACCTGCTGACACATGGGGGGGAGAGGTAGTGGAGGAATCTCAAGGTTGTTAAGCCAGTGGGCTGTTTGGAATCTTTTAAAAAGGGGAGGACGTGGGAGAGTGAGGACATTCCTTTTTCCTGTTATTTTTGGGCATCAGCTGTAGGCTTGGGCAGGATTTCCCCTGGGGGGGAACCTGTAATTCCTCTGTTTTTACCCCTTTACGTGCTGTAATTCCATTTCCTCCTCCAGTAATACAACTTCTAGTCCTCTGTTCTTAACAAAATCCCTGACAAACTCTTACAAAATCTGACTTAGCCAAAATTTTCAAATGCTGCCCAAAACCAGATTTAATCAGAACTACCCCAGAACAAACTCCAGGACTTCTCCAGCCTTCGTAATAAACTAGAATAACTTCTGTGCTTATAGTTTACTTCAGGATCACCCACAGCCTTCAGCAGGAACTTCCAGACTTCTTCAAATCCATTCATATGTATCAAGAATAAGCATCTTCACAGCACCATCACCGTCATCGTTGTCAAAGGCAAGTGGCGCAACAAGGCACAAAGGCCGCTTCGGGATGCGGCGCGAGGCGCGGCACGGAGTGTGTGCCTCTCGAAACTAAGGCACATCCCATGACATAATTAAATATACATAATTTTCAACAATTTTTTAAATTAAAAAACTTAAATTCTATCAAAATAATACAAATTAAGTTACATACTAATAGTTTTTAACCAAACCATAAGCCAATAACCAATCTTTGAAAATCTAAACATCAAAATCATCATCAATGAAAGCTTCATCATTAATGAAAACTTCATCATCAGAAAGTAAGGGAGAATAGGAGATGTTGTTGCTGCCTGCGTTGCCAGATTCTGTTTCTGCTGCTCAGGGACCGTGCGTTTGCTCCTGCTGCTTGGAATGGAGCGTGCGGCATGCCCTCCTTTTTAATGGAGGGTTGAGTTGTATTTTTTTTAAGTTGTACAATATTTTTATTATTATTATTTCATTAAATGAGGTATTTAATGCTTATTTTGACGAATGAGCGTCAACCCCCTTTCTGTTAGCACTTATTGACAAAGAGCCACAATTTTTTTTGGTTGGCGCTCCACTTTTGCGCCTTGGGCCTAATCGCCTAAAGGAATGGCCCATGAGGCGCGCGCGCCTTTGGCACGCCTCAGTGAGGCCGCCTTGCCTCGAAAGTGGTGAGACGCTACAGGCGCGTGCCTCATCTTGCCTTTGACAATAATGATCACCATGTATAAATACTTCGATCAGCCAAACCAACTCCAAACTCCAACATCCTTTATCAGCCTTAACCTGTTAAACCATGCATGCATTCTTCATAACTGCCGAATGTGGTTTACATTTGTATGGCAACCATCAACTCCACCTGTCACCATGTCTTGTCACTGTCATTCACCCAATCACTTCAACACAGATTGTCAACAACACTTCAAGACCTCCAACGACTATTGTCAACACATCCAACAAACAACAACAAACAACCTCTTGGTTAAAACATATGTCGATATTGCACCTTATGCTATGGATGTCTTGGCTTTTTACTCCCTAGACATTTTCCCCAATGTTTACACCTGACCCTTGGCCTCACTTGAGTTTGTTTGCGATCATTGTTGCCCCCTGTGAATAAGGAGGCCCCTGTGGAATTATTGGGGCTCTTTGTCTTCAATGGCTAAACTGCGAGGCCCCGCTTGGTTCAAAGATCATTGGGAATGGAATGTAATAAAACACGATAACAATCCGTTTGGTTGTTTTCTGAAAGGTATTGTTTTAATGTCAATTATAACCTTGAGTTAAAATAAAAATATTTGAAGGCGAGGGACATGATAGTTTTTTTATTTATTTTAATTCCTACACTACACCTAGGAAACTAGATGGACACCTCTTGAGGTGTCATTACCCATTCCATTGTTTTTTTGGAACAACTTCATTCATGGATTTTCTTTCCATGTGACCAAACTATGGAATGATGTACCGTTTCCATTTCAATCCAACCAAACAATGTATTGACGCACCATTTTCAATGGACAACACCCTTAACAAACCAACCAAATGGGCCCTTAATGCCCCCCTTATCACCTATTGCTGCGACTGCCACTGCTGCTGCTTCTGTTTATTTTCCTGTTGTTACGGTGCTGTGTACCTGGCCTGTGAAAACCTTGACCGTGTCTGTTCTTAAACAGGTGGATATATCTATCCTCACAGTGCCCGTCCTCCAATACAGGGTTCTTGAAAATAAACTCAGAGGCAATTTTAGATAAGTTTGTGAAGATATTCTCATACTCCTATATGTATCAGTCTTCTTGATGCAATCCCAAGAATTATTGTCTTGTTGCTGTCTTTGATGCTCCCGGGAATTTTTTGTTGTTGAAGGTGATGGTAAATTTCAATCTTGCCCTTCTACAACTAGTTGGGGTATTGTTTTCGGCTACTTGCATTTCCTTAAAACTAGCAAGTCACCAAGTTGACCTTATGTTTGTCAGCTAACCTTTTGTAGTTCAAAAAATCTTCACAATTCACTCTAGCCTATTAGTGGGTCCGCCCGCGCCCCCCTCTCCAAACGAATGTGGGCAGGATCCTTATATCTGGAATTATTGTGCCATCACTGCTCTTTTATCATTATCTAGTGATGGGGTTGGTGCCTACCCTTACCTTGGATTCTACCTCTATCTCATGCAGGCGGGATTGTTTTCCCGCCTGCATCACTATTCATGATTGCAAATAAAGTATACACACACATGCATGCATTCAAGATTCTAATTAACACACACACTTGCATGCATATCTGTGTATATATATATATATGTATTGTTAAACCCTCTTTTGTATTATTATGGGTATTTCCGAGTCCCACATAGGAATACTCCCTTGTACATTCCGCATTTTCATTCTATAAAAGAAGAGCCCCACCTCACCTTGAAGGTAAGTGGGTTTCTCCATTTTACATGGTATCAGAGGGATTTTTATCCCGAACCCTCCCTCCCTTGCGGATTCCCGGCGTTCTCCCGGCCCCGCCTCTCTCCCTCCTGCCCTAGCCTTTCCCGGCAGGCCCTCCCTCCCGGCGCACCTCTCCTCCCGGCGCTCCTCTCCTCTCCGGCCTGCACCCTCCCGGCGGTCGTCCCTCCCGCTACGCCTCCACCTCCCGACGCCCGCGGCTCTCGACCCTCCCGTCGCACCGCCCTCCATCCTCCCGGCTGCCCTTTGCGCTCCATCCTCCCGGCTGCCCTGCGCGCTCCCTTCCGGCGGCATCACCCGCGCGCCCCGCGGCTCCCCGACGGCGTTCCCTCCCCGCGGTTTCCCGCGGCTCCCGACGCCATCACCCGCGCGCCCCGCCGGCGGCCTCCCGCTGCTCCCGGCGGCCTCCCGCTGCTCCCGACGCCATCACCCGCTCGCCCCGCCGGAACGCCCTCGGTCGCTCTGCCCTGCGCGGCTTCCCGGCGCCTCCCGCGGCTCCAGGACCCTCCTCTGTGCGCTCCCTTCCGGCGGCCTCCCGCTGCTCCCGGCGCCTCCCGCTGCTCCCAGCGCCTCCCGCGCCTCCCGCGCCTCCCTCTGCTCCCGCGGCCTCTCGCGGCTCCCGGCTCCTGGCGGCATCTCTCGGCTCCCGGCTCCCCGGCTCCCGGCTCGCCCCGCCGTCCCGGCGCACCTCCTCCCGGCGTCGCGCCCTCGCGCCCAGCCCTCAGCGCCCCGCCCAGGCGTCTCGCCCTCGGCCTCCCCCCGGCGCCGCGCCCTTGCCCCCCCAGCGGCTCCCTTCCCACTGTCCTCTCCCGGCGCCTCCCGCAGCTCCAGCGCCTCCAGCGCTTCCCGCTGCCCCGACGCCTCCCGCGGCTCCAGCGCCTCCAGCGCCTCCCGCTGCCCCGCACCTCCCGAGCGCCCCCGCTCCTCTCGCGCACGTCCTGCGCCCGATCATCCCGCCGGCCTGCTGCCTCAGCTCCCGCCGCTTCCATGGCGGACTCCTCGGGACGTGGTCGTGCTTCACGTCGTCCACGTCCCTTCTGTCACCATTGTGGCAAGTTTGGCCACTTGATCGCCCGATGTTGGGTCCTGCATGGCCGACCATCTCAGCACCTGCGGTAGGGACAACCCACGGTCCGGGACGTGTCCTCGACTGTCGCCTCTCTTTTCCCGTCTCTGGCCTTGTCTATGACCGACCTCAGGCGGCCTCATGATCCATCGGCCTCTGTCCGCCCCGCTCCCTTCTCGGCTTCTCTGGCCCGTACTGGTTGCCCCACTGCCTTGGTCAGCCATTGCTCCCCTGCATGGCTGCTGGACTCAGGTGCCTCCGACCACCTCACCGGTGATGCTGGTATGTTGACGTCTTATTGCCCATATGCCGGTTCTTCAGCCATCACCGTCGCTGATGGGTCCACTATCCCCATAGCGGGCTTCGGCGCCTGCTCCCTGACTCCTTCGATACACCTACCCTCTGTGGCACATGTGCCCCGCAGTCCCTTTAATCTGCTTTCCATCAGTAAATTGACTAAGGATTATAACTGTGCGGCCATATTTACCTCCTCTGGTGTTGTGTTTCAGGAGCAGGCTACGAACCGGGAACTTGGTCGAGGCCGGCTTCGAGACGGGGTCTACATGTTCGAGGGGCCAGCGCCCATTGCTTGTACGTCTACCTCTTCTCGGGCACTTGATCTCCATTCCCGATTAGGGCACCCGCCTGCATCCACCATTCATCAGATGTTTCCGGACTTCAGTAGGACTCCTACTTTTCATTGTGAGTCATGCTCTTTTGCAAAACATCATCGCTCTTCCTACATTCCTCGCACGGATACACGGGCCTCCCACCCCTTTGCTCTGGTTCATTCCGATGTTTGGGGCCCGTGTACCGTTCCGAGTCACTTGGGCTATAAATACTATATCTCCTTTATTGATGACTATTCGCGAATGACGTGACTTTACCTTCTTCGGGAACGCTCCGAAGTGTTTTCCACCTTCCAAACCTTTTTTCATGAAATTAAGAATCGTTTTTCTATCTCGGTCAAATGTCTCCGCTCGGATAATGGGCGCGAGTATCTCTCCACTTCTTTTCGGCAGTTTCTCCGGGAGAATGACATCCTTCATCAGACCTCCTGTCCTGATACACCCCAGCAGAACGGCGTGGCCGAGCGGAAACACAGACATATTCTAGAGACTGCCCGTGCCCTCATCTTCCACCGACAGGTGCCTCTGCTCTTTTGGGGCGATGCCATTCTCACTGCTACCTACCTCCTCAATCGCCTTCCTTCTTCTATCCTTAAGGGGGAGACTCCCTTTCAGGCTCTTTTCCCCACTCTCCCTCTTCATTCCCTCCCTCTTCGAGTGTTTGGCTGCTTGTGTTATGTTCGTGACACTCGCCCTGGCCGCACCAAACTCTCTCCCAAATCTCTCCGCTGCATATTCCTCGGTTATTCCCGCACTCAGCGCGGATACCGCTGCTTCTCCCCGGACCTTCGCCGGTATGTCATCTCCACAGATGTCTCCTTTGTGGAAAGTTCTCCATTCTCCCTTCCCTCTCCTCCTCCTGACTCTGCCATTGATAACTGTCTTCCCCTCATCATCCAGCCTCTTCCGGATTTGCCTCCTCCTACCTCTCCACCTCCTGACCCTGTCCTCGATGATTGTCCTCCTCTCCTCCATCCTCCACCGGCGTCAACCACTGTTGACACCCATTTTGGTCAGGTCTACTCCCGCCGTCCTTCGACTGTATTCCCCGTTCCGGCCAGTGACACTGATGCTCCCGCTTCGTCCGCTGCTCCTGCTCCGCCACCCGCGGACTTGCCCATCGCCCTACGGAAAGGTACTCGCTCCTGCCAGAGTACTCCTCTATTTGCATCTTCTTACAGGGGTTTGTCCGCTCTGGAGACGGTTTCTATACCTCGCACAGTTGGTGAGGCCAAATCTCACCCCGGGTGGCTCGCAGCCATGCGGGATGAATTGCAGGCTCTGGAGGAAAACCATACTTGGGATCTTGTCTCCCTTCCAGCAGGCAAACAGGCAGTGGGCAACAAATGGATTTACACGGTCAGGCTGAATCCCGATGGTACTCTCCATCGCCTCAAAGCCCGCCTTGTGGCCAAAGGCTTTGCTCAGACATACGGAGTTGACTACTTTGATACCTTCTCCCCGGTTGCCAAGTTGACTAATTGGATGTCAAGAATGCATTCCTCCATGGCTTCCTTGAGGAAGAAATCTATCTCCAGCAGCCCCCCGGATTTTGTGCCGCCGGCGCTGAATCTCGTGTCTGCCGTCTCCGCCGCTCTCTTTACGGCCTCAAGCAGTCTCCCCGTGCTTGGTTTGGCCGCTTTAGCACGGTCGTCAGCGACTTTGGGCTTTCCCGCAGTATGAAAGACCACACTGTCTTCTACAGGACGACTCCACATGGCTGCATCTTATTGGTCGTCTATGTGGATGATATCGTCATCACCGGCAGCGACTCTGTGGGTATCACCCATCTCAAGGCTCATCTTCACCAGCACTTCCACACTAAGGATCTTGGTCCTCTCACATACTTCCTCGGCATCGAGGTTTCCTACTCCTCTGCCACCATCTCCCTCTGCCAACGGAAGTATGCATTGGATATATTGCAGGATGCTGGGCTGACTCAGGCCACTGCGGTCGATACTCCTCTGGAGCCTGGCGAACGGTCTCTTTATGCCTCCTCGGCTCCATACCCCCATCCCGAGCGGTACCGTCGATTGGTGGGCAAACTCAATTATCTCACCATGACTCGACCCGACATTTCCTGTGCGGTAGCCAAAGTGAGTCAATTTATGGAGCATCCCACCACATCTCAGTGGGATGCTGTCATCCGCATCGCCAAGTACATCAAACGGGATCCTGCCCGTGGTCTTCACTACTCCCAGCATCCTCATCAGCATATTGAGGCCTTTTGCGATGCTGATTACGCTGGCTGCCTTGCCACTCAGAAATCTACCTCTGGGTTCGCCATTTTCTTGGCAGGCAACCTCATTTCTTGGCGCAGCAAGAAATAGACGGTCGTCTCTCGATCTAGTGCCGAGTCTGAGTACCGTGCCATGGCCACCGTTACTACCGAGATCCTTTGGCTTCGGCAACTCCTCCAGGAGCTTGGCTTTCCTCAGCAGACTTCTGCTCACATATGGTGTGACAATCAGGCAGCCACTAAAATTGCTTCGAATCCCGTCTTCCATGAACGCACGAAGCATATTGAGGTGGACTGTCACTTTCTTCGCCACCACCTGGAGCACAACCATATCAGCTTTAGCCACATTCCGACGGCAGACCAGCTTGCTGACATCTTCACCAAAGGCCTCCCTGGTGCTCGCCTTGCCTCGCTTAGTTCCAAGCTGGGGATCCGCCACATCTGACACCCAGCTTGAGGGGGAGTAGTTATGGGTCTTGTGTGGTGTCTTCTTATTCTTTTTTGTGAGACTCGTTGTCCAAGCTGGGTCTGTCCAGCTTGAGGGGGAGTGTTAAACCCTCTTTTGTATTATTATGGGTATTTCCGAGTCCCACATAGGAATACTCCCTTGTACATTCCGCATTTTTATTCTATAAAAGAAGAGCCCCACCTCACCTTGAAGGTAAGTGGGTTTCTCCATTTTACATGTATGTATAACCAAACTTGGCACCCTTCCTCGCCCCATATCAATGTTCATGTTCAACTTGAAAATCTTGCTATATTTAAGGAGAAGAATATATTGTTCTAACCATGAATTTTATCCATTCTAATTTCTCAACAACTTGTAAGAGTTGGTCATCTCATTTGCATTCTATTATGTCACACCTACCCAATCTAAGTTGCCAAAATGCATGGCACTAATATCATTTTCTCACATTTACCTTCGACTTTCCAAATCTCAAGATTGGGGTGTGTCATCAAGGTTGCCCTCTTATACAACCAGACTGATAATTAACATCAAGGATATACTATAAATGTGAAGTGCATTGCTCTAATTTCATGCCCATTGCTAAAATAATTAAGGGTCCTTTTAGGTCTACCTATACATATTTTAATAAGTAAATTTGTTATTAAGCTTACCCTATTAACATGTGTGATAGGTGCGAGAGAGAGAATTAAAGGCGCTCAAATGATATTAGTGACACACACCGGAATTTCAGTATAACAGTGGAAGAAGAAGAAAATGAAGAAATGGGGAATAAGGAGAATCTCCTGAAGATGCCGCTTCCAAGAGCCCTAGGCTACAGCCTCCAATTGCACAACAGATTTCTACTTCAAAACATCCGTGCCTCCTCCCCACAGCTGCCCTCCTATTTATTAATCCCCCACCTGCTCCCAACAGCCCTAACTATAACCATCTTATGAACTTTACAATATTGCCCCTGCCAAATATTAAATGCTGCAGCAACCCAACCGTCCAACAGCCCCCAACAACCTACCCTTACGCCCAACAACAGTGCCCAACAACAGTGCCCAACAACAGTGCCCAACACCCGATCGCACAGCAGCACCCTCACGTTGCTTGCAACTCCCAGCACCAGGTCTCTTTCCCAAGTTCCTATCAATTCTGCCCCCCTAATATCCATCTTGTCCTCAAGGCCGGTAGTCTTGGCACCCAAGCAGCTCGTTCAGTTGCTCTTGTCGGTTGTAGCAATATCCTCTTCTTGTGAGCGTCTAATGCAAGGACTGGAAGTTGCTTGGCTACAACGCAAGGGTCATCAGTCTCTTGTTCTGCCATCGGATGAGGAATTTGGCGATGCTGGAGTTTGCTGATTTCCCCCTCCTTTAATGCTATGGTTGACAATTTCAGCCGAGAGAACCTATTATTCTGCACATATATTGACAGCATACCAAGCAGCAAAACCATTTTTTCTACTGTAACCTGCTTTTATAAATTTATTTTTTTGGAAGAACTCGTTCCACCAATCCTTCATGTTCCATGGGTTTCTCATTCTCCCATCAAATCAGTTAGAAACAATTGCCAAAGACCCATAGACAGACCTTGCAATCAAATCAGCTCCACCAACCACCAACCACCAACCTTTTGCATTCAGGTGCTGAATTTTTATCTTTCAGCCCATGAAAAATCCCATGAAAAGGACCCAAGTATCCTCCTTGGACAACCATTGCATCAACCACCTTTACTGGCTTGATTGCTATCCCTTCAGAGCAATATACCACAGCTTCAAAAATGATGTTAAGCTTCTTTAATATTGTGCTAGATATAGGAGGAATATTAAACTCTCCATCTTTGAGTTGTTCCCATGCACTGTTCCGGCCTTCATTAAAAATCATAACCGTTGGCCAGTGTAATCCTTTATTAGAATTAGCAACCAATTCTTTATTGGTCTTGAAAATACAGATGTCAAACTCTGATGCACCCTTTGCTATTTCCGGCAGCCTAATATCACTGGAAAAAACGGCTTCAATTGTAGTTTTTTCCGGACCTGTGATTTCACCGATATTTTCCTCACAGTCGCCACCTCTTTCTGGATGGATCCTCTTGTATTCTTTGTGGAACTGTGTTTGCCCAATCTGAATCTGTTGCACAAGGTTAGACCGTCGTACCGTAAATGCCACTCTTTGTTGTTGCGAATTCTGGAGTCATGTGTGTTGCATACCCAATATGTCGTGCTGCTGTAGTATGTTCGCTGCTTGTGTCTGCTCCAGTTATTCCTGTTAGTCTGACAAATCGACGGAACCAGTCGCTTGCTTCCGCTGCTTCCCCTGCAATGTACGCTGGTCATTTGGCCGCTCCGGGCTGGAACTAGTTAGTTCCTTGCCATATTTTTCCTGACCAGTACGTTTACCTCCTGCTCTTGCTGCGACTGTCTCGGTTCATCCACCTAATGAATGGTACTCATAATTCCCGGTGCAATTTGTTCAGCGGCAGAAAAAGAAGGTTCCCTTGCATGTTTCAGGGAATTCGAAACTCTGGGTGCAGATCTACAGATAGAAGAGATAAAATGTACCATTCCCGTTCCGCTCGCAGTAGACAGTTGCCGCTTCGTCTCCTCTGTCTTCGGAAATAGCAAATGAGGAACTTCTGTAACCACTGGAGACCAAGTTCCAGAAGGAAATTCATGATCGGGAAACGCGGTCATCGCCCTCATTTGTTCCTGCTTAAACTGCAACGTCCCTCGCTCGCCATTTTTTTCTTCCTCTAATATCGTTTGAAGCTCCTCCCTTGCGCGCTGCTCCTTTCGTTCTTCTCTGCGGAAACCACTAAAAACCACTTGTCTCCGTCTTCTAGTCAACGTCTTCAGCTGCAGTGTTGGAGTTGCCTCCCCTTCCGTTCATAATCTTCGATTTCCCTTTGTCAACAATCCGTCCAGAAAGCTCCGCCAGTTGCTTAGTGAGCTGGTTCATTGTTGCTATCATTTCTTGCATATGGATCTCCAAACATTGTTGACCAGTCTCCCGTTGGCGTAGTCCGGATTGCAGCTCTTCGACGATCGCCTCCAATGCAGTCAAACGACTCTTCATATGTGCTGCCTTCGAGCGTCTATTGCACCTGTTGTGCTTGCCGCGCCTGCTCCTCTTGCCACGCCTGCTGCTCCTCTTGATGGGTGCACTGCCACACCCTGCTGAGACACCACATGTCCCAAGCAAATTTACCTCTCGTGTCCAGAACTCATACTTGGACAACTTCTCATAAAGCTGGTGGCGTCGAAGGACCTGCAAAACAACTCTGAGATGCTTGACATGCTCCTCCTCTGACTTCGAGTAGACTAAGATATCATCGATGAATACAATGACAAACCGGTCTAAGAACTCACAGAACACGGAGTTCACAATCCCCATGAACACAGCTGGTGCGTTCGTAACACTGAACGATATTACTACAAACTCGAAGTGCCCATACCTACATATATGCAGTCTTCTGAATGTCCTCATCTTTCACCCTCAACTTGTGATATCCAGACCGCAGATCGATTTTCGAGAACCAACTAGCTCCTTTCAACTGGTCGAATAGATCCTCGATCCTCGAAAGAGGGTAATGATTTTTGACCGTTATCTGATTCAATCTCCGGTAGTCTATGCACAATCTCAGACTACCATCTGCCTTCTTGGTGAACAATACTGGAGCACCCCACGTCAACACGTTGGGTCGGATGAAACCCCTTTGCATCAGATCATCCACCTGCAGCCTCAACTCACGCAACTCTGTGGGTGCCATCCGATAGGGAGCCATCGAAATCATAGAGGCACCCGACTACGACTCTATCTCGAACTCGACGTCGCGTCGAGGAGACAGTTCCATAACCTCCTTTGGGAAAACATTCAAGAACTCCTCCACAACCCTAGGAACACTCCCAACCTGTGCTTCTACAGACAGCTCTGCCAACTGTGACAAAAGAGGCTCCACTTGCTTGCCACCCAACCGATAACCTCACCCGTCAACGAACGCCACTCGCTGGCCCTCCACATCGGAAAACGAAACTCTTCTCCGGAAGCAGCCGATGATTGCGCGCACAGAATACATCCAATCCATATCAAAGATTATATCGTATTGCTGTATCTGTAACAAGAAGAAGTTCCCCAGTGATTGGTGTTGCCCCATCACCAGTCTACATTCCCGATACACATCAAACAAGGAAGTCTAGGCTCCAACTGGTGTAGATAACACCAGGGGCACTGAAAGCCTCTCTACATCCAGTCCCAACATACAAACCAAAGCATGAGCAACAAAGGAGTGAAAAACTCTTGAATTAAACAAAACACTCACAAGGGTAGACGATAAACTGATCGTACCTCAAACAACTCCCGACTTTGCTAGTGCTGCTGCCTCTAACGCATGCATCTGACCATGCCCAGCTCCTCCACCTCTTTGCTGTTGGTCTCCACAACCGCGCTCTGGCCTGGGTCCCTGTGGACGAGGACCATCACGTGGTTGCCCTCTGCCATCTTCGCCTGCTCTCGGCTGCTGAACAAAAACCTGTGGTTCTTGCCGCTGGAACTGCCTCGGAGGCAGCCGCTGCTCCTAAAAAGGGGCTTGACCGCCCATCTGAAATTGCCTCCCTGAGCGGTCGGGCACTGAGCTTGGTGGTGCCCATATCTTCCGCAGATATGGCACGCAAACGGAAAACCCCCAAAAGGCGCTCGAAAACCACCTATCCCTGACGGTCGGGAAAGAAACTGTCGTGGTCGACTCGCTGAACAAAACCTTGACTGCCTGAACACTCGTGACCCACTGCCAGAAGCCCTGCTCCTCGAAACACCCTGCTTGCCACTCTGCTGGGGCTCAACTCTCAAGGAAAGCATTCGCTCGATAACCTTAGTCTTTCTGCACCTCTAGATACGTCGAGAGCGTAAACGGTGTGACCACATACCTGATCACTGGACGCAAAGCCTCTTCAAGACGCTGCGCTCTGGACTCCTCATATGGGAAAACATTTGGAGCAAAGTGCAAGAGGTCTTTGAACCCTATCACAAGCTCCCGCACGCTCAGACTCCCCTGCTGAAGGGGGAGCAACTCCTGCCTCTTGGCTGCCCTTCTTCGTCGACGACAAAAACTCTATTCGAAACTCCTTTTGAAAGTCGGGCCACGACACATCTGCCTCTTTGCGGTCACCAAGAAACAACGTCTACGACTGACGTGCAACTCCCCACATTTGACTAACTGCCAACGGTACCCAAAACTCAGCTCATGCTCGGATCAGACCAAAAGCGATCTCGAGCTCCTCTATCTAGCGCTTAGTCTCCAGATCCGAGACACTCCCCTCATACTTAGCCAAACTCTGCCGCTGAAAGGCACGCAAAGCCCGCTGCCATGCCTCATCCTACTCTGTCGGGTCAACCCTCCGACGGTCAATCGAATCAGCCTGCTGAACCTCAACTACCCGAGCAACTTGCAGATGACGAACAAAAGCCGTTTCTAAAAACAAGGAGAACATCTTAAGCCCGGTAGCATGAAATTTTATCAAAGATTATTTAATTAATTTATTTTATTTTCCCAAAACACCAAATTCAAACATGACCGCAAGTCATCATGATGCATGTACTTCTCCTAGGTCTCTACTCTGCAAACAAGTCCACCTCATTTGGTCATTCATTAAGCTCGTAGTCCTTGCATTGGATCACGGGAGGCCATAAAATCTTGTGTCCCATCCAATCTTTCTGGCCTATGTCATGCATCAAGGTCAACTGGCACTGTTGCCATACCAACCTAATTCGAAACTCCATTCTATCCCTCAACAATCACCTCTGATACCACTCTGTCACGACCCCCTCCCACCAAAGATGCCACAATGAAGGGAGATAGATAATGACCCCCGAGTACCCCCTCCAATAGGCTTCGGGTTGGCGACTAGCACCGAGGGTATAAAAAAAATCTCACAGTATGGGAGGCATTACCCTTTATCAAGAAACATGATTGTGAGATAGGATAAACAATCACCAAACAACTCCAACAGACTATATAAAGGTAAACCAAAACCATCCCATAATGCGTGAATAAATAAAACTGATAAATATAAGTCTTCAAAGTAAATACCAAAAAGACAAGTCTATGACACCGACTCAACAACAACTCCAACCTAGCCCAGCCGATCACATCTATCATCGCATAACGGTCCAAACTACGCAGGGCAACACAGCAAACACAAACACACATCACAACACACATTTCGACTTTCATTTATTCAGGGGCTTTATCATATTACTTCTTTAAATTAGCATGGGTATTATCACACAAACCAGATATCCAGGGGCAATCAATTATTAGCCAAATATGAGTTCTTTAACCTTTTATTCAGGGTGTGATCGCACAACTATAACAAGGGCAGTCACATATATCAACTATAGCACACGCAAGGCTTCCAACAACCGCTATTTTCGGAATTGGCAACATGCATGCATAACAACATCAAGCAACATATGATTACGCCGACCCTTATTATACACCCAAATGATGCGGAAACGTTGGGAGTTGCACCGACAGAAATAGTGAAAACACAGAAGAGCAAAAGGGAAAAAAAGAACAAGAACACGAAGATTTACGTGGTTCGGATAATAATCCCTACGTCCACGGAGAGGCATAATAACTTCACCATAATCAGGAGCACAATTTACAGGAGTTTATCTCAAAGTTCTTTCTAGCAGAAACTCTAGCCCGAAATGGGCTGCAAATGGAGGAGACGATCCACCAACCACACAGGAAGTCCGCGTCGCTACAGTGAAAGGCGGCCCACCCAAGTCAAACGTGCTAAAGTGATTGCTGGTTGGAGGTCCAAGGAGCTACAGTGAATGACGGTTGAAAGTCCGCGCCGCTACAATGTTTGTCGATGTCGGCCGGTTAGCTCTGCTACAGTGGTCAGAGATGCTACAGCCCCCCAAAATTTGGGGCAGACGCCTTCTACCCCCAGACCCCCGAAGCAGGTGTGCGTTGCCCCCTGTTGCCCCCCAACTAGCTCACCACGGAGCTTGACCCGCGAAAGTTGCGGGCTGGTGCGCAGTACAGGCCACAAGAATTCGGGCTAACCAGATCGGGCTACACCAACCCAACACCAAAAGTAAGCAAAACACATGCAATTCCCACATGTAGCTCATAAAAAAGGGTGAGAGCGAGGATCCCCTACCTAAAGGAAGCTTTCCGATCTCGCTATGCACCGCAGGGCGAAGAAGAAACCATCCAAGAACCACCGCCACACAAGAAACTTGCGGGTCAACCTATACCACACTCGAAGATTGACAAAATGCAGTCCAAACACATAACCCAAGCCAAACCGCACCACTGTAGCGAACTTCGAAGAACGGAAGGAAACAGATGAGAACGAGAAGACAACTCACCATGGATCGGAGACGAGAAACTAAGGATCGAAGACGTGAATCCACATATCGATCCCCTTCGAAGGAATCCCAAGACGCCTCAAGAGAGCACCGTCAACCGCTTGGAACGAGAGAGAGAGCGTAGGGTTTGAGGAAAAACTGAGGCGCTCCAACCTTTAAAGATGCGTTGCACAGGGGAATTACATGGCGTGTAAACCATTTACATGTGCAAATGTCGGGGGTCGGATCTCACCAAAAAACGCACCGTTTTTTATTATTTAACCTCGGAAATTTATATATCGCGTATCATCCCGTGAACCGCCCTCAACAAGTTGTGAACCACACTTACACGGTGTGTAAGCTTTATGAAGGTTCCGGGCGCAGCGGAAGCGCGTGGGTGGATGTGTCCACTTGGCTTTTTGTCATGATCAATCCGGGATCAATACGACGATAAACGTCAGTCTCTACGGATCGAATCACAGAAATAGACAAAGAAGAAGGTTTGTCCCGGAACCACAAACAAGGATCGTTACGAGTTGATTATAATTAATTTAATCAATTGAACAGAAATACCTTTTGGGTGTTCTTTCTTCGTTGATGTTCTTGATCACGTTCCCGTGAACCGCCCTCAACAAGTTGTGAACCACACTTACACGGTGTGTAAGCTTTATGAAGGTTCCGGGCGCAGCGGAAGCGCGTGGGTGGATGTGTCCACTTGGCTTTTTGTCATTAATAATGATCAATCCGGGATCAATACGACGATAAACGTCAGTCTCTACGGATCGAATCACAGAAATAGACAAAGAAGAAGGTTTGTCCCGGAACCACAAACAAGGATCGTTACGAGTTGATTATAATTAATTTAATCAATTGAAAAGAAATACCTTTTGGGTGTTCTTTCTTCGTTGATGTTCTTGATCACGTTCCGATGTGATTCGTCGTTGCGTCGAAGAAGCCAAGTGTAGACTTCCTCTAGCGGTGATCCACACGTGTACCTCGTATCTCGGGACACCGCCAAAGGAGTCTCCGGGTGCTAGCGTGGAGAAACCTTTGCTTGCGTTGTCCGCCTTAGATCGTCTTGATCCGATGGAAGAGGATCTCTCTCGGTCTTGAGAGCGTTCTTGGAGGAAGAAGTTCTTTCGGGCTTGAAAGAATTTTCCAGAATTGTTGTGCACAACGATTCTCTTAGGTCTGGGAAAAGAGTTGGGGTTGTGAGCATATTTATAATCGGGTTTGAGGTTGTAGAGTTATGACAATAAATAAACGCGTTACGCGTTTTATTTATTTCATTGACTCCCTTTTGAAAACCCCATGTCGAGTGATTAATTCCTTGACATGCGCCCACACTGATTATAATAAATATCATTTAATAAAACGATATTTCCTCAAAATCCCGACTGGAAAAACTATACGGCGTGTACTTGTTTTTCATTGAAAACTACACGGCGTGTACATTCAATGTACACGGCGTGTATATCTTGTTTTCATTTATTCATTTCCTTTCCAAAATGAAAAACTACACGGCGTGTAATCAATGATACACGGCGTGTACTTGTTTTATTTTCTTCCTCCTCCAACATTAAAACGATTTAGGCTTCCTTGAATAATTATTTAACCATGTACGAGAATAATCTTTATTCTACTTGAGATACTTGAATACACTTAGTGTGTGACCCTCTAGGCCTCTTTCTCGTTGGCATTAAGCGGACTTGCCTAAAGTCCAAGATTACTGTCTAGCAACGGGTCAAGGCACCCAAGAGAAAGAAGTTGACGCCGCATTGACGTATCACCTCATACGAACGCTTACTGTGTAATTTAATCCCTTTGTCTCGATATCTAATCAAGCAAGTTTCATGGCAGTGTCATAAACCTATATGCTTGATTCGTCGTTCTTTGACTATCTGAAATAAACTCGTCGTTTACACCATGACCATGGAATTTAATGTGACAGTTCTATTTCAATCAAAGGGCCGAGATATCAACTTTCATAAATGGAAGGGACAAATCCTTCCTCGACTTATCCATTAACAATATGCCACTCGTGATGCACCCAACGTACCCTACTTCCCGCCAACTGTCTGCGTGACGGTTTTCGTCAGTAAATCTAAGTGCGTGAGTCATGACATGAGTTAATGATAATCTTCCAGTCTAAGGACCATTACACACGCTCGTAGATAGCAATGTCCGATGACACCAAGACATGCGGAATTGCTATTGGCGGGTCTGTTCTCATAATCTCCCATCTTGGAGATTACCAAGTGCGAACTCCATGAGAGAGAGTCTCGTCTTCTTACGAGTACTCGCACATGACGGTCTGTATACTATGTGTCCTATCATAATATGTCATCCAACCGTAGAACTTTATTTAAGAATATTGTTATAGCATTTCATGGTTCTCATCATAGCGGGGATCTGTCATGACCTTATCAATGCAACAAATATTCCAGGACATTATTATATTATAGTCATGCAGAATAATGAACAATATATAATAAGTGAGCATTCATGTAATCAAAGTACAAAACAGTTGGTTCTCAGGACACCAACCCTTACACTTTACACGTCGTGCATTCACCCTACCTCCTACTTTTAGTAGCCAAACTCCTCTAGGCCTGCTCTAGGCCTCCTCTAAGCACCTCCAACATCCAAAACCGGCAAAGTAATGAACTGGGAAGGCATGAACCGTTACAGGATTGATGCCACAGAAGAAAGATTCCTGAAAGGAAATGGGAAGGATAAAGAAAGAAAAAGAAAGAGAAGATAATGGGGTTGTTGGAGTGCTCATCTGGCACCGAAGGAAGAAAATCATTTAGAAGACAAGGAAATTAGATTTTTTTTAAACATTGCTTTTTTCATAATTCTAACGAACCACATATTTTTTAAATATTATGCCTTCTAGTTGTTAACAGTGATAATAGCTGCACGCTTCTCTTATACACAATTCCATTTTTCCCCAGATATATTGTGTTATAAGGGAAAAGTTTGAATTTATCTGAAAACACCTAAAGTGCTAGTTGTTATGGTGATTTGTCACATGGTGTATCTGTTGTCGTAGTAGTATTTTTATGCAACAGTGCTTGATTGATTCCCAAACGCTGCAGTTTATGAATTTTTTATCAGAAGGAAGATTATATGGTAGCGAGTGTTGGCCTTTGACGGGACATCTTGAACAAAAATTAAGGATAACAAGAATGAAAATGTTAAGATGAACATGTGGACATACTAAGATGTATAAGATTCGCAGCGAATGTATTCGAGAGAAAATTGAAGTAGCTCCGATTGACGAGAAGATGACTGAGACTAGATTAAGATGGTTTGGACATGTTAGAAGAAGACTTAGGGATGCACCTGTTAATAGGGTAAGCTTTATGAAATTCAATTATTAGCAGAGGTAGACCTAAAAGGACAATTAAACAAATCATTCAACATGATCTTATTCTAAATGGTTTCAATGAAAATATGATCTTCAATAGAGCTAATTGATGACATTTGATCCATGTAGCTGATCCCATTTAATTGGGTTCAAAGCTTGTTGTTGTTTTTTGTTGTACCACTGTCCTGAGTGATAACAGTTCATTGTGATTGGAAATATTATTTGGTCACTGTGAATCTTAAAAGTCTAATTGATGTGTTGAATTTATTTCTTATTCTATCTTAGTATTATGCACTTCTTTACTATGGATCTGCAATTGCCAGACATATATGCACGTCTGTGATGTGTATACCCCTCTTCTTATTCTGTTTCTTATTTAAAGTTTCTCTATTTATTTCATGGGTGCAGATCAGTGGACTGTTATTTCTATCAGATTTTAACATTTTTGAGGTCAAAAATAGCATCTCCTCTTTGGGATCATGCTAATTAATTTTTATATTCCATAATACTTGATGTATTAGTGGTGCGTGTGTACACTCAGTCTTACGTTCATATTAGTATGCCAGGTGTTCACATTCATCTTTTTTCAATGTGTTGTTACATTTCCAAATGGCACTACCAGGCCTTTTTTTGTACCACGATTATATCACTAATGGTTCTCATTCAGAGAATGTTTATGTTTAATTGTCTTTCTCATTTGGACTAGCCACCCTTTCATGAAGAATCAATCAGAGTCCTGAGGTGTACTTATGATTTGAGTTTGAGAATTTTGTTGCCTGCCTTTTGGGTTCATTCTGAGTGGTGTATTTTTATATCTTTTCTCTTATCTTCAATGGGGATGTGGGCCAAGCTCGAGTGTCTGTTTTGTATTGCATTTTAGTTGAATTTTAGATCCTTTACTGGAATTTTGTAATGCTTCTTGCTTATGACAGGGTGCCATTTTGCATGATATTTTAGGGTTCACATGGATTCATGAAGACACAGAAGTGGCGTGATACTATTGGTGCTTTTATAAATGTTGAAGCATCGGGGACAGGAGGTCCTGGTAGGAATTCATCTTATATATATGTTTTTTTTTAAAATTTTTGTACCTCTCAAGTTAAAAATATTTTAAAGTTGATGTCAGCCTTACCTATTATCTCAACTTCTGTAGTTGTCTGCGGTTTTGGTACATAACTTTGCTCTAGCCTTTTTTCAAACTTGTAACTTCAAAAAATTTCACAGTTGATCTGCTACACAGTTGACTGGTTGGGAACTTCTTGATAGGATTGAATCAACTTTAATAACATTGTAGCTCTTAATTGTTAATGTGGGTGTCATTTGAGGGCTGTGAATTGCCCTACAAGCACATACAATTATATGATTGCAGTTCTGAATTAATGATGCGATTTATGAATTTTCTTTGGATCAAATATTATCCACTAAATCTTATTCATGATTCATTTTTCTATTTTAGGTAGTTTATCCATCCCTATTTCTGTTTGCATGCTAAAAAATTAGCTATTTATTTTTTAATAATTTTATTGATCATTTATAGATTTAGTATGCCAATCTGGTCCTGGATCTTGGCCTTCTCGCCTCTATGCTGAGTCCGCAGTCTATCCCATGGCACATAGTGCCGCTCAGGTTACATCTCTACTTCCGTCTTTTTGTACTCAGTACATGTCAATTATATATGTCAATAAGCAGGCAGCAACTCTTTAGGCAGCAACTCTTTAGAGGTTAAATTTTAACAATTTCAAACCAGCATACTGGACCTTGTTGAATCTTCTAAAGGGTAACTGTTGTTGAGTTTGTGCGTTTTTTCCCCTCTATTTAAATCATTCACTGTTTCAGTTAGTGTAGTTGTTTAAGAGACACCGTCTTCAATTCATGCTTTTAGGCTTAATGAAGAAACACCTGTTTACTGTTTTAGAGATTGATTAAGTCATTATATCCTTCCATTATATTTCTCTAATCGGCTAAGTTGCTTACTAAGCATTTCATGTGATCATCCCACCCAAGTATTTTGTCTGTGTCTTTTCCTGTCCTTCAATAACCAAGATTCTTAGAAATATTTTTCATTATCATACACTGATAATAAATTTATATAGTTTATCAGGTGGAGCTTTGCAATTAGGCCTTTCTTAGCGAATTGATACATATTTTTTAAAAACTAAGCTGCGTTTGGTTATGAAAAACATTTTCTGTTTTCATTTTCTAAAAATGTATTAAAAAACATTTGAAAATATTTTAGATGGTAAGAAAAAAGAAGAAAGTAAACGATTTACCTTTTCTTGCATTTTTATTTTCCGGAAAACATGATGTTTTTTTGTTTTCCGAAAATCTCTTATTTCCATTTCCATTTTCTAAAAAATGTTTTCCATTTACCATAATATAATACATTTTTAGGAAATGAACACAGAAAATGCTTTCCATAACCAAACACACCCTATTTCTTTTTCTTGGTTTTGTAACGGTAATATCTTAGAGTTAGTTTTTTTTTCTTGAAGGTTATGTTTTGTATGAAGGAACAACGTCATAAGAAAATGAATGAGTAAGAGAATTGTGAGGAAACCATGATAGAGAATTGTGAGGAAACCACGATAGGTACGAGGATGGGGGAGAGGCCCGAGGGAGTTTTAGCTCTATCATTTAAATTGTTTTGATTTTACGTATTATTGATAAAAATACCCCTTAAATGATGGAGAAATTTATTATATTTTTTTTGTTATCATATATTTACATTATTTAACAGATTTCATTACACCTTTTCCATGCATACAAAACAAACCGTTGACTCACCAATCCCTTTCTCTTTTTCTCTTCCATACATATTTCATTACACTTTTTCCATGCATACAAAACAAACCGTTGACTCACCAATCCCTTTCTCTTTTTCTCTTCCACGCCTTTTTCATTTCCATAAAAAAGGCTTCTCTTGTAAAAAACGTAGCCTAACAATATCTTCTGATGCCAGATTCCAATTGCTGTTACCTGATTTTTTTAGCTTTTCTTTAGTTGCATGTCATTTTAAGCCAATCCTACACTTCTATAAAGTCATGAGAGCTTGAACCTTCCCCCCCTCCCCCCCTTCCCCCCCTTCCCCCCGATTGTCTCTCCCCACTATATTTGCAATGCTTGCATTAACTTTTCCTTTTGTTACTTATTTTGATTGATGGGGCTTTGTGTTGTTTTTATAAATAGGATGTCTTTCCTGCTATTCCTGGAGATACAGATTACAGAATGTTTTCACAAGATTATGGCAACATTCCTGGACTGGATATCATCTTCATGTTTGGTGGCTATTTTTATCATACTTCCCGTGATACAGTAGATAGACTTATGTATGTATTGTAGCTGCTATTTTGGCTTAGATTCTGTTAGTTGGATAAACAACAGTACATGTCTTAGTACTTCCTCTGATAAACATGTGCATCTGTAATTCAGTCCAGGGAGCATCCAAGCACGTGGGGACAATCTGTTCAATGTGGTAAAGGCCTTTGCCAGTTCTTCTAAATTACAAATTGCCAGGGAAAGAGAAATCCATATGGCTGCTTCGCATGGTTTCAAGGATGAACGTGCTGTGTTTTTTGATTATTTTTCATGGTTCATGGTAGCCCACCTCTCATTTTTATGAATTAATTCATTTCATTATATATATATTTCAATTCATACTTTATTTATAACGCTCATTGTCCATCTCTCAGATAATTTATCCAAGATGGGCAGCGTTGATTCTTCACAGTATTCCTGCTGTTGTATTCTTTCTCATGCCATTACTTTTAAATTTGCCAAACCTTGACATATCTTCTTGGTTGGCTGCCTTTTTTGATTTCTCGAAAGGTGAATGTTACTTTTGAAGTGAAAATTCATTGCTCCCTCGTTAAATTCTTTGCAATACTCAAAAAATTGAATATTGTAAAATTCTATACAACAATAATAAACAAGCCTTAAACCCAATTAAATGGGGTCGGCTATATGGAACAAACGTCGCCAATTAGCTCTATCGAAGACCATATTTTCATTGAAATCATTCAGAGCAAGATCATCTCGAATGATTTAAGGGTCCTTTTAGGTCCACCTCTACCTCTTTCGATTCTAAAGTCCCTCTTCATAACTTTAAATTGATAGTCTATTTGTATTATGCAACGATAACTATATCATCCGCAAAGAGCATGCAATTAGGCATCTCATCTTGAACATGCTTTGTATGTTCATCTATGATCAAAGCAAAAGGTATGAGCTTAAAACCGAACCTTGATGCTATCCTATTGAGACAGGGAAGTTTGCAGTATCACCTACTTGAGTTCTAACTTGAGTCAAACTCTCTTCATACATGTCTTGGATGAGTTTGATATCCATCATCTGCGCCCTTTTTCTTTCAAGAGATTTCCATAAAACCTCTCTAGGAACTTTATCAGATGCCTTTTCCAAATCAATGAAAACTGTTGGAATGAAACCCTATCTCTCAATGAGGTAAGTTGATTCATTTATAGATGAGACAAGGAGTACAAAAGATGACCCATACCGATGTGGGACAAGAATATTAAAAATATCTAAAAAATATCTAATACTCTTCAACACTCCCCCTCAAGCTGGGACATATATATTTATCATGCCTAGCTTGTTACATAAAAATTGGACACGTGGTCCAGACACCCCTTTTATGAGAACATCTACAAGTTGATTAAAGGTGTGAACATGACCGAAAATGATCTTCTTCTTAAAGTTTTCTCGAACGAAATGACAATCAATTTCAATATGTTTGGTCCACTCATGAAATATTGGATTTGAGGCAATCTTGATAGCAGTTTGATTGTCACGCCAGATATGTGTCGGTTTCTTGATAGGATACCCAATCTCTTGTAGAATTTGTTGTGCCCAAATAATCTCTGCAGTCACATATGCCATTGCATGATACTCCGACTCTGTACTAGATCGAGATAAAACTGTCTGTTTTTTGCTTCGCCATGAGATCAAATTTTCTTCAACAAATACTGCAAAACCAAACGTAAATCTCCTAGAAGAAAGACATCCAGCATAATCTGCATCACAAAATGCCTCAAAATTTGTATGCTCATGATCAGAATATGGAAGGCTTAAACCTGATTCATTTTTCACATATCTAACAATGCGAAGAACAACATCCCACTACGTTTTTGTTGGAGATTACATAAACTGACTCACTTTGCTCACTACACAAGCTTTATCGGGTCGAGTCATCGTCAAGTAATTAAGCTTCCTAACAAGTCGTCTATATCTATCGGGTGATGAAAACATCTCACTGTCAGTATGAAGTGACCTTTCTCTGGGTTCGAGGGGTGAGTCAACCGAGTTAGCTCGAGTCATGCCGGTCTCCTACAGCGGATCAAGAACATACTTTCTATGAGATAGAAAAATTACTTTGTTACATTTGGAGATCTCAATTCCTAAGAAATATCGCGGTGGACCCAAATCTTTTGTTTGAAAATTCTGATGAAAAAAAGACTTGAGTCGACCAATGCCAGCATCACTGCCATTTATAACAATGTTATCCACATAGAATACCAAAAGAATGCTTCCTGCTGCAGATTGATGATACAACACAGAAGAATCTTTTATGTTTGGCCCATGCCAAAGCTGAACATAACGTTGCAAAAACGGTTGAACCAGGCATGTGGCAATTGCTTAGTCCATACAACAATCAATGAAGATGACAAATCTTGGAGGACCCCCCCTGAGCAACAAATCCGAGTGGTTGCTCCATATATACTTCTTCATTAAGAAATCCATGAAGAAAATCATTTTTAACATCCAATTGATGGAGAGACCAGTGAGATGAAGCGGCAAGAGAGATAAATAGGCGAATCGAGGTCATCTTCGCCACTGGAGAGAAGGCATCAAAATAATCAACTCCATATGTCTGTGCATAATCTTTTGCAACAAAGCGAGTCTTGAGACGATTAAGAGAGCCATTGACGTTGACATGAACTGTATAGATCCATTTGCAACCGACCACGTGCTTACCCGAAGAAAGTGGGACAAGATCCCAAGTATGGTTGGCGTCCAGAGCTCGAAGTTCATCTTGCACAGCTTGTAACTAGCCGGGATGAGATATGACCTCGGCAACAGTACGTGGCGTCGAGGGAGCGGCCAGTGTCAATAAATCGGGAGGTAGCCATAGATAACCCCTGATAAGACTGACAGGAGCATGAGCCTTTGCGAAGTGCAATAGGCAACTCTGGTGATTGAGCAGCAGGAGCGGGTGAGTCGTTGGGTGTGGTAGCGACATCAGGTGGCAGATGTGCTAGGTCGGCGAGTATATACCTGACTAATTCGTGATTCAACAACATCACTATGAAGAGATAGAGGTGGTGGTGTATCGAAAGAATATGGTAAAATAACTTTGGAATCAAAAGAAGTGGATGGTGGTGGGAACTCGGTAACAGAAATAACGGATGATTCGACAAAGGAAACATCAACGAAGAGAACATAACGGCGCAAATTTGGAGAGAAGCATCAATATCCGCTCTGGGTGCAGGAATAGCCAAGAAAGATGCATTTCACAGCTAAAAATGCGTGGGGGAGGGAATGAGGGAATGTTGTTGGAAATAAAGAATGAAAGAGTGTCTCCCCTTGAAGTCTGTTGATAAGATATGTGACTGTGAGAATGACATCACCTCAAAAAACGATTGGAACTTTCTTTTGAAATAAAAGCGCCCGAGCCACTTCTAACAGATGACGGTTTTTTCATTCAACAACACCATTTTGTTGAGGTGTGTCAGGACAAGAAGTCTGATGGATAATGCCATGGTCATCGAGGAAAGACTGAAATGGTCCAGATAAATATTCACGACCAGTGTCAGACTGAAAACAATGAAGTTTAGTGGAAAACTGGGTGGTGATTTTTTGATAGTAGGAGCGAAACACGAATAAGATTTCGGATTGATTTTTCAACAAATAGTTCCAAGTCATTTGTGAAAAATCGTCGATGAAAGTAACAAAATATCGATAACCCAGTTTAGATAGACTAGGTTTGGGCCTCCAGATATCAGAATGAACCAAATGAAAAAGAGTGGATGCACGGGGGATTACTTGGGGAACATAAGCGGCTCGGTGATGCTTTGCATAGTGACATAACTCACATTCAAACTGAATAAGATGTTCGAATTTCGGAAAAAGTTTTTGAAGAATGGGGGCACGTGGATAACCAAGGCGATAGTGAAGCCGGAGGGCATGATTAGAAGTGATAGGACATACGAGAGTTGGGGCCGAGTCAAGCACATACACACACCCTGAAGACGTCCACTACCAAGCACCCGAGTCGTCGAATGTTCCTAAAATATAACCGAAGCAGGTGAGAAGATGACCTGACATTGTAAGTCAGCTGTAAGTTTACTAATTGATAGTAAATTAAAGGGACAACTGAGAACAAAGACAACAACAGATAGTGTCAAGCCATGCGTAATTGAACAACTCTCATAACCAACAATCTGCACTGTCTGACCATCGACCTCAAGTAATATTACCTCTGGTCGAGATCAATTTGTAGGACTGAAGAATACCTGCATCTCCAGTGATGTGCTCCGAAGCACCAGAGTCAAGAACCAAGGAGGTGGACCGTTGGGATAGACACGACGCTAGAGTATCGCCATGGGCAACAGTGGCGCTTGCTGATGCCATAGATTGTGTGTTGAAAATGCACGTCAACAAGGTGCTGAAGGTGAACAGTTGGTAGATAATAGGTGTTGAAATCGCACAACTAGAACATCTAGATATCAATTAGGTTATAAAAGAAAAATCAACATGGATGACATCGATCCATTTGGTGCTACTGGCTGGGTGGTTCTGTTCTCCATGAGAGAGAGCGCGTGCATCGCTGATGTGTTCTTCCAAGGGACAAAAACGGAGCGAGGGTGCCGACCGATTCCTTCTGGTTGGGTATTACTTTGCTGAAAGAGAAAATCAAACGGTTCCAATCCCCTGGAGGTCGCCCCGTAGGGAGGAGCAGTGCACAACAGTGGTGCCGCACAGGAGGTGCGGAGGGATTGGCACATAGGAAGGGTGCTACCGGCTGGAGGAGTGGCGACTTGCAGGAGGCCGTCGCGCTGGAGATCGGGGCGGAAGGGGTTCGTCGCGAAGAGGCACCGTGATGGCGGAGAAGGTTCGCCGCGTAGGGAGGGGCGGTTGTGATGGAGGTGGCGCTGCACGGGAGCCGTTGCGATGGAGATGCCTTCGCATGGGAGGGGCGATGGGAGGGGAGGCCGTCGCGCTGGGGCTCGGCGTCCTGCCAGGAGGGGCGGTGCGCATAGAGGGCGTCGCACAGGAGAAGAGCTGGACTTGAGGTGCCGCGCTGAACAGGAGGTGTTGCACAGAGAAACGGGCCGGACGGGAAGGGAGGAACTAAACCGCGATGGGAAGGGAGGGAACTCCCTTTGATACCATGTTGGAATGAAACCTTACCTCTCAATGAGGTAGGATGATTTATTTATAGATGAGACAAAGAGTACAAAAGATGACCCATACTGATGTGGGACAAGAATATTAAAAATTTCTAAAAAACATCTAATACTCTTTAACAAAAACCATATGCAAATCTTGAGCTTTTTGTCAATAATACACCATCAGACCTCTAATCAAATGAATTGATTCTGTAGTCATCTGTAAAATTCTATATTCTAGTCATTTTATTTTATATTTTAATTATAATTACTAAAACGATGAGCCTTTTTGATGAGATTTTATAATTGTAACACTTGCAGGTGTGCTGCTCCATTCTCTTGGGGTTATCCTGGGAGCTGTTTTTCCTGTTACCGTTGCTATCCTAAGATTTCTTTTCACTAGTCATGGAATGAACTGGTATGGGTTTCCACAAATTAAATGTTGAAGTACAATTGTAGATATTTTCATACCTTGGCTCAACTTAACTGATTACGAAATGAGTTTTCAGTGCATGATGCAGGGCTCTAGGGTGGGGCAATTGATGTTCCCCTCTCATTTGACTTGGGGACTCTCGTGGGTCTTATTTGTAATGTTGATTATTGGATTATATTGTATTTTATTAATTGAGGGAACCTTTGTAATCTTAGATAACCAAGGGTTGTCTATCTATTTATATCCGCCTTCTCATCAAGGGGGAAAAACACTCTCTTTTAACATAGTATTGGAGCCCTGTTGGTAAAAAATAAAATAAAAAATTCAGCAACGGAAAAAAAATTCGGTCTATTTTTCTCTTTCCTTGTTCTCTCTCCTTGCCCCTCACGTGCCCTTTCCCTGGGCTTTGACTGTGTCGGCCCTTTCGGTCTCACCCCCCCTGGCAGAACCCAGTCCAGTAAATCTGGTGGTGGCTGCTTACACGCCTATCTAATCCAATGCTTGCAGTCATCTTCTTGCCAGGTGATAAAGTTGACTTTACATTTATTTTGAGTTGATCTTTCTGGGGTTAGATTGATTTTATTATGGTAGATTCATATCTGTTGTTTATTGGCGATGCATGATTTCTTTGATTGAACCATTTCTTCTCAGTGTGGAACCTTATTTGTGGTTAGTGTTGGTTGACCGGTTAATAATATAATGTTCCATTTTATTTATAGTTCAATCAATCAGCCTACCTTGTGTAGAATATAATGTTGTTGTATATTTCCACTAATAGACGTATATTTTAACTTTTTTTTTTTACCTTGACACAAGTCTATTGTTTATTGTTTGCTTTACCTGAGTTATGCCTCAGTAATTTCGATACATTTTATTCTCTCTTTTAGTATTTTAGCTATTATGTGTCCTTTTTCTTTTTTCATACATCAGATCTTTATTTGGATCAAAATAGAGGGGTGATGCGCGGTTTTATTTCCTAGTAACCAAGTATTTGACGATGGCTTTGTTGTTTGGTTTGGGATCAATTTTTAGCCATGAGATACATAAGGATAGCTTTAGACCATGACCAAATACTGAGTTTTCTTTTTGGTATTTTTTTAAGGATTGATAAGATCTTAGGTGCTAGAGTGAGGAAAAGAGAGGATTCTATTGATGATTACAGAAGAAGTAGAAGATTACAGAAGAAGAAAGTAAAGAAACTCCCTTGGGAAGACACTCCCGAAGGCCAAGGTCAAAACATCTCAATCAGCCAAGCCTAAAGCCAATGAAATATCCAAGTCCCCTTCCCCAACAAGCAACCCCCATAATTAATATCCCAACTCACTACCAACTGCCCCAACCACTGCAGCCAGTCTGACAAATAACTGCAATAAAGTACAATACTTCCCCTCACATCAATTACCCATCCAACTCTCACATGGACAGCCCCTACCCTCACATTCCTATTACTTCCGCGCTCTTGAAAATTCACCTTGTCCTCAAGGTGGAAAATTTGATGAGCTTTTGGGGTTGTTGGTGTAGTAGCCTCAATGCAGGTCACACGCCGTGCATGCATGCACAATCCTTCTTGGCTTGTGTCCACCGCGCGGACCTTCTCATCATGGCCTGTGGGTGTGGATCATGTAGCCGGAAACAACATCCCAAACCTAAAGATCATCTGTGCTGGCTGAAAAACTGAATTGCTGAGTCCTTATTTGTGTCATTATAACAACGTACCTCTTTAAATTTTCAGCATGCGTCGCCCCTCTTTCCAATTTAAAATTCATCGTTTCACAATACCTGGCCCCACTAGATTCATTTACAAGGTTGTACTCTCTATAATAGAGCCCGAGACCTTCTAGGAGAGTGGAAGGTTTATTCTTAAAAGGGCAAAGTTGTCCATGCAGGGGGAGCCGGTCGCTAGGCCACGTGGGGGAGTGAGACTTGTCAGGCTGTTTTAAGGGAACGTGTGGGTGTACTTTGGGGGTATCTTTTCTGTTTTGAGGAATGTTCGATTGTTGCTTGGGCGAGAGGATTGTGGGGTGCTCTTGAATGCTTGAGTTTCTCTTTTCCTCTTTTGCCTTCTCCCTCTTCACCATTGTAGTTCCAGCTATCACCATTAATATACATGCTCAAAGGGTCACAATTCCTAACACTTGGTCCGACCTGCCGTCCGCTCTTGTCCCCCTTTCCGTTCTTCTTTGTTCAATGAAGACTCACAACCAGTCTCGTTTGGTAGGGGTTGAGCATCGTATTGAACACGTCAAATTATCTCTTTTTGATTTTTTTGCGACAGCCGAGGGCCTTCAACAGGGTGTTAAGGAACCGCGCCAGAGCCAACTCCGATGGGATCAGGAGCTCGCTGAGTATACCAAATTTCGGAAGATCATATAGTGACGCCATGAAAAACAACCTCAATCTGATGATTCTCATTCGTCGGTAGTTTCGTCGGCGTTGCTTCTCTCCAGGCGTTATCGGGGCACAAGGCGGTTGCGACGACTCTCACCTGCTCCCCGTTCCTTATCTAGTGACCTGACGTGTGGAGTTACCGATCTTTGACGGATTCGATCTTTGACGGATTCGATCCTCGCGGTTGGCTTACCCGTGCAGAACTATATTTCCGTATTCATCATATGCCGAAAATGCCGTGGATCCAGCTCGTGCAGGTCAGTATGGATGACAATGCCATCCACTCGTTCACTATCCTTGCCGAGGTATGTCTGGATTTATCATGGCCACTGTTCAAGCATGAACTCATGCAGTGCTTTAGTGGTCTTGAGATTCAGAATCCATCTCGCCAATCGAAACCACAATATGTTGTCTATTTTTTGCACAGTTTGTAGGTGGTGATTCGGTCTTGGGTTCAGATTCATAATCTTGAAACAAGGCAGGTCATGCGCCTAGCACGCCATGTTGAATTGGCTCTTCGTCAGGGCACCACTAGCTACGTTTGTGGGGAGGGCACCAGTTTTCTTGGGGCGGACGTAATAGGTCTCTCTGGAAGCCGCCTTCTTGTTCGTGTTCGTTTCAGCTGAGTGTGCCCCCTATTCGGCCTCTACCTCGGCCTGGTAAGGGGGCACCGAGGTCTCCCTTGGAGGTACCCCAAAAACTCTCATCTGGTGGCCATGGTGTTCGCCACCTGACAACTCAAGAGCGGGACGAGCGTCGCAAGAAGGGGCCCTGTTTTTGGTATGGTTTTCCCTACTATCCCACACATCGCTGTGCTGATCTGAAACTTCAGGACCTCGTTCTGGAGGAGGGCGACATTGACAGTGATGACATAGAACTTGTACCGGTTGATCAACCAGCCTCTTGACGCTTTGGAGGAGGCAGAGTGCAAGTGGCGGAGTTTCAACATCTTCAGCTTTGGTGTTTTGTCCAGGGGTCAAGCAGAGGGGGAGTCTTCCATGAAAGTTGAGGGCTCTCTAGGGGGACTCTCTCTGTCTTGCTCTTGATTGATAGTGGAGCAGTATGAGTAATGTTAACTGGAGTGTGATGCATCAGGGCGGGGAGTTGAGGCTGTCCTCACGCAACATCAACGACCCTTTGCTTTTCTTGGAGCATTATCTCCTTGAAATTTGGCTAAATCCATTTATGAAAAGGAACTCATGACCCTTGTTTTAGCAATTCAGCACTGGCGACCCAACTTGCTTCGCCGTCCGTTTGTTGTTTACTCAGATCAATGAAGCTTTAAATTTATGCTTTAACAACATATCACCGCTGATCAACAACTAAGCTGTTAGGCTACCGGTTTGAGATCAATTTTGAGACCAGATGCTAGAATTTTGTTGTGGATGCTTTGTCTCGCCGTGAAGATGCACCCTCACCGATTCTTACTCAGTCCGCCCCACAATGGGAGGATGGTCGGGACCTGCATAAAGATTTTTCTGCTGACCCACACCTTCAGAAGATTATCCATGCTTTGGAGGACTGCACCTTATATCTTGGTTTCACTTATCATCAAGGTGTTTTATACTGCAAGGGCAGACTCGTTTTATCTGCTACCTCTCCTTGGATTTCCCAACTACCGGCGGAGTATCATTCATCTCATCAAGGGACTCTGGTTTTTGTCATACCCATTGATGCCTCACCGCAAATCTTTATTTGCTATACATGAAACCCGCTGTTCAGGAATTTGTACGTCAATGTCCTGTTTGCCATCGTAACAAATATTCAACACTTTCTCCAGCAGGACCACACTAACCTTTGGAAATTCAGATGCTGTATGGGAAGATTTATCAATGGACTTTTATTACCACCCTGTTTTCGACGCTTTCGTTGGGGCGCGCGCGTCCGTCTTGTTCGAGTACGGCGGCGCTGTTTGTCGCCCCGCATTCCCGCTTTCCAAAGGCGGGCGACATCCGTTCCTTATCCAGGGACGTTTGCTCCTTGATTGAAACGAGATGATGGGATGTCAGTTCTTCCTTCCGTGGATTCTTCATCGGAACCCGTTGACACGCGCGTCGCAACGCGTGCAAATTTGCAATATTTATTTACCTACTAACTACTGTAGAAGTGACGAGTAGGGTCGAACCACAGAGAGAATGTGAGTAGACACTAGAAATGTCCTTTTGGAGGAATGTTCAGGCGGATGGGCTTTAATTGTGTGATTAACATCTAAGTTCTAAAAACTAAATGACTATTTTAATAATGACTATTTAAATTAACTAAAACTATCTAAGTGAACTAAGCTATGAAAGAAACTGGCGGAGATGGAAGTGTCAGAGTCGTGACGTCCGTTCAAGTGCATGCAGTGTCGATTATTTAATTCCCACATTTGAATATTTATTTATCCAATTATCACCGATTTCAAATTTAATCAAAATACTATCTGGTCTCGTTCTCTGATGTTAGACAGTATTTTAATGTTTACACAAATTATCCGTCATTTCGTTCTCTGTCCTGACGAATAATTTGCGCGTCATTATAGCACTGAATCACTTGGTGAAATACGACGACCCGTTTCTCACAAAGTCGAAGTATCTACCTGCGTCGGGTTCGCTCACATGAGATTACTTATTAGGTATCACTCATGCAAGTTTGAAGGAGAGCGCACACAAAATATTAATTTTTTCAATTAATATATTTATTTATTCAGAATTCGCTTGCGCGCTTGATCGAATTCCGAATAAATAAATTCTCTGATGAGCTCCTGTTCGTGATTACTTATTAGGTATCACACGAACGGGTACCAAAGCATGTGTGCAGAGCCCAAATGACAATTAATTTCAACGCTGATATAAATTAATTAAATAAACATCCAATTAAAATTAATTTAAAAAGCAATCAAACATGGGAATAAATTAAAGACATGCAATTACCATCACATTTATCACAACTCTGACACCAATGAATTAGCCCGCCATCACGACGACACGACACATAAAATAATAAATAAAAGATATCACCGTGCTCGTGTCGTTGTTGTGGTCACCGCGAGACGCCGTCAAAGATCGCAAAACAATAACCATCGCTCCGCTCCGTGCAGTCGCTGACGCCGCACCCGAATCAGACCACCGCGCCGCTGAAAATATGTTTTGATCTGCGCTCGCTCTCGCCGTGCGACGTGAATCTCCGGAGGCCAAGCGAATCGCTACGCACGTCGATGAGAGCCCGCGGCTGCTTGGTGTACCTGTTGCACCCTCAAGTGGCCGAGAAGGGAAGGGGGTGCGGGTTAGGCAGGGGTTGCGGATGAGAGGAGGGAGCAGCGGGTAGGCCGGGTGGATAAGGAGGGGAGGTGCTGGAATGGAGAAAAAAATAGGGCCGAGGGGTAGAAGGGTTACCGGGTCGAGGGGAGGATGCGGGCTGCTGGGGGGAAATAAGGGGCGGCTGGCGAGATGGGGCGGCTGGGTAGCAGGTATTAGGGGTGGCGGCCGGTGAGAATGGGAGAGAATAGGGAGAGGGAGAGAGAGTCGCGGGTCTAGGGGAGATGGGTTGAGATGTGGCAGCTGGGAATAGGAGGGGCCGTGGGGATATGGGGTAGCGGGGGTAGGGCCGTGGGGATGAGCGGGTAAGGGGAGATAAAAGGGGAGAGGCGTCCGCGGGTATGTGGGGTGTTGGAATGGAGGGGCGGCCGAGGGGTTAGAATGGGTTTATGTGGGATTGGAGAGAGGAAGCGACAGGTGAGAGGTAGGGAGATTGGAGAGAGGGATGGAAAGAAAAGGGGAGGCGGGTAGAAAAAGGAGGAGGTGGTTGATTGGTGAGAGAAAATAAAAGGGAATGGGGAGGGGATGACGTGGAAGAGGGGAAATGGTCAAAGGGGGAGGGGTTGGTTAGATAGTGGAGAGGGAAAAAAATGTAAAAAAATAAAAAGAAGTTAAATTCAAATTCAAATTTGCAAATTAAATCTTATTATTTAAAAGTTAAACAATAATAATAATAATAATAATAATAATAATAATAATAAATAGTAATAAGAATTAAAATACATATACATATACATGCATACATATATTTATTTATGCACATGCAAATTAAATATAACACTACTATTAAATATAATAATAACTAATAAAAAAAACTATTTTATTAATACTATAAAAAATAATGAACTAAAATAAAATATAAATACAGTATTAAAATATATACATACTAATAAGAATTAATAAAATAAAATAAACTAAAATTAGTGAAACTAATAATAATAATATACTATTAAATATAATATATAAAATTAATATAAATAATAAAAATACTAAATTACTAATATAAGTAATAAATTAACTAAAAAATATCAAAATATCTAAACTAATACAAAACTACAAAAATAAACTAAAAATATAAAATTGGTTCAACTAATTAATGAAAACTAAGTTAGAAAATTATAAAAATACATGTAAAATCCATGTACATCACCCGTTACCTAGTCCGAGTCTTCTTTATAGATTTAAGACGTTCGTGAAACTCTTCCTAGTACCATATCTTCATGGACACCAGTTAATTACACTGCTTCTGTCGGGGCATTCCAAAGAGTCCGGTCAGGGCAGCAACCTTCGGTCAGGGGAGTAGTCACGTTGAACGTCACTGACGTGTCTGGATGCTGGGACCCTGGCGCGTCTGGGTTTCTTCCCCTTATTATTGGGCTTCTCGAGGGCACGGAAGCCCGAGGCATCTCACGTCGAACGCGGGGAATTTTATGCCATAGGCATGTATCTGAGGTTTTCCTCAGCTTCCCATGTTTAACACAGGATATGCCGCGAGTTTAACGTTTAACGGAGACGGATCGGACTGATCAGAACACTGATTAGAGTGGATCAGATGGGTGCAACCCCCTGGAGGGAACAATGATGTTGGGGCCAACGTGTGGTTAGCTTCCCGATTGTTGTTAAGGGGAATGGGGAATGAAGTGGCATGATCCTACCGGGATGTGGCGGCCCGGGTAAGAATCAGGATGGATGATGGAGGGTTTAATGAAGTAGGTGGAGAATGTGATGGAGTCGACTCGAGGACGACGGTGATGTTGGGCTTGAGTCTCGAAGAGACCTCCTACGTATCCCCGTGGCAGGGAATCAAAGTCCGCGTAGTTTGGTGGGATGATGGGACATCTGAGGAGGTGACCCTTGAGAATGGACGCATAGATGAGACCTGAAGGAAATAAAACCTCCAGGTTGGGTCATGACCTTCCCGATATACATAGGCTCGAGGGAGAGATCAGGATGAGACATGAGTGATGAGCTTGAACCTCAGGGAGGCTTCCTACGTATCCCCGTGGCAGGGAGTCAAAGTCCACGTAGTTCATCTGAAGACGACTTACTGTCGAAATGGGTTGACAACGGCTTACCGCTGAATGGGGTTGACAACGGCTTACCGCTGAATGGGGGATGCAGTTTAACGTCGTGCAAGACGAAAAGTGGGCATGCAGTTTAACGTCATGCGGGACGAAGGTGGTCCGATGTGAAGGGGGTCGAAGCGAATGGGTGTTGGGCTTGAACCTCAGGGAGGCCTCCTACGTACCTTGCCTTGGCAAGGATCAAAGACCACGTAGTTCAGGAGGAGTGGGTGCCGACGTGAAGGGGGGTCGGAACCAATGAATGGTGGGCTTGAACCTCAGAGAGGCTTCCTACGTACCTTGCCTTGGCAAGGATCAAAGACCTCGTATTTCAGGTTGAGTTTGGTGAACCGACGTGAAGATGGTCGGGACCAATGGGGTGTTGGGCTTGAAACTCAGGGAGGCTTCCTACGTACCTCGCCTTGGCAAGGATCAAATATCTCGTAGTTCATGTGGTGGGAACCGACGTGAAGGGGTCGGAGCGACCGGGTGTTGGGCTTGAACCTCTCAGGGAGGCTTCCTACGTACCTCGTCTTGGCAAGGATCAAAGACCTCGTAGTTCAGGTGGGTCTGGTGCTTACACTCTAGGCTGCCCGGAGAAGATGCCATGGTCGATGCTTGCTTTAAAAGCCCACGTGAATCATGCTCGGTGTGAGAAACAAGAGACATCAAAGACCTGACGATCACGTCGCGAAAGATGCGTCCGTGGGAAGTGAGGTGGGGCTTACGCGTATTTAGCGGCCCAAAAAGGAAACAGGGGCTTAAGCGTGGTTCGCAGCCCAAAGAGGAAACAGGGGCTTACGCATGGTTAGCAGCCCAAAGAGATGGAGATTGAGACTTACTCCAGGGTGGAGGCCCGGGTGGTGACAAAGCCCAGCGGGAGAGGGATTTGGCACCCAGGAAGAGAGGAGCAGGGGTGCTGCCTCCTGCAGGAAAGGCTAGGGGCTTACACCAGGGTGGTTGCCCTTTCTCCGTGGACAGACGCCGTTCCGATAAGGAGGATCTCATTTCATGTGAGGAATGATCTCGCTCCCGTGGAGACCAGTTGGCGTAGAGAATGTCCGAGACGGGGAACCCCGCGTATGAGGCACGGGGTGAGGCCACAGTTTAACGTCATGTGCTGAGGACGATGACGCTTGGCAGTTTAATGGCCTGCATCTCGGACGAGGTGGGTGCGCTCCGCACTCCTAGGACTTACATAACCGATACCCGCCCGCCCTTGAGGGAAGGAAGGCATCGACAATGCCGTGATTGGGGGGTGTCGAGAGGTGATCCCATTGGGGGTCCACGTTGGCGTGGCCATGCGAAAAAGCAACAGCTGTTAGCGTGCCTATGCGAAAAAGCATGAGGCAAAGCAACACAACGGAAAACATTGCACACGGGACTTTGAAATTGCTCCGTGCAAACCTGAGGGGCCACACGGGAAAAGAGCGCCTGACGCAGGTGTGTTGCGCGTAAGAGAGGCTCGAACAAGGTGCCTCAATGTGAGGGCAACACATGGAGCGTGCGTAAGAGAATGGGTCGGGGCAAGATAGGAGGTCCGCGCGCAAGATGCGGGGTTTGCGCACAAGACGAAGAGGTTGCGCGAAAGAGGTACGGGTGGTGCGCAAGAGGGTGGGGTTGCGTGCAAGACGGACGGTTTGCGCGCAAGTTGGACCGGTGGCGCGCAAGCCTGAGGGGTTACGTGCGAGACGGGCGGTTTGCGCGCATGTTGGACGGGTTGCGCGCAAGAGCGCCTGACGTAGAGGGAACTTGTGTGCAATATGGGACCCCTTGCGCGCAAATAACTTTGGGAAGAAACGAAATTCACGAGGATTAGAGGGCCTGTCTGATGGCGCCTCGGGGGACCTATCGTGCAACAACCAATACCCGAAGGCCATGGGATTTTCACGCGGTCGCGGAAGACGAGGTTTTCGCGCTACAGAGCGTCGCTTCGTCTTCGGTTACTGTCCCTGAAGGGCGGGGATACGGTTCGTTTTATAGCCGGAGTCCTCGGAGTGGCGTGCAAGAGCCTGGCGCGCAAACTCCGGCTGGTCGTCGGATTGTGTGCGCAGAGGGGGCCGGGCGTGCAAACGCCCACTCGACGTCGCCTTGTGCGCGGAAACGGGGCCGGGCGCACAACTCTCAGTTAGACGTCGCCTTCGGCGCGGAAACGGGTCGGGCGTGCAAATGCCCGTTCAACGTCGCCTTTGGTGCGGAAACGGGGCCGGGCGCGGCCAGTCGCGGAGGACGGTGCGTTGGGCGCGGAAGGGGAGGCCGGCGCGCAAGCGTTTGCGCGCCGGATGTCCTCTTGCGCGCGTCTCCCCAATCTTGCGCGCGCCCGCCTCTAGGGCCCTGAAATCTCCTCTTTTTCGTCCCAGATTCATTCATTGATCCTTTATCTGCCTGATGCGACCCTTCTCCAAATTTCGGCGTCAAAAAATGCCCTCCTCAGAATCCGAGCCGAAAGGGAACCCGAAGGTTGGATTCTGAGGGTACACCGAAAAATAGAAAAGACATCTTTCGGCGGCGCGCAAAAACGCATTTTGCATGCGCAAGAGTGTTGTGCGCGCGCAGAAGATGCGTTGGAGCTTTATAAATAGGCCGAGGTCCCCCCTAGGCCCCTACTTTGACTTTTTCCGCGCAACAGGCTTCGTTGCTCTCGCGTGCGAAAACAATATTGATCCGCGCGTAAGATTTCGCGACCAACTTCGGGTTTTGCGCGCCATCCAATTTTTTTTTCCACGCACATCGACTTTCTTTCGCGCCGCCGTCGCTTTTGTGCGCCGAATCTTCCGTCTTTCGCGCCGATCGCTTCGAAGTTCTAAAAAAATGACCGCTCAACAGACCGTCGCCGAGAGGGAAGTTGCCGCTGCTGCAAGAAGAACCCAAATGATCGCGTACCCTCAGATTTTTCGCGCGAGGTGGGTTGTGTCTGATAACCAAATGATTTTCGTCATGCTTACGTAGTCTCAAAAGGATTACGTCCTGAGCGGTAGCCTGCCACTATGGAACTTCGGTCTTTTGGAAGAGGTGCTGATGCTCGGTTTCGAGACGGACACACCGCGGTCGTGGGTGACGCGCGAGGATAGTCTTCTACAATTCCACATTACCAACAACGACCATCCTGCTAGGGAAACACTGGACACAACCATCTATGTCCTAAATCTGAAGACCAGGACGGTTGCGGGAAGCAATTTAGTTCTCGAGGAATCTCCCGCTATTTATGCAAGTACTTTCAGAAGCTGCATTATTGACGAGACGAAGGGCTGGCAGGAATGAGATTTCAAATCCGGGGGCAACTTTACCAATGAATGGGCATGGGCGTACTGGGTACGTCAGACATGCGAGGAATTCGGGCCGGAGCTGCGGGCCATTGGGCTTTTCGAGTCTGTTTGGACGTCTCAATTCCACTTTTACCGACAACAGGACTTGGTAGCAGAGCTGTTCAGTCACTGGTCGCCTGATACCAACACTTTTCACCTCCATCATGGGGAGGTGGGTATCAGTCTGTGGGATGTCCACTGTATCGGGGGAATACCCTTGGAGGGGTATCAATACGATGAGTTCCTTCCGACGGAGAATGTCTGGGGGGATAGGACCTGCACCCCAATCCTGTCATGGCACCTGCTAGAGCTGGCTAAAGAGGAACCCGAGGGGGGTTAACTCCTAGAAAGGGGGCGTACAAGGTGCGGCTAATGCAAACCCGACGTGAATGAGGACATAATCTCATACCACGCCAAGCAGTCCCATAAGAGTTAAAGCCTCAAAGACAGAACAGAAGAGATAAATTAGTGGAACTCGAGCTGGACCCAAAGACAAGATGTCTAGGCGTTCCTACGTATCCCATGGGAATGAGAATCAAGCTGTACGTAGTTCTAAAAGAGATCTTAGTTTATGGTCTTAGAGCTCGGACCATGGAGAGGCGAAATCCTTCCAAGTAGGTGCAGACCTCAACTCGATTCCTAAGCCCACGCGAGTCAAACTCGGTGTGGGAAACAAGGACAGAAGAGGTTTTTGTAATACCTGGAACACACGCCAAAGGGAAGTCGGTGCGGAGCCCCGAATGATGCCTTCACCGCGGCTTTTGTCCTCCTAACGTGCAAATGCGCACTGAGGGATAGTGTCAGGAGTGTCGAAATTCCACTTAGACATGATGAGGTGGAAAATGATGTGAATCATGCGACCGATATTTTGGGCTTAATGGGGTTGGTATGACGACGGAGGATAACTGTTGACCGTATTCGAAACACAGTATCCATATCGTGTGATCTGAAATGAAAACAACAAATGAGCATCAACCGCTGACCGTATTCGCAACGCGGGACTTGTATCAATCTGTTGTTCAAAACCCTCGAGGACGTTGGCCCGTAATGGTAGGAGGGCCCTTGGGCCGAGCATCCATGCCATTTGGGGGTCCCTTCGGATGTGAAAGATGATGAAAGCCTTAATAAAGGGGAACACAGAGCCTGGAAGGTGGGTGGGAACATGTCCGGGTAAAATCTGACACTCCAGGCGCTGAACCAGAGTACTCTTGGGCACATTGGTGAACCACCGTAGAGGGTCGAGGGGCTCAACTTGAGAGCAGCCAATTTGAAAAGATGAGTATAGAACAAAGAGACGGAGAACTCTCAGGAGAAAGAGGTACATGGCATGGTTGTTACAAACCCGACGTGAATGAGGACATAATCCCGTACCACAGGGCCTAGATAACAAGGAGATCTCTAAGAGATGGGGCTGGGCCAACAGACGAAATGTCCGAGTGTTCCTACGTATTCCGTGAGGGTGGGAATCAAGCCACACGTAGGGGTAAGCGACGACAATGAGGGGTGTGTACGACACGACAAGTAACCCGACGTGAATAAGGACGCGAGTCCATACCGTACAACCCTAAGTGAGAACTTGGGTCGGGGGCCCGAAAAGGCCAAGGGGCCTGAGGTTGGGCCTCAGACGGAAAGTCCCGACGAATTTGCAGTTTAATGTCTTGCAGTGAGGATGAAGGTAGGGGTAAGGTATCTCGTCCAGGGATGTGTACGACACGGCGAGTAACCCGACGTGAATGATGACATAATCCTGCACCACACCGTACAATCCTAAGTGAGGACTTGGGCTAGGGGCCCGAGAAGGCCAAGGGGTCTGAGGCTGGGCCTCGGATGGAAAGTTCCGACCAGTTTGCAGTTTAACGTCTTGCAGTGAGGACGAAGGTAGGGGTAAGGTATCTCGACCAGGGATGTGTACGGCACGACGAGTAACCCGACGTGAATGAGGACATAATCCCGCACCACGCCGTACAATCCTAAGTGAGGACCTGGGCTAGGGGCCCGAGAAGGCCAAGGGGCCTGAGGCTGGGCCTCGGATGAAAAGTCCCGACCAGTTTGCAGTTTAACGTCTTGCAGTGAGGACAAAAGTGATCTTAGTTTAGGGTCATAGAACTTGGACCGTATATGCTTAGTTTAACGTCATATGCGTGGGACAGAGAGGGCGAATCATCGTGCTTATGGAAGACCACAAAGCGGCAACGATGATGGAGGACAGCTGTTGACCAGGTTTGCAACACAGTATTCACCCTTGTGTGACCAGAAGGGGGGCGAACAGTTGAGCGTCAACCGCTGACCGTATTCGCAACACGAGACTTGTATCAACTTGTCGCTCGCAATCCTCGAGGGCGTTAGCTCGTAACTGTAGGAGAGCCCTTGGGCCGAGCATCCATGCCATTCGGGGGCCCTTCTGGATATAGAGGGTGATGAGAACCCAAATGATGGGTCATGCCGAGCATGGCAGGGCCTGTGCTCGCGGAACGAATGATAAATGAAGGGACATCTAAAGGGGATATGTGTGGCGTGGCGAAATAGCCCGACGTGAATGAGGACATGAGTCCGTACCGCACCACACAATCCTAAATGAGAACTTGGGCCAGGGGCCCGAAGGGGTCGAAGGACCTGAGGCTGGGCGTCCCGGCCAACTGTAGCCATATGACCTCTTGTGCGGTTACCGCCTCATCACAGCTCCTAAGCCCACGTGAGCAGTGCTCGGTGTGGGAAACAAGGAGCCGGATTCGGCTTTGCCTATCATATAAGGGTCTGATAGCTGGCATCGCCCGAAGGGAATCGCAACTCGAAGATATAGCAGGCAGGATGAACCACCACACTCAATGTTTGGGATCTACGAGGGTGGTGACAACGACAAAGGATAGCCACTGACCATGTTCGAAACACAGTGTCCTTATAGTGTGACCTGAAATGGGAACACAAATGAGCATCGACCGTTGACCATATTTGCAACGCGAGACTTGTATCAATTTGTTGCTCAACATCCTCAAGGGCGTTAGCCTGAAGTGGTAGGAGAGCCCTTAGGCCGAGCATCCATGCCAGTCGAGGGTCCTTTTGGATGTGAAAGATGATGAAGTCCCAATCAAAGGAGTGGGTGAAGCATAGCTGTGCCCTTGCATTTTAACGTCAAGCAGGGCGGTGAAAGTGATGGACATCTCCGGGGAGCAGGACGTATGGCAGGATCGAGATGAGCTCGACGTGAATTGGGGCAAAAGCCTGTACCATACCATGTGTCCCGACCCGAGGGGGAATTATGAAGTTTGGGTTGGGCCAACAGACGAAATGTTCGGGCGTTCCTACGTATCCCATGAGGATGGGAATCAAGCCGTACGTAGTTCTTAAAAGCCATTCAGTTTAACGTCGTGCGGTGAGAACGTGAGAGACTAGAAGAACGAGAAGGGAGCACAGGGTGCGATCACCATAATCCTGACATGAGCGGGGCCAAAGAAGCCTTCACTACGCCGTGTAAGGATCCTCCAAGAGGTCTACCCCAGGGGGGGAATAGTCAAAGAAAAGAGTTTGGGGGCTGGACTCAAGACGAAATGTTTGAGCGTTCCTACGTATCCCATGTGGATGGGAATCAAGCCATACGTAGTTCTAAGGGTGCAGTTTAACGTCTTGCAGAACGACATACAATTTAACGTCATGCGGGACGTCTTACAGTTTAAAGTCATGTAGGACCGGGCAGTTTAGGGTCGTGTGGGACCAAACAGTTTAGGGTCATGCCGGACCCACTGGCTCAGGCAAAGTATTGCTTGAGGAACTTGACATTGGTGGGAGAAGTTATACGCTCACCATCCATGGTTACCAGTGAGTACGCACCATTGGGGTAAACCTTGTGAACAACGAAAGGTCCTTCCCATTTGGGCTCCAACTTGGGTGGTTTCCTGTCAGGTATCATTGGTGTTCTGAGGGTCAATACCAAATCACCTTGCAGGAAAGAGCGGAGGCAAACCTTCTTGTTGAAGACTCTAGCTATCTTATTTTGACGCCTTTCCAGATTGTGTAGGGCACAGAGCCTATTTTCGTCAAGTGCTTCCAACCACTGCATCTGGGGGTCCTGACGTGGAGGCTCCGACGGTAAGATGACTCACCTGCAGGCCGTCGTCGTCATCTGGGGAGACAAGAGCAATGACCCTCCGATGTGCCACGTGGATAATCAGATCATCTTGCTCGGGTTCTGCAAGTGATGCAGCCAGGCCGGCCAGGGCGTCAGCTCGACCGTTCTGAGATCGAGGGACACGAGTAAATTCCGGCCGAGATGGGAATTGGGCCATTAGCTGGAGAGTACGCTCCAACAATGGTACGAGTTCTGGCTTTCTGACGACATAGTCACTGTTGATCTGCTTGATGACTAGTTCGGAATCCCCTTTCACATGCAAATGAGGCACATCAATCTTGAGGGCCAGCTCGAGGCCAGTGATGAGAGTCTGATACTCTGCCTCATTGTTGGTGCAGCCTTCTGACAACAGGAATGAGTACGGCAGAATGACTTGTGCCGGGGTAATAAAGACGATACCCAAGCCTACCCTGTTGAGCTTGGGATTATTGAGCCTCCTGCCGGTGGGGCTTCGGGAAACACCATCGAAGTGCATCTGCCAGCACGACATGACTTGGTCCACCGAGAGGATCGCCTCATCGGGGAAATCGAGATCCAGGGACTAGTCAGCATGGGCCGGATGGGCAGCAAGGAAGTCTGCCAATGCTTGCCCCTTAATAGCTTTATGAGGGACAAACCTGATATCGAATTGCTGGAGAATCACTGCCAACCGAGCGAGACGACCTGTCAACATGGGGCGGTTCAAAATGTACTTCAGTGGGTCTACCCGAGATACTAGCTGTACCTCGTGGTGCTGCAAGTAATGTCGCAATTTCTGTACTGCGAATACCAGCGCAAGACAACCCTTTTCGATGAGGGAGTATTTGGTCTCCGTATCGAGGAGCATACGACTGAGGTAGTAAAGATTGTTCTCAATCCCCTCATTGTTCTTCTGGGCGAGAAGGGTGCCGAGAGATCGTTCCAGGGCGGTCAAATAAAGGACTAATGGCTTTTCGGAGATGGGTGACATTAAGACTGGAGGTTGGAGTAGATACTGCTTGATTCCCTAAAAAGCAATATGACACTCTTCGTCCCATTCGTAAGCGGTGCATTTCTTCATGAGCCGAGAAAATAGCTTACACCTGCCAGCCAGGTTCGCGATGAATCGGTGTATGTAGGCTAAGTGGCCTTGGAAATCTTGAAGCTCTCGAATGTTGCTTCGAGGAGACATCTGGTTAATGACCTTGATCTTCTCTGGGTCGATCTCAATGCCCCTGTATCTGACAACGAAGCCGAGAAACTTTCCAGAGGTGACCCCGAAAGCACATCTCAATGGGTTCATCTTCAGGTGACGGGAACGGAGGAAGCCGAACACTTTCTCAAAGTCTTTGAGATGGTCCTGACGCTGGCGAGATTTAACCAGCAGATCGTTCACATAGCATTCCACCAACGTCCCAAGGATCGGCTTAAATATGCGATGCATAGCCCGCTGGTAGGTGACACCTGCATTCTTTAAACCGAAGGTCATGACTTGGTAACAGAAAGTACCTTGCGGCACCCTGAAGGCTATGAACTCCTCATCCTCGGGCGCCATTCAGATCTGGTTGTACCCGGAGTACCCGTCCATGAAGGAGAGGGCTTGGAATCCAGCTGTAGCGTCAATCAACAATTTCGTCACAGGAAGGGTAAAATCATCCTTCGGACCGTGACAAAACACTGATGTTGGGGCAAACGTGTGGTTAGCTTCCCGATTGTTGTTAAGGGGAATGAGGAATGAGGTGACATGATCCCACTGGGATGTGGCGGCCCGGGTAAGAATCAGGATGGATGATGGAGGGTTTAATGAAGTAGGTGGAGAATGAGATAGAGTCGACTCGAGGACGACGGTGATGTTGGGCTTGAGTCTCGAAGAGACCTCCTACGTATCCCCGTGGAAGGGAATCAAAGTCCGCGTAGTTCAATGGGATGATGAGATATTTGAGGAGGCGACCCTTGAGAATGGACGCATGGATGAGACCTGGAGGAAATAGAACCTCCAGGTTGGGTCATGACCTTCCCGATATACATAGGCTCGAGGGAGAGATCAGGATGAGACATGAGTGATGGGCTTGAACCTCAGGGAGGCTTCCTACGTATCTCCGTGGCAGGGAGTCAAAGTCCACGTAGTTCATCTGAAGACGACTTACTGTCGAAATGGGTTGACAACGGCTTACCGCTGAATGGGGTTGACAACGGCTTACCGCTGAATGGGGGATGCAGTTTAACGTCATGCAAGACGAAAAGTGGGCATGCAGTTTAACGTCATGCGGGACGAAGGTGGTCCGACGTGAAGGGGGTCGAAGCGAATGGGTGTTGGGCTTGAACCTCAGGGAGGCCTCCTACGTACCTTGCCTTGGCAAGGATCAAAGACCACGTAGTTCAGGAGGAGTGGGTGTCGACGTGAAGGGGGGTCGGAACCAATGGATGGTGGGAATCAAAGTCCACGTAGTTCATCTGAAGACAGTTTACCATTGAAATGGGTTGACAACGGCTTACCGCCGAATGAGGGATGCAGTTTAACGTCGTGCAGGACGAAAAGGGGGCATGCAGTTTTAATGTCATGCAGGACGAAGGTGGTCCGACGTGAAGGGGGTCGGAGCGAATGGGTGTTGGGCTTGAACCTCAGGAAGGCTTCTTATGTACCTTGCCTTGGCAAGGATCAAAGACCATGTAGTTCAGGAGAAGTGGGTGCCGACGTGAAGTGGGGTCAGAACCAATGGATGGTGGGCTTGAACCTCAGAGAGACTTCCTACGTACCTTGCCTTGGCAAGGATCAAAGACCTCGTAGTTCAGGTTGGGTTTGGTGAACCGACGTGAAGATGGTCGGGACCAATGGGGTGTTGAGCTTGAACCTCAGGGAGGCTTCATACCTCGCCTTGGCAAGGATCAAAAACCTCGTAGTTCATATGGTGGGAACCGACGTGAAGGGGGTCGAAGCGATCAGGTGTTGGGCTTGAACCTCAGGGAGGCTTCCTACGTACCTCGTCTTGGCAAGGATCAAAGACCTCGTAGTTCAGGTGGGTCTGGGGCTTACACTCTAGGCTGTCCGGAGAAGATGTCACGGTCGATGCTTGCTCTAAGCCCACGTGAATCATACTCGGTGTGAGAAACAAGAGACAACAAAGACCTGGCGATCACGTCGCGAAAGGTGCGTCCGTGGGAAGTGGAGTGGGGCTTACGCGTATTTAGCGGCCCAAAAAAGGAAAAAGGGGCTTACGCGTGGTCTGCAGCCCAAAGAGGAAACAGGGGCTTACGCATGGTTAGCAGCCCAAAGAGATGGAGATTGGGACTTACTCCAGGGTGGAGGCCTAGGTGGTGACAAAGCCCAGCGGGAGAGGGATTTGACACCCAGGAAAAGAGGAGCAGGGGTGCTGCCTCCTGCAGGAAACGCTAGAGGCTTACATCAGGGTGGGTGCCCTTTTCCCGCGGACATACGCCACTCCGATAAGGAGGATCTCATTCCATGTGAGGAATGATCTCGCTCCCGTGGAGACCAGTGGACGTAGAGAATGTCCGAGACGAGGAACCCCGCGTATGAGGCACGGGGCGAGGCCACAGTTTAACGTCATGTGCTGAGGACGATGGTGCTTGGCAGTTTAACGTCCTGCAGCTCGGACGAGATGGGTGTGCTCCGCACCCCTATGACTTACATAATCGATACCCGCCCGCCCTTGAGGGAAGGAAGGCATCGACAATGCCATGATTGGGGGGTGTCGAGAGGTGATCCCATTGGGGGTCCACGTTAGCGTGACTATGCGAAGAAGCAATAGCCGTTAACGTGCCTATGCGAAGAAGCATGAAGCATGAGGCAAAGTAACACAACGGAAAACATCGCCCAAAGGACTTTGAAATTGCTCCGTGCAAACCTGAGGGGCCACACGGGAAAAGAGCGCGTGGCGCAGGTGTGTCGCGCGTAAGAGAGGCTCGAACAAGGTGCCTCAAGATGAGGGCAGCACATGGAGCGCGCATAAGAGAATGAGCCGAGGCAAGATAGGAGGTCCGTGTGTAAGATGCACGGTTTGCGCGCAAGACGAAGAGGTTGCGCGCAAGAGGTACGGGAGGCGCGCAAGGAGGGGTAGCGTGCAAGACGGACGATTTGCGCGCAAGTTGGACCGGTGGCGTGCAAGACCGGGGGGTTGCGCGCGAGACGGATGGTTTGCGCGGAGGTTGGACGGGTTGCGTGCAAGAGCGCCTGACGTAGATGGAATGCGCGCAAGATGGGACCCCGTGCGCGCAAATAACTTCGGGAAGAAACGAAAGTCACGAGGATCAGAGGGCCCGTCCGAAGGCGCCCCCGGGGGACCTATCACACAACAACCAATACCTGAAGGCCATGGGTTTTTCGCGCTGTCGCGGAAGACAGGGATTTCGCGCAGCAGAGTGTCGCTTCGTCTTCGGTTACCGTTCCTGAAGGGCGGGGATACAGTTCGTTTTATAGCCGGAGTCCTCGGAGTGGCGCGCAAACTCCGGTCGGTCGTCGGCTTGGGCGCGCAGAGGGGGCTGGGCGCGCAAACGCCCACTCGACGTTGCCTTGTGCGCGGAAACGGGGCCGGGCGTGCAAAGCCCCGTTTGACATCGCCTTCGGCGCAGAAACGGGTTGGCCGCGCAAACGCTTGTTTGACGTCGCCTTCGACACGGAAACGGGGCCGGGCGTGGCCAGTCGCGGAGGACGGTGCGTTGGTCGCGGAAGGGGAGGCCGACGCGCAAGGGTTTGCGTGCCGAAAGTCCTCTTGCGCGCGTCTCCCCAATCTTGCGCGCGCCCGCCTTCCGGGCCCTGGAATCTCCTCTTTTTTGTCCCGGATTCATTCATTGCTCCTTTATCCGCCCGATGCGGCTCTTCTCCAAATTTCGGCGTCATCACACCCTGCCCAGGTCTGGAGGTTTTGATGTCATCTTTGTAGCAGTAGATCGACTCTCCAAGTATGCTCATTTCCTCCTGTTGAAACATCCATACACGACTGCTAAGGTGGCAGATGCTTTCTTTTGGGTGGTTGTCCATTTGCACGAAATGCTTGTTTCCATTGTCAGTGATAGAGATTCTGTTTTTCTTGGTTAGTTTTGGTCTCAGCTGTTTTAGTTACAAAGAACCAAATTGCACTTTAGCTTTGCCTACCATTCACAAACGGATGGCCAAACTGAGGTCGTTAATCACTGTTTCGAGACATATCTACGTTGCTTTGTAGGGGAGCAACCAAAACGTTGGTCGTATTGGATACTATGGACAAAATTATCATACAATACAACCTGACACACTTCGATTAAAACCACTCCCTTCGAGGTGTTCTATGGACGTAAACCGCCAATAATACTCTAATACCCCGCATCTGAAGTTCATGTCGTAGTTGTTGCCAATGCCTTGTTGGACCGGGATGAGGCTCTGAAGCAGCTCAAGCGTCACCTTGCCCATGCCCAAGACATCATGCGACAACAAGCAAACACGCACCGACGCCCGATCAACTTTTTGGTTAGCGAACTGGTCTATGTTAAACTCCGTCCACACAAACATCACTTCCTAGTTTGGTGAATCACTCAAAAGTTATCTCCATGTTATTATGGGCATTTCACCATCCTCTGACAGATTGGACCGGTGGCTTACCTGCTTGACCTGCCCCGGACAACCCGGATACACTGTCTTTCATGTTTCTCAGCTTAAATGGGCGGTGGGCCAACATGCAAGACCAACCACTCTTCCTCCCGATCTGGACGGGGATGAACCCTAGTTGCCAAAACTTGAAACGATTCTGCCTTGGTGATATCAGCTTCAGGATGGTGTGTTTCAACCCTATTATCTGATTCAGTGGCAGAGCCAAACATTCGATGATGCTACCTGGGAGGATGAATTTGTCCTCAAGAATAAATTTACTGCTTTTAGTCTTGCGGACAAGACTAAATCTGAAGGGGTGGCCAGTAATAGAGCCCGAGACCTTCCAGGAGAATGAAAAGTTTATTCTAGAAAGGGAAAAGTTGTCCTTTTAGGGGGAGCCAGTTTTTAGGCCACGTGGGGGAGTGGGACATGTGCAGTTGTTTTAAGGGGATGTGTGGGTGTACTGTGGGATTATCTTTTCTGTTTTGAGGAGTGTGATATCTGTATTTTATGCATACATTTTAAGGTGTTTTAATAGATTGATTTCTGTATTTAATTGATGAATCTTTCCAATTGTTGTACGGTTTGACTTGTTTTATGTTTTATGGTAGGATACAACCTATCTTTGGAAAACGGACAAAAAGAGACGGATATAGGAGCTTAAAGACACTTCGCGCCGCGAGGATCGTGGTGAGACATTGGATTTTTGAAGCTGGATTGCGACTGAAGAACCTTAAAATTCACATTTACGCGTCTTGTATTTTCATCACACGATGTGAGTTCATCAGGAGGAGCCGCCGCCATTGCAAGTCGTGACATTTTACACGCCGTGAAAAGCCATTACACGATGTGTAGGGAATACACGACATGAAAGATTGAAACAGAGGAAGATACGGAAAAACCGCTTATGACGTGGATTACATGTCGTGAGCATTTTGGGAAACTGAAAAGTAAAGATGCTGGCGACCAAGGGTTTGATGAAACCCTTATAAAACTATGCCTCGACCTCACCTTCAAGAACGTTTGGAACCGAGGGGAGTCGACAGACCACCTCTCTTGAAAGACAACACCAGATGATGTAAATATTACAACACAATTGAAATCCTTTGTAAGTTTACTGATGGATATAAGGTTAAAAGGACTGCGAGACGCATGTGACACAGATGACAGGTGAATATATGAATTCAGGGAGCATGTACCAAAGCCCGCAATGGGGATAGTGGAGCCATCAACTACGGTGATGACTGAGGAACCAGTATAAGGACAGTAAGAGGACAACATACCAGCATCATTGGTGATGTAGTCGGAGGCACCTGAGTCTAGCATCCAAGCAGGGGAGTGACGACCGACGAAGGCAGCAGAACCACCAGAGTGGGCAAGAGAAGCCGAAGACGAACCTGGTATAGAGGGGGTCTGAGGATCGTGAATTATCCGGAGGTCTGCCATGGAAAGGTCCAGAGATGGAGGAAGAGCTGCGGCTGACGAGGAAGCATCCTGGACTGCTGTCTTACCGTGCCGCGATTGCTGAGATGGGCGTCCATGAAGAACCTAACAACGGTCGATCAGGTGGCCGAGCTTTCCACAGTGCTGATAAAGGAGACGAGGACGATCCTCCACACGGCCACGTCCATGAGTGCTTGAGGAGCGTCCACTGCCACGATCGAAGAGGGCAGAGTGATCGATGATGGGGGTGGGCGGGGGAAGAGCCCGATGGGCCTTGCCCAGACGATGATACACCTGTGGAATTTCCAGCGTAGATGGGTTGGCGAGCATCTCGGTAGCCGTCGTCGCATACTCAAGAGCGAGGCCATTGAGAAGACTAAAGATGCACAGTTGGTCTCGCTGGACCATTGCTTCCTCCGGTGTCTGGGGAATGGGCCAAAACTCAACCAACTCATCCCAGAGAGCTTTCCATTTTATGAAGTACGCCGAAAAGGGACGATCCTGCTCTCTGAGAAACGACAGGCGCTGAAGAACATCGGAGACCTGAGCTAAATTATTGGTCTCAGAATACAGTATGTTCAAAGAATTCCAGAGTTCCTTGACCATATTTGCGGTCCGAGTGACGTCTTTGACGGAGCGATCCATGGAATTGAATAGCAAGACAACGATTTTTCTATCAACAAGCTTCCAAGGACGGTATTTGGGATCAGGAGATGCTGGTGGAGGATCCTCGAGGTGAAAATCAAGGTCCATGACTGTCAGTGACATCAACACGGTCTTCCGCGAGACCGAGAAGTTGGTGGAGTCGAGCCACTCATCAACGAGGCGGGTGGAGGCTGTGATCATTGGGGGCAGAACAGAAGAGGTTGCCATTGGAGCGTCAAACCTCTGCAGAAGAGGGCGGGATCAACGGTGTGCTGTGGAGAGCGGGACCGGTATGTGGCAGCGGAGACCGAGATGTGGTGGTGAGAGGCCGCAAAGAGGCAGGGCCAGTTGAAGCCGGGAAGCCGCAGGGAGTCGGGGAATGCTGCAGGGAGGGGCGCTGGGGAATGCCGTAGGAGGCGGGCTGGGAAGCTCCGCAGGAGGCGGTTCCGGGCGGTCGCGAGCCGGGAGGTTGGGAGTGCGCTGCAGGGAGGGACGACGCTGGAGGGCCGTGGGAGATGCGTTGACGGGAGTCGGGAGGGGAGCCGCGTAGGTCGGGAGCCGCGAGTCGCGGCGGACAGCGGGAGGCACGTCGGGATGCCGCGGGAGGAGGAGGGTCGAGAGTCGTGGCTGGATCCCGTCGGGAACGGGAGGCGTGACCTAGGCGGGAGGGCTAGGAGCCGAAGGGCGTCGGGAATCCGTCGGGAAGAGGGTCGGCGAGCGAGAGCCGCGCGCAGGGAGCCGCGCAAGGAGGCGGGAGATGCGTGAGGAGGGCGGGGCTGACGCGCGCAGCGAGGATGGGATGTCGGGGAAGGAGGCCCAGTAGGGGGGAGATACGCCGGGAGGGTAAGGGCCGGGCAGAACCAGGAGGGCAGGGGCCGGACAGAACCAGGAGGGCAGGGGCCGGACAGAATCGGGAGGGAGGGCAGGGGCGGGGCCGGACAGAACCGGGAGGCCGCAGGAGAGGGCCGCACAAGATAAAGAGGCTACAGAAGAGGAAAAATAACCTAACCCTCTGATACCATGTAGAGGAGGAATTCTCCTTACCTCAAGGTGAGGCGGAGACCTTCTTTTATAGATTGAGAAAAAGGAATACGTGATGGAGTATTCCGATGTAGGACTCGGAAATACCCAGAATAATAAAAACAGGGTTTAAGAGTTTCCATTTGTCCTCGATCATCCTTGTACACCGCCGTGAAGTTTTCAAATTGATGTTGAAGTTGCTTGATTTTTTCCATGCAAATCGGCTCCTATACCTACTTGGTATAGGGATCTTGTATTTCTGCCACTTCTACCCATGTTTGCAGTTGACTTCAGTCTCAATTAAGAGAGAACCCAACGATCTCTTGGTTATCAAATAACCGGTGTAGTTTTTGGACAAAAACAGCCTGCCCTTTTTTATTTCTTTCCACTTATATATACAGACACAACAGTTACAAAAGGGCACAACAGTTACACACAACAGAGACGCAGCAGTCACAAAGAGCAGTTACAAACAACAGTTGCAACAAAAAAAATAACTACCCATTGCCAGGACAATAACACAACATAAACACTTCTAACATGCACATACTGCACTAACCCTAGCTTATATATTCGTATTCTTTTTCTTCCTTCGCGAATAAACTCACTGAAAATGAAGAACCACAACACTCTCCCTCTCCAAAAAGTGTTTCCCAAGGAGTGGAGAAGATTGTCCATTTCTTACACGTGTTAGTTTTAGCATATCATTACAGCCTAATTCATGATATTCTTTGACCAAAGATATACCGAAATACAATGTTTTTGTGTTATTATTTAAATTAAATATATTGGAGTTTTCATTTTTCTAGGTTGAGGAATTTTTTTTTTGTTTTTTAACTTGGCTTCTATCCCTGCAGCAAGGGTGGGGGGAGAATACATATTATTGTAAATAGCTTATGCTCTTATATAAGCCTATTTTATAATGTAAATTTCAATGCACCATAGTGAAATGCTAACCATAGTCATCATTCCAATCATGGTAGTTATTATTCTATCTTTTTTCACAACAATGTTTAACGATAAAAGTCATTGATAAATGTAACCTTATGGGTAAAATAAGTTGGTTGAATTTTACATGTGGCGTTGCCTTGCGTACTGGAAATAAGTTTGGAAAACATGGACTTTAGGAATTGATGCTTCTGTTTTAAGCTGTGGTTATCCATCCTTGTTTTAATCCTTATTCAATGCTAGAATTTCTTGTCTCTTTCACAGCTGTGGGCAATGTGTTCTGTTCCTCTTGGATGCTTTATTATTTCATGCAAATCTTGCTTCTTGGGTAGAACATTTGCAGTTTACCCTTGCATTTTTTGTTGCCATGCTTGATTTTGGATTGGGTTTTGATTTTTTGATCTTGTGTGTATTTGATTGCAGCATATGTGTTCTTAGTTCTTGGTTTTTCATTGTTTTACAGGAAAATTTTATTTCCCTTCAATTTTTGTGTGATTATTGTTGATTTTTGTTGTTGTCAAAACTGACACCCCGTCTGGGGTCAACTGCAATTTGTATGCAGCCCATATGTTTACCCAGTTTATTGTTTTACAGATAGCATGTGTAATTGCATGGTTTCCCACAACATTTTACTCTGCATGCAGGTTTGGACATCCATATTTGGCTTTCTTGATGTTCATACCATTCTCACTTGTTGGATTGCTGATCCCCAGAATTGTTTGGAGTTGCTTTCCCCTTTCCCAAGGTGCTTCAGCTCTCAAAAAGTCCAAAGAGGTTCAGTGTTTTACCTAAGAATTGTTTTTTCTCTTTTCTTTTCTCTGTTCTTGATCTTTTTTAGAGTGGGTAATGATATTGAAAAAATGTTTTGAATTACTTTTGAGGTACTTCTCCTAAAAATTGGTCATGGAATTCTAAATTAAAGTTAGGATTTGGGAAGGATCTAGGATGGTCTTTATCAGTTGATTCCCTTCCTCATGAATGCAGATATAGCTTTCATCCTAATTGGATTTATTACTTTTGCTCTGTTATTTGAATTCTAATTTACAAATGGAAACATGTCACTGTCACTTACAGACTTATATTAACTTGCTCAACTCTTGCAGGGGCTACGTAATGAGGCAAGGTTTTGGGGTGCATTTGGATTTTATGCCTTCCTAACTCTGGTATGTAGTCTGGATCCTGTTATTGATCAAATAGAATTTATATGGGTTTACTGTTGGTCTTAGTGCTCTTGCTATCTTCCTCTGCCTATGGGGTGAGCTGTTCAAAGGCCTCTCGCTCCGTTGGTTATCAAGGAAAATTCTAGGCACTTGGTTTACTGAAAGTACTTGGGATCTCAATTCCTCAAACTTTAAATATCTAAAATGATTTGTGCGGAATCAGGTTTATACTCTGGCTGGGTTGAGTGGTGGTTTCTTGGCGTTCTTCTTGTCAGCTAGTATGCTGCCTGCATGGATCTGCTCCTGTGTAGCTGTAAAAGCTTATGGTCAGCAATCAATCAGGTGGAATTTTTAGTGCTCAACATCATATATATATTTAATGCGATCTTGTTGAATTCAACCTGCTTTTCTTCTGATTTTTCTATTTGAAGAACACAAGAAATATTTGGTGGGTAGTGTTACGTGCCATGAAATACAGTCATTCTTTCCAGGAAATGTTCCTTTCTTCATGCATCGCAAACCATAAGGCACGTCTTTATTAATATCTGGTTCTAGTTTACCATCCAGAATAATGGGACGAGGTTTATGCAGATGATAATTATTTTATCGTTGGAGAGGATTCCAAGAAAATTTGAGTTGAAAATGATTGGTGTTTGGAGGGGTGCATTGCAGTGCTCTTCAGAAATGCAACTTTCTTTAGTGGAAAATTCTTAAATCAAATCCTTCAGCATATTCATCTCGTGGTTGCTAAATGTTTACGCTAAATTACTAGAAGTCACAATCTTCAGATTTTAATCAAGATGAGCTGTGTGCTGCTCCCATAATTCATATATTTTTGGTGCATTGAGGCCTCACGAGTTGTTTTCTGCAGGTCAACATTATCATATGTTGTTCCCCTATTACCATGTCTTGCATATTCTGTCTACTTTAGTGGGTTTCTTGTCCAATTCGTGATTGAAAAGATGGGGATGATGGGTTCTCTTCCGCCACCCTATGGTTAGTTTTACTTAGTTTCTATATTTTCTACAGCTGATAAGATGTTTTCAGTTTCTGCCTTGAGAATTCTCAATTTGTTAAATATTCTGAAATTTGTTTTTTTAAGGCACTGACCCGGAATGGGCTTCATGGGGTTTGTCTTGTTGGGCGGCCCACCCATAGCCAATTGTTTACGTATCGGAAACTTAACATGATACGAGTGCCTGGGTTATGTGTTTGACATAATTGAGTCCATTTGTGATGTCCACATGCAGTTGTGGGAATCTCATTTTTGTACTTCATAGGACCTTTTGATCACCTGCTCATTGCCAGACCTATGTTCTAGGACTCTTGTTTTAACTAGATGGCATTTGTTTTGACTTTTTCATAAATAGTGTTCTTACCCAGGGCTTCGGATTTTTTTTAATCATTGGTAGTTGATGGGTGAGTGCCATGGACCCAACTTTCCAAACCACAGCTGGTCCTAAAACCGACGAAACTCGAAGCTGTGGATAATATATATTTTTACATATTAAAGCCTCTATCCTTTTTGTGTGTTGGAGTTTACACTAACACTAGGTCTCATTAAGGTTCAAAAGACGACTACATGTTCCTCTACTTTCTAACTCTACGATGAAGAATACATTCCCATTGAGCTAAGCTTGTTTATAAACTGGTTTCATAAAACAGTAATCATACATGGACCATGTGACACTCCCTGTATCATTTTACCGTGGGGACTTGTGAGCGGTGAATTTAGTTTTTCCATTCATGCATTACTGAAGCTCAAGTAGCAGCCATGAAATAATAATCATAAGTGTACTATTTCATAAAATAACAAAACCATGAGTAGCTGCCATAAAATAATAATCATACATGAAGCTCAATAAAGACTTGCACAATAACCAAATGCAACAACAATATAAATTAAGTACAGTCATTGCAAACATAAATAAACAAATAATTTTTACTGTGTTATAATTAGGGGGGCAAAGATTTGTTTAAATTATATCCAAATCTATTTTTTTTTTAATTTCTAAGTTCAATATCAGTATCCATTATGTTGCATTACTTCATTAATAGGCAATTCTTATTAATTCATCATTTAATATTTAAGTTCTCTTTGAAAGTATTAAAAAAAGCAATAAATATTATAAAAATTTATATGATTGAGGGTTATAATTCTAATTCATTTTTCACCAATCTAAATTATCAAATGGTATATGTTATTTTATTTTTAATTTTTTAAGTAAAATCTTAGGCATATTTTTGTTGCTTAGGTGTTCCGTTATCTGGTTTCTCATCCAATACCTAACCAAAGACATTGATTATTTACCAAAATCAAACTTAAATTCACCAAAACCAATCTAAATTAACCATTCAATCATTTTCAAGTTGGTTTTCAATTAACCTTTCGACTAACCTTCCAATTGCCCACCCCTATTTGTAATTCTTCAAGCACATCTCTTACACATTCCCTGTCTAACCCTCCTTTGTCTGAATCCATACTTGGGATTTTCCTCTCGGCCCCCCTACAACCAACTCACCAAGTGCATCAGTGTAACTGAGAGCCTATCTCTCTTGACCCCATTTACTAGTACCCTAGGTATCGTCTCTTTCCTGCACTCCAAATTTAGCCTCCTCAAAGGATAAGGTCCATGCTTAGGATCACTCTTGAGATTTGCCTCTGACTAGATCATAGGTTACTACACCATGCTTGTGATTCTTTGTTTAGATTCCAACCTTAGTCCCATACATAAGGATTCATATCGGACCCGGAATTCCTTGCCTATGAATTCCAAAAGGCCACCACTAGCTGCGGTATGTGAGTTGGTGGCTCACTTCTCCTATTCCAGCGACATTCTTTGTTGTTGGGCTAAGAAACCCATCCCGGTGGTGTCGTGGTCTCAATGACACTATTCTATTGACGATCCATGATGCAGGACTCCATGACTTTATCTTGGCAATAACACTGTCATAGGGCTCAATGGAATTATCCTGATGATAATGCCTATCTCTAGGCTCAACAACCCTATCTTGACATCAATCTTTGCTGAGGGCCTGCACAACCCTTTTTTGGTGACGCCATAAACCATGGTTATAGGGCTTATTGACTTTGTCCCGATGACAATCTTTGTCCCTGTAGTCCTGTCTTTCCTACCTCTAACTAGCACATGGGTGAACAACACGACCTACCGTATAGGGACCTCATAAGGTGTCATCTGTATAGTTGTCTGAAAGTTGTTATTATTAGCAAATTCAGCAAGAGGTATATGTTTCTGCCAAGAACCTCCAGAATCAAGGACGCATGCTCGGAGCATGTCCTCTAATATCTGAATCGTACGCTCGGACTGACCTTCGGTCTGTGGGTGATAGGCTGTGCTCGAAGCACCTTTGAACCCAATGTCTTCTGCAACCTCTGCCAGAACCGCGACGTGAACCGAGTGTTCCTGTCCGACACAATAGAATAGAGAACACCATGGAGTCGTTTAATGTCTCGGACGTAAAGCCTCCCAAACTCGTCCATTGAAAGGGTCTCTCTAATAGGGTAGAAAGTGAGAAACCTTGGTCAACCTGTCAACGATCACCCATACTGCGCCACATCCTCGAGGTGATCTCGAGAATCCCTTCACGAAATCTATGGTGACATCGTCCCGTTTCTACCCCGAAGTGGGTAGAGGATGTAAAAGTTCAGCCGACTGCTGGTGTCTTCACTTGTTGATAGGTGGAATATCGAATAACGAAACCAGTTATCTCCCGTTTCATACCAGGCATCTAGTACTGGCAGCGTAAATCACGGTACATCATGGTAAGGTCGGGATGTACTGCCCAAGCAGAGACATGAGATTCTCATATCAACTCCTCACGTATGTCCGTAGGTACCCAAACGCGTCCATGAAAGCGTAAGATCTCATCCCTATCAACGACCCAACCAGGTGGTGGGTCCTTGCATGAAACACTCACCCATAGGACCAAGCCCTCGGGATTTGAAAGCTGCCTCATCTTCACTCCAGAAGTGAAGAGATTACTGATAACGCAACAAGTACAGGCTGCCCATAACGATCCTGTACTTTCAAATGCATCTCAAAGAATAAGGCCATCAATCACCAGTTGCTATTGGCCTCCTGAACGACCTGTGATTGAGTCTTTCAGCCCAGAGGCGCCAGCCACTTCATTGCCCTTCCCGGGCATATAAGCAAACTCAAAGTCGAACGACTGCAGGTATTCAACCTATTTTCGATGTCTGAGATTCAAGTCACGCTGCATGAAGATGTATTTAAGACTTTTGTGGTTCGTGTAAACAATGAATCTTTCTCCCAACCAGTAATGCCTTCAACAATGCATGGCATGAACAACTGCTGCCCACTCGAGATCATGTGTTGGGTAATTCTGCTTATGAGGTCTCAACTGACGAGACCTGTACGCCACGACTTGATCTCCCTGCATCAGAACGACTCCCAGCTCGATGCTTGATTTATCATAATATACCGTATAACTTCTGTTCGGCTCTGATTGAATCAGGATCGGCGCTGAAGTCAATCTTCCTTTTAGGACCTGGAAGACTTTCACAGGTTTCTGACCCTATAAACTTAACACTGTTTTTAATCATGCCCGTAAGAGGTGCTACATGGCGTGAAAAGTCCTGAATAAAGCGCCTTTAATAGTCAGCTAGCCCCAAGAAACTTCACATCTCAAAGATGTTCTTGAGCTGGTCCCACAAAACCACGACTCTCGGCTTCTTTGGGTCCACTGATACTCCTGCCTCTGAGATGATGTGACTCAGGAAGTGGACTTTATCAATCCAGAACTGACGATTTGTGAGGATAGCATACAACCTGTGCTCTTTCAGCGTACTTAAAACGATATTAAGATATTTGACATGATCGTGTTGAGTCTGTCATTACACTAAGATGACATCCACGAAGACTACCACCAAAGAATCTAAATACAGGTGGAAAACCCGTTTTATCAGAGCTATAAAAACTGTCGGCTCGTTCGTAAGTCCTACTGACACGACCAAATACTCGTACAAGCCATATTTACTACGGAATGTTGTGCGTGTTATATCTAAAGGCCCGACGCGCACCTGATGGTAGCCCGATGTCAAATCAATCTTTGAGAAGACCTTGGCTCCTCGGTGCTAGTTGAAGAAATCATCTATGCAAGGTAATGGATACCGCTTCTTGACCGTAAGCTGATTCAATCGGCGATAATCCACACATAGTCGAAAGGTTCCATCCGCCTTCTTGGCAAAAAACACGAGTGAACCCTAAGGTGAAACACTGGGCCGTATAAACCCTTTGGCCTCCAGGTCTTCCAACCGTCTCTTAAATTCTTGAAGCTCAGTAGGTGCCATCCTGTATAGAGGGACGAACACTAGTGCTGCTCCTGACTCTAACTCAAAAGAAAACTCTACCTCTCTTTTAGAAGGTAGTCCAAAAAAGTCATCAGGGAAGACGTCTTTGAAATGATCCACTACAGGAGGGAAGTCCGACTGACGTGTTCCCTGATCATCAAGAAAGAGGCTAGCAATCTGGGCTGTCACTCCGCCCAACCCACGATGCTCTGGTTCTGCTCGAGCTGCTTGAACATCCCATTCACTTTTATGAATACTACAACTGCCCTCTTGTGATAAAAACAACACCCTCCGACGATAACAATCAATATGAGCATGGTGAGAAACCAACCAGTCCATCCCGAAAATGATATCAAAACCTGTCATTTCAAGGGCAAAGAAATTTCATACGAAACGATAACCGTCTATCTCAAGGGCACCCTACATCAGTGTACACTTTCTGATCGCACTCCCAACAGAGTATCTAGGGTCTTAACACCACAAATGTATTCAATCTCTAGCCCAAGGCTTTCTATAATCGCCACAGATATAAAAAATGCAAAGCGCCCGCATCAAATAAGGCAGATACAAGAGTAGAGGCTACTAAAATCGTACCTCGAACTGTAGAAGGCCCGACGCTCTGCTTCTACGACACTTGCTATACTGCATGTAGCTAACAGATCCATGGCCCTAAGCTACAACTTGATTACCCTGAGGAGACCCGCTTTGTTGGCACTGCATCTCATAAGTTTGACTTCTATGACCATGTCCACCTTCCCGGCCCGATCGGCCGGTAGTATTCCGGCTTTTTGCTTGATGTGGAGCTGCAGATTCTGTTCCCGAATGTGGGGTCGGTGCAGATCCTCTCTCACTCGACACTAGAGGAAAAACTCTACAAAAATGCCGAAAATGACCCATCTTGCTGCAATCTCGACACTCAATTGTGTCCTTGGTACACTGGTGCTTCTTATTGTCTGACCTACCACACTGATGACATACAACACTGTTAAATCAGAAATCCCTCATTCCTCAAGGTGAGGAGAGGGCCTTCATTTATAGAAAAGAAAGAGGAAGTTACAAGGAAAGTTACAAAGGAAGTGGGGCAGAAAGTTACACATACTCCAACACTCCCCCTCAAGCTAGGTGTACCTAGGTTGGACACATAATGAAAAGAAATCAACAAAACAGACGCTAACACTCCCCCTCAAGCTGGACATGCCCAGCTTGATGACAAAACAAGACAAAGAAAAAATAAAAGATAAAAGCGGCAAGGATGATGCTCCCCCTCACGATCGCAGCTCCTCCTCAAAATGAGGGATGGATGAGGATGCGGGCGCAGCAGAAGAAACCACTCAGACCGACCGGTTGACGGAGCGCCAGGAATGCCGCACTAGTGGGGCCGGTCGATGAAACGTCGGGAAATCCAAACTAGCACCGGGAAAACCGCACTTGCGGGGCCGGCGGCGGGAGGCGGGGATTCCGCCGAAGTGTTGCGGGATCTGGTGGCGCCAACGGGGCCCAAATCCTAGGTGGTCGAGCTGCTGCACCAGCGAATTGACATGCCGACGGATAGAGATGCGGCTTCCGGGAGTCGCCGGGAGATGCCGGCGAGGCGGGGATGCCGCAGGAGGTGTCGGAGAGCCGAAACTGAAGTTGGGAAGCCGCTGGGAGAAACGGGAGCCGGCTGGCTGCCGGAAGAGAAGCGCAGGAGGAGGCCGGCGAGGGAGCAGGAGGCTAGGAGGCGGCGCTGGAAGCCGGAGGAGGTCGCCGGCGTGGAGGGGCCGGCAAGGGTGGAGGCCGGTTGCAGGAGGCCGGCTGTCGAAGATCGCCGACAGGGGGAAGATTGCCGGGGATGGGAGCCCGCTGGTGAAAGAGAGCAGCCGGGCAAGGGAGTCGCGTGCGGAGGCGCTGGAGAGTCGCGCTTGGAGGCCGTTGGTGAAGAGAGCAGCCGGGCAAGGGAGGTCGCGGCTGGAGGAGCGGGGCCCGTTGGAGGAGCCCGCAGGGAGCCGCGGGCACAGGAGGCCCGCCGAGAATCGCGGCCGGAACCGCCTCCGGGAAGAACCGTCCACGGGATCTGCAGGAACCAACTGTTCTCGCTGGGAGATGCGGGAGTGGTTGTGGCGGTGAGAGCGGGCCGGCATGCGCAGGGAGGAGGGCCGTCGGGAGAGAGGGCCGCCGGACAGAGCCGTCGGGATGGGAAATCCGCCGGGAAGGGATTGCCGGCAGGGGGCGGCGGAGGGAGCCGGATAGCGCAGCGGGAGGGCGTCGGGAAACCGCAGGAGGGAGCCGCGCGGGAGGAGTTGCTACGCGCCGAATGGGAAGGGAGACCCGCTTGGGAGCCGCGCAGGGCAGAGGTGGAGGGGCGGCGGCTGTAACCCTACGGGAATTTAAGGCCGCCGCCCCCCACGGGGGAAAAGCAAAGAACCCTAGATAGAGAGGGTGGGGGGAAATTGGAGGGAGGGTTGGAACCCCTCTGATACCATGTTAAATCAGAAATCCCCCCATTCCTCAAGGTGAGGAGAGGGCCTTCATTTATAGAAAAGAAAGAGGAAGTTACAAGGGATGTTACAAAGGAAGTGGGGCAAGAAGTTACACATACTCCAACAATACAACTGTCAGTGCGCGTCGTCTGATTGCCGCTGCCTCCGCGAGTAGACTTAAGGCGACATTTCCTGCCACTAGACGAACCGTTTCCCTATTCTGGTGCTGAACTGCCCTGACTCACACTGGCAGCTTCCATCAGGTTCCGCTCGGTGATAAGGGTCTGGTTCACTATTTTAGAAACAATAGTTAATCGGAAAACATTCAACTGGGTTCAAATGGCGTACACAAGCCCATCCTCAAATCGGCTCGCTGTTGCCATGATAGATTTTTGCCCCAACAGAAGAACCAGAATCGACGACTTTGTAAAATATATAAGGAGTATTAGAATTACAAAGGAAAAGAAGAAGAAAGAAGAAGACAATGCGGGAGAGACTCCCGCCCAAACCCGTAGGCCGATCCCAGGCCAGAAGGCCGAACTAACTTCATATTCTCCTCTTCCAAGATAACCCCCTTCCCCTGTTTATATAACCCCTCTCCCCCTAACAAATTGATGACATAAACCCTCTCATTTGCCTACACGTGGAACCCATTGCCCCCCCCCCCCAAACAAACTCAATCACTGTAGGTCTAACAAACTAACGACATAACATGTCTCTATCACGCTAACTTGTCACTAGCAAGAGTCGGTGCGAAGCGCTAAAGCTCAGTAATAACGGACATAGCATCCTGCTGTAGATACATATTATCTAGCGCGGTCCGCTCTCAAGGTCTGTGGAAAGAAGTAATCGTAGAAGGCCGTTTGGATTTCTCTTAAGACCATATTTCGATGACGATCTACCTGCTTAATAACATCCCACCAACGCTTGACAGAGTCACTAAGCATATAAGTCGCGAGCTTGACCCTCCTCTCTGGAGGTGTCTTTAAATGCTCGAAAATAGATAACATGTCTTCCAACCATGATTCAACAGTCTGAGGGTCACCTTCCCTGGAAAAGGTAGGAGTTTGCTATTGCTGGATCTCTCCCGTCAACTTTGCCATAGTAGGGCCAGGTCGTGAGGCTCCCTGCATAGACGACATAAATTGTAGGAAGCCCTCTCGAAATTGAGCATCAGCACCCATATCAGGAATAACAAGAGGTGTCGCAAGTGGCACTACAAAAGGGAATACCGATGGCTCAGGGCTCACCACCTCTGGATCATGGTCATTGCCGTCTTCCCGACGCTTGACCCGAGGCCGTCGTGGTGACATATTTCTACAATCGTCAAACACACGCCTCAGAACAGAATTCGATAACAGAAAGATCATAGATAGAGAAAATAGGACAACTACATAGACTTCCTATATAAAAGTCAACACCCATCTGCTTGTTTCTAAAGCTAGGTCTAGGTAGCTTTAGAAGACCATAAGAGTCACAAGAGACGCTCCCTACTACCCACCACCGAGGTCGGGTCAAGGTCAAGCTCTGATATCACATAGCAGAGGTCTCGGTATATAGAGTGTCAATTGCAAGGTATAGAGGAAAACACTCTTCACATTGCAATTGACAGCTTAATTTAATGACAACCATTTTATTTAAGGGTTTAAATTTATTCAAGTCCGTATTCATTTACACACAAACACACCCAAGTTATATGTCACGGGTTCCGGTTAGATGAGTTACCATTCCCAAGTTATAAAGGCCTAAGCTTTATAAGTTGCAATTGACACGTCATGTAACTACAACCCAACCCTTACATCCGGTATCAGGATGTAAGAAGTTGTATAAGATGATTTGATTAGATGAATTGCCATTCTCAATTTATAAAAGTACTTGCTTTATAAATTACAACTGACATTCATGTAATCAAAATCAACTAACGTTTCAACTCTTATAATCACGGTTACATAGCTCAAACATGTGATAATTGGTTAATTAAGGTGCCACCATCAAGCTATACGGGAAAACACCGTTTAGGTTGATGCAAACACTTTAATTAATCCAATTATTTTATCCCTGTAAGAAACGTTAGCTCATCTCCAATATAATAGTCAAGGCACCGACAATATGCACCATGCAATGCGCGCAATAATATAAACGTGGCATTACATATGCATGGTATGTGAATCCTCAGGTGCCTATAATGATGCATGAGACGATACCTCCTTGCCATACCGACCAAGGGTAAAAGATAACCTTATAGCAATAATAAATGTCACAAATCATGTGCGTCACCCAAAGGTGAAATCAAGACAACTGTAATAGGCAAAAACCAGAACATTAAGTCCCATCCTAGGTAATTTGGCATTTTCCCCGTACGTGGGTTAGCTACTCCCAGACACAAACTCATTATCAAACTCCGACACTCCTAGTCTCCTATCTATCGACCAAAAACAGTAAGATAAAAGGAAAAAGAGCTCTGATTCCACTTTTTAACGTCCTGAACCTGGTTCACTCATAAGTAACCGAACTCGGTCGACTAGTAGTGATGGTGTATGACGGTACGGTGGGGAGACTATACCCTCACGATTAGAGTGGCACACAACGGTATAATAATAACAATAAGCAACGACAACAGTATAATAAATGGACTGCAGAAGCATAACTCATCCTGATATAATAATAATAATCAGTTGGACAGGTTCATAAACAATAACAAAACCACATCCACTGTCATATACAAAATGATGTCATGTCTGTATGCTATAAAAAAACGGGGAATACAGGGGAAACAGAGCAGGAGACATATGCAACATGCTATACAAAAATGAACAAAAGATCAAGAGTTATCGCCAATAGCATCATGCACATAAGCTCAGTTTTTTACTCCCATATTCCATCATAGTACAAAAACTCATGCGTTCAAAGCTGGACCCTTTCCCTTGTTCCTATTTGCATCCATGAAGTATGTCTGGGTACCAATCGGCGGCCTGAACATGGTGTGGGATAAACTCAGTAGGCCACTGATAAGAATCCGCAGCAACAGTAGAATATAACAGACAGACTGTATAGTATATAATCACAGCTAATAGCAGAATTACAGGTGGTGCGTGGAAGAAGGAACAAGTAAGAAGAAGGATGGAGGAAGAAGAGCTCGAGTGGCGACAGACCGCACTCCCGCCCAAGCCAAAGTGGCCGGTTCCCAAGCCTCACGACCGAACTGACAAACCGATTCCCCCCCTTCATCTCTTCTCCGCCCCCTCTTTTATAACCTCCTCACGTGGTCAATCTACTCCTTCTAGAATATTCCTCCTTTAATAACCCCCTTATTCCCTTTAATAACCCCCTTATTCCCTTTATCCTTGGGGTGTATTTATAATAAATAAGAAAGACCACACCGGACCTCAAGTCCGATGTGGGATGCAGACTCCAACACTCCCCCTCAAGCTAGGTGTACCTAGCTTGGACACATAATGAAAAGAAAACAAGAAAAACAGAGACCAACACTCCCCCTCAAGCTGGACATACCCAGCTTGATGACAAAACATGACGAAATAAAAAGAAAACTGCAAAAGGTGTTGCTCCCCCTCACGATCGAAGTTCCCCCGCAGGATGAAGGATGGATGAGGTTGCGGGTGCAGCAGAAGAAACCACTCAAATCGGCTGGTTGACGGAGCGCCAGGAATGCCGCACTAGTGGGGCCGGTCGTTGAAACGCCGGGAAATCCAAACTAGCACCGGGAAAACCGCTCTTGCGGGGCCGGCGACGGGAGGCGGGGATTCCGCAGAATTGTTGCGGGACTGGCGGCGCCAACGGGTCCAAATCCGAGGATGTCGAGCTACTGCGCCAGCGAATGGACGTGCCGGCGGAGAGAGATGCGGCTGCCGGGAGGTGCCGGGAGATGCCGGCGAGGCGGGGATGCCGCAGGAGGAGGCCGGCGAGGGTGCAGGAGGCCGGAAGACGACGCTGGAAGTTGGAGGAGGCCACCGGCGTGGAGCGGCCGGCACGGGTGGAGGCCGGAACAGTCCGGATCTGCCCGGAACAGTCCGGATCTGCCCGGATCTGCCCGGAACTGCCCGGAACTGCCCGGAACTGCCCGGAACTGCCCGGAACTGCCCGGAACTGCCCGGAACTGCCCGGAACTGGCCGGATGAGGCCGAAAATCGCCGGATCTGGCCGGAGCCTTCTGGATCAGGCCGGAGCCGGCCGGAGTAGCCTGGATCTGGCCGGAAATCACTGGATCCGGCCGGATTCGGCCGGAGCTGTCCGGATCTGGCCGCCGGAGAGGGGTCGCCGGCCGGAGAGGGGTCGTCGGCTGGAGAGGGGTCGCCGGGAGGGAGCGCGCAGAGGAGGGCCGCCGGGAGCAGCCGGGAGGCCGCCGGGAGCAGCGGGAGGCCGCCGGCGGGGCGCGCGGGTGAAGGCGTCGGGAGCCGCGTCGCGCCGGGGAGCTGCGCAGGGAGGAGGAGTGCGCCGGGAGGGAGGGCCTGCCGGGGAGCCGCGCCGCGCAGGGCAGAGGCGCAGGGCCGCGTCAGGCAGGAGGCCCGCCGGGAGGTTGGAGGGCCGCTGGGTGGATGAAGGGCCGCCGACGGGGAGGAAGAGCGGCGGGTCGCCGTGAGGGAGGGCGCGCAGGGAGCCGCGTCGCGCCGGGGAGGAGGCCCGCCGGGAGGTGGAGGCGCACCAGGATGGAGGACCGCCGTGAGCAGAGGGGCGCCGGGAGGTGGAGGCGCACCAGGGAGAGGCGGACGGGAGGGAGGGCCGGCCGGGAAGGGAGGGCCGCGGGCGCCGGGCGAAGGCCTGCTGGGACGAGGCGGAGGGGCGGCGGCGGTAAGGCCTGGAGGCCGCCGCCCCCCGGACGGGAAACCCTAAAGGAAGGGGAAAGAAGAAAAATAAGGAGGGAGGGATTGGGGGTTCAAAAAACCTCCTTTGATACCATGTAAAATCAGAAAATTGGAGAGACCGGAACCCCCAAGGTTTTTCTCCTAAGGAGCCCTTGGGGTGTATTTATAATAAATAAGAAAGACCACACCGGACCTCAAGTCCGATGTGGGATGCAGACTCCAACACCCTTTATGCTCAGGTCTCAATCACTCCCACCGTCTTGAAAATCAACCTTGTCCTCAAGATTGAGGAAAAGAAACTGATTGTGGTCCCTCCCGTGTCAGAAAATCGCCAAGCAATTAGCCAAATGACCTGTCCTGTTTCATTGCTCAGGAAAAATTGTTGGCGATGCAGCCTGGTTTCACCGACTCGCCCGACGATTGTCCATATTTGCCTCCCTGCCTTAGCATCCACTGTTAGCTTGACTCCCCGTTGCTTTCGGAAACAAAACCCAATCTGTTCCATACCGGGCTTTAATTTTATTCAGAATTGTGGCTCCACTCCTTGTGCCCGCGATTTCTGTTGCTCGTCATCGCTTGCAAGCACAACCATTGACTCCCTGGTGCCGCTAATGCCCAAACGCACGTCGCTCTCCATAGCCAACGACGACCAACCCTCCGTCACCCATGCCGAATAAGGTGTATATGGCGCGTCATCCTCAATTGCGTCTGCAATGTCTGCCAAAGTTGTGTCTAAGCCAGATATGTCAGATTTTTAAATTGCTGGCCGTTGTTGTAGCTCCTTGTTGGCGCCTATATGTAAACATATACTAAATACTTCGAGAACCAGCAGCAATCGAGCAGTTGTAGGTAGCAGCGTAGACAACGCACTGCACACTAAATCAACGGTAGCCGCCTTGTTGCGCCCTGGTATCATTACCCCTGTTATCGGCCCTGAGGGCACTTGGGGATGCTCCGACGCAAAAGGAAAGCGAGTCAGCTCCAGCGGCGGCGTCTTCGTTTCTTCAATTTTGGACGTCACTGTTGCCATCAAAGATTGGCCAATACCCTGTTCCATCACATGCCTCTATTCGTCACTACGTTCGTTATCAATGTTATGTACCGCTAAAAGAGATTTTTGGCCCAACGCCTCTGTTCTGGCATACGCCTCAAGCAGCTCGAACAGAAGAGGAGGCAGAGACGTTTCCTGAGGCGGCTTATTCTCGATGAAGCCCTGATACTCATCTCCCCTGCTACTGATGTCGTCTGTTCGCGAGATAGTCGCCTCCAAAGTCGACACCAACCTATCCAAACGCATGCCAACCCCCTCCAAAACCAGCGGTGGCCGAGACGCTTCGGTTTGCACTGGTTTCGTGTACACAGGTTGCCTTGCACCATGAACTGTTGGTGCGTCTACAGCTGTAGTCGTGACTGGCGTTCCCATTAAATGTGACCGAGGGTTGTGCTGTAGTCGACAGGAGGCAGGTGACTGATACTGCGCATTTCCCGTAAGGTCCATCGATAAAAATGCATCCTGTCCCGCCAGACCAAACCGATCAGCGCTGGCGGTCCGCAGGCCCCTTGTCCCGCTCCCATTTCGCCTCTCACGCTTGGTGATCTGCATGTCTCTTCTTGCTTTTCAAAGTGTTTTTCGGTTCGACCTGAAACAAAACCTATCGGGTTTCCATCATTTTTCTGTCAACAAAAAATCCACCCGAATTCATTACTCTTCAAAATGATGAAAGCATTTGATCGGTTCCATCTCTTCTACTCTCCCCCTACATGAAGTTCCCCATGTTTTTTTCCAACCCCCTGTGACATTTCTCCCTCTTCATCTGGCTTGCGGCACTTGTGGCTCGAATAAGGATGTTTACTGTTAAGGGCTGTAAATTGGGTGGTTTAGGGTTTAATTTGGGCTAAAATGGGTTGGAACTGGCTAGAAGGCAGTTAAAGGTCTATAAATCATAACGGAGACTGTCATGTAATGGATGCATGATTTAGGCAAACCATGCAAAGTGGGCCGCACAGTTTGGCAATCTGGGCAAGATTAATTGCTCGTTTGAGTTTGTTGCACACCTCAATCTCTTCTCTTGCAAATATCCTGAAGCCTACCTGGATCAAACCGATTTTTGCTCAAGTGTAACTTAACTCTTATTAACATGTGCTTGCACTCATAAACACTACAATACTGAATGTTCAAATGGATCAAAAACAAAACAAGCTCGGGTTTCACATTGTGTCTGGGTGCAATCAATAATTTTTCTTCCCTGTTATTTTAAGGCCACAGATTTGAGGTATTGTTGACTTAGGCTTTGCAAAAATGGGGAGGGCTGTGTATGATTTCGAAAATGGTAAACGCTGTTTGCTGAGGCCTTCATTTTTCTGCCAGAAGATAGAATTGAGTGTCAGAATTTGTTATTGTGATTTTAATAATTTTTTGAAAATGCTCTGTAATCAGCAAGCTTTTTCTTGCAGGATTTTTCATTCCTGATGCTATAGTGGCTGTAATTATTGGGCTGGTAACCAGTCTGTGCTTTGGCCCTCTAATACCAGTTCTTGGTAATTTGCTAGCGAGGTCATTCATTGTAAAATTCCTGCTGCACTTTGGTGTGCTTACCTTGGCTCTGTCGTCACAGTTCTTCCCATACAGCACGGATGCACCTAAAAGGGTTGTTTTTCAGCATACATTTATAACTTCAGGTACTTGCAAAAAAGAAAAAACTTTTCTCATATTGAAATATTTAGACACCGTCTGCAACCCTAGGATGTTCACTCCTGGCCATAAAGATGGTCTTCAGAGATGAGTGAGCATGCTGCGTGGTTATGTTCAATTGATGTGTGTATTTTGGGTTCATCTTCTGTGCACATTATTGGTGGTTAGGTTTAGATTCACAAATATATTTATGCTCATATGTTTGTGTTTTACGCATAGTTGGTGGTAGAAGTTCTTGTGTTCTGTTGTAGCAAGAACACAAGTATACAATGTGTCAGTAAAACATACTGTAGCTAGGCATTGATAAATGTTTTACCCATGCCATGATTCCTGGCTGAGGAATAAGTGAATCCTTCACATGGCATTTGGTGATGGGTTTGATCAGGGGGGTAAGGCTGGGACTCTCGGGCCACTATCCTGGAAAGACTGCTGGCTGGGCCTGGCACCCGGCACCCCACACAGTGGAGATGGGTAGGCCTGACCATTTGGGCTGTTTGGGCTCAAATTCTATGCCTGGGTTGGCCCGGGTTGTGGGCTGGGCTAGACCTGACTCAATTCCTTAGAAGATGGCCCTGCCCAGCAGGCCAATATTACACCTCTAGACTTGATCACGGTTATCGCACAAAAGTGAATAAACTTCAAATTTGTGAAATCTCTGTGATCATTGTGCATGTGCTGTGATCAGCGGTCTCATATCATGAATAAGCCATCAGTGCCTAATAGTCGTTTTTGAAATAACCTGGGTTTATGGCGGTTTGATGCTTTCCCTATGCTTGTGAAGCAGCTAATATTATTATCCCACATTTTTCTCTTGATACCATTTCGAATGGAAATTTCTTTGTCTTATCACAGTTGTTAATTTCTGTGTGAGGGTCATAAATTTTTCTTACAAAATGTTTTGTGGATGTAGCGTTCATTACTGTTTGAAATGCTTTACATGGAGATCTAATTGCTGGAGTAGTTCTATCCCATGTTGATAAAAATTATCTTTGTGTTATTTCTCATGCCTTATATTACCCGTGACTGGTACAGAAAATGTGCTTGACATGCTTGTGAAGGGGTTTGTTGAAACAAATGACCTAGAAACCATGCCTCTTGAGTGGGATTGAAACTCTTTATTTATAGAGATTGATAAAAAGATATATGACTTGAGATTGGTAGGAAATACAAATTTCAAAATAGAGGTACGTGGGAATAAGATAGATGTATTCAAATAGAGTAAACCTAAATAGACCTATATCCTATATACATAAATGTTCCAACACTTTCCTTCAAGTTGGAGCTTATTCCAGCTTTGATACACTAATTTAAAAGACTGAAGTGATAAAAAAATAATATTGCTGCCGAACTGGGTCTCATGGGCACCGGGGATGATGCCGGAATTGGTACGGAAGATGATCCTTTGGAGCTGATGCCAGAACTGTCATGGAAGACGTTCTTCTACGAGTCAAATGGATGTTGTGATCATCTCAGATATCGGAGAAGGTTCTGGAATGGGCATAGAGAGGATGCCTGGAATAGGATGTCTGGAAAAGGATGCGTGTAAAAGGATGTCTAGAAGATGATTCTTGAAGTAGGAAATCTGGAAGAGGACGTGTGAAAAATGAGCAGCAATAGATTTGGAAAGCTCGAGAAAATAGCTACAAGCAAGTGTGATGGACGTTAAGCAGACCACCAACATCTTCGAAGTTGCTGCGAGAAGAAGCGTGGCAGCTGATTCAAAAAAGATGCCGGAGGCTTGTTAAGAGACTGTGCGACAATAGATCTGATGAGCACATAAGCGATAAAGGTTGTAGATTGTCGGAGAGCAACAACGCTGCAATATGGAGGATGAATGTGAGATTTTCCAGTTCTTTCTGGGAGAAGACCTGTCGGGGAGTGGGAGGGGAGCCTGCACAGCGGTCACCATTTCAAGCTCCATCACAAACCTGTCACTGTATTTTCCCCGGACCATACGTTGGAGCCGCTTCTACCAGAGAAGAGATGTATGTGGGAGAGTGGAAGGGATTGTCTTCTGTTGGTGTGAGATTTCATCGTAGAACAGTATGGGATCGTTGAGGTGATGTTGAGCAGGCACCGATCTGATGTTGAGACGAACTTTCCTGCACTGTGGTTTCTTGATATTCTTCTTTCGGAAATGCTGGATGGCTTTCAGGATGCGGAGTTCTGGTATGCGGAACTCGGGGATGCATTGGCGAGCTCTGAACCCTCATTTACTTTGTGGAGGACTGTTCAGCTGGCAGGGAAATGTTGGCTGTCGGTTCTCTGCATCCCCCACACTGCGGCCTTTGGGAGAAGTCAAAGAAGGTTCTGCTCCACATGTGGGTGTGTGCGGGCCAGATCTTCAAGGTTGCCAATGCTATTAACAGCAGTTGCCTGGCAGAAATGGATGTGCCACACGACTACCTGGCTTCCCTTCCCCGGAGTGGAAAGGGAAAGTGTTGGAGTCACAATATTCCGGTACATGTGGAGCACGAGAGGTTCCCGCCCAAGGGCCTGCTGGAACAGCTGAGGATTGGATCTGAGCATGCTGCTCAAGTGCTGGCAGATCGACTGGAAGCCTCCATGCACATGTGGGGATGGAAGGCATGTTTGAGCCGCTCCAAATCGTCGTGGGAGAGGTGAAGGAGCCTGTCTTGTATGATAAGAATTGCGTTCTGGCAGAGCAGCAGCAGTGGCGCAAGATAAGGATGCTGGCCTGGGATGGGTGATGCGTGACATCTTTCCTTTCAGAGCATGGCATCTTCCCTTGTTGAGGAACGGGGGTGACAGAGGTGTGTTCTGGGCGCTGAACAGCAGCAACACTGCTGGAGGGGGTTGTCCTGGAGGCACAGGAGGAGACTGGGAAGAAAGGTCACCTGGTTTGCCTAGGCCTGGTCAAGCCTTCTGTTGGATTGAATGGGAGCGCATGGGTTGGGATCATATCTCCTTCACCACGTCCCAAGCCTAAAAATCTGTTCGATCGGTTGGCAACATATTCTTTGAAAAGAAAGATGGGTCGCGATTGGATTTAGTCTTGATGTCTGAGACTTGTATGGAAACTTTTCCCTGTGGACAGGAGCATCTTTTGATGGTGATGGCATACTTAAAGATCTAGTTTGCACACTCCTGCACGTGGAGCAGAACCTTCCTTGACTTCACCAAATGGCCGCAGTGTGGGGGGATGCAAGGAATCGGCAGCCATCCTTTTTCGTCTGCCTGCTGAATGGTCTTCCGCAAAGTAATTGAGAGTTTTGAGCTCAGTGATGCATCCTGGAACTCTGCATACCAGAACCCCGTGTCGTGAAAGTTGTCCAACATTTCCAAAAAGTAGAGTGTTGAGCATCCACAGTGTGGGAAGGTTCGTCTAAACATCGGATTGGGGCCTGCTCAACATTACCTCAATGGTCCCATTTGGTTCTATGATGAAATCGCACACTGACAGAAGACAAATCCCTCTCTCTCCCACATACATCTCTTCTCCAGTGGAAGCGGCTCTAGTCTATGGTTCTGGCCTAACACAGTGGCATAGAGGTTGGGGGCAGTCTGCCAAGGCTCTCTATTCACTGCAGGAGACAGTGGTCGAAGAGGAAGATAGCAGAAGGTTGTTCCTGTTGCAGAGGACAACACGCAACGGGTGCCTCAGGAGATGCGGGACGCGTGGGCATGGTCTTCCTGCAGTGTGTGACAGAGCTGCTGCAGAAGGCCTGGTCAGGGCAATGGAGGTGATAGGACTGGATGCTGGGGCGACATATCTGGAGTAGAGGTGTGCAATAGAAGGCCTGACTTGGGCAAGGCGAGCTCGGCCTGGCGTGTAACATCCCGCCCCTCACCCATTGGCTTGGAAAGAGGCGGAAGTGTTATTGACCTTAGGTGACGTCCTCGAGACACCAAAGACCGACAACAAGTGCCAAGGGCATACTAGATTGTTGGTGGACGATTTGTCCTGAGACGAGAACAACATGGTGAAAACGAAACAAAGACAAACAACACTATATGATGCATGTGCTGAAAGACAATACAACTCAAACCAGAAAGTAATATCAGAGTAGCAGACGAAATAAAAAGGTACAACATTGACTCAACAAAGGAAATAAGAACTCAATGACATCGATGTGGCATCAACCCAAGCATCACCCCAAACAAGCTCCAATCTCCGACTCCAAGTCCCAAGCCCACTCCATCATGATGTATCACTAGAGAAGTATGAAACCTTGCCTTTACTTGTATCTTGATATACAACATCTGGAAACACACCAAAGTGTCCAAGTAGAGGATGAGTATAAAACTCAATAGGTAATTCCCAAAGACTTCCCAACACATGCCACTAAGAACAAGAACAAGTTAGCTCATGATAATATATATATATCAAAAATAAGAAGAGGTAGTTATAAACATTTCTCTAATAAAGCAATTAAACAAGTTTCCAAAACCATAACCACTTGGCATTATCATTCCACAACTTACACACACCGTCGCATGCCCAATGACATTCCCAATACCCATGAGTGGTGACCTGTCCCTCCACCAAGTCGTTATCTGATGGAATCTACCATGTGTCCCTTTGGCACCGGCCCTAAGCCCGAACCAACAAGGCGCCGCAATGCAATTTCATGAACTCACGCCAACCACACAAGCCGGGTTCTCAACAAAAACCATTTCTTTTGAAAACCATTTTATTTCAAGTAATTTATCAAATGACTTATGTGCATTATTTCAAAACCAAGGATTTAGGTACTAAAACCAAGAAAGATTTCCAAAAAAGCAAGAGAGTGATTTAAACATCAAACCTTCAAATTCTAGAATGAGTAGTGTGTATGAGAAACCACGTACCTCACAACGGTTAAAGAAAATGAGGACCAACACACGAAACCTCTAGATCCGGTCTTGAAACCCCCCTTTATAGATCCCAACAAGATCTCATCAAAATATACATCATAGGTCATAAATCTATCTATAATAGATCTGATCTAGGGCTCCGTGAGAGAGAAGATGAGTAGATCTAGAGAGCAAGCAAGAATGAGGACTTACCGTCAATTCCGGAGATCCAACACACCTCGATTCATCAAAACCGCCTTCTGGATCAAAGGGGCCAAGGATGCCTAAGAGAGGAGAGAAGTTTGGGTGCCTAAGAAGAAAAATTAGAGTTTCAGGGGTAAAAACCGAGTTAAACTCTAATTTTTAGAACATTTAATGCATGTCGCACGGTTTGGCTGTACAGTTTAACAAACCGTGTGCATGCTACTGAACATCACTTTGGGGGCCGCACGGTTGTGCCACACGGTTTGACAAACCGTGCGCCCATCATGCTCATGCTACCGTCTAAATGCTCCTATCTCACACGATTTCTCCTAGGCACCCACACAGTTTGGTGAAATTGCGCCAACTGTGCTCCTACCCAGTGACTCCCAACATCTTCTCGCACGGTTTCTTGGAGAGGGTGCATAGTTTCGCCTAACCGCGCTCAAATTGTGCACTCTTAAAAACCATTCCAAAACACTCCAAAATCATCTAGAAACTCTCGAAACTCAATCCAAGTATTATATAACTTCCAAATACATAATAAAAGGAAAAAGTACCTGAAACCCGGGTTGTTACACTATCCTCATCATTGGTCCTTTCGTCCTCAGAAAGTTAGAGATTGGTGTTGCTTTGGAAGAGCGCATGTCACTGTTCCATCATTTCCTTCTCATGTTCCCAAGTTTCCTACTGAAGCTGACCATAGTGCCATAAGACTCATACCAAACCAATACTCTTTCCATGTAACAACTTCTCTTGTATATCAACAATCCATATCGCCATGTGAATCAACGTAGCATCTGGTTCATGATCAGCATGGTCCCATCGGATACCATGGTCAGGATCAGACTGATACTCTTCAATTGAGACACATGAATTACATTGTGCACAAAGCTAAATCTTGGCGGTAAAGTCAACCAATAAGCCACATCACCAATTCGTTCTAGTATCTCAAAAGGGTCGATGTTTTGGGGAGATAGTTTACCCTTTTTACCCAAACAACGATGCCCTAGCTTTGGAGAGACTTTTAAGAAAACATGATCACCCACATCAAATGATAAAGGCTGATAACGATGATCTGTCGTCGTCCTCTTCCCGACAGCTCCGTCGCCATCCTCTTCCTGATCATTCGAATCTTCTCCGTTGTCTGATGCACAAGGCTAGGTCCGATAAGTGAAGTTTCACCTGTTTCCACCCAACAAAGTGGAGAACGACAAAAATGACCATACAAAGCTTCGAAATGAGCCATATGTATTGAGGCCTAATAACTGTTATTATATGAGAACTCCATTAACGATATATAATCCTCCCATGAGCCTTCAAAATCCATAATGCAAGCTCTAAGCATGTCTTCCAACATTTGGATCGTCCGTTCGGATTGACACATCATGCAACTTTACAACTTTCCTAATAGGGTTTTGACAAGTCTTCCACTGTATTGGATTCACAAATAGGAATGTAGTGAGCTGATTTTGTGTGCTGATCCACAATCACCCATATGATATCGTGTTTCCAAACCGTTCTTGGTAGAACTGTTACAAAATCTATAGCTATCTGTTCCCATTTCCACATGGGTATAGGTAAAGATTGCATCATACCAACTGATCGTTGGTGCTTCGTTCAATGCATCACTCACGAAATTTCCTTTACTCGGTGTATACATCAAGTCAAAGTCAAACATCTGAAGGTATCCCATCCATCTTCGTTGCCTTAGATTCAAATCTCTCCGTGAGATGATGTGTTTCAAGCTTTTATGATCTGTGAACACCGTGAACTTCTCATCAAAGAGGCAATGACGCCAAGTTTTCAAGGTATGGACTACAACAACTAGCTCCAAATCATGTTGTCAGGTAATTCTTTTCATGCACTCGTAACTGTCGTGACCCATAAGCTACAACATGATTCTTCTATATGAGAACACATCCCAAGCCAGATTTGGATGCATCACAATAGACCACATAGTCTCGTCCTGACTCCGACAACGTAAGAATATGTGCTGATGTAAGCCGAACTTTAAGCTCTTGAAAAGATTTTTGGCACTCGTTGCTCTATTGGAAAGGAACACCTTTCATTGTTAAAGTTGTCATCGGAGAAACAAGTCATGAAAAGTCACAAAGCGTCGTTAATACTCTGCTAAGTCGAGGAAACTGCGTATCTCAAAGCCGTTCTTCGGTGGTTGTCAAAAGATAAAAACTTTTACCTTTTCAGGATCTGCCAAGACTCTTTCAGAAATGACGTGGTCAAGAAAACGTACCTCTTGTATCTAGAAATCACACTTTGAAAGCTTGACATAAAGGTGATGTTCCTACAAGATACCCAACACTATGCCCAAGTGTTGTTCATGATCGACCTTAGTCCTAGAATACACCAGAATTTCGTTGATGAATACCACCACAAAGGAGTCAAGATACCTCTGAAAGATCTAATTCGTTAATGCCATAAACACTGCTGGTGTATTCGTAAGACCAAAGGGCATAACCACATATTCATAATGACCATGACGACTCTGGAAAGCTGTATTCAGAATATCCTCCTTCCGAACTTGAAGTTGATGATATTCTGATCGTAAATTAATCTTAGAGAACCATTTGAATCTCTCTATTGATCAAACAAATCATCAATTAGTGGAAGGTGATATCGATTCTTTATCATAACCTGATTTAGTTTACGATAATCCACACAAAGTTGAAGAATTATATCTGTTTTTTTGACAAAAAGAACCGGTGCTACCCATGAAGACGTACTAGGTCGAATGAATCCTTTTCTTTCCAACTCTTTCAGCTGAAAGCCCAAACAAATTCAGCCTCATCGATAGTTATAGAACACGCTGCACACTTAAAAGGCTCGACATTCTTGTTGGCCGAGAGCTGTTTGAAGTTTCAAGAAATGAGACATCATTTCAACATGCAATCCTATATGATCCACAACACAAGCAACAATAAAAGAGTGGGACGCGTCAATATCAAACAAGGCTTGCATGATAGTAGAGTTCAAGAGAATAGTACCTCGCACCGGCAAAGGACCATATTGATCCTCCGCGATCATCTGCTCGACACCATACAACTGCTTAGTAGGTGTGCCCGACAATTCTTTTTTGCTCTGTTGTGGTTGTGATGACTGTTGAGGTTTTGATGTGATATGAGAGTCACCCTGGGTCACTTGGTTCTGGGGGCGATTACCATTGCGTCTCGATCGACCTGTATGAGCATAAGAAGCCTGTGAAATGCTCAAGCCATTGCCATCAGTCATCCTTGGAGTCGCCGTACAATAACGTTTTAGATGTCTCAACTTGACACAATTGCAGCATTCCTGCAGAGGTGTCGTGCATTTCGGCTTGATATGCTCATTAGATCCACACTGAAAACATCCTGCTGATTACTGCGGCGAGGTGGAAACGATACTGAAGCAACCGACTGGTTTACCGGTGCTTTACTTGCTTGAGAGTAATTCTTCCTCTTTCGCTTGTTCCCCATGTTAGAGTTCCCACTTATACCCATGTAGGTAAAAGTGTTTCGCCCAACGTAGGCTCCCAAGATATCCTTTTCTGCTACCATTGACCTGTTCACCATCTCAGTACAATTGTCAATACAGAAGACAACCAACTTGGAGTGTATGTTAGGTCGCAACCCTGCCTCAAAGATCCCCGCCTTCAAGTACTCAATAGCGGCAACTTCAGGAGCAAAACACATCACTCCTGAATTGAACTCGGTTTATTGTAAAGGGTATTTCCGAGTCCCACTTCAGATTACTCCACCTTTTAATCCTTTTTATCCATCTATAAAAGAATGTCTCCACCTCATGTTGAGCTAAGAGGAATTCACATCTACAAAAGTAAAGAAATCTACCATCCTTTTGATCTTGAAGGTGTGAGGATGAAATTGTTTGTTAAACAACTCCTTAAAGCCTGGCCATGTCAGGTCTTGGTCCTGCTTAGTCTGAACAATAATATCCCACCACTGCCTAACAAGATCCTCTAGCATAAAAACCGCTTGTTTCATTTTCTTTTCCTCTGGGGTTCCCAAGAGATCAAAATTTCGATTTATCTTCCCTGGCCATGCTTTCGCTTGTTTAGGTCCCGAATCTCCCTGGAAGATCGCTACGGATTTTGATTTTCCTTGTTTATGACTAGAAAAGCCTGGACTATGCTCTGGACGAGCTGCTGATTTACTTGTGGTTCAGGTTGAACCACATTCTCAGCTGCTTCCTCTAGTGGGTTCCCCGGTCGTTGAACTGGTGCCAATCTCTAAATAGCACAACAAAAAAACATATAAACGACCAAGAACTTTTCCCAAAAAGAAGGCTTGCCAAATCATCAAGAGCAACAATCTTCATTACCAATTCCCAAAAATCATCAAACACATTATGAACAATGCAGTCCTAGTGGGAAGCCTCATTACTAATGCATGATATGTTATACTCATTGGTTAAACCCACGACGATGACATGACAACATACCTAGAAGTGTCTTAGAATACTTGTGTACCCGGACTACCCTGATAACTTGAAGTTCAACATAAATAGGTTGGCTATGTCTTTATGTTTTACATTTCAAGTTGCGACATTCCTATCTCCTTGCTACCATCCCAAGATGACACATCTTTCAAAAATTGATACCATTTGTAACACCCCCCTCACCCATTTGCTTGGAAAGAAGCGGAGGTGTTACTGACCTTAGACGACGTTCCTGAGACATAGAAGGGTGACAACAAGTGCCAAGGACATACTAGATCGTTGGAGGACAATTTGTCATGAGATGAGGACAATTAGTTGAAGACGAAACAAAGACAAGCAATGCTATATGATGCATGTGATGAAATACAATACAACTCAAACAAAAAAGTAATATCCAGTAGAAGGAATAAAAAGGTACAACACTGACTCAACAAAGGAAAAAAGAATTCAATGACACTGATGTGACATCAACCCAAGCATCACCTCAAACAAGCTCCAAGCCCCGATCTCAAGTCCCAAGCCCACTGCATCATGATGCATCACTAGACAAGTACAACACCTTGCCTTTACCTGTATCTCGATACACAACATCTGTAAACACACCAAAGTGCCTATGCAAATGGTAAGTATAAAATTTAGTAGATAATTCCTCAAGACTTACCAACACATGCCACTAGGAATGAGAACAAGTTTGCTCACGATAATATATACATATCAAAAATAAGAAGTGGCGGTGTAACACCCCATAATGATAAAGAGTTAAATGACTAAATGATATGACTCATGTACAAGGTGCACCTTCTTTCTCGGGAGCCTACCTGATTAGAACTTCACAGTTAAGCATGCTTGGCCTGAAGTAGTGATCAGAATGAGTGACTCTCTGGGAAGTTTCCCAGGGTGTGTGTGAGTGAGGACAAAACACACTGGAAAGGACATGTGTTGACCTGTGAGGATAGTCATTAGTCATATGACCCGTTCGGGCCCTAGGGTGGGCTCTAGGGTGGGGACTATGTGTCTGCGGGGCAACTGGTGGTACCTGGCAGGCCAGGACCCGAAGACCATTTAAGGCGGGGTGTCTGTGCTGTCATCGGGGCCTAGTTGTTCTATTTGGTATCAGGGGAGGAACCCAGCTTTAAGTGCGGTGCACTGCCTGAGTTGAGATAGAGGGCCCACAACGAAGACGTTGTGTTTTAAAGGGGGGTGAATGTAACACCCCAGAATGATAAAGGGTTAAATGACTAAATGATATAACTCATGTCAACAAGGTGCATCTTTTTTTTCGGGAGCCTACCTGATTAGAACTCCACAGTTAAGCGTGCTTGGCGTGAATTAGTGATCAGGATGCGTGACCTTTTGAGAAGTTTTTCAGGGTGTGTGAGTGAGGACAAAACACACTGGAAAGGACATTTGTTAGCCTGTGGGGACAATCATTAGTCAGATGACCCGTTCGGGCATGTGGGTGGGCCCCAGGGTGGGGACTATTTGTCTGCGGGACAACTGGTGGTACCTGGCAGGCTAGGACCCGATGACCATGTTAAGGCGGGGTGTCTGTGCTGTCACCGGGACCCAGTTGTTACAGGTGGTTATAAACATTTCTATAATAAAGCAATTAAACAAGTTTCCAAAACCATAATCACTCATCATCATTCCACAACCATAGTTATTTACGGCGCGCGACGCACAACGACGACAAGGGCTCTCGACACAAAAGCGCACGACACGGCGCACGATGTGTGACAATATTAACTTGCGGCGCATAGAACAGATGCATACATATATCAACAATAGCAAATAATAAATTATACAACAATTACATAAATATAAAAGATTTGTGTCAATAATTCATATTTAATCCATAAAAAAAAATGAAGTCAACAATGACACACAAAATATTAAATGCAAACAAAGATTCAAACATACAACATTTAAGGAGTGGGGGTTCTCTCATTATCACTCTCAGAATCAACAGGAGAGACTTAATCATCACCTGATGATTCTTCCCCACCACAAGGCATCTCTTGAACATCTTCATCTTCTTCACTTGTTTCATTCTCAATATCTTCCTCCCGCGCCTCTTCTTCTTCTTCTTGAATAGTATCCATAGATTTCTCTTATAAACACTTGGTGTGAGAACTCGATGCTCTAGTAGTATGAGCAATTCTTCTGCACCGGAAGCCAAAGCCACATCACCCCAAGTCAAATCATCATCATCAAAAACAAAGTTCTCAACTGCATCACGCTTCTCGTCCACAACACCAAGCAACCACTCATTGCAGTAATCTATTTCCTTTAAAGAGATAGGGTCAATGGAGTCTCATTTATTGAATCTACGAATCAAGGTTCTGTTATACTTGATAAAAACCATGTCATTCAATTTTGCTTGAGCAAGCCTGTTTCTCTCTTTTGTGTGAAGATTTTCAAAAACACTCATATCTCTTTCTCAACCTGAAGCACTGCGTGTAAGACTGAGCACTTTTATCGCAAAATGTCTCAAGTGTGAAGCCGATGCACCATTAATCGCCCACCAATCAGCAGATGCCCTCAATTTCCTATTTTTTATTGTCAAATCAGTGCCAAGAGTGCCCAATGCCTCTATATTTTGTCAAGTCTTCAACAATCTTATCAATCATCACTATATCAGGTGTCAATCTTTGAATGCATTTAATCAAACTCATATTTACCTCTTCATCAATATCAATGTTGGGATGATCATAGAAGAACTCTGGATTCAAAAAGTATTCTGCAGCATGCAAAGACCGATGAAGGTGAACTTCCCATCTTCGATCAATTATTTTGAAAATCTCTTTATATTTTTCTTCTCTATTGTTGAAGGCCTTTGCAATTGATTCTTTTGCTCGATCCATGACTTTATATATGTATCTCATCGTAGGCTTGCTTTCCCCATCAACCAAACGAAGCACTTCAACAAGTGGAACACCCACTTTGAGAGAATAATTGACATTGTTTCAAAAAGAGGCACTTTGCACAATCAAAACAACATCTTTCCCTTTTCGCTCCTTTGCTCATTTACTTTGATCCCATTCATAGAAATGAACATCTTCCTCAATTTAGCTTGTTGGGTATACATGCTAGAAAGAGTAATCATGGCAGTGGCAAATTTAGTCTCTCCAGGTCTAAGGAGCTCCATTTCTTTGGTGAATTGTCGTATCGAATTCAACACCAGCATGGTTATAAATGAAACCACTAATTGTCACCGCCTTCTTCAAAGTTTTAGCAAGCCTAGAAAATTTTCAAATATCTTCTAAGATCAGGTCAATGCAATGAGCGGCGCACGAGGTCCAATACAAATTAGAGTAAGTTGCCTCCAATAATCTCCCTATTAAAAAATAGAAAATAAAAAATACTCATATTAGTAAGTGATAAAGACATTGAAAAAAAATAAAAGTTCAAAAAAATATCAACGTAAGTATCGAGAACAATGATATTTTCCAGCAAAAACATTATTTGAAGCGCTATCAGTGACAAATTGTATCACATTGGACATTCCAACCTTCTTGACAAATTTATCCAATAACTCAAACATCTTTGTCCCGCTCTTTACATTAGATGAAGCATCAACCGATTCAATAAATACTGATCTTTTTGGGCCGTTAACCAAGAAATTTATCAACGTTCTCCCCCTTCGATCTGTCCAACCATCTGCCATGACAGAGCATCCTTTTCTTGCCCACTCATCCCTAAATTCCTTCAACAGTAAATTTGTATGTTTCAATTCCTTTTTAAGCAAAAAGACTCTTATGTCATGGAAGTTTGGAGGTTTCATACTTCCGCATTGTCCAATTGCCTCAACACATGACGAAAAACTATCATATTTGAAAGCATTGAAAGGAATTCCAGCATCATACATCCGCCTTGCAAACAATTGACAAACATGATCTCTTTTCTCCTTATATGCATCCATGACGGTTGTTTGTCTAACATTAGACAATTTTCTCAGTTGTACAATTTTCTCAGTTGTACAATTTTCTCAGTTGTACAATTTTCTTTGTTGTACAACTTCTTTCGGACTTGGAGTGAAAAATGCATCTATAACTACCTTTGTCTTGGATACAGGATCATTATTGCTTCCTTTTTGAGAACCTGATCCTTGTGGCACACGACTGTTGCTTGAAATAGCTTTCCTTTTCTTTCCATCATCAAATATTGTACGTTCTAGACCTTGCACCTCTTCTATAAAATCATTATTTATTGCATAGATCTCGGTCCCGACTATATTCCTTTTTTCCCTTCAAATCCCTTCTATCTTCATCATTTTTTATCTCCTCTCTCACATGTGGCGGACAATTTTGGCATGCAGTTGCGATTCTATATCCACCGGCCAAATGTTGTTTGGCTCATATATTACCTCCCTTCATTACTTTTTCACAAAATTTGCATATTACTGAATTTTTATCGTGAGGATCTGCTAAGTTGCAATATTGCCAGGCGGTGTCTTGTTGCCTTGTTTTAGACATTTTGAAATAAATCACAATTCTTGAAATATTTGAAACAAACAATTAAATATCTTAAACAATATATCTAAAAAAAAACAATAACCAAAAAAATAAAATAACGCAGCATCAAAAAAAATAAGGGAAGTGCCCTCCCTCCAGACTGTGGGGCGGACACCAATAACTGGGGAAAAAAACAGAAAACATGAATAAAAATGAAGAAAAAAACGGTACTTGGGTTGGGTGGGGACTTGGGGTTCGCTGTGTGCGTGCGCCTTCCCTGGACGAGGAGGGGATGAGGAGGGCAAGGTCGTGGTCGGTCGGTCTCGGTCGGGAAGCGGGTGTCGAGGGAGATGACTCGCACGACTCGACTTGGTCCAGCAAGGGCTGGGTCACGGCTGTCGCATGGAGAGTTTAGGTTTGCGCGGTAGGGGAGGTCACACGCGAGGTACGTTTGAGGTGTTTTTAATCGGGATCGGGATATGAGTCGGCAGACACAGGCTAAAAAATTGCAGAAAAAAAAAAAAGAACGCATAGGTTGGCGCAGTGCCGCGCGCCACGCCACTGAGCGCCATTGCGCACCATAGCACACTTTTCCAGATGCGCCATGGCGTGGCACTCGGTTTCCTGGCGCGCGTGTCATTAATAACTATGTCCACAACTCACACACACCCATTCATGACCACTGACCGTCCCAATACTCATGAATGGTGATCCATCCCATCACCAAGTTTTCATTTGATGGAATCTACCGTGTATCACTTCGACACCAACCCCAAGCTTTAACCAAGGCACCACAATGCAATTTCATGGATTCACGCCAACCACACAAGCTGAGTTCTCGACAAGAACTATTTTTTAAAAAAATTATCGAACATCTTATGTGCATCATTTCAAAACCAAAGATTTATGTACTAAAATCAAGAAAGTTTTCCAACAAAGCAAGAGAGTGTGATTTAAACATCAAGGCTTCAAGTTCTAGAACGAGTTGTGTGAGATAGATGCCTCCTGCCTCACAACGGTTAAAGAAAACAAGGAACGACGCACGAAACCTCTAGATCCGACCTTGAAACTCCTTCCCTTCGTAGGTTCCAACAAGATCTCATCAAAATATACATCATAAGACAGATCTATCTATAACAAATGAGGTCTATGGCTTCGTGAGAGAGAAGATGAGTAGATCTAGAGAGAACAAGCAAAAACGATGACTTAACGTCGATTCGAAAGATCCAACGCACCTTGATTCATCAAAACCATCTTCCAGATCAAAGAGAATCGCCAAGGATGCCTCAGAGAGGAGAGGAGTTTGAGAGCCAAAGAGGAGAAGAAAAATGAGTTTTGAGGATAAAAAAGTTAAACCTCTAAATTTTGGAGCATTTAATGCATGCACGATTTAACAAACCGTGCGTCAACCATGTGCATGCTACTGTTCAAATGCTCCCATCTTGCACGGTTTTTCCTTGGCACTCGCACGGTTTGGTCAAACCGTGCTCTAATCGTGTGCCTGTCCAGTGACTTCCAACATCTCCTTGCATGGTTTTTTGGAGAGGGTGCATGGTTTCCCTTAACCATACTTAAGCCGTGCACTCTTAAAAACCCTTTCAAAACACTCCAAAACTGTCTAGAAACTCTTGAAACTCAATCCAAGTATTATATGATTTCAAAATACATAATAAAAGGGTAAACTACCTAGATCCGGGGATGTTACATGGCGCGAGTGACGCAGGGGGCACATGGGGCCTAGGTCTGCATGTGCAGGAGGTGTGACGAGAGCGTGCTGGGAAGCCCTAGGCGATGGACGAGCAGATGCCTGGGCAGTGCTCCTTGTCTGGCCTGGAGCCGGGTGTTTGGGTGCCAGGGAGTGGACTGGTCAGCTTGGGGGAGAGTGGGGTGGGAGACCTTTCTAGGGCTTTCCAGGTTTTGATGCCATGTTGAAACAGCAGACCCAAAAACCATGCCTCTTGAATGAGGCCAAAACTCTATTTACCGAAATATTATAAACTTAGATTGACCGGTATCCTGAATACATAAATACTTTAACAGAGTTTAATGTCCTTTCTGGAGTTCAATGCTTGGATCGAGTAGATGGATAAAATGGAAGTAATTGCAAATTGCACTGACAATACTGTTATTCTTGCTTGAGGTTAAAAAACATGTTAGTCTTCATTTCAGTGTCTTTCTAAGTCTGGCATTCTCTTCAATTATAGCTTTAAAATTCAGTGTCTTTCTGAATTGGCAGGTACAAATCATGTTTTGGGCTCCAGTTATGACTTCTCTGTAGTTGATTCCAATCCTTTGCCTTTCCTTTTCAAAAATGCACCCGAAGCAGCAAGGGAATTATCCAATGGGTCAGAGTTATCTTTTGAAACCACTAATCAGTTTCGTAAAGAGACATTTTTGGTATTTAACACTAATTTAGCAGTTTAATGTGCCCATTTCATGCTTTCTGAACTGGTTCTGTGCTTGCTACTTACAGAAACTTTTTCATTTTTGAATATTTGCATAATATACGTTGACTTCAAAAAGATGAGTCTAATCTTCATTTACCGGACCGTATTGAACTGTGAATTATTCAATTCTCAATAAATTTTGTTGAGTTAGATCAAATAATCCATGTTGAATAGTTTATTACATAGTTATAACTTCCGTGCAATTAATGAAGTGATCTTGCTGCCCCACAAGTGACATGATGAGATTTTTTGGACTTCCTTTCGTTCATTACTCTGCTTATCAATATCTGGATATCAAATTTGTTATTTAGTTTGTAATGGTCGGCAGTGCATTTTACATTTGCAGGCAATCTTCCCAGTATCATTTTTGTTCTCGAGAAGCTTGAAAGTTCCTGCTAGAAGTGATGGTATCTTGAAGCAATACACATATTTCCCCCATCTGTTTTCTTATAAGCCACAATCGGTTTCTGACAATGGATCCCGAAGAGTTTACTTGGAACTTTACTTGGGGTTAGTAGGGAAAAAAATTAAAATTAAAATAAAATAATAAAAATAAACACTGATTCCATTTTACTGAGTTTGTTTTATCAGGGTTTGCCTTTCTTATTCTGTTTGTGCTTTCATATACAAGTAAACTTTTATTTTTTAAGTACAATGTTGAGTCTTAGGGATGGAATATGGGTCAACTCGGCCCATATTGGTTGGTGAACAAAATGCCTCAATCAAACCCAACCCAACCCACCAGTGACGGGTTGGGTGGGTCAACCTGTGGATTGTAGACATCTTATATTATAAAAGGGGTTCACCCAGAGGTTGTACGGGTCAACCTGTTTAACCCACGGAATACGAGTCATGAAAAGTGAAACCAGTTTTTTAACTAGTTGATTCTCTCTCAACCCAACCAGTATATTTTTTCGGGTCAAGCCCATATTCCCATATCGGGTCCTTTGTATATATTTCAGATCATTAGAAGAAGTGTGGGCTACGGTGCTGAACATCACGGGTCCTTTGTCCGGCTGGTCATTTGCAGACCAAGAACTTCCAGGCAGGCGATGAGCTCCTGTTAAAATCTGGTTTTAGTTTCATTTTTCTTAATTTGAGTTGCATCGAACTTTTGTTCAGAGCCGGAGAGAGTTGACGGTGGGCCTCCTTCATACATATGTAGACTGAGCGGGAAGAGCCATGAGAACTGGACATTCTGGGTAGAGGTAAAATGTTAAAAAATAAAAATAAAATGTGATCCATTTTGTTCCAACCGGATGAATTAACTGCAGGCTGGGGGATGGGATGCTTTGAGAGTAGACATGGCGGTGCTGGATCAGTACGTGGTGGGTCCTGTTAGGAAGTTGGTGGCTCTTTTCCCAGTCTGGGTGGACGTCATCTCCTATTCAAGTTTCATGTCCACCTACACCCTGTAGATTCCCAGTTAGTGCCCTAATTATTATCATTGTCTCCTGATTCTTTTTTCAGCTTATGTGTTATGCGTAACCTTATACATCAATGTTGCGGTTTCATGTAATACTCATGAACCATGACATCAAGTTTAGTCATGAGATTTGGGACATGTCAATCTCATTTAATCTAATTCATCATTTTTTTATTATTCAAGTAGATTGATTAAAGTGGATGCACATATATGTTATTTATCTAGGCACGATCTTGCATTTCTTCATCCTCCACATGAGATTGAATATGTGCACAAATCCTGTGTTTTTTTTATTTGGTATCCAATTATCTTCCTTTTAACCATTCACCTAATTGATATAGGATGAATGCCAAAACATGATAGTTTACAAGGATGCTTTTTAACCTTAGGTCAATGGATTGCAATGTAGTATACACCAAATAACATCAATGACCCATACACATGACATTTCATGTGGTGTACTTGGTGGATTAATTTGACCAATGAGTTCTCTCAATTGTTGCAATGAGAGATCTTTATATTTTTCTATGAATTCTCACTTGCACTAATTTCAATGTTCTATCACAATCCATAACACGATGATCCCTGATTAACAATACTTAAAAGTACTTGTTTATATAAGGTGATGTGAAACCATCAATAACAACTTGAATGAAGGATTTGGGATTACATGTTCCAATGATGTAGGGAAGAATATGAAAAGACAACTTCAAGAGAAGAGTGTTCTATCACAATCCATAACACGATGATCACTGATTAACAATACTTAAAAGTACTTGTTTATAAGGTGATGTGAAACCATCCTAACAACTTGAATGAAGGATTTGGGATTACATGTTCCAATGATGCAGGGAAGAATATGAAAAGACAACTTCAGGAGAAGGGTGAATTGAAGTATTAAAAACTTTAGCTCAAAGGAAGGATTTGAGATTACATGGACCAATGATGCAAGGAAGAGCATGTTATCTCATAGACAACTTCATTATGAAATAAATTGAAATACTACAAAATAAGTTTAGAATGACCAAAACTTAGGTTTGCAAAAGAAATAAGTTTTGATAAAAAATAGATAAAGGGAAAATAAATCGCAAAATAACATTCAAAGTAGTTTATAAAAACCTAATATATATAAAATAATGGAAATGTGTACCATCCTCAGCCTAGAGCTTGCTCGCATGATCAAGTCAGCACACAACAACATCTAATAAGACACGCCTCCTCATATTATGTTGGTTGATATGTATGATAGTTCTATCATTTATTGTTATTTATGTTTATCTGATTGAGTATATAGTCTCCCCACGACCATATACATGATACAAGGAAAAAAACAAAAGAAATTGAGCCACTGCCAAAAAGTAGTTCTAGGGCTCACTCAATCCCAGCTCACCCAGCTATTGAGGCCTTTTCATTTCCTGCATCATGGACTATGAAGTTTGTACACCCATTAGGGTGCACATGCAAAGTGAGTAATATACTCTATAGGACACCATCAACAGACCCTTAAATTAATCTAACATATATGTGATGCATATACAATATGAGATGAAAGCGATAACAATCAACATACAAAACCAAGTCGTACCATTTAATGTTAAACAAACCACTTTGATAAGCGACCTTACTTTAACCAGCATTAGTGTTTTGAGATGGAGCATCCCATTGTCTATGCCACTTGACAACTAACTGACATACATGTATCCAACTACAGAGTATACTGAAGAAGTGGTGGGTCGGAAACCCATCCACCTGTAAAATCATAAGTCATTAGGATACTAAGTTAGCATGCATCCAACTCGTCCAAGCCGGTACTCATCAAGATACTAGGTCGGCCTATGTCCGACCTCTCCAAGTCGGCACTCATCTGGATACTGGGTCGTCCCTCAGGTGGTGGGTGGAATATCACCAATTACAAGCCACTGTAAACAATCATACCATAAGCGCGACCTCACCGGTCTCCCTTGGCATACCTCATGATATCCCATAGTTATCCTCCACACGAAAACCAAGCCATACCGACCACTAACCATTTCACACCTAAGGCTAAGCTAGCCACTCACCAATGACGTCTCCTCTCCCCCATGGAGGAACACCTTAAAGAACCTTTCAAGTTCCATCAACTAATCTGACATGATTGGAAACCCTCCCCGGGTCCTGTTTCCAATTCTACTTAAGGTTACCAATATGCAACATAGCCATCAATGACTTTGTGATCAAGGCCTCACATGCGGAAGGTCCATTATGAAATCGACAGGTCCAACCAATAATATATGCATGGAGAAACTCACTCTCAATTAATCCATAATCATTCTATCACGAACCAACCTGGTTCACCCTGCCACACCACCCGAGCTGGCCTTTGACAAGGCCCAAAGCTCATTCCCGATTGCCATGGATTGAAAACTAGTGTTGGGGCATCAAGTCACACACCATCGAGAATGATTCCACTCAATGAAACAATAATGAAGAGGATTTTCACCTGTAAGTTCAGTATGACCACTCCGTAAGTCGGGGAATATTGCTCATGTAAATAAACAATTATGAAATAATATGAAACAAAACAAGGCGCACAAGTAAAATCATTACTCATCAACCATAAGTGAAACCGATGAACACAACCGGAACAACCCAACAACACTAAGATTAAACTTTAATTACAAAAATCGATATAAGAAAAAAAAAAGAAATTAGAGTAAGAAAACTAAAGTGGCTGGATACAAAAGGCAAACCAAAAACATAATCGAGAAATAACCAAAGAGAAAGCACAAACACCCATATCTCTACGTCAAGTGAATGATCATCACTTTCCATCTCCAACATACCCGAACCAGAAGTCATAGACCACCCACTATGTTCAACCAGAACATGTACTGAACTGGTAATATATGATAGGCATGGGAATAAAATTCCTAGTAGGTTTCCTCCCCATGAACCATGCATAACCTTTAAAAATAGAGCTATAAGTGCTTGCTTGTTTTCAATCCATATTGGGAATGTTTTAAAGATTATTAAGTATATCTAATGATTCTTTGTTAAAATAAATTTGTTCACTTTTGAATTTTCTTTTAGTATAAAGGGGTTTTCTCATGTTTTAATATTTTAAACTATTTTTCTTGGCAATAATGCACACTAAGTGTTTGCTAAAGTGCTAAATTAAGTTTTCCATGATTAAATGAGGGTACCCTTATGATTTCTAAAGAATTAATGCCATGTTTTATTAAGGTTTTCTAATGGACAATTCCATGCTTGGCCTTTTTAAAGGGATTTTCTGTTTGTATTTTGATTGTTTTTGTTTTATATAAAGTAAAAAGAGATTTTGGTTGGATTTAAAATGTAATAATTGAAGACTATGGTTATATTTTCATAAGCTCATGTCTCCTTGATTATATTTTTGACTTTATTTGGAAATTGTATTCCCTTGAAGTGACCCCCTTTGTAACGTCCCCAACCCAAGAGCCACTAAACCGGTGCTCTGAGCCGGGTAGTTACATGACCTCAAGTGCGACTCCCCGTACGCTAGAGGTTTCCGACTAGCAATGGGGTCCAATAGGTCACATGGGGAGACTATACCCTCAATAACAAAGTAATCCACAACAGATAATAACTGAAATAGCGGAAACATAAGAGAACAATCCATAACATGCATAATAACCAAATCCCAAAATTGGGTACAATCATAACAACGATAAATATGCCATGTCGTGCTACAGTGTCAAGTGATCAAAACCCAAAAGAAAGAAAATGGTAGAATCCCCAAAATGGTCTGGACTCCAAGTCTGGAACCTCACCCAAACGTGTCCCATGTCCAACTCATCTCCCTAGCATAAGGCCCTTGCCCTTGTCCTAATCTCCAAGCACGAAATCTGCTCGGGTACCCAACGGTGGCCTGAGCAGGGTGTGAGTGTAACTTAGTAGGCCACCACCAACAATGTCTACAAAATATCCAGCAAGACAGATAGTGCATGCAAATGATAAATAAAGGCAAGTTACAGTAAACAATTCAATATGTCATTTTAAACTATGTTCATTTTATCTATACCGCGAATGAATTTGGGTTCACTACTTAGGCCTTTCATTATTCAATCTTCGCACAAGAGCCTCAGCCTAGTTGGTGATGACTCGCTAGGTGCATCCAAGAGACCCAAGATCAAATCCGGGTGGAGACATATTTCTGGGTACTGTAGCAGTACTGCAGCAGGCACTGTTCGGTACTGTAGCAGCCGAAACTATTCATCCATCTGGGCCTCCGGGCCACCGGTTTAGTCCTCGGGTCCTGCAAGGATTTTGGGCCACCCAAGGCCTTCGGGCTAGTTGATTCTCTCAAGGCCTTCAGGCCACCTTAAGGCCTTAAGGCCACCCCAAGGCCTTCGGGTCACATGAATGCAGGCCCCAGACACACTACAAAAAAGGAGCAGCCCCAGAAGAGGATTCAGAGCAGGTGCACTCACCAGAGCAGAGCCAAATGGATTGTCAGAATGAGAGGGTATGACTATGCCATCGGTACCAGCCTGTGCTTGCACGGGAAGCCTAGCCAGACGATTATGAAAAGGTGGAGAGCTATTATCAAGATGCAGATGCTGGGGAGGGGCAGTTCCTTGTAGATAGTCTGGTTGAATTCCCTAAGACCTTCGGGTCATGTAATCTCCTAAGCCTACGGGCCATGTAATCTCTAAGCCTACGAGACTTGTAAGGGTTCCCCCTCATCCCTTGAAAGGGGGGTTATCAAAAAATCAATAAAAAATGAAGGCCTTTGAGCCATTCAGGCATGCATTATTCAATCTCCCCTTTCTATGTGTTCAATGGATTATCCATATTCAGTGTTCTCAAGCATATGGAAATACAATCAATCCCTATCTCATTAGGCATCATAATATAAAAATTCCCAATATCCTCACCTCGAAGCCCCAGTCCGGGTGGAATGCAACCGTTAGGGGAATGGAACTCCGTCTCATTCCCTAACCCGTTTATTTGGGGGAAGAGCTAGAACCTCGGTACAACTCGACCCTTGGACATAGAACCTCAAGTCAATACCCCACTCAACCAAACCATGAGAAAATGTTTATTTATCATTCACCACAAAACACCATATCACAACAACATAGCCAACATCATTTACAATCATCACAATAATCTCAATAAATGAGAATTTACATTTTTCCTCAATCCATCAACACTTTCATTTTCATATTACTTAACCCCTTTAGCTCCATTCCCATTTTCCATGCCTATCTCACTAAGCATATTCAAATATAAGCTAGTCACCTAACATTTTCCCTTTTATCCATTTAACCCTTTTTTGTGCCAACCAAACAACCTCTTGGGTGAATTCCCAACCTAGGCGTATTACTAGACACCAATTGAAATTCCTTTGAGCATATTAACATAATCATCAAGGGCTCTACGTTCTTACACAACGGCCTACACCTACTTAGCTAACTCTAAGTTCGGGGAAATATCAGCACGTGCCTCGGGTGGCCCTAATTCGGTCGAGTCATCCTCCTTGCATCCCATGGGGATCAAGAGGGGTTCAATTAACCTTTTAGACACCACTACATCACATCATGTCAAGGGCATCAAGAACTCTTCAAAAGAGGGAAAGAACAAAAACCCTACATGCACAAATCTACACAAAATCCAAGGGATATAATTTTGTGGACCACCTACCTTAAATCTGTTGGCGGACGTACTCCCAATCGAAGCCATAGATCTTGATTTAACCAACTCTTGAAGCTTTACCCTAAAAATCACTGAAAAAGTAGGGTTTGAGAGCTTCGGATGGAGGGGAAAGAAATAGAAACCCTAAAACAGAAAGAAAGGCAAGAGGGAGGTTAGCCTTACCTGAATCTTCAATCCGCAACTGACAGTGCTCCAAACAGCTTAGAATCGAAGGAGATTGATCCTTGGGAGCTCTTGGTCCATTTGGTTCCTTCCTAGGGTTGCAAGGGAGGAGGAGAAGGAAAATCTTGAGTGGGTTATAAAATCCCAAAGTTGCGTTTTTGTAAATTTTTAAAGGTTCCTGGGCCGCACAGTTTACCCGCATGATTTTCCAAACTGTGCGCAAACCGTGCAGATGATTCTGTCCCAAAGAGCCCCCTCTCGCACAGTTTCCTGCACAGTTTTACAAATCGTGCGCAAACCGTGTGGAGGCTACTGTCTGAAAATTTTCCTCTTGCACGGTTTACCTAGGCTGCCTACACGGTTAGCACTAACCATGCACAGACCGTGCGACTAGCCCAGAAAACTCATTCTCCCCCTTTTTCATGTCCCGAACCCCCAGAACACCCCCGAGCCTCCTTAAGGACTTCAAAAATCACTTAATTGACCAAAATAAAGGGCTTAAATTGTGACGTAAGTAAAAGATACCTTGTAGAGAAATCCGGGATCTTACAACCTCCCCACCTTATAACGGCTCTTCCTCGAGCCACTTTTCCTAAGCATCATTGAGTTTCTAAAGAAAAGAGATCGGGCCACTAGACCCGCATATCTGATTCCCGCTCCCAAGTTTCCTCTTGAACGTGTCCATGTTTCCATAGAAAACGAACCAGGGGCACAACCTTACCCCGCAAAAATTTCTCTCTATGATCCACAATGCAAACCGGGTGCTCCTCAAAGGACACATTAGTCTCAAGCTCGTCATCCTCGACATTTATCACATGAGATGGGTCTGGGTGATAGTGTTGGAGTTGTGAAACATGGAAAACATCATGAATTACAGTATACCGCTATGGAAGAGCCAATCGGTAAGCCACCGGTCCGATCCTCTCCACAATCTCAAATGGAACCACATATCTAGGTTCCAACTTGCCCCATTTATGAATTTGACAGTGACCCAACCTTGGAGAAACCCGAAGAAACACACTATCACCCACCATGAACTCAAGAGGTCTACAATGTCGATCTTCATATGACTTCTACCCACTCTGAGCTGTTGCCATACACTTTTGAATCAAACAAACCTTCTCCAACATCTCCTTCACAAGACTCAACCCTAACAACTCAGACTCTCCGGCCTCCAACCAACACAATGGTGATCTACACGGTCTCCCATAAAGTGCCTCAAAAGGTTCCATCTGGACTGTAGCTTGAAAACTATTGTTATAAGCAAACTCAACGAGCGACAAGTAATTTTACCATGAGCCACCGAAATCTAGAACACATGCTCTCAACATGTCTTCTAATACCTGAATTGTACGCTCTGACTACCCATCGGTCTGTGGGTGGTAGGCCGTACTCAAAAACACCTAGGTACCAAGTGCCTTCTATAGTCCTTTCCTAAAACGAGAGGTGAAATGCGGATCACGATATGAAACTATGGTTCTCAGCACACCATGAAACTGTACTATTTCCCAAACATAAAACTCCCCCAACTGGTCGACTGTATATGTTTCTTGAATTGACAAGAAATGGACCACTTTGGTCAGTTGATCTACCACAACCCAAATGGAATCATTTTTCTGAGGCATTCTCAGGAGACCCACTATGAAGTCCATCGTGACATCATTCCATTTCCACTATGGAATAGGAAATGACTACAACAACCCACCTGGGAACTGATGTTTGGCCTTCACCTGCTGATAGGTAAGGCATTCGTGCCACAAAACCCATAACTTCTCTCTTCATTCCCGACCACCAAAACTGCCTATGAAGGTCGCGGTACATCTTAGTCAAGCCAGGCTGCACTGCCCACTTTGATGCATGGAACTCACGCATCAACTCCACTCGTACACCTGCTGGTACCATGACATGACCATGAACATAAGAAACTTCATCTGCACTAAAGGTCCAACCGGAAGGTGACTCCCCACCTTTAAGACTTTCCTTCATAGCCAAACACTCCGGATCTACCAACTGACTTTCTTTAACTCAACTCAAAAGTGCAAAATCAACTGCTATAGAAGCAAGGGTCATCTGTTTGGGCCCCTCTTGTACCTCCAAATGCATCTCCACAAACAAGGCCATCATCACCCACTTTGAACTGGATTCCTGAACTACTTGATTCTCAGTCTTCTGGCTCAAAGCATCAGCGACACTATTCCCTTTTCCTGGTGTGTAAACCAATTCAAAATCAAAGGAATGCAAGTACTCAACCCACCATTGCTGTCAAAGATTAAAATCCTACTGAGAGAAGATGTATTTGATACTTTTATAGTTGGTAAACACAATAAAGGTTTCTCCTAACAAGTAATGCCTCCAACACTTTTAAGGCATGAACCATAGCCTCTAGCTCCAGGTCACGAGTAGGATAATTTCTTTCATGTGGCCTCAATTGTCTTGACCCATAAGATAAAACCCAATCATCCTATATCAACACCGCCCCAAGTCCAACACCGAACGCATCATAGAACAAGGTATACTTCTTACTTGGTTCGGGTAAGATCAAAATCGGTGCGGTGGTCAACTACTTCTTCAGCTCCTAGAAAGAATTCTCACAAGCCTCTGACCAAATGAACTTAACCCCCTTCTTGGTTAGGCCTATGAGTGGCACTGCCAAATGAGAGAAATCCCTAATAAACCTTCAGTAATAACCAACCAATCCCAGAAAACTCTGAATATCAGAGATGTTCTTGGGCTGTTCCCAAGACACCACAACTTGCACCTTTTTTGGATCCACCGACATGCCTGACTCAGATATGATATGTCCCAAAAGTGCACCTCATCAATCCAAAACTAACATTTTTATAGCTTAGCATAACGACTATGCTCTCTTAGTGTACTCAAGACGATGTCAAGATGTTTGGCATGATCATCATGAGTTATGGAGTACACCAAGATGTCATCAACAAAAACAACTACAAACTGATCTAGATATGGGTGGAATATTCTGTTCATTAAGGTCATAAACACAGCCGGTGCATTGGTCAAACCGAACAGAATTACCAGGAATTCATACAACCCATACCTGCTTCGGAAAGCTGTCTGGGGTATGTCAGAAGGTCTCACCCTCAATTGATGGTATCCCGATCTCAAATCAATCTTGGAGAACACTGAGACACCTCTGAGCTGGTCAAATAGGTCATAAATTCTAGGAAGAGGGTATCAGTTCTTAACTATCATCTGGTCCAGCTTCCTATAATCGACACATAGCCTCAGTGATCCATCAACCTTCTTAGCAAACATCATAGGAGATCCCCAAGGTGATGTACTAGGACGTATAAACCCCTTACGCTCTAATTCCTCCAACTGAACCTTCAGTTCTTGGAGCTCTAATGGCGCCATTCGGTTAGGTGGAATGGAAACTGGCTCTGCTCCAGGCAACAATTCAATCATAAACTCAATATCTATCTCAGGTGGTAACCCCGATAAGTCCCCAGGAAACACATCCTGAAACTGGTCCACAACAAAAGGGAAGACTGGCTGTCCTTTCTCTCCATCATCTATCATAAGGCATGCCACTTGGGCTGTGAGATCCCCCATCTGATGACATAGCGACCCTGTGCGGCCCGCCTGAGTATCCCATTCACCATGAAGGACATGAGTTCTCCCATCAAGAGATGTGAATCTTACCTGACATCGGTAACAATCGACATGGGCTTGATATAACACCAACAAATCCATTCCCACGATTAGGTCAAAACCTAAAATATCTAGGACAAACATATCCCATAGAAAATGATACCCACCAACTTCTAAAGCACAACCCTTACACTGCCTAATGTTCTTGACTCTCACCCCTAGCGGAGTATCAAGCGACATTACCCCACATGCGGTCTCTATGGTTAATCCCAATACAACTACAAACTTAGTTGAAATAAAGGAATGCGTAGCACCTGTATCGAATAAAGCACTAGAAAACATGGAAGCTACAAGAATCGTACCTCGAATAGTTGACGGTCATGCCTCAGCACCTTCAGGCGTAGCCTGAACTGCATAGAGGTGACCTTCCCCTTCACCCTGGGCTCCAGCCTGAGTACCCTTCACTGCACTGCTATATTGGTAAGGGTGATCTCACCCCGGAGTTCCACGTCCACCACCCCTACCAGTACGGCCCGTGGAGCTCCAAATGACTGCCTGATATGGGGTAACCGAACCCCTTCCTACACTCGGCATCTGCCTCTGACCTCCATCATTACCCGACTGCCACGGGTTCCTATGGAATCTCTGCACGTGGCCTAGATTGCTGCACACTCGACACTCAACTGGTGGGCGGGGACATTGGTCATGCTTGTGCCCCGACCTGCCACACTAAAAATAGAAGACCTAGTCACCACCCTGAGAATATGACCCCCTCTTCCGACTACTCTTCATGCTTCCACCCCGCTGAAAGGTTCCAAGTGGTGCTTCCTACTATCAGAAGCCGCACCACTTACTCACCCAGCTGGCGCCACAAGTTCACTACCTGAAGCTTCCTTCAGGTTTTCTTCTGAGATTAGGGCTTGATCCACCACTTAAGAATACCTTTTTAGTCGAAATATATTCACTTAAGGCCTGATCTCATGCCTCAGCCCGTCTTGGAAGCGTTTCGCCACAGCTGCCTCATCTCCCGTCAACGTCAGAACGTAGCGTCTCAAATCGGTGAAACGACTAGCATAGTCCATTACCGACATTATCCCCCGAGTCAACCTCATAAAATCTTCAGCCTTCTCCTGACTCAAGGTTTTTGGATAGAAATTCTCAAGAAACTTCTCCTAAAAATCTTTCCACATCATCCCCTCAGCCTTCTCTGTCTGAACCATAATGTACCACCAACGCTTTGCTTTCCCCCTCAGAATATAGGCTTCTAACTTTACTTTCTTCTCAAGAGGGGTCTCTAGATGGTCAAGAATATTTTGTATGGACTCAATCCAGAATTCTACTGCTTTTGGCTCACCATCTCTGGTGAAGGTCAGAGGGTGCTGCAGCTGAAACTCCCTAGTCATCTCAAACATGCTTGGGGAAACCCACCTTGGGTATCGTTCCATCATCTGCATAAAATGAGCAAAGTTCTCACAGAAATTCTCTTACCTATCTCCTTAGACGACCACATTCTCCTGCTCCACTACTGGAGGAGCGTTCTCGACAACGTACTCATATCGTCCAACCAGCGCACGTCTTCGAGGTGGCATTTCTCTACAATTCCAAACACGAGATTTAGAACACAAACATAAATCTTTTGTGAGAAGGGATATAAATAGGATTTTCACTTTTAATAACCAAAATTATTCACATACACTACCCAAAAGAGCCTACTCGCGATCGGGTCACTACCCTCAGCCATCTCCCTAAGTCTATGGTCAACACTGTATCTAATTATCATGGATACAAGCCTTATATTCTACTCCCATTCAAACCATTTTCATATTCAAATTTACCCTTAAAAAAATTATTCCACTTCTACTTATTTATCAGACACCATTTTCTAATCACTACTTGACATTTTCACTTCCCCTTTTTACTCATTCATACCATCTTATTAGGCACGATTCATTACTTTTAAGAGAACATATGCATCTTAACCTTTATACCCCGCACACCCATCCCGTGTGTGTGTCTATCATGATGCATGTCACTTTACTACATAGGTGCCTAGAATGATGCATGAATGCACATGGTCTCACCCAAATTTACCCAAGTTTTTAGGGTTAAGCGGTCAAATGTAGAGTAGCTTGGGTTGTCGATTCCTTAGAGACCTAAGAAGAAACATATAGACACACACATTCTATGGACTAATTTTGGCTATTAAATGGACAACTTTGGGTTGATTTTAGATAGGTTTAAGCGAACATTATGTGACTTAAGTGAAATAAAATTATGAGAAGGGTTGATCCTAGGTTATCCCAAGGGGTGGATTGGATGAAATTCCTCTTTAGCGATTTCAATTTCTTATATTTGAGATGAGTTCATTCAAGGAGATAAAAAAACTTCATCACTTACTGATTCATACCAACACACTCTAATACTAATCACCTATACACTTGGAGGATCATATTTATGAGCACTCCAAGGTAAATATTTGTATTAGCACTTGAAGTGTGTGGCCTTAAAATTCAACAAGGACAAAGAAGTTTTAAAATCGTCAAATAAAAGTCTCAATTAAAAGAGGTGATTAGAAATTAATGGAGTGATAAGTAAAATCCAATCCAGACCCTTGATACTCCCTTGGATCAACCCATAAAAGGGTTATCCCTCCATTTATGACATGATCATAATGGAAGCAGAAAGTAGACTTATGAGGGTGGAATTGAAGAAGTAAAAACAGCAAAATAATGATCACTCCACCATTGTGTGATAAATTTCAAAAGGTATGGTGCAAATAAATTCACACCTTGAGGACAAATTATCAATGTGATATGGATAATAATAGAATTAGAGGAAAGGAATAACTTTTATTAAGAAACTAAGGTGAATTGAACAACTTACATGAGAAAGAAATGTGATTATAAACACAAAGCAGCATCATATCACTACAATGAAACCAAGCACAAAAGATGATTAAATACTTCAACACCACTTCCTTAAATAGAAATTCTAGGATCCTTGGGTAGAGACTCCAATAGTGAAAGTCATACAACTTGAGTATGGTCGGCTTAGGGTGGTGAAAAGCTTGTAGAACTTAGACTTTTCCACCCTTGACCCGAAGTGGAAGGCAGCTTGCATCCACCAAACAGACGCGTCAAAATGACCTTTTATATGACATAATTAGAGTGGGACATAGGATAATAAAATGTAGATATGGATGTCTCATAACCTCATGTAAATTTTTTTCCCAAATAGAATTTTGGTTTGCGAGATATTATTGAAATGGTGGGATGTTTTTCTGGGCCGCAGAATCTGTCCTAGAATTTTATTTCCAAATTGGGCCACCTGGAACTCTACTAAAATATCCGAATTAGCTCTTATAATTTCTGTATGAAATGTTAAACATTATGTACTCTATATTCAGTTAAATTTTGAGAATCATTGGGCTTGTATCTTGGCTGATAAAGTCTCATTATTGGGCTGCTGTCCAATTTACTTTGCCCAGAATGTTATTGGTTCAAGGCCAACTTTGGTGGTCTTCTAATGTGAATCTTCTATTGATCCAAAAATATGAACTGTTCATTATAGAACGGGATACCTGAAAATAAAATATGAAAATAAAATCAAGACCATTTTGTATTTTAGGATGTGTTCAAATATGTACCAAGTAATAGTGCAGTTTAACAAAGAATTACAATCATAATGTGAAAAAATGTTCAAAGTGTAAAATGCACTAAAACGGTGTTTATGAATAATTAATCTCATGAATATTATAAATATTAAAAATGAATATTATCCTATTTTAGTGTCTAATCTCACCCCCAACTTGAGTTTTTCTAGTCCCAAGCAAAATGTATCTCAAAAATATGAAATTAGAATTCCTTTTTCCAAAAACATTTTAATACACAATGATCACCAAGAACCCTTATACAAAACAATTATGAAAAACATAAAAATATTTTAATACAATATAGTTTCATAAGCATATCCCAAGCCCAATCCCATTCCATTGTTCAAATTCATCACCATATTTCATCCAATATCAATTAAGCATGAAGATGTGTTGTGTATCACAATAGACATGGGGGTTCATTTTTATTCAAGGGGGAAATTATGGAAGCACTAGGTGGAATCAAATTTCAATATTAAGATGAGTATTCAAATTTTTTTATTGTATTTTTTTTGTAATTTTTCCATGGTAATTGAAATTGCACTCAAAAGAGTCAACCCATGTAGTGAGACTTTGCCGGTGACTCCCAGGCTCAAAGACCTTAGGACACCTAGTGAAGCCCACATACTCAGGAATAATATTGATTTAACTCAGTCGAAAAAGGTCAAATTACCAAAAATAGAGATAAAATTACTAACTCTGGTCCAGACAACTATGGAGTCACGATTCCCAAGTGATGAAAGCCACGCATTAGGTCATTTCATTGCTCGACGCACAAATTTATTATTTTTATTATTATTTTTTTATTGAATACTCATATTAAAACTAAAATGATCACCAAACCTATGCTATTTATTTGGGGGACCCCATGAACTTAAACTAATACCCTACTATCCAAAGGACGTGTGTTATAATATTTTTTTATTTGGATGAAAATATAAACGATGAAATAACATATTAGACAGCCACACTTTCCAAAATCTATGCTCATGAAATATACATGGATTAAAATCAGAATTAGGGTATGATAAATTATTTGATATTCAATTTCAAAGTGTGCAATGTGTATTATCATGTTCATGGTTAAAGGAACTTTTCCTGGGGTGAGAGGTAGAAGAGGGGAGTTCTAAAAGAAATTTAAATAAATAAACGTGGAACAAAGTCACCTGGTTTTTGAATTTGAAGTTCATTACGCCACTGATTATTCCTTTGATCTCCATGATACTCATGGACTCCTAGTGGTAGATGGTAGAAAATTGTGGAAGTTCTGGATATATTTGATTTCCCTATAAAACTCTTAGACCTTAATAGAATCTACTTCTCACTTACAAACTAAATTAGAAACCATGAAAACCCTGAGAGGTTCCCTTAATTAAAAACATACAAAGATAAAAAAACACACCTATTTATTTTAGCATACCAAAGTCTGATACTAGTATCACGTAAAAATAATAATATATATATATATATATGTATATAAATGTAAAATATAAGTATATATAAAAAAATTATAGAAGAAGGAAGCACTATAAGCTGTAGGTCAGTGGAAAGTGCGCGCCCCTGTCTCCCTTCGGTCCCGAGTTCGAGCCCCCACGGCTTCACCGATTGTGATGGGGTTTTCCCCACGACCTACGCCGTGTCCTTTTTGTTTATTTTTTAATTATTTTTTTGTATTTTTATTTTAACCTACAAACACATAAAAATAAAATGAACTGATGATACATTGTCTTCTTTTTAAATTTCTGGGTAAGGTATTATTCAAGGATCACACCATGTGACACGGATGAATATGACGCTCCCCTTTCATACCCATCCATACTCATAATAGAACAACATGTCAACGGTCTATTTTTTTAAAATATCAAAATGATTCATTAATCCTATTTGAAAAATAAATATGATTCAAAAGGATTGGAAACATGAGAACCATGGGTTGCCTCCCGTGCAACGCTTTTGTTTAACGTTGTTAGCTCGACATGAACCCACCTAACTTACCCAATACCAACTTTGAAAATTTTAAGGACCCCATATTTCTCCACTTATACTTTATTGAGATTGATTCTTTGTTTATAATTTGTTTCATGTACAAACCTATGTTCTACAATGAGTGGGAAAATCCAAGGAATATCAGAAATGGTTGATCTAGTTTCCTCTGTAGTCTTGCCTAAGACATCAATGATCATTCCAATTTTTTTGGTTTCAAAAGAAGAATGAATTACAATTGAAAGGTGAAGATTATACCCTATGAAGGGATACTTGAGTGGTGAAGTAAGGATAATAATTTTGAACTCTGGTTGGATAGGACATTCAAACACATGTGAAGATTTTGAATCCAACTCAGTTTCATTTTCCAAATTTCTCAAAAAAATTGGTTCCTTTTGAGTAGAAGATTCAACCACCAAATTGGAAAGATCAGTGTCAGGAATGGGTATGGACTCAATGTTTGTGATTTCTCACAATGTTTTAGTGATTTGTGTTTCTGAAAAATCATCAATGGAGCTATAATAGGGGCACTCAATCCACAATGTCAAATTTACCTCTTGTGAATACATGAAATCAATTTCCTCCTGATTTAAAGACCCTTCAAAAATTTCTGGATTCACTTCCCCTACCCCGAATCCAAAGGTTGTTTCTTCAATAAATTCATGAGAGGTTTTTGGTAAACTAGATACTCCACATAAGGTTATGGAAGGGACAGTCGGTGTAGGGATGAGTTCCTCACAAGTATTAATGTATTGTAGTTCTAATCTCAAAGATGAAACCTCAGAATTCATTATCTCCATTTGATTACACAATTGTTCAATAAATGTTTGAGAAATATAATTTTTATGAGGTTTAACATCATGGAATTTCCCAAGATTGATCTCTTCAACCATCCTTGAGAGGACTGAAAATTTATCCTTTAAACAGTCATCATTTAAATGATTGTGAATCTCACCAAGTGTGGAGTGATCATTCAAGGATTGATCAAAGAAATTCAATGAATTAGGGGATTCCCAATAATTATTTCCAATTTGATTACAACATGGGTTTATGATAGGGTAATGTTGAAGATATTCCATTGGAGTAGACTGAAATAAGGATTTGAGACTCTTAGGACACACACAAACAGAAAGGTGAAAAGATAAGAGGAATGGGGGTGAGAATAGAGAACTTGGGGTGAGAAAAGGATTATAGTATCTAAGATAACTTTTTAGGTCCCCAGAAATGGCTCCAAAATTTGGTCTCTCCCAAATTTACCCTAGTTTTTAGGGTTAAGCGGTCAAATATAGAGTAGCTCGGGTTGTCGATTCCTCAAAGACCTAAGAAGAAACCTATAGACACGCACGTTCTATGGACTAATTTTGGCCATTAGGTGGACAAATTTGGCTTTATTTTAGATAGGTTTAATTGAACACTATGTGACTTAAGTGAAATAAAATTATGAGAAGGGTTGATCCTAGGTTATTACAAGGGGTGGATTGGATGAAATTCCTCTTTAGCTATTTCAATTTCTTATATTTGAGATGAGTTCATTCAAGGAGATCAAACAACTTCATCACTTACTGATTCATACCAACATACTATAATACTAATCACCTATACACTTATAGTATCATATTTATGATCACTCCAAGGTAAATATTTGTATTAGCACTTGAAGTGTGTGACCTTAAAATTCAACAAGGACAAAGAAGTTTTAAAATTGTCAAATAAAAATATCAATTAAAAGAAGTGTTTAGAAATTAATGGAGTGATAAATAAAATCCAATCCAGACCCTTGCTACTACCTTGTATCAACCCATAAAATGGTTATCCCTCCATTGATGACATGTTCACAATGGAAGCGGAAAGTAGACTTACGAGGGTGGAATTGAAGAAGTAAAAAAAAACAAAATAATGATCACTCCACCATTGTGTGATAAATTTCACAAGGTATGGGGTAAATAAATTCACACCTTGAGGCAAAGATATCAATGTGATATGTAGAAGAACTGAATAAGAGGAAAGGAATAACTTTTATTAAGAAAATAAGGTGAATTGAACAACTTACATGAGAAAGAAATGTGATTATAAACACAAAGCAGCAGCATAACACTACAATGAAACCAAGCACAAAATATGATTAAATACTCCAACAACACCACCTTAAATAGACATTTTAGGAGACTTTGATCGAGCCTAAAATATTGAAAGTCATCCCACTTGATTATGGTAGGCTTAGGGTGGTGGAAAGCTTGTGAAACTTATACTTTTCCACCCTTGACCCAAAGTGGAAGGCAGCTTGCATCCACCGAACAGACGCATCGAAATGACCATCTATATGACATAATTAGAGTGGGTCATATAATAATAAAATGGAGTTACAGATTACTCCTAACCAAATGTATAATTTCATCCCAAATGAAATTTTGGTTTGCGAGATATTATTGAAATGGTGGACTGTTTTTCTGGGCTGCAGAATCTGACCCAGAATTTTATCTCCAAATTGGGCCGCCTGGAACTCCATTAAAACATTCGAATTAGCTCTTTTCACTGTTGGATGAAATGTTCTACATGATGTCATATATCTTAATTTAAATTTTTAGAATCATTGGGCTTGTATCGTGGCCAATACAGTCTCTTTATTGGGATGCTTTCCAGTTTACTTTGCCCAAAATGTTGTTGGTTCAAGGCCAACTTTGGCAGTCTTCTAATGTGAATCTTCTAGTGCTCCAAAAACATGAATGGTTACTTATAGCATGGGAGGCCTGAAAATAAAATATGAAAAAAAATCAAGACCATTTTTTATTTTAAAATGTGTTCAAATATGTACCAAGTAATAGTGCACTTTAACAAAGAATTACAATCATAATGTGAAATAATGTTCAAAGTGTAAAATGCACTAAAATGGTATTTATGAATAATTAATCTCATGAATATTATAAATATTAACAATGAATATTAGCCAATTTTAGTGGCTAATCAGTACAACCTCGTACCATTCTGGCCACGAGATAAATATCACAAAACCATCAAATCATACAATAAGTGCATCACCCAATGGTGAAATATCATCAAATGTAACAACACACAACAAGAACAACAATCCCCTCCCAGGGTGACTTGGGTTTTCCCCTGTACATGGGTTAGCTACTCCCAAGCATGGTCTCATTACCAAGGCCTGACACATTCCTAATCTCATTTCTACAATCCCCAAATAGTAAGAAAGAGGAAAGAACTCCTTTGATACCACTTTGTAACGTCCCCAACCCGGGAGCCACTAAACCGGTGCTCCGAGCCGGGTAGTTACATGACCTCAAGCGTGCCTCTCCGTATGCTAGAGGTTTTTGACTAGCAACGATGGTCCAATAGGTCACGTGGGGATACTATACCCTCAATACCAAAGTAAGCCACATCAGATAATAACTGAAATAGTGAAAACATAGGAGAAAAATCCATAACATGCATAATAACCAAATCCCAAAACTGGGTGAATCATAAAAATGATAAATATGCCATGTCAAAAGTCTCTCCTGCTTGAGAGCGTTCTCTCCTAGGGCTTCCTAGGTTTTGAGTTTCCTTGTCCGTCTGGGTTACGGCGGCTCCATATCCCTCCGTGCACCCCGCTTCAGCTCTGCGTTTCACGGCTCCTTCTTCAATTTCGGTGCCAGTGGTTCGTTTTTTCCATTCTGTGCTACCCCCCGTCCCCTCCGTGGTGAGGAAATTTGTTCCTATTCCCTCTTGTTCTTCTCTTCCTGTTCCCGGACCCCGATTTTTGTGTTACGGAGGGAGTCCGGCTTCATCTTCATCTGCTCGAAATCGCCTTCAGGCGCAGTTCCAGCCTCCCCCGGGGTCTTGAAGCCCTTTCCGTCGCCGTCATCCCACCTCGGTGCCAGATCTGGGAGAGGGCCGGTGGTTACAGATCTCAAAACCTCAAAATCCATCTGCAATATAGATCTGAGTGATCTTGCCTTGAGAAAAAATCCAGATGTCGAGGAAAACATAACCCTAATCGCAAATCCCCTTTCAGAATTCAGATCCGAGCGCATAGAATCTCGAGTCAAAAACCAGAGTTTGAGGATTTCTTTACCCTATTTTTCTTTTCTTACCTTCTTCCGTGAAGAAAGGCGGGGACCTGTAGGTGGTAAGAAATTTCCACGTTTTGCGAAGCTCCCGCCGTGAAGTGGTCTGTTTCGCGAAGCACCTTCCGCGTTGAGTCACCGCGTTGAGAGATCGCGAAGTGGCCGCCATGAAGTTCTATTCGTGGGGTGTTGATCCGCGAAGACTTGGTGCGCTATGAAGACGGTGGAGATCTGTGGGCGGTAATCCATTCCCACGTTGCTGCGAAGTTCCACCGCGAAGTGGTTTGATTTGCGAAGCACCTTCTACAAAGATTCACCGCGTTGAGAGTTTGCGAAGTGGCTACCACAAAGTTCCTGCCATAGGGTGTTGTTCCGCGAAGAATTGGTGGGCGCTGTGAAGACAGCGGTGACCTGTGGGCGGTAAGCCATAACCACGATTTTGCGAAGATCCGCAGTGTAGTGGTTTGATTAGCAAAACACCTTCTGCGAAGGTTTGACGCATTGTGTGATTGCGAAGGGGGGTCGTCGGCCGCGAAGGGGTATCCAGTCCAAGGACTTCCTTGTTGGACCAGGACTTGACCCAAGTGAGGTTGGAATGGGTCGGCCTAGCACACCGGGCATTTTCGAAGCATTAACCCAGTTTACCCAGTTCCTAAGTTAGGTGTTCCAGGGCAGTGGGGACTATAAGGGCACCGGTCTTTAAGGAGGATATCGAAATCAATTGTTAGTTTTTGCTCTATGGATGTGTAATTTGTTAATCAATGAAATAGGTTGTCCCTAATGGACAAAGAAAAGGCAACGATTGAGGCACGGAGAAATGAAGACACACTCTTGGAAAAGCTCATGTCTCTGCTCGTGGTGGGAAAGTTTGTGGAAAACATATCGGTTAATCAGGGGGCTCTCAAAAACACTCTACAGAACGTCTGGAAACTTGATGCAGGAGTGACAATTCGGGAAGCGGGGATCAATCGCTTCGTCTTTGAGTTCTTTAATGAGAGAGATAGAGAAAAAATCTTGCATGGAAGACCATGGTCCTTTGATAATCAACTCCTCCTCATGGAAGAATACAAAGGGGGGGGGGGGAAGATATCCAGTGAATGAATTTAACCCGCTCCCCCTTCTGGATATGAATTAAAGTAATCCCCTTCCATGCAAGAACGGAGCGAATCATGAGAGATATTGGGGACAATTTAGGTAACTTTCTTGACTGGGATAGCTCAGACCCAATAAAATGGGGGCCCTAGGTTCAGATCAAGGCGAAAATTGAAGTTTCAAAGCCACTGATGAAGGGAATGCTCCTGAAAATCGAAGACACCAACACTTGGATATCATTCGAGTTCGAGAAACTCCCAATCTTCTGCTTCTTCTGTGGTCGCCTTGGCCATCTGGAAAGAACTTTAGGACCCCGGGACACCCTGAGAGGGGAGGGGTGAATCAGGGTGGCAACTTTTTCTTCTTAAAGTTGTGGATCTTGTTCCCACGTTGGTAGGAACTAGTCAAACCTGTATAATGGATATGATCAGTAATGAAACATTCACATGAAAAGAGATGACACAACAATTTTTACTTGGTTCACCACTAAGGGCTACGTCCAAGGAGCATACGCCGACAGGTTGCCGGTCGTACCTAAATCCACTATGCTTCACTAGCTGTAGATTACAATTGTTCGGGCATAGTCACTCTGTCCCAGGCTCACTGCCTTTACAAAGGTTCAGGGATAGCTCACTGCTTCCCTCGGGTCACTCCCGTTGACTCCCCCTGGCTCACTGCCGTTGGTGAAGTCTCACTCAGTTTATAGACGTGAAAGTCTCTTCAATAGATATGCATTGAAGTCTCTGTCTCCTGTTCAGCATGAGACTTTGCTTGCATCAGAGTCCTGAGTTGATGCTCTTTTGAAATCAATATTCTACTTCAGTGCAATACCTGAATGCACTAAATCTCCTTCTCTTACTTCAATTCCCAATTCTGACACCTGAGTGTATCGATATATTTCTCTCTCTGTGCAGATCAGATTTTGGTTGCACGATCGTTCTTCTTCTCTTCGCAAAGCAGATTTGAGAGTGCTAAGCACCTGTCAAAAGGCCTGCGGGACCCCCAAATTTTCCGCGCACCCTTCCCGGGGGCTTGCGCGTAAAATTCAAACCTTGCGCGTAAAAATAACTTTTGTCGCGTAAAAGGCTTTTCGCGCTACTCTTCTTTTTCGCGCAAAACTTCCCTTTTTCGCGCAATGCCTTCTTTTTCGCGCAACCCTCTGTACCTTAATTTTTCCGCGCGCCGGAGCTCAGGATTTGTCTAAGTGTCGAGCCTCTACGAATGAGAGGGGTTCACCTCATATTTATAGACGTTTTTGATCCTGCGCGTAAAAACCCCCCTTCTTGCGCACAACTAACTTTACGCGCACCAGTTCGATTTTCCGCGCACATGGTGCGAACATCTCTGATTTTTCGCGCGCCTCTTGCCTTTGCCGATTTTCTGTATTTCTGATTCGATACGCTGATTGCGCGAAAAATTCACCCAGCTTTTCTGCGCACAACATTTTTCGCGCACAACTCTAGTTTTTTCGCGCAACCCATGCCTTTACCATTTTACAACGTTCTGATTCTGAAACACTGTTTGCGCGAAAAACTTCGCTCCACTCATTTCGCGCATCCCGCTGTTTTTCACGCCTAACTTATGTATTTCGCGCAAGCCTCTTATATTTCGCGCACCACTTCCTTTTTGTGCGAACCTCCTTTTGCAGACAATCCATGTCTTCATTTTCCGATTTTGAGGCCCAAAAATTTGGCAAACACTGGGAAATAGCGCCACCTTGTATCTGCTCTTTTTGTACCGCCTCCAGATCATCCATTCCTCTGTCGAAGTTCATGAATCAAACATAGATCGTTGACTACAACTCTTGAACTCGACATGTCACCATGAAATCTCCTTTGTCAACAAATTTGTATGTCGTTTGTTTGCTTTGTCAACAAGCACGATCACCTCAACAACACTTCTTCTTGGTGATCTGTATCCTTCAGCAACTCTTTGGCTTTTATCACAACCTCCACAATTGTGATATGTAGTCTTTGAAGGAACAACTTTAGCATCATCATCTTCTATGACAATGTGATGTTCATGACTATCTCAGAAGTCCAATCTTTGCACATTGTCTTCTTCATCAACCGGTATGATGTACTTCATGCAAACCGATTCAATTCGTCAGGAAGTCTCTTGCATGGTTCTCATGCAATCATGAGTAACTGCATGGACTTCATCCAAAGACCTCATTCTTCTTTAATCATCCTTGGATGGACTATACCTCACATTCTGCATTGTTGTAAACAATGTATCACCTTTGACACATGTTCTTTGAACTTCCGATCAGTACAACAATCGTCTGAATCACCACTCCTCTACTTCATCGGAGTACTTCATGATCTCCTTCATTTTGATATTCCATTGACAACTATTGACAACAAATACAAACCTATACACAAAGTGGTTCCAACAATCTCCCCCTTTGTATTTTGTTGTCAATACCTTAAACATCTTCTGAAATGAATCCGTCAATGTCAAAATGAGAATCTTCTGCATTTCACTTTTTCTCCCCCTTATTGACAAGAAATACAAAGCGTATGGTAGGGAGGGTATCAATCCTAACTTAAGCAAAGTTTCATTAATCATTTCACTCTAAGTCTACTTGAGCAGTGCTCGATGTAGAAAACAAGAGGATTTGATTAAGTCAACAAGGCTGTCCATTACCCACAGATCATGATACCAACATGAGATGAGAACTCATGTATCTTGTCTTCAAGGGTTTACCACTTTTATTTCAGGCTTAAGAAAAATCACTATGATAGAGAAAAACCAACCTGAAACTCCTGCACTCACAACATCATGTGGATAAAAAATATTCATGTGCAATCGGCAGGAAAAAAAAATGACCTTGGGGCACTTCCATTTTTTTTTGTTATGTCACTGATCAATTCAGTTACTCCCCCTTTGTAGAATGATCTTTGATTTGAGTAACCAAGGGATAGAGATTAAGAAATGGCATACCTTCTCCATTGGCGTGAAATTCATAGAATAACTGCTTTTGAGTCTAGCTGGAGTTGATATTGATCGAAACAGTGATTATGGAAGCTTTTTCATTTTTCTCCCCCTCAAGGGAAACACTCCTCATCATCTTCATCAAGAGTGATCCTTCATCATCATAATATTTGAATATCAATTGAAGAATCTACTTAGGATGGAAACTTCTTCAGCTTGGCTATCAAGAGTTGACAGCATTCACAACTTCTAAGGTTCTCCCCCTGAGAGCATGCTTCACCTTCAATTCCCTGCATTATTAGCACAAATACAATACACAAATGATTATGGGAATAAGGTGGTTCCTTCTTGCTTCATCAAGAAGACTTGATTGGTTGAGGTTCTTTTCTCAACCAAGTTCCTCTGTTCACTCCAGTCTTTATGCCTGCACATTTGAACATGTGTTCTGACATCTGTCGGTGAGGCATGGCTCTATTCACATTCTCTTCTGCTTTGTGTGGAGAATTGTTTTGCTTAGCAGCCATCATGAATGATACATTCTTACTCCTCTTAAGGACTGCTTCTTGCTCTGGTATTAAGGTTAGGCAACCTTTTGCAATGTGACCAGATTTCTTGCATCTCTCACATAGAACTTCTTTGACACGTGTGTTTCTCTTTGTTTGCAATCTCTCCTCCACTGTGTCTTCATCATGTGAAAGTTTTCATTTTCCTTTGTCACCAGCCTTGGCCTTCTCATCTTCAAATTTCCTTATTCTTTTCAAATCTTCTGGCCAGATGACCAATATGTCATGTGGAACTTTTGCAGCTGGTTTAGGTCTTCCACATGGGTTCATCCGAGATTCATCCCACTTAGTGTTTCTTTTGGATGAATGACCCTTCCATTTCATGGATCTAAAATCCTGGGTCTTCTCAGCTTGCCTACTTGATATCTTCTTGGGGAGTGATGTGTTCGCCATATTCTTCTGATTTCTTCCCAAGGTACTTTCTTCATACTTAGATGGATTGTGTGGTCTTCTGTTCTTATCAGCTCTGGATATCTGTTGACCTAGGCATGCACCATTCTTATGACCACTGCCGTTGCATACATCACAGATGTTATCAAGCATTCCAAATCTGTTTGCTGTAAATAGATGCTTCTGGACCTGTGGATGTTGCTTCTTCTTCTCTGCCTTCCTCCCCTTTGATATAGGCTTTCCCTGTGCTTTTCCATGAAAGGGATTATAAAAACAATCCAGTGCACAGTGCCCAAATCTATTGCAGCACCAACATTGGCCCACAAATCTTTTCTTCTTTGTTTCTTCAGTATTAAGTTGTTGGGCCATCTGCTTAATCGTTTGTGCTCTATTTGAGGAAGAAGCTTCCTCCTTTTTCTTCCTATCCACCCTAGTCATGGTGGTAGGTTTATTCTTCTCACCTATCCTCATCCATGCTTGTTTAGAGCTTTTCTTCCCACCTGCACTGATTGTCGGAGTGTATTTAGAAACATGAGTACAAGATGGTCTGGATGGTACCTTCACTTTCTCAGTTGCCTGTGATAGATCAATGAGAGAAGTCATGATCTTCTTATCACATGTTGGAGGCATTTCAGCTTTAGACTCCTCCAACGAACATTGAGTGCAAGCATCACTCATTTCATTCTTTTGTGAAGTCTCAATATGTGTGTTCTCAATCTTGGTCAATTGAGCTTCCAATTTTTGACCCACAATATTGAGGATGATCTTCTGATCTTCAATCGTGATCATCTTCTCTTCACAATTCTTCTTCAACCTTTCAACCTCATCTTCATGCATCTTAACTTTGTTTTGTAACAAAGAGTCAAGTTCCCTGAATTTAATGGACGTTTCTTCCAGACAAAAATTCTTGACTTCATTGTTCTTCTTCAGCTCAGCTTCAAGTGCATGGATCCGTTCTTCTAGAGTATTGCTGACTTCGCCTTTTTCTTCAAGGGCTTTCACCCGTTTGGTGAGCTTCATACTTTCCATAATTTTTCCTTCCAGCCCCTTTTCCATATTGTCCGCTTCCCTTTCAAGTATAGTGATCTCAACCTGCATAGATTGAAATAGGCTACAGATAATAACAACCCTTTCTTCTGGAATATCATGCAGATATGTTTTGAGTTTTTCTTGAAAGCATGAATTGGGGGTGTCATCCTTTCCTCTGGAAGAATTCTGAGTCACCTGCTCGATACTTTCCATGCCTGATGTTTCTTTATTTTTGGATTGGCATGGAGAACAAGACATTGCATCTTCTTTGGATATGAGGGACTTCTTCAGCTGCTTTTTCTCTTTCTTTTTCCTGTTTGTCATGGTCTTGCTAGATGTAGACGTCTGCTCAGAAACTTCATCAAGACTGCTCTTCATTGTTGACTTTAGGAAAGAAACTCAAATCCTCTTCTCAATAGAATTACTGGATAATATCCAACATACGTTAACCTGGCTCTGATACCACTTGTAGGACCCCGGGACACCCTGAGAGGGGAGGGGTGAATCAGGGTGGCAACTTTTTCTTCTTAAAGTTGTGGATCTTGTTCCCACGTTGGTAGGAACTAGTCAAACCTGTATGATGGATATGATCAGCAATGAAACATTCACATGAAAAGAGATGACACAACAATTTTTACTTGGTTCACCACTAAGGGCTACGTCCAAGGAGCATACGCCGACAGGTTTCCGGTCGTACCTAAATCCACTATGCTTCACTAGCTGTAGATTACAATTGTTCGGGCACAGTCACTCTGTCCCAGGCTCACTGCCTTTACAAAGGTTCAGGGATAGCTCACTGCTTCCCTCGGGTCACTCCCGTTGACTCCCCCTGGCTCACTTCCGTTGGTGAAGTCTCACTCAGTTTATAGACGTGAAGGTCTCTTCAATAGATATTCATTGAAGTCTCTATCTCCTGTTCAGCATGAGACTTTTCTTGCATCAGAGTCCTGAGTTAATGCTCTTTTGAAATCAATATTCTACTTCAGTGCAATACCTGAATGCACTAAATCTCCTTCTCTTCCTTCAATTCCCAATTCTAACACCTGAGTGTATCGATATATTTCTCTCTCTGTGCAGATCAGATTTTGGTTGCACGATCATTCTTCTTCTCTTCGCAAAGCAGATTTGAGAGTGCTAAGCACCTGTCAAAAGGCCTGCGGGACCCCCAAATTTTCCGCGCACCCTTCCCGGGGGCTTGCGCGTAAAATTCAAACCTTGCGCGTAAAAATAACTTTTGTCGCGTAAAAGGCTTTTCGCGCTACTCTTCTTTTTCGCGCAAAACTTCCCTTTTTCGCGCAACGCCTTATTTTTCGCGCAACCCTCTGTACCTTAATTTTTCCGCGCGCCGGAGCTCAGGATTTGTCTAAGTGTCGAGCCTCTACGAATGAGAGGGGTTCACCTCATATTTATAGACGTTTTTGATCCTGCGCGTAAAAACCCCCCTTCTTGCGCACAGCTAACTTTACGCGCACCAGTTCGATTTTCCGCGCACATGGTGCGAACATCTCTGATTTTTCGCGTGCCTCTTGCCTTTGCCGATTTTCTGTATTTCTGATTCGATACGCTGATTGCACGAAAAATTCACCCAGCTTTTCTGCGCACAACATTTTTCGCGCACATTTCTGGTTTTTCGCGCACAGCTCTAGTTTTTCGCGCAGCCCATGCCTTTACCATTTTACAACGTTCTGATTCTGAAACACTGTTTGCGCGAAAAACTTCGCTCCACTCATTTCGCGCATCCTGCTGTTTTTCGCACCTAACTTATGTATTTCGCGCAAGCCTCTTATATTTCGCGCAACACTTCCTTTTTGTGCGAACCTCCTTTTGCAGACAATCCATGTCTTCATTTTCTGATTTTGAGGCCCAAAAATTTGGCAAACACTGGGAAATAGCGCCACCTTGTATCTGCTCTTTTTGTACCGCCTCCAGATCATCCATTCCTCTGTCGAAGTTCATGAATCAAACATAGATCGTTGACTAAAACTCTTGAACTCGACATGTCACCATGGAATCTCCTTTGTCAACAAATTTGTATGTCGTTTGTTTGCTTTGTCAACAAGCACGATCACCTCAACAACACTTCTTCTTGGTGATCTGTATCCTTCAGCAACTCTTTGGCTTTTATCACAACCTCCACAATTGTGATATGTAGTCTTTGAAGGAACAGCTTTAGCATCATCATCTTCTATGACAATGTGATGTTCATGACTATCTCAGAAGTCCAATCTTTGCACATTGTCTTCTTCATCAACCGATATGATGTACTTCATGCAAACCGATTCAATTCGTCAGGAAGTCTCTTGCATGGTTCTCATGCAATCATGAGTAATTGCATGGACTTCATCCAAAGACCTCATTCTTCTTTATTCATCCTTGGATGGATTATACCTCACATTCTGCATTGTTGTAAACAATGTATCACCTTTGACACATGTTCTTTGAACTTCCGATCAGTACAACAATCGTCTTAATCACCACTCCTCTACTTCATCGGAGTACTTCATGATCTCCTTCATTTTGATATTCCATTGAAAACTATTGACAACAAATGCAAACCTATACACAAAGTGGTTCCAACAAGAACGTGCACCACAAAACATAAGAGTGGATCAGGTAACATTATCCTCCAATATGGCCCTTGGTTCTGTGCCAAAATGAATAAAAATGATTTCATCCTTTAGACGGAAAAACAAAAGGACCGTGACCGTCTCACATTGGCACATACCAGTCAGGCGGAACCCATACCTAAAAAAACCCTAATGCTAGGACCATTGGATTTACCTAATGCTGGCCCTCCCACTTAGAGAGATGCTGGAGGTCATCCTTACCCCATGAAGGATAATACTCAAACATCTACAAAGTTGGCGATGAAGCAAAAAGAACCACCAACACATGGTTCAAAGCCAATGCTGATGCACATCAAACCACTAGATCTATAACCTGACCCATAATCGACCGCATTAGGTATTCTAACAATGGAGGCCCATGGAATGATGGGAACTCCAATACTGGGCCCAATTACCGGTCGAATGTGGAAAAGGGTGCAATGAGGAGAGAGTGATGGTCACACGGAAGACCCTAAACCCGGGGTCAGGAAAAGACAAAATGAAACATGCTAATCAGGGAGGAATCCCACCAAAAGATGGAAAACGACAAGTGGAGAAACAAGTCCGAAGGAAGCAAAGGCGACGACGGGTGATACCCAGCCCCACCTAGAGCAATGATTTCTTTATGCTGGAACTATCGTGGGCTTGGCAACCCACAAACGGTTCGCATGCTTCAGCGCAATTGCGCTCAAAGTCGCCCTGATATGGTTTTCCTGTCCGAAACCATACTGGATAACAAGGACACCAATGGTATTTATCTGAAGTGCGGATTCCAAGGCTTCTTTCTGGTGTCCAGACAAGGCCATTCTGGGGGCCTCTGTCTCCTTTGGAAGGACAATATCGACGTCAAAATTTTGTCCTTCTCCTCGCACCATGTGGCAACGACTATTCAAATAGACTTTTACCCACCCTGGAATTTTGTGGGATTCTATGGCTGGCCATCCCATAATGATAAGGCGAAGTCATGAGATCTTCTATGCAAGATGCGACATGAATTACCGATCCCTATCCTCTTCGGAGGAGATTTTAATGAGATTATGTTCCATAAGGAAAAGAGGGGCGGAATCAACCGACCCTTAGCTTCGATTTCTAACTTCAAGGACGTGGTCTCTAGGGAAGACCTGGTCGATCTGGGGTTCACAGGTAACCCTTTTACATGGTTCCGCGACAATACTGAAGGCACCCGCATCGCTGAGCGTCTTGATAGATTTATGGGTTCTACTGATTGGATTAATCTTTTTAGCATGTTTCATATCGGCCACATGTCCCTTAACTGTTTGGACCACTGTCCAATTCTCATTGATTGTACGCAAGGCGAACGAAATAGACAACTTAGCAGACCCTTCATATTTGAGAGCTTCTGGTCAAAAGACTAGGAATTCAAAGAGGTGATCCGATCAAACTGGAAAATCACTCATGTGGATGTTTGCATCAATCTCCAATAGGTCACATCTGATCTGAGGTCTTGGAGTAATAATAAATTCCACCACCCCGACTGGCACTATGGTGTCCTTGAAAAGAGACTGAACAACCTCCTCAAACAACCCACATCCAATTGCATTCTATCTAATATTGGAGCCACGCAAAGAGAGCTGGACGCAACCCTGCATGTCAAGGAAAGTTACTGGGCTATGCGGGCACAGGATAACCACATTAAAGAGGGGGATGCTAATACCCGATTTTTTCACCAGAAAGAATCAGTCAGGCGTCGGAAAAACTCCATTACTTGCATCTTACAACCCGATGGAAGCAAAGTTTCTGACACCAATGGTATCCACGAGGCCTTGAAATACTATTTCCAGAACATATTCGCTGCAGGAACCCCTTTCATGTCCGCCAAGGTGGAAGATTTTATCAGACCTGTGATCACCGATGAGATCAATAGGCGGCTCACCAAAGATGTGACAGATGACGAGATATGCCTGGCTCTGAAACATCTACATCCCACTAAGGCCCCGGGATTGGATGGGTTCCATGCCCTATTTTTTAAACAATATTGGCACATAATCAGTCCCGACATCTGCAACATGATAAAAAAATATCTGGGCTGGGAATTCTAGCATTGCTGCTATCAATGAAACTATCCTTTTCCTCATCCCCAAAATTAATAAACCTATGGAGATCCCTGATTTTAGACCTATCATCTATTGCAATGTCTCTTACAAGATCTTCTAAAATATTCTTGTCAATCGGTTGCGCCCTTGGATACCTGATATTATATCTGAAAATCAGAGCGCTTTAATGGCCAAGAGACTGATCAATGATAATGCGATTGTGGCCCATGAAGTGTTCTATTCTATGAAATAACGCTCCACTGCAAAAAGAGGAACCATGTCCTAGAAATTGGATATGACCAAGGCCTACGATAGAGTGGAATGTCACTTCCTTCATGTCGTTATGCTGAAAATGGGATTTTGCACTAAATGGAAAGATATGGTCATGGATTGCACCTTGACCATCTCCTTCAAAATCAAGGTCAATGGGGATCTCACCAGAGGATTCGCCCCATCCTGAGGCCTTCACCAGGGAGATCCCCTCTCCCCTTTTCTCTTCATACTGGTGGGTGATGTGTTTTCTAATCTTATCTTCAGGGCTGCATCCTCTAATTCTATTCATGGGGAAAAGGTCTACCATGGTAGCCCACCAGTGTCGCATCTTTTCTTCACCGACGACTGCTTCCTTTTTTCCAGAGCAATAATTAATGAATGCTGGGTGATCAACCAAGTGATCCATCAGTATGAGAGGGCGTCTGGCTAGTCAATCAATCATGGAAAATATGAAATTTCTTTCAGTGCAGGGGTGCCTCTTTCTAGGAGGGATGAGCTATGAGCATCAGCTGGTATCCATATGGTGGTGAAACATTAGAAGTATCTTGGGCTACCCACGGTGATTGGACGATCCAAAAAATAAATCTTAACATCTCTTGTGGACAGGATCGAGAAAAAAATTCTTGGCTGGTCCCCTAAAGGAATTTCTAAAGCTGGAAAAGAGACCCTCATCAAAGCTGTCATCCAGTACATCCCCAGCTACTTTATGTCCCTGTTTAAGCTCCCGACAATCATCGTCGACCAGATCCACACAAGCACTACCAATTTCTAGTGGGGGAGGAATGATGGAAGGAATCAACCCCACTAGATGGCATGAGAGAAACTCTGTAAACCCAAATCAGAGGGAGGGATGGGATTCCAGAATCTTCTTCTCTTCAATGATTCACTGTTGGCCAAGCAAGGATGGAACCTTGTTAACCATCCATCATCTCTATGTGCACGGGTTCTCTGATCTAAGTACTTTCCCCACACATACTTCCATGATTCCTCTCTTGGTCCCCATCCCAGCTTCCTCTAGATAAGCATTTGGGGGGCTAAAAAGCTTCTAGAAAAAGGATTAGGATGGAGGATTGGGTCTGTCTCATCGGTCAATATCTGGACTGATCCCTGGATAATCGATAAGCAAGGTATGCGAGCTACATCCCCCGTCCAACCAGGTCTTGAAGATGCCACTGTTAGTTGCCTCCTTTCAGACCAGGGACAGGGGTGGTGAATGGAAAAGATCCTTGATTGGTTTAACAAAAGGGACCAAAGAATTATCCTAAGCATTCCCTGGGTCCCTGACGTAGGCCCCGACCATCTTTTCTGGTTCAATGATATATCGGGATAATACACGGTGATATCCCGCTACAGACTGGATCTTGGAAACCACTCAGTCGGCTGAGATGAGGGACCATGGAAATCAATTTGGATGCTCAATGTGCCCCCTAAAATATGCCAATTTTGGTGGCAGGTTTGCACGGGTACTCTCCCAACCATGGGCCTTCTCGCTTACCGACATATGGCCAGTTCTTCCTTTTTCCCTTTTGCTCGAACATTCCAGAAACTCCTCTCCACGCCATCATTCACTGCCCGGGAGCTAAGCAAATTTGGAATAAATGGGGATCAGCTTCTGCCACTTCCCTGGAATTGGCCTCTGATCTTCCTGATCTTCTGATGCATTGGTACTCCTCTCTTTCCTCGGCTCTTTCAGGTTCTCTTTGCACTTTGGCCTGGATTATTTGGATCCGGTGTAACGATACTTTTTTTCATCAAGATCACAAAACCCCCGATTTCTAGATTGAACATGTCACTTCTTGGATTGAGGGATGGAAAGACCACAATGGACATTTTATTCCAGGTGTTACCCTCTCCTTTCCCTATCATTGGAATCCCCCAATGGAAGGGATTCTTAAGATTAACGTGGACATGTCTCTTCCAAAGGTTGAGCTTTTTGCCCTAGGCCTCCTGGCCTGAAATCATTTGGGGAAAATCTTTGCTGCAAAATATGAACCACATCAGGCTTTTTGGGAACCAGAAGTTGCTGAGGCCATGTCCATCCTTGCTGGTATGTTTCTCGCCTTGGAATGTGGATTGAGTGATATCATTATTGAGTCTGACTGCCTTACCGTAATCGACGCTATTAACCACAACAATGGTGGGCTCCAGTCCTTTGGCATCATCATCAGGAGAATTATCTCACTTTTCCAATGCTTCTCTTTATGCACCTTCTCCTTTACCAAAATATAAGGTAACAACGCGACCCATCAGCTCGCAGCCTCAGGCCCATTCGACTCCAACCTACTATAGTTGGACAATTTCCCTTCATGGATTTGAACTTGTACTTCTGTTGATACCCATCATTAATGATTTCTGTTTTTAATAAAAAAAAATAAAAATAAATAAATATGCCATGTCATGCTATAGTTTCAAGTGATCAAAACCTAAAATAAAGAAAATGGTAGAATCCCCAAAATGGTCTGGACTCCAAGTCTGGAACCTCACCCAAACATGTCCCATGTCCAACTCATACCCCTAGCATAGGGCCCTTGCCCTTGTCCTAACCTACAAGCATGAAATCTGCTCAAGTACCCAACGGTGGCCCGATCAGGGTGTGAGTATAACTCAGTTGGCCCCCAACAACGATGTCTACAAAATATCAAGTAAGTCAGATAGTGCATGAAAATGATAAATAAAGGCAAGTTATGGTCAATAGTCCAATATGTCATTCTAAACTAAGTTCATTTTATCTATATCACTAATGAATTTGGGTTCACTACTTAGGCATTTCATTATTAAATCTCCCCTTTCTACGCGTTCAATGGGTTAGGCACATTCAGTGTTCTCAAGCCTATGGAAATACAATCAATCCTTATCTCACTAGGAATCACAATATAACAATTCCCAATATCCTCACCTTGAAGCCTCAGTCCGGGTGGAATGCAACCATTAGGGGAATAGAACTCCGTCCCTTCCCTAACCCGTGCATTTGGGGGAAGATCTAGAACCACGGTCCAACTCGATCCGCAGGTATAGAACCTCAAGTAAATACCCCACTTATCCAATCCATGTGAACATTATTATTTATCATTCACCACAAAACACCATATCACAACAACATAGACAACATCATTTACAATCATCACAATAATCTCAATAAATGAGAATTTACATTTTTTCTCAATCCATTAACACTTTCATTATTCATATTACTTAACCCCTTTATCCCCATTCCAATTTTCCATGCCTATCTCACTAAATATATTCAAATATAAGATAGTCACCTAACATTTTTCCTCTTATCCATTTAACCCTTTTTCGTGCCAACCAAACAACCTATTGGGTAAATTCCCAAACTAGGTGTATTACTAGAGACCAATTGTAATTCCTTTGAGAATATTAACATAATCATCAAGGGCTCTATGTTCTTACACAACGGCCTACACCTACTTAGCTAACTCTAAGTCCGGGGAAATATCGGCACGCCACTCGGGTGGCCCTAATTCGGTCGAGTCATCCTCCTTGCATCCCATGGGGATCAAGAGTGGTTCAATTAACCTTTAGACACCACTACATCACATCATGTCAAGGGAATCAAGAACTCTTCAAAAGAGGGAATGAACAAAAACCCAACATGCACAAATCTATACAAAATCCAAGGGATATAATTTTTTAGACCACCAACCTTAAAGACATTAGAAGACATGCTCCCAATCGAAGCCTTAGATCTTGATTCAACCAACCCTTGAATATTTACCCTAAAAATCAACGAAAAAGTATGGTTTGAGTTCTTTGGATGGATAGGGGAAATAAATAGAAACCCTAAACCAAAAAGAAAGGCAAGAGGGAGGTTAGCCTTACCTGGATCTTCAATCCACAACTGACAGCACTCCAAATGGCTTAGAATCGAAGTAGATTGATCCTTGGGAGCTCTGGGTCCCTTTGGTTCATTCCTAGGGTTACAAGGGAGGAGGATAAGGAAAATCATGAGTGGGTTATAAAATCCTAGAGTGGCGTTTTTGTAAATTTTTGAAGGTTTCTGGGCCGCACGGTTTACCCGCACGGTTTTCCAAACCGTGCGCAAACCACGTGGATGCTTATGTTCCAAAAAGCCCCCCTTGCATGGTTTACCTGCATGGTTTTCCAAACCATGTGGAGGCTACTATCCGAAAATTTTCCTCTTACATGGTTTACTTGGGCTTTCCGCACGATTAGCACTAATCGTGCGCAGACCGTGCAGTTATCCTAAAAAACTCATTTCCCCCCTTTTCATGTCCCAAACCCCCAAAACACCTCTGAGCATACTTAAGGACTTTATAAAGCACTTAATTGACAAAAATAAAGGGCTTAAACTAAGATGTAAGTAAAACATACCTTAAGGAGAAATCTGAGATCTTACAACCTCCCCACCTTATAACAGCTCATCCTTGATCCGCTCTTCCTAAGCATCATTGAGTTTCTAAAGAAAAGAGATCGGGCCACTAGACCCACATATCAGATTCCTGCTCCGAATTTTCCTCCTGAACATGTCCATGTTGCCATAGAAAATTAACCCTGGGCACAACCTTACTCCGCAAAACTTTCTCTCTATGATCCACAATACGAACCGGGTGCTCCTCAAAGGACGCATCAGTCTCAAGATCGACATCCTCGACATTTATCACATGAGATGGGTCTGGGTGATACTGTTAGAGTTGTGAAACATGGAAAACATCATGCATTCCACTATACCACTGTGGAAGATCCAATCAGTAAGCCACCAATCCGATCCTCTCCACAATCTCAAATGGCCCCACATATTTAGGTGCCAACTTGTCCTGTTTCTGAATTCGATGGTGACCCAACCATGGAAACACCCGAAGAAACACACTATCACCCACCACAAACTCAAGAGGTCTATAACGCCGATCTGCATATGAATTTTGACTACTCTGAGCTGTTTCCATATGCTTTTGAATCAAACGAACCTTCTCCAACATCTCCTGCACAGGACTCGAACCTAACAACTCAGACTCTCTGAACTCCAACCAACATAATGGTGATCTATATGGTCTCCCATAAAGTTCCTCAAAAGGTGCCATCTGAACTGTAGCTTGAAAACTATTTTTATAAGAAAACTCAATGAGTGACAAGTGCTTTTCTCACAAGCCACCGAAATCCAAAACACATTATCTCAACATGTCTTCTAACACTTGAATTGTACTCTTTGAATACCCATTAGTCTGTGGGTGGTAGTCCATAATCAGAAACACCTAGGGTACCAAGTGCCTTATGTAGTCCTTTCCAGAAATGAGAGGTGAAATGAAAATTATGATATGAAGCTATGGTTCTTGGCACACCATGAAACCATACTATTTCCCGAACATACAACTCCCCCAACTGGTCAACTGTATAGGTTTCTTGAATTGGAAAGAAATGGGCCACTTTGGTCAGTCGATCTACCACCACCCAAATGACACCATTCTTCCAAGGTGTCCTCGAAAGACCCACTACAAAGTCTATTGTGATGTCATTCCATTTCCACTATGGAATAGGCAATGACTGCAATAACCCACTTGGGCGCTGATGTTTGGTCTTCACCTGGTTACAGATAAGGTGTCATTCCACAAAACCCGAAACTTCTCTCTTCATTCCCAGCCAAACAAACAGCCTACAAAGGTCGCAGTACATATTAGTCAAGCCCAGGTGAAATTCCCACTTTGATGCATGAAACTCACGTATCAACTCCACTCATACACCTGTCGGTACCACGATACAACCATGAACATAAGTAACTTCATCGACACTAAAGGTACAACCAGAAGGTGACTCCCCACCTTTAAGACTTTCCTTCATATCCAAAAACTCCGGATCTATCAAATGACTTTCTTTAACTCGGATTAAAAGCACAGACTCAACTACTATAGAAGCAAGGGTCATCTGCCCATGCCCCTTCTATACCCCCAAATACATCTCTGCAAACAAGGCCATCATCACCCACTCTAAAATGGATTACTGAACTACTTTATTATGAGTATTCCGGCTCAGAGCATCAGCAACACTATTCCATTTTCCCAGTGTGTAAACCAATTCAAAATCCAAGTACTGTATGTACTCGACCCACCATCACTGTCAAAGATTCAAATTCCACTGAGAGAAGATGTATTTGATACTTTTATGGTTAGTAAACACCGTAAAGGGTTCTCCCAACAAGTAATGCCTTTTAAAATTTTAAGGCATGAACCAAAACATCTAGATCCAGGTCATGAGTCAGATAATTTATTTCATGTGGACTCAATTGTCTCGACCCATAAACAACAACCTAATCATCCTGCATCAACACTTCCCCAAGTTTGACACTGAACGCATCACAGAACAAGGTATACTTCTTACCTGGTTCGGGTAAGATCAAAATCGGTGCGGTGGTCAGCTGCTTCTTCAGCTCTTGGAAAGAATTATCACAATCCTCTGACCAAAAGAACTTATCCCCCTTCTTAGTTATGCCTGTGAGTGGCACTACCAAATGAGAGAAATCCCTAGTAAACCTTTGGTAATAACCAGCCAAACCCAGAAAACTCAGAATATCAAAGATGTTCTTGGGATGTTCCCAAGACACCATAGCCTGAACCTTTTTTAGATCCACCAACATGCCTGACTCAGATATGATATGTCCCAAAAAGTGCACCTCATCAATCCAAAACTGACATTTTGATAGCTTAGCATAAATCCTATGCTCTCTTAGTGTACTCAAGATGATGTCATGATGTTTGGCATAATATTCATGTGTTCTGGAGTACACCAAGATGTCATCAGTGAAAAAAACTACAAACTAATCTAGATACATATGGAATATCTTGTTCATTAAGTCCATAAAAAAGATGGTGCATTGGACAAACCAAACGGCATTACCAAGAATTCATACAACCCGTACTTTCTTCGGAAATCCATCCGAGGTATGTCAGAAGGTCTCACCCTCAACTGATGGTATCCCGATCTCAAATCAATCTTGGAGAACACTGAGGAACCTCTGAGATGATCAAATAGGTCATCAATTCTTGGAAGAGGGTATCAGTTCTTAACTTTCATCTGGTTCGACTTCCTATAATCAACACATAGCCTCAGTGATCCATCAGCCTTCTTAAAAAAAAACAGGAGATCCATAATGTGATGTACTAGGACGTATAAAACCCTTACGCTCTAATTCCTCCAACTGAACCTTTAGTTCTTGGAGTTCTTATGGCACCATTCGGTAAGGTGGAATGGAAACTGGCTCCGCTCTAGGAAACAGTTAAATCGTAAACTCAATATCTCTCTCAGGTGGTAACCCTAAGAAGTCCTCAGGAAACACATCCTAAAACTAGTCCACAACAAAAGGGAATATTGAATGTCCTTTCTCCCCATCATTTATCATAAAGCATGCCACTTGGGTTGTGAGCTCCCCCATCTGATAGCGTAGTGGCCCGACCGAGTATCCCACTCACCATAAAGGACATGAGTGCTCCCATCGAGAGATGTGAATGTTACCTGACATCGGTAATAATCGATAAGGGATTTATATAACACTAACCAATCCATTCCCAAGATTAGGTCAAAACCTGACATATCTAGGACAAACAGATCCCACAGAAAATGATACCCACCAACCTATAAAGCACAACCCTTACACTACCTGATGTCCTCGACTCACACCCCTAGTAGAGTATCAAACGACATTACCCCACATGCGGTCTCTATGGTTAATCCCAACACAACTATAAATTGAAAAAATATAAAGGAATACATAGCACATGTATCGAATAAAGCACCAGTAAACGTGGAAGCTACAAGAATCATACCTCGAACAATAGATGGTCCTGCCTCAGCACCTTTAGGTGTATCCTAAACTGCATGGAGGTGACCTTCCCCTTTACCTGGGCTCCAACCTGAGTACCCTGCACTGTATTGATCTATTGGTAAGGGTGATCTCGCCCCAGAGTTCCACATCCACTGCCCCTACGAGTACGACCCGTGGAGCCCCAACTGCCTGCCTGATATGGGGTATCTGACCCCTACCTACACTCAACATCTGCCTCTGACCTCCATCATTACCTGACTGCCAAGGGTTCCTGTAGAATCTCTGCACATGACCTAGCCTACTGCACGCTCGACACTCAATTGGTGGGTAGGAACACTGGCCATGCTTGTGCCCCAACCCACCACATTGAAAACAAACGACCTAGTCACCACCCTGAGAAGCTGACCCCCTCTTATGACTGCTCTGCATGCTTCCACCCTATAGAAAGGTTCCAAAGTGGTGCTTCCTACTATCAGAAGATGCACCACTTACTCACCCAGCTGGTGCCACAAGTTCACTACCTGAATCTCCCTTCAGGTTTCCTTCTGAGATAAATGATTGATCCACCACTTCAGAAAACTTTTTTAGTCGAAATATATTCACTTGAGACCGAATCTCATGTCTCAGCCCATCCTGGAAGCATTTCGCCACACCTGCCTCATCTCCCATCAACGTCGGAATGAAGCTTCTCAAATCGGTGAAATGACTATCATAGTCCATTACCGACATTTTACCCTGAGTCAACCTCATAAAATATACAGCCTTATCCTGCCTCAAGGTTTCTGGAGAGAAATGCTCAAGAAAATTCTCCTGAAAATATTTTCATATCATCCCCTCAGCCTGCTTTGTCTGAACCACAATGTCCCACCAACGCTTTGCTTCCCCCTCAGCATATAGGATGCTAACTTGAATTGCTTCTCGAGAGGGGTCTCTAGATGGTCGAGAATAGTTTTTATGCACTCAATGCAGAACTATACTGCTTCTGGACCACCCTCTCCGGTGAAGATCGGAGGGTGCTGCAGTTGAAACTCCCTAGTTAGCTCAAACATGCTTAGTGCAACCCACCCTATGTCTTGTTCCATCATCTTCATAAAACGAGAAAAGTTCTTGCAGAACTGCTCTTCCCTATCTCCTTGGACCACCACATTCTCCTACTCCACTACAAGAAAAGATTTCTCAATAACGTACTCATGTCGTCCAACCGGCACACGTCTTTGAGGTGGCATTTATCTATAATTCCAAACATGATATTTAGAACACAACCATAAAGATTTTTTGATAAGGAAGGGATATAGATAGTATTTTCACTTGTAATAACCAAAATTGTTCGGATAGACTACCCAAAAGATCCTACTCATGACCGGGGCACTACCCTCGACCATCTCCCTAAGTCTATGGTTAACTCGGTATCTAATTATCATGGTTACAATCCTTATATTCTACTCCCATTTGAACCATTTTCATATTCCAATTTACCCTTACAAAAATTATTCCACTTTTACTTCTTTATTAGACACCATTTTCTAATTACTACTTGAAATTTTCACTTCCCCTTTTTACTCATTCATACCATCTTATTAGGCGTAATTCATTACTTTTAAGAGAACATATGCATCCTAACCTTTATATCTCGCACACCCATCCCATGTGTGTGTCTATCATGATGCATGCCACTTTCCTACATAGGTGCCTATAATGATGCATGAATGCACAACCTTGTACCTTTTTGACCATGAGAGAAATATCACAAAACCATCAAATCACATAATAAGTGCCTCACCCAATGGTGAAATATCATAAAATGTAAAAACACACAACAAGAACAACAATCCCCTCCCAGGGTGACTTGGGTTTCCCCCCATACATGGGTTAGATACTCCCAAGAACGAGCTCATTAACAAGGCCTGAAACATTCCTAATCTCCCGTATACAATCCCCAAATAGTAAGAAAGAGGAAATAACTCCTTCGATACCACTTTGTAACATCCCCAACCCGGGAGCCACTAAACCGGTGCTTCGAGCTGAGTAGTTACATGACCTCAAGCGTACCACCCCGTACGCTAGAGGTTTCCGACTAGCATCGAGGGTCCAATATGTCACGTGGGGAGACTATACCCTCAATACCAAAGTAAGACGCATTAGATAATAAATTAAATAGTGGAAACATAAGAGAAAAATCCATAACATGCATAATAACCAAATCCCAAAAATGGGTACAATCATAACAACGATAAATATGCCATGTCGTGCTACAACGTAAAGTGATCAAAACCTAAAAGAAAGAAAATGGTAGAATCCCAAAAATGGTATGGAATCCAAGTCTGGAACCTCACCCAAACATGTCCCATGTCCAACTCATCCCCCTATCATAGGGCCTTTGCCCTTGTCATGACCAGTAAGCATGAAATCTGATCAGGTAACCAATGACGACCCGAGAAGGGTGTGAGTATAACTCAGTAGTACACCACCATAGGTGTCTACAAAATATCCAGCAATGCAGATAGTGCATGAAAATGATAAATAAATGAAAGTTATGGTAAACAGCCTAATATGTCATTCTAAACTATGTTTATTTTATCTATACCACCAATGAATTTGGGTTCACTACTTAGGCATTTCATTATTCAATCTCCCCTTTCTATGTATTCAATGGATTAGGAATATTCAATGTTCTCAAGCATATGGAAATACAATCAATCTCTATCTCACTAGGCATCACAATATAACAATTCCTAATATCCTCACCTCGAAGTCTCAGTCCAGGTGGAATGCAACCGTAAGGGGAATAGAACTCTGTACCCTTCCCTAACACGTGCATTTGGGGGAAGAGCTAGAACCTTGGTCCAAATCGACCAATGGGCATAGAACCTCAAGTCAATACCCCACTCATCCAAGTCATGTGCACATGCTTATTTATCATTCACCACAAAACACCACATCACAACAAAATAGCCAACATCATTTACAATCATCACAATAATTTCAATAAATGAGAATTTACATTTTGCATCAATCCATTAACACTTTCATTGTTCATATTACTTAACCCCTTTAGCCCCATTCCCATTTTCCATGCCTATATCACTAAGTATATTCAAATATAAGCTAGTCACCTAGCATTCTCCCTTTTATCCATTTAACCCTTTTTCGTGCCAACAAAACAACCTCTTGGGTAAATTCCTAACCTAGGTGTATTAATAGATACCAATTGAAATTCCTTTGTTTATATTAACATGATCATCAAGGGCTCTACATTCTTGCACAACGACCTACACTTACTTAGCTAACTCTAAGTCCGCGGAAATATCGGCACACCCCTCGGGTGGACCTAATTCGGTCGAGTCATCCTCCTTGCATCCCATGGGGATAAAGAGGGGTTCAATTAACCTTTTAGACACCACTACATCACATCATATCAAGGGAATAAATAACTCTTCAAAAGAGGGCAAGAACAAAAACCCTACATGCACAAATCTACACAAAATCCAAGGTATATAATTTTGTGGACCACCTACCTTAAATCTGTTGGTGGAAGCACTCCCAATCGAAGCCTTAGATCTGTATTCAACCAAACGTTGAAGATTTAACCTAAAAATCACCGAAAAAGTAGGGTTTGAGATCTTCATATGGAGAGGGGAAATAAATAGAAACCCTAAACTAGAAAGAAATGCAAGAGGGAGGTTGGCCTTACCTGGATCTTCAATCTGCAACTGACGGCGCTCCAAACAGCTTATAATCGAAGGAGATTGATACTTGGGAGATCTTGGTCCCTTTGGTTTATTCCTAGGGTTTCAAGGGAGGAGGAAAAAGAAAATCCCAAGTGGGTTATAAAATCCTAGAGTGGCATTTTTGTAAATTTTTAAATTTTTCTAGGCCGCACAGTTTACCCGCACGATTTTCCAAACTGTGTGCAAACCATGCGGGTGATTCTATACCAAAGAGATCCCCCTCACATGATTTACCCTCATGGTTTTCCAAACCTTTCACAAACTGTGCAGAGGCTACTATCTGAAAATTTTCCTCTTGCACGGTTTTCTTGGGCTGCCCGCACGATTAGCACTAACCGTGCACAGACCGTGCGGCTAACCCAGAATACTCATTTCTCCTCCTTTTTCATGTCCCGAACCCCCAGAACACCCTCGATCCTCCTTAAGTACTTTGGAAAGCACTTAATTGACCAAAATAAAGGGCTTAAATTAAGACATAAGTAAAACATATCTTACGTAGAAATCCAGGATCTTACACCCTTAGTGTTGTTCATGTAAATGTTACAAATGGTATTAATAATATGTGAGAATAATGGATTTATTATGGTTAGAGGATATGGTTATTCTGTGATTACTCTTGAAAAATGGGATATTTCTATAAAGGGTGATCAGAGGTGGGGGTGTGTTATGATTATTATTTTTATACATGTTTTTATATATGACATGTGATGAGTTTCCTTGAGGCTGATTAACACTTAATCATAGCAGCAGAAGAAAAAAAAGGATCACCATGAAAGATAAATGAAACCACATGAAAACTAGAAATGAAAAAACATGCATATTATACACCGAATAAGCCTTTGTAACCTTATTGATCTTTGTCTATTGTGTTTGATACTGATTACCAAAGTGGAAAATGAAGGCCTCCCACCTCCGAAGGTATCCATGAGCCAAGCTAAATCTCTCACCACACGATAGGGACTCTCCACCCACGGTGTGCTAGAACCTAGACATGATAAGGGTGGATAAAAAGAGATATTTGGGTTATGAGAGTCATAAAAAAGAAACAACACAATCTCACACACCACCCACCATCATATGGAAGTGGCCTTTTAAATTTCCCTGAGGATACTCCTCGACTATAATTTTCATTTACTCAAGTGTTACAATGCTTGAGTAAATGCTTTAGCCAGTTCATGCATCATATGCATGCATGATCCCCCAAATCGTTTCATCTTATGAAATGCTTCTATAAATGATAGCTACATGGAAGAGAATAGACGCTCAAGACATCAAAGTCAATACCATGCATCATGTGCAAGTTGTTTCTTTAGACTACAACTTCACATGCACTACCACACCATGGTGATTTCTGTTTTATTGCATTGCTTCTCATGCACCACCATGACATGATAGTGCTTATTTTAGTGCATATCCAAAAATATCCCACTTTCACTAAAGTATCATAGACCTTGTATCATTCCACTTTATATTATATCATATATAATAACTTTGTGAAATCATATCCAAAAAACCCTTTTGGATATCTTCCAAAATACTTTTGTAAAGTTATCATTAACTTCACCTTGTATCACATCATAAGAAATACCTTATGAATACCCATCCAAAATACTTTTGGATTAAATCTAAAACATTTTTAGAGTATCTCCCAGAGTCATATTGTCACAAACCAGGTCAGGCTGCCATCTAACCTGACATTCGACCTAGTCCGCGATAAGGCCTGAGAGGCATTCTTGATCCTTCCGAGCTGGTGACTAGAGTCTAGCATCAAATATAACACTATGAGAACGATTTAGCCCAATAAAAACCAGGATTAAATAAACAGAGTACATAGCATAACCTGAACAACTGAATATCAATACAATACAAAACTGATCCAGATACAACAACGACATGACAAAACAAAAATTATAAAATGAAACTAAACCCAAACCAGAAACAACCCAATCTCCACATGAACTCTTGTTCACTACCAACCAAAAGACTAACCTACTCCAAGGAAAACCCAAACCAAAAAACCCAAACCTGAAAAAAAGCTTGGGTCTACCAACACCGAGTGACACAAGTAGGGTGTGAGCATGAACAACTCAGTAGGTAATCACCAAATAGTATCTATATTTCCTTTCCCAAAACAATCCATAAAACCTAGTTTGAAATTATTTTAGAAAATAGGGTTTTACCATTTTAAAGAACCAACCCCAGAAAACCACTTTTGAAAAACAAAACACAAAACTTTCCTTTTTAAAACAGTTTTCCCAACATAAAATCCAAATCCCAAATAGGAACCCAAACCTGGTGATCAAATAGGGCTAAGCTAAAAACAAGGAAAATAGAACAAACATGAATAACTAGAAGGGATAATGGAAAAAATAAAACCAAAGTATAAAAAACATAGAGATAGATAATCATGGACATTTCCTAAACACCTATAGAAGCAATCCATGGACGTACTTGATTTGGACTCACCCGCCAACGTGAAATGAAACTCAATAGTCAATAACCAACTGGACACTCTAAATTATCCAATCCAATGACATGTCCCACCTGACCTCTCAAAAAATATAGGGGTACCAACCTATCTAATCAGGGTTGATAAACAACCATCACTCGAACCTCTACACGATGCCCATGAATCCCATGATAATAGTACGTGGTGAGTGGGGAGGTCCTCACACATGTGGCTCAAACTGAAACCCACATCCACCGTGCTTGCCTAGCCCAAACACTCACACCACCCATGCGATGGACTACCATAGAGGTTCTAATCACACATAAAGCCACACACAAGTGCCAATTGAGACTACACATCATGTCACTTTAAAAACCATTTTCCAAAATACCACATAGTACCAATCAAGCCCTTGACATTTCTAAATAAAATCCATTTTTAAACTATTCCCAAAACTTAGTAAAAAACATACAATATTCTCAAAAGGTTCCAAATAGGCCTTTATCTCATTTAGATACCAAACCACACTTCAAGATGCCAAACATTCCAAGATTTAGGAATCAAATTTGAGAAACCATATTTATGATCAATGAGAAATCAAAGAACCATTTAAGAACCAATGGGGTTTTTAAAGGATCATTTGGAAAGAGGGGGTGGTATGTGCGATATCCTTAGAAAACCATAAGAGTACCCAAAAACCAATTCAAGAGCCATCACTTGAATTACACACATAGCACAAATAAACAAAAGTTACCACATCTCACACACACGACTAAATTCACAATCAACCCAAGCCACCAAAACATAACCAAGGACAAACACACTCTTGAAATACCCAAATTTATTTAAAAAGGATAATTGGAATTTCATAAAACACTTGACATACATACATACATAGTCATATTTAAGAAAACACTTTGAAAACCCATTTACATAAAATTTACATTATGAAAACACCACAATAATTTATTTTAACACACCACAAGAATGATTAGCACATTTTAGAAAAAAATTAGGAAAGCTCAAGCATCAATGGAATGTTTCGAAAAATAAAATAATGGAAACACCTACCTCAATGATGTGAAGATGTGATGAAACTTTGGGAGAAGGAAGAACACTCCCCAAGAGACAATACACATACCATAAAACCAAATAAATTGATCAATATCATCCAAAACTCACCCTAGGGTTTGTCCAAAGAGAAACCAAGACAAAAAAGAAGATGAAACCATAAGAAGAAGGTAGGGGGGATAAGGAGACTTACCCAAGGAAGAATGAACCAAGAAATCAAAGGAAAATAACCCTAGATCCAAGGAGGGAGGGAGGATGAAGCATCCCAAGGATTTCCTAGGGATGAATGAATGAGAGGGAAGGGAAGGGAGGGGTTTAGGTTTAAAACACAAGGAAAAAGAGGAATTTAATACTTTTTAATGACATAGGAAAGTTGAACAGTTTGGTTGCATGGTTTTCTAAACCGTGTACCAACCGTGCACACCCTAATAGAGAAGAAGGACACCCACATAGTTTGTCCACACAGTTTGGGAAACCATGTACCAACCATGTGCCATAGTTTTTTCAAAAATTATAGAACCCCTCGCATGCTTACCGCATGGTTTCCTCTAACCATGCATAAGCTGTTCTCCCTGACCCTAACACCAAAAGGAGTTGCATGGTTTCTCTTGGGATTCACATGGTTTGGAAAAAACAATGATCAATACATGAAAGTCAAGCTGTTCATTAAGTAAATGAACTAAAAACATCATCAACCTTCACAGGATGCACAGTTAACCCCCAAACATTGCACACAAATCATGCACATGGAAAAAAGCCACCCAGAAACTCCAAAACTCAAAATTTATCCCTGGGAACTTGACCTGAACACCAACCAAAATATCCAAAGACAAGAAAAAATTGAAATTAAAGAAAAATAGTGGTCAGGGTGTAACAATTCTCCCCACCAAAAAAACATTCTTCTCCCAGAAAGTCACCCAACCCCACGAATAGAAAATCTCAAGCTCAAAACAAGATGAGATCAAATGAAAACATGGTCTATGGTGTGACCTTTCACTCCAAAAGTCACACATGACCAATTCTAAATGAAAACCACAATTAAGATAACCAAAAGGAAAAAAGGGGAAGGGTTCTCCTCACCATAAGAAATCAACTTACTACGATGACACAGACCCCAGAACCGAGAACCCCACACACAAACCAAAAACCCTTGGTATAAGGAGAAACTTTTGAAGGGAAATAAAACCAAAAAACAAAAATACCACAATTATTCATTTAATCAAGACAAAAATATATTCAAAATGAGAATGATAAAGAACCAAAACCAACTCATAAGAAAGATGACCAATGAAGAGGGGTAACCACATAAAAATTCACATTCACAAGAAGGACATCCATTCAAAGATTCACCACTACAAGGAACAACTATTTAAACCACATAAAAATGAGACCACCAAGTTACAAGAAAGATATTACCACTGATATTTTACAAAAAAAGAAGGAACTTTCAAAAACAAAAGAAACTACAACAAGGAAACTTAAACCAACTCCACTCCGATGTCATATACAAAATCTGGGCTAGCACCCTTACACCCAACAATTCCCGACTGCATGAAGAGATTCACAAGGGGGATTATATCTAGATCCCCACTGTATTAAATCATATGCTACCCCATTGTTAGGAGATGACACCCTATGGCCGAGACTTCTTCCTTTGATAACTTCACTTGTAGAACTTCCCTATATGACCCAAATGGCCACATCAATGACAAGACTTTAGAGGATTACAACAAGAAAAATTTGAATGCCTGAAAAATCCACACTGGAAGAAAACAGATGTGTGGTACAATGGAATAGGAGTTGGAACTAATGAAGAAGACTCCATAGGAATAGGTTCCTCTGACACCCACATCTCACCAGATGGGAAACCTTCATAAGTTCCAAGAGAAAATGGATCATCAACTACCACTGAATGCGCTCTAGGAACCAACTCAGCTAGGAACGCCTCATCCACTAACTTCTCAAATAGAAATTCACAATACGAGAGAAATTTCCCATTTATATTTGGAAAAATACCCCAAATGAATAGAGGAACCTTCATCTGATCCTCTTATGCTACCTCTAGAAAAAAATAAACCATCTCTTTAAACTGGTCTATATAGGCCTTTACCATCCACCAGACTTGCCGAACACCCAAAAACTCTACCACTTTCTTTGACTTCACATCCTCAGGGATGAACCATTGGATGAAATTGGTCTTAAAAACTTTCCAAGACATCACAACTTGCAATAATGGTAGAACAATCACCTTCCACCACTCCAAACTCGGACCTTCAAATGAACCCAAAATGGAACGCACTCTCACAGCTTTGGGAGTTTCTAATAACCTAAAGAAACTTTAGACTTAATCAAGCCACAAAATGGCCTCTAATTGAAATTGATCACCATAGAAAATAGGCAACAACTGAAAGGAACTGGACTCTGCCACTCCACTTGGAGTGTGGGTAGGGCCGAAAACTAGATGAAACTCACTAGAAACCTATTTGACTTTTCTTAGTGTCATACTCTATAAAATATAAAACATAAAACCAAATAAATATCCAAAAAAAAATCAACCAAAAAGAACATCCCAAACCAAACACCAAGCAAAAAAACTGAATATCACAAAACAAAAGTAGAAACCTCTTCCAAAATTACCATTTTCATTCCAATTTCAAATCTTACTTCTTCTAAGGATACTTTCCAAATATCAAAATCCACTTCTAATCCAATTATAAACACTAAATCCCAATTTGAACTAAATAAATAATGAAATCATTTTCCTTTTAAAATCCTTTTTTCTCAAAAACCATTTTCATTTCAAAATGCACTCACACCAACCAAAATCAAGAAAAAACACAACTCACACCAAATGCTAGGAATAAGGAACTAGTGGCCATACACAACCCAAACACATGGTTAGTGATCCATACCCCAGGAAAGTACTAACCAATAGAAATATCTCGAGCTATGCACTTGAGCTCTACATGGGTAAATACTCCATGTGACACTAAAACAAAACACCGACTCACCTCTGTTATCATTCCCCATCTACACACCCAGAACCAAAAGAAAGTCTCAATTCCAAAACTACCCTAGGAAACTTGTGGATCAATATGATAAAGAGTTCAAAATTATCTTCCCGCACCTACCTAACGAGTTCTGACGGTCCTAATATCTAATCTACCTGACACCCTAGATAAAAAAGGGCTGCTCTGATACCATTTTTTCATGAACCAGGTCGGGCTACCATCTGACCTGACATATGATCTGCTCCACGATAATGCTTGAGAGGCACTCCCGATCCTCCCAGGATAGAGAATAACACTGGGAAACAAAGACATCACTGTGGGAATGATTTATCCCAATAAAAACCAAGATCAAATAACCAAAAAAATTATACAATATAACCAAAAAACTAAATATCAATAAATAAAAAACTGATCCAGATACAACAACGACAGAAAAAAACATAAACTACAAAATGAAACTAAACCCAAACTAGAAACAACTCGATCTCTACATGACCTCTTGTTCATCACCAACTATAAGACCAACCTGATCCAAGTAAAACTTGAACCATAAAACATGAATCTGCAAAACAACTTAGGTCTACCGAACTGAGTGATTCAAGTAGGGTGTGACCATGAACAACTCAGCAGGTAATCACCACAGAGTCCATACATTTCCTTTCCTAAAACAGTCCATAAATACTAGTTTTAAATACATTTAGAAAATAGGGTTTTATAATTTTAAATAACAAACCCCAGAAAACCACTTTTGAAAAAAATACACACAACTTTCCTTTATAAATATTTCCCTACTTAAAATTCAAATCCCAAATAAGAACCCAAGCAAGGTGATCAAAGGGGGATAAGCTGAAAACAATGAAAATTGAAAAAATAGGAATAAATCACTAGATAATGGAAAAAATATAACATAATTATACAAAACATATATATAGATAATCACAGGAATTTCCTAAACATATCTAGAAGTAAGACTTGGATATACTCGGTTTAGAATCACCTTCTAATATGTGGTTCAACACCATAGTCAACAACCAACTATCCACTCTAAACTAGCCAACCTGGTGGCACATCCCACTTGGCCTATCAGCAAACCCAAAGGGTACCAACCCATCTAATCAGAGCCGATAAGAAACCATCACTCAACCCTATAGATGACACCCATGAATCCCATGATAATAGTACGTGGGGAGTGGGGAGGTACTCAAATACATGGCACAAACTGAAACCCATATCCACCATGATTTCCTAGTACAAACACTAACACCACCTATGTGATGACCCTATCCTCGGAGGGCCCACCATAGAGGTGCCCATCACACATCAATCCACACACAAGTGCCAATTGGGCCTACACATCATGTCACTTTAAAAAACATTTTTCAAAATACCACATAGTACCAATCGGTCCTTTGACATTTCCAAATCAAATCCATTTTTAAACCATTCCCGAAAATTAGTAAAAAACATACAACATGCTCGAAAGGTGCCTAACAATCCTTTTTCTCATTTAGAAACCAAACCACACTTCAATATGAAAAATGGGACATTCTTTAGAAAACACGTTTGAGAAACCACATTTATGATCAATTAGAAATCAAAGAACCATTTAGGAACCAATGGGGTTTTTAAAGAATCATTTAGAAAGAGGGGGACTGGAGAAGAAAAGAGGGGAGAGGGAAAGCATTTTGGGAGCCCAAATTTTCTTTATGAAAGACCATATTCATTTTTGTACCCATCCATAGGTGCACTCCATGAACCTATGTATATGACCACATCTAATGGAATATCCTTAGAAAACCATCAGAGTACCCAAAAACCAATTTAAGAACCATCACTTGCATTACACACATAGAAAAAATCAATAAAAGTTACTAAAAATCATGCACATGACTCAATTCAAAATCAAACCAAGCTACCAAAACACAACCAAGGAAATAAATGCTCTAAAAATACCCAAATTCATTTAAAAAGTCCAATTGACATTTCATCAAACACTTCACATTCATATATACATATGCATATTTAAGAAAACCCTTTAAAAAACCATTTACAACAAATTTACATTATGAAAACACCCTAAAAATTTATTCTAACACACCACAAGAATGATTAACACATTTTATAAATAATTTAGGGAAGATCAAGAATCAATGGAATTTTATAAAAAAGAAAATAATGGAAACACCTACCTCAATGCTGTACAGATGTGACAAAACTCTAGGAGAAGGAAGAACACACCCTAAGATACAATATGCACACCCTAAAACCAAAGAAACTGACCAAAACCAGCCAACCATTATCCTAGGGTTTGACCAAAGAGAAAACAATCCAAGAAAGAAGAAGAAAATATAAGAATAAGGAAGGGGGAGGAGAAGGAGACTTACCCAAGGAAGAATCCACCAAGAAATCAAAGGAAAAACACCCTAGATCCAAGGAGGGAGGAAGTAGGAAGACTCCAAAGGCTTCCATAGGGATTAAATAATGAGAGGGAAGGGAATAGAGGGGTTTATGGTTAAAAAAAAAATGAGGTTAAAAGAAAAATTTCATACCTTTTAATGACCTGGGAAAGTCACACAGTTTGGTCGCATAGTTTTCCAAACCATGCACCAAACGTGTGCACCTTACCGAAGAAGGAGGACACCCACATGGTTTGGCTACATGGATTGGGAAACCATACACCAACTGTTCTCAATGGTTCTATAAAAAATTACAGAACTCCTTACATGCTTGCCACATGATTTACTCTAACCATGAACAAGTTGTGATCCCTAACCCTGACACCAAAAGGAGCCACATGGTTTCTCTTGGGACTCATACGGTTTGGGCCGAACCATTCTCAATCCATGAAAGTCAAACCATGAAATAAATAAATGAAATGATAACACCCTTATCCTTTACAGGTCACACACTTAACCCCCAAATTGTGTACACAAACCATACACAGGGAAAAAAGCCAACTAGAAACTCCAAAACTCAAAATCTCTCACTGAGAACTTAACCCAAACTTCAAAAAAAGATCCAAATCCAAGAAAAGAATGAAATAAAAGAAAAACCATGGTAGGGGTATAATACATACTCAATCCCCATTCAGTAAACCACAAAGTGTGGCCCCACATACTTTTATAGCATTGATAATAAATATGAATATATGGATACACATATATAAGTAAAGAGTATCCTTTCGAAAAGCATAAATGATACTCAACCTATAAAGGGATCTGATGTTATCTCCATAAAACACATGTATCTCTATACCAATGTCCACTGATTTGTATTATATGAAAATATGAATTATCATATTTTCCCTTTATCCATGACATCGAGTGACCATGAGATATCAATCTCATATAGCCTACTCATATGTTCTTGATTCTTATAGTATAGACTGAACTGATTGATGAATACATCACATGTCATTCATCTGCATGAATGATCACATCACATGTCACTCATTTGAATAGACAAGCATATCATATGTACTTTCTAGGTGTTCCCTCACACTCCAAAATCTATCTCAATTGAGGGCCTAGATTTTATACTCACCATAAAAGAGGATGGATCCCATCTTGGTTAAGATCTAAATGATGACATGTTCAACAACATATCCAACCTCCCCTTGATTAGCTAAGTCAACATTTAAACTTTCATAAGTAGGGTATTAAAGTATGAAGGTTCCCATGCTAGGTATCTCACCAACCTCAGGTAGTTGGGACTCAAATATGATATATGTACCCTTATTGTAATAAATATATCTACATGACACTCCATGTGGTATACCTAGTGGGTCATCCAATGCACAAAAAGAAACTTATTCTTTGTTTTGTGCCTCGTGAGCATATTCTGTATCTCTATACAAGAACCCTACTCACACTAAACTTACCATTTATTCATAACATATAATACTCTATGATAAACATTAGTTGGGGATAAACTCAAAGTCATACATTTAGAGTTCAATTATCATTACAATTCATGAAATATATATATACATATACATATTCATATATTTATCCAACATAAAAGAATGATAAATTTATGTTTTACTTTAAAATATTATGATACATTTCATATTCATAAATATATTTTAAGAATATTTAACAAACCCAACATAAGCACTAGTTTATCATATCATATATGAAAAAATTCCAGACCAGCTTTATGTTTTCTACACTTTCTGATTTTTGTTAACTTATTACATCATATGTAATACCTACCACATCTCTATGTGACCATATAATAAAACCATCCCACTAAATATTTAGTGAGAAACATATATGAAGTAAGAAAATTTGAATAATAGTGATATTTTGTAATCATATTCATAACTATTCAACTCTTTGAATATATTCAAACTTATTAACTTCATAACAAAAAATGTTATGATGTCTACTTATATTGTCTACTTAGAACTATTTATAACTACATTATTGTCATCCTTATAACTCCTCTATGAAACTTTTTCCCTTGAATTTTTGAAATAATGAAACTTTTACATTATTACATTACCAACAAATACTAAACTCTTTTAGGATAAAATGACATTTACTTTATTTTGGTAACTGGTGTAACTATTTACATTTTTTTTCTCTACTACTATACCCTAAACTCTTTCAAGATATCAAGAGTAATATACTTTGTAATTTTAATAGTATAATACTATTGTGGTGTTCACTTATTCATGATAACTAAATGTAACTCTTTAAAATTTTCTTTATCATTATGTATCTTAAACTCCTTTTTCGAATATTGAGTGAAAAATAATTTAATATTTGACTAGTATAATCCTTTATTTGTTAACTTTGAACTTATTTAAGTCCAAAAATACCCCCACTAGATTATTATATACTATATTATTTTCAAAATATCTTTCTAAGATACAAAAAATGATTTGTGTTTAGGAAATACAATTTATTTCATTTTAGTAGAAAAATTTAACAAATAAACTATTGTTTCTATATCATATATGGTCTTCCATAAGTTCAAATAATTTTTATTGAAAATAATATAATTATTTAAAATATGTCACAAAAGGGTGGTAGAATTACATTCCTTTATATTTTAACAAATTGTTGGATAAACACTTTTACCCTTCTCTTTTTAAGTATGTTATAGAATCTGTTTAATCTTAAACCATATATACAAACAATAATCTCATTTTTTTCACAACATTTATTTTTTAATGATCCACTTATCTTATCATATAAAATAAATGAGATGAATATACACATATTTTAATTAGATTAATTAGAGCTTGATACAATATTTTACATTCAAATTTTATGTATAATATCTTTGCTTTATAACATGAATTTAAACTAAAAGATCAATAAATTCTTATTTTATTTTGAACTTATTTATATTTAAAAAACTTGTAAAATATGCATTCGGTATAAAATATCCTTTAAAATTAAATAATTGATTTCTATAACACCTATAACTGACATGGAAATTCAACAGAGTTTCCAAAAATACTTCAGGTATCTTTGATAACCCATTATATGGAATTAATACTCCCAAAAACCCTATATTTAAATAACCTCAATTATTGAAGGAAAATTGTTTAAATTTTTAACCAAATTTTATTCTTATGGTTTCAACTTTTACCTAATTTTTCTATACAGTACTTTAGAATTGATACATCATATGTATAGTTTACTTATTCTTAAAATTATGATAATATCAGATAAAATTCTCTTGAATTTAATAATATTGTTTGAACCTTTACATAAATTACAATAGGATGAATTTTCCAACCAGAATAATACTTTTTTAGTCTCCCTTAAGGCATGTTGTGGAATCATAACTTTGTGTATCATAAAAATCCATTTCATTTTATTAAAAAAATTATTCTTTACATTCTCTAATCAATAGAAAAATGAGACAATACACAACTTATGACAAGTCCAACAAAGCTTGTGGCATCTAAGTTATCAATGAAACAAATCCTTTGCTCCATAACTTGAAAGTAAACTTTAAGCTTCAAACTTCAATTCTTTCTCACCTTCCAGCCTTCTGTATATTTAAAAAACTTGTAAACCATATATTCAATATCATATATCTATCATATTAATAGAATTGAATTCTATAACATTTATACCTAATAAATACTCTCCACTAGTATTCTTACAATATTGCAGGTAATTCAAAAAATTTATTCTGTAATTTCCAACTTTGACACAATTAAAACATTGTCCTTCCTTATTATTCTTTAGTTTAGTTGACAATGTATACTCTCCATGACCTCTTTTATTAACCTTATATAAAAAACCTTTTCCTTTATATTTATTCACCATCAACATGGTACTTGAGTCTAGATCTACCATGTACCGCTTAGCCATCCTCAATATATTGAGGAGATCAGGTAAAGGTTTACTAAATTAATTCATATTATAATCTAAAATAAACTATTGGAACCTTTATGGAAGTGATTTAAAAATGAAATCAGTGGCTAACTCAAGAATGATAGGTGACCCCAGTCTCTCCAAGTCATTGACATACCCAATCATATTGAGCACATGAGTAGATATCGAGGTTCCTTTTGTCATCTTTCACAAAAAAATTGATTAAGTCACTTCAAAAAGTTCATTCTTAGAATACTTCTAATAGATCCTTTTAATATTTTTAATCATTTTATAGGAATCCATGGTATCATTTTGTTTTTGAAACTTTGAATCCATGGTAACAAGCATAAGTGTGGAGACTTCTTATGTATCTTTTAGATATTTATGAAAGTCATATAAATCCTTTTGTTGAAAAAATTCACCATTTTATTATTAGGAAGAGGTTGTTAAAACACATATAACTTTACTTCTTGTTTAATAACTATCATCAAATTTTAGTACAGATTGAGGAAATTACTACCTTTTAGATTTTAATTGTCAAGTATTGATCTCAAGTTCATGTTTGATAATGATATAATTTATCTACAATTGAATCATTTATCAGATGAGTATCATTTTCATAAAAAATTAATGAGGAATTTATGAAATGGGATCCCACAAAAATTATAACCCCTTTTAAAAACATAATATTTATTAGTAGGCCAAGATCTTTATTTCATTATGACTTACACTAGTTTAATCACTTAAATAATCCATGATTATTTAGGTATAACATCATCCCAATCAAAATAGTTGTGACTCTTGGATAGTTGAGTGGATAAATATTTATACAATCATCATATGGATAAACTCAACTCCATTCATATGATATCCTAACTGCTAGGGTTTCCCGAATAGTGTAACCCAAAACAAATGTCAAGAATAAGATAATAAAGGAAAATAAATGGATACTTGTACTGAGGTTGAAAATACCCAAAAAATAATACAAATTTACTTATAACATTATTAACTTACACAAGATAATATAGGGGTACTCATTCTAAGCTCGATAGTACCAAGTTGAATGATCGAGGTCTTGACAAGTGCCACTTTATAAAGAATATAACACTTAAATTTTGAAGGGGATTTAATCTCACCATATTATATAATGTTATTACATTTATGAATGCTTTTAGTAATTTAGTTTGGAATCCTATTCCCTCTACCAAATTAATATGTTCAAGCCATATTGATATATAACTCTTCACAAAACCCACAAGTTTTTGTTACTCTCCCAAAATTATAAGCCAAATATATTTACATATATTGAAATTCATCATATGCATAAGGTACATAAAATCTTCATGTAAAGGCATAGAGTTATATGAGATTGATAATCTTCACATGAGTAATCACAAAGCAATAGATAAATAACCCCATTCACCTTTATAGACAAGGCATAAGCCTCCAGGATTATGGGTGGTCTGGGCCCAAGTCCCTCTAATCAGGGAGACTTTACTCAAGTGAGAATTTGGCTCAAAATAACTCTAAAACCTAACATGCATAAAATATATTGAACATCAAAATTCAAGTTAATAACTTTAATTAAAAATCAAGGCCAAGGTAGAAAAAAAACTAAATTCACGATGGAGTCATTATTATCATGTAATGCAATGCTCTATCCTAGAATAAATTTATGATATAAATTTTATCATAAAAATATTCATAATATAAAAAATTTATAATTATGAACCAAATAGAGAATAAAATTTAAATAAATGAGCAATTAAAATATTTAGACATGTGATAACCTATCACGAACCCCTCCCTCCAAAGGAACCCCTCCTAGGCCGATAATGAAGGAAGATAGATAATGAACCCCGAGTCCCACCTCCAGTAGGTCCCGGGTTGGTAACAAGCACCAAGGGTATAAAAATCTCACATATGGAAGGCATTAATATATGTATTAATATAATATAGGGAGATAAGATAAATCAATCGAAAAGAAACTCCATTACATAATATAAATGTAAACTAAACCATCCCACCATAACAACCACACATCACAACCACCACACATCACAAACACCAAACATCACAACCACCACACATTACAACCACCAAACATCAACCCACATCACATACCATGCCAAAAAACCACCACATCACTGCCAAACACATTCCAAACCTAATAAAGTAACCAAAATCACCACACAATCCCCCAATAGGGTTCACACAACTACCAACGATTCACAGTAAGCACATCAACACATAATAACACATCTTGAATTACACAATTTACCATAATTTAGATTCAATAAGGTCTTTTATTACTTTAATTCAGTACTTATCATGGGTATTATCACAAGAATTCCTTATTTCCATGGGAAGCCAATTTATTATCCATATATACATTCATAGCCTTTTATTTCGGGTGAGATTAAACATTCAGAGAACAACAGTCTCAAAATTATGTCAACTATAATAAAAGAAAGGCTACCAAAAACCATGATTTTTAGAAATGGAGACAAGACTGTATAATATCATTATAAATATCATCAAAAGAAGTAAAACATGCAATTTATCCTCATCCCCATCAATTTTCGATTAATCCAATTCATTATATTTATTAGATTGACCCTTACTATCCACCCAATGGAATACACAAACATGAAATCCCCACACATGAATATAAATAGGAGAGAATGAGGATCCACTAACTTAAAGAATAATTCCAAACTTCCATGCACAACAGAATGAAGGAGAAACAACTGGAAGACCACAACCACACAATGAAACCTCATATCAACCTGAATCCCATCAAATTTCATCAAAATCACATCTCCAAACATGCCCAAACAAAGAATCATCATTATTATGAATCTAAAAAAGGAGAATGAAAGGAAACAAGGAAATAAAGTGAAGAACCCACCTATTATTGTAAAATATCAACCTATGGAATCCAAATAACATATCTAAGAAGGGAGGGATAAAATGTCTCCCAAAATCACCTAGGGTTTGCTGAAAAACTGAGAGGAATAAAAGAGTTTAGGAGGGATCCAATATTTATAAACATGATGGACCTCAAAAAATTCACATCATGAACCAACAATTCATGAAGTGAGTTTTTGTGAGGCCCTCAAATTCAGGTCATAAATCTAGTTCAGGTTGGGAATTCCTCAAACTCCAAACCCAATGAACATCCACCGATTTTCATGGTGCCTTAATCTCAAATTAATTCATGTAGTGAATTATTATTTTACATCATGAGTCACTTAGAAAAAAAAAGATCATATGAAACTTCAAGATATGAATCACCAACCTCCAATTTGTGAACATCCTCTCATGTTGTGAAATCATATTCACGATGTGAACCACCCACTATAGTAGAATTATAACTCCAAACTCCATCGAACCCTCTACACGACTCCTCTGAACATCTCCAACTCTAAAACCAATAAAGTAACATACCAAGAAGGTATGAACCATTAGATCAAATACCTATCAAATAATTTTTATCCTCAGGAATCAAAACCTAACTCAAAATAAAGGGGTGGTTTTTAAAAACCATCCCGTGAGATACCTCTCTGGGATCTCATTCACCCCAAACACTACCACCATCCAAACACACCGGAATAATATAAAACTTCTATAAAAAACCCTACACAACCACACAACCATCACACCAACCACAACACCACACCAACCACAATCCACCTCTCTTTTACATAACCACTCGCACAACCATTTCAAACTCTACACATCCTAATCCAATAACGACCTCAAATGTCACAAAACACCACCCCAAGTAGAAAAATCAAGGAACCACACCCTGTATATCAAGATATTTTCTACTTTGGGTGACACTAACACACCCACTTGATTTTAGAATGTGTAATAAATATAGCACATCTTTATTAGGAAGGGGTTTCCCCTCTTCATATACTTGAAACCATAACACACACCACTTACAAGGGAAAAAAGAACATATCATAAATCATCAAGATTCAAACATCACCCCATCAAAGAAAAATAGAACAAGTAAAAACTCAAAAAAACTTTGGGTACTAGGCAAACATTTATTCCTCACACTCCCAAGTACTCTCATCCAGGACACCATGCCTCCAAAACACACAAAATATTGGGATATTTCATCATCACAACAATTTATGTTGATAATCCTAGATCTCTAATAGTCACTCCATGAACATCGTATTATCCTTGATATCCAACTCTCCCAAAAAAATGATGTGGGGGTAATATTGAAGATACTAAAAAATATGGGACATAAATAAGATGTTGTGGATTCTATCCATCCACGGTGGTAGTGCCAACCAATATCCCACCTCGCCAACACCCACAAACACCTTAAAAGGCCCAATGAACTGGGGTGAAAGCTTACCCCCTTCATTAAATTTCCACTACCCCCAATGAGGGGAAACCCTCAAGAACATATAGTCTACAACATCAAACTCTTGGTTACTCATCCTATGATCAACATAGTCCTTATGATGGTCCCATGACACCCTCATCTACTCTTGGACCATATGGATCTTCTTATTCATGCTCTAAACTACATCAGGAATAAGAATAGTTGATTCTCTAACATACTTCCAACATAAAAAATAATGACATGACTGTCCATACAATGACTCAAATGAAGCCATTCCAATGGATGATTCATAACTATTTTTGTATGAGAACTTAACCAAAGGAAGATTCCTTACCCACAACCCAAAAAAGTCCAATACGCAAGCTATCAACATATCCTCTAGTGTCTGGATGGTCCAATCAATCTTCCCATCTATCTAAGGATGAAAAGTAGTGCTAAGGCACAATTGGTAGCCAAAGTCATGATGAAATATTCTCCGGACACATGAGGTAGAATGAGAATCCCGATCAGATATGATTTTCCCTAGCACCCCATGAATCCTAACCATATCATCCATATAACACCTTAGCACAACCTCCATGACACTTGATTCACATATCACTAGAAAATGAGTTGACTTCATCTGTCGCTCCACTATCATCCAATCTATATCACACCATCCATGGGATTAGGGTAACCCGATGATGAAATACATTGATATTTCCTCTCATTTCCAATTAGAGACATACAATGGCTGCAAAAACCTTTTAGGAACACAATGTTTGGATTTCACCTGCTGATAGACCAAAAAACCTTCCATGAACTCTACCCTCGATCACTTCATCCCAGGACACCAAAGATACCCCCTCAAGAAATGATACATATTAGATACACTAGTATATACTACTAAGGGTGATCTGTGAAACTCTCTAAGAACTCCCCCACACATTACCAATGAAACCAATAGCCTCCCATGAAACAACATCCAATTCTAACTATCCTTTGACCACTCCTTTGGAGCTTACTCCTCTTAGTCTATATTTGGATAAAATATTATTTAAGGTATTAATATTATTTTATTAATTTTTTCATAAAATAATTTTAAGTGTTCATCAAAATATATACCATTTAAAAAAATTTATAAACATGAATGTTTTCTAAGTAAAATATTTTTTGTTTTATCATATATTTTATGGTTATTTTTTAAATTTTAAATAGCGTTTTATTAAAAAATATGAAAAAATTGACTACTTTGGGAATAACTTGTTATATTGAAAGTATAAAAAACTAATCATTTTATTATAAAGTTAAAAAAATACCGTTATACATGTATTTAAAACTAGCATGAAATGAATTTACTTTTAAAAGTTATGCATGGTGTGTGGAGAGGATAAAAAATGGGAATTATTTCTCATGACTATCATATATTATAAGTTTAGTATGTTGGGACCACCATAAGATAAACCATCCAAAAACTTTGAAACTGATCCTTAAGGAATTTTCTTGCCTCTTACATCCTTCATATCCCATGCGTTATATACCATATCCTGGTTTACAGTACTGAAAAAGTAGAATGTGTAACTTTTGGAACAAGAATTTATCTCATAGACCTCAACCTAAGGAATAAGGAATCTGAAAGGTATGAGATTCCATGGAACACCCCCAGTGAAATAAACATCAAAAACTTGGAAGTTTAGGAACACTAGAGACCATGTTGATCCACCCTTCACTCTGATTTTGGTAAATTCATGGTCTTTGAAAAGATATTTTGATTCAATGAGAAAACAATAAAAAATGAATGGCATAAATTGAATGAGCACAACACACAAAAATTACATAGTTTATAATAATTCCTACTCCATGGAAAAAATACACTATATTTTCATTAAGGGAAGAAACTAAGTTATAAGGGAAACCTTCATTCATGAAACCCTACCGAGACTGATTTATAAAGGACTTCTTCTGGGAACCCTACCTGAAGAACCTACTTGGAAAAAATCTCCATGATAAACACCCATCGCAGGCACTCCATTGGAAAGTCCCCCCATGTGGAAGGATGTTATCTCTTCCCCTTTTGGTCGACCTTCCTTCAAGACTACAACCTTCCAGCCTTTGATATCAATCCCTTGGAACTTGGTGATTTACTAAAACACTCATCATCTAAAAATTGTCCTTTGAATCATCCTTTATAAACAAGTTCCACAATAACCAATAAGTCATTCCTGTTGCCCTGCCTTCCAAACATCACGATCGTTCTACCACTTGTTCAAGATAACTGGGTGAGTGCCACTACCACAACTGATCCTTTAAGTGAATAATGATATGAAATATATACTACTATCACTACATTAACATGCTCGATTACAGAACCACATCCTTCATCCTCTACACTCCCATGTCAGTGTCTGTATCATCCTTCAATTCCTAGTTCAATCTTCTATAACCATTAAAATTATTCTAACATATACTTTTAAACACCAAGGATACTCCTACACAAGATTATTTCAATCTCATTTAGTATCCCTAGAAATAGTTACTACTGATATCTCTACTTACTCTAAAACTTCATGCTTCAGAATGTGATTTCTTCACAAGTGAATGAATTCATACATTCCTCTTTCTCTATTCCCACACTTGAATATCATTGTTTCTATTTCTACTTCTATGAAATGTAATAGAACATCCTTGGTGAAGGTGAACATGTTTATATATGGTTCTACTAAGTGTACTTTTGGAACATAACTTATGTAAATTCCAAAACTTAGCCAAAAAGAATTTCTCACAACAAAACCTAACAATATTCCACTTGAGATTTGTTTTTATAGACTAATTCTAAAAATATCCCAATAAAAGACCATTCTCAAGGATTTCACCAAATTCCACCTTGGCCAACTTCTAAAAAATACCTTATATTATTATCCCATTGAAATTTCACCATGGTTTCCCACCATATCCATGATCATACAAGCCCCCATTGAGATAAAACTACCACAATTATCCAATCATTGACCACTTTTCTGTTTCCATGAAAACTTTTGAGCACCTCTATGAAATTTCTCCACAAAAAACTTGATCTCCATCCAAATTTATTAAATTACCATCAACAAGCTACACTATGTACCATGTCCATGTCCCCACTCCTTTTAGAATCCTATGCTTCCAAAACTCTACCATTGAGATTATAAAATCTAAGAGCTATCAAGTATATCAAACTCCAATAATACCACTGGAACTAACCTACATCTGAATCATAACTTCTTGAAATTATGGTATCACCAAACTGATGGAATCCCACTAAAACAACTCCACCACCTTCTAGTCACAATTACTTAATGAAATCAAATCATGCATCAATACTTTTCTCCAACTTCAATCCAACCTAGTTCTAAACCATCCAAGGATCACCGCTATTATAGAGGACCTTATAAAACTCTATAAACCTTCTAAATCTCATTTCCACAGAGTCAAAAAAACTAAATTATTCATTTACACTACTTTGAAAATAAACATGCCCAAGACTTGGTGATTCCTCTCTTCCAAAATTGATGTGGTCGTGGTAAAATCCCCAAAGTCTTTATAGGTGAGAGAACAAAAAACCATACTACTTATAAACTTGAAGTATCTCAAGAAGATCCTTCCCTAAATGAATTCATTGTACTCTATGATGCCTTTAAGTGGTCCAGGTTTAGTCTCCTCAAACTTCTATCAAATCCATTGATAGATCTTTTGAAACTCTTATTGCTTTCAAACTCTCAATTTCCCAAATTTGGCCTTCAAGCCTCCTGCTATATTATGGCATCTATCACACCATGGTTCTTCTTCAGCAAAGTTTCTGAAAATACCTCAAACATGTGCTTAAAGAAATAACACCCAAAATTTTTCACCACTTCATCGAGAAAGGTATAAAGTACAATGGTTCTATGCGATAAACTAGAACTAGCCAAGTTCTGATTCACTAGTTCCACTCCTTCCAAAATAGGAACACTTCTAACTTATATCATCCATGTGATTGAGACACCCATGACCTAAACACCATCTTCCTGAATTATTATCTCTGATATGAAATGATTCTTCTAAATGTATTCATCTAAAAACAAAGACCCACCTTTCTCACTTTTCTATAAACATGAATCTCTATTCGTGAATCCCAAACTATTCAAAAACTTTAGTATATAAAACCTATATTTCAAGTAACCAACTGAAACAAAACCATAAATAAGGCTAGTATTGTGTCACACTCCTTGATTCAATTACTTGTTTGGAAGAACCACTACATTTATAATAGTCTCGAGTGCTCCTCTAACCAAAGCCTCCATAAAAAAACACCTGCTCCCCTTTATCAAACATCAAGTGATGAGAACCCTAGAGACAATAACCACGGTTCAAGTAGGAGTGTGAACACTCATTAGTAAATTAACCACCCATCTCAACTGTGGAATTTTTGGAATATCCATAAGTTAACCTTTCATAATAGACCTTTAAACCTCAACATTTCTATTTAAATCTCCCTTTTCCTTTGAAATTTCAAATACAATACTGGGGAAATAGTCGAATATAATCAAATTTTTATTCCATATACTTAATCATATTGCAGTGATCGACATCTATCTTTTGGTTCATGCACAATATCACATGGATACACATTCCATAAATATTTCCTCATTATTTCCTATCATAGTTTTCATTTTACTAAACACCTCAATTTTGGTCGACTCACCATCAATGGAACTTTTAAACTCTACAAGAGTAGAAAAATATAACTTTCTCCAAAATCTAAATATTCTACCATCAAACATCAATTGAGACCTTAACCATTACAACACTATCCTCCAAAAAAAATCACTCCCATAGAATCCAAAAAGAATAAGGGAGCATGACTAACTCTGAAAGTATTTAGTAGTCTTCCAACCAAGTTATGAATGCCACCTTAATAATAAAACACCACCAGACTCAAGATCACAAAGGACTTTAAATTGACCTAGAAACCCTGATACCACTAATATCTTAATTGTGACATCCTTATGAAAACTTAGTAAACCACTCGAATAGAAGTACCCATCACTATTACAACCAAGATATACTTCTGAGATAGGATAAGTTTCTCACCAGATTCTTTTTAACCAAGCTATAATACCAATGGTTGGAAAATTAGGTCCACTAAAAATACACTATACAATAATTTTGAAACTGATCCTTGGAGAATTTTCTTGCCACTTTCATCCTCCATATCCCATGTGTCGCATACCATATCCATAGAAACAAAACTAGAGAATCATAACATCCAAATTCCAAATCAAAATTTATCTCCCATACCTCAACCAGCGAAACAAGTTACTGAGAAGGATTGAGATATCACAACACACCCCCATAAGAATCAACATCTATAACTAGGAATTCTAGGAACTCTAGAAACCATTTTTATCTACCCTTTACTTTGATTTTAGTAACTTCATGGTATTTGATAAGATCTTTTGATTTAAGGGGAAAGTAAGAAAAAATGCATGACATAATAGAAAAAGCACCTCATATAGAAATTACATGGTTCAAAATAAAACCTATTCCATAGAGAAAACACAATGTATCTTTCATTAAGGGAAGAAAATAAGTTTCAAGGGAAACCTTACTTTTAGAAACCCTACCCATCTTGAGTTACAAGGGACTCCTTCCAAACACCCTAATCAAAGAACCTCTTTGTAAATTATCTCCACAGTGAACACCCGATGCAAGTGATCCATGGAAAAGTCCCCTATATGGGGATGGATTTTGTCTTCTCATATTCCTTCTGGTATACCATCATTTCAAACTATGACCCTCTATCCCTTGAAATCAATCCATCGACAGTTGGGGATTTTCTACAATACTCATCAAATAAAAATTGTGCTTTAGATTATTCTTTATAGACATGTTTCATAGTATCCCACAAGCTATTTCAGTTTCACAATCTTCTAAACTTTGTGGTCATTCCACCACTTGTTCAAGAAAAATGGGTTAGCACCAGCACCTTAACTAATAATTTTGGTGAAAATTGATTTGAAATATCTATAACTTTCACATAATTCATGTGTACACTTTCAAATCCACATCCTTCAACTTTCACACTCCCATGCTAGAATCCAGATAATCCTTTTCTTCATAGATCAATATTCCATAACCCTTTAGATTTTCCTGAAATAGCATTTAAAACACCAAGGATACTCTTATGATAGATTAGTTTAATATCACACAATACCACCAAAGACAATTTATTATAATATCTCCACTTACCCTGGAACTTCATCCCATGGAATGTGGTTTATCCCCAAGTGAACACATTTGAACATTCATCCTTATTCATTCCAACACTTGAACATTTCTTCTAATGTTTCTATTTCCACTAAATTGAATCCATACATCAATTTTGAAGGTTAACATGTGTCCATGTAGTTCCACCAAGTGAAATTCTAGAGCATAACTTCTAGAAATTCCAAAACTTAACCAAAAAATAGTTATCACCCCAAACCCTAAAATAACCCACTTGAGAATTATTTTCATAGGTTAAGATTGGCACAATACAGGTTGTTATTGGATGTAATGGGTGGTATATGACTACCATTTTTGGTATGTTGGAGGTGTATAGTGATGATAATTCACTTAATATAGGTATATGGGTGTTTAGGATTTCCATTTGGTTATTATTGAGTTTTATTTTTAATTTTATTTTTGTATTAAGTCACCTTAGATTTCATACTATAGTTTTTTTCTAGATTATATTGTTTTTTTAATTAAAGTTTAATCTTATTGATGTTGGTTTTTTATGGTAATTTTTATTGGTTTCACTAATGGTTGATGAATTATGTATTTACTCATGTACCTTGTTTGAATTAATTATATTTCATAATCATTTATTTTCATGTGCATGATTCCATGACTTATTGAGTAGTCATACTATACTTTTAGGTGGAAGCACTCTTTTAGTTATTATTTCATTTAGTACAATCATTCATATTGGTGTGTGACTTGATGCCTCAACTCTAGTTTCCAGGCCATGGAAATCGGGAATGCATTTCGTGTCTTATCATGAGTTGGATTAGGTGGCGTGGCAGGCTGACTTGGGTTGGTTCATGAAAAAATGGTATCAATGTATGATTGTTATTTGGGTAGTCATGGTAGAAAAAAATAGTATCATCAAAACTCTAGATTTTGATATGAGTAAGTTTCTAGATAACTCTTTTTATATTAAACCTCGAGTTACCAAAGGTTTTAAGGATGTTTTTATCTTAAATTAGAGCATTCCTCTCAATTATTATAGATATTTTTAGTTTTTATTTGAGAAATTTTGTTTTATATTAAAATTTTATAATTTATTTCATGAAACACCACTATTTTGAGTAAAATCAAGAAGAAACTCAATGTCGCATGATTATTTTATATAATATAGATTACTGTGCATAAACTATGAAACCTATTCTAGGAAACTTCAAGTAGACTTTTCATGGTTGGTGCATGGTTTTCTAGACCATGTGGTCAAGTCGTGAACATTTATAATTTTTTTAAATTTGTATATTTTGATTCTTATTGGTTTTAAACTATTATTCTTCCTTTTTATTATTTATTTAAGATGAATTGAGATGATTTTTATAGATTATTGATGTTATTTTTATTGATTTAATTTGATGTATTGTAATGAAATACTTGGTGTTTATCTTTTTAAAAAGGTTTAAACTCATATCTTAAGAAGTAATTCAAGTGTTTTAAATTTAAAGTGATATTTTTTTAATTATTATGTTTTGGTGTAGAATAATGGGGGCCATGTAAAATATTTTAGGAGTTTTAATATGGGGTTTTCTAAAATGTATTTCATTTTTTTAAAGATATTGATTTTTAAATTCATTATATGGTTGATTTTAATGTTTTGATGTGTTATTAGGTGTTTTGTGGTATTTATAGTGATATCTTTAAAAATGAGTTTTCATGAAACTTTCTAGTTAAATGTTTTGAAAGTTAAAAATATATTTCCCATGAATTATAAAGTATGATCAAAATGTGATTAAGTTGATTTTGTAATAAGAATTTGGTTGTTTTCTTATGTTTTGAATTTTAATAAGTGTTGGGAATTATTGGGGTGTAAGTGGATTTTTCATGGTTCTTTGATATTGATTTATTTGTTAATATTTGGTTTTATATAGTATGGGACATTAATTATTATTTTGATCATGTTTTTTGTTTCTAATTATTTAATAATATTCCCCCATTAAGTCCTTATAGAACATCAAGAGGGAGATGTGGTTGAGTTTCCGCAAGTGAACCTTCTGGTTGATTAAAGTTTATCTGAATCAGTTATCCTGTTTGCTTCAGATAAGAGGCATAATTTTTTTTATCTCCAAGATAAACCTATATATTAGGTTTAGAGTTTCATAATCATAATTAGTGTATTAGAATAATCCTTAATATGGTGGGGATATTATCATAAGTAAGCTTCTTTTGTGGAAAGGGGATATCTTGGTTTATTTCCTTGGTTCATTGATAAAGCAGTGGTGTAGGAATGATAGTTGGAGGCACTTAATTCCACAACCCTACCCTATAAAAGACCAAGGGTTCATTAGATTCAAATATTACTAGGTAATTTGATTTATATTCTTTTAATATTACCCAGTCCTGAGAGAATCAAGTGTGTTTTGTACACTCAACTTTTGAGTCGATGATAAAGTACCTGATTGTTGGCTTTAACTCTAGAATTTTTCTTAATGATTATAGGGGATAATATTTGTATCATTATCTAGTGAGTTTCATGGGTTTCTTTGGTTTCTAGAGTTTTTTTTAAAATATAAAGTTAAACCTTATCCCTTACTTGATTAATATTTTCCACAAATTTTTTATAAGGGAAGATAATGATATGGTGGAGAGAATTATCACACCCTGATGTTACTTTTTCTTATTATTTTATTTACTTATAAATTTAAATGGAATTGAGAGGTCTAGGTTTTAAATTATATTTTTTTGGAAATAAATATTGTGCCACACAATCATTTCAATGTTAATGCATAGTTAGTAGTAACCATGCGGTTTAATCTTATGTGTGAGATTTTCTATTCTACATTAGTGAACAATTGGCACATGGTTAGTAGAAAATGCATGGATTAATATGACACAGGGTTACTTTCCAATTCATACTACATGATTTATTCATGGTTAAGATTAATCATCTAGACTAACTATATGGGTAGCACAATTTAAATCTCATGGATGTTTCATGCCCAATCAGTGTGAGTTACTCATTTTTTTAAAGGTGTGAAGTTATGACTATTACCTTTCTTTATTTAAGAACCCAGGGTCCCCTTCCATCCTTGTATTCAATTTCTATAGATCTCGTGCATTTTCCTACTTCGTTTATCCTTTTAATTTGGCTTTATCCATGGATCTATTCCCCATTTAGTGGTGATTCTTCAAGCTAAACTCATCTAAACCTATTTTTCTCTTCATATTATCCCTTATCCTATCTTCCTCTCTCCATAAGATGATCATAGTGACCTAGGGTTCAATGTTTCTCAAAAATTATTTGATGGTTTCTTTATTTCAGGGCTTTAAATGTTCCTATAAAGGATTATCTTACATCTTCATTGTGAAATAACACTATTGCTAATGGTAATAATGATTTGAGGTAGGTTGCTCCATGTATTTCCTTTAAACTTAAATCCATAAGTGCTTTCTTGTTATAGATCCATATTGTGAATGTTTTAAATATTATGTTAATTATATCTAATGATTCTTTATAAAAGTAATATTTCTCTCTATTTTTTATTTGGAATAAAGGTGATTTCTCATTTTTTAATATTATAGACTAGTTTTCTTGAAAACGATGTGAACTTAGAGTTTTATAAAATGATAACTTAAGTTTTATAGGATTAAATGAGGGTATATTTTTATAAAATTATTTATTATGGTTTATAAAGAATTAACATCATGTTTTATTAAGGTTATACTAAGGATAATTCCATTCCTGGCTCTTTTAAAGAGAGTTTCCATTAGTAAGTCATATCTGGATTGTTTTTGTTTTATATCAAGTAAACATAGATTTTTGGTTGAATTTAAAATGCGATAATTTATGACTGGAGTTATATTTTCATAAGTTTATGTCTCCTTGATTATATTTTGACTTGATTTGGTAATTGTATACCCTTAAAATGACCCCATTATTGTTGTTTATATAATAGTTAAAAATGGTATTTATAATATGTGATATTGATGGATTTATAATGGTTATAAGATATGATTATTATGTGTTTACTCTTGAAAAATGTGTTGTTTCTATGAAGGGTGATTAGAGGTAAGAGCGTATTATTGATTTTGTATATTATACACATTTTTTATGTTACATGTTGATTGCACACCTCCATTTACATGTCAAGGGAAGCCTTAGATAGTTAGGTGTGAAATCTAGGTATGATTTCAAAACTAGTTTATAATTCCTCTTTGGCTAGTGGCCCCAAGTTAGGGCTATGATATGATCAAAAAATTTAACTTATATTCAGGCCAGGTAGGGTAAAACCAAATGTCTAGGTAGTTGAATCACATTAGGTACCAATTAGATGGATTCTGTTTGTTGTTGACCTATATTGTCTTCAGGGATCCTAGGTGTTCCTGAAGTTATTAGGATTGTTTTACTCCATTGAGATGGGGGGTGAATCAATTTAGATCCATTTCTATAAATTATTTTCACTTTAAAACAATATATGTAACCTATTAAAGCTCAATCCACTCAAATGTAAATTCTGAGTCTCACTCGCATATACAGAAAATACAAGAATAATAAACATGAGGATTTTTATGAGGTTTGACCCCTTCATGAGAAACCTAATACTTGTCATGTGTAACAACCTAATGTCGTAATATATAATTAGATTTAAATTATTCAATGTGTTTGATAGCTTTCTCCAAAAACAATATAGAACTTAAACAAAACTATGATATATTTATATAAAATATAAATATTTAAGTATGATAATTAAAAACCAGACATTGACTTAGAGGGAATGAATATGAGTAATTTTTAATGAATTATATGTATATAGAAAATAAATTCTACTTTTAATATGAATTAAATTCAATTATTTCACCTATAATGATTTATAAGATCATTTATAATTTAGAAAAGTATTTTTCTAAAAATTTCCTTATATGAAATACACATTTCTATTTTCAAAAACATATTATAAATTATAAATTATGTTTTTATTTATAATTTAACACCAATTTAGTTGGTAAATTATGTGAAATAATAATAATAATAGTTAATATTTTAAAATGTCATTTTCAAATAAAAATAGTTTTTCATTATATTTTAGGATTTTATTAAAAAATTGAATTTATAAATTTTTAATTTTAAATTAATAAAAATTAAATTTATTTTTTAATTCCTCATATCAAAATAGACTTATTATTAATTTTTGATATTTTTGTAAAAATGTTGTTTTTATTCGAAAAATACAGTTTTTAGGAACCTTGTAATTTTCACGACTTTATCATTATATAAGACTAACCTATAAGTTTATAAAACCTTTTAAGTAATAAAATACGGATTTTATGGAAAAAATTATTCATTTAAAATATTATTTGAACTTAGAAAACCTCTAAATTTTTTTTATAGCTAATTAAAATGTTGCTCTAATTTAAAAACTATTTTCAGTCTTTTCTTTGAATCAAGTATTTTTCAAGGAAGATTTAGTTTTTTCTTAACTTGAAAACCTTATATGATTTATTTGTTTTATAATAAATCAATTTATGTTATTAAAATAATTATCCAAGATAATTTTACCTTATATATAAGTTCAAAGTTTTAAAAAATTATTTCTATAAAAACTATTTTTACGCGATTAAGTGTATTTATTTTAAAATTAAAATTTCCCACCATTAAAAATTTTATTTGATAAAATAATTTTAATATTTTAAATTAGAATTAAAAAGTTAGGAAAATATTTCAATATTATTATTGGTCATTAAAATTAATTACAGAGGTTAGAAATTAATTACCAAGGTAAAAGTAAATTAGGATAAAAGATAAAAAGTTAAAAAAATACTTAAAACACTAAAAGTTGTCTAAAAAATGAGTGGTTGAGGCGAGTTTCGACCCAAATTTATTTTACTATCCTATTTTTTCCATTTTTTCCCTTTTACACATGAATAGAAACCTTACATTATTAAAAAATGTAAGGGTTACTCCTAAAAATACACTTCCATTCACCTATGAACGGGTAAAATATTTACCACTTCAAGGCACACATTTCCTTATAATTTATTATTTAAACTCTTCAATTTTAATCTCACTATAATCCTATACCAATAAAATAATCCCATGGTCACTCATAGTTATCCTAATCTCTTCGAATTCATGGGGACTTCTAAGGAAAATTCAAGTCCTGACATGATTATTATCAACTACTTAGTTTTCTTATTAATTATATTTTTTCAAATTTATTCTAACCAAACAAATATACTTATATTAGTGCCATTTATATAATTTAATGTTACTATATTAAGGTTATTAATATTTTCTATTCATATATTCCATACATTAATAAAAAAATTGTTGTTTGTGTGTTGTGTGGACTACCGCCTCCACGACGTAACATGTTCCGTTTTCCTTCACCTCCTTACAAGGATGGATGTAAGGATGATATTAAAGTATAAATATTATTTTTATGATATAATTAGGTTATTGGTATGAAAAATTAGGAAACCTATTAATTATATGGCCAATAAATGATTATCATTAATTCAATCATTTAAAACGTGCGAACTAAGAAAAAAATGATCTCTTTTTCTAAGTAATGAATTTATATAAATTATATAATCATTATAATTATTTATAATTATGATAAATCACACTAATAAAGACTAAATAAGATCAATATCCATATTTTCTAATGATATTACAATTAAACGGTCACATAACCATCAATTAATCATGGTAGGTTCATGTTTGGGTTAATTTAACCACATACTTGAACAATACTATAGATTTATGTAATGGATGAATATGAAAACTTATTTACTGGTTCAATATGATAAAAATATGTAAATATTTTTTTTGTTAAAGTTATATCAACATTAAAATCATTAATTAAGAAAACACTTTTTGTGCATTAAGAATCACCGAAACATGATCATCATCGATTTCATCTTCATGGTTCATAACCAAAATGGTCATGAAATAAAATTATATATTTATAAAATATATTGTAAAATATATTATAGAATCTTAGATGATATAATAGTGATGTAATTTGGTGAAATAATAGATACCAACACCTCTTTTATGAAAGTAGTTTAAATAGATAAAGATTTCTTACACCTGATGTGAAAATAGGTAAAGTCTAAATAATATTTATAACTATAGAATGATTTCAAATTATGAGTATATATTATTATAGTTAGGAAAAATTTTCTTGGGTATGTATTTAATGAACCTAATTTAATAATTCAGGATTTTTGGTTCAAGTAAAAAATGGACCAGGACAAGGTAAGAGTTTCAGTCTCAATTTCCTTTAATTGAGACATGTTTATATTATACACCATGTTTGATTTTTTATGGTGTAATTATAACCATTGTAATATTTATATCACTATTATCTTATATTATTAAATGTACCATTTCATGTTAACTTTATCATGGGATTTTGGTTCAAATGTTCCGAATGTTGTAAGGGTTTTCATCTCAATTTCACTTCATTGAGACAAGTATTCTATTTATTCACCTAATATAATTTATGTGGTTCATATACTATATATTATATATATAATATCGTGAATTATGTTTTAATAATGACATTTGAATTTCAATTTCAATCCCTATCTTTCAAGGGGTATTGATTCAAAAGTTTCTAAAGTCATAAGGGTTTTCTTGGTCTCAATTCTGATTCTTTGAGATATAATACATTTTGTGCACCATGTTTTATTTGAATGGTTTATTCACTACCCATAGATATATTTTATCAAAATTATTGTATTTTATTTGATTTACTATCTAAATCATGTTCCCTTATTCAAGTGACTATTAATTCAGTTATTTCCCTAGTAGTAAGAGTTTTTGGTAACTCAATTTTTGTTCATTGAGTTATGATCATTCCCTTGAACCTATTTCATATAATTTGGGTATACTATGCCCTTTTATTTTATTATATGGAATTATCTATTTTTTTCCAAGGATATACACTCCCACCATAAAACCCTTTGATAAATGTATCTCACTTCTTGAGATATGTTCTTTTAAAACCATCCACTTTCTTTCTTTGGATGGCATATGATCATGTTATTCCAATATTGACTTAGCCATATAATCAATTATATTTATGATAATTTTACATAATTTATATTGGATTATGTTCACATAGAAATAAATTTATTCTATTTACATGGGTAGAAGTATTAACATTCCAATATGGATGATTATTGGCAAGTTAACTACGTATTTTTTGACCATCCACCTTATTTCTCTAGACAGGTTATGAAAATGTTATCTCTTTTATAGGTTGATCATATATTGATATTTTATATCTTTCATTATACAAATAGCCATGTTTTTATTAATTAAGAGGTTACTCAGGGAATGGTATGAAAGGTCTTGATGACTCTTATGGTGAATGCATTGGACTTAATTAGGCGATGGGTGGGGACATACATTATATAGTACCTAGATGCATCGATAGGTATCATGATACAAAATAGGTTGTGTTTTTCTGTATTCATATTCCCATAATAGGATAGTGACTTGGCGTAAGCCCTTGACAATAGGGTGTCTTGATGATAGTCTCAATGACAAGTAAAGTGTCTTGGAACAAGGCCTTGATAGTAGGATGTATTGACTACAGTCTCAATAAAAAGTAAAGTGTCTTGGAACAAGGCCTTGACAATAGAATTTTGATTCCCAACATTATACATTCCATCAGCATGGGATCTTCATTATTGATATCCACATTTTCATTGATTTTCATGGATATAAAATGCTCTTAGTTTTAAGATGATTATAGATTTATGTTGTTTACCTATTCCTACCATAATTAAAGTTCCAAGGATCGAATGTCAACTGAGAAGGGGGGGGGTGAATCAGTTGATATCTTTTTATAAGTTTCAAAACTTTATGAAACTTAACCCTTGCAACCTGTTAAGATTTACTTCCTTATCAACCTTTAGCAAGTAACCCAAGCATGCAAGAAAGGTAAAGCAAGAAAAGCACATAAGAATTACAAGGTTCGGCCTCAATAAGAGAACCTACATCCTTGACATAGCCACTCCTGTGGGTCTATGGAAATCCACTATAATGAATAAGTGAATACAACTTGTGCCAACTTTCGTTGGACACCTTCTATCTCCCGATAGGAAAGATTATACTGACTCCCGTCAGTTTACAATGTTTCCTTAAAGAAAAATTGAGCCAAACATAAGAAAAAGACTTTGTCAAGATTCTCCACAAAATGCTCACTCAGAATCTTCAATCCAATTTCTTGGATCTGATTCTCTGAAACTGAACTTCTCAGTAAGAAAACTATGACTCCGCAAAAGATCACTCCGAATCTTCAATCCGGATTTCTTGAATCCGGTTATCTGAAACCGGTATTCTCAGCAAGGAAACTGTGACTCCACAGAAATACCCACTCCGAATACTCAATCCAAATTCCTCGAATACCATCTTCTTAATCCGAATTTCTCAGCAAGATAATAATGATTCTGCAGAAATGCTTACTTCGAAAACTTAGTAAATATTTCTTGAATCTGGTTCTCTCAGCAAAGAAAAGATGACTCAGCACAAAAGCTCACTCCGAATTCTCCAGCGCTCCGCCTTTTCAGCGTGTGTAAAAAGTTGTTTTTGAGTGAATGATCTGAGCAAATATTTATAGGCAACTCAGAAAACAAAGGTGGGAATCTTGAAAAACTTTCCCGCTTCCTCAAATCTCAAAAACTCCGCAAATCTCTCGCATTTAATCTTCAATCTTTGACTTATTCAAATCTCTTTAAATTTCTCCGAGATTTATGCAAAGTTGAATACGAGTTTTCTTGAACTATTTATATCTTCCTTAAAATGATAAGGCTAGATCTTGGTTCTGATTTTAGGTTCAGGAAAACTGGTTTAGGAAAACTGGTTCAGGAAAACTGGTTCAGGAAAACTGGTTCATGATAACTAGTTCAGAATTGTCATTCTGAATTTCTGGATCAGGATTGTCATTGCAAATTTCTGACTCCTGATTGTCATTCTGAATTTCTGGTTCAGGAAGTCCACTCCAAATTTTTGGTTCAGGAAGTCCACTCTGAATTTTGGTTCAGGAAATACACTCCGAACTTCTGGCTCAGCAAGTAGACTCCGAATTCTGGATCAGCAAGTAGACTCCGAAAATCTGATTCAGCAAGTAGACTCCGAAAATCTGGTTCAGGAAATAGACTCGAAACTTCTGGCTTGGGTAGAATCTGATTTTTTGGCTCATATAGACTCCAAAAAACAGGTTCAGAAGAACTATTTCAGGAAAACAGGTTCCGAAAAACAGGTTCTAAATTTCCTCAGAATTTTCCTTAGTGAAAGAAAAACTCAATCCTCTTCACCATTTCTTCAACAGCTTTTATCATGAAACTTTTCATGATGTGTGAGAACTATAATATCAGAAAATCATCGTCTGATTTGTTTAAGAAAGTTTGAGACACTTTCTTAACTTCTGACTTCTCATTCTTCAACAAAATCTTCTTTAAGAAAATCTTCAGCAACCAGCAACTTCAACTTTCTGTAACTCAAAAACATTCTTCAACAAAAAGATTAGTTTTCAACAAATACAAAAAAATGTTAAACAAAACACCACAAAGGTTGTTCAATATCCCCCTTTGGGTTTGTTGGAAACCCTGGTTAACAATTTTTCACCTCACAAGACTTTCATCTCTTAAAAAAGAATTTTACCAAAACATAGCCTTTCTCAAAAGAGAGTGTCCCGACACCACACTACTAGAAAAAGTAATATTTTTGAAGGATTTCCATCCCTCGATGACAAGAAAATATTACGGCCATGTAAGGGTAAACTTCACCTTACTCAAACTCCCCCTCAACATTTATTTTTCTCATTCTCACTTTTCTTTCTCACTCCCCCATTATATAATAACCACTACTTTAGATTCATAAAGAAAACTTACTCTCCCCCATTGTCAACATAATCCAAATTACGGTGGGGGATACTTATTTATGAGTCTTTAGGAAGTCATGGGAGGAGGATGAACATGGAGTTGCAGCCTCAGTTCAACAAACCTCTCCTTTGACATTACTTTTGTGAAAATATCAGCAATCTGATACTTTGTTGAAATATATTCCAGCAATATTTCTCCAGCAACAGCTTTCTCTTTTAAGAAATGATACTTTATATCAATGTGTTTTGATCTTGAATGTTGAACAAGATTATTGGAAAGATCAATGGCACTTTGATTATCACAGAGTATCTTCAATGGTTTAGAAACATTCACTTTCAAATCTTCCAGCTGAACTTTCATCCACATCATTTGAGTACAATCCTGAGTAGCTGAAACATATTCAGATTCAGCTGTACTTAAAGTTACTGAACTTTTTTTCTTGCTGTTCCAACTCACGCAGCATTCCCCTAAGAAAAATGTTCCTCCTGATGTTGATTTTCTATCATTACAATCACCAGCCCAATCAGCATTAGTATAACCATGAAACTTCATCTCATTGTTTCTCTTGTATAACAACCCATGTGAAGTTGTTCCTTTAACATATATCAGAATCCTCTTGACTGCCAACATGTGTGATTCTTTTGGATTACTTTGATATCGGGAATAGAGAGTCACAACATAAGCAATATCAGGTCTTGAAGCTGTAAGATAAAGAAGACTTCCTATAAACTTTTGAAAGTCTTTATGATTCACACTATTCCCTGACTCATCTTTGCTCAACTTTGTGCTCACTAATATAGGAGTTGAATCTTCCTTTGATTCTTCCATCCCAAACTTCTTTAACAATTCCTTGGAATACTTTTCTTGAGACAAGAAAATGTGGTTTGCTTATTGATGAACTTGTAATCCAAGGAAGAAAGTTAATTCTCCCAACATTGACATTTCAAAATTTTCCTTCATTTCTTCAACAAACTGTTCACAGCCCTTTTCTTCATCACCAGAAAAAATTATATCATCCACGTAAATGATTACAATCAAAGTTCTGGAGTTGACATCTTTAATATACAAGTTTCTATCAACCTTTCCTTTAGAAAAATTCATCTTTCTTAAAGAATTTTCAAGCTTTGAATACCATGCTCGTGGAGCTTGTTTCAGCCCATATAAGGATTTATTAAATTTGAAAACTTTGTTTTCATCCTCATCAAGCAAAAACCCACAAGGTTGTTCAATGTAAACTTCTTCCTCAATATCACCATTTAAGAAAGTTGACTTTACATCCATCTGATAGACCTTGTAATTCCGATGAGCAGCCACTGCAAGAAACATGAGAATAGTTTCCAACCTTGCAACAGGGGAAAAGTTTTCATCAAAATCCACACCTTCCACCTGGGCATATCCTTTACACACAAGCCTTGCTTATTTTCTTGTAACTTCTCCATGCTCATTCAATTTATTTCTGTAAACCCACTTGGTTCCGATAACATTCTTATTTGCTGGTCTTGGAACAAGTTCCCATGTTTCATTTTTCTCAATATGATCTAGTTCTTAATTCATAGAATCCACCCATTCTTTATGTTAAATAGCTTCTGAAACTGATTCTGGTTCAACTTTTGAGATAAGGGAAGTCTGATCTTCTAATCTCAACTTTCTTCTTGTCTGAACTGGAGACTTCTGATTCCCAATAATATTTTGGGATTCAATATGTTTTCATAAGGTAGGGAAACTCACATCTTCCTTCCCAACCTCACTTTCTTCCCCATGTGGCTCATCTGAGTCACTTTCACTCTCGTGGGAATTATTTGATTTTTCTTCATCAATATTATCAACAAATTTTGTGAAGGAACTTGGATTTTCAATTACCTTCACATCATATGAGTCCACCAACTTCTGTAAAAGTTTGTTCCAGCATTTGTAACTTCTTCCATTTGGTGAATAACCCATAAATATTCCTTCTTCATCTTTCTCATCAAACTTTCCTAAGTCAGTATTTTTGTTTTTGAGCAAGCATTGACTTACAAAAACTTTGAAGTAATTAAAATAAGGATTTTTTTTATACCACATCTCGTAAGGAGTCATGTTGGTTTTCGGTCTCAACAAGCATCTATTTTGAACATGTACAGCAGTGCTAATAGCTTATCTCCAGAAGAATTTTGAAATTTTGTATTTTGATAACATACTTCTTCACATTTCCACCAAGCTTATATTTTTCCTTTCTGCTACTCCATTTTGTTGTGGAGTATAGGGAGCACTATACTGATGTTTGATACCATGCTTCCTTAGATATGTTTCAAAAGCATTTCTTGTGAATTCGGTACCATTGTCTGTTCTCAACTTCTTTATGGAAACTTCCAATTCTTTCTCAATATCTCTTCTGAAGAATTTAAACATTTAAATAGCCTCTGACTTATGCTTCATGAACATGACGTTTGTCATCCGAGTGAAATCATCAATAAAAGTGATAAAGTATAAATCCCATTTTGTTGATTGATGTCTCATCAGCCCACACAGATCGGAATGAATAAGCTCAAGTGGTTTGTAAGATTGAATCTCAACTCTTTTATGACTTTTGTTAGTCATCTTTCCTTTCTGGCAAGTAACAAAAACATCTTCATCTCTTCTTTTCAGTTCTGGAAAATTTCGAACAACATCAAATTTAGAAATCTTACTCATGTTCTTCTGCCCCAGGTGGTCAAGTCTTTGGTGCCACAACTTGTTTTCATCTTCATCACTCAAATAGCAAGAGTTATTGGATTCTTCAATTTGAAAGAGATTCCCACTGGTTCTTTCTCCTTTTGTAATCACTTTTCCATTTTTCAAACTTTTGATTACATAAGAATATTTTCTGAAAATAACTTCTTTTCCATCATCACAAAGTTGACTTACACTAAATAAGTTATGTTTTAGACCATCAACAAGCAATAATTCCTTAGATTTCATCTTCTCTGGTTCAATCTCCGTCGTTCCGATTCCCTTAATTTTTAAGGAACTATCATTGCCAAAAGTAACTGCTCCTCCATCATGACTTTCAACATGCTCCCAGATTTTTATATCACCTGTCATGTGTGAAGAACAACCACTATCAAGAATCCATGGTTTGTTTCTCTTACTTTCTTTTAAAGATATCTCAACAACAAAAGATCTATCATCAACATTCTTATCTTCAGCTTTATTTTCTTTCATACCATAAGAAACGTGTTCTGGAAGAAGAGTCATACATCATCCGGCATGATGACCAGACTGATCACATCTTCCACAAAATTCTTCCAAACATTCAAATTGATTCTTTGTTGGCATGTTTCTGAAATATTGAGAATTCACCTTTTTAACTTTCTTTGAATACGGAAGGTTACTCATTCTTCTTTCGTTATTTCTTCCACTTTGCTCAAGTCTTCTTCCGGATAGAGATAAATTGTGCCCGCAATTATAAGCTCTATGCCCATACATTCCACAACACCAGCAATATCCCTCAAATCTTGATTTTCTATTAAATAAAGATCTTTCTTTATAGAAACTTTGTTGAGGTTGATAACTTCTTTAAGCTCTAGGAAACCCAGGATGTATTCCATCTCTTCTTTTGAGTGAGTTTTCAATTTTTTTAGGATTTAAAGGTTTCTCACATCCTTTATCCACCCAAGTTTTACTAATACTTTTTCCATAACCTAAAATGTTAGAAGAATTAGATAAAACATTATTTTTGATAGGAGAAGATTTCACCTGATTCTCATGATAAGCCTTTCGAGCAGTCTTGGAAGTCTCAACTTTTACTTCAGTGGCTTTTTGGAAGTTTTAATTCATCTTCCTTAGGGAATTTTCAGACTCAATAACTTTTGATTGCAACTTGTTGACCTCTTCTTCTTTAATTTCTAGCTTCTTGCTAAGATCTTCTATTATCTCTCCTTATTCAACAATTCTAAGTTTGTGACTTAAAATTTCTTGAATGTATTCATATTCCTTCTTGGTAACATCTTTACTTCCATCATGAACTTCTTCATGATTTTTCTTCATCACACGAATTTCTTTCTTGAGGGATTTTTTTTCTCCAGACATGAAAGAAGTTCGGATCTTAGCTGATATTCTCTGTAAGATTCTTCACCACCTTCTTCACTTTCTGAGGAAGCATTTGTTTTCTCAACTTTTGCAATGAAGGTTCTGAATCTTTCTCTACTTTCATCTTCTGAGGAATCATTGTTAGATGATTCGGATTCAGCCTTCTTGCTCAACGTACTTCTTTTCTTTCCATAAAACTTCTTCTTGAGTTCTTTAGAAGTCTTATCTTCTTTTTCATTCTTGTTATACTTCTTCCATCGAGTATTCTCATTAGAAACATCTTGATATTCTCTAAATTTCTTCTTTGGGAAATTCATAGAAAAGTGCCCGATTCCACCGCACTCAAAACATTTGAGAGGAAGTTTCCCTCCATATTTTCCTATTCCTCTTCGATAGTTCTTGGATATGAGAGACATGATTTTTTCATTCAACTCTTCATCTTCCTTATCAACAGACTCACAAGGATCAACTTCATCATCATCTTGGATTTTCATCTTTCTCATAGCTTTAAAAGCCATTTCATCTTTCATCTTCTTTTTAAAGATAGGAGCTTTCCTCATTTCATAAGAAACAAGAAAGCTATACAGTTCATCAAGAGATAAATAATCCTTATATTCTAAAGCTGAAATTTTAGAATCAAACCTGTCTGGAAAGTTTCTCATAAGTTTCTTCACAATTGTAGAATCTTCCAAGTCTTCTCTAAATCCCTTGATGTTGCAAACAATTTCATTAACTCTGGTGAAGTATTCATCAATTGTTTCATCATCTCTCATCCTGATGTCTTCAAACTTACTACGCCAGATTTGTAGCTTGGATTCCTTGACTTTTGTGTTTCCTTCAAAAACACTTTCCATCTTGTCCCACATGCCTTTTGATGTTGTGAGACCCATCAAATTCTGATAAAAATTTTCTGATAAGGACATGAGAATAATATTCCTAGCCTTTCCATCAACTTCTATGTTCCTCTTGTCGGAAAATGTCATAGGGTCATTTTTCTCAATAGGTGGAAGGCCAATAGTGGCAGCATCAACAACTTCAAGGCCAAGAGATATGAGATAAGGAATCATCCTATTTTTCCATCCATAATAATTCTTTCCATCGAATGTAAGAATTCATCTACTGTTGATAGAATTGATATTATCCATGATAAGGAAAAAAGAACAAGGTAACCTCACTCTGATACCACTTGAAGTTCCAAGGATCGAATGTCAACTGAGAAGGGGGGGGGGGGGTTGAATCAGTTGATATCTTTTTATAAGTTTCAAAACTTTATGAAACTTAACCCTTGCAACCTGTTAAGATTTACTTCCTTATCAAACTTTAGCAAGTAACCCAAGCATGAAAGAAAGGTAAAGCAAGAAAATCACACAAGAATTACAAGGTTCAACCTCAATAAGAGAACCTACGTCCTTGCCATAGCCACTCTCGTGGGTCTATGGAAATCCACTATAATGAAGAAGTAAATAAAACTTGTGCCAACTTCCGTTGGACACCTTATATCTCTCGATAGGAAAGATTATACTAACTCCCGTTAGTTTACAATGTTTCCTTAAAGAACAATTGAGCCAAACATAAGAAAAAGACTTTGTCAAGATGTTCCACAAAATGACCACTCCGAATATTCAATCCAATTTCTTGGATCTGATTTTCTGAAACTGAACTTCTCAGCAAGAAAACTATGACTCCGCAAAAGCTCACTCAGAATCTTCAATCCGGATTTCTTGAATCCAGTTATCTGAAACCGGTCTTCTCAGTAAAGAAACCGTGACTCCGCAGAAATACCCACCCCGAATACTGAATCCGAATTCCTCGAATCTGATCTTCTGAATCCGAATTTCTCAGCAAGATAATAATGATTCTGCAGAAATTCTCACTTCGAAAACTCAGTACAGATTTCTTGAATCTGGTTCTCTCAGCAAAGAAAAGATGACTCAACAAAAAATCTCATTCCGAATTCTCCAGCGCTCCGCCTTTTCCGCATGTGTAAAAAGTTGTTTTTGAGCGAATGATCTGAGCACATATTTATAGGCAACTCAGAAAACAAAGGCGAGAATCTTGAAAAACTTTCCCGCTTCCTCAAATCTCAAAAACTCCACAAATCTCTCGCATTTAATCTTCAATCTTTGACTTATTCAAATCTCCTTAAATTTCTCTGAGATTTATGCAAAGTTGAAGTACGGGTTTTCTTGAACTCTTCATGGATATAACATGCTCTTAGTTTTAAGATGATTATAGATTTATGTTGTTTACCTATTCCTACCATAATATTTATGGCATGTTATGCTAATATTGAATGAGTTGTATATTTTCTATTCCTAAGCATTTGATCTCACCCTTTCTTATGTTTCCATTACACAAGTTATGAAGAAAATTAGTACACGTGAAATGTTTATAAATAATAACTTGTGGAAGAATTTATGGGAGATGTTGAATAATTATTATGAATTAAGTAGCTTCTTATATATACAATGAAATAAAAATGTCTGTTAATTAAAAAGAACATGAGATTTATTTTTTTATGATGTGTCATAATTCTCTAAAGCTCTAAACCTAAAAATATTATTTGGATGTAAAATATGAAAAAATCATTATTGATTTTGTAATTATGGATGATTATATATAGGATTTTATAGCTGGTATCAAAACAAGTATATAAAGTAAGTGTTTATGGCACCAGATCTAGTAGTGCGAGGCTGAGGTGTCACAATTGGTATCAATGGAAAGGTTTATATAACATTGGGGATTAGAATGGTTGTTAAGGATAATTTAAGGATTGATAAGTTAAGTTTGATCAAAATTTAAAAGGTATAGACAACCCTTTGGAATAATATATTATTTAATTCAAAGGCAATAATTCACATTTTATTTGTGTATTAGGATTCGAGAACTTTAGTGAAAACACAATGAATGAGTCTAAGTATAGGATGAAATCTTAGAGTTTTGGAAAAGTATTGAGTATGTGGTTTTACTAGCAATAAATCCCTATTTGGATACTAACAAGTGGATGTAGTTATTGCACAAATTAACTTAGGGGTAATTTCCCCAAAAAGGGTTTGTTGATAATTGACTCAATCATCACTCTCATGCACGATGAGTGGGACTAAGACCGCACACTTGGCGAGACACTCTCGGGGGGATATGATTTGGTTGATAAAATTCTATATATATACCATTATAAAGGATTTAAGAAATATATTAACTAATTATATTAGAGAACCTAATAGAAAAATGAAAATGGATAACCAAGGATTGAACAAAGAGAGCCATAAGTTTATCCAAATGTATTATATGCTAAAAAAGGTGAAATAATAGAAGACATATTCAAATTGATGTTTTCATATACATATTTTTGATATTATCATAACCATTTTGGTTTTAGTATTTGGTTGAAATAGAATCACATAAATGAAGCTGATAAAGGTATGTATCTAGAAACCACTCTATCTTATAACTGAATAAGGGAGATAAATTAAATGGTTTAAAATCTTAGTATATGCCTGTTTTGATAGAAAATGTGAGTTTTCCTAGTATTACCTAAGGTAGTGATATTGATATCATAAGAGAAATTAATTATTTATAATCTTATATATTTTCATTAGAGATTGATATTTATTGATTAAATTATGGTATTTTCTAAAAGTTACACGGATTATGTGAAACGTGGAAGGATTTTTCTTTAGTAATTTTAATTTAAAGGTATGGAAACATATATTAAATGGTATTAATAACCTTGAAACGTGATTTTATTACAAGGCAATATTTTTGGGTATAACTATTGAAGAACACATGATTGAGGTAGGGATAACTCGTAAGTTTAATATACACATGATAACGAGATAATAAAGTGTGGTTTGATTTTGGAGAATTAAGTTTTATAATAATTGGTAACCTTTGGATTTATAATTGATTCATGATATTTTTAGATAAGTTTGTCTAATTTTTTGGATTATGATATATAGAGACTAGTGTGCGACCTTATGAACTAGTGATTTTTACCATTTGAGGGACAAAGATAGAGTTATTTTTTTGATGAATATATAATATTAGTGCGGTTTAATGTGTTAGATATTAAAATAGGTTTTTAGAAAGTTATTTTATTGAGAGTATATGATTATGGTATATACACACTTGGGTATATGATTGTAGGAATGATTAATATTGTTTGAGGAAGGATAAGTTGGATTTTGAGAGAATAAATTTCAATTATTTTTGGGTTTAGTATATTTTAATAAATATTATTGTAATTTTGGGGTCTTTATTTTAAGGATAAATTTAATAATTATGAGATAAACCAACTCAAAGTAACCTATGTTAATCCAAGAACAATATATGTTAAACTGAGAGTGATATAGGTTGAACCAAATTTGACACAAGTTGAGTTGTAAGAATTATAGGCTATCATGATAGTTTTACAATGTGAGACACATTGATTTTAACTTTTATTTTGGTTATTTATGATAATTATCTTATAATTTTCACCACTCATGTTAAATTTCTTGGTTTTAGTAACAAATGAAGCTCGAAGGAACCAAGTTAAAAATGAATACCATGGACAGTGAAAAAAATGTCCTAATGAACAACCTAACGGGATAAATTTTGGAGTGAGAAACCTTGAAATTATACCAAAATATCTATTAATAATTCTAATTAACAATGTGAACATATTTTAAGTCTCAAAAACACTAAAGAAGATAAGGATGGAATTTCATAGAAATTTGGGTGGCCAAGATGATGAAGGAAAGAAGATTCAATTTCCCACATGTTAAAAATATGTGAAGAAGTATGGGGGAAATTTCCTTAAAGGGATAGGTAAATGAAATACATGTGGTGATGAAGGTCATCAAACTCACAAGTTTAAGGGAAAGTGAGAATCTAAAAAAATATGTTGCTTCAATTGTAATAAATTTGGGTAATATACGGATCAATGTCCTAATCTAGGGGTCACTAAGGGAGATAGTCACCAAAAACCATGTGAATAAGAAAAATACTATAAAAATACTACTAATTTATTATATCACGAGTTTTCACTCAATATTTTATAGTGTCCTATTTCATATAAGTTTTCACTAACTTTTGAATATGGAGTTATAAAAACCCATAGTGGTATGATTATCATATAAATCATTTTCAAGGATTTTGTGAAGTTATTCCTTATAGATATATATATTCTTCCTTTAGTATAATTATAAGTGAAATTAGGAATGAGTTATCTCTATTTCTAAAGTTATTATAATAATTTTTCATATAGAAAAGTCTCATTCCATATGCAAAATAAACCCATGATCATCTAGTGGTGTATGATTAATTATGAGTTCCCTATAGAAATTAGTAAGAGTTAAATTATGAGGAAAAAAATTATTTAAGAGGGGGGATGCAACACCTTGAGATATTAATATACAATTACTTTTAAATAATTCAATGTGTTTGATAACTTTCTCCACATACAACACCAAAATTTAATGAAAATGTGATACATTTTGATAAAATATAAATATTTAAGTATAACCATTAAAACAAAGCTGTTGAATTAGAGATAATGAATATGAGTAATAAATTTATGAAATATATATATATAGGAAATAAAGTCTAATTTTAATATTAATTAAATTAAATTAGTTTACCTAAAATGACTAATAAGATCATTTATTTTTTAGAAAATAAATTTTCTAAAAATTTCCTGTTATGAGATACACATTTTTATTTTTAGAAAAATATGGTCAAAAAACTGAATTTATAAATTTTGTAATTTTAAATTATTAAATAGTAACTTCTTTTTTGAATTACACATATAAAAATTTACATAGTATGGATTTTTTTACCTTTTTTTGAAAATGTTGTTTTTAGTCGAAAAATACAATTTTCATGAAATTGTAATTTTTATGAATTTATCATTATATTAGAATGACCTATAATTTTATAAAACCTTATAAGTAATAAAATATAAATTTTAAGAATAAAATTATTCATTTTAAAATATTATTTGAACTTTTAAAACCTACGAAAAACATTTTATTATCTAATTAACATGTTACTTTAATATAAAAACTATTTTTGGTATTTTCTTTGAATCAAGTAGTTTTCAAGGGAGATTCAGTTTCTGATTACCTTAGAATCCTCATATCCTTTATTTTTTTATAATAAATTAATTTATGTTATTTAAATCATTATCAAAGATAATTTTATCTTATATATAAATTTAAACCATAAAAATATTATTTATCTTAAAACTGTTTTTACACGATTAAGTATTTATTTTAAAATTTAATTTTCACACCATTAGAAATTTTATTAGATAAAATTATTTTAACATTTTAAATTATCATTAAAAAATTATGTAAAAATGTTAATCTTAATATTTTTTATTAAAATTAATTACTAAGGTTAAAAATTAATTACCACGGTAAAAGTAAATTAGGGTAAAATATAAAAAGTTAAAAAAAGACACAAAACACTCAAATTTGTCTTAAAAAGTAGTGTTTGTAGTGAGTTTCGAACCAAAATCATTTTATTATCCTCTTTTTCCATTTTTTGGCCTTTGAAAGTTGAATAATAACCTTACATTATTGAAAATGTATGGGTTACTCCCAAAAATACCCTTCCCTTCACTTATAAAAGGGTAACATATTCACCCCTTCAAGATGAACCTTTACATATGATTATTCCTTGAAAACATTCCATTTTAATCTTCATATAAACATATCTGACTAACATAATCCCCTGATCAATCATAGTTATCCTAATCCCTTCAAATTCAAGGAGACTTCTAAGGAAAATTCATGTCTTCGACGTGAGTATTATCAACTACTTAGTTTTCTTATAAATTATATTATTTAGAATTTATTATAACCAAACTAATATAATTATATACTATAATGTTACTATATTACTAGTATTATTATTATTTTATTTATAAACCCCATCCATTAAGAAAAAAATGTCATTCATGCGTTGTGCAGATTACCGACTCCATGACGTAACATGTTTTATTTTCCTTAAATTCATTAAAAGGATATATATAAGGATGTAATTAAGGGATAAATATTATTTTTATGATATAATTAAGTTTATGGTATGAAAAATTAGAAAACCTATTAATTATATGATTAATAAATGATTATTGTTAATTCGATTATTTAAAATTATCAAACTAATAGGATAATGATCTCTTTTTCTAAGTAATGACTTTATATAAATTAAAATTATATTTATAATTCTTTCTAATTATGATATATCACACTAATATAATTTAAATAAGATCATTACTCTTATGATATAATGATATTACAACTAAACCGTCTCATAATCACCCATTAATCATGATAGGTTCATGTTTGGGTCAGTTTGACCACCCACTTGAACAATACTATACATTTATGTCATGTATGACTATAAGAACTTGTAAAATGGTTTAATATAATATAAGTATGTAAATATTGATTTTTTTGTCCATTTATGGTTATATAAAAATTTAAGTCATTAATTAAGAAAACACCTTTTTGTCTGTTAAGAATCATCAAAACATAATCATCGTTGATTTCATCTTCATGATTCATAACCAAAATTGACATGAAATGAAAATATTGATTTATAAAATATCTTGGAACATATATTAAAGTATCTTAGATTATTTAATTATTATATAATTTGGAAAAATAGTATATACCAACACATCTTTTATGAAACTCGTTCAAAGCGATAAAGATTACTTACACTTGGTGTAAAAATAGGTAAAGAATAACCAATATATATGTATAGAATGATTTTAAATTAGGATTATAGATGGTTTATAGTTATTAATAGGGTTATTGGGTATTTAATGAACCTAATTTAATTATTCATGATATTTGGTTCAAGTATAGAATAGATCAGGATAAGGTAAGGGTTTCAATCTCAATTTCCTTTCATCGCGACATGTTATGTTATAAACCATGTTTTATTTTTTTATGATGTACTAAGCACCCCATTTTAATATTTATATAATTTTTATATTATATTTCAAAAAATTTAATTTCACATTTCTTGTTAACTTTCTCATGTTATTTTGGTTCCAATGTTCCAAACTATGTAAGGGTTTTCATCTCAATTTCCCTTCATTAAGAAAAGTATTCTATTCATGCACTTTATTTCATTTATTTGGTGTATATACTATCTATTTTAGATATCACATCATGAATTATCTTTTAATATTATTATTTTAAGTTCAATTTTAAGCTCTCTATTTCAAGGGTTTTTGATTTGAATGTTTCTAAAGTCGTAAGGTTTTTATTGGTCTCAATTATAATTATTTGAGATATAATACATTTTGTGCACTATATTTTCATTGAATAGTATATTAACTGTCAATAGATATATTTTTATTATACTACTTGTATTTAATGGTATTTTTCTAGAAAAACCATATTCCCTTATTCAAGTAGATATTGTTCAACTGTTTCCCCAGTAGTAAGAGTTTTTGGAAACTCAATTTTCATTCATTGAGTTATGATTGTTCCCTTGAAATTTTTATAGATAATTTGGGTATATTTTTAAATTTGATTGTATTATGTGTTATTTTATATTTTTTTATAGATATATACTTTCTTACCACATAAAACCTTTGAAAAATATTTCTCACTTCTTGGGATATGTTCTTTTAAAACCATCCACTTTCTTTCTCTAGATAGCTTATGATCATGTTATTACAATATTGAATTATCCATATACTCATCTCTATATATGGTAAGAACATCACATTTTACATAATTTATATTGAATGATGTTCACCTATAAAAAATGCTATTCAATTGACATGGGGAAAAGTATTAGTATTCCAATATGGATGATTATTGGAAAGTTGACTATATATCAGTTGACCATCCACCTTCTTTCTCTGTATGAGTTATGATAATGTTATACCTTTTATTGAAATGGTAAATTTATTGAAATTGTTGATGATTATTGAATTCTAACATAGGTTTATCATGTATTGATATTTCATATTTCTATTATATGGATAGCCATGTTTTTATTCAGTAAGAGGTTCCTTAGGGAATGGTATAAAAGGTATTGATGACTTTGATGGTTAATTCATTGTATTTAATCAGGTTATGGACGGGGCTTGATATTATATATCCCTAGATGCATCAACAAGTCTCATGAGACAAAAAAAGTTGGGTTTTGGTGTATACATATTCTAATAACTTGATAGTCTCTTGGCATAAGGCCTTGAAATTAGGATGTCTAGACTATATTCTCGAAGACAAGTAAAGTGTTTAGAAAGAGGCTATGATATTAGGTTTTTGATGTATGGAATTATGAATTCCATTAGTATTATATCAATATCATTTATATCCATGTTTTTATTTGTTGTCATTGATATATCATTCTCTCAGTTTCATATTAATTTTATCTTTATATTATTTACCTATTGTTTCCATAATATTTATTTCATATTTATGACAATATTTCTTCAATTTTATGTTTTTAATTACTAAAAATTTGAGCTCACCCCTTTCTTATGTTTCCATTCCCCAAGTTTTGAAGAAAATTAATACACATGAAAATTTTATAAGGATAACATGTGTGGAATAATTTATGGGAGATATTGAAGAATTATTACGTATTAAGTAGTTTTTTATATATATAACAAAATAAAAATTCTGCTTATTACAAAGAATATGACCTCTATTAGTTTATGATGTGTCCTAATTCTCTAAAGATTTAAACTTTAAATGATCCTTCATATGTAAGAGATACAATAATCATTATTGATTTTGTAATTATGGATGGTTGTACCTAGGCTTTTACAGTTGGTATCAAAGTAAGTATGAAAATTAAGTGTTTATAGAACCATTTGGGAGGGAGGTTCTAGGGTGTCACAACATGGTTGGTTAGTATCCTCATCCACTGATTATTCATTATAAGAACAAAAACTAATAAGATTACAACACTAGTATAAATTCAAACTATTCTTGTCTAGATTCACATTGGGCTGTGTAGTTTCACACTGCCTCTATATAGAAATAGTCACCATAATGAGTTAGATCACTCTGAGAGTTTGATTGCTTCAGTAACATTAGATGAAGACATTCCTCTACAAGCCTACATTATATTCAAGAACAACTTTATCACTCAATTCAGAATCATATTTTTTTATTATTATAGATATCATACTTAGATAAACTCACTTAATATTCAAGATCAAACAAATATAGATGACTGGTTATGAGATTCAGGCATCATGCCCTTTTATTCTCTACTGAACTCCATTTAGCTCATTTTTTTGGTTTCATCACACCTTTATTTTTCTAAAGAATCTTATATTTTATTTTTATAACTTCTACCATATTCATAGATTTTATTTTAACTAAATCATATCATTTAATAGAATTAAATTTCTTACATAACAATCAATATCCTTAAGTGGAAAAAGAGGTAACCTCTTTATCCTTCCAACCAAATGATTGATTATCAAATAATCACTTTGGGAAACTGTAATTTTTTTTGAACCTTTTTCCAAAATATATCTATCATGGATAGTGTATCCACACAATTTATTAATGTACCCTTTTTCACTAATTTTTTTAAACCGCTAGTTTTAAACTTCACATGTACTCAAACTCATTAAAATTCTTATTGCATGAAACCATTTCTTACGGTGCAACCCATATTAAAAAACTAGCTTAAGAAAACTCAAACTTTTTAAAAAATATAGCTTGAATCACGAAAATATTTTCAATTGATTATATGCATGAATATTAGTAAATCATCATCATAATAAAACCCTAAATTATTCTTGAAAATAGATTAAAACATTTTGGTTCTCTCCCAGAAGGTTTTTCTCAACTTTTTTTTTCATTATGATATAAAGATCATGGAATCTTAATGTTTCTCAAATCACAATAATTTTGTGATATTTTAAGAATCAAGGAAAAAATTTAAAATCTTATGGTTTAATTTATTCATAATATTCAAATTCTATAATCTTATATCTTTATCTTGTGAACTTCACCAAAATTTATCTAAGCACTAAAGTCATACGATCGGTGAAGTCATACACTCAACTATGTAAGTGACTTACTTATTATGATGGAATTATCATATGAATGAACTCGAGTTAGCTGTTGTTGTTTATGTATTGAAGTATTATAAGCATTATATTTTGGGTGAGAAGTTTACTATGTATAATGATCACAAGAGATTAAAGTATATCTTTTCACATATAGATTTGAATATCCCGCATCAGAGGTAGGTTGAATAAATGAATTATTTTGATTTTGAACTGACATATATTCTTGAGAAGGTAAATAGTGTTTTTGAATCTTTAAGTAGGAAAAATCAGACTCAATAAGTTCAAGAGTTTAGTGATGAGTGGAAAATGATGAATTTACAGGCTGAGATGCATGTTGTGGTTCAGGAGGGTCAGGAGAAGATGAATCTTGTATCAATTTCAGTAGAGTATACAATTTGGAACTAGATTAGAGACAAGCAAAATGAGGATCTAGAATTTTTTTCCTTGAGGGAAATCCTTGAAGGTGGGGATTCACCTTCATATTGGACTGTAGATGGGGATGAGATCATCTATGTCAGAAAATAGGTTGTTGTGCCTGTGAGCATGCAGGAGGAGATGATGTGTGAGTTTCATTCCTTGAAGTGGGTGGTTCATCCAGGTGTGACCAAAATGTATCATGACCTATGATGATATTTTTGGTTTCTAGGAATAAAAAATGAGATTACAGGGTTTGTGACACGATGCTATACCTATCAGTAAGTGCAGGCTGAGCATCAATGTTATGGTGGTTTACTACAACCATTGCCCATTCTATAATGGAAGTAGGATTACATTACCGTGGAATTTCTTTTGGTTCTCCTGAGGATGACTTGGAAGAATAAATCTATTTTTATGGTTGTGGACCGACTGATGAAAGTAGTGCATTTCTTACTGATACGTGAGCCTTTCTTAGTGGACCAGTTGAGAGGGTTGTATGTTTGAGAGATAGTTCGTCTGCACTAGGTTCCACAGAGTATTGTTTTATACTATGACTCATATTTTAATTTAAAATTTCAGTATGTCTTGAAGAATGTTCTTGGTACATAGGTTTTATTGAGTATGTCTTTCCACCTACAGACAGATGGGTAGTCTGAGCGTACTATAAAGGTGCTTGAGGATATAATGCAAGCATGTGTTCTTGACTTTGGTGGGTCTTGGGAGAATCACTTAGAACTCATTGAGTTTACCTATAATAATATTTATCATAAGAATAAATATATTTCACCATATTAGGGTCTTTATGGTAGGCTGTGTAGATCACCTCTATGCTGGATAGAGGTAGGTGAGTCAGAATTGTTGGGATTGAGTATCATGCATGAGATGTTGGAGTAAGTTCAATTTATTTAGAAATGAATGACTATTAATCAGATTAGATATAATTAATATGATGATAGATGTCAATGACACGTAGAGTTTAAATTGAGTGATTGTGTATTCATTTGGTTTTCTCCTAGATTGGTTCACTGCATGATTCAGAGATAGGTAAAGTTGGTGCCTAGGTTTGTTGGGCCATTTGAGGTTGTAGAGAGAATTGGGCTGGTGGAGTATTGATTGGATCTTACATAGACATATAGTGTTATGCATGGTATTTTTTATGTATCAGAACTTAATTAGTATCACCCCAAACCTTCTCATGTGATCGATGTGGATGATGTTGAGTTTGAGATAAATGCGTCCTTTGAGGAGAATCCAATACTTGTGTTGGATCACAGTGAAAAAGTGTTGTGGGGAAAGACCATGATGATAGTTTGTGTATTGTGTCAACATGGGAATGTTTGGGAGGAAACTTGGGAGAGAGAAGTAGATATGTGGGAACATTTTCCTGATCTGTTAGACTCATAATCTTAGAGATTCTTAAAAGTAAAACTTGAGGAAGAGATTTTATAAGGTGGGTATATTATAAGATCATGAACATTTTTCAAGATGTATTGAGTGCATTTAAAAATAATATTTTGCCTTTTATTGAGTATATCTTGTTTTAGTTTTATATTTGGTGTGTTTTTATGAGAATTAGAAGTTTTTGGAAGGGTTTTGGGAAGTGCACGACTGGCACATGGTTTTCCCAAATCGTGTGACCTGCCCCAAAAAACCGTGCAAGCCCAAGTAGATGGGGATTGCATGGTTGATGAACAATTTGGAAAATAGTGTGACCTATTATTAGTAACCATGTGACCCCCTGAGAGGAGGTGCACTGTTAGGTTCATGGTTAGGGGAAAACATGTGCCCCGAGTAGGAAACCGCGTGTGCATGATTTTAAACCCCCAAAAATTAGATTAAAAATTAATGAACCCCATATTATGTCCCTAAACACCCTAGATCGACCCTAAACTATTTTCTCTCATTTTTGGAGGTTCCCAAATGGATTCTAAGGATTTACAACCTCCTTTATACCTAAATCAAAGTTTGGATTGAAGATCTGCATCCCTCTCGGTAAGAGTTTCTCATCCCATATGGTTTCCTCCCTCCCTCCCATATTTCTCTCATCCTTTGATAAGATGTTTTTCTCAATTATAAGTGGATATATATCTAGGTTTTAATAGATCTAATCTTTTTGATCTTGGATATAGGTTTTGGATCTAGATCTTGTTCTTTGTTGTGTTCATGATCATTCCGCTTCAAATTGGGGATTTCTGTTGGTGAGCGTTCATCACCAATCTTGAGGTAGGTGGTCTAAATTCAATTACAATAGTCTTGAATTCCAATTGTGTGTATTTTTTGTGAAATTTAAATTGGTATATTTGAAAATAAAATCTTGAATTGGATAAATTAATTGATTAATTTATTTATGGATTTGTAGAATTGATGAGATAATGGGATTGTGTAATTGGATTAATTAATTGGTGAATTAATTAATGGGATATTGGGATTGTGGAATTGGATTAATTAATTGGTTAATTAATTAATATAATATTGGTATTGTGGAATTGAATTAATTAATTGGTGAATTAATTAATAGGATATTGTGATTATGAAATTAATGGGAAATTGGGATGGCGTATTTGATCAATTAATGTGATTATGCAATAATTGACAATAAAAATTATGAGATGGTTGACTTGACCATTAATGGGTTATAAGATTTAATATTTAAAAATGGTTTAATTGTGAATTAATCATTTTATGCCATGTTATTAGAGTATTGAACCATGATTTGTTTTAAAAGTTGAAATGGTATATCATAATGTGAAATGTGATAAGAGGGTTAATGTTGATTAACCTTGATTGATGCGATATATGTGATAAATGTGTATGGGATAGGGAATAAAGATCTAAATACAGTTGTATGAAAAATGTGTGTGGGACAGGGATTGAGGCTCCAAATACCCATGTATGAAAAATGTGTGTGGGATAGGGACTGAGACTCCAAATACCCATGTATGAAAAATGTGTGTGGGATAGGGACAGAGGCTCCAAATACCCATGTATGATAAATGTGTGAAGGAAATAGATTGAGGTTACAAATTCACATATGAGATAGCGAGTGTGGGATAGGAACTGAGGCTCCAAATACCCATGTGATATTGAGGTGTGAGATAGGGATAGAGGATCCAAATACCCATAGGGTGTTAGACACGAAATTCTATACCCATGAGTTAGCATTGGACTACGGTTTAAATTTCCCATGATATGATTTTAAATTAAATGATAAATGATAACCATGGGATTGTGATATGGTTTAGAATCCATCACGGTCCAAAGTAGATATTGAGGGTTCAGGTGTCCTCAGGAACCCGAGGGTTTATGTAGTTAATTTAAAGAATAATAAAATGTAATAAATGTTTACTTATTCATTGTAATTTATTATTTATACAAATGAATACACTATTATTGACTAGATATTGTTTTAGATGTCATTGGTGGTGGCCTACTAATTTGTACTCACACCCTACTCAGGCTGCCTGATCGGTACCCGGATAGAGTTCATGTTTGTAGGACAATATAAGGGAAAAAGCCCCATGTTAGATGGATGAGTTGGGATAGAGCATGGATGAGGGAACCATAATTGGTGTTGGGACCTGCTTGGAGTTGTTAGTCTCTTTATTTTGGGGTTTTCATTTTGACACTTGACACGTACTTGACATGACATATCCAATCTTTTAGTTTTAGATATTATATTACTATTATAGTTATCATGTGATACTGATATTATTATGGCTATGGTTATATAATTTTTTTATTCTTATTTATTTCTGTTGTTGTGATACTTTGATAAAGAGGGTATAGTCTTCCCATGATCAATAGTAGATACTCACTGCTAGTCGAAGACCTCTAGTGTATGGGGAGGCATGCCTGAGGTTATGATAATGACCATCTTGGGACACTGGTGTGTGGAACTTGGGTTAGGATGTTACATGGTTGGAACCCAATATCAGACAAAAAAATAGACTACCTCCATATCATGGATCATCCACCATCGGGGAGAGCTAATTTAGATAAAGAACTAAATTTTATGGTGGGAAGAAATGAAAAATAGAAATGAAAGAGGGGCCAAAGGCTATAGATTCCCTTTCCACTAACACCAATGTAGTGGGTGAGTCATAGCCATGATTAGGAGCATAAAACAATGATCAGTAACCAATAATGGATAAATAAAAATATAAAAACAATAAAAAAAGATTTATTATAATAAAATATGCCAAGGGAATAATGACTAGAAAGAATTCCTTCAGAGAGAATCAACACCTATTGGAACTAATTAACAATAGATGATTCAAGTGTTATATATATATTTTCTTTCAATATTGATGTTTATTCTTCATCCATATTTTTTAGTGTAATAAATTTTTGAATAAATATAGAGAATATTTGAAGGTGGTTGGATAATTTTAACAAAGTATGGTGCCATATAATATTGAAGTTAATTTTTTCAAATGAAGTCATGAATGTGAGATTAGTGTTTTCAACCAAAAATTTAAGGTTGATTTAAAGGATACTGATGATTTATGATCGATTTGAATTATCATCTAGCTATGTATTATTGGTTTACAATTTCATCTTCTCGTGTAAGTGAGAATTAACATTATGTAAAATTAAATAAAATATTTCAAAACTCACATAAGTGAGACTATGAGATTCTGATCTATGTAAGGGAATATTAAATAAAGACATAAGAATTATTCAAAATATTCCTGATATATTTTTAAGTATATTTAAATGAAATAAATAACTAGTAATTCAATAATTTATTTGATTGATATTTATGAAATATTTAATGGAGAGATTAGATTTCTTAATTGAAGTATTAATATGTGAGTTTTGTGGGAAATTTTCAAAACATGAAATCAGGAATAATTTTGTAAAATATTTTATTTCCAATTTAAAAAATTTATTCAATGGTATATATCTAGAATTTAGGGAAGAATAAATATATATAGTGATGATATTCTTCATACTTGGTATTCATAAAAGAGGAGATAGAAAACTAATGATTCATTAAACAACCAATATTCTAAAGGATGAATATCATTAATCATAAGGATTATAGATTTTTTATGTTGAAGAGAAAAAATTATGCTTTATTGGTGTTATTATGTATATATTAATGATATTTTACTAACTCATGATCCAATTATAAGAAGATATTATTAACATAATGAGTGAAGAGAGGAAGGGAGAGTGAATCATTACTAAGTAGTTTGTAAGATCAAATTTTTTAAAGGCAGTGGTTATAAGATTGAAGTACCCTTTACTCATAAAAATACATTTTTTTAAATACACTTTTTGGTAAACTGGTACCTTCACAACAACCAAGAACTGAACAAAACCTTACATGAACAATCTATAAAGAAATCAAAATATCACAACATATAAAGAACCTTGATTATAATGATGAAATCATTATAAGTACATAAATAATACTAGTGGGAGAAATTAAAAAAGTTCAATGGTAGATAAAGGTTAAGTGGGAGTACTAGTAGATAGGGTTCCATAAGTTAGAGTTATGCAGAGAAATTTAGAACAACCAACTCAGTTGAGGAGATCAACCAGAGTTTAAAACTAGTTAAGAGGTTTGAGTTAACCAAGTTCATTCCTTATGTTTGATGTTTTATTTTTTATTTGGTGTTATGAATGTAATTATTTTATGGTATATGATAGAACTGATATTTCTCCTAACAGGTAAGAATGATTCATTTTGAAATAATACATTTTAATAACTTGATTTTACCCCTATCAGGGTATCTTGGTGGGACATTGGAACCTACAAGTGGCATCAAATACACATGGTTAAATCTTGGGGTTTCTGTTATAGGATGTTTACTATTGATATATAGAATCTAGTTAATACAAAAGGTATCAATTTTTTTTAATTATATTAATTATAAAATTTAGAAAAAAAAGATAGTTCACATTTGGGAATGATTCAAAATGATAGTGTGTATGATATTTTTAATATAATAATTGATGTAGTTGGAACTATGAGAGGATTTATAAAGAAAATTGACTATTTTAATATTATAAAAAATATTATAAAGAGTATTACACTTTTTTTACAATGAAAAGGTTTTAGTAATTGAAGAACAATATTTAAATCAAGTATTACTTGATATTTTCAAAGATCTCTAGTGGATTATAATATGAGAGTTAAGTAAGAATGTTATTTTTCTTAATCAAATAATAAGATAGATTTTAAATACATAGAAAATTTAAAGCTAAATAAATAAAAATATAAAAAAGATATAAGTGATGAGTTAATTTACCTAATATCTACCAGGTTGAAGAGAGGTAAATAGAAAAATTTGAAGGAAAGACGCTTTTTATTGTTTTTAAAATGGTAAATTTTATATTTTAATACCAGGTATCTAAGAAGGATTGAAGAACAAGGAATAGTGGATGATTAAGAATAATTTTAAATAAGTTTTCTCAGAAGAAAAATAATAAATAAAGTTAAAATTTAAATGATAGAAAGAAATCTTAAAGAATAACCTTTATTAAAAAAGAAATAGAATATTATGAATCCACCTATTAATAAGAGAAAAATGAATTTCAATCAAATGAACAAGAAATTATGGTAATTGTTATAGATGATAAATTTAAACAAAAAGATGGTGTTGCTAACCTTAGATGTAAGCTTAAAGTAAAAAATTTAAGAACTTGATATTCAAAATAAGAAAATCTGAAGGATTGAGAGTTAGTTTAAGGAGTATAATGAGTATATAGAAAATCATGAAGTAAAAATTACAAGGATTTAATAGGTTATTGAATAAAAATATTCTTGTTAAGAAAATTTAGGAGGAATGGTTGATTTAAAGCTAAATATGAAAGAATAATCTAAGATAATTGATGATATTAATGATTTTATTAAATAAACATAAAATAAGATACCGTTTCTTGAAGAAAAAATGTGGTATTAAGAAATAATATTGATAATAATATCAAAATTAGAAGAAAAAAGAATAAATTTATAATATAAAATAGTTTATTATTGAAGTAAAATTGTGAAGAGGGTGTAAAAAAATTATTAATGACACAAGAATGAAATAAATACTTTGGTGAACAAAGTGAGACATTATTATCCAAGAGAATCATCAAAATCCATTACTATTAAAACTAAAATAGTATGTCGAAAGTAAATAGATAAGAATAGAGTTGAAGGAAACAATTTCTTGATATCCTATTTCCTTTATAGATATCATGCTAGCCAATATTGATAAGTTTAAGATCTGTTCCACAATGGGAGAACTCTCTATCCTTCTAGAGAAATCTGTAATAGTTCTACCAACTAATATTACCCTTGATATAGTTTATAAATATTTAATCCTGACATATTTTTTCATCAAGAGGGATTTTATATGAGTGATCTACTTTCTAATTTCGTACATTTTTGTAGAAAAAAGGGAAGTTTTGACCCTAATGAAGCTAGAATTGGTTCATGATGAATAGTTCCTAGAAAAAAAATCTATATTGTTATCATCTATACTTCTTATGGGAGATGGGTGGAAATGTGGAGTGCTTTTTCTAGATCTTTATAGACCTTAGTTCCAATGGGTTTGATTATTGGGCATTACATGAAATTATATAAGGGGTTATCATAATCTAAGTGAAGTTAATGTCTCAATTAGAGGATTTAAATGAAGTAAAAGATGAAATCTATAAGGTTGAATTACTTGAGTAGGATACACATTAGTTGGATTGGTAATGAGAAGAATAATATCAACTCTAATATTTGGTTTTCGACTGGACAGTTGAGTTGGAGTAACTTCATTTATGATTGGAAGTTACTTCAGAATAAGTTATAGAGGATGAATCAAAGATTGGAAATATCTTGATTGGATGAAAAGAGATGACTATATAGGTGGATAAACTATATGAAAAAATAGAAATATATACTTTTAGGTTGTAAAATCTAAAAAATATGATTGCTGCCTCACATAATTCATTGATTGACCTAAAGAACATGGTTTAACAACTTCTGTTATAGTAACATGGTCCTTATGGTTGTTACCCCATGTTATAGAATATATTTTTAATATAGGCTCTGATCTATGGGCGTCCCTCATTTTTTTTCATTTAATCAATAAAATATCCCCATATAACAATATTACCATATTGTATTAATACACACACTCATATATTTCATGAGAGGGAAGGAGTGAAATGCATCATATATTTAATTTGATGATAATATATATGAATAAATATATAACATTAAGTATATTTAAATCCACCTAAACAATAGGGATATGGTGGGAGGTAAATCATAACTCATGAATACTTGAGTTAAAATAGGAGCTGATGATAGGTGGGAATAGGTTGACCATTTCTAATAGAGAGACCACCACCAGACTATTAGAAAGTAAAATATGTAATTATGGATAATTTCTTTAGGGACCATGAAAATACTCTTGGAATTTACCTATAAGATTAAAAAAACTTTTTATTTCAATATATTGATAAGGTATTTTTCAAATGAGTCAATGAACCCTAAACCAATTACAACAAAAGAGTTGGTTGATGATAAATTAGGCATTAAAGACATGATGTAGATTTGTGAATAAGGTATATCAAAAAAGGGTTAGATCACCCTAAATTTTATTGTAGTGTTCATTAAGCACATTATCATGGAAAACTGGTACAACATGAGATCATTTTATGTAAATAAATTTAAACTATAATAGGAGGTGAAATCTCAACTCTGAACTTTGAAGTTCTTATGATAGGTGGACAAATAAATTATGGTTGGATCTAATGCAAAAGAAAATTTTATCAAGTCATAAAAATTTCCTTGATGTTAATGTTTTCAATCATGATGATAAGTATTTCATAGGGACTTTTGTGTATTTTAGACTCATGTGTGTGGAGTGAGATGAAATTGCTTTATCTTTTTCTCTGAAAACTTGTTCCAATGAGAATTGATTTTCCTTTTTAGGGCCAACTATCTATCCCTATAATATTTTGTCTCTATATTTAAATTTAGGGTCTTTTATTTTGGATCAAGTGGTGGTTTATAGTTTAAGGTCATACAACTTGGACTTATATGGCCGCCTCAATTTAAGCTCATATAAATTTGACCAGAGGGACATACCACAATTTAAGGTCTTAGAGCTTGAAAAAATATTAGTTCCTAATGTTTAAGGCCACACAATATAAAATAATATATATTATTAATATTTAAGGTCATAAAAATAATAAAAAAGGTTTGTCTCATAGTTCAAGTTCATAGAGATTAGACCAAAATTGTGTTTGAAATTTAAGTTCATATAACATTGAACAAAATATTTTATAATAATTTAAGGTTAAAGACCATGGAATAAAATTTTATATAATTTATTCTATTATATTATGGAGAATAATTTTTATGGTAGGGTTTTCCACTCAATGAAAATTTAGTCTAATTGATGTGAATGAGGAATAGATATGACACTGGAGTGAACGATCAATAGAAAAATTTTAATATTGAAGTGGCTCTATGTTTTTCCTAGATCCGTAGAGCTAGTAAGCATGTATTTAATTTTTATGTGACCAAATTTAACTTCCATAAGATTTATGACTCTATTTTTTTCACATTAACTTACTTTTAAGACACATAATATAGAGACTATAAAAAAACTACATGATTTTTTCTCAAATTTCCATTTTTGTTTTTTCAGTTTGATAATTTTTATATCTCTTTCATCACTTTTAAAGGGGTTTTTAGAGAATAATTATGTTTAATTTAAATTCTTATAACCCAAAACAAATGGAACATATCTTAGTTTAAGGTCATATAGTTTATACTAAAATGGTGATTACAGTTAAAGTTCATACAAATTGTACCACTGTCATGCAATTTATGATCTTTTTATATAAAGATTTTTTGGTTTTGGAGTTATTCACATGAAAAAATGAAACTAATATTATGTGAATATAGGAATTAATCCATCACTGGGAGAATGTAAATGTCTTTAAAAGGGGTGTAATGATACCCACCATGATCCAACTTTAACATTTTCTTAGATTCATAGACATAGTGAGCATTGCTAAGATTTTTCTAAAGATGAATACTAGTTCCAAAAGGTCTATGAATATATTTGTTTTTATACCCTATTTTTTTCTGAGACACATTTTGGTGGGCCTAGAGGGTGACTACATAAATTTTTCTATGACTAACATTGACATGTTTATGGTCTTAAGAGTTTTGTTCCACTTTATCTATTGTTTATAGTCTTATAGTTCAGATTGAAATGATATGTATAGTTTAATTTCATATAATTCATTCCAAATGGATGATTCATAGTTTAAGGTTTTAAATATTTAACCAAAGTTTTATATTGTTTATACTATTTTGATATAGAGAATGATTTCAACTGGTAAGGCCTTTCACTTGATATGAAACAGAAGATAACCTAACTTGAATAAGGAGTGATTCAATAATCAATGTGAAAAAAAATTATAATGGGGATAAAAGAGATGATGAAAACCATCACAGGATGTTTATTGTGAGAAATAAGTCACAATGTGAATTAGTTGACAAGTTTCTTCAAAAAAATTATAATTTAAAAGTGAAAAAATATATAGGTATTTCAAATTCATTTTAACACGGGGATGTTGTATATGGTAAATCATGAATTCATATGTTTAAATGAGTGACAATGAAGTAATGATAGGTGGAAATAGGCTAACTATTGGTAATGTATATACCACCCACACATCATCAAGAACTAACATATGAAATTATAAAGACTATACATTTGTACAATAAAAATGACATGGTCAGTTACTTGTAAGATCCTAGAGTTATACTATTATGTATTAGGGTATATTATTTTAGTAGAAATGGAATAAGAAATAGAGAATTTGTAAAATGAAAATTCCCTAATACAAGAAGAAGATAAATTGAAACTAACATAAAATTGAATGGTCCCACAAGATGGAATGATATGGGGGAAATTGATATATGGATTATAACCAAAATATATGAAAACATGGGATACCCTAATGTTAGAGAGGCTAAAAATAATATGAATTGATAAAAGGCCAAACACCTAGGTACCATGGAAAAGTGGAATTACTTCTGGGACTAGGATTGGGGATATAATTGTCACTACATATCCTATGAGAATAATAATCAAGAAAAATAGAGTTATTAAAAGAGTCCCCACTAAGAGATAAATAAAGTGAAGTCTATGAAGGGCATACTGGAATGAACCTGATGTGAATGAGTTGGAGTCCCAGGTTAGGGTGGGATGAAGAGTAATATGTGGAGATTATTACTTCTATCTTAAGACAAGAGTTTCATGTGTTACTATATATTATGTGGGAATAGGAATCTAGAAACACTTAGTTTTTTAATGGGTATTTTAGTCATAGTTTAGGAGAGTCAAACATTGTTTAGAGGAAAATTAGACACCAACATGGCCATCAGCTCCCCAAAAATGTATTTATGTGTAGATAGATCTATTATGTAATAAGGTTTGTGCATTTTAAAATAAAATAATTGTTTTAAAGTAACGCGAGAAGGATATATGAGCATATAATTTCATTTCATGTGGTGAGTAAATTGTGTCATATAGCTTAAAGTTTTAAAATAATGACCTAGCCAATGCTATTAGTTAAGGGACATTCAAATTGGAGCACATAACACTTTTTAGTTTATGTAAATTGATATTGAATTTTTTTTGGGCATAATTTATGATCTTGTGATATGCATAAATTCATGTATTTTAATGTTATATAGTATGAATGATGACCTATTTCATGAAATGGGGTAGTAAGAATTTAATTTTTTCTCTAATATACTAAGTCTATATCAACTTTAATGATGAACAGATGTATATACCTTTGTTATTTATGTATCATTTCTTAATTCTATAAGTTTTTCTTAATCCATTGGGATATTAATCTCAGTAATAAATTTCTTGAATTTTTATCAAGATTAAATTTGTGGTTTTTCAACTTAATAAATATTTTTATCTCTTTTATCACTCATAGAAGTAGGAATTAAATAAAGAGGGGTGTCATGAAATTTAATGTAATATGACCAGGGCCATATAATGTTTCATAATTTAAGGATGTAAAGCTCAGAATAAGATGTCATGCAGTCTATGATCTTATAAAATAGATCAATTACAAATATGAATTTTCTTCAACTAACATGAAAACTAAATCAATGTGAATGTAGGAATAAATATTATTATGATATGAAGGTCTACTCCTGATGGAGTGGAAGAAAAATAGAAAATAGTCCCATAATGAATTGGTATAAACTCAAAACCATGAGTGTGGCTCGAGGTGAGTTAGTAGAGAGAGAGAGAGATGGAATGGCTAGACCCAACATGGTAAACATAAGTCAATATACACATAGTTATAAGAATGGTTAACACACAGGTGTTGGGTTGGTGAATGATACCCGACATGAATTAGAGGGTTTGAACACTAGGATTCCCAAAATAATCATAAGAAAACACCCGGGCATAGAAAATCCTGATTTAAATCAACTAGAGTATGAAATAATAGAGTGGTATGGGGAATATAATGATTTTTTATTGGGACCAAGATAAGATATTTTAGTTTCATCACACATCCCTTAGAAATAGAAATAAATCTACACATAGTTTGTAAAATAAGGACACAACCTAATGTAAAAGGGATATCTTTAACCTAAAATAAGACTAACATGGATCATAACACCAGGGTAAAGTAAACTATGACACTCTGTAATGGAAAGAACCAATGTGAATATTCTAATAATTGAATTTCAGGGTGTCATAAAGTAAATAATGATAGAGGGTTATGATCCCAAATATAAATTAGGGGATGATACCCATGTAATGGTTTGGATTGGTAAGGGTATCTAAATAGATCTTTAACATACATAATAAGAGTGGTTTTATCATTTTATATTCATGCGAGGATACTAATATTCCATTAATATTAATTTTTTTATGAAGAGAACCAATTTCTACTACTTAACATAATACATAAAGGATGGTATGGTATTTAGTTTAGGGTTATGTGATAAGGAAATCAAGTTATTCAATTTTGATTAATGTGAGGAGAACCTGATGTCATGTAGTTTAGGTTCTTATGAATCCAATGTGAATCTTCATGAAAATTATTTATTAAGAAATATCACATTGGTAATAGGTGTAATATGCTCTGCATTTAGGGTAATTAGGGAACAAACTCCATTATAATAGGCCTATTGTATGACGTAGATCCTTTTCTATTTTGGATCTAATTTTAGGGATATTTTTCTAGGATCAATGTCTTCAAGGATAAAACCATTTCTACTTGGTTGAATGACTAGAGGAATAATTTCTTTTTGAATGACCCTATTACATGATTTTTGTGAACCAAAAGGTTATATCAGGCCCAAAAATATCCTTTTATCAAGGTTATCTAGCATATTAAGGCAAACTTATGACTATTAATATTTGTTTAATTAGTTATAAATGACCACATGCAGTGAGAGTAATTGAACCTTGATGGTAAAGACCACTTCAATTTTGTACACCATAAAATATTAAGTCTCCTAGGTTGGGGTGTGTGTAGTGTTATGATATTTTTAAAATGTACTAAATAAAGTTTAAATACACATACACTTATCTTTATCCACCATCATTTGTAGAATATTCGATATAATCTTGTTAAAATCCTTTATCTATCCATTATCTATCACATGATAGTGAAAAGAATGGTTAGAAAAGATCCAATATTTCAAATATAGCATCTTCAACTCATTTGAAAAGAAGTTTGCAACATTATCTATTAAGGTATTACAAGGAATAAAAATTCTATATATGATATTATATTTTATAAAGTTAACCAAAACTTAAATTCTAACCTCTTTTGGGGGGGGGGGGGTGGAATTACTTCATCCAATTTTGAGAAGAAGTCAGTGGTAGTGAGTATGAACATAAACTTTTTAATGGACTTAAGAGGTTATTGACCCATGTAATCTATTCCCCATATGAAAAATGTATACGAATACTTAATATTATATAAAAAATATATTTTTTGATTTATGATTCTTGAATTTACTAGTATCCCATGAAATTTCATTGTAAAATCCATGCAGTCATGCATCATAGAAGGATATAAGTAACAAGACTCTTAATTTGATGAGAGATATTGGTCCCTTTTTAGTGGGAGTTGCATGTGATGAAATGAACCTCATTTTTAATTTCAAGGGTCTCCCCTCCATCAGTTCACTTGAGGGGGACCCATAAAAATGTTTCTTGTAGATTGTTTTCATGGAATTTGAGCCATATTATATGAAGTTTTCTTCTTCTCTACAGATATTATCCCTCTCAAGTAGGTCTTATAGAAGGGTTTTATTTTATATATATTATAATATTGGGTATTTCCATCTGATAAGTTTTCAACACATGGGAATTAGGACTCTACCTGGGGGTGGGTGATTCCAATCTCATCCACCTCCTCTATATTCTTATTGATGATAGGGGAAACCACTCTTTGATGTACAAAATGAATGATTGTTTCATCTTTATTTGGGTAAGATAGAGTGAAAAATAGGTTAGTTAGTCAATCCACTTGGAAATTTTCTAGCCACAAGATATAAGAAATAACTAACTTAGTGGGAAAGCATACCCTCAAATCTTGATTATGGTGGACTAGGGAAATTATTTCTTTTTTCTTAGTAGTGTATTCTCTATCAATTTATTTTTTAAATAACATTGAGTCACCTTTTATGTTAAGTTGAAAAATCATTATTTTTATGGAAAACCAAAAAACCATGATGATATCCTAATATTCTACTTCATTATTGGTGAAACATTCAGAGAGAAGAAACAAATATGGTAAGAGATACTTTATATGGGAAATGAAAATGAATCCTTAACTGACCCTATTGAATTTTGGGTCCACCATTATTTTATTGGTTAGATTTGAGGATTAATTTTCATAGTACATCTATTATTTTAGAGAGTATTTATTGATAGAGAATACCTCCTCACTAAAAATATTCATGTCCAGGGGAAATTTCATTAGATTCAGATGATCTAATTGAAAGTCTACAAGTACACATCATTTGATTTCCTTATTTGAGATAAATCAGATATTAAATTAATATAGGATCACAAACTACATCTCTAAAAAACTAGTTAACATGGGTTAATTGAGGATAAACTTAAATGGATAAATTAAGAAGACCAAATAGACATCATGTTGCTGTTTGTGGCACCACAACATTTTCACTACAAAGATTATAGATATTGTTCTTATCAATATGAGTGTATCAAGTCTTAGCCTCTAATATTTTTTAGATAAGATAATATAGACTATTTTACATACCCTCATCATTCTTATAGGTAATTAGAGAACTAAGGGATTTTTCCAAGGTGTCCATATATAGGATGAGTGTTTTGCCTTCCATGAGTGTCATCAAGACCAAAGGATAAAAATGTATTATTTGAGTCTTTTGAGTGAACTATTGAAATCCTCATCCCAATAATAGGTTATAAATTTCTTTACTATCTATTTAAATGGTATAAAAATATTATAGAAATTTGATATGAAACACTTGACATAGGAGAGGCATTTAATGCCCTACGTCCTTGGATAACTAACCATTTCCAGACCGATGATCGCTGTATAGATCAAGCATGAATCCCCATGTGCCAGAGGCCACTGAATAGTGGAAAGGGTCCATGAGGATATTGTAAGGAGACTATACCCTTTGATCATAGTAAAAATAGTAGTATAAATAGAATAAATAATATAAACCAGGACAAATATATATAAAAAATAAGATAAGGTAGGTTCCAAAAAAAACTATAGTATCAAATGATATAACAATGGTGTATGTAATAAATGACTCAATGGATACCCCAAGGGTCGATTATATATATAGGATAAAAAAATAAACTGAAACTATAACTCAACCCTAACTAGTCCCGAGTATAGCCCAATACTGACATCCACAATCTACCCTAGCATCCCATGCAAAACCGAATAAATCAACAACACCAAGAACTTTACCATACCTAAACTTGTAACCAAATAGACTTTTTCTTGGGTATCCAAGTTCCATGGTGGACCTAGAAGGGTGTGAGTATAAATTAATAGTCCAACACCAATGGAATCACTAAAATAACCAGCCTATATAATAATTTCATTCATAAGTTCTACTGATAATATATTATTTTTCTATAAGAAAGAAAATAAATAACACAACTTATGATCTTAGGATCTACAATGACACCTGAGGTTGGGCTTAAAAACTTCATCCAGTCCGATGTATTTCGAATCAAGGTGATGGATCTCATAACTCATGTCAATTATAAGGTGCATAATGAAGACAACAAAATCCATAAAAACACAAGAGAATCCATAGGGCTCCACCATGAATTCCAATTACATCAATTTATCAAAAATACATGGAATTAATCTCTATAATTATCCTATGTATAAACCAAGTAAATGCAAGGAATATAACCTTGTAATTGTCTAAACCAAATCCAAGGAACCACATGTCTAAGTAATTAAAAGTAATAATCTTGACTAGAATCCTAGACCACACCCAAGGAATACTATCTCATATAATTAATCTGAATCCTGGGATCTCATCCCATGGAATTCATAACAGTAACCTAAGGTAATCCATGAAATTTATTCATGGAATTCAACATCTAAGATTTTACCTTAATAAAAAGAGGATCCACTCCAATGAATTCACAGTGATAAATTGGTGTTGAATCCACGGTAGCTCCTAGAATAACTTAGCTCTAGATATCCTTAAATCCAAGGAGGCATCATTCCATGCCTTCAAGTGACCCCCTAATGAAACACATGCTTACTCAAGGCATTCCACCTATTTTTTATCCATAACTAAATCTAATGTATGACACCCAATGCATTCCACCCATCATTATATCAAAATAAACTCATTTATTAGACACCTAACAAACATTTCTCTTCATCTCATAATAAAACAATCCATTTATTAAGGAATCTTTAAAAATTCTACACCATGATTTCAAATCATGGTTAAAAAGGCAACCTTAATTCCTAATAGATCTTTTCATACCATATAATTTACTTCTCATATGAAAATTTACCATTTCAATTTACCAAAAGCTATATAAATTACCATTATTGAAGCTAAATTCATCATAGTATCCCAATTCCCATTTCATAAAAGTTTTATCATTTTACTAAGGTGACCATTCACTTACACAACATCATTTATCCTCTAACAATTTAAATTAAAAGTTTTAAATTATTATTTTACATCTTATCTCATTAATACCATATTAAATCTCAATAAATCATTTTAAAATTCAATGTTCACATTCTAATTCATCCAACTCACGATCTAAACCATTAAAAAGTATCGACGGTTGTAAAATTAAAATTCACAACCCTTAATTAAAATCATAATTTCTCATTTATCTTATAAAATTGGTTAACCATTTTTCACACCAAGCCCATTTAAGGTGAAGAAACAACTAAGGTAATACCAAATAGAACTATCCCTTTTATATGGTTTAAGGAATTCTAAAAGAGATGTCAGACTAGCATAAGATTCAAATAACATTTAATTTAAATATTTGACCAACCCACATGAAGACTGGAATGGATGCACAATTTCATCACTTGTGAAAAATATGACTATGGGTTAGGATTTGGGACCACCTATATTATGATTATTGAATCCCATTAATCAATCATCATTTTACAGTTCAACCTGAATCAAAAGAAAAAAATTAACTAGAAAAATAAAATAAAAATAGGGCATATTAGATATAACATCCGATTGAGCTTAAGATGATGGAGGAGAAGTGTTGGAAAAAAATCCCTCAAGGTATCATTGGAGCATTTTTTAGGTGATTTTGTTTGTTGACAAAATGGGCCTCCGTGTTGTCTTTGTTCACAAAGTAGACCATGATGTATGAGTGTGTTGAAAAAGGGGGTTTACATGGTGATTTGTAGGGTTCAAGGTATGCTTTCAACAATCAATGATTGATTGAAGAACCTCGATAAAGGAATGGATGATCTGGAGGTGGTACAAAAAGAGAAGATACAAGGTGGTGCCATTTTCCAGTGTTTGCCAAATTTTTGGGCCTGAAAATCGGAAAATGGAGAGATGTGTTTTTGGAAAAGGGAGGTGCGTGAAAAATTGGAGTGGTGCGTGAAAAATAATGTGGTGCATGAAAAAAATAAGCGTGGTGTGTGAAAAATATAGTGGCGTGCGAAAAATCAGCGTGGCGCGCAAAATATCAGCGCGATGTGCGGAAAAATAAAGTGTTGCGTGAAATATTTGCACGGTGCACGAAAAAGGAAAGTGATGCGTGAAATAGTGGGATAAAGTTTTTTTCACAAGAGGTGTTTCAAGTTCCGAAGCTCGAAAAGTGGAAAAGGTATGAGGTACGCGAAATATTGGAGTAGTGCGCGAAAAATGGTGTGGCGCAGAAGATGCCTTTTTCACGCTCAAAGATAATTACATGCTCAAGAAGGGTCTTTCACATAGGGTCGATTTTTCCTATAAATATGAAGCGACACCCCTCCATTCTGAGCAGCTCAAGACTTAGAGAATACCTGAGCAGTGGTGCATGAAATTGAAGTTCGCAAGGGAGTTGCGCATAAACATCAATTTTGGATATAAAGTCTAGTGTTGCATGAAAAGATAAGGCTGCGTGTAAAACCCGTGGTTGCGCAAAAAGGAGATTGTTGCGTGAAAAGGGAATTTCGCATAAAAGCAGAAAATTCCGTGAAAGGAAGCATAGAGGTTGCGCATAAAATTTATTGGGCATAAAATCATTTGTTTCGAATAAAAGGGGCGTTGCGCGTAAAAGGGATGTTGTGCGAAAAGTTAATTTCAGGCAAAAGCATAAAATTACGCACAAGGTGCAGTAAGGGCTGCGCGTAAAAATTGGGGTTGCCTGGTACACCTAGTGCAAAGTAAGATTCATCTGCAGGTGAAAGTTGGATGTCAACAGAGCATCTTTCAACAGTTAAGGATGCAGATTTCATTATAGATAATGAAGAGACCTATAGGTCTATAAACTGTGAGTAGATCTTCTGAAGAAGCAGTGAGCACACTTCAGTTGAGAGCAATGAGATTTAGAAGAATATAGGGTATATAAGTGAGATATTAAGATAATATTTCATAAAATAGTTTTTTTTAAAACCATTTAAAATGTATAGAAGAAGCTATATTTAGTAAAATGGTTACATCAGTGGGGAAGTCTTTTATTTCTGTATACATTAAAAAAACATTCATTTTGAATTTTTAGTAAAAACAAACTCTTTAAAAAATAGTAGAAATATCACTTTCAAAACCATTTTTAAAATTAAAGGATAAATTAAAATATCCTTAATAAATCATTTTATAAAATAAAATGAATTTTGTAAAACAATTTTTGAAAACATGGATATAGAATAAAAATATATCTGATTCAAAGGGAAAGAAAATGGGGTTTTATTTTAAAAATTTATTTTCTTGATCCAATTACCAAAGAGGGGAAAATTTATAAGAAAATATAGAAAATACTTAAATATACAAGGGATAAGAAAATTATTGGACCTTTTAAATGATAAATGATAAGATTACATTAACAAGAGTAAAATAAATACCAAAAGAAAGTGATATTATAAAATAGATTCTTACCTCTTTTGTAACTTTCAAATTGTAACCCCTTGAAATAATAAACTTGAATTGAAATATTTAACATCATGAATAAATAATAATTCATTTTAAATACATCAAAGGGGTATTATATACACAACATAAAATTGAATAGGTGTATATTAACAAATATGTCTCAATGAAATGGAAATTTAGAAGAAATCCCTTCCCTCACACTTCCCTTTAATTGAGAACTCATGAAAATACTATATAGTGTTTTAAAATGTTTTAATAACTTATAAAATAACTATATTAAAATTTATCATTTCATATATAATCCTTCACAACTGAAAATTTAGCATATCCCAATGGTTTCAAATAATTTGGATAGGCCTTGAAACCATTGGGATATATTATACCAATAGTTTCAACAACCATTGGCATGTTTACTATTGGAATAGCCCTATCCCAATAGTTTATAGTAAAATGTTGGAATATGATGATTAAAATTTAAATTAGTCAATAGTTTAGTGTAAACCATTAGAATAGATATATCCTAATGATTACAAACCATTGGGATATATTTAAAGCAACTATTTGAACTGTTGAGATATAGATATCCTAACGGTTTTAAACCGTTGGGAACAACCTATGGTAACAATTCTGTATAAACCGTTGGAAAAGGATGGAAGGAATCCATCCCAACGATTTTCAAACTATTGGGAAACATAGTTGTTGGAATGAAACTATCCCAACGGTTTGAAACCTTTGGGATAGGCCTTTTTCAAGGCTTGATACATACCCCCCACACTACAGCATCCTTGGTATACACTGCCCCAACACTTCCCACACTGCAACATCCTTGGTATACCCTCCCACCCAGCCTACACTGCCCACGCTGCAGCACTGTCCACTCCACTGCAACATCCCCCAGTCCACTGCAAAATCCCACCACTCCACACTCCTCTAAAACATCCCAACTCCACTGTAACATTCCCCACTCCACAACACTCCTCTTCCCACACATCCCACCTGCAATAAAACACACACAACACTCCACTTCCCACACACCTACAAGAAAAAAACACAACAAGCAGCATCCCACCTAGATAATGAGTGGATTTTTATGAATAAATAGATACTCAATTCCTATCTATATTGACTTTATATCCCAGATCATTGAACTAGAGACTCCAAAAAGTAATCTACCATGATTTCTAATTAAGTTTGTTGTGAACTATGATGTATAGAAGTGATACACACAGGTCAGGTAGTGTGTACTGTGATGTATGTACATAGGGAAAATTGTGTGTACTAGATGTGTGGAATGTGATACATAAAATCCATACAATGTAATTTAAAGAATAATAGGAGGTTATGATAGAATCAAAGGCCAAATAGTTTGTATTGGGAAATACACAGGCTTAGAAGACTACCATGCTTTCTAATTTAGGCCAACAAATGTGTAAGGGGAAATAAATAATCCAATGATAAAGATTTTATCACCCCTAAAACCCAAAAATCACATTCTAGTAGAAGGAATAAGGGTCTCTATAGTAGAAACTATAGTCAAGAAAGAAAAAACAACATCTGGTTTCTTATTATTGTCTAACGAGTGGTTTTTTATGAATAACTAGATACTCCATTCCCCCCTAAATTAAATTTAAATCATGGATCACTGAATAAAAGACTCCATACTAGTAATCTTACATTATTTATAATTCAAATGGAACTGTATGAGGTTATATAAGAGTGATATACACAAGCCAAGAAATGTTCATTATGATACATGTACATAGGCTAAGAAATGTGTACAATAAGTATAGAATGTGATATATATAGGCCAAAAAACATACTTAAAAATAGAATATGAAGTTGTGATAGAATCAGAGGCTAAGAAACATGCACTGTGAAATACACATGCCCTACATAATACCATAATTTCTATTTTGGGCCAAGGAGTGTGTATTGAAAAATAAGTAGGCCAATGATAGAGCATGTGGCACTCTTATAGAATGTAAAGAACATTATAGAAGGGGGAATCATGGTCACTACAGAAGAAATTATATCCTAGAAAGAAACAACAAAAACTGGGTTTTTAGGGTCCCCATAGATATTTCTTAGTGGTCCCATGTGAGGAATAGTGGGTGGAGAGGTTGTTAAAAAGGGAGGGTTGGAGAGAGTAGGGGTGAAATTACTCTAAAGTAATCAACCATTTTTCTTGGATAGGATAGAATAAAGGTATCTTGTGTATTTCTCTCATCATAAATTCCTATTCTCCCTCTTTTTAGGTGATAAATTTAGGGGAACTATTTCTGTTAAAGAGCCGAAGCTGAGATAAAATAGAAACCAAGTTGCTTTCACCATTGTTGAAGACTTTATGGAATTTAGAGACCTTTTATAGAGAATAAGGATATATATATCCCTTATGTAAAAGTATCATATACAGACCTTGTTATTGACTTCCAAGGAGGATATAAAAGAAACACTTTCATATACATAATGTGAATCCATAAAACCTGTATGACTATAAGTATCATAGAAAATTATAGGTTACCTCAAAAAAGACCTAAGATACCTCAAGATAAAGTGTATTTTTGAGTTGTTTGAATAAGAATATCAAATAAATAATTATGTCTCTATCTATTATGAATTAGAAATGAAAGTATCAAAAGACAATTTAATGAATAGACAAAGGAACTAGTAAAATAAGGCAAAGAAAAATATGAAGTAATAGAAGGATCAACCACTTCCTGAAATTGAACAAAGTGGTAAGTGTAGATCTATAGAATATATTTATAGAAATCCTTTTGATAATTCAAGTACAAGATGTAGAGAGTATAAAAAGATCAAAATTTTTAAAGACTTCTCCTCTCATATTATAAATTATTTGAATAAGTTTTCTGTTGATGTCATAGCTTATATAATTGTTTTTTTCATGGAATTATTTGACGAAAAATCACTACTAGGGGAAGAATTTCACCAAATTGATCCCAAAAAGAGTGGTGAATCTAACTAAAAATGGAAAGGATGACAAGAATATTATTCCTGATAGATTTATCTTATAAGAAAAAAAGTTTTATAGGAAACTGCTAGTGTTATTAAATATTTTTAAGCTTTTCCATATATCTTTGGTATAATAGGTCACCAGAGAAGAGATTATAAAAAAACATAGGTAAACCCAAACCATGTAGCTGTAGTATGACATGTTAAGTAAATAAAAAAACCAAAAAAAGATCCAATTTATTAGTAATCCAATATAAAAATATTATCATTCAGCCCAAGATATACAAGCGCATTAAATGAATGCAATGAAATTTTTATAAAAAATGATTTCATGTAAGATTTGGATTTAAGTTGAGTTTTTTTGTTATGTCATTATTTTCATTGGTTTAGAGGATAGAACCTGAGAGATGCATGAAGTTTTAGTGGAGAGAACCTAAGAGAACATGTAATAGATGCATGAAGGTTTAGAGGAGATGCATGAAGGTTTAGAGGAGAGAAACTAAGAGAAAATGTAATAGATGAATGAAGGTTTAGAGAAGAGAACCTAAGAGAACAAGTCATTCACATCTATGATATCTACCCTCAAGTTAAGTTATCATTCTTCTACTAGAGGCTGGGCTATGGAGTGGAAATCGAAGGGTATTAGAAAAGGTGCAGACAGTGTTCTGAATGATTCCAGTGTTATAGTATATGCTGTACATGAATATTTAGGCCATGTGTGAATGAATATGACTATTTGTGAGGCTAGGTAGAATCAGAGCAGAGTGGACCTTTGGGCTCCTTCATATGAAGCTGGTGGATATGATGCTATCAGTTGTGTCTAGAAGGATAAGGTGAGGATCGAGAAGATGAAGTATATCTTAAGTAAGTAATGAAGATATAGAAGGTTCTAGGATATATTCCTTGTAATAGGTTGGTGTTTCACTTGTTGGGGGTGGTTTTCATTTTTATTCTCTGGTTGGCACTAAAGAAGAAGTGCAATTGCAGATTAATGGTATATAAAATTTTGGTCCTTCCTTTGATTTTTTGAGAAAAATGAATGAATTTTATGAGGTTGTCGATACACCTTATTCACCCATTTAAGATAATGTGGATAATTACTTTTTTTAGCAATCACAAGGTGAAAATATCGATTGTTGAATCTCAAGGATTTGTGATTTATCAATTCGAAGGTCTCATAAAAACTACTCAAGTATGCAACATACTATGGTAAAAATATTATTTTTCTAGAGAAAATAAATCCATAATAAGTTGATTCTACAAATCTATCAGATGATATCCTAACAATAAATTTTTATTGTGGTGTGAAAGGTAAAGGAATTCTGAAAAAAATATAAAAGAAACATTTTGTGTAGAACAACAAGAATCCATGTTAAAAGCCCTATGAAGTTGATAATGATAAGATAAAGTTCCTAATAGTTGGTATAACTTAAATGTAAATGTATTAGAATATAGAGATAGAAAAATTAATCTATTGTTCTAATGGAATGATGGTAGTTTCACTTTAGGGTCCTATCCATACCATAGGGCTTAGTTATTTTCATAAATTAAATTCCCAATCTCTTAAGATATCCATAGAACACTTGTATGCCCCAGGGGATTTGAAGGAGAAGCATGTGCATGGGAATTTAAAATAGATAAGAAGTTATAAGTTACTACAAAACAAGATGCTTAAATAGTAAGGATCTTCATATCATGAGTTCCTTAGAGTTGTTTACTCTTATATTATCTGAAGTTAAATTATTTATTTTCTAATAGTACATGTTATAAAATTAATTATTAACATGTTTGAACTTAGAGGATAAGTCAGTGGAACTCATACATGAAAAAGGAATAAATAAATATGACAGTAATACAACTACCCACAATGAAATTCCAGGCTTGAGTTGCATCAATAAATTATAAATATTTTTCTATATAGACATACTATCAATTTGCAATGAATTTTTTTCAATTATTATTCTGGTGTTGTGTGGTGTTTGGAAATAAATCCTAATATTGTTGGGTAGACATATCATTACTAGTTGAGAGGCATAAAAAAAGTGAATATTTACTAATTATATGAGGATAAATTCATAGAGAAGAAAAATTGTTTCCCAAAATTCATTAAATATTCCAAAAATATCATATTTGGATGCTTGAAAGAAGTTTGTGGAAGACATGTACTAGAGTTTCATAGAATATAGGAATATGTGAATATCCTAAAAATAAATTTTTACTATAGTTTTAAAGGTAATGGAATTCTAGAAAAAATATAAAAGAACTATTTTGTTGAGAATAACAAGAATCCAAGTTAAAATCCCCATGAATTTGAGAATTCTACGATAATGTTCTTAATAGTTTGTCTAGCTCAATTGTAAATGTATCAGAATATAGGGAAATAAAAAATAATCTCTTCTTCTGATGGAATGAAATTGAGTTCACAAGAATAGATCCAAGATAATGAGGGGTTGTCCAAAAGTGATAATCTAAATATTCATAATTTTTTTATAGAAGATGTGAACAAGATGGATATTATATGAAAATATGTGAGACAATTATACCAATTAAAGTAGAATTAATGATAAAGGTGACACTGGTATCAGGAAATTCAGTTCCCTTAATGGATTTTCTGAATAATAAAATTCCACACAATGAGAATAAAATGATCATTCAATCTATATATATTGATGAAAATAATATGTTTATGAATAATTCATTCCATACTGAGATCGAATGGAATGAGGGGTTTGGGTTGAAAGAGAAATCTTATCCTTTTTGTTTCAACTAGGGAAGTAAGAGGTTCCTAATCATTAAATATTTTTTATATTTCTACTAACATGTAATAAATTAATTAATTGATGCAAAGTATTTTTTAGAAGAGTGTTGAATACATTGTACAGAAAAGAAGGTGGAAATCATGGAATTCCCAAAATAAAACTATGATAAATAGGGAATGAGTCCCTTGAGGGGGGATATGAAGAAACTCTACCAAATTACCATTATATAGTGTATCTAGAATTTTTGGATAGCTTTATTAAATTAGAGAATAAGGTAATATAATCACACTTATTTTCATTTTTTTGATTATATGAAATATTTTTATAAAGGGGGAGTGTTTTATGATGAGAGGAAAGGGAAGTTTGACATCATGCACTTGATCTTTCGGTGTGTTTATTGGTATGATAGAAAAGTGAATTTTGGGCCTATTTAATGGTTGAGCCTCAAAACTTGTTGCTATCCCTTGGAATATTAAAGATGAAATTAGTGAGTTTTCGTGCATGAAATTTAGTATGTGACAATTTTTTTTCAATTTTTTGGGAAAGATTTTGGAGTTAGAAATAAAATTTTGGCATGGCCCATCCGTATGTCGAATGTCCACATAGAAGGAAAAGAAGATAAATAGAAGAAACATGGTATAAAGGAGACTAAAAATAAAACACACTAATCAATCTCTCCACTACCCCAATATCCCTTCCCTATAAAGAAAATTGCGTAGCCACCTCCAGTGCCCTTCTGGCCCCCTTTGCAGAATATAACTACCCTCTGTCCATAGAAAGTTGTAACATTCCTAAGTGGCCAATGCGATAAATAAAATAAAATAAAAACTAAAATAAAACAAACCTATCTCCTGTGACTATAGATGTCACTGCATAACATATAAGAACCACAACACCCCACGGGTCAAATCATATTCCTGCAAGCAAGGGGGAAACAGATCCAAGTTTCAAAATGATACTATCAAATATTAAATTCCTATTAATTAACAATTACTCTTCCTATTAATGGTATATAATATTTTTGGATCAAGTTTCAGTTTATATTGGTTTTGTTCAATACAAGTTTGTTTGGGACATTTCCATTAGATTTAGTTTATCTTGTTTTTGTTTATATTATCTTGGAAAATTTCATTCATTTGGGTTTTAGTCGATTTAGTTTGATTAAATTTGATTCATATCATTTTGGTTTAGTTCATTTTATTTCATGTCAGTTGGGTTCATGAATCTTAAAACCCAGTACAATAATTTGAGAATTGGGATAATATATAACTTGTCATGAATTTAACCTAATTTTTCATTATATAATCAACACACAAAGGAAGGTTCCCTTTAGGTTCATCCAACATATCCATTAACTACGTCTTTTTATCTAGTGTAATACTGTAATATTTAACAGATATATGTAGAATACTTGGCACTAAATTGACAGGGGACTTTATCTCCATATATTTTGGAAAACAAGTAAATTATGATAAAAAATATAAAAACTCATATTCTATATAAGGATTTCATCACATGAAAATGGACACTCCAATTCAAAATAATAAATGGATATCATCCTACCCAACAATAGAATAGATGATTGGAATGAATATAACATATGTTTGATTCTCCAAGAAAAACATGAGACCCCCCATCATAGGAAGTAATGTGGATTTTTCAAAAAAAAAGTCAATCATGGAATTAATTGTAATTAGTAAATACATATTAATAATTATATCCATTGGTTCCACATCTGGAGTAAAAAATACATAGAAGTGAAAGTTATCATATAAGGAAAATCATAAGAGGGGAATCTGAGACCTTTCTCTCTCCTTTTACCTAGAGGAATTGAAATTTAAATCACACAATGCCTGAAATAAATAAAATGATTTAAATGTACACAATATAGTTCTAAATAATATAATTAGTGGAAATATTTTAAAATAAAACACTATATAATGATGAATCAATATTAATTATACCTCTCACTATTGTTGGACCTGCATAATATATCATTGGATTATCATATACCATGTGATGAAATTTCATTCCTAATTCATGTGGATAGAACTTCAAAATTCACGATTTATCTAAAAATACCTCATATTCTCTTGGTATATAAAACCTCATACTACTATGCATAGTGGTATAAATTCAGAAAAAAAACTCCACAATTGATCTTAGTAATTGTAAGAGCTTTATATCTTCGAGATATTCATGCACAAATACATTTAGTTCCCAACCTTTGAATATTAGTAACAAGTCAGTTTCTCTTTAGTAGACACTGCAACAATTTTATTGAATGTTTTCTATTAAGGACCATAAATATTTTTTCCACCATGAGATTCATCCCTCTTCATCATTCCTTTAATGGAACCACTAAAACTTATTATGTGAGTAGGAGGAAGTTTATTCTAACCTAATATACAAGTTAGATCAATTTTATCCATCAAAGATATGTCCAGAGCATATGCATACAATGAATGATTCAAAATAATTACATGAGACTAGATATATGATCAATAACCCAAAAAAACCACCATACTATTAACTTCTCAATCTATACTGCATTTGGTGATAAATGGGAATGTTCATAAAAACAATTTTCATTGTGAATCATTGTCCTCTACCATTTATTAAGGTAAAAAGACTCCATATAAATAGCCAAATAAATTGGAAATAGTTAGTATTTATTGGTAAAAATAATCTTAAGGAATTATCACTTCATGAACTAATTTATAAATAGAAGAACTATCACTCCCCACCATCTCCAAAAAGGACCATAAAACTTGAATACATGTCACCATACCTTAAAGTAAGCTATCATCTCCATGAAGCCAAAAAGCTTTAAAATATTGTACAACTATTCCACTACCTATTTAGGATCATTCACACCATATAATGATCATTATTTATAATGATGATATTATTATGAATGATATTTGTTGGAATCCCTCTAAGTTACATCATGTACAACAAGAATATATGCATATAATGATCATGATTTATATTGATGATATTCTTATGAATGATATTTTTTGGCATCCCTCTAAGTTAAATCATGTACAACCATCATAGATGTAGGAGAAATATCTTATCCTAGAGAAAGATGACATTCATTCCAACGAATACATGTTTTAGGATGATCATAGGGTTCACTCACTATATTTCATCAATAGCACTTCAATTAATATTTTAGGACATCTTCTTGGGTGGATTGTACAATACAACATTAACATATAATAAATAAATATCTTTTAAGAGAATCAAGAGAGTCAAATCTATTATTCAAAACTCAACATAGGAAATAAAATATCATATAAATTCTTTAAAAAACACTACAATATGATAAAAAAACTCCTTGGATAATTTTATTTAACAATAACTCTTTATATTTTAATGATCTTAATGATGCGTGATAAAAATTAACACCCTCATAACCAACATTTTATGTCAAGAAAATCATGCCTCCTATACACCATGACACCAAAAATTATTACCAATATCTTAGACAATACATGGCCAACATTGATATAAATTTATCATGAATATACATGTTGGGAAAAAATCCCTCAAGGCATCATTGAAGCATTTTTGAGGTGATTGTGTTTGTTGACAAAGTGGACATCTGAGTGGTGATTGTTGACAAAGCAAAACAATGAAATAAAATTTGTTTACAAAGAGGATATCATGATGGAATGTCGAGTTCAAGAGCTGAGGTCAACGATCCATGTTTGATTCAAGAACGTTGACAAAAGGAATAGATGATCTGGAGGCGGTACAAAAGAACAGATACAAGGTGGTGTCGTTTTCCAGTGTCTGCCAAATTTTTTGGGCCTGAAAATTGACAAATGAAGAAAAGTGTTTTTAGAAAAGGGACTTGCGCGCCGAGGACTTGGAGTATAAGAAAATTGAGTGCCATATGTTTTTCAAGATCAGAAGATCAAAATATGGCTAAGGAAATAGGTTCGCGCAAGTTTGGAAGTTGGTCGCGCAAGTGTCTAAAAGGACATAAGACTTGTGCGCCGAGACTGGGTCGTGCAGGTGACTTGCGCGCCGTCGCGCAGGGTGGTCAATTTTCCTATAAATACTGGACCACCCCTCTTCATTCTTCACCGGAGTTCAAAACATTGAGAAATTAGAGCTCCCGTCGCGTATGGTGGTCAATTTTCCTATAAATACTGGACCACCCCTCTTCATTCTTCACAGGAGTTCAACACTTTGAGAAATTAGAGCTCCCGTCACGCAGGTGTGGTGGTCGCGCAAGTGGTGTGTGTGGTCGCGCAGGTGGGACTTGCGCGCCAGGGTGATAGTTGTGCGCCAGTGTTTGAAGCTGTGCGCCAGTGTGGAGTTGCGCGCCAATATTGGATTGGGCGTAAAAGGAAGTGAGTCGCGTAGGTTTAGAGTTGAGAAATCTTGAGTCGCGCAAGTGTCTGAGGAGGACTTGCGCGCCCGTTGAGACTTGCACGACGATACTTGCGCACCGAGATAGACTTGTGCACCAAGTAAGGTTTGGTTCCAGCGGTGATTTTTGGGCTGCGTGGAAGCTGGAAGTTTGCCCGATACCTTCGGTGCAAAGAGAGATTCATCTACGGGTGAAAATTTCTCTTCAACAGAGCATCTACACACAGAGCAAGATGCATTCCTTCATGCAAATGAAGAGACCTACAAGTTTATAAACTGTGAGTGGATTCCTTCTAAGAGCAGTGAGCAAAGGAAGAGAAAGAAGGTGATCCTCTCCACCGGCAGTGAGCCAGAGAGAGAGAAACAGGGAGTGACCCTTGGGGAAGCAGGGAGCTAACCCTAAATATTGTAAAGTCAGTGAGCCTGGGAATAGAAGTGATCTAGCCCGAACTTTGTATCCACATCTAGTGAAGAATAGTGGAATTTGGTACGACCGAAAACTTGTCGGCATATGCTCCTTGGACGTAGACCAGTGAGGGTGAACCAAGTAAAAATCTCTGTGTCTGCCTGTTTTCTTCCCTGCATTGTATTCAATGCATCATCATTAGATAAAGAAGTAAAGAAGTGATCATAGTTTACACACAAGAGCAAACAAGGTGACCCTTGTAATAAAGAGGTCAAGATACAGTGGGGTAGGAAGAACTTTGAAAAAGAATATCCATACCCTGATTCACCCCCCCTCTTAGGGTATATAGGCCCCTATTGGTTCTAACAATTGGTATCAGAGGGAAGGTTTCTTTTATCAGATTTTTTTGCTCTGACTTGGTGTAGTCGATCTGTGTGTTTAAAGAATCAGTCTGCTCTTATCTCGGTGAGCCATGGAAAAGGAAAAAACATCCAAGAAGAAGCAGAAGGTAGGTGGTATTCCTCAGTGTGGAAGTGTGTATGGAAAAAGTGTGATTCAATTAAAATAATCAAACAGTTTACTGAAGGAAGGTCTGGATGAATCTGACAGGGAAAATATTGATTCACTCAAGTATGATGCAGGAATGAGTGAAGTACATGAACTTCAAAGTGATATTGAAACAAGTGGTGATGAAGAAGAAATAATTGAAGGAAGAATAAATATGAAAGCTGAGTTAGAGGCTGATCTTAAATAGATAGATGTTTGGAGAGCCAAAACCAAGAAATCTAACTAAGTTGTTCACGATTCCAAACTCTATATGCAGCAGCAGGAAGAAGAGAATTCTGAGTTGATGGATAAAATTGAGGAACTCAAGTTATCAGCACCAGAGAACTCAGAAACAGTTGGTGAGTATAAGCTTAAGATTTAAGAACAGAAAAGGGAGATCGATGGATTGAATATAAAAGTGAAAGATCAAGTCAAGTGCATTGAAGAACCTGATATTCCAAGTGATGTTGGAAACACCGAAGAAGTCAAATCTAAAGATATCTGGATCAAAGTATTGGAGATTGAGGTCAACAAGCTAAGAGTATTAAATCAAAGGCTTATTGGTGTGGCAACTGACTTAAAGGAGAAGAATGATTCTCAAGGTGAGGAACTACAAAAGCTGGCTAAAATAAAAGGAAAACAAAAGGTTGGTGATTATGAAGAGAGTCAAAAGTCAGATGAAGTTCAAAATCTGAAATCTAGAAATGTTGATCTTGCTACACAGCTATCTGAGCTAGTTCAGAAGAATCAAAGACTACAATAAGACAATGCATGTTGTTTTGATTTTGTTTCTCAAGAAAAATTGAAAGTAAAGGAGTAGAGTGACATGGTGGATAAGCTGACACGTGAATTGGAAGATGAGATGAGTAGAGGGAAGCTTCTCAAGGGAGAACTTGATATCCAAATTGAATCAAGGGATATGAAGATTAAAAAGTTGGAAGAAGAGCTAGAATCAATCAAGAAGGAAATGGAGAATTCTAAATCCAAAGATAAGCCCAAGTTGAAGGATGTACTACACTTATTATTTGATTATCCTTCTGCAGGTGATGATCAAATGAAATCCAAATATGCTACATTAGAAGAGAAGCATGAAAGGATTGTATCATCCTAAAGGCCATCCATGTTGGGAAAATATGGAATTGGATATGATGATCTCACTCCTATGCGTGATAGGAAAATTGCAGTGAAAATATCTAGAGATATGAAAAACCTTGCAGGTGCTGGAGATAGACCTAAAAGGGATTTTACAGGAAGAAATGATAGCATGTGATATTTCTGCGGGATTCATGGACACACATCAAGATTCTGTCCAGATGCTCTAGAATAAATTTCAGGCTATGAAAATATAAAATTTGATAAACTTGAGGATAAGAAGAAGCATCATGAGAAATCAGAGAGAAGAGTCTCTCAGAGGAAAGCATTCATAAGATGCTATTACTGTGGAAGAATGGGACACACCATGAATATGTGTCAGGAAGCTCAAGAGCTCAATGTCAGGGGTAGAACTCAAGTTACATCAACATCTTGGCTAATAGATGATGAAATGAGGTATGCCTTTAATGGAAGTTGTTTCATATGTTCTAATCATGGGCATTTGGCAAGACATTGCAGTAAGAAGAAGGCAGGAAAGAAAAAGGAACTCTAAAGGTGATTCTCAACTCTAGTGGTGTATAACGAGAAATCGTACACTGGGAGAGAAAGTGGTATGTTGAAGAATAAGCTTAGAGTTCCTGGAGAATCACAAAGAGCTGAACAAAAAGTGTATCAGTCACACTCACAACCGATCTCTAAGAATGAACATGAAAAAATATGGAAGAAAAAGAGAGGAAACACTACAACTGTGAATAAGAAGAGTGCACATTCAATGGAGGACTCACCACCAGTGAAAAAGAGTGTGGTGATTCAGACATATGATAAAAGGTAGATAAATAAAGAATGCGTTGAAAAATTCACAATTCATGTGCCACAGAGAGGACTGGAAGAAAAAGGAAAATCCCTACAATGGTGGAAGAAGCAAGGGAAGATGACAAGCAAGGAGATTCCTGCTCAGAGAAATAATCAAGGAAAATGGAATTTTGGAAGAACCTCAAAGAAGGAAATGAGTACTAGTGGGTCTATACCCCAAGTGATGAGAAAGGTCGGGCCTACAGAATCTACATATCAAAAAAAAGGCTCAGTATGTGGGTAATGAATGCTTAGTCATATGACCAGAGTAGTTGAAGTTGGCCAGATAGCTGGAGGAAGCAATAAAGGAGTGTGATTCACTCCAAGAAAGAATCAAAGGGTTGACCCAATAGGATCAACCATAATACTCATCTCGAGGATTCCAGAATATACCCCTCTCCCTACGAATATAAATGAAATTAACTGACGATTCATGTGTTTCAGGTTTTAGGGAGATACGATCCAAGGGGAAGTGGCATCTAAAGATGCAAAGTGGAAAGGTGATATGATTCAGAGTTTCAATTGACTCAAATCAGGTTCCAAAGTCGAATAAGAAAGGGAGAAACAGAGCACAATAAGAAATGATTGTGTTATTGACTTTATCTCTTGTTTCCTACACCGAGTTCCAACTCAGTAGGATTAGAGATTTTGTTAAAGGGTCAATGCCGAGTGACAGACTGGTATAAATGATGCAGGTGGAAAATGAGAATAGATGGTGCAAGAGAAGAAGAATTTTTCTGGGCCTAACCCCAGGAAATGTTGCATAACATAGGGGGAGAATTTAATAACAAAATTAGATGCAAGATCCATGAAAGCAATAATTGGATGACCCGGCTTGGGTGTTGCCTATTGAGGGAAGAATTAAACACAGGGAGAAGCAGTAATAATCATGCATCTCATTCTTATCTTTTTGATCTAACAATGTGGTATCAGCTGACTGTTTTCAGGATACCAAGAAGCTGCGAGGGAAAATAAAAGGTAAAATAAATGAATCCACTGAAAAATTAATCAGTGAGAAAATTCCTGATGAATGTGTTGAGGAAGAAAGCAACAAAGGGGGAGCATAAGTGATTGATGCTGATTCAGAAAAGAATTTTACATGGGAGATTGTTTTGAGGTTAGCAGATAAAAATGTCATCGGGACTGAATGGATCTTTCACAATAAGATGAACGAAGATGGCACAGTGATTCGAAAAAAAGCACGAATGGTGTGAAAAGCATACTCCCAAAGAGAGGGTACTGATGTTGATGAGACATTTTCACCGGTTGCAAGGCTGGAGACAATCAGATTATTCCTAGCCATTGCAGTGGAAAGAAAGTTCAAAGTGTTACAGATGGATGTCAAGACTGCATTTCTAAATGGGTTTTTGGAAGAAGAGGTGTACATTGAGAAGCCATATGGTTTTCTCATTCATGAGGATGAGAACAAAGTTTTTAGGGTGAAGAAGGCGTTATATGGGATGAAACAAGCACCAAGAGCCTGGTACTGAAGGCTATATCAGTATTTGAAGAAGCTTGGTTTTCAACATGGGGGATTTGATTACAATCTTTATTTCAACAACAACAGTAATCAAATGATGATGAGTCTTGTCTAAGAAGAAGACATAATATTTGGCGGATCAGATGAAGCTCAGTGCAGATAGTTTTCCGAATTCATGAAAAATGAGTTTGAAATGTCAATGATTGGAGAGCTAACATTTTTCCTTGGTCTACAGGTGACATAAGGAAGGAATGAAACATTCATTTCTCAATCTAAATATTCCAAGGAGGTCCTGAGAAGGTTTGGAATGGAAAATTCCAAGGAGATGAAGACTCTGGTTGCTACTCGGATGAATTTATCAAAATATGAGGATGGCAAGACAGTTAATATCACAGAATACAGACAAATCATTGGATGTCTGTTATACTTAACCTCAACAAGGCCTGATATTGTTTTTTCCACATGCCAAGCAACGAGATATCAGAGTAATCCTAAGGAAAGACACATGCATGCAGTAAAAAGAATACTTCGGTATATCTAGGGAACAGTGGATTTCGGCTTGACATATACTAACAAATCTCAGACAGAGTTATTGGGATATACTGATGCAGACTGGGCTGGTTCAGCAGATGATAGAAAATCAACGTTAGGTGGTGCATTTTATCTTAGTGGATTGTGTATTTCTTGGCTAAGCAAGAAGCAAGATTTCATTTCATTGATCACCACAGAAGCTGAGTATATTGCGGCCACTCAAGCATGCACACAATTATTGTGGATGAAGCAGAAGCTTGAAGATATTGGAGTTGAAATGAAGTCTCCCATCAGAATCCAGTGCGACAACTCAAGTGCTATAAATCTTAGGAAAAATCCCGTCCATCATTCAAGGAAAAAGAACATTGAGATTAAATATAATTTCATCAAGGAGAAGGTGGAACAAGGAATTGTGAAGTTGGAGTATGTGCCTACAGATTTACAGGTTGCCGATATTCTGAAAAAGGTCTTACCCAAGGAAGCTTTTGAGAGACATCAACTGGCTCTGGGAGTTCAGTTGATTCCCCACACTTGAAAGCGTGTGGATGTAACACCCCCCTCTCATCGAGGTATGATGTGTTTTTCCCTAATGTGCTGATATTTGTTCTCTACTCTGTTACAGACTGCAAAGGAGTGACCTTTGGGTTCGTTGACAAAGGGGGAGAAAATAGTGATTGTTCAAGGGGGAGACAATGTGGAGATTTGATAAATCATGAATGATATGGGGAGAAGCTGACAAGTGGAGCAGCCAGATAGTGGGAGTTGAAGCTAGTTGAATGTGCTTAGCCAGAGCTTATCTTGGAAAAAACAAGAAATTGGGCTAAAGAGGTGTTGAAGGTGTGAGAAGAAAGGGGGAGCGTATTAAATCTGACGATGCTTGAAGTGATCAATCAAAGGATAGATATCACGACAGCTGAGGATCGTGATAAAAGCAGAAGAGTAGTGTTGGAATGTGGAAAAAATATTTCCAACCAAAATTGGTCTTTCTACAAGTCCTTAGACAATTGGTATCAGTTTAGTACAAATTGGTATCATTTTGGTGTCAACAGTGGATGTTAGAGATGAAGTGATTCATTGATTAACTTTTTATTTACTCTTGTTTCTCACGCCGAGCATTGCTCATGTGGGCTTAGAGTATGTGTTGAGTAAATCCTTGATCGCTATCAGAATCGAAAAAGGAGAATGGTGGCTGAAGAATTAACGATGTATCTTTCCATAAATGAGTTGTCAACAAACCCAAAGGCGGATATTGTTGGACAAAAATCCCTCAAGGCATCATTGAATCATTTTTGAGGTGATTGTGTTTGTTGACAAAGTGGACATCTGAGTGGTGATTGTTGACAAAGAAAAACAATGACAAAAAATTTGTTTACAAAGAGGATATCATGATGGAATGTCGAGTTCAAGAGCTGAGGTCAACTATCCATGTTTGATTCAAGAACATTGAAAAAAGGAATGGATGATCTGGAGGAAGTACAAAAGAACAGATACAAGGTGGCGCCGTTTTCCAGTGTCTGCCAAATTTTTTGGGCCTGAAAATTGACAAATGAAGAAAAGTGTTTTTAGAAAAGGGGCTTGCATGCCGAGGACTTGGAGTATAAGAAAATTGAGCGCCATATGTTTTTCAAGATCAGAAGATCAAAATATGGCTAAGGAAATAGGTTCGCGCAAGTTTGGGAGTTGGTCGCGCAAGTGTCTAAAAGGATAGAAGACTTGTGCGCCGAGACTGGGTCGCGCAGGTGACTTGCGCGCCGTCGCGCAGGGTGGTCAATTTGCCTATAAATACTGGACCACCCCTCTTCATTCTTCATCGGAGTTCAAAAAATTGAGAAATTAGAGATCCCGTCTCACAGGGTGGTCAATTTGCCTATAAATACTGGACCAACCCTCTCCATTCTTCACCAGAGTTCAACACTTTGATAAATTAGAGCTCCCGTCGCACAGGTGTGGTGGTCGTGCAAGTGGTGTGTGTGGTCGCGCAGGTGGGACTTACGTGCTAGGGTGATAGTTGTGCGCCAGTGTTTGAAGCTGCGCGCTAGTGTGGAGTTGCGCGCCAATATTGGATTGGGCGTAAAAGGAAGTCAGTCGCGCAGGTTTAGAGTTAAGAAATCTTGATTCGCGCAAGTGTCTGAGGAGGACTTGCGCTCCCGTTGAGACTTGCGTGCCGATACTTGCGCACCGAGATTGACTTGCGCACCAAGTAAGGTTTGGTTCCAGCGGTGATTTTCGGGTTGCGTGGAAGATGGAAGTTTGCCCGATACCTTCGGTGCAAAGAGAGATTCATCTATGGGTGAAAATTTTTCTTCAACAGAGCATCTACACACAGAGCAAGATGCATTCCTTCATGAAAATGAAGAGACCTTCAGGTCTATAAACTGTGAGTGGATTCCTTCTAAGAGCAGTGAGCAAAGGAAGAGAAAGAAGGTGATCCTCTCCACCGGCAGTGAGCCAGAGAGAGAGAAACAGGGAGTGACCCTTGGGGAAGTAGTGAGCTAACCCTAAATATTGTAAAGTCAATGAGCCTGGGAATAGAAGTGATCTAGCCCGAACTTTGTATCCACATCTAGTGAAGAATAGTGGAATTTGGTACGACCGACAACTTGTCGGCGTATGCTCCTTGGACGTAGCCTAGTGAGGGTGAACCAAGTAAAAATCTCTGTGTCTGCCTGTTTGCTTCCCTGCATTGTATTCAATGCATCATCATTAGATAAAGAAGTAAAGAAGTGATCATAGTTTACACACAAGATCAAACAAGGTGACCCTTGTAATAAAGAGGTCAAGATCCAGTGGGGTAGGAAGAACTTTGAAAAAGAATATCCATACCCTGATTCACCCCCCCTCTCAGGGTATATAGGCCCCTATTGGTCCTAAAAATTGGTATCAGAGGGAAGGTTTCTTTTATCAGATTTTTTTGCTCCGACTTGGTGTAGTCGATCTATGTGTTTAAAGAATCAGTCTTCTCTTATCTCGGTGATCCATGGAAAAGGGAAAAACATCCAAGAAGAAGCAGAAGTTAGGTGGTATTCCTCAGTGTGGAAGTGTGTATGGAAAAAGTGTTATTCAATTAAAATAATCAAACAGTTTACTGAAGGAAGGTCTCGATGAATCTGACAGGGAAAATATTGATTCACTCAAGTATGATGCAGGAATGAGTGAAGTACATGAACTTAAAAGTGATATTGAAACAAGTGATGATGAAGAAGAAATAATTGAAGGAAGAATAAATATGAAAGCTGAGTTAGAGGCTGATCTTAAATAGATAGATGTTTGGAGAGCCAAAACCAAGAAAGCTAACAAAGTTGTTCACGATTCCAAACTCTATATGCAGCAGCAGGAAGAAGAGAATTCTGAGTTGATGGATAAAATTGAGGAACTCAAGTTATCAGCACCAGAGAACTCAGAAACAGTTGGTGAGTATAAGCTTAAGATTTAAGAACAGAAAAGGGAGATCGATGACTTGAATAGAAAAGTGAAAGATCAAGTCAAGTGCATTGAAGAACCTGATATTCCAAGTGACATTGGAAACACCGAAGAAGTCAAATCAAAAGATATCTGGATCAAAGTATTGGAGATTGAGGTCAACAAGCTAAGAGGATTAAATCAAAGGCTTATTGGTGTGGCAACTGACCTAAAGGAGAAGAATGATTCTCAAGGTGAGGAACTACAAAAGCTGGCTAAAATAAAAGGATAACAAAAGGTTGGTGATTATGAAGAGAGTCAAAAGTCAGATGAAGTTCAAAATCTGAAAGCTAGAAATGTTGATCTTGCTACATAGCTATCTGAGCTAGTTCAGAAGAATAAAGGACTACAAAAAGACAATGCATGTTGTTTTGATTCTGTTTCTCAAGAAAAATTGAAAGTAAAGGAGCATAGTGACATGGTGGATAAGCTGACACGTGAATTGGAAGATGAGATGAGTAGAGGGAAGCTTCTCAAGGGAGAACTTGATTTCCAACTTGAATCAAGGGATATGAAGATTCAAAAGTTGGAAGAAGATCTAGAATCAATCAAGAAGGAAATGGAGAATTCTAAATCCAAAGATAATCCCAAGTTGAAGGATGCACTACACTTATTATTTGATTATCCTTCGGCAGGTGATGATCAAATGAAATCCAAATATGCTACATCAGAATAGAAGCATGAAAGGATTGTATCATCCTAAAGGCCATCCATGTTGAGAAAATCTGGAATTGGATATGATGATCTCACTCCTATGCGTGATAGGAAAAGTGCAGTGAAAATATCTAGAGATATGAAAAACCTTGCAGGTGCTGGAGATAGACCTAAAAGGGCTTTTATAGGAAGAAATGATAGCATGTGATATTTCTGTGGGATTCATGGCCACACATCAAGATTCTGTCCAGATGCTCTGGAATACATTTCAGGCTTTGAAAATATAAAATTTGATAAACTTGAGGATAAGAAGAAGCATCATGAGAAATCAGAGAGAAGAGTCTCTCAGAGGAAAGCATTCATAAGATGCTATTACTGTGGAAGAATGGGACACACCATGAATATGTTTCAGGAAGCTCAAGAGCTCAATGTCAGGGGTAAAACTCAAGTTCCATCAACATCTTGGCTAAGAGATGATGAAATGAGGTATGCCTTTAATGGAAGTTGTTTCATATGTTCTAATCATGGGCATTTGGCAAGACATTGCAGTAAGAAGAAGGCAGGAAAGAAAAAGGAACTCCAAAGGTGATTCTCAACTCCAGTGGTGTATAATGAGAAATCGTACACTGGGAGAGAAAGTGGTATGTTGAAGAATAAGCTTAGAGTTCCTGGAGAATCACAAAGATCTGAACAAAAAGTGTATCAGTCACACTCACAACCGATCTCTAAGAATGAACATAAAAAAATATGGAAGAAAAAGAGAGGAAACACTACAACTGTGAATAAGAAGAGTGCACATTCAATGGAGGACTCACCACCAGTGAAAAAGAGTGTGGTGATTCAGACATATGATAAAAGGTAGATAAATAAAGAATGCGTTGAAAAATTCACAAGTCATGTGCCACGAAGAGGACTGGAAGAAAAAGGAAAATCCCTGCAATGGTGGAAGAAGCAATGGAAGATGACAAGCAAGGAGATTCCTGCTCAGAGAAATAATCAAGGAAAATGGAATTTTGGAAGAACCTCAAAGAAGGAAATGAGTACTAGTGGGTCTATACCCCAAGTGATGAGAAAGGTCGGGCCTACAGAATCTACATATCAGAAAAAGGCTCAGCACGTGGGTAACGAATGCTTAGTCATATGACCAGAGCAGTTGAAGTTGGCCAGATAGCTGGAGGAAGCAATAAAGGAGTGTGATGCACTCCAAGAAAGAATCAAATGGTTGAACCAACAGGATCAACCATAATCCTCATCTCGAGGATTCCAGATGATACTCCTCTCCCTACGAATATAAATGAAATTAACTGACGATTCATGTGTTTCAGGTTTTAGGGAGATACGATCCAAGGGGAAGTGGCATCTAAAGATGCAAAGTGGAAAGGTGATATGCTTCAGAGTTTCAATTGACTCAAATCAGGTTCCAAAGTCAAAGAAGAAAGGGAGCAACAGAGCACAATAAGAAATGATTGTGTTATTAACTTTATCTCTTGTTTCCTACACCGAGTTCCAACTCAGTAGGCTTCGAGATTTTGTTAATGGATCAATGCCGAGTGACAGACTAGTATAAATGATGCAGGTGGAAAATGAGAATAAATGGTGCAAGAGAAGAAGAATTTTTCTGGGCCTAACCCCAGGAAATGTTGCATAACATAGGGGGAGAATTTAATAACAAAATTAGATGCAAGATCCATGAAAGAAATAATTGGATGACTCGGCTTGGGTGTTGCCTATTGAGGGAAGAATGAAACACAGGGAGAAGCAGTAATAATCATGCATCTCATTCTTATCTTTTTGATCTAACAATGTGGTATCAGCTGACTGCTTTCAGGATACCAAGAAGCTGTGAGGGAAAATAAAAGGTAAAATAAATGAAGCCACTGAAAAATTAATCAGTGAGAAAATTCCTGATGAATGTGTTGAGGAAGAAAGCAACAAAGGGGGAGCATAAGTGATTGATGCTGATTCAGAAAAGAATTTTACATGGGAGATTGTTTTGAGGTTAGCAGATAAAAATGTCATCAGGACTGAATGGATCTTTCACAATAAGATGAACGAAGATGGCACAGTGATTCGAAAAAAGCACGAATGGTGTGAAAAGCATACTCCCAAAGAGAGGGTACTGATGTTGATGAGACATTTTCACCGGTTGCAAGGCTGGAGACAATCAGATTATTCCTAGCCATTACAGTGGAAAGAAAGTTCAAAGTGTTACAGATGGATGTCAAGACTGCATTTCTAAATGGGTTTTTGGAAGAAGAGGTGTACATTGAGCAGCCATATGGTTTTCTCATTCATGAGGATGAGAACAAAGTTTGTAGGATGAAGAAGGAGTTATATGGGATGAAACAAGCACCAAGAGCATGGTACTGAAGGCTATATCAGTATTTGAAGAATCTTGGTTTTCAGCATGGGGGATTTGATTACAATCTTTATTTCAACAACAACAGTAATCAAATGATGATGAGTCTTGTCTAGGAAGAAGACATAATATTTGGCGGATCAGATGAATCTCAGTGCAGATAGTTTTCCAAATTCATGAAAAATGAGTTTGAAATGTCAATGATTGGAGAGCTAACATTTTTCCTTGGTCTATTGGTGACATAAGTAAGGAATGGAACATTCATTTCTCAATCTAAATATTCCAAGTAGGTCCTGAGATGGTTTGGAATGGAAAATTCCAAGGGGATGAAGACTCTGGTTGCTACCCGGATGAATTTATCAAAATATGAGGATGGCAAGGCAGTTAATATCACAGAATATAGACAAATCATTGGAAGTCTGTTATACTTAACCGCAACAAGGCCTGATATTGTTTTTTCCACATGCCAAGCAGCGAGATATCAGAGTAATCCTAAGGAAAGACACATGCATGCAGTGAAAAGAATACTTCGGTATATCTAGGGCACAATGGATTTCGGCTTGACATATACTAACAAATCTCAGACAGAGTTATTGGGATATACTGATCCAGACTGGGCCAGTTCAGCAGATGATAGAAAATCAACGTTAGGTGGTGCATTTTATCTTAGTGGATTGTGTATTTCTTGGATAAGAAAGAAGCAAGATTGCATTTCATTGATCACCACAGAAGCTGAGTATATTGCGGTCACTCAAGCATGCACATAGTTATTGTGGATGAAGCAGAAGCTTGAAGATATTGGAGTTGAAGTGAAGTCTCCGATCAGAATCTAGTGCGACAACTCAAGTGTTATAAATCTTATCAAAAATCCCTTCCATCATTCAAGGACAAAGAACATTGAGATTAAATATAATTTCATCAAGGAGAAGGTGGAACAAGGAATTGTGAAGTTGGAGTATGTGCCTACAGATTTACAGGTTGCCAATATTCTGAAAAAGGCCTTACCCAAGGAAGCTTTTGAGAGACATCGACTGGCTCTGGGAGTTCAGTCGATTCCCCACACTTGAAAGCGTGTGGATGTAACACCCCCCCTCTCATCGAGGTATGATGTGTTTTTCCCTAATGTGCTGATATGTGTTCTCTACTCTGTTACAGACTGCAAAGGAGTGACCTTTGGGTTCGTTGACAAAGGGGGAGAAAATAGTGATTGTTCAAGGGGGAGACAATGTGGAGATTTGATAAATCATGAATGATATGGGGAGAAGCTGACAAGTGGAGCAGCCAGATAGGGGGAGTTGAAGCTAGTTGAACGTGCTTAGATAGATCTTATCTTGGAAAAAACAAGAAATTGGGCTAAAGAGGTGTTGAAGGTGTGAGAAGAAAGGGGGAGCGTATTAAATCTGACGATGCTTGAAGTGATCAATCAAAGGATAGATATCACGACAGCTGAGGATCGTGATAAAAGCAGAAGAGTAGTGTTGGAATGTGGAAAAAATATTTCCAACCAAAATTGGTCTTCCAACAAGTCCTTAGACAATTAGTATCAGTTTAGTACAAATTGGTATCATTTTGGTGTCAACAGTGGATGTCAGAGATGAAGTGATTCATTGATGAACTTTTCATTTACTCTTGTTTCTCACGCCGAGCATTGCTCATGTGGGCTTAGAGTATGTGTTGAGTAAATCCTTGATCGCTATCAGAATCGCAAAAGGCGAATGATGGCTGAAGAATTAACGATGTATCTTTCCATAAATGAGTTGTCAAAAAACCCAAAGGGGGATATTGTTGGGCAAAAATCCCTCAAGGCATCATTGAAGCATTTTGAGGTGATTGTGTTTGTTGACAAAGTGGACATCTGAGTGGTGATTGTTGACAAAGCAAAACAATGACATAAAACTTTTTTGACAAAGAGGATATCATGATGGAATGTCGAGTTCAATAGCTGAGGTCAACGATCCATGTTTGATTCAAGAACGTAGACAAAAGGAATGGATGATCTGGAGGCGGTACAAAAGAACAGATACAAGGTGGCGCCGTTTTCCAGTGTTTGCCAAATTTTTTGGGCCTGAAAATCGACAAATGAAGAAAAGTGTTTTTGGAAAAGGGACTTGTGCGCCGAGGACTTGGAGTATAAGAAACTTTCACGCCATATGTTTTTCAAGATCAAAAGATCAAAATATGGCTAAGGAAATAGGTTCGCGCAAGTTTGGGAGTTGGTCGCGCAAGTTTCTAAAAGGACAGATGACTTGCGCGCCGAGACTGGGTCGCGCAGGTGACTTGCACGCCGTCGCGCAGGGTGGTCAATTTGCCTATAAATACTGGACCAACCCTCTTCATTCTTCACCGGAGTTCAACACTTTTAGAAATCAGAGCTCCCGTCGTGCAGGTGTGGTGGTCGCGCAAGTGGTGTGTGTGGTCACGCAGGTGGGACTTGCGCGCCAGGGTGATAGTTGTGCGCCAGTGTTTGAAGCTGCGCGCCAGTGTGGAGTTGCGTGCCAATATTGGATTGGGCGTAAAAGGAAGTGAGTCGCGCAGGTTTAGAGTTGAGAAATCTTGAGTCACGCAAGTGTCTGAGGAGGACTTGCGCGCCCATTGAGACTTGCGCACCGATACTTGCGCGCTGAGATAGACTTGCGCGCCAAGTAAGGTTTGGTTCCAGTGGTGATTTTCGGGCTGTGTGGAAGCTGGAAGTTTTCCCAATACCTTCGGTGAAAAGAGAGATTTATCTACGGGTGAAAATTGTTCTTCAACAGAGCATATACACATATAGGAAGATGCATTCCTTCATGCAAATGAAGAGACCTACAGGTCTATAAACTGTGAGTGGATTCCTTCCAAGAGCAGTGAGCAAAGGAAGAGAAAGAAGGTGATTCTCTCCACCGACAGTGAGCCAGAGAGAGAGAAATAGGGAGTGACCCTTGGGGAAGCAGTGAGCTGACCCTAAATATTGTAAAGGCAGTGAGCCTGGGCATAGAAGTGATATAGCCCGAACTTTGTATCCACATATAGTGAAGAATAGTAGAATTTGGCATGACTGGCAACTTGTCGGCGTATGCTCCTTGGACGTAGCCCAATGAGGGTGAACCAAGTAAAAATCTCTGTGTCTGCCTGTTTGCTTCCCTGCATTGCATTCAATGCATCATCATTAGATAAAGAAGTAAAGAAGTGATCATAGTTTACACACAAGAGCAAACAAGGTGACCCTTGTAATAAAGAGGTCAAGATCCAGTGGGGTAGGAAGAACTTTGAAAAAGAATATCCATACCCTGATTCACCTCCTCTCTCAGGGTATATAGGCCCCTATTGGTCCTAACAATATCTTAGACAATACATGGCCAACATTGATATAAATTTATCATGAATAGACCAACATAGTTTGCCTAAATGTCAACTAAAATGGTCCTGACATGATCTGAATAAGGATCTTGATTACTATAAAAAAAATTAGATTACTCACCTAAATGTTACCTAATCTAATCCATACACAACCCGAAGGAACTTCCCAACCCCCTAGGTAAGACAAATTCTCATAGGTATTAAAAACATCCCTAGAATAATTATTTATATTCTTGAACAACCAATAAAAAATAATTGAATATAAAACATAAACAATTATTATTCCAATGCAAAAAACATGACTAAATATTTGATATTATAGATAATTTAATTAACTAAAAATATTGATTACAATTACAACAAAAATATTATATCTCATAATAACATGTGTATCAAATAATCCACTAACCACCACCATCTCCCATTGTCCTCATAAAATGAACTGTTTCATCATTAAGGCTGTGTTAGAGACATTGAATTAGTTATTGAGAATCTAGAATGGGTCACCATACATTGGACATCCATGAAACATCAAATAAAAAAAATTAAAAAATATAAATAACCCAAATGATATTAAAATAATTAACATCAATTAAAAATTAATAAATGAATCATAAAAGTAAGATTAAATGAAAGTAGAATCAAACATACGCTAGGACGAGTTGATAAATACAATAGCACATACCAAAACAGAATAAAAAAACAATTATACCCATATATCCATTACACAATATCATGTTTCAAACCATATCTCAACTCACCAATGGATAAACAAACATGAGATGATTATACCAAAGGATTAATCTTGAACATATACACATAGTATGAGCTACAAACACACAAAAATAGATATGCATGATGTAAAGTAGTCTTATTCATGCAATTAATACCTAATATAGATTTTTCATGGGCACACAAATCACTAAAAGACCCAAATTAAATTGGGACAAACAAAGGGGGAAGAATAAACCAACCTCAAATGGTGGAAAATGGTGTCAAATGAACCAAGATGATTCAAACCATTTTTCCTTCGACAACGGATACCAAATCACATTAGAGGTGGACTTGAAAGAACTATGATATGCCCTAGAAACAAGAATCAAAGTTATAATCAGCGAACCTAAAAACCCCTAGGGTTTTTCCGAATGAAAAATAGAAATAGGAGAGATTAAACCTCTAAGAAATTAAAGAATTAAATAAAATTAATGCTTATATTGAAGTACCAACCGAGAACCCTTAATAAATTCTAGAGAAATAGCGGGAGGAGAGGGAGGAGAGAGAGGGGGACATCGTGCGGGGTGTTCATCCATGGGGGGTATCACACATTATTGGAGAGGATAAGGGTCCGGGGGATGTCGCCAGAGGATAGGGATCTGAGAGGGGCCGGGGGACGTCGCTGGAGGAGAGGGAGCCGGGAAGGGAGAGGGGGACATCACTGGAGGAGAGGAAGCTGAGAGGGGATGGGGGCTGAGAGGTGGAGACCACAACATTGAGGCAGAGGATAGGAGGTCGAGGTTAGCGAGGGGAGGAGAGGGATGAGAGGAAAATTTCATTGAGGGGAGGGGAGGGCTTATGTAAGGGGAGGGGAGGGGAGCCTGATAAATTGGCCCTATATTCTTATGGTTAGCGCAAAATTGTAAGTATAGGAGAGATGGTATCATCTATACCAATGGTTTTTATAAACCATAGGTATAGAAGCATTGGTAAAAACCCATTTTCTAGTAGTGATTTTATATAATCTTATCACTCATTTTTTTAATAATCTTTCACTATCATTATTGTTTCGGGTGTTAATTGCCTTGTTTTCTCATGTATGTTTTGTCATGAAAGTTATAGATCTTGAATATAGGATATAGTTACATCATATCCAGAATTATATTAATGTTATAAATATTATTATTTCTTTTTATAAATATATTTTACCATTATTGAAAATTGGACATAGAAAATAAATCGGATCGCTTCGTGGAGATAGTAAACCATACGTACACACGAGCAATAATATTATTTATTAATGGGTCATAGGGTAATAAATAGGGTGATATATTATTTTTAAATAATAAATATAATTTCATATTTATCATATATATTAATTAAATTTATTCTTATTACCTTCAATATAAACTATAAGTGAAAAACAAATCACATTGCTTCGCGAGGCTGTAGTTCACTGTACACATGAGCGATGTTTTCATATTTTAAGAAGGTATATGTGATATTATAATTAAATAAGTATAATTATATCATAAATATTATATATACATTAAATCCATAATTATATCCAATCGTGATAAGTTTTTATGGAAAAAGAGTTACATCAGATCCCATGGCGGTAATCTACCGCACACACGATTGATGATTTTGTTTTCCATTTGATGGAAGAGGTGGTGGATATAGGTTCTTACATTAACAAAATAACATATTAGTATATTTTATATAATTAAGTTATTATATTATCCTTATTTAATAATATTTTAAGGAGTTTCAAGTAGAAATAACATAAAAATGCTCATTTAAGAATGTTACCTCTTCTTTGGATGACCTCTTAAGGTTTACATCAAAAGCCTTCCTAGGTTAGATTTGTGATCAAACTAAGGAATATAGGATGTTGGGATAGAAAAAATTAAAGTATTTGGGCAAGTATTTATTGAAAAAAATGAAATTTTAAGTGTAAATAGGGTAAGAGAGGGGGTTTCCTTTTATAAATGGAGGAGAGGACACACTTGGATTTTTTTTTGAAAAGAATGAATTAAACCCACATTTTTCACGATACATATGGATAAAAAGGTACCATTATCAAAACTTATATGATATAATTTTTATATATGACCATAAAATAATAATTGGAAAAGTTTTAGGTCATTTTTAACCCTTATCTTATTAGTTTAACTGCCCAATAAACCCATTTTTACCTTAATAATGATAATTAATTAATACTATTTTCACTATTCATTATGGTAAAAAATTAATCTGAACTTATTAGATAATAATAATTACTCTGATTAAAAATATTTATTTCATTTTACTAAATTCAAATCACATAAGTGGTGGAATTTAACTTAAAATTAAACTCAGAGATGCGATGAAAAAATGGTTTTCCAAAGAAAAATCTTCAAAAGTATAAAAAAAATTCATATAAAAATTGAAAATATAATTGATTAAAATGACTAAATAAGATTAATTATAATATAATTTAACTAATTTTTTATTTTAAAATTTTTTTAAACAATATTTAACTTTTAAATTCTTTAAATGGAAATGCGTTTTTTAATAAAAATCAGTATTCTTCACTATTCATTGAAAAATGAAACTGTTCCAAAAATTTACAAAAATTAACCCTAAGATAAATTTGATATTTTTATTTAAAAATAGGATTCATTTTATCCAATAAATTTTATAAATTTTTTGAAAATTAATTTTAGCATAAGTGTGCAAGATGTGACAAAATAGTTTTTTAGAAAATATTTCTTTTTTATTTCAGATGATTTTTATTTTTATTCATGATTAGTAGACACCAAATTAATATGTGCGAATCATAGATTTTTTATAATTTATTTATTCCTATTCATACCTTACAACTTATTGGATAGGTTATAATGGTTACGTTTAAATCATAATATTTTAATAGAGTATTATGTTTCATTTAAACATGGTGTTTCCTATAACACAAGTTATTAAAGAAATTAAATTTATTCTAAAAGAAATATATTGTAATGTCTTAGGGTGTTACATTATTCCCTACTACAAAAATTTCAAACTCAAAATTTTCTTTATAATTTCCTTCTAAACAAATGAGGGTATCTCTTCTTCAAAACATCCTCTTGTTCCCACATTTTTTCCTCCATTTTATGATTTATCTAAAGTAACTTTACCAATCAAGTCATCTAATTCCTCAATAATTTCTCCCCAGTATCAAGAATATAGATAGGTTATTTATTTTAAGATAGATTATAATCTAATTATATCTCTTCATAGGTGAGAACACACGTTGGGTCTGGCATGTACTTCCTTAACAATGATACATGGAACCCATCATGTAATTTAGAGAGGCTTGATGAAATTACCAATCTATAGGACACAAATCCAATCCTTTCAAAATTCTCAAAAGGGTTTGATGTATTTGGGTATCAAATTTAACTTATCACAAAACCTTATGACACTCTCCCAGGGAGATAATTTTAAGAAAACATGATCTCCCACCTGGAATTCCAAATCCATCCTCCAATTATTAGCATAACTCTTTTAAATAATTTGAGATGATTTAATATGTTCTTGAATAGTATTTACCTTTTTTGTTTTCTCTTAAAAAATTTCTATTCCTATAAGTTTCCTTTCGATAACTTCATCCCAAAAAGTTAGAGTATGAAATCTATTACCATATAATGCTTCATATGACACTATTTGAATACTTGAATAGAAACTATTTTTATAGGAAAACTCCACCAAGGGTAAATACTGTTCCCACATACATTAAAATTTATGTAATAATGTCCTGAACATGTATTCCAATGTTTAAATAGTTCTTTTGGACTATCCATCAGGTCAAGGATGGTAGGCAGTTCTTAAATGAAGCTCAGTATCAAGAGACTTCTGAAGAATCTTACAAAATTTTGATTTAAAATGGGGATCATGATTAGAAACAATTGAAAGTGGTGAACTAAAAAGTCTTAAAAAATCATTAATATAGAGACTTTCAAGGCTCTAAAGAGGTAAATATTCTCTTAGAGTGAGGAAATATGAAGATTTAATTAGGTGGTCAACAATAATATATATTGAATCATTATTTATAGGTGTATTTTATAATCTTATGAAAAATATGTAGTATTGTTATCCCATTTCCACATAGGAATATGAAGAGGTTTAATAACTCCTTTTGGATGCTATCTCTCAAATTTCACTTATTAATAAACTAAACATATGAACATATAATCTAAAATTTCCCGCTTCATGTTATCCCACCAAATTTTTTCCTAAAATTATTATACATATTGGTGTTATCATGGTGTATAGAGAAATTATAGCTATGAAAATCATCCAAAAATTCCATTTTCAGCTCCTATATAGATGTAATAGATGATCTATTTCCAAATTTCATAATTCCATATTCACAAATGAAGTATTCTAACTTCCCAACATTAACAACTTTAATTTTCTTCTAAAAATTCTCATCATCAGATTGAGAACCTTTTATCTTTTGAAATAAAGATGGTTTCACAATCATTTGAAAAAGGAGGATGTCTCCACCTCCTTAATAATTCCCATATCCATATTTACTAGATCTATAAACATAGGATCCCTCTCACTCCTCATTTGGTTCAAAAGCCCATGATCTTTCCTACTCTATGAATCCAATACCTTATTTTCTTTCCCTGGGTGGTATTTTATTAATCAATCATAATCTATGATTAACTCAAGAGATCACCTTTTCCACATGTTGAGATATTTCTATGAAAATAAGTATTTTAGGATCTTATGGTCTGTGTATATCTCACATCTTTTACCATAGAGATAATATATCCATATCATCAATGAAAAGTTTACAGCATCCAACCTAAGATCATGAGTTGGATAGTTTTTTCATGATTCTTCAATTTCCTTGATTCATATTCAATGACTTTATCATTTTTCATAATAAAACAACCCAATCGTTTCTTCAATGTATCACTATATATAAAAAACCCATCATTTATGGATGGTAAATTCAAACTCAAAGAATTGAAAAATATCCTCTTCAATTATTCAAAACATTCCCACATTAATTTTTCTATTTGAACTAAACCCTTTTATGTGTAATCTTGGTTAACTGGTTATCCAATCATGATTTTTTTGAATGAATAACTGATAGTAACCTTCCAAACCAATGAAACTACATACCTCATTTATATTTGTTGGTGTAGGACATTATATGGATACCTTTTTATTCAAAGGATCAAATAATATTCCATCCTTAGAGACAATATGGCCAAGAAAATAAACTTATTGAATCCAAAAATAACACTTACTAAATTTCCCATATGAATATTTTCTTCTAAGAGTCTTAATAATGATCTGGAAGTGATTCTCATGGTACTCATAGATTTTAGAATATACCAATATATAATTAGTGAATACCACAAAAAAGTAATCAAGATATTCCTTGAATACTCTATTCATTAGGTCCATAAAAACAGATGGTGAATTAGTCAATCCAAATGGAATTACTATAAAACCATAATGTCAATACCTCATTCGGAATGCTATCTTAAGAATGTCTTCCTTATTTACTCTCAACTGATGATATCCAAAGTGAAGTTAAATATTTGAAATATATTGAGCTCCATAAATTTGATTGAATAATTCATCAATAAGAGGCAAATAATACTTTTTCTTTATCATAATATCATTGATTTCTATATAATCAATGTATAGCCTCATGGATCCATACTTCTTAAAAAAGAGAAAAGGGGCTCCATATGTTGAAATACTAGGGTGAATAAATCCTTTATCATAAAACTCCTCTAGTTGTTTCTTCAACTCCAATAATTCCATAGTGACCATTATATAGCGAGTCTTAGATATTGGTCTTGCATTAGAGATTAAATTAATGAAAAAATAAACTTCATGCTTTGGTGTATGTTCAGTTAATTTCTTAAGAAATACATAAATGTATTCACGTACAATAGGTACATCCTAAATTTGAATATTACCTTCTCCATCAAAAGATTTTTTTCTCATCTTCCCCAAGAATCCCATTCAGAATAGCTACTGGGGGTGGATCTAAACATGACTCAGATGATGAAGTCTATTCTTTAAAGATAAAAAAATCCGCATCTTCATTACAAATCATAATTTCATTCTCCTTGCAATTAATCATTGCATCATATTTTGAAATATATCTCATAACAATGATTATATAAAATTTAACCATTGGTATAATAATAAATATTGCAAATAGAGAACGTTTATGTGTCATAATAGGGACTTCCTGACACATCCTTGTTGTAGTGAGACTTCCACTAGGAGTTTTTACTGACAAATCCCTTTTTAAGGTTATAGGAAAATATATAATTTTCTTAGAAAAATAGAAGATATAAAAGAGTGAAAAGATATAAAATCAAATAAATCATTGTCTAAATTTGAGGCTGTGATTAAAGTAAATTCCACCACATCATTGGGTGGAAACATGGAGTGCTTTTTCTAGATCTTTATAGACCTTAGTTCTAATGGGTTTTTATTATTGGGCATTACATGAAATTATATAATGGGTTATCATAATCTAAGAGCAGTTAATGTCTCAATTAGAGGATTTAAATGAAGTAAAAGATGAAATCTAGAAGGTTGAATTACTTGAGTAGGATACACATTAGTTGTATTGGTAATGAGAATAATAATATCAACTCTAATATTTGGTTTTCGACTAGACAGTTGAGCTGGAGTAACTTCATTTATGATTGGAAGTTACTTCAGAATAAGTTATAGAGGATGAATCAAAGATTGGAAATATCTAGATTGGATGAAAATATATGACTATAAAGGTGGATAAACCACATGAACAAATAGAAATAGAGACTTTTAGGTTATAAAATCTAAAAAATATGATTGATGCCTCACATCAGTCATTGATTGACCTAAAGAACATGGTTGAACAACTTCTATTGTAGTCACATGATCCTTATGGTTGTTACCCCATGTTGTAGAATATATTTTTAATACAGGCTCTGATCTATGGGTGTCCCTCATTTTTTTCATTTAATCAATAAAATATCCCTATATAACAATATTACCATATTGTATTAATACACACACTCATATATTTCATGAGAGGGAAGGAGTGAAATGCATAATATATTTACTTTGATGATAATAAATATGAATAAATATATAACATTAAGTATATTTAAATCCACCTAAACAATAGGGATATGGTGGGAGGTAAATCATAACTTATGAATACTTGAGTTAAAATAGAAGCTGATGATAGGTGGGAATAGGTTGACCATTTCTAATAGAGAGACCACCACCACACTATTAGAAAATAAAATATGTAATTATGGATAATTTCTTTAGGGACCATGAAAATGCTCTTGGAATTTACCTATAAGATTAAAAAAACTTTTTATTTCAATATATTGATAAGGTATTTTTCAAATGAGTCATTGAACCCTAAACCAATTACAACAAAAGAGTTGGTTAATGATAAATTAGGAATCAAAGACATGATGTATATTTGTGAATAAGGTATATCAAAAAAGTGTTAGATCACCCTAAATTTTATGGAAGTGTTCATTAAGCACATTGTCATGGAGAACTGGTACAATATGAGATTATTTTATGTAAATAAATTTAAACTGTAATAGGAGGTGAAATCTCAACTCTGAACTTTGAAGTTCTTATGATAGGTGGCAAAATAGATTATGGTTGGATCTAATGCAAAAGAAAAGTTTATCAAGCCATAAAATTTTCCTTGATGTTAATGTTTTCAATCATGATGATAAGTATTTCATAGGGCCTTTGGTGTATTTTAGACTCATGTGTGTGGAGTGAGATGAACTTGCTTTATCTTTTTCTCTGAAAACTTGGTCTAATGAGAATTGATTTTCTTTTTTAGGGACAACTATCAATCCCTATAATATTTTCTCTCTATATTTAAATTAAGGGTCTTTTATTTTGGATCAAGTGGTGGTTTATAGTTTAATGTCATACAACTTGGACTAATATGGCTGCCTCAGTTTAAGCTCATATAAATTTGACCAGAGGGACATCCCAGAATTTAAGGTCTTAGAGCTTGGAACAATGGTAGTTCCTAAAGTTTAAGGCCGCACAATCTAAATAATAGATAATATTAATATTTAAGGTCATAAAAATTATAAAAAAGGTTTGTATCATAGTTCAAGTTCATAAAGATTAGACCAAAATAATGTTTGAAATTTAAGTTCATATAACATTGAACAAAATATTGTATACTAATTTAAGGTTAAAGACCATGGAATAAAATTTTATATAATTTATTCTATTATATTTTTGATCATAATTATGATGGTAGGGTTTTCCACTCAATGAGAATTTAGTCGACTTGATGTGAATGAGGAATAGATATGACACTGAAGTGAACGATCAATAGAAAAATTTTAATATCAAAGTGCCTCTAAGTTTTTCCTAGATCCGTAGAGCTAGTAAGAATGTATTTAATTTTTCTGGGACCAAATGTAACTTACTTAATATTTATGACTCTTTATTTTTTTTACATTAACTTACTTTTAATACACATAATATAGGGACTATAAACAAACTACATGATTTTATCTCAAATTTCCATTTTTTTTCAGTTCGATAATTTTTATATCTCTTTCATCAATTTTAAAGGGGTTTTTAGAGAATAATTATGTGTAATTTAAATTCTTATAACCCAAAACAAATGGAACATATCTTAGTTTAAGGTCATATAGTTTAGACTAAAATGGTGATTACAGTTAAAGTTCATACAACTTGTACCAATGTCATGCAATTTATGATATTGTTATATAAAGATTTTTTGGTTTTGGAGTTATTCACCTGAAAAAATGAAACTAATATGATGTTAATATAGGAATTAATCCATCATTGGGAGAATTTAAATGGATTTAAAAGGGGTGGAATGATACCCACCATGACCCAAATTTAACATTTTCTTAAATTCATAGACATAGTGAGCATTACTCAGATTTTTCTAAAGATAAATACTAGTTCCAAAAGGTCTATGAATATATTGGGTTTTATACCCTATTTCTTTATGAGACACATTTTGGTGGACCTAGAGGGTTACTACATAAATTTTTCTATGACCAACATTGGCATGTTTATGGTCTTAAGAGTTTTGTTCCAATTTCTCTAAATTTTATAGTCATATAGTTCATATTGAAATGATATGTATAGTTTAATTTCATATAATTCATAAAAAATGGATGATTCATAGTTTAAGGTTTTAAATATTTAACCAAAGTTTTATATTGTTTATACTATTTTGATATAGAGAATTATTTCAAGTGGTAAGGCCTTTTACTTGATATGAAACGGAAGATAACATAACTTGAAAAAGGAGTGATTCAATAATCAATGTGAAAAACCATTCTAATGGGGAGAAAAGAGATGATGAAAACCATCACAGGATGTTTATTGTCAGAAATAAGTCACAATGTGAATTAGTTGACAAGTTGCTTCAAAAAAATTTATAATTTACAAGTGAAAAAATATATAGATATTTCAAATTCATTTTAACCTGGGGATGTTATATAGGGTAAATCATGAATTGATATGTCTAAATGAGTGACAATGAAGTAATGATCGGTGGAAATAGCCTAACTATTAGTAATGTAGATACCACCCACACATCATCAAGAACTGACATATGAAATTATAAAGACTATACATTGGTACAATAAAAATGACATGGTCAGTTACTTGTAAGATCCTAGAGTTATACCATTATGTATTAGGGTATATTATTTTAGTATAAATGGAATAAGAAATAGAGAATTTGTAAAATGAAAATTCACTAATATAAGAAGAAGATAAATTAAAACTAACATAAAATTTAAGGGTCCCACAAGATGGAATGATATGGGGGAATTTATATATAGATTATAACCAAAATATATGAAAACATGGGATACCCTAATGTTAGAGAGGCTAAAACTAATATGAATTGATAAAAGGCCAAACACCTAATTACCATGAAAAAGTGGAATTACTTCTAAGACTAGGATTGGGGATATAATTGTCACTACATATCCTATGAGAATAATAATCAAGAAAAATAGAGTTATTAAAAGAGTCCCCACTAAGAGATAAATAAAGTGAAGTCTATGAAGGGCACACTGGAATGAACCTGATGTGAATGAGTTGGAGTCCCAGGTTAGGGTGGGATGCAGAGTAATATGTAGAGAGTATTACTGCTATCTTAAGATAGGAGTTTCATGTGTTAATATATATCATGTGGGAATAAGAATCTAGAAACACTTAGTTTTTTAATGGGTATTTTGGTCATATTTTAGGAGATTCGAACATTGTTTAGAAGAAAATTAGACACCAATATGGCCATCAGCTCCCCAAAAATGGATTTATGTGTGGATAAATCTATTATGTAATAAGGTTTGTGAAGTTTAAAACAAACTAATTGTTTTAAAGTCATGTGAGAAGAATATATGAGCATATAATTTCATTTCATGTGGTGAGTAAATTGTGTCATATAGTTTAAAGTTTTAAAATAATGACCTAGACAATGCTATTAGTTAAGGGTCGTTCAAATTGGAGCACATAACACTTCCTAGTTTATGTAAATTTATATTGATTTTTTTGGGCATAATTTATGATCTGGTTATATGGATAAATTCCATGTAGTTTAATGTTATATAGTATGGATTATGACCTATTTCATGAAATGGGGTAGTAAGAATTTAATTTTTTCTCTGATCTACTGAGTCTATATCAACTTTAATGATTGACAGATGTATATCCCTTTGTTATTTATGTATCATTTCTTAATTCTATAAGTTTTTCTTAATCCATTGAGATATTAATCGTAGTAATAAATTAGTTGAATTTTTATCAAGATTAAATTTGTGTTTTTTCAACTTAAGAAATATTTTTATCTCTTTCATCACTCATAGAATTAGGAATTAAATGAAGAGGGGTGTCATGAAATTTAATGTAATATGACTAGGGCAATATAATGTTTCATAATTTAATGCTGTAGATTTCAGAATAAGATTTCATTCAGTGTATGATCTTATAAAATAGATCAATTAAAAATATGAATTTTTTTCAACTAACATGAAAACTAAATCAATGTGAATGTAGGAATAAATATTACTATGATATGAAGGTCTAGTCCTGATGGAGTGGAAGAAAAATATAAAATAGTCCCATAATGAATTGGTATAAACTCAACACCATGAGTGTGACTCGAGGTGAGTTAGTAGAGAAAGAGAGAGAGGGAAAGGCTAGACCCAACCTGGTAAACATAAGTCAATCTACACATAGTTATAAGAATTTTTAACACACAGGTGTTGGGTTGGTGAATGATACCCGACATGAATTAGAGGGTTGGAACACTAGGGTTCCCAAAATAATCATAAGAAATCACCCAGGCATAGAAAATCCTGATTTAAATCAACTAGAGTATGAAATACTTGAGTGGGATGGGGAATAGGATGAATGTTTTTTATTGGGACCAAGATAAGATATTTTAGTTACATCACACATCCCTTGGAAATAAAAATCAATCTACACATAGTTTGTAAAAAAAAGACACAATGTAATGTAAAATGGATATGTTTAACCTAAAATAAGACTAACATGGATCATAAAACTAGGGTAAAGTGAACAATGACACTCTGTAATGGAAAGAACCAATGTGAATATTCTAATAATTGAATTTCAGGGTGTCATAAAGTAAATAATGATAGAGGGTTATGATCCCAAATATAAATTAGGGGATGATACCCATGTAATGGTTTGGATTAGTAAGAGTATCTAAATAGATCTTTAACATACATAAGAAGAGTGTTTTTTCATTTTATATTCATGCGAGGATAATAATATTCCATTAATATTAATTTTTGTGTGAAGAGAACCAATTTCTACTACTTAACATGATACATAAAGTATGGTATGGTATTTAGTTTAGGGTTATGTGATAATGAAATCAAGTTATTCAATTTTGATTAATGTGATGAGAACCTGATGTCATGTAGTTTAGGTTCTTATGAATCCAATGTGAATCTTCATGCAAATTATTTATTAAGAAATCTCACATTGGTAATAGGCGTAATATGCTCTCCATTTAGGGTAATTAGGGAACAAAATCCATTATAATAGGCCTAGTGTATGAAGTAGATCCTTTTCTATTTTGGATCTAATTTTAGGGATTTTTTTTGGGATCAATGTCTTCAAGGATAAAACCATTTCTACTTGGTTTAATGACTAGAGGAATAATTTCTTTTTGAATGACCCTATTACATGATTTTTGTGAACCAAAAGGTTATATCAGGCCCAAAAATCTCCTTTTATCAAGGTTATCTAGCATATTAAGGAAAAATTATGACTATTAATATTTGTTTAATTAGTTATAAATGACCATATGTAGTGAGAGTAATTGAACCTTGATGGGAAAGACCACTTCAATTTTGTACACCATAAAATATTAAGTCTCCTAGGTTGGGGTGTGTGTAGTGTTATGATATTTTTAAAATGTACTAAATAAATTTTCAATACACATACAATTATCTTTATCCACCATAATTTGTAGAATATTCGATACAATCTTGTTAAAAGCCTTTATCTATCCATTATCTATCACATGATAGTGAAAAGAATGGTTAGAAAAGATCCAATATTTCAAATATAGCGTCTTAAAATCATATGAAAATAAGTTTGCGACATTATCTATGAAGTTATTACAAGGAGTAAAAAGTCTATATATGATACTAGATTTTATAAAGGTAACCAAAACTTAAAATCTAACCTCTTTTGGGGGGGGGGGGGTGGAATTACTTCATCCAATTTTGAGAAGAAGTCAGTGGTAGTGAGTATGAACATAAACTTTTTAATGGTATTAAGAGGTTATAGACCCATGTAATCTATTCCCCATATGAAAAATGTATAGGAATACTAAATATTATAAAAAAAAAATATATTTTTTGATTTATGATTCTTGCATTTACTTGTAACCTAGTAAATTTTATTATAAACTATATGCAATCATGCATCATAGAAGGATATAAGTAACAAGACTCTTAATTTGATGAAAGATATTTTTCCCTTTTTAGTGGGAGTTGCATGTGATGAAATGAACCTCATTTTTAATTTCAAGGGTCTCCCCTCCATCAGTTCACTTGAGGGGGACCCCATAAAAATGTTTCTTGTAAATTGTTTTCATGGAATTTGAGCCATATTATATGAAGTTTTATTCTTCTCTACAGATCTTCTCCCTATCAAATAAGTCTTATAGAAGGGTTTTATTTTTTATATATTCTAATATCGGGTATTTCCATATGATAAATTTTCAACACACGGGGATTAGGACTCTACCTAGGGGTGGGTGATGCCAATCTCATCCACTTCCTCTATCTCCTTATTGATTAGAGGGGAAACCACTCTTTGATGTACAACATGAATGATTGTTTCATCTTGATCTGGGTTAGATAGATTGAAAAATAGGTTAGTTATTCAATCCACTTGGAAATTTTCTAGCCACAAGATATAATAAATAACTAACTTAGTGGGAAAGCATACCCTCAAATCTTTAGTATGGTGGACTAGGGAAATTATTTCTTCTTTCTTAGTATTGTATTATCTATCAATTTATTTTTTAAATAACATTGAGTCACCTTTTATGTTAAGTTGAAAAATCATTATTTTTATTGAAAACCAAAAAAACCATGTTGATATCCTAATATTCTACTTCATTATTGGTGTAACCTTCAGAGAGAAGAAACAAATATGGTAAGAGATACTTTATATGGGAAATGAAAATGAATCCTTAACTGACCCTATTGAATTTAGGGTCCACCATTATTTTATTGGTTAGACTTGAGGATTAATTTTAATAGTACATATATTATGTTAGAGAGTATTTATTGATAGAGAATACCTCCTCACTAAAAATATTCATGTCCAGGAAAAATTTCATTAGATTCAGATGAGCTAATTGAAAGTCTACAAGTACACATCATTTGATTTCCGTATTAGAGATAAATCAGATGTTAAATTAATATAGGATCACAAACTATATCTATAAACAACTAGTTAACATGGGTTAATTGAGGATAAACTTGAATGGATAAAATAAGAAGACCAAATAGACATCATGTTTCTGTTTGTGGAACCACAACATTTTCACTACAAAGATTATAGATATTGTTCTTATCAATATGAGTGTATCAAGTCTTAGCCTCTAATATTTTTAGATAAGATAATATAGACTATTTTACATAACCTCATCATTCTTATAGGTAATTAGAGAACTAAGGGATTTTTCCAAGGTGTCCATATATAGGATGAGTGTTCTGCCTTCCATTAGTGGCATCAAGACCAAAGGATAAAAAGGTATTATTTGAGTCTTTTGAGTGAACTATTGAAATCCTCATCCCAATAATAGGTTATAAATTTATTTACTATCTATTTCAATGGTATAAAAATATTATAGACATTTGATATGCAACACTTGACATAGGCGAGGCATTTAATTCCCTACGGCCCTGGAAAACTAACCATTTCCAGACCGATGATCGCTGCACAGCTCAAGCATGAATCCCCATATGCCAGAGGCCACTGACTAGTGGAAAGGGTCCTTGAGGATATTGTAAGGAGACTATACCCTTTTATCAAAGTAAAAATAGTAGTATAAATATAATAAAGAATATAAACCAGGACAAATATACATAAAAAATAAGATAAGGTGGGTTCCAAAAAAAACTATAGTATCAAATGCTATAACAATGGTGTATGTAATACATGACTCAATGGATACCCCAAGGGTGGATTATATATATAGGATAAAAAAATAAACTGAAACTATAACTCAACCCTAACTAGTCTTGAGTCCATCCCAATACTGACATCCACAATCTACCCTAGCATGCCATGCAAAACCGAATAAATCAACAACACCAAGAACTTTACCATACCTAAACTTGTAACCAAATAGACTTTTTCTTGGGTATCCAAGTTCCATGGTGGACCTAGAAGGGTGTGAGTATTAATTAATAGTCCACCACCAATGGAATCACTAAAATAACCAGCCCATATAATAAGTTCATTCATAAGTTCTACTGATAATATATTATTTTTATATAAGAAAGAAAATAAATAACACAACTTATAATCTTAGGATCCACAATGACACCTGAGGTTGGGCTTAAACACTTCATCCAGTCCGATGTATTTCTAATCAAGGTGATGGATCTCACAACTCATGTCAATTATAAGGTGCATGATAAAGACAACCAAATCCATAAAAACACAAGAGAATCCATAGGGCTCCACCAGGAATTCCAATTACATCAATTCATCAAAAATCCATGGAATTAATCTATATAATTATCCTATGTATAAACCAAGTGAATGCAAGGAATATAACCTTTGAAATCTCTAAACCAAATCCAAGTAACCACATGTCTAAGTAATTCAATGTAATAATCTTGACTAGAATCCTAGACCACACCCAAGGAATACTATCTCATATAATTAATCTGAATCTTAGGATCTCATCCCATGGAATTCATAAGGGTACCCTAAGGTAATCCCTGAAATTTATTCATGGAATTCAAAATCTAAGATACCACCTTAATAAAAAGAGGAGCCACTCCAATGAATTGACAGTGATAAATTGGTGTTGAATCCATGGTAGCTCCTAGAATTCCTTAGCTCTAGATATCCTTAAATCCAAGGAGGCATCATTCCATTCCTTCAAGTGACCCCCCTAATGAAATACATGCTTACTCAAGGCATTAAACCTATTTTTTATCCATAACTAAATCTAATGTATGAAACCCAAGGCATTCGACCCATCATTATATCAAAATAAACTCATTTATTAGACACCTAACAAACATTTCTCTTCATCTAATAATAAAACAATCCATTTATTAGGGCATCTTTAAAAATTCTACACCATGATTTCAAATCATGGTTAAAAAGGCTACCTTAATTCCTAATAGATATTTTCATACCATATAATTTACATCTCGTATGAAAATTTACCATTTCAATTTACCAAAAACTATATAAATTACCATTATTGAAGCTAAATTCATCATAGTATCCCAATTCCCATTTCATAAAAGTTTTATCATTTTACTGAGGTGACCATTCAGTTACACAACATCATTTATCCTCTAACAATTTAAATTAAAAGTTTTACATTTTTATTTTACATCTTATCCCATTAATACCATATTAAATCTCAATAAATCATTTTAAAATTCAATGTTCACATTCTAATTCATCCAACTCACGATCTAAACCATTAAAAATTATCGACGATTGTGAAATTACAATTCACAACCATTAATTCAAATCATAATTTCTCATTTATCCTTTAAAATTGGTTAACCATTTTTCACACCAATCCCATTTAAGGTGAAGAAACAACTAAGGTAATCCTACATAGAACTATCCCTTTTATATGGTTTAAGGAATTCTAAAAGAGATGTCAGACTAACTTAAGATTAAAATAATATTTAATTTAAATATTTGACCAACTCACATGAAGACTGGCATGGCCGCACAATTGCATCACTTGTGAAAAATATGACTATGGGTTAGGATTTGGCACCACCTATATTATGATTATTGAATCCCATTAATCAGTCATCATTTTACAGTTCAAACTGAATAAAAGGATAAAATAAACTAGAAAAATGAACTAAAAATAGGGCATATTAGAAATAACATCCGATTGAGCTTAATATGATGGAGGAGAAGTGTTGGAAAAAAATCCCTCAAGGTATAATTGAAGCATTTTTGAGGTGATTGTGTTTATTGACAAAATGGGCCTCCATGTTGTGTTTGTTCACAAATTAGACCATGATGTAAGAGTGTGTTGAGAAAGGGGATTTAGATGGTGATTTTTTGGGTTCAAGAGATGCTTTCAACAATCAATGATTGATTGGAGAACCTCGACAAAGGAATGGATGATATGGAGGTGGTACAAAAAGAGAGGATAAAAGGTGGCACTGTTTTCCAGTGTTTGCCAAATTTTTGGGCCTGTAAATTGGAAAATGGAGAGATGTGTTTTTGGAAAAGGGAGGTGCATGAAAAATTGGAGTGGTGCATGAAAAATAACGTGGTGTGTGAAAAAAATGAGCGTGGTGTGTGAAAAATATAGTGGAGCACAAAAAATCAGCATGGTGAGTGAAATATTAGCGTGATGTGCAGAAAAATAAAGTGTTGCGCGAAATATTTGCACGGTGCATGAAAAAGGAAAGTGACGCGTGAAGTAGTAGTATAAAGTTTTTCATTCAAGAGGTGTTTTGAGGTCCGAAGCTCGAAAAGTGGAAAAGGTATGAGGTGCACGAAATATTGGAGCAGTGCTCGAAAAATGGTGTGGCGCAGAAGATGCGTTTTTTGCAATCGAAGATAATTACGTGCTCAAGAAGGGTTTTTCACATAGGGTCGATTTTTTCTATAAATATGAAGTGACCCCCCTCCATTCTGAGTAGCTCAAGACTTAGATAATACCTGAGTAGTGGTGTGTGAAATTGAAGTTCGCAAGGGAGTTGCGCGTAAACATCAATTTTTCACGTAAAGTTTGGTTTTGCGTGAAAAGATAAGGCTGCGCGTAAAACCCATGGTTGCGCGAAAAGGAGATTGTTGCGCGAAAAGTGAATTTTACGCAAAAGCAAAAAATTATATGAAAGGCAGCATAGTGGTTGCACATAAAAGCTGTTGCACGTAAAATCATTTATTTTGCATAAAAGGGGTGTTTCACGTAAACGGGATGTTGCACAAAAAGTGAATTTCGCGCAAAAGAAGAAAATTACGCGCAAGGTGCAGTAAGGGCTGCGCGTAAAAAATGGGGTTGCCCGGTACACCCGGTGCAACGCAAGATTCATCTGTGGGTGAAAGGTGTACGTCAACAGAGCATCTATCAACAGTTAAGGATGCATATTTAATTAGAGATAATGAAGAGAACTATAGGTCTATAAACTGTGAGTTGATCTTCTGAAGAAGCAGTGAGCACACTTCAGTTGAGAGCAGTGATCTTTCATTTTGTGAGTGGTTGTAAACTAGGAGGAATAGTGAGTCTGCTCTAAACTTGTATATAGGAGTGTACTTATAGTGGAATTGGTACATCAGCACACTGCCGATGTATGATCCTTAGACATATCCCAGTGAGGGTGAACCAAGTTAAAATCGATGTGTCATGTGCATGCTTTAAGGTTTGTTCATACTCTGCATCGGGAAGGAGAGAGAAGAGGGTTTTGTCTAACAACAAAACAAGATCAAAAGGGGCAGTCATTTTAATCTTTCATACCCTAATTCACCCCCCTCTCAGGTTATCTATCCTAGTGAACCTAATAATAAGGATAATAAAAGTTAGAAAGCATCTAGAATTACCTAAGGATCTTAAACAATTTTTTGAGGAAGTAAAATCAAACCTATGGTGAAGGAGACCAATCTAGGGGAGAATAAGAAGAGGAGGAGGGAATTGAGGATACTCTTAGACCAAGTGGGGGAGGAAAATCCCAATTGTGGGGTTAGGGGGTGGACCTAGTGAAATTATGGGGATGCCCCTTGTTAAAATTCTGAAAAAGAGTCCACCGACAAGATAGTGGTCCACCGGTTAGATGGTGCTGGCTCACAGTATATATAGTGAGCCCAATAACCCAACAAGTTTACTACCATGGCCACTAGCTATCTATTGTCAATATAATGTCTAACTGGTGGTGTTGAAACATCATATTGTAGCACAAAATCCATGCCTCGAACCCCCAAAATGCTCTCAACATGACTTCTAACCCTGAAAATAAATCAATGGTAGAGGGTGGGGTATTACAATCTCCCCACTATATGTCATTTTATACCTAAGATGAACTCCCAAGTACCAATGAGCCTTAATTAATGAACCAACATAGAAATTTTTTTGGTCATAGTCATGTTAAAACATCACTTCAAACCAATACCATTTCCTAGAACCTCATTGGAAAACACATCACATTGCTGATCCATTAAACCGACTCCACCAACCAACCCACTATAGGTGGTGGTTCAAACTCTCAAAACCTGGAATCAAACCCTAGTAGTTTAAATCATAAGTCAACACCAAACATTCCTCCACCTGACTATTATTATCAAATAAACCAGTCTCACTCCTAAGATAATTCATAACACGAGGCCTTATCTCAACATTCATGAAGACAAGAATTTCCAAAACTCTAAAGCTCCACAGGCTTGGATGCTCCACTAGCCCACTTCTTGACAATCACACCCAGTCATACCATCTTTTTATCATCCCAAACAAGTGATTATCAAAATTACTAGCCATGAAAAATCTAACCAAAACCCAAAAACTGATACCCTCACTTAGGTATTCACCATCCCCCCTTTAACTCAACCACTAGTATCAAAGTGACATCATGAACTCGAAAAAATCCCTGATATGGTTCTATTATCACGTTCCATTTAAAATTCACTAAAAATAATTAAAAATGAGAATCATGTGCTCATTATCACTATAGTGTGGTCCCCACCATAATATTTTTCATGAACCAGGCCGGGTGATCTGACCCGGTTTACGACATGGCCCAAAGGGCATTCCTGATCCCCACGGGCTGGCACAAGTGCCTGGGTATCAAACATTACATGGGAACGATTTACCCGAAATAAAAGATAGAAGAAAAACTAACCAGATAAATAAACTGAAACTAAAAATAGACAACCAAACGTGCCTTCAAACTATGAACAGGTTTAAAGTCTACAATTTTAACCAAAAACAAAAAAAAAGAAAAGACGATAGCAGAAACTAAAACTCATACTCAAACCTCCCAGCAAAAGAGAGGTCACATCAGCACCACTCTGTATGAAAAGACCAACTGCCACCTGAACCACCATCGCTGAGCACGAAGTCACAACCTGTAATGCAGAAGAAACAGAATCTACATACACTCAAGGGTGTATGTAGGGTGTGAGTTAAAATCCCAGTAGGATGCCACCGAGAAAAGGTTTCACGCATAATTATTAAAAGAAAGATACATTTGCAATTTAACAGAATAAAAAATAAATAAATAAGTGTTTAAATAATTTTAATGAAAACAGTTTTTAAGGGGAAACTTATCAAAAAAAGGAAAACAACTTAAATTAACTTACACACACACACGCACACCCACACATGCACACACACACCTAGACACATTCACACACATACACACACACACACAATTTTCTTGGTAACCCCAACGTCACACCGTGTGCCGACGGTGAGCAGAAAGCAAAGCAAGAGCACAATACATGGGAGAGACCCTAAAGATACTAGCAAGAAGTGGGACCCTAGAACCTCACGTCTCGGTGAACCATATCATACATTCCCGTGCACAAGCCACTGGTAGGGAAACACCTCCTACCATAGTGGTCTCCAGTCATCATCCAATGTTTAGTTAGTGTTGTAAGCATGAATCCCACTAAGTGAAACTGGGCCGAGGCCACTCCCGTATCACTAGCACGCTAGTCTAGTCCGCCCACCTAGCACCCAGGCTTCCCGTTTGTGCTCAAGTAATTTAAATTTCATGCCACATGTCATAATGATACACTCAAACCAAGCAAGACATCACGGACACCAAAATCCACCATTCGCACACACAGAAGCCATTTGAAATAATACGCACACTAGAATGTTCCAAAACTCAATCTGTATTTCTTACACGACCAATTAAAACAACCTTCATCCTTAATAACTATTTAATAAAACATTTAAGATTTTTAATAAAAAATTTTGAAGATCAGATCATGAATTTACACACAAAACCAACCAAACCTTCTTTCGTAACCAAACAGACACAACGCCACATCAAGAGTTCAATCCACACCACTTACACCGATTAAAAAGAAACCGTTTGAGTAGTTTAACACAAGTGCTAACAAACGATGCAATAAAGTTTTCACTAACGATAAATTTGATTTTATTTAAAATACCACTTTAGAACCAAACACATGACGTAATATTATCGAAACATGATTTGCACCAAAAATATCATTTAATTAAAAATTTAACAATTTATAAAACACTAAACCAGCTTGACATGGGTTTCTAGAAAATCACACTAATATCATAAAAACAAATTTAAAACAAATCAATGCATATGAGATCTCACGAGAATAAAATAAGACCACTTTGCACCCTGAAAACTAACTAAATAATATGCTGAATTAATTAAACACGCAAATAAATTCATCATACAATAATTATGAGCGGAACCACCTACCTCAGTGTGGAAGACTTCACAAAAATGGTGCGCAAGGATCGTCGCACACCAACCGCAACTCCGAAAAACCAAAATTGACCCTAAACCAAACAGTTGAACCAAAACACCAAGAATTAACTCAAAAATTTAATGCAAAACCCTCATTTCATGCCAAACACACCGCAAGAAGACCAAACACAACCCAAAACTTCAAATCAAAATCCCTAAAATCGGAACATAAACCTGATAAAGAAAACAACAAGAAGAAAAACTTAACCGGGGGGGGGGGGGGGTCAGAACCCTAGCCAAAAAAAGAGGGGAAAAAAAGTAAAAACAAAATAAATAAAAAGAAACTAATAATAAGAATAATAAAATTAACAAAAAAATAATTTTAATAAACTAAAATAAGAATAATAATAATATTCTCAAATAAAAATATTATTATTACCATTAAAACAATTAACTTTAATTGTATCTGACTCATATCATTTTATTTTCTCATTATTAATTCATTCCATTTAGTTAATTAGACATCGGCAGGTCCCCCGGTGTACCAGGAGAGGCCGCGCGGTTTCAGAAACGTGCCCCGCCCGAGGCCTCGCGGTCTCAATTTTCATTGTATTATCATATTATTATTCGTCGCATAATGCTCATCTTCCTTGAACATCGGGCATGTCATGCGGCGAGCTGGGCGAGGGCGCGTGACGACCTAGGCGAGGCCGCACGGCTTCGACCGCGGTGCGCTAGATGCAACCAAGGGAAAAACATCCGTTTTTAAATAAGAACTCAAACAAATTTAATTCGGGCCTTGTCCCGAGCCACCTGATTCCCAATAAAAACAATAAAATAAATAATATAAAAAGGATGAGTGTGACAATTCTCCCCACCATAAAGCTTTCCGTCCCCGGAAATCCACAACCAGAACCAAACCCCACAGCAGAAAACCACACTCCCTTTAGATTGAAAGGAGATCCCCACAAACATCATGCAAAGAGAGGCAAAAACATCGTGCTCAGAGAGAGTGACTCAAGAAAACTTCAAGAAACTCATATAAAGACTTTTTGATATGTGTCTCCCGCATCAAAGAGTTGAAAAACCTCCAGTTGATAGTTTAAAAAAAAAGCCCTCGCACCCGCAGAAATCCACTTTACAAGCCGAAATACCTCAAGCACTATTAAACGAAAACCACACCATTTGGTTAGAATGAACAAATAAGGTCAAAACACGTCCACGAAACACTCTTATCACTTATCACCAAGCTATATTTAAAAATAGAAGAAAAATATCAACATGGGGAGGCCCGAGGGGCTCCCCGCCATTAGGAACTCACTGACGCTCGAGACGAGACTAGAAAACCAACATGGGGAGGTCCGAGTGGACTCCCCACCAATAAGGAAAGGCTAACACCGATTTATTCCAGAGAACTTTGTACGATACCCATCGTGGGTCTCGCCGCCACTAGAACGAACAAAGGATACAAAACTTTGAGAAATTCTTGATGGTGACCAAACACCCCACCACAAGAGGCGGGGAGGGAGGGGTCCGACTACCGGGGCGTCAGAAGCATGACCCAAGAAAAACCAGCATTTCCACATTCCTGGATGAGAATTATTCCGATTTGAGATAGATTTACTCAACGAACTCCCATAAGGACCACTAAAGCGATTACATCTAATGGGACACAACCCTCAAGAATTTAAGGCAACGAGACGAACACGCCTCCACATGGTCGCGAAAACCTTACGCAACCAGATGGTTCATTCAAAACGGAACAACCATAGAAAAAAATTTAACCTGCTTTCACTTTCCACACTGATGACAGAAATAAAGTCGAGGTCCCATATACTCCTGGGGTTCCTGACTATGTGCCATCTTCACTCCGAGGCCTATGGCTGGAGCCCTGATGTTTGAAGCATCTCCTGCCTCACAATTAGGTATGGAAGACTCCTGAGCAGAGCTCCTCCTTTTGGTGTCACACACAACCACACTACCACCGAGACAACACCAGCAAACACAACACATTACGACATCCAACTAATCATAAACGGAACATTCACTAACACCAGAGCAGAAATGGGGCATGCGCATCACCCTTTTTCACGCTGAATGAGAACACGACACCACAAATCGTCATCTGAATATGACCATTACTGTTAATAGGAATATTATTCGGAGAGGGACTTCAAATTGAGTCTTAAACAACATGTGATTCCTGCAATTGACCGTAGCATCCCCAAGTGACTGGGCCTACCACACTAGTGGCCTAACGTAGAACCTTTCTTAAACGAAAACAACAAAGGACCAAAGGTTATTTAGAATAGTGGCCCGCACCGACCACCCCATGATGCTTCCACATTTCCCCACTAGGATATCCTCCACCGTTTCCAAACAGAACTTTCAAATTAATGAGGTCAAACTTCACCTTTGACAATCAAAGAGAACTCACACTGCAAGACGTCACCGAACATGACCCTCACAACCGATGAAAATACTACAAAGCCCTTCAAGACTCTGGTCAACACTGAAAATTCTGAACCGCCTTCACCCTTCCCCGCTGGATTTCCTTTCGCCATTTCCAGGGGAAACCTTCAAACACAACGACGTCAAACTTCATACTGACGAGTCAAGACGCTCAAAAGACCAGAACTCCCTTCAACTCCCATCGCTTCTGTCACCCCGCTGCGAGAGGATCCGCTTAGTTGTAAAATGAGAGGTGGGTTCAATTCTATAATTCAAGAAGAGATTCCTCTGATCAATTGGAGCGTCGGCCAACGGCGATTTTCCTGTGGCCACACTTTAATCCCATGTCAATGCTTTATGGGGGGGCATACAATAGTCAAGAAGGAAAACCATGGACCCAACCGAACTGGTCCAATGGTCAAGGCATACCACAAGCGAACACCAAACGTGCAGGGGGAACCACTGCAATGGCTCCCTGATGTATTCTTCAAAAGAGACCATCAACCACATGCTTTCACACCAACTGACTAACAAGAATTCAGACTCAAGACACAAATCAGTCAAAAAGGATTCTCAGCTCAAAAAGTCTCACATCCAACCTTTCAAAAAAATACAAGGACCCACCACACAATCACTGGTTATTTAAAAACACCAAAGTTTTCCTTTAATAAAACATTTTGAAAATAAGCAAAGTCAGTGGGTTGCACAAACACCAATGGTGTCCCATGGGCCTCGCACATGCATGTTCACGTGCCACACTAGCACCCACCTCATGTCCATTCAGGCACTCATCCGCTTGTTCCATTAACCCTTTCTCTTTCCATATACACTCATGCATGTGGTTGTCCATGATAACACCAAGGATAAAAACCAATGCTTTCCATTTTTTTTTTCAAAACCAAAACATCAAACCCACACTTTCCAAACCTTTCACATCATTTTTATTTTTAAAGCACTTTATTTTAAAACATTTTCGAAGAACAAATCATTTTTACTTAAAAACCAAATTCTCACAATTCCAAAACAAAGAGACGAGAAGCAAATCAGGAGGAAACTAGGGTCAGCAGGTGATTGGAACAAATGGTTGGAGGCCATATGCCGATCATGCCACTGGCCATAGAGAGTATTTTAGGACAGTGTCCCCAGCTCCACAAGGCTTTCCAGACCTTGCGAGCCCACTAAGACCAATAACCCTACTCCCTTTTCATTTCCCCAAGATGAGATTAACCACAAGAACCAAGGACTCAGAAAAAACTCAACTTACGCTGGTAACTCAATTCACACCACGAGGTGTGCTGGCCAAGCACATTGCTTGTAGCTGGAATGCTAAGTTCCAAAAACCTTAATTTTGGTCTACTCTGACTCTGTCTCAAAAGAAAACGACCCAAGAGATCAAACCTTTCCCTCCGATACCATTTTGTCATGAACCAGGTCGGGTGATCCGACCCGGTTTGCGACATGTCCCGAAAGGCCTTCCCGATCCCCACGGGCTGGAACAAGTGCCTGGGTATCAAACATTACATGGGAGCGATTTACCCAAAATAAAAGACAGAAGAACAACTAACCAGATAAATAAACTAAAACTATAAATAGACAACCAAATGTGCCTTTAAACTATGAACAGGTTTAAAGTCTACAATTCGAACCAAAAAAAAAAGAAAATATGACAGCGGAAACTAAAACTCATACTCAAACCTCCTGGCAAAAGAGAGGTCACATCAGTACCACTCTGCATGAAAAGACCAACTGCCACCTGAACCACCATCGCTGAGCACGAAGTCACAACCTGTAATGCAGAAGAAACAGAATCTACATACACCCAAGGGTGTATGTAGGGTGTGAGTTAAAAGCCCAGTAGGATTCCACCGAGAAAAGGTTCCACGCATAATTATTAAAATACAAATACATTTGAAATTTAACAGAAAAAAAATTGTTTAAATAATTTTAATGAAAATGATTTTTAAGGGGAAAATTATCAAAAAAAGGAAAACAACTTAAATTAACTTACACACACACATGCACTCCCACACATGCACACACACACCCAGACGCATTCACACACGTACACATGAACACACACTTTTCTTGGTAACCCCAACATCACACCATGTGCCGACGGTGAGAAGAAAGCAAAGGAAGAGCACAATACATGGTAGAGACCCTAAAGATACTAGTGAGAAGTGGGACCCTAGAACCTCACGTCTCGGTGAACCATATCATAAATTCCCATGCACGAGCCACTGGTAGGGAAACACCTCCTACCATAGTGGTCTCCAGTCATCATCCAATGTTTAGTTAGTATTGTAAGCGTCAATCCCGCTAAGTGAAACTGGGCCGAGGCCACTCCTGTATCACTAGCACGCTAGTCTAGTCCGCCCACCTAGCACCCAGGCTTCCCGTTTGTGCTCAAGTAATTCAAAGTTCATGCCACATGTCATAATCATACACTCAAACCAAGAAATACATCACGGACACCAACCCCACCATTTTCACACGCAGAAGCCATTTGAAATAATACGCACACTAGAATGTTCCAAAACTCAATCTGCATTTCTTACATGACCAATTAAAACAACTTGCATCATTAATAACTATTTAATAAAACATTTAAGATTTTTAATAAACAAATTTTGAAGAGCAGAGCATGAATTTACACACAAAACCAACCAAACATTCTTTCATAACCAAACACACACAACACCACATCAAGAGTTCAATCCACACCACTTACACCGATTAAAAAGAAACCGTTTGAGTAGTTTAACACAAGTGTTAACAAACGATACAATAATGTCTTCACTAATGATAAATTTTATTTTATTTAAAATGACACTTTAGAAACAAACAAATGACGTAATATTATCGAAGCATGATTTTCACTACAAATATCATTTAATTAAAAATTTAAAAATTTATAAAACACTAAACCAGCTTGACATGGTTTTCCAGAAAATCACAATAATATCACAAAAACACATTAATAACAAATCAATGCATATGAGATCTCAAGAGAATAAAATAAGACCACTTCGCACCCTGTAAACTAACTAAATAATATGCTGAATTAATTAAACACGCAAATAAATTCATCAGACAATAATTATGAGCGGAACCACCTACCTCGGTGTGGAAGACTTCAGAAAAATGGTGCGCAAGGATCGTCACACACCAACCGCAACTTCAACAAACCAAAATTGACCCTAAACCAAACAGTTGAACCAAAAAACCAAGAATTAACTCAAAAATTTAATGAAAAACCCTCATTGCATGCCAAACACACCGTAAGAAGACCAAAAACCACCCAAAACTTCAAATCAAAAGCCCTAAAATCGGAACATAAACCTGCCAAAGAAAAAAACAAGAAGAAAAACTTAACCGAGGGGGGGGGGGGGGTCCAAACCCTAGCCAAAAAAAGAGGGGAAAAAAGTAAAAACAAAATAAATAAAAAGAAACTAATAATAACAATAATAAAATTAACAAAACAAAATAATTGTAATAAACTAAAATAGGAATAATAATAATAATAATAATAATAATAATATTCTCAAATAAAAATATTATTATTACCATTAAAACAATTAACTTTAATTGTATATGACTCTTATCATTTTATTTTCTCATTATTAATTCATTCCATTTAGTTAATTAGACATCGGCAGGTCCCCCAGTGTACCAGGAGAGGCCGCATGATTTCCAAAACGTGCCCTGCCCGAGGCCACGTGGTCTCAATTTTCATTGTATTATCATATTATTATTCGTCGCATAATGATCATCTACCTTGAACATCGGGCAGGTCATGCGGTGAGCTGGGCGAGGTCGTGCGATGCCCCAGGCGAGGCCGCGCGGCTTCGACCGCGGTGCGCCAGACGCAACCAAGGGAAAAACATCCGTTTTTAAATAAGAAATCAAACAAATTTAATTTGGGCCTCGACCCGAGCCACCTGATTCCCAATAAAAACAATAAAATAAATAATATAAAAACGACAAGTGTGACAATATTTCCTGATCAAATGACACCTATGTTTGAAAACATTGGAAAAAACACTATCATATACTCTCATTCCTAGTTATAAACTAAACCAAATGAGTATTCATCACCCAAAACATGGTCTTGAATGCTATATTCGAATGCAAATCCCCAACCAGAACCCTGAATAACATTTTTTGAATACCCATGGACATTCACAGTGCAGTTCTTAACCTACCGCATCGAATACCATTCAAAACAGTCAGTTAGAGATCCTTCGGTTAAACCATCACAAAAACACTCAACTTACACCACTGATGCACCATCAAGTTACTAAATCGTGATACCTTGATCATAAAGGAATATAATGTTCATCTAGACACACAATGAGGTCTAACCCTGACCCTCAGTGTGATCCTATGCTTTAATTATCAACCACCCAAACTATTCACCATTCCCTCACCTGATCATCGATGTGCAACCCAAAAAGTTCTATTTGGGTCACATCATTTCATACAAAGCCTAAAAAACCCACTTATACTCCAACCAACATCACATAAAGACCACCTCAATAATTTCTAAAGAAATTTAGATTACATCAAAACTTTACGATCATCGATATCTGGTTCCATCATGGGCTAAGGTCTAATCTCATGACTGATTCATAGAATTAAAACCCCTTATAATCACGAGGGATTCACATCCACAACTGACATGATTCTTTATACCATAAGATCATCCTTTCCATCACTCTACTGGATCAAAACCCCAATATTAGTAGTTGAAATTTCATCCATCACCAAACACAATGGTTAGACAGGGCCATCCCAATTATACCTAATTCCCACTCGAGAAATAAAATGTTTCTCATTCCTGGATCATGGAGCACCATCCTCAGTTATTTTTGAAATTCATTTGAAGTGAGAGTCACACCCTCCAACAGCTTATGGTGGGATCCTCACCACATAGATTCACTATATACCTCTTAAAGAGAAAAACATGATTAGGTTCCATTTTCCAAGGAATGTGTGCTACTCCTTTTAATCCATTCTCACATGTTAACCATTAATGCTAATATCATGGGTGAATCTTGGATTGACAATTTCACTGCATCTTGGTCTATCTTTTGATGTCATCCCTTAACACTAGGACATCACAATTTTCATCACAAGCTTTGGGCCATCAACCCAAAAGAATCTACTCATTCCTGATCACATCACCCAAGAGAGTCTTGACCCTAAAAACCCATCAATTATCCATGTCTCTCTATAAATAGTTTATAAAACACTTATCATCATGGTACTACCACCACCAGATCACTTGAAATTTTCCAAAACTTAAATGATTCCTAACAAAAATATACACGTCCTATTCCACCGATCCAGGTAAAATAGTCTTAGTGCATACCGAATAGAATTCATTATAAAACAATGGTTTCTCACTCTCACACCACATAATATTATCAAAACCTAAGGGTCACATGCTCTACTATGATCAATTCATAGGACCTAACTTATCATCCTGTGAGCCCAACATCACTAATCTTAGGATCACATGCTTGATCAAGAAACTAACCATGCTTACAAAATGTCACATTAACTAACTATTGGTATCATATATAATCTCTTATAAAAGTCATGAAACCTTACACATGCCAAGGTAAAGTGAAAAACTACCCATCATCCCAAGTGTTATTTCCAAAACCCAAGGCATTTACCTACATGGCCATTTCATATGAAAATCACATTCAAAATCCATAGGATCACACATTTGAATAATATTTACTTTCAAAACTAGCCTAGATACAAGGTACTAGCACTCTAGGTGCTTAATTATGACTAAAAAAACTCACTATCACCAAAAAAGCATTCATATAATACAAATAATTTAAACATTCCTCACACATCTAAAGGAATTCCATAAAATCATTTCAACCCACTCATGGTCACCACCACTCACATCAACATCCTTAAGGAATTTTTCCTTACCTAAGACACATAACCCAAATTAATTCCTAAACTCAGAACTTAAATAAAGCATTCACCCATGTATCTACCTATATGGTACTCATAGAGTTTGGCTATCCCCTATCACATGGAACTGAATCACTAAATCCGAATCACTCTCTAGGTTCACTAGGTCTACCAATTATCCCCTCAACCAATACTTATAGGGGTCACCAGTCATGGGATAACACTCATCCTCATGTCACTGTTACACAACATCTAACATGTCCAAAACCCACCTCCATTTCAAACTCAAAAGGAGGTCATCAATGTATAAAAAGTTACTACTTGACACACCACACATCACTGAGGTTTAATAATCATAGGATCTATTTTTAGCCCAACCACCCTCACTAGGGCTAGTCACAAGAACCTATATAAGGTCACACTACCCACATAAGGTACACCTCAACAAATCTCATAGGGATCTAGTAACTTGGGTGATCACAATATCCCCAATGACCTATAAATAGGCCAAAGCACATATATAAGGGTTCCAAGTCACCATGGTCAATAAGAATTTCCATCATTATTATTGGATTTTAATTATTCTATAGTCCATAGAGTTCACATTTTAATAGGATTCATGATCTTTGATTTCCATAATTTTCACTTAGTCCTTCTAGGGTCTACCAAGATTTTCACATTTCTAAGTCTTGAATAAATAGGGTTTAATTTACAATCTATAAAGGAAAATTCCTAATAGTTTTCTTACTAGAACTATATTTTACCAATGACATCATTTAATAATTAATTATATATTTCCAAAAGTCACACTTTATTTATATTTAGAATCTAACAAGTTTTCAAGTTTCCAAGATTTGATTAAATAAAGTGTAATTCAAAATCTACAAGGGAAAACAACTTAAAGATTTCTTACTAGAATCTTATTTAACCAAGAAAATAATTTTAAATCTATTTTATATATTCTTAATTATCAAAGAATTATCCCGAGAATCAGTCAAGTAAATGAAATCATAGACTTATATGGAAAACACTATATAAGATGATTTTTAAACTTTAAAGAACCAACCCTCTTTTTTATAAATAATTCACCATAAGATAAAGGAAGATATAAATTATACAAATAAAATCATAGGATAATATAAACCTTAGAAAATAGTCATATAAATCATAGGAAATATATGAATGATATATAAATCCTACATTCCTAGCATGATGCATGAGTACACACACCCTATATTTATATACTAGTCCAAGAAGAAAAATCCAATAAACAATGACCTCATAAATCAATTGAATCACTCAAGGTGAAACCAAATCAATAGTAAAAAAGAAAATTCCAAGAACATTAAATATTATCCCTAGAAAGTTGGGTTTCCATTGTACATGGGTTGATCACTCCCTAGCATGAGATCATTACCAATTTATAACACATTCCTAGTCTCTTTCCTACCATTACAAAGTAGTAATACAAGGGAAAATGATCTGATACCATTTCATTATGCCTCACTGCCCCCATACCACTAAATAGTGCTAGATCGACGATCATTAAATGACCTTAGACGTGCCTTCCAATATCCCATAGGCTGTTAAATAATAGTGAGGGTCTATGAGAATACTATGGGGAGACTATACCCTCTGATCAGAGTGGCACTAGTAGCTAAAATAGAATAAAACATATAAACCATACCAAATTGAAATAAAAAATTAGACAAGGAAAGTAAAAAAATAACTAAAGTGTCTAATTTTATAATAATGGAATATGTAAGACATGACTCAACAAATCCACCAAGGGAGGATCATATATATAGGATAAAGAAAGAAAAAAATAAACTGAAATTATAACTCAACACCAACTGGTCCCGATTATAAACGAGTACTAACATCCATACTTTTATCTATCATACCATGGAAAACTAAAGTAATCATCAACATTGAGCACTTACCCATACTTGAACTTGCAACCAGATAGTATTCTGATCAGGTACCTAAGTGCCATGATTATATGAGTAGGGTGAGAGTACAAATCATTAGGCCACCTCCAATGGTATCCATAAAATAACTAGTCTACATAACAAGTGTATGAAAAAGTGTAACAACTACGACTCTAGTAACTCAGAACCAACGTCTAATTTAATAAATTAGCATAGATAAAAGAGGTAAAATCCCAAAGGTCCAATCATTTTATTAGTTTTGGAGAATTATATACATACATGATGCCCATTTTACATTGGTAATATAAAATAAAACATAGTAATGGAAAACATTTAGAATACTTGAACTCATTCAAAAAATTCTTCTTCATATCTTGAAGAAATGACACAAAATAAGGGTGATCTCAAATGCTTAGTAAGGGTTACATACAATATAATTTATCATGAATCAATAAGGAATAACCAATAAGGAAAGATAAATAAATGAAAACAAATTCTATTTAATTACTTGACTATCATGATTATATAATTCATAGTCAATATGGTAAGGTAAATAACTGAAAAAGATGCCAATTAATCAATAAATTGAGAATGAAATGTATCTAAAGATAATTTTAATGAGAAAATATCATGTAAAATAATAATAATTGAGTTATTAATAAATTAAATTCTTAATTATTAGATGTTATGATCTCAAGCATCATGATACCTATACCCTCAAGACCTTTCATAAGATAGTTTAAAACTATGGGTAAAAACCCATTTAATTTGGCCAACTGATTCATCTCATGAGACATGTTGATGCATTGAAGGGATATATAATTCCATGACCCACCCATCACTAAATTTCCAAATCATTTCTCATATACTGAATAATCAATTTAATTCATGAATAACATTCCTTATCATTAAATATTTGTATTGATAAAAGAATACATATTTATCAATATTTCCCAAGTTAATAAAATAACTCTCAAAGTAAACACTATATGTATAAATGGAATATGGTTTAAAAAATAATCATATACATGGTACAAAGAATATAAATATTTAATATAAATGTAATTTTTAATGAAAAATAATCCCAAGAAATTGATTCTGCCAATATAAAGTTGACAATCACAAAAATTAATCAAGAATTGAGAGGTGACCATTAGTTCCTTAGGAATATAGGTTTTTCAATAAAATCATGTTCTTTAGAAGAATATAGGGTATATAAGTGAGATATTAAGATAATATTTCATAAAATAGTTTTTTTAAAACCATTTAAAATGTGTAGAAGAAGCTATATTTAGTAAAATGGTTACATCGATGGGGAAGTCTGTTATTTCTGTATACATTAAAAAAACATTCATTTTGAATTTTTATTAAAAACAAACTATTTAAAAAATAGTAGAAATATCACTTTCAAAACCATTTTTAAAATTCAAGGATAAATTAAAATATCCTTAATAAATCATTTTATAAAATAAAATGACTTTTGTAAAACAAATTTTGAAAACATGGATATAGAATAAAAATATATCCGATTTAAAGGGAAAGAAAATCAGGTTTTATTTTAAAAATTTATTTTCTTGATATAATTACCAAAGAGGGGAAAATTTATAAGAAAATATAGAAAATACTTAAATATCCAAGGTATAAGAAAATTATTGGATCTTTTAAATGATAAATGATAAGATTCCATTAACAAGAGTAAAAGAAATACTAAAAGAAAGTGATATTATAAAATAGATTCTTACCTCTTTTGTAACTTTCAAATTGTAACCCCTTGAAATAGTAAACTTGAATTGAAATATTGAACATCATGAATAAATAAGCATTAATTTTAAATACATCAAAGGGTTATTATATACACAACATAAAATTGAATAGGTTTATATTAACAAATATGTCTCAATGAAATGGAAATTTAGAATAAATCCCTTGCCTCACACTTCCCTTTAGTTAAGAACTAATTAAAATACTATATAGTGTTTTAAAATGTGTTAATAACTTATAAAGTAACTATATTAATATTTATAATTTCATATATAATCCTTCACAACTGAAAATGTAGCATATACCAATTGTTTAAAAGCATTGGGATAGGCCTTGAAACCATTGGGATATCCTATACCAACATTTTCAACAACCATTGGCATGTTTACTGTTGGAATATCCCTATCCCAATAGTTTATAGTAAACTATTGCAATAGGCTAGTTGAAATTTAAATTAGTCAATGGTTTAGTGTAAACCATTAGAATAGATATATATCAATGATTACAAACCATTGGGATATATTTAAAGAAACTATTTGAACTATTGGGATATAGATATCCTAACAGTTTTAAACCATTGGGAATAACCTATGCTAAAAATTCTATATAAACCGTTGGAAAAGGATGGAAGGAATCCATCCCAACAATTTTCAAACTATTGGGAAACATAGTTGTTGGAATGAAACTATCCCAATGGTTTGAAACCATTGGTATATTCCTTTTTCAAGGCTTGATACATACCCCCCACACTACAACATCCTTGGTATACACTGCCCCAACACTTCCGACACTGCAATATCCTTGGTATACCCTCCCACCCAGCCTACACTGCCCACGCTGCAGCACTGCCCACTCCAGTGCAACATCCCCCAGTCCACTGCAACATCCCACCACTCCACACTCCTCTAAAACATCTCCCACTCCACTGTAACATTCCCCACTCCACAACACTTTTCTTCCCACACATCCCACCTGCAATAAAACACACACAACACTCCAGTTCCCACACTCCTACAATAAAAAAACACAACAAGAAGCATCCCACCTAGGAAATGAGTGGATTTTTATGAATAAATAGATACTACATTCCTCCCTATATTGACTTTATATCCCATATCATTGAACTAGAGACTCCAAAAAAGTAATCTACCATGATTTCTAATTCAGTTTGTTGTGAAATATGATGTATAGAAGTGATACAAACAGGTCAAGTAGTGTGTACTGTGATGCATGTACATAGGGAAAATAGTGTGTACTAGATGTGTGTAATGTGATATATACAATCCATACAATGTACTTTAAAGCATAATAGGAGGTTATGATAGAATCAAAGGCCAAATAGTTTGTATTGGGAAATACACAGGCTTAGAAGACTACCATGCTTTCTAATTTAGGCCAAAAAATGTGTAAGGGGAAATAAAGAATCCAATGATAATGATTTTATCACCCCTACAACCCAAAAATCACATTCTAGTAGAAGGAATAAGGTTCCCTATAGTAGAAACTATAGTCAATAAAGAAAAAACCACATCTAATTTCTTATTATTGTCTAATGAGTGTTTTTTTATGAATAACTAGATACTCCATTCCTCCCTAAATTAAATTTAAATCATGGATCACTGAATAAAAGACTCCATACTAGTAATCTTCCATTATTTCTAATTCAACTGGCTCTGTATCGAGTTATAGAAGAGTGATATACACAAGACAATAAATGTTCATTATGATTCATGTACATAGGCTAAGATATGTGTACAATAAGTATGGAATGTGATATATATAGGCCAAAAACATACTTAAAAATAGAATATGAGCTTGTGATAGAATCAGAGGCTAAGAAACATGTACTGGGAAATACACATGCCCAACATAATACTATAATTTCTATTTCGGGCCAAGGAGTGTGTACTGAAAAATAAGTAGGCCAATGATAGAGCATGTGGAACTCTTATAGAATGTAAAGAACATTATAGAAGGGGGAATCATGGTCACTACAGAAGAAATTATATCCTAGAAATAAATAATAACAACTTGGTTTTTATGGTCCCCATAGATATTTCTTAGTGGTCCCATGTGAGGAATAGTGGGAGGCGAGGTTGTTAAAAAGGGAGGGTTTGAGAGAGTAGGGGTGAAATTACTCTAAAGTAATCAACTAGTTTTCTAGGACAGGATAGAAGAAAGGTCTCTTGTGTATTTATCTCATCATAAATTCCTATTCTCCCTCTTTTTAGGTGATAAATTTAGGGGAACTATTTCTGTTAAAGAGCCAAATCTGAGCTAAAATAGCAACCAAGTTGCTTTCACCATTGTTGAAGACTTTATGGAATTTATAGACCTTTTATAGAGAATAAGGCTATATATATCCCTTATGTAAAAGTATCATATACAGACCTTGTTATTGAATTCCAAGGAGGATATAAAAGAAACAATTTCATATACATAATGTGAATCCATAAAACCTTTATGACTCTGGGTATCATAGAAAATTATATGTTACCTCAAAAAAGACCTAAGATACCTCAAGATAAAGTGTATTTTTTTAGTTGTTTGAATAAGAATATCAAATAAATAATTCTGTCTCTATCTCTTATGAATTAGGAATGGAAGTATCAAAAGACAATTTAAGGAATAGACAAAGGAACTAGGAAAATTAGGCAAGTAAAAATATGAAGTAATAGAAGGATCAACCACTTCCTGAAATTGAAAAAAGTGGAAAGTGTAGATCTATAGAATATATTTATAGAAATCCTTTTGATAATTTAAGTACAAGATGTAGAGAGTATAAAAAGATAAAAATTGTTAAAGACTTCTACTCTCATATTATAAATTATTTGAATAATTTTTCTATTGATGTCATAGATTATATAATTGGTTTTTTCATGGAATTATTTGATGAAAAATCACTGCTAGGGGAAGAATTTCACCAAATTGATCCCAAAAGGGTGGTGAATCTAACTAGAAATGGAAAGGATGACAAGAATATTATTCCTGATATATTGATCTTATAAGAAAAAAAGTTTTATAGGAAACTGCTAGTGTTATTAAAGATTTTGAAGCTTTTCCATATATCTTTGGTATAATAGGTCACCAGAGAAGAGATTATAAAAAAACACAAGTAAACCCAAACCATGTATCTGTAGTATGACATGTTAAGTAAATAAGAAAAAACCAAAAAAGGATCCAATGTATTAGTAATCCAATATAAAACTATTATCATTCATCCCAAGATATACAAGCACATTAAATGAATGCAATGAAATTTTAGAAAAAATGATTTCATGTAAGATTTGGATTTTAGTTGAGTTTTTTTTGTTATGTCATTATTTTCATTGGTTTAGAGGATAGAACCCGAGAGATGCATGAAGGTTTAGTGGAGAGAACCTAAGAGAACATGTAATAGATGCATGAAGGTTTATAGGAGATGCATGAAGGTTTAGAGGAGAGAACCTAAGAGAACAAGTAATAGATGAATGAAGGTTTAGAGAAGAGAACCTAGGAGAAAAAGTCATTCACATTTATGATATCTACCCTCAAGTTAAGTTATCATTCTTCTACTAGAGGCTGTGCTGGGGAGTGGAAATTGAAGGGTATTAGAAAAGGTGCAGATAGTGTTTTTAATGATTCCAGTGTTATAGTATATTCTGTACATAAAGATTTAGGCCATGTGTGAATGAATATGACTATTTGTGAGGCTAGGTAGAATCAGAGCAGAGTGGACCTTTGGGCACCTTCATATGAAGCTGGTGGATCTGATGCTGTCAGTTGTGTCTAGAAGGAGAAGGTGAGGATTGAGAAGATAAATTATATCTTAAGTAAGTAATGAAGATACATAAGGTTCTAGGATATATTTCTTGTAAGAGGTTGGTGTTTCACTTGTTGGGGGTGGTTTTCATTTTGATTCTCTGGTTGGCACTAAAGAAGAAGTGCAATTGCAGATTAATGGTATATAAAATTTTGGTCCTTCCTTTGATTTTGTGGGACAAATGAATGAATTTGATGAGGTTGTCGATACGCCTTCTTTACCCATTGAAGATAATGTGGATAATTAATTTTTTTTAGCAATCACAAGGTGAAAATCCTGATTGTTAAATCTCAAGGATTTGTGATTTATCAATCGAAGGTCTCATAAAAACTACTCGGGTATGCAACATACTATGGTAAAAAATATTAGTTTCTAGAGAAAATAAATCCATAAAAATTTGATTCTACAAATCTATCAGATGATATCCTAACAATAAATGTTTATTGTGGTGTGAAAGGTAATGTAATTCTGAAAAAATATAAAAGAACAATTTTGTGTAGAACAACAAGAATCCATGTTAAAATCCCTATGAAGTTGAGAATGATAAGATAAGGTTCATAATAGTTGGTCTAGATTAAATGTAAATGTATTAGAATATAGAGATAGAAAAATTAATCTATTGTGCTGATGGAATGATGATAGTTTCACTTTAGGGTCCTATTCATACCATAGGTCTTAGTTATTTTCATAAATAAAATGCCCAATCTCTTAAGATATCTATAGAACACTTGTATGCCTCAGGGGATTTGAAGGAGAAGCATGTGCATGGAAATTTAAAACACATAGGAAGTTATAATTTACTACAAAACAAGATGCTTAAACAGTAAGGATCTCCATATCATGAGTTCCTTAGAGTTGTTTACTCTTAGATTATCTGATGTTAAATTCATTTTTTCTAATAGTACATGTGATAAAATTAATTATGAACTTGTTTGAACTTAGAAGATAAGTCAGTGGAACTCATCCATGAAAAAAGAATAAATAAATATGACAGTAGTACAACTACCCACAATGAAATTCCAGGCTTGAGTTGCATCAAGAAATTAGAAATAGTTTTCGAGATAGACATACTATCAATATGCAATGAATTTTTTTCAATTATTCTTCTGGTGTTGTGTGGTGTTTGGAAATAAATCCTAATATTGTTGGGTAAACATATCATTACTAGTTGAGAGTCATGTAAAAAGTGAATATTTACTAATTATATGAGGATAAATTCATAGAGAAGAAAAATTGTTTCCCAAAATTCATTAAATATTCCAAAAAATATCATATTTGGATGCTTGAAAGAATTTTGTGGAAGATGTGCACTAGAGTTTCATAGAATACAGGAATATGTGAATATCCTAAAAATAAATGTTTACTATGGTTTTAAAGGTAATGTAATTCTATAAAAATATAAAAGAAATATTTTATTGAGAATAACAAGAATCCAAGTTAAAATCCCCATGAATTTGAGAATTCCTAGATAATGTTCTTAATAGTTTTTCTTGCTCAATTGTAAATGTATCAGAATATAGGGAAATAAAAAATAATATATTCTTCTGATGGAATGAAATTGATTTCACAAGAATAGATCCAAGATAATGAGGGGTTGTCCAAAAGTGATAATCTAAATATTCATGAAAATTTTTATAGAATATGTGAACAAGATGGATATTATATGAAAATATGTGGGACGATTATACCAATGAAAGTAGAATTAATGATAAAGGTGACACTGGTATCAAAAAATTCAGTCCCCTTAATGGATTTTATGAATAATAAAATTCTACACAATCAGAATAAAATGATCATTCAATCTATATATATTGATGACAATAATATGTTTATGAATAATTCATTCCATACTGAGATCGAATGGAATGAGGGGTTTAGGTTGAGAGGGAAATCTTAGCCTTTTTGTTTCAATTAGGGAAGTAAGTGGTTCCTAATCATTCAATATTTTTTTTATTTCTACTAACATGTAAGAAATTAATTAATTTATGCAAAGGATTTTTTAGAAGAGTGTTGAATATATTGTATAGAAAAGAAGGTGGAAATCATGGAATTCCCGAAAAAAGTATGATAAATAGGGAATGAGTCCCTTGAGGGGGGATATGAAGAAACTCTACCAAATTACCATTATATAGTGTATTTAGAAATTTTGGATAGCTTTATTAAATTAGAGAATAAGGTAATATAATCACACTTATTTCCATTTTTTTGATTATATGAAATATTTTTATAAAGGGGGAGTGTTTTCTGATGAGAGGAAAGGGAAGTTTGACATCATGCACTTGATCTTTCGGTGTGTTTGTTGGTATGAGAGAAAAGGGAATTTTGGGCCTATTTACTGGTTGAGACTCAAAACTTGTTGCTATCCCTTGGAATATTAAAGATGAAATTAGTGAGTTTTCTTGAATGAAATTTAGTATGTGACAAATTTTTTTCAATTTTTTGGGAAAGAGTTTGGAGTTAGAAATAAAATTTTGGCATGGCCCATCCGTATGTCGAACGTCCACACCGAAGGAAAAGAAGATAAATAGAAGCAACATGGTATAAAGGGGAACAAAAATAAAACATAGTAATCAATCTCTCCACTACCCCAATATCCCTTCCCTACAAAGAAAATTGTGTAGCCGCCTCCAGTGCCCTTCTGGACCCCTTTGCAGATTATAACTACCCTCCGTCCATAGAAAGCAGTAAAAGTCCTAAGTGGCCAATGTGATAAATAAAATAAAATAAAAACTAAAATAAAACATACCAATCTCCTGTGACTATACATGTCACTGCATAACATATAAGAACCACAAAAACCCATGGGTCAAATCATATTCCGGCAAGCAAGGGGAAATAGATCCAAGTTTAAAAATGATACTATCAAATATTAAATTCCTATTAATTAACAATTACTCTTCCTATTAATGGTATATAATCTTTTTGGATCAAGTTTAAACTTATTTTGGTTTTTTTCAATACAATTTTGTTTGGGACATTTCCATTGGATTTAGTTTGTCTTGTTTTTTTATATTATCATGGAAAATTTCATTCATTTGGGTTTTAGTCAAATTAGTTTGATTAAATTTGATTCATATCAGTTTGATTTAGTTCATTTTAGTTCATGTCAGTTAGGTTCATGAATCTTAAAACCAATTACAATAATTTGAGAATTGGGATAATATATAACTTTCCATAAATTTAACCTAATTTTTCATTATATAATCAACACACAAGGGAAGGTTCCCGTTATGTTTTTTATAAAAAAACATTATTAATGTAAAAGGAAACACACTTGGTTGAATGAAGTGTTAGGAAATTAATTCATCCAACATATCCATTAACTACATATTTTTATCTAGTGTAATCCTGTAATAGTTAATAGATATATGTAGAATACTTGGCACTAAATTTACAGGGGACTTTATCTCCATATCTTGTGGAAAACAAGTAAATTATGATAAAACATATAAAAACTCATATTCTATATAAGGATTTTCATCACATGAAAATGGCCACTCCAATTCAAAATAAAAAATGGATATCATCCTACCCAACAATATAATAGATGATTGGAATGACTATAACCTATGTTTGATTCTCCAAGAAAAACATGAGACCCCCCATCATAGGAAGTAATGTGGATTTTTTTTTAAAAAAAGTCAATCATGGAATTAATTGTAATGATACAATCCATATTAATAATTATATCCATTGGTTCCACATCTGGAGTAAAAAATACAAAGAAATGAAAGATATCATATAAGGAAAATCATAAGAGGGGAATATGAGACCTTTCTCTCTCCTTTTACCTAGAGGCATTGCAATTTAAATCACACAATTCCTGAAATCAATAAAATGATTTATCATGTACACAATATAGGTCTAAATAATATAATTAGTGGAAATATTTTAAAATAAAACACTATTTAATGATGAATCAATATTAATTATACCTCTCACTATTTTTGGACCCACATAATCTATCATTGGATTATCATATACCATGTGATGAAATTTCATACCTAATTCATGTGGATAGAACTTAAAAATTCACAATTTATCTAAAAATCCATCATATTCTCTTGGTATATAAAACCTCATACTACTATGCATAGTAGTATAAATTCAGAAAAAAACTCTACAATTGATCTTTGTAATTGTAAGAGCTTTAGATCTTCGATATCTTCATGCACAGATACATTTAGCACCCAACCTTTGAATATTAGTAACAAGTCAGTGTCCCTATAGTAGACACTGCAAAAATTTTATATAATGTTTTCTATTAAGGACCATAAGTGTTTTTTCCACCATGAGATTCATCCCTCTTCATCATTCCTTTAATGGAACCACTAAAACCTCCTATGTGAGTAGGAGGAAGTTTATTCTAACCTAACATGCAAGTTAGATTAATTTTATCCATCAAAGATATGTCCAAAACATATGTATACAATGAATGATTCAAAATAATTACATGAGACCAGATATATGATCAATAACCCAAAAAAACCACCATGATATTAACTTCTCAATCTATACTGCATTTGGTGATAAATGGGAATGTTCATAAAAACAATTTTCACTGTGAATCATTGTCCTCTACCATTGATTAAGGTAAAGGGACTCCATAGAAATAGCCAAATAAATTGGAAATAGTTAGTATTTATTGGTAAAAGTAATCTTAAGTAATTCTCACTTAATGAACTAATTTATAAATAGAAGAACTATCACTCCCCACCATCTCCAAAAAGGACCATAAAACTCGAATACATGTCACCGTACCTTAAAGTAAGATATCATCTCCTTGAAGCCAAAATTTTTAAAATATTGTACAACTATTCCAATACCTATTCAGGATCATTAACACCATATAATGATCATTATTTATACTGATGATATTATTATGAATGATATTTATTGTAATCCCTCTAAGTTACATCATGTACAACAAGCATATATGCATATAATGATCACGATTTATACTGATGATATTCTTATGAATGATATTTTTTGGCATCCCTCTAAGTTAAGTCATGTACAACCATCATAGATGTAGGTGAAATATATTATCCTAGAGAAAGATGACATTCATTCCAACGAATACATGTTTTAGGATGATCAGAGGGTTCGCTCACTATATTTCATCAATAACACTTTCAATTAATATTTTAGGACATCTTCTTGGGTGGATTGTATAATACAACATTAACATATAATAAATAAATATCTTTTAATATAATCAAGAGAGTCAAATCTATTATTCAAAACTCAACATGGGAACTCAAATATCATATAAATTCTTTAAAAAACACTAGAATATGATAAAAAAACTCCTTGGATAATTTTTTTTAAAAATAACTCTTTATATTTTAATGATCTTAATGACGCGTGATAAAAATTAACACCCTCATAACCAAGATTTTATGTCAAGAAAATCATGCCTCCTATATACCATGACACCAACAATTATTACGAATATCCTAGAAATTACATGGCCAACATTGATATAAATTTATCATGAATAGACCGACATAGCTTTCCTAAATGTCAACTAAAATGGTCTTGACACGATCTGAATAAGGATCTTGATTACTATGAAAAACAAATTAGATTACTCACCTAAATGGTACCTAATCTAATCCATACACAACCCAAAGGAATTTCCCAACCCCTTGGGTAAGACAAATTCTCATAGGTATTAAAAACATCCCTAGAAGAATTATTTATATTCTAGAACAACCAACAAAAAATAATTGAATATAAAACATAAATAATTATTATTCCAATGCAAAATACATGACTAAATATTTGATATTATAGATAATTTAATTAACTAAAAATATTGATTACAATTACAAAATATATATTATATCTCATAATAACATGTGTATCAAATAATCAACTAACCACCACCATCTCACATTGTCCTTATACAATGAACTGTTTCATCATTAAGGATGTGTTAGAGACATTGAATCAGTTATTGAGAATCTAGAACGGGTCACCCATACATTGGACATCCATGAAACATCAAATAAACGAAATTAAAAAATATAAATAAACCAAATGATATTAAAATAATTAAAATCAATTAAAAATTAAAAAATGAATCATAAAAATAAGATTAAATGAATTAGAATCAAACATACACTAGGCCAAGTTGATAAATATAATATCACATACCAAAACAGAATGAAAAAACAATTATACCCATATATCCATGCACAATATCACGTTTCAAACCATATCTCAACTCACCAATGGATAAAAAACATGAGATCATTATACCAAAGGATGAATCTTGAACATATACACATAGTATGAGATAAAAACACACAAAAATAGATATGCATGACGTAAAGTAGTCTTATTCATGCAATTAATACCTAATATAGATTTTTTTATGGACACACAAATCACTAAAAGACCCAAATTAAATTGGGACAAACAAAGGGGGAAGAATAAACAAACCTCAAATGATGGAAAATGGTGGCAGATGAACCAAGATGATTCAATCCATTTTTCCTTCGAAAATGGATACCAAATCAAATTAGAGGTGGACTTAAAAAAACTATGATATTCCCTAGAAACAAGGATCAAAGTTAGAATCAGCGAACCTAAAAACTCCTAGGGGTTTTTCTAATGAAAAATAGAAGTAGGATAGATTAAAACTCTAAGAAATTAAATAATTAAATAAGATGAATGCTTATCTTGAATTACCAACCAAGAACCCTTAATAAATTCTGGAGAAATAGCGGGAGGAGAGGGAGGAGAGAGAGTGGGACATCGTGTGGGGTGTTCATCCATGGGGGGTCTCACACATGATTGGAGAGGATAAGGGTACGGGGGACATCGCTGGAGGATAGGGATCTGAGAGGGGCCGGGGGACGTCGCTGGAGGAGAGGGAGCTGGGAAGGGAGGGGGGACATCACTGGGGGAGAGGAAGCTAAGAGGGGCTGGGGGCGGGGAGGCGGAGGCCACGATGTTGAGGTAGAGGAAAGGAGGTCGAGGTCAGTGAGGGGAGGAGAGGGACGATAGGCAAAGGTCATAGAGGGGAGGGGAGGTCTTACGTAAGGGGAGGGGAGGGGAGCCTGATAAATTAGCCCTATATTATTATGGTTAGCGCAAAATTGTAAGTATAGGGGAGATGGTATCATCTATACCAATGGTTTTTATAAACCATAGGTATAGAAGCGTTGGTAAAAACCCATTTTCTAATAGTGATTTTATATCATCTTATCACTCATTTTTTTAATAATCTTTCACTATCACTATTGTTTCGGGTGTTAATTGCCTTGTTTTCTCATGTATGTTTTGTCATGAAAGTTATAGATCTTCAATATAGGATATAGTTACATAATATCCAGAATTATATTAATGTTATAAATATTATTATTTCTTTTTATAAATATATTTTTACCATTATTGAAAATTGGACATAGAAAATAAATCGCATCGCTTCGTGGAGATAGTAAACCATACGTACGCATGAGCAATGATATTATTTATTAATGGGTCATAGGGTAATAAACAGGGTGATATATTATTTTTAAATAATAAATATAATTTCATATTTATCATATATATTAATTAAAATTATTCTTATTACCTTCCATATAAACTGTAAGTGAAAAACAAATCACATTGCTTCGCGAGACTGTAGTTCACTGTACACATGAGCGATGTTTTCATATTTTAAGAAGGTATATGTGATATTATAATTAAATAAGTATAATTATATCATAAATATTATATATACATTAAATCCAAAATTATATCCAATCATGATAAGTTTTTATGGAAAAAGAGTTACATCAGATCCCATGGCGGTAATCTGCCACACACACGATTGATGATTTTGTTTTCCATTTGATAGAAGAGGTGGTGGATATAGGTTCTTACATTAACACAATAACATATTAGTATATGTTATATAATGAAGTTATTATATTATCATTATTTAATAATATTTTAAGGAGTTTCAAGTAGAAATAAAATAAAAATGCTCATTTAAGAACGTTACCTATTCTTTGGATAACCTCTTAAGGTTTATATCAAAAGCCTTCCTAGGTTAGATTTGTGATCAAACTAAGGAATATAGGATATTGGGATAGAAATAATTAAAGTATTTGGGAAGGTATTTATTGAAAAAAATGAAATTTTAAGTGTAAATAGAGTAAGAGAGGGGGTTTCCTTTTATAAATGGAGGAGAGGACACACTTGATTTTTTTTTGAAAAGAATGAATTAAACCCACATTTTTCACGATACATATGGATAAAAAGGTACCATTATCAAAACTTAGATGATATAATTTTTATATATGACCATAAAATAATAATTGGAAAAGTTTTAGGTCATTTTTAACCCTTATCTTATTAGTTTAACTGCCCAATTAACACATTTTTACCTTAACAATGATAATTAATTAATACTATTTTCACTATTCATTATGGTAAAAAATTAATATGACCTTATTAGATAATAATAATTACTCTAATTAAAAATATTTATTCCATTTTACTAAATTCAAATCACATAAGTGGTGTAATTTAACTTAAAATTAAACTCAGAGATGCGATGAAAAAATGGTTTTCCAAAGAAAAATCTTCAAAAGTATAAAAAAAATTCATATAAAAATTGAAAATATAATTGATTAAAACGACTAAATAAGATTTATTATAATATAATTTAACTAATTTTTTATTTTAAAAAATTTTTAAACAATATTTAAGTTTTAAATTCTTTAAATGGAAATGCGAGTTTTAATAAAAATTAGTATTCTTCACTATTCATTGAAAAATGAAACTGTTCCAAAAATTTACAAAAATTAACCCTAAGATAAATTTGATATTTTTATTTAAAAAATAGGATTAGTTTTATCCAATAAATTTTATAAATTTTTTTGAAAATTAATTTTAGCATAAGTGTGCAAGATGTGACAAAATAGTTTTTTAGAAAATATTTCTTTTTTATTTCAGATGATTTTTATTTTTATTCATGATTAGTAGACACCAAATTAATATGTGGGAATCATATATTTTTTATAATTTATTTATTCCTATTCATACCTTACAACTTATTGGATAGGTTATAATGGTTACGTTTAAATCATAAAATTTTAATAGAGTATTATGTTTCATTTAAACATGGTTTTTCCTATAACACAAGTTATTAAAGAAATTAAATTTATTCTAAAAGAAATATATTGTAATGTATTAGGGTGTTACATTATTCCCTCATATAAAAATTTCAAACTCAAAATTTTCTTGATAATTGCCTTCTAAACAAATGAGGGTATCTCTTCTTCAAAATATCCTCTTGTTCCCGCATTTCTTCCTCCATTTTATGATTTATCTAAAGTAACTTTACCAATCAAGTCATCTAATTCCTCAATAATTTCTCCCCAGTATCAAGAATATAGATAGGTTATTTATTTTAAGATAGATCATGATCTAATTATATCTCTTCAGAGGTGAGAACACACGTTGGGTCTGGCATGTACTTCCTTAACAATGATACATGGAACCCATCATGTAATTTAGAGAGGCTTGATGAAATTACCAATCTATAGGAAACAAATACAATCATTTCAAAAATTTAAAAAGGGTTTGATGTATCTGGGTATCAAATTTCACTTATCACAAAACCTTATGACACTCTCCCAGGGAGATACTTTTAAGAAAACATGATCTCCCACCTGGAATTCCAAATCCATCCTCCAATTATTAACATAACTCCTTTAAATAATTTGAGATGATTTAATATGTTCTTGAATAGTATTTACCTTTTTTTTTCTCTTCAACAATTTCTAGTCCTATAAGTTTCCTTTTGATAACTTCATCCCAAAAAGATGAAGTATGAAATCTATTACCATATAATGCTTCATACGACACTATTTGAATACTTGAATAGAAACTATTTTTATAGGAAAACTCCACCAAGGGTAAATACTGTTCCCACATACATTAAAATTTATGTAAGAATTACCTCAACATGTATTCCAATGTTTAAATAGTTCTTTTGGACTATACATCAGGTCGAGGATGGTAGACAGTTCTTAAATGAAGCTCAGTATCCAGAGACTTCTAAATAATCTTACAAACTTTTGATTTAAAATGGGGATCATGATTAGAAACAATTGAAAGTGGTGCACTATAAAGTCTTAAAAATTCATTAATATAGAGCCTTTCAATGCTCTCAAGAGGTAAATATTCTCTTACAGTGAGGAAATATGAAGATTTAATTAAGTTGTCAACAATAATATATATTGAATCATTATTTATAGGTGTATTTTATAATCTTATGAAAAATATGTAGTATTGTTATCCCATTTCCACATAGGAATATGAAGAGGTTTAATAACTTCTTTTGGATTCTATCTCACAACTTTCACTTATTAATAAACTAAACATATGAACATATAATCTGAAATTTCCCGCTTCATGTTATCCCACCAAATGTTTTCGTAAAATCCTTATACATATTGGTGTTATCATGGTGTATAGAGAAATTATAGCTATGAAAATCATCCAAAAATTCCATTTTTAGCTCCTATATAGATGTAATAGATGATCTATTTCCAAATTTCATTATTCCATCTTCAAAAATGAAGTATTCTAATTTCCCAACATTCACATCTTTAATTTTCTTCTAAAAATTCTCGTCATTAGATTGAGAACCTTTTATCTTTTGAAATAAAGATGGTTTCAAAATCATTTGAAAAAGGAGTGATGTCTCCACCTCCTTAATAATTCCATATCTATATTTACTAGATCTATAAACATAGGATCCCTCTCAATCCTCATTTGGTTCAAAAGACCATGATCTTTCCTACTCTATGAATCCAATACCTTATTTTCTTTCCCTGGGTGGTATTTTATTAAGCAATCATAATCTATAATTAACTCAAGAGATCACCTTTTCCACATATTGAGATATTTCTATGAAAATAAGTATTTTAGTATCTTTTGGTCTGTGTATATATCACATATTTCACCATAGAGATAATATCTCCATGTCATCAATGAAAAGTTTACATCATCCAACCTAAGATCATGAGTTGGATAGTTTTGTTCATGAGTCTTCAATTTCCTTGATTCATATTCAATGAATTTATCATTTTTCATAATGAAACAACCCAATCCTTTCTTCGATGTATCACTATATATAAAAAAACCATCATTTCGAGATGGTAAATTCAATTTTTTTTTTGAAAATATCATCTACAATTCTTCAAAACATTCCCCACATTACTTTTTCTATTTGAACTAAACCCTTTTATGTGTAATATTGGTTAACTGGTTATCCAATCATGATTTTTTTGAATGAATCACTGATAGTAACCTGCCAAACTAATGAAACTACATACCTCATTTATGTTTGTTGGTGGAGGACATTCTATGACTACCTTTTTATTCAAAGGATCAAATAAGCTTCCATACTTGGAGAAAATATGGCCAAGAAAGTAAACTTATTGAAGCCAAAAATCACACTTACTAAATTTACCATATAAATATTTCCTTCTAAGAGTCTTAATAATGATCTGGAAGTTATTATCATGGTATTCATATCTTTTAGAATATACCAATATATAATTAGTGAATACCACAAAAAAGTAATCAAGATATTCATTGAATACTTTGTTCATTAGGTCCATAAAAATAGATGGTGAATTAGTCAATCCAAACAGAATTACTATAAAACCATAATGTCAATACCTCATTCGGAATGCTATCTTCAGAATGTATTCCTTCTTTACTCTCAACTGATGATATCCAAAGTGAAGTTAAATATTTGAAATATATTGAGCTCTATAAAGTTGATAGAATAATTCATCAATAAGAGGAAAAGAATACTTTTTCTTTATCATAATATCATTTATTTCTATATAATCAATGTATAGCCTCATGGATCCATACTTCTTAAAAAAGATAAAAGTGGCTCCATATGTTGAAATACTAGGGTGAATGAATCCCTTATCATAAAACTCCTCTATTTGTTTCTTAAACTCCAATAATTCCATAGTGACCATTATATAGTGAGTCTTAGATATTGGTCTTGCATTAGAGATTAAATTAATGGAAAACTAAACTTCATGCTTTGGTGGATGTTCAGTTAATTTTTCAAGAAATACATAAATGTATTCTTGTACAATAGGTAATCCTACATTTGAATATTAACTTCTCCATCAAAAGATTTTTTTCTCATCTTCCCTAAGAATCTCATTCAGAATAGCTATTGGTGGTGGATCTAAACATGAATCAGATGATAAAGTCTCTTCTCTAAAGATAACGAATTCCGCATCTTCATTACAAATCATAATTTCATTCTCCTTGAAATTAATTATTGCATCATATTTTTAAATCTATCTCATACCAATGATTATATAAAATTTAACCATTGGTATACTAATAAATATTGAAAATAGGGAACGTATATGTGTCATAATAGGGACTTCTTGGCACATCCTTGTTGTAGTGAGACTTCCACTAGGAGTTTTTACTGACAAATCCATTTTTAAGGTTATATGAAAATATATAATTTTCTTAGAAAAAATAGAAGACATAAAATAGTTAAAAGATATAGAATCAAATAAATCATTGTCTAAATTTGAGGCTATGATCAAAGTACATTCCACCACATCATTGGGTACTTCTACCTTAGCTATAGTGACTGCATAAGCTTGGACTTCTCCCCTTGGCCTCTTTTTTGGTAGATTCCCTTTAAGATTGGGTTATTGGTTTTAATAATTCCCCATTTATTTATAGTTAAAGCACTGGATAATAGTGTTTTCTTTCTTTCTCCCCTTTTCATTATTTCACCTGATGACCCTTATATCCGCACTTATAAAAAACTCTCATAACCTTCTAGTATTTCTCAGTATGATTCTTTCCATAGTTTTCACATTATGGAAATTACTTAATTAGATTATTCATCTTTCATGAATTCCCATTTTTCTTGGTGCTTAGTCAAACCCTTATTTTATTGATTCCACTTGAACATATAGGATCTAGAAAATTTATTCTCTATTTTGATGGCATATAAAATAATTTCTTCATATGATGAAAAAGTTTTAGAGACCAACACCCTTCAGATACTTGGATTAAGACCTTTAAATAAATGGTAAATATTTTATTTTATATCGCATATGTAATCCGAAAACATACCTATCTAGCCTTGTAAAGGTAGCCTCATACTTTGAAAAAAAATTCTTCTTACTTTTTCTTTAAGCCAAGGAACTTTCTCTTCATTTTATTTTGTTACTCATGAGGGAAATATTTATCAAATAATGTATCCTTTAAATATTTCCATTCTATGTGTTCTATTTCCTATTCCTACATAGTATTATGGATCAATGACTACCATTTATCAACATCACTTTGAGATAATACACTGCGAGTATAAACTTTTCCTTTTCATCACATCCTAATGTCAGGAATATATTTTCAAGGGACTTAATCCACTTCTCAACTACCATTAGATTAGTAATCCCACTAAATAATGGGGTATTATATTGAATGAAGTGATCTAATACAGGATAATAATGTTGTGGAGATTGGGTAAGGTTATTTATCATAACTTGGATCATATGCCCTAATATGGATATGATATATTAATTTTCAATACCTATTGTATTGGATTTCTCAACAGGGACATCACTACATTTTCCATGAGTATTAATACCATTATTTATTCCAAGAACCATTTAAAAACAATATAATATACTGGATTATATCATAAAATTATGAATTTTAAATCATCATGTATAATTCTAAATTTGGTGTAATATATAACATAAATAAAAAATTTATGAATTTTTAATCTCATAATCTTAAAATTGGTTTCTTTGGGGATATATTTATTTTCCAATCCTTTATAAGGATTTGTAAAGAAAATGTGAATTATCCAAATCATATCCCTTGAGAGATTCAAACTTAGTGCATCGTAAGGGTACAATCACTATACACCAGAATGATAGCCAAGATATACTCAACCAACTATTTTTGGTATTATTACCCCTAGATGCATCTGTGCCAAAACCATGTCCACTAGTAGTATCTATATAGGGATGTATTTCTAGGAAAAACCGCATAATATATTCCCCACCAAAACTTTAGTATGTTATTATATTCTTATCCACAGAGTCTATCATAGGGTTATGTTCCCAAATATGTGTTTTCCTTAATCTAGACCAGAAGGTTTCTATTAAAATTCCTTTAATACCAACTGTAAGAACCTCAACTCTAGTAACTCAGATCCAACTTCCACTTTACTACATTGGTATATATACAAGAGGTAAAACACCAAATAATTAATTAGTTTAGTAGTTTTTGAGAACTGGATACATACATGATACCCATTTAACATTGGTAATAGAAAATTAAACATACTAATATAAAACACTCCTTGAACTCATTCAAATAATTCTTCTTCATATCATGGTGAAATAAAAATAATAATGGTGAACTAAAATTATTATTAAGGGTTGAATACATATAAATTTATAGTGGATCAATATGGAATAATGAATATGGAAAAGTAAATAAATGAACACACATTCCATTTAATGACTTTAATATCATGATTAGATAATTCCAAATCTATATGGAAAGGTAAAAACCTGAAAACACATGACATTTAATCAATAAACTAAGAATGAAATGAATCCATATATAATAAAAATTTGAAAATTTCATTGATAATAATAATAACTAAATTTTCAATGAAGGAAATGTTTAATTATTGGATGTTATGATCTCAGACATCATGATACCTCTATAGTAAAGACCTTTCACAAGATAGTTAAAAACTACGGGTAAAAGCCCATTTAATTTGGTCAACTGATTTATCTCATGAGATCTGTCAATACATCAAAGGGATATATAATTATGGTCCCCACTTATCACAAAACTTACAAATAATTTCTCATTTATATAATAATAAATTTAATTCATGACTAATATTTTTAATCATAACATATTTTTATTAATTAAAAATTACCAATTTATCAATATTTCCCCAGTTAATCAAATAAATCTCAAAGTAAACACTGTATCTAAAAATGGTATACAATTTAGGAAATAATAATATACATGATAGAAATAATATTTATATTTAAGATAAATGTAATTTATAATGGAAAACGATCATAAGAAATTGATTTTCTCATGATAAAGTTAATAATCACAAAATTAATCAAGATATGAGAGGCGACCATCTGTTCATTAGGAATATAGGTTTTTGCAATAAAATCATTTCATTTGAAATAATAAAGGGAATAGAAGTGATATATTAAAATAATCTTTCATAAAATATTTTTTTTCTATAAACCATTTAAAACATGTAGAATAAGCTATATTTTTTAAAACGGTTATGACAGTAGGGAAGCCCATTATCGTTGTATACGTTAAAAAAGAATTCCTTTTGATTTTTTTTCAAAAACATCCATTTTAAAAAATAGTAGAAAGATTAATTTCAATCCCTTTTTAAAATTTTGGGATAAATTAAAATGTCATTAATAAATCATTTTAGTAAATAAAAGGACTTTGTATATTTTCTACAGAAAACATGGATATAGAAGGAAAATATATCCGATTTAAAGAAAAATAAAACCAGTTTTTCTTTTAAACATTTATTTGCCTGATCCAAGTACAAATGAGAGGAAAATTTGGAATAAAATATATAAAATACTTAAATATCTATAAGATGAGAAATTTATTAGAGATTATTAAGGATAAATGATAATATTCCTTCAACAACAGTAAAAGCAATCCTAAAAGAAAATGAGATTGTAAAATAGGTTCTTACCTCTTAGGTGACTTTCAAATTATAATCCATTAAAAGAATAAAATTATATTGAAACATTTAAAATAATTAATAAATATGTATTCATGTTAAATACATCAAATGGTAAGTATATAAACCACATATAAGTGAATAGGTGCATATTAACTAATATGTCTCAATGAAATAGAAATTGAGATGAAATCCATTACGTCATGATTCCCTTATATTGAGAACCATTTTAACTAATTTATAGTGGTTTAAAACATATTATTAACTTATTATAGAACCATATTAATATTTATAATATCATATATGATCATTTTATAACATATTATCACCTGTTCGTTAATAATATTTCATTATCACTATTGTTTCAGGTGTTAATTGCCTTGTTTTCTCATGCATGTTTTGTCATGAAAGCTCCAGATCTAGAAAATAGGATATAGTTCCATAATATATAAAGTGATATTAATATTATAAATACTATTTTTTAATTATATACATCTTTAGTACCATTATTGAAAATTGTACATAGAAAATGAAATGCATCTCTTCGTGGAGATGATAAGACATACATACACATGAGCGACAATATCATTTCTTAATGGGTGAAAGGGTATGGAATTGAGTGATATATTATTTTCATATAATAAATATCATGTCATATATATCACATATATTAATTAAATTTATCCTTATTACCTTCCATGTAAAGTGTAAGTTAAAAACAAATCATATCGCTTCACGAGGCGGCAGTCTGCTGTACACATGAGCGACATTATCATATTTTAAACAAAATGAAAGGTAAGAAGGTATATGTGATATTATAATTCAATAAGTATAATTATATCATAAATATTATATATATATATATATACATTAAATCCAATATTATATCCAACCATGAGAAGTTTTTATAGAAAATGAGTTATATCAGTTCATGAGGCGGTAGTCCACCGTACACACAATTGACGATTTAATTTATCATTTGATAGAAGAGTAGATGGATATAAGTTATTACATTAAAATAATAACATATAAGTATATGGGAGATATTTTTGTTATTATATTTTCATGATTTAATGATATTTTAATGAGTTGTAATAATAAATAAAAAATGCTCGTTTAATAATGTTACAACTTATTCAAAAGACCTCTTAAGGTCTGCACCAAAATAATTCCTAGGTTGAATTTATGATAAAAAAGTCTTATAGGATTTTGGGAGGTAATTAATTATGGTATTTTTATTGGAATTTTCTAAACAAAATATATTTTGAATTGTGAATAAGGTAGGATAGTGGGTGGCCTTTTATAAGTGGGGGGAGAAGAAACACTTGTAATTTTTAAAAATAATGAATTAAACCCATGTTTTTTACAAGAAAAGAGGATCCAAAATGGACCATTATAGAACCTTAGATTATATAAGGTTGAAGTATGTCCATAAAATAATAATTGGAAAAGTTTTTGTTCATTTTTAACACTTAGCTTCATATTTTAACCCTTAGTAAATCCGTTTTCACCTTAACTACAATAATTAATTTTTATAATTTTAATTATTCATTATGGTAAAAAATTAACTTGAAATTATAAGATAATATTAATTATTATTATTATAATTATTTAACCCATTTTAATAAATTCAACTAACAAAATTCATAGAATTTAATTTAAAATTAAACCCACAGATGCAATGAAAAATGATTTTCTAATGGAAAATTATTCAAAAATATTAAATGTTTTTATATAAAAATTAAACATATAATTGATTTCAATGACTTAAATTTGATTAATTATAATAAAATTGTTTTTTTAATGTTAAATAAGTTTTTAAACAAAATTAACCTTGTAAATTATATAAATGAAAATGCAGTTTTTAATAAAAATTAGTATTTTTTACTATTCATAGAAAAATGAAACATTTCAAAAAAAGTAAAAAAAAATCACCCTAATAAAATTTAGATATTATGGTTTCAAAAATTAAGTTCATTTTATAAAATAAATTTTATAAAAGTGTCAAAAATTAATTTTAACCTAAGTGAGCAATACACGATGAAACAATTTTTCAGAAAATATTTCTTTTTTTTTTATTTCAAATGTTTTTTATTTTAATTCATGATCAATAGATACCCAATGAACATGTGTAAACCATATATTTTTCATAATTTAATTATTAATATTCATACTGAACAACTTAATTTCTAGGTTATAATGGTCATATTTAAATAATAATATTTTAATATAGTATTGTGTTTCATTTAGGCTGCTTTAGCTGGAGGTCTTTCTTCTCCAGGCGCGACGATGAATTCCCCCTCGGCTAGGGTTTGGAATCTCCTTTCAGAAGTGTGTTGATCTTCAGTAACTGGGGCCATATCTTGTTGATCTGGTAGCATCTGACTTAGATCTGGATCTTTTGGGTTTCCCATGCATTTTGTGGGCCTACCTACATTGTCGGTGGCATTGGAATGGATCTGCTTTAGGCGGCTTTATGAGGAATTTCGATGTTCTGGTCAGAAGATGCATCCAGTCAATGGGTGGATTCTCTCAATCTTGGGCTGGTTTGGAGGATTGGCGATTGTGCGAGTGGTAGTGGGGGTTTGGGCGACCTGGTGGTGGTGAAGTCCTTGGTGGCGGATCATCACGTTGCAGATCTTACTATAGGAAGAGTTAAACTGTAGGTGGAAATGGTGCATTAGTGTTCTGGCTTCCTCCAACATCTTGGAAGCTTACACCGATGCGTCAGACAGTGGCGTCGGTGAGGTTTCCTGACAGTCACAATAGAGGTGTGGCTCAGATCAATGATTGCAATTAGAATTAATTGGGTTGACCTTGAATTTGTAATGGGCTTTGTCCCTATGGGCTTTCGGGCCACTGTAGTAGGTTTTGGAACTAATCTGTAATGGGTTTGATGGGCCTTGGGACTCTGTTAAGCCTTGTTCTTGGGTCTATGGTACTTTGGGGAATGTGTTGTGATGTGTTCTCCCTTTTCCCACAGAAGGGGCTTCTATGTTTTTTTCTCTTTTTTATTAAAGGGTCTTGCCCCCAAATTTCTTAGTATTATGTTTCATTTAAACTTGGTGTTGGATATACCAAATGATATCGAAGAAATTAAATTTATTCTAAAAAAATATGTTATAAATTCTGAGGGTGTTACAAAAAAGTGATACTGATAAAAAATTATTTTACTATAATAAATAAAATTAATAACAAAACTTTTGATCCTAGGCTCCACAGTGACCCCTGAGGCCGGACCTACCCGCTTTAGCCAATGGCGGTGTATCTTTGATCATGGTGATGGATATCATAAATCATGTTAGTTAAAAGGTGTGTAACCAATCCAATTATGGACTTGAAAATATAAGGGGATCCATGGGGCTCCACCAGGCATTACCATCTCATCATGTTATTAAGAATCCATTAAAGTCATCCATGGAATTATCCTTTATATAAACCATGTGTATCCAAGGAATAAAACCTTATAATTCTATAATATGAATCCAAGGAACCACATGTCCAAAGAATTTAGAGTAACATGATTGATCTAAATCCTAAACCATACCCTAGGAATTATGTCTCATATAATCAAGCTAAATTTATGGAGATCATCCCATTACATTCATAAGGGTACCCCAAAGGAATCCATGACATTCAACTGTGGAAGTCAACATCTAATACATCACCTAAATCTAAGGAGGAGTCATTCCAAGGAATTACTAATGAGGAATTGATGAAGAATACAAGGAAACTCATTGGATTACTTATCTCTATAAATCCTTGAATCTAAGCAGTCATCATCCCATGAAATTCAAGCGATCCCCCCAATGGAATCCATTCTTACTCAAAGCATTCAACCCATTTTGTATCCATAACTGAATCCAAGGATGGAAACCAAGGCATTACATCCATCATTATATCAAAATATAACTATTATTTATCTACTAAGAAAACACTTATATCCATATCATAATAAAACATTCTGTATTTCAAGGTATCTTTCAAAATTCTACACCATTATTTCAAATCAATATTAACAAGGCTACCTTAATTTCCAAGGGATATTGTCACACCACATAATTTACTTCTCAGATGATTATTTACCATTCAACTTTACCAAAAACCATATCAATTACCATCATTTAATTCCAATTCATCATACAATACCAATTTTCATTTCATAAAAGTTTTATCATTTTATCAAGGAAACCATTCAATTACACAACATCATTTATCATCTAACAATTTTAATTCTGGGTTATACATTAGCATTATCTATATCATCAAATTAATACCATGTTAAATCACAATAAATCATTTTAAAATTTAATTTTTAAATTCCAATAGTTCCAAATCAATATTCAAACCATTCACACTTATCAATGGTTGTGAAATTCCAATCACAACCATCGATTGAAATTGTAAGTTCTCATTTAGACTTTAAAATTAGTTAGCAAATTTTTACACCAATACCATTCAAGGCCAAGGATCCAATAAGTTCATCCCATATGAAACTATCCTATTTATATATTTCAATTCATGATAAAAGTGATTTTGGAATAACAATAATCCAACAACATTTAATTTAAATATTAGACCAATGCATTATAAGATCAACACGACCTCAAAATTTCACCACTTATGAAAAATAACAATACTATGGGTTAAGATTAGGGATCAACAACCTTATTCTTAGTGAATAACACTCATCAAGTATCAACCACTAGTTTTGTCTGAAGTAGTAGAAAATGAGAAACCATAAAACACCCTAAAAATAGGGAATTTTAGATATAATAGATGAGAGAGATTAATATGGTGAAGAAGAATGAGAATAAAAGGAAGTGAACATCAAGACTTTACTTAGGCTCTAAAATTATTCTAGTGGTAGTAAAATTGGACCTAGGGTGAAGGAAATCCATCCATAGGAGAATAATAAGAGGAGGTAATTGAGGGTACTCCTGGTCTAAGGGGGGAAGGAAAATCCTAATTAAGAGATAAGGGGGTAGACCCAATGAAATTACAGGAATTACCTTATTAAAATTCTTCCTAGGAGGCCATCATCTAGCCAATGCTATCTCATCAGCTAGATGGTGAGGCCAACAACCCAACTAGGATATTTCTTTGTCCACCAGCTAGTCAGTATCCCTATACCAGCTAGATAGTGGTGTTGCAATATCACAATTTATCCCCAAATCCTCACCCTGAACCCCTAGAATGCTCCCAGAATTCCTTCTACCCTTGAAAAAACATTGACCAAGGGTAAATACACAAGGTTCAAAAGTTTTAAACTATTTTATACCTTGGTGGAGTTAGGGGTCTTACAAGGCATCCTTAGTGTTCCTTTAGCTCTCAGAAGTTTCAAGAGGGGAACATGTTAAAGATCAATTTGGTCTTTTAGGGTTAACCTTGGTGTCATGATAACAAACCAAAAATCCATGGAATTTCATATAAGTTACTCCAAACATGTATTTCAATGAATTAATTTTAGTTAGTGTTTTCACAACCTAGAAAAAATCATATTCATATTATTAAAGTAGTTAAAAAACTAACATGATTTGACCACCATGTAATCCATATATAATTCCACCAACTTTCTGAGGTGTGTTTTGAATATGTGGTGTATCATTTTTTGGTATGTGAATCCAAAATTCTTCAATACAAAACACATAACTTGGTGGAAATACAGTCCTTAGTGTTTCCTAAATTCTATGGAAACCTTATCTTTAGGAACCATTTGAATTTAGTTGTATCTTGAATACTCATTTACAATGTAAAGGTATTGAAAACCACTCATCAAATCAATTATTAGATCCATTATCGGTATTAGAATTTTATCCTTAATAAAATAATGATGTGGTCCTAGAAGTTGATGTAGACTATGATCTATTTATTTTTATTCTTAATGAGAATAATATTGGACCACCAAATATGGTAATAAATATATTGAATGAAATAACCTCTTATTATATTAACCAATTTGGCAGCTAATATGGAACCATGGGGTGGATGAATCCTCTTAATGGTCTTTTTATAAATATGGGGGGTCAGATAGTGGGTTCAACCTTGTAATTTTAGTGTATTAGTAGGTAAACACAACCTTGTGTTATTTTAGAAACATAATATATTGATCCTCTCTATTGAGAGGAATGGTTTGGATGATTAATACTAGGCACACATCTTCTTTAGTTCCCGAGTTAAGGTACATGATCTCATAAACAATTTTTAAAATGACTTATTTAATGGAAGGTGGGAAATATCAAACCACGTCCTTATTAAGGGTGAGAGGCCCAAAGGATTGACTGCCCTCCTTAGCCCTGACTGGCTGTATGAGGTCATCACATTATTTATTGGGGAATAATTTCATGAGATATATGATTGGTCTCTAGGACCCATTTAAACTGTAATGATGGTGGTAGAGATTCTCAATCCTTGAATCTTTTCCTTTTTATTTTCCTTTATATCATTACAGTTTTTCAATTGATTTGACTAAGTGTTAACGATACCCATATTCTAGTAGAAATACACCAAGTTAGGGTTGATTCATATAGGTTGTATAGATAGAGCCTTATTTTCACTCATGGATGAAGATTATTCAAAATACATGTTCACTTTTTATTTTTAGGAGAATAAATTTCTCAGGGGGTGTTTCCTATTGGATAGGAGGAAAATATGACTCCCCAAGTATATTTTTTTGACTCAATGGAATTGATAGGTAGAAGAATCTATAATTCACATCATTACATGGGTTAATAGGGTAAAATTATATTCTATTTGAGGTCTCCATCGATGTTACTTTGTCAGTTTGAAGCTGATTACCCTTGCTATTTTAATAACCATCATAAATGCATCAGGTATCATATGAGTCAAAAGGGGAGTCAGATCCACATATAACACACACATTCCCATAATTAGAGTATTTTAGGCCTTGATGGTAGGAAGTGGGTACCACTACGATAAAATGCAACCAGGGATCACCTAATAGGTCATTTAATTCTATATATTGGATGAACACCATGAACTTGATAAAATAAATAAGGTCACTGAATTTCCCCTTCAGTCTAATTTTACCCATATTATTTTACTCACTTGTATCATATACTTCTATTATCAATTTGGATGGGGTAATGTTAGCATTCTTGTATCCAAGGTGGAAAAGGGTTTAAGAAATAATGAGATTGATTTTAGAGCTTCTATCCACCAACATAAATTGGATATCTATGTGATTGAAATTACTATATACATAAATGAGTTTGATTTACCCTTGCAAAATTTCTCCTTGGTCTTGATCCATGATGGATATAACCATATAAAACTCTGAAAATTTACTTTTATCATGATATTCCTTGTTTATGACCACTTTAGTTTTAAACTATTTAGAATTTTTTAGAGCCTCAACTAGGGCTTCTCCAAGATTCTTAGATAAGAAAAGATAATATAAGATTAAGACTCATGCAAGATGTAACACAAAAAATGTTTTAATATGAAAAATTTCCTTCTCTCTCTATATATGCTTTATATTTATATATAATGTATAGTAAAAATCACATACACCATATAATAAAAACAAATATTATTTCATTATATAATAATATATTATTACAAATTCATGATAGATACACTCTATAAAATTAAAAATAGTACAATGAGATAATAAGAACAAACAAATAACATCTATAGAATTTTGAAATCCATAGGGAAATAATTTCATAGAAATATCAAAATCATGAACAACACTATAAACAAAAAAAGTTAAACCAATATCAATTTTTTGGAATTAAATGTGAAGAACTTTGATAAATATTGAGTGAATGAATAATAATGGAAATAATAATTATTTAAATAAAGTATAATAATAATTTTACCTTTGTAATAATTCTATGGCTAAACATTGGAATAGTAACATGAGTAATGGGAGTAGTAAAATGCCTAAAAATTAATATTTACAATGATTAACATAAGTAAAATAAATAAATATTAACATTATATAAACAATTTCTTAAATTATGTATCTTAAAGAGAAATTAAGTATATATTTTAATAAATTATTTTTAAATTATTTAGTAAAAAAATAATTTTTATGTTAAAATTTAAATATTAGATTTACCTAATTTTGAAAATTATTTTATTAAATGAATCTCATTTTTAGAATCAAAGTTTTGAAATTAGTGTAGGGTGGATATTCATTATTTTTAATCAAAAGTTGATTTTTTTAATATTGAAAAATATAGTTTTTATGAATTTCATAAGTTTTATAACATAATTATGCTGTAAATATGGCTTAATAATTTATAAAATATTTTTTATAAAATATTTACAAGATTTCATTTAGTTTTGGGTGTGTTTAAATATCAAATAAACCTATATTTTTTAATTAAATACTAATAAAAGTCATAATAATCAATACTATTCATTGTATTGTGCCTAAATAATAAATTTAACAAAATTTTATTCAAATACGCCCCTTCTATGGATATTTAAACACCACCATCCACCAAATTATCCTCATTTTCAAAACTCTTTTCTTTGAAAAAAATCTATCCAAATCCCTCTCTAAACTCTCCTATCCACATTCATAAGGCCCTAGTCTAGCCAAAATAACTTTTTATAAATGTTTTAGAATAAATATAAAGGGGGAGACTCAAAGATAAAGGTAAGGGTTTCAAAATACATGTCTTATCATTTCAATTCTCCTCCCACCCCATTTATAATATAAGTAATCATTAAAATTAAAATTAAACTAGTAAAATACTTTATTTTTTTTTATAAAAATTAAAAATTTATTATTTTTTTTATTCTTTTAATATATTTTAAAAACATAATTTAACCAAAATAAAAAAACGTTCCTTTTACACCTATTATTACGTGATTTTAAGAATAATTAACTATCAAATAAAAACTAAGGATCATAATGCCTAGTGTATTTAGAGGATTATGTACATAAAACTGAAAACATGGAAATAGAATAAAAGATATTTATATTAATCTTCAATAATGAGATCCTAAATTCCTTTGAGCTCTGGAATCTATATAGGATAACCTAGGGAATACATAGAAAAAATGTATAAGTTAAAAATCCCAATAAGAGAATAAATATATAAATAAAGCATAACAGATGGGTTAGAAGGTATAACATGATGAAATAAAAAGACATGGATCATGAATAAACATATGGAATAATAATATATAGAACATGAGATCACGTTATCATGGAAGTTTAGAAATGTTGAATAATTATATAACATGACATATACATGATTCAAGGAAAACTGCCAAGACTATATCACATGGTGGACAAAGCCCCATAAAAGAATTAGGTTTACTCTCTGTCCCAACATGAAATATCATGAGATGAAAAATTAACCAATGCATTGGATATCTATCTGGTAACACCCATAATAACATTTTTATGCATATTTTTACCACATTAATAATCAAACATAAGGAATAAACATAAAGGTTACCCATGGAATGAAATGAGTATCGTAATCATGTCATAAGACATAACCAAAGGTTGTATCATAATGGTGTATAAGAAATAATGGGTTTAAGTAATAATTGTACATTAATAATGGAAAATAGGAATATATAATGATAAATTATGTCCAAATTAAATGAATATATGTAAAAATTATGTTTAATAAACTTTAGAAATGTGCCACTTTAGTACGGTTTAAGGGAAAATGTTAAAGAATCTTTAAAAAAACCAAGTAATAATTGTTTGTATAAAAAAAATAAGAAAAAGATATTTTTTCATGATAAAATTATTGATTTTATAAAAGCAATGGTGGCTTAAAATATATTATGTATGGTACTTGAAAATGGGTAATAAATTGGGAAGTTCTTTTTAATCGGGATTTCTTATTGGGAGTAATTGAGAAGGGAAACTTATAAAACATGTATTTTCACATCAATGAAATATTAATTGATATATTTACATATTTCTAGAACAAAAAAACATAATTTAGTATGATTAAATAAAAATAATTAAGAATTAAATTAGGTTAAATAGAGAGAAAGTGTAACCCGAAGGAAAAATGGAACTTCGAAGAGAATCCCTTACCCTATGTCCAAAAGTGTTATTAATTTGTACTTAATGTCTTGTATAATCAAATTAAATCAATAAATTAATTAATTCAGAACCTATTATACAGTTACTTAATTTATTATAATTTTATTAGGTTCATTTATGGCTATTTTTTGACTTATAGTACTTAATTTTGTCATTTTAGGAGTGTTCGTTTCATGGATTCATAGTCGGTTCACTTGTGTATGATTATGAAAGTTCTTGTAAAATGGAAGAAAAAATAAATAACTAGAATGATATGGTATTAATTTATTTCCATAAATTTAAATGGTCCCATATATCATTTTCTTTTTTGACATGAGGATGATTCATTAGATAAAACGTCTATGAAAAAAATGATTAGTTTATTTTGAAGGTATTTAAGACCATCAAAAATTAGTATTGTTTTATTTAATAATATGTTTATATAATTGTTAAATAACATTAAATAAGTTGTAATACACATATTATAATCTATTTTAATAATAAATTTTTTTTCTGACCATCTTTGAAGTTGGTAATGAAAAATTAAAACTCATCATCCATGAAGGTGGTGAACTGACACCTCACTAATGATATTTTAATTTTTAGAAAAAAAGGAAAGGAGAGGAGATTTTATTATAGATATTAAATTAACACAATAAAATTCAAATATATATATGATAATATAGTAATCATGTTACATTGGATAGGAGATGTGATATAAAGATATGATAAGAAAATAAATTAAAAGAGAAAGAGGGAGAGTTTTACCACTTGAGTGCCATCTCCTTGAGAACCTCCTTAAGGAACTTGTAAATGGTATTTTGGTGAGTCTAGAAAGACTAAAATTTGGGGAATATGTTTGGGAGAGGAATTAGGAAGAATATAATAAAGATTAAAATCTTATAAGGTGTGAGGAGAATAGGTGGTGAGGGGTGGTATTTATAATGGGAGGAGAGAGGTGTTTTTGATTATTTTATTCATTTGTTTATTATTTTGGCTCAAGAATATTAGTAGTGTTGATTATTATAACCAAATACATTAAATAGATAATGCAGGTTCTAGATAATGTCCACTTACAACATCCATGACTCAACCATGACTCAAAAATTCATTTATTTACTTATAATTTTAAATACCATAATTTATTGTATTCCACCATTCCCTAAACATTCAATTATTTTATAAAAATCCCAAAAATCCACCCTAACTATTTTTATACATGTAGATTTCAATAATGGACTTAATTCTATGATTATTTTTTCTAAATATGAGAAATTTAATTTTTAATTAAAATCATCATTTATTCGAAAAATATTGATTTTAAAATTATAACTAATTTTATGAAACTTTTAAAAATTAATTATGGTCTCATAAAATCATCTTATAATCATAAGAAAAAAATATTAATTTATGAATCTATTTTATGAAAATAAATTTTCTTTTAAATCATTATATTAATTATAACATTGTAAATAAACATTTACATTTCACAAAAATACCAATACTTAATTTATCATTTTTAAAAAATTTATTTACTTATTCATTAATATAAATATATTATAGTTTCATTCATAAGATATATAAATTTTATTTATACTTTCATAGGTGAGGTTACTATTCTATTAGTAAGTTTACTATTTCTAATGGTCACATTACTATTCCAGTGGTCAAGTTACCATTCCATTGGTATAGGATCCTTAATTTTTATAAATACCACTTATATCATTCTTAATTTATGAGAATAATGTTTTTATTAGGTGTTGATGCCAAAATTAAGAGAAGGTCTGCGTCGGGCAGATAAAAGAGCAAAGAATGCATCCGGGATGCAAAAAGAAGATCCTGGGGCCCGGGAGGCGGGCACACACAAGATTTGAAATGCGCATGCAAAAGGACTTCCGGTGTGCAAACTGTTACGTTCCGACCTTTCCTTCCATTCCCAACACACCATCCTCCACGACGGGCTACCCCCAGCCCCGTTTCTTTTCCCAAGGCAACGTTGAACGACCGTTTGCATGCCTAACCCCGTTTCCGCACACCCAATATGACGACCGCTCAGAGTTTGCATGCTAGGCTCTTGCGCGCCACTCCAAGGAATCTAACTATAAAAAGAACCATATCCCTGCTCTTCAGGGATGGTAACTAAAGACGAAGCGACGCTCTGCTGCACGAAAATCCTGTCTTCCATGACCACGCAAAAAACCCATGGCCTTTAGGTAATGGTTGTTGCGCGATAGGTTCCCCAGGGTCTCCTTCGGACAGGCCCTCTGATCCTCATGAATTTTGTTTCTTCCCAAAGTTATTTGCATGCAAGGGGTCCCATATTTCATGTAAAAATACCTTTACGTCGGGAGTTATTGCAAACACTCTATCCAAACTGCGCGCAAACCGCCCATCTCGCGCGCAACCCCTCCGGGCTTGTGTTCCACCGGTCCAACTTACGCGCCACCCCTCCATCTTGCGCACCACCAGTCCAACTTGCACAAAACCCCTCCATCTTACATGACACCTGTGCCTCTTGAACGCAACCCATACCTTTTGCGTGCAACCTCTTCATCTTGCGCGCAAACCTTGCATCTTGTACACAGACTTCCTATCTTGCACCGGCCCATTCTCTTACGTGCACTCAATGTGCTGCCCTCACCTTGAGGTACCTTGTTTGAGCCTTTCTTATGTGCGACACACCTGCATCACACGCTCTTTTCCCATGTGGCCTCTCAGGTTTTCACATAGCAATTTCAAAGTCCCTTGGACGATACTGCCTGTTGCGCTGCTTCACCTCATGCTTCTTCGCATAGGAACGCTAATGGATATTTCTTCTTCGCATAGCCATGCTAACATGGACCCCCCAATGGTTCACTCCATAACACCCCCAACCACGACATTGCCGGTCCCTTCTCTTCACCAAGGTTTAGAGGGTGCCGGTTATGTAAGTCCTAGGGGTGCGGAGTGAACCCACCTCATTCGATATGCATGACGTTAAACTTATAAGAACCATTATCCTCAGCACATGACGTTAAACTGTGACCACTCCCCGTGCATCGGACGTGGGGTTCCCCCACCTTGGATATTCTGCATGCCCACTGGTCTCCATAAGAGTGAGATCATTCCTCACATGGAATGAGATCCTATTTATTGGAGTGACGTTTGTCCGTGGGGGAAAGGGAAACCACCCTAGTATAATCCCCTAGATTTATATGCAGGAGGTAGCACCCCTACTCCTCCTCTCTTATTGGGTGACAAGTCCCTCTCCCACTGGGCTTTACCACCATCTGGGCCTCCAACCTAGAGTAGGTCCCAATCTCCATCACCTCGGGCTACTAACCAGGCATAATCCCTTACTTCCTATTTGGGACGCTAACTATGTGTAAGCCCCCATTCCACTTCCTACAAACACACCATTCACGATGTGTTAATCAGGCCTTTGCTGCCTCTTGTTTCTCAAACCAAGCATGACTCACGTGGGCTTAGAGTAAGCATCGACCATGACATTTTCTCCGGAAATCCTAGAGCGTAAGCCCCACACCCACCTGAACTATGAGGTCTTTGACCCTTTCCAAGGAAAGGTATGTATGAATCCTCCCTGAGGTTCAAGCCCACCATTTATTGGTTGTTCCAACTATATTCACGTCAGTCCACAAAAATCCCGAACTACGAGGTCTTTGATCCTTGCCAAGGAAAGGTATGTAAAAATCCTCCCTGAGGATCAGTCCCACCACCCATTGGTCCCGACTCCCTTCATGTCGGTTCACCAACACCTTGGGCTACCTCTGAGCATAATCCCCAAATTCCCCCATATCCCGAACTACGATGACTTTGATCCTTTCTAAGGTAAGTTATGTAGGAAGCCTCCCTGAGGTTCAATCCCAACACCCAGCAGTCCTGTACATCTTCAAATCATTTCCCACTATATCCTGAACTACATGGGTTTTGATCCTTGTCTCCTGGATAAGGTATGTAGGAAGATCCCCGGAGGTCCAAACCCATCCAGCGGTAAGCCGTTGTGACCCCATTGAGCAGTAAGTCATTGTGACCCCATCCAGCGGTAAGCCATTATAACCCCATCCAGCAGTAAGCCATTGTCAACCCCATTCAACGGTGCCCCGTTATCAGGTGAACTATGAGGACTTTGATTCCCTGCCCCAGGGATACATATGAAGTCACTTAGAGACACAATCCCAACACTACTATCACCTTCACGACAGATCTATCTCATTCCCCATCCACTTTATTAAACTATCCATCATCCATCCTGATTCTTACCCAGGCTGCCACATCCCAGTGAGATCATGCCATCATCCCAGCGCCGCTCTTTGTAGCACATGGGAAGCAAACCATGCATAATCCCCACTCAATCCATAACCATCCACCCAAGAGTATCCCTCTTACGATGAGCCTCTTTCCATGCGTAATCCCAAACATGTATCCAAGTCGTTTTCCTTTGTGTAGACCCCAATTCATCACCCCTTCAAACTACGTGGGTTTTGATCCCTGTCGCCTACACATGGTATGAAGGAAACCACCACGAGGTTCAATCCCAGCCAATGGTAAACCTTGGTGCTTCCCCATTTTGGGGTGCACACTCACTGATCCGCCCTCAGTGGTGTCCAGATCAGCCTTTAGGGTGTGACATCTTCCCTTTATGGGACACACCATATTGGGTCTTCTCTTATTGAGTGTTCTGATCCATCTACCGGGTTAACACTCTTGGAGCTCCCTCACAAGATTCTACCAATATTATCCATCTTAATGGGACGTTCTGATCACCCTCATCCTGTCTCCGCAAGACCTTAAACCCATAGCGCACCCTGTGTTAAACATGGGAAGCTGAGAAAAAACTCAAAGACATGCCCATGGAATATAATTCCCTACATTCAACTTGGGATGCCTTGGGTACTATGACCTTGATATTCCCTCTTATGAGGAAGGATACATGTTACCCAATGTCAACGCATCCAAATATGCCCCGACATGCCTGATGTTACCATCTACTTTGACCGAAGTTTGCTGCCATGTCAAGACCCAATGGAATGTCCTGGAAAAAGTAGTGTAATTAACTGGTGTCTATGAAGATATGGCACTGGTAAGAGATTCACGAACCATGAATTAATCTTTAAGGGAGACCTGGACTAGGTAATGAGTTCCGAGGAGGAATCCACGGAAGAAAGAATCGACATCCCATCATCCCGTTTCGATCAAGGAGAAAACATCCCTGAATAATGAACAGATTCCACCTGCCTTTGGAAAGAGGGAATGCAGGGCAATAACTGCGTGTCCTCCACAGAAAGATGTGCGCGCCCCAGCGAAAGCGTCAGAAACAGAAATGGTGAACCTGACGTGAACCTATTCTCCTCAATATAAAGATTAGTAGCGTTTGAGACATCAGGGGATTAGCATGTCACCAGATCTAGATATCCAGAAGCAGGTCCAACCAAGAAAATAGTGGGCCTGGCGTGAAACTCACCAGAAGTTAGGGTAGTAGAACAATGGAAATTCCGATCTGCGACATTGTCAGCGTGGATCCCTCTTACCGGTCATGGAAGATGGAATGGCGCTGGGGAACTGGTCGTCGATTGCATTTTTCTTTCATCACTGATGAGTAAATCTCTATAATTTCAGGAACCAAGATACAACACCTAAAGCTTGATCACCACCTGCATACTAACGCAGGGGCAGGGGCAGTACCAGCGCGACAGTCCCACGTAGCTCCACCTCTTCTGCGATGGACTCAATGACCACGACCGTAGGGCTCCCCCACCCTATCTCTCCATCTGAGGATGTTCATAGGAGGGTGATTAATGACCTCGTACGCCAGTACGAGGAGGAGGGTATTATCCTGAATTAGGATATGGTCTTCCTAGATTTAGAGGTATCTGCACCTTGTTGTCAACGCCGCCCCCGAGGGCCGCACAGGGAGACACTTCTCTTCACTCCAACATATAACCATTTCAGGAGCCTATCCCTGGAACATCTCGATGACTCCCTGCCCTATGTCGACGAGGTAAGGGATGTCTGGGTTAGCCCGGTCAGAGTCCTATTCCAAAGACTCTCCGCAAGGCCTCCCACTAGGCCGCGTCATCACCACCACCCAGTCTTACTGGCTGAGGAAAAGGTAAGCCTTGTACCTGCACCACTGGATCCGGCTCGTCTAACTCAACGCCAGTGTCAGGTGAAAGCCAAAGAGGATGTCCACCATGGGGCGTCAATGTCAGTGGCTACTATGGCCCGATCCACCACTGGAGCATATCACCAACTCCTTGTGTATGCTGAATATAGAAATTCATACACCCAACCTGGATCGATGCCCCACCACCCCACGGGTAGGCTGGGTTGACTCTCTTGGTTGCCGATACAAGTAGTGGTCGCCGAAAACTAATCTGCAGCGACTCCACCCAGTAAAGAGGTCCTCCCCATACCTCTACCTTGGATAATGCGGGCCTTCCCCCCTTCCAGGCTCAACATGGAGGTCTGCCCCGTTCCGCCTTCAAGCTGAATAAGGATCCTCCCCACGATAGTGACAATCATTATGAAAGTCTCTCTTGTTCCCACTACACCAGATATGGAGTCATTCCTCCTGCCACAAACTGTTGGTATGGGAACGTTGCACATCTGGTCACTCTTCAACATGGGGAACATCCCCGTGCCCTCGTAGCAGCTGGAAAAGGTCCTCCTCTCCCTAGAAATCAGAGGGGTGAGGGCCAACTTCACTTCACCAGCACCCAGCATGGAGGTCTTACCCGTGTTCAGCTCGGCCAGTATGAGGACCCTCATCATACTGATTTCACCAGGGGAAACAAGCATGGAGGTCCTCCCCATGATCCTACCAACTTTAGTGGAGGTCTTACCCGCTCCAGAACTACCCACGGTGGTCCTCCCCATGTTCCCTTTGATATTTATACCGGTTCTCCTCGCACCCTGACTTACTCAGGTGGGAGCCCTCCCAACCCGAGCACCAGTACGGCTGAAGGACCTTCTTATTCCAGAAATCTACCCTATCCTGAAGAGCCATCTAGTGGCAGGAATATGGGACATCGCCACCATAAGAAGAATTTTGGGAAGGTATGAACAGAGATTAAACCAGTCCGCTTCTCATAATCTGAAGTAGAATCCGTCTCAGCACGGGAACCCTCCCCTCGCTCATCTGAGTCAAGGGTTGGGGTAGGAATGAGGCGCATCAACATAGTACTCCCAGAATGTGAGGATGTCGGATTTCCACCTCCCTCCGCAGGTATATCTAGGAGGATGAAAATTTGGAAACCCCATAGGTTATGGTTGTGCAATCACCAACATCTTCACCAGAAGCACTCTCTACCTCAACTAGAGATAACAGAGAGCTATTCTGGGGACCAGTAGTGGGCGAGAAGCATCACGACCTATTGCCAGTATCCCTATACACTTCTCTAGGAACTGTGGCTGTCATCCTATCCTAATGTGATGTGGATTCCAGGCCACTACACTCTTAGGAGGACAGCCTGAGATGTGGCGGTTTGTCATCTTGCTCGCCGTACTCTCCACCGACCAACCTACCATCCAAACAGTCTTCTTCAGTACTGTTTCCAGTTCCTCAGCCGCCTTCGGTTGACGAGTGGGGTAATCAAGGGCCAAACCCTGAATCCTTAGTCAGTTCCTCTACCAGTTCAGTTCCACCATGCGAAAGATGAGTATTGTAGTCCTCTTCAAGTGAAAGAAGAGGCCTGATGAGCGTGTCCCCGACTTTGTCACCCAGTGGAAAGCACTCATGTATTCCCTTGACATGACACTAAATCAAATGAAACTACTGACAATGTGCATAGGGAATGTCAAGATGGAACTGGTTCCCTCTCTGATCACCCAGAACTATCCCGGGGGATTTCAGGACTTCTCTGATAAGGCCCAACGCCTGGAAGAATCCCTACAACAGGCCAACCGGGCACGTCAGTTGCCTCCTGTAATTCCTGCAAGGAGGGATGCCAGAACCGATCCTGTCGTAGTGGCCCAAATAGAGGCCCCAAAATAGTTGGAATTATTACCAGTGGAGCCACCTCTACAACCTTGTAGAGGCCCGCCACACAGGTGAAACCTCCAACCCAGCAGCGACCGCCTCAAAATTGGCAGGTTCCCCCGTGTAATGCGCTGCCACCGCCTAGGCGGGACAATCATGCCCCTCCTCCTCAACAGGCTCCTCTAGACCCTTGTCAGGGTCAGGATCCAAGGGACCACTTTTAGGAAAGAAGAAACCATACTTACTCATTCAATGAGAATCAGGTTCCTGGCTATTTTCGAAGTGCCTTGGAATAAAGGATTGTGCGTTTTTTTAGTGCGGAAGGCCGGAAGAGGCGAACCTCACTGATCACCCCAACTACTTCCTCTATCACCAGATACTGGGGAACACTCTCAAGAAATGATATGTGTTCAAAGACTGGATCCAAGACCTGGTTGATAACAACTTAGTCAGGTTGGGCCCGACCCTGGCACAAGTGGCATGCGTCGTCGTAAGGCCAGACAGTAGCATCGACAGTGAGGGCGAGTGGCCGAAGGTTTCTAACCACGGGTCCCAGAATTATGATGACTGGATGGCTCGAAAAATGGTCTCCCATGCTCATGGTATCATCCATGCATGCCTAAATCGGACAGAGCCTTCAGAAGCCACATCTACTACTTGTGCATTGTCGTCTCAGCCTTCCCAGAAGAGCAAGCATTGATAGCACAAGGGAAATTAACGCGCCCCGCCAATTCCATCATTGTCCCATACTCTTGGTGACTTCATGCCTTAGAAAATTTGGATTCATCCTAGAATCTGCCCAGTAGTGGATGACTCTTTGAGTGATAGTCAAGGGTATGCTTTGGTTAACACTATGGAGCTAGTAAACCCCTACATGACTCCCGATGATGGGGAGTGCCAGGAGGATCTCCCCAATGTCCCCAGCTGACGCCAATGTCGGAAAATCCACGACCATATGGGTCATTAAGGCACATCAGTTGGCACTTATGGCTGGGCCATGCATGCCACTGAGACTAGAGAGCAGGCCCAGCTCAGAGCTCAACACACGCGGCCTGCTCATCCGGTGTCATCAGGCCCGCCTCCACCGCCGTTTGTGCTACTGGACCAAGTAGAGCCACCTAGGACTCACCATGATTAGCCACGATCCACCCTGGACCAATTATAGTTATCTAGACCCAGTATGGAAGGTACTCCACATACTTCGAATAGTGAGTAGTAGGACATTCCAAGCACTAGTCAGCCGCCGGTCCAGCCGACAAAGGCCACCGTACCTCTTGCAAGAAGAATTTCATGCTTGGTTTGGAATTAAGATGTTATTAAGCATCTTTAGAACATTCTAGCTAGGCTTTACATCCTTTAGGACCTTATCCTATCATTATATATGCATGATGCCCTCTCCAAGGCTTTAAGAAGCCCCCTCCAGTTTGAGACGGAAGTAGTAGCCGCAAAAGCCTTTCACGATGAAGCGGTTGAGAATGCTGAATACTAGTCCATTATATCATTCTATGGAGAAGTTGAAGGCTCTTACATATAGGGGAACATTCTCCCACTGTACATCACCGACCAATTAAACAGTGTGGAGGTTCACCACTGTCTTGTTTACATAGGCTCCAGAATTAACCTTATCTTGACATGGACACTGCGGAAGCTGGGGTTATCTAAAGACAACTTGACTCCCTACGACCTAAAAATATATTGATATGATAGGACAGAGCAGACCCCAGTCGACAAGATCCATTTGAAGACCCAGTCCGAAGGCCTAGTTTCCAGCACCGAGTTTATGGTTGTCTCCCAAGACACTGTGTACAATGCATTGATGGATAGACCATGGCTCCATCTACACGTGGGGGCTCCCTCATCATATCACCAGTGCCTCAAGTACTCCCTCAATGGTCGAGTGGGTGTGCTCAAAGGTGACATGTCTCCTTTTGTCTCTTGTGAATCCCAATACCTCGATTCTGACTATTACAAGATCAAGGAAAAGCAGATTCAGACTAATGAGTTCGAGCATGCCGCGGTTGCAACCGACCCCTTGGTAGGTCTGGATGACGCCTACATCTTCCCGATCCATCGATTAAAGTCCACAACTCCCGATATGGGGCAATGTTTTGTTGTCTATGGTATAAGGGGGAAGCACATTCTCAGGTCCAAGAGACATTGGGAGATCACTTTGTATTATTATACGAATCAAGCCTCAGTGATCCCTGAGCCCCCTACTCCTATAAGGTATCGAGATGTCCACCCCATGGAAACGTTAATACGTCATACTTGCCTATTTTGATGGGCTGGAATCAACTCGGTCAAGCCTACGTGCCACTATTGCTTTGATATCATCAAGCGTTGCCCCTTGGGCCGAAGACCAGATGGGATCGGGTCGACAACCTTCATTGCTATGGTTTTGGCAGCACCAGAATCTCCCGATGCAGTGACCACTGCTGCTCAGGATGGTACCGGGCTCTCCTTGGGGTCTGTTGTCTCAGAGAAATCTCCTCCTACTGGGGATCCCTCCTCCATAAGCAAAGAAGAGGATTTAAAGGATTCTCCCCCCACCTTTGAGGAGGGAGTCTCCGCCATGGTCAATGAACTAGTACATGTGAACCATGGTAGCGAGGCAGACCCGAGACCCATATTGATCAGTACATCCATGTCCCTCAAAGAGTAGCAGTGGTATATAGACTTCCTAAAACAACACCATGATGTATTTTCCTGGAGCTATGATGAGATGACAGGACTAGATCCTCAGGTAGCCATCCACCACCTCGGTCTAACTACAAATCATCACGTGTTTAAGCAGCCTCCTAGAAAGATGCACCCTTCTCACGGTGCCATGGTAGATGTAGAAGTTGATAAGCTCATTAGGTCCAATTTCTTCAAGGAGGTCCAGTACCCCAAATTTCTAGAAAATATTGTGCTAGTTAGGAAGAAGAATGTACAGATCAAAGTCTTCATTGACTTCTGAGATCTCAACCGTCACTGTCTGAAGGATAATTTTCCCCTTCCTGTGATGGAATTGTTGATCGATTCTACATCCAGGTTCCAAGCCCTCTCCTTCATGGATGGTTACTATGGGTACAACCATATTCGAATGGCCCTTGAGGATGAGGAGTCTACAACCCTCAGGGCACCACAAGGTACTTTCTGTTACCAGGTCATGACCTTCGGCTTAAAGAATGCAGGTTCCACCTATCAACAGGCCATGCATCGCATATTCAAGCCAATCCTTGGGACATTAAAGGAACTTTCTGTGGACGATCTGGTGGTCAAATATTTCCAGCACCATGACCATCTCAAGGACCTTGAGAAAGTGTTCGTCTTCCTCTTTTATTGCCACCTGAAGATGAACCCATTGAAATGTGCCTTCGGGGTCGCCTCTGGGAAGTTCCTCAACTTTTTTGTCAGATACAGGGGTATCGAGATTGACCCTGAGAAGATCAAGGCCATCATCCAGATGTCTCCCCCAAGCAACACTCAAGAACTTCAAGGTTTTCAAGGCCACTTATCCTACATACACCGATTCATTGCGAATATGGCTGAAAAGTGTAATCCCATTTCTTAGCTCATGAAGAAAGGCACCGACTACGAGTGGGATGAAGAGTTCCAGGCCGCATTTGAGGAAATCAAGTAGTATTTACTCTAGCCTCCGGTCTTAATGCCACCCATATCAAGAAAGCCATTGGTCCTTTATGTGATCACCTTGGAATGATCTCTCGACACCCTTCTCACCCAGAAGAATAATGAGGGGATGAAAAACAGCCTCTACTACCTCAGTCGTATGCTCATCGATACGGAGACCAGATACTCCCCATCGAAAAGAGATGCCTTGAGCTGGTATTCACAGTACAGAAATTGTGAAATTAATTGCAACACCACGAGGTATAGCTGGTGTCTCGAGTAGACCCACTGAATTACATTCTGACCCACCCCATATTGATAGGCCGTCTAGCTTGGTGGGCAGTGATTCTTCAGCAGTTCGATATCAGGGTTGTCCCTTAGAAATATATTAAGGGGCAAGCATTGTCAGACTTCCTTTCTACCCATCTAGCTCCTACTAACCATTCTTTTGATCTTTATTTCCCGAAGCCCCACCGATAGGAGGCTCAATGATCCCAGGCTCAACAGGGTAGGCTTGTGTATCGTCTTTATTACTCTGGCATAAGCCATTCTTCCATACTCATTCTTATTGTTAGAAGGCTGCACCAACAATGAGGCAAAGTATCAGGCTCTTATCACTAGCCTTGAGCTAGCCCTTGAGATTGATGTGCCCCATTTTCATGTGAAAGGGGATTTCGTACTAGTCATCCAGAAAATCAACGGTGACTAAATCATTAGAAAGACATAGCTCATACCACTGTTGAAGTATACTCTATAGCTAATGGCCCAGTTCCCATCTCGGTCAAACGTCACTCATGTCCCTCAGTCAAAGAATGGTCGAGCTGATACCTTGGCCGGCCTAGCTGCATCACTTGTAGAGCCCGAGTAGGATGACTTGATTATCCAAATGGAACATCGGAGAGTCATTGATCCCGTCACCCCAGATGATGATGACGGCCTATAGGTGAGACATCTTACCACCGGAGCCTCCACGTCATGACCCCTAGATGCAGTGGTTGAAGTGACTCCCAAATGGAGATCCCCCTTTGTCGAGTATCTCTAAAATGGTTACCTTCCGACTGATCGGTCCAAGCATGAGCAAATCAGACATCATGCATTTCAGTTCACCCTCCAAGACGGCCCTGGCCATGATAGGATCCTCTAAAAGTGAAGATTTGATGGGGTTATCCTCCATTGCATTCAAGGAGTTGAGATTCCTTAGCTCATGTAAGAGGTTCACACTGGTTTCTACGGGGCTCATCAGACCAGGCCGAAGCTGTCCCATCAGATCTGGAGACTGGGGTACTTCTGGCCCTCCATGATCCACGACTACACCGAGTTCTCCAAAAGGTGTCATGAGTTTAAAGTCCATGCCAAATTTTTGAATCAGATTCCAGAGCCTCTCCACTCCACCAAGTACTCTGGGCCATTTGCGGTGTGGGGACTCGATGTCATTGGACCATATCCACCGGTGACAGCTCGCCAGTGCAGATTCATCCTGACGGCTACAGATTTCTTCTCTAAGTGGGTGGAGGCAGTTCCACTCAAAGAGGTCAAGGCCCATTCTATCGTTGACTTCGTGAGCTCCAATATCATATACCTATTTGGAGTCCCTCACACCATCCTCACCGATAATGACACCAACTTCTGTTCAGATGAGTTGAAGAAGTTGTACGCCAAATACAACATCTGTTCTAACCATACCTCCCACTACCACACGCAAAAAAAATGGGTAGATCGAAGAGTTCAACAAGACTCCCTCTAAAATTTTGCAGAAAATGGTTGGTCAGAACAAGATGAGTTGGCTGGACAAGCTCCCCAATGCCCTCTGGGCTTATCAGACGACGACTCATAATTCCACACAGGTGACCACATATTCCCTGGTATATGGAATATAAGCCATCCTGCCTATCGAGATTCAGTTTCCTTTATTATGCACAGTGGTCTATGATCAATAGGTGCCAGATAAAGTAGATGAAATTCTCTTGGTTGAGTTGGAAGCACTAGATGAAAACAGGCTTCGTGCCCTGCACAATCTGGAAAGGCATCCGAATAAGATAGCTAGAGCCTTCAACAAGAGGGTTTGACTCCGCTCTTTCCTGCAAGATGATTTAGTACTATCTTTGAGGACGCCAATGATACCTGTCAGGAAACCATATAAGTTGGGGCCCAAATGAGAAGGACCTTTTGTTGTTCACAAGGTTTACCCCAATGGTGCATACTCACTGGTGACCATGGATGGTGAGCACATAACTCCTCCCACCAATTCCAAGTTCCTTAAGAAATACTTTACTTGAGTTGTAGAGTCCCACATGACCATAAAATTTATGGTTCTGCACGACCTTAAACTGGATGGTCCCGCATGACCCTAAACTGCATGACGGTCCTGCACAACCCTAAACTACATGACGGTCCCGCATGACCCTAAACTGCATGATGGTCCTGCATGACCCTAAACTGCCTGGTCCTGCATGACCATAAACTGTCGGGTCCTGCATGACCCTAAACTGCTTCATCTCGCATAACGTTAAACTGTTCATCGTCCTGCAAGACGTTAAACTGTATGGATCTTCTATAACTATGTATGGATTGATTCCCATCCTCACGGGATACGTAGGAATGCCCAACCATTTCATCTTTCGGTCCAGCCCCAAACTCCAGAATATCCCCTCAGGTCAAGACATATGGTGCGGTGTAGTATTTTTCCTCAATTAAACTCGAGTTCATCATAGCCCTACCATGCATTCCACTCCTCGGAGAATTCCACCTCTTTAACCATCCTACTTGACATTGAAATTCCCAGGCATACTTATGATTCACTCACACTCCTTGTTTGGGACTCAATCATCTTTCATGTCCAAAAGGGCCCCCTAATGGCATGGATTCTCGGCCCAAGGGCCCTCCTACCATTATAGGCCAACGTCCTCGAGGATTTCAAACAAAAAATTGACACGAGCCCCGTATTGCGAATATGGTCAGTGGGAAATCCACGTTTGTGGTTCCCATTCCAGGTCACATTATATGGACGTTGTGTTTAGAACATGGTCAACAGTTATCCGTTTTCATTATCGCCACGCCCATAGGTCCCAAATATTGTGTGTAGTGGCTCGTTCTGCCCCGCTATATCTTCAAGCTGTGTTCTCCCTTGGGTGATGCCAGCTATCTGACCCTTATGAGATAGGGAGAACCTAATACTACTCCTTGTTTCCCACACCGAAAATTTATCATGTGGGATTAGGAGTTATGATGAGGCGATGCCCACATGAGAGGCCATATGGCTACAGTTGGTCATGGCGCCCAGATTTAGGTCTTTCGACCCCTTTGCCCCCCTGGCCTGAGTTTTCATTTAGGATTGTGTGGTACTCTATGGACTCCCATCCTCATTTACACCAGTCTATTTTTCCACGCCACACATATCCCTCTAAGGCATTAATCCCTTTATTTATGGTCCATCTCATGAGTACAGGCCCAACCATGCTTCGTGAGCCCCATAATTTGGGCTTCCTTCACCTTCTATATCCAAAAGGGCCCTCGAATGGCATGGATGCTCGACCCAAGGGCTCTCCTACCATTACGGGCTAACGTCCCCGAGGATTGCCGACGACAAATTGATACAAGTCCCATGTTGTGAATATGGTCAACGGTTAGCACTCAATTGTTCACCCCCCTTCTGGTCACACAAGGGTGGATATTGTGTTGTGAACCTGGTCAACAGTGGTCCTCTATCATTGTCTCCATTTTGTGGTCTTCCATAGGCACAATGATTCACCCTCTATGTACCATGCATATGACATCAAACTAGGCATATTCGGTCTGAGCTCTATGATCCTAAACTAGGATCACCTTCATTCTCACTATAAGACATTAAACTACAAATTGGTTGGGACTTTTTGTCTGAGGCCCAGCCGCAGGCCCCTTGGCCTTCTTGGGCCCCTGGACCAAGTTATCACTTAGGGTTGTATGGTGTGGTGTGGGATTATGTACTCATTCACGCAGGGTTACTCGCCGTGCCGTACACATCCCTTGTTTGAGGTATCTTTCCCCTTTCTTCATCCTCACTACAAGATGCTAAACTACAAGCTGGTCGGGATTTTCCATCCAAGGCCCAGCCTCAGGCCCCTTGGCCTTCTCGGGCCCCAGCCCAAGTATTCACTCAGGATTGTACAGTACGGTATGGTATTATGTCCTCATTCATGTCGGGTTACTCACTGCGCTGTACACCTCCTTTGTGTGGGGTATCTTACCCATTTGCGTCCTTAATGCATGACGGTAAACTGCACATTAACCTCTTCTAGAACTAAGTGTGGCTTGATTCCCATCCTAATGGGATATGTAGGACCGCCCGAACATCTAGACTTCGGGTCCAGCCCCATCTCTTAGAAATCTCACCTTCACCTTGTCCCCTTGGCTTGCACTTTCCCAGGGAGGGGTATATGGTGTGGTGCAGAATTATGTCTTCATTCACATTGGGTTTGTAAAAACCACACCATGTACCTATTTATCTTGATAGTTCTATATCTATTTGTTCTATACTAATATTTTCAAATTGGCTTCTCTCAAGTTGAGCCCCTTGACCCTCTTCGGTGATTCACCAATTATTCTATGAGTACTCTGGTCTAGAACCCGGAGTGTCAGATTCTACATGGACATACTTTCTCTTATTTTTCAGGCTTCATGTTCCCCTTCATTTGGGCTTCTATAATCGTTCACACCCAAAGGGACCCCCAAATGGCATGGATGCTAGGCCTAAGGGATCTCCTACAATTACGGGCTAACGTCCTCGAGGGATTCAGACAAAAAATTGATACAAGTCCCACGTTGCGAATATGGTCAGCGGTTGACGCTCATTTGTTTGTCCCCATTTCAGGATAACATGATATGGATGATGTGTTTCGAACACGGTCAATAGTTATCCTCCATCGTCATGCCATCCCCTTCAAGCTTTGAATGTTGGTTACATGATTCACATTATTTTCCACCCCATCAGGTCCAAATGGAATTTTGACACTCCTGGCACTATCCCTCAGTGCGCATTTTCACATTAGGAGGACCAAAGCTGTAGTAAAGGAATAATTTGGGGCTTCACACTGACTCCCCTTTGGCATGCCTTCCAGGAATTGAAAAAACCTATTCCACCCTCATTTCCCACACTGAGTTTGACTCACGTGGTCTTAGGGATCAGGTTTGAAATAGCCGCTCCACATACGCCCCTTTCTAGGAGTTAGTCCCCCATACTTCCTATCCCACATGACATTAAACTGTATTTTGTCTCGCACGATGTTAAAAGGAACCTTCAAGAACTACGTATGGCTTGATTCCCATCCTCATGGGATACGTAAGAACACCCAGACATCTCATCTTTGGGTTCATCTCAATAGGGGGCTAGACTCTCCTGTTCCATACCCTTTGACATTTTCAGGCCCCTTGGCCTGATGTTTCCTCCTCATAATCATGCATGGTATGATGTGGACCTCGTCCTCATTCACGTCGGGTATGCTTTATCACGCTGTGCATGTTCTCTCTGGAACCTCATTTCTCCCGCATATGTCCGAGCCATATGACTTTAAACTATACTAACTAGTCCCACATAACTTTAAACTTGTGCGTCTATATTTCACGACATTAAAATGCATGGTTGGTCCCATCAAATGACCCTAAACTATGACATTATCGTCCTGGATGCACGATGAAAAACGACACTGCACTGTGATGTACTCACTCAAGGGGGCATCATGTTTGGTATCGGTCATGCACCATACCATTTTTCAACTCCTCATATGGATTGATTATTGTGGTGATTCCTGGAATTTCTATCCTAGGTCCATCGCTTTAGAAAAAAAAACAGATTCATCCTAAAGGACAAACAAGATCTATCAAATACCACTTCTTTTGGTGCAAGGGCCAGACCCACACAACCTCATCATCCCTGGAACTGGTGCGTTACCATGCCACCCCAAGAACTACGTATCAATTAATTCCCATACTCATGGGATACGTAGGAATGCCCATGCACTTTGAATCGAGCCCAAACTGACTTTCATTTTTGGTCCCTCGGCCTGAAACCTCCCCCAAGAAGTGCACGATGATCCGAACCAGGTCCTCATTTATGTTAGGTCTTGTAATTACATCACAGTGTGTCTCTCATTTCTTACCATCCGTGGTCCAAGCTCTATGAACATAAAATAATACCACTCCTCATCTTTTCTACAAGACGCTAAACTACATGAAATCTTCAAGAACTATGTTTGGCTTGATTCCCATCCTCATGGGATATGTAAGAATGCCCAGACATTTATGTCTTTGGGTCCAGCCCTAGGAATCTACAAATCCTATCCCTTCTTTTTTGGCCCCTTGGCCCGAACTAATTTGGGAACATGTGGTGTGGCGAGTACCTCTTAGGTTCTAATTCGCATCGGGTTTTTCAATAGCTGCACCATGTTCTTCCCATATCTTTTCCTAGCGTGTTCTGAGTTCTATGACCCAAAACTAAGATCTCCCTATGGGAACTGCGCATCACATTTGGCTATTTCACCACCCTACGCACAGTCCATTAAATCAAGCCCCCCTTAATGGTCTACCCTAAGACCTTAAGTTAAAAGAGTGTGACCACAGGACCCTTATCCTTATTAAGGGACTCAACTCCCTCTATCTGATACGTCTTATAGTTGTATTCATATGCATTTTGAAAAAGAGCATGAAGTATGGAATTTTCACAGGGGCATTCCCCTTGTTCCATGTCCAAGATTTGTGAGCCCGTCATTTGGATCCTCATCCTCTTCCATGTCTGAAGGGACCCCCTTTGTAGCCTGGTCTCATTCCAAACTGGCTTACCTACCATCCTGGTCCAACGTCCCCGAAGATCTCAGATGGCATTTGTGACAATTCCTATGTTTCGAACACGGTCAACAGTAGACCCTCATTTTTCCCCATTTTAGTCTAACATGATATGGATGCTGTGTTTCGAACATGGTCAAAAGCTACCCCTTATCATCACACCACCATCATCATGGTCCATATCTCGAGCATCATGATTCACATATGTCCACTTCCTTATGTTTAAGTGAAATTCCAACATACTCGGATTTACTCTTCAGCGCATCTAGGTGCGTTATATAGGCAGGTCAGCATCAGTGGGATGTCATTAACCTAGTGTCCCATCGTCCTTAACGTGTGTCTCCCATTTATAGGAAAGTCCCATCACTACTTCTTGTTTCCCACATCGATCACGACTCACATGGGCTTAGTAGTTCTGGTAGGACGTGTACTAGCGCAGCCATGCCATATGTACCTTTCCTCATCCCGCATCTTATAACTACATATGGATTGATTCCCATTCTCACGGGGTACATAGGAATGCCTGACCACTTTGATTTGGGCCCAGCCTAATTTTCACTTTTGATCTCTTGACCTGAAGAGTTTCCTCTGGGGATACGTGGTGTGGTCCAGACTCCAAGTCCTCATTCACGTCGTGTTTATAGCTACCAAACCACATACTCCCTTCCTGGGATCTTCCATTTCACTCCACATCCTATCATATAACGTTAAACTGCACGAATCCATATTTACTCAATGGATGACACTAAACAATGGTTCTACCCAGAACAAGTTTTGGATTCCCTATGATAATCTTGGGATGCATCAGTTTCTTTGTCAGAGAGGTCCTGTTTGGAAGAAGGAATGATCCATGATCGGGCTGATGCACCCACCTAATGTGTTCTCACCAAGGTGGTGTAACACCAAGAGTTTTGGATTCCATTTGAGAAAATGACCACTCCACCTTCCATTCTTTGCATGCCTATTATTCAGACCCTCATCCCCTTTCACGTCTAAAGAAACCCCCTAATAGTATGGATGATCGGCCTATGGATCACCTACTATCCTGGGCCAATGTTCCAGAAGACTAATGAATGACATTTTGAGTCAGGCCCCATGTTTCAAACATGGTCCGTGGTCAAACCTTGTTCTTTATCCCCATTTCAGGCTAATAAAATATGGATTTTATGTTTCGAACACGGTCAACAGTTATCCTCTATTGCCACGCCACCCCTTCAAAGTGTTCCGAATATGGGGTATTTTGATTCACACTTTCCACTCCCTTATGTTTGGGTTGATTTCAGATTCCCTTGGAATTACTATGCTTGTGCACTAGAGCACATTGGGAAGACGAAACGTCGATAGTTTTGTGGTCCTCGTCCCCTAATCAGGCCTCTCCCATCTCTTCCCGGGAATTTGGATTGGTTGTTTGAACCTTGGGTGCTCGAAGCTTGGTTGGTACTCCTACATTAAAATGAAGTAATAATGCAAGAATACCTTGTTTCTCACATCGGGTATGCCCCACGTGAGCTTAGGAATAGATTGATATTTATTTCAGGATTGTGGTTAGAAGATATTAAACCAAATGGACAAGTAAATAAATCTATCCATACATGAAGTTCAGAACAAGAGGTAGTAAGGAGAAGTGTGGTTATGAGTTAAACAAAAAAAGGTCCCTTAGGGACCAACATCTTTGATAAATAGTTCTAGCACCACTAACTTTTGGCTTGTGGCCTCCAGGATTGCCTCCCTCCCCCTGAGAACCTTCACTTCATCAGTGGCCATAGGGTACAGTTTATTGACCCTAGCCTGTGCCTATGCCTATTCAGTTTGGAGCATAGTCATTTGGTGTCTTGCTTCCACTAGTTGCTATTGGGCGTCCGCTAGCTGGACCCTCAATTTCTCCACAAGCTCGGAATAGTTTTTAATGAATACCTCCTTCTCTTTCCTCTATTCTTCGAGGCGTCGAACCTCTTGTTCTACCTTCAGGAACGCTTGGGTACTCCCTGACTCTTCTTGAAACTGGAAAACGTCGAAGCGTCAGCTACTCTCGTGCAACTTCTTGGCCATGTAGTCACAGACTATCAAATGAAGACGTTGAGCATCCACCCCTCCAACACAGAGAAAGCGTATCCAGGTATGGAGCGATCCCATCCGTTTTAGACATTCCATCTGAGGCTGAACGAAAAAGTGCTTGATACACTTCCACCCTTTTGCGATGCGTCATACGACTCTTATCATCCGCCTCTAAATCAGAATCATCTATCTACTCATGATCCGCAAGTCGATAGTCGGGGAAAGCAGCGAGGAGTTCAGCAGTAGGGTCTTCTTTGGGAACCTCCACCTCGTTAGTGACTTCTCTCTCATTAGGATGGAGTTCCACCCTATCCACATTAACCTACCTCATTGCGATCTTCGGCTCACCGAGAATTGGGGTAGGGTTGCCCAAAATGGTTGCTTCTACAAAGGCCGATGTGGTCACTGCCCATCCCGCTCTTGTAGATGTCCCATACTCGACGATTTGTCGTGCCTCCAACCTTGAGATCACTACATCAGGAATCAGTATCTTGATTAGCTAAATTCTCCAGCAAATAGGGAAACCAATGAGAAAGAACTTACATGATCCAAGTACTGTGGTGTCCAATGCCTATGTCATGGAGGCCCCCCCCACCACGGGAGATCCTCTGGCGCTTCTTAACTCGATTACCGATGTCGGTTCCTCTTGGAAGATGGGGATGGCAGGGGGCTCTCCTTCCGGCTCATTATCGCCTAGTCCAGCTGAAATAGGTTCCCCATTATTCCTGGTCCTGAGGACTGGCCCCTGAGGTTGTTCCTCTATCTCCAAAGGCATACCTGTTCCCCTGATGGGGAAGGCTTCCTGGGGACCCTCACCCACGTGTTCCTGAATAGGACAGTGTTTGGTTGATGGATCGAGACTATGAAAAGATGAAGGAAAGTATAAGGTTTAAACCATACATCAAGCTGCTCTACCAGTTCTGCATTGGATCTATTGATTTCACCACTCTCCCGGGAACTCCGCTGGTGAGTGGGAGCTTCTGAAGGTCCCTCACCACAAAGACCCTCAACTTGGTCCTCTTCTTTCAGTCATTCTTCTTTTTCTTCTTCTTCTTATTCTTCTTCTTACTCCTCCACCTCCTCTGCACTTTCATCCTCGGATGGTAGCCTATCTGGGTCCCGCTCCTGGCCAAGAATTACCTTCACCAGGAGATGCTGTCCTTCATATCTCCCCCTCTAGCATGCGTACATGCCAATGGCTGTCAGGTATGCATGCTGGCGATGAAAGTTTACTTTATCCAGCATTTGGATGTGCCCTATGTTGGGTAGATCAATCCTAGTGTGCATCAAACTCTGCCATAACTCTTTGGCAGACATGGACTGTCGCAACTTTCTCCAAGAAGACCAAATAGAAGGGAAGATAACATCGTCAGATGGAATCAGGAGGTACCTGAGTTGCTTTCCTGGGAGGTCCCTAGTTAGACCCCGAGGCCATGAACTAGACCACCCTTCCTTGGAGGGTAGAGGCACGTTCTCGGTTTGTGCTGCCCCAGCCGATGAAGTACCACCCCACGCCATGATAGCCCCCCCTGATCCGTTCTTTTGCCTCACTTCCCCCGTGACACCTCACTGACCTTCCTACTCTTCAGGCTCCGCACTATTTGTTTTGATCTGTCAAACGCATTTCCAAAGAATCTCCTTGGGGTACATTCTTGTCCAGTTTTTTTCATACTCTATTGACAGTCCGACATTGGCATCTGTGGGGGGAAGTGTAATGATTTCTCCCAGGCTTGCCATCATGAACATAAGCCACAACTGGTAGAGAATGCAAGGATTCCGTTCTTCCCGTACCTCTGTATATACTTTCTTGGGCACCCGTAGCCTGCACCCAAACTACCTGGAAAACCTGGTCAACACATAGGGTTTGTAGAAGATTTTTCTATCAATTTGCGCAACCAGAACGCCGCCCCAGATGCTCTGCAGGTACACCCTCTACTCTAGTGGACCCCACCCATCATATACCATTTGGGAAACTGGGGTTCGGAATAGGTGGAAGTCAAAGTGAGTGTGGCTGCCGATCTTGAGCTTGACTTTCGTCTACCATTTGGGAAACTGGGGTTCGGAACAGGTGGAAGTCAAAGTGAGTGTGGCTGCCGATCTTGAGCTTGACTCCGTCATCCCTGAGCATCAAGGGGTGGATCCTAGCAATGTTCAAGAGGGATGGCCGCATACCATTACCAGGGGGAAGATGGAATTAGGGAAGTCTTACCCACCACAGTGGGCTGCGACCCAACCATGGAGGATCTGGAATAGCTCGCATATCCTCCTGGGTGTACTTCCCCTAAAAATTCTCCCTAAGATACTGTATACCCTAGCCAACACTAGTACCCCTAGGTTGACCTTATTCTTTGCCGCCATAATCCTGTCCATCACTAGAATCCTCGAGTGGACCCCCATCCTCGTGTCCCTCAAAGGTAATAACCAGCCGCTCAAGAAAACAATGAGGAACCCGATATATCGCACATTCGGGTATCGAACTTCATTGATTCCAAATCCCGACGATCGATACTCTCCCATCTAAAAAATCTTCCAATATGATCCTATTTTTCTGCTCTGAGATGTGTTCGGGCATTGCTTCCATCATCCTGGAATCTTCACGGCCATGTCCTTGATTAGGAAGAGACTAAACCACCCTGAATATGGTATGTCCTTAGGATATATTTTATTCTGAGTTCCTCTTTATCCAGCTCCAATAGGTTCCATGACAGGATTGGGGTGCGGGTCCTATCCCCCAGACATTCTCCTTCGGGAGGAACTCGTCGTACTGATACCCCTCCAAAGGGATTACCCCGATACAATGGAAATCCCACATACTGATGCCCACCTCCCCATGATGGAGGTGAAAAGTGTTGGTATCAGGAGACCAACAACTGAACAGCTCTGCTACCAAGTCCTACTATCGGTAGAAGTGGAATTGAAACATCCAAACGGCCTCGAAAATCCCAATGGCCTGCAGCTCTGGCCCGAATTCCTCACATGTCTGGCGTACCCAGTACGCCCATGCAGATTCATTGGTAAAGTTTCCCCCGGATCTGAAATCATACTCCTTCCAACCCATCGTCTCGTCGGTAATGCTGCTTCTGAAAGTACTTGCATAAATGGAGGGAGATTCCTCAGGAACTGGATTGATTCTTGAAACCATCTTGGTCTTAGGATTTAGGACATAGATGGTCGTGTTCTGTGTTTCCCTAGCAGGATGGCCGTTGTTGGTAATGTGGAATTGTGGAAGACTGTCATCGCACATCACCCACGACCGCGGTGTGTCCGTATCAAAACCTGGCATAAACACCTCTTCTGGAAGATCGAAGTTCCACAGCGGTAGGCTACCGCTCAGGACTTAGTCCTTTTGAGCTTGCGTAAACATGCCGAAAAACATTTGGTTGTCAGACATGACCCTCCTCACATGAAGAATCTGATTTTTTGCGATCATTTGGGTTCTCCTTGCTGTAGTGGCAACTTCCCTCTCAACATTGGCCTGTTGAGAGGCCATTTTTATAACTTAAAAGGGGTCGGCGTGAATGAAGGAATATTCAGCATGCAAAAGCAGTGGCGATGCAAAAGAGAGTCGACGTTCATGAAAATCTCGGAGTCAGTCACGGAAGCTTACGCGCGGATCAAAACTATTTTTGCGCATGAGAGCAGGAAAGCCTATTGCGCGGAAAAATTCAAAGTAGGGCCTGGGGGGGGGCTTGGCCTATTTATAAAGCGCTGACACATCTTCTGCACCCGTGCAACACTCTTGCATGTGCAAAATGAATTTTTGCGTGCCACTGAGGATATATTTTCTATTTTTTGGTGTACCCTCAGAATCCGACCTTCAGGTTCCATTTCGGCTCTGAGTCTGAGAGGGGAATTTTTTGATGCCAAAATTCAGAGAAGGGCCATGTCGGGTGGATAAAAGAGAAACAAATGCATCCAGGATGCAAAAAGGAGATCCTGGGGCCAGGGAGGCGGGCACACACAAGATTTTGAAGGCGCACGCAATAGGACTTCCGACGCACAAACTGTTGCACACCGGCCTTCCCTCCATGCCCAACAAACCATCCTCTGTGACGGCCCACCCCTGAACCCGTTTCCATGCACAAGGCGATGTCAAACGACTGTTTGTGCACTCGACCCCGTTTCCATGTGCCCAAGCCGACGATCACTCAGAGTTTTCATTCTAGGATCTTGTGTGCCACTCCGAGGACTCTAGATATAAAACAAACCATATCCCCGATCTTTCGGGATGGTAACCAAAGATGAAGTGATGCTCTGCTACGCAAAAACCCCATCTTCCGTGACCACGTGAAAAACCCATGGCCTTCAGGTAATGGTTGTTGCATGATATGTTCCCTGGGGGTGCCTTCGGACGAACCCTCTGATCCTTGTGAATTTCATTTCTTGTCAAAGTTATTTGCGTGCAAGGGGTCCCATCTTGTGCACAAAAATACCTCTACGTCAGGCATTCTTGCATGAAATTTTTCCAAAATATGCGTAAACCGCTCATCTCGCGGGAAACCCCTACGGGCTTGCGTACCACCGGTCCAACTTGAGCGCCACCCCTCCGTATTGCGCACCACCAGTCCAACTTGTGCGCAACCCCTCCATCTTGCGCACCACCCGTACCTCTTGCATGCAACCCGTACCTTTTGCGTGAAACCTCTTCATCTTGCGCACAAACCTTGAATCTTGCACAGAAACTTCCTATCTTGACCTGACCCATTCTCTTATGTGCACTCCATGTGCTACCCTCACCTTGAGGCACCTAGTTCGAGCCTTTCTTATGCGTGACACACCTGCATCACGCGCTATTTTCTCGTGTGGCCCCTCAGGTTTTCACAGAGAAATTTCAAAGTCCCTTGGACGATACTACCCGTTGCGTTGCTTCGCCTCATGCTTCTTCACATAGGAATACTAATGACTATTTCTTCTTCGCATAGCCACGCTAACGTGGACCCCCCAATGGATTGCTTCATAACACCCCCAAACATGACATTTCTAGTCCCTTTGCTTCACCAAGATGTAGAGGGTACCAGTTATGTAAGTCCTAGGGGTGCTGAGTGAACCCACCTTGTCCGAGCTGCAGGAAGTTAAACTACCAAGCACCATCGTCCGCAGTACATGATGTTAAACTGTGACCACACCCCGTGCGTCAGACGCGGGGTTCCCCCACCTTGGACATTCTGCATACCCACTAGTCTCCATGGGAGTGAGATCATTCCTCACATGGAATGATATCCTCTTTATCAGAGCGGCATCTGTCCACGGGGGAAAGGGAAACCACCCTGGTGTAAGCCCCTACCTTTCCATGTAGGAGGTAGCACCCCTGCTCCTCCTCTCTTCCTGGGCGCCAAGTCCCTCTCTTGTTGGGCTTTTCCACCATCTTGGCCTCCATCATAGAGTAAGTCCCAATATCCATCACCTCGGGCTACAAACCCAATGTAATCCCATGTTTCCTCTTTGGGACGCTAACCACGTGTAATCCCCTATTCCACTTCCCACGGACACACCTTTCGCGACGTGATTGTCAGGCCTTTGCTGCATATTGTTTCTCATACCGAGTAGAACTCACGTGGGATTAGAGTAAGCATCGACCATGACATCCTCTCCAAGTATCCTAGAGCGTAATCCCCACACCCACCTGAAATACGAGGTCTTTGATCCTTTCCAAGGCAAGGTACATAGGAAGCCTCCCTGAGGTTCAATCCCACCATCCATTGGTCATTCTGACCATCTTCACATCGATTCACCAAACTCCTAAACTATGAGGTATTTGATCCTTACCAAGGCAAGGTATGTAGGAAGCCTCCATGAGGTTCAAGCCCACCACCCATTGGTCCCGGATCCCTTCACATCGGTTCACCAACACCTTGGGCTGCCTCAGAGCATAAGCCCCAAATGCACCCATATCCCGAGCTACGTGGACTTTGATCCTTACTATGGTAAGGTACATAAGAAGCCTCCCAGAGGTTCAATACCAACACCCAGTAGTCCCAACCATCTTCACATCGGTTCCCACTCCATCCTGAACTATGTGGGTTTTGATCCTTGTCTCCTAGATAAGGTACGTAGGAATCCCCCTGAGGTCCAACCCCATCCAGTGGTAAGCCGTTGTGACCCCATCCAACGGTAAGCTGTTGTCAACCCCATTTGATGGTTCCCCGTTGTCAGGTGAACTACGATGACTTTGATTCCCTACCCCAGGGATATGTAGGAAGTCACTTCAAGACTCAATCCCAAAACTACCGTCACCTTCACGATGGATTCATCTCATTCCCTGTCCACTTCATTAAACTCTCCATCATCTATCCTGATTCTTACCGAGACCACCACATCCCGGTGAGATCATGCCATTCATCCCAGCACCTCTCCTTGCGGCACACAGGCATCAAAACATGCATAAGACCCACTCAATCCATAACCATCCACCCATGAGTATCCCTCTTATGATGGGATACTTTCCATGCATAATCCCCATCATGTATCCGGGTTGTTATCCTTTGTGTACACCCCGATTCATTACCCCTTCGAACTATGTGGGTTTTGATCCCTGTCGCCTACACAGGGTACATAGAAAACCACCATAAGGTTCAATCCCAGCCAATGGAAAACCTTGGTGATTCCCCATTCTAGTGTGCACACTCCCTGATCTTCCCTCAGTGGTTTCCAGATCATCCTTCACGGTGTGCCATCTTCCCTTTATGGGACACACCATCCTAGGTTTTCTCTTATTGAGTGTTCTGATCCATCTACCTGGTTAACACTCATGGAGCTCCCTCCTAGGGATCTACCAATCTGATCTATCTCTATGGGACATTCTGATCACCCTCATTCCATCTCCGCAAGGTGTTAAACCCGCAACATACCCTGTGTTAAACATGGGAAGCTAAGGGAAACCTCAAAGACATTCCCATAGCATATAATTCCCCGCATTCGACGTGGGATGCCTTGGGTACCGTGCCCTTGATATTCCCTCTTATGAGGAAGAATACCGGTTCCCCAATGTCCACACATCCAGATATTCCCTAACACGCCTGATGTTACCGTCTACTCCGACCGAAGGTTGCTGCGATGTCAAGACCCAATGGAATGCCCTAATGGAAGTAGTGTAATTAACTAGTGTTCATGAAGATATGGAACTAGGAAAAGATTCATAAACCATAACTTAATCTTTAAGGGAGACCCAGACTAGGTAATGAGTTCCGAGGAGGAATCCACGGAAGGAAGAACCAACATCCCATCATCTCGTTTTGATCAAGGAGAAAACGAACCTAAATAAGAAACAGATGTCACCCGCCTTTGGAAAGCAAGAATGCGGGGCAATAGCTGCATGTCCTCCATAGACGGATGCACGCGCCCCAGCGAAAGTGTCAGAAACATTAGGTTCCTTATGTGATTTATGTTTTTTATACTATATAACATAATTATATGAAGAGAAATTCGATTGATAAAATTTTTGTTCATTACAACCACAATAGTTTTATACTACCAAAGTAAATGTTGATGTTTTTATTTTTCAATTTTACCTTTCATGGATATTCCTAAAAATAGATTTTATGATTTAATAAAACATTAATAATAAAATTATTTCACTTATATGATTCCATAATAATAAAATAGACATTATAATAATGAAATTAAAAGTAAACATTCATAGTCATTTTTAACCATATAAAACAAACTTATGATGAGGTGATGAATCCTCCTCTATGGTCTTATCAGTATATGAAGAGGAATGTTAATAAAAAGAATAATATCAGTAAGGAATAAAAATGGTAATAATGTATCCTTTAATATAGGAGACTATTTAATAACTACAGGAAAGAAAAACAGAGGGTTTAAGGATTATTCTCATTTACCTAAACCTATGGTAACTAGATCAATGGGGAAATCCATGGCCTCTAAGAAGGTTGACCAAACAACCAAATAAAATATGCATGAGGATAATTAGGGGTACCTTATTTTGAATGATGGTCCTATAGAACTATTTGAGTTTTAAGAAGAACAAATTTAGATATAAAATGAAGGAGTATATAAAGAAAGTAAAAAAGAAGAATCTGAACTAGCTCTCACAATGGACTTGCTTCCGCACTCCAATGAGATAGTGGATGAGTTATTTTACATAAAAACACAAAGGAAGGAATGAAAATGATGAATGTAAGAAAAATTCATATCAATAATAATAAAGAAAAAATGATAGGGATAAACAATCAAAATCATAATTTATTCAATGAATTTAATGAAGGAAAGAATAATATGGAGAAGTATATCAAGACTTGAGACAATATGGTTTCTTTATTTGAGTATCTTATCCATGAAAATTCTATGTGGAATAAATTTCTTATAGATTAGTGTCTTCAAAGGATGAAAAGTTCAAACATTTTATTTTTTTGGAATAGATCAGTGGTTTCCATTATGAAATAATTTCTTTGGTGTTGTTTCATGCTTGTTTTGGTTCCCATTCAATCTATATAAGTGTATTTTATTAGAAATTAAAAATATAATTGTGATGTGGCTAAAATAATCTTATGAAGAAACAATTATTGATTTGGTACTATTTTATTAAATATATTTAAATATTGAACTAATCAACTTTTATAATGAAATAAATTATATAACATGACACTTTTAGAAGTTATAGAACCATTAGATAGTGACCATCAACCGTTACTATTACATCGAAGCTGATTTGGAATCATGAATCAAAAAACCAAAAAACGATTGAAGAAAATAATATTCATTTGATAAATGAATAAAAAAATGTTAATAAATAAATTATAATAGATTAAATAATTTTGAATAAGTTTTTTAAATAAATAATTAATATATGTAACTTGACTATTTAGGAGGTTAGGGGAGCATCTATAGAAAGTTTAGACTCATGGTAAGGGTTCTTTTTCACTCTTTTTTGTTATGTTACTTGTGTTTTCAATCACTCACTCTCTCTATCATACTTCCTATTTATACCATTCACATATGTTAATTATATGTTTCTATACATCTTTAATTTATTTATTCCATTCTATTTTCTATTTGTTTTATATGGATATGCATGTATCTCTAGTTACATTTTTAATATTTTCTTTTAAACTCGACAAAGAGAAAAATTCTATTGATTCTTTCTTTTCATGTTCCACTCTTATAAATATTATTTTATTTTTATGATTTCCAAAAACACTAATTTTTTTAACATAAAATATTCTTGTTTATTTATAGTTTGGGGAAACCATAGGCTCGTATCCCATTTAAATATTGTTTTTACCTTTCCTTAAAATTTTGATAAAGGTGTTTAATTTCAAAACTTATTCTATATATTTTTTATGAATTTTCATCACTTTGAGATCTATTTTCATGACCCACATTCCTCTTTTGGACAATGAGTGTCCAATATGACTTCCTTTTTTATGATCCTAAATGATACTTTTAAGGATATATATTTATGGATTTATTATGTTACCAATTTCTTTATCATGGGTTTATTTCATAATCTTGATTTATATATGTTTATTTTATATATACCACACATACATATGACATATTATACTGAAATTTGGTCATAGAATTATACAAATCCCAATTTATTAGGTAATGATTTATATCTCATGAGATCATTATTCATGTTCATGTTGCTTCTAGATTTCTCTATAATGATATACATGGTCATGATGTAGTTAGATCTATCTATTATGTTATGATGACTTGGTGTTGAGCCTTGAAACATGTTTATGATGAAGTGCCTTATGTTTGTGCCATATTTTATGATTCTCATGATTAACACTATCTTAAGATATTTTTTTCTTTTATTTCATATTTCTATACAAAAATTTATGATTATTTTATTTTATGATTCCATGCTATGATTATTAACTCTTATGGTATCTCACCCCATGTTTGTCTTGTTTTATCCCCTTACTAGGTGTTTTTGCTCACCCATTATTTTATATGTGTCTCAAGGATATCATTTATAGTTATATGAATACATTTATATCTTGGATAAAATTATGAATATGAAATAAAATATTATGAAGTTTATTTGAAAACGTTTTATGGTGCATATAATATACCAAAGACACTGGACCTCTAGATTTCTGGGTGTTTTTTATAGATATTTATATAAATAATTATGTAATATTATGTGTCTATAGTGCAGTTCATTATAGTTGGTATTAGATAAATTTCTAGTTATTTTTTTGGATTAGGTTATTGAAAATTATAGGAAAATACACCTTTTTTAACCTAGATTGAGACTTATAATATCATGAGTTATGATATGATAGTGATTTATTAGTTATTCTTTATAAGTTCAAAATTTTTCTTTTATATTCTTATTAATTTGAGTATTAAAATCCTTAACTTTTATTTGTTTTAATAAATGGATATAAATCAATGTAATCAAAGAAACAACCAATGTGATGGGAAATGTAATGGTTTTATGGATGAGATGCCTAATATGATGGGAGTGGAGTTAAAAACCTCATAGAGGTGAGGGAATAATATATACATTGGTGAAGACTAGTCACTCAAATCAGAGTCATTAAACAATATAAAAATAACTAAAATCATTCATAGTTTAAATATCATAGTACTCAATATTAAATAAACACAATGCTATAATTAATTCCATGCTAAAGTCATATAATCATATATGCACTGATCACCCACTAAGTCAACTACAAATATAATATAAATAATAAAATAAAATGTACCCACATTAGACCTACTTCCATCACCAGGTATCACACAAACTGTCTCCAAAACCCTCAAGAAGCTCTAGCTTGATCCATTGCACATCTTGTGTCGAACCTAAAAGCTAACATAAGGCCAACATGTGTACTCAGGTTCCTATGAAAGGTGTGAAAAATACATCTCAGTAGGGACACACTAAATTCCACTAGTATAATCCATCATATACATATATTTATGATGAAAGTAAACATGTCACAAATGCACCTTTAATATCATGTGATAACCAGGCCACCATGACTCCTTATGCATCAAGCCACCATATACTAACCATGTCACCACAATACCCAATCATACCTACTTCGGTGTAATTTCAGAATCCACCTCATCATCTTATCTCATACCATAATACTGATTCCCAACCCACACATAAAGTATCAAGGTAGGGATATTCACAAACCTCTATCAACCTATATACACTGGGAATTATTATACATCCATACCTCAACCCACTACCTTATTGATCAAGGTAGGGTCCATTAGTGTTTTCTCACATTGTACCATGAACCAACCCCTCAGGAAATCCTCAACCCAATCCTTCTCAAGGAAAGTTCCATCAATCGCACTGAACTATCCTTACAACTCAAGGGAGGTGACATGAACACTAACCCATCCCAAAAACCTAAGGGAGGTCACAAGCACATTGACCCATCCTCACAAACTTTGGTAATGTTAGAAGAACACCAACCCATCCTTTCAGACTCTAGGGATGTCACCAGCACACCAATATATCTCTATAGACTTTGGGGAGGTCACCAACACACCGAACCATCCCCAAATACTCTAGGGCAGTCACGTCAATCACATAGGACCACAACCCATCACACAAATATCTAAATAATCCTAGGGAACTATTCACTAAAGACCTATCCCCTCATTGTAAATATGACTCATCTTTCCTGTAAGGGCATCTAATAGGTCATCTAGGCCCACTATAGGCTTATATTTTATATGAAAACTCATTCCCATCACCCTTTAATAACACCACAACCCACATGCTAATCCCAACCTAGTTTAAAAGGTATGGTCCACCTCATCAAGTTCTATCAATAATTATAATCATGTTACCAAGGGACTATCCCAAGATATTTATTTGTAAGCCCCTTTGAATTCCAATTCCAATTCGTGGTAAAACCTATATCCTACACTTGGGTCCCATATCTTATATCCTAAGGGAAATTATCATCCTAAAACTCAGTGAAACCACTATACGACACACCCTGTCTAGTTTCAATGGACTTGTACCACTCATAATGCTCACCAATCCCCAAACCACCCTCAAGAGGGTGTCACTTCTCAAGGTTGAGACATAAAACTATCCCAACCATCATCACTTTCCTTAATACTCTCATAGCCATAAAAAAATCCTTAAGATAACCAACCTAGGCTACCCACATCTCATCTTGCACCCAAATACCCATCCAAGTTATCAAGAAAACTCAAACAACACTCTTTAACCTTGGATACATAGTTATCAGATGATTTCAATTTACCAAAGTTATAAACATCACTCACCTAGAGTATAAGAGGCCCGATTCTAACCTATCTCTTTATCTAATCCACTCCCAGTATCTATCCACTTTACCCAAACCAATAAAACATACATGTGGGCACAAAATCATGTTTAAACATGCATATGATGTTGTATTAAATTGACCAATTACCTCCATCAAGGAGTTATCACCCAATCCAAGATCTGCTGAGACTCTTCCAAGCCCATCCACGTCTCATCCAAGATCTCACCACCACCTAAACTCTTGTATCATGTCATAAAATATAAATAATAAATAATATTTAATTATAATTAATTATATAATTCATAACAAATAAGCATAAATAATGGAAAACTCACTGGGCACTAGAGTTACACCAATACCTTGAACAAGCCCCCATGGAATCCCTATCACGAGACACCTAGTTAATTTCCAAATAATTTAATTTTATTCAAAAAACCTAAATAAATTCTCTAAGAAATGTAACTCTATAGAAATGAATTGAAACGGTGTGTAGATAGTATCTTAGGATTCCCTCTATGAAAGTAAATCAAAATCCCCATAAAAATCAACTGATTTCACCATGATTCAGTGGAATTAGAACTGAAACTCTAAATTAAACTAAGCAAGAAATAAATGGCTACAACATAGATAATAGTGGAAGGAAATTGATGAAAAACGTATCTTGAATTTCTAAAAAATCATTCCTAGAATCACCCCAAACAGAGGGGGATTGAAGGAGAGGTATTCTAGTTGATAAAATGATGAAAATTTATTCTCCCAAGTCTCATATCTCACATAAAGTTTCTAACACATAACCCCCCAAAATAAAGAAAATCTCCTACTCAGAAAAATTATGCCCAAAAAACATTTATGACCTCAATTGTTTTCATGATCTGAAAGGTCTCCTCCCCTGAAAATTCGTGGCCTAAATCATATTCATGAAATGAATGATTTTCACCTTAAAAATGTTTCAAATACTTAATTAAATTCAAATCCTAAAAGGTCTCCCCCAACAAAAATTACCAACCTGAAAAAATTCATAGTCTGAATCATCCTAGGAAGAACACCTATAACACACCTTAAACCTCTTGGGTTACTCAAACCTTCCTAAAAGGATTTCCTAAGAGCCCCAAAATCCAACCAGGACTTGTTCCATGACCATAAATATTTTTTTGGGATGTTAAAAATCTTTTATTCCCTATTCAATTCTTGGTTCTCAAAATGAACCATCCACCAATGGAAAATTTATATTCTACCTCAAAATAATAACCTATAAATTTATGGGTTGTTATAAACTCCCCTCCACAATTCTTATAATCCTTGAGAATACATGGAAGTCCTTTAACCACATCTCTCAAACTACCATGATTATCATTTCATTTCCAAATGACTATATTCTACCTCCTAATTCTAAACACGCTTCTACTACTTAACTCCAAACACCAAGAATGGATCCATTAACTCGCGGTCCAATCCCTAGACCACCTTAATATCATCCTGAAGGAAAATAATCTGGTAATATCATCACTCCACATCCAAAAAAACACAAAAAATCACCAGCCATACCTCCTCTATTTGACTTTACCCAAAATGCCCAGTCACACCTTTCAATGCATCTAAAAAAGAACACCTACTTCTATCTCAACATTTTCACTAACCCCCATACACAGGGTCCCACTCATACCCCAAACCAAGAACCAAATTACCATACTCATCCCTTTATTTTGATCCTAAAATGACACATTTACAATGTTATTCACATGATTCACCCTAGAATCATGTCACGAACTTGGTTCACCCTATGAACCACATCATTAACTTGATTCACCCCCCTAAACCTGTCATGAATCATGATTCACACCTGAATCATGTGATGAAGCATAGTTAACTCCCTGAAACACCCCTAGATCACACTAAAGGAACCCCAATACCGATTCCAATACACAAAATCTACCCAACACTAGATTGAAATTTCAAATCTGGCATTACCTAAGAAACTAGATATCAATAGATCTTATCACACATCATCAAATCAATTCCACCTTGACCATCCATTGACCAATATCACTATTCCATGACCCTTTCTACATTAGGGTCATTTATATATTAATAAATATGATTCTTCCCACTACAAGAGTATAATTTTCATCACACTCCAAACCAAACAATAAACCTTCATGGTCCATGCTTCATCTATTGCTATACACAACGACTAGACATGGATACTCCGCTCCTACCTAAGAAGAAATACCCCAAACTAACTACCTCTTATTCCTAAATCACCAAAACTTTCATCCAACTACAAATGTAATGATTCCCACCATGTGTCTCACCTTATAATACTCTTAGAGCAATTACCATGAATGAGTCCCGCATTACACACCAACCTCTACTCCCGAGCCTTTTTCACCTCCCATTAACCTCTAACATCAGGGATCCATGAAAATTCATTCCAAGTAATCCACTTGGGTAGACCATACCATGATACCCTAATCCATCATCGATGTCACCTGTTTCTATAGAGAAACACCTCCCATATTCATACAACACCCATATCCACCATTAATATGAGTGTCTCACAATCAAACTACCACCATAACATCACTTGAGTTTATTCACAACTCAAAAAATTCTCAACAGAATCACCATGGAACATTAATTGACTCACAACACAACTGGGCACTACATGTACCCAACACACACTTATCCTCACACACCAAGAGTTTTACCTTGAAAGTAAACTCTAAAAGTAAATATAATTATTATTTAGAGGGATCCACCAAGAACCCACTCATAGGTTTCTGATCATGATCTTACTTAGTCTCACTCAAACCAAGGGATGCACACTCCCATATAACACAATCAAAATCCTAAATCATTATCTCATGAGTCATGTCCTCTTTAACCCAAGATCACATGCCTAACTCACTGACCATACCAAACTACATTTCAATATCAACCAAAAGGATAAGTTACATCACTCATGGAAATTATAACCACATGATCACCTTCTACATGGGTGATATCCCATATCCCAAGGTATCTCACCCATGCCAAGGAAAACTACATGTCAACCTATCACACATGAATCATTTCTAAAGCTACAATAATATACTTACACTTCTACTATGCTACCAAAAGCACATCTATAGACCACAAATCCAAACAACCAAATGAAATTTCCCTCTCAAACCCAGCCTTAATACTAAGAATAAGGAATTCACATGCCTTTACAAAACCCTCTTGGGGTATTCAGACAACCATCTGGTTCAATTAAGTAGAATTACACCAAGAAGCTATATAAGAATACACCATATGGTCTATTGCTGACACTTTAAGTAACCAAAATACATCCTCATGGAAAGCCATTCCCATCCTCATATATTTCCTATAGTAGAAATTTCCTATAACAAACCCATCAGAGTTCCACCATTGGGGAATTTATTGCATACATCGACCCACAAAGGTCCCCTAGTATCCCTTGATGAAGGGACTATATTTCCATAATCACTAGAGAACCTTCTTTATAAGGATACACATGACTTTCCATTAGATAAAATACCATGTTTTAGCTCAGTAAAATTCCACCAATAGTTTATATAGGAAAATTACATATAATTTATTTCTGATACTTTAAACAAATGAACCCTATCATTATATCATCCAATCACATACAAGCAAGCATTTTTCATGCGAATCCTACATGTATAACATTATGAATGCACACAATAATTTTTCCAATTATCTAAGAGACAAAATTATAAATAATATTTCCATTAAATCCATCATATTCATTAAAAATATCATCCATAATAACACAAAATAAGAATAACAATCCCATACCCATGGTAACTAGAATTTCTTGAAAGAAAGATATTAATGAATCAATAGTCTGAGGTCCATCACAAGATCAAAAACATTCCTTGAACACTTGTATACCATCTCAAAAAACATTAAAAAAATAATGTTGTGATACCACTTTATGAAGCCCTTCCCCAGGACACTTGATAGTGCCCAGACTGAGGTCGCAACATGACCTCATGCATGCCTCCCCATATGACATAGGCTTCTAACTAGCGGTGAGCTCCAAATATGGACATTGGGGAAAATATTCCCTCCAATATATTCATAAAAAATTAATAAATAATCAAAACAATCAACATCATAAACATAAGAGTATGAAATATCAAATTAAAAAAATGCTATAATAAATTACTTGTGAAGGTTATAAAAGCATACATACAATAATCACCCACTGATCTAGTCCTAAATAAAAAAAATAACACACACACACACACATGACCTACTATCATCCCTGTTCCTTGCACACACTTTCTCTAATACCCTAATTCTTCTCTAGCATGATATACCAAACATCATGTGATGAACCTAAAATTAGACATAAGTTTTTCATGCACATCAAGGTACCCAAGAAAGGTGTGGGAATTATATCTCAATAGGGCCTCACTAAGTTCCCATACTATATAACATCATATAAGTTTATGAAAATGTAAAATAAACATGTCACACAAGTTCCTTGAACATTGTGTGCTAATCAGGCCACCATGAACCCTATATATCTGGTCATTGTGTGTTAACTAGGTCACCATGACACTAGATCATACTTGTTTCAATGACATGATGGAATACACCTCATTGTCTCTTCTCATTCCATCATACCCATGACCCATCCCCTAGGGTGGTCCTCAAACCAATAATTCTCAAGGAAAGGATCACCAATCAAACTGAACCATGCCTAAAACTCAAGGTCGATGGAAAGTACACCGATCCATCCTCAAACTAAATGGAGGTCACAAGCACACCGAACCATCCCCATAGACTTTAAGAAGTTTACAAGTGAACTGACCCATCCCCACAGACTTTGGGGAGGTCACAAATACACCAAAACATTACCATAGACTCTAGGGAGATAAAAAATACATCGAACCATCCTAGATGAGTTTGGGGAGGTCACATAAAACATACATGGCCACAACCTACCGAAAAAATATCTAGATAATCTGAGGTCTCTATCACTTGAGACATATCCCCTTATCATGAACTCATATCATCTCATCTATCAGGGAATCTAATGGGTCATTCAGGCCCTCTATAGTTTCATATAACCTATAGAAGCTCAGGAAATAACCCCTCATTAACACCACAACCAATATGATCATACCTATCTAGAGAACAAGGTATAGTACACCCAATAAAGGTCTCTCAATACTCTTATTCTGACTACCTAGAGGCCACCCCAAGACACCATGCTCTAAATCCCTTGGATCCCACTTCCATGTCCTGAAAAAACCCATGAACCACACTTGGGTCACATATCGCATCTCCTAAGGGATAGTCTCAGTTTTTTACTCAGTGGAAACCTCTCTTTAACATAGACTATATAGCCCCAAAGGACTCTCCTCCCACACAATACATAGCAAGCACCAGGCCATCCTCAGGATGGTGTCACTCTTCAAGTATGAGATGTACAACCATCCCACCTATTTTCACTTGGAATAAGACTCTCATACTCTTAAAAATAGCCTCAAGAGATCAAAAATAGGATATCCTTGTCTCATATTTCGCCCTGAGACCCATATAAGGTCTCATGCCAGCTCAAAAAACACTCCTTCCCCTTGGATACACATTATTCATAAAATTAAAACTTACCAAAGTACTAAACAACCCCCACCTTCAGCATAAGAGGACCAATGTCATCATATCAATTTCTCTAGGCCACTCCCAATCCATATACGATCTACCCAAACCCATGAAACATGAATGGATGCAAGAAATCATGTATAAACATGCACATGAACTTGTATTAAAGGGACCAAAAACCTACATCGAGGAGTTACTACATTAGGAAAGCTCTACCGAGCATCATCCAACCTGTCCATGCCTAGTACAATCTCATACCATCAACCAAGATCCATTGTCACATAATAAGGCATAAATAATTAATTCTAAAAATATATAATTTATTGTTTAATTAAAAAATAGGAATAAATGATGGAAAACTCATCATTCACTTCTGTCGCACTGAAACCTTGAACAACCACCCATGTAAGGTCTATGGCACACCCAAGAAACCATCTTGGCCAAAATATCTATCATGTGATACCTAATTAATCTATAAATAATTTAATTTAATTCAAAAATCATAAATAAATTTTCTAGGTAATGCACCTCAACCAAAATGACTTGCGACAACGTGTAATTAGCATCTTGGTGTGACCTCTACATAAGCTGAGAAAAATACCAATCAAAATCATCCAATTATACCAGGGTATGATAGAATCATAACTAAAACCCTAAAAAACCAAGTATAAAATCATTGGATATAATTTAGAGAAGAGAATAGAGAAATAAAGGAAGAACACACAATGGATCTTTATGAAATCGAACCCAGGATCACCCATAATAGAGGGGGACCAAAGGAGAGTCATGGGAGGGGATAAATGGTTGTAAATGACCTATCCGAAGTCCCCAATATCACCTAAATTACATAACAACTAGTTCCAAAAAATATATAAAATCCATTGATCAAAAAATCCACTAAGTGAAATTTCATGACCTAAATTATTTTCATGGCTTAAAAGGTCTCTTATCCCTACAAATTCATAGAATAAATCATATTTGTGGACTAAATGGTGTCCACCATTGACATGTTTCATGGACTAAATTAAATTAATTGCCCAAAATGTGTTCCTTAGAAAAAAATTCAAATCTAAAAAAAATCATAGATCAAATCACCTTGGTAAGCACACCTGCAATTTCCTAGGTCACTAACACCTCCCTCTAACACTTTCCTAAGCACCTGAACAACCAACCCAGATTCATTCTACATAAAAAAACATTTTTTTGAGAGGTATAAAATTTAACACCCCAATATTTTTATGAATTATTTTTTAGAAACCATTTTATTTCTTTGTTGTCTTGCGTTACACACAACACCGACCTAGCCTACGTTACATGTAACACTGAGTTTCTACAAAACATCATTTTATTATTATTTAAATAAAATAATAACCCATCCATTAAATTAGTGGTTATGAATATTATTAAATAAATTATGAAAATATATGGTTTATAATATGAATTAAATGGTTACCAATTAATTATAAATGAAAATAAATACCAATTGAATATAAATGAAATATTTTTATTTTTATACTCTCAAAGTCATTTTGTCTTAATAAATTAAATTAATTACAATTAGTGAATGAAATTAATGAAATTAATGAAATTAATGAAATTAATGAAATATATATGTTATATTTTTAATAAAATATTTTTTATATTCATACAATAGATTTTATAGGTATACGATAAGAATAAATATAATGTTATGAATAAAAAGACATATTTTTCAAATGGGTAATTTTATCGCCTTTTAATGGTGAACCCATTTTAAATCTAATTTTTGATAGTTTTATAAAATATATTTGAAAAAATAAAATTTTTATTTTAAATAGTGATATAACTATTTAATTTGGTTAAATTTTTTATATTTTTCGAATAAGTTTAATGTTTTGATGAATAGTGAAAATACTGCATTTTAATTGAATTTTTTTTTCATCAAATTTATTTTTAGTGTTAAATTATATTATTCAATGATTTTAAAGTATAATTATATTATTTATTTATCTTTTAATCCATTATATTTCATTTTAATCAATTTTACATTGAATGATTAAATAAAAACATTTTAATCTTTTGCATGTTTTAACTTTTAAAAAACCTGTTTTCTCACCCCATCAATGTGATTAATTTAAATTAATTACTGAAAATTATGGGTTTTTAATTTTGAAAAATGGATTCCATATTTTTAATCATTGGATAAAAATTATGTAAATAGGTTTGTTTTATTTTTGGGCATTATGAATAGTAACTTTAGTAGTTTTTATTAACATGGTAAAAGGTAAATTTGGTAATTAAGGGTAAAAAAATATTATAAATATTATAAAGTTATCCTAAAACTTATCCTAATTACACTAGATGGGTGTGTTTTGACCAAAATCATAATTGGGAATAAATTAAAACATTTTTAATCCACTTGGGTGAGAGTATGACATTTATTATATTTTATTTAAAGAAGAGTTAAAGATGTCATTCTCGTATTTCAATAACTATACTTTTTTTAATATAGGGTTATATAGAAGATAAATTAGAATATAAATAGTCATTTTAAATTTAAAATATTTTTATCTATCATGGTAATGTATTTTTAATTTTTATAAAATAAATAATTACCTTGAAGACTTACACAATGATTATGAAATTATTGTTTAATAAATGAAAATATCAAATAAATGATATAGAAAATATTAAAATAAATATAATTTGATATAATTAATGTCATAAAATATTTATTTTGGATAAATTTGATGTTAGGGATTATTTAATATAGTTTTTTTTGAAGTTATAATGTTGTTAAGATATTTTTAAAAAGAAAAATAACAAATAATATCAAAATTGATACTAATGATATTTTATGAAATCAATATTTTATTAAATTATTCAAAAATAATAAAAATATTAAATAAGGACAAGGTTATGATATATGGTCTAAAATATAATAAATTTATCATTTATGATCCAATTTAAACTTTATATATAAAAATTAAATCCTCTTATCATTAAAAACTTTTTTACCATAGTTAAAATTAAAATAGGTTAACTAAGGGTTAATAAAAAAGATAAGGTTTAAAATTACATAAAAACCTATATAAAATCTGTTTTTTGATGATATTACAAAATTATATCATCTTAGATTATAATACATGACATTTTTGTGGTATTTATAATGATATGTAATTTATTATAAACTATTTTTTATAAATTCCAAAAGTGCCACTCACCTTCATTATAAAAGAACACCACATACCTCATCCAATTTAAACAATTTTAGACTTCTATATTGAAAAATATATACCAAATTCTCTTTTATAATTCTTTATAAACATTATATAGATTCCATTCTTCCCAAAATACCAACTCTAGAGTCCTTGAGAGGATATTTAAAAGAGCCATTTCGAAGAAGAGGCAATTGCTCTAACCGATCAATCTATTTTTATAATATTCTATACCTCCTCTAAATATATGATTAATATCATAAAATAATAAATTCAGAATCCTAAATATACTGAAATTTTATTATTATTATTAACACACCATTATAAAAACCCCTTTACCATCAAACAAGAAGTGAAAGAATTTCTTGTGCGTACGTACGACTTACCATCTCCACGTAGTGATACAACTCATCTTCCATCACCTTATCTTAGGAGTGAGAATTATGATGGATTTAATTTATATTTATTATATTTATAAAATTATTATACTTATTTAATTATAATATAATTTCTACCTTTTTACCACCTAATCTTTTGGGAAATTATAACATCGCTCGTGCATACGTATGGCTTACCATCTCCACGATGCAATGTGAATCGTTTTTCATCTATATTTCACATGGGTGGTAATAAGGATAAATTTTATGAATATATTTGATGAATATAAAATATAAAATTATTGTTTAATTATAATATATCATACAATTTTCTTTCTTTTATCATGAAAAGAAAATGAATGTAGCGTTCATGCGTACGTACGACCTACCGTCTCCATGAACGGTGCATTTCATTTTCTATTTATATCTTTTATAGATAACCATAAATACATATATAGTGAATATATATGATATTTTTACAATTTTTATCATTATATATATAATTAAATCATGATATAATAATGAGGACCAATAATAACAAGTCAAAACATATATGAGAAACAAAGCTGTTATTACCCGAAACATAACTTAAGCTTGGAATTTTTAATAAGCGAGTAATATAAAGTCATAATTAAGTCATATATAATATTATATATATTAATATAGTTCTCTAATATATGTATAATAAACATATATTTATTATACAAGATGTTTTCATGAGTACGATGAGAGTCAAGACAAAAAGTAAGAGTATTTCATCTCACTTTTTATTTCTGTGAGATATATGCCATATTTACCACTTGCTTCTTTTGTGTGGTGTATATACTGAAATATGACATGTTGTATTATTAATTTCATTTATTTAATGATATTAAAATATTTAATTTATCTTATTACTTCATGGGGTTCAGGATTCTAAAGTTACTCAAGTATTAATGGATTTATGTCTCACTTTTATTTATGTGGGACACATGCCTTATACACAACTTATTTCTTCTACGTGGTGTATATACTACCCATGAATGTATTTTATGAGTATTATCTAGAATATACTTGTATTTTTATATCCATATAATTTTATTTCTTTCATGGTTCATACGATTCTACTAATTGTAAAGTGATGAGTATTTATTTCACAATCTCATCAATATTTTGGATTGTTTAGTTTTAAGTATCCATTGGAAAATATTTATCTTACATGTCTTTTTTTATAAAAATGTTTTCAAAAAATGTTTTTATACACTCCTATGGATGTTCAAATCCATTTTACCAATTTTTTACTTTTTAATACATGATTTTAAAGGATTATTTTTTCATTTTCCTAAAGAGTTACTTTGTTACTTTTCTAGAAAAATTATGAGAAGAATGTTTTATTTTAACTTATATAACATGAATGGATTTTTCTTCTTTCATAATTCCTTATTTACTTAAATATTCCCTTGCAATATTACAAGTTTATCTTCAAAGAAAATTTTTTATTTTAAAATTGCATGACATTTTAATAAAAGAAAACATTTTCAAAGAAGAAAGGATATTTTCCTCAAAAATTATTTCAATTAATCTTTAAAAAACCATTTTCCCTATAAGATGAATTTATATAATGTTAATTATGATTTATTGGTGATATGAACCAAGGATACCATTTCTATTATTTCTTTAAATGGTTTATGTTTATTATGAAATGATATTTATGGAACCTATTTCTTTTCCATGAGTTATGTTACGATGAAGTGTTTATGAAACTCATTTCTTTAAATGGGTTTTGATGTGATGAATATTTTATGGTCATGTGTCCCACATATGTATATTTTTCATTAAGTTATGGGTGGGACCTATATCTCCCCAATGCATTGGGTAATGATAAATGTTATATAATCTCAAAAGGGTACACTAGAGTTCATCCTAATCCCATAATAAGAGGGTACATGGGAGTTCATCCTAAACCCGCGACAAAAGGGTATACGAGAGGTTATCCTAAGACTGCACAAAGAGGGTTCATGAGAGCTCATACTAAGACCAAAACTAGAAGGTTCATGAGAGGCCATCCTAATACTTAAGTAGGTACATGGGTTATTAAACCAATCCTAACATACCATGAATGTATTGGTATGAATAATTGACATAACATATTCTAAGATTAAGTGTATGACACAATTTATGTGTCTTATGCCATTTTTATACTCTCATGGATCACATGATTTTATTTTCTTAGGATTAATGTATTATTATCTTTAAATATTTATTCCATGACTCATGTATATGATCTTTGATATGAATGGTATGATATTTAAATGTTATTCTCATGTTTTCATACCCTTATACTCTTGTTATTCTTATACAACTTCCACGTTTACCCTTACTAAGAATCTGAGCTCACCCTTTCTTATGTATCATTTCCTTAGGTTATAAAGAAAGGTTTTAATTAGGGGTATTAAAGGGAAAGATCTTTAGGAGATATGATAAAGATCTTTCACCAAATTAAAAGAATATGTTCTATTTTTCCAAAAGCCCTAAACTATTATGGTCCTCGAGCATGTGTTTTTGTAATGTAATGAATATTCATATAAAAATATGTAATATCAATGAATGAAAATCTTTGGTTGTTATATTCGGTATCAAAGGAAAGGTTTAGTCAACCATTGGAAACTAAGATGATAAAACTTTAGTGATATTCTTAGAGATATTTCTAAGGATATATCTAGGGATGTCTCTAATGATAAGTCTAAGTATAGGTTACAATCCCAAGATTTTGGTAATGATCATGAATAAACTAGAATTAAACCTAATATATTATAGATTGAAGGTAATTTACCTTGATTATGATGTTTTCCCACTATGATTAGTGTTGATAAAATTATTCTTTTTGTTTTAGTCACTAGAGGGAACCAAAAGGAACCATGTTAATGTTAAATTTGTTGATAATCAGTTAAATGGGATGCTAACTGGAGTAAAGGATGTTGTGATCATGTCTAATCCATTTTCACATAACATGATTAAAAATATCTACCTTAACCAAATCTAGGACTCATCAAAGAATATAAATAAGGAGTTCACTAATAATTCAGGTAATGTTGACCATTAAGGAAATATAATTTAGTATTTTACATGTTCAGAATGTGGAAAGAAACACCTAAGTGAATGTATCAAAGGAACAAGAAGACGTTTTGACTATATAAAATAAGGACACAAAGCAAGTAACTGTAAAGAGAAAATGAAAATTTCAGTTGCCATAATGGATGAAAATATTTTCCTCTCTAAGGTATTACCAATATTTGAATGATTTATGTGTGGAATGAATGGGAATCATGAAAAATGATGTCCTAAGGGGAAAGATCTAGAAAGTAATCATAAAAGTGGTATAAGTAATGGTTATATTTTTAATTATGATGATACTATATATTAAATGTGAAATTAAATAGGTATTAAGTAATATTATGAGGAAATCTTGTTAATATCTTTAGGATAAAGTCGAATAATCAAAGATTTTATGTATTTAAATTCAATAATTATGAATGGTGAATTATGTAATGATTTTTCAATTTATGTTTTTTGCTAAGGATTTACAAGAATATGTTGAATGATTCCTATGGAATATAAAAGTTATTGAATGGAAAGATGATGTTCATAGGAAACAATTGTTTTAGGGAAAGATGACCCTTAATATTTTCTTTATGTTAAGATAATGATGTTTGGATAAAGATATGTTAGATATGAATAAGTAAATTAGATGGTACTGATCACCTTGGAACTGATTAAGGATTTATTGACAAAGTGTTTTGTGCCATTGTTGATGAAGTTTACAACTTTTTTGGACTTAAGGAATATATCTAATAAACTTTTGAATAAGGAAACATGCCTATTTTAAATAAGGATTTATGGTAATTTTGGTTATTACCGTGTTTCAAGAGAATACCCGATGAAGGTATTCACATGTTTGGAATGTGACAACCAAGAGATAACTTATGAAGTATGGGGTATAAATGTTAAAATGATTTAGGGAACTTCATTTAATGTTTTGGAATTTCATATTTAGGAAGGGTAATAAGGTGAACCATTTGTGTCATGGTTTTTTTTAAACTTCAAATGAGGTTTTAGTGATTAAAGTATTAACTCACCATAGGGGGATTTAACTATATTGAATAAATGGTGATAACCTTTTTGTTGTGATAAAGATATATGGAATAACTGATCATTCTATTTATGGATCTGATGATCTTATAATGCTTTGGTAATGAAAAATTCACCTTTATTTCTTGGAAAAAGAGATGAAGTATAAATTGATAATGGAATAACAATGGGTGAGATTGTGTTGAAATAAAGTAAGTATATCATCTTATGAAAATTATCCAAAAAGATATTGAAATAAAATTTTGACCTATTATCATCATTTTTGATGATATCAATGAACCTTTCCAAGCCTCTTTGGGTTATGGATTTATGAATTTTATCTTTCTACTAACCATGTTCTTTTTAAACTCCATCAAAAATTGATAGTTAGATTTCTCTTCCATGTTAATGTTTTCACTTTCAACCTATGTTCTCCTATGTTTAAACCTAGTTATGAGTTACTTTGGATAACCGTTATGTTTCTATCTTTCCTTTTTAAAATAAAGTTTTAGTATTCATTTTTACGATGTGGGTTTCTATGAAAGAAACTTCAAAGTATTAAACCTTTGATAACCCAGATGAATTTTGAGGGAGGAATTCATTTTAAGGGGGTTGAAATGTAACAACCTGATATTTTTATGAAATATTTTTTAAAAAACCATTTTATTTCTTTGATGTATGGAGTTACACGTATCATCGACTTAGCTTATGTTACACGCAACATTGAGTTTCTACAAAACATCATTTTTTATTATTTAAGTAAAATAATATCCTAGACATTAAATTAGTGGTTATGAATAATATTAACTAACTTATGAAAATATATGGTTTATAAGATGAATTCAATGGTTACCAATTAATTATAAATGAAAATATATACCAATTGAATATAAAGGAAGTATTTTTATTTTTATGCTCCCAAAGTCATTTTATCATAATAAATTAAATTAATTATAATTAGTGAATTACATTAACGAAATATATATTTTATATGTTTAATAAAATATTTTTATATTAATAAAAATATTTTATAGGCATAATATAAGAATAAATATAATTCAATGAATAAAAAAAATATGTTTTTCAAAAGGGTAATTTTAACGCCTTTTATTAGAGAACCCATTTTAAATCTAATTTTTGAAAAATTTATAAATTATATTTGAAAAAATAAAATTTTTATTTGAAATTGGGATATAAAAATTTACTTTAGTTGAATTCTTGTTATTTTTTCGATAAGTTTCATGTTTTGACGAATAGTGAAAAATACTGCATTTGAATTGAAAACCCTTTTTTTCATAAAATTTATTTTTAGTGTTTAATTATATTATTTAATAGTTTTAAAGTATAATTAGATTATTTTTTATCATTTAATCCAATATAGGTAATTGTAATCAATTTTACATTGAATTTGGATAGTAAAACGTTTCAATCTTTTGTATGTTTTGATTTTTAGAAACACATTTTCTCATCCCATCAACGAGATTAATTTTAAATTAATTACTGTAACTTATGTGTTTTTAATTTTGAAAAATGGATTCCATATTTGGAATAAGTGGTTCCAATTTTTTGAATAGGTTTGTTTTATTTTTGGGCATTATGAATTGTAACTTTAGTAGTTTTTATTAACACGGTAAAAGGTAAATCAAGTAATTAAGGGTAAAACAATAATACTATAAATATTATACAACTACCCTAAAACTTGTCCTAATTTTATTGTATGAGTGTTTTTTGACCAAAATAATCCTTATTCCAAAATTATAACATTTTTTAAGCCACTTGGGTGAGAGTATGACATTTATTATATTTTATTTTAAAAATATTTCAAGATGTCATACTCATATTTTATTAAATATACCATTTTTAATATAGGTTTATATAGAAGATAAATAAAACTATAAAAAGTAATTTGAAAGATAAAATGTTTTTATCTATCATGGTAATTTATTTTTAATTTTTTAAAAATAAATAATTACCTTAAATGATTACACAATGATGATGCAGTAATTGTTTAATTAATGGAAATATCAAATAAATGATATAAAAAATATTAAAATAAATATAATTTGATATAATTAATATCATCCATGAATTTTATGGATTAATCTTACATTTTAGTGATAATTTAATATAATTGGTTTATAGATATCATGTTATTATGATATTTTTAAAAAGACAAATAATGGATAGTGTTGAAATTGTCACTAATGATATTTTATGAAAGCAATAATTTATTAAATCATTTAAAAATCATCAAAATATTAAATAAGTATAGGGGTAAAATATATGGTTTAAAATATTATAAATTGACCATTTATGGTCTAATTTACAGTTTATATGTAAAAGTTACATCCTCTTAATATTAAAAACTTTGTTACCATAATTAAAATTAATATAGGTTAACCAAGGGTTAATAAAAATGATAAGAATTAAAATTAAAGAAAAACCGATATAAAATATATTGGTTTATGATACTAAAATATTATATCATCTTATACTCTAATAAATAGAATTTTGGTGGTATTTGGAATGAGATTGAATTTATTATAAATTAATATTTTTTGAAATTCTAAAAGTGCTCCTCACCTTCATTATAAAAGGAAACCTTCTACCTCATCCCATTTCACCACACTGATCCTTATAGATCAACCAATTTCTGAAAAATTATCTTCTCCACTTCCATTTACACATTTTAGAGGTTTTTGACTTCCCAAAAGACCAACTATAGAGTCCTTTAGAGTAGATCTAAAGGAGCTATTTTGAAGAAGAGGTGATCTCTCTAACCGAACAATATTTTTTTATACTCTTCTATAACTCCTATAAATCTATGATTAATATCCTAAAATAATAAAATTATCATCATAAATATGATGAAATTTTATTATTATTATTAACACACCATTATATTTTCTCTTTCCCATCAAACAAGAAGTGAAAGTATCACTCGTGCGTACGTACGACTTACCATCTCCACATAGCGATGCAATTCATCTTCCATAACCATATTTTATGAGTGGAAATTATGATGTGTTTAATATATATATATATTATATTTATGAAATTATTATACCTTTTTAATGATAATATTATATCTACCTTTTAACCACATAATATTTTGGGAAATGATAACTTTTCTCATGCGTATGTATGACTTACCATCTCCATGATGCGATGTGATTCGTTTTTCATCTATATTTCACATATATGGTAATAAGGATGAATTTTATGAATATATATATGATTTATATAAAATAAAAATTATTATATAATTATAATATATCATATAATTTTATTTCTTTTAATATGACAAGAAAATGAAAGTAGTGTTCATGTGTACATACGACCTACCATCTCCATGAATGGTGTATTTCATTTTCAATTTATATCTTTTATAGAAAACCATAAATACTTATATAATGAATATATATGATATTTTTATCATGGTTATAATTATATAGATAATAAAACCATGATCTAAGTATGAGGACCAAGAATAAAAAGTCAAAACATGTATGATAAACAAAGAAATTATTACCCAAAACATAACTTAAACTTGGAATTGTTAATAAGTGGGTAATATAAAGTCATAAGTAAGTAATATATGGTATTATATATATGAATATGGTTCTTTAATATATGTATAATAAATTTATATTTATCATAGGTTTTCATGAGTATGATGAGATTCAAGACATAAACTAATGGAATTTCATCTCACTTTTTATTTCTATGAGATACATGTCACATTCACCACTCTATTATTTTGTGTGATGTATATACTAACATATGACATGTGATATAATTAATTTAATTTATTTAATGATATTAAAATATTTAATTGATGTTATTCTCTCATGGGGTTTATAATTTTAACGCTACTCAAGTAGTAAAGGATTTACGTCTTACTTTTATTTATATAGGACACATGAATTATGCATTAATTGTTTATTCTATGTGGTGTATATAATTCACATGAATTTATTTTATGATTATTATCTATAAGATCATGGTATTTTCATACCCATATAATTTTATTTCTTTCATGTGGTATATGATTGTACTAATTGTAAAGTGATGAATATTTATTTCACAATCTCATCAATACTTGGGATTGTTTCATTTTAAGTCTCCGTTGGGGAATATTTATCTTCCATATCTATGTTTTCTAATTTTTTTTTCAAAAAATGTTTTACTACTCTCCTATGGATTTTTAAAGTCATTTTACCTTTTTCTTTCTTTTTGACTATATGGTTTGCATGGAATCTTTTTTCATTTTCTAAATTAGGTACTTTGTGAATTTTATAGAAAAAGTACAAGAAGAATGTTTTATTTTAACTTATACGACATGAATGGATTTTTATGATTTCATTATGCCTTATTTTCTTGAATCTTCCCTTACAAGTTAAAAAGTTTAATTTCCACGGAAATGTTTTCTTATAAAATTGCATGGCATTTTGAGAAAAAAACATTTTCCAAGAAGAAAGGATATTTTCCTCAAGAATTATTTCAAGTAATCATTAGAAAATAATTTTCCATATAAGGAGAAATTATACGAATTTACTTATACTTTAAAAGGGATATGAACCCAGGATACCATTCCTATTATTTCTCTAAATGGTTTTGTTTATGATGACACAATATTTTTGGATCCTATTTCTTTTCCATGATTTATGTTATGATGAAGTGGTTATGAAACTCATTTATTTAAATGGGTTATGATGTCAATGATTTATGGTCATATGAAAAAAACATATATAGCTTTCATTTAGTGATGGGTATAATGTATATCTCCCTCCAATGCATTGGGTAATAAAAAATGATCTATGATATCAAAAGGGTACGCGAGAGGTCATATTCATCCCACAATAAGAGTGTACATGGGAGGTCATCCTAAGACTGCAAAAAAAAGGGTATATAAGAAGTAATCCTAAGCTCAAAACAAGAGCGTACACAGGAGATCATCATAAAGATGAAACTAGAAGGTATACGGGAGGCCATCCCAAACCTGAAGTCGATACACATGTGAATAATCCAAGATTAACATGCTTTGAGAGTCTTGGTAGGAATTATTGGAATAATATATTCTAAGATTAGGTGTATTCCACAATTTCCATGTATTATGACATTATTATACTCTCATGTATCATGTGATTTTATTTTATTATGATTCATGTCTTATGATCTGCCAATGTTTTTTCCACAACTCATGTATATGATCTTTAATAAGAAGGGTATAGTTTTAAATGTTATTCTCAGGTTTTCATACCCTTATGACATTGTTATGCTTATTTAAGTTCTATGTTTACCCTTACTAAGAATCTAAGATAACCCTTTCTTATGTTTCCTTTCCTCAGGTTATAAAGAAAGGATTTAAGTATGGGTACTAAAGGGGTATATCTTTATGGGATATAGTGATGATCTTTCACCAAATTAGAAGAATGTGTTCTATTTTTTAAAAGGAACTAAACTATTATGGTCCTTGGCCATGTGTATTTGTAATGTAATGAGTATCCATCTAAAAATATGTAATATCCATGTTAGAAAATACTAGGTCATTATATAAAATATTAGAATCCTAATCCAATTTCTAGTTCCCAAAGTGAACTATCCACCAATGAAAAATTCAAATTATATCTAAAAAAATAACCCATAAATATATGAGTCATTACATTGTATCAAATTTTTTAATCCTTTTATACAAAAACATCACACTTAAATTTAAAAAAAATCACATTTTCAATAGTTTATTTGGAAACTGAATCTTTCATGATTATAAAATTTCAACCTAAAATTATATCTAGAATTTTTTTCTTGATATTTACTTTGGGTCTGAATTTTCCTTTATTTTGGAGTTATATTATTTCTAGACACCTTTATTTCTTCTAATGATATAGGGGAATTATTATACCAATTTTTATTAGTCTAGACTGGAAATTTTTTTGAGGTTGAACCCATATTATTAGTAAAAATATAATTATAAGTAGTTTCATCAGGTTTAATTTAATCATAATATTTTGTGAAAGCTCTATTAGATGATTAGAGGATTCATCCTTGACATCATTTTTTTGAAATCCACCTTTAACTTATTTATTATATCCTCAACCTCAAGGCAATTTGACTATGTTTTGGTAATTTATCTTCTTTTGAAGTAAATCTATCCTCAAGATCTTTTATCATCTTCTCATGTTCAATAGCTTTCAACCTGAATTTTTTGATTTCATTAAAATGTGATGATAATTTATTTTAAAACTAATTATTCTATTATAACATATTCTTATTTCTTTCACCAACTTTTTCTTTTATTATTCTTCTTAAGGAAATTTTCTTGGTCATCCTTAAACATGTGTTCTAACTTAGTTAGTTCTGAATCATTTTCTTAATTACATGAAGTGTCAAATACTTTTTAAACATGAGCCTTGAAATTGGTAAATTTCTCACTGGATTCACTTTTCAAATTCACTAAAATATGAGGGATGATATCTTTATTTTCCCATTAGATTTTTTCTATTACTTCAAGAATTTTTTTACTTCTAGTTGTGTATGATTCTTTTAAACTCTAATCCTATTTTTTTGGTAAGGTTTATCATCTTCTTCTGATTCAAAATATGATCCCTTCTTATTAGGGTATTTAATGTAAGTGTTCCCAATACCCTTACATTTATAGAATCTATGTGGAAAATTACCTTAACTCTTTCTCTTTCCCTTCTCAAAACTCTTTGAAATAAGAGAAATGATTATTTAATAGTTTCCATAATCATCTTCTTTTTTAGAGTCACTTAAATCTACATCATCAATATTTTATTTTATTTTTAACTTTCTCATGGCCTTAAAATTGATTTAATCTTTTATCATTTTTTATAAAGGATGGAATTTTTATCATTTCATAAGATATGAGAATGTTATGTTATTCATCAAAGGAAATATCCTCTCTATATTCTAGAGTTGATATATTTGGATAAAAAATGTCTATAAAATTCCTCATGAGATTCTTAACAATTATAGAGTGTTCAAGTTTTTCACCAAAACCATGTATTTTTCAAAAAAAATCATTTACTAGAGTAAAAATTTCATAAATGTTCTTTTACAAAACCAATTTTAATTACATAAAATTATCTTTTGTAAATCTATAATTTATCCTCTTTGAATTTCATATTTTATTTATAACTTCTTTCAAGATTATCCCATATTTCTTTGATTGATTGGAGTCCCTTAAATTTTGTGTACACCATTTTGTTACGAAGTAATAATGATAAAATTTTACAGCTTACCATAAAAATCCATAGTTAATTTATATGCTAGGTTCATTGGAGCACTTCCTTCAATAAGTGGAAAACAAATGCAGTATCTATAACCTCTAAACCAAGGGATAAAATATATAACAACATTATGTTCTTCATGTTATGATTGGTTTTATGATCCATTATATTCCCACCCCTACCATTCATAGAATTCATATTGTTAATTCTTAGAACTTGATTGAATCAAACAAAGTAACCTATCTTTGATACTTGTTGAAGTGCCTGAGATTATTTTACTCCATTTACAAAGGGGGATGAATCAGTGGAGACCATTTTTTATCAATTATTTTAACTTTAAAACATCATTTTCATCCTTTTAATGTTTTATCCACTTAAAGGTAAATTATTAGCCTCACTCATGTATGCATAGTATAAGAGAACAATGAACATAAGGGGTTTTACAAGGTTTTGACCTATCATATAAAACCTACTCCTTGCAGTGTATAGTTAGTCTCTTAAACCATAGATTATTCATTATATGCACACAAATTAGATGATTATAACCTTTTTATAGAGTTACACTATTCCTATATAGAGTCACATGAATTTATGTAGTTTTACACTACCTCCATCAAGAAATAGTTACCAGAATGAGTAAGATCACTATGGAAGTTTAGTTTCTTTATAAAAAAATGAAGATATCCCTCCATGAGATCAAATATATTCAAGAAAAAATTTCTCACTCATGGAAGAATCAAAAGTTTATCTTCTTACTAATCTAAGACTTAGATTAATTCACTGAACACTCTATCTCAAACTGATGTAGATGATTGGTTCTGATTTTTATGTATTAATCTCTCAACTTCTCGACTCAAATCCCTTTAATTCATGTTTTTGGTATAATCACACATTTATTTTTAAAAATAAGAACATATTTTATTTTTAATAATTCTACCATATTCTTAGTTTTAATTTTCCAAAAATAATATCATTTAAGAGTATTAAATTTCTTCTTTCACAATCACTATCCTTAAGTGAAAAAATTATGTAAATTCTTTATCCTACTAGCCGAAGGAGTGATCATTAAATAAAAACTTAGGGAAACATCAATTTTCTATGAACCTTTTCATAATATATATATATATATATATATTAGATAGTGTATCCAGATTAGTTACCAATGTAACCTTATGCACTTTATATTCTCAAACAATTAGTTTTGAACATCACATGCACTCGAACATATAAAAGTTATTGTGGTATGAAATAATTTCTTACAATGAAACCCATATCAAAAACTCATCTTCAGAAAACTCATACATTCAAAATAAATATATCTTGAATCACTAAACTCTTCACAAAGGATTATAACCATGAATATCAACAAATAATTTTCATAATAAAACCCCAAAATTTTTCATGAAAATAGTTAAAAACATTATATTTCTCTTTTAGCACGTTTCTCTTGAGTTTTTATTTGTTCACCGTGATATAACGATCATAAAATATTAATTTTCATTGAATCAAAATCAGTTTGTGATTTTGTAAGATCTGAGGAAAATATTTATCATTTTTAGGTATAATTTATTTAGAATATCCAAATTCTAGAATCTAATATTTTCATCATAAAAACTTCACCAAAATTTCTCTAAGTTCTAAATTCATATGATTAGTGAAGTTGTATGCTCAACCATGTAGGTAAATTTATTCATATGAATTTAAATTCATATGAAATTCCAAAATATATCATAGATAAAAGTAATACTATTTAAATAGTCAAAGACATACACTGAATTCTTATAATGAAGTTTGATGATAAAGAATTATGGTTTGGTTCAAATAAATACACTCAACGATAAAGTCTTATGACCTCATAAGTTTATACACTCATGCCTTTTCCATTTTCCTACCTTAGACCAAATTCATATTATGGTCATAAAAGTTAACTTCTTAACACATTCAAAGAAAAATTAAATTATCTACAAAATTCTTACACTTAAGACTAAAATAATTTTTTAGAAAACTATACTAATAAATATTCATAGAACCTTTTCATTTAAACTCAGGGTATCTCAAAAAATCTCAAAACAAATCTAATAAAATCTTATTATACTCAAATAACACTTTAAAAATCATCAATAATGTTGAAAACAAATATAGACCAATAAAAAATTCATCAATAAATCCTGAATAACTTCAGTTCCCATGATGATTGTGATTTGATTATACCCTTGATAGTTTAGATTGATTATTATATAGTGATTGAGTTATTATTGCAAATTATTTCATGGATAATTTATTTATAATTTTTATTGTTTTTTTATTATATTATACTTGGAAAGTTATAATATATAAAAGGGTTCTTAAACGAAATTTATCTTTTCTTTTAAATAAAACGGTCTTCTATTTAAGTGGAGATAAATGTTTTATAAGTTGTTAAACCTCTTTATTTTTAGTAAATATATTTAAATAATATTACTTTAAAGGCATAATCTTATATTATTAATGTTTTCATGAAATTATTTTAAGTATTTATAAAAATATGTACCATTAATGAAGTTTTTATAAACAAGGATGTTTTAAAAGTAAATTAAGTTTGGTTTTCTCATATATTTCATTGATTCTATTTTTATTAAATTTAATAGCGGATTTTATTTGCAAAATTGAACAATTTAGTAATTTTTGAATGTGATGTTATATTGAAAGGTTATATACTAATAATTTTATTAAAAAGGTAAAATCATACTTTTATACCTCTATTTAAAAGTATCATGGCATGAGTTAACTTTTAAATGTTTTACGTGGTGCATGAGGAGGATACATACTAGGAATTTTGTGCTCACATGTATTATATATTATAGTTTGAGTAAAAATTATGATTGGATGTAGTGGGTGGTATATGAATTCTTGTTTTGGTATGTTATAGGTGGAAATTGAAGATCACTCAATTAACAAAGGTAGATGTGTTTTTGGAATTTCTATTTCGTTGTTACTCGGTTATGTTTTTGGTTCTCCTTGTGTATCATGAGGCTTTGGATTTCTTAATCTAGTTTTTTTATGTTATATATATATTTTTAATTAAAGGTTAATCATAGTGATATTGGGTTATTATGGTTTTTTATCATTTTATCTTATAGTTTACGAGTTATGATTTTACTTGTTTTCCTTGGTTGGTTTCATTATATTCCATAACTATTTATTTCCATGTGCATGATTCCTTAAATTACAGAGTGGTCATGCCAAAAATTCATGTGGAATTACTCTTATTGTTATTTTTCATCAGGTGAAATAATTCCCAGTGGCATGTGAATTTATGTACCATCATTATTTTCTATCCTTTAGTGATCAATAATGTGCTTCAGACCTTATCATATACCATCTTGGGTGATGTGGCTGGTTGAACCGGGTCTATTCATGACACATTTATACTTTATCACCTTCTATTTCATGTCATGTGACACAAATATTACATATCAATAAGGTTAAAACTTAAAAACAACCTAAATCATGCCTTTAAGTGTTACCGTGTTAAATATCATAGATAAATTTATTCTTAATCAACAAAAAATGGAAAATTGATAAAATTCCCCCAAAATAAGATTTTAGAATTAAAAAATTGAGAAATGAGAAAAATATTAAATAAAAAAATCATGAGAGTCTCACCATACTAATAGGGGAGAAAAAATTTCACAACAGTAAATTTAAAGCTTATAAGAGTGAGATGGAGCACTTGGAAGGATGAAGGAAGATAAGAAGTCATGTGGGGATCATCTGAATAGCTGAAATGAAGGGTGTGAGTTTTTTTGGTTTAAAAAATTATTTTCATTGTAAATAAAATTTAAATAAAAAAATTCATAAGTCCACTAGTTATCTAGTTAATAACACTAGTGTAACACCCTAAAATTTTATAATATACTTCTCTTTATATGAATTGTAAGTGTTCAATATCTTTCTTGACACACTACACCAAACTTAAAATGCACCGTGATATATTGTAACATAACTGTTAAATTGGAGAGTATAAATGAGATTTAAAAAATTATGAAATATATATAGATATGTTTTAAATAATTAAAATTTATAAGTCAATTAATTATATATAATTACTCAATTTTTATTAAAGTTATTTTATGTTTAAAAAATACATTTTCTTCAAAAATGGTTTTTATTGAATTTTTTGTGCCAATAATATAATTAATTTATAACACTTTTATAAAATTAATTTTATAAAAAGGAAATATTTTTTGAATTCAAAATATTAAAATTAACTTAGGGTGAAATTTTAGGATTTTTCTAAAATGATTGATTTTTAGTGAATAGTGAAAATACATATATATCAAGTACTATCATTTCTTTTTTTTAAATAATATAATTTAAAGGTCCCATTAAATTTTGGATTTTGTTTTAATGTTAAATATTTTCCATTTGATTTATAATAATCTAATTAATTCCATTTTAATTAGCATTATTTATGATTTTGATATAAGTTTTTTATGCTTAAAATCACTTTTTTTTCATCTAAAAATCGTTTTCATCTCATTTTACACATTTATATTAAAATTTATTTCTAACAATTTTGGAGATTTAATATTGAAAAATGTATATAATATTTAGAATATGGTGGTTCAAATATGGTAAATAGGTCTTTTTCATTTCTGTTCATTATGAATAGTATATGTGGAAAATATTTGTCACCATGGTAGGGGTAAAATGTGTAAAACATGGTTAAAACCATGATATAAGGTCTCAAAATTGACCCAAAATTTTTATTTATTTATTTTTATATAATAAATTAGAACATATACATCCAATATTATAATATATGTAATTTTTCTTCCATTTTCTTTTGATAATGAAATTAATATTATTTTAAGTAAAGAAAATTCCAAAACCCCACTCTTTTGACTTTAATATCTCGAAATTATATTCATAATGATTAAAAGAGGATAAATTTGTTTTAAATTTTTATTTTAAATAATAATTTTTTTATCATGATAAATTATTTGTAATTTTTTAGTTATTTATTAATTACCCTAAATGCTTATGGTACATTGATATAATATTTATTAAATTAATAAAAAATTAAAATAAATGATTTTAGAAATATTTAATGTAATAAAATTTGGGTGAATTATTATGTTTCATGAATTTTTTAGATAAATATAATATGATATGGATGTTTGAAATGTTTATATTTTAACTCCATAACTATCTTTGTGGCTTTAAAGTCTAAGTAAATGAATAGTGTAAAAAAAAGACATTAATGACATTTTATGAAAAATAACTTTTTATTAAATTATTAAAAAATAAAAAACCTTTAAAGAGTAAAATTATGGTAAAAATTGGTATAAATTTCATCCCTTTTCTATTTATGATCCAATTTATACCTGATAAGTAAAATTATAACCCTTTAATATTTTAAAAGTTGTTACTGTAGTTAAGGTTAAAATTGGTTAATGAAGGGGTTAAAACAAAATAAAAGAACTAAAATGACACCAAAGCATATATAAATTTCATTTTATATTTATATTTAGACCTTATCCTATTTTTTATTTGAATCAATATCCGTTTCGAATCATTTTTCTTGAGAATGACTTAATTATATTTTAATCTTTTTGGTAATTCTAAGTGCGTCCTTTCATTTCCTTATAAATGGACACCCCTACCCTGTTTTATTTAGACCAATTTTAGCCATATATATAAAACAAACCTAAAAAATTATCTTATAAAATTCTATATACACAAATTATAGCTTATGGTTTTCTTAAAACACCATTAAAAGGGTCCTTATAAAGAGATCTAATGGAAGTATAATGAAAAAGATGTAATCTTATTTACAGACACTTCTAATTTTCTTCTTCCTCTAATTCCTATAAATCTATTATAACTATAACAAAATAATAAATAAATTATCATCAATAAACTGAGATATTATTATGATTATTATACAACCATTTTTCATCTCTTTTCCATCCTATAGAAAGAGAAAACATCGCTCATAAATACATATAGCTTACCATCTCCACATAGCGGTGTAATTTTTTTCATCACCATTTTACTTGGATGGTTATAAGGATGGAAATAATAATTTTATATGATATTTATTATATAATTATTTTTATGAAAATATGATATATAATATATCTTCTTACCTTTCTATTTGTTGGAAAACGACAACGTCACTTGGGCATACGTGTGGACTACCACCCCCATGAAGCGATGTGATTCATTTTTCATTTATGATTTAAATGGATGGTAATAAAGATAGATTTAATGAATATATATTATATAATAATGATTCTTTAAAGGTTAATTTTTTATTTACCTTTCTTTCCTTTTGTCATTCAAAAAGTGAAAATAACATTTATACGTACATACGGTCTAACGTTTCCATGAACGATACCATTCCTTATTATATCTATACCATTTATTTATGAATCTAAATGTATATATATAATGAATATATATGATATTTATATCATTAATTACATTATACATATTATGGTACCATGATCAAAGTACAAGGACCATAACTACTAAACCGAAACTCTCATGAAAAAACGAAACAGTTAACACTCAGAAATGACGATTTTAATAAATAATTGTTAATAAATGAGTGTTGAAATGTTATAATTGGATAATATAAGATATTATAAATATATATATGGTTTTATTATAGAATTATAATAAATTTAAATTTATTATACAGGTGGATAAAATCACTTATAAAGAAATTTTGATCCGAGGTAAGGGTTTCCTCATCTCACTTTTGTTTCTGTGATACATATGCCATATTCAACACTTATTTATTTCATGTGGTGTATATATTGTCACATTGATATTTTATATCATTAATCCCTTTATATTTATGATATTTAATGTCTAGTTTAAATTTATTTCTTTTATAGGGGTTATAATTCAAAATATACCAAAGCAGAAATGGAATTATTTTATAATCAAATTTTATATCAGGATTGTTTATATTTAAATTTATTTTGAAGGAAGTTATATGTAACTTATATAATAAAAAAATTTAATTTAATTTTCCTCTATTTATTCATTTTATTTTCAAATAATATTAATATTTTTCTATCTTGGGTACTTAAAAGTTTTGGGAAATGTTTTTAATTAAAACAAACTTTATTTCCTCTTTAGTCAACATTATTTTTATTCCATATACATGTTTTTCTAATTTTTTTTCAAGAATGTTTTTAATATTACACTATAATTATTTAAATTCATTTTTACCCATTATTAATTATTTAATTTTTTTTAAAGTTATCTTATTTCTATTTTTTGAATGAGGCTCTTTTGAATTTTTCCAAAAATGTATAAAGAATATTTTTTTAATGTACACGACATGAACGAAATTTCCGGCTGCCATGCCTACTCAATGTTTTAAAAGTTTTTTACAAGTTTATAAGGTTATTTTCAAATAATATTTTTTATTTAATATTTAGTAAATTTTTATATTTTAATAAGTGATTTCAAATTTAAAAGGGTATTTTTCCTTAAGAAATGTTCCAATGATATTTTAAAGGTATTTTCAACTATGAAAACACCCATTGATATTACCAAGGATATGATCCAATGATTCAATATTTATTATTTCTATATATGGTTTATTATGATTAATTATTGATGTTTCTTATTCTTTATTCAATATGTATAATTTTTGATTTATAAGGAATTATGAGAATGAATTGTATCAATCATTTAAAATATAAGGATTGCATAAGATGTTCAATGATGGGTGGGGACTAATTATAGATATCCCCTTGATGCATATATTGGTCTCATGAGTCAAAATATGTTGGCATTATGTATAGAATGAAGCTATAATATCATGAAATAATAGTTGGGTATTAGTGTATGCCTTCCCATACAATGATAATATATTTATTGAGAGGCCTTGATGGAATGATAATGTCTTGGTTGAGAGGTATTGATGACAAGATTCATGACTTATTGGTTGATAGGCCTTGATCATTAATATCTAGAATTATAAATTTCATTTATTAATAATTTATTTGTTATTATCCATGTGATTTATATATTTATATTATCCATGTATTCCCATTGAACTAAAGTTATTGATTAAATGTCATGTGTTTGGATTATCCAATACACTATGTTAATTACTCCTTATTTACTCACAATAGATTCTTCTATACATAACCCTTACTGAGAATCAATTCTTACCCTTTATTTATTTTCCTTTCATATGGATATGAAGAAGGATATTATAGATGATATCAAGGATTAAATAATTTTTCTTTTGCAATGTTTTTATATTTATAATATTATATGGGAATTATATATGTATATAATTTACCAAGGCTACTAAACTATTCAGTCATTTATATTGTGATCACTTGTATATAGTTCTAATTTAATAAATTAACAACCAATATAGGGATAATAGGGTTTAGGTCTTTAAAATTGAGTACTTGGTGGACTATAGGCTAATCAAACCAGAACTGTTGGCTATCTGGTGGTCTGGTTTGCAATTTTTCCACCCTTTAGAGGTTCATGGGGTATCTAGTGCTCCACTTCTAGGTACGTGGTGGTTTATACTATATAATTACAAAAAACCTCCTCATATTCTTATAAAACCTCTATCCCACTTAAAAAACACAGAATTGTAGTAAAATAAGTCATTTTGACATATTTAACACTGAAATTTTAATTCAAAAGATATTTCAAATTTCCCAAGACATTATAAACTCCCCAATATATAATTTATCATCCTCATGATTTGTCACCAAGAATTATAATTCAAAATATCCAACCACTAATATCACATATCATGTATTCATAATTATATCAGATGTGTCTAATTCTACCGCACTATAAGCACTCTAAAGGTGTCCTTTCTTAATGATGAAGATACAAACCCTTACTTTGTCTATCATGAACATTGACTCCATAGTGAGTACCATCAAATCGCCACTTCTAGATACCAGAGGATCCATACCTGATCCCATTAAAAGGTTTTATCTTCCTTAGTCCTCTATTATTCATTAGGATACTATTAGCGATGAGATCCTAGTTCACCATATTATAAAAAAAATTAAAATGAAAAAATATAACAAAAACTTGTTTAAGATACCTATGAACCATATCAAAAAGTAAAGAACTAGAATAATCATCTCCATATAATGTTGGAGAAAAATAGAGTAACTCCATAAAGTGTGTAACATACTCTATTAGTGAGATCTCAACATGACTAAATTGCAAACTCTTGTGCTTGGTTCATTTACAAAATCTTATGGAAAAACCTTTCAATAAAGTGAGTTTGGAAGTCCTTCCAAGAAAATTCCTTAGGTCACCTTTCCAAAACCTAAACATACCACTAGTGAACCACAAAACATATAAGTAACCAAATTCACTTACCTCTCTTCTAGGGTCTCAATCTGATAAAAAATACTCTGGATTGACTCAACCCAATCCTACGCACCTCGTGACTCACAATCTGCCCAAAAAAGGTGGATACTACATCAAAAACTCTCAAGTGAGATCCAATATAGATTTATTAGCCCTAAGGACCCCATGAACCATATAATGAATCACTTAAATCAAGAATACCATGAGTTTTTGCTCAATTGGAGGATATTAAACCACCACATGAGTAACATGCTCATCTCTACCCTTTTTATTCTTAACTGAGTGCCATCTTGGATTCATATAAATTAAATTATAAACACAGTTCTAAGAATAATTTTATCATAGTTATTAATATCACATTTTATGATAATTGCTAACAAGAAACATTCCCCACTACTCCACCATTGAACTTAACCAATTTCACATAGATCACATCATACCATTACTAACCCACACGCCCAACACACATCATGATTTTCATTTAATTTGATGCATCCCCATGCCCATACTACTCACTATTAGGGTTCAAAACCATAATACATAAATATTTTATATAATTAATAATTTAATATTAACTATAAAAGAAAATGGTTACCTATGGTTCAATTAAATAACATACTGCCAATAATTTATTTAGGAAAACACTGAATAATTTATTATTTTTATTTTAGTTAACCAAACCTATTTTAGAAATAATTTCCCCAATAATATGAAATCATGAACATGTCATGTGAAATTACTTTCTAAATATGATTCATGTACACAAACCCTATTTCCACCCCGAGCCAAGAGTAAATAATAATCAATAACTTCTAACATCATATTTCATGAAATAACAAAACAATAATACTCAAAGACAAAAATCAATATCACACAAACCTTGTAACTTGATCTTTGACCATACATGTGGTGACTAAGTATAAGTACAATATCCATATTATTTTTTTATTAACTTATCTTATTTTATCATGCCCAAATATCTGAAATAATTAAAAACAAGTATATGATACTATTTTTTAACATCCTCAATCTAGATCCCATTTAGATGGCTGAGATTGATCATCAAAACACCTCAAGTGTGCCTCCCCATATGCCACAGGCTAATGAATAATAGTGAGGGATCATTCGGTAGCACGGGGAGAGTATACCCTTAAATAGATAACCATAAATAATAGTAAATAAGGGACAAAATTCATATATATCATCCAATAAAGTATAAAATTTTCAGAAATGATCTAATATAAATAAATTATATCATCATGGTATAACATGTAGCCCATGTAAGGTCATACTAGTATCACATAAAAAGAAGGATAATCTAATGGGTCAATTATATACACGATATAAGCTAAAAATATAAAATAAATAGATACACTCTTTATCCAGTCCCATCTTCTGGCCTCCATTATCCAACTCCAACACAACCATACATTGTTGGGGCCTTTCCTTTTCCTTCATCACAAACCATGAACTCTAGATGTACACCAGGGTGCATGTACAAGGTGGGAGTAATATACTTAGCATGAAACCACCAATTATATATTAAAATAAGCCAACACATATATGCTCCATGAACAATATGAGATGAAATAGAAAATAATTATCATATAATAACAAGTAAATCCAAAAAGTGCTAAACAAGCCACCCTAACAAGTGAACTTATCTGCATTTTCCATTTTTAGAGTATTATGATAGAGTTTCCCAAGTTCTGAACACATGAGTAAAGGGTGTGACTTCCATACAATGACTACCCCCATATATCTACCTGATAAGATTCATATATATGTATATCCAAACTAGTACTCATCAAGATAATAGGTTGGATTGTGTTTAACCTATCCAAACTTACAATCCTCTAGAAATGGGGCTATGGAATACATGTATTAATCCCTTAAGTTGAGAATTGAATATCACCAATCATAATCCATAGTAAAAAATCATTCTATAAGTGATACCTCACATGGTACTAATCATAACACTAGGACAACCACATATAAATCTTGTATTGTATTCCTAGACACAGTGTAACGAACTAAACTTTTATAAACAAAATTCCCTTTGTGATTGAATTAAATTACCTATTATATATTATGATTCTAGAAACACATGGACTTATTTGGTTTCATTATATCCTATAAAATTTAAAATAATATTAATAATCATAACTATTTATAATATAGATATTGAATAGTAATCATTTGATTAGTATAAATATAGGGTTTTGATAAATCCAATTGAAAGAGACAAAGGAAGTGATTGCCTTGACTAGTAAGACTATACCATATGAAGCCCATTTACTAGAAATTACAAGGGAGATAGAATCACTAGGATTTTACCTTGACCAATCCCAATATTAGATCCAACAACTAAATCACGAATGAAACCATTTATAGGATAAGTTCAATCTCATCGAGATCATGACCCCAACCATGTATGCTGAACCAACCCAAAAAATATCACCATCACACACCTCACCGTCAAAGTGTTTATTGGTGTTATAAAGGGATATGTATCAATACCCTAAGAATATGAATATTTATATTTTATTTTCAACATAATAATAATTATATTTACTTCTTATTGTTGTTACATTATAAATGATTTTGATTTTCATATGATAAAAAAAATTGTATTTTTGGGTAATATGAAATTTAAAGTAAAAAATTACTTTTTATGAATTAATAATTTTTTTTAAATAAATTATATTTTAATAAAATATTATTATTAAATAAAATTTATTAAGTATAGTTTAAAATATGATTTTATGAATTAAAAAATAATTTTTATAAGGGTTTGAAAACTGTTATTGTAAAAAAACCCAACATTTACAAATAAATGATAATTCTTATTTTAAAACTAAAAATTATCATATTTGGAAAATTATTTGGATAAAATAAATATTATTTTTTCAATTATAGTGTGAAAATTATCCAATTTTTAATTTTTCATAATTTTTAAAGATAGTTGTATTTTTGAATAAAAAATAAATATGATATAAATATACGATATGTATTATGACATCTTAATGACCCAAAAGTGATGTAATAAATAATTTAATGGTATAAAAGACCAAATATATGTTTTCCATTTTAAAATCCTTTATGAATCATCCAAAATCTATATTATATTTTTAGGGTTTAAAATAATTTCTTTTAAAACATGACTCACTTCCACATCCCCAATGGTAATATTTTAATATGTTCTAACCTTAGAATTATAAAATAATTAAATACACCCCACTTTGTCAGAAACCATGGGGAAAAAATAATGATAAGGTTTGTGGTTTTGATTACTTTATTATATAGAGTCCAAAACCTATGTTTGAGAAATAATAAATAACTCTCATATCATTTCCTATATAAACCCACCCAAAACTACCATTCCCATTCAATGAAAAACCTTATATCACATAATTAATCTTCCCTACCATCTGTAGAGTCCTTAAAAGGTTTCCACAAGCTCTCAATAAGGTCCCATTAGGCTTTTAGAATCACCCTCTCAAGGTAAGGTATTTCCCTCTCTTCTTTTCCATTTAAGTACCTTCTTTGCAATTAGCCTTTTTAATCTCAATTGTTTATCTTAATATGACTTTATAAATATGCCTATACTGTATTATTTTTTCCCTATAAATTATATATCATTTATCCCCTTTCAATATATCATTTACCTAATCCATCACTATGCCTAAATTTAGTAAAGGATCCTTTCCTTATCCACTATATTAAATTATCTTCATTATATTATGCCTTTTATCTCAAATTCATAATATTGGGATATATTATTCCATATCAAATTACAACCCTTTTGATGTAAAAATGATTATATACCCCTTTTACTCTCATTAATCCCTCCCACAAACATTTATGTTCCCCCATTATGCTTCTGAAATTTCACCATGATTTTCTATTCCAAACAATTGTATAGTGAATACCCGTATCCATTTACAATCAAGGGATTTAACCTTTATGAAATAATAATTATTTTATTGGGTACTGAAATTTATTTTATCCACACTCGACTATCGTGGGATTAAATTTTATGAAATATGTTCTTATATTATATGATCTATGTGACACACTTGTGTATGTACATGATATGATTATGATGGGTGCACCCAAATAACGTTCCAATGGATTGGGTAATGATTTAGCCTCATGAGATGCTATGTATGGTGCATGAGAGGTTATCCTAAGAAAATTATATTATATTGTCTTGGTGGTTAATCTTGAATTATTCTTATGATGTCATGTTTTAAGTTGTTACCACATTCCCATGTTGCCTTTATATTATCAGGATATATCATGCCTCATTGTTCATGTTTATGATTATCACACATTTTATGTCCTAGGGAAATTCCTATTGTACAACATGTAACAATTTATTCATGTTATTCATTTTTTATTCCCTTAATGGGATTTATATCTCACCACTTTCTTATTTATATCCCCAAGTTATCTTATGCAGTTTTATGAACGAAGGAATAATATGTTCATGTTAAATAATTTTTTAATAATGTCGATGCACCCCCTATTTTAAGTTGTTAGGTAATGTACCTAATTACCAAAAAAACTAATCTTATAGGTTTTATTATGTGTATTATTATATAATAAATCATAAATTACTGTGTAAAAAAAACAAGGGTTTTCATAGTTGGCATCAAATGAGAGTTTAGTTATTTTTCGGATTAGGATTAGGAAACTCAAGTGAAAGAATTAGGGATATGAATAAACATAAGAAAATATCCCTAAATTTTTATAAAGTATAGAGTAAGTTTTTTCCATGAAAATATATCCCTATTTGGATACTACAAGTGGATGTGTATTTGAAAAATATGTACAATGGGATAACACCTGAAAATATCGTATTGAGCTAGGATTGATCAGGAACTGGTGCATGACATTGGGCCTTACTGCACACCTAGTTTGGCACTCCTAGGGTATATGATTTGTTAAATTAAAAATCTCATTATGAACCATTATTAAGGGAATAAAAAATTCATATAAGAGTCTATGTTAGAAAATAGATCATGGATAACATAGATCAAAGCCTAGAAATTCATAAGTTAAGGAAATAATTGTAATTTATAAATTCCCCCTATAATGTTATTGGATTTCCATTTATGTTTTTAATAGTTTAAAAATACTCATCCCTAATTTTCTCTTTATTCCATCCAATTTCATGAAATAGGAGGAACTGAGTAAACAACCAATGTAAAGGGAAATGTGATAACTTCCCAAACGAGATGCTCAACCCATTGAGAGTAAGAATCATGAACTTTGTGAAGACAATCTCTAAGTTGACTTAGGTTCTGAATAGAAACTTGAAATTGGAGGAGTTCCAAAATCCTCCTAAGAAAGAAAAATATTCAATTAAGACCTTTATGCCAAAAAGGCCTCAAAATTTCAATGGATCATCCAATCCTTTAATCATGAAACCATGGATTAAATCCAATGAAAATATCTTCTCCATACTTCAATGTTCAGAGAAAGAGAAGATTATAATAGATATTTTTCATATGGAGGTATAAGCTAATCACTAGTGGACATTAATTAATAATACAAAGCTTGTGGAATAGATTGAAGTAATGGGGTGGAAGAAATTACAAAAAACGTTTTTCAATAAATATTTTCATCACACTCTACAACTTAAAATGGAAAGCGATTTCCTTTACCTCATGGAAAAATATGATGAATACATTAGGGTGTCTGAGAAAAACTTCACAAGACTTGCATGATATTCATTTGCCTTTTTTATTACCCCCCAAAAAAGTTGACCACTTCTTTTTTGGGATAAAACTAAGTCTACGAAAATAACTAGAAATTTGATACTTTTATATCTATGAGGAAATTGTATGGTTTTCCCTCAAAGTTGAAATAGAGATCAATGAATATCAAGGGTCTCACAAGGATATGAAGTAGAAAGTGAAGTTTAATTCTGTTCATGATATGGATAAATATAAATGTGGTAATAAATTTCAACATCCTAGTTGTCAAAAGTGTAGAAAGTGGCATCCTTGAAATTTCTTGATGGGGATGAAGAAATTCATTAAGTGTGGAAATGAAGGGAACCTATATAGTGATTTTTAACAAGATAAACTCACTGATGAAATGGAAGAGAATAATGCTCCAATCTACCCTTATCCTATTGTCTAATTTTTCAAATTAAAGGAATAAGAACACTATGCAAACCAATTCACTAAGACAAGGGTTGTTTGAGAAAATCAATGCCAATAACCTCCAAGGTAGTAAGGGTGAGAATATTCCATTACAACCACTAAGGTGGATCCCAAAAATGAAGTGGGGATACGTATGATAGTTAGTCATTAAATAATGGAGAATGTAATTTTTGATTCTGGTTCTATGAATTCCTTCACATTACATAAGTTTAGTAGAACTATTCAAACATCACCACAAATCATGGATGTAGAGTTGTTGGTGAAAATGAAAAATGGGGAAATTATTGAAGCTTATGTATATAACTACTTTCCCATGAAAATTTTTGGTCTAAAATTCTAGAAAAACCTATTTATACCCTCTTTAAAGGAATTTGATGTAATTTTGGGTATTGATTGAATTTCCTTATATAGAGCCAACATAAATTTATATGAGAATGAAATCACTCTCTGTATCACAAAGCATCATCTAATTCTGTACACATACAATGGGTGGATGAATTTCTTTAGAACCAACATCTCAAGCATGGATATTATTTCCCTATGAGAAATCATATCTATCTCAAATGATTGATTATTAGGAAAATATCAACCTTGAGAACATGTACATAGTGAGGGAATATGATGATGTGTTTCTATAAGGATTACTCAGTATGCCGCATAGCCGAGAGGTTGAATTTTCAATCAAGATTATACTTGGGGTATTTTCATTATCCAAGAATCCATACAGAATGGATGTCCTATAACTTAAGGAGCTAAAGAAGCAACTATAGGAGAATCTTGATAAAGGGTTTATACACCCAAGTGATTTAACTTGGGGTTTACCAGTTCTATTCATCAAGAAGAAGTATGGGTAAATAAACATTTTAATTGATTATCATGATCTCAAAAAGATCATGATAAAGAACAAGTATTGTATTCCATGAATTGATGAATTTTAAATTAGATACATAGATCCGAATAATTCTCTAAGTTGGATCTTTGGTTGGGGTATTATCAAGTAACGGTGAAGGAGGATATCCCCAAGTCTTTTTTCTGTATAAGGTACAGGCACTATGTGTTCATAGTAATACCATTCAAACTCACTAATGCTCCATCAATATTCATGGACATGATGAAAAAAGTATTTAGATATTACCTGACCAAATTTGTGGTGGTATTTATAGATGATATTCTAGTATACTCCAAAATCAAGGAGAATCATGAGAAGTATTTAAACATTATTCTAAAGATCTTATGAAAGGAGAATATTTATGTAAAGTATAACAAATATAATATGTTTTTGAATAAATTTTCTTTATTAGAGCATATTATCACATGTAATGGGATATATGTGGACTTTTCAAAGATAGAGGCAATTTAAGGATGGAAGAGGTGAAAATCAGTGATATAAATCTATAGTTTCCTTGGAATAACTGGTTATTATCATCGATCTATGAGAAATTTATATCGATTACTAAACCATCTAAATAAGATAACTCAGAAGGGAGTCAAGTTTTTTTGGAATGATGAATGTGAATAGAGATCCAAGGAGTTGAAAAATAATATTATCACTACACTTGTATATACGATACCCAAATGTGGGAAAATTTACATGGTATACAGTGATGCTTCGAAGAAGGTATTGTGATATATTAATAATGAATAATTTAAAAGTGATAACCTATGAATCATGAAATTGAATGTTCATGAATATAAATACCCAATGCATGACCTGGAGTTAGCTACAGTAATCTTTGCATTGAAAATTTGGAATCATTTTCTACTTGGGTAGAAGTGTGAAATATATATAGATCATAAGATCCTCAAGTATATATTCACATATAAAGAGATGAATATGAACCAATGAAGATGATTTTAGCTAATGATTACAATTAACTCTAAATCTAATACCATAATGAGTAATAAAATAAAGTGGAATATTCTCTAATTTGAAAGGATCCAACAATTTTATCATTGAAGAGAATTTAGAAGGATATGATCTTTTTAGATGTGAAAAGGATGGCCATGGTAATCCTAAAGGAAGGAACATAATCAATACTTTCACAAGTGATTTCTCAACCATCCCTTCTAGAGAAGATAAAGGATGCTCAAAGAGACGATGCATAAATTTAGAAAAAATAGGAAGTGAAAAGAAAACGTAAATCCTTAGAGTTAAAATTTGATGAAGAAGGAGTCATAGGATTTGGGTCAATGATATGTGTAATATCAAGTATTTAGTTAAATAATAAGTTATTATATGATTTAAATAGGTTGAAATTATCCATCCATCCAAGAAGCACAAATATGTATCAAGATCTTTGAGATCACTATTGGTGGGAAAATACGAAGAAGGTGATCATGAAATATACATGAAGGCATCATGTATTTCAGTAAGTAAAACCTGAAATAAAAATATCCAAGAGGATGATGAAACCATTACCCATACATACATGTAAATGGGAAAATATAACCATAGACCTTTTCACTAGTCATTTGAAGACATTAAGATATAATAATTCTATATGCATTGTGGTGGATCGTCTGATAAAGACTGTTCACTTCATTGTAGTTTGAGAGGAATTCTCACTCGATCAAAATACAATGATATATATTAGAGAAGTGGTGAGGCTTCATGGAACTCTACTATTGTTTGTATCTAATCAAGACCTGATATTTACCTAAAAGTTTTGTAAAAGTATCTAAAATTCTCTAAATACTGAGTTAAACTTTAGTATGACTTATCACCCTCAAATTGATGGCTGATCTGAGTGGAATATCCAAACACTCAAGGTAATGTTGAGAGAATTATCAATAGACTTAAAAGGAGGATGTGATAAACATGTTCCTGTAGTCAAGTTCTCAAACAATAATATTTTCCAATCAAAGATCCAAATGACTCCCTATGAATCCCTTTAAGGGAAGAGGTTCATAACACCTACATGTTGGTATGAAGTTGGTGAATGCAAACTATTGGGTCTTGAAATGGTCTAGGAAATGGTGGAAAAGGTTAATACCATTCAACAACACATCTGGGCTGATAAAATTTGATAGAATAGATACACTAACAATCATCAATGATACCTTGATTTTGAGGTTAGAGATAATGTAATGACCCGAAATTTTGAATAAATCTTGTTTCCTAATTTTATGTGTTATTTTATTTTTATGCTCAACAAAAATGTTTCATTTAATAACATGATTATAATTAAAATGAGACCGTTGGGTTTTAACTGTTATATGACCATTGGTCAATATGACCGTTGGAAACTAAACGTTTTGATTATTTCCTCTAAATATAATTAATCTTGGTTAATAATTATAGAAAGAAGATTCGATGGCCTCACCCAGTAGTCTTGGACTGATCAAAGCCCATCTAACAGAACTTGGGAAGGAGGTAGACACCACCGGGCTTTGCTCTGGACCAAACCCAAGCCGAACTTCATCGTGTGAAGCTAGAACGGAATCAACTTCAAGAGAAGTTCAAACTGATAGAAATTACTACTCGTGCGATGTTGGCCGAGCCTCCCTCAGATTCTCTCACCTTAGCACACCTTACACTTAGGTCCTATGCTGGTGTGATAAGGGGATATGTAAGGAGACCGTAACTGCCTTGTGTAATCCTTTGTTTTAAATAAAAATTGGGATTTCTTCCTATGATGATGTTTATGACTTTTCAAATGTCCAGATAAATATAGTATGCATATTTTTGGTGATTTTTAGAGAAAGGATATTTTAAAAAAATGTTTTTGTAAAAATTAAATAATTAAAAATGTGTATTGATTTTCAAAAAACGGACTTCTACAATTATGTTCAGTATAAAATTTAGGGTCTAATAAGATCAAATTAATTTTTGATGAATAGTAAATTATGAATAGTGATTTTATGCTTAGGATTAGTAATGTGACCAAATGGATTAGTAATCTCACATAAATAAAGTATTAATATAATCTACGCACATTGATTAAGTAATGTGATTCAATAAAATAGTTAAATAACGGTTTCATAAATTATTATTCAAGTATTAGTTTTTTTCAGGTGAATAGTGTTTTTTAATTAAAAATTAAATTAAAAATATTTAGAAAATTATTTTTATAAAATGGATTTCATTTTTGAACTCAGAGCATCGATATTATGTTAAGGTAAATTTTGGGGTTTTTTCTGGAAAAAATGAATTTTCGGTGAATAGTGTATTTATTTAAAAATAAAATTTAAAATATTTAAAAAATTATTTTTATAAAATGGAGTTCATTTTTGAAATCAGAGCATTGATATTTGGTTAATTTGAAATTTTGGGATTTTTCTGAGAAAGTTGAATTTTCAGTGAATAGTAAAAATATAGTTTTAGGGTTTCGGTATGTTTAATGACATCATAACTATGTCATGATGATGTCATGAGATATTTTAAGGGATTGTCGACTAAAGAGGATGAATTATTGTGTGGGGGTCTCCATTTGTCCTAACTCTATGGGAAGTACCATGGGAGGGCCCATGCTTTTGAGAAAACCACTTTTGAGGTGTCCCTTGGCCATTAATGCCTTGTCCCCTCACTTTCCCTATAAATACCAAGCAATCCTCTCATCCTTTCGACTCCCCAATATCCCCCAACAAAGTTCTGGTCTCATCACCTCCCAAGGATTCCTCCCAAGGTGCCCCCAAGCCCTCAATGTCCAAACCTTTGAGTTTTAAGAGTTACGTTTTAAGGTAAGGGATCTGACCTCTCCCTTTCTTTTCAAGTGATCTCTTTTATGTCATTTCTTTTATGCTCCATGTTCTTATGTTGGAGGATGTTATTTTATATTCATTATACTGTCCTTTTTATTTTAATATGATGAGATGCCCCATCTTACTCTCATCATTTCATTTTATGAAAGTTTAAGTGGCACCGTTAGGCTGCCGAATTTTTTGTAACAAATTCTTTCTCCCTTCTCATTTTTCAAGATCTATTTTCATGTAAAGTATTTCAAGTTCCTTTTTATTATGTTGGGGTATGATCTCTATATCTATCATACTGATCTTTTATGATCATATTATGAGAGACCCCATTCGATCTCTTCAATTCAGTATTTTGAAGTTTATGTGACGACGTTAGGCTGCCGAATTTTTAAGTGGTTCTTTCACCCTTCTCATTTTCAAGTTCTATTTTCTTGTAAAGTATTTCAAGTTCCTTTTTATTATGTTGCGGTATGATCTCTATATCTATAAAAATTATATTTTATGATCATATGATGAGAGACCCCATTTTATATCTTCAATTCAGTATTTTGAAGTTTTAAGTGGCACCGTTAGGCTGCCGAATTTTAAGTGGTTCTTTCCCCTTTCTCCTTTTTCAAAGTTCTAATTCCATGTCAAGTCTTGCAAGTTAATTTTTATTATGTTGGGGGTATGATATCTATAACTATAATACTGATATTTTATGTTCATATTATGAGAGACCCTATTTGATCTCATTAATTCATTTTTGGTTGAAGTTTATGTGACGCCGTTAGGCTGCCGGATTTTCCTAAGAGAAATCTTATTTTTGTCTTCCTTTCATGTTCTTAATTTCATATGGTATGTCTTTAAAATTTCATTACCTTGTTCTTAAATATTTTATATTCTGTTCCCCTACTGTTTTATGGGTCATTTATGAATGTTTGACCCATGTCCCCTCTCTTTTCAATGTTTTCTAAAACCCCAAAACCTAGCCGTTATGCTGCAGAATTTTCATTTCAAAATACCTCTCTCCTTTCTCAAAATTATTTTATGTTATAAAGTGAATACTCAAGGCTCTTATTTCTACAGGTGTATTCACATATATATCAAAATGTTCTATTTTAAATTCTGGGATTTACATACATGAAACCCGCTCTCCCCTTCCGTGGGTTTAAAGTGACGTAAAGATCATGTCTTTACAGCAGTTTTTAAAACGTTATGATTATGAAATGAAACCCATTTATTTTATGATATATGGGTTATTTATGAAATGTTTGATGATGATATATGTGGCTCACATGATAATAAAGGAAAATTTAAGGGTTCGTCCTGATAGCGCTCCAATGCATTGGGTAACGATGTAACCACTAGAGATTACAATTTTCACGATATCTTGGTGAATAACCTTGGTAATTTTCAAATGACACCTTGGGGATGGACCTTGGTGATATGTTAATGATTTTCTATGTTAAATGATGTAGCCACATCTTAATGTTATGAAAAATTATATTTTTATTATGATATTCCACATGATTTCTTTCTCATGCCTTAAAGTTCTTTTTCATGACATAGTTGATGTATCTGAAGTTCACATGTTAAATGTTTTCCTTCTTTCCCTTACTGGGCCTTCTGCTCACCCTTTCATTTGATGTATGTCCCCAGGTTATGAGATGCAGTAATGAACCTAGGATGAACATGCGGAGAAGTCTTTCAAGTGTTTAAGAAGAATGTTTTATGTTTTCATGTTTTATGTTCCTGGTTTCCAAGACACTAAACCTTAAAGATCCTCAGTTTTGTAAAATGTAATGAAAGTTTATGTGATAAAAAGGTGGGATTATATAGATAAGGTATTCCTACACACATCTCTATGGAAGAAAATCATGAGATTTGGGAATAAGGGAAAGTTTAGTCCAAGATACATCGGTCATTTTGATATCCTTTATCACATCAGAGTAGTGGACTATTGAATAGAAATCCCACCTAAACTATCTGAAGTACATTATATGTTTCATATACCACTCTTTAGAAATTAAATACCATATCCCTTACGTGTACCAATTCCATAGATGGTACTATTGGAGAATTATCTTTCATATGAGGAGTAGTTGGTGAAGATATTAGATCATAGAGACAAAGTTCTATGAAATAAGATAATACACTTGGTGAAAGTTCTATTAAGAAACCAAAATTTTAAAGAAGTGATGTGGGAATTGGATGAGGTGATGAAACATAATTACACTTATCTGTTTTATCATGTGAAATGGAAATTTTGAGGGAGAAATTTCTGAATGGGGGAAGATTTTTACAACACGAACTTTTATAAATAAAATTCCATTTATGATTGAATTAAATGCCTTATTATGTATTATGGTTATAGAAAAACATGAACTTATTTAGTTATATTATATCCAATTAGATTTAAAATACCATTAAGCATCATAACCATTGATAATATATCTTCTAAATAGTGATCATATGGTTAATATAAATATAGGGTTTTGATAAATTTAATTGACACAGACAAAGGAAGTGATGGAATCGACTAGTAGGATCATACATATGAATCCCATTTACCAAATATTCAAAGAGAGATATCATAAATAGGATTTTCTATTGATAAATCCCAAGAGGATATTTAACAACTAAAGCATGAGAAAAACCTTTTATAGGAGAAGTTCAAGCTCATTGAGATCACAACCCAAACCATGTATGCCGAACTACCCCAAGAAAATTTCACCATTTCACAGCTTACCCTTAGGGTGTTTGCTGGTGTAATAAAGGGTTATGTATCAAGACCCTAAGAATATGAATATGTATATTTTGGTTTCATTCAAATAAAAATTATATTTACTTCTTATTGTTGTTACATTATAAATGTTTTTTATTTTTATATAAATAACACAAATTTTATTTTGGGTAATATGAAATTTCAAGGAATACATTCCTTTTGACGAATTAATAAATTTTTGAAATAGATGATGTTTTAATAAAATTTTATTATTAAATAATATTTATTGATTATAGTTGATAATATGATTTTATGTAGTCAAAAATAATTTTTATAGGGGTTCAAAAACTGTTAGTCAAAAAAACCCACCATTTCTCAATAAATGTAGATTATTATTTTAGAAGTGAAAATTAAAAAATTAGAAAATTATTTTGGTAAATTTAATATTATTTTTTGAATCAAAATATTGAAACTATCCAATAGTGAATTTTTGATAATTTTATCAGGCAATTGAAATTTTGGGTAAAAATTAAATACAGTATAAATATATGGTGTGTATTATGACATCATAATAAACCAAAAGGGATGTAATAAATGATATAAAGGTTATCCAAAATCTATGTTTCACCTTTAAAATAATTTTATTTTAGGTCATTTGATTAATTTTGTAAAGCCTTTATAAATCCTCCAAAAACCTATATTATATTTAAAGGTTTTAAAATTATTTCTTTAAGAACATGACTCACTTACACATCACAAAGTTTAATATTTTAATAAGTTTGGAAATTATCCTTATAAAATAATGAAACCAACCCACTTTGGAAGAAACCTTGGGCAAAAAACATGTGATGGTTTTTGGTTTTGATTACTTTATTATATCGAGTCTAGAACCTAAGTTAGGGAAATAATAAATAACTCCCCACTCTTTTCAAATATAAACCCACCCAAGAACCCATTAATTTTCACTAAAAAACTTTGTATCATGTCTTTAATACTGCCTCCCCTCTTTGAAGTCCTAAAAAGGTTCCCCCTATCTCTTAAGATGCTCCTCCCATGCTTTTGGAATCACCCTCTCAAGCTAATGGATTTTACTCTCTTCATTTATATTCAAGCACCTTATTTGTAATTAGACTTTTGAATCTCAATTGGTTATGTTTACTTGAATTTATAAATATCCCCTTACTTTCCAATTGTTTTCCTAACAATGATAGATCATTTATCCCCCCTAATTATATCATTTACCTAATCCATTACAATACTAAAAATTATTAAGGGATCCTTTCCTTATCCACTTTATTCAAGCATCTCCATTATCTTATGAATTTTATCTCAAATTGATAATTTTGGGATATGTTCTTACATATACACCTTACTACCCTTATAATTTATAATTTATGATATACCCATTTTTCTCTCATTAATCTCTCCCATTAACATTTATGTTCCCCCGTTATTCTTCCAAAATTTCACCGCAATTTTCCATACCAAACAATTGTGTATTGAATACCCTTACCCATTTCCTATCATGAGTGTTCAACTTTATGAAGTTATATTTATTTTATTTAATAATTACATTTATGTGACCCACAATATATTATCTTGGTATTAAATGTGATGAAATATGTTCTTATTTTATATGATCTATGTGGAAACTTATGCATGTACATGATATGATTATGATGAGTGTGCCCAGATAGCGCTCCAATGAATTGAGTAATATTTTAGTCTCATGAGACACCATGTATGGTGTGTGAGAGGTTATCATAAAAACATTATATTATGTTTTCTTGGTGGTTAACCTTTAATTATTCTTATGATTCCATGTTTTAAGTTGTTACCACATTCCCATGTCACTTTTATGTTATCATGCTATATCATGCCTCATTGTTCATGTTTATGATTCCCACCCATTTTATGTCCCATGGAAATTCCTATTATATAACATGTAATACTTTATTCATGTTATTCTTTTTTTATTCCCTTATCAGGATTTATAGCTCACCCATTTATTATGTATGTCCTTAGGCTATTCAATAATATTTTAAGAATAAAGGAATAATACATGTTAAGGAAGTTTTAAATAATTTAGATGTACCCCTATTTTATTTTTCTATGTAATATACCTAATTACCATAGAAAATAGAATTATCAATCTTCTGGGTTGGATTATATGTATTATTATATAATAAATCTTGAATTAATGTGTAATAAAAACAAGGGTTTGAATACACACTCAACTTAATCCTGACCACCCTTAGCTTGGCTCATGATATCCCATGGTCACACTATATTTGAATAAAAATCCATAATATATATTAAATAAACATTTTACACTCAAGGATAAGTTATACACTCTCTAAACACATGATGTGACCTCCCACATCTATGAAGGAATATCCTATAGAACCTATAAATTTCAATTATATCTCCTCATTTGATGGGACACCCTATACAAGTACCATTTAAAATTCAACCTAAGGATACTAATATAAAATATGAGTACCAATGTATATGTGATTAATGAATCACATATATAAGGTATGTTGTTGAAATAATGGTCCATATCAATAATATAATTCATAAAGTAATCCTTTTGGGTAAATTTATTTTCATTTATACATTCTCACTATTTATTTCATGTCACACAACACACACATCACATATAAACAATGGGAAAACTCAGGGACCACCTACATCTCGTCTTTAGGTCCCATATCATAAAATATTGCTGGTAGATTCATCACTTATCAATAAAATTTATAAAATATGAAAAAATACTCCAAATTAAAGATCTAGAATAAAAAATATCAAATGATGAGAGAAACAAAAATTGAGGTGCATGAGAGGTTATCCTTACAAATATTGGAATAATGATTCTGATGATGATTGAATCCAATATTAAATGATTAAGATAGAGCACTTTAAAGGAGAGATAAAGAGGAGAAGTTTCTTGGTGATTATTTGTTTGGATAAAATTAAGGAGTGAGGTGTTCTAGGTTTTTTTAAAAAAATTTACGTAAAAATAAATTTAAAAAAATATTCAGAAGGCCACCAGGTACTTGGTGGTTCACTAACAACTCAACCTAGGAATAGTATCCATCTGGTGGCCTGGTCAGCACTTTTTTCCTCCCTTTAGTGGTTTATCAGGTACTCATTACCCCACCACTGGGTACTTGGTGGTGTCTACTATAAAATTATGACAATACCAACCCATTCTTCACCCCAAACCCCTATCACCCTCTAAAACCTCATAATTGAAATAAAAATGTCTAATTGAAAACATTTAGAACTGAAATTTTAGTTATAAACATACCTTATGTCACAAACCAACTTGGGTCGACCCCAAGCCGGTCACCTAAGCTGATATGTGGCAAGGCCTGAGAGGCATTCTCAATCCTCCCAGGCTAGAAACTAGTGTTAGACATCAACAAAGTAGCTAAGGGAATGATTTCACCCAATATAAAATAAATTGTACAATGGAAAACAAATAGGGAATCCCAAAATAAATAAATATCCAAACCAAACATCATTTTACAAAAGATGGAAATACAAAAACTGAACAACAAAACCCAAATTGAACCTACTGACTAAAAAATCTCCACGTGACCTTAAGGGTCAATCTTTGATACTAAGACCAATCATCAACTACAATGATCAAAACCAAGTCGAAACCTACACCAAAAGCTAAAAACAAGAAATAAATATAGGCGTGAGTATTAAAACTCAATAGGAATATCTGAGAAAATCTATTCTAAATGAATTTACTTTAATTAAAAGAAAAATAAATTTTAGTTTTGGAATAAAATATATAAAAATAGGATTTTTACAAAAATTTTCTACTTTAAATCAAAACACGGTCAAACAACCTTTTTACATTCCAATCTAGGTTCATTTCTATGAATCATAGATTAAAATTTTTGAGGAGAAAGATAATGTTTCATTTAAAAAGTGGGGGGGAAATGAGTGTATTTTTTTTCAAAGAATTTCTTATAAACCTTTGAAATCCAACCATCAATTTTCAAAAAAACACACCACATAAGGGAGACACAACAATGATAATAAAATATGGAAAATGGAAAATATTACACAAGATCAACCAACCAACAAGCATCTCAATCATCTTCCATATAAAAATAAGTTTGAAGAGACATGGGAGAAACTAGGATATGAGTGAAATGATATCAAACTTACTATATATCTTGAATCATCTTGAAGGAATACCTAACCCAATGACATCAATTCCACCCACATGCTCGATCACACCCTACCTAGTCTGATTGAGGGGCACTATCCCATAACAACAATAAAAAGAAACATATCCCCTACTATGGGATCTAGCCAGAGAAAAATCCTAAGATATTTCAACAAGTGTTCAATGAAAATCCACTAGCTATTCGAAGTTCCCATGTCAAGAGTAAAGTGGGTGTGAATTGACAATGCCAACCAAGAATCCAATCATATGCACATATATCATATACAAGTAACTTACACAATAAGTCACCCCAAAGACACCCCAAGGAACAACCTCTTTCCTTTCAACCATTTGATCACAATAGAGCCTCTCAGTGTGGGCCTCCCATAACATTCAATATAAGCAAGTCAGGATAGTTATACGAGGATATTTTTCAAGATCATACACTTTCATAAAAGTTCCAAATGGGCCTCAAGAACCCCATTTCAAAGATCCAAATACACCTTTTAAAAAAGGTACAAACACACCATTTTCCATTTCATAATCATTTTTGAAATTCCATTTAAACATTCACACCACATTTTAAAACCAAATCCACTTTCATTAAGATGCCCAATGGGTTATGCACCTTCAAGAAATCACCCCTTTCCAAGAAAAAATAAAAACATTTACTTCACATGTAAAAAAATTTTCATAATAGAAACAAAAAACTCTTTTAACTCCAAAACCACTTGGAAAATCCATTCAAGCAACCCAAACCATCATTTAAAATTCCACAATTACATTTAAAAATCCAAACCATGCTTTGAAAATCACAAATCACTCACAAAATCTAATAGATCATTTTATCGAACACTTAGTGTGAAACACTTAACAGAATAATAGAATATAATTCAAAACAATTATTAAAACCACATCATTTAATATGAAAAAATCATTCCAAAGATCAAATATCACTATTTAACATATAAGGGAGGTTTAAAAACCAATAAACCAATGATTATTAAATTTAAAGGGAAAGTGAAAAGGGAAACCTACCTCAAATAAAATGAACTTCAACAATGCCAACTCAAAACAACTCCATAAAGGTTTCAAGATCCAATAATCACCAAAATAAACCATAATATGACAAATCCCCCAACATAAACCAAGGGAAACATGAACCCTAGATCTGTAAGACCATGGAAGGAGATAAAATCAAAAGAAATGGAAGAAGAAGGTAGAAGAATAATAGAGAAGGATATTAACTTAAAGAATCACTCAAAAAACTTGAAGAAACCCTATATCCATGTCACGACCCGCCCTCAGGGTCCGTGCCGTGACTACCCCAAGCCCGCCTTCCATAGGTCAGGGGCTGGCGACTAGCACCAAGGCGTAAATCCCGGTAAAAAGGGAAGGCATTGCCTTTGAAAAGTAAACAAACACCACAGAGTAAGCAAGCGGAAAGTAAACACTAAACAAAAGCAGAGTACAACTGAAAGTGCGGAAAAGTAAATGGGCCAGTATACAAACCCAAACTGAAAGTAAAGTACAACTCGAAAGGGGAAAACAACAACTGAAAAGTAAAAGCCGCTACACCGAGCTATCCACTGATAATCCCACCTGAAGGGTGGGTACAGATAGCTCCTCTGCTCCACGGGTCCCGCCGTCAGCTCCGAGCACGTCCCGCCCAGTGGTCCACCTCCGGGTACCGTCCCGCTCTGCAAGCCTTAGCTAAGGTCAACGCTGTCCGTCGTCTGCAACCAACACAACGTAGTGCGGGCAAAGCCCGTGCAGGGGTGAGTATATGCTACTCAGTAGGGACCCCGAGACCCCTGAAGGTCTCTCAAATCCACAAAGGATAAACCACGAAGAAAGGTACAATCACAAAGTAACAACCGACACTGCTTAGGTATATGCCCATACATATACCTAAGTCATCAATTTCAAATACGCTCCAACTTCCGAGACCAAGTACAACTCAGTCCACACAGGAAGGTAAACGTATTCCACACAGGAAAGCAAAACGTAATCCACACAGGATTGCACAACACAATCCACACAGGAAAGCAACAGAATTCAGCTCACACAGGAATACTTCTTCAAGGACGATAAAGATGATCTCTGATCCATCTAAGTCGTCGGACCCACGAAGGATCGATAGGTAACTAACCCCCGCAAAGACCCACACAGGATCGGGCCCACACAGGACCTGTAGGCGCTGGTTCACACAGGACCGCTGAGCGCAAGGACCCACACAGGATCGGGCCCACACAGGACCTGTAGTACTGATCCACGTAGGATCGCTGAGTGCTGTAGTCGTCGTCGTCGAATCCACACAGGATCTCTGTACTGTCGTCGTCGCAATCACAGTAGCAGTAGTAGTCACAGTAACAGTCGCAGCCAGCACTAGGGTTCCCGCACACAGCAAGCTCGTTCGGAGGGTCCGCTCCACGAGCCGAGAGGCTGATACATCAACTGTCACAAAGACCAGAGTTGATGTATCCAAAAGTTCCGTATCGACAACAGGAACTCAACGCAACAGACGGCGCGTCGATCGGACGCCCAGTCTGAGAGTTATTGGCATTTTCATCCCTGGGGCCCGGTTGGTTTTTAAGGCAAAACCAACCCGACCGTACTCCACCTGCGTCCAAACCTCGGGCGGAGTATGCCAAAAGATCCGTCTCACTAAGGGGAACACAACAAAGCTGACGGTACGTCAATCGGACGTCCGTAGCTCAAGATATAAGTGTTTCCGCTCCGAAGGCCCGGTTGGTTTCGTGAACGAACCAACCTGGCCGAACTCAAAGTAATCCAAAACCTTGAGTGCGATATACCGAAACGACCGTCTCGATCCAAGGATCGCGTTGCCGCAGACGGTTCGTCGATCGGAGGTCCGTGGCTCAAGTTATGGCAACGAGACCGAATCTGATTCGAAACGGGGGGGTCCGGGTCCGGGCCGACCCGGCCCGACCCCCCCTGGGTCGGCCCGAACCGGGTCGACCCGACCCGGGTCCGACCCGACCTGGACGGCCGGCGGCGCGGCGGCACGGTGGCCGCGGCGGCCTGGCGCCGCACGGAGGCAGCACGCGGGGGGGGGGGGGGGGGGGGGGGGGGGGGGGCAAAGCCCCCCGCTTCTTCAATTGGCGGCGCGGCTATGCCGCGCCGTTTTGTCAATCAACGGCCCCCCTCCTGGGGGCCCGCTTCGTGGAAAAACCGGGGGGCCTCCTTCCCCCCCTCAAGGAAACCGCCCCCCCTCATAAATGAGGGGGGGTTTTGTGTGCTGGCCGGGGGATTTATTTCCCCCGGTTTATTACCATCCGGCCGGCCAGCTGGCCGGCCGGTTTTCTACAACGGGACCGGAAAATCCGGTCCCCTCTTCGGCTTCCGACGCCGGCGGCCGGCCGCCGGTCTTCTCAATCCGCCGCGGCCCGGAACCGGCCGCGGTGTTCGTCGTCCGGCGCGGTGCGACGGCACTGCGCCCCTCCGCCGCACCTTGATTTCCCTCAACGCGGCGCGACGACGTCGCATTCTTGATGATCCTTCCATGGCGCGACGCGACGGCGTCGCGTAATAAGATTTGGGCGAATATCCGCGTGGTGCGACGGCACCACGCCATCTTAATTCATCTGTAAAATAAACACCAAGAACGAAGGAGGGGTTCGGACGTGTTCATGCGGTCCGGCCCCCTCACGTTAAAACACAACTTAAAATCCTTACGTTAATCATGCATGAACCACGAACAAGGATAAATAAATAAACAAAATACAACAACCCCTACCTCGGGTATAGGTTCGAAGATTTGTCAACGTTCCGCGGAAGACAACGTCGCGGAGGTCGGGCGTCGCGGTAGTCGTTCGTCAAATCCGATGACGAAGAGGTACGTCCGAAGAGACACGTCATTGGCGAATCTTTGTACGCCGACGAAGGTTTTCCGAGGAAGAAGTGGCGTTCCCTTTCGTTGACACGGTAGATGAAGAAGGGAGGAGCGGCGTTCTTCGTCGAAGCTTGAGCGTTCTTCGTCGGAACTTGAGTGTTCTTCGTCAAAGCTTGAAGAAGGAATAAGAGCTCTCAACCTCTCCAAGATGGCTAAAGAGTTCTAACCCAACAGAATAAGATAAAGTCTTATTTTATTCACAAAAGAATTTCAAAGGTTTGAAATTCAAATAAGAGATAACTCCACATTAATTAACAAGTTGTCATGTTAATTAAAGAGGGGTTAAGGGTGTTTGAGGGAAGATGTAAAGTTTAGGGTTCGTGTGGGCCCCACCACACTTAATCCTCTCAAGGGAGGTTAAGTGGGTGTGGGTCCCACCCCTAACTCCCTTTGAGAGGAGTTAACCTACAAAAGTAAAATAAAAAGAATTCCACATTTTTTTATTCAACTTTTTATAATTCTCCCAAAAACTAACTTTCGTCCCGCAACAAATGCAACTTCCGAAAAGGTCTCTTTAAGCGAATATCGGCGCTGTGAGTTCATCGGTGCCCTCAGATTTCAATTCCGAGCACCGGATCAAAAGTTAGGAATTCCCGCTCGTTCGTTCACTGAACGTACCCGAGCCAAACTTCGGAAATTGATTCCGGGCACTCCGGGCCTCGGAATCAGGTGCCGTCTGAAACCGCGCTCTTGTAAAATTCTAAAGAAAATTAAGAAAAAATTTCCTTGAATTTTACAGGTCTTTACATTACTCCCACCTCAGGGCTTTACGTCCCCGTAAAGATACATCAAAAACTAGGGAAACAAATGAGGGTACTGAGCACGCATCTGAGCCTCCCGCTCCCATGTGCTCTCCTGGAGATTCCCGTTCTGCCATCTGATGCGCACAAGAGGAATCGATTGCCCACGCAGGACCCGCTCCTGTCGATCCTCTATCTCCACCGGGACCTCCGTAAAAGTCGCCCCATCGTCAACGTCAAGCTCCCCATGATCAATGATGTGCGCCGGGTCGTGCACGTATCTCCTCAGCTGAGACACGTGGAAGACGTCGTGCACCCGGTGCAACTGAGGTGGTAGAGCCAGGCGATAAGCCACCTCACCAATCCTTCTGAGAATCTGGAAGGGTCCGATGAAGCGCGGAGATAACTTGCCGCCTCGGCCAAATCTCCGAATACCACGTCGAGGTGAGACCCGCAAGAAGACGTGGTCGCCATCCTCGAACTCTAGTGGCCTCCGCCTCCTGTCAGCATATGACTTCTGCCGGCTCTGAGCTGTCCTCATCCGCTCCTGGATGACCTGGACCTTCTCTGTCGTGGCCTGGACCATCTCCGGTCCCACCAGTGCTGACTCTCCAGGATCTGTCCAGGACAAAGGTGATCTACAAGGTCGGCCGTACAACGCCTCGTACGGTGCCATCCCGATGGTGGAGTGGTAGCTGTTGTTGTACGCAAACTCCACCAAGGGTAGGTGGTCCTCCCAGCTATGACTAAAGTCGAGGACACATGCGCGGAGCATGTCCTCGAGAGTCTGAATGGTCCTCTCCGTCTGACCATCCGTCTGAGGGTGAAAGGCTATGCTCAGACGTAGCTGCGTCCCGAACACCTCCTGTAACCCCTTCCAAAGCCGGGAAGTAATGCGAGCATCTCAGTCGAAGACGATAGATGATGGCACACCGTGGAGCCGCACAATCTTCTGAACGTAGAGACGTCCCAAGCTCTCCACTGAGCCCTGCTCTCTGATGGGTAAGAAGTGTGCCGACTTGGTGAGTCGGTCAACAATCACCCAGATGGAGTCATGACCTCTGGAAGTGCGTGGAAGTGCAGTCACGAAATCCATAGATATGCCGTCCCACTTCCACTCCGGAACCTCCAAGGGCTGTACCAAGCCTGCTGGTACCTGATGCTCAGCCTTCACCTGCTGGCAGGTGAGGCATCGAGAAACGAACTCTGCTACAGCCTTCTTCATGCCCGGCCACCAGTGCTGTCGTCTGAGGTCCTGGTACATCTTCGCCACTCCAGGATGTACCGCCAAAGGAGAAGTGTGAAACTCTCTCAGCACTTCCTCTCGCAAAGTGACTGGTACCATGGTACGTCCTCTGAAAAGGATGTCGTGCTCTGCTCCAAGGGAGAAACCATCAGGTGCCTTTTCCGAGGATATCTGTGCACGCTGTATCTCACAGTCAGCGTCCCCATGCTGTGCCTCCCTGACTCGCTGCAGTAGTGGAGGAGTGACTGTGAGAGACTGAAGGAAGGCTGCTCCATCTTTATCCACAAAGGATATCTGCAAAGAGGCTAGCTGCTCCGTCGCCTCCTCAAGTAGCTGAATTCCCGTCCTCCTGCTAAGGGCATCGGCTACTACGTTCCCCTTCCCAGGAGTATAGACTATCTCAAAGTCATAGTCCTGGAGGAACTCGAGCCATCGCCGCTGTCTCAGATTAAGGTCCTTCTGAGAGAAGATATACCTGAGACTCTGATGATCGGAAAAGACTGTAAAGCGCTCGCCCATCAGATAGTGTCGCCATGTCTTCAGAGCGAAGACCACTGCTGCTAACTCCAGGTCATGGGTAGCGTAATTCTGCTCATGCGGCCTCAACTGACGTGATCCATAGGCGATCACTGCTCGCTCCTGCATCAGAACACATCCGAGTCCAGTCCCTGATGCATCGCAGTAGACTACGTACCCTACTCCCTCCTCGGTCAACCTCAAGATCGGTGCGCTAGTCAATCTCTGTCTCAGCTCTTGGAAGCTCTGATGACATCTGTCTGACCACACGAAGGGTTTCCCCTTATTCGTCAAAGCTGTGAGTGATGCCGCAACTCTAGAGAAGTCTGGCACAAATCTCCGATAGTATCCAGCTAGTCCCAAGAAACTCCGAACCTCAGTCACGCTCCTGGGTGGCTCCCATGCTAACACAGCCTCAATCTTCGCGGGATCCACTGCAACTCCCGCCTCAGAGATAACGTGTCCCAAGAAGTGGACCTCACGTATCCAGAACTGGCACTTCGAGAGCTTACCATAAAGCTGGTGCTCTCGGAGTGTGTCTAGAATAACTCGCAAGTGATAGGCGTGCTCCTCCTCTGTCGTAGAGTAAATCAGAATGTCGTCGATGAAGACCACGACAAACTGATCGAGGTATGGCTGAAAGATCCTGTTCATGAGAGCCATGAACACTGCTGGAGCATTGGTTACACCGAATGGCATAACCAAGAACTCATAGTGGCCATACCGACATCTGAAGGCCGTCTTCTGCACATCCTCGTCTCTGACTCTGAGCTGATGATAGCCTGACCTGAGGTCTATCTTCGAGAACCACCGTGCTCCCTTGAGCTGATCAAAGAGATCATTAATCCTCGGTAGCGGATACTTGTTCCTCACTGTCACCTGGTTCAGGCGACGATAGTCAACACAAAGTCGCAAGCTCCCGTCTGCCTTCTTGGCGAACAAAATCAGGGAAGCCCAGGGTGAAACACCGGGTCGGATGAACCCCTTGCCCTGCAAGTCCTCCAACTGTACCCGTAGCTCTCGAAGCTCGGCGGGGGCCATCCGATTTGCTGGAGTGGATATCGGGGCTGTCCCGGGGTACAAGTCAATATAAAAGTCTACCTCTATGCGAGGAGGTATCCCTGGAACGTCGTCGGAAAAAACGTCCGCAAACTGATCCACCACTGCAGGAAAACCAGGACTCCGCACGTCAACTGCTCCAAGGATAAGGATAGCCAAATGATGAGTGATGGGATGTCCTCTCCTACGCGGAAGTCCATCCTGTGCTGCTAAGGCTCCCTTCTCGCCGGTGAAGGTGAACCTGCTCCCATCAGTGCGTACACATCGCACCTTGCGCCTAAAACAGTCAATCTGCGCATGGACCGTAGATAGCCAATCCATGCCCAAGATGACGTCGTAAGGCCTCGACGCTGCTACAAGAAGATCCTAGCTGAAGCTCTCGCCTCCTAGAGTAAGCTCACACTGCCGGAACCAGTGCGTAATCGTCGAGTCTGCTCCCGTAGGAGTCTCTAGCCGTAAGGATCGAGCCAACGGCTCTGTCAGAATCTCCGAGCTCCGAACAAGGGCAGCGGCTATGAAAGAGTGACTCACTCCTGTGTCTATAAGAACTGCAGCAAGGGTGGAGTAGACATAGATAGTACCTAGAATCATCTCGGGTGCACCGTGGTCGTAGGACTATGCTGCCTGGAGCTGTGCCTGTCTCTGCCCGCCAGCTCCCTGTGGTCGGGGTGGACCTCCTGGTGGTGGTGGTGGTAGAGCCTCAAAGCGTCGCCCACCACCGGCTGCTCGTCCAGCTCCTCTGCCTCGTCCGCCTCCTCCCTGCGGACCGCCACGGTCGACCCTCTGCCTCTGCCTCGGTGGTCCCTCAACCGTCTGCTGCTCCTCGGCACGGCGGGTCGGGCAGTCACGAGCCATGTGGCCCTGCCCGCCGCACGAGTATCACTGTCTGCCTCTCGAAAGACTGGCTCCGCGCTGCGTGCCCCGCACTGCTGAGCCTGTGTCCTGAGGTCATCTGCCCGAAGGTCTGGTCTGTGTGGACCCCTGAGTCATCCGTCGACTGCCTGCTGCAGATGACTCTGCCACGTGCCGCCCTGCGGTGGGTCACTGTGCTGGTGTAGACTCAGCAAGGAAGCTCTCGATCAGAAGGGCCCACTCCAGTACTCCTGTCTGAGTCGGTATGCTGAGGGAGATCAGCGATGCCCTGATCTCGTGTCTCAAACCCTGCTCGAAGGTCTGGGCCCGGAAGAATGGGTCCCGTACCATGTCGGTCGAGTAGCGCGAGAGATCGGTAAATCTCGCCGAGTACTGAGCGACCGTCATGCTGCCCTGCCGCAGCTGAAGAAGCTCCTGGATACGCACCGCACGAAGGGTGGCTGGGACGAACTCCGAGCGGAAGAGACTCTCAAAGTCCGTCCAAAGTAGAGATGCCTCAACGTGCACCTGGAGCATTAAGCTCCACCATCGTCCTGCTGCTGCGTGTAGTAGGCTCGCAGCGAGGATCACCATGTGGTCTGCTGGTGTCCTCACTAGCCTAAACACTCGTACCACTGCCTCCAGCCAGTCCTCTGCTGCCTGGGGATCCGTCTCCCCGCGAAACCTGGGCGGTCGCTGGCGCTGAAACTCATGCAGTGCGCTGAGGCGACGTGCATCGTCAGCGGCTGCTGCTGGAAGCATCGGGGGCTCGGCGGGTAGTGCTACCGCCGGTGCCACTGCTGGCAAAGGGCCCTGCACCGAGGCCTCGTCGCTCGGTGGGCTGTCGTCACGCTCGACTCTCGGAACCCTAGCTGGCTGCCGTCGTGGGGCCATCCTGAAAAGGAAACAGGTGCGCCACGGTCAGAACAGTATACCTGGTGAGCTGATATAAGTAATCACAAAGAAAACTTTGAAACACAAACGCAATCAATGTTTTCGTGCATTAAGTCAGAAATCAGAAGTCAGGGTCCTGGTGTACGGATACGTCGGCCGCCGCACCAACACTGGACTCCCTGGACTGATAACCACACTCAATACGCTAAACATTATTGCTTCACATAGAAAAGATCAGAGTTCGCGGTAGAACCGAACTCCTCTGATACCAATTTGTCACGACCCGCCCTCGGGGTCCGTGCCGTGACTACCCCAAGCCCGCCTTCCATAGGCCAGGGGCTGGCGACTAGCACCAAGGCGTAAATCCCGGTAAAAAGGGAAGGAATTGCCTTTGAAAAGTAAACAAACACCACAGAGTAAGCAAGAGGAAAGTAAACACTAAACAAAAGCAGAGTACAACTGAAAGTGCGGAAAAGTAAATGGGCCAGTATACAAACCCAAACTGAAAGTAAAGTACAACTCGAAAGGGGAAAACAACAACTGAAAAGTAAAAGCCGCTACACCGAGCTGTCCACTGATAATACCACCTGAAGGGTGGGTACAGATAGCTCCTCTGCTCCACGGGTCCCGCCGTCAGCTCCGAGCACGTCCCGCCCAGTGGTCCACCTCCGGGTACCGTCCCGCTCTGCAAGCCTCAGCTAAGGTCAACGCTGTCCGTCGTCTGCAACCAACACAACGTAGTGCGGGCAAAGCCCGTGCAGGGGTGAGTATAAGCTACTCAGTAGGGACCCCGAGACCCCTGAAGGTCTCTCAAATCCACAAAGGATAAACCACGAAGAAAGGTACAATCACGAAGTAACAACCGACACTGCTTAGGTATATGACCATAAATATACCTAATTCATCAATTTCAAATACGCTCCAACTTCCGAGCCCAAGTACAACTCAGTCCACACAGGAAGGTAAACGTATTCCACACAGGAAAGCAAAACGTAATCCACACAGGATTGCACAACACAATCCACACAGGAAAGCAACAGAATTCAGCTCACACAAGAATACTTCTTCAAGGACGATAAAGATGATCTCTGATCCATCTAAGTCGTCGGACCCACGAAGGATCGATAGGTAACTAACCCCCGCAAAGACCCACACAGGATCGGGCCCACACAGGACCTGTAGGCGCTGGTTCACACAGGACCGCTGAGCGCAAGGACCCACACAGGATCGGACCCACACATGATCGGGCCCACACAGGACCTGTAGTACTGATCCACGTAGGATCGCTGAGTGCTGTAGTCGTCGTCGTCGAATCCACACAGGATCTCTGTACTGTCGTCGTCGCAGTCACAGTAGCAGTAGTAGCAGTAGTAGTCACAGTTTCAGTCGCAGCCAGCACTATGGTTCCCGCACACAGCAAGCTCATTCGGAGGGTCCTCTCCACGAGCCGAGAGGCTGATACATCAACTGTCACAAAGACCAGAGTTGATGTATCCAAAAGTTCCGTATTGACAACAGGAACTCAATGCAATAGACGGCGCGTCGATCGGACGCCCGGTCTGAGAGTTATTGGCATTTTCGTCCCCGGGGCCCGGTTGGTTTTTAAGGCAAAACCAACCCGACCGTACTCCACCTGCGTCCAAACCTCGGGCGGAGTATGCCAAAATATCCGTCTCACTAAGGGGAACACAACAAAGCTGACGGTACGTCAATCGGACGTCCGTAGCTCAAGATATAAGCGTTTCCGCTCCGAAGGCCCGGTTGGTTTCGTGAACGAACCAACCCGGCCGAACTCAAAGTAATCCGAAACCTTGAGTGCGATATACCAAAACGACCGACTCGATCCAAGGATCGCGTTTCCGCAGACGGTTCGTCGATCAGAGGTCCGTGGATCAAGTTATGGCCAAGAGACCGAATCTGATTCGAAACGGGGGTGTCCGGGTCCGGGCCGACCCCCCCTGGGTCGGCTCGAACCAGGTCGACCCTAACCAGGTCGACCCGACCCGGCCTGGCCGGCCGGCGGCGCGGTGGCCGTGGCGGCCTGGCGCCGCACGGAGGCAGCACGCGGGGGGGGGAGCCCCCCGCTTCTTCAATTGGCGGTGCGGCTATGCCGCACCGTTTTGTCAATCAACGGCCCCCCTCCTGGGGGCCCGCTTCGTGGAAAAACCGGGGGGCCTCCTGCCCCCCCTCAAGGAAACCGCCCCCTCATAAATGAGGGGGGGTTTTGTGTGCTGGCCGGGGGATTTATTTCCCCCGGTTTATTACCATCCGGCCGGCCAGCTGGCCGGCCGGTTTTCTACAACGGGACCGGAAAATCCGGTCCCCTCTTCGGCTTCCGACGCCGGCGGCCCGGCCGCCGGTCTTCTCAATCCGCCACGGCCCGGAACCGGCCGCGGTGTTCATCGTCCGGCGCGGTGCGACGACACCGCGCCCCTCCGCCGCACCTTGATTTCCCTCAACGCGGCGCGACGGCGTCGCGTTCTTGATGATCCTTCCATGGCACGGCGCGACGGCGTCGCGTAATAAGATTTGGGCGAATATCCGCGTGGTGCGACGACACCACGCCATCTTGATTCATCCGCAAAATAAACACCAAGAACGAAGGAGGGGTTCGGCCGTGTTCATGCGGTCCGGCCCCCTCACGTTAAAACACAACTTAAAATCCTTACGTTAATCATGCATGAACCACGAACAAGGATAAATAAATAAACAAAATACAACAACCCCTACCTCGGGTATAGGTTCGAAGATTTGTCAACGTTCCGCGGAAGACAACGTCGCGGAGGTCGAGCGTCGCGGTAGTCGTTCGTCAAATCCGATGACGAAGAGGTACGTCCGAAGAGACACGTCGTTGGCGAATCTTTGTATGCCGACGAAGGTTGTCCGAGGAAGAAGTGGTGTTCCCTTTCGTTGACACAGTAGACGAAGAAGGGAGGAGCGGCGTTCTTCGTCGGAGCTTGAGCGTTCTTCGTCGGAACTTGAGTGTTCTTCGTCAAAGCTTGAAGAAGGAAGAAGAGCTCTCAACCTCTCCAAGATGGCTAAAGAGTTCTAACCCAACAGAATAATATAAAGTCTTATTTTATTCACAAAAGAATTTCAAAGGTTTGAAATTCAAATAAGAGATAACTCAACATTAATTAACAAGTTGTCATGTTAATTAAAGAGGGGTTAAGGGAGTTTGAGGGAAGATGTAAAGTTTAGGGTTCGTGTGGGCCCCACCACACTTAATCCTCTCAAGGGAGGTTAAGTGGGTGTGGGTCCCACCCCTAACTCCCTTTGAGAGGAGTTAACCTACAAAAGTAAAATAAAAAGAATTCCACATTTTTTTATTCAACTTTTTATAATTCTCCCAAAAACTAACTTTCGTCCCGCAACAAACGCAACTTCCGAAAAGGTCTCTTTAAGAGAATATCGGCGCTGCGAGTTCATCGGTGCCCTCAGATTTCAATTCTGAGCACCGGATCAAAAGTTCGGAATTCCCGCTCGTTCGTTCACTGAACGTACCCGAGCCAAACTTCGGAAATTGATTCTGGGCACTCCGGGCCTCGGAATCAGGTGCCGTCTGAAACCGCGCTCTTGTAAAATTATAAAGAAAATTAAGAAAAAATTTCCCTTGAATTTTACGGGTCTTTACAATACACACCATGGGAGATGATTAGAAGCTTATAGAAGGAGGTAGGATCTCCCTTTGGGTCCCACAAAACAAGAGGAAAAATGTGGCGTTTTGGGGTAAAAATCCTTAGAGGTTAGAAAGATAAAATCTAATTTTTAAATACCTGTGAACTATGCATGGTTAGACTATAAAATTTCCCAAACCATTCATCCTTTACTAGAAAACCTAGGCACTCACATGGTTTAGATAAACAGTTTGGTAAACCATACGCCAACCATGTGACATGGTTCTATCAAAAATAGCAGAACCACACACACACCTTCTGCATGGGTTTTCTAACCATCCATGGTTTGTGCACCCTCAACCAGAGACAACCCGAAACCCATAAATTTTTTTAGATCATGTTTTATGGTTTCCTATAACCATGTAAAAACCGTGAACCTCTTACCTCCAAATCCAAAGTCCTCAATTTTCACCAAAAAACTCCCTATGGAACTGATGAATAAAAAAAAGACCAAAAATAAACAAAGGATCACCTCAAAATTTAAAATAATCACACCCAGAACTCAATAAGAAAAAAAATATCCAAAAGATATACCATGAAAAAGGGAAAAATAAAAATCCAGGTGTGAAAATTATTCCCACCATTTATGCTTTCAACCCCTAAAAAGCCAAAAACATTTTCCAGTTGATCGATCAAAAACAAAGGATTTACACAACTACATAATCTATCCTCTCAAACCAATAACACCTCAAACACCACCAAATGAAAACCATACATCATACTTAAAAGAAACCAATGAACCCAAACCACTTCTCTATAAACAAAAAAACAAACAAACTATAACCCACACAACCTATCCAAAGAAAAAATAGTTGGATGTGCTTCAAAATACCAACATTCCCCCAACTAGAGAGAAACTAAAAATTAGATGACTTCAAACAAAACCACCAATTACCAAGAAAACACTAGAGACTAACTTGGATTATTAACATGGAATTCATGAATGGACTCCCCACCATTAGAAACCAACTAACTTCAACCAACTCTCTAAGAAACTGCAAAAAGATTCATGGGGGGTCTTCCCACCATTAAGGACTAACCAATTTAAAATAAGTAGAACATACTGACATAGGGAAACCCATCATAGACCAATCTGAGGATTCCCCATGTAGACCAAACCCCACCAAAATGGGGACCTAACCAAATAATCTCCAAACTAATTGAAAAAACCAAAACTTAAATCAACTCACAAGGGATAACCACCAAGGAAAAAAATTAGAGATTCGTATCTGAAATGGAACAACTACTAGAATTTCGAAAAAATAGGACCACCACACATATTTATAACCAAAGAGGAGATTTAAAACCACAAGGACCACAATGAGGAAATGAGGACTCTACAACATTCACTATATAATGAGACCTTCAAAGATGAGAGAATTACCACAGATAAACTTAAACTGTCTCCATTTACGAACTAATGAAAAAATCTAGACCAACCTCTCTCACACCCCAGCAATTCCTAACTATGAGCAAGCTTCACTTCAATGCCTATGGATAGATCCATAATTTCCTGAAGCATCAAATGACTCACTATCAGAAGATGATAAACCATAATCACAACTCCTTAATTCCATTGAAATAGGGGTTCGGATGATACACACTCATCATCCATTTTCATCCTAATGAGAAACAACTGGAACAAGGGACACACAGAACACACCTCCACTTAAAAACTGAAATATTTAATATTCTACAGAATAAAAACATTCTAAAATTACAATAGAATTTCTCAGGATATCTACAACATCCAATTATATAATATTAAAGAGAATGAAACACCACAAAATTCCACCAGAAAACAATTTCAACAAAAGATAAATTCATAGAAAATGACTTAAACTAAGCCAAAAATGACACCCTGCTCCAGAAAATGAGCAAGGGTGTTTTTTAAGGGGTAGATATAGCTCCACACTTCTTCATTGAAACACCCTAATAGAACTGTTGCATGTGACCAAGGTTTCCATAGGTACAATAGGTCTTTGAATCACTAGGACATGATGAATTCTTATGATTTGGATCACCACACTTATGAAACACCATGATCTCACTCTTAGAAGAAGCTAAAAAAAGATCTAGAGACCTTTTAATTCCAAAAATAAAACCAACAACTTTAGGATTCATTCTGATCTCCTTAATGGAATTCTCTTTACCACTAATAGAGATCAGAGGAAGGTTGGCTTCATAAAGCACTCATGCTAACATAGCCTCAACATGAACTGCTTGCCTCACTACATCAAGAAAAGAGGTTAAATAAAACTCTGACATCTTTGAATAAAGATCAGAATAAAGCTTGATCTAAAAATATTGTGCCTTCAAGGAATTATCTAAATCTAACTCTATAGGGTAAGAAACTATATCCACAAAATAACAAAAGAACTCCAACACTGATCCATCACCTTGCTACAGATATCACATCTTTACCCCCTTCCCCACCTTTACTACCTTAGAGAAATAACTCTGGATGAATAAAACCTTGAATAATTCCTTGGTAATATCTTATTGAGGCTTGGTTCAATAGACTGAATCACACCACTTATAGGTTAAGCCTTCAAGCATAAAGGTCGTGAACTTTACCTTTAATGAATCAACAAACTTAAAGAGACTAAAGATCCTTTATATTTTCTGCATCCACTCTTCCGATTCGAGAGGATCCAATTGACCATAAAAGAGATGAGATTTAAAATTTAGAAAATTGAGAGGGAAGTCATTAGGTTCATCAACTAGAAAGTCTACTAACAGTAAACCACCTATAACCACACCTTGAATATCCATTAAGCCTTTTATTGGGGAAAACACTAACCAACAAGAAAAAAAAAATCCAATAAAAACCAATTCATCAACAAGAATTTTAGTGATAGAATCACACATAAGAAACATACCCAAATTACAAAGAGACACACTATATAACATAGATTTCAAAACACCATGATTTTCCTCTTAAAAACACTTTTAATAGAAAACAAACTTGGTGGGTTGTACACTCCCCTATGGAATTCCACAAAGACTCACACATTCACATTCCCATTACACCTCGAAAATCATCAACTAATGACAATTTGGAAACTAATATTCCCATGTCATCATCTGTCCATTTTCCCATACATATCCATGCATGTTAACACCCACATAAATACCAAAAATCAAAACAAAATATTCCCATTTTCCAAAAAAAAAAGATTCCACCCAAATTTTCACTCTCAATCCACTTCCCATTTTAAAATTCATAATTTGTTTCAATAAATATCTACCCACTGAGCTAAAAACCATTTTCAAACTCAACACTTCAATCCATTTTATTCTACTCAAAATAAAATTCCACGGACTCCATCAAAAATCCAATTCATCATATTCAAGACAATTTCAGTAGCTTAAAAAATATCATTCCATTAAAAAATAATTTGATTAAAAAAATAATTTCTTCTTATTTAAAACAAATTTAAAAAACCCTATTTAAATTTAATTTATGTTTTCCAAACAATGTTTTTTTGATAAATCCCAAATTTTGATTATAAAAATTTAATCTCAATAAACCACTCCCCATTTTACCCAAAAATCAATATATAAAAATCTATTTTCTAAATATTTATAAGAAATGATTCTAAAAAATATTTTTACATCTTATCATAGCCAAACCATTAACACTTTAAATCTAGTTTTCAAAATTCCAAAATAAGAGTTTTCAAAACAATTTTCAAAATCCAGGAAGACCCAAAACAACTCACAAGGGGAAACTAGTGGTGATGGATGAATTAGTTATATGGTTGGAAACCATATTACAGTCATGCCACCATCATAACGAGTCTCTTAGGACCATCTCCCCAACTCTATATCACTTTCTAGGCCCTGTGAGCTCACATATAAAATTGTAAAAACTCTATTTTCTTTTCCTAAACACAAAAAAACCCACAAGAACCATATAAGCCAAATGAAACCCGACTTCCCATGTAAAATCAAGGTTAGATCCAGAAAGTGTTGTCCAGACACTCCTTGAGACCTATAAACCAAGCTCTGAAATTCCTAATCCATCTAACTTTACATACCAAATAACGAAGGGTGCTCTAAAATCTAGGTCCTTTAAAGAACCAACATGCTCTGATACCATTTTTTCACGAACCAACCTGAGTTGACCCTGAACCTATCACCCGAGCCAATCCATGGTAAAGTATTAGAGGAATTCCCAATCATCCCAAGCTAGAAACTAGTATTGGGCATCAAAAGAGTAACCAAGGGAATGATTTCGGCCCATGTAAAATAAATTTAAATATTGAAAACAAATAGCGCAACCCAAAATAAATAAATTTCCAAACTGAACATCATTTTATAAAAGATGTAAATAAAAAAACTGAACAAAAAACCCAAAATAAAACTACTGAACACAACATATCTATGTGACCCTAAGGGTCACTATCTGATAAAAAGAATAACCATCACCCATGATGATCGAAACAAAGCCATAACACACACCAAAAGATAAAAACAAGAAATAACTATAGGCATGAGTATTTAAACTCAATAGACATGACCAAAAAAATATACTCCCAATACACTTCCTTTAAATAAAAGAAACATAAATTTTAGGTTTTAAATACAATATAAAAAACTAGAATTTTTACACACATTTTTTCATTTAAATAAAAACACGTTCCATTTCCCTTTTTACATTCAAATCTAGGTTCCTTTCCATGAACATACATTAACATTTTCAAGGAGAAATATAACATTTTAATTTAAAAAGAGGGGGGGATTTTAAAACATTTTAAAAAACATTGACCATAAATCTTTAAAAACCAACCATATCTATTCAAAATAAACACACCACACAAGGGAGAAACAACAATGACCATACAATAAGGGTAATGGAAAATATTAAAAAAGAGTAACCAACCAACAATCATCTCAATCATCCACCAAAGACAACTAAGTTACAAGAGAAATGGGATAACCTAGGAGATTAGTGGAATAATCTAGAACATACTATACATCTTGAATCATCCATAAAGAATGTCTCAACTGATGACATAAATTCCTCCCGTACTCTAGATCACACCCTACCTAGTCTAACTTATGGGAATTATCCCATAACAATAATAATAAAAAAAAATCATATCCCCTGCTATGGTTCACTAGCCATAGAAAAATTTCAAGATAGTGCAACAATTGTTCACCTAAAATATGATAGCTATGCCAGGTTTCTAGGTAATGATTAAAGTTGGTGTGAGATAACAATTCCAACCAAGCATCCAATCAGATTTACATATATCATATACAAGCAACTCACACAACAAGTCACCCCCGATCCACCCCATAGAACAACCTCTTTCATTTCAACTATTTGATCATAAGGGAACCTCTTATCATATTCCTCCCACAAAATTCAATATAACCAAGGAAATAGAGTTATCGAAGTTTAGTTTTCAAGATCACTCACTTTCATCAAAGTGCCAAATGGGCCTCAAGAACCCTTTTTCAAAGAGCCAAAACCACATTTTCAAAAAGGTAAAACACACCATTTTAATTTCATAATCATTTTATAAATTCCATTTAAACATTAGCACCACATTTTCAAACCAAAGAAACTTTTATCAAGATTCCAAATGGGCTATGCACTATCAAGAAATCACACCTTTCCAAAAGGAAAGCAATGCATTTCCTTCAAATTTTAAACCATTTTAATAAGCCAAACACAAACCACTTTTAAATCAAAAACCACTTGTAAAAAAAAATTCAATAATACTAAACCATCATTTAAAATGATAAAATTACATTTAAAAATCCAAACCATTCTTTAAAAATCACAAATCACTCATAAAATCCAGCTGATAATTTTATCAAATACTTGGTATGAAACACTACAAAACAATGGAATATACTTCAAAAAAATTATTAAAACCACCATATTTCATATCAAAAAATCATTAAAAAGATCACACATCACCATTTAACATATAAGGGAGGTGTAAAAATAAATAAACCAATTATTCTTAAATTTAAAGAGAAAGTGAAAAGGGAAACCTACCTCAAATCACATGCATTTCAACAAAACCAACCTGAAAAAACTTCATGAAGGTTCTAAGAGAAAAGAACAACCAAGAGAAACCCTTATAAGACAAAAACCCAAACATAAACCAAGGGACCATGAAACCTAGATCCATAAGACCATTGAAGGATAGAAACTCAAAAGAAATGGAAGAATAAGGAAGAGGAATAAGAGAGAAAGAGATTACCTTGAAGAATCACCCCAAAAACTTGAATAAAACCTAGATCCACACCATGGGAGAGGATGAGAAGCTTAGAGAAGGAGGGAGGAGATCCATTTGGGTTGCATGAACCAAGAGGATGGAAAATGTGGAGTTTTGGGATAAAAATAAAAAGAGTGTAGAAAGGAAAAATCACATTTTTAAAGACCTAGACAATGAGTATGGTTAAGCTACATGGTTTCCCAAACTGTATGCCAACCGTGCGCCCCTTATTGGAAAACCTAAGCACTGGCACAATTTAGTGAATAATTTAAAAACCATGTGACATGGTTCTATCCAAAATGATAGAACCACACACATGTATTCCACATGGTTTTCTTAACCGTGCATGGGTCGTGCACCCTCAACCAAAGACAACCCAAAAATTACATGATTTTTTAGATCATGTCTCATAATTTTCTCTAATTGTTCACAACCCATGTTCCACATTCTTCCAAACCCAAAATCCTAACTTTTCACCAAAAACTCCTTGAGTAACTGAGGAATAAACATGAGACCAAAAATAAATAAATGATCACCTCAAAATTTAAAACCATCACACTAAGAACTCAAGAGGAAAACCAAGATCCAAAATATAAGCTAGAACAAAGGGAGAAATAAATATTTGTGCATGAAACCTTAAAATTTCCAGGTTATTACCAAATTAATTTTATTAAATGAAATTAATTAATTTTAAAAATAATATATAAAGTAATGAAATGGTAAAATAAAACAAATAGTTAATAAAAAGTTTTGAGATAATACATTCTTAATATCCTTTAAAATATATTATAGTAAGGATATATAAGTTCTTATATCTAGATTTTCTTTACCTTTTACCCAAAGTGAAAATAGGATATTAGGACCAAATATTTTTTAAAAACACTAAGTACAAGTAATACCCACTTTAAAAGTTATAATGCATTGAAGTCTATATCTTGAATTGAAATATGGGCTATAACATTATCACTGATACGGATCACACGAGGTAATATAATACATCACTGATACTTCATTTAATGTCTTCCATATAAAATATTATATTCTTTATCTTAAACATAATGTGAGTACATATTTATTATATCATCAATTATATTTGATAATTAATTAATTCAAATACCAGTTGAGTTATATGAATAATAAATTATAAATATGTGACATATATATCCTAGGGTTGACCAAGAATTTGTGAAATATTCAAAATAAAAGGGTGACATTCATTAATGAAGGAGGTCTATACAAATGAGTTTGATTATTCTTTTATAGAGGCATTGATATATGATATGACTTTAAAATTTTTGTAAAATGATGTTTAGTTTGGATATTTATTTATTTTTTGTTGCTCTATTTGTTTTCCACTGTTCAACTTATTTTATATTGAGTGAAATTATTCCCTTGGATAATCTGTTGATGCCTGACACTAGTTTCTAGCCTGGGAGGATTGGGAATGCCTCTCAGGCCTTACAACTGATTGGATCAGGTGACCGGTTCAAGGTCGAACCAGGTTGGTTCATGACATATGGTATGTTTAGAACTAAAATTTCAATGCTAAATGTTTTAAATTATCTAGTTCTATTGAAATTTTTAGGTTTTGGAGGGGATCAAGGTTTTGGGTGAAGGAAAGGGGTGGTATTCTCATAATTTTATAGTAGACACCACAAAGTACCCATTGGTGGGGTATTGAGTACATGATAAACCACTAAAAGGAGGAAAAAAGTGCAGACCAGGACACCAGATGGCTAGTGGTCCTAGGTCGAGTTGTTAGTAAACCACCAAGTACCTAGCGGACTTCTTATTATTTTTTTAAATTTATTTTTAAGATTTTTTTTAAAAAACCTATAACACCTCACTTATTCATTTTATATAACCAAATGACCACCAAGAAACTTCCCCTATTTCTCCCTCATTTCAAGTGATCCATCTCAATCATCTAATCTTGCATTCAATCATATTCAGAATCATTATTCAAATATTTGTAAGGATAACCTCTCATGCACCTCAGTTTAAGGTTTCTATCAGCATTTGATGTTTTTTATTCTAAATCCTTAATTTGGGGTATTTTTTCATATTTTTTAAATTATATAGACAAGGTATGAATCTTCCTACAATCTTTGATGATATGAGATCTAAAGGCGAGATGTAGGTGGTCCCTAAGTTTTTCCCTTGTTTATATGTGAGGCGTGTGTTGTGTGACATGTGATCAATAGTGAGCACGTATGAATGAAAATAAATTTACCCAAAGGATTCCTTCATGCATTATATTATTAATATGGCTCATTAGTTTAATAAGAAACCATCCATATGTGATTCCTTTATCACAAATACATTAATGATCATATTTTATTTTAGTAGCCTTGTGTTGAATTTAAAATGGTACCTGCATAGGGTGTCCCATCACATGAGAAGATTTAATAGAAATTTATAGGTTATATAGGATATTCATCCATATAGGTGGGAGGTTACATCAGGTGTTTAGTGAGTGGATATCTTTTCCTTGAATGTGAAATGATTTTTTAATAGCTGGTATGGATTTGTCTTCATATATAGTATGACCATGGGATATCAGGAGCCATGGTAAGGGTGGTTAGAAATTAATTGAGTGTATATGAAAAACTTATTTTTATTACACATTAATTCATGATTTATCATATAAGAATACACAGAAACTAACTCAGAATATTGAGAATTCTAGTTTCTATTGGAATTAGGTACATTACATATCTATACTACCACAATAAAAACTACTCTGTCGGTGCTACTGGTGATTAGAAGTCTGACTAATGCGGCCACAAATTCCTCCTCATCTAGTCCTACTTGTACTATTCCAACTCTACACCTGATATGGCATAAAAGGACCCGCTCTTAAAGGTGGAGCTAGTGCATACCCTTTTCCACTCGAAGATGGTGGAAAGGTCCTACATAATCTCTAAAGATTCCCCATATGACCACAATCCCAACAATCCATTGGGTATCTATCACAATGAGGATTTAGGTCCCCCCATCATCCATAATAATGATGCACCATGGATTTATCAAAATATATACTCTAGTTGTCAATATCCAGATGAGAAACCTCAAGGGAATGCTTCCTACCACCAGAAGAACTACTAGCCTTCCGCAACACTAATCCTCTAAAATCAGTGCTATTTCCATTCCTCAGGTTTCTCTCAGTGATAAGAAACTGATTGACTATTTCAGAAAAATTAGGTAGAATAAATACATTCACCTGCATATAGATGGAATACACAAGACCATCCTCGAAATGTCTAGCACGTGAAAGATCATCATCAGCTAGAAGAGGTAAAAAGCACTATAACTCAGTGAAACACACTAAATATTCGACATAGAACCCTACTCAAGATGCATGAAATATATGGATCTTTTATCTCTTAGTATTTGAGGAAAGAACTGATCATAGAAAATAGTTTGAAAGTTATCCCATACCATGCCTTGATGGAGGTTAGCCTGGGTAACCACATCCCACCAAAGCTTGACCGAATACTGAAGCATGTATATAGAAAGTTTGACCCACCATTCTAGAGGTTTATCTAGATGCTCAAAGATAGAAAGGGGGGATTATATCCAAGACTCAACAACCTATAGACCACCATCCCCTGAGAAGGTAGGAGGATGTTGCTGCTGGAACTCATGAGTCAGATTAGGCATTATAGGTGCAACTTGTGGAGCACCCTGAATAGACTACATCAGACATAGGAAACTATCACAAACTTGGGCATCAGTTCCCAAATCAGGTATAGCAGGCAGTGCCTTAAGATTCACTATTGGAGGTAAGACTGGAAGCTCAGGGCCCACCACATCTAGAGCATGGTCATCACCACCCTCCTACCATATGATATGAGGACGTCATAGTGACATTGGTCTAAAAATTCCAAGAACGCACCTCAGAAAAAGATTTAAACTTATAAATAGTAACACTTACAGAATCTACAAAAGAAAAATTTCACTACACAAGGTATAATACCCCAACTACCTACTTAGAAAACCAAATTTTGGTAAGTGATCAAGTATAAATTTCATTTCATTTTACATTTAATTACTTGGTTCACACCTTTACCTTTCATAAACACGACTAGGTGAGATAAGGACATGAGACCATTTCATTTTAGATTTCAGTTTTTACTTTATAAGGGATAGAAATTCCCATTGAATCGATTCCCATAAAACTTTTCACTGAAAACAACACCCATTTATTTATAGTATAATGGATCAATTTGGTAAATTACTCACCACAATCCATGAGGTCCCACACACCTCATGAATTGAGATATGAAATCAATCAATTGAAAACAAGAGTAATATAGAAATAAGCTAACTATCACAACCTAACTCAATAATCATAGGAAAATTAAGAAATGAAAAATAATGAAATGCAGATGTATGGCCTAGAAATATGCGTGACATGTGAATTCTAGATTCCTATAATGATGCATGTAATAATACTTTTTTCCCTCATATCATCGGGCTGAGGATGAAAGATATATTCAAAAAAAGTAATAATAATAACATCAACATATCATGTGCTTCACCTAATGGTGAAATAATGTTAACAATAATATAAAAAATAGAATAACAATTTTATTTTAAGAAAATTGGTATTTACCCAAAACATGGGTTTGTGAAGCCCAAGCACGACTTGTGACCAAGTTCCAAGAATTCCTAATCTCTAATATATTATCCCCAAATAGTAATGAAAGAAAGAAAAAAAATAATATGATTCAACTTTGTGACATCCCATACCCGGATTACACTCAATAGGTTCCCCAAGCTCGGTAGGCCACATGGCCTCAAGTAAATCTCCCCAAACACCAGAGGCTGTCAAACAGTAGTGAGGGAATAGGGTGTTTCAATAGGAAGACTATACCCTCATTACCAGAGTTTAGCACAACGTATAATTATAGACAACGGTAAATAGAAGAAGTCATATAAGTAAAAATAATGCACAACAAAAAATAGAGACAATAGTAACAATAACTGAATAACTGGAATAACTGATGATGATATATCATGTCACTAGAAAATTGGAAAACATGGATACAAGATAGTATGAATAACATGTTCCAAAAAATTATAAAAGAAATTAAAGACTAACCAAATCATCTTAAGCCCCATCTCGGTCATCTTCTATCAAGATCCTTCCTGAATAGCAAGAAATCAAGTGTTCGAAGCCACATGCTTCCCTTTATCAACACTTAAATTCATGTAATCTTCCCCAATTACCAAATGAAATCCATAGAGGATGTGAGATAAATCTCAGTTGACCACCATAAATAGTGTCTATAACATCCAACCTATGCAATGGAAATGTCATAGTGTGAAAGCATGCATATATAAAATAAAAGCAGTATAATATAACTAAATATAAAAATTCCTAATTCATCACTCAGCTAGTTTCTAAACAAGTAAATACTTCATTATTTGATTATTAATAGTTTATAATAAGTCACATGATTTCCATAGTGAAGGTTTCGATATGTAACAAGGCAACCTGTAATGATATTTAATATTGAAGTTCCAAGGTAATAACCAAGGAAACATAGACCTCAAGGGTCACCAACTCAGTAATGAATGTAGTGTGGATAATAGGTAAGAGTTTAATTTAAGTATTTTAGTCCAAGGAATTCCATAATAAGATACCTACTTAGTCCAAGGAGTTTATTCAAGGTAAAACTGGGCTAAGAAATGACTGGGCCTGATGGGATTTAACCAAAGAACCTACTTTTCAGAGCTAAAACCAAGGAGTGTATCCAAGGAATCCTATAGTACTACATGAGGGTTTCGACAATTTCATATCAGGCATCCAAATTTATACAAGGATTGAGTTTTTTGTGGGTCTCAACTTAAGCAAGCCTTATCCTTAAATTCAAAATGGGGTTCCCAAGTGCATAAAGTAATTACCCATGTAATTCAAGGTGAGATCAAGTTAGGACACTCCTATTTTGATAATAAAGTCATATATAATTCAAAATGTTTAAGGCATTACCTATCATTAGTGTTACAAGGGTAATTGAGCATGACACCATTTAATCAAGTCAAAATTAATCAATATGTCAATTTGGTTCAAGAAATGACTTTCATTAGTGTGATAAGGCCAAGTAACATGAAACCATTCATTTAATCCATTTAAAGAATTTAAAGTAATCAAGGTACACTCTTATACCTTCCCTTAACATGGTAATGGGTACTATAGACATTCAACCAAAATATTCATTCACATCTAATAAGGCAAATTCATATACTTAGTATACTTTCCAATTTCCATTTCACATTTAATTATCAATTGAGGAACTTAACTTAGGTGGTTAAAGTAGTAAGAACAAATGGTACATTACATCATGAAATTCAGAATTCAAATCAATACATTTAATATAGAAAATATCACCCTTAGAAAGGTCAAGACAAGGCACACCCAAATTATGGCTCAAACGTGTCAAAGCACTAAAATGACAATTATGGAAAACATCCTACATGGGATGGATAGAGTTGTGGGAATAACAAATAACAACTAATCACATATTAGAAATAGTATAACCATATGGTTTTAAGGATTATAATAATGACATATAAATTCAATAAACAATACCCAATGAAATTGGCGGTCCCACATAATAATTCCAAAATCAATGAACTTGAGGGAAGAGTTATAGACCACCCACATTAGGCTTGCACGACTCTACTCCTCCAGTATTATCCTTCAATTTGGATTGGAATGGATTAGATCTGGGAAAAGAGAAAAAATGTTCACACCACGATAACTAGGTCGAGAGAAATATAGAAGAATAATGACTCAAACAAACTTGATTACTTACCGTTGCACATCCAATGTGATGAACGAAAGCTTGAACAGATCTTGGATGAAGGAGATCTCTTGATCCCTATATTAGGGCTTCAAAAGATCCAAAATGGTATAATATGGAGGTTATGTCCACTGGAATTAGTATTTGGTAAGAAGGAAGGTTTAATTAGATCATTAAGGGTAAATGGTAAAAGTACCCAAAATTTAGCCTATGCATGGTTTGACAAACCATGCGCCAACCATGCATGGTCACTTGTAGGAAGGGGCATACCACACGATTAAGTCATAAGGTTAGGTAAACTGTAAACCAACCATGCTAGATGGATCTGCCCAAAAAATTCAACCATCCACACGGTTATATCTAACTATGTGGATTGCTAGCACAATTTACTATAACTGTACAACAAGCCCAGTTTTCCCGAAAATATGGGTTTTGGGCTCCAAACAATCCCCAAACACCCTTGGGACCTTTGATTACTCACTATGCATCCATATTACATCCAAAATAAAGAATTATAACAAAATTAAAGGATCCATACCTAAGTTAAAAACCAGGTTGTTACATATTATCAGTTATATAGTTAATATAAAATCATCTTTTTTTTAAAACACACCTCATGAAAACCTATTTTTTCATCGCATCTGTGGGTTTTATTTTAAATTAAAATTTTAAACTTTTATGAATTGAATTTAGTAAAAAAAAAATCCATATTTTTAATCATCATAATTTATATTATCTAATAAGTTCAATTTTATTTTTTACCATAAATAATAATCAAAATATTAAAAATTAATTACCACAGTTAAGGTAAAAATGAATTTACAATGAGGTAAAACTAAAAAGATAAAGGTTAAAATAACATAAAATATTGTCTAAAATATATTTTATGGATATATTTATACCTTATCATGTATAAGTCTCAATAATGGTATATTTTATAGCCTTGTGAAATTTGAAAAACATGGGTATAGCTTTTTCTTTTTAAAAATTACAATTGTGAAACTCACCTCACTTAAAAAAGGCCACCCAATATTTTATCATCTTACCACATTAAAATCAATTTATTTAATCCAATTCCTACCAAAATATATTTATTAATTACCTTAACATAACCTATATCCCTTATTTTTATCATAAATCTATTCTAATATGGATTTTGATGCTTACCTAAGGAGGTTGTCTGAAGAGGAGGCATCATGCTTAATTGAACGTCCTTATTTTATTTATTCTTACACATCCTCAAAATATTATCAAATTATGATTATATAATAAAAAAATTATATAACATATAATAATATGTTATTATATTAATTTAATAACCTAAATACATCTTTCTTTCCATTAAATGGTATACAAAATCGTCATTCATGTGTATGGTGGACTACCACCTCACGATCCGATGTCATTAGTTTTCCATAATCACCTCTAACACCTTATTTTAATGATATATTTATAGTATATATATGATATTTGAAACATATTTATACTTTTGGAGTTATTATAGAGCATATAACTTCTTAATTTACATTTCACAGGGGATATGATAATGTCGCTCGTGTGTATGACAAACTACTACCTTACAAAGTGATGTGATTCATTTTCACTAACATTTTAAGTGAATGGTAATAAGAATAAATTTAATTAATATATGTGATATAAATGAAATAATAATGATATTAATTATATATTTATCATTATGAAAAAAATAATATGTCATTTTCTTTCTTACAACGAAAAATGATAACGTCGTTCATATACGTGTGGACTACCGCCTCCACGAAGCGATACAACTCTTTTTTCATCACTAAATCACATGGATAATATATATAAGTATATTGAAATAAATGATATGGTATTTATGATATTATAATTATTTTATAAAGATAAAATAATACAAACCTTTTTTCTATAATTATCATTGAAAAATGGATACATTACTCAAGTTTAAGTACGACCTACCAACTCCATGATCATAATATACTTAATTTATTCAAAATAATATATCATTATTGGTATTAAAATTATAATTTATGTGTAAATATGATAATTATTTGATGATAATTATTTTATATATGTTAAAAAATGATCTCTTTGACCAATAATCAACCTACCATATTCATTTTTGACATATAAGTTGAACACCATCAAAACTTCCAAAGTAAACATAATTAATTAGGTAATTATATATGAAATTATAATAAGTGAAATAAAAAATAATAATAAACTTTAAAAAGGTTCTGAAAAAATCAAATAATTAACATAAGTTTATTATTTAGGAATATAAAGAACAAATGTGATGAATCAAACTTCAGGTAAGGGACTTCGTCTTAATTTCCGTTCATTGAGGAATATTTTGATGTTATTCCCCTATATTATTTTATGAGGTATATATACCAAAAATTTAAAATTTTATATCATTAATTTATCTATTCTCATGGTATTTAATGTTTTTTAATTTTATTATTTCATTTGGATTTTGATTCAAATATTACCAAAGTGACAAGGGACTTTTTTTAAAACAATTATCTTTTAATGTTTTCCTTATAACTCTATTTTTTATTCCATGTGTATGTTTTTAAAATGATTTTATTATGGAAATGGGAGTTTTATAAAGGTTATTTTTGTTTTTCTTTTAATTTTTATGAAAAAATGAAATCTATGTATGGAATTTATGACTTTCTTTATAGACAAAAATAGGAATGTTCTATTTTAACTTATACAACGACAATAGATTTTCCTGTCACCATAACCAATATTTGAATATTGGATTCATTTTCAGTATTTCATATTTTCTTCAAATAAAAAACATCCTTAAATTTTTATAGATGTTTTGGTATTGAAAACATGTTTTTAAAAGAAATGGTTATTTTGATATTCAAAGGTGACTTTCATATGAGTTTAAAAGAGTTTTTCAAATATTTTAACATATAAAAATGAAAATATAAAATTTTTAATTCATGATATGGTCTTTAGACATTTTTTATTAAGGGTTGATCCCTATTATGGATCATGGGTGAGCTCATTATAACTTATAATATGGGTGTTCCTAGATAGTGATATAATGAATTGAGTAATAATTATGTTCTCTGGATAATTATATCCAAAGTTGTCTATATGGTTATTCCAATTTGTAAGGGTTATATGAGATGATTTACCAAGGAACCTACATGAATTTCTTATGATTTATAATGATTTTTAATGGAAATTATTTATTTTTAAAAAGTTAGATAAATGATATTCTTAAAAAATGCTAATTCCATTTTGGGTAAAAAGTTCTGTTTTTTAAGAAAATGTTTTTCATGGGTTTTCATGTTTTCACAAGACTATCAATTTTATTATTTTTCTATCCCTTATTAATAATTTTTTCTTATCCTATTACTTTAAAATGTTTTTCAAATGATTTTAGGATGGGTAATGGAAAATAATTCAAGTTGAAAGTCATGAAGTTATTTCATGAAAAGAAATCATGTTTTATTTTAAAACTTTTTTGTTATGAAAAAAATGGGTACTGATCAAAAGTGTCCACTTTGTATTATATAGTTTTTTATGTATGATTTATGACCTAATTATATAAAACTCCAAACCTAAAAATATCCTAAAATGTAAGAGAATGAATTATTTACTTAAAAATAAAGATTATGTAATTTTAAAGGTCATGTCCTTATAGTTGGTATTAGAGGTCAGTGTAGATTAATTTAGAGTTTAGGATAATTATAATAGCATACCCTTGTAATATTTTAATTTATTTTATATTGAATTAATATAGAATTTAAAGATTACCATGTTGCTTCATCTAAACTATATATATTCAGAATATTTTTCCATAGAGGAAAATAGAAGATACACTGAGAAAGAACCAAGAGGGAAACATCCTTCCAAATCAGTATCGAGATATGGTTGGAATTATAACCTAATAGTTTGTTGTAGTGAAGAATCAGTTGAAAAAAGCTATAAATGGTGGTAGTATCCATGCTAGGGAGAATATGGATCTACTATAGAGGAACATGTCTATAGTGGATCATTTTATAAGACAACATCCCCCATAATTTAGTGGCTCATATGACCCTATGGTATCTTAAGGATGTATTAATTCCATGGAAAATATATTTAAAGTAATTGGATATTCAAAACATCAAAATATAGACCTTTCCATTTATCATTTTGAAGGTGAAGCTGATCAATGGTGGTATTTGGATAAGAATACTAGAGATAAAGATGATATGGATTCCATGGAATGGAAAACATTTAAGGATATTTTCCTTGATAAATATTTCCTTAAGGTTTTTCAAATATAGATATAAAATTAATTTTTGTAATTGTGGAAAAACGATGAAGATTATGTGGCCATGTATGAAGAAAATTTTACAATACTGGACAGGTAAGTAACATATTTTTTTGGGAACATTAATATTAAAATTAAAAGATTTTACTAAGGATTAAAACCAAGTTTATGAAGTTATTTGGACACATGATAATTTAAAATCTATGATAAAGTAGTTCATTATACTAAAAAAGTTGAGATGAATTTTTCTCACACATATTTACTTCATGACGATGAAATTAAGAAGTGATAAAGATGAAAGGTGATGGGGAAAAATACAATAAAGAAATATGGAGGTATGAAAATGAAGTTTCCATATTGTGGAAAGTGTGGTAGAAATCACCCTAGATAATGTCTTTTGAAATAAGAAAAATGTTACCGATGTGGAATGTTTGGTCATATAGACTGTGAGTTTAAGGAAAATAATATTAAAGAATAAAAAAATGGGGAAATATATATCCATCCAATGGCGATATTTTTTATTTTTAATGAGTTGGGTCATTATGATAAAGTGTGTTCGAAGATAGTAAATCAGGATGAAATCATCATGATCTGAAGAAAAATGGCATGGAAAAATATTTTTCCACTACTAAAAATGATGTTGGACCGTCAACTGAAGTGGTGAAAAGTATGTTACTTGTGTATTAAAATTATACCAATACCTTATTTGACTCTAGATCTTTGAATTCTTTGATTTTGGATAAATTTTCAAGTGAATTGGGAATATCAACTCATGAATGTAAGATATATTTTTTAGTTAAAATTCCAGGTGGAAGTATTAAAGTAACAAATATTTATAGGGACCTTCTTTTTGTTATTAGTGGAATGGTCTTTCCTAAAAATCTTGTTGAACTGGACATAGTGGATTTTGATATAATTTTAGGTATGTATTGGATTTTATTTTATCATGCTATGATATAATGTGGATCCAATAATTTTTTTTCAATGATCTCATACCTTTAATAACTTACCATGAAGCTGAGAAATTGATTAGAGTTGGAAGTGAAAGTTACCTAGATCGTATTGTTTAAAATAAATAAACTATTAAAATTAAGAATGTACTATTAGTGAATTAATACATGTATTTATTTCTTGATTATTTTCCTGGGGCAATTCTTGGTTGGGAGGTTGAAATTACAATTTACTTAGTTCATCATGCTAAGGCTATTTACAAATCCTCTTCTCAAATGGTTGAAGTGAAACTTTTGGAATTGAAAAATAAATTGAAAGAGCTATTAGACAAAGAATTAATTCAACCTAGAACTTCATCTTGGGGTGATACATTTTTTTTTATAAAAAATAAACATGTTTCAATGAAACTTTACATTGAATACAGATTTTTGAATAACATTACTGTTAAAAACATGTATCTTTTTCTACTTATTAATGATTTGTTTGATCATTTTTAGGGAGGATAATATTTTTAAAAGGCTTATCTCAGGTCAGGGTACCATCAGTGAAATTAAAGGAATAATATATTCCAAATACTACATTTCAAAGTAGATATGAGAATTATGAGTTTATTGTTATGACCTTTGGGTTGTCCAATACACCCTATATATCTATAGACCTTAAAAAGAGAGTCTTTCATTAGTTTTGAGACATGTTTTTGGTTGTTCTTATTGATGAAATTTTGATATATTCTAAAAGTAAGGATAATCATTAAAGACACCTAAAGATTTTTTTGAAACCTTAAAAGAAACAAAACTATATGGTGAATTTATTAAGGGTAAATTTTGGTTACAAAAAATATCTTTCCTTGGACATATTGTTTCTAAATATAGAATAATTATTGATCATACTAAAAAAAGTTGTTTAAGAATGGTCAAGACCCAAAAATATCATATATTTTCATAGTTTTCATAGATTATTGGGTTAATACCAATTATTTATTGAAACATTTGCTCGATTGTCTAGCAGGTTGACTAAGTTAACTTGAAAATGAGTTAAATTCATTTGGATAAAATAATATAATGATTATTTTCAGTAACTAAAAAGAATATTAGTGAATGATCTAGTTTTATCCCTACTTTCAAGATATGATGATTTTTTCATCTATAATTATGCTTCTTTGAAGATACTTGGTTGTGTCCTAATACAGAATGGTCGAGTTTTTTTTATGCTTCATGTCATTGGAAACTTCATAAGTTAAATTACCTAACACATGATCAGGAATTAGCTATTATGTTTTTTGATTTAAAAATTTGTAGGCATAATTTTTATGGAGTAAAGTGTGAAATTTATATTGATCAAAAATGTTTTAAGTATAAATTCACTCAAACATAATTGAACATGAGACATAGAAGATAGATGACACTGATCAAGGATTATTATTGCACGATTCATTACCATCCTAGAAAAGAAAACAAAGAAGATGATTCTTTGAGTCAAAAAAATAATGATAAATTAACCATTTTATGTTTGAAACATGACCCTTGGTTAATTATTTGATGATTTTTTCCAAGAAGTTGTGGATGAAGGTAAACCCTTGGTTTTTTTTTAGGTTTCAATGTAATCATATTTTTTAGAAAGAATTAAGAAAGCTCAGAATAAGGATCATCCTTTATAAGAAAAGGTAGAATCCATAATGAAGGGTTGATTTCTTTATTTTAATATTGATGAAGAAGGTGTATTAAGGTTTATAAATATATTATACGGTTATTTTGATTCCCATTTGAAGATAGATTTGTTTAGTGAAGATCATAGTTCTCTCTTTTACATCCATCCAGGAAACACTATGACATACAGAGATCTTTGGGAGTATTAATGGTGGGATGGTATGAAAATAGATATCATAAAATTTATAATTAAATGTGTTAATTTTCTGTAGGTTAAAGTATAATGATAATTAATAAAAGGAATGCTTAAAATTTTTGTAGTGTTAGAGTGGAAATGAGAAAATATATCAATTCATTTTTTGGTGGGATTTTGAAAGACTTATCAAGGTAACAATGTGATTTTGGGTTATTTTTTATCATTTAACTAAACCTGTAAATTTCCTTCCCATTCTAGATACTAAATTTTTTGATCATATTTCTCGATTGTATCAAAAATAGATAGTTAGGTTATATGGAGTTCCTCTCTCTATTATATCTAAATGTGATCCTAGATTTACTTATATTTTTTGTAAATGAGTTTAGAAATATTTGTGCGCTGAATTAAATTTTAGTACATCTTTTCATCCTCAATATGATGGAAAATATGAGTGAAAAAATCATACCATGGAATATATTCTTTATTCTTATTAAATGGATTATGAGGGTTTTTTGGATAAATATCTTTCTTTATTTGAGTTTTCTTATAACAATAGTTTTCATTCTAGTATACAGATGGAACCATTTGAGGAATTATATAGAAAGTGGTGTTGGAAATCATATTTTTGGGATTAAGTAGAAGAAAAGAAATTTATGGGGCCAGAGTTAGTATAGTAAATGACTAAGAAGTTATAGTTTATTCAACAACACATGAGGACTACTCAGAGAAGGCATAAATGTTATATGGATAATCAAAGGAAATACCTTTCTTTCTAGGTAGGTGATCATGTTTTTCTTAAAGTATATTTATAGAAAAGTGTTATACATTTTGGTAATAAAGGGAATATAAGTCTATGTTTCATTGGACTATATGAAGTCCTAGAAAAAGTCAGACCCATTTCCTACCGAGTGGCTTTACCCCCAAGTCTATCCTAGGTACACAACTTTTTTCTTGTCTTGATGTTAAGAAAATATGTGCCAGATTTATCTCATATTTTGAGCCTTGAAGTAGTTTATTTGGAAGAGAACCTTTCTCATAAGAAAAATACTATTTATATTCTTGACCAATGAGAGTAAGTTTTGTGGAATAAGGTGATTCACTAGTTTAATTTTTTATAGAAAAACCATATAGTTGAAGGGGAAACAAAGGAATATGAAAATGATATGAGGTAATGGTATCCACACTTGTTTAATAAGTGAATAAAATTATGAGGAATAAATTTAAAAAATGGGGAAGAATGTAACAACCCATGTAATGATAGAATAAATTATTTTCATGTTTATTAACATGAATTATATAGTTTTATTAATTATAAAAATATTAAGTAATTTTGTAAATCAATGTAGAAATAGTTCTAATTAAACTTTAATTATAAGATTTTATTTAAAAGTTTAATTACTAAGTTATATAATTGTAATTTGAAAAGATTAATATAATTTTTTAAATAATAATATCAAAATTAAATTAGGGTGAAATTTTTGGATATTACAGAAAATGTTGTTTTTAGTGAATAATGAAATATATCATTTTTGTTAAAAAGGTCATTTATTTTCAATAAATTAAGAAATTTAAAAGTAAAATTATCTTTTAAATATTATTTTAAGTAAAATAATTATTATTTAGTTAAATTTAATCTACTTAATTACTTTTTAATCAAATTTATATTGGATTTTAGTATAAGATTTTTTTGGGGTAAAAAAACGGGATTTTTTTGAAAATTGTTTTAAAGTTTCTAATGTCTCTCATTTTTAATTAATAAAAATAATACATAGTTATTTTTTTAAAATTATATATATATATATATATATTATATAAATAAATATTATTTGATATTCATACAATTATTATCATTAGTCTTAGAGTTAATATAAAATCATGTTTTGCTTGAAAAATACAGTTCTTGAAAACCCGCTTTTTTCCACCGTGTCTGTGGGTTTTGTTTTAAATTTAATTTTATCACTTATATGAATTTAATTTGATAATATGGATTCCATGTTTGGAATAATAATAATTTATATTATCTAATAATTTCAACTTAATTTTTTACCATAATGAATAGTTAAAACAATAAAAATTAATTACCACAGTTATTGTAAAAATGAATTTACCAGGGGGTTGAACTAAATAGATAAGAGTTTAAATAACCTGAAAACTTATATAAAATATATTTAATGGACATATTTATACCTTATCATGTATAAGGGTTGATAATGGTCCATTTTTATCCTTTCTTCATGTGAAAAACATGGGTTCACCTTTTTCTTTAAAAAATTACAAGTGCACCACTCACCTCAACTATAAAAGGCCACCCCCTCTCCTCCCATATTGACACATTCAAATCCATTTTTCATGAAAAATACCCATAAAAATATATTTCTAACCTCACTAAAGACAACATATATCCCTTAGTTTTCTCATAAATCTATCCTAAGAAGGATTTTGGAACCTACCTAAAGAGGTTGTCCGAAGAAGAGACATCATTCTTAACCGAGCGTATTTATTTTATTTATTCTTAAAACTACTTAAAATATTATTAATTTTTTATTATATAATATAAATAGTATATAAAATATAATTATATATTATTATGTTAATTTAAAAACCTAAATCTATATCTTATTATATCAAATGGGATACAAAATCATCATTTGTGTGTACAACGAACTATCACCTTGCAAACCAATGTCATCCATTTTCAATCATCACCTCTCATAGATGGTTGTAATGCTATATTTAAAGTGTGTGTATATATATATGATATATGTAATATATTTATACTTCTTGAGTTATGATATTACTAATACCTTCCTATTTTCTATTTCGTAGGGGATATGATAACATCGTTGTGTGTACAACAGACTGTCGCCTCACGAAGCAATGTGACTCGGTTTTAAATAATGATTTAAATAGAAGTAAATAAGGATAAATTTAATGAATATATGTGATATAAATGGAATAATAATGACATTAATGAAATATTTATCATTCTAAAAAGATAATATATCATTTTATTTCTCACAATGTAAAATGATGATGTTGTTCGTGTATGTGTGTACTACCACCACCACAAAGCGATGTGAATCCTTTTTCATCATTAAAACACAAGGATGATATATATATGTTTTTAGAAATAAATAATATTATATTTATGATATTATTATCATTCTAGATAGATAAAATAATACATACCTTCTTTCCATAATGATCATTAAAAAATGGAAACATTATTCATGCATACGTATGACTTACCATCTCCATGATCATAACGTACTTCATTTTTTTGAAAACCATATTTCATGATTGATCTTAAAATTATAATTCATGTATAAATATTATAATAATTTCCTGATTATTATTCTGGATATGTTAAAATAATGACCACTTTAACCAATAGTCAACCTACCATAGTTATTTTTGACATATAACCTGAGTACCGTAAAAAATTCTGAAGTAAAATTAATTAATTCAGTAATTATACATGACATAGTAATAAGTGAAATAAAAAGGAAGAATAAACTTGAATGATTTTATAAATAAATTAAATAATTAATATATGTTTATTATCCAGTAAGATAAATAACGATCATGATGAATTGAACTCGAGGTAAGCGGCTTTGTATCATTTTCATTTCATCAAGGCATATTATGATGTTATTGTCATGACCGGTCCTAATGGAGCCCATTCCATGATTACCCTAATCCCACCCTTAATAGAACAGGGGCTAGTGACTAGCAATGAGTAGGCATATCTCACAAATGGTAGGCCTTTTTCTATGTACCTGTACACACACACACACGCATCTGAGCCACAAAGCTAATAAAAGAGAAAACACAAACCAACATGCATTCATACACTAATAACCAACCACAAAGTACAAAAATAAAGTAAAGTACTAGAGGTTAAACCAGGCCAGAATACAAGACCAACGAAAGAAATAATATTGCAATGTCTGACATGCAAATAGGGGTACTGAAGTTGTAGTAGAAAGATGCTGAAAACACCTTGGTGTGTCTGATCTCACAAGGCACCGTCTGGTCCTACTCTTGGTCCTAATCTTCCTAGGACTCCATCGAAACTGTTTGAGTTTTTTTGTCCTAGAACCAACTGTTTGTACATTTATTACATGAATATTTAATGTATTTAAATATTAAACATCATATTACATATTGTACATTATTCAACATGACTATAATGTAATAATTTCATAGACCATTAGTCGTATTATTAAAGTCATAACATTTCCCTGCTATGATGAGAACCTTGAAGTGATATGACAATATTATTAAATATAGTTCTGTGGTTGGATGCCATACTATGATGGGACACATAGTACACAGACTGTTAGGTGCAAGTACTCGTAAGCACTTGATACTTTTTCTCATGAAGTTCACACTTGGTAATCTCCAAGATGGTAGATTATGAGAATAGACTTTCTATTATGAATTCCATATGTTTTGGTGTCTTATATATTCCTATATGCGAGTGTGTGTAATGGTCCTTAGACTTTAAAATTGTCATTAATACAAGTCACGATTCACACCCTTATATTTTCTAACAAAAACTATCACTCCATATATTGTTGGGAAGTAGGGTACATTGGGTGCGTCACAAATGACATGTTATTAATGGATAAGTTGAGGAAGGATTTGTCCCTTCCATTTATAGATGTTGATATCTATTCACTTTTATTGAAATACAAATTTCATTGTAAATTCCATAGCCATGGTGTAATGATGAGTTTATTCTAGGTAGTGAAATAATTACGTATCAAGAATATAAGTTGATGACACTATCATGAAACTTTCTTGATGAGATATTATGAAAAAGGGATTATATTACAAAGTGAACATTCTTATGTGGATGTCATTATTTCAACTTACATTCTTTCTATTAGGTAACTTGACTCTTTTCTAGATAGTACTCTTGGACTTTAGGCATTCCCCCCAAATGCCAATGAGAACAAATCATAGAGAGTCACACACTAAGTGTTTCTTGCGGTCTCAATTAAATTCTATTTGAATTTAATTATTGGAATAAGTATTATTCTCAAGAGTATGGATTAATTTTATTCAAGTTAAAATGACAACATAAATTAAATAAAATATATTTATTTTATTAAACATTTAATAAATATTTATTTACTAGTTTTTAAATAAAATATTTATTTAAGAGAATAAATTATTTATTTATTCAGGTATTCAATAAATGGAAGTAGAGTTCGAGTGGACCAAGGCTGGTCCTGTAGTAAAATAATTATTTGCAAGATGGTAAATAATTATTTAACTAGTTGGAACAAGAAAAAATAATAATGATGATGTTATCATTATATGGAACATGATTTCATTTATGATTATGTTTTGAAAAGTTGGCACCCCACAAATAGTGGTGCTGTTATTGTTATTATATAGCGTGGGGTTTCTCTAAGGTTATGAATGTATTTAATTACTTTTATGTAATTAAATATTTTAACTAAAACACAATGTTGTAAAATAGACAATTACGTCTATTGTTCCATAATTCATAGTGTTCAAAAACCCGGTGAATTAAGAATTTTTGAGCCAATCATTTTCTCTCTCAACTCCTCTAATCTCTCCCTCTCAAGAACTATAGAAGTTATTCAAGACCGAAGAAAGAGAGATCAAGAAAAATTGATACAATACATTCATTATTCCATGATAGAACCCAAAGAATGAGTGGCGTTGATCGAAGACCATTGGAGCACATGTGGACCACTGCTAGAGGGATTCTACTTTGGATCCTCACAAGCATAACGAAGACAATCCTGAAGGGTCATTCTGGATGATCAAAGATCCTCAACAAAGAAAGAACCGAAGAACCAATTATTTAATTTCTTCAGAAATTATTAAATTAATTACAAACATGACATGCAAGATCCTCTTTCTTGGATCCCGAACTATTCTTATCTTTATCTAAATCCTTGATTTTAATCCGTGGATACCGGGTTTCATCATATTATTGATTCCAGATTGGTTATCGATTACTAAAAAAGCAAAGTTGGTCCCTCCCAACCTCCATGCTTCTACTGCGTCTAGATCCTACAAGTGGTATCATATGGGCCTCATCATCGATTATAATTATTTCAATAATTAATTTATGATTTATGATTTAATAATTTAGTTTTTTAATTCATGTTTAATCGTTCTTATAATATGAATTTCAAGATTTTTTCTTCATATTTTTATTTCTTATAGATCTAAAAGAAATGTATAAATTTTTATTAAAATTAAATCAAGGATCTCATTTGGAGGTGCTGACAATTATGTTCAGGTAATATGAAAGTACACACCGTGTATTTGGAGTTACATGCCGTGTAATCTTCCATACACGTTGTGTAATCCATATTACACACCGTGTAGTTATGTTCATTGAATTGAGAGTATTTGAGAAATTACTCAATCCATGTGCATTAATGAAACTTGGTGTAGTTAATTCTTACACCAAGTGTTGACCAAGATAGACTGGTGCACGACCCGCTGAATTACACACCATGTGACCCACTAGACATGACATGTAGTCCCTTCAGGTCAAGGGACAAAATGTGTATCCCATACATGGCTAAGCCGACTGGTAACTGTGTAACCTAGAGACAACATGATGTGTGGCCCACTAGACACTCCGTGTACTCCAAGTTTTCTGAAGTACACCTCACACATCGAGTCCCTAGGCATGTACTTCAGATAAGATGGTGAAGGCAGTACACATTGTGTAGTCACAAGTACACGTCGTGTACTTTACCAAATTACACAGAATTAAAACTTTAATGTTTTTGTAATGTTTAGAATTACATATCATGTCGATTTTAATGGGTGTTCACCATGTTACCTCCAAGGTTATGAATTATAATCTCAGGTAAATTCAGAAAAGGATTAAGATTAAAGGATTGATTAATTAAAGATAATAATTAATCGATTCAAGTGAAATTTATCTTAATAATAATGATTAATGTATTTATTGATATTTTTATTAAACGTGTAATTTTTTTCATATATTTGGATGATCATGTGATAGAATAGACCTTTTTATGTGATTGGTTTTATTTTATTTTATTTTGAATTAAATTTTTAGTCTACATTCCATCTCTACTCATTAATATGTACGGTCTGTGTGCCCATGGTTTCTTTTATGTAAACCCCTATTTTACCCCTCACCAGTGTGTGAGTTAAAAAACATATATAATGGATTGATCTCTCAAGATAGTGGAGGTGGTTCAAGCTGGATCTGAGAGGAAACCAATCCCAGGAGATACAAAGGTGGATAGGTAGAAAGCTGTAAACAAAAACCCAAAAGGTTCAAGGTGTTTCCACCCTAATTCAGGGTTATTTTATCAACCGCTAGATAAAATATCCATTATATAATCTCATGATCATGCCATTTAATTTTTTTTTTCAGTTTCATGGTTCATCATTATGGATGTGTTGTCGTGATCACATTATTAATGAATTAAATAAGCATGAAATATGGGACTAAAATAAGCTAGGATTATTTGTAAATATTATCAAGACATGGTTAATCACTTAGTTAAGTTCCACTTAATATTTACAAGAATGTGATAAAGATAATATTAAATTTATGCATAATATATAAAAATCCCTCAATAAAATATTAGGTAATACTAATCCTTCCATTAGTTGATTAAGGGAATGACTCAATAAAACTCTCTATTTGACCAACCCTAGATTAGACACTTACTTTTATACAAAAATAACTTATGAAAGTTTCTAGTTGACTTAACCATATTACATCAAGAGGATTATCCCTTGTTATACTTGGTGTAATATTGGAGGCAAGTGTTGAGGAAATCCAATCCAGGATTTCAGGATTGGGGAGTCCACTCAACGAATCAAGGAGCTGTAGCTCATAGTTGGAAAAGAAATTCCTACCTAAATACCATAAAATATATTGAACAATCCTTTTTCAGGTTTTTCTAAGGGGAATATAGATCCTTTCCAATAGAATTTCCAAGAAACTATACATTCCGAGTTCTATTGTGAGGGCCATTGAGACTTGATAAAATAGTGGGAGACTTAATAAAATTAATTTATTATCTCTCATAAAATATAATAAAGAATGTACAAATTATCTTCTATTTTAATTGAAGAATAAAAATGAAAAAAATTTCAACCACACTATTCTTATGATCAATACTAGATAAGACAACATCCTCACCAACATTAACTTCCTGAAATGGTTTAGACGCCTTCAAGTCATTCTACGCCACGAACAGAAATCTTACATGCTGGAGTCCTCATTACTTGATCCGCCTACGCAAGATGCAAGTGATGAAGAGTTCCTAGTCTAAAAAAAACATATGAATGACATGGTCGATGTTCAATGATTAATGTTATCATCAATGTATAGTGAACTCATGAAGTCTCATGAAAACCTGGATGCCTATAACATGCTTGAGAACCTTCGTATTATTTACCAAGAGAGAGCAAGATAGAAATGTTTAGGGATCTTCAAGGCACTCTTTCAGAGTAATCTTGGAGAGGGGGCCCAGCTGGGCCTCATGTAGTCAATATAATTGGCTACATTGAGCATCTAGAGGTTCTAGGGTTTAAAATCCCTGAAGAACTAGGTACTGATCTCATTATCACATAACTCCCTCATATATTCTCTATTTTTTTATGTTAATTTAAATATAAAAAACATTGAGAAGTCTCTACTAGATCTTTTTATCCTGCTTCACCAAGTGGACAAAGACATGAATCAGAAAAACCCTTCTGTACTTATAGTGAATAAGATGAAAGGTAAGGTGAAGAAATTTAATCCCAAAGATTTATCACGCCCTTCCAAGAAAAGTAATATCAAGGGTGAAAAAAGGGAACATGAAGTCGTTTGTTCTACATGTGACAAGAATGTCCACTGGAATAAAAACTATACCCAGCTAAAGAAGCAAGGTGAAGCTTCAGGTGAGTATGTTATCGCGTGAAATTTATCTATTTATACAAATTGGGTATTAGATACAACATGTGGTGCTGACATATATATAAAAATATAGGAACCAAGTAGATTCAAGAAAATTTACCAAGGGGAGATAGATCTACAAGAAGCCAATGGATCTAGACTTGTTTTTTAATTATCAGGGACTACCACCTCACATTGTCGACTGGTATGATCTTAGTATTAAAAGGTTTTTATTATGTTCCTTTTGTAACCAAAAACATTATTTATGTATCCAGACTACATACAGATGGATTTATTTTCAATTTCATAAATTAATGTTTCTTCTTTTATAAAGATATTTTTTTTGGTAAGGCACATTTATATAATGGTCTTTATGTGCTGGATTACACATAAAAAGTAATGGAAATTGATTACAAAACTACTTTACATGACTCACACCGCACCCAACTTTGGAATCACTAACTAGGTCATGTAAATGAGAAATGATCAACAAAGTTACATCAATATGTATATTTGATTCTTTTGAACTAAAACCACTTGGTGTATGTTACACATGTTTATAAGAAAAAGTAACCAAATCCCCATTTAGTGGGAAAGGTGTAAGAGACAAAGAGATTTTTGAATTGGTTCATACCGATGTGTGTGGAAAATTTCTAGTCAAAGCAAGGGGTGGGTACTCATACTTTATAACTTTTACTAATGATTTTAGTAGATATGGATATATATACTTAATGAGGTATAAGTCAAATTCTTTTGATTAGTTCAAGGAATACAAGATTGAAGTTGAGAACAATCTTGGTAAGAAGATTAATAAAATCTACTCAAACTGAGGTGGATAATATCTTAATCAATACTTCATTGATTACTTATGGGAGTTTGGGATCTTATCCCAACTCAATCTTCCTTACACACCCTAGTGGAATGGTGTAAGTGAAAGGAGGAACCACATCATGTTGGATATGGTGAGATCAATGATGAGTCATACAAGTCTTCCACTATCCCTTTGGGGATATGCGTTACAAACAATGATACACATACAAAACCAAGTACCAAATAAATTGATAAATGGTATTCTATACAAGGTTTGGAGTGGAAGTAAAGCCATGTTATTGAATTTACATGTGTGTATAAGTGAATCATTTGTTAAGGCCTCTTCAGGTAACAAACTCAACCCCTAAGGCACAAAGTGTACCTTTATAGGATAGCCCAAGGAAACAAGAGGATATTACCTATATGAACCCAACAAAAAAGTTTATAGTGTAAGGACACACCATATTACTTGAGAGGGAGAAAATCTCCAAAAACGATAATGGGAGTTAGATAGACTTTAATGAAGTCGAGGTTCAAGGTACACATGAGTTGGTACATGAGTAGATTCCACAAATACCTATGGAAGAAAGATCTATTACAGAGACACAAGTACTGTGTAGGAGTACAAGAGAGGTTGGAGAACCATAATGGTATAGTTTTCTAGTTACCGAGGATGGTGACTCATTATTAGTTGATAATAATGATCCTCTAACCTACAAGGAATCATTAAGTGGAACATATGTTGCTAAGTGGAAAGAATCCATGAATTTGGAAATGGATTCCATGCACCAAAACCAAGTCTGGATTTTTGTAGATCCTCCAGTAGATGTAAATCCTATTGGTTGTAAATGGGTATTCAAGAATAAACTAGACATGGATGGACAAGTCAGTACCTATAAGGAATGATTGGTTACAAAAGGGTTTAAAAAGCGTCAAGGCATTCACTATAAAGAAACATTTTCACCAGTTGAAATGATGAAATAAATCAGAATTCTATTGTCCATTGCCGCTTACCATGACTATGATATTTGGAAAATGGATTCCAAAATAGACTTCATTAACGGGAACCTTCAGGAAGATGTCTATATGAAACAACCTAAAGGGTTTGTGAATCTAAATTATGCCAATAAGATATGCAAGTTTCAAAAATCCATTTATGGATTAAAGTACACATCCAAGTCATGGAGAAATTGTTTTGATGAAGTCGTAATGGAATTTGGTTTTATAAATAATTAATTTGAACCTAGTGTCTACAAACAGTTTAGTGGGAGTGCAGTCATTTTCCTAATATTATATGTTGATGACATATTACTTATTGGAAATGAAATACCAGTTTTACAATATGTTAAGGAATGGTTGAATAAATTATTCTCTATAGAGGACATGGGAAAATAAGAATATATTCTTGGGATTAAGATCCATTGTGATAGATCCAAGAGATTTCTAGGCCTAAGTCAAAGTACTTACATTAACAAGATACTAAAGAGATTCATTATGGAATAATCCAATATGGTACTATTTCTAGTGTCACATGGAACTCATCTTTCCAAGAAAATGTGTCCTCAAGTGCATGATGAAAGAAAGAAAATGGAAAGGATTCCATAGGCATCAGTGATTAGGTCAGTCATGTATGTTATTATATGTACTAAGATAGATTTCGCCTACACATTGAGTGTGGTAGGAAGATATCAAGATGATCCAGGGGACCGCCATTGGATGACAGTCAAGATTATCCTTAAGTATCTAAGGCATTATAAGGATATGTTCCTGGTTTATGGAGGAGATGAGAAACTAGTCATCAGAGGATATGCAGATTCTAGTATCTAAACCGATCAAGATGACATAAAGACACAAATGGGATACATATTCACTTTGAATGGAGGTGATGTGAGTTGTAAGAGCTCAAATAACGGTGTGGTCGCAGATTATAAAGCAGAGTCCAATTATACTGCAACTTATGAGGAAGCTAAAGAATAAGTTTGGAGGTGTAGCTTCGTCCAAGAGTTGGATGTGGTACCTATAAATAAAGATATCATCACACCTTATTATGATAATACTGTAGCAGTGGCTCTCGTAAAAGAGCTAATGTCACATCAGCGGACAAAGAAAATACTATGGAAGTATCATATCTTGAGAGATTTTTCTCAGAGAGGTGATGTTATAATGAGTAGTATTTCCATGTAAGGAAATGTGGAAGACCCCTTGACTAAAGCTATGAATTAGTAGAAACATGATCATCATGTGAGGTCTAGCAGACTGAATGTCATAGGAATTTGGATCTAGTCCAAGTGGGAGTTGGTGGAGTTGGTGTCCTAGAACTAACTATTTGTACATTGATTAAATTAATATTTAATGTATTTAAATATTAAACATATTAATACATATTTTTCGGTGTTCTTCATCACTATAATTTAATAATGTATTAGAGTATTTGTCACCTTAATAAGGTCATAGAAGTTCCCTGCTATGGTGAGAAACTTGAAGTGATATGAAAATATTCTTAAATACAGTTCTAAAGTTAGATGAAATACTATTATGGGACTCATAGTATACATACTGTTAGGTGTGAGTACTCATAAGCAAATGAGACTTATTCTCATGAAGTTTGCACATGGTAATCTCAAAGACAAGAGATTATGAGAATAAACCTGCCAGTAGGAATTATGCATGTTTTGATGTCATTGTATATTCATATCTATGAGCATGTGTAATGGTCCTTATACTTTAATATTTTCATTAATACATTTCATGAATCACACACTTAGATTTGCTGATGAAACTGTCATGCCATATGTTGGTGGGAAGTAGGGTACGTTGGGTGCATCACTAATGACATGTTATTAATGGGTAAGCCGAGGAAGGATTTGTCTCTTACATTTATGGAAGTTTATATCTAGTCCCTTTGATGGAAATATAACCGTCTCCTTAAATTCCATGGCCATGGTGTAATGATGAGTTTATTGTAGGTAGTCAAAGAATGATGTATCAAGCATATAGGTTGATGACACTATCTTGAAACATGTTTGATAAGATATTATGACAATGGGATTATATTACACAGTGAGCATTCATATGTGGATTTCATCATTTCAACTTTACATTCATTCTCTTGGGTGACTTGATCCATTTCTAGATAGTACTCTTGGGCTTCAGGACAACCCACCTAATTCCAATGAGAAAGAATCCTAGAGGGTCACACACTAAGTGTTTATTGTGGTCTAGATTAAATTCTATTTGAATTTAATTAATGGGATAAATATTATTCTCAAGACCGTGAAATAATTTTATTTAAGTTAAAATGATTTTATAAATTAAATAAACTATATTTATTTTATTAAACATTTAATAAATATTTATTTACTAGTTTTTAAATAAAATATTTATTTAAGAGAATAAATTATTTGTTTATTCGGGTGTTCAATAAGTGGAAGTGGAGTTAGAGCGGACCAAGACTGGTCTAATATTAAAATAATTATTTTCAATATGTTAAATAATTATTTAACTCATTGGAATAAGATAAAATAATAATAATGCTATTATCATTATGTGGCATGCGATTTCATTTATGATTACGTTTTGTGAAAGTTGGCACACTACGAATAATGGTGTTGTTATTTTCATATCATGTGTTTTCTATAAGGTTATGAATTTATTTAATTTCTATTACATAATTAAATATTGTAACCAAAACCCCATTTCGTTAAATAGACTGGTACATCTATTGTGCCATAATGCTTGGTGAGAAAAACCCTGGTGAATTGAGAATTGTTGAGCCAATTTTTTTCTCTCGAATCCACTCATCTCTGCCTCTCAAGAATGGGAGAATTTATTCAAGAATAAAGAAAGAGCGATCAAGAATGATTGAATCAAGACATTCATTTCATTGTTTAGTACCTGAAGAATGAGTGGTGTTGATCAGAGACCATTAGAGCACATGTGGATCACCTCTAGAGGGATTCTACTATGGATACTCTCAATCGCAACAAAGGAAATCCAGAAGGGTCATTCCAAAAGATCAACGATCATCAACTAAGAAAGTACCAAAGACCAAAGTATTTAAGTTCATCATAAATCAATAAATTAGTTATAAAAATGATATGAAAGATACTCTTTCTTGGATCGGGTGTTGTTCTTCTCTTTGTATAAATCTTTGATTTCAATCTATGGATATTAGAGTTCATCATAATATTGATTTCGGACTGTTCATCGATTAAGATAAAATCAATGTTGGGCCCTCCCAACATCCATGATTCTGCTACATTTAGGTCCTATAGAAATGTCGGTCGTCTGCACCAGACATGACATGTGCAGGCAAAGCTCGTGTAGGGATGAGTAAAATAGTACTCAGTAGGATACCCCAAAACCACAAAAGAATAACCAAAAAAAGAATTCATACTCATCTCTACACAATCACATTCCCATACTTATACCAAGGATATCTAGATATACTCAAATACCAATCTCAATGTAGAAAGGATAAGTCGTAGCCAAAACTCGGCCACAAGATTTTTCTCAGGACATGATCATTCCTAGAGGAATTGCTCCATGAGTCATTATGTCATCACTGGTCAAGATTATATTATACAGAGAGGTAATTGTCTTAGAGAATACTACAAACGCAATATATATTACCCCACAACATAAGGTATTCTTATAGAATACTTTGAACCCAACCTATACGGCTTGTAACGTAGGGGATTTTGAGGAATACCGCGAACCCTACTAATATGTCCCATGAGATGGAGGATTAATTTCATTCACTCAAAGGTCATATAAATACCCAATAAACTCCATTAGGGGTGATAGAGTATCACTCCAATCCCAAGAATGATTCCATAACTCTATCCAAGAGTATGTCTCTCAAAGAGATTTCTATGAAATTCCATACTGAACCCTTGAGGAAAGGACCAAGGGGAAAATCTCTGCACCTACACTATCCCTCACTAAGTTCTCAAAAATCCATTTCAAAATGACTGCCTCAATGAAAGGGTCCCAACTCCATAGATGGATTGTCAAATAGACTTACGGTTTGAAAGTTATAGTTTTTTTTTGTAAAAAGGGGCCGGTTGGGTTCAGGCCCGGTTTGACCCAGTCAGACCGACCCAACCCGGGTTGGGGTCTGCAAACCCAACCTAGGTCTGACTAGAACCATTGGGTCAATCTGAGCCACTAATCCTGGCCCACCGTGTGTAGGCCAAACCTCTTACGCCAGATGCGACTAGGGTTTGTCCCCTTCCCTGACCATGTGGTTCACCGCGTAGCCACCAGGCACCGCGGGTCATCACAGCCAGTCCGTGTGGCATGGCTAGTTCAGGCGGCCCACCGGATCCCATGGCCAACAATGTGGGGTCCCTCACCTAACGTGGCTTGGGGAGCCGCATCTGCAGGCACTACGACTAATGCCACCACGGGTGCCTCCGCCTCTAGCCATCAAGACGACGACCAGCCTCTGCCGCCAGATGCCGAGCCAATGACCGTCCTCACCCACGACCTCCTACTACGGGATGATCTACTACGACATTCCCACATGGACCACAGGTTGTTCCCACCACCATCCATCAAGCCGACGACTTGGATCATTTCACCACGAAGAATGGGAAGAACACAAGAATGCCCAAAGTGGATAGATATGGGCCTTGTTCATGTCAGCCTAATCTATCCACATTAGAATAAAAAATAGGAAGGATTCACAATTATAATCACTGTTCAATCTAAACATGTATAATCCTTGATTCAAAACCCACAATATAAATCCCAAGTATACACTATGCCTGATCTATGAATAAATATGTTAATCAATTTATTCACATTCATTGTAGGGAAGAGAATGAAGAACAAGGAATGAAACCAAATAAAAAAACATCATACCTGGTTTTGGATTTTTTGTTGATGGAGGGAGAATTTGTTGTCATTGACGATCCGCAAAAGAACGCCCTCAATCCATGATCCTTGATTCAAGTTGGCGTCGATCTGCTGTCATTTTCCAACACCTTCTTCCAAGGTTCATTCTCTCAAGATTTATCAGGGAATTTCTAGGGTTGTGAATTCTCTCCATAGACCCCTACCTCTAGGTTTAATTAAAATGAAACATAATCTACTGTATCATAATAAAATATTTTTATTAAAATATTTAATGATGGTTACGTCCAAAATCTAACTTTTTCGTCTGGCCCATGCCAGATGATGTTAGGACATACCTAATGTAAAGTCAATGTTCTGGATGCAATGGTGCCCTCATATCTTTGATTCAAGAAACCATTTAAGAGTAATTAAAGTTCAAAATTATTTTTCGAGTGTTTTTTAATTTAAAACTAAACTTTATTCAAAAATTTATTCTAGGAACACCGGGTCTCAGAATCTTATGCCATATCAGTGTGCAGTCTCAATATTTTCCCAATTAATTTATTAAAATAAATCAAAGAAAAAATATTTGTCATTACATTTTCCCCCCATCTTAGGTCTTTACATCCCCAAAATCCAAAACAAGGGACACTCAACAAAAATATGAGGGTGCTGAGCACACATATGAGCCTCCCACTACCAGGTGATCTTTTGGAGGTTCTCGTGCTTCCACCGAATGTGAACTAGAGGAATTAACCTCCCACTAAGGGTCCACTCCTGCCAATCCATGATCTCTACTAGGAACTCTGCAAACATCGCCCCATCGTCAATGTCCAAATCACCTCAGTTGATAACGTGCGATGGTTCATGCATCTACCTCCTCAACTGTGACACGTGAAAGATATCATGAAGCTAGTGAAACTGTGGGGGCAGAGCTTGGTGGTATGCCACATCGCCAACTCTACTCAGAATCTGAAAGGGTTCTATGAACCTCAGAGACAACTTTCCTCCCTGTCCAAATCTCTGAAAACCCCATCAAGGTGAGACCCGAAGGAAAACATGGTCTCCCTCCTCGAAATCCAAGGGCCTCTATCTTCTATTAGCATATGAATTCTACCAGCTTTGTATAGTCCTCATCCACTCCTGGATTATCTGAACATTCTCGGTGGTAGCCTGCACCAACTTTGGGCCCACAAGTGTTGACTCCCCTAGGTCAGTCTAGCATAATGGTGATTTGCAATGTCATTCATACAAGGCCTCGAATGGTTCTATACCAATGGTGGAGTGGTAGCTGTTGTTGTAAAAAAACTCCACTAGTTGTAAGTAGTCCTCAAAACTACGTCCAAAGTCCAAGATGTAGGCACAAAGCATGTCCTCTAGCACTTGGATGGTGTTCTACATCTAACCATCCTTCTTGGGATGAAGAGATATGCTCAACCAAAACTGAGTCCCAAAATCCTATTTCAAACCCTTCCACAGCATAGAAGTAAACTGAGCATCACGGTCTGAAATGATCGTAGAAGGCACCCCATGAAGTTGAACTATCTCCTGAATGTTGAGGCATACCGATCTCTCTATGGAACCCTGCTCTTAGATGGGTATGATGTGGGCTGACTTGGTGAATCAGTCAATGATCACAAAGATGGTATCATGTCCCTTAGATGCGTGTGGTAAAACTACCACAAAGTCTATCGATATCCCATACCACTTACACTATGAAACCTAGAGTGGATGAGGCAATCCTAATAGAACCTTTTGCTTTTCCTTCACTTGCTGACAAGTGAGATACCAAGAAACGAACTCCGCCACTAACTTGTTTATCCTTCGCTAGCAGAACTGGCATCAGAGTTCCTAGTACATTTATCCACACCCATATGTACTGCCAAGGGGGATATGTGGAACTCCCTCAGAACCTCCTCTCACAACACAACTAGCATAATGGTTCACCCTATGAAGAGAAAAACATGATCCCCACCAATCAAATATCCATCAGGGGCTTTCCCTATGGACACTTGATCATGTCAGTAGACGTAGTTGATATCCCCAAGATGCGCCTCCCTAACTATCCACAAGAGTGGAGGGGGAAAACCATTGACTCGAGGTAAGATTCTCCACCCTCATCCACAAAGTATATCTATAGTGTATCCAACTGATCCACCGGCTCACTCAACAACTACAAGAAGTACCTCTTATTGAGTGTGTCTGATACCAAGTTTCCCTTTACTGGAGTATAGACAATCTCAAAGGCATAGTCTTAGAGGAGATCTAGCCACTACCTTTGTCTCATGTTTAGGTCCCTCTAAGAAAAGATGTATTTGAGGCTCATGTGGTCTGAATAGATGGTAAACCACTCCCCCATCAAGTAATGCTGCCACATATTCAATGTGAATACTACTAATACCAGCTCAATATCATGGGTCGCGTAGTTCTTCTCATGATGTTTCAACTGGAATGAGCCATAGGTAATCCTATATTTCCCTTAAATCATGAAATATCTGAGCCCATTCCCTGATGCATCGCATAAAACTACATACCGAACACACTCCTATGATACTATCAAGATGGGAGCACTCATCAACCTCTGTCTCAGCTCTTGGAAACACTGCTGGCACTTTTCTATCCACACGAAGGGCTATCCCTTCTATGTAAAATCCATGAAGGGTGTTGCTACCCTGGAAAATTTAGGCATGAACCTCCAATAGTACCCATACAAACTCAAGAAAATCCTCACCTCGATCACACTCTTGGGTGGCTCCCAAGAAAGAACCGCCTTAATCTTGTCCGGATCCACCACAACTCCATCCTCCAAAATGACATGTCCTAGAAAGTGGACTTCTGAATATAGAACTAACACTTTGAGAGATTCCCATAAAGTTGGTTCTCTCGGAGCATGTCTAGGACCATCCTCAAGTGTATCCTGTGCTTCTCCTCAGATGATGAGTACATCAGAATTTCATCAATGAATACCATGATGAACCGGTCAAGGTATGGCTAGAATATCCTATTAATGTGTCCCATGAATATTAATGGAGCATTGGTTACACCGAAAAGAATAATCAAGTACTCATAGTGGCTATAACAACATCTAAGGGCTATATTCGGTACATCCTCATCTCGTACACGAAGCTGATGATAGCCAGATCTTAGGTCTATCTTCCAGAACCACCTTTCTCACTTGAACTAGTTGAAGAGGTCATCAATTCTCGTTAGTGGGTACTTGTTATTCACGATCACCTAATTCAGGTGCCTGAAGTTGACACATAGCCTCAAACTCCCATCTTCCTTCTTGGAAATAAACACTGGGGCAGCCCAGGGTGAGACATTGGGTCTCACTAAGACCTTCTATTGCAAATCCTTCAGTTGTACCCTCAACTCCCAAAGCTTTGCGGGAGAAATCTGATAAGTGGGTGTGGATATCAGTGTTGTCCTGGGGTATATATCAATGACACAGTCAACCTCCCTACGAGGGGGTAATCTTAGAACTTCCTCTAGGAAGACATCTTCATACTCATCCACCACTGTAGTAACCTGGGGACTACTCTCCTGCACCGCACTGAGGGTGAGGTGAGCTAACTGGTGAGTAATCGGCTGCACCCTCCTCTGAGAAAGCCCATATTGTGCTACATGTGTTTCCTTTTTACTGGTAAAGGAAAACCCGGTCCCATATTTGCAGAAAAAACATAATCTATGCCTAAAATAGTTAATCTGAGCATGGACTATGAATAACTAGTATATACCTAGAATGATGTTGTAAGGCCTCGATGATACTACTAGGAGATCCCTGCTGAAACTATTGCCTCCAAGAGTAATCTCACACTGCCGACACCAGTGTGTGAACATCAAATCCCCTCTCGTAGGAGTCTCTAAATGTAAGGATCGAGGAAAAAGATCCAACAGAATCTCTGAGCTCCGAACAAGGTCTGTTGTAAGGAAGGGGTGACTGGAACCTATTTCTATAAGAACTACATCTTGGGTGGAGAAGACATAGATCTTACCTCTAATAATCTCTAGAGTGCCGAGGTCATAATCCTCCATCACCCGAAGCCAGCCTCTCCCCTATCCATCAACTCCTTAATCCTGTGGTAGGCCACTTGGCAGTGGTGGTGGTAGTACCTCAAACCTCTATCCACCATCAGTTGGTCTACCTTCTCCCATTCCACATCTTAATCCCTACAGACCACCCTTCTCAAACCTCTGCCTTTTCCTTGACAGTCCCTCGACTGTCTGCTGATCATCCGCATGATGTGTCGGGAAATCACGAGCTAAATGTACCTGACCGCCGCACGCAAAACACATTTTTTCCTTCAGCTACCCTACTCAGACCTAGGAGCCTTTCACCACTTACCCTATATCTTAGGTATGTCTCCTGAAAGACTTATCCCACTTGGGACCCTTTATCTTCTACTTTCTACCCACTACTGATGAATCCCCCACCTGATGTCTACTGGTAGTTCCCACTACTGTCGCCTATTCCGCCAGTAAGATCTATACAAGTAGAGTTCTCTCCAGCACCCTAGCCTAAGTAAGGATGTTGAGAGACACCATGGACACCATGATCTCCCAGTGTAGTCCCTACTCAAAATCCTGATACATGAAGAATGGGTCTTGTACTATATTTGTAGAGTAGCGAGAAATCTCGGTAAACCTAACCGAGTATTCTGTTACTGTATGGATGCCCTGTTTCATATTTAGGATCTCTTTGATGCATAATGACTACAAGGTCATTGGAAATAACTCCTCTTTAACGATTCACTCAATGTCAACTTAAGAGAGAGTCGTCTCGTCATACGTATGGATCACTAAGCTCCACCACCTTCCTGCTAAGCCCTATAGAAGAATCATGTTTAAGACTTTAATCTGATTGAGAGGTGTCCTTACAAGGAGGAAGACGTGATTAACCACCTCCATAAAATCCTTAGATACCTGGGGATCAATTTCACCCCTGAACCCATGAGGTATCTACCTATAGAACTCATGAAACACACTAAACCTGCGTGTATCCTCTACCGATAGTGCTGGAAAAAACAGTTGCTTGATGGGTGGTACTACAGAAAAAAACCACCAGGGGGTGCAATGTCTAGCATAAGCCCTTGTACTGACACCTCATCGCTAAGAGGACTATCCACGTGATCACGGATTGGGATCCTAGATAGCTGTCTTCATGGAGGAATCATGAAACAGATCAATATTAACCACGATAAATTGAATATATCTAGAGAGATAACTCAAGAAAGATATGGAAAATACAACCCATTCCTTTATGATGCATGTGCGATTAATTTACCTACAACTAGTGTTTTCATGTACCGAGTCAGAAAGCAGTTTCCTAGAGTCCTAGTGTATAGATATGTCGGTTTCCACACAAACATTGGATTCCCTAGCCTGAAAGCTGAACTCAAAACACTTAACATTGTTTCCCCAAACCAATATCACAGAATCTTGATCTCAATGTGGAACCGACCCCCTCTGATACCACTATGTCACCACCCATACCAGTGGGGACTATGCCACAACTACCACAAACCCACTTCAGATAGGCCAGGGGATGGTGACTAGTTCCAAGTAGGCATATCTCATAAAAGGGAGGCCTTTGCCTAAGTAACTAGACACACACACACACACACACACAAACATTTTCGAGCCAAAAATCTAAAAAAATAGAAAACACGAACCACCATGCATGCACAAAATAAGAACCAACCACAAAGTACAATAAGAAAGTTAAGTACTGGAAGGTAAACTGAGACAAAATACAAGCCCAACATAAGAAAGACAACTGAAAAGTCTGACCTGAAAACAAGGGTAGTGAAGCTATAGTAGAAAGATTTTGGAAACACCTCACTCTATTTGATCTCATAAGGCACCGTCCGATCTTGGTTCTGGTCCTTCTCTACCTTGGACTCTGTCAAAATGTCGGTCGTCTACACCAGACATGACACATGTAGGAAAAGCCCGTGCAGGGGTGAGTACAACAATACTCAGTAGGACACCCCTAAACCACAAAGGAAAAACCAAAAAAATAATGCATAGTTAGCTCTACATAGGTACACACCCATAAATATACTAAGGATATCCAGATATACTCAAATAACAATATCAAGGTAGAAAGGATAAGTCACAACCAAACTTCCACCATAGGATTCTACTCAATGCATGCTCGTTCCAGGAGGACTTGCTCCTCGAGTCTTGATGTCATCACTAGTCAAGATTATGTTATACAAAGAGGGTATTATCTTAGAGAATACAAAGAAGCCAATATTTATTACCTTGTAACATAGGGGATTCTCAGAGAACACCACAAACCCTACCGATGCATCTCATAATGTGGGGTATTCTGAAGAATACCACAAGCCATAATAATACAGACCACTAGGTGGAGGATTAATGCCCTTCACTCTGAGGTCACGTCAATACCCAATGAACTCCATCAGGGGTGATAAAGTATCACTCCAGTCCCAAGGAGGATTATATAACTCTATCAGAGACTCTTTCTCTTGAGGGGATTGCTATGTAATTCCGTACCAAACCTTCAAGGAAAGGACCAATGGGAAAAGATCCACATCTATATTTTCTCACACTAAGTTCTCAAAAATCCATCTCAAAAGGTTTGCATCATCACAAGGGTCCCAGCGCCATATAAGACTCATCAAATAAAATTATAGTTTAAATTTTATGAGGGTTTTTTTGTGTAAAAAGGGTTTGGTTGTGTCCGGGACCAGTCCGACCTGGTCGGACTGACCCAACCCGACACGGGGTCCGCTGACCCAACCCGCTGGGCCACTCGGGGTGGCCCGATTTCCCCAAACCTTCCCGCCATGAGCAGGATGACCCTCTTGTGCCGGACACAGCCAGGTCGCATTCCCTTCTTCGGCCATGTGGTCTTCCGCGTGGCCACATTGCACCGCAAGTCAACACATCTTGTACGTGCGACCCATCCGATCCCGTGGCCAGCGCCGCGACCTCTTACCACGTCATTTCGTCATCGCTAGCAGCCGTACACTACCACAACGGCTGCCTAGAACCACCATCACTTGTTGCCTCCTACCACAAGCTGATCTGGCACCATGTTCCCATCTTGACTGTGGGTTGTTTCCACTACCAGTCATCAAGCCGGTAGCTTAGATTGTTGCACCCCAAAGAACATGAAGAAAACAAGAACGCCCAAAGTGGATAGATCCGAGACTTGTTCATTTCGACCCGATCTATCCCTATTAGAATTAAAAATGGGAAGGATTCAAAATTATAAGCATGGTTCAATCTAAACATGGATAATCCCCAATTCAAAACCCGAAATATAAATCCCAACCCCTCACTACTCCCAATCCTTATCAATCAGTTCGTCGATTGATTCAAGTTAGTCATTGGGAAAAGAATGAATAATGGGGAATGAAACCAAATAAAACAATTCCATACTTGGGTTTGGATCATTTGTTTATAGATGGAGAATTCATATTCATTGATAATCTGCCAAAGAATGCCCTCGATCCATAATCCTTGATTCGAGTTGGAATTGATCCATCATCATTCACCAATGCCTTATTTTGAGGTTCCTTATCTCAAGAGTATTTAGGAAATTTATAGGGTTGTGAATTCTATCCCTAGACCCCTGCTTATAGGTTTAATAAAAAGGAAACAAAATTTATTGCATTATATGAAAATATTTTTATTAATATATTTAATAACGGTAACGTCCAAAATATATGTTTTTCATTTGAACCACACCGAATGATGTTAGACCCTTAGTAAGGTAAAGTAGCTATTCTAGATGCAACGATAACCTAAAATTTTTGATCCAAGAACCCGTTTTGGAGTTATTAAAGTTCAAATTTATCCACCGAGCGTTTTTAATTAAAAACATAACTTTATTCAAAAATTTATTTTGGGCACACCGGGTCTGAAAATCTTGTTTTGTCTTAGTGCAAGGTCTCAGTATTTTCCCAATTAATTTATTAAAATAAATTGAAGGAAAAATACAAGTCATTATAGTTATGCACCTATATTTCTTTACTATGTGTATATACAACCCATTTGAAATGTTATATCATGAATTTATATATAATAAGGGTATTTAAAGTTTTTTTAATATTATTATGTCATGGTTATTATGATTAAAATATTTTCAAACCAATAAAGTTTATTTTAAAAAATTATATTTTAATATTTTCTTTCCAAATCTATTTGTCTTCCAAGTCCATTTTTTAAAAATAATTTTATTATGGACATGAGAGTTTCATTAAGGATTTTCTTATCTTTCTTTAAATTTATTTTAAAAATAGGATCTTTTTACAGAATGTTTTAATTTTTTTATATATGACAAAATTAATGTTCTATTATAATGTATATGGGAACAACAACTTTTCCCGCCACTGTAACCATTATTTGAAGCATGGATTCCTTTACAAGCTTTCATTTTTTTTATTCAAAGAAAAAACTTCCTTATTTTTTTGGGTATTTTGGTATTGAAAATGAGGTTTTAAAAGAAACAAGTATTTTGATATACAAAATTGATTTTCATAAAATTTTAAAAGTGTTTTTCAAATGTTTTATGACAAAAAAGTGAAAACATAAAATGTTTTATTCATGATATGGTCCTTGGAAATTGTTTTTGATGGGTTGATCCCCATTATATCTCATGGGTGAGACTTTTATTACTTATAATATGGGTTCAAATAGATAGTGATTGAATGCATTGGGTAATGACTATGTTCTCTAGAGAATTAAATTGAATGTTAGCCATATAGTTATTCAAATTTGTAAGGGTTATATAAGGGTTTTATGAGATGATCTCCCAAGTAACCTAAATTAATTTATTATGATTTCTAATGAGTTTTTAATGGAAATAATTTGTTTTCAAAAGGTATGATAAATTATCCTTTTAAAATTCTGATAATTCCCTTTCTGGGTAAATGTTATGTTTTTAGAAATGGCTTTTAATGGGTTTTCAGTTTTTTCACTAGAATAACAATTTTATTCTTTTTATGACCCTTAATGATATTTCTATGGTTATCCCAAATTTTTAAAATGTTTTTCATAGGATTTAAGTATGGGTAAGGGAAAATATAATTCAATTTGAAAGTCGTGATGTTTTTTAAGGAAAAGAAATCATGTGTTGTTCTAAAACTTTTATGTTATGGAAAAATGGATATTAACCAAAAGTGTCCAATTTTTATTATATAATTATTTATATATGAGTTATGTCAAAATTCTATAAAAATAGATACCTAAAAATATCCTCAAATGCTATATAATGAATTATTGACTTAAAAATCATGATTATTTAATGTTTAAGGACAGGTCCATATAATAACAAAATTAAAGAGTTTAGTTCCACAAAACAATATTAAGTCATGTGTATATTAGTGGACTAGTGTGATCATTACTGTATTTTCAGTGTTTTATGTGGATAATATACCACTCATTGAAAATGAAATGCACATTTTTATGTCTTTAAAGGCTTGTTTATATAATTTTTTCTCGATGAATGACATTGGTGAAGTGACCTACATGCTGGGTTTCATGATCTATCACTAAAGTGAGATATGTTTCACATGGAGAACTCCAAAAATTTATTTATAATAGTGTTAAATAGTGAAGGTATTATGAAGTCTCAATGTATTTATAATATGTTAGAAAGGAGATGAACGACTCAAATTATTTATGTATTAGTAATAAGACCAATCATGTATGTCAATTTATGCATTCAACCTGTTCTATTTTATGCTTTGGTCATAGTTATTAGATACCAATAAAATCTTAGATAATTCACTACATTTTAATAAATAATATCCTAAACTATTTGAGAAGGACTATATTTGATAATGTGGTAGAGCAATTATAAACCCTAGTCATATTTCCTTACCCCACATGTGAGATATTCATCCCTAAAATTTCCCTAAAGCACAAATTTGAGGAAATTTTTAACCTTTCACCATGATCCAAGGGGTACCACACAGCATCCATATTCCATGGGGAAATCCATGAATTTATTAAAAGTTAAAAAATTGTTATTTTTTTAAAAAAATGACCACTTTACAACTAGTGCTAAAATATTACTATAATAAAAGAGTTAACTAATTAACAAATCATCCAAAAAAATTATACAAATATAAAAATAAAATAAAACATATATTTTAGAAATTATTATAATAATTTAACAAATTTATTAATAATTTGATAAAAATTAACAATATAAGGATTAAAAATAAAAAATAAATAAAAAAATAAACATAAAATTTGGAGACTTTATATAATAAGTGTAAATGTAATGATATTATTATAATTATAAAAAAAAACATGAATCAAGGTTGAGAAAATTTTATATAAAAAGTCAGAAATATATTTTTATATTTAAATTTAAATCAAAACCATAATATAAAATTATTTTTATTATAAATTTACACACATACACACTATATACATCACTTTTAAATATAATTCTAAAAATATATTTTTATTATGGTGGGGATCCATAAGTTAATGCACTGCAATATTTACATGTCTTGAGAATTTTCTTTTGGGAAAAAATTTCCCTATGCCTTGCCTAATGGGGAATTTTTTTCAGCCAATACATACCCCATAGGAAAATAAATATATGAAATATTCTTTACCCACAACATTTTATTCACTATAAAGGACTAAGGATGTATTTTTTATCTTTTGAGATGTGGATGAACTCATTATAAAGGGTTACATTGATGATAGTGTCTAAACTAACAAGGATGATTAAAGATCTCAATCTATATTTATATTCAATCTTAATTAAGTTTCCATTAGATGAAAGAGTTCTAAGAAAAAACATTGGGAAAATATATACTAAAATAAATGTATATCAATTGATCATATTCTATAAAGGAAACTTATTATATTAATAAGTTTTAAACTGAACCCAGGTTAGTACCTAACATTCCGATCCCAATAGTGCTGTATTCTGATAAAAATATAGCTATCATATTGTCTTGGGAACCATAATATTAGAAAATGATAAAATAAAAACTTCAAAAATATCATCTCATTAGTGAAATTATTAATAGGTTTGTTGTAAATATTTTTCAAGTGGTTATAAAGGATATTACATTTGATCCATTGATAAAACCATTAGCACAAAAAAATATAATGAGAATATAAATTCCTTGATTATTTGATATGTTTATAGATATATCTAATATATCTGGCTTTGAATTGATCCCAATGCTGGTTTATATGACGTAAATCTTGATATTTAAGAATGAATCATGGTTTTACTATTAATGGAAACTTACAATTTATCATTCATTCACATGGGATCATTTATTACATGATATTATAACAATAAATAACCCATAAAGTGAAATATTTGAGTTGTACATAATAAATGTTTCCCATATAAAGTCATAGATTGTGAAAAAATGTTAAGATTAACATGATTAAGAGAACATATCAGGATACATTTTTCAATCATGAGATAAAAGTATGAATTTTTATATCAAATAACACTAAATTATTTCAGATGGAATGTCATATATAATGTATTCAATATACATAGATATGAATACTTTATATTAATATTAATAGATGTGATTAAAAAGCTACCCTGTTTATGAACATTCATACTTTGATACATTTTTTTATAAAGTGATATAAATATAATGTGGTTGGGAATGTTTCTAATCATGCGGTTAGTTTCCCATAACCGAGATGAAATTTTTTCCTCCAGTATAAAATGTATGATACATAAGACATTGATTGAATTAGACTAAGAAAATTCATTACCATGAGTGACATGTGATATGATTATCTACTTGGATGAATGATATATGAAATATTAATCTAGATTGGATAGTCTATTTCAAGATAAGTTCCATGTCCTAGGGTAGGGCTAGATGTTTTGAAAAAAGAGATTACATAAGTACATATGTGATGTATAAAGATATATTTGGTGGATATTTTTTGTATGGAGATATATGTGTTTGATGGAGATCTTACAATGTCCCTTTATAGATTAAGAAACATTGAATATTTTCTATAAGTTTATCTTTATTTATGACTATAAACTTATAATTCATAATCATTTTAAATGATAACAGGTCTATAGGTCAGGCATAAGGCTATGAAATGAAGATTTATTCTGGTATAAAGTTTTTTTTACAAAATAAAATATTTCATGATAGTATATCCAATAGATATTTACTATGATTTTATAATTTGTTATTAAATGTGCATGTAGTATTTAAGGATTTAGTGTAAGTGGATTATTGAAAATTATTGTACACCAAAGGCCATACCATGACCTATGATATGAATTATATTATTTTCAGTGTCATGGATTACATAGAGTGACATATAAAAATGATATAGGATGTTATAGGTACTATAGTTGTTTTCCTTCTACATGATCTTTCCTATTTTTTTTGTTTTCACATCATGTCATGGTATATTTATTGATGTGTAGCTTATATTTTATCATTGAATATTTAAAGGATCAATTGAGTTAAATAAAAATTATGCTATAAATTCAAAATGTTACTATATGTGGATTAAACTAGATTTTTTTTTAAATTATTTAACTCAAGGAGTATCATTTATTAATTAAGGAATCCTATAAAATATGTTTAATACTACATTTGTAGAGAGGCATGAATCATGGATTGGAAAAGCACTGTTCATTCTTTCTTCCATAAATGATAAGGTACTAGAATAACATTGACATTATAAGAACATCCTTCCAATTTTTTTATAGATTCCATTTTTAGTGAATTATAATTTTATGAATCAAACTTTCGTCCATTTCTAAGTGACCACCATCAATCATATGAGATAAATAACCCAATGAAAAAATTATGTCATGCTTTATGTTCTTTATGATTTCTTTTTTACTTTTTACTAAAAGAGTATATAATTTCATTTTATTACTCTACTATATTTAGATATATTATATTTCAATAAAACATAATAAAATTTACAAAACTATTTATTTCCCCTATAATTTTTTGATAAAGATAACTAGTAAGAAATAAAAATGTAAGATTAGAAAAAGAATCCTCTGTATTATTTTAAATTAAGTAAAAAATACAAAAGATAACACATAAAATAAGAACATGGGAAATAAAAAAAATAGTAAAAGAATTTTTCTTCGGTATGTGGTAAATAGAATGCGAATACATAATTTATTATAGAGATAAAAATATATCACTTTAATCACTCTATAATTAAGTGCTATTTTTTTTATTTCAAAGAGCTATCCTTGAATATTTATATAGATTCATAAATCTGATAATTAGATCCTATAAATTATCTAAAATTATATCTAATCATTGAAAAATTAAAAATTAAATTATTTATTACTCACAACCACTTTTTTTATTTTATAAATGATCCCAATTTGAAAGAAATGATACAATTCGTTATAAAAATCAGTCACAATGCACATTCTATAGAAAAAGATACAAGAGACATTTACTAAACTAAAATACAATCCAATAAATAAAGTTAGTGTGTCATAACCCTATCCTAGACAAAACAAGAAACTACCTCCTTCCAAGGGAAATTTCCACCACATGGGATAACTAAGTTATACAATGAACCAATTAGGATGGTGGTAAGAAACCTAAAATAGAAATAAAAGAGGGTACAAAGGTTATATATTCCCTCTCTTCTATGACTAATGTAGTAGAGGAGGTATAACCCTGATTATGAGAATCACATAATGATCACCAACCAATAGTGGATAAAGAAAAAATATGAAAACAATAAAAAAATATTCAATGTAATAAAAGATACAATCAAAATAACGACTTGAAAGAATTCCCTTAAAGAGAATAAACACCAGTTGGAACTAGTGAACAATAGAAGGTACAAGTGTAATATTTTGTGTCAATATTTTTGTTTAATAATCATCTATATTTTTAGTGTAATAATTATTTAAATAAATATATATAAAACTTTAATGTGGTTAGAGAATTCAAATAAATCATGTTTCCATGGAATATTGAAGTAAATTGTTCATACAAATCCATGTAACTAAAATTTAAGTTTTTAACCAAACATGTAAGTTTGAGTTGAATCATATTGATGACGTATGATTGAGTTGAAGTTTTATCTATCTATGTATTATTAGTTTGAGATTTAAATTACTCATGTAAGTGAGAACTAGAATTATGTATGATTAAATCAAATATTTTAAAACTCACGTAAGTGAGACTATGAGCTTCTGACATATGTTAGGGAATATTAAATGAATACCAAAAAATTATTCAAAATATAATCAATATAATTTTAAAGATATTTAAATGAATGAAAAAAAAATCAAGGAGTAATTTTATTGATATTTTTTTGAAGATTTAATAGAGAGATTAGTTTACTTAATTTATATTTGAATATATTAATTTTGTGGGTTTTTAAAAAAATTCAGAATTATTTTTTTAAATATTTTATTTCATTTAAAAAAAATCAATTTAATATATTTTAAAATTCTGGGATAATAAATATAGATATTGATAATCTTAAACATACTTTATATTTAGAAGAGTGGAGATAGAAAACCATCAATTCATTGAATATTCAATATTCTAAAGGCTAAAGACCATTGAACATGAAGATTGTAGAATTGTTTAACTGAAGAGAAAACACCCATGATTTCTTGGTGGTATTGTCAATATATTAATGATATTTCACTAACTTATTATCTATTTTATTAGAAGATCTTCCAACATAATGAGTGATGAGATTAAGGGAGAGTGACTTTTTGGAAAGCATTTTTCAAGACCAACATTTTTAAAGGCAATGATCTTATGTTAGAAGAACCCTTTCCTCTTTGAAATTATTTTTTATATATTTTTTTTTAAATTCACCTTTTGGTTAATTGGTAACTTACCAACAACTAAGAACAAAAAAACATGATATGAACAATACAAAAGACACAAAAATATCACAACTTCTAAATAATTCTAATGATAATATTGAAAGAATCAGAAGTATAGAAATAATATTGTTAGGATGAAGCTGATAAGAAAGGTTATTTTTTTCAAGTGTTGTATTTTTTTTCAAGGAAGCTTAATATTAAAGGGAATGTCACCCCACTTTATATTTGTGAAATTCAAACAGACCATTGGATTCAGAGAATCAGACTCACAATGCCTAAGAAGGTCCATCATATTCAAGTAAAGTTGGATAGAAGAATAGTATCATCAGATTCATATTAAATCCAGAATGAGAAGATCGATCGTATTAAAGAATAATCTTATTAGAAGTAAATGGTCATCGAATTCACTCTGAATCTAGTTGATGAAGAATCAGAGTCTTCATGATTTGAGTCGACATGACTACGATAAATCAAATGTGATGATGCTTTTATGATCTCAGAGTTCTCATAAATCATAAGTAAATTGTGAAAATTATGATACAAGATTGATGAAAGAAAGGTGGAGTGAAATAGATGTTGTTGATTGTATTCATATTCACCAGAAGAAATAAGGGTACTGGAGATCATATTCGGCCAGGATCATATTCGGACTAACCAGATTCATGACAATCGTCTCCAGGCTGAAGTGGGAATGATATGTTTTGTTGAAAGAAAGGTAAGTTATGATACTTTCCGATTAAAATCAGATGATTCTAAAGTTGAACTTAAATTCATTAGAAGGCATAAAGGAAGTCATGATACAAGTAGAAGATGAAAGAATAAGGAATTTGATAAATCCATTGTATTGATCTCATCAAGTTCATAATGGCTGAGAAAATTTGTGGAAAATGTAAGAAATTGAAGGTACTAGTTTTTAGTCAGACCAAAATCCAAAAGAAACAAATATTTAGGGAATTAAGTTCATGGAAAATAGAAATAGGTTTCTCAAGTGGCATCATATTCATAAGACAATTAATCAACTGATCATATTCAGAATAACATCATATTTAGGGAAATAATTGTTTGGGACTGATGAATGAAAATAAAAGTGATCAATAATGTAATCAACCATTTTAAAGGGGTTGAATTAATTTACTCATTTATAAATAAAGTTTAAAATGGTTCAAGATAATATTTAAAGAATATTGATGAATGTGTTGTTGAGGGGGAGATTAAAACTTAAATAATACTTATAATTTATATAGAGCATCAAATTCAGCAATCAAAATAGAGAATCAAAATCAGACTAAGTAAATTATATTCGGAAATCAGATCCAAAATAATGTTTGAAAATAAATTCTATGGAAGGGATGAATTTGATAAAAGAATTGAAAAGTATCTAGAATATTTGAGAAGAGTTTATGAGGTCAAGATTCACCCTAAATTTCAGAAAACATACAAATTCAATAAAAATTACCAAGAGAGAAAGTTTTTGGGATTCCATCCAAAACCATCCATGAGTTACCTATAAAAGTATAAAATTATTTATACCTTATCTAATAGATGTACTATTCATAGGAAGAGAGAGAAGCTTAGAATTTATTGGGAGAGAAATAATTTTTACATATTGTGTTTTTTTAAAGAAGTTTCGACGGAGAAGTGAAAGGAGAAGAGGCAAGATCACAACGTTGTATTCAGCTGTCCATCATATTCAGAGATTATCATATTCATCTATCCATCAGATTCTTATTTTCATCATATTTGGATGATCATTGTATCATGATGAATTAATCAGATCAAGGATTTCCATATTGGGATTTCTAGATGGAGGAAGGAAGTGTTTTGAATTATCTCAATTGTATTTTGATATAGCTATATCTATCATATTGGGAAATCATTTTTGAAGATCAGAGTAGGAAGATTGGATTGGGTGATCAGATCTGTAGAACCGAAGCGAGAAGATTATACTGAACAATTGGAATTGAATTCTATATCAAAGTCCTTGAAGTTATTACCATCTTCTGGGTAAGAAATTAAAGACATATTTTCAAAATAGTGCATTTTTTAATTGAAAAATAATCACTGGTAACATGTATTGTTACACATATATTCTTTTAACCTATATGTGCTAAGAGAGTGCACACAAACTATTGGATTGTTTTCATGGTTATACATGAGTAAAAGGTTATATCTTACTTGTTGTAATCTACATATTTTTTTCTAGTGGATTTTGTGGTATTGGATAATTTCTATACCACAATAAGGACGTAACTATTCTTATTGAATAACGAATCTTGTAAATTCTTGTGTTCCTGTAGATGTGTGTTTATATTATATTCAGTAGGGAATTGAAACTTTAACAGGAGGTGAAGGTTATATCAGGGAAATATAAAAGAAAAAGTATCACTTATTCACCCCTCCTCCTCTCAGTGATACAATCACATTGACTGAGCACTTTCAAATGGTATCAAAGTAGGTTCCCTTCGCTTATTCTTTACTAATGGAGAAATTGAATTGTGTGAAAAATAAAGGTATTCCTGTGTTTGATGGTAATGATTATCATATATAGAAAGATAAAATATTTACCTATCTCATGTCTATAAGTTATTATGTTCTTGAAGTTTCAATAATTATATTTCCTTCTATTGATGATAAAGTTACTCTAACCTCTTTTGACAAGAAGAATCTTGAGAATGATTTACTATCTTCACTTAATGAAAGTGGATTCCTAAGGGTGAAAGGTTTTTCTATAACCAAAGTTATATGAGATAAATTGAAAAGAATATATGAATGCAATACAAGAGTAAAGGAGGCAAAGTTACAAATAGGGATATTGAAGTATGCAGATTTGGAGATGGGTGAAAATGAATCTTTTGGAGACTTCTTTACTAAGGTAAATGAAATTTTCAGTACTATCTGATGTCTTGGTGAAAAGTTAGATGATTCAATAGTTTTTGAGAAGATATTGTAAATCCTTCCTGACAAGTTTGATGAGAAATTTTCTTTATTGGAAGACTAAGATCCAAAAACATTATCTCTATATGAATTTCATAGAACAATTATCACTTATGAAATGAGAAGGGAAAAATATATGAAAAAAACAAAATTTGATAGATAAATGTATTTCAAGTCTTCAAAGAAGTAAATTTCAAATAAATTTTTAATGAAAATGAATTTAGTGATTCTAATTATAAAAATGAGGCATGTAAAAATCGTGATGATATTTTATCCTTGTTTTCTAAAAATGTGAAACACGGTATAGAGAAATACAAAGGGGAACTTCCCTTGAAATTATTTGAAAGTGGAGATATTGGACACATTACAGTGAATTTTCCTCAAAGAAAGAAATAATAGTATAGTGATGAAGAAGAAAGAAATCCAATAAGATCATGGAAGAAATATGAAGATAAAGGGAAATTTTATTCCACAAGGAAAGAAAGAAAATTCTTACAATACAAAAGAAGAAGTTTTCTATCAAAAGATGAAGAAGAATAAGAAAGTTATGATGAATCTAAAAAATCAATTACGCATGGTATTGAGAATACTTTTTTGAAATTTGGAATAATGAATAATTCATAAGCATCAGTTCCTAGGAAGAAAAACCTCAACTTGAATTTAATTTGAAAGAAGAGTTGAAAGAATGTATGAGAAATATAAGATGGATTGAAAAGTAAAACAAAAAGTTGGAAGATAAATGATCCTCAATAAGAAATCAAGAATGTTTTTTCTGATGAGAATGTGAAGTTGTTAAAAGAAAATGATGATTTAAAGAAATCACTTGAAGAATAAAATAATTTTAATAATAATCTAGAAGTGAATTTGAAAGCAAAATAAGGTTGGGATTTGTTCAAGAAAACCCCTAGAGATGATTCATTCCAAAATTTGTGGGCCAATGAGAAAAAAATAAATAAATGGAGAGATGTACTTCCTCACTTTCATTGATGATTTTAATCTCATTACTTGTTCTATGTAAATGAAACATAAATTAAATGCTTTGAAAATGTTAAAGGTAAAGATTAAAATGAATGTGAGTATTTTGTAAAGAATTTGAGAAACAAATATGGTGGTGAATAAAGAAGTGAATAATTTTAAAGTTATCTATGGAAGCATGGAATATAGAATGAGTATAGTTCCCCATAAAATCCCCAAAAAATGGGGTTTCTAAACGAAATAATAGAAGTTTGGTGGAAATGGGAAGAACCATGTTACTAGAACACAGTCTTTCTCATTACTTTTAGAGGTAATACATGAGTACTATTTTTTAAATAAAAAAATATTTTTTCTATAGGCCTCATTTAGATATAACTCTATATGATTTGTTTTATGGAAAAAATCCACTTTTTGAAACATTTTAGAGTTTTTAGGAGTCCATGTATCATAAAGAAGAAATGTGGAAATTGTGGAAAGTTTGAGAAGAAAGGTGAAGATGGAATCTTTCTTGGCTATGATCTAGAAGGGAGAGGATATAGATTCTTCAACAAAGAAACAAAAAGAATTTTTGATTCTGCTGATGTGAAAGTAATCTAAAGAGATGAGAGAGAAAACATACTCATACTAGAAAAGGAAGCTGAGAAAGATAAGGAAAAAAATTATGATAAGGATACAACCAATTATAATCATACTCAAGAAGAATAATCAGACTTAGCTATTTCTAGTGATGAAAAATATATTCAAAAATATCATCCTAGGATGAGGAAGAAAGTGGAAGATTAGAATATCAGTGGGGATCAACATCAGAAGGTTCAAACAAGAAGAAAAACAAATGATATTACACATTTGTATTCAAAAGTGGATCCAAATGATGTAAAAGAAGATTTTGAGTATTTAGAATGGGTTCAGGCCATAAATAAAGAATTGGATCAGATTAAAAAGAATGATACATGGGAACTCGTACCCTATCCAGAAAAAACCATCATTGGTACAAAATGGGTCTTCTAGAAAAAGATGAATGAAGAAGTTGAAGTGGTAATAAATAAGGAAGTATTGGTTTAAAAATGGTATTCAAAAATTGAAGGAATTGATTTTTATGAAACCTTTTCTCTAGTTGAAAGGTTAGAAACCATTAGAATCTCTGTTGTTATTTCTGCACAACAAAGTTACAAGATATTTCAAATCGATGTTAAATCCTCATTCTTGAATGGTTATCTTGATGAGAGAGTTTATATTGAACAAACTTGTGGCTTTATTGTTGGGGAAGATGATAGTTATGTGTACATATTGAAGAAGGAATTATATGGGATAAAATAAGCTCTGAGAGAATGGTATTTTAAATTAGATACTTTATTAAAGAAGATTAGGTTCAGGAAATGAAGAGTTGATAATAATCTTTACATTAGATAAATTCAAGAGTATTCTATCATTTTAATTATTTATGTTGATGAAATTACATCTGCTGGGAATGATGAAAGAAGTTTTGAAATATTTTTTGAAGAGATGAAAAAGGTATTTGAAATTTTCATATTGGGGGAAATGAAATACTTTATTGGGTTATAAATTTTTTATAAGTAGAAATTCATTTTTCATTATCAATAAAAGTATTCAAAAGAACATTTTAAGAGGTTAAACATGGAAAAATCAAAAAAATTTTCCACACCAATTTTAGTGGGAACAAATCTAAGTAAAGATGGAGAAGGGAAAAAAGTTGATCAGAAATAATTCTATAAGCTGATTAAAAGTTTTTTGTATTTGACTATCTCAATATCCTATATTTTATATACTGTTACCTTATTTGAAAAATTTTAGATTACTCCAAAAGAATCATATTTACTTGCTATTAAAAGAATTATCAAATACATCAAAGTCATAATATAATTATGAATTAGGTATGACATCCCATATATTATTGATTTGTTTGGTTTTTCAAATGCTGATTGGGTAGAAAATGATGATGATAGAAGATCCACATCTAGTAGAGTATTCTTTATGGGAAATAATTGTGTTAGTTGGAATTCAAAGTCACATAATTCAGTAACTCTCAATACATTTAAATTTGAGTATGTTTCTTCCATTCAATCTAATACTCAACTTATGTGGATGAAAACTTAATTTGATGTTTTATTTGTTAAAGTGAAATTATCCTTGCTCTTGGGTTGTGATAATAAAAGTATAATCAATATCACCAGGAATCCAGTTCAATATTATCATTCAAAACATATTGATATGAAATATCATTTCATTAAAGAGAATGTAGAGAATAATGAACTGAAGTTGAAATATGTTCCAACATCAGAACAAGTTGCTAAAATTTTCAAAAAACCTTTACTGAAGAAATATTTTTCTAAATTGTGGTTAACCATGGGAATCCAACCACTTTCTCATCAAGGTTTAGGTATGTGTTTATTTCTCCTATCACATATTACCTTTGGATTTTATTTTCAAGGGGGATATGAATTATATTGTTTCATAAATCTATCCATTTTGTATGCATTGAAAAAGAGGGAGTTGTGGGTAAGCTATGAATTTAGCATTGTATTATGTGTAAAATATTCTAATTGTTTGTTGGAGTGGTTGTAGGAAAGAATTTGTTTTGTATTCTAGGAAAGTTAAAGGGATGAAAAAAAGATGAGGAAGATGACTAGGGTTTCATAATCACTACTTTTGGATAACATAGTTTTGTTGTCAATGATTATTGTTTCCTACAATGAGTTGGATCACGTAGGATTAGAATTGTTGATATATAATCTTGTGCTTGAGGATACAAAGTTCATTGATTTATTAATCTTTTTTGACAAAAAAATAAAAATGGGAATATTGTTAAGACCAAGATGAAGATGAATGTGATTGTTTTCAAGTGTTGAATTTTTTTGTCAAGGAAGTTTAATAAGAAAGGTTAAGTCACATCACTTTATATTTGGTGAAATTTGGGCTAACCATTGGATTTATAGAATCATACTTACAATACCTAATAAGGTCCACTATATTCAGGTAAATCTGGATATAAGAATAGTCTCATTAGATTCACATTAAATCTGGAATGATAAGATCAATCATATTGAGGAAGAATATTGCTAGAAGTAAATTGTCTCCAGATTCACTCTAAATCTAGTTAATAAAGAATTAGAGTCTGCATGATCAGAGTCTGCATGATTATGATAAATTAAATGTGATGATGATTTATTGATCTTAGAGTTCTCAAAAATCATAAGTAAATTGTGAAACTTATGATGCAAGCTTGGTGAAATAAAGGGGGAGTGAAAGATATGCTTCTAATTTTATTCATATTCATCGAAAGAAAGAAGGTTACTAGAGATTTTATTCGACCAAGATTGTATTTAGACCAATCAGATTCGTGACAATCGTATCTAGGATGAAGTGGGAAAGATAGGTGTTGTTGAAATAAAGGAAATTTACAATACCTTCCAATGAAAATCAAATGACTCTGAAGCTGAACTCAAATGAATTTAAAGTCATTAAGGAAGCCATGATACAAGTAAAATATTAAAGAAGAAATAATTTGATGAAGCCATTGTACTGAGCTCATCAAATTTGTAAAGGCTAAGAATATTTGTGGAAAATGTGAGAAACCAAAGGTACTAGTTTTCAATTAGACCAAAATACAAAATAAATAAATCTTTAGAGAATGATGTTATTGGAAAAGAGAAAAAAGTTTCTCAAGTGGAATCATATTCAGAAGAAAAATAATATGCTGATCATATTCAGAATGCCATCATATTCAGGGAAAGAATTATTTTGTATTGATGAATGAAAATAAAAGTGATCAATAATGTATTAAATAATTTTAAAGGGGTTGAATTAATCCTTTTTATTTCTCAAGAAGGTTTGAACTGGGTTGCAAGAATAACTGAAAAATATTTCTTAATTTATTATTGAGGGGGATATTGAAACTTAATGATTACTTGTAATTGATACAGAGTATTGGATTCTACAATCCAAAAGGTGAAAAAAAATCAGATTGAGAAAATTGGATTCAAAAATCAAATATAGACTAGCATTTGAAAATAAAGTAGAAGAAAGATCTAAAGTTGATAGAAGATTCGAGAAGGATCGAGAATATTTGAGAAGAGTTGACGGGTTTAATATCCACCAAAAAATTTCAGGAAACATGAAAATTCAAAAAAATTGGTTGAGTGGGAAAGTTTTGGGGATTCATACCAAAAATATCCATGGGTTACCTATAAAAGGTTAAAATTACTTTTTACTTCATATTATAGATATACTATTCACGAGAAGAGAGAGAAGCTCTGACTTTTGAGAGAGATAAAGAAGTTTTCTGTATTGTGTTTTTTGAATAAGTTTTGATGAAGAAGTGAAAGGTGAATAGACAAAATCACAATGTTGTATTCACCTATCCATTGTATTAATTGTTTATCATATTTATATGTCTATTAGATTATTCTTTTCATTGTATTTGGTTGATCATCATATAGGGATGAATTGAGGGATTGTTTTTTGAGATTTCCATACTAGGGAAAGAAGTGTTCTTAATTTTCTTGATCGTATTCTAATAGAGCTACATATAACATATTGGGAAATCAAATTTGAAGATTAGAGTAGGTAGATTGGATTGGGTGATCAGATCTGGAGAATCATATTGAGAAGATCAGAGTAGACAATCAGACTTGAACTCTATATCAAATTCCTTGAAGTTATTACCATATTCTAGGTAAGAAATTGAAGAATTGTTTTCAAAATAATACATTTATGGAATTGAAAAAGAGTCACAAGTAACATGCATTATTACAAAAATATTGTTTTAACCTATTTTTTTTAATAGGGAGCACACACATTATTGGATTGCTTACATAGTGCTACATGACTGAAAGGGTATATCCTAACCATTGTAATATAAGGATTTTTTTCTAGTGTATTGCGTGGTATTAGAAAATTTTCTTACCATACAAAAGACATAACTATTATTATTGAATACTGAACCTTGTAAATTCTTGTGTTCCTGTGGATGTGTGTTTGAATTGTTTTTAGAAATGGATTTAATCATTAATAAGAGGTGAAGGTTGTTTCAAGGAAACATAAAATAAAAGGTATCATGGATTCACCCGCTCCTCTCCATGATACAATCACACTGACTGAGCACTTTAAAATACTAGTGGAAGAAATTACATAAAGTTCAAGGGTAGTTAAAGCTAGAGTGGGAGTACTAAAAGACAAGAATCTTGAATTTATTACTAATAAGATTAGTTTAAAATATCCAACTCAATTGAAAAGATTAACTATAGTTAGAAAACTAGTTCATATTTTTGGATGAACCAAGTGTGCTCCTTGCATTTGATGTTTTATTTTCTATTTGGTGTTATGAATGTAATTTTTTTGTTATAGGTTATAATACTTCTATTTATCTTTACAAGTAAATGTTATCCATTTTTAAAGAATAAATTATAATACCTTGATTCCCCCCTCTTAGGGTATCTTGGTGGGACCTTGGAACCTATAAGTGGCATTAGAGACAAAATGTTAAATCTTTATGTTTCTATTACCAGTATTTTTCTATTGGTATGGATGAATATGATATATTATTTTTTGATTAACACAATTAAAAATTTAACATGGTAGGTCAGATTTTAGAAAGATTACAAATGATAGTGTGGATGATATTTTCAATATACTAATTGATGTGGTTGGATCTATGGGAATACTTAAATAGAAAATTAATGATGTTGACATTTTGAAAAATATTTTAAGGAGCATTAAACCTTTATAAAATGAAAAGGTTTTAGTAATTTAAGAAACATATTTAAATCAACTATCATATGAGGATTTTCAAAACTATTTAATGTATTATTGGATGGGAATTAAGTCATAAGTTTATTTTTATCAATCAAACAATGAGATAATTTTTAATGAAATAAAAAATTTAAAGATAAGTAAATTAAAGGATTTATAAGATATTAGTGGTGAGTTATTTTCCCTAATATCAAGTAGTATGAAGTGTGGTAAATAATAATTTGAAGGCATATTACTTTCCCATGTTTTAAATATGGTAAAGTTAGACATTTTACTTTTAGCTATCTAAGAAGGTTTGAAGAAGGAATGTTGAATGATTAAGAATAATTTCAAAAAAGTTTTATTATAATAAAAACAATAAATCATGTTCTAATTTGAAGTATAAAAATAAATTTGAGATAAGAATATTTGTTAACAAAGAAAAATAATTTGGTGAATCTACTTATTAAGAAGAAAAAAAATTAATTTCAATTAGATGAATATGAAATTTTGGTGGTTATTATAGATGATAAATTTGAATAAAAATAAGGTGTTTTAAACCATGGATATATGTTTAAAGTAAAAATTAAAGAACTAGATGTTCAAAAAAAGAAAATAAGAAAGATTGAGAGTGTGTTGAAGGAGTCAAATGACTATATATATAAAAACCCCAACCCCAATAGCCCAAATTCATTGTTTATTTTATTACAATGGAATGGATATAAGAGATCACATAAAAAAATATTGATATGTTTAGTAGTCTTAAAGATCTAGATATATACACAGTTCCCATATTACATTGGTTATTAAACATAGAATATAACAATGTAAAATAAACCGATCCATTGAAACTTTTTCAATGATTTCATATTCATAACATGGGGAAGAAAAACAAATAAAAGAGTAATATTAAATGATCAGTAAGGTTTAAATGAATCAATAATAAGTAAATGAAAGTCAATAAAGCATAATCATTATAGAAATGTCCATAATTTAATAAAACCCATGCCATCAATAAAATGAGAATTAAAATTCATCCATATATTTTTTCATAGTGAAAATGTCATGGAAAGTAATAAATGATCATTCAATTAAGAAAATGATTAATTTTTGGATGTCATGTTTTTGGCACATGAACCACTACCATCAAGACAAGATTATTTAAGTTTGTGAGTAGAAACTCATCTGATTATAATTGGAAACAAACAGGAAGGGTTTATCACAAACTGTTTTTTCTCATGAGACCATTTGATGAATTGAGGGAATATCTAAACCCAAACCCACCCATAACTTCAATTCCAAATCATTATTCATAAATAGATTTAATTTATGGACAATATAACTTATCAAAATATCCATATTGAGTAGAAAATATGAATTTGTCAATATTTTCCCAGTTAAAACAATATTCAAAGAAAATAATGTATATAAAAATGGTATACAGATAGGAAAATAATCAATTCCATGATATAATAAATATGTATATTTAATGAAATATTTAATGAATGATGATCATAAATAAAAAGGGAAGTATATATACACCAAACACAAGGAATAAGTGGTGAATAAGGCATAACCAAAGGAAATAACATAATAGTGTCCATGAATAAAATGATTTAAATAATAATTAGTAATTAATATGGTAAAATAGGAATATATCATGATAAATGATGTCTAAATGAATTGAAATTTTTTAAAAAGAGTGTTTAATAAACTTTATAAATGAGCCACTTTAGTGGGATTTATGGTAAAGTATTAAATAATATTTAAAGAAGACAAAACCATACTTTTTTACAAAAAACTAGAAATGAAAATAGATACATTTTTATGATAAAATGAGTTTTTTTAGAAAAATAATGGTGGTTTAAAAAATATTATGGATTTTACTTGAAAATGGGTAAGAAATTGGGAAGTTCCCTTAAAACGGTCTTGCTTATCGGGAGGAATTGAAAAAAAAACATTATAAAACATGTATTTCCCCATCAGAGAAAGAATGATTGAGATAGGTACATATGTTTGGAACATAAAAATATTACCTAGTAGGAGTACATAATAATAATTAATAGTTGAATTTGGATAGAGAGAGATAAAGCATAACCCGAAGAAAAAAGCAGAGGTTTTGAGAGAATCACTTACCTTATGTCTGAAAGTGTTCTGCACTTGCACTTAATCTCATAGATAATGAAATTAGATTCATTAATAATTTAATTAATAACATCTTAAACATGTAATTTTTATTATTATAATTTTATTACGTTCATTTATGATATTTTTTATGAGTTCTGAGATTCAATTTCATTGTTCAAGAGTGTTCGTTTCCTTAGTTTCATGATTAGTTCACTTGTATACATATATGAAAGATCATGTAAAATGAGAATAATTATCAAGAATTGAAATTATATGTTATTAATGAACTTATAGAAGAAAAAATGTTCTTAAAGTTTTTTATGAATTAGGTTTATTCATTAGATAAAACGTTATTGATAACCATTTACATTATTTTGGCATTTTTTGATCTTCACAGACTAGTTTTGTTTTATTAATTAATATTATATATATATACAGGTTCCAAAACACGAAATAAGTTATAATATATATTTTAAAATATTTTTCAACCATTATAATTTTTTATAACCATTCTTTAAGGTTGTATTATAAAAATAAAAATCATCGTCCATGAAGGTGGTGAATCGACACCTCTCGGGCGATTTTTTCAGTTTTAAGATAAGAGAGGGAGATAAGAGAATTGATGGTGGATATAACATTAAAATAATAAAATTCATATATATATATATATAATAATAATAGAGTTATCATTTCAATTTGGATAGGGGAGGTGAGGGAAGGATAAGAAAAGAAATGAAATTGAAAGAGAGAGAGGGAATGTTTTACATCTTGTGTGTCGTCTCCTTGAGAACCTCCTTAAGGGACTTAGAAATGGTATTTTGGTGCGAACAGAAAGACAAAAATATGGGGATGAGATTTGGGAGAAAATTTGGAAAAATATTTTCTAGATAAATGTCTTATAAGGTGTGAGGAGAAGAGGTGGTGAGGGGTGGTATTTATAGTGGGAGGAGAGCGATGTTTTTGATTATTTCATTCATTAGTTTATTATTTTGGCTCAAGACTATCAATAGTGTTTATTATTGTAAATAAATAAAATAAATAGAGCATGATATTTTGATATAGTGGCCATTTATAAAATCCACTACTTAACCATGAATCAAAAATTCACATATTTGGATAAAATGTTGAATTTTAAAAATTACCATATTTCACTAATCACCAAAAATTAAACTATTTTAGAAAAATATAAAAATATTACTCTAGCCATTTTTTGATACATAGAATTAAAAAATGAACTCCATTTTATAGAAATAATTTTCTAATTATTTTAAATATATTTTTTAATTAAACTAATCATTTAATTGAAAAATACCGATTTTAAATTTATAATTGATTTTATGACACTTTGAAAAATTTATTACGGTATCATAAAATTATATTATAATTATAATAAGACAAAATATTAATTTATGAATATATTTTATAAAAACAAATTTTCCTTCAAATCATTATATTAATTATAAAATTGTAAATAAGAATTTATGTGTCACCAAAATAACAATACTTAATTTATCATTTTTAAAACATTTATTTACTTATTACATGACATAAATATATTATATTTTAATTAATAATAAACCTAAATTTTATTTATACTTTCATAGGTGATGTTAGTATTCTATTGTCCAGATTACTATTCTTAATGGTCATTTTTCTATTATAACAGTCATGTTAATAATTAATAGTATTTCATGGGTTGTTTGTGAAATGTAAAATATCAAATAAATTTAATTTATTTGAAAATATACATACCATAAAAATATTGGGGTGCTATATTATTCCCTCCTTTGAAAATATCGTCATTAAATTGTTTTATGAATATTGGATTCTAAAAAGGTGAGGGTGGTTCTTCTTTATAACATCCTCAGGTTCTCACATTTCTTCTTCTATTATTTGGTTTCTCTAAATAAATTTTATCAATTTGGTAGTCTGATTTCTCAATAAATGCTCTCTAGTGTCTAGAATTTCGATAGGCTCTTCATAGTTAGAAAAATTAGGTTCCAGTTATATTTATTCATAGGAGAGTACATGCGTTGGGTTTGGAATGTACTTATTTAACAATAATATATGGAACACATTATGATATTTTTAGAGACTTGGTGACATTTCTAATCGATAATCTAAAGCTCCAATTATTTCCAGAATTTCAAGTAGTCCGATGTATATGGGGCTTAGTTTCCTTTTCTTACCCAACAATATGACACCCTTATATGGAGATACTTTCATAAATTCACGATCACCCACTTGAAATTCCAAACCCTTTATTTGGTTGTCAGCAAAACTATTTTTTGTAATTTGGGATGCTTTAATATGATCCTGAATATTCTTTACATTTATCATTGTCTCATCAACAATTTATATTATAAGTTTCCTCTCAACAAATTCATCCCAAAAAGTTGTAAGATGATATCTCTTACCATATAATGCTTCATATGACACCATTTGAATACTAAAATGGAAACTATTAATGTAGAAAAATTATACCAAAGGTAAATAAAAACCCCAAATACCTTGAAATTAGATTGAGCATGATCTCAACATGTATTCTAATGTTTGAATAGTACTTTTAGAATGCCTGTCAGTTTGAGGGTGATAAGAAGTACTCAAATGAAGCTCACTATCCAAAGAATTATTTAGGATCTTCCATAACTTTGATGTAAAACATGGATCTCAATCAGACACAATTGATAAAGGTGCACCATGAAGTCTTATAAATTGATTAATATAGTGTCTTTATAGGATATCAAGAGGTAAATCTATATAATTTCTGATGACCCCTGCTCGGGCGTCTCCTCCATGCCCTAGGCGGCGATAAACCCTGCTCCATCACCTCCCCCTTGGATGGTGAGGGACCTTTGCCGTATCTCCATGATGGTCAGTCCACTCCTTTCATACCCTTTTTGAACCCATATTATATTCCATCCTTCCCTCAGATTTCCGTCTGCCCGAAAGTCCCTAAAAGCTTCAAAGGGATTCTAATTCTTCCAATGACAAACCTAGATTTACATAGGCGTCTTCCCTACTGGACCTGACCCTAGTCGTGTGATTTAAGCTGCGCATACATTCATTGGATGCTTTAGACTGCTTCAATTTTGAAAAATGGGGTTTGTAGGAGCGTGCTACTGTGGGCCTCATCGACTCCATGAGCTTCATGATTAGGGTCTCCTCTGAAGATGACCTGATTCTCACGTGGTCGAGCGCACCTCTATCTTGGGATGGTTCTCGATTTCTCCTATTTAAATGGTCATATCATATCCACATGAAATGTGACCTTACCAAGATGGCGGTTTGGGTATGTTTTCAGAAACTTCCTATTCCTTTTCAAAATCCCTTGATTCTTCAGTTGCTCGAAAATTTGGTCGGGAAGTTTCTCTACACCGATAATCAGACTTGTGTGTTGTGTCACCCGATTTCCCCAGGAGTGTGTATTGAGGTTGATGATGCAAAGCCTCCAGTTTAAGCCTTCTGGGTTGCCGTGGGAGAGGAATTTAGGTATAATAAGAACACCATTTTTGAATCGTGGTTTGATTACTATTCTTTGTGAAAGATTCTTGGGCATAGTATGGTGATATGCAGGAGAATGGCGAGGCAACATGATATTAATCGGGAGGTCCAGGAGGATCGGTTCCAGGGTGGTCCTCTAGGTGATGTCATTGTACCTAGTGCTATGGATGGAGCAGGATTAGGAGATGATTGTGAGGGTTCTGGGTAGAGGGTAGGCAAGGCTGAGGTGCCCTCGTGTTCGACTGGATTAATGGTACAAAAACCTGTAAGGCGCTCTCACCTAGAGCCTAGTGTAATAGATATCTTCAACAGGATTCGAAGTGATTTGGTGATCCCTCCTAGCATGAAGTCGTTTTTAGGGGGTTCCCAAGCAAGTGTGGTGGTCGAGGCATCTCCAGATGGGAACTGTGTTCATTCTCATGATTCCAGGGGATCTATAGAAGCTACTGTACTAACCTACAAGGGTGTGGCTAGTCTAGGGCCATGCACTTATGCGATGGCTATACGTGATGGTGCTAGAAAAAATTCTTACATGGGGTTTCATTCATCTGGAAAGAGCAAGTCCAAGGATGGATAGGGGTGGGAGAAGCCTGCTCAAGTTGGCAGGCCACTGACCACCAGTCAGGGAACCAACTCAGTAAGGATGATGTCTTGTCTTAAGATGAACAAAAAATTCGATAGTCTCTGTAATGAAGAAGGAAAATAAAACTGTCCCTATGAGGCTGAATCTGATGAACAACCCTCATATGACAGGGGTTTGGGAGGGGTTGACAAAGGTCTGCACAACTAAAGGAAGAAGAAAGGGAGTAAGGAAAACAAGGATCCGAGGAGCTATATTGTTTCCAAGAAGCTGAAATATAAGGGCCATAAAGACTACTCTTATCTTCCTAAATCGATGGAGTCTCGGTCGTCAAAAAAAAAAGAATAAACTAAAGGAACACAGGATTCAGAAAGAGGGAAGAGAGGTGGTTCATTGAGATGTTGTCATAGTGTCCCAAGTGCAAGTGGAAGGAAACTCAAGGGTAGATGACCAGCATCAGGAGACGCATATGCACTTTGAGGAAATGATAGAAAGGGAGGATACTATTTCCCCCAGACAACAATGTACAACAAGAACCCTTGATGGCTTTTAGGGCATAAAGGATGCGGTTTTGGGTACTCAGTTGGAACTCCTCATGCACTATGGAGATGAAATGAAGGAGGATGTCCTGGTGATCAAGGTAGCAAGGGAAGACATTGATGAGATAATGGGAAGAATGATCCAAGTGGAAGTTACTAGGGAGAAAGTTGAATGGATTGACAAGCAAGACCACATACTGAACATAGGCTTCAATAGGAGGAAGATCAGTAAAGTAGAATACATGAAGGCTTGGGGGAATCTAGCTAGGCACTTTGAAGATAACATAGGGGAAGTTCTAGACTGCCAGGTAAATTCCCTATCCTGGAAACTGTTTAGGGAAGGAGATGCTAATCATCTTAAACTTATGTTTAATAAGTCAACTATAACCTTTGATGCTTAATCTATTTTTATATAGGGTTCTCACTCCCCCCCTTTAACAGTGTTTTGAAAATCAAAAAGTTATTTTGGAGTGAATAGGTAAATCTTCTCTTATAGAAAAAAATGTGCTGTTTTTTAACGAAAACAATAATAACCCATATCATATCATACTTTCTAGGGGTATTTGGTAATACAGTGATGAATTCAATAGTAATGTCATCGCACTTCCACATAGGAATTTTTATAGGATGCATGACTCTTTTAGGATACTGTATCCCAACCTTCACTTGTTGAAAAACTGGGCATCTTGATACATAGTTAGTAATTTACTACCTCATATAATACCAAAAAAATGTTCCTTTAAATATCTATACATCATTGTACTACCAGGATGTATAAAGAAATTTGAGCTATGAGAATCATCCAATAGTTCCATTTTTATCTCATGTATTGATGAAAGACATAACCTCTTTCCAAATTTTAGAATTCTGTTTTCATACATGATGTATTCCAATATTTTATCCTTAACAAATTTAAATTTCTTTTGAAAATTATTATAATTGTATTAATTATTTTATCTTATCTAGTGAAGATATTTTAGTAATCATTTGAAAAAGGAGTGATGTATCCCCTTCATTAACATTTTCCATATCCATATTTACTAAATACATTAATATAGGATCTTTATCAATCCTAATTTGGGTCAGAAGTCCATGATCTTTGTTGCTTAATGCATCTTCTATCTTATTTTATTTTCCTGGGTGGTAGTGTGTTAATAAATCATAATCTTTCAGCGACTCAAGCCATCATATTTTCCTTATGTTGAATTATTTTTGTGTAAATATTTATTTCAAACTCTTCTGATTCATATATATCTCACATATTTCACCATAGAGATAGTGTCTTTATATCTTCAGAGAAAAGAGTATGGATGATACCTCAAGATGATGAGTTGGATAATTTTTTTCATGAATCATCAACATATTTGATTCATATGCAATAACTTAATCCTTTTTCATAAGGACACGACCCTATATTTTCTTAGATGCATCATTGTATATTATAAACCAATCATTTCATATGGGTAAATTAAAAATTGGATTATTGAATAATATTCTATTCAATTCTTCAAAACATTCTTCCCATTTTTCTGTCCATATGAACATAACCCCTTTACGTGTGAGCTTGGTTAATGGGTTTTCGAATCAGGTGAAATTTTGAATGAAATAATGATAGTAACCTGATAAACCAGTAAAACTAAAAACCTCAACTATGTTCACTAGTGTAGGCTATTCTTGGATTTCCTTTTTCTTCGAAGGATAAACTGAGATTCCATTTTTAGAGATAATATGGCCTAGAAAAGAATTTTCCTAAATCCAAGATTCACACTTTCAAAATTTATGTATAACACTTTCCTTATGAGAGTCTCAAGAATAATCTTCAAGTGATTATCATGGTCTTCATATCTTTCAGAATATACTAGAATATCATCAATGAATAATACACTAAATTAACAAGATATCCCTTTAATACTATATTCATTAGATCCATGAAAATAGAGGGTGAATTTTTCATTAAAAATGGAATTATTATAAAATCATAATGTCTATAACTCGTCTGAAAAGCTATCTTTAGAATACCTTCCTTATTTACTCACAAATGATGATACCCATAATAAAGGTCAATCTTTGAAAAATGTTTACCTCCATGAAGTTTATCAAATAAATCATAAATTCAAGGGATATGATACCTGTTATTTATTATAATTGCATTTGTTTCTCTATAATCAATGCATAGCCTGAAGGATCCATCATTATTATTAACAAAGAGACTAGGTGATCCCCATAGAGAAACACTAGAGAGAATAAATCCCATATTACTCAACTCCACTATTTGTTTCTTCAGCACAACTAATTCCACAATGTTTATTCTATAAGGAGACTTTGACATGGTTCTTGTATCAAGTATTAAATCAATAGTAAAATCATCTTCATGCTCTAGGAGGTTTCAAGATAATTCCTCGAGAAATATATCAATGTATTCTGTTATATTTAGTACATCATCAATTTGAAAATTACTTTCCTCATCCCTAGATGATGTTTGATCTTTTTCCCAAAGAATTTATTTCAATAGAGCTAATATGGGTGGATCTAGATAAGAATACAATGATGAAGTTTCTTCCCTAAAGATAAGGGATTCTACAACCTTCCTCACAAATCATAATTTTCTTCTTCTTGTAATAAATTTTCACATAATATTTTGAAATATAGTATTGATTAAGGATTATATAAAAGTAAACCCTAGTTATGATGATGAGGTTAACAACTAAAGCATATTTATGTGTCATAAAGGGGGATAAATGTCACATTTTTCATGTAATGATACTTCGTTTAGGATTTTTGACTAGAAACTCCCTTATTAAATAAAAAGGAAAATGTATTATTTTCTAAAAAAATTGGGTAGATATAAAAGAGTGTAATGATCCAAAATCAAATAAATAATTGGGTAAATTTAAAGATAGTATTAATATACCTTCCACCACATAATTGGGTACTTCTACTTTAACTATGGTGATTGCATAAGCTTGGTCATCTCCCCTTGGCCTCTTCTGTGGTAGATTACCCCATTGTTTGGAACATTGATTTGAATAATTTCTCATTTAATTATAGTTGAATCATTGAAAATCATTGATTTTTTTCTTCTACTTACATTCATTAACTCTATTAACCTTTTATCCACATTTATAATAAACTCCCATGCCTTTCAAGCATTTCCCAGGATGATTCTATCCACATTTTTTTTCATATTGGGAATTTCTTCATTCCACTATTCTTATTTGATGCTTAACATTTTCCATGGTTATCATAAGACCTATTCTTCTATTGATTTCCCTTGAACATATAGGATCTAGAAAATTTCATCTCTATTTTGATGGCACTTAATACTATTTCATCATATGATTAAATTTTATGAGAATCTAGTGCCCTTTTCAGACTTTTCTCAAGGCATTCAAAGAAATGATTAATCTTGTTTTATGAATTATTTATGTAATCTATAACATTCTTGGATAGTCTTGTAAAGGTATCCTCATACTATGAAACACTCCCTTATTTTTTTTAAGATAATGAAATTTCTATTCATTTCAATTTATTTAACACGAGATAAATATTTATCAAAGAATGTTTCTTTAAAAATTATCCATTACATGTCTTTTATTTCACCATACTCCTTAGAATTTACATCAATGACCATCATTGGTAAACATATACCATGAGACAATACACTTCAAGTACTACCTTTTAAATTTCATTGCATCCCAATGCTAGAAATATATTTTCAAGGGACTTGATCCACTACTCAGCTACCACTTGATTAGTATTCCCACAAAAATATGGGGGCTTATATTTCATGAAATGATCCAAAATAGTTGTTGTATAGTTATTCATCATAACCTAAGTAGCTGGTCCTAATATGTTCACAATCTTCTCATCTCTAACAATATCTATACTGACTTGATTAGTGGGAGAAATCCCCATATTTTCAATGGTTATTTATTCCCTTTCCTCCATTAGGCACCTTCAATAAATAATAGAACACACTAAGTTTTCTCATAATCATCATGAGTATTGAGACAAAAAATAACTATAAGGAATTATTATAATTCTCATGTTTACTTAACATCTTGTTCCTAATGTTTCTAATAAACATTCTTAGATACCAACTATAACAACCTTTATCCCAGTAGCCTAGATTCAGTGGTTATTTTATTAAAATGTAATAGAAACAAGATATCACTTCAACAAGGATCGATCAGTTTAGTAGTCTCAAAGAAATGGATACATATATGGTTCCCTTATTACATTGGTAATTAAACATATAACATATCAATGAAAAATAAAATTCTTCCTTGAAACTTATTAAAATATTTCATCTTCATAACCTGGGGAAGGAAAAAAAATAAAAGAGTGAGATTAAATTCTCAATAAGGGTTACATGAGTCAATAATAAGTGAAGAAAATTAAATAAGACATAATCATTATGGAAAGATAAATAAGTAAAAAACACATGCCATCAATACACTGAGAATGAAAATTAATCCATTGATTTTTTCATAGTGAAAATATCATGGAAAGTAATAAATGAATAATGAATGAAAAAAATGATTAATGTTTTGATATCATGTATCTAGTACAAGAAACACTACCATTAAGACATGATGATTTAAGTCTATGGGTAGAAACCCATTTGATTCTTCATGGAAACAAACATGAAGGATTTTTGCCAACTTTTTGTCCCATGAGACCCGTCGATGAATTGAGGGGATATATATAACTAGGAACCACCATTCAATACAATTAAAAATCATTATTTATGCATAGATTTAACTCATGAACAATATGACTTATCCAAATATCCATATTGAGTATAAAGTATAGATTTGTCAATATTTACCCAGTTAAAACAACATTAAAAGAAAACACTGTATGTAAAAATGGTATACACATAAGACAATAATCATATCCATCATACAATAAATATATATATTTAATGAAATATTTCATGAATTATGATCATAAATAAAAAGAGAATTATACATACACCACACATAAGAATAAGCGGTGAAAAAGGTATAATCAAAGGAAATATCATAACAGTGTCAATAAAAGAATGATTTTAAATCATAATTGGGAATTGATAAGGAAAAATAAGAATATATCATGATAAATTATGTCCACATAAAGTGAAAAAAATGTAAAAATAGTGTTTAAGAAACATTATAAATGATCCACTTTAGTGACATTTAAGGGGAAATATTAAAGATTCTTTTAAATAGACAAACCCATAATTATTTGCATAAAACTAGAAATTTACATAGATATTTTTTCATGATAAAAAGAGTGATATTATAAAATTATTGGTGGCTTAAAACATATTATGGAGTCTATTTGAAAATGGGAAAGAAATTGTGAAGTTCCTTTAAATCGGTCTTGCTTGTTGGGAGGAATTGAAAAGAAACCTTATAAAGCATGTACTTTCCCATAAAAGAAAAAAGAATTGATCTATGTATATATTTTTTGGAACATAAACACATAATTTAGGAAGATTAAATAATAATAATTAATAATTAAATTTTTTTAGAGAGAGAGAGAGAGAAAGCGTAGCCTGAAAGAAAAATATAGGTTCCGATAGAATCTCATAACTTATGTCTGAATGTGTTATGTACTTGAACTTAATGTCCTGGATAGTGAAATTAGATTCATTAATAATTTAATTCATATCTTATTCAACATTTATTTAATTTATTATAATTTTATTATGTTCATTTATGTCCTTTTTTTATGAGTTATAATGTTAAATTTTGTCGTTCGAGAGAGTTCATTTCCTTAGTTTCCAGGATTGGTTCACTTGTATACATGTATGAAAGATCTTGTAATATATGAATAGTAATCTAGAATTAAAATTATATGTTTTTAAGGAACTTTCTATATATTAAATGGTATTATATATAATTTCTTTCTAGATATGATGATTATTTATTAGATAAAATGTTAATGATAACCATTTAGATTATTTTGGAATTTTTTCTATCATGAAAAATGTAATATAATGATTTTATCAATGAAAATAAAAACCTTCCTGTGATAAATTATTAATATATTAAGTGATACAAAATTAGTTATCAATGAAATAACTTAATAAATGTGTTAAAGGCCTTAAAAACTAGTCAAAACTTTGGAATATTCAATCAAATATTTTCAGTGTCAGATTCTAAGTTGCTGTGAGATTTAAAACCCCATAAATCCTTGGAAAAGAAGGAATAAAATTATTAAAAATATTATATTAAGTAGACCTGATTTATTCAAAAATAATTTAATAACTCTAAAATGGTTCATTGAATGATAATTATGAGACCACCATTATGTCTGGGTTGCGGTGTTTACCCTAGGTGGGGTATACCATTTGTATGCATCAGATGTTGGGATGCCTCACTTGAAAAGATAATTTATATTTTATGTTTATTATATTAGTTTTTTAAATAATATAATATCTCCCGAATGATGCATCGTATGGGAAATATCAGACATCCGTTAGGTAAAAAGCGCGGTGTTAACCCAAGATGGGGTATTACATTTATAAGCGTTAGATGTTTGGACAACTCACTCAAAATAAAACCCTTTTTGTTTTTAATTAATTATTTTTATGATTTTTAAATAATAAAACAATAATATCATCCAAACAGTGATAATAGAAGAAATCTGAGACCACTATTGGGTCCAGAATGAGGTGTTTACCCTAGACGAGGCATAACATTCACGACCAACATGTGTTTGGTTAGATCTCCCTTTATGGTTATGTTATTAATATTTTTATTACTTTAATTTGATTAAATTGGGTGTTAGAAATTGGGGTTTTAAATGATCAAATTTTAGGGTTTTTAAATTTCTGAATGCTTTTATCTTTCTGTTGATCATTTTTGTTGAGTACGGATAGACCTGAGTCTCCTCTTTGCATGTTCGGAGCAGTCTCTATGAGATGATAATTGTATTCCTTCAACTAGGAATGGGCAAAAGTTCCTCCAACTACACCCCAGGTGAGTTTCATGTTGGTTTTATTTAATTTATTTATTTTAATTAATTTATTTCATGATTTAATAAATTCTAAATTATCGAAAAATAGGTTGATTTTAAATTAAATAATGAAACCAAAATCATCAAAGAATAATTCTTATATATATTAAAAAAGTATAGTTACATGAATTATCATATGATAGGTAAATAATTATCAAATGAAAATTATTTCAAATATTAGAGGATATATATAAAGAAATTATTAAAAGATAAATGTTGTGAATTTATCAACATATGATTGTTAAGAATTATCAAATGATAATTGTAAATATTTATCAACGATCAATTTCATGAAAATATCAAAGATAAATTTTAAAAAAATTATCAATGGATAATGATGAAGAATTATCAGGCGATAATTTCAATGAACTATCAAATAATAATTGCATGAAATTATTAAATATAATTTTACAAAAAATTATTAGAGGATAATTATAAGAGAATTTTAATACGACAAAGATTATTGAAAATTTCAAAAGATCATTAGACGAATTATCAAAAATCATTGTCAATAATTATAAAATGATGATTGCACTAAATTATCAAAGGATAATTGTGATAACCAATTATCATGAGATAATTGTGAAATGATAATTTTTAATGAATAATTATTAGAATATAATTATCATAATTATTAAAGGATAATCATAAGTTAATTATAACATGAAAAATATTACTGAAATTATCATAATATAATTACATATATTATCAAAGGATAATTAATATAATTATCAAACGATAATTGAAATATTATCAAAGGTTAATTATTAAATTTTTCAATTGATAGTTTCTTGATTATTAAATGATAATTTAGGATAACTTATCTAAGATATTTATACAACTATAATTTATGAAAAATTATCCAAATGTATTTATGAAAGGATAATTTAGGAGAAATTATCAAAAGATAATTATTCTTATAGAGAAAATTATTTGTGAATGCACTGGACTAGAACGAAAATTGAAGAATTATCTAGGAGGGAGAAAATATCATTGCATGTGATATTTTAAAGATAATTAGAAAATTATCTAGGAATGATAAAGCATCATCACATGTTTTATTTGATTTCTTTTTTGAAATAAAATAATTTGGTTTTGGTTTGAGGAACCCTTGACGAACTTAGAGCTTTGATGAGTCGAAGATTATAATAATAAGGCTATGAAGAGGTGTATCAAACCACACATGGTGATTTATCCTTGCCTCTGATGATAATGAATTTGAGGGAGGATGCTCCTTACCTTATTGATCCCATGTTTAAACTGTTTCCTTGATGATTATATTTGTTGGCATTTTGATTGACCGTGCTTGATTTTGATTGCATGTGAGTGTGTGTAGCTCATAAAAACTATTTCGATTCCATGAGTGATATTAGTGTAGCTTTTATACATGTTTTATTATGATCAAATGTTGTTGTGTATGTTTCTATATACTCATGTTGATATACCATGCCTATTTATGTGCTCTCCCAGTATATGTATTACCGTGCCTTGTTTGTTATTAGTTCTATTTGAGATAGGTAGACCATCATGAAATATTATTCCCTAGTGGGGGAGAACACTTGATTAAAATAATAGTGATGATGTACCTCAACAAAGGGTGGAGGTATGAGGTATCCATGGCTTCTTGTTGAGGGTGTGCTCGAGGATTACTTGATGCCATGTACCATTCACCATGAGATATCCTAGTCGATGTGAGTACTAGTCATTATCATCTAGAGGATCTGGGTGACTTGATCTAATTGAGGGATAGATGAAATAAGGTATCACCTCCATGAAAATATGAGGATACCATACATGGGATGGTTTTTTATTTTGACTTATTCAGTTATCCTTCGGTATAGAGCCAAAGCAAGTATAGATGGGGATTATGGTAGCTTGGTTAGAGAACTACTGCTCAGTTTTGGATTGTGTGTTTATGCGCTTCCTACATTTATTATTATTATGGAATAAACTTGTATAATTGAGCACATCAGGTTAAGGAAACATTTGTGGGTTCCTACCGAGTCTTGTACTCACACCCCACTCAGGCATTTCAATGAGCTTGTATATTTTTTAAGAGACCCGGTGAAGGGAAATGGACTTGTGTTGGATTACTGTACAGGTGGAGCATGGAGCTGGGGAAGACCGGGGCATACACTAGAGGACCCTACCATTTTATAATCATTTGTTTTATTTATTATAGACATGATTTCTATATAGGGATATGATTTTATTAAAATATCATGCATGTCATTTAATTCCCATGTGATTACTTTGAATATTTATTTATTATATTGAATTATTTATTATTGATCCTATGATGTGATATAGAGAGTATAGTCTCTCCAATTAAAGACATAGAACCTTACTACTAGTCGGTTTCCTATTGCATACGAGGATTCACGTATGTGGTTATGTGGCATTTTAGGCTCAGACTCGGTGGTTTGGGTCGAGATGTTACAATGAACTAGTTTTGTTTTATTAATTAATATTATGCATATATACTAGTTCCAGAACACTAAATAAGTTATAATATAAATTTTATAGTCTATTTTAACCATTATAATGATTTTTTGACCATCCTTTAAGGAGATATTAGAAAACAAAAAATCATCATCCATGAAGGTGGTGAATTGACACCTCCCTGACGATGTTTTCATTTTTAGGACTAAAGGGGGAGAGAAGGGAATTTGTTTTGGATATACCATTAACATAATAAAATTATAATATATATATATATATAGTATAGTGGAGTTATAATATTGATTTGGATAGTGGAGGTGAGATAAGGATAATAAAATAAATGAAATTGAAATAGATTGAGGGAAGGTTTTACCTCTTATGTGTCGTCTACTTGAGAACCTCCTTAATGGACTTGGAAATCGTATTTTGGTCAGTCCAAAAATACCAAAACGTGGGGAAGAGGTCTGGGAGTGTAATAGGGTAGAATATTAGCTTTCTTAAAGTTATACAAGGAGTGAGGAGAATGTGATGGGTGGTATTTATAGTGGGAGGAGAGGTGTGTTTTTATTATTTTATTCAATAGTTTATTATTTCAGCTGAAGACTATCAATAGTGTTGATTATTGTGACTAAATATAGTAACTAGAGCATGTGCGTTTGAGATATTTTCCACTTACATCATCCATGACTCAACCATGACACAAAAATTCATGTATTTGGTTAAAATGTTAAATACCGTAAATTATTTTATTTCACTATTAAAAAAATTCAACTATTTTAGAAAAATCCCAAAAATTCACCATAACCATTTTTTGAAATTTTAAATTAAAAAATGGACTCCATTTTATGAATATAATTTTATAAATATGATAAATTTAATTTTGAATTAAAATCTTCATTTATTTGAAAAATACATATTTTAAATTTATAACTGGTTTTATAACACTTTGAAAAATTAATTAAGGTATCATAAAATTATCTTATAAACATAATTAAACAAAATATTAATTTATGAATCAATTTTATGAAAATAAATTTTCTTTTAAATAATTATATTAATTATAAAATTGTAAATAAACATTAACATTTCACAAAAACACCAATACTTAATTTATCATTTTTAAAACATTTATTTAATTATTCCATGATATAAATATATTATATTTTCATTCATAAGATACCTAATTTTTTTATACTTTCATAGGTGATGTTACTATTCTATTGACCAGATTACTTTTCCTAATGGTCACATTTTTATTCCAACTGTCATATTAATATTGGATAGTATATCATGGTTCGTTTGTGTAACGTAAACTATAGAATAAATTGAATTTATTTAAAAATATATATACCATAAAATATTGGGATGTTATAATGTAGATAATATTGAAGTAGAAATTATGAGTATCTAATATTTTATTGAAGAGAATTATGCTTGTCAAGAAAATATAAGAGAAATGATTGATTTTAAAGTACATCTTTAATAAAAATCAAAGATAATTAATGATATTAATTATCATATTAAAGATTAATTAAGTAAGATTTTTTTTATCAAATAAAATTATGTTTATTTAATAAATAATCTTAATACTGAAATCAAACTTGGAAGAAATATGATGAAATTTAGAAAATAAAACAATGGAGCTTCGAAGTAAAAATCCGAAGAAGGTGAAAAATATGTTGTTAATAACCCAATAATGAAAATGAATACTTTGGTGGACAAAGTGGGATATTATTATCTTGTATAATCATAAAAATATACTACTATTAATACTAAAATAGTAGTTTTAAAAGAAACATATAATAACACAGCTGAAGGAAACAATTTATTGATATTCTTCTTTCTTTATAGATACCATGCTTGCCAATATTGATAATTTAAAGATCTATTCCATAGTGGGTTAACTCTCCTTCCATATAGATAAATTTTTTATAGGAATATAAACTGATACTACCCTAGATATAGTTTCCAAATATATAATCCAACATATTTTGTGGTTAATCGGGATTTCTCTTTGAGTGATATAGTTTCTGATTATATACTTTTTGTAGAAAATGAGGAAATTTTTGTCCCTGAAGTATATTTTTATAATTAGGTAATGAGGAATAGGTCATAGAAAAAAATATATGTTGTTGTCATAAATACCCCTTAGTAGATATGGGTTACAAGGTAGAGTGCCTTTTCTAGATCTTTATAGAACTTAATGCATACGAGTTTGATTACCTGGAAATGTATGAAATTATCTAAGATAATATCAACATCCTATAGAATTTAATGTCCAAAAGATAAAAATGAAGGAAAATCTACAATTTGGACTATTGAATTTTTTAATTAGGATACAAATTAATTGGATTAGATGTGAGAGGAAGAATCTCACCTTGAAGCTTGGGTTTCTGACTAGATAGTTGAGTTCGGGTAACTTGAATTACGGTTAGAGGTTTATTGAGTTTTGTTATGGAGGATAAATCCAAGATTAGGAATATCTTGAAAGTTTTAAAGGATATGACTATATATATAATGAAATTTTATTCATAAATAACATTAAAGAATTCCAAGTTGTAGAATATACAACATAGGGTTGATGCCTCAGACCAATCAATGATTGACATGAATAAATTTACTGAACAACTTCTATTATAGTCATTTAGTGTTTATGGTTATTCCAACCATGTTATAGAATATCTTTTAAATATGGGCTTTGAGGTGCGGGTTCCCCCATTGTTCTCATTTAATCAATAAAACATCCTTTCAAAACAATCTTCCCTTATTGTATGAATTCATAGACTCATATATTTCATGAGAGGGAAGGAGTTAAAGGCATCATGAATTTACTTTGATTATGGGAATGATGAATGAATACATAAAATTTAGGGTATTTGAATCCACTTGAATAATAGGGATATGGTTGGAGGTAAATCATAGCTTAAGAATGCCTGAGTTAAAATGGGAGACGACGAAAGGTGGTAATAATTTGACCATTGGTAATAGATAGACCACCACCACACCATTATATAATAATCCATGTAATTAATAGTAATTTCTTTAGAGGCCATGAAAATTATATTGGAATATACTTAGAATATCATATAAAACTATTCCTTTCACCATATTGATAAGGGTTCATTTAAATAAGTCTATGAACCCATAATTAATTACCATGAAAGAATTGGTTGATGATGGATCGTGCATCAATGACATGAATTAGCTATGTGAATAAGGTATGTTAAAAAATGGTTCAATCACCCTAAAGGATATGTTAGAGTGAATTCAGTATATTATCATGAAAAACTAGTATGACAAGATATCATTTGATATAAATGAATCTAAAGGGTCATCAAAGGTTAAATCTTAAATACAGACTTTGAAGTGATTATGAAAGGAATCCAAATATAAATGGTTGGATTTAATCCCAAAATAAGGTTTATCAATAAATTAAAGTGTCCTAGATGTGTATATTTTCAATCAAGATGATAAGTATTTCATAAGGCCTTTAATGTAGTTTTGACCCATGTATGTGGAGTGATACTGACTTGATTTAACTTTTTCTGAGAAAACTTGGTCCAGTGAGCATAGGTCGGCCTTTTCATAGGGAAAAATATCAATCCCTACAATTTTTTTATTTATTTTCAGTTTAAGATCATTTATTTTGGATAAGTGGTGATTTTTAGTTTTAAGGTCATACAACTCGTACCAAGATAGTTCCCTTAGTTTAAGCTCATATAACTTTGACCAAAGGGAAATATCATTGTTTATGGTCTTAGATATTGATCTAATGATAGTGCCTAAAGTTTAAGTCTATACAAATTAAAATAATAATGATTATTTAAGTTTAAGGTTATACAACTTAGAAAAATGGTGGGTATCCAGTTCAAGGTCAAAGAGAATATACCATAATAGTGTTTGAAATTTAAGTTCATATTACTTTGAACAAAATATTGTCTCTTAATTTAAGGTTGTAGAGGATGAGAAATTTTTTAATGTAGTTTGTGATATTATAATATAGTGCCAATATTTTTGGTAGGGTTTTCCACTTGATGATCATGAAGTTGACATAATGTGAATGAGGAATGAATCTAACACTAGAGTGAATGAAAAATAGGAAAATTTTCATATCAAAGTGGTTCTATGTTTTTCTTAGACCCATGAACCCAATGAGAATGTATTACCGATTTCTAGAACCAAATATTGGTTATATAATATTTATTACTCTTTATCTTTTACACATCAACTTTGGTTTAAGGTACATAATATTCATCCTAATAAAAAACTACTAGAATTTTTCTCAGAAAAACCCTTGTATTTTTTTAGCTTAAAAAATAAATTATAAATGTTTTTTAAGTAAAAATGATATGAAATTTGAAGTATTATTTCTCATACAAAATGTTACATCTCTTAGTTTAAGGCCATATATTTTAGACAAAAATAGTGTTTGAAGTTAATGTTTTTATAACTTGAACCACTATCATTCAATTTTTGGTATTGTGAAATTGTGATTTTTTTCTTTGGGGTTGTTCAAAAAAAATGAAACTTATATGATGTGAATGTAGTAATGAATGAATCTTTGGGAGAATTAAAAGGGCTAGAAAATTAATGGACTAAAACTTACCATAAAGCTTCTTTAACATTTTCCAAGATTCATAGACCTATTGAGAGTGGGTTATATTTTTCTATATATGAATACTTGTTCCATAATCTCTATGATTCTTTTTATTTTCTTACCCAAACTTTTTCCCAAGACACATATTGGTGTGTCTAGAAGGTCATTACTTTACTTTTTATCTGACTACCATTGGTGTGTATGTTCTTAGTATTTTTTTAAAAATTATATAAAGTTTATGGTATTAGTATTATGATTTAAATGAGACTTATAGTTTGATATCATAAAACACTTATCAAAGGGGTGATTCATAGATTAAGGTTTTAAATATTCAACCAAAGTTTCATATATTTTATTCTCTTTTGAAAAAAAAACATGATTTAAAGTGGGAATTTCTTTCACTTTATATGAAATGAAATATAACCTGAAAAGAATAAGGGGTGATTCAAGCATATATGTGAAAAAATATTTCAAATGGGTAGAAAAGATATGGTACAAAACCTAATATCAATTTCAGGCTGAGAAATGAGTCTCGATCTGAATTAGTTGACAATTTTCTCTAAAAACATGAATAATGTACAAGATAATTAAATTTAGAGATATTTAAAATTAATTTGAACATGGGAATTTTGGATAAGAAAAATCATTACTTGATATGTAAAAATTATAGATGATGAAATACTAATTGGTGGAAATAGACTGAATGTTAGAAATATAGAGACCACCAACCCTCTATTAGGAACTAACATATGAATCAAGGATAACAACCTTTTATATAATGAAAATGACATGGGAGGTCACATGGAGACTCGTAGGTAATTATTTCCTTCACCATACTGGGGGGGATTTAATTTAGATGTTTAAATTAACTTGATTTTAATACTTTTGAAAAGTTTATAGTAAACTAAAAATTCAAGACATGAAGTAGGTTACATGATATAGAAAATTTATAAAGCGGTTAGGAATTTTTTGTAGTTATACCATTATGTATTGGGGTAGATTAATTGGGTATAAATGGATTAAGAAATGAATATGATTTAAAAGGAAAAATCCTAATGCAAGAGGAATATAAAATGAACCCAACATAAAATGGAATGGGCCTCTAAGATGAAATGAGGTAGGGTTAATTTATACAAGGATTTTGAATCTGTACAATGAAATCATGTGATACCTTAGTATTGTAGAGCCTTAAATTGATATTAATTGATAAAAGGGCAAACAATGTGGTACCATGAAAAAGTTTAATTCCATATAGGTCTAAAATTGGGGATATAGATGTCACTATATATAATACGAGAATAAAAACCAATACACACACAGTTCCTAAAAGTGTCCCCCACTAAGATAGAGAGAGTATTACCATTGGCCTAAATTATTAGGTTCTAGTATTAATACATATTTGGTGGGAACATGAATCAAGACACAACTAGTTTTTAAGGGGGGTCATAGGATAAGTGAGTCTAAACATTTGTTAATGGAAAATCAGACACCAATAAGACCATCAACTCCCCCTAAATGAATCTTTGTGTAGATCGATCTCTTATATAATAAGGATTTTATAGTTTAAAACACTCTAATTGGTTTAAATTCATAAGAGAAGGATGGATTAACATATAATTTCATTTAATGTGGTGAGTAAATTTATATATTTTAAAGTCACATAATAATGACCCAACCAATTCATTTAGTTTAAGTATAAACAAATTATAACACATAAAAATTCCTAGTACATGTTCATAAATCTTGGACCAAAAGTGTAATAATTTATGATCTTGTAATGTGGATAAATTCCATGTAGTTTAATGTTATATAGTAAGGATAATGAACCATAATGTATAATGGAATGGTAAGGATTCACTTTAATTTTTCCATTGATCCATAGTCCCATTGAGTCTAGATCAAATTTAATTATAGAAAATTGTATATTACTACATGCTTTGTGTTTATTTCATTAATACTATATGTTTTTCCTAATACGTTGATATATTGAGCTCATAATTCAATTACTTGATTTTTTCTCCGGCTTCCCTTTATAGGTTTTCAAGATGAAAAGATTTTTGTCTCTTTCAGCTCTCATTGAATTGGGAACTAAAGGAATAGGGGATTCCTGAAATTCAAGTTAATGTTACAAGGATAATGTATTATTTCATAATTTAAGGTTGTAAATCTTAGACCAAGAAGTCATGAACTTTATGATCTTATTACATAGGTAAATTCCATATAGGAATTTTGTTCAACTAATATTAAAAACTTATTTAATGTGAATGTAGGGAGAAATATTATTCTAATGTGAATGTCTACTCTTTATGGATAATAAGAAAAATGAAAAATAAACCCTTAATGAATTGGTAGAAAATCAACACCATGAATGTGACTCGAGATGAGTTAGTTGAGAGAGAGAGAGAGCATTGATAAACTATACATTGGAAAAATGAATCAAGATATATGTAGTTATAAGAATGTTTAAAACCCATGTGGGTGGCTGGTGAATGAAACCTAACATGAATTGGTGGGGCAAGAAACCATGGTTCTTGAAATGATCTGACAAAAACATTCTAGAATAAAAAATATTGATAGGAATCAACAAGATAATGAAATACTAGAGTGGGATAGGCAATAAAATGAAAGAAAAGTTTTTATCTGGAGTTAATATAGTATATTTATTCATCACTACATATCCATTAGAAATAGAAATCAAGATACACATAGTTATTAATAAATGGAAACCCCTTGATGTAATAGGGATGTGTTTAACGAAACATGGGACTACCATGGTGTGTAACACTAGGTTATAGTGGATGATGGAACACTAGAATGGAATGAAACAATGTAAATATATAATTGTTTTAATTATTGGGTTTCATGAAGAAAATAATGATAGTGGTTCATGAGACAAAATGGAAATTAGGGGATGTAACCATGTAATGGTTTGGATTGGTTTGATCCTCTATAAAGATCATCCACATACATAAAAAGTTTGTGGTTTTGTATTTAATATTCATGCGAGGAGTATAATATGCCACAAAAATTATGGATTTTGGAAGAATACCACTTTATGATACATAAAATTATACATGAAGGATGATATTCTATGTATTTTAGGGTTATACGATAAGGATATCAGGTTATTTAATTTAAATTCATGTGATATGAAATTGATGTCATGTAGGTTATGGTCTTTTGATAAGGTCTTATGAGTCCAATGAAAATTTTCATGCACAATATTTATTAATAAAGATCATATTGGTAAGAGGGGTAATATTCTATCCATTTAGGGTAATTATAGAGTACAATCCATTATATTAGGCCTTATGTATAATGTAAATACTTTTATATCCAAGACATGATTTTATGGATTTTTTATGGGTATCATTAACTTCGTCAAGGATAAAATCATTTCTCCTTGGATGAATAACCAGCGAAATATTTTCATTATGAATTACCTAGTTACATGATTTTGGTTAACCTAAAGCTTATAAAAGGCCTAAAATCTCTTTTTATCAAGGTTTTATAGATTTTCAAGTAAAACTTTTAACTATTAATCATTAATCAATTGGTCATAAATGACCATATTCTATGAGGTTAATTAGAACTTGATGGGTAGTACCACTTTATTTTTTTACACCATATAATACAAAGTCGCCTATTTTGGGGTATTATAGTGTTATGATATTCCCACAATGTAAAAAATATATTTTCAAGACACATACACTTGTATTTATACACCATCATTTATATGATATTAAATTGGGTCTTATTAAAGGAATATTTATATAAATTATCTATCACATGATAGTGGAAAGTCTAGTTAGACAAGATCTAATAATTCATATAAAGCTTCTTCAACTCATATACATATACATTTGTGCTAGTATCTATAAAGGTAGTATGTGGACCAAAAAATTTACTGATGATATTATTTTTGATGAATATGACTAAAATATGAATTTTGACCAATTTTAGGCATATTACTACAACCCATTTTGAGTAGAAGTCAATGGAAATGAGTATGAACATAAATTATTTAATAGTCATTGGAGGGTATAGACCCATGTCAACTATCCCCATATTATAAATGTCTTGTAAAATATCATATCATATAGACACTTTAAGGGTTGATATATGAATCATGAATATATTTAGAACCAATAAAATTTATTTATGAACTCAATTTGGTCATGCATTATATGTCTTTTCCTCTATCAATTAACTTCAGGATGATGCCATAAAAACATTTCTTGTAAAGTTTTTTGACTGAATTAGAGCCATATCAAAGGATGAATATTGATATTTAAAAATATTCCACCTATCATAAAGTTATTATGGAATGGTTTTATTTTAGAGAAAGACTAATATTGGTTACATCCATATGACCATTTTTTAACTCATGAGGACCAAGACTCTACCTAGGGGAGGGTGATGAAAATATAAACCATTTAATCTATATCCTTATTTATGAAAGGGGACACAACTAATTAATTTATAACATAAATGATCATTTCATCATGATTTGGGTTATATAGAGTGACAACTAGTTTGGTCAGTCCATATAATTAGAAATTAGGTAGTCAAAAGATACAGTATTGAACTGACTTAGTGGGAAATCATACCATCAAATCTAGAGTATTGTAGAATAAAGAAATTATTTTTTTTCCAATTAGTGTATTATCCAATGATTTATTTTTTAACCAACTTCATGATGGATTTTATGTTAAGTCAAGAAATAATTATTTAAAGGGAAAAATATCCTATGATGAGATCCCAATATTTTACTTCATTATTAGTGTCATATTCAAAGATAAGGAACAAATATGGTAAGAGAGACTTTATAGGGGAAATGAAAATGAATCCTTGGATAAACCTATTGAATTTAAGGTTCACCATTCCATTATTGGTTATACTTTAGGATGAATTATTAGAGTATATTTACTAGGTTAGATAGGTGTTATTCACAGATAAAACCTCCTCACTTTAAAGAATCATATCCAAGGGAAATTTATTTAGATATGGACGATCTAATAGAAAGTTTACTATTTCATATCCTTTGATTTACTTATAAGAGATGAATCAGATATTGAACTTCTTGTGGATCACAATCCTTCTCTCAAACTAGCTAGTAAACATGGGTAATTGAGAATGAAATTTAATGGATAAAATAATAAGACAATATAGACTTCCGGTTTCTTTTAGTTGTGCCACAACATTTTCATTTAAAATATTAGAGTGATACAATTTTTCTCAATTGGAATATATAATGTCTTAGCCTCCAATATTTTTTGGATGAGATAATACATACTATTTTCCCTACCCTCAACATTTTTCTAGGTAAATATAGAACTAAGGGATTGTTCTAAGGTGGCCATATATAGGATATTATTCTTCCTTTCATGAGTTACATCAATACCAAAGGATGAAAAATGTATTGTTTGAGTCTTTTGAGTGCACTATATAAATAATCATACAACTAATAAGTTGTAACTTCCTTTACTAACATCTTGAAGGGTATAAACTTGTTAGATATTTTTGTGGTGAATCACTTGATATTGGTTACTCATCATTTTATTTCCATCATCTCTTAAAGGATTCAAGGAGGGGAAATGTGAAGGATTGATTTGGTCTTTCAGGGTTAATATTGATGTCATGAAAGCAGAAAAAATCCATGGAATTTACAAGAAGTGAATGCAACCACGATTTTCAATGAATTAATCTTCAGGATTTGTTTTCAAAACCTAGAAAAAATATTCTTAAAGGTCAGTAAAGTGGTTGAAACATTGACATTATTTTACTACCATGTCATCCACATAGAATCAATAAATCTTTTGTAGGTGGGGTATGAATATATGGTGCATCAACCATTAGTTGGTTGATCCAAAATTATTTAATCCAAATCACATAACCTAGTATAAATACACTACTTAGGGTTCCATAAAATCCATGGAAAACTTATCTTTTATAAGGACCAAATCCTTATTCAATCCTTAATTTTAGTTTTAAATAAGAATTAATTTTTCTACATTCTCATAGATATTTTATGGTTTATAGTTCTACAGAAATATTTCATCAATATTATATAACAAACCCATACATTACAAGTTTGAATATTCCTCTTATTATCAATTTTCCCCATAATAAAATATATTTAAAATTAAACACATGTTCTTTTCATGAAAAATATTTATGATTTTAAACTTGACTTCTTATTTGTCACTAATCATCCTTAAAACCTATGAAAAAATATTTAATAACTTGGAATGATCACAAAAATATTAGCTAGGGATATAAAAAAGAATAAATAAACCCAATATTACATTATAAAACAATTATATCATAAAATATAGCTTTCCTTTGACACAATAAACTTTGATATTGAATAATCATTTACTTACACATGAAATTAGCTTTATTTCCCAAAGTTTTCTCCAAAAATATTTATAAGAAAACATAATGGAAAAATAATAATCATGAGTGTTTCTTAAAAAACATGATAACCCATTAAAAACATTTTCTTAAAAACATACCTTTTTACCCTAAAAGGGAATAATCATTCCTTTAAAATAAAATATCATTATATTATCTTTCAAAATCAAAATCTTTCCAAGAAAACTGACTAGAATGAATAGAAAATTCATATTTGTTTCTTTGTATTTAATATTTATAGAACCCTTATAATACCCCTCATGAAAAACCTTAAAGTAGAATAACCAATATAATAAAATTTGAACATAATTCTCTAGAGAAAATAATCATTACCTAATGCATTGGAGAGTTATATCGGGTTCACCCATCATTCTGAGCAATATCAAGGTCATTCATCAGCATAAAAAATTTACAAGGACTATAACATGCCTAAAATAGATAAAATCTTGAATTTCAATCATCAAACTCATACAAATATATTTTTTGATCCTATAAGTAAAACATTTATAAATATTAATGCATCCCTTTCCTTTTGAAGCCAATTTTCAAAAATAACTTCCTAGAAAAATGGAAGGAGTGTTTTAATTAAAGAAATCATGGAAGATTATAAAGAAATAAAAATTTAAAATAATAGTTATGATGTAAATAAATACCTTTGATGTCGTATATGTTAAAATAGAATATTCCTTTTTTTATAAACAAAGTCAATACATTTTATATAAAATATATAAAAAATCCATTTTGAAATTCTTTGTTATAAAATAAGAAGACACATAAAATTAAATTTATAATTAATTTATTCACATATAAATATATACATAAAATAATTTTAAGAATATATACATGGAATAAAAGGATTTACAAAATAAACATTTTAAAATGATGTTTTAAGATAAATTGTCCCTTACCTCGAGTCCGACTCATCACATAAATTTTTTATCTTCCAGAATAATAAACATAAATTAATTATTTACTTTCGTAAAACCATTTTTAAAATTAATTAATTATTTTATTTTATTTTTACTAATTTATATACAATTACCTAAAAAATTAAGTTCACGACAAATGTTTTGACAATATTCTGCTTATATGCCAAAAATGACTTTGGTAAGATTACTATAGTCAAATTTTTACTTATTAAATCTTATATAGAATAATAAAAAATAAATAATTATCATTTATATACATTAATAAAACTTTTAAAATAATTCATGAATTATGTTTATGAAAAATGAACTATCTTACAATCATGGAGACGACATGTCGTGTGTACACATGAGCAACATTTCTATTTTTCAAAGAACATGATGGAAATAAGGTAAATATTATTTTATATTTATAAATTATTCATTATATAATGAATATAATATTATTTAATTAAATACACTTATATATAGTATCCATGTGATGTGATCATGAAAAAAAAATCCATTACTTCATGGAGGCGATAATCCACATGTACACAAAAATGATGATATCATTTTTTAATGGATGGAAATATGAGAAGGTATATGATATATTATCTTAAAATTATGAAAACTATGTCATGAATATAATATATATAATCCATCATAATAAAAATCCATGAGAGGTGGTTATGAAAATTTTTTTACATTTGTTCATGAGGGGTAGTCTGTTATACACATGAATAATGGTTTCATTTCCAATTTGATGGAAGAATAAGATGGATATCAGTAATTACATTAAAATAACAACATATATGTATATTTAAGAAAATTATGTTAATATTTTATAATTTTTATTAATATTTTAAGGAGGTATAAAAATAAATAAAATGAAAATTCTCGATTAAGAAAAATTCCTCGTCTTTGGACAACCTCTTTGGTTTATACCTAAAGTCTTACAAGGATAATTTTTTTGATAAAAATGGTGCCTCTAAGATGTGATAAATGATGAAAGGTAAGGATTTGGGTAGTTATTATTTTAAAATTCTTTTTAAATGTGGATATAAGTGGAGAGGGGGTGTCCTTTCATAAGTGGGGGAGATGACACACTTAGAAAATTCAAAATGATTAAAATATATTAATGTATTACTTAAAAAAATGGCTCCAAAATGGATCATATCTAAATATTAGATGAAATATGGTCTAAATATGTCCATAAAATAGAATTTTTAAAAGTATCTAGTTCATTTTAATCCTTATCACTTAAATTTAACCCCCCAATAAATCTATTTAAACCTTAATCACGTTAAAATATTTTACTATTTTTACTATTCATTATGAAAAAATTCAAGTTTAACTTATTAAATAATATTAATTATTAATATTAAAAATATATTATCCATTTTATAAAATTAAATTCACCTAAATATTGGATTTTAATTTAAAATTAAACATAAAAAACGCGATAAAAAGCTGTTTCCCAGAAAAAATGTCTTTTTTATGTATAGAATGCTTTTTTACCAAAATCAACTATGAAATTCACTAAAAATCCACAATTTGATTATTAATAATATAAATGAACTTATTTTACTTTGAAACCATTTTAAAACAAAAATAATTTTTTTAAATTCTTTTAATGAAAAGACAGTTTTCAATAAAAATTAATATTTTTCATTATTAATCGAAAAATCAAACTTTTCAGAAAATTATATAAAAATCACACTAAGAAAATTTTGACACGATGAATTTAAAAATTTTATCATTTTCTTAAAATTTAAATTTTAAAATTTAGAAATTAGGATTTTAAATAAAACCATATAATACATAAAAATTAGATTAACAAGCATACACCTATTTCATTTTTGATTCAAAAATTACATAATATTATTATAGTGAATATAAATCTAAAAAATATAATTAATGAATATTTATAAGGTATGAAATTGATTTATTATTAACATTACCTGGTTTGTTACATTCTTCCCCCATTTTTAAAATTTCATCCTCATAATTTTATTCATTACTTAAACAAGTGGGGATAGTTTTCCTTTATATCATTTTTAGATTCCCATGTTCAATCATATGGTTTTTACACAAAATCTTAAATTAGTAAATCACCTTATTATATAATACCTACTCTGTATGGTCAATAATATTTATAGAATTTTTCTTATATGAAAGTTTCTCTTCCAACTTTACTACTTTATGACTCAAAACATGAGGTGAATAACACACATTTTCTTTTAACAATAAAACATGAAATAAATCATGTATTTGGGAAAAACTTGTAGGGAAGACCACTTGATAGAAAAATAATCCAAATTTATCTATAATTTTATATGGTATAATAAACTAGGGACTTATCTTTTCCTTTTTACCAAAACAAAAACACTTTTACATGGATACAATTTAAGAAAAACATGATTCCTTACCTCAAATGAAATATCTTTCCTCTGATTATATGTATTAATTTTCTACATACTCTGATCCATCCTCATATGTTATTCAATAACATCTACCTTCTCAACCATTTATTCTACAAATTATGGTTCTAATAAATTTCTTTTACTAATTATATACCAACAAGATATACTCTGATATTGCTTTCTATTTAAATCCTCAAAAGGTTCCATATATATATATTAGAATAAAAACTATTATTATAATAAAATTAAACTAATTTAATACGTTGATTCCCAAAGACATAATAATACATTGAAAAATCTCAAATCATATCTTAAAATTTATGAAATGTTCTCTTTATCTATTCGTTGGATTAGGGATGAAAATATTTACTAAAATTTAATTCATTACCCAATTAATTTTGAAGTCTTTTCCAAAAATTCAAGGTAAATCTATGATCCCAATCTGATACAATTGAGAGATAAAATCCATGTAACCTGAATATCTCCTTGAGACACCATCAAGAAATATGATATAAAGATATTGTATCCCTAATATGGAGGAAATTAAAACATTTAATTAAATTACAAACAATAACCCATATAACATTATTAACATGAGATATATTTTGTAATAAAACCATGAAATAAATGGATATATATTCCAATTTCAACTCTAGAATTGGAAAAATTTGATGCATCCACTTCAATAATTGCCATATTTTTTTAACCTATTGATAAATCAAACATTTAATGGTAGATTATATAATATATCTTTTCATTCCATCCCACTAGAAAATTTTCCAAAGGTATCTATAAATCTTAGTGATTCCAGGATAAATAAAAAATGTATAGTTATGAGCTTCGCTCAATAATTATTTATTTAACAAGAAATCAATTTTCATACAGAACCTATTTCCAAAAGTTCTACTTGATCCATTTTATAAGGAATTTTTAATATTGTATTAGAATCAGAAACTAACTCAATAGAAAATTCAATCTCCCAATAAAGTATAATACCAGGAAAATTATCAAAAACTATAACCATATATTCATTTACCATAAGAACATCACTAATTTTAACAGTATCCTTCTTCACTATAATATCTATAAGATAATGTTAATTTATATATTTTAATAGTTTCATAGATTCTTAATATGATATTAAATATATGAATTAATTTTTTTATAAAAACTAAAACCCATTCTGAAAAACAACTTCCTTAGATATATAATCTATCTTATAATGGGAAATAAAAATCTATTCCATTCCTAGGATAACATAAAACTCTAGAGGGAGAAAGACAATAGGGTTTATAGGTAAACCCATTCCCTAGACAAAAACAAGAAGATTATTGTAATTTCTTTTTCCCTAATTCTAACCCATCTATTTTTACTAAAATTTATAGCTTTATTTATTGAGATTAAATTTCTAATTTACAAGAAAATTTCTTTGAAATGAAATATGAATAGACCCTGAATCAAAAAAGAAATTTTCACAATTAGAATAAAAAAGCAATGTACCTGACACCTCATTTTTATATGGTCCAACATCTTCAAAAATAGTCACAAAAAATTTAGCAAAAAATTTCTTATTGTGATCTTGATGACATTCATTCTTTATTCCTATCTTGAGACAAGTAGTTTCATAATGAAACATTTTATTATAATTAAAACATATTACTCCTAAACATTCGTTATTTGTCTGATAATTACCATGATCCTTTTATTTGGAGTCAAGAGAAAAATGTAAAAGCTTACAAAAGAATAAAAACATCATATATTTTATAAGAAAATCTCTAGGGTGATTTTTACCACACTTATCACAAGATGGAAAGTTGATTTTTTACCTTTAGTTTTCCTAGATTAATTCTTCCCATTTTCTTAACACATGGATAATATTTTTTACTTGTTTTTTAAGACTCATAATAATTGGAAAAAATAAATTTCTACCTTCCTGGAACATCAAAAAAGTTTCTCATAACTTTTAAATTCATGAAGATCCAATGCCTTTTGATATCTTGGATTTAATCCTGAGTAAAACCGGTTAATTTTACTATCAATATATTGTATACATTTTATCACATACTTTTCCAAAAGGGTGAAGTTCTTTTCATAATAATTTACTGAATCTTCAAACTTCTACCTTAATTCCACGAATTTCTTTTCTATCCTTAGTTGTATATCCATAAGAAAATATCTCTGAAGAAAAATATTCTAAAATTCAACCCATTCTGAGGCATTAATATCTTCTTTTTTGTTGATATTATTAACCATTTAATCCACTTAAAAATAGTAAATATAAAGAGTTAACTATTTATTTTATAAAAACCCATGAATTTAAATATCTTCTCCAAGGATTTAACCCATTCTTTAGCTACAACATGGTCAGATGATCTACTGAATACTGAAAGGTGTAGTTTCATAAAATGGTCCACTATAGACATGTTTATCTAAGGTTAATGAGGCTAATCTTTTACATGGATACCACCACTATTTATACATTGTTTCAATTTAGACTTAATAGCAACAAATTTATCTATTACAATTCCAACCATTACAAATTTAGATAGATATTATACTCTTGGTACCTTCTAACTTTAGATTATTTATTTCATTTTAGAAAATCAATCTGAAAAGATATATTTTAGATGAAGAAATATGGAAATATTCAAATAATATATCATGATAAATATAAATTATAATATCTTAAGTGTAATTATATTATTTTAACCTCTAATATTATCTAAACCTTTCCTCTAATACAAACTATATGAACCCGATCCTTATTCAATCCACAATTTAATTTTTAAAAAAGAATTCATTTTATTTCATTCCTGAATATATTTTCAAGTTTATAGTTTTTTAGAATTAGTTCATTATTATTACATAAAAAACCCATACATTACAAGTTGGACACTTCCACTTAGTATCTATTTTTAGCATAACAAAAAAATTTTAAAATGAAAAATATTTTCTTTTCATGAAAAATATTAACGGTTTTCAACTTTACATATATTTTATTATTCCTAATCCTTAAAAACTATAAAAAACATTTGAAAATGTGTGGTGATAAAAAAATCTCAGTAAAGGACATAAAAAAGAAAAAAGAGACCTACTAGTCCATTCTTTAACTATCATATCATAAAATAGAGTGTGTTTTTAATATAATAATCTTTAATCTCTAATAATAATTTACTTACATAAGAAATTAGATTTATTGACGAATGTTTTTTATAGAACACTTTATAAGAAAACATAATGAAAAATCATAATATTGATGGATTTTTGGAAAAAATGATAACCCGTGATTTTTTTCTTAAAAACTCATTTTTAACCTAAAAGGGAATAATTATTCCTTTAAAACAAAATATCATTATATTACCTTTTGAAATCAAATGATTTACCTAAAACCTCATTACAAAGAATATAACCTTCATGTATTTTCCGTGGGAAATCATGTTCATAGAACCCTTACAAGTGGAATAACCAATATGGTTAACTTCCAACATAATTATTTAGAGAAAATAATCATTACCCAATGAATTAGAGAGCTATATTGGGATAAAAAATCTTCCTGAGAAATATTGGAGATAATAATTATCATAAAAACTAACCAAGGAACATAACATGCATCAAAACACATAAAATATTTCATTTCCATAATCAAAATCATTAAAATATCATTTTGAACCCAAATTTTCATTTGAATATTGATATATCCCTTTACTTTAAAACCTAATTTTAAAAACTAAAATTTCAAGAAAAAAGGGAAGGATGAATTTTATTTTAATGTGGTGGAGTTAAAATATATTGATTCCATATACATTAAAATTGAACATTATTTTTTTCTATTTTATAAAGAAAGTCAAAATGTTTTGTATAAAATATCTAAAAAATGTAATTTTTTAAAACATTTAAAATAAATTAAAAAGGGACATAAAACGTCATTTATAATTAATTTATATCTATATTAATATAAATTCAAAATAATTTTTAGAATATAGACATGGAATAAAAATATTTAGAGAATAAATATTTTAAAGTGAGTTTTTAAGGTAAAGTGTTCCTTACCTCGAGTCTAAATCATCACATATGCTCATTATCTTCTTAAATAACATACTTATGATAATTAGTTAATTTATTCAAAAAAAATTCAATTTTATCTTTCTTATTTTTAGTTATTACTTATGTTATAGACAATTACTTATTCAATTAAGGTCATGTTAGATGTTTTGATGATATTCAAATCATATGTCCAAAATGAATTTGGTAAGTTGACTGTGTTTAAAGAGGTTATTATGAAATCATCTAAAAAATAATAATCATTGAATAATTATACTTTTTATAAATTAATTAAACATTTAAAACTAAACATTAATGTTTATTATGAAAAATGAACTATGTTACGATCATGGAGAAGATAGACTGTACATACACATGAGTAACATTTCCATTATTCAAAAAACATGATGGAAAAAGGTGAATAATAAATTTTATTTATATAATTATAATTATATATATCATATCATATTATTTATTTATATAAGCTTATATATATCATCCATGTGATGTGGGCATGATAAACGAATCACATTGCTTTGTGGAGATGATAATCCACACATACACACAAATAACGTTATCAATTTTTAATGAATGGACAAATAAAAAAAATAGATGATATATCATCTTTCAATAATGATAAATATATAATTAATATCATAAATATATACATTAAATCCATAATTATAACCATTTGTGAGAGGTGGTGATGGAAAATGAATTACATTGGTTCGTGGGGTGGTTATCCTCCACAAACTCGAACAATGGTTTCATTTCCCATTTGATAGAATAAGGATATGGATATATGTTATTAAATTAAAATAAAAACATCTCAGTATATGTAATATATTGGTGTTATTATTTCTACATATCTTAATAATACTATATGTAGTTAAAAGATGAAATTAAATGAAAATTATCTGTTAAGAACTATACCTCTTCTTGAGGCAACCTATTATGGTTTATACCCAAAGACTTAATAGTTTTATTTTATGATAAAACGAGGTCCTATATGATGCATGGAGGGATGTAATTAATGAATTTAGCTATTTATTTTTCCAAAAAAATAATTTTCAAGTTTGTAGAAAAAGGTAGAGGGTGTTTCCTTTTATAAGCGAGGGAGATGACACACTTAGAAATTTTAAAAAGATTAAAGTATATTAATGTATTTCTCAAGAAAAATGGTTCCAAAATGAACTAATTTTTATATAATATTATATTTGGTAATAAATTACAATAAAATATAATTAATCAAGTTAATGGTCATTTAAAACCTTATCACTTAAGTTTAACCCTCGATAAACCAGTTTTAACCTTAACCATGGTAACATAATTTCATTGTTCTTACTATTAATTATGTATAAAAATTAAGTTAAAATTATTACATAATATTAATTATTATTATTCCAAATAGATAATTTATTTTATTAAATTAAATTTACATAAGTGGAAGAATTTAATTTAAAATGAAACCAATAAAATGCAATGAAAAACAGTTTTTTAGAAAACATGACATCATAATTATGAAATGTTTTTATTACAAAATAAAGTATAAAATTAATAAAAAATACAAGAATTGGAATATTAATAATTTAAATAAAGTAAATAATCTTTAAAAACATTTTAAAACAAAATTTAACTTTTTAAATTCTTGAAATGAAAATAATTGTTTCAATAAAAATCAGTATTTTTAATATTCATCAAAAATTAAAATTTTTAGAAAATTATGTAAAAACCTCCCTAAGATAATTTTGATAGTTTAATTTAAAAAAAATATTTTTCAAATTAAAATTCTAAAATTTTGAAATCAATTTTTTAAATAAAACCATTTAACAAATAAAAAATAGAAGTTATTAAAATATTTTCTTTTTTTTTGATAGAAAATTAATTTATATTATTATAGTGATTATTACTCAATAAAATACAATTAATGAATATTTATAAGACATGAAATTTATTTAATATTAGCATTAACTGGTTTATTACGTATTTATGGTCTATTTGAATTTGTTTGTATCATAAATACTAATTTACAATGAAGAGGTCTTGAAAACTAACCATCATATCAAGTTGTAGCTTCATTATTGGGATTATAAAGTTATCCTTTAGAAAATAATGATACGGAAATAGAAGTTAATATAGACTCTAATCTTTATTTTTTTATTCTTGATGAGAATGATATTTGACAACCACATATGGTAATTAACTTCTTGAATGAAATAACCTCTTGTTAACTTATCCACTTTGGTAGCTACTATGGAACTTTGGGTTGGATGGATCCTCTTGAGGGGTTTTTTATAAATATGATGGTTTTCTGGAGGAAACAATTTATGGATGGTAACTTGGAGGTCCAACCTTATAATTTAGTGTATTTACAGGTGGAAACACCCTCATTTTTTATGAGAAACATAATATATTTATCCTCTTAATTTTGATGAATAACCACTATGATTAATTTTAGACACAAATATTCTTCATTGAATATGGTGACCTAATTCATATAATCAATTAAGTTTAAAATTAAATATTCCATGTAAGGTGGGGAATCTCCAATTACCTCCTTTTTAAGGATGAAAGGACTAAAGGATTGATAACTATCTTCATCCCTGACTGGATGCATTGGGTCTTCACTTTCTTCATTGGGGGAATAATTTTAGGAAATATATGATTAATATCTAGGATCCAATGAAACTATAATTATGTATATATATATTCTTAATCCTTGAATCTTTTCCTTTTTGTTTTCTTTTGTATCATGAATTTTTTTAGTTGGGTTGACTAAGAATCAGTCAGACCCTTATTTTAGTATACATGAACCAAGTTAGGTTCAATGCACATAGTTTCAATTGAGTGAGTATTATTTACTATATTGTATGGGGTAGCTCAAAAGATGAATTCACTTATGATTTTTAAGAGATTACACTTCTTGGGGGTCCTTTATCTTGTCTAGGAGGACAATATGATTCCTTATATATCGATTTTTTACCTTAATGAAATGGATATGTAGAAAAAAATCTCATTCATATCATTTTATTAGCTAGAGGGGTATAGTGACCCATAATTTTCATTCATATATATTACATATTATTAGATTAATATTCATTATATAACATAATTACCCATTCCATAATTGTATAATTAAAGTTCCTTTGGAAACATGGATACATAAAAAAATTATTTATAAGAGATCTACATTATCTCCCACTAATTTATTCACAACTATCACCATTTTAAGACATATCATAAATAAAAACTTTCTTCATAATATGGTCAATGAAAACATAAGAAATGGTGAGATTATATGATTATAAATGGTAAATAAGGTAGATATCATTGATCACTTAATCATAACATGAGCATAATGGTATTCATAAATGAATATGACATTTGAAAAACATAAACTACATATCATTGATCACAATATTGAGTCATGGAATAAATCATAATAGTTCATAAGATATGTATCATGAATGAATCAAAGATCATTATGAATGAGAACATAAAATTGGAACAATTCATAAGTTTTGGTCATACACATAAGCATATAAAACCATTTTATTAGTAAAAAAAGATCATTTCCAATACTATCACTATGTATTGGGTTTACTCCCCATTCCATCCTATTAGTAAAGGCTCACTCCAAATAATATCTTAGTGGATAGAGTACCTTAATAAACATGGTTTACTCTATATTATAGCATTGACTATCTCATGAGATATCCATATTTACCCAATGAATTATAAGGATATATATTTATAGGTCCACCTTTAACATAATAGAAATCATATATTTATGTGTTCTATAAGATCATAAAACATTAATCATACCATAACCCATGAAAAGGAAATGTGTTTCATAAAATTTTCATCATTTCACTATAGCATAATCCATGAAAAAGAAATGATTTTCATTATGTTTCCATCATAAATTAAATATCCTATGGGAAAAAAGGGTTTTATAGAATCATTATTAAATAATAATTATCATAATCCTTCCTAATAATGAAATTTTATGGTATTATTGGATCATAACCCAAGTAAATCATAATTAATGTAAAAGGATTTCAAATTCGATGAAAATTCCTTTAAAATACATCTGGAATATTTCTTGAGTAAAATAACCTTTTCATTTTGAAGTAATTTATTTTAAATATAAAATTTATATAAATAATAAGGAAAAAATATTATTTGAAAATAAACTTGGGAACTTATAATGTATGATTAAAATAATTGAGTGTTCATGATAGAGGGAAATTCTATTTATTCCATGTATTTGAAAATAAGTATTTCTTCCTCATTTTTGGTAAAAATTAAAAAGCATCAAATTTTGAAAATAAAAATAATATCCCTTTTAAGAAACTCATAAAAAGTCAAAATGGGTATAAACTACTTTAACAAATCATTTGAGAAAATTTAAATCATTTTTGAAGATATTTTTATAAAATATGGAGATGGAAGTAATAATATTTTTGACTATAGAGAGAAATAAAGTCAGTTTTTCTTAAAAATATTCTTTTGGTATCTTGAGTTATTAATGAGATGAAAATTAATAGAAAATATGTAATCTATAGAAATAAATAGAGTATTTAAAAATTAATATTTTTTTGAGATAATTCATAAAATTTCATCATAAGAAAATAAAGAATAAACAAAACTACTAAACAATGGTATTTTAACATTAATACCTTTCTATTATGGTAACTTTTGAATCAAAATCAAAATGGAATAATAAATTAAAATGAAACATTAAATATCCTGAAAATAAGGATATTTTTAATATAAAATTTAAAAGTTTCTATATGTTCGCCTCATGAAAGAATACAGGTTCCTAACATAAAATATTTCAAAAATAAGACAATTTGAAATGATAAACCCTTACCTCAAGTTTGACTTGATTTAAAGGCACTATAAACTACTGAATATTAAATTTAAATTTAAATTTAAATTTATTATTATCATATAATATAATAATTTAAATAATTATAATATCAAATAAAATACACTTATAACATTTTAACACTTATTTATTAATAATTCCTTATTAAAATCATGTTTTTCTAGTGTTAACTATTTCATTTTTCATGAGACTTTCGGTTTAGTAGTTATGATCCTTATACTTTAATCATGGTTAAATCACCTAAATAATATTAAAAATTTATAAGTATCATATATATATATATATATGGATTCATCCATAAAACATAGAGATTGAAAAATGAATCACACTATTCATGGAGACGGTACGTCATACGTACGTATGAACACTGTTTTTAATTTTCGATGGATCGAAATAAATAAAAGTACATAATAATTAAAATTTTAAAAATAATTATTATATCATATATATAATATATATTCATTAAATATATCCTTATTATCATTCATGTAAAAAATGAAAAATGAATCACATCTCTTCATGGTGGTGGTAGTCCACACGTACGCACAAGTGGAGTTATCATTTTCCAATAGATTTGAAGGTTCTAGGATAGATATTATATTAAAATTATGCAAGACTAATAATTTTATAAATATAATATATAAAAATTAAACCAATCATAATAACCATCCATGAAAGATGATGATGGAAAACAAATTGTATAGCTACATGGAGATGGTAAGCCGTACATACGCATGAGTGATACTTTCACTTCCCATGTGATAGAAAAGAAGAGGAATAAAGTTAGATTCATAATCATAATATAATTTAAGTATATTTAAGATATTTAATTTATTATTTTATAAATAATATAATATATTTATCTTATTTATAATAAAAAAATATAATGTGATCGGGTAAGATGATTACCTATTCTTTGGTTGGCCTCCTTTAGATCTATTATCAATGACCCTTGGAATGGTCTTTTAAGAATACCAAAACATTTATTTTGTTTCTAGAAAATTTAATAAGATAATTTTTCAGTATTTTTTAATCTATGAGTATCAAAGTGCTGCAATGAATATAAATTTGGGGTTCCCTTTTATAAGTTATAGGAGGGGATACTCTTGGAATCACATAAAAGAAAAAAATATAATAAATTCATTATCAATAAAAATGTATCAAAATGGAATGATCATAAAATATAAGGTAGTTTTTATTTAAAAACCATGAAAAAATAACCTTTGGATAGGTTTAAGAGGGGTTTTAAACCTTATCTTTTACTTTTACCCCTAAGTTAACCAATTTTAACCTTAACCACGATAAATACTTTTTTCACTCTTAAAGGGTTATAATTTTACTTATAAAGAAAAAATTTGATCATAAATGAAAAAGTGATGATATTTTTGACAATTTATCATCCTAATTGTACTATTTCATATGTTTTATGATTTTTAAATAATTTAATAAAATATTATTTTTTATAAAATATTATTAATTTCAATTTTGACAATATTTACATAATTTGACTTTGAAACATTACAATGATTTAATTCAAATAAAAACATTTAAAACATATCTATTATGTTATATTTATCTATTATATTATTTAGAAAATATAAATCACCAAAAAATATTACTTTTAGAGTTTTTAAAATAATTTAATTGATTTTTATAATTTTTCACAAATACAGTGTTAGTGTTGCATAAGAATTTAGGGTAATAATTTCATCACTAAAAATTAAAAATAAATTAAAATGATAAAAAAATTAATATATATGTTCAATAAAAAATTTTAATTAAACTTATCTTTTTTTATCCTTATGTGAAAATTTTAGAGAAATTATTGTCAATAGAGTGGCATTTTGGAATTTTGTTTACTTAAAATAATATAAAAGTCACTATCAAGGGAAAATGGCACTAAAATTATATACATTCATATTTTGGATGATTATGGTCTAATATATACAATAAAATTAAATAAAATCAATAGCTGGGTTAATTTTTAGATCTTATACCATGGTTTTAACCCTAATTAACACCTTTTACCCTTACTGTGGTAATAATAATTTACTATGTTAACTATTCATAATGAAAAAAATAAAAGAGAAATTTTTACCAAATTTTTACCTTCTAATTAAAAATATTTAATCTATTTTTCATTATTTAATTTCTATAAGTTGAGTAAATTAATTTAATATAAAAATGTAAAATGTAATAATTTTTTTTTTTCAGAAAAAATTCTTTTAAGTATAAACATGTTTTTATAGGAAATTAAACTATAAAATTAATTACAAGAAAATAAATTATATTATTAATAATATAAGAGAAATAATTTTAACTTGAATCCTTTTACAAAATGGTATTTTTTAAATTCTAGAAACAAAAAATACAATTTCAAATAAAAACAATATTATTTATTTATTTATTAAAAAAGTAGACTTTTCAGAAAATTCTCAAAATTTGACTCCAACATAATTTTGGAATTTTTTTTCCAAAATTTATTTTAATTTTATAAAATAAATTATATTAACGTTTGAAAAATTAACAATATTATTTTCTTAGAAAAAATAATAAAAATAATTTTTGAGGAAAATATATTTTCAAAGAATAAAACATTGTTACAAAACATTGAGTGATTATTTTTGAGGAATTAATCAATATATTTATATTGAGAAGTTAATTTATATAAATTTAATAATGTGGTTAATCCTATTCATACCTTCCAATTCAATCAACTATGTTATAGCAATTATAAAGTAATAATATTTCATAGTTCATTTAAGCTCGATGTTATATGTTATATATGCTATAAAACATAATGTTCTTTTAAAATATTGGAGTGTTATATTATAACCACTTTAATAAATTTAATCCTTGAAATTTGAAATTTTTTTAGGTATTAAAGGGTTTATATTTTAAAATTTATTTTTTGAAAATCCACATCATAAAAACCATTAATAAAACATCCTCTTAAAAAGAGGGAAAGGGAAATAAGAAGGTTATATAAAATAAAAAATAACTAGTTTTCAAAATGAGAGAAAATTATTGGGTAGTGAAAATATGGACATGGAGAAGAAATATAATAACTAAAAATTATAGAGAGTGATATAGAGAATTAATCAAAAGAAAGTGAATGATCATGAGAAAGTTAACAACCACAAAACCATAAATCAAATAGGAGTTAAAATGACAATCGATTCATCAGAAATGATCACAATAAGATAATTTTTTTTGTTTCAATATTCTTTTCCTATAGTTTAATGATTTATTTACCATATATACTAATAACATAAGGAAATATAATTACTTTACAAGTATAATTTCACTCTTTAATCAATTTCCACCACAATCTCATCTTTTCACGAAATGTTGAGTATTCAAGATTATTTTTTCTTGCTTGAAGCACTAAAATAAACATATAATAGATCATATAATCCTCAAAAGAATAAAAATATGTTCCTAATAACATGAAACATTAAAAAATACCATAATCATTATCATAAGGTAAAATAATATCTAAAATGTATAAAACTTTATGTGAAGAATTAATACATTTAATACAAAATTTCAATAATAACACCAAAGGTTCAACATAACTCATTACACTAATAAACAACACTACATCCCAAATTACCTAAATAACCTCAACATTAAATCATGTTTTAAATTAAAAGGTGATCTCATACCTTTCAACTTATATCCTCAAAACTTTTTTTGCATTCTTCATAAGTAATCTTTTTTGTTAAAACTCATATTAAACATAAGGGTTACATGTGACTTAAACTAATAAAAAATATCCCAAAATATTATTAATCACCATGATATGCCACTATATAATATTATAATGTAATTAAATTCAAAATAATATCATTAATTATATTTATATTCTAACTTGAAAGGTAATCACTAGCTTGACTGTCAATACCTCAAAAAATATCACCTTATTAATGAATAAATTTTCTAATATGAAAATTATCTACATCCCCTTATCTAATAGGCCATAATTAACTTAACATAAAATAATATACCAAGATAAATGGGTATTTAAAACTAAATAAAGTATTCTTCTTAAAAACCAAAAAAAGTTTCAAATCAATTCATTTTCCCAACACTTAAAACATAAAGGGGGTTTATATGCTTTTGAACTTATGATCACTCTTAAACTTATAAACCCATAATGATATATATAACTATTATATTTACCTCACATGAAAATATATAAGCTTAAAAATTTAAACACAATCCTTATTCCTCAAATATAATAAAAAACTATATAATATATTCTATAAATCCAAAAATTCAATAAACTTCATCAAATATGACCAAAATTATTTTTTCAGAAAATCACTAAAAATATTCATTGTCACCAATTAATTCATCAATTTCAAACGTCTTTTTATCCATATAAACATTATAAACATACCAATAAATCAATTTTCTTGGTTATTAGTACCGTTAAACATATATTTTCAACTCTTTAATGAAAAACTACCATGGAATAATCCTTAGATGTTTAATTTTTATTATATATATATAATATCATTTATATAACACTTATAAGACATAATTCATGAATCCCAATACATAAAAACTTCAATCCTGTCACTTTAATTATTGAAATAGCATAGATCCTTCCCTCGTCTAGGAGTTAACTTCTCGTGTTAGGACATTAACTCAGATAATGCACTTGTTCCCCACACATAAGACATTGAACTATAACGGGAAACTTAGTATGAAATTCATATCCATCTATAAAATTTTTTACGTGTAAATTACACAATTTATTCCCTATATTTCCAAACAAAAAACATCTTCACATTATTATGATACATTCCCTTGAGCACTGCTTCCTACATTCTATACATTTAGGAAGCTGAATCATCTAAAATTCATGGTCTTCATGAAACACCATATTTCTCTAATTTGGTGTTTCAGGAAACTTACCCATGTTGAGATTTTCAATAATATAATGGGAAAATGGATTATTCATAATCAGAAGGTTTAACATTATATTTCACAATTCATTTGGTTGATCATTAGGAAAATCATTCTATTTTCCATCACATTCATCATTAACATGAATCCTCCTAGTTCCACCAATTGAATAAAACTAAAAAGAATTGGGTGAGAAAAACTAATCATATTGTGTAATCATTTAATCATGAAAAAAATCATTGATAGGTTGTCCAAATAATGACACAATATTTTTAATCTATTAAACCTTAGTTTGAACCTTGGTTATCCATGATCATTATCTATTAAAACCCTTCATGATGTTTTATAAAGAAAATGGGAATTAACCCAATCATATCCCCCAGGAGTGTCAATATAGATGCACTATGAGGTAACACGCAATATGAACTAGAATAATTGTTGAGATATTCTCAAACATCTCTTTTTTAGGGTTATTTCCCCTAGATGTATCCATGCCAAAACTATGTACACTGGTATTATCCGAACATGGATGATTTTCTAGGGAAAATACACTCATTTATTTACCATCACTAATATTTTCTTTATATAAATAGGATTATACTAATTGTTGTTACTAAATTTTTCTCATCCTAGTTTTCAAAGTAATCTAAACTTTTCTCTGATACCAACTATTGTGACCCATACTTTTCATACATAGATATTATATCTTATTAGATGAATATTCATTACACGATAAAACTATCCATGCACGAATTATATAAGTCTAGTTCCTTGAGAAACATGGATACATAAATAGATTATTCATAATATATGTACAACATACAGAACTGAATTTTACATAACTATCACCCTTCTTAGAAATATCATACTTAAAACCGTTCTCCATGATGTAGGGAAAGGAGACACAAGAAAGGGTGTTCTCAGAGGCTCAATAAGGATACACAAGGGAGATATCATTGATCATTTAATCATATAATTAGAATAAGGGTATTAGGATATGAATATAATATTTGAAAACTATACCGTTTATATAATATATCAAAATCTTGATTCATGGAATAAATCTTGACAGTTCATAAGACTTTAATCATAAAAGAATCAAAGAACATGATCCTTGAGAGAAAAACATTAGCATAATTCATAAGTTTGTGCCCTACACTTAAGTATATAAAATAATTTCCTTAGTAGTAAATTATCACTTTAAATAATATAATATTGATTGGGTTAATTCAATATTCCATTGTATTAGTCAGGGTTCACTACCAAGACTATCTTAGTGGATAAAGTCCATTAATAAACTATATTCACTCCCCATTTCAGTCTTGATTATCTCATGAGATATCTATCTTTAGAAAATGCATTGGAGGGCTATATAATTTTGGTCTCACCCATCAGATAATAAAAATAACACATATCCATGCCATAATATCATAAAACATTCATCATATCACAACCCATTAAATGAAAACATGTTTCATAAACATTTCATCATTTCAAAATAGAATTACACATGTAAAATAAATGGGTTTCATAAAGGTTTCATCAAAACATAAATAACCTATGGTAAAGAAACATGTTTCAGAGAACCATCATTAGATTTTCATCATCATAAAAATCATTCTAAATAAATAAAGTGGATGGTATCATTGGATCATAACCCTAGTAAATCATAATTAATTTCAATGTATGTAATCTTATATGAAAATACTTTTAAATGATTTCTGGAATATTTCTTATGAAAAATAAACTATTCATTTTGAAATCATTTATTTAAAATATAAAAATTTAACAAATATTAAGAAAAATATTTTATTTGAAAATAAAATTGGAAAAATTTAAAGGAATATTTTATTCATTAAGTGGATATGAGGATAAGTAATTTAATTCATGCCGTATATGTTTAAAAAATGATTCATTTATCATTTTTTCTAAAAAGTCAAATGTAATTCAGTTGGAAAATGAAAAAAAAGATCACTTTTAACTTTAAAAAAAATCAAACATGGGTCAAAATCACTATAACGAACCATACTTTACATAAATTTTTATTACTTCAGAATTGAAGCATACTTATTACAACATATAACAAAACCATTATAGGACCATATTGGTATAATGTCTTTAGAAACTGGGAAAGATAAACAACTGGTTTATAAAGCATCTACATTGTCTCCCATTTATTTAATCATATCTAGAGTCCCTTTTGGCATATCCTACTTAATACCCTTCTTCTTGACTTAGGGAAAAGAAAACATACAAAAGGGTGATCTCAAATGCTCAGTAAGGGTAATCAAAGGAAATATCAATCATATAATATTCATAAGAATATAACATTTTGAAAATATTAACCTACAAAAGAGATCATAATATCATAACATGAGATAAATCATAGTAGTGAAATGTAATCCCAATAATCATAACACAAAACATTAAAATTTGTGGCATACACACATAATCATAAAAAATCATTTCACATTAGTCAAGACTCATTTCCCAGACTATCATAATGGAAAAATTCCATTTCTGAACTGAGTTCACTCCTCGTTCCAGTCCTGTATCACTGAACCAGATTAACTTTCCGTTCCAGCCATGTCTATATCAGGAGACATAAATCTTTACCCAATTCATTTGAGGGAGATATAGGTCCCACCCATCTCATAATGAAACCATTCTTATGAGTGCCGCAAAATCATAAATCATATATCATATCATTAACCCTGTGACAAAAATAAGATTCTTAAACATCATGCCATCATAACATAATCCATATAAGATAAAAGGACATCATAAAAATAATTCCATCATAACATAATAAAATTAATGTATAAATAGGGATAGAAATAGAACCCTATATTATCTTAGATGTAATATAATTTTGATAAAACATTTGAACTCCATCTTGAGGAAAATATTCTTTCAACTTCAAAAACATTTTTCATTTCTTAACATGTCATATACATTTAAACTAAAAGAAGTTAATTAAAAATAAACTTGAAAACTTGTAAAGGAAGATTCATAGAAATAATGTTCTATGAAATCATAAAAATCCATTCGTGCTGTATAAGTTAAAAAAACATTCTTCTCGTACTTTGGCTAGAAAAGTGAAAAAGTATCTCGTACTGAAAATGACAAAAGATTCCTTACATATCTTTTACTAAAAATTCACCAATAGGTAAAATTGCATTTAAACAATTGTTGGAGTATAGAAAGAATGTTACATATTGAGGAAACATGGATGTGGATGATAAATATTCCCAAGTAAATTCTGAAGTATAAACAATCTAGGATAAAAAAATGAGATTGTGAGATTTTCCCTTACCTTAGGTCTGATATGCTTCGTACATATACAAACATCTTGTATAATGATTTAAATAATTTCATTTACTTATTAAATAATTATATTCATTGTTATGTTATCATATATGGTCATATTCTTATCTTCTTATTAGTAATATTTCATTTCTACCTGTTATTCATAAGTTCATTGCTTTATGTTCTTATGCATGTTTTGTCGAATAAATTCTTATTCCTCTTTTTAGGTTATAAATACTTCATTTACATAATGTTATTAGTGTAATATATATCATATTTATTCATTCAATTAATTTATATAATCATTATTCAATGAATATCATGTAGAACAAGTCGCATCACATCGTGGAGACGGTAGGTTGTACGTACACACGAGCGATGATATAATTCTTTTGATATTAAAATTATATATAATTGAATGTTATATCATATATACAGAATCATAAGAGTGTTATATTTGTTATTTAAATCATTTATACTCATTATCATACCCATCTAAATGATTAAATGTTTGAATAACAAACTACACCATGACGTGGAGACGGTAAGCCGTACGTACGCACGTGTGGTGACTTTTTCATTCATAGGATGGATAAAATAGTTGAGAAAAGTATTGTTTTCAACAATACATAATAATGTTATTTAAAGGGGGAGATTATTGAAAATAATACTCTGTATCTTTATGATAATTTTGATGCTCACAAATACCCTTAATTATTTTCTAATGATTTTATTTAGTATTTTGTAGGAATTTATTAATTTATTTTACTCTTGAAAAAATGAGAATTTATTACTTATTCGGGAACTATTTTAGTGCATTCTGGAAACACTGTTCATACCATACTTCTTCGAGATCTACTTTAGCGTGTCCTGGAATCACTGTTCATACCCTAGGTGGATAAACGTAGCATAAGGATTAAAAACGTGTATACTTTTTGAGATAAGAGAAAAGTATGGTTAATCAACCATACGTTCTCAGCAAAGTATAGAAGAAGAACCTTACATTAGGAAGGAACCTTACATTTGGTTTATCTAAAAAGTATGGAAGGAGAACTGTACGTAAGTACTAAACGTTACGTTTTTTTCTCAAAAGTATGGTTCATCAACCTTACTTTTGTAAACAACCATATGTTCTTTGAATGGATCTTTTATCTTTCATCTGAGAGTTGAAGAAAAAGTATGGATGATCAACCCTATGTTTATGATCAACCTTACGTTTTAATAAAGTAACATGAACCCTACGTTTATGTTCAACCTTACGTTGTCAACCCTACATTTGGAGGCCACGTCATTAACCTTACGTTTGGCGTCAGAAAGTTTGAAAGACGGTATTTTTTATGCAACAATCAGCAAGCTGATTGTTAGGCGGATTTCAAGCTAGATTAAAAGTCAATTTTAAAACACGACTTTGACCGATTGAAATCCGTTTTATAAATGGATTAAAGATCGAATTAAGAGGAGCTTTTTATACTGAGTCTTTAGGGAAGTTACGACTACTCTGTAAATTCAAAATTTTGAATATCGTGAATCAAAAGGCGACTTTTATGGATCGAAATGTGCAGGGGATATGCTCGGATTTATTATATATGTTTTCTCTAAAACACTAGACACAGGAGTGTGGTGATCAATCTATTATTCAAAAATGTGGAAAATAGAGACAGCTTAAAGAACTCAGTTCTTCTGATTTAAAAGGAGCGTTAAAGCTGTGTTTATTTAAGAAGAAGGAACTCGATATAAGATCCACTTGTTCTATATCAAATATCTACTGTGGATCTACTACTTCTAAAGTTGTGAATTATATATCTATATCTACTACAACCGGATAAACTCAGAACTACTTCGACTTGAAAATAAATATTTCTAGAGATGACGATCCATCTGCTGTCAATTTCATTCTGTTGCAATTGTAAAAATAAACTGAAAAAGTTCTCTCTAAAATTCTTTTTATCTTGAGTAACCAGCTTCTCGTACTAAGCTGAGTAGGTTCGTTTTTTAACCAAAAGGATTTGTTAGCCTGAAAATTGTAAAGGTGTCAACTGCCTGTTTTCAGTTGTTGGAAGGTCTGTGGAAAAGAAGACCAGATAGTGAAAATCACCAAGCTCGTGGAGTTGAGCGTTGGTGGAGTGGACTAGGGTCATTCTATTTCCTGAACCACTATACATCGTTGTGTCACTGCTTTTACTTATTTCGCTGCATGATCACATCTGATAAAGCATAGAGGACAGAACTTGTTCAATCAAAGAGTTAACAAAAAATCTGAAAGACACAATTCGACCCCCTCTTGTGTATAATCTGTATATTCAAGATCCAACAATTGGTATCAGAGGTGGAGCTTCTGATAGATCCTTATCAATCTAGATGAATTTAAAGATTATACAACAGAACATCATGACTGATACACGAGAAGGTATGTCAATGGTCAGAGCACCATATTTTAATGGAGACAACTATGGCTGCTGGAAATCACGCATGATAATATATCTAAAAAACCTTGGATATAAAATCTATTCAAAGATTCAAACTCCTTATGAAATTCTTGAAAATACTGGGACATGGACTACTGCAACATAGGTAGAGTATGATATGAATTCAAAGGCTATGAATGAAATCATCTACGGTCTAGGACTAGATGAATTTAACTGAGTATCTCAGTGACCGACATCATATGAGATGTGGAAAACAATAGTTGTGGCATATGAAGGAACATACAATGTGAGACAAATGAGATATGCAACTACCAAATTGAAATTTGATACTTTCAGAATGTTTGAAGGTGAAATCATTACCCAAATGAATGGGAGATTGACAGAAATTGTCAATAATATAACAGCTCTAGGAGAACCTATCAAGCAGGATGATCAAGCATTAAAAGTACTGAGGGTACTAATTACTCAATGGAATGGTATCTCTACTGCAATCAGACAATCAACACATGTAAAAAATCTAACCATGAGAGAGCTGATTGGTACACTGATGATGTACGAAGATGAAATGAAAGATGAGGCAAATGAACATAAATTCTACATCAAAAAGGATGATACTGCCTTGAAGGAAACTTCACAACAAAAGAATATAAAGATGAAGAACACAGAAGTCAAAGCTAAATCAGAGAGCTCTGACTCATCAAACTTAGATGAAGAACTGGCTCAGCTAGAAAGAAAATTTAGAAAATTCTACAGCAATAAAAGAGACTTCAAAAAATACTTTAAGAGAGATAATAAAGAAGTAAGATGCTATGAATGCAAGAAAATGGGGCATATCAGACCAGATTTCCCACAATTGAAAGATACAAAGAAGAATAAATTCTTCAAAAGAAATGACTATGAGTAGAAAGACAATAAAGTTATGAAAGCCACTTGGAGTGTATCTGAAGACTCTAGTAGCTCTCCTGAATCAAGCTCAGAGAAAGAAGAGGTCAATCTAAAAGAAAACATGTGTTGTACGGTAGAAACCGATGAGTTAGTAGGCCACCAGATTAGAAAAGATATATGGTACATGGACAATGGCTACTCAAGACATATGAGTGGAAACTCATTGACTTTTTCTTCACTCACTCAAAAGGAAGGAGGACTTATCACATTTGGTGACAATGCCAAAGGAAAAATCATTGGCATTGGAGCTGTTGGAGATCCAAAAATCGTCTCAATCAACAAAGTACTTTATGTACAAATATTAAAACACAACTTGATAAGTATCTCTCAACTTTGTGATCATGGATATACTGTTGATTTTACTAACAATTGCTGTACTATTTTTAAATATAAACTATTTAAATTTAAGGCACCAATAACCGATAATGTATATACTTTGGATTTAAATTCCTTGTGTAAACAACAAGTAAACTACTTGACTGCTAAAGTAAGTGAATCTTGGATCTGGCATATGAGACTTGAACATTGAAATGTATATGTTTTACATAAATTATCTAAGAAACATCTAGTTTCTGATTTTCCTAGTCTCAAATTTGAAAGTGATAGATTATGTGATGCCTGCCAACTTGGCAAGAAATACAAATCATCATTCAAATTTGTTAATAAAGTTGCTACAACTAAACCTCTAGAACTTATCCATATGGATTTGTTTGGACCTTCCAGAGTAGCAAGCTTAGCTGATAAATTATATATTTATGTATTATTTGATGATTATTCTATATTTACTTGGATTTTTTTTTGAAATTTAAAAATTAATCTTTTACTTTATTTGATAGTTTCTGCAAATCTGTTCAAAATGAAAAAGGTTTTAATATAATCTCTTTGGGAAGTGATCATTGTAGAGAATTTGAGAATCAGGAATTTAATTACTTTTGCTCAAACATGGGTATTAAACATACATTCTCTGCACCAAGAACACCTCAATAGAATGGGATTGTAGAAAGAAGAAATAGAATAATTCAAGAAATGGCTAGAACTATGTTAAATGAATATAGCTTACCTATATATTTTTCGGCAGAAGCTGTAAATACAGCTTGCTATATAATTAATAGAGTTTTAATTACACCTATTTTGAAAAAGACACCCTATGAACTATGGAATAACAGAAAACTTAAGGTAAATTACTTTAAAGTTTTTGGATGCATGGTCTACATCTTGAACACCAAAGATAATCTTGGTAAGTTCGATCCAAAATCTGATGAAGGTATTTGATTAGGATATTCTGCTACCACCAAATCTTATAGAGTCTATAATAAAAAGTCAAGGATTATTGAAGAATCAGTTCATGTAAAATTTGATGAATCTGATCCCTTTGGGAAAAGGACAGATCAAATGGATGAACCTGACTCTAATGATAACATGAGACTTGATAACTTAAAGAATGATTTTAAAAATGATATAAAAGAAATTCAGTCTAGTTCAGAGGAACATGATACTGAAGAACCTTTAAATGTATTGCCTAGATATTCTAGAACCCTAAATAATCACCTTTTAGAAACTGTGATAGGTGACTTAGAGACTAGTATTAAAACTAGAAGAAACTTAGGAAACCTAGTGGAATTTTCTGCCTTCCTATCCCAACAAGAACCCAAGACTATAGAAGAAGCTTTAGATGATGAAAGATGGGTAATAGCAATGCAAGATGAATTAAACCGGTTTAAAAGAAATGAATTTTGGGTATTAGTGGAAAGACCTAATAATTATCCAGTAATAGGAACCAAATGGGTCTTTAGAAATAAACAAGATGACCAAGGCACAATAACTAGAAATAAAGCAAGATTAGTAGCTAAAGGATATAGTCAAGAAGAAGGAAAAGATTATGATGAGACTTTTGCACCTGTAGCTAGGTTAGAAGCCATTAGAATCCTTTTATCCTATGCATCTTATATTAATTTTAAATTATTTCAGATGGATGTTAAATCTGCCTTTTTAAATGGTTATTTAATGGAGGAAGTTTATGTTGAGAAACCTCCTGATTTTGAAAACTCTCAAAAACCTGATTCTGTTTTTAATCTTACTAAAGCTCTTTATGGCCTTAAACAATCACCTAGAGCTTGGTATGAAAGATTAAGTTCTATTCTTTTGAAAAGTTACTTTACTGTTGGATTGGCAGATCCAACACTCTTTAATAAAACTGTGAAAAATAATGTTTTATTGGTTCAAATTTATATTGATGAAGTAATTTTTGGATCAACTAATAAAACTCTTTGTCAATAATTTTCAAAATTAATGAAAAAAGAATTTGAAATGAGTATGATGGGAGCAGATGAACCCGAGGGCAGTGACGCGAAGAAGCAAAAGACAGTTGGGAGAAAAATTTTGCAAGGTAAAGTTATAGATATGGAATGGAAGTTCGAGACGAATTTGATGTTAAAACATGATTTATCTTTTCAAAACCTTGAGCAGACTTTCAATAGTGAAAGGTCTGAGTTTTTTTATGAGGCAGAAATGTGTCATTTCTTCAGATCATTTCAGTTTAGTCTAGGTGAGGACGAAGACACTATGATTGCAAAGATTGAGGAAAGAGATTTCTCAATCTCTTTTGTTGAAATAGGACAAATCCTAAATTGCCCGCATGAAGGAGTATACCATTTTGATTTGAAAAACATAGGAGATTCTGTGCATAAATCTGAGGACATTATCTCCTTTTTGTTTGGAACATGTACTATTAGGAAAATGATGGTGAAATATTTAGAACTGGATCAGAAGATCCTGGTTAAATTTGTTCAGACTGGAATAACTCCCAGAATGGAAAAAATGGAAAAGATTTTGTACCCTGATACGTACATAATGTGTCTTCTATTAAGTGATATCAAATTAAACTTCCCAAGGTACATGGTAAGTTAACTCAATTACTATTTTCAAAGTGATTCCCGGATGAAATTTTACCCTTTCGATCGATTTATTTCTAAACTGTTGTTCAAGAAGGATATGGTGAGACTGGTGGATGCTAGAGTTCTTTGTCATCACAACAATGTATTCAATGCTGGAACTCTAAGAAAAATTGGCAATTTATGGAGAACCATTAAAGGAAAACTTTTTCCAGTAGGAGATGAGGATGACTCAGAGAGTGCTCAGGCTCAACCTACTAAGTCCAAGGAGAGACAAGCTGAATCAAGAGTCAGCAATATAGCAAGAAGGATCTGATTTGAAGTGGAAGATGCTGAGGAAGAAAGAAGTCAGGAGGGACTTCAATCTCGAAGAACTATACCTGTTAATGAAGAAATTACTTCCCCTGCATTGGAAACAATAGAAGCTTTATTTTCTTATACTTTTGTAAGAGAAGTTTCTATTGATAAGTCCATGAAAGATGTTAGTGAAAGGACAACACCAGTAGAGGGATCATGATTTCAAGAAGAAGCTCAAAGGGAGACTTAGGAACACATTGTAGCTGATGTTGAAGTTACACTTCAATACCCTACTAGAAATATGGGCTTTTGGGCCCCTTAACCTATAGCGACCGCCATTGGCGGTTGCTACATTTCCTTAAAAAAGGGGGCTTCCACGCCCCCTCCTCTCGCGAAGCGCCCCCCCCCCCCCCCCGAATTCCCCCCTCCCATCGCCCGCGCCCTCCCCGTCACCCGCGCCCTCCCCGACGCCGCGCACCCTCCCCGCCGCCCCGCCCTCCCCACCACCCCGCCCTCCTCCGCCCCGCCCTCCGTCGGCCCACCCTCCGTCGGCCCACCCTCCGCCGGCCCGCCCTCCGCCGGCCCGCCCTGCGCCGGCCCGCCCTCCGCCGCCCCGCCCTCCGCCGCCCCGCCCTCCATCGCCCTGCCCTCCGGCCGGCCGCCATCCGCTGGCTCCGCCCTCTACCGGATTTGCCCTCCGCCGGCCACCCTCTGTCCGCCCTCCGGCCTCCCTCCACCCTCCGTCCACCCTCCGACCGCCCTCCGCCCTCCGGCCGCCCTCTGGCTGCCCTTCGACCGCCCTCCTCCGGCCGCCCTCTGCCCTCCGGCTACGGCCACCCTCCGCCCTGCGGCCACCCTACGGCCTCCCTCTACCCTCGGGCCTCCCGCCACTTGACTCCAGCAGCCCATCATCCCTCTGACCACCCTCTGGCCTTCAGCCTCCAGCCCCTCCGGCCTCCGACCTCCGCCCTCAGCCCTCCTCCCCCTCATCCCTCCCCCCAACACCCCGAACACCCCCCCCCCACACCCCGCCAACCCCCTGTCCCCTTCCTCTTTGTCCCCTCCCTCGCCGCACCAGATCCGACTCCAGCTCCCCACCGCTGCCTCTCCTCTCGCAACACTGCCTTCGGCTCCCCTCCCTTCCAGGTTTGTAGCGCAATCAGGTATGACATGGGATTTCACTTACATTATTATTTTATAAATGGTTCACAAACAATTAATTAGTATTTATTTTAAATATATTTGATATGAAAAATGAAAATGTAATAAGTCTTGTGTAAATGTTTGTTATAGGGATCTTATTATGGATAAGAGTTGTATTGATCTTCCAAATCAAACGTCTAGAGAGAATTTCAATGGAATTATGCAGTTTATTGACTTCACCAGAGGATTTAAAAGTGACTATATTAGTTGTCCATGTAGAAAATGTGCTAACAGATATCAATTCACACAAGATACTGTGAGGGAGCACCTATTCTTTAATGGATTTCTGAGAAATTATAAGAGTTGGACTCGTCATGGAGAAGAATATGTTCGTTTTGAAAATAAGGATACAGTTCAGATGGATGTTGATGCAATGATGAATGATCCAATGCATGAAATGATTACTGAAATGGTACGTGGTTGGATCCTAAAGGCATTGACATCCAGAATCTTGAGACCGGTGAGATAAATCTTCGCTCTGGTGCAGATCGTGATTCGAGGAGGTTTTATGAAGCAATTGATGATGCAAAAACAGAATTATATCCTGGATGTACTTATTTCAATAAATTTTCATTTATCGTGGAGTTGTTGCATTTGAAGAATTCGAATCATTGGTCAGACACATCATTCGACATGCTGCTAGTGTTATTGAAAAAGGTTCTTCCTGTAGACGCTAAGATTCCCGAGTCGTATTACCATGCTCGTAAGCTGACAGAGAACTTACGTTTTACATATGAGACCATATATGCATGTTCAAACAACTGTATGTTGTTTAGAAAGGAAACTGCCCATTTGGATATTTGTATGGTTTGTGGTGCTTCCTGGTGGAAAGAGAACAGGGGAAATCAGACTCATCAAAGTCAGATTGTGATACATGGGAAACCGATTTGCGTAAAGAAAATGTGTTACTTTTCCCTTAAACCATGGTTGAAAAGATTTTTTATGTCATATAAAGTTTCTAATTTAATGAGATGGCATGAAGAAAGAATTCATGAAAGTGATATGTTAACCCACCTGGCAGACTCTCATGCATGGAAGGATTTTGATAAGAGACATCCCGACTTTTCCAAAGATGTTCGTAATGTCCGATTGGGATTGGAAGCAGATGGTTTCAATCCATTCAAGTCTATGGTTGGTGCAACTCATAGCACATGGCCCGTGGTGTTGGTTCCGTATAATCTTCCTCCGTGGCTTTGTATGAAGAAACAATTTATATTACTTTCCACTCTTATTGATGGACCTAAAAGTCCGGGGGATAAGATTGATGTTTACCTTCAGCCATTTATTGATGAGTTGAATGAATTTTGGGGTGATGGTGTGATGACTTATGACTGTGAAACGAATGAAATGTTCAAACTGCAGGCTGCTTTATTATGGACAATCAATGACTTCCCAGCTTATGAAAATTTATCAGGCTGGAGTACGAAAGGGGAATTTTCTTTCCCTTGTTGCAAAAAAAGTAAAAAATATGTATGGCTTAAGCATTCCAAAAAACGGGCATACATGGGTCACAAACGTTTTCTCCCCCCTCAGCACAGGTTCATAAAAAAAAGAGTGGCATTTGATGGTTCTAGAGAGTTCAGCCCAGCACCAAAGATCATGACAGGAGTCGAAATGTTATCCTAGATTGAGGAAGAAAACATCCGCACAGTATCTGAAATTCAGGATTTGGTGGCTCCTTCGGTACGTAATATTTGAGATGCGGGTAGGCAGCGCAGTCACAATTGGAAAAAGAAAAGTATTTTTCATAGTCTTCCGTATTGGAAAACTAACATGCTGAGGCATAATTTGGATGTCATGCACATTGAAAAAAATGTTTGTGATAACATATTGTGGACCATTTTAGGTGTCAGTGGGAAATCAAAGGACCATGTTAATGCACGCCGTGATTTGGAAGAAATGGGTTTAAGGAAACAGTTTCATTTACAGTTAGCTGATGGAAACAAGGCATATATGCCTGCTGCACAGTATACGATGACTACAATGGAGAAAGAGACATTTCTTTCCATTTTGAAGATGCTCAAGGTACCTGATGGTTACTCTTATAATATTTCAAAGTGTGTGAATCTGACGAGCAAGACATTGAAAGGGTTGAAAATTCATGACAATCACATACTACTTCAGTAGTTGATTCCAATCGCAATTTGTGATTGTTTATCCCCCAATGTTGTTCAGCCGTTGATTGATATGAGTTATTTTTTTTGACATCTTTGTTTAAGAAATCAACGAATGAGTGATTTAAAAAGTTTACAGGACTGAATTGTACTTACTCTTTGTCACTTTGAGAAACTATTTCCCCCCTCATTTTTCAATGTTATGGTCCATTTGATAGTGCACCTAACTAATGAAGTAATAGCTACTGGTACAGTGCAATTCAGGTGGATGTATCCTATTGAGCGGTATTTTAGTACATTGAAACGATTTGTACGCAACAGAGCTCGTCCGGAGGCATCAATAGCCACTGGTTATTTGATGGATGAGTGTACTACTTTTTGTGAAGAATATCTTACGGATTTTGAAACAAAATTAGATAAGCCCTCTCGGATTCAGGATGGTCCAGTTGGAGAAAGAACCACATATGATATGGAAAACATCGAGTGGATACAAGCGCATCGATATATCTTGTTCAATACTCCATCAGTTGCACCATTAATGCAGTAAGTATCTTATCACTTTTATTGTTTAACTTTTACATGTTTTGTTTGCATAAGTTGATCATTTAAACATTGCGTTATCATTTGCAGAAAACACATTAATGAGATAAAAGAAGAGATGCATCATGCAATTGAGTTGCAAATTCTACAGTCTCATTATGCGTCATTTCATGATTGGTTCAAGGATTATGTACATATAAATTGATTTTCATTATGATTGTAGTATTATACTAATTTCTTTCATCATATATCATTATTTAATTCTATGAATTATGTAGGTTCATAAGCTGAGGGAGTTAGGGGACCCCACGCTAACTGAAGAATTTATCCAACTGGCTGAGGTTCCATCTATAACAGCTCGTCGTTATAAATCTATAGATTCTAATGGTTTTTGATTTAACATTAAAGATGTTGATGACAAACGAGCAACATAAAAAAGTGGCATAAATTGTCCATTTTTCGATTCTGGTTATTACTATGGTCAATTGATAGACATCATTGAAGTTGTATACACACACGAGTTGAAGTACATATTGTTAAAGTGTAATTGGGTTGATCTAGTTCGTGGATGTAAAGTCGATCAATATCAGTTTTCATTGGTGAATTTTAACTATATGTTATACAGAAATGAACGAGTTGATAATGAACCTTTCATTTTGACATCACAAGCGGAACAAGTATTCTTCGTTACTTTGCCTTCAAATCCAAGTTGGCAAGTTGTTGTCAAAATGTCTCAGCGAGGAGTGTTTGTATTTGAACAAGATGAACCCGAGACTGTTCCTTTTGTTTCCCAACAGCTTGATCAACATACCATAGTTCAACGTGAAGAAGATATTTATTGGGTCAGAGCGGCTGTTGAAGGAGAAACAGTCGATTTTCATGCTTAATGAAAGGTATAATTGTTTTCCCACTATTCAGCATATAATATCATAAATTATCTAAACATTTTATAAATCCTTGTAAGTTTTAATCCTCACTTTTGGAATTTTATTCAGTTATAAATATTTAGGGTGATTTAACTCATGTTATATTGATGTTATTGTAGGTGTATTTTCTCATTGAGGTATTCTTCATTTTATTCATGTGTTGTTTGAATTTTTATTAATTCAATATGAAATTTGGCTATGCATTGATTGGTTTTGTACATAATTTGTATATAATTGTTTTTTGAACTCTCTGATTTTTTAAAATTCATTCATAAGTAATTATTCAATAAATTTTTGTTTGATTAATAATTGTACAAGTTTGATTTTTTTTAAAAACAATCCAATTTATCATTTCGGAACTTTGGATAGTCCCCTTACTAATGTTTTCCATGACTGCAGGCATGTCAGGGGAAGAGGCAGAAGAGCCACATCATCCATCTGAGGCATCTACGTCTCACGGTCGAGGTATGTTGGAATGTCATTGTCTCTATTTTTTATGTAATTAATAAACATTTATATATATATATATATATATATATATATTTATAACATCTGTCATTTTGTATATAAAATTGTTTTCAACAGGATCAGACTCGACTGCTTCTTCCTCTCATAGGAGAGGCCCTGGTCGTGGCATATTATCATGGAATTCTGACACGACTTTTGATGTTTCATTTGATGAGGTATTTCATCATGTGGGACGGAATGCCCCTGTATTTATTCGTCAGTTGGGTCATATCATACGTGATCCACATCGATTTCCATTGACCACGCGTGACTGGGCTTCTATCCCTCAGGACACATTAGATCGTCTTTGGAGGGAGGTTCAGGTAAGAAGACCATTTTACTTTATTCCCTATGTATAAAAAACAATAACATATGGGATTTTTTTCTTTAATAGAAAAATTTGAAAGTATGCCCCGATGAGTTTCAGCCAGTGTGTATGAGAAAATTCCTTAAGATGTGGAAAGACTATAAAGGCAAAGTCAAGAGGGACCACTGGGTACCAAATGTGGGTGCCCCAGACATTCTAGAAAAAGTCCCGAGAGGTGTCCTCCCGGCTCAGTGGCGTGATTTAGTTTCATATTGGTCTACTGAGGGTGTTGCGGTTTGTATATTTAGTTTGGTATATATATTTTCAAGAATGTGTGATTTGTTTGATATTTGAATGAATTTAATGTAGGAGGTGTCTACACGCCATTCTAAGAATCGAGCTTTGCAGGGACCACCTCACAGGCTCGGGACTCGTCACGTGTCTCAGATCCGACATGAGGTATTTATTATTCATTTTTTAATTTTTTTAATTAATACGGTTTTGTGTTTATATTCTATTCATATATAATTGCGGGAGCAAGGTGCACCAACTGATAAAATGTCAGTGTGGATGAGGACTCGTGATCGCAATGATCCAGAGGTTGTAGCATTGATAGTAAGTGCTTGTACTCATTACCAATACTTACATAAAATCTTTATATTAATATATGTATATATATTTAAATATTTCATAGGCTCAATTTGAATTTGAATTAGAACATCTGCCAGAGGACCAGCGACAGCTTCCCATGCGAAGGGATGAGATCTTTCATCACATCATTGGTCGGGACAGACATGGATATATTTTGACCTATGGAACAGGGATTCCTCATTCTGTAGTGTCACGCGTTGCAGTTGTAGGTCCTGCTGTTGCTCAGATGACACAACAACTGTCAGATTTCGAGGCACGACTGCGGGCTTCCGAGGAGGCAAATGCGCAATTGACTGATGAGGTTAGAGCACTGTAGGAATATGTGCGTCCAGGTGATGGTGCAGGGGATCACACGATGCAGGTTTATACTTTATTTAATTTAAATTATTTTTGTTATGAAATTATTCATAATTTTTATTTGTTGTAGGCCCCTGGCCCACCAGATGGAGGTCAGTGATGAACACGCATGACGCATCATATTCACGAGGTGTGTTTCTGTTGTTAATGGTAGGGTTGTTATTGATATTTATGTTGGGTTTCTAGTGAGTCTTTTTGTGATTTGGGGGTATCATGTGTGTTTTGGCCTCATGCAATGTTTGTGTGCTTGAATTGAGAAGTAACCATGAAACTGATTATTGATTTGGATATTTTTTGTTCATTTAATTTTCAATGTTTAGAATTGCATGTTCTGTAATATTTTGGAAAAAAATACGCGATTCCTAATATAAATCATTAAACTTTTTTTGATGAATGAGGTGAGTTCACTATTTGTAGTCCCCGGCCTACCCCAGACAACCCTCCCCGCACTCTGGACAGCCCCCCCGCACCTCGGACATCCCTCCCCGCACTCCGGAAAACCCTTCCCGCACCCCGGACAACCCTCCCGCACCCCGGATAGCCTTCGCCGCACTCTTGACAGCCCTCCCCGCACCCCGGACAGCCCTCCCGCACCCTGGACAGCCTTCCCCGCACACCGGACAGCCCTCCCCGCACCCCAGACAGCTCTCCCGCGCCCCGGACAGGCCCCCCGCACTCCGTACAGTCCTTCCCGCACCCCGGACAGCCCCCCCCCGCACCCCGGACAACCCTCCCGCACTCCGAACAGCCCCCCACACCCCGGATAGCCCTCCTGCACCCCAGACAGCCTTCCCCGCACTCCAGACAACAATCTAATTATTATTCGCAACGTGTACATGCAGACAACACATCAATCGGATGACATCAAAGAGTGAGTGAATTGTGATGTGGTCAAGCAGACGACACGTCAATCGGACGTGCCGTGTGCCCGCGGTGACCGGGAACGCCGTTCTGGTGTCATAAACGGCCAAAACGGGTGTCTTCGGTCAAACTCATAGCGGACGACATCAGATTGACCTGAAATCACAGGAAAACAATCTAATTATTATTCGCAATGTGTATGCGCAGACGGCACGTCAATCGGGCGTGCGGTCTGCGCGGTAGGGCTCATTATGTGTTCATCAAGTATTGCGCGCGCTTGATAAACGCGTGGTGGGGGGGTCCAAACGGGCCGAACGAGGTCCAAATGGCCTGAAATCAGACGAAATCAAAGGGTGGGTGAATTGTGATGTGGTCGAGTAGACGACACGTCAATCGGACGTGCCGTGTGCCCACAGTGACCGGGAACGCCGTTCTGGTGTCATAAACGGCCAAAACGGGCGTCTAACGGTCAAACTCATAGTGGACGACATCAGATTGACCTGAAATCATAGGACAATAGTCCAATTATTATTCGCAACGTGTACGCGTAGATGGTGCGTCAATCGGACGTGCGGTCTGCGCGGTAGGGCTCATTATGCGTTCTTTAAGTGTTGCGCGCGCTTGATAAACGCGCGTGGGGGGGGGGGGGGGGTCCAAACGGGTCGAACGACTTCCAAATGGCCTGAAATCAGACGAAATCAAAGGTTGAGTGAATTGTGATGTGGTCGAGTAGACGACACGTCAATCGGACGTGCCGTGTGCCCGCGGTGACCGGGAACACCGTTCTGGTGTCATAAACGGCCAAAACGGGCATCTAACGGTCAAACTCATAGCGGACGACATCAGATTGACCTGAAATCACAGGAAAACAATCTAATTATTATTCGTGACATGTACGCGCAGACGGCGCATCAATCGGATGTGCGGTCTACGCGGTAGGGCTCATTATGCGTTCTTTAAGTGTTGCACGCGCTTGATAAACGCGCGTGGGGGGTCCAAACGGGCCGAACAACGTCTGAATGACATGAAATCAGACGACATCAAAGGGTGAGTGAATTGTGATGTGGTCGAGCAGACGACACATCAATCGGACATGCCGTGTGCCTGCGGTGACCGGGAACGTCGTTCTGGTGTCATAAACGGCCAAAACAGGCGTCTAACGGTCAAACTCATAGCGGACAACATAAAATTGACCTTAAATCATAGGAAAACAATCCAATTATTATTCGTAACGTGTACGCGCAGACAGCGCATCAATCGGACGTGCGGTCTGCGCGGTAGGGCTCATTATGCGTTCCTTAAGTGTTGCACGCGCTTGATAAACGCGCGTGGGGGGTCCAAACTGGCCGAACGAGGTCCGAATGGCCTGAAATCAGACGACATCAAAGGGTGAGTGAATTGTGATGTGGTCGAGTAGACGACACATCAATCGGACGTGCCGTGTGCCTGCGGTGACCGGGAACGCCGTTTTGGTGTCATAAACCGCCAAAACGGGCGTCTAACAGCCAAAATCATAGCGAACGACATCGTATTGACCTGAAATCACATGACAACAATACAATTATTATTCTCAATGTGTACGCGCAGAGGGTGTGTCAATCGGACGTGCGGTCTGCACGGTAGGGCTCATTATGTGTTCTTTAAGTGTTGCGCGCGCTTCATAAACGCGCGTGGGGGGGGGGGGGGGGTCCAAACGGGCCGAACGACGTCCAAATGGACTAAAATCAGACGAAATAAAAGGGTGAGTGAATTTTTATGTGTTCGAGCAGACGGCACGTCAATCGGACTTGCCGTGTGCCCGCGGTGACTGGGAACGCCGTTCTGGTGTCATAAACGGCCAAAACGGGCGTATGACAGTCAAACTCATAGAGGATGACATCAGATTGACCTGAAATAACAGTAAAACAATCTAATTATTATTCTTGACGTGTACGTGTAGACGACGTGTCAATCAGACATGCGGTCTGCGCGGTAGGGCTCATTATGCGTTCTTTAAGTGTTGCACGCGCTTCATAAACACGCGTGGGGGGGGGGGGGGGTCCAAACGGGCCGAACGACGTCCGAATGACCTGAAATCAGACGACATCAAAGGGTGAGTGAATTTTGATGTGTTCGATCAGATGGCACGTCAATCGGCCGTGCCGTGTGCCTGCGGTGACCGGGAACGCCGTTCTGGTGTCATAAACAGCCAAAACGGGCGTCTAACGGTCAAAATCATAGCGGACGACATCGGATTGACCTGAAATCACAGGAAAACAATAAAATTATTATTTTCAACGTGTACGCACAGACAGAACATCAATCGGACGTGCGGTCTGTGCGGTAGGGCTAATTATGCGTTCTTTAAGTGTTGCGCGCGCTTCATAAACGCACGTGGGGGGGGGGGGGGGGTCCAAACGGGCCGAACGACTTCCGAATGGCCTGAAATCAGACGACATCAAAGGGTGAGTGAATTTTGATGTGGTCGAATAGATGGAACGTCAATCGGACGTGCCGTGTGCCCGCGGTGACCGGGAACGCCGTTCTGGTGTCAAAAACGGCCAAAACGGGCGTCTAACGGTCAAACTTATAGAGGACGACATCAGATTGACCTGAAATCATAGGAAAACAATCTAATTATTATTCTAAACGTTTATTCATAGACTAAATGTCAATTGGACATGCAGTATGCACGGTAGGGCTCATTATGCGTTCTTTAAGTGTTGCGTGCGCTTGATAAATGCCCGTGGAGGGTCCAAACGGGCCGAACGAGGTCCGAATGGCCTGAAATCAGACGACATCAAAGGGTGAGTGAATTGTGATGTGGTTGAGCAGACAGAACGTCAATCGGAAGTGTCATGTGCCCGCGGTGACCGGGAACGCCGTTTTGGTGTCATAAACGGCCAAAACGGGCGTCTAACGGTCAAAGTCATAGCGGACGACATCGGATTGACCTGAAATCACAGGACAACAATATAATTATTATTGGTGATGTGTACGCATAGACGACACTTCAATCGGACGTGCGGTCTACGCGGTAGGCCTCATTATACATTTTTTAAGTGTTGCACGCGCTTGATAAATGCGCATGGGGGGTCCAAACGGGCCGAACGAGGTCCGAATGGACTTAAATCAGACGACATCAAAGGGTGAGTGAATTTTGATGTGGTCGAGCAGACGACACGTCAATCGGACATGTCGTGTTCCCGCGGTGACCGGGAACACCGTTCTGGTGTCAAAAACGGCCAAAACGGACGTCTAACAGTCAAAGTCATAGCGGACGACATCGAATTGACCTGAAATCACAGGAAAACAATATAATTATTATTCGTGACGTGTAGGAGGAGACGATGCACCCATCAGACATGCGGTGCGCGCGGTATGGCCGAATGCGTCGTTTTCAGCAGCTCGGCGCGCGCTTAAACGGCGCATTGGGGGGTCAAAACCACCCGAACGACCTCAGAATTCCATGAAACCGTACGACATCAGCTGTTGTGTGATTTGTGAAATGGTCGGGCATACGACACGTCAATCGGAGGTGTCTTTTGACCGCGGTGACCGAAAACGTGTTTCCGGTGTCATAAAACACCAAAAACGGCGGGAGATGGTTGAATTCGGAGAAAACGTGCTCCGAATGACCTGAAACAACACAAAAACATTAGGATTATTATTCGTGATGTGTAGGAGGAGACGGCGCGCCCATCGGACGTGTGGTGCGCGCAGTACGGCTGAATGCGTCGTTTCCAGCAGCTCGGCGCGCGCTAAACCGGCGCGTTGGGGGGTCAAAACCACACGAACAATCTTGGAATGCCATGAAACCATAAAACATCAGCCTTTGTGTGATTTGTTAAATGGTCAGGCATACGGCATGCCAATCAGAGGTTCTGTTTGACCGCGCTGATCGGAAACGCGTTTCCGGTGTCATAAAACACCAAAAACGGCGCGAGACGGCCGAATTCAGAGCAAATGTGCTCCGAATGACCTGAAACCACACGAAAACATTAGAAATATTATTCTTGACGTGTAGGAGGAGACGAAGCGCCCATCAGAGGTGCGGTGCATGTGTTACGTCCGAATGTGTCATTTTCAGCAGCTCGGCGCGCGCTAAAACGGCGCGTTGGGGGGTCAAAACCACCCGAACGACCTCGTAATGCCATGAAACCGTACGACAACAGCCGTTGTGCGATTTTTAAAATGGTCGGGCAGAAAGGACGTCAATTGGAGGTGCTGTTTGACCGCAGTGACCAGAAACATGTTTCCGGTGTCATAAAACACCAAAAACGGCGCAAGATGGTCGAATTCGGAGAAAACGTGCTCTGAATGACCTGAAACCACACGAAAAAAATAGGAATATTATTCGTGACATGTAGGAGGAGACGACGCGCCCATCGGAGGTGCGGTGCGCGTGTTACCTCCGAGTGCGTCGTTTTCAGCAGCTCGGCGCGCGCTAAAACGGCGCGTTGGGGGGTCAAAACCACCCGAACGACCTCAGAATGCCATGAAAACGTACGACAACAGCCGTTGTACGATTTTTGAAATGGTTGGGTAGACAGCACATGAATTGGAGGTGCCGTTTGACCGCGGTGACCGTAAATGCATTTCCGATGTCATAAAATACAAAAAACGGCGCGAGACGGTCGAATTCGGAGAAAACGTGCTCCGAATGACCTGAAACGACACAAAAACATTAGGAATATTATTCGTGACGTGTAGAAGGAGACGACGCGCCCATCAGAGGTGCGTTGCGCGCGTTACGTCCGAGTGCGTCGTTTTCAGCAGCTCGATGCGCGCTAAAATGACGCGTTGGGGGGTCAAAACCACCCGAACAACCTCAGAATGCCATGAAACCGTACGACAATAGGCGTTGTGCGATTTGTAAAATGTTCGGGCAGACAGAACATCAATCGGAGGTGTCGTTTAACCGCGGTGACCCAAAACGCATTTCCAGTGTCATAAAACACCAAAAACAGCACGAGATGGTCAAATTCAGAGAAAAGGTGCTCCGAATGACCTGAAACCACACGAAAACATTAGGAATATTATTCGTGATATGTAGGAGGAGACGGTGCACTCATCGGAGGTGCGGTGCGCGCGTTACGTCCGAGTGTGTCGTTTTCAGCAGCTCGGCGCGCGTTAAAACGACGCGTTGGGGGGTCAAAACCACCCAAACAACCTCGGAATTCCATGAAACCGTACAACAATAGCCGTTGTGCGATTTTTGAAATGGTCGGGCAGACGACATGTCAATCGGAGGTGCCGTTTGACCACGGTGACCGGAAACGAATTTCTGGTGTCAAAAAACACCAAAAACGGCGCGAGACGGTCGAATTCAGAGCAAACGTGCTCCGAATGACCTGAAACCACACGAAAACATTATTAATATTATTAGTGACGTGTAGGAGGAGATGGCGCGCCCATCGGAGGTGCGGTGCGCGCGTTACGCCCGAGTGTGTCGTTTTCAGCAGCTCGGCGCACGCTAAAACGACGCGTTGGGGGGTCAAAACCACCAGAACGACCTCAGAATTCCATGAAACCGTACGAAAACAGAAGTTGTGCTATTTTTAAAATGGTCAGGTAGAAGACACATCAATCGGAGGTGTCGTTTGACCGCGGTGACCAGAAACGCGTTTCTGGTGTCATGAAACACCAAAAACGGCGCGAGATGGTCGAATTTGGAGAAAACGTGCTTCGAATGACCTGAAACCACACGAAAACATTGGGAATATTATTTGTGACTTGTAGTAGGAGACGACACACCCATCGGAGGTGCGGTGCGTGCGTTACGTCTGAGTGTGTCATTTTTAGTAGCTCGACACGCGCTAAAACGGCACGTTGGGGGGTCAAAACCACCCGAACGACCTCGGAATGCCATGAAACCGTACGACAACAGCCGTTGTGCGATTTGTGAAATGGTCGAGCAGACGACACGTCAATCGGAGGTACCGTTTGTCCGCAGTGACCGGAAACGCGTTTCTGGTGTCATAAAACACCAAAAACGGCGCGAGACGGTCGAATTCAGAGAAAACGTGCTTGAATGACCTGAAACCACAATAACACATTAGGAATATTATTCATTATGTGTAGGAGGATACGACGTGCCCATCGGAGGTGAGGTGCGTGCGTTACGTCCGAGTGTGTCGTTTTCAGCAGCTCGACGCGCGCTAAAACGGCGTGTTGGGGGGTCAAAACCACCCGAACGACCTCAGAATTCCATAAAACCGTACGAAAACAGCCGTGTGCGATTTTTGAAATGGTCGGGTAGACGGCATGTCAATCAGAGGTGCCGTTTGACCGCGGTGACCGGAAACGCGTTTCCAGTGTCATAAAACACCAAAAACGGCCGAATGACCTGAAATGATAGCATTTCTTAAATTGGGGGTTTTAAATTATTATAACACCATGATTTGATGTCAGATTTAATTTTATTATATGTATATAATAACTGAATAATTATTTTTAATTTATGTTTGTTTTGTTTTGTTGTTTTTTTGTCTTATTGTAGGTTTATTGAAGTAGAAGATTGAAATAGATGGACCTTCTCGGATCGTTGAAGCACGTTTATCGTTTATGATGATCTTTATGTTTATGATGTTTGAAATTGTTTTCCATTTTTTATGATTGTTATCTTGTTTTATCTCTGATTTTGCACCGTGAAGGAAAAAAACCGAATTCGTACATTTCATTAAAAAATGAAAAATATTTTATTTAATATTATATATATATATATATTAAAATATTTTATTTAATATATATATATATATATTTTATTTAATAAATATATATAAAAATGGAAAATAGTTTATTTAATATTATATATAAATATTTCTTTAATATATATATATATATATAAATATTTTATTTAATATTATATATATAAATATTTTATTTAATAAATAAATATATATATTTCTTTCGGTATGAATTTTTTTTGAAATTTTTTTCCCAGTGTAGCGACCGCCTTTGGCGGTCGCTAATGGTGCCAATGGTGGTCGCTATTGCCCTACATCGACGGAGCAGATGCGACCACCAATGGCGGTCGCTGGGCGGTCTCTATAGCCCTATAGCGACCGCCAATGGAGGTCGCTAATACCCTTATTTTTAGTAGTGATAGGAACAAGATAAGGAGGCAGAGCCTGGTGAGGAAGTTGCCAGACCTCAGGAAACTTCTGAAAATATTGTTCTCGAAATTCCAGTGGAAGACAAAGATACTGATGTTTGTGATGAACATATCCCTGATGCTCCAATAGAGGTACTTCAAGAGTATTTTTCTGTGGAGGAGCCTGAGGACTCTAAGGAAAAATCTGTGGACCAACCCACTCAGGAAAAATAGAAAGAACAATCTGATGTTGAATCATTACCTTTGGTACCGCTGCATCATCCAGATCCTGAGAATGCAAATCAAGCACATGGTGCCTCTGATTCAAGGAAGAAAGAAGTTGAAGAACTGTACAAAAATGTGTCTCAGTTGGAATCCGAGAATGTCACTCTGAGAAATGCCTTAGACTTAGAACAATTGAGATTTCAAAAGCTGAAGGAGAGTACATTCTGAAGGCAAGAAGTTGAAATGTTTAAAGAAGATATGCTGAATGCAGTTGTCAATTTGAAATCTGAAATGGTTATGAAGTCAGATTTATCAGATCTAAAATTGCTTATGGAGAACCAATTTGCATCAGTTGAAAATAGTGCTATTAGTGGATCAGGTACTTCACCTGATTTAATCAGAAGATTTAAAGCTATCACTGCCATGATGAGCAACATGAATGACAGGTTGCAAGATCTTTAATGTAACAGTGCTCCATTATCAGTGTTGCTGGACAATCAGAAATTTTTAGTGGATCAACTGACATATAGTGAGCCACCAATCAGAACACTGTTAAATCAGATGTCAGAGAAGCTGTCAGTGTTTATAGAAAAAGAGGAAAGGATGCATGAGTTTTTCAGGGTCAATTTAATCGAGGATATTCATATGACGTAGGAGAACAGAGAGCTCATTATCAAACATGGAGATGGGATGATGAAGAGACTCAGGGAACCGTTTACAGAAATCAAGTCTACAATCCAGAGGAGATAGAACCTATTTACTACCTTGCCCAAACCTTGATTCCTGTGTATATCATTTTCATGTACATACTGCTGTTTTTGAATGAAAATTTCCTCTATTTTTTATTTATTTCTTTCTCTATTTGTTTATTATTGTTTTACGTTAACATCTTCCAATATATCAGATTACCTTACTATTAAACAGTTAAATATAGCATTTACTAATGTTCAGTACAATATCAATCTGTGTTCTATTCCATATTTTATCAATCTTTTTGATATCACAAAAGGGGGAGAACTTTGGATAAACACTACATTTTTTTAAGTATCTTTTGGGGAAAAAATTGGTTTTACATTTATCTTATTGGAGGAGAAATTAAAAATGGATAAATTTAAGGAAAAATTAATTTTTTATTTATCTTTTCAAAATTTCAAAACTATATGTTATTAATTTTGTAAGTTGATTTCATTAATTATTTTATGGGTTTTGTGATCATTAAAAAGGAGGAAATTATTGAAAATAATACTCTGTCTCTTTATGATAATTTTGATGCTCACAAATACCCTTAATATTTTTCTAATGATTTTATTTAGTATTTTGTAGGAATTTATTAATTTATTTTACTCTTGAAATAACTAGAATTTATTACTTATTCATGAACTGTTTTAGCACGTTCTGGAAACACTGTTCATACCTTACTTATTCGGGATCTGCTTTAGCGTGTCCTGAAATCACTGTTCACACCCTACGTGGATAAACGTAGCATAAGGATGAAAAACGTGTATACTTTTTGAGATAAGAGAAAAGTATGGTTAATCAACAATACGTTATCAGAAAAGTATGGAAGAAGAACCGTACATTAGGAAGGAACCTTACATTTGGGTTATCAACAAAGTATAGAAGTAGAACCGTACATAAGTACTATACAATACATTTGTTTCTCAAAAGTATGGTTCATCAACCTTAATTTTATAAACAACCATACGTTCTTTGAATGGATCTTTTATCTTTCGTCTGAGAGTTGATGAAGAAGTATGGATGAACAACCCTACATTTATGAACAACCTTACGTTTGAAGAAAGTAACATGAACCCTACATTTATGTTCAACCTTACATTGTCAACCCTATATTTGGAGGCCACGCCATCAACCTTACGTTTGGCATTAGAAAGTTTCAAAGATGTTATTTTTTATGCAACAGTCAGCAAGCTGATTATTAGGAGGATTTCAGGCCAGATTTAAAGTCGATTTTAAAATACGACTTTGACCGATTCAAAGCTGTTTTATCAATGGATTAAAGATCGAATTAAAAGGAGCTTTTTATGCCGAGTCTTCAGGAAAGTTACTACTACTCTGTAAATTCAAAATTTTGAATATCATGAATCAAAAGGAGAATTTTATGGATCTAAATGTGCAGGGGATATTCTCGTCTTTATTATATATGTTTTCTTTGAAACACCAGACACATGAGTGTGGTGATCAATCTATTATTCAAAAAGGCGGAAAACAGAGACTTCTTAAAGCACTCAGTTCTGCTGATTCAAAAGGAGCGTCAAAGCTCTGTTTATTTAAGAAGAAGGAACTTGATAGAAGATTAACTTGTTCTACATCAAATATATACTATGGATCTAATACTGCTGAATTTGTGAATTATATCTCTATATCTACTGCAACCGGATCAACTCAGAACTGCTTCGACTTGAAAATCAATATTTCTAGAGACGACAATCCATCTTTTGTCAATTTCATTCTGTTGCAATTGTGAAGATCAACTGAAAAATTTCTTTCTAAAATTATTTTTACCTTGAGTAACCAGCTTCTCGTACTAAGCTGAGTAGGTTCGTGTTTGAACCATAAGGCTTTGTTAGACTGAAAATTATAAAGGTGTCAACTACCTGTTTTTCAGTTGTTGGATGGTCTGTGGAAAAGAGGACCAGATAGTGAAAATAACCAAGCTCGTGGAGTTGAGCATTGGTGGAGTGGACTATGGGAATTCTATTCCCCGGACAACTATACATCTATGTGTCCCTGATTTTACTTATTTAGCTGCATGATCAAATCTTATAAAGCATAGAGGACATAACTCATTCAATCAAAGAGTTAATGAAAAATATGAAATACACAATTCACCCCCCTCTTGTGTATAATCTGTATATTCAAGATCCAACAAAAATAACTAATATGGTTGTACCATTTTTATAATAGCATTAAAATATATATAATATACTGGAGTTTTTATTTTAGAATGTAAACAACAAAGAAGGAGGAAGTGGAAGAAGAAAGGAACTTGAAATAGGTGGTGAGATATTTACCTCTTCCTCGGGTTCTTTCTTTTTATTTGATCAAAAGGGATCCTTATGTTGGCATTATAACTAAAGTAAATCCTCTAGGATGAAGGAAGGATAGTTTAGAGGGTATTTGGGTAGGGTTTGGATGAGAAAAATGGCTTTGGAGGTGTCCATTAGAGAGAAGTGGGAGTGACCTTTTATAAGAGGGGTGAAGGGCACCTTAGAAAAAACATAAAATATTATTCTATAATAAATTTATATTCGGTTTATAATGGATCCAAAGTGACTTATTTCAAGGCTAGGGTAGGGATGGGTCGAAATACTCTCAACAAATAGGTATTAAAAAAGTTTATGTTACCATTTTATCCTTATCATTTAGATTTAACTCTAAGTTAAATAATTTAACTTTTACCATGTCTTCTTGTATTCTCACACTATATGGTTAATAAACATACTATAAACTACTAATAGAACCCCCATTGGTTCATTCATGTCATATATATTATTATATAAGTATTCTGGATGAGCCTTAGATTTTTAGGAATAGAATATCAATTAATAATTTAATATTTTTTTAAAAACTCTTTTATGTCAATTTTGACACTATTTGGTATTTTGTTTTTTCTAAATTTATAACAGCATTATTACTTCGAAAAAAATATTCTAACCAACCCTAATATGTTATATTAACCAATAAAATTAGTTTAATTCATAAAAAGTGTCAAATTACATTTATTTGGGTATTTATAATATTAATTATGTTGATATTTCATTAATAAGGTAATTACTGCATCATCATTGTGCCATAAACAAATTAAATTATTTAATGTTTAAAAATTATAAATAAAATACCATTATGTATTAACTCTTTTTATATTTATAATTAATATTTTTAGTCGAATTTATCTTATGTATAACCCTATATTAAAAATGTTTTACTAATTAAACTCTGATTTTAACTCTTTTAACTCTTCTTTGAATTAAATAACAATAAATGTCCTAATCTTATCCAAGCGGACCTAAATGGTCATATTTTATTTCAAAGGTTGTTTTTGGTCGAATTACACTTATCCAATAGAATTAGGACATGTGTTCGGGTAATAATAATATCATATTTACCCTATTTACTTTTAACCGTGGTAAATAAAAGTAAAAAGTTACTATTCACCAAAAATTATTTTTATCTTATTGAACCACATTTTACTTACTGATATCAACCGTGTCCCTCAGATTTTTGAAATTCCACTCACAGAAGTGGTAAAATTAAGTTTTATGTAAATTTGTAAATTCTCCTAGGAGGTGGGTAAAAGACAGTAAAAAGTTCAATAAATTTTTTATATATCTAAAATTATTATAAAATGACATTAATTAATTTCATTGAACTTATATAGGTATTATTTATCTATTTTGACTTAAAATAAATTTATATAAAATAAATAATTATTTAAATAAAAATTCGGTTTTAAACTATAACTCAGTGTATTTCACTATTCATCAAAAATTAAAAGTTTTCAGAAAAATACCAAAAATTCACCCTAAGCTAATTTCGATATTACGAATCCAAAAATGAAGTCCAAAATTTATAAAATTTCAAAAAGGGGGTATTACTATTCATAATGGATAATTTATATAATATTTTAATAACATATCGTTGTTTAGTGAAACTCGGTATTGCGTACAACGCAAGCTATCGAGGAAGGTTGCGCAAGCCAAGACAATGTTGTGTGTAGTGAAAGATTCCTTTGGAGTTGTGTATAAAATAATACATAAAAACAATATATTTCTCATAAAATCTCAGGGTGTTACATTCTACCCCCCTTAAAAATAATTTCGCCCTCGAAATTCGTCACTTCATAACAAATAGATGAGGATACCTCTCCCTCATCATATCCTCAAGTTCCAATGTAGCTTCTTCTAATTGGTGGTTCCTCCATAAAACTTTAACCAAGAAAATGGTCTTGTTTCGTAGAAATGTTTTGCTACGATCCAGAATCTCTATTGGCTGTTCTTCATAAGAAAGATCTTTCTCCAGCGGTACAACTTCTGAGCTTAGTACATGTGAAGGATCAGGTATGTACTTTCTCAGGAGAGATACATGGAACACATCATGAACTTGAGAGAGATTCGGTGGAAGCGTCAATCGGTAAGATACCTTCCCAACATGATCCAATATTTCAAAAGGACCAATATACCTAGGGTTCAGCTTGCCCTTCTTTCCAAATCTCATTACTCTCTTCCAAGGAGATATTTGTAAGAACACATTATCACTCACTTCAAACTCTAAGTCTTTTCTTCGGTTGTCATCATATCTTTTTTTTCGGCTCTGAGATTCTCTTATGTGTTGTTGAATACATCTAACCTTTTCTTCCATCTCATCAACAAGATCAGGTCCTAATAGTTTTCTTTCCCCAACTTCTTCCCAGAAATTCGGAGTTCTAAATTTCTTTCCATAAAGAGCTTTGTAAGGAGCTATCTGAATACTGTAGTCAAAGATATTATTATAAGAAAATTTTACCAAAGGTAGGTGTTGATCCCAACCACCTTTTAAATCCATAGAACAATCTCTCAACATGTCTTCTAGAGTTTGAATTGTCCTCTCAGACTGACCGTCTGTCTGATGATGATAAGAAGTGTTGAAACTCAACTTTGTATCAAGAGTATGCTGAAGAATTTTCCAAAACTTTGAGGTAAACCTCAGATCCCAATCAGATATAATGGAAACTGGTACTCCATGAAATCTTACCACTTCCTTCACATATATCCTGGAAAGATGGTCAATAGAGAAATCTTCTCTAATAGCAATGAAGTGTGCCCACTTCATAAGATGATCAAAAATAACCAAGATAACATTATTGATTTTGGATTTTTTAGGAAGTCTAGTGACAAAGTCCATAGTGATGTTTTCCTATTTCCATTCTGGTATAGGTAATGGTTGTAACATCCCCTTAGACTTCTGTCTCTCAGCTTTAACTTGCTGACAAACCAAGCATCGAGAGACATATTCAGTAACATTTCTTTTCATGCCATCCCACCAAAAATACTACTTTATGTCCCTATAAATCTTCGTACATCCAGGGTGAATAGAGAATGAAGAACTATGAGCTTCATCCAATATTTCCTTCTTTAATTCTGGTATGGGAGGAACACAAACCCGTTTCCTAAACCTTATTATTTCATCACAATCAATGGGGAATTCAGGAACATTTCTCACCTTCTTTTGTAACTCTACATCTTCTTTCTGTGCCTCTTTAATCTTCACATGTATATATGGTTGAACATTCATTTGAGAAAGATAAGATTTTTCCCCTTCTATATAATTCCAAGATCCATCCTTTTTAAATCAATAAATATTAGATCTTTTGTGATCCTCATCATGGATAAGCTAGCACGGTCTTATCGACTTAATGCGTCTGCAACCTTTTTTGCTTTCCTAGGGTGGTAATTAATTGAGCAGTCTTAATCATTAATCAGCTCCAACCATATTCTTTGGTGCTTATTAATCTCCTTTTGGTTGAAAATATACATTAATATTTTACGATCAGTATAAATATCACACCTTTCACCATAAAGATAATGCCTCCAAATCTTTAACACAAAGATTACCGTAGCTAATTCCAAATCATGAGTTGGGTAATTTTTCTCATGTATTTTTAACTATCGTGAGGCATAAGCTATCACCATATAATTTTGCATGAGAACACACCCCAATCCCTTCTTGGATGAATCACTGTAGATCACAAACCTTTCTCCACTACAAGGCCGTTTGAGTATAGGTGCACTGGATAACCTTCTTTTTAACTCCTTGAAATTCTCTTCGCACTCCTCCATCCAAATGAACTTAACTCCTTTTCGAGTCAACCTAGTGAGTGGATTAGATAATCATGAAAAATCTTCCACAAAATTTCGATAATATCCAGAAAAACCAAGAAAACTTCGGATCTTAGTTATTGTTGTTGGTCTCGACCATCTTTCGATAACCTCTATTTTTGTTGGATCCACTGATATCCCCTCTTTTGAGATTATGTGTCCCAAAAATGAAACTTTTTGAAGCCAAAATTCACACTTGGTAAATTTGGAATAAAGATTCTCCTTTTTAGGGTATTTAATACAATTCTCAAGTGATCTTCTTGTTCTTCCTTGTTCTTTGAATAGACAAGAATATCGTCTATAAAGACTACCACAAACTGATCAAGATAGTCTCTAAAGACTCTATTCATTAGATCCATGAATATAGCAGGGGCATTAGTAAGACCAAATGGCATCACTATAAATTCATAGTGTCCATAACTTGTATGGAAACCCATCTTTGGTATATCCTCCCTTTTTAACCTTAATTGATGATACCCTGAACGAAGATCAATCTTGGAAAAGTATTGAGATCCACGTAGTTGGTCAAATAAGTCATCAATGTGTGGGAGAGGATATTTGTTCTTGATAGTGATCTTGTTAAGTTCTCGATAATCAATGTAGAGTCTCATTGATCCATCTTTCTTCTTAACAAACAGAATAGGTGCTCCCAAGGTGATGCAATAGGGCGTATGAATCCCTTATCAAGATTCTCTTGGAGTTGCTTCTTTAATTCTTGGAACTCAATTAGGGCCATTCTATAAGTTGTCTTTGAAATGGGCATAGCACCCGGTATGATTTCTATTGAAAACTTATCTTCATGATGTGGTGGAAGACCTAGAAATTCCTCTGGAAAGACATCATCAAAATCTCGTACAATGGGCATATTCTTAATCGTGAGTTTCTCTCCAACAATTTGAGATAAATAACTTTTATTTATTGGAATCAAGACCCATAATATGGGAAAAATTTCCACTAGAAGGTTATATTCATCCTTGCATCAATATATGATCATAGATTGATTGGGAATATGAAATGTGACTTCCATTATTTGGAAATAAATATGATCTCCATATAAGAAAAGCCAATCCATGCTAAGAATCACATCAAATTCCACTATAGGAAGGATCACAATATTTGCAGGAATCACTTTCCCACAAACATCAATTGTAGAAGAATTAAAAACTTTTGATGCAACCATTGTGCCATTAGGAGTTGTCACAGCTAACTCAATAGCTAATTGTTAAGGTAGTACAACGATACCCTTAGAAAATAATTCATAAATAAAAGAGTTTGTGGATCTAGAATCAAATAAAACATTTGCTACTTTAGAGTGGATGGTAAGTGTACCTTTCACCACTTAATTATTGTACTCTACATCGCTGAAAGAAATTTCATGTGACTTTCCTTTTTCTTTGGACTTAAGAGTTCGTTGATGTCGATCATCATCAACAAACCTTGGATTAGGGAATTGATTAGCATAATGCCCCATTTCCTTGAACTTGTAACATTGAAGTGTAGGAGGTGAATTCTGGGTAGCCTTTTCTTTTTTCACATCACTAGACATATTTTTCCCATCATTGCGGTATTAAAATTCCTGATCACTTTCTTTTCCAGATTTGAAACATTTACTTGTCCCTTTAAGATAATTCCCTCCAAGTTTCTTTCTACACTTTGAGCATAAGGGAAAACTCATCTTCTTTTCAGTGTGGTCTTTAGATTTCCCTTTGAATTCCATTTCCCTATTCTTATCAAACCCATATGATTGATGGGTTAATCCAATCTTCATATCAACCTTGAGAGCACATTGAACAATTTCCTCGTAGCTATTGAAGTCCCTTATGGCTAACTCCCTTCAAAGACTTGGTTTTAAGCCACTAAAGAATCGATCAATCTTACTCTCAGGTTGGATAATAATCCCAGAAGCATACCTTACAAGACTTGTAAAATTTTCTTCGTAGGTACTAACAGATCCATCATCCTTTTGCTTTAGTTCAAGAAACTCCTTCTCTATCTTTGTTCGAAGACTACGAGGGTAGTACTTATTGAAAACTATGTTCTTGAACTCGTCCCATTCCATGGAATCAATTTCCTCTCTTTGCCTCATATTCTTGATAAGATTCCACCATTGATCAGCTTCACCTTCCAAACGATATACTGCTAAGATGACTTTATCATGCTGAAAACATTTAAGAACTGAAAATATCTTTTTAGTGGTATTGATCCATTGTTCAGCCACTAATAGATCAGTATACCCACTGAATGAGGGTGGACGCTGCCTCATAAAGGATTCAACGGAATGTTGCTCCTTCCTTTTCTCGTTTGGAAGTCCTGAATGATTCATATCTTGAGAAAGTTGTGTGAGAATGGCTATAATATTTTTCATTCTAGATCCCATAACGTTTGGTTGCTCAGGGGGACAATCATTGCATTTCCTATCAAATTCATCATTAACACGGTTCCTTTGGGTTCCAGCCATTGACTAAAACCAATAAGCATAGTGTGAGAAAAACTAATCATAAAAGTTAAACCACATAATCAAGAATAAAATTTCACACATTAGGTCTTATCATAAGTTATTCATGGCCATTTATAAAACACTAATATTGTGTTATATAATTAGACATATCCTTAGGGTTCTTACAAAGTCTTTCACATCATAGTTTCCAAAGGTTGACTATACCTTTCCTATGATACCAACTATAACGACCCATAATTTACATACATTGTTATTACATCAGAATTGAAGCACACTTATTAAAACATATAACAAAACCATGATAGGACCATATAGGTATATTGTCTTTAGAAATTGGGAAACATAAACAATTGGTTCATAAATCATCTACATTGTCTCCCATTTATTTCATCACATCTAGAGTCCCTTTTGGAATATCATACTTAATACCCTTCTTCCTAACCCGGGGAAAAGAAATCATACAAAAGGGCGAGCTCAAATGCTCAGTAAGGGTAAACAAAGTAAATATCAATCATATCAAATTCATAATAACATAACATTTTGAAAATCTTAACCTGCAAAAGAGATCATAATATCATAACATGGGATAAATCATAGTAGTGAAATATAATCCCAATAATCATAACATAAAACATGAAACTTTTTGGCATACACACATAATCATAGAAAATCATTTCATATTAGTCAAGACTCATTTCCAAGACTATCATAGCGGAAAAAGTCCATTTCTGAACCGAGTTCACTCCTTGTTCCAGTCCTGTATCACTGAACTAGATTAACTTTCCATTCCAGCCATATCTATATCATTAGATATAAATATTTACCCAATGAATTGGAGGGAGATATAGGTCCCACCCATCTCATAATTAAACCATTCTTATGTGTTCCACACAATCATAAATCATATATCATAGCATAACCCATTTAACAAAAATGGGATTCTTAAACATCATGAAATCATAAAAAATCCATATAAGACAAAAGGAAATCATAAAAATAATTCCATAATAACATAATAAAATCAATGTAAAAATAGGGATATAAATATAACCCTATATTATCTTAGATGGAAAATAATTTTGATAAAACACTTGAACTCCATTCTTGAGGAAAATATCCTTTCTACTTCAAAAATATTTTTCCTTTCTTAACATGTCATACAATTTTAAACTAAAAGAAGTTAATTAAAAATAAACTTGAAAACTTGTAAAGGAAGCTTCATGGAAATAATGTTCTATGAAATCATAAAAATCCATTCATGCCATATAAGTTAAAAAAACATTCTTCTCGTACTTTGGACGGAAAAGTCAAAAAGTATCTCGTACTGGAAACAACAAAAGATTCCTTTCAAATATTTTACTAAAAATTCACCAATAGATAAAATTTTATTAAAAAATTTGTAGTAGGATATAAATAATATAACATATTGAGGAAACATGTATGTGGATGATAAATATACCCCAGTAAATTCTGAAGTATAAACAATCTCGGATAAAAAAATGAGATTGTGAGATTTTCCCTTACCGTAGCTCCGATATGATTAGTACGTATCCGAACCTCCTATATAATGATTTAAATAATGCCATTGAATTATTACAGAATCATATTAATTGTTATGATATCATATATGGTCATATTCTTATCTTCTTATTAGTAATATTTCATTACTAGTTATTCGGGTGTTCATTGCTTAATGTTCTTATGCATGTTTTGTCGAATAAATTCTTATTCCTCTTTTTAGGTTATAGATAACTCATTTAAATAATGGTATTAGTATAATATATATCATATTTATTCATCAAATTCATTTATATAATCATTATTCAATGAATATCATGTAGGACGAGTCACATCACATCGTGGAGATGGTAGGCCGTACGTACGCACATGCGATGATATCATTCTTTTGATTTTAAAATCATATATAATTGGATGGTATATCATATATATAGAATCATAATAATGTTATATTTATTATTTATATCATTATTCTCATTATCATACCCATCAAAATGATGAAATGTTTGAATAACAAACTACACCGTGATGTGGAGACGGTAAGTCGTACGTACGCACGTGTGGTGACTTTTTCATTCATAGGATGGATAAAATAAATAATATGGTTATACCATTTTTGTAATAAAATCACAGTATATAGAATATACTGGATTTATTATTTTAGAATGTAAACAACAAAGAAGGAGTAAGTGGAAGAACAAAGGACATTGAAATAGGTGGTGAGATATTTACCTCTTCCTCGGGTTCTTCCTATTGATTTGATCAAAAGGGCTCCTTAGGTTGGATTTTTGACTAAAGGAAGGCCTCTATGATGAAGGTAGGACTATTGAGAGGGTATTTGGACAGGGTTTGGCTAAGACAAATGACCATGGAGGTGTTAATTAGAGAGAAGAGGGAGTGCCCTTTTATAAGAGTGGTGAGGAGCACCTTAGGAAAAACTTAAAATATAATTTTATAATAAATTAATATTCGGTTTATAATGGCTCCAAAGTGACTTATTTCAAGGATAGGGTTTGGATGGGTCTAAACCCTATCAAAAAATATGTTTTAGACAAGTTTAGGTTACCATTATAACCTTATCATTTAGATTTAACTCTAAGTTAAATAATTTATCTTTTACCGTGTCTTCTTGTATTCTTACACTATATGGTTAATAAAAATACTATAAACTACTAATAGAACCCAAATTTGTTCATTAATGTCATATATATTATTATATAAGTCTTTTTACATAACCTTATAATTTTATTAATATAATATCAATTAATAATTTAATATTTGTTTCAAAATATCTTTTTTGTCAATTTTGACACTATTTGGTATTTTGTTTTTTCTAAATTCATAACAGAATTATTACTTCGAAGAAAAATTCATCTTACCAACCCTAATATGTTATATTAACCTATAAAATTATTGTAATTTATAAAAAGTCTCAAATTACATTTATTTGGGTATTTATAATATCAATTATGTAATTATTTCATTAATAATGTAATAAATGCATCATCATTGTGTCATAAATAAATTAAATTATTTAATGTGTAAAAATTATAAATAAAATACAATTATTTAGGAAATCTTGTAAGATTTATAATGAATATTTATAGTCGAATTTATCTTATGTATAACCCTATATTAAAAATGTATTACTTATTAAACATTGATTTTAACTCTTTTAACTCTTCTTTAAATTAAATAATAATAAATGTCCTAAGCTAATCCAAGTGGACCTAAATGGTCATATTTTATTCCTAAACTTATTTTTGGTCTAATTACATTTATACAATATAATTAGGACATGTGTTAGTGTAATAATAATATCATCTTTACCCTTAATTACCCTATTTACTTTTAACCGTGGCAAATAAAAGTAAAAAGTTACTATTCACCAAAAATTATTTTTATCTTATTGAACCACATTTTACTTACTAATATCAACCGTTTATCTAGAATTTTTTAAATTCCACTCACAGAAGCGATAAAATTAAGTTTTATGTAAATTTGAAAATTCCCCTAGGAGGTGGGTAAAAGACGGTAAAAAGTTCAATAAAATTTATATATATCTAAAATTTTTATAAAATGACTCCAATTAAATACATTGAACTTATATAGGTATTATGTATCTATTTGTACCCAAAATAAATTTAAATAAAATAAATAATTATTTAAATAAAAATTCGATTTTAAACTATAACTCATTGTTTTTCACTATTCATCAAAAATTAAAAGTTTTTAGAAAAATACAAAAAATTCACCCTAAGCTAATTTTGATATTCTGAATCTAAAAATGAAGTCCAAAATTTATAAAATTTCAAAAAGTGGGTATTACTATTCATAACAGCTTGTTTATATAATATTTTAATAACATATCATTGTTTAGTAAAACTCGGTATTGCGTACAATGCAAGCTATCGAGGAAGGTTGCGCAAGCGAAGACAATGTTGGGTGTAGTGAAAGATTACTTTGGTGTTGCGTATAACATAATACATAAAAACAAAATATTTATCATAAAATCTCAGGGTGTTACAATCACTTTAAAAAATAATTGTGTAATATAAAAAACATTCCTGAAAACAATTTTAGAAAACATGTATATGGAAGAAAAAATATTTTCGACCAAAGAGAGAAATAAAGTTTGTTATTCTTAAAAAAATTATTTTGGTCTATTGAGTTATTAAAGATATAAAAATTAAAGGGAAAAATGTAATATATATAAATAAATATATGAGTATAAAATTAATAATATTATGTATATATTGGTCATAATATTTCATCATCATAAAACTAATCATAAAAAACCCCATAAACAGTGAGATTGTGAAATAAATATCTTACCACTTTCATAAATTTTAAATTGTATGATCCATGAAAGAATAAATTAAAATTAAAATTTAAATATAATTAAAATAATTATATTCATGATATAACTTGAAAAATGGTCTGTTTATACACCTCGTTGAAGAAGATAGGGGTATAACATAACATATGTCCCAATAAAGACAATTTGAGTTGATAAACCCTTACCTCAAGTTCAAATTGAGTTTAAGGATATTTAAACTCATGTGTAATAAGTTTAAATTTATTATACTCATATTACATAATCAATTACATACTTATAATATCATATTTGATCCACTTATATCAGCTCAAGACCCATTTATTAATAATTTATCATTAAAATCATCATTTCCAGGTGTTAACTTTTATTTATTCATGATACTTTTAGTTCGATAGTTCTGATACATGTAATTTGATCTTGGTTACATCATATTAATAATGTTAATAATGATATTAATATCATATATATCCATTATATATATATATATATATATATATTCATATAAAAAATATAGAGATATAAAATTCAATCACACCGTTCATGGAGACGGTAAACTATACATATGTGTGAATATTGTTTTGAGTTTTCAATGGATGGAAGGAAAGAAAGGAAAATAATAATTAAAATTTAAATAATAAATATTATAACAAATAAATTAATTAAATCTATACTTATTACTATCCATATACGTCATAAATGAAAAACGAATCACATCAGTTCGTGGAGGTGATAATCCATAGGTATGTACGAGCGACATTATCGTTTTCCATTGAATTTTAAGGAAATAAGGTATATATGATATTATAATTATAAAATCATAATTATTTCACTAATATCATATATAAAAATTAAACACTTCATAATAACCATTCATGAAATATGGTTATGGAAAATGAATTGTATCGCTATGTGGAGACGGTAAGTCGTACGTAAGCATGAGCGATACTTTCACTTTCCAGTTGATGTAAAAGAGGGAAAATAAAGGTAGTTTCATAATAATAATAAAAGTTAATTATATTAAGGATAATTAATTAATTATTTTATGAATAATATCATAGAATTATATAAGGTATAAGAAGAAACATATTGAAAAAAGGCTAGCTAAGGGAATTACTTCTTCTTCGGTTGGCCTTATATAGACCCCTTATTAAGAACCCTTGGAATGATCTATTAAGAAGTAAAAAACAAATATTTTTTTGTATATGTATGTTGAGAAGATATTTTTTCATGTTTTGGTCGATATAATGCTAAGATTTGCATAAATAAGGGAATGGAGGGGGTTCCCTTTTATAGGTGATGGGAGGGGTACTCTTAGGATTTCTTAAAAAAAATATAATAAAGTAATTATTATGACATATTCCTAAAAATGTTAAGATATTTATATATAATATATTATTTGGTATAAATAAAATATTTTAATAAAATTTAGATAGGTTAAAGTTGTGTTTTAAATGTTATCTTTTGGTTTAACCTCTTAGTTAACCAATTCAAACCTTAAACACAATATAGATTTTTTCACTCTTAAAGGGTTATAGTTTTACATATAAGGTAATAATAAACTCATAAATGGATAAAGGATTATATTATAGACCATTTATCATCATAACTATTCCATTTAAATATTTTTATGATTTTTAAAGTATTTAATAAAATATTTTTTTTCAAAAAATATCATCAATATCTTTTTTGAAACTATTCACATAATTTGAAATTTAATACAACATGATAAAAATGGAATAAAAAAAACATTTAAAACATATATAATATGTTATTTTTATATATTAAATTTGTGGGACACTTTAAATCACCCCAAAAAATATTACTTTTAGAGGTTTTGTAACAGTTTACTTTATTTTTCTATTGTTTTCACATCCATTATGTCGACATTGTATAAGAATTTAAGATAATTATTTCATCACTAAAAATTAAAAATAAATTAACATGAAAAAAAATTAATTTATATTTAAAATGAACATTTATAACTAAACTTATCATCTATTTATCCTTACGTAAAAATTCTTGATATATTAAAGTCAAGAGCGAGACTTTTTGGAATTTTCCTTAGTTAAAATAATATAAACGTCTCTATTAAGAGAAAATAGCAGAAAAATTTCATACATTCAATTTTTTTATGAATATGGTCGAATTTATCTCATATAATTCAATAAAGGTAAGTTTTTGGTTGATTTTGAGACCTTATCTCATGGTTTTAACCCTTTTTGACCCTTTTTACCCTTACAATGGTAATAAAAATTTACTATGGCTACTATTCAATATGAGAAAAAATAAATGGGAAATATTTTTAAAAAAATTAAATTCTTATTATAAATATGTAATCAAGTTTTTAATATTCAATTTCTATAAGTGGAGGAATTTAATTTAATATAAAAACACAAAACACAACGAAGAACAGTTTTTCATAAAAATGTCTTTTTATGTATAAATATGCTTTTATTACAAATTTAAACATAAAATTAATTTAAATGAACCTAATTTTATTATAAATAATATAATAAAACTAATTTTACATTTAAAATATTTTAAAACAATATATAACTTTGTAAATTCTTGAAAAAAATACAGTTTCCAATAAAAAATAGTATTTTTCACTATTTATTGAGAAATCAAAATTTTTAGAAAATTATAAATTTTTACTCTTAGTTAATTTTTGAAATTTCTATTTTAAAAAAATAATTTCATTTTATTATATAAAATTTCTTAAAAGTTTCAAAATAATTATAATATTAGTCCAAAAAACCATTTTGTTGAATGAAATATATTAATTATAAATTGTGTGCTTATTTCCTAAGAATTAATCAATACATTTGTATTGATTAGTTCATTTATATATATTTAATTATTTTTTAATTCTTATTTATAACCTCCAATTCAATAAATTATTTTATAATGGTCATAAAATAATAATATTTCGTGGTTCATTTATGCTCGGTGATACATGTTGTCTACACGATCAAACATATTGTTATTTTAAAATCTCAAGGTGTTAAATTTTAACCCTATTTAAAAAATTTCATAATTTTAATTTTATTTTGTTATTAGTAATAAAGGGTTTGATATTTTAAAATTCATTTTTTTGAAAAACTACATCATAAAAAGGGTTAATAAAAATTTCTGTTGAAAAAGAGGGAAAGGAAAATATGAAGGTCATATTGAATATAACCTAAATAAGTTTCTAAATAGGAGAAAATTAATGGGTAGTGAAAATGTGGACATGGAGGAAAAATATAATTTTTGAATAATGATAGATAGTGATGAAGAACATTTAACATAAGAAATTTAATTATTATTAGAAAGTTAATGACCAAAAAACCAAAAATAAAAGAGGTGTGAAAAAGATCATTGATTCATCATATATGATATTAATAGGATATTTTTTTTCTTTCAAGAACATTTTACTAAATTTGAGGAATTAATTTACCATCTTGACTAAGATCATAAGAAAATATACTTACTTGACAAGTGTAATCTCATCCTTTAATCAATTTCCACTCTAATCTCAACCTTTCTCTAAAAGTTGACTATAAAAGATGAGTTTTTAATGCCTTAATTACTACAATAAAATTCTAATGGATAAAATAATACAAAAATGATAATAAATTATTCCTCAATTATTTAAAAATTAATGAAAACCAAAATAGATAGTATGAGGTAAAACAATATCCAAGATGTATAAAAATTATTGTGACAAAGTAATACATTCCACTCCAAAATTTCAAGAGCAACATCAAAGGTTCAACATAGATCATTCCAAAAACAAAAAACCTTGTATCCAAAATTACCTAAATAAACTAAACATTAAAAATGTTTTAACTTCAAATGTTGTAGTACCCCCTATTTCTGGTATATAACTCTTACATGATGCTTTTCTTGGTTTTAAAAGTTAAGGGTGACGTATGGGAGAGTCGGGAGATCCTGGATTGAAGTTTGAAGCAAAGGGGAAGGTGCACAGGCGGCACACTGTTTGTCTAAACCATGTGGCCAAACTGTGCGTGGATGACTAAGGAGGCAGTGGATTTCGCACGGTCAACACACGGTTAAGGGAAACCGTGTGATGAGGCCATGCGAGAAGGGTGGCCGAGGTAGTATCTAACGCACGGTTAGCACACGGTTTGTCAAACTGTGCGGACTAACCGTGCAGTCACTTAAAATTAGATCCTTAAATTGTGTATCTAACTCATTTTGCCTCTAATTGCCACATTAAAGCTCCTAAGCAGCCCTAACTGAAGATTTTGTTTCTCCTAAGGTCAAAGAGTGCTCTCCCATCGTTCCGGAGGTGATCCGAAGGCTTCTCTTAGTGAATCGAAGCCGGATTCTTGAGGTATGTGTTTGTTCTTGTTCGGTTTCTTAGATATACATAGATCTACTTATCCTCTTCTCTTGGTTTCTTAGATCTACACCCTTTATAGGTAGAGCTATGTGTGTGGATGCCAAATATGATGAGATTTGGTCTTGGTTGTGTAAGGAGAAGAGATCTAAGGAGGATCCTTGGTGAATCAGCCTGATTTTCTTGTGCGTTCTCCGTTTGTTATGGTTTTCGTAATAACCTTTTAGGTAGGTGGATTCACTCTTGACTCATCTTGTTATAATTGGTTGGATTAGTTTCAAATTGGTTATTTGAATGGATTTGATTGTGAAAATCAATGAATAAATCTTCTTTAGTGATGATTTATGGTTTTGATGAAATTGTGAAATCTTGGTGAATTGTTGTGCAAAGTGATTTGGCTATTTGAATTTAAAATGTTGATTTTAAATTATGAGATTTATGAAATTGTAAATGGTTTGATGATAAATGGGATTTCAATAAAAAAGGGGTGTTTTATTTAAATGGTTTCTGATTGAAATGATTTTGATGGATTTGGTTTTTCAATAAAAAGGGAGTTTTATTGAAATGGTTTGAATTGGTTGAACACACATGGTTTTGATGGAAAATGGTTTTTAATAAAAGGTGTTTTATTGAAAGGATGGTTTTGGCATGATTTTTGGGAATGTGTGGTGTGTGTTCATGTTGCATATACGAGGCTTGGTTGAAATAGGACCTTGTGCTCGGTGGCAGACATTTAATGGCACATGCGACTTTTAAGTATGAGGTTTGGTTGAAATATGACCTTGTGATCAGTGCCAAAGGTGTAATGACACATGGGAAATAATTACCTTGCGACGAATTGGTAGATCGATGAGATACCACTCATGATTATGGAACTTTCATAACGAAGCATGCATGGTTGATTTCACGGTTTTTTGAAATGGTTGGGTATGAAATGAGATGTTTTTGAAATGGTTCGAAAGTTTGTTTGGTTATTTTTCTGGAAAAATAACATGTTGGTAAATTTTGTTTAACTTGAGCTTGGATTCTTTTTAGCATGGACGATTTTGGAAAACTTGTTTATATTCATTTATAAACTGTTTTGGTGACATTGTTTTATATAAATTGTTTTTATATAAATGTTGCTACCTCTTCTATCTTAGTGGCATGAGTAGGGAAGTCATTGGAGAAAACCTACTGAGTTTTATACTCACCCCTGCTTTGGAACTTTGGTGCTTTTGCAGATGTTATATTCTGAGACACAGGTAAAGGTAAATCATCTCATTACTAATGGGCCATGGTGATGTTTGGGAGATGATGTGGATCTTGGAGCTTGTGGACAACAGAGTTGTGGTGTCTTTTGAGAGCCTCGTGTTGTTCTTCCACTGTATAATTTGATGTTTGGTTTGGTCTTCCACTGTTGTGTACTCTGATGTGGTTTAATATAAATGAAGTCGTTGTTTGGTCTTTCATTTGTTCATGCATCATATAGTGAATGGTTAAAGGATGGGTTTATTTTCTTAAAGGGTAAATCGTCCCCCAATTGTATTTGAAACCCTTCGGCATTTATTTCCAGCCTTTGGCATCTTGGGGATGTTGCTTAAGGACAAGTAACCCTCACCGTCTCCTCATGAAAATGAGGTAGGGGTGGGGTGTTACAAATGTGATCTCATATATTTCAACTTACATCCCCACAAATTTAATTTTGTTCTTCTCAAATAATCTTTTATTTTAAACCATATGTTAAAACTAAGGGTTACATATACCTCAATCTAATAAAATATCTCCCAAAATATAATTAGTCACAATGATAATAATTATATAATATTATAATATAGTGAAATTCAAAAAAATATCATGAATCATATTTAGATTCTAACTTGTAAGGTAATCATTATCTTGGCTATAAATATATTTGGAAATATCACCTTGCCAATAAATTAATTTTCAACCATAAAGATCATCTATATCAACCTATCCAATAGACCATAATTATATTGGAATCAAATCATATACTAGTCCAATGGGTTATTTAATCCTCAATAGATCATTCTTACTATAACCTATAAAATGTTTCAAATCACTTCAAAATACGACCACTTAGAACATCATAATAAGAATCTATTACTATGAAATTATGATCAAACATAAACATATAAACCCATTATGGTATCAATAACTCTTATGTTAACCTTATGTGAAAAAATATATGATTCCAGAAATTAACACAATCCTTATTCCTAAAATTAAATTATAAACTATTGAATATATTCCATAAATTAAAAAATGAAATAAAATGTTTCAAATATGACCTAAATAAAATTTTAAAAAATAACTAACCAAATTAAAGATCATTAATAATATACATTTTAATTCATTAATGTCAATAAAATTTTTGTCTAACTAAAAATTATCACCTTACTACTAAATCTGTTTTCTTGGTTATCAATACTATTCAAGATATATTTTTAAATCCTAAAATAAAAACTACTTTAAAAAAAATCCTCAGATGTTTTATGATTATTATATCTAGAACATCATTGATCAAACACTACTACATTTTTTTAAATCCCAAAACATAAATAATTCAATCCTTTCACTTTAACGATTAACATAACATATGAACTTACTTGGTCTAAGAGCTATCTTCTCATGCTAGGAAATTGAATTATAAAATTTCCTTGTTATCCACACATAAGACATTAAACTATAAATGGTACCTTTGGATGAAATTTATCTACCTACATTGAAATTTTCATTTTTTACCAAGAAGTAATTTCTCTATTACCTCTATTTCAATAGGAAAATATACTTCTAATTATTATAAGAAATTACATTGAGTGTTTCTTCCCACATTCTAAACATATAGGAAGATTAATCTTATTTCCTTCATGGTATTCATGGAAATCCATATTTATCTTATTAGGAATGTCAATAAACTCACCCATTTTGAGGCTGTTAAAAATATAACAGTATTTATGATAAATAATATTCACTATGTTTTTAATTACAGTTCCAATTTCATTTCATTACTCATGAGGAAAATCATTCCTTTGTCTATCACATTCAGTGTTAACATGAATCCTCCTATTTCTACCCATTGACTAAAACTAGAAAGCATAGTGTGAGAAACATTAATCATATTGAATAATCATGTAATCATGAAAAAAATTATTTACAGGATGTATAAATCATGAAACCTTCTTTTCAATATATGAAACCTTAATTTTAACCTAAGTCATCTATAATCATCATATATTCAAATCCTTCATGATGGTTCATAAAGAAAATGTGAATTAACCAAAAAATATACCCTAGGAGTTTCAAATCAGGTGGGTTGTAAGGGAAAAATCACAATGCATTAGAATGATGTATGAGATATACTTGACCAACTCTTTTTGGGGGCATTACCCCTTGATGAATATGTTCCAAAACCTCATCCTCTTGTAATATTCGGACATGTATGTTTTTCTAGGAAACCTACTCTATTTTTTACCACAACTTAGGATGTTCTATTATGCATAGTATTATCTTAAGGGTATAAACTACAGTTTTCTTATCCTAGTTTCCAAATGTAACAAAACTTGCTATGATATCAACTATAGTGACTTATACTGTTAATAAAATGATATTATATCCTATTAGATAAAAATAAATTACATAATACAATCATCCATACTGAAATATTATAAGTCTAGTGACTTTCGAAAGTTGGATACATAAATGACTTATTAATAAGAGATCAACATCATTATCCAATAAATTATTCATTACTATTTCCCTTCATATACATATCATAATTAAAACCTTTCTTCATATGTTGTTGAAAATAAACATAAGGGTGAGATCAAATGCTTAGTAAGCGTTAAAAATAGAAATATCAATGAATGCTTAAGAATAACATGAGAATAAGGGTATGATGACCTGAATATATCATTTAAAAACCATACATATTATATCATTGATCAAAATATTGAGTCATAGAATAAATCATAACAGTTCATAAGACATAAATCATAAAGGATTCAAAGAACATGATCTATGAGAGAATGAAAATGACATAATTCATAATTTTATAGAATACACACATTCATATAAAATCATTTAATTAATATTCAAGGATCCCTTATAAGAATATCATAGTGGATTGGGTCCACTCTCTATTCTATCTTATTAGTCAAGGTTAACTCAAAAAACCATCTTAGTGAACAGAGAATATTACGAAATTGGGTTCACTCCCCATTATAGTCCTGATTATCTCATGATTCATCCATATTTACCCAATTCATTGGAAGAATATAAAATATTGGGACCACACATCACATAATGAAAAAATAAATATGTGTTCCAAAAGACCATAAAACATTCATCATATCGTAAGTCATGAAAATAAAACATGTTTCATAATAATTTAATTATTTTATCATATTATAACCCATGGAATAGAAATGGGTTTAATAAACATTTCTTCATAACATAAATAACCTATGGGAAAAAATAGGTTTCATTGAATCATCTTTAAATCATCATCGTCATAAGATATCAAAAGAATAAAATTGGATGGTATCATTAGATCAAAATGCCTATAAATCATAATTAACATCAAATTATGTCATCTTATATGAAAATAACTTTAAAATATATCTATAATATTACTTGAGGAAAATAACATTTTCATTTGGAAATCATTTCTTTAAAATATAAAAAATTACCAAATATTAAGTAATTTTTTTCTTCAAAAAAAACCTTGATTTTTTTAAAGGAATATTCAAAGCATTCATTGGTTATGACGGAGGGTAATTCCATTCATCCCATATACATTAAAATAAATATTCCATTATCATTTTTAATAAAAACTCAAAAGTACAACATTTAAAAAATGACAAGAAGATTAATTTTAAAACATTTTTTAAAAATAAAAACATGGGTAGAAATTAATTTGAATAATAATATGATAATATTAAAAAAATTCTTGAAAACATTTTTAGAAAACATAGATATTAAAGAAAAAATATTTTTGAATGAAGAGAGAAAGAAAGTAAATTTTTATTAAATAAATTATTTTGGCCTTAAGTTATTAAATAGAGTAAAGTCAAAGGAAAATATGTAATATCTAGAAATAAATAGAGGATAATAAAATTAATAATATTCTTGAGATATAGTTCATAATATTTAATCATAAAAAACTTAATCCTAAACAATCCCTATTAACAATGAGATTGTAACACAGATCCCTTATCATTTTTGTAACTTATGAACCGTAAGACCCATTGAAGAATAATATCAAAAGAAACATTAAATATTGGGAAAATACGTATATTCATGATATAAAATTTAAATTTGGATTTATATAAACCTCATAAAATAATAGTCTCATAACACAATATATGCCCCAAAAAGAAATTTTGAGATGATAAACCCTTACCTTATGTTCATCTTTCATTAAAGGTGATATAACCTAATATATAATAAATTTAAAGGTATTTTAATCATATTATATAATTATAAAAACACATATAATATCATATAAAATCAAGTTATAACATTTAAACACCCATTTATTAATAATTCCTTATTAAAATCACTATTTCAGTGTGTTAACTGTTTCATTTTTCACGAGACTTTCAATTTGGTAGTTATGATAATTATAATTTGATCATGGTTAAATAATATGAATAATTTTAATCATGATACAAATAATATATGTATATATATATATTCATCCAAAAAATATAGATATAAAAAAATGAATCACACCATTCACAGAGATGTTAGGTCGTACATATGAATGAACGTTGTTTCCACTTTTCAAAGGATGGAACAAAAGAATGGTAAATAATAATTAAAATTTTTAGAATCATTATAATATCATATATATCATATATATTAATTAAATATATCCTTATTACCATCCATGTAAAGTATAAATGAAAAATAAATCACATCACTTCGTAGAGGTTGTAGTCCAAACGTATGCACGAGCAACGTTATCATTTTCTAATGGATTTGAAGGTAAGAAGGTAGGTATGATGCTATAATTATAGAATAATAATTATTTCATAAATATAATATATAAAAATTAACCCCATTTTAATAACCATCCATTAAAGATGGTTATGGAAAATGAATTTTATCACTATGTGGAGATGGTAAGCCATACACACGCATGAGTGATACTTTCACTTTCCATTTGATGGAAAAGAGAGGGAATAAAGGTGGTTTAATAATTATAATAAAATTTAAATATATTTTTTATACTTAATTTATAATATTATTAATCATATCATATATTTATATGAGTTATAATAAGAAACAAATTGAAATATATCAGTAAGGAAATTAACTCTTCTTCGGTAGGTCTCCTTTAGATCTCTTCTTAAGGTCCCTAATAATGGTATTTTAAGAATAATAGAATTAATAATTATATTATATAAAAGTTTATAATATAATTATATATGTTTTTTTAAATATAGAAATATAAAATTGGTGTAAATAAGAAAAAATAGGGGTTCACTTTTATAACCAAGGGGAGGCGTACTCTAGGAATTCCCTAAAAGAAAAATAATAACAAAGTCATTATCAAGAAAAATGATTCCAAATGGATATATATTATAATATAAGGTATTTTTTCATTGAAATATCATTAAAAAATAATACTTGGAATGGTTTAAGTGGTGTTTTAACCTTATCTTTTGGTTTAACCCCTTAGTTAGCCAATTTTAACCTTAACCATGGTAACAACATTTTAAGTCTTATGGAGTTATAATTTTAATTATAAGGTAGAAATTGGATCATAAATGGAAAATGGATGATATTTTAGAATATTTATAATTATACCTTCCCTATTTAATTTTTTTTATTTTTAAATAATTTAATAGAATAACATTTTTCACAAAATATCATTAATTTAATTTTTGAAACTATTCACATAATATGACTTAAAATACATGAACGAAATGAAATTAGAATAAAAAATTTAAAACATATCTAATGTTTTATATTGATCTATAAAATTATTGTGACACTAAATAACCAAAAAATAATACTTTTAGAGTTTTTAAAATAATTTACTTGATTTTTCTACTGTTTATGCAAGCATTGTGTCAGCCCTGCGTAATCATTTAAGGTGGTTATTTCATCCTTAAAAATTTAAAATAAATTACCTTATTATAAAAAATAATCCATATTTTAAATAAACATTTATAACCAACCTTTTCCTCTTTTAATCCTTATGTAAAAATTCTAATGAAATTAATGTCAAGAGTGTGACTTTTAGAATTTTATTTACTTAAAATAATATAAATGTCAATATCATGGGAAAATGGAACCAAAGTGACATATATTAGAATTTAGTATTACTATGGTATAATTTATCCAATAAAATTTTATAATGGTAAGTTTTGGGTTGATTTTAAGACCTTATTTTATGGTTTTAATCCTATTTAACCCTTTTTACCCATAACGTGTTAATAAAAGTTTACTATGGTTACTGTTTATAATGAAAAAAATAAAAGGGAACTATTTAATTTTTTTGGAACTACTAATTCCAAATACGGAATCCATTTTAAATATTCAATTTCTAGAAGTGGTAAAAATTAATTTAAGATAAAAATACAAAATGAAACTAAAAATAATTTTTTAAAAAAAAATTATTTTTAAGCATAAAAATGTTTTATACCAAATTTATCCATAAAATTGATTCCAATGAATTTAATTAGATTATTAATAATATAATATAACTAAATTTAATTTTAAACCATTTTAAAATAAAATTTAACCTTTTAATTTTTTTATAAATTCATTTTCCAATGAAAATAAGTATTTTTTACTATTTATTGAATAATATATTTTTTTTGAAAAATCTTAAAATTTCAATCTAAGATATTTTGAAATTTTGATTTAAAAAGTAAAATTAATTTTAATAAATATAAATTCTAAAATTGGAATCATTAATTATATTATTTTATCACAAAATAAAAATAAAAAACATTTGTGAAGAAAATGTATTTTCAAATAATAAAATGACATTACTAATTATTGAGTGAATATTTTATAAGAATTAATAAATAAATTTTTATTGAGTATTCTATTTATATATATTTCATAATTTTTTCTATCCTTTCCATACCATCTATTTCAATCATATATATTATAATAGTAATAAAAAAATAATTTTTTTTTGGTTTTTTTAAGCTCTGTGTTGCATGTTGTATACACTATCGAATGTAGTGTTATTTTAAAATTTTAGGGTGTTGAAAGATGGAATTACAATATATTCTAGGTTTTAATCTATGCTAATTTATCAGTTTAATGTTTCTTTCTCTACCTTAATACTAAACATCGATGCATCTGGAATCATAAGAGTTAAAATGGGAGTTATCACCATAGATTACTCCCACATTAATATAGATGGAGTATTTTAGGCATTGATAATATGAAACATGTATGATTGTGAGAATATTCCACCTAGGCTAACCCAATATGGTATTAAATTTTGTATCTTAGATGACCCCCAGGAACTTGATATATGATATTAGGTCTTTGAATTTCCCCTTCAATATGATTTTCATCTAACTCTTTTACTCATTTTTCTCACATCCTTGGATCATAATACTGGATGGGAAAATTCCAGACTACATGAATCCATAGAGTAAAAGAGTCTAAGATATAATGTGGTTGGTTTTGGAGATTTTATCTTCCAAAATCCAATAGATAACAATGTGATTGAACTTAAATATTCATAAATGGATATGGTGTATCCTTGTACCATTTCTCTATGGTCTTGAACTATGAAGGAGTTAATCGTATAACACTATAAAAATTTGCTTTTAGCATGGGATGCCTCACACTTTAGTTTCAATCTCTTGAGGATTTGTTGGATCCTTGATGAGGGTTTCTCTCAGCTTCTTATAGAAGAAAATAAGATCTATGATTGAGAACCACACTAGATGTATACACCCAACTTTTCAATATGAAAAATTTCCTTCTCAATATATATGTTTCATATTTAAGTATAATTTATAGTAAAAATTAAATACACTGCATAATAAAAAAAATATTTTTTCATTACGTAAATATATATTTTTACATTTTAAGGATAAATAAACTCTATAAAATTAAAAAGAGTGATATGAGAAAAAAAATAACATCTATCGAATTTGAAAATTCATCGGCTAGTGGTCTCTTAAAAATATTCTGACCGTAATCAATGCTGTACAAAAATGTTAAAAAAGATAATTTTTTTCCAAAATAAATATAAATAATTTTGATAAATATTTAGTGAATGAATAATGAAGGAAATAAGGGAAATTCATAGTAAATATAATAATTATCTGACTGAATGTTGGAATAGTAACATAAATGATTAGGGTAGTAAATTTTTTAAAAATTAATATTTACAAATGAGTAATATAAGTAAAAACTAAATATTATCATTATAGAAAGGAATTTATTAAATTATGTAACTTAAATCATAAGTATATATTTTAATAATGTATGTTTTAACCTATTTAGTAAAATACTATTCTTAGTGTACAATTTAAATATTATATTTACATATTTTTAAAATTTATTTTATAAAATGGATATAATTTTTTGAATCAGTATGTTAAAATTAGTTTATGGTGGATTTTCATGATTTTTATTCAAAATTTTATTTTTATTTTTATAATGAGAAATAATTTTTTTATGAATACCATAATTTTTATGACATCATTAGATAATAAATATGACTTAATAAATTATAAAAAAATTTATGAAATATTTATAGGATTACATTTAGTTTTGGGTGTTTTTAAATATCAAGTAAACCTATATTTGTTAATTAAGCACTAATAAGACTCATATGAATCAACACTATTCAAATTCATATTCCCAATTAATATTGTAAACAATATTTTTTTCAAATATCCCCTCCCCTGGCTATATAAACCTCCCCATCCAGTAATTTCCCCTCATTTCCGAAACTATTTTCTTTGAGAAATAACTATTCATATCCCTTTATATACTCTCTTATATTCATTCATAATTACTTGGTCTAGACAAAAACCCTCCTCCAAATGTTTTAGACTCAATCTAAAAGAGGTGACTCAAAGAGTAAAGTAAGGATTTCCAAACTCAAACCTCATCATTTGAATTCTCATCCTACCCTATATGTAATATAAGAAATCATTACAAGTAAATTTGAACTACTAAAATACTTTAATTGTTTTTATAAATCTATAACATTTATTAGTTCTCTCTTATTTTAAACACTTTTTAAAAAATAATTTAACGACGGTAGTTTTATACTACCAAAGTGAATGTTTATGTTTTGTTTTTTCACTTATACCATTCATGGATAATCTTAAAAATATATTTCATGATTGAATATTATCTTAATAATTAAATAATTTCATTTCTATAATTTTTTAATAATAAAATAGGCATGTTAAAAACTATATTAAAATTAAAACTTTCATAGTCATTTTTAAACATCTAGAACAAAATTATGAAGAGGGAATAAAGCCTCCTATATGGTTTTATAGATATATACCCTAGCCAGAGTGACCATTAAGAGGGAAGGGGTATACTAGTGGATTATTTTTTTGAACTCATTTTATTTCTAATTCAACCTAACAAACCTATATGTTTCTTTATCTACTCATTATTCTCTCTCATTATCATATCTTGTGTAGTTTTAATAATGAAGAGAGAAACACATAACATTTATAAGGTTCAGCAGGAAGTATACTCCTTGACTCAACAAGTTATTTCCCTATGTTATTTATTCTTCCCTATAAAATAAATGATTACAATGTTCCCAGCCCTAACTAAGACACTTCTCTTGATTTTAGATCTAATTAAAATATTTATTCTCTAGATTCAATAGAGAGACTCGTTTTACTTCCAATGCTAATCAAAATAATTCTTCTCTGACCCCAACTAAGTGACACTTAATCCTAGCAACAATAAGAAGAATTCACCTACTCTTAACACCGACTACGAAGAATTAATATTTTTTGAAGGCTTGATCCACTACATGATGATCTATTTATCTTCCTCCATAATCATGAAGGATCTGAATTTCTTGTGTATACTTCAAGTAACTTAAACATCAACTAATCAAATCTATTAGTCTTTCTCAATAAATTATGATCCCCTATATTTTATCAGTTTCCTTAGTGAAACAATACATGAGATATTTTTCATTCCCCTAAAGAAGTCCCAACTTCACTTAATTCATGAAATAGATTTACACAATATCTTCACATTTTATTTTATGAAAGAATAACTTACATAACCTCAATTCACTTACTTATTAAAATATTAATTCACATATCTAAATTCAAATTAGAACAAATCCCTATCACATGAAATATATTTTTGTTTATAATTTTATATGATATTAAAATTCAAATTTTATTCACTGAATGGTTGTACATGTGTTTGCTGATTACATGAAGGTGATTTTGTCTTCACATATGTATGAAATAATTCATGTACTATTCTCTTTCACAAAAAATTAATGGGTGTACACTATTATTATATGAACACTATAATTTTATGTTCACTATCTCATGTATGCAGAAACTATACACTTCTTCTTCACACACACAAGAATAAGTATGCTGTTTATCTTCTTCACTCATACTGTTTCACATACTGCATACATTTACTTCAAGAGTACTTAGTGTTATTCATAAAATCCATGGAGGTTAAATGAAAGGGTATTGCTCTATATTTAGTTTCTTTATAGAACTATTTATTCATAAAGTAAATGGGTTTTTCTTTTGAAAAGTAGAATTCACATGACTTCTCCTTATTCTTCATGAAAGCTAAGAGATTTGTTGATTCTATTCCATTTAAGAAATAGTGGTTTCATTTTACTATATTTTCATTAGAAAATGAGAGCTCTATTTCTCTAAAACAGTGGAAAACCCCGTGATAGAGGGTTCTTATCCTTTTACTGGCATGTAACCACCACCTCTAATCTGAGAAAAATTCCACATCAATGAGGTCTTCAAAGATCCAAAATAATCCCATGTCACAAACTTCATAAACACCAAAGATCTTAGTGATCCTGAAATATATTACACTAAATTTTTTCACTACTGGAATAATACCCTATACCAACAGTTTGGAACTGTTGGTATAGCCTATACCAACAGTTTGGAGAACCGTTGCCAAGTAAGCCGTGGGGATAGGTCTATACCAACAGTTTTGGGAAAACCGTTGGTATAGAACTATACCAATGGTTTTAAAAACCTTTGGTATATGTAATATGAAAATCTATACCAACGGTTCCATAAAACTATTGGTATATGTAATTCAAAAAACAATTATTCAGTTGGTTTTGATCCCAGCACCTCCCATTTATGATTGAACAACCTAACCACTAACCTAACTTACTTTTGTGAACATAATTTCATGAATATATATATATATATATTATCATAATTATTTTAAATTTTTATTTATTGAATGTATTCTGTAAGAAGATTCCATTAAAAATACATGTACCTATACCAATGGTTTTGAGAACCGTTGGTATAGGTTCATTGATTTTGGGACCTATACCAACAATTTTTGACAAACCGTTCGTATATGGGGGACCTATACCAACAGTTTGTCCAAAACCGTTGGTATGGGGTCTCTATAATGGACCTATACCAACGGTTTTGGCCAAACCATTGGTATAGGTCCAAATTAGTGAACTATACCAACGGTTTTCCCAAAACCGTTGGTATAACTCCAAATTAGTGACCTATACCAACGGTTTTGGGAAAACCATTGGTATAGGTCCATATAAGTGACCTATACCAATGGTTTTGGCCAAACCGTTGGTATACGTCCAAATTAGTGACATATACCAACGGTTTTCCCAAAACCGTTTTTATAGATCATATTTCCAATAGTGTTTGGAATCTTCTCTTACATGAGTTTTCACTAGCACACCACATGAATGAAACGAGGATCACATGAATATTTAAATCATGAACTCATCCTCTATTTGTTTGACATGTTGTTGCTTTATATCACCATTCAAAGTATCATTTTCTTCAACACTTTCATTTAATGAAGATGAATAATTCATTAATAGAGGTATTTTCATCTCATTATCTAAGAATTCCATCCTCATAATAACCATTGTGATTTCAGGAATGATCATTGGAGATCCTTACATCAACTCTGGTGAGTAGAATACCATTAGAGAGGCTTAAGGTAGAAGATAATCTCCTGATTCAATCAGACAGATTTGAGGGATATCATCAGATGAAAAATGTTTTATCTATAAGTTATTAAAGTATATGAATAGTATATGAGGATTTTTTTATCCAATATATGATATTGATTCAATTGAGTGACTCTTTTATTAACCAACTCATGTCTCTATCTCTTGGACTCGGATGTGGGCGATCAACACCTGAAACATGAAAACACTATGCCACATGGGCTGCACCTACATGCACTGTCCCACCAGAACCCTAGCCCATTTTCTTTTTATCTCACTATAGAACACATTATTATAGAATTTATGTGTCCCACCTATATCTCTTAAACCATCTGGTCTTATGAGTCATATCCCCTACACATTTGAGTTTCTACTCCCATAATGTGTGGTTGATATGCCTTCTTGTTCTGTGGTTGGACACTTTTTAGTGGATGAAAATTCATATACTTAGAAATATTATATGTATTCCAAAAAAATTCCCTTAAAATTAAAAACCAATAATGTCATCATCACCTTCAAATAATCTTCATGTAAATGAATATTTTCATGGAATTATTTTAAAATAACCATTATGAAATATAAATGCGATTTTCAAGGCCTTAATTATCATATATTATTTATTATGATTTATAAAAAGGTTTCTCATTAAAAAAATTATCGGAACATAATATTTAGTGATCAATCATCACATTTAACTTAGAGAATTTCTCAATCATGAAATCCAATGACATAAATTGAGTCCAGAACAATTCTTCAAGAATTTCCACTTCATATTCAACTCACCAAAAATATATTAACACATAATTGAAAAGAAATTCAACAATAGTCCCAAAAATATCACAATTTTTATTTTATTTTCAATATATTTTCACATATTTAAAATTATATATATGTGCTCAACCTTTCTACCATTATTGGTAATCAAATGAAAAGGATAAGTTGGGGGGGGGTTCTACATGTTTCTCCTGATTCTGAGATAGGAATGATATCTCACGGTTCACTTAGAAAAGATCTTATAGTTCATAAAATCTAATTCTATGTGGGATAAACTGGTGTAAAAAACGAGATATATAACCAAGGTTGTCTATAATTTATATAAAATACCATTCATGTGAAATAATTCTTAGAAATTCCCAATTCACATTTTAAGGTGTTTCAAATAATCATATTTTTTAAAGAAATGAACCCCCACACTTCAATAAACAAATCATAAAGTTTAGGTGAAAATAGATATCTTTCCCTTTGTATCATATTCTAATCAACCAAGCACCCCCCCCCCCTTAATTGATACAATTAATACAATTAAGAATAATGGATAAAAGTGTGATTTTCCAAATTTAACTTAAAAATTTATAAATCTATTCAGAAGTTCCACGTTCACTATATAGTGAAGTTTTAACATATTTAACTAATAAATACTCCCCCTTTAGGGATGCATATATCTCCTTCAATTATATGAATGCTAGTTTAAAAGAATATATATATAAGGGAATAAAGAGGGACCTATTGGTTTGTCATTAACAACATTTATAATGACATATTCATGTTAATATGGGTCATTATTTTCTACCAATATCACCATGATAGAATTTATTTAAACTCTTATTTTTTATTTATAGTCTAATTGATTTGACCATCCTCTTTATTCCCTTATTATTCTTTATGTTGAATAATTTTTTTTCAACCTTAGTGTTCTGGATCTTCAAGTTTCCACCTATAGATAAATTCTCATCAACTTTCACCTCATTTTGTAATATTTATTTAATTCATTTAAATCTGGTGAGTTTATTATATTTCTATAATTTTTATATAGTTTGAATTGATGTGACATAAAAACTAGAAAACCATTCATGACATTATCAATCTCCTTAGAATCATTACATAACTTTCCATTGGTTTACTTTTGAAATTTAACTCATTTCATTTGATAGGGAAATTCTCATTTCAATATTTTCTTGCAAACCCCAACCTTGTGACCTTTTAAACTACATCATTAACAAACTTATTTCAAAACATGAAATTTAGTTTTTTGTAGATATATGTGGTATAGATCTGGCCATTGGTTATTTTCTATAAGATTTTTTCCTTAGATGATCCTTAAAACCCCCCTTGATTATTACCACATTCTTAGTAAATACGGGTTAAACCAATAACAATAGTCTTTGTAACTATTATTACCACAACACCAAAAAAATACTTGAAACTTTATTCTCTCAGATTTGTTATAGATGAATCCAAATATATATTGTTATTTTTTCCAAATATGTGTTGTTATTTTCCAAATATGTGTTCTCTTAGATATATCTATTATTTGTCTTTGTGGTCCAAATATGTGTTCTTTGTTGGGGGGTTATGGACTTATTATCATATTATTACCTTATTTTGATGTGAAATATTTCATATCATTTTTCTTAGACCACAAATCCTTAGTTTTAGTGTTCATATTTACACTATTAGAAATAACAGATATATATAATTAATTAATTCCACTTTTACCTTCATTCACTCTATATTTATAAGATTCCCCCTTTATCTAAATACATTTATTTAAATATTCTCTAGCATTATTAAACTTGTGATGAACTGTGACACATATGGCTAGTGTCTCAAACATCTCTCTCTTTCTAGTAGTTAACTTCTCTTCAATATCACATATCATCATCTCTTGTTCATTAATTTTTAATTTAAATATATTGATCTCATAAAAAAAACTTAATTCCTTTATAATAAAATTCTCATTTTCTTCATCAATAATAACTATTCACTCCTCTCTTATCAGTAGTTAATTCCTTGTTTTCTGTATTAAGAATATTCTTTTCTTTTTGAGATATTTAATTTATCCCATAAAAAATTATAATTTTTCTTTCATCTTCCAATAAAGTTTAGTACTTTATTCTACATCATCACTAAAACTTTTAGAATGAGTAATTTTATTTTCATAAGAAAAGAAACCAATTTCATTATCCCATGAAAAAATTCTGCTTCTTTTTATTCTTACCCCGTTTATGTTTATGACATATCTCATCATCTAATTTTAATTCTGATTCTAATTTTTCAACCTCTGTCTTTGGAAAATTATTGAAAAAATGGAAAAAGTTATCACATTTAAAGAATTTTGATAGTTGCTTACTTCTTCCCTTCCACTTTCCCTTTATGAATCATTTTGATAAAAGTGAAACAATCTAATTGAACTCATCATTATACTCATAAATATTTAAATCATCTCATTCAACATTTTTTTTATTTAACTTGACGTTTCTTATTTATTTAAAGGTTTTTTCAATTATTTCTGTTAGATCCATAAGATTATTGGACTCTCTTAAGGCTTGAAAATTATATATTAGTCCTTAAGTTTTCATAATCACACATCATTTTAAGGCTTAAATCATGTATGAACACATCATCATTCCTATTCTATCTTGTTTTTCTAATGTTTAATTATTATTATCTTCTCTTAACCAACTGTTAATGTTTTGTTTCAAGATAGATACAGAAATGTTTCTAAGTATGAGACACAATCACCAGTCCTATACAGAGGAGCAAAATATTTCACAATGGATGTGCGACTGCTTCCGGTCCCATATAGAATGGCATGATTCATTGGTTATATACACACACATTATTTATTTTAATGAAAATTACATGAAACAGTCACCATTCTCTCTCATACAGTGAATCAATGTTTCACAAAAGACTTGACATAGTCATCGGTCCCTCACTAACATCGTGACACAGTCATCGGTTCCATACTAACACTGTTCCATTGTTTTTGGAAAAGGCAGAGAATCTGCTTCCGTTCCTTAGTCACCGGTTAGGTGCCACTACTACCAATTCAACAACACCTGATGACACTACTCAAAGGCATAGAAAGACTCACTGTTCTTAAGGAACTAGTTATATGACATAGTTCTTGTGACACTGTTCCTATGGAATCACTCCTACAACTCCCTATGACACCGTTTCTTCTATAAATTACCATATTTTCATAAATTGTTTTAACTTTGTACTAATGGTCATATATAGAAAAATTAATATTTATGAAAATATTTAATGTTTTCTGTAGGATATTAAGGGGACAGTACTATGTACGATAATCCTATGTTCCCAACATGATGATTCTACCTTTCAAACCTCAAGAAATATATAAAAAGATAAGCTCGTGTGAGAAAGAAGTGTAGTAGACATAATAGAGAACACTCACATATACAAAATACACGAAGAAAATTTCATGTTCTTGTTCTTACATGATGTAATCATGAATTTTATTAAGATATTTTTTAGAGACAAAGCTCAAGCCCAACTGTGTTGTACTTCATCGACTACCATTCGCACAAAAAGGCTAGAACATTTTCTATCCAGGAATACCGAATCAAAAGTCCAAGACACTCTGTTTTTGGAGACAACTTATAGAGAAGGACTCAAACTACACTTCCTGTATAAAATGGAATCCAGATTTTCACTACATGACACATAGAGCCTTCTAAACTGAACTCTACATTTCTAGCTCGATTGTGTTCCTTTTTACTTAAATTTTAGAGCAAGGGGTGTATCTGTTTGACACACACACACACTTTCTCCAGTGCATAACTAGAGTATATAGAAAATCATCACTTTAAAATCTATTTACACATTTGTATCCCACTGTTAAGTGTAAAATATGTCGAGTGTGACATGTTTTCTATTTTTCCCATGTAGAAATATAGTATATGTACTTGTACCTAGAAAGCCTTGTGTGCTATTGTAAACCCCGATCTAGGGTGTGGATCAGAACTGTTTATTAATTTAAACTTTTTGGTGGTAGGTGATCCCCAAGTGGAGAGGATTGGGTGTTGTATTGAGACAGATCCTATTGAATTGAATTCTTCAGTGCTTTCTTGTTTATATTTCACACTATGTTTTATGTCAAATTGCATATAAGCAACAAAAATATGATAGTTATTTTAGAAAGTGTTTATATTTGTTTTAAACCAGTAGTTTTGTTTCAAAAGTTATAATAATTCTCAGATTAATATAACTGAGATCTAATCAATCTTCTGAGAAACATATTGAACATTTAGGACCTTTATAAATTCACTGCAAACTGAGTTTGATTATATTTTAATTGGAAGATATCTTTCAAAGAACCATTTTTTAAATAGAAATTTTTATAGATACTCAATTCACCCCCTTCTTGAGTGATCTAATCCAACCAAAATTTTTTATTAGAGTATTTTTTTTATCTTTGTTAAGTTACTGTTATTAAAGTTTTTTTTATCTTTTTAACAATCTTTTCAATTGGGACTTTAGTAGTATTTCAAGAGCTTAAAATTTATATTATTTATAAATTCTTATCTATTTCAATATCCTTTCGAAATATCATTATGGATAATAGGCTGGAAGGTGCTACTACAAACAGACCTCCATTATTTAATGAAACCAATTATGCACAATGGAAAATAAAAATAAAAATAAACTTAGAGAGCATGGGTTTTGATGTTTTATCTTCAGTAGAAGAAGAATATAAGATCCATGTTACTGCTAGGAACACTTGGGATGACCTAACTAAGGATGCCTATAATCACAAGTGTAAAAACATGAATGCTCTATACGGTTCCTTAGGAGATGAGGAGTTCAGTCATATTTCTACATGCAAAACTACCTATGCAATTTAGGACACTCTTTCTATTTCTCATGAAGTAACAATCAATGTTAAGGAAATGAGGCTTAATACATATACTATTAAATATGATAACTTTAAAATGAAAAATGATGAGCCTATTTCTGATATTTATCTCAGGTTCAATGATATTGTCAACATAATGATTTCTCTTGGAAGAGAAGTTACTACCAAAGAACAAATCATGGGGATTCTTAGATGCCTACCAGATAGATGGAGAGGAACCTCTATCTCTGTTAGAGAGTCATGTGACATCAGCAAATTACCTGTCAAAGAAATCATTGGAATGTTAATGATATATGAAGAATAATTAAAAGTGAATTAGGAGGATGAAGATCCAAAGAAAAAATCTATATCCTTCAAGACTACTACCTCCAAGAGTAAAGATAAATAAAAATTTAGGTTGCAGCTGATAGTCGAGGAAGTGAGGAATCAGTCTCAGGTAGTGATGATGAAATGGACCAGCAGGCAAGAATATTCAAGAAATTTTACAAGAGGAAGTGATTTTTTCAAAAGACAAACTTCAAAGGAAAATATGTAAAAAATAAATTGAAAAAAGGATTGGAAGAAGCCTGATAAATATGAAGAAATAGTTTTGTATGAATGAAAAAGAAGTGGACATGTCAAGGTAGACTATCCAAAGATGAAATATAAAAAGAAGTATGAGTATAATGATAGGAAATATAAGAATGCAATTAAATCCACCTAGAGTGCATCCAAGGATAGCTTTAGTGAATCTGTTTCTTCTCAGGACGAGAAAGAGGAAAAGAAAAACATGTGTTCCATGACAAAAACATCTGAGGTAACCCTTGACTCAGTTGCACATAATAATTATTATTCTAATGATGATTCTGAATCTAAAAAGATGACGACTGATGAACTGTTTGAATATTGAAATATGTTAGAAGAAACCTATAATGAACCAAAAGATAAGTATAAATCATTAAAGAAACAACATGCATTCTTTGAAAATATTAAATCAGAACTCACTATTAAGAAAGAGAAAAATGCATAGGTTCTAAAAGAAAATAATGATCTAAAGTTATCTAATGATCAATTAAATATGGTTATAGAAAATTTTTCCAAAGGGAATGAAACACTCACTAAATTACTTGGTAAACAGATGGATCCAAGGTATACTACTAGATTGGGATATCATTTAGGACAAAGAAGCTTATCCAAAACATATTTTACAACCAAAACTGAAAAATCTGCTTCTTTGTCCAAAAATCAAAACTGTACAACAAGTTCCAGATCAAGTATCTCATCTACTTAATCTAGATTCTCACATTATTATAGGCCAAATACTGTTTGTTTTTCAAAATCTTTAGGATGTACTTATAGGAAACCTACGAGACAAATGTGGGTTCCTAAATCCCTTATTACTAATATTTCTTGGACCCAGACAAGTATGGGTACCAAAAACACTTCTTGTTTGATCTATTTTACAGGAAAAATACATAAAGAGATCCTATAGAAATATAGGGTACTTGAACAATGGATGTTCAAAACACATGACAGGAGATTTATCAAGCTTCAAGAATCTCATCAAGATAGATGGAGGACATGCCACATTTAGTGATAATGGTAAAGTGAAAATAACCGGCTTAGGCCAGATTGGTAACCTTAACTCTATCTTGATTCCAGGGTACTTTTTGTTGATGGATTGAAGTAAAATTTACTCAGAATATCTCAATTATGTGAAGATGTTTTTAATTTCAAATTTAAAAATGATTTATTCCATGTTTTTGATGCCAAAAGTAGGTTAGTATTTACTGACCTTAGAAATGATAATGTATATGCTGTAAATTTAGATTATTTAGCATCACAAAATGTTTCATATCTTAGTGCTTTTTAAAAGGAATAATGGCTTTAGCATAGGATATTAGGACACTGCAACACCCACTCACTAAAGAAGTTATCTAGAAAAGAATTAGTTAGTGACCTAGCCAAGCTAGAGTTTTCAGACAATAAATTGAGAAATCATTGTCAAAAGGGAAGGAAACATAAAATATATTTCAAACCAAATAAATAAGTAACTACTTCTCAACTGCTTGATTTGGTTCATGCGGATTTATTTGAACCATATATAGTCTCAAGTCTAAATGGGAAAAACTATGTTTTTGTTCTTGTAGACGAATTTTATAGGTACAATTGGAGCTATTTTCTAGCACATAAAAGTGAAGCATATAATTACTTTACTAAGTATTCTAGATTTGTAGAAAAAAATAGTGGAATTAAAACCAAATCTCTTAGAAGTGATCATGGTCATGAGTTTGAAAATCAAGAAATTGAATCTTTTTATACTCAAAATGGCTATGGAAACAACTATTTTTCCCATAGGAAACCTAAAAAACGGTGTATTAGAAAGGATAAATAGAACCCTATAAGATATTTCTAGGACAATGCTCAATGAATATGATTTGCTAATTTATTTTTGGGCTGAAGCTGTTAATACAGCTTGTTACATAATCAATAGAGTCTTGAAAAGACCAATCTTTAAGAAAACCCCATATAAATAATGGAACAATAGGAAACCAAAGGAAAATTATTTCAAAGTGTTTGGATTTAAAGTTTATATTCTTAACACTAAGGATATTTTAGATAAATTTGACTCTAAGAGTGATGAAGTAATATTTCTTGGATATTCCATGTCCAGTAAAGCCTATGTAGTATTTAATAAAATAACCAAATGTGTGGAAGAATATATTCATGTTAAATTCAACGATACAGATCCACATGAGCCTAAGATCTCCCTAGAAACTCTTGAAGATGATATTTCAAACCTGAATATAAATGATAAACGTTCTAGTCATCCTGTTGAAGAATCTGTTAAAACATCCAATTCTGGAAATTTTTCAGATTCTAGACATCTTGAACATGAACCTATAGAAGAGCCTGGAATAACCAGTCCTACATTTTCTAGACCAACTAGGACCCTTAAAAACCATATTTTAGATGTTTTTTTTTGGAGATTTTGATAAATTAATGCAAAATAGATCTTCCTTGAGAAATCAGGTTGAATATCAAGCTTTCTTGTCTCAACTTGAACCTAAAAATTTCAACAATGCAATCAATGATGAATTTTGGGTGATGGATATACAAGAATAACTTAATCAGTTTGAAAGAAACAAAGTTTGAAAGTTAGTAGATAGACCCAAAGATACCATTACCATAAGAACTAAATGGGTGTTTATGAATAAAGTGGATGAAGCTAGTAACATAGTTAGAAATAAATCTAGGTTAGTTGCACAAGATTATAATCAAGAATAAGGGATTGATTATGGAGAAACCTTTGCACCGATTTTAAGGCTTGAAGTAATTAGGATCTTACTTTTCTATGCATCAAATTTTAATTTCAAACTATATCAAATGAATATCAAAAGTGCATTCCTAAATGGTTATATAGTTGAGGATGTCTTTATTGAACAACCCCTAGTTTTACAAACCCTCATTTTCCAAATCATGTTTTTAAATTATCAACAACTTTATATGGATTAAAAAAAGCCCCTTGAGCTTGGTATGATAGATTAAGTAATTTTTGGATTTCAAAAGGTTTTACAAAAGGAATTGATGAACCTATATAATTTATAAAGATCATTTATAAATATGATTTAATTGCTCAAATAAATGTTGATTATATTATTTTTGGATCTTCTAAAAATTCTTTGGGTAATGACTTTTCAAAAATGATGCAAAGTGAATTTGAAATGAGTTTAATAGGAGAGATTAAGTATTTTCTTGGATTTAAAATATCTCAAATTAAAGAAGGTATTATTCTAAATCAATGTAAATACACCAAATATATGTTAAAAAGATATGGCTTTGATAGCATTAAAAATAGTAAACACCTATGAGTTCTACATGTAAGTTGGATCTTGATGGAAATGGAAAGTAAATTTATCAATCTACTTATATAGGAATGATTGGGAGTTTTCTATAACTAAATTCTAGTAGGCCTGATATTATGTTTAGTGTGTGTATGTGTGGTCGATTTCAAGAAAATACCAAATAATCACATTTAAATTCTGTTAAAATAATTTTCAAATACCTCAAATATACAACCAACTTAGAATTATTCTATACTAAAGGAAAATCCATTTATTTGGTTAGTTATTCAGATGCTAATTTAGGTGGATGAAAGTCAGATAGAAATAGCACCTCTGGAACATGCCACTTTTTCGGAAAGTCTCTAATATCAGGGTGTAGTAAGAAACAGAATTTTGTAACTTTATCAATAGCTGAAGTAGAATACATTGCTGATGGTAGTTGTTGCGCTTAGATTTTGTGGATAAACATACCTTACTAGACTATGGTTTTCAATTTATACATATATAAACTATGAAAACACAAGTGCTATTAAAATTTCTAAGAATCCTACTTCACATTCCAGAACTAAACATATTGATGTAATACATCACTTTTTGAGAGATCATTATCAAAAGGGTGATATTACTCTTGAGTTTATTGGAAGTAAATATCATCTTGCTAATATCTTTACCAAACCTTTAAACTATGAGAGAATGAGTTACATTAGACATGAACTAGGCATGATAAATTCTTGCTAAGTACCAAGGTGAACTGTCTCACTGGTTTCACAAGGTGACCGACTCACCGGTCTCATAGAGAACTGACTCACCGATTGTTCATAGTTGACTCACTGGTTGCACGACCTTATTATTGTTTATGCATTAACTGCTTCACTGTATCAATATCGATTTATTTATTCATTTATCTATCATGTTCACGTTTAAAGAAGTTTATAATTCCCAAATTATAGAATCTTTTTCTTGAAATTCCATCCTTCACTCCTATAACTCTTTAATTTCTGAACCTAAACCTGAACCATTTCTTGAAAACCCAATTGATAAACCCTTTTGCTTCTAAAATTCATGCCTCTTAATCCCTCTTTATCAAGAATCTGAGCCTATATATCTTTCTGAAGTTCCTCGAATCAGTTGTATGGTAAAGACAATGAACCCCTCTAGCTCTGATATTGAAAGAAGAAAGTATTCAATGAAGAGTAAGAGCTTTGCTCCAGAAGCATTGCTAAACCCTAATGTCATGACCCACACAGTTGTTCCTGAGAAATAAATTTGTCCCAATTGTTTATTGACAAGTAAGTCTTTAGTTCTGCAAGTCATAAAGGTCTAGGGTTGGCGGTATTGGTTTATTAAGGAGGATATGCCTATATATCCAAATTTGGTATCACAATTTCACCAGTATCATAAGATTTATTTGGATAATGATGGTTATTATATTTTAAGGATCCAGATAAATGGCGATAGAGTAACCTTTTAATCAAGACTGTTGGAAACATATTTAATGTTACCTTATGAAGGAGTCTATGAAGATTATCCAGGAGGACCTCCACCTCCCAGTGATAACTTTTTTATTAAATAAGCCCAGGGTGATCTCACTAGATATGGAACTAGCAGAAGAAAAAATTATTCTATGTTGGATGATGAGACTCATTTTCTATTTATGTTCATTCACAATTTCATCTGTCCAAGGAAAGGTGATTTTTCTACTGTGAAGTATCAAGACACTTTTCTTCCGTATCTAATGATAAATGGTCATAAGATCAACTTGTGTAAGTACATTGTACTACACATCAGTGACATGATCAAAACAACATCATAATATACCTCTATGTTATATTCAAGGTTAATTTATATGATGATAAGGTATAAATAATGGTTGGTGAAAATGAGTAAGAGTATGAAGAATTTTATTATTGTTTGTCTAAGGATATTTTCAGGAAGATGAAAATCAGTTGGAACCCCTGGATAAAGTCTTGGATTGTAGATGATGACAAGTTATATGAAAAATTGAAATCATTTTATCATCCCTCTAGGCCAAAAAATATCATTGACCTTGGTTTGGAACCTGGTGAACTGGTAGAATATTCTGATGAAGGGGTTGCTGAGCAAATTGGGGAACAAATTGATACTGCTGTGGAAGTTGATGTTGGTGGAAAATTTAGTACTGTTGCTATGTTGGAAGTTAATTAGGGTAATGAACTAGTTGGTTATGATGAGCCATCAGAGTTTATTCCTTCGGTTGATGAAAGAATGAAAGAAGCTGTTGAGTTAGCCAAAAGTAATGTTGAGGCAGAAGAAGCTGCCAGAAAAGAAAAAAGAAGCTCTTTCTCAAGTTCTTAGAGCCCCTGAACAATATGAGGGGGAGAAAAAACCTAGTGAAGGGATTTTTGACCTGAGCCAACAATTGGAGTCAAATGAAGCTGAAATTTCCTTGGTTCCTGATGTTTCCATTGATGTCAATGTTGGCATTAAGAGTAAAGAGACTCCTATTGATAGTAGGGAAAATCCTGGTGAGAGTAGAGGGACACCAATTCCTTCTAGTAGAGGATTTGAATTATCCCTTCCCTCTATTCCTTATGTGATGGATACCCAGATCAGACTCTAAGCTAGTCCAGTCTATTATCAAAGAGCGATTCTTTAATCCCTAAGGCTAGCGAATCCGACTGACTTCGAATTTTTTGCTTTCTTTTTTTAGTTCTTCCCCGATGAGCTCTTCCCGGGGAAAAGTCCTAATCAAAGCAGGCAAAGCGGGGAGTTCCACTGGTGAATCTGAAGGTGATGAGATACCTTGAAAGGATTATATTCAAAGACTTGATGTATTAATCATGTTTGAATTACTACTTATCGCTGATCTTAGAGTGACCACTATAGAGGAAGAAAATGTGATTTTAGAGGATGGAATGTATCCTTCCCTTGCTGAACCAGCACCTGATCCAAGTGAGTTTATCACTAAAGCTGACCTAGAAAATTTCAAAGTGGAAATATGTTCTTCAGTGAGAGAGGAAGTTCAAAGTACAATTAACAGTGTTCTAGATCAAGTCAGAAAAGAGAATACCAAGTTGGGTGATGAGATTTATAGTTTTAAATATGAGATGGCCCAATTGAGGAAATTTGTTGTAGGTCAAGTTGATTATGTTGTAAATTTAGTATCAATATATTCTGTTAAAAGGATTCAAGATAATATCATAGCTGCTATAGAGTCATTTATTTCCTCTAATTACAATCCTACTCCAGAAACAATGAAATTGGTTGAAGGGATCAATAATTTGTCATCTGAGTACAGATATTTCATAGATTCTATGATGGACTCATTGACCATGGTAATATCTCAGCTCAATTAGTTCAACATACCTCAGTTTAAGAAGGAAATCCATGAGAAACTGCAAATTCTGTCAATTCCAGCTTCATCTGTCTCCGGTGAAATCAGTAAAGATGCTCAGGGAACTTTAGCTCAGGTGATTAAAAACAGTGAGCATATTAGAAGTTTAGTCTCTAGTTATTCTTGTGATTCCTCTTTTTCCTTGAAGGATATTGGGTAAAAGGTTGATAAGTACATCAATAAGGTGTACACAAAACATTACATGAGTTACAACTTCAAATTTCTTGTGGAAAATCTAAATCTACCCCATGTTTCTCAAGACTTCAAGAACCAGATGGATAAAATCAGAGATTTTACCCCTCTTATAGAAAAGTTTATTGAGAATAAGGATTATTTTGAGAAAGCCATGAATTATGATGATGAGATTATTGATAAGTTTATCATCCTGTTGAAGCCTTAGCTACATGTCAAAAGCCAAGCCATAATGGTTCTATCTATTGCTCGTATTGGCTCCATTACTGCTGTGCCTGCCTCTCAGACTCCTGTTGCTCAGGACCTATCCAAAATTCAATATATTATTATTTATAAACCTTTCTTTATTCAATGACCTTTACTTGTTCCTCTAGTCCATGCTACAAAACCTTTCCATCATGCACCATCAGTTGGTTTACCTACTGATCTGGCTACTTGAAACCTTGCACCCGCTGAGTCTTTGGTGAAGGACAAGGACTAGTATTGTAATTCTTTGATGGGAATATTTTTTCTTTTCTTTTAATATAATATTATTCATGTATTGTGTTGAATATATTGAATTCATAACTTCTATTTTTTATTCCTGATTTCTTTTCCTCTTCTCTCTTTTATTTTTCTTCATTCCTTTTTTTTGATTAATACCAAAAGGGGGAGAATGAATGCATGATGTTAGGATATTTTTTTTCCATTATTCGTTAATACACCTGTTATTCATTCCATGATTTGTGATTATCAAAAAGGGGGATATTGTCGGATCCCTAAGATTATTGGACTCTCTTAATGTATGATAATCACATATCATTCCTAAAGTTTTGATAATCACACATCATTTTAAGGATTAAATCATGTATGAACACATCGTCATTCCTATTCTATCATGTTTTAATAATGTTTCATTATTATTATCTTCTTTTACCCAATTGTTAAGGTTTTGTTCCAAGACAGATTACTAAAATGTTTCTAAGTATGAGACACAATCACTGGTTCTATACAGAGAAACCAAATATTTTGAAAAGGATGTGCCACCACTTCCTATCCCATACAAAAGGACCCGAGTCATTGGTTATATACAGACGAATTATTTGTTTTTTACACAAAGGACTTGAAACAGTCACCAGTCCCTCTCAGATAGTGAATCAGTGTTTCACAGTGGACGTGACACAGCCACTGGTCCATCACTGATTTCGTGACATAGTCACCAGTTCCATAATGACACTGGTCCACTATTTTATGCAAAGGAAGAGAATCTTCTTCCATTGTCTATTCACTAGTTATGTGCCACCACTACCAGTTCAACAACACCTGATGACACCGCTCAAAGGCATGGAAGGACTCACTGAACTTGTGGAACTGATTATATGATATAGTCCTTGGGACACCGTTCCTATAGAACCAATCCTGCAAGTCACTGTGACACCATTTCTTCTATACTTCACCAAATTTTTATAAAGTGTTTAAACTTTTTACTAATAGTCTTATTTAAACAAATTAATATTTATGACAATATTTAATGTTTTCTGCCGGATATTCAGAAGATAGTACTAAGTATGGTGATGTTGTGCACCCAACAAGGTGATACCAATTTTCATCCCTCAAGAAATATATAAAAAGAGAAGATCGTGCAGTAAAGCAGTGAAGTAGGAATAATAGAGAACATAGGAATCTATAGAATACATGAAGAACATTTCCTTTTCTTGTTCTTGTGCTTACATGCTGAACTCAAAAATTTTAAGAATATATTTTTGAGAGATAAATATCAAGCCCAACTGTGATGTGCTTCATCGACTACCACTCACACAAAAAGCTAGAACATTGTTTATCCTGGAAGGCCGAATCAAAAGTCCACGACACTCTGTTTTTTGAGACAACTTCCAAAGAATGACTCAAACTTCACTTCCTGCATAACAAGGAGTCCAGAGCTGCACTACATAAAACATAGAGCCTTCTAAACTCAACTCTAAATTTCTAGATCTATTGTGTTCCTTTTTTACTTACATTTTATAGTAGTGTGTGTATCTGTTTGACACACACACACTGTCTCTGGTGCATAACTAGAAGATACTGAAAATCCTCACTTTCAAATCATTTTAAACATTTGTATCTCACTGTTAAGTGTAGAAGAGGTCAAGTTTGACATTTTTTCTTCTTTTCCCATGTAGAACTATGGTAGAGGTACTTGTTCCTGGACATCCCTATGTGTTATTTTAAACCTCGATCCAGGGTGTGGATTAGAACTATTTATTAATTTAAACTTCTTGGTGGTAAGTGATCACCAAGTGGAGAGGATTAGGTCTTGGCTTGAGACTGAACCTCTTGTATTCATTTCTGTTGTGCTTTCTTGTTTATATTTCACCCTCTATTTTATTTTAAATTTCATATAATCAACTAAACTTTGATAGTTAGTTTATCAAGTGTCTATATCTATTTTAAACATGTAGGTTTACTTCAAAAGTTATTGAAATTATCATATTAATATAACTGAGACCTCATAATTCTTCTGAGAAACAAATTGAACATTTAAGACATTTATAAATTCACTATAAAATGACATTGATGATATTTTAATTGGAGGATATCTTTCAAAGAACCATTTTTTAAATAGAAATTTTTATAGATACTCAATTAACCCCCCATCTTGAGTGATCTACTCCGACCAACAGTTTCTTTCTTCTTGAAAAAGGAAATTTTACCCATCTAATAAATTTTAGAATATTGTGTAGTTCATCAATAGAAAACTCATCTATTTCTTCTAGGGATGAGATTTTTGAATCAAGATTAACTAGAATGTTCCTCATTCTTTTTTTGGACAATGAAATAGTCATCCAGCTTCTCACCAAATCCATGAATGTTACTAACTATATCATTGAATCTGGTAAAATATTTATAAATATTTTATTTATTATTATGTTAATGTCTTCAAACTTAATCCTCTAAACTTTTAGTTTGTTTTCCATGAATTTTACATTTCCATTGTAACTGCATCTTAGTTTTTCCCAGATTTCCTTATTAGTATGAAGACCCATGGACATTATATAGACCTTCTCTGATAGATCCATCAGGATCAAATATTCACCATTCCATATAAATCAATATTTTTCTTATTAGATTGTTTCATAAAAACAGCATCAGTAATGGGTGGAAAAACCATTGTTGTAGTATCCCTCACTTCCAGGCCAAGTGGTAGGAGATATGGTAGAATCTTATTCCTATACCTGTGATAATTATTACAATAAAATGTAGGAACACCACATATATTGAAAAAATTAATATTTCCATCTATCATAATGCTTCTTGGATATTTAGAGGGAACATTTCCTTTGATACTGCTTGCAGATCCATAGGTTAGATTCACCATTGAGAGGGGAGGGATGAATAACTGGTTTCTTTTTATGAATTACTTTTTTTTTCAATTAAACCAATTAAAATTTATAGGGTTCTTGGTCCACTCAATATTACCTCTAAATATCACCTTATGTGAAATTATAATAATAGAGAGTGAGGCAGACATGATATACATGTTTTGATAAAAATCCTTCTTCTTACTGTAACTAGTTATTCCCTTTAGTTATATATTGTTTATTGGGTGTGTTGGTAGGTAATAAAAAATTGATGTGGGTTATTAGGATGATCTCAAAATTGGTTCTATGGATTGAGTGTGATATGTACATAGGGTCTAAAAAATTTATATTTAGGTATTATATGATGGATGGTTTATCGGACTATGATAGTTTCTTCAAGATTGATTGACATCAAAGGACCTAAGACCATAGCTTAGGGGTTGAGGGGATCATGTTTTAAAGAGATAGGCTTGTGTGTGGTGATCTCTATGGGATATCTGTGTTTAGGAAAGATTAATTCTATGTTATGTTGATAAGGAAACATCTATAGTGGTTCGTTTACTATCCGGTTTTTGAGTGTGACTTTGATGGGGGTTTTAAACAGGCCACCGAGTGGTTCAAGATTGAGATGGATTATTGAGATTGGGTAACATAGTTGTTTGAAGAGGTATCCTGGTGTAATTATGTGAATTCCACCTATCTCCTTGATATATTCTAGGTTTTGAATCTTTATACATTGTATTGTAAAATTCAATTTATTTCATGTTGGTGTACAATTTGGTTCAATAAATAAACCAAGTGTGACTAGGTGATGTTATAGGCCAATACACATTAAGTAGAGTTAAATAGTGGTTCTTGATGGTTTTGTGTGCTTGGGAAGCTAGTAGTATTTTGGGTAAGTAGGCTTGTTGATATTCTTAGGTCTAAGATCATGTGTGGTGATTCCTATATGGTATGGAGGATCATGTACGTGAGTGTAGTTCTGATGATGATATGGATAATTCATTGGTAAGAAGCATCTTATTGGTTAGTTTTTGAGTGATATCTGTGTTAGGGGATGAAAACTATAATTGGGGTTGTGAATGTACAAGATTAGTTAGTAAGTGGGTATCTTTGGGGATTTTTCAGAGTTAGAGGTTGGTTGAATCATATATGAGCTCAGGGACATAGCTGATTTAATGATTCACTAGTGATGGTTGATCCTATAAATGAATTTGGAAATTTGAAATAAATGTGTTTGAGAAATGTTTTGGGTGGAGCTCATGTGTTCCATGACAACATGTATGGTTTTGGATCTATATTTGATATCATAATGGGGTTATTTCAATACTGAGGAAGATGGTGAGTGGGAAATATGAATAATTATTTTTTATATATTTTGGCATGGAGAGAAGTGTTTTATGAGGAATGTTTCATTTGGGAGATGGAGTATGGGTATTTAATATCATACCATGAGTTTCAATGAAATGGAAGCTGGGTTGGATAACGAATAGGTGTGATAGAGTCATTTCTAGTTCAGAATCAAAAAATGAGTAGTGGAAATGGTTTATGATATTTGAGTCAAGAGTTAGGATATTGTTCAAAATGTTTGTTGGGGATGTGAATCCACACAGTGAGGAGTTTATAATGACTCACATGTTAATTAATTCAGAGGTAATTAGACACTATAGTCCTATATGAGGTTTTGTTTTGTGAATTGGAATTCAAAAAAAATAGAGTTGGATCATCTCTCATAGTTTTTATGCATGTTTAGGTTTTTCAATGGTTTTTAGAGGTATTAGGAAAGGGTTATATGTGTGTAATTTCTTCTTTTCTAAGTAGAAAACTCACTAGGTACCTGTTTAGGGTACAAAAAGTACCTAGTCAGACCCAAAACATTGAGTATCCTCAAGGGTTCCACCAAATAACTAGTGGATTTTAACCAGTTATTAGTTGGAATTATAGAGTTTTTTATAAATTTTTTCTTTTAAAATAAATCCTTATACCAGTATTAGAGATCCTTAAACCAACCCCTTCCCCCATATTTCTCTCATTCTCCTATCTCCCTTTTCTTTTTAAATTACTCTTAGAGGGATGTCTCTTATAGAATCAAAAGAACATATTGTGTAGGAGCCTTCCCTCGACAAGGATAGGGTTAATGGGGCTATAGAAAGTCACAATATTGGATGTATCATCTATTATAAGCTTGGATTTGGTGTTTCATTCCATTATTTACCATATTATGCATGTTTTTATTTAATGCTAATGCATGGACCTTGGGTCCTTTGTTCAATAATTCTACCAACGGGTCAGTTGAGTCCCAATTAGGTTATGGTAAATCCTACATGGAATGTATTGAGCATTCCTCACATGGTTTGGTCATTTTAGAGTGGACCAATAGCTATAACACCAAGGGGAGTGAAATATAATTGGGTCTAATTGATCTCAAGGTGATCTTGTTTTTTTTTCATTAAATACAAGTATCATAGGTTATGTTTGTATATGATGATTATGATTTTTCATGTGTTGAGTTCCTTCGGTAGATATTTGAGTGAGTGGAGAGCTATGGGAATTTCAAGAGAAGGATATCAATGTATCTATGGATCATTTAACTTGATAGTATTAGAGTGATAATGATATAACTTCCATTATCTGATACCATACTTATATAATAGATATATCAAGTTATTTTAATGCATATAATTTAGTGGCTATCTTGTATAGTATAGTGGGGGTATACCTTAGTAGGTTATTCTTTTTGTATGAAGTATGAGTAGGTTGATTTATGGGACGTTGTGAGGAATCATTTTTATGTCTAGATATTGATGATTAATTTTTCTAGTTTCTAAAACCCTCATGGGGTTACCTATAGAATTATTGAGGTGTGTAATCCCCTTAGAACCCTTAGGGTCATAGTTAATAGAAGGTTTTAAAGGTGATTGGAAGTCTTAGTAACTTATTTGAGGTGTTATTATGGGTTTTAGTGTAATGATGTGATTTCCTCGTGTCCTAAATGGTAAAGAAATTCCTTAGAGGGGTTGCACATGGATATAGCTAAATTTGAATGACGATTTGGCGGGAATATGGGATATAGGCTATAGATTTTTCGGTTCATCATGTGGGATTGATCAACTATAGGTATGAGAGTGGTCAGGGTATGACATACTTAGCTATTTTTGTTATAATTTAGTAGAGTACTAGGTATGGATCTTATTCCAAGTGGAGAGGTAGGGAATGGAAGATTTATAATATTTATTGAGGATATGTTCAAGCCTAAGAGAATACTATAATGTTTTTTTAGGAATGAGATATTAGGATATGGGGTTTGAGTATGTGTCTAAACCTCGTGTTGACTAGAGTATCAGATGTGATAGTAAGCATGAGTCTGATTTTGGAACCTAACCTGAGTGAGAGGGTAGTGTATGAGATTCAGGTGTGGGACCCAACCATAAATGATAGGGTAGTGGATAAGAATCATGTGTGGCACCATACTATGAGTGAGATGGTATTGGTTGGGATACAGATGAGGAACCCTACCCTAAGTGAGAGGGTAGTGACCAAGACTGAGGCGTCAGATGCTCCCCTAAGTGAGAGGTTAATTGTTGGGACATAAATGTGGTACACTATATTTAGTTAGAGGTTAATAATAGAGTCTTGGATATGGGACTCTACCTTGAGTGATAGGGTATTAGTCGAGACTTAGTTGTGGGACCTTAACTTAAGAGATAGTGTATAGGGAATAATCGATGGCACTGCATATATTCTTCTACTATAATTAAAAAAATTACTAAATGAGTTTGATTTTGGAACCCAACCTGAGTGAAAGGGTAGTTCCTGAGATTCAGGTGTTGTAACCTACCATATATGAGAGGGTAGTGGCTAAGAATCATGTGTGGTACCATACTATGAGTGAGATGGTATTGGTTGAGAGCCATATGAGGAACCCTACCCTGAGTGAGAGGGTAATGACCAAGACTAAGGTGTCAGATGCTACCCTAAGTGAGAGGGCAGTGGTTGGGACATAAATGTGGTACCCTATATTTAGTGAGAGGTTAATAATAGATACTCGGATATGGGACTCGACCTTGAGTGATAGGGTAGTAGTCGAGACTCAGTTGTGGGACCTTACCTTAAGAGATAGGGTATAGGGAATAATTGATGGCACATCACATCTTCTTATACTATAATTACAGAAATTCCTAACATGTTTTATTGCATGATGATTGTTTATTTTTCCTTGAGTTGGATCAGGTATCAGATGTGATAGTTCTTGTGAGTCATATGTGGGAAGCCACCGTAAATAATAGGGTCATAGTAAATAATTAAGTGCATTACCTTACCTTGAGTGATAGGGTAGTGGCCGAGACTCAATTATTGGACCCTACCCAGAGTAAGAGGGTAGTGATAAAGACATACATGAGAAATCCTACACTGAGATGGAGGATAGTGGTTGAGAATCAAGTGTGGAACCGTACCCCAAGTGAGAGGTAATTGGTCGAGACTAAGATATGGTAACCTACACTAAGTGAGAGGGTAGTGGTTGAGACTCAGATATGGGATCCTACCCTAAGTGAGAGAGTAGTGGTTAAGACTCTTTTGTGGGACCTTACACAGAGTGATATGGTGTAGTGTAGGGTCTATGGTATAAAATAAATTCTTCTAACATCATTGGACAAATAAAGTAGGGACTTTTTCCATGCTGGCCTGGTTAAAACATGAAGACCTAGAATGTATGCTTTCATAATTTTTTTATTATTACTATGAATACATATACTATATATGATGATATATCTGAGGAACCCTGATGGTGGTTCCCTACCGAGATGTATTTATCACTCCCTTTATAGTAATTTTGGTGCACATGAAGAACTTCCTGTTTTATTTTTAGGTAATATATTATATTGGGAACCTTTCTAGTGTAACTAGATGGTTGTTTGGAGACAATTTCATAGAAGGACTAATTATTTTTCATCCATTTCACCACTTTTATTTTTCCTTTTTTATACATTGGTATTTGAATAGTCTTATGGGTGGTTCTTATATATATATATATATGTTTAAATGGGTTCAATGACATAACATGATGATATTGCATGTTATTAATGGTTAGATCATAACTTCAATTCATTGCTGCACTCTAATGTTTTATAATGATTGGTTATTTATATACTATTTTACATGATTATATCAAGAGTATAATCTCTCCTTTTTTTAATCGACTCTCACATATAGTTAGAAGCCTTGGGAATATTAGAATGCATTTCTGGGGCCATGTGGTGATATTAGATCATTTCAGTGACCAATTAGCCAAATTGGGGCATTATAATATTCCTACTCCACCTCCTCAAAGTATGTATGGTGGGTGCTATCTTACATAGAAGAGAGACTCCCAGAGTAGTTGGATGTGATATTGGGAATCACATATCCCTTATTTTATTATTGGTTTGGTTCCATCCATCTTGGATATAACCCTTCTATGTTTTATTAGGTTGTTTCACATGTTAGGTTCTTGACCACTAACATATATTTCTGAATTATCACATTGAACATATGAAAATATAGGGGAGGAGTTGGTAAAAATGTATTTGGGGATTGGGATCTATGGTGTTTTCAACAACAATGATGACATATATATATATATAGGGAACTATATCATAGTGGTTCCATACACCAAAAAACAAGTAATAATCAAGTTTTCCTTACACCGGTTTGGGGTTTAAAACTTTTTATATACCAAAACAATATATCATTTAGATTTCATGGGTCATAAAAAATAAAAAATCTATAAATGAAACATCACTAGTGAAATTAAAGAGACCAATACTTTTCATACATAGATATTACATCATAATAGATGAATATTCATTACATAACAAAATGATACACAGCAGAATTGTTTAGGTATTGTTCCTTTGGAATCTTGGACATATAAAAAACTAGTTCTTAGGTGAACTACATCCTATCCCAATAAGATCTTTATATCTATCACCCTTCATAGTCTTATCATACTTAAAACCTTTCTTCATAACCTTGAGAAGAAAACATAGAAAAGGGTGAGATAAAATTCCCAATAAGGATAAAAAAGGAAGATATCAATAATAAAATAATAATGATATGAGCATAAGGGCGTGATCTTAAAATTTTAATACCATACCCTGTATATCATATATCATAAACTTCAATCATGGAATAAAACATGGAAGTTAATAAGACATGATTCATAAAGTAATCAAAGAACAATAGCCATGAGATCATAACATTTTCATAAGACAGATATTTTAGCATGCACATAAGTACAAAAAACCATATATCAATTATTCCCAAGAAATAATTCATAATATGGAAGGATTGGGCTAACGAACCATGTATCTTCTTTAATCTTGGTATGACCTCCCTTGTACCCTCTTTGTGTGGGATAACCTCACATGTACCCTTTGAGATCATAGAACATTAATAATTACCAAATTAATTAGAGGGAGATATAGGTCCCACACATCACATAATGAAAATCACATATATGTGTTCAAAAAGATCATAAAACATTCATTATATTAAAACCCTTGAAAAATGGGTTTCATAATCATTTCATCATAGCATAACTCATGGAAAAGAAGTGGGTTTCTGAGACATTATTTAATCATATTCACAAAACATTGAGAGAAAAAATAAATATGGTATCATTGTATCATATCCCAATTAAATATTCATTAACATCAAAACATGTCATTTATATGGATAATGTTGTTTAAATATCCCATGTAACATTTATTGTGGGAAATACGCTTTCCATTTTGAATTCACTTTTTTTTAAATAGTGAAATTATGAAGGGATTTTTTTCCCAAAATAATATTTTAAAATTGTAAAGGAATCATTAAAGAAAAGAATAGTTAAGATGGTGTGAAAATACTTTCACATCATATAAGTTAAAAAACTTTCATTTGAAATTGTTTTAAAATGACTAAAAGTACCTCTTTTAAAAAACAAGAAGATTTATTTCAAACTATTTTTTTTTATAAAATAAAACGTGGGTAAAAATTCCCTTAAAAAATAATAGGATAATAGTAAAAAAAATTAATTTTTTTTATAAAAAATGGAAATAAATATAAAAATCTTGTAGTGGATACTTAAACATAAACAATCTTGAATATTGATGAGATTGTGAAATAAAACCCTTACTTCAAGTTTGTCTTTCTTCAAAATCACTTTAAAATACATTATAATAAATATAATTTTTTTATTATTCTATAATAGATTCATTTTCATATTTATAATATCATATATAATCCCTTTATAACATTTTAACACCCCCTTTTGTCAATAATTTGTTATTAAAAGTATCATTTTCGGGTGTTACTTGTTTCTTTTATCATGATTATTTCAATTCAGTAGTTCTAGTCATTATAAATTTATCTTGGTTAAATAACCTATATAATTTTAATAATTATATAAATATATTTTATTTATTAATATACATATTTAATTTCATCCATAAAATTTAGAGATAGAAAAATGAATTACACTGTTCATAGAGACGATAGGTCGTACGTACGCATGAACACTAATTTTAATTTTGATGGATAGAATAAAATAAAGGTAAATATTAATTCACATTTATAGGATTATTATCATATCATTTATATCATATATTATCATAAAATTCTCCCCCATTACCATCCATGTAAAATATAAACGAAAAAGAATCTCATCGCCTCCCGGAGGTAGTAGTCCACACGTACACATGAACAATGTTGTCATTTAAAAAAGGATTATATTGTAAGTAAGTAGATGTTATATTATAATTAACTAATTATAATTATTTCATAAATATAATATATAAACATTAAAGTCAAGATAATACCCATCTATAAAATATGGTGATGAGAAATTAATTGTACTACAACATTGAGATGGTATGTCGTACGTATACATGAGGGATACTTTCACTACCCTTATAATGTGAAAATGGTGTATTCAAAATAATAATAAAATTTAATCATATTTTTTATAATAAATTTATTATTTTATGATAAATAATATATATTTATTGTTGTTAAAGAAGAGTAGAAATGAAAGAGATAGAGTAAGGTGATTTCCTCTTCTTTAAAATGACTCATTTAGATCTCCTATAAAAGGATCTAGGGTTGTTCTTTTGGGAAGAAAAATAACCTCTAGAATGTATATGTGGATGTTTATAAGGAAAATTTTCATATTTTTTTTTCAAGTTATAAGGAACAATGTGATGTGTATATGTAAGGGAGGGATTTACCTTTTATAATTGAGGTGAGGGGAAATTTTAGAAATTCTATATAGATTAAATTATAATAAATTCATTCTAAATCCATATTCTTCCAAATGGAAATGGATTAAAAGATAAGATAATATAGGTTTGTAATAACACCAACCAATATAATTTATAAAAGTTTTTGTATAATCTAGAACCTTATCATTTTGATTAACCGTTAGCTAACAAATTTAAATTTTAACTACACGAATTTTTATTTCAATATTAAAGGGCTGTAATTCTTACTTATAAGGTAAAAATTGGACCATAAATAGAAAATTAATGAAATTTCAGACCACATAATATAAAACTTGTTTTATTTTAGGATTTTAATTATTTTTTAATAGTTTCATAAAATATTAATTCGATACAATATTATTATTATCAATTTTGACACTATTAATTTAATTTAACTTTAAATACATCAAGAAAAGAGAATAATTAGAATAAAATGATTTAAAACATCCATAATATGTCAATATATATATAAAATTAATGTTTCAATTTAATTCAATCAAATTATGTCACTTATAATATTTTTTTAAATCATTTATTATATATTTTTTATTAAATGGAGAAATACTACATCGGTTTTGCATAAAAAATTAATGTAATTATATAATTAATAAAAATTTAAAAATAAATTTATATTATAATTTTTTTATTAAGATCAAAATAAACACTTATATTCATTCATAACTTACTTTTTTCACTATTTGGACTCATAAGATATTTTAAAAAAAGAGTGACATTTTGTAACTTTGATTTAAATAATATATAAGTCATTTTCTTGGTCAATTATCGATTAAACATCACAATTTTGAACGTAAGGTGCTACAAGTTGAATATAATTCATACAATAGATATTAGAATATAATATCAAAGCCTGATCACCTATTTTTAATCCAGATTAACCCGATTTACCCTTTTCCTAGGTAATAAATTTTACCAAGGTTACTATTCATATTGACCAAAATTAAAGGGGCCTAACTTCCAAATTTGAAAACCATGATTATAAATATGTAATTAATTTTATATATTTCAATACCTATAAATTCAAAAAATTAATTTTAAATTAAGTATTCAAAGTGTGACAAAAATTTCTTTTTTGAAAAACAAATTAATTTTAGAGAATAAAACTAGATTTATTATTATACTTTAACTATAAATATTTTTTTATTTTTTTAAATTTTATCTAGTTAATAATATATAAATTTAATTTAAATTATTTACCAATAATGATTAATTTAATATATTAATAAAAATACATTGTGCGCATATTTGTTTTTTATAAAACATCACTTTTATTTTCAAATAACCATTATTTTAAATTCTAATACTTTGATAACTAATGAATTAATTTCATATATTTTTCATAATTTAGTTATTAATATTAATACTTTCCAATATAATTTCTAGGTGATAATAGACACATAATATTTTAATACTATTATGCGGTTTGCCTAAACTCATTGTCGCGTGTAACAAAAGCTATTAAATAAATAGAATTATTTAAAGAGAAATATTTCATAAATAATATCATGGTGTTATATAAAGTTTCTTATAAATCAATATAGTTCATATGTAAATGATTTCATGTCAAATTTACCATTTTCCCTGACATTTTCTGAACCCACTATCCTTTTTTACCAGTATAGATAATTTTTTTGGTCAATAAGTTTGGAGGACAACTCATCCTAGAGAGGATATTATTGTTTATATTAAGAATCTATTATAAATTTATATCATTCTTCTGAAAAATATATTCTAGTAACAATATAAATTACATTATATAATAGAGTATGGATTAAATTAATGCATTTTCAGTGACATTACAAAAAGTAAAATATTCCCACACTTAGGGAATGAGGCATATCAAGATTACCACACATGGAGGGGGTGAGTAATATATAGTTTAAATACATTTATATATTCACTATATATTTTAAATATATACAAAAAATATATGAATAGTAACACTATAGTTTAAATATAGATAGGAAGATATAAGAGGTTATTCCATAGTTTAAATCTATAATGGAAGGTATAAAAGGTTATGTTGGAGGTTATCATTATCCTAGAAGAAGAAAGTTTAAATTGAGTTTTTTACCATCCATAAGGGAACAATATTTATGCTACTGTTTAAGGTCATCTATGAAGAAATAATAGTTTCCATTGAGTTATGTTAATCTAAGAAGAATAAAAGGTTTATTATGAAGTTTATTATCATCAAATAATAATTAAAAAATTAAAATAGAGTTTATCATTATCTAAAAAGATAAAAAATAACATGGGGGTTATGTACCATATAATAAGACGAAATGTTTTCACTATATATTTTTCATATTTTAAGGTAAATACTTTATGTAGTAATTTATCATTTTCTAGGAATATAGAAGTTTTTGTTGTTCTTTTACACAATCTATGAAAGATAAAGGTTATTATAGATTTTATCTTCTTCTAGGAAGACAAAATGTTTATGTTTTAGTTTTATGCTATCTTAGGATATGAAACAATTTAAAATGTATTTTATCATGTTATAAGAAAACTTAATTGATTACACAAGAGTTTGTTATCATCTAGGATGATCAAATGTTTTAAAAATATTATGGAGGTGCTAAGTTGTTGAGATTGATCATGTAGAAGGATTACTATATCTCTTCAGTAGGGGGAATCAAAACCTGTATAATTTAGTTCCATAGTTTAAAATCATATGATAAGGAACAATTAATATCCTAATAAGTAAGTCTTATAATTTTAGTCTAATAAATAAGTAACAACATATATTCTAAATATATATGAGAAGGGTGTCATATGAAGTTTAACATTTTGTGGGAAGGATATTTTTTATTCCTTTTAATGTCATGAAACAAGAAAAAATCTATGCAGTTTTAGGTCTTATAGAATGGAACATGTGTTTGATAATTTTAGGTCGCATGACTAAGACCTATTTTAGTAATTGTATTAGGATAACCCTTGAAAGAACCCATACCTATAGAATATTGGGAAAATGGGAAATATTTGACCGATATAAGGTGGAGAACAATGAATGAGAGGAGAGAATTTCGTTAAATCATCCCTCAAATTATCCCATGTAGTATTTGGGTGAGTATGTGGGGACTTTTATTGGGAATACATTCAACTTCAATAGACTGGTGATAAGTGTAAGGAGTTCTACTAAGAAGTTGGAAGGACTTGGGTGAGCATAATATAATTGGGACTTATGTGCGAAAATTTCTTATGGTGTATTAGATATTAAGAGGTAAATGGTGGTTAGTGACTAACCAAATGGGGGAAGAATATAATATGAATTGGGATTATATATATGTATCCTATTGTTTTTATGTTTTTTAATAATCATGGAGAAGGTATAGAAAATTATCGAAGGGAACCCAAAATGTTCTTCCTTGGTCTATTAGGGATGGAAAAGGGTAAAAGACACCCCATATAGGGGGATCTCAGTAAGAGGGTACATTCAATTTTCTATAATAGATTTTTCCAATGTAGGGAAGTTAGAACTTATACAAATAAAACCCATCATTATCAACATACACATGTATTGTTCTGATTTTGGTTTTTTGTAAAAATAGACACATTCTGTGTGATTTATGGATTCCATGAGTCATGGGACTTATAAACTTGAATATAAGTCATGATCAAGAATCCTCATGGTTAAGGGATTACATGATTATTTAAGGATACATATGTAGTGTAAGTGCCTTTTAGGGGTAAGAGCCATTAATTTTTTTTTTCAGATTTGATGGATCATTATCTAATCACGAATGATGTAAATGTTATGATGAATGAATTTTTTTCCATTGAATAGTTACTTAGAAAGCTCAGAACCTAGAGAGGATCCATTTCATTTTAACTTTACAATTATTTTAATCAGATCTAAAGAAATATGACCTCACATTAGGATCTTTATTTGATAAATATATTGATAATCTAAAACCCTTTTTGTATTATAGTTATTATTTTGGGAGGACTCAAAGTATATCCCCTCTATAATGATCCACATATGGTCATTTGATCTCTGAACAACACTGAAAAAACAATAGGTGCTAAAGGGATGAATTGATCATCTTATATAGTTCAACTTGAAAAATTAAATTAATATTCACATCCTTAAATATACATGTAACCTAAAGTAAAAAGTATTTGGTTTTAGGGAACCAACTCCAATAGGCTCACACTTTCACTGGAGCCAACTGCTAATGACTAGTTAGTTATCACTTGTTGAACATGATTCTACTGAATATAATTATATATGTTGAGAATAACATGTTCCCATGAATAGAGATGGTAAATCCATATGTCTGTGTAGTGAATCTTCTCACATCAACATTACTATCTTTGGAAAATCCCTCAACTAGTGATATAATCAAGTATATGTATTTTGTTATCATGTTAATGTCTGGTTATCATGACTAAGTTCATAGTAAAATATTTTCATAATAATAATAAAAGTATTTTTTTGGTATAATACAAAATCAAAACTATAAATTTCTAGACCTCTTCTTAAACCACATCAAAATCTGCAACATACATGGATATTATAGATATGTAAACCACTGGTTGTATTATGTTTTTCTTAAATATCACCTTAACCATTTCAGTTATAATAGATAAAATTGAACTAAGTGAATATATGATTTCAATTACCTTGATCACTAGTATTCCCACTTCTCTAGATATAAGGATCTTATCGAGTTCTACATTTTCAAGTACTGTCATATAGTTCTAACTACAAATTTATGTAGTTATATTATATATTTTTGATATTCTCATATTATAAATTAGGTATCAATAATATGAAAAATTAGTACATATCATGGAATATGATATAAATTCCTAGAACTTAGCCTTGTGAAATTATTTAAATCTTAATAATATATTCCCATGACTATGTACATTCTACTAGAAGAATTATATGCCCATTATAATTCAGCCTTGGTTTCTTTCAACATTTATTTTTCAATAATTTTTTAAATATATGTACTTTTTCCATATTTAGTAATCCCATGTATCTATTTTATATATATTGTTCCATATAACATATTTTCGAATTTAAGTCATATCTAGAGAAATTCATTCCTTTGTCTTAAAGAAAATGACAAGACATGACATTTGTTTTCCATATGTTATAAACATGTATATCTGGAAAAATAATATCACTCCCACTAACCAGTAAGAGAAATATGTTACTCATTAATTCATAAAAAATACCATATGATCACTATGTATGATTTTTTTCCTAAATGAATTTATGTTATATATATATATATATCTCTCAATGGAATTTATCAATGTCACTGATTATTTCATTTTTATTATAGATATATTCCATAATAAATTCTCAAAATGAGGTGTCATTGATTACTAATATCCCAATATAATGATCATAGAAGTATTATTTAACCAAGTAAAATTTAGATGGATTTTAGTCATGATGATTGGTGTATAGGTTTTTTCATAGGATAAGACTTTAAATAATCAACTAGGATATATTGGTAATTTATTATACCATCCATGTATAGTTTCTCTTGAATAATCACCATTAAAATCAAATATTAGAAACATTCAAAATACCGAGTCTCTGAATATTGATACATGGAGTCCACTACTTCAAATATATTCATACATTTCAACCTTAGCATGTTTCTAGTTATTGATTGTTTATAGGAATATTTATCCTGAAATAATAATATATATCAGCCATTGTTGTGAATATAAAACACCCATTTGGTTATAAATTTCTATATAATATGTGTCTATATAATTTCTACTCCCACTATGATTAGCAGAGTCCGACATTTCTATACCAACCCATGTGCATTCCAAACTTTAAAAAATATAAGATAGATCCACTCCCACTATATTTAAAGAGATATGTTTCCTTTATGAAAATTTATCTAATATTTACTAGAAATTAATATCCTTAGTGGTTATATAATTAATTATTAACTCAGATGCACTATAGTGTTTTATGTTTGTTTTTAGCTAAAGACAGAGTTTAACAAATGGTTTTCGACAAACACTTATGGTAGTGTCATAATATATTCTTATAAAATCATAATTGACATCATATCCATTATAAAATATTGTTGGAATATGGTTAGTTGTTTCACTTCTATTTGAAAAACATGTCTTGTAAAATACTATGGAATATTTTCAAAATATATGAGACTTGTAATTTAACTTACTTTTAATACCACCATGAAATTGATGTATATAAGGAAATGTGAGTTTGGGATTACCTATACTCCACATATTGATAAATTATTACTTGGATAAGATGTTTATTGATAAGCTAGATCAGAGTTTCCTCAATAATTACCAAGTGCAATCATTTACTTCACCAAGCATTCCTAAAATTTCTTAAAGAAATATCATGAAGTATATAAAGATACCTTTATATTTAGAATAGTTCACGTGGATAAGTTGAATTAACTCAAAAATATTTACTACATAACTTAATTTATAATTATTTCTTTATATAAAACATGATATGTGGTTTGTTTGTTTACCCAATATCTTAGATTAATTGAGACTAATACCCTTTTATGGGTATAATGGTGTTAACCAATTATAGTTTTATTTGAAAAATAGTTATTATAATACTATTTTTTAAGAGCCTTATATTTTATATTCATCATTTATGGAAATGGATATATATTATTTAAGAGTTATTTAACCATTAGTTTAGTAAAGTACCATAAAAATTATTATTCTAAATGTGAAATAATGTATTGTTGTGTCTAGATAGGCACTGAGAAAAAAAGTCTTGGTAACACTAATTGAAAACATGAATCAATCCTATTTTGTAAATGATAAGTACTGAGATCCCCTTGAGTGAAATAGAAATCTTCCTTTTTCATCTCATTTTGAGTACACTCTATAACTTTTCTATTCCTTATCATTTCCTGTATCTAAATACATTTATGTTGTCATAATATTGTATTTCCAATACACAAGTGGTGAATAGAAACTTGATGAATATACCTGAAGTGGATTAATCTTCTTTCTTTTTCAATTTATGGTTGTTTATTTTCTAATTTCAATTATTTCCATATAAGAACCAAATAGCCACCTATTTAATATTTTTCTTTTGAATCCTTTATTTATTTGAAGGACGCGGTAAAATATATTTTGTATTTTTAGTATCCACAAGATCATTATTATATTATTTCAAAAGTTTCACCATAAGGGGTGGAAAACGTGTTTCAACCAATCCTAATATTCTCAGTGAAGTATAGTAAAAATGGTTCTTTAGTGACTTATCAAATTCATTCATCCGAGCATGGATAAATATGGATAACCTTAGTGTTAAGGATAATAAAATAAGAATAATGGACAATTTATTATCCAAGTGGAAGCCTAATTTTTCTAAATGATCAATATACCCCATCATTTTGAAACCATGATCAGTTTATAGATTCCCTACTTCTAGTTTACATTGATATAGTTCATTGATAATATTATTTATCTCAATCCTTTTATTCTCTTTATAATGAATATGGAGATGAGATATGATGATGTAAGATTATGTGTCCTTATATTGTGTCATCAAATCTATGTACATAGATGATAATATAATACAACAGATATATAAATAATCTGCTATACATCTATGGTAGACAACCTTTCACCTTTTCTCACTTTTTTGGGTGTAAGGATATGAATAAGTGATTCCAATACATAATAAAAATTTTATGATAAAAATGTATCACATAAATAATTATACCATGTTTAGAAATTTATATTTTTAAGGACATACCATGAGTTATGAAATGATCAATGTGGTTTTGTGATTTTTATTTCCATTTTTATAAAATAATTAAAATTTATTATTAGTACATTACTTCATTATAAATTATATGAGACATAATAATTTTTTATTTTATTAAGTCTCCAACTATTCTATTAAGCCCCAATAACCCTTACCATTAGACTTAGAATGTCTGATTGTATGGAAATTCTATTGTCAAAGATCTATATCCCCAACATTATATTCTAGAAAAGGATATGAAAATTATAATAAAGTATTTAGGTTGTTGATTTTCCAACTAAAAAATTGAATCTCATTGATATGTTGAGTGGAATCCACAATCGAGAAACCCAAACTTAGATTTCTTCAAAACATCTAAATTTGTATTGAAAGACGGGGTCCAATAAACCTAATATATATTTGGTTAAGTAAAACCACTATCTTAGTTAATACTTATCAATAATTAATAGTTCCCCCGATGAAGTCCAAACCAACACATTAACTATGGGTTCAACTTAATTCATACGATGGAAGGTGTAATGACTAAATATTAACTTGAGGGTTTTTTTATTTTGTATAATTGTTTTCTCATTTTATCATTTACCTAACATATTAATATTATTTTTATTTTTATTAAGTAATTAACCGTTTTTTGATAAAACATTTAAGGATAATCAATTTATTTAAATTCTATATGTACGTATTAGTTCATTTATTTATGTTATCTTAGTCTTACATCTAGAAAATAAATCACAAATAAGACAAAAATAAATAACCTAATAGATGAATTACCAAATCCTAAGCTTACCTAATTTATTATTTTTTAATTTGACAATAAATCAATCTATGAACCTAAGGGAAAAAATCCTTGTTCCAGTCTTGTCATGAGTGATATCATTCCACCAATCAACTTGTGTATCATATAGGTTGGTTTCACGTCATTTGCATCTTGAAACACCTCCATACACATTGGGATACTCCTTTTATTACATATGTTTATAACTAACATTAAAGTGAGAGTAAATAGAGGATTGGTTGAGGGGAATTAAATAAACAAAGTCAGGCATGTAGGTCCAACATAAAAAAAGAGTGAGGGATAACTCATAAGTAATTTTTTAATTTTATAATAAATTATTGCAGTACCATACAATAAAATAAAATTAAATGAAACAAACTAATACACATGTCTATTCAAAGATTATGATTAGTCATACACATTCAATTAATATGTAAAAGTACACTATCTAGTATTTACATCAATTTTTTCTTTATTATTAAGATAAATACTCTTGTATTAATTAATTAATTCTATTCATCTTTAGAATATATGAAGTATGTTAGAGATATCCATCATAAAATCATTTATGAAAAATTAAATGGCATAACCAATAATTAAAAGTAATCACAATAAATTATTTATTATTTATTAATTATTCAAATCATTTATTACATAGTACATTACATATTCATCCCATAGTTTAATTAGTTTTTAATAATGTAATTAATTATTTTAATTTAATTTAATTACATTCTTTATTGGTAGAGTGCATAGTGTATAATTATGAGATACATACTGTGTTCCTTGATTTCTGTGTATCTCGGATAAAAACAAGGATCTTTAATGTCTATTTCATCCACACTACATGACATTTTCTAACCATCAAAACACCATGTGTTTCACTTTATGTGTATTTTAATAACCCGCCACTCACTTAGTGTGTTCTTTAGATGAAGAAAAACATGATGTGTACTCTTGATACGTGTTGTTTGTTTTTCATTCCATGTGTTTATGAAACACAACAAATGACTCAATGTGTTCTTTGGATGTAAGAATTAATAAGTTATGCACTATGTACACTAGATACACACCATTTGTTTTATTAATTATACATTCTATTAGTCTCAAACGGTTAGAAACCATGTTTTTGACCATTCTATTAGTGAAAATTTCACTGTTATACCATGTATACTACATAACATGTACACCAGTTATATACTATGTAGTATGAAAAACTGTGTTCTAGGTTGGCCCAGTCAACATGTGGGGTAAAATAGATGCACCACATATAATAACTGCTCAATATTCCATGTATCCGGTAACGTGTCCAATTGTAGTGGAATTGGGTATACTGTGTGTACTCTAGCTAAACTTCATGTAACTCAATCTACAAACCAAACAATTTAGCACCTCTTGATGGAATCTATGATCATTATTCATATATTACTATTCTTTGAGAAATTACGAATCTTGGAATAAGAATATTAAAACATAAAAAACATGTTAGTTAAACATTGGATTAAATAAAAAATAATCTATAAATGAAAAATCTAACCATTATTGCGAAAGATCGATCAATACTCAAATAAATGATTATAAATTTAAACATGACCACTTTGATACCACTTGAATGTTTCAAAAATAGAAAAATCACCTTTTTGGGTGAATAACCAATAATATTTTGTCATATTTTTTGGATAATTCACCAATAATGCAAGACATAAACTTTATGAACAATATAAATTTTCCATATAATATTGACATAGAAAGCACAAAATCCAAATATGATATTTTCATGTCAAATTTATAATTAATTTAATATTAACTGAATAAATATTTCCTCATATTAGGACCATTATTTTATGAATATGTGGATCATATGAAACCCATTTCAGATTACAATTGTTGTATAGGGAGGACCAAAAGTATATCCCCTTTATTAGTGATCCACATGTGGTCCTTTGGTCTATGAATGGAATTGATGGAATTTTGGGTGCTAGTGTGGTGTAATGATTATATTTTTTTGTTCATGTTGATCACTTATTGTTACTTTAGGCTTGAAGCATTCTCACTTGTTATACTCATTCTCAAAAGGATGAGAGAATTAATAATCTATAGATAAATCAATTGTGGGTAACGATTATCAATTCTTGATTAATCCTATACAATATAAATAAAAGTCTATTTATAGAGTCAGGGATTATGTTAAAATATTATTTAATTTCACAGAAACCCTTATATTATATAACAAAACTTATCTAACCCCATGAAATATAATAATAATTTTTTTTATTTTATGGAATGTGCTATTTAGAACAATGATCAATATTATTTTACTAGCTTGTAAATTAATATTTATCATCGAACATGATCTTGGTCTACTCATCCTCCTCAACTTTTATCAAATACAAAACTAGTTATTTATTAAATATTTATTCATAAATAAATATTATATTCAATTCTGGAGAATAAATATTCAATAAATGAAAGTAATATTATATTCACAGTCTTGAAAATAAATAAATATTAATTATTTATGTAATTACATAAATAATAATTAATTAATAAATAATTATTTATTACCTTGAAAATATTAGGGATCAATTAATTATGAATAAAATTATACCTAGTTCTTGAGAACAATATTTATTCCAATAATTTAATTCAAATAGAATTTAATTGAGATAAATAGAAACACTTATTATGTTACCCTCTAGGATTCTTTCTTGTCAGCATTTGGGGGGTTTGACAAAAATCTAAGATTACTATCTAGTACTGGGTCAAAGTATCCAAGATAAAGAAGTTAATGTTGCAATGTCAAAAACCATATACTATTTATCACTGTGTAATATAAATACTTTATCATAATATTACATCAAGAAGGCTGCACACATGTTTCATCAACCTATTTTATTGATATGTCTTTCTATGACTATATGAAATAAACTCGTCATTACACCATGACCATGTAATTTATTAAGATAGTTCTATTTTAATTAAATGGATGATATATCAACAACCATAAATATGGAGGGGGAAATCCTTTCTCAACTAATTAATTAATAACAAGTCATTCATGATGCACCAAACATACCCAACTTCTCCATAAATTGTTATCATCATGGTTTATTCCAATACATCTAATTTATAAAGTCATAAAATGAATGAATTATAATCTTAATATCTAAGGACTATTACACACACCCAAAGATAGGATTATCTAATGACACATAAACATGTATAATTCCTACTGGAGGGTATGTTCTTATAATACCATATTAAAGATTACCAACTGAGAACTCTATGAGATTTAGTATCATCCTCTTATGAGAACTCTATGTTCCCCATCATATAATGTTATCTGACCATATAACTATGTTAAGGTATGTTTTGCTTATGTTTTAGTTTAAGTCCTTTATTTTGGTCAAATAAGTGTTTACCAAAGTTCATGATAAGTCTCAAGGGTGTTCCGGGTGTTTGAGGCCCAAAAGAGGAGGAAAAGGGAGTTTTTTTGGGAATGTTTCATGGTTTATTCATGGTTAGTGAAAACCATGTGAAGAATCCCATGTAACCATGAAACTTTGGACAGATGATTTAGTATATATACCATAAAATTAATCTAACCATGTTGAATTGATAGGAAACTGTGTGAAGGGGTGATTTTGGGATAGTGGATCACACATGGTTTGGTAAACCATGTGGTTAAACCATGAAACCCTGTAAAGTTGAGAAATTTTAAATAATTCCATTAAAGTACTTTTAAAACCAAATCAGGATTTACTCTTTTATTCCCCCATTCAACCCTAGTGACGAAGAAGATATCCCAAGAGCTTCCAAGGGTGAATCTATTCCATCTATAGTATTTTTGGAGTGCATTAGTTTAATATTGAAGCTCTAGGTAAGTCTAATATCCTTCTTGCTTCCTATTATCGATTAGGGTTTGCATATTTCTCCCATATCCTTAAAAATATACAAAAACATATTTTTTCGGTGAGATCTAGGTTGATGCTACAAGGGTTGGTTGAATCAGGATCTAAGGATTCTATTGAAGGAGTGTTTTTCAACAGATTCATGTTTTGTGGTCTACAAGTTATATCCCATAGTTTCATTTGATATTTGTGCATGATTATGTTTATTTCTTGGTTACCCATTGTTGTGATTTTGATCCTTTAGTAAGATATGGTATAATGAATGTCTAAATGATGAATGTAAACCCTCATGGTCCCCATGGGACACATAGAGGATGACTTGACCTTAGTAGGGCCACCCATGGGGTGCACCGATACTTTTCTGACTTATAAGTTAGCGAAGTATGATCAGGGTTGTCATGTAATAATGTAGATCCCTTGATAAGAATGAATACATGTTTAATGGGAATACATATGACTTATTTGAATATTCATAGTATTATTAATGGGTTAATGGATTTTTTTGGCATGGTAATAAAAATGGGTTAAATTATTTAAATAGGGATTGTGCCTTGTGGCTAATGAATTATGTAGAAAAACATAATAGGGTTGGTTTATATGAAATGTTGAACATGTGGGATTGGTAATGTCTTGTGAATTTATGAATATGGTTAATGGGATGAGACATGGGAAAGAGAATTTGGATCATGGGTTATTTATTGTAAAATGGAATTATGAACAAGCTGTAACATAACATTGAATCCCATGTTTATTATTGTGAATCACGATTGTTATATGTATTGGTTGTATTTTTTGGGATATGAATAAATGTGGTTAATGGATAAATAAGAATGTTCACATAGATTAGTGGTGGTATAAAGGACTAATGCTCCTATCATAGGTAGGGTTGGACTGATACTCTAACCTACCCAGGAATGCATGATTTGGGGTGTTGAATTGATGGTTTATACTCCAATGGTTGTATTCAATGAAAATACCTAGATTGAGGCTCTAAGGTAAGTGTGTTGATCACTTGATATGATCATCCCTAGTGTGATAAGGATATAGCTTATTCTCTTATGCGGGATGACAAATACCAAGCATATTGTGTGAATAAGGTAAATGTATAATCCATGGATTACATTTTGATGATGAACTAAATGATGAGATGATGTACATAATGAAATTATTACAATAATCCTAATAGTAATAGAAAAGTTTATATTCTTAACTAGTTTACCATGTATTGTCATTCACACACTTTCTATTCATTTTTACTTTCATTCACTATCTGTTTATACTTGATATTTTGAAGACATCGTTGGTGATGTCTCCTTGAGTTGTACTCACACCCTACTTGGGCCTCCATTAAGAACCCATGTAGTTTTCATACATTCAAGTCAAGACAAGGGAAAGGGCTCTATTCTAGGGAGTTGAGTTAGACGTGGGACATGCATGGATGAGGTTACAAACTTTGAGTCAAGACTATTTTGTGGATTCTTCTATTTTTATTTATTTTGGGTTTTTTTCACTTGGAATTTTAGCATGACATAACATATTTACTATTGGGTATGGTTTTTACCCAAATAGGAAATGTTTATTTATTCTTGTTCATTTATTTTCTCTTGTTATCTCTATTGTTTATATGTTTTTTACTATGGCTTACTCTGGTAAGAGGTTATAGTCTCCCCATGTGACTAATATAGACCCTTACTATTGGTCGGTAACCTCTAGAATATGGGGAGGCACACTTGATTTCATGCGACAACCTGGATTGGGGAACTTATAGTGGAACCCCGGCGGGGGATGTTACAATGTGGCATCAAAGAAGTTCTTTTCTCTTTCTTACTATTTGGGGATGGTAGAAAAGAGATTAGGAAAATTTCGGGCCTTCGTAATGTGCTCATTCCTGGGAGTAGCTTACACAAGTATGGGGGAAAACCCTTGTTACTTAGGATGGGAATTGTTTTTCTTTTTGTGTATTGTTTCATTTGATGATATTTAACTATTGGGTGATGCACATGTGGTGTTATGTGACCGTTTTATGATATTTTTCTCGTGGTTGGAATGGACTAAGGTTTTTCATTCATGAATCATTATAGGAACCTCTGTATATAAGTGACATCCATCATAGTTGGAACACACACATGAGTAGTGTATAAGAAATGGTTTATTTATCACTAGGGATGATCCTTCACTTATACATTGTGAAAGATTCAAGGTTACATTATAAAAATTTTGTTTTTGGAATGGTATAGAAATACCACCAAAATGGCGTGTGCTGATTGGGATACAAGAGGATGTTGTCGATAATGCTTCCCTAATTTTGAAATAAGAAGATAAAGTGGTTTAGGATGATAAGTAAGAGAAATTCTATGGTAACTTTTCTCGTTTTATCTATATGATGTAACGAGACCTAGGGTGGGTTGCATCAAGTATGTTCGAGTTGACCATGAAGTTTCAGTTGCAGCACCCTCCGACCTTTACCAAAGAGGGTGGTCAAGAGACAACTGAGTTATGGAATGAGTATATATATAAAATTCTTGATCATCTAGAGACTTCTTATGAGAAGTGAGTTAAGTTATCAGCTTATATGTTTTAGGGCTAGGAAAAGTGTGGGTGGGATAACATAGTTCAAACTGAACAAGTAGAGGGAATGGTGTGGATAAGTTTTCAAGAAATGTTTCTAGAGTTTTACTACCCAGAAACCTTAAGGCAGGAAAAGGATGCAGGGTGTATGAGTTTGAATCAGGGAATGATGTCAGTAATAGAGTATGTAGGTTGGTTCATAGACTTGAAATGGTTTATCCCTGCTTTAGTGGTGGATGAGGCAGTGATGACAAGACGGTTTTTGGAAAGACTTTGGCATGAGATCAAATATCAGGTAAATATATTTCAGATAAAGAGGTTTGCTGAAGTGATGGATCATGCCCTCATCTCAAAAGGAAAACTCAAATAGGCCCCAGTAAGAAAACATGTAGTCCTAGTGGTGTGAACCGGTGGTGTGACTTCTGATAGTAGGAATCCCCACATAGAGAAATTCCACCAGAGAAGTGGTGGACATCACATATAGAAAAAGGAACCAGTCCCTTAGGTTAGTGATTGAGTTTACTGTTATCTGTGTGGAAGGTTGGGGCACATGCGAATCTAGATTTTCCAACCACTTATTGAGTGAAGATCATGTGAAAAAATGGCCCATGTGTAGAGGTTCTGTAAGAACCCACAACAGTTGGAAAATGTTATAGGATAGAGACTAGTGCAGAGTGCATTGAGGGGGTCAATTACCGCATATCTAGTAGGTAGTAAGAGCTCCACTAGCCGTACCTATAGGGGTGGTGTATGTGGAACTGCGGGACCAGACCATCTGAACCAACAAGGGAGTGTAGTGTAGGGTACTCAAGTTGGATCCCAAGGTTTAGGGATATGTAATCTTTATACATTTTAGTTTACAAATGGAGGTGGTGAGGATGGACCATCAGCCATTTGAAGGTACAATTCTTATAGCTTTTACAATCGCTAATTATTTATTTGAAACATGTAAAACACTCTCTTTTATCTCTTCACAGTTCTTGTTTTGGTTAGGTCTATCCATGGAACAAGTTTTTGGGATTATTGTAATTGATACTTCATTGGGGGTGCGAGTTGAGGATATCAGATAGTGTACATGATGTGATTTAGAGTTTAGTGGTTATCATTTTCTATGGAACCTATTTTTCCATGATATATTAGGTTTTGAATTGATATTGGGTATGATATGGATAGTTCCATATCATTCCCATATCTACTGTTACCATCATAGGGTAACATTCACGTCTTCTAATAGAGACACTTATGAATTTATTGGGTTGTGGGATGTTTGAGCCGGCCGTACATGGCCAATTTTTTAGTAGTTGGGGGAACTCACAGAACAAGTGGCATGCCTCATTCTTGATTATGGAAAATCATAGAAACGTGTCTTTCCTCATGTTGTGGATCAATTTTAGGATGTGTTTCATGAGTATTTCTTTGGAATACCATCCAAAAGGGATGTGGTGTTCAGAATCGAGTTGCGTCCAAGGATAGAACCTGTTTCTATACCACCACATCAAATGGAATCATGATAACAATAATAGATTAAGGCTGAGATGGAAGATTTGGAGTGAAAGGGATTAATTCGACCTAGTATGTCATAATGGGGATTACCCGTGATATTTTTTAAGAAGGATGGAGGGTTGTTGAGGTTATCTATCGATTACAAGAAGCTAAATCGAATGACGGTTAAGAATCGATACCCTCTACCCAGAATCAATGACCTACTTGACCAACTGAGGGGTGCCTCAATGTTCCCCAATATTGATTTGAGATGGGGATGCCATCAGTTGAGGGTGAGACCTTCTGACATACCACATATAGCTCTCTGAAGCAAGTACGAGTTGTATGAATTTTTTGTGATGCCGTTTGGGTTGAAAAATGCACAATATATGTTTATTGTGCCAATGAATCAAATATTTCACCCTTATCTAGATCAATTCTTGGTTACCTTTATTGATGACATCTTGGTGTACTCATAAACTCTTAATGATCTTGCCAAACATATTGACATAGTGTTCAGTACATTAAAGGAGGATTAGATTTATGTAAATCTATAAAATGTCAGTTCTAGATTGATAAACTGAATTTATTGGGACACATCATTTCTGAGTCAGGTGTGTTGGTGGATCTAGAGAAGGTTCAGGCTTTGGTATCTTGGGAGCAGTTTAATAATGTTTCTGACGTTCAGAGTTTTCTGGGTTTGTCCAGTTATTAGAGGAGGTTCATTAGGGATTTATCTCATTTGGAAGAATAACTCTCAAGATTAACCAAGAATGGTTTTAGGTTTGAGTGGTCGGGGGAGGGGGGTGAGAAATTGCTTTTCAAGAATTAAAGAAGTTATTGACTACCACACCTATTCTGATCTTACCTAAACCCGGTAAGAAGTACACTTTGTTCTGTGATGCATCCTGCGTTGGACTTGGGGCAGTGTTGATGTAGGATAATAAGGATGTATCTTACAGGTCAAGACAGTTGAGGCCTCATGAAAGAAATTACCATACCCATGATCTTGATCTAGATGCTGTGGTTTATGCATTAAAGTGTTTATGGCATTACATGTTGGGAGAACATTCCATAGTGTTTTATGACCATAAAATTCTTATGTACATCTTCTCTCAGTTGGATTTGAATATTTTATAGTGATGGTAGGCTGAGTACCTATAATCATTTGATTTGGAGTTGGTTTACACACTGGGGAAATGGAATAGTGTTGCAGATGCTCTAAGACAGAATACATAGAATCAAGTGATTCAAGAATCCAAATTTGAAAGTAAAATGATGGATTTGTTTGCGGAGATTCACCTAGAGGTGCAGGATGGGAACAAAAAAATAACCCTTGCATCTATAGAGATTTCTTTTACACATTAAATTCGGGACAAAGAAATTTAGTTGGAAGATTTGGAGTGTTTAGACATTAAGGAAAGTCTTAAAGGTTGGGTGTCACCTTCTAGTTGGGATGTTGTTGCTGATGGATTCGTATATGTTCAGGGTCATGCTGTTGTATTAGTTGGTGCGTGTGAGGAGTTGATGTGTGAGTTCCATGCATCGAAGTTGGAAGTATATCATAGATTGACAAAAAATTATCATTATATTCTTTAGTAGTATTGGTGGATATGAATGAAGAAAGTGGTTTCAGGTTTTGTGGCACGATGCCTCACCTATCAATAGGTGAAGTCCGATCATCAATGTCCAGGTGGGTTGTTACAGTCATTGCCCATTCCATAATGAAATTGTAATGACGAAATGATGGAAATCGTAATGGGTCTTTCTGGGACACCATAGAAGAATGATGCAATATGGGTCATTGTTGATGTGTTGACTAAAGTGGTTCATTTCTTGCTGAACCAGAAAACTTATATAGCTGACCAGTTGGTTGAGTTGTATGTTCAAGAAATAGTGTGATTGCATGGTCTTCCAAGAACCTTATTTTCGGATCGTGATCTGAGTTTCACATTTCACTTATGGTAGGTATTACATAAGGTTCATGGCTCCCAGGAGTTTTTGAGTATGGCATATCACCCATAGTCGGACGTGCAATCTGAGATTATGTTTCAGGTATTAGATGAAATGATGAGAGCTTGTGTTTTAGATTTCAGTGGTTAATGGGAAAATAACTTATCACTCCTTGAGTTTGTTTATAGGCTAAAATTCAGATGGAACCTTTTGAGGAACTCTATGGGAGACCATGTAGATATATGTTGTGTTGGTTAGAGGCTGGGGAATCTGAGCTGTTAGGACCGAGTCTCATGTAAGAGATATTAGCGAAAGTTCATTTGATTCATAAGCATGTGATGAAATCTTAGAGTAGGCATAAGTCATATGTGGATCAACATTGTAGACCTATTGAGTTTGTGGTGGGGGATAGTGTGTTTCTTCAGGTGTCTCCAAGGATGGGTCACTGTTGCATTCAGAAATAGGGAAAGTTAGTACCTAGGTATGTGGGGACATTTGTGATCGTGAAAAGAATCAAACTGGTGGCTTACTAATTATTTCTCCGATAGTGGTATAGTTGGGTTCAAAAATTTTCTCATGTTTTACAACTTTAGAATTATCATCCTGATCCATCTCATGTGATAAGTGTTGATGATGTTGAACTTGAGCCTGACACGTCCTTTGAGAAGCATCTAGTTTGTATTGTAGATCACAGTGAGAAGTTTTTATGGGGAATGTTTGTACCTTTGTTTCATGTTCTATGGAATCATGTAAATGTTCAAGAAGAATCTTAGGAGTGAGAATTATATATGCGGGCCTAGTGGCCCAATATCTTTTCTCCAAAAGCTCAATGATGCTCTGGAAGAGTGGCTCAGGGATGAGCTATCCTAGGGTGGCGATGCTGTAAGACCCAGGATTTTTCTTAAGGTATGTTTTGTTTATGTTTCAGTTTAATTACTTTATTTTGGTCAAATAAGTGTTTCCCAAAGCTAATGAGAAATCTTAGGGGGTGTTCTGGGGGTTTGGGGAACAAAAGAGAATGAAAATGAGTTTTTTTGGGCATGTTTCATGGTTTACGCACGGTTAGTGAAATATGTGTGAATCATCCTGGGTAACCGTGTAGCCTTGGATAAAGGCTTTCACATTGTTACCACATGGTTAAGATAACTGTGTAGAATTCCTAGTAAACAATGTGAAGGGGTGGTTTTGGGATAGGGGCTCACTTATAGTTTCCACAAGGTTTGTAAAACCATGTGTGTAAACCTTGAAACCCAATAATGTTAAGAAATTTACAAAAGTTCCATTATGTGAAATTTAACCCCAAATTAGGATTTCCTACTTTATTCCCCCTTACAACCCTAGTGATGAAGAAGAGCTCCCAAGATCATCCTAGGGTGAATCTTTTCCATCTTTAGGCTATTTGGAGCACTGCTTATTGTGGATCGAAGCTCCAGGTAAGTCTAATCTCTTCCTTGATTTCCCTTCTTGATTTGGGTTTTCATATTTCTCCCATATCCTTCTAAATATCTAAAAACATATTTTTATGGGGATATCAAGGTTTATGCTTCAAGGGTTGGTTGAATCAGGATCTAAGGCTTCAATTGAGGGAGCATTCATCAACAAATTTAAGGTAGGTGGTCTATAAGTTATATCCTATAGTTTCATTTGATATTTCTATATTTTTGGGTTTATTTCTTGGTTACAAATTATTGTAATTTTGACCTTTTGATGATATTTAGTATAATGAATGTATAAATGATGAATGAGAACCCTCACGGTTCCCATGGGAGACATAGAGTATGACATGACCTTATTAGGGTCACCCATGGTGTGCGTCGATAGTTTCTGGACTTAGAAGTTAGCTAAGTACGATAAAGGTTGTCATATAACAATATAGTTCACTTGATAAGAATGTTGACATGTTTAATGGGAGGTAAAATGACTTATTGTAATAATACTATGCTTATTAATGTCTTAAGGGATTGTTTGGAATGGGAATAAAAATGGGTTAAATTAGATAATTGGGGATTATGCCTTGTGGAAAATAAGTTATGTTTAAAACCCTAAGAGGGTTGGTGCATATGAAATGTTTAACATGTGGGATTAGAAATCTCTTGTGATTTGATGAATATGTTTAATGGGATGAGACTTGGGAAAGAGAATTGGGATAATGGGTTTTGTATTGTAAAATGGAATTGTGAATAGGCTATGACATAACATTGATCCAATTTTGATTGTTGTGAATCAAAATTGTTATATTTATTGGGTGTATTGGTTGAGATATGAATAAATGTGGTGAATGGATAAATAAGAATGTGCACATTTCTTTGTGGTACGATAAAGGACTGATGATACTCCCATGGGTAGGGTTGGACTGATGCTCCAACGTACCCTGGAATGCACTGGTTAGGGAGTTAGAATGATGATCTATGTCGCCAATGGTTCTATTCAATGAAAATACTTGGATTGAGGCTCTAAGGAAAGTCTGGAGATAACTTGATATGATCATCCCTAGTGAGATAGAGACTTAACTTGTTCTCTTATATGAAATGATAAATGCCATGAATATTTTGTGAATAAGGTGAATGTCTAACCCATGGATTACAAGTTGATGATAAACTAAATGACGAGATGATGTGCATAACTAAAATAGAAAAATAATCATAATGGTAATATAAATGTATATATTATTATATATTTCCACATGTATTTTCATTCAATTACTTTCCATTAATTTTTACATTCATGCACTATCAATTTATACTAGATATTTTGTTGACACTATTTGTGGTGGCCTACAGAGTTGTACTCACACCCTACTAAGGACACCGTTGGGATCCCGAGTAGATTTTGTACTCTATGGTCAATAAAATGGAAAGGGACCTATGATAGGGAGTAGATTTAGATATGGGACATGCATGGATGAGGTTCCAGACTTAGATTCATGAAAATTTTGGGGATTTTTATATTTGTCATTATTTTGGTTTTTTGTTCACTAGGCATTGTAGAATGACATAACATATTTACTATTGGTTATGGTTTGTACCCAGTTGGGAAATGATTATTTATACTTATTCATTGATCAACTCTTTTTATATCTTCTATTTATATGTTTTTTTCTATAGATTCTTCTTATTAGAGGGTATAGTATCCCCATGTGACTAATCTAGACCCTCACTGCTGGTCAACAACCTCTAACATATGGGGAGGTGTGCTTGAGGTCATGTGACGACCCAAATCAGGGCACCAATAGTGGCACCCCGGTCGGGGATGTTACATTTAAAATCTAATATCATGAAAACATTTAAGGTGGATAATTACATGGTGAATTTTGATCTTTAGGTGAAGATGTGAACACATTGGTGTATAAAGGAATTATAGAGGCACATGTACATAAGAGGATGACTTGTGTATGAACTTCATAACTGAAGGAGAGAAATTAGGGTGAGGTTAATGAAAGTCACACGTGAGAAAAAAGGGAACTACAATTGGGTTTATGTATAAGAGTATGAATTACTCATATACTTCAAAATTGATGGTGTAGAAGGTTGCACACATGTGTAAATGGGAATGCGAGGGAACAATAGTCATACAAAATGCTGGAGGAATAGCATATCACCCTTAGAACTATGTTCATGTAAGGTAATCCTTGGGTGCATAATGGTGAAAACCATTTATGCATAAGATGGTGAATTACATGTTAAATATGAACACATGAAGGATTGGTGTGGTTATGTATGTTTTTTGGTCAACACCCATGTGAATGTTTGTCAATTTGTACACTTGTATTCATTTACATATGAAATTTGATGAACTTTGACTTCATATTGAGTTTGGATCTTAGGGAAAATTTCAAAGTCAAAATATACCCATAATTTCTATATTAGTGAAGATTACGTCTCTTTTAATCCTAATTATAGATAAGCTATCATGATATTTTCTATTTAGAGCATTAGACACCTTGTTTACCTTCCCATGATAGTAATGTATTGAGAATTCATAATCCTTTATCAACTCTAACCATCTCCATTGGTGTAATTTCAACTCAATTTAAAGAATATATAATTTAAGATTTTATTATCAGTATATATATATATATATATATCCCACTTCTCAGTATATAGATAATGAATCCAAATTTTTAACTCAAAAATCACAATTTCTAACTTCTAATCATGTGTTGGGTAATTTTTCCAGTGGATCTTAATTTATTTAAGGTATAGTTTATCACCTTATCGTTTTTCATGAAAACATAACTTTATATCTACATTAAAAATTCACTATATATCAAAAACTATTCTCTAAAATAGGGTAGTGTGAGTACTGGTACAATGAATGATATCCTTTTAATATCCTTGAATCTATATTCAAATTATTTTATCCAATAAAACATTACTACCTTTTGAGTTCACCTTTTTAATGGGTTATGAAATCATGAGAAATTTCTCACAAAGCATCAAAAGTATTTGTCAAATCCAATAAAACTATGGACCTCTATTAGAGTAGATGGTCTAATCCATTCTTCAATTATCTCTATCTTTAAAATATCCATATATATACATTCTCTTATGATTACATGACTTAAGAATGGTACTTTTTATATCAAAAATTTAAAATTAATTAATTTTCATAAAATTTATCCTTTGTTAAGGTCTCTATAAAAATCCTAAACACTCCTCATATTATTTATTACTATTGGAATATATAATAATATAATCTGGAATGGCCACCATAATTTTATTGAGGTAATTTATAATTAATATTCATTAAATACATGAATATTACTAGAGAATTTATATGTTTGAAAGGCATCACTATGAATTCAAGTGTCTATATAAATGAAGTTGGTAAAAAAAATTCATCAATACTAGGTATACGACACTTATTATTTATCATGATATTTTTAATATCATAAGAATCAATACCAAAACATGTTAACCAATAATTCTTCTTAACAAAGTGAAATATCGCACACCATGTTGAATCACATGGGTAAATAAATATTTTTTCTAAACTCAATTATAATTTCTTCATTAATTCCTCTAATTCAATAGGAAAATTCTATATGGGCTATTTTATATTTTCATGACACTGGTTATGAGTTCAATTGAAAAAGTAATCTAATAATATGGGGTAAGAACAATAATTTTTTTTGGAAACACATCAATATATTTATTTACAATAGACATATCTTCAATGTTGAGTTTTTATCCAAACACTTGATCCAAATAAAACTCATTTTCAGTACTAAGAACCATATTGAGGAATTAGTTTTTATAGGGAGTTCATAATTATCCTTACATGAATATAATATTATGTGATGATTTGGTATATAAAATGAAGTTTCCTTGTCCTGAAAATTAGTGTTAGATTTATATAGAGAGATCCAATCGATGTAAGATATCACATAAATTAATAAAAAAAGGAATAATTACTATATTTATAGGAAGTATCTTCCCAAAAATATCTATTAGATATGATTTATATACTTAGGATTTAATCATTTTACCATTAGGTATTATCAATAATAGCTTAACATAAAATATTTGAGGTAGTGAATCAATAGTCTTAAAATACTTATAATATATGAAGGAATATATTGAAACAGAATAAAATAAGATATTAAAAGTTATTAAATAGATAATAAATATACCTTTAATTACATTATTTTCATGATATGATTTTTCAGTAGGGATTTTATAAGCTCCTTGTTTCTCTATTGTATTTGAATTTTACATACATTTATTTTCATCATCAATACTGGGTTTGATTCATTACCTTAAACAATTCCAAAACTTCTTGAAATTGTAACAATGAAATATTGGTGGAATAGTAAGTGCAATATCCATTTTCTCCATCACATTAACCATCCTCTTTATATGTTTTCAAAAATATTATTCTTGATGGATTCCTTTTATAACTCTTGAAACATTTTATGATTCTTTTTAAGAAATATCTTGGTTTCTTCTTCCCATATTTTTGGTATGTATGCTATTGATTATTTTTTCCATAATTATATTTATTAATTTAAATTCTTGAAAACAAAAATTTTCAATTCTTATTCCCAAACACTTGAATCTTTTGGGAATATCTAATTTCCATCTATATCATAAGAGCTCAATAGAAAATCTCTTTATAGTTACTAAAGTCTCTTATCATTAATTATTTGTAGAGTCTTGGTTTTAATAATATATAGAATGGATTAATTTTTTAGGCTATATTTTAAAATTAAAGGAATTAATTTTAAGTAATCTAAATATATATATTCATTGTAACCAATGGATTCATCCTAAATTTCTTAAAGTAAAATAATTCCCTCCATATTTTCATGTGAATTTTATTGGTAAAATATTTTTTGAAATATATTTTTTCAATACTGTAATGATTTTTTGAATTTATAAAATATAGTTCCACTTCTAGGGTTAGGTGGGAACAAGTAAAATTAGGATTCTTTAGGATTCCTAACCCATAATTGGATTTTTTTATTGGCACAACCATATGAACCTAGAGTAACACAAACATAATAAAATCACAAAACACCGATAACACTAACATACCACTGCCCCTATAGAACTAAAAAACGTGTCATGATAGTATAAAATAATTAAAACCTTGGTAATGTTAATATTAAATAAATTTCATGTATTATTAATCTTTATAATTATATTTTATAAATTGACATTTAATTTAATATTTAATATAACTTTCATTTAAAAAAGAAATATTTTATTCTAACTAATTTGTTTTCCATGAATTATATGGTTTCAATTAAAAGTTAAATTTATAAATTTTTAATTTAAAATTGATAATATGGGATTAAATTTTTTATTTAAAATTTCAAAATTATGTTAAGTTTAAATTTATATATTTTCCAAAAATAGTTGATTTGTGGGTGAATAATGAAAAATATTTTTTTTAGAAAATAATGTCACTTTTATGACATTATCATGGTATAATACTGACTTTAAAATATATAAAAAATAATTTATACTCTAAATATATATTTAATAAATTTAATAAATCATTTAAAAATAGTATTTTGAATTTAACAACCTAAGTTAGACACTTTGATATTTAAGTAATGTTTTATTTCTAATAAAAAACTATTTCTAATTATTTTATTTAAATTAAGTAATGAAAAGGTTACATTCAATTATGGAATTTTTTAAAATTTTCATATCTATAATTTTTTTATTCAAAAACCAATATACTTTATAATGATCAATAATATACCTGATTTTGGAATAAATTCAGTTTTTATACTAAAAAAAGATTTTTTCTAAAAACCCTTTTCATTTCCTTTTACGCTATTATATTAAAAAAAAATTTAACGCTTTTGGAAATTAAATATTGTAAAATTATTTTCATATTTGTAATCAAAAAGTTCAAATTTGGTAATGAGGTCAATTTTATATTTTATCATAAAGATAAGTTACATGATTAAAATTTAGTCAACATCGATAGAGAGTTAAATGAGGTAAAAGGGTTAACAATATGAGATAAGGTACAAAAATATTATCTATAATCTTATTGGATGAGTTTATTTCAAAAAAATTACATAATACTTGAAATCTGGCCATTTCAATGAATTTTATTTGAATGATAACTTAATATGATTTTAAAACTTTAAATATTTACAAGAGTGCCACTCCTATGCTAATAAAAGGAGCCCTTCATCCGTGACTTATCCCCCCAATTTTGGCACCTTATATCAACATATATATAAAAAAATCCCAATAATAATCTATATATATTATAGGTAATGGTTTTCCCAAAAGACCAATATAAGAAGGATTAAGGAGAGATCCAAGAGGATATACACAAGGAAGAGGTAATTGTCTAACAAAACTCTTTTAAGTTTATTTATTCTTACAACTTATTAAAATATTATATAACCATAATAATATAATTAAATAAGTACCATTAATATAATTAAATTTTATTATGATGTGGAAACAATTTTCCACCTCCTTTTTATCTAATGGAAAATGAAAACGCTGCTCAGATTATGTGTAAACTACCACCTCCCTAAAGTGACGTATTTCATTTTTCATCACCACCTCACATGGATGGTTATTAAGATATATTTATTGAATATATATGAAATTTATGACATAATTATATTATATAAATAAAAACATTATCAATATTACTTCCATTCAATTCATTGGAAAATGTAAATATCGATCATGTGTACGTGCATATTACTGCCTCCATGAAACAACATAATTTTTTTCATGAACACCATACATAGATGGTTATAAAAATATATTTATTGTAAAAAATTAATTATTATTAAATAATTAATATTTTTAATAATGGAACCATTTACCCTCTTACTTGGACCATCCTACTGCGAAGTTGTTTTAGAGATTATGAATTGAAATACCTTAAAACATCTGAGGAGAACTTAACCAGTTTAGTAATTAAAAAGAATCAAGTTAATAAATGAAATAAAATTAATAATAATAATTTAATAAACATGAAATTTTTTCTAAATAACATAAATAATTAATATTAGTTTATTATTTATGAAATTAAAAGATATACATGGTGAGTCATGAGTTGAGGTAAGAGATTTTTTCTTTGAAACATTGTTTTAAAGTTTTACCTTCAAATATTTCTATTCTAGATCCATATTCTTTAGTTATATTTAAGAATTTTATTCAATAGGATCTAATGTTGTTTTTAAATTAATATCAAATAGAATTCTACTTTAATTACGAAGGTTTAAAATAGAATCTTTTTAAATTTTCCATATGGGTTATTTTTTAAATTATTTAAAAGGTATAGAAATAATATTTTTTAACATTTACCACCTAAATGAATTTTAAATATATCATGAATATTACTCATAATGAATATTAATTTCATATTTTCATGAAATTAAAAGATAAATCAATTCCCATTTTTTAGGGGTTTTTTCAATTTTCAAGAGTTATTAAAAGAAAAGGATATTTCATATTATTTTTATGAATTTTTTGAAGATGATTTTTATTATTGGTTAAAATTAGGTTTATTATAAAAACATTATTTTTTGTGATTTTTTTAAATCTTTTTGATATTTTTCATTTCACTCAACACTGAATATAGCCTATGTTATATGAAAGAACCAAGTTATTTTTTATTTGAATGCTATACCTTGTTATGACTTTGTGATATGATATCCCAAGATACATTTACACTATACAAAACACAAAATTTTCTAGCGTTATATGCAACACTGATTTAGCTTACGTTACATGAAACACTCAGTTTTTACGAAACAACAATTTTTTATTATAATTAATTAAATGATATAGTTATAAAATAGAAATTAAATATAATAATATGAATATTAAAAAACAATTTTTAAATATTATTTATAATGTTTTTATATAAAAAATACATAATGATGATAAAACATATAATTTTTTTTAAAGTTTATATGTTTCAAAATACTATTTTCTCAAAAGAATTGTTTTTTGTTTTTTCATATATACAACAATAATATTAATTTAAGAAACTTTTAGAAACTTAATTTGATGAAATAATATTCATTATTAAATTCATATTTTTTAAATTATCATAGGGTGATTTTTTGTGATTTTTCTGAGAAACATAATTTTTGTGTGAATAATGAAAAATATTGAATTTTAATTATAAACTGCATTTTCATCTAATTTATTTATATAGTAAAATTATATTTTATGTTGGTTTTAAAGTCACAATGGATCAATTATAAATTTATTAATCCAACTTAGGTTATTTAAATAATTTTTATATTGAATTTAGATATAAAATCTTAAATAACTTTTCTACATTCTATCTTTAAAAACCCACTTTATCACACCGTCTTCGAGATTAGCATTAAGATTAATTTTTCCTATTATATGAATTTAATTTTAATATATATATATATATGTTTGTAATTAGTATAATATTTATAGTCCAATAATATCAACTTATTTTTTTATCAAAAGGATTGGTGAATGTGATTAAAATTAATTAGATCGGTTAAGGAAAAATTAAGCATAAAAAGGGACTAAAACTTAATATTAAGGGACCAATGACCTATAAATATGTAAAAAACCCATTTTTATTGATATATTTAGTCCATAAACCTTTCATTATGAAGTTTTTTGTTTTGTTTTTGATGACTTTTTAGGTAAAAACATGGGTATACCTAACTTGTTTTTGAAAATTCCAAGTGTGTCCCCTCCCCCTATAAAAGGCCACCAACTATCCCCCTTATTGAAACATATAAAACCAATTATTTTATTACAATATCTTCCAAATTTACATTAAATAGTCCCTCCATTCATTCTTGATTCCCCACTTTGGAAAAAAATCCAACCAAGGAATCCCTTTGGTGCAAACCAAAAAGAGTTACCCAAAGAAGATATAACATCCTTCCTCAAGCTCCTTTATTTATTTTCTTTCTCCACTAACTAAATAATTATTATTACTTGAATAAATAATATGATAAGTATAATAAACAAACATGAGATTTTTTTGAAAAGTTATTTACCTACACTTACACACACTTCCATCCAACGGGTAACGAACTTACCATTATTGTGTACAGAGAACTACCGCCTCACAAAATAATGTTGTTTGTTTTCCATTTACCACCTCTCATGGTGGGGAATTATGATGGAAAAAATATTTTTAGAGGATATATATGATATATATTTTTTATTTATTCTTTTTAATATTTATTTAACACATAATTGTAATCTTTCCATTTTGTATAAATACGCTTTTCGTTACGGGAAGTGTGGACTATCATCTCCTCAAAGCGATGTGATTCTTTGAAAAAATACATGGAATGTATTAAGGATGGTTTTAGTAAACATATATGATATATATGAAATAATTATTATACTTTAATTATTATATATATTTACATATTTCTAATTTACTTCCTTTCTTTCAATATTACAAAGAAAAACATAAACAACGTTCATGCGTATGTACAACCTACAATATCCATGAATGGTGTATTCCATTTCATATTTATATATTCAATAGATTTTTATAAATAAATATATAATAAATATAAATTATATTTATATCATGTTTTATATTCTGGAAAAAATGATATAAGTATGAGAACTAAAAATATAACAAATTAAGACACATGTGAAAAGCAAAGTGGATTTTACCCGAATAGAAAACTTAACTTGAAATTGTTAATAAGAAGGTAATATAAAGTCATAATAAAACATTATATAATATTAGATAAAATATTATTTTTCTATAAAATATATATAATACACTTATATTTATTATATAGTAAGTTTTTATGAGTATGTAGAGAGTCAAGACATAAGGTAAAGGAATTTCAACTATCTTTTTATTTCTATGAGATATATGCCTTATTCACCACTCATTTATTTTGTGTGGGGTGTGTAATTCCAATTTATGTATTTTATGACTCTTATAATTAAATTTATTGGTATTTATATATCCATTTTATGATCTTTATTTCATGGGGTTTATGTTTCAAAAGTTACCAAATCAATAAATTAATTTTGTCTCAATTTTCCTTCTTTGATACACATGCCATTTTATGCACCTATATTTTTCTAGGAGTTGTATATACTAAATTTTACATGTTATATAATTAATCTCATTATTTTCATGATATATTATTCTTAATTATTCTCTTTTAGAAAATTGATAATGGTTTGTAGCTACAATCTCACTGTTTATCATGATGGTTTATGATTATGCTTCTATTGATGAAATATTATGATCCATCTATCAAGAACTCTCATGAGTTTTATTACCCTCTAGTTATTCATTTTATATCCATTCATTGGTACCATTTTCCAAATATTTTTCACATAATATGATTAATAATGTGTTTTTAAGAAAGTCTGACTTTACCTCTCTCTTCGGTCGGAAATCCATGTTCCTTCAAAACCAATTTTTATAATAAGGTTTCCAAAAATACTATAACAATATAATATGATATTTAAAAGAAATTATTATCCATGTTTCACATTTTTAAAGAAAAATGGGTTTTAAAATATTAATTTTCTTATCGTTCTCCAATTGAGGCACTTTTTTATACATATTATGGTGAAAAAGGAATGTTTGGCATGTACTAATTTACCCACCCTCATGAACTTCATTCCCTTGAAGCTTATTTTACAAGATTAAAAAGTTATTTTTTAAATAAAATGATTTCCTTTTTTTTAAATTCATTGTTTTAATTTTTTTTCAATTAAAAATGTTTTCAAAAAGGTTTTATTTTTAAAAAGTGTTTTAAATTATTTTCATAACTTCCTTGATAAGTTTTCAAAATAATGTTTTAAAATAAAATTATTTCAATGATTTTAAATATTATTTTATAAGTTTTCAAATTATTTTCAAATAAAAAGGTTTTTAATTTTTTCACGATTATTTTATATATTTTCAAGGGAAAATGTTTTTAAAATGATTTCAAGCCTCCTTTCTCTTTGTTAAAATTATTTTCAAAGAAAATGGTTTTAATTTTTTTAATATTTCTCTTATAAGTTTTCAAGGGAAAAGTTTTTCAAAATTATTTAAAGCCTTATTTTATGTTTTAAAATTATTTTGAATTAAAATGGTTTTCAAAAAGTCCATATTTATTAATATTTTTTTTGTAAAAGAAGAGAAGATATTATCCTCAAAAATAGTTTTTAAAATTATCTTTATAAATTATTTTCCATATAAGATGAAATCCATTGGTGTTACTCATTCCTTTCAGGGAAATTATCGAAAGTTTCCATTCATATTCTTTCTATTAATTGTTTAATTTTTTACGGTATGATGTTTATGAAACCTATTTCTATTTCACGGGTTATATGTTTATGAAATCTGTTCCTATTCCATGGGTTTTATGCTTATGAAATCCACTTCATTTTATGGGTAATGATTTGATGAAATGATTATGAAACCTATTTTTTTCTATAGGTTAAGATATAATTACTTGTTTATGACACCTATTTCATTTCATGGGTTATGAGAGGATTTTTATTAAAACTATATATTTTTATGGGTCATGATATGATGAAGGTTTTATTATCTTATGGAACATGTATGAATGGTTTTATTATGTGATCGGTGGTACCTATAACTACCTCCAATGCATTGGGTAAATATTTATATTTCATGAGATAATGATAGGAATAAAGTTAATGAGCTTGATACACTATGATAATATGGGAAAACCTGATACCATGTAAAGAAAGGAATGTGACTGGGGATGGTGTGTCTAGCTTAGTAGGTGTAGTCACCATGAAGATAGAAGATGGGGAAACACAATCCACTCGGGGAAGTTAGTTAAAACGAATCCACTATGGAAAGGTGGGGAAACCTAATCCCTTACAAGTAAAGGGCTACGATGAGGGATGGTGGTGTGTCTTGCCTAATAATTGTAGTCCCCATGAATTTCCCTGATAAGTTCCAACATTGTGTCTTGACTTATAGAGAATGATATTAAATTTTTATGTGTATTCCACAGTTTAATGTGTTACTCTTATTTTATTCTTTTATGGATTATGACCTTGATTTAATTATGATTCATGACTTTTGAATTGCTAACCTTTATGCCATGATTCATGTTTATGATATGAAGCTTATGATCTTTTAATGTTATGATCACATTATCATACCCTTATGATCATGTTTATACTTACATATCACCCTTGTTTACCCTTACTGAGCATATGAGCTCACCCTATTTTATGTTTCCTTCCCCAGGTTATGAAGAAATATTTTAGGTATGATATATCAAAGAGGGGTGATGGCCTTGTAGAACCTAGTGAGAGATAATATAGCTCGCTCATATAGTAGCATTTACATTTCCATGTATCCAAAGGCACTAAACTAACATAGTCACTGGGAATATATTTTTGTAATGTATTATGTATTCCAAAAAAAGGATGTAATATCTATGTATGATAAGAATGGTTTGTTAAGTTGGTATTAGAGTGAAGGTTTATTTGACCTTTAGAAACTAAGATGATAAAAATTTAGTGAGATCCCTAGGTATATTTCTAAGGATATTTCTATGGATGTCTCAAAGGATTAGTATAAGGATGAGTTAAAGTTCAGAAAAATGTTCTAGAATTTTGATAAAGGATGAAGTGAGTGGATTCCTAGATATATATCTCTATATATACACTACAAGTGGGCATTGTTCTAGAACATATTCACCTAGTAGTAAAAACTCCAACAAGGTGTGTCAGGCCTAACTCGAGCATAACCTGGTACACAACAATGAGCATTACTGCACACCTAGTTTGATACTCCAAGGGGATATGATTTGGGAATTCAAAAAATCTTCACAAAAAATCATGAATAATTTAAAAATAAGTTGTCTATGAATAACCTAGGATAAACCTAAGGTGTTACAAATTAAGTAATGTGTCATAATTTAGACATCCAAGAAGTATATTTTCATGATTGTGTGGTTCCTCACTATGATAATTTTTTCTTACTCAATGCTTTATGGTTTTAGTCAATTGTGGGAACCAGAAGAAACTGGGTTAGTTTTAGATGTGATAGAAATTTTTTTGATGAGCATTCAAATTGTACGGTAACTAGAGTGAAGGATGTTGTGATCATGCCTAGTTAGTTTTCATTGAACATGATTAACAACGTATACCTTAACCAACTCTCAAACTGACCAAGGAATAGATGGAATGAGTTTTCTGAGATTTTTGGGTAATGTAGACCATATAGGAAAGAATATTTAGATTCCATTTGTGTCAATAATGTAGAAAGAATCACCCAAGTTAATGTCTTAGAAGAAAAATGAGATGTTTTGGCTATGAAAAATAAAAAAACAAAGCAAGTAACTTCAAAGTAAAGATGGTGGTTCAATTAAAGGAATGGATGGGAATATTTCACTCCCTAATAAATAATCCAAGGTTAAATTCTCTATGTGTGGAATAAATGGTCATTATAAAAATAAAATTCCTATTTGGAAATCTCTCAAAGAGAATCAACAAGGTGGTTTGAGAAATAATAATATTACTGATGATGACAAGACTACAGATGAAATATGAAAGGAAAGGGTTATTAAGTAATAGGATGAGGTAGCATGATTATGTCTTATATATGAAGTATACTAATTGAAGTTTTTATGTATTTAAATTTAAGAATTATGTTATATAGATGTTGAAATATACCAGGACTATCCAGTTTATGTTTTTCACTAAGTATTTACAAAATTATATTAAATGTTTTTGATGGACTAGAGAAGCGATTTAATGATAATGTGATATTTTGACTAAGGGAAGATAACACTTAATATGTTACTTATGTTAAGAAAATTTTGTTTGGATAAATATATTTTGGATATAAATAAGTAAATTGGAAATTACTGATTACCTTGGAACTAATTAAATACATTTTGATAGGGGCTTATGTTATCATTGATTAAGTTCACAAAATTTTTGTATTTAAGGAATATATCCAATAATATTGGGAATAAGGAAGAATTCATGTTTTATAATAGGATTTATTGTAATTAAGGTTATTAAAATGTTTCAAGAGAATATACAATGAGGTTATTTACATGTTTAGAGTGTGGCAACGAAGAGTTACTTTGTGACATATGGAAGATCAACGTTAATATGATTTTTTGAATTCTTTCTAAAGTTTTTGATTTTATAGTTTAGAAAGGTTATAAGGATAACAATTTATGATATATTTAAGTTAAACTTTGGATGAATTTTGTGATATTAAAGTATTATCACACCATATTAGGATTTATTTATTTTGGGTTGCCTTCCCTAACAACTTTTTGTTTATGGTAACTAAAGAGAGATGGGATGACTAATCCTGGATCTTATTATTGTTTAGTTCTTCAAGAATGAAAAAATAACCTTCCTTTTTGAAGAAATAGATAAAGTGGAAATTTGTAAAGACATGAAAAATGGGTGATATTTTACTTATTAAAGGGAATTCAATCAAGTAAGTGTAACTTCTGAAGAAAATTATTTAACTCAAGGGAAAGGATCTTGAAAGTAAAAAGGTTATCCAAGTACCTTTTTTTCTAATGAATCAAATGGTCCCTTAGATCATCATAGATTTATGGCTTTGTAATTGTCAACATTCTCCTGACCATGTTATCTATCACTCTCTTCCAGAACTTGATAATTATATTTCTATTTCATATCCCTGTTTTCACTTGGAACATATGTTCTCCTATATGGAAACCCATCAATGAGCTACTTTGGGTATTTGTTATGGTTTCAATTTCCCCTTTTTAAAGGATGTTTTAGTGTTAATTTTTATAATGTTGGTTTATATTAAAGGGACATAAAAGGATTAAACTATTTATAACCCAAACTAATTTATATGGAGAAATTAATTTTAAGGTGGGTAGAATGTAACACCCTGAGTTTCAATGAAATATTTTTTAAATATTTTTAATATTTTAATTTTTTGTAACACTGAATATATATTGTATTATATGAAAGCATGAATTTATTATTTATTTTTATGATATTATATGTTAATATTTCATCATATGATTACCCAAGATAATTTTTCTCTATACGCAACATTGACTTAGCTTGCGTTATACACAACACTGATTTGGATTGCATTACACGCAACATAGAGTTTATACGAAACAATATTTTTTTATTATAATTAATTAAACAAGATAGTTATAAAATATCTATTAAACATAATAGTATGAAAATTAATAACCAATTTTTTAATATTATATATAGTGGTTTTATATAAATAAAACAGAATTATTATAAAAAAAATATTTTTTATAAAGTCTTTATATGTTTTAAAATACTATTTTCTCAAAAGAAATGTTTTTATGTATTTATATGAACAATAATAAAATTAATTGTAGAAACATTTAGAATTTTAATTAGATAAAATACAAATAAATTTTGACCTCGTAATTTATAAATTATATTAGAATAAATTTTTGGATTTTTTTGAGAAACATCAATTTTTGGTGAATTGTGAAAATACTGTATTTTAATTCAAATTTTTTTTACTAATTTATTTATATAATTAAATTACATTATAAGTTAGTATTAATGTTAAAATAGATCAATTATACATATATTAATCCAATTTAGTTCATTGGAATCATTTTTATATTGAATTTATATATAAAAGCTCAATGAACTTTTTGAACATTCTCACTTTAAAAACCCACTTTCGCACCACGTCTATAAGATTAAAATTTGAATTAATTTTCCCGAATATATGAATTGAATTTAGAAAAATAGAAATAAATGGTTTTCATCAGTATAATATTTATAGTCGAATAATATTAACATAATTTTTTTCCAAAAATACTTGTGAAAGTGATTTAAATTAATTATATTGATTAAGGTAAAATTAATATTAACAATGGACTAAACATTAACCTTAATAGACCAAATGTCCTAGAAACTTGTAAAAAGCAAATTCTATGGCCATAAAACTTCCATTACTGAGTTTTTTAGTTTTTATGACTTTTCGTAAGTAACACCGTGGGTACACCTAACTTGTTTTAAAAAATTCCATGTGTGTCCCCCCTCCCGGGTAAAAGGACACTAACTCTCCCACCTTCATAAAACCTATAAAAACAATTAATTTAGGCCAATATATTACCAAATAACTTCCCAAAATACCTCCTTTAATCCTTTAATCTATCTTTGTAAATAAATACATCCAAGGAAGCCCTTTGGTGAAAACCAACAGGAGATACCCAAAGAAGAGGTAACATCCTTCCTCAAGCTCTATTCTTTTATTTTCTTTCTCCACTTCCAAAATTCTTATTATTACATAAATAAATAATAGAATAAAAATCCTAAATATGATGATATGTTTTTATTATAAGGGTTATATCTACACTTACACACACTTCCATATAAGGGGTAATGAACTTACCATTCTTGTGTACAGCGAACTACCACCTCACGAAATGAAGTTGTTAATTTTTTTCTTTAACACCTCTCATGGTTAGGATTTATGATAGAATATATATTTTTATATGATATATATGATATATATAATTTACTTATGATTATTTAATTATTATATAACACATACCATCATTCATTCCATTTTGTGTAAATATGCTAAATTCGTTTAGGGAAGTGTGGACTACCGCCTCCTCAAATCGATATGATTCGCTCACACAATACATGGAATGTAATAATGATGGACATAATAATATTATATATATATATATATTTCATATTAATTGTAATTTAATTATACTATATATACTTATATATATATATATATTTAATTACTTACTTTCTTTCAATATTATAAAGAAAAATAAAAACAACGTTCATGTGTACGTACAACCCACCATCTCCATGAACAGTGCATTCCATTTCATATATATATATATATATATATTCTATAGATTATTATAAGTAAATATATAATGGATCTAAATGATATTTATATAATTTTTGATATTCTAGAAATTATGATATAAGTATGATGAAAAAATATAACAAATTAAGACATATGCAAAATAAAAGCAGATATTACCTGAAGAAAAACCTTAAATTGGAAATGTTAATAAGTGGGTGATATAAAGTCATAATAAAAATAATATGGTATTAGATATAATAATATGGTTATGTAAAATATGTATAATAAAATTATATGTTTTATACACGGGTTTTTATGAGTATGAAGAGAGTCAAGACATAAGGTAAGGGAATTTCATCTCACTTTTTATTTCTATGAGATACATGACTTATTCCCCACTCATTTATTTTGTGTGGAATTTATAATGAACATGGATGTATTATATTATTATTATAAATAAAAATATGGGTATTTACAAATCCATTTTATTATCTTCCTTTATTGGGGTTTATGCTTCAAAAGTTACCAAATTGGTAAAGTAACATTGTCTCAATTTTCCTTTTTTGAGACACATACCATGTTATGAACCTATATTTTTAAATGACGTTACAAAATGAATTTTAATTGTTATATAATTAATATCATTATTTTCATGATATTTTAATCTTCATGATTCAAGGTTAGAAACTTGGTAACAATTTATTGCTATAATCTAACAGTTTATGGAGATTGTTTATGATTATGATCCCATTAATTAATTTTATGATCCATATATCAAGTGTTATCATGAGTTTTATCACCATATATTTATTCATGTTATATCCAAGTAGTGTTATAATTTTCCCACTCTTTGTTACATTAGATGATTAAGAAATTGTTTTTAAGAAAGTTTGACTTTACCCATCTCTTTTGTTGGAAATATATTGTAGAGACCCAAATCATGACGTACATGGACATTACAATACATTTTCAGAATACTTATAACAAAAACAAACACTCAAGGACCGTAATAGTTTAGTGTCTTTGGAAACTAGGAATATAAACATCTAATCATGTTGAAAGATCTTCAACATCTCCCATAACGATCTTCCCCTTTTTGTTTCCTTACCTAAAACCTTTCTTTTAATCCTGGGGGAAAAGAAAAAATAAAAAGGGTGAGCTCAAATGCTCAGTAAGGGAAATCACAGAGAAATTAAAACAAACCATATACATTTGAACTTAAAAACATGAACATAATGTTTAAACATCAAAATCTTGAACAATGACATAAAACATAGTAGTACGTAAGGCATAGATCATAATGGAACATCAATCATCATAAAATAGAATGGGAATAAATCATGTAATTTTTTCAAACCATTAAGCACATTATATGATTTCTATACTAGCCAAGGCATTGCTGCCAAGACCATCTTAGTGGACAAAGCCCCTTTATGAATCGAGTTCACACCTCATTCCAGTCCTGTAACAATGTACCAGATTTACTTACCGTTCCATCCATGCCTATCTCATGAGATATAAATCTTTACCTAATTCATTAGAGGGATATATAGGTCCCACCCATCTCATAATGAAATCATTATTACGTGTGCCACAACATAAACATAAATCATTCAGCATAACCCAAAGAATAAAATGGGTTTCATAAACATCATCCCATCATAACATAATCCATATAAAACAAATGGATATCATTTCCTCATAAGAAAAGTGAAACCATGTAAATCATTGAGACATTATACTTGAAACATACACATATGAAATAATGTCATCTTAGATGGAAAATGGTTTTTATAAAACATTTGAAATGAATTCTTGAAGAAAATATCATTTCTTCTTCAAAATCATTTTCTTTTCACAAAATGCCATGAAATTTTAAAAGAAAAGAATTTTGTTGAAAATAATCATGAAATATTGTAGATTAAGCTTCATGAAACTAAGCCGTTATGAAACCGTAAAAATCTGTTCATGTAGTATAAGTTAAAAAAACATTCCTCTCGTACTTTTGCAAGAAAAGTCAAAAAAGTACCTCGTAACATAAACAAAAGAAAGATTCCTTACATAACATGTAGTAAAAGTCAAAAATATGTGAAAAGGACTTTGAACATATATGAAACCATTTTTATAAAATAGGGACATGGATGATAAATATAACCCTAGTACATACTTACGAGTAAACAATCTCGGATAAAAACGAGATTGAAAAAGTTATCACTTACCTTAGGTCTGATATGATTCGTACATATCCTAACTTGATGTATAATGATTTAAATAATGTCATTGACTTATTAAAGAATCATATTCACTGTTATTATATCATATATGTTTCACTTATGACTTTATATTACCCATTCTTTTGTAAATTCCATGTTAATGCGGCGTTTTGGGCAAAATCATTTCATTTATCGTACATGTTTCGATTTTGTGTTCTTGATATTATTACTCATATACTTATTTACTTAATTCAAGAATGTAAAACATGATTTATATATAATATATATTCAGTATATAAATATATATGATAGATCGATAAATGGAATGAAATACACCGTTTATGGAGACGGTAGGCCGTACGTACGCATGAACATTGTTTTCCTTTTCTTATTAACTTGAAAGGAAGTAAGTAGATGAAATATATATATATATACACACACATAAATCCAGTAGCTTTATAATGTCATATATTACATTATTAATCAATATATATACTTTATAATCATTCTTGAGTGGTTAACATGGCGAATGAATCTCATCGCGTCGTGGAGACGATAATCCGTACGTACGCACGAGCAATGATATCATTTCCATAATTATTTAATTGAATTGGAGTGGATGATATAATATATCATAATTAGTATGATTTTATAATAAATATATATAGTTATTAATTACACCATTATACCCATCCAAGTAAGGTGGTGGTGGAAAAACAGATTACACCACGATGTGGAGACTGTATTCCATATATACGCACGCGTGGTGATTTTATTTTCCGTAGGATGGATAGAAGGTGAAATGGAGTTATTTCATATTTATAATAACATATAAGTATATTAGTGATACTGATGTTATTACTTTATAATGAAACAACTAAAGAAGAATAAGTTGAAGAAGAAAGAAACTTGAAAGAATTGGTAGAAGAGATTACCTCTTCTTCGACGCACCTCTTTTAAGCTTCCTCCTATGGAACTAGAGTTGGTCTTTTGAGAAGACCAAAACCTCAGGAATGTTTCTAGAGAATTTTAGAAGATAAATGGGCCGGGTTTGTCTGATATTTAAAGCTCAATGTTGTGTAAAGAGAAGAGAGAGGAGGTGTCCTTTTATAATGGTGGAGAGGGGCACCTTAGAAAAAACGTAAAATATTATTTTATAATAAAGTCACATTCGGTTTATAATGGCTCAAAAGGGACTTATTTTTAATATAAAGTTGGGATGGGTCTAAATCATATCAACCAATAGGTTATAGACATGTTTAGGTCACCATTTTAACCTTATCATTTAGATTTAACTCTAAGTTAAATAATTTAACTTTTACCGTGTCTTCTTGTTTTCTTACTCTATATGGTTAATAAACATACTATAAACTACCAATCAAACCCCAATGGGTTAATTAATGTCATATATATTATAATATAAGTCATTTGGATGAACCTTAGATTTTTAGGAATAGAATATCAATTAATAATATAATATTTTTTTAAAAAACTATTTTATGTCAATTTTTGACACTAATTGGTAATTGATTTTTGTGAAAATCATATAATAACGATTAGTTCAAAGAAAGTAAATTAAATCAATAAAAACATGTCATATTAACCTATAAATTTAGTGTAATTCATTAAAAGTCTCAGATTACATTTATTTGGGTATTTATAATATCATTTATGTTAATATTTCATTAATAAGGTAATTACTGTATCATCATTGTGTCATTAATAAATTAAATTATTTAATGTCTAAAAATTATAAATAAAATACAATTATGTTTTAAATCTTTTTATATTTCTAATTAATATTTATAGTCCAATTTAACTTATGTATAACCCTATATCGAAAATGTTTTAGTTATTAAGATTTGATTTTAACTATTTTAACCCTTCTTTAAATAAAATAATAATAAATGTCGTAATCTAATACAAGTGGACCTAAATGGACATATTTTATTCCTAAGGTTGTTTTTGGTCGAATTAAACTTATTAAATAGAATTAGGACATGCATTAGGGTAATAGTAATATCATTTTTACCCTTCATTACCCTATTTACTTTTAACCGTGGTAAATAAAAGTAAAAAGTGACTATTCAACAAAAATTATTTTCATATTATTGAACCACATTTTACTCCTTGCTATTAACCGTTTCTCTCGGATTTTCTAAATTCAACTCACAGAAATGGTAAAATTAATTTTTATGTAAATTTTCAAATTCTCCTAGGAGGTGGGTAAAAGACGGTGAAAAGTTCAATAAATTTTTATATATGTATAATTATTATAAAATTACTCCAATGAATTAAAATGAACTTATATAGGTATTATGTATCAATATTTACCTAAAATAAATTTAAATAAAATAAATAATTATTTAAATAAAAAGTCGGTTTTCGAATAGTAACCTAGTGTTTTCACTATTCATCAAAAATTGAAAGTTTTTAGAAAAATACCAAAAATTCACCCTAGGATAATTTCGATATTCCGAATTGAAAAATGAATTCCATTTTGAAAGATAAAATTTATAAAATTTCAAAAAGTGGTTGTTACTATTCGTAACGGCTAGTTCATAATAATATTATAATAATATCTCATTTAGTGAAACTCGGTATTGCGTACTACTCATGCTATCGAGGAAGGTCTTGATTGCCTGTAATGCAAGCCATGTTAGGGATGTGTGTAGTGAAAGCTCCGTTTGGTGTTGCATATAATATAATCAAAACTTATTTCATTTATACATTAAACAAAATCTATACTTAATGTTGCGTAGAATAGTTTCCGCAAAACGAACTTGAAATTGTGTGTAACACGAGCCAGGAATAGTGTTGCGTATACTAAAAGCTAATACGGTGTTGCGTATAAAACAAGCTAATCTTGGTGTAGTGTATAATAGAACACATCAATGAAATTAAAAATAATATATCTCCTAAAATCTCGGGTTGTTACATTATACCCCCCTTAAAATGAATTTCGCCCTCGAAAATCATCGGGGTTATAAATGGTTTACTACTTGAAAGTTTCTTTCATAGAAACCCACATCGTAAAAAGGAATACCAAAACTGAACTTTAAAAACTAAATTATGAAACATAACGGTTACCCAAATTAACTAATCACTAGGTTTCCACATAGAAGAACATAGGTGAAAATATGGATATGGAAGAGAAATATAACCATCAAATTCTGATGGAGAGTGGTAGAGAACATGGATATGAAAAAGCCAACACTCACAAAGCCATAAATTTGTGATAATTTAAGGTACCATCTGATTCATCAGATATAAGGACACTATGACAACATTTTTTGATCATTTCCCTAAGGTTGAAGAATTGTTGAATTAAAAGAAATACTTACTTGATTTTGGTAAAATCTTACTGTTGTTTGTGCCTTGAATAATTTTCAATTCATCACTTAAAGAAATGAAGTTGAATTTGTCTTCCATGAAGTGTTATCAGATCATGCGATATAACGATAGTTCATTCCATCTGTCTCAAACAATAGGATATCAAAAGTTATTAAATATACATAAGTCCATCTATAGTGAGATTAATCATATATGGTTCCTAAAATGGACTTATACTTCATATATCACACCGCTTAATATAATAAAACTAGTTTCTACTAACCAGCGACTTCCTGTAGGCCAGTGGTAGGCAATAAAGGCTTGTCGCACTTCAGTTGTGGGTTCGATTCCTGCATCTTTGTCCGACGCGATGAGTTTTCGCCCATCCTATAGGTTGTCCTTTCTCTAAAATTACATCATTATGACATTCCAACTATAATATCGAAAACAGTTATACCCTTAAACAATACTAAATTGTTTCAAACATAATCCATTCCAATCTTTAGGCTTATCCAAAATACTTCTGTCCAAGCTCATAGTATAAAGAAAACAATTGCTAGAAATGTCATCTGCCGAGCATGTGAATACCATCATTTATCCCCGATATATCTTGTTGATCGCATTCCAAACATGTGTATACCTTAATCATGTATTCTCTTGAAAAATTAATAAACATTGAACCTTAATGAAAACATGAATGCTGTCAAAAGTTAACCCTTTCCACATACCAAAATCCCAAAATTTCTATATACTCAAACCATGATATAACTTTGTCCTTATATCAGTCATTAGCTCATTTCATTTTTTCATTATCACTTCATTATACGCATATCATCTTCTATCTAAAAATATTTCAATAACTTTTTCATGGTTACCAGTATCATATAATTATTCAAAACCTATATATAGATATTCCAAAATTCCACAATACCATAAATGAGATTCCATGATACTATTTTGAAATCCCATTACATAAACACTTAATCATTACACAACATAATTTTCATACTCAACATCACAAATAATGATCACATGAGACTTCCCTTTATCCTTTTCCTTAAGAGGTTTCTCATGTTGATAATCATTAACCCATGGATTAGGGAATTTATTATCATAATGCCCCATTTCCTTGCACTTGAAGCATTGATGTTTTGGTGGAGCGTTCTCTGTAGTATTTTCTCTATTCACATCATTAGCAACCTTTTTCCCATTACATCGACAATCAACTTCTCGATGACCTTCTTTTCCAAACTTAAAACATTTTCTAGTACCTTTTAAGAATCCTCCACCATGCTTCTTTCCACACTTTGAACATAAATAAACATTAATCTTCTTTTCACCATTGTTCTGAGATTTCTCCTTGAACTCCATCTTTCGTTTCTTGTCAAAACCATTAGATGGACATGTATCACCAACATGCAGTTCTACCTTGATAGAAAAATGCACAATTTCTTCATAGCTACTGAAGTCTCTTATAGAAAATGCTCTTCGAAGACTTGGTTTTAAGCCACTGAAGAATCGATCAACTTTACTTTCAGGTTGGATGATAATTCCAGATGGATACCTTGCAAGCCTTGTAAAATTTTCCTTGTACATACCAACAGATTCATCATCCTTTTTCTTAAGCTCAAGGAACTCCTTTTCCAAATTTGTTTGAAGAATACGAGGGAAGTACTTATTGAAAAATAAGTTATTAAACTCATCCCATTCCATGGATTCAATTTTACCTTGGGGCCTTGTATTCATAATTAGATTCCACCACTGGTCTGCTTCAACTTCTAAATGGTAAATAGCCAGAATGACTTTTTCATGTTCTGAATAGAGAAGTATGGAAAATATCTTTTCAATTGTACTGATCCATTTTTCAGCAACAAGTGGATCAGAAGACCCACTGAATGAAGGTGGATGTTGCCTCATGAAGGACTCAATAGAATATTGTTCCCTTCTCTACTCATTTGGAAGTCCAGAATGATTCATAGCTTCTGTAAGTATAACAATAATATTTTTGTACTCCATATCCCATAACATTGGTTTGTTCAGGAGGACAATCATTGAATTGCCCATTATATTGATCAACATAGTTCCTTCGGGTTCCAGCCATCGTCAAAAACCCAAAAATAATAGTGTGAGAGGCAAAAATCATGCTAGGGAAAACAACATAATAAAGCGGGAGTACCTTCAATATATAACATATTAGGTTTAATTCTATGACTGTTACCATAATCCTAGGACTATAACCTATACTTATACTTAACCTTAGGGAAATCCCTAGACATACCATAGAAATATCTCTAGGGATCTCACTAAAGTTTTCGCATCCCAGTTTTCAAAGGTTGACTAAACCTTTCCTATGATACTAATTGTAGCGGCCCAAATCTTGACGTACATGGAAATTACAATACTTTTTCAGAATACTTATAAAAAATAAAAACACTCAAGTACCGTAACAGTTTAGTGTCTTTGGAAACTTGGAATATAAATTTCTAATCATGTTGAAAGATATTCAACATCTCCCATAACGATCTTCCCCTTTTTTTCCTTAACTAAAACCTTTCTTTTAATCCTGGGGGAAAAGAAAACATAAAAAGTGTGAGCTCAAATTCTCAGTAAGGGTAATCATGGAGAAAATAAAAAAAACCATATACATTTGAACTTAAAAATATGAACATAATGTTTAAACATCAAAATCTTGAGCAATGACATAAAACATAGCAGTACGTAAGGCATAGATCATAATGGAACATCAATCATCATAAAATAGCATGGGAATAAATCAGGTAATTTTTTTAAACCATTAGGCACATTATATTATTTATATAGTAGCCAAGGCATTGATGCCAAGACCATCTTAGTGGACAAAGTCCCTTTCTGAATCAAGTTTTCTCCTTGTTCCAGTCCTGTAACTCTGTACCGGATTAACTTACCATTCCAACCATGTCTATCTCATGAGTTATAAATCTTTACCCAATGCATTGGAGGGAGATATAGGTCCCACCCATCTCATAATGAAATCATTCTTACGTGTGCCACAACATAAACATAAATCATTCATCATAACCCAAAGAATAAAATTGGTTTCATAAACATTATTCCATCATAACATAATCCATATAAAACAAATGGATATCATTTCATCATAAGAAATGTGAAACCATGTAAATCATTGAGACATTATACTTGAAACATACACATATGAAATAATGTCATCTTAGATGGAAAATGGTTTTTATAAAACATTTGAAATGAATTCGTGAGGAAAATATCCTTTCTTTTTCAAAATCATTTTATTTTCACAAAATTCCATGAAATTTTAAAAGAAAAGGATATTGTTGAAAATAATCATGAAATATTGTAGATTAAGCTTCATGAAAATAAGTTGTTATGAGACCGTAAAAATCTGTTCATGCAGTATAAGTTAAAAAAACATTCTTCTCGTACTTTTTCCAAAAAAGAAAAAAAAGTACCTCATAACATAAACAAAAGAAATATTCCTTACATACCATGTAGTAAAAGTCAAAAATGGGTAAAAAGTACTTTGAACATACATGAAACCATTTTTAGAAAACAAGGACATGGATGATAAATATAACCCCAGTAAATATTAATGAGTAAACACTCTCGGATAAAAACGAGATTGGAAAAGTTATCCCTTACCTTAGGTCTGATATAATTCATACGTATCCGAACCTTCTGTATAATGATTTAAATAATTTCATTGACTTATTACAGAATCATATTCATTGTTATGATATCATATATATGGTTCACTTATGACTTTATATTACCCATTCTTTTGTAAATTCCATGTTAAAGAAGCGTTTTGGGTAAAATCGATTCATTTCTCTTACGTGTTTCGATTTGTTGTTCTAGATATTATTAATCATATCCTGATTCACTTAATTTCATAATATAAAACATGATTTATATATAATATATATTTAGTATATAAATATATATGATAGATCGATAAATGGAATGAAATACACCGTTCATGGAGACGGTAGGCCGTACGTACGCATGAACGCTATTTTCATTTCCTTATTGACTTGAATGGAAGTATGTAGATGAAATATATATATATACATAAATAAAGTAGATTTATCATGTCATATATTTCATTATTAATCATTATATATACTTTATAATCATTCTTGAGTGGTTAACATGGAGAATGAATCTCATCGTGTCGTGGAGACGGTAATCCGTACGTACGCACGAGCGATGATATCATTCCCATAATTATTTAATTGAATTGGAGTGGATGATATAATAGATCATAATCAGTATGATTTTATAATAACTATATATAGCTATTCGTTACACCATTATACCCATCGAAGTAAGGTGGTGGTGGAAAAATAGATAACACCACGGGGTGGAGACAGTATTCCGTACGTATGCATGCGCGGTGGTTTTGTTTTCCATAGGATGGATAGAAGGTGAAATGGGGTTATTTAATATTTATAATAACATATCAGTATATTAGTGATACTTATTTTATTACTTTATAATGAAACAACTAAAGAGGAAGAAGTTGAAGAAGAAAGAAACTTGAATGAATCGGTAGAATAGATTACCTCTTCTTCGACGCACCTCTTTTAAGCTTCCTCTTAAAGAACTAGAGTTGGTCTTTTGAGAAGAAACAACCCACCATAATGTTTCTAGGGAAGTGGATAAGAGAAATGGGCAGGGTTTGGCTGAGCTTGAAAGCTCAATGTTGTGTAAAGCGAACAGGGAGGAGGTGTCCTTTTAAAAGGGAGGAGAGGGGAACCTTAGGAAAAACTTAAAATATTATTTTATAATAAAGTCACATTCGGTTTATAATGACTCCAATGTGACTTATTTAGAATATAAAGTGGGGATGGGTCGAAATCCTATCAACCAATAGGTTTTAGACAAGTTTAGGTCATCATTTTAACATTATCATTTAGATTTAACTCTAAGTTAAATAATTTAACTTTTACCGTGTCTTCTTGTTTTCTTACACTATATGGTTAATAAACATACTATAAACTTCCAATAGAACCCAAATTGGTTCATTAATGTCATATATATTAATATATAAGTATTTTTTCTGAACCTTAGATTTTTAGTAATAGAATATCAATTAATAATATAATCTTTGTTTTAAAAACTATTTTATGTCCACTTTGACACTATTTGGTAATAGATTTTTGTGAAACTCATATCAGAATGATTAGTTCTAAAAAAGTAAATTAAATCAATAATAAGAAGCTATATTTACCTAGAAAAATAGTTTAATTCATTAAAAGTATCATATTACATTTATTTTGGTATTTATAACATCATTTATGTTAATATTTTATTAATAAGGTAATTACTGCATTATCATTGTGTCATTAATAAATTAAATTATTTAATGTCTAAAAATTATAAATAAAATACCATTATGTTGGAAATCGTTTTATCTTTCTAATAAATATTTATAGTCCAATATATCTTATGTATAACCCTATATCAAAAATGTTTTATTTATTAAGATTTGATTTTAACTATTTTAACTATTCTTTAAATAAAATAATAATAAATGTCATAATCTAATCCAAGTGGACCTAAATGGACATATTTAATTACTAAGGTTTTTTTGGTCGAATTACACTGATCCAATAGAATTAGGACATGTGTTAGGGTAATATTAATATCATTTTTACACTTAATTACCCTATTTACTTTTAATAGTGGAAAATAAAAGTAAAAAGTTACTATTCAAAAAAATTATTTTCATCTTATTGAACCACATTTTACTCCTTGATATTAACCGCATCTCTCTGATTTTCTAAATTCCACTCACAAAAATGGTAAAATTATTTTTTATGTAAATTTTCAAATTCTCATAGGAGGTGGGTAAAAGACGGTGAAAAGTTCAATAAATTTTTATATATCTAAAATTATTATAAAATGACTCCAATGAATTACATTGAAATTATATAGGTATTATGTATCAATTTTTACCTAAAATAAATTTAAATAAAATAATTAATTATTTAAATAAAAATTCGGTTTTTAAATAGTAACCTAGTGTTTTCACTATTCATCAAAAATTGAAAGTTTTCAGAAAAATACCAAAAATTCACCCTAGGATAATTTCGATATTGCGAATCCAAAAATAAAGTACATTTTGAAAGATAAAATTTATAAAATTTCATAAAGTGGGTATTACTATTCATAACGGCTTGTTCATAATAATATTATAAATATATCTCGTTTAGTGAAACTCGGTATTGCGTACTACAAACGCTATCGAGGAAGGTCTTGATTGCGTGTAATGCAAGCCAAGTCAGGGCTGCATGTAGTGAAATCTCCATTTGGTGTTTCTTATAACACAATCAAAACTTATTTCATTTATACATTCAACAAAATCTATACTTAATGTTGCGTAGAATAGTTTCCACAAAACAAACATGAAATTGTGTGTAACACAAGCCAAGAATAGTGTTGCCTATACTGAAAGATAATACGGTGTTGTGTATAGTACAATTTAATCTTGGTGTAGTGTATAATATAACACATCAAAGAAATTAAAATTAATATATATCATAAAATCTCAGGTTGTTACATCTATGTTCCATCAAAACCATGTTTTCTAAAAACGTTTCCAAAAAATATTCTATGATTCCTCTATGATATTTTAAAGAAAATTTTAACCAAGTTTTACCTTTTTAAACGAAAATGGTTTTTAAAAAAGGAATCTTCTTATCATTCTCTATGTGAGGGAATTTTTGAATCTATTTTACGGTGCAAAAGGAATGTTCGACATGTACAAATTTACCCATCTTAATGAAAATCATTCCCTTGATGATTATTTTACAATATTAAAAAGTTTTTTTAATGATTTTTTTTCTTAATATTCTGAAATTTAATTCTTTTATGTATTTTTTTCAATTAAAAAGGATTTCAAAGATGTTTTGTTTTAAAAAATTGTTTAAATTATTTTCAAAAATTTCTTTATATGTTTTTAAAGGTTGTTTTCCATATTAAAGTATTTGAATGATTTTGAAACTTCATTTCTATGTTTTCAAATCATTTTGAATGAAAATGGTTTTCAAAAACTTTTTCAAGATTATTTTATTTTTTTTCAAGGGAAAATGTTTTCAAAATTATTTCAAACCACCTTTCTATATTATTAAGTATTTCAAAAGAAAAAATGTTTTCAAAATGTTTTCAAGATTATTTTATAAGTTTTCAAAAGAAAATGTTTTAAAAATGATTTCAAGAATTATTTCTATGTTCTCTATGTATTTTCAAATAAAATGGTTTTATAAAAGACTATATGTTTTATAATATTTGTTTTAACAAAATAAAGGATATTATCCTCAATAAAAGTTTTTAAAATGATCTTTCCAAATTATTTTCCATCTAATATGACATTCATTCATGTTATTCATGGATTTTTAGGAAGGATCCAAAGGTTAATTTCATATTATTTATCTTAATGGTTTATGTTTCAATGGAATGATTCTTATGAAAACCATTTCTTTTTCACGATTTATATGTTCATGAAACCCATTCCTCTTCCATGGGTTTTATTCTTATGAAAAACTCTAATTTAAATGGGTTATGTTTTGATAAAATTATTATGAAACATATATTTTTTTACAATGGTTAAGATATGATTAAATTTTTATGATACCCATTTCATTTCATGAGTTATGATAGGATTTATATGAAACCCATCTCTTTTTATGGGTCATGATTTGATGAAATGTTTATTATATTATGGAACATGTATGAATAGTTTTATTATGTGTTGGGTGGGACCTATATATCCCTCCTATTAATGGGGTAAAGATTTATATCTCATGATAAAATGATGGGAATCAAGTTGAAGGGATTGATCCACCATGAGAATATAGGGAAACATAGTCGATTACAAGGAAAGTACTATGACTGAGGTTAGTGGTGTGTTCCAACCTATAGGCATAGTCACCATGAAGATTGAAGATGGGAAAACCCAATACACTATAGTAAGATAGAGAAACCTGACCCGCTATGGGAATATGGGGAAACCAAATCCCTTATAAGGAAAGGACTTTGATTGGGGATGGTGGAATGTCTCTCTTAGTAGGTGTAGTCCCCATGAAGTGCCCGGATAAGTTCTAGAAATATTTCTTGACTTATAGATAACTATATTACATATTTATGTGTATGCCACAATTCCATGTCTTACTCTTATGTTGTCATTTCATGTATTATGCTCTTGATTTCCTTATTATTCATTCCTTTTGAACTACTAAACTTTATTCCATGATTAATGTTTATGATATGCAGAGTATTATCTTCTAATGTTATTATTGCGTCCTCATACCCTTATGCTCATGTTTATTCTTACATATCTCCCTTATTTACCTTTACTGAGCATATGAGATCACCCCTTTTTTATGATTCCTTCCCCATGTTATGAATATATATTTAAGGTATGATATTTCTAAGAGGGGTGCTGGTCTTGGAGAACCTAGTGAAATATAATGTAGCTTACTCATGTACCAGCGTATACATTTCCATGTTTCTAAAATCACTAAACTAACACGGTCTTTGGGTTTCGGTTTTTGTAATGTATTAAGTATTCTATAAAAACGATTTAATTTCTAGGTACATTAATACTAGTTTTTTATATTTATGATCAAAAGTGAAATATTTTTATGGTTTGTTTTCATGTAATGATTCTTGGAAATTATAGATGATGATGGGTGGGAATTATATATATCCCCATAATGTATTGAATTATTATTTATTTTATACATAAATTATTATCATTATTAACTAATTATAATTATTCCATTATGGGTGAAATATGAATGAAAACAGGTGATGGATAAGATTTCCCTGGATACCTTCATGGTTTTTCTATGTTTGATACGAATTTTAATTGTCTTCTCAACAAAATTTTGATTTCAAAAATTATTATATTTTATTATGTGATCAAAGTTTATTTTCTGAAAAAGGAAATTTTTCTTTTGTTCTTTCATAGTTTTCAAGGGACTAGTGGATTTCCTTTTTTTAGATTCATTACTAAGATTTTTTTTACTTATTCTTGGTTTTCAATATTTTTTTCTCTGGGCTTAAGAATGATTAGGTACATTAGTAAAGGAAAACATCAATTTATAGTGAATCATATTGGATGAAGGAAAAGGTTTCATGAATGAAATAAGAGATAAAACTCAAGTACTATTTTTTTTGAAAATATATACATTTTTTGGAAGCGTCCAATTTTATATGTAATGGATTGTCCTAATTCTATAAAACTCATAACGTAAAAGATCATGGAAATGTCAGAAAGTAAAATCCTTTTTACTAAAAACATAAATATCGGTTGTTTATATATATTTTTTTATATTTGGAACCACATAAAATGTTTAGTGAATATGTTTCTTGCGCTAAATGAAAGTATTTGGGTCTAGGGTGCTATAAAAACTAGCTCGAGCCCAACACAACATAGTATGAAAACATGACACAACTATTTTTTAAAAGTCCTCCAATTCCATTAATTTAATTTATTCCTTTGGTATTTTATTCTTGGTGTGATTCCACCATCAACCCACTTCACCTTCCAAATAATAAATGTTCAAAACAACCATTTCATGTTCAGAACATTGAATAAAAAAATATTTTCTTTCATGAATGTCCATTGTTTAACAAGTAGTGGATTGAAATACACATTAAAGTATGGTGATCGTTGTCACATGATAAAATCCATAACAATTAGTTCCACTTTTTATTCTTTTTTATGTTCAAAAAGTTCAATGTCATTATTTATAATCTGAGACAGCTAGTAAAGCACAACAATAATATTTGGAAGAGTAGGCCAAATCCAATTTGGTTGTTCACTGGAAAAATAATTTCATTGTCCATCACATTAATTGTTCTATCAATTACTCTTGGTTCCATATATTTACCAAAACTAATGTGGTTAATATGAGTAATTTTAAAATTCTGAGATTTTAAAAGAAAACACTATTTTCAATAGTGTACAAGATATGATACACCAAGCTTAAACAAAAAACAAAATCTTAACATTTAAATATTACCGTAATAACATATCCATTAAATTATAGAGAATGGATAGTATGATCAAAATTATGAAATATATAATGGACATAATATTTTATAATTTATAATGTTTTTAATAAAATATGTACTAGATCTTTAGTAATGACATTTTATTCTTTAAAAATGAGTTTTTTTTATTTTTATGTGTAAATAGTATAATTTTAGATGTTTTGGAAATTTTATTTGAAATTATAAATCTCAATTTTTATTTCATCTTGTCAAAATAATCATTAAATGGATTTTTGGTAAATTTATAAAAATATTATTTTTTCATGGAATAGTGAGAAATACTATTTTTTATTGGAAACTGTATTTTATTTTAACATATTTAAAAGAAAAATTTATTTTTTGGATTAGTTTTAAATTTTTATCAGTTTATGTTGATTTAAAATAATGTAATTATGTTTATAAAATTCATTTTATGTCTGAATTTACTATAAAAATAGTTTATATTTTATAATGTAATTTTTTAAAAAAACTATTATTTGTTGTATTTTTCTAGTTTAGTTTTAAATTCAATTCTGAAAATTCTTTGTTTTAAATTTTGAAAAGTGAATTTCATATTTGCAATCAATGGGTCCAAATTTAGTAAAAATTTTCCTTCTATTTTTTATCAATGGGAATAGTACCCATGGAAGGTTTTGTTACCATGGTAAAGAGTAAATCGAGTAATTCAAGGTAAAAATAATATTATAGGGTCTATAAAATAACCCTTAAAATTGCCCCAATTTTATTATATGTGTAATTTTTATCCATAATCATTCAATGTTTGAATATATGTACTTTTTTCATATTTTTAAGTGATTATGATATTTATTATATTTTATTTAACTAAAAGTAAAAGATGTTAGACTCATATTTTTCCATTTTAAGTGATTATGATATAATTGTTATCTTGATATTATGAAAGTCAAAGTAATGATTAGTTCTTAAAATTGACATTATTGATATTTTGTAGTAAATAATATTTTATTAAAGGATATAAAATTTCATAAAATATTAAATCAAGTAAAATGATAAGGAAACGATTTAAAATATCATATATGACTCATTTATGGGTCGGTTTTCATTTTATAGAAACTATATTAACCTTGAAGGAGTAAAAATCTATTTTTTATGGTAAGAGTTAAATGGGTTAAAACCTAAAGATGAGGGTATAAATTTAGTCAAAACTTATCTAATTTATATTTTATGAATGAATTTAATCCCATTATCAAATTACTTTATAAATTAATAGGTTTTGATTCATTTTTTATTAAATATTAATGTATATTGATTAATTATTTTTGAGAAATTCTAAGATTGTCCCTCCCCTCTCTTATAAAAGGGAACATATTCTTCCAATTTCTTCACACTTAAAAACCATATTAGTTCAGACAAGACCTACAAAAATTCCTTCCTATAATTATTAACCTAATTCTAGAGGTCTTAGTTTAGTCATAACACCACCATTAATGGTCTTAAGTTGTTAAGAAAAAGGGACTATCTGAAGAAGATGTATCATTTTTAATTGATCTTTTTTGTTTTATTTATTCTTCAACAGCCCCAAAACCATATTAAACCACAATAAAATAATAAATATTGTACAATAAACATAATAATATGTTAGTATGTTAATTTAATGACCCATATCCATATCATCTTCCATCAAATGGGATATTAATTCTTCATTTGTGTGTAAGGTGGGCTACCACCTCGCAAACCGATGTCATTCGTTTTCCATTATTGCCACTCTTGGATTGATATAATGATGGATTTAAGTTATATATATTTAAAATATTTATACTTATATAGTTATGATATCACATATAAATTTTAAATTTCCATTACATGAGGGATATGACAATGTTGCTTGTGTGTACGGCAGACTACCACCTCACGAAGCAATGTGATTCATTTTTCACTAACAATTTACATGGAATGTAATAAGGATAATTTTTATTAATATATGTTATATAAATGATATTTTTATTATATTAATGAAATATTTATCATACTAAAGATAAAATATATCATTTACGTTCTTACCTTTCTATGCATATTAAAATGATAATGCCTTTCGTGCGTACCTATAGACGACCACCTCTACGAAGGGATGTGATTAATTTTACATCACCACATCACATGTAGAATATATATAAGTATATTTTAATAATTAATATTATATGTATGATATTATGAAAATTATATAAATATAGAAAAAACTTACCTTCTTTCCGTAATTATCATAGAATTATGGAAACATTACTATGTGTACGCACAACCAACCATCTACATGATTGTAATTTTGTTCATTTTTCATAAAACTATTTAATATATGGATTTAAAAGTTCAAATTATGTATAATTATTATATTTATTTCGTGAATGTTATTCTAGATATGATGGAATATTGACCACTTTGACCACAATCAACTGACTAAGGTCATTTTGGACTTAATTATTGGATATCATCAAAACACATGATGTGAATTTAATTGATCATGTAATAAATATGGTAATAAGTGATATAAAAGTAATAATAGACATGGAAAAGGTTCTAAATAAATTAAATAATTATCCAAATTTTATTACTCATGAAGATAACCAATATATGTGACGAGTTAGACTTAAGATGAGGGACTCTTTACAAAAAAAACAATCATTTTATATATTTTGAAGATTTATTTTCTAAATATTTCTATTTCATGTCCATGTTTTTGAAATTATTTTTATGAATTTATTTATGTTAACATGAAATTTTTTGAAAGGTAATTTTATAATTTATCTCAAATGTTTTGAAAAATAAATCCTTTTAAGGTTTTATGTAAGGGGATTTTTAAAAAAAAATCATCATTTAAAGTTACTCTTTAAAATATTAATAAAAATGTAAAATGGAATGTTTTTAACTTATATGAAATGAGTGTATTTTCTTTCCTCATGTGACTTTAATTATTCAATGTTATATTTATATGTTTTTACAGTACTTTTGAAATAATATCTTTTCATTATTATGTGTTCGTTCTTTACATTTTAAAAGTGTTTTTTTATAAGAAAAGGGAATTTGATATATAAAATTGTTTTCCACATGAGTTTAAAATAATTTTCATGGGTTTTATTCATGATATGGTACTTGAAAATTGTTTATGATGTGTTTATCTCATTAAATCTCAAGATATGATTGGTTGAGCCTCATTATAGATCAAGATATGATGGCCAGATCACCATTATAGATCAAGATATAATGGGTGAGCTCCATTATATCTCAATATATAATAGATGATCTCTATTATATATATGTAATGCATCAGGTACTTTTAATATGGTATTTGACCATATTGGTTATTATATTTGAAATTATGATATAGAAAATGATTTCCCAAGATAACTACATAAAATTTATATTATTTCTAATGATTTTTCATGGAAAACGTTTGATTTTCAAAGGGTAAGATAATGATATTTTTGAAAAGATGATTATTTTTCAGGGTAAAAATGGTATGTTTTAAATAAAATGTATTGATGGGTTTTCAATGGACTAATGGTTTTATTTTTGTATTTCCCTTATGAATATTTTTTTCTCATACCATGGTTTAAAATGTTGTTCATAGGTTTTAAGTAAGAGTAGGGAAAAGGATGAGGTCAATATGATAATTATGATTATTTATCTTGAAAATAAACCATATTTTTTTTAAAAGTGTTATTTTGTAAGGAAAAAATTAGACACTGACTATAAGTGTCCACTTGTAATGTATGATTTTAATTTGTATTATTTTTTCATAATTATATAAAATAATAAACCAAAAAGGTCCTCAGAATTTTAATAAAGTGAGTTCCAGTTCATAATTTATTATAATATGTAATTATGAAGGCCGAGTACTCATAGTTGGTGTTAGAGGGGTGTTTAGATAAATTTTAAAATTATTATTTTTTAGGTGAGGTTTTATTAAGATTTAGGAATACCATAATTATTTTATAAATTTAATTTTTAACATAATACCAATGACTTAGAAATCTCTTTTGTGACTCTAAGTTATTAAATTTTAAGGTAAATAATGATATTTTAGAGATATTTATTTATAAGTAAATTATGGGTTATTACATTTTGGGATGTAAAATGAAAAGTATGATCTAAATTTTTAGGTTAAAACATTTCTTTAATGTTTAATATAATAAGGTTATTTTGAGGATTTAATAATTTTTTTAATGTTTTAATAATTATATAGTTTTAGAAAAAGACAACCTGTAGACCATGTGACAACCTGTCATGTTCGAAAAGGCTGTGAGGATTGAATTAACAACCGAAGGGTGAAAAGGGTTCATCACCCACAACTATCCTTCATTATTTCATAGTTAGAATGAATTTTTTTATTGAAACTATCATATGGATAATGTTAATGTTAATTTTGGGAATATATGTCTTATATAATTGACAATTATGGGATTTGAAAATGATTTAGTGATTAGTTTATCAATGTTATTTTGGAATAGGTTTACTATTTTGGGAACCATATATTATTAAGGTAAAAAACTATGTGATTTTATTTTAGGAATAAAGGTTGAATTATATTTTATAATTATATATGTTTTTATTGGGAATTTATGGTGATTTATGAAATTGGATAGAATATCTTAAAGATTATGTGATTTTGGAAATTGAATTTTCGGTATGAGACATTACGAGTTATCGATGTTATGTTTGGAATATAAATGTTAAATTTATATTTTAAGATCACGTGATCAAATAATATTTGGGTTTAAATCTTAGTATATAATATTTTTGAGGAATTTTAAGGAATTTTATTGTAATTTCCCAACCCAGGTGCCACTAAATAGTGCCCCGATCCATTTGCTCACATGCCCCCAAGCGTACCTCCCCATATGCTAGGGGGTGTTGAGATGAAATGAGGGTATGGTAAGTTAGTCATGAAGATACTATACACTATTTTATCAGAGTAAAAAAACAATAAACAAACAATAACCAACAGAAGCAAACAACAATAAACACATGAGGAATTGTATAAATGACCAAAACAATACCAAGTCACAAGATAGTCAAAACATGAAATACTATAACAACTCTGCTCTTTATAACACACTTAAACATGATTTATTACATAAAATTTCACTTAAGAAAAATACAAGGACCAATAGGTCTAGTGTCTTGGAAAATTATGAAAATTACATAAAAACTTATAACATAAAACACAACATCTTTATTTAAAACTTCTTTTACATGACCACAACATTCCTTCGTACTTAGCATTTCATGGGATAACCTGGGGACGTGTATAAGAAAAGGGTGAGCTAAAAATACTAGTAAAGGAGTAAAAAAAGCATAACATGAAGGATATAGTACATGTTAGGCAGTAGGAATATCAATGGATCATAAGAGAAACATGAAGATAAAGGCATGATATATCATGATTATCATAACATGGAAATGTGGCAATAATATTTAATATGATATTAGCATGATCCAAGGACCATTGCACATGGATAATGATTAAAACCTCATTGAACTTGAATTATCATTATTAAATGATCATTTCACTTAATATATCATGATATTATTCTTTACCCAATGCATTGGAGTGCTATCAGGGCAGACCCTTCTTAATCATTTAATTTCATGCATAAGTGTGCCACATAGATCATATAACATGGATTCATTAAATATCATCATTTATTACACGATAAAGGAATATAGAATTAATACATGAAACTATATAATCAATAAGTAAATGTGAATAAATTTGAATAACCTGGATAGAGAAATGGTTATGGTATTCACTATACAATGTCTTTGGCTTGAAGAATCGAAGTGCAATTTCAGCAGCATGACAGCGTTACATAAGAATTTATAAAAATGGTTGATGAGAGAGAAAGGGGTATCTCAAAATATAAGCATGAAATGGAAATTAATGGGGTCATATATATACATGTAACAATATATGTAATGGAATTTAGATGTATAATTTAAAATAATTTCATGAATGTAAATGAGAAGAGAGAAATTCCTTACGGAATTTCAGCATGGTAACGAGTGTGCATGGGAGGCATTAATGAGATAGAAATAGGTCTATAATAATTCAAATATAAGGAGGTAATTATGGGGTATGTGAAAAATCATACCCTAAAATTTTTAATTGAAAAAGGGTATAAAAATATAAAGATATTTGGACAAAAAATAGAAAAGAATAAATCCCTTACTTGGAAGTGAGATCCCAAAAGATTGGGAGAGGGATTTAGAGAGGATTATGGGAGCTTGGGGTGCCTTCAGAGGATTTTATAGAGAGGAGGGATGGGTAGGGATGTGCTCCAAGGGTTTTGAGTGAATATAAGTGGGAGCTTGGGTGGGTTTATATAGTAAAAGAGAGGGAATTTTTATTATTTAGGGTTTGGACATCACACATTAAACTTATCAAAACCACAAACCAACCCATGGTTTTTTCGCATGGTTTTTTTTACAAAAGGGAGTGAAAAATATTATTTTATAAGGAAAATTAGTGAAATTATTAAAATATTAGGCTTGATTATGTGGTGGTTAGTCACACACTCAAGGAAATCATTTTAAAAGTTAAAATGCTTTATAAGTCTTAGAGGGTCCACTAAAGTATTTTAAAAAAAATCAAATAAACCCAAAATCCAATTATTTTAAATTTAAAACATATATTGGACGAACTTAACATTTATGGTATTTTATTACATCACTATTGGGTCATTATTATGTCATAAAACACATTATATATTTAAATAGTATTTAATTTTTGCCCAAAAATTCGACTGTCACAAAAAATTATGAAAAATTCACCATTGAATAATTTTGACATCTCGATTTCAAAAATAATATTAATTTTATCTAAATAATTTTTTACTTATTTTAATTTTTACTTTAAAATAAAAATGGACATTTATAAAAAATTCATGGTTTTGACAAAAACATCTTTCAAACCATAATGAAAATTACAACTGTATTCATAAAAAATAAACACTAATTTATATTTAATAAAAATTAATTTAGTAATAATATTTTATTAAAATATTATTTAATTCAAAAATCCATTAATTCATCAAAATTGATTTCTTAATTGAATATTAACTAAAAATAATATTTGTGCTTCAAAAACCATTTACAAAGTAACAATGATAAAATGAATGTATATTACTTATACAGAAATAATGTACATAAAAATAGTGCTTGGGTATTATTACATAACCCCTTATAACACCCACATAAGACCAAAGGGTAAGGTGTGCGATGGTGAAAGACTCTTGGGGAGGCTCAGATAGCATCCCTCGTGTGGTAATCACTATTAAATTCAACTTCTCCCGTAGGCGGTTCTGTTCAAGATTAATGTGTTGAATCTCAGCTTGGGCTTGGTCAAGGGTGAATCCCAGTGATGCTAACCTCTTTATGAGATTTGACAAATGGGCCTCGTATGGAGCAATTCTACTAGATGAGGTTATTGATTCCTTTGTCTGAGTAAATTGGATTTGTTAAAGCCCTATATTTATACTAATCATGTGATCATTGTTCAATGACTATATTAAGAATGGTAACATTTCATAACAGTATTTTAAAATCCAAAAACATAAAACCAAGGAAGTGTATATATAACCATTTTACATATTAAGACATTTAAATAGATTAAGAAGAATTTTCATTAATAAAATATTGGGTTGTTACAATCTTCCCCCCTTAAGAAATTCTGACCTCAAAATTTTATTTTCCCGCACTAAAATAGATACGGTTAACTCAGATTTATCACTTCCCCCGATTCCCACATTGATTCTTCAAACTTTTGGGTTCACCACAACACCTTGATGAGGGGCATTTTCTTATTTCTCATATCTTTTTCCATAGAATCTAAGATCTTCACTAGCTTCTCTTCATAGGAAAGGTCATTCTCCAATAGTACACCTCTGGATTGATTACATGCGATGGTTCAGGTATGTACTTCCTCATGAGTGATACATGGAATAAATCATGTAATTAAGATAAAATTGGTTGGAGTGATAGTCGATAGGCCACCGATCCAATGCGATCAAGGATTTATAAAGGGATTATGTACCATGGACTAAGATCTCAATTCTTCCAAAATATCATAACCCTCTTCCACAGTGATATGTGGAGGAATAACATGTCTCTGATATCAAACTCTAGGTCTCGTTGATGATTATCAGCATAGCTCTTTTATTGAATTTTAGGAGATTTAATGTGTTGCAGGATGGTCTTAAACTTCTCCACCATTTCTTCTACCATTTATGGACCTAATATATTTTTCTCTCCAACTTCATCTCAAATGTCAGTATTCTGCACCTCTTCCCATATAGGGCGTTATAAGGATTTATTTGGATACTTGAGTGGAAACTTTTATTATGAGAGAATTAAACAAGAGTAATATGTTGATCCCATCCAATTTTGAAGTCCATTGAGCATGCTCTCAAAATATCCTCAAGTTTTTGGATAGTCCACTCATATTGGCCATCCGTTTGAGGATGATAAGTCGTATTGAAGTTCAGCTCAGTATTCTGTGCATGTTGAAGACTCTTCCAGAAATTAGAGGTGAATCTTGGATATCAATAAGATAAAATAGATAGTGGTACTATATACATCATTACCACTTATATGATATATATCCATGCTATTTGATCCAATGAGAAATCCTCTTGAATTTTAATGAAGTGTGCAGTCTTTGTAAGATGATCCACAATAACCCAGATAGCATTGTTTCCTTTGGATGTCTTCAGAAGTCCGGTGATAAATTCCATGGTGATGTTCTTCTATTTACATATTGGTATCGTTAATGGTTTCATCATCCCACTATACTTATTACTATCAGCCTTCACCTCATGAAAAACTAGGAACATTGATGTATACTCAGCGATCCCATTCTTCAGGTTATCTGACCAATAAAGCTCTCAGTGATCTCGATACATCTTTGGGTTTCCTGAGTGAATGGAGAAATTTGAACTATACTAATCATCCAAATGTTCTTTATTTTCTTCTAGATTTGATGGAACACATAGTCTTGACCCAAATCTCACAATTTCTTCTTCATTAACACTGAACTATGAGGATTTCCCTTTTCTTATAGTTTTCACTTTCTTTTAAATTCCGACATCATCCTTTTGAGCATCCTTAACCTTTCAAAAAGAGATGTTTGATCAATCATTTGTGAAAGTATTGATGATGTTCTCTTATTTATGATTCCCATGTCAATATTTATCCAATCTAAGAAGATTGGATCATTTTTAATTCTCATTAATGATAAAATCACCATATCCTTTTTACTTTGAGCATCTTCCACCTTGTTCGCTTTCCCAGGGTGGTAATAGATTGACCAGTCATAGTATTTGATCAGATATAACCATATTTATTGGTGCATGTTTATCTCTTTCTGTGTGAGTATATACTTGAGGCTTTTGTGATCCGTATATATTTCACACTTCTCCCTAAAGTGGTAATGTCACCAAATCTTTAAATATAAGATTACTGCAACCAACTCCAAATCTTGTATTGGATAGTTTTTCTCACGAAAATTCAATTTCCTTGATACATAGGAATTGATTTATTCATTTTTCATCAACACACAACCCATACACTTCCTCAAAGCATCACTGAATACCAAAAAAACTTCTCCACTTATGGGTAGTGTGAGAACGAGTGTAGTGATAAGCCCATACTTTAACTCCTTAAAGATCTATTTTCATTCATCACTCTAAGAAAACTTGACTCCCTTCTGAGTTATCTTGGTTAGAGGGTTTGAAAATCTTGAGAAATTTATCAAAAATTGGTGATTATATCCAGATAACCCTATGAAACTACGAATATCCATTACCGATGTTGGCCTCAACCATCCCTCAATTGTAGATTTCATGGATGGATCCATAGATATCCCATTGCATGTGAAGATTTGACCCAAGAATGATACCTCCTTTAACCTGAACTCACATTTTTATACTTTTTATAGAGCTTCTCCTTTCGAAAGGTTTCTAGTACAGTGTCTGGATACTCCTCATGCTCCTCCTTGGTTTTGGAGTATATTAGAATATCATCTAAAAAGAATACCACAAATTTTTTGAGCTAATCTCTAAAGACTCTATTCATCAAGTCCATGAAGGTTTTTGGAGAATTAGTGAGTCCGAAAGGAATTACTACGAATTAATAGTGCCCATATCTTGTATAAAAAGCAGTCTTGGGGTTATCCTCCTTCTTCACCCTTACTTGATTATATCCCGACCACAGATCCACCATGGAGAAGTATTGTGCTCCACATAACTGTTCGAACAAGTCATCAATTCAGGGAAGATGATACCTTTTTATTATTGTTATTTTTTTATGCTCATGATAATCGATGCAAAGGTGCATTGACCCATCCTTCTTCTTGAGGAAGAGGACTAGTACACCCCACGGTGAAGCACTTGGTTGTATAAACCCTTTATCCAAATTCTCCTATAGCTATTTCCTTAGCTCCTCAAGCTCCAAAATATCCATTCTATATGGATTCATGGATATTAGAAACACCCTAGGTATAATATCAATTGAGAATTCAATATCTCTTCTTGGAGGAAGACCATAAATTTTCTCGATAAACACTTCAGCTAATTACTTCACAATAGGAATGTCTTCAATGATGGTTTCTTCCTTAGACTCAATAATATAAGAAAGATATGTATGCTCATAGGACAGTAATATCCACTCTTGAGATGATGGTGCTAAAGAATATTCATCCTCTTCCTTGCACCTGTACATAATCGGGGGTTTGATTCACCATATGGAGAGTGATTTCCATCTCATAGAAATTTATGTTGGCTCTAAATAAGGAAATATAATCCATGCTAATAATTGAATCAAATTTCACCAGAGGGAGTATGAAGAGGATCATCAGGAAGTTCAAGCCATAAATTGTGATAGGGGAGGATTTATATTTATGGGAGTCAATGATTTCCCCATTTTCCATTCTCACCAACTTCTTTACTTCCATGATTTGTGGTGGTGTTGGGATTGTTTTACTAAAATTTTGGGATATAAAAGAATGCGTAGAACCAGAATAAAAAGTAAAATTTATATTCATGAATGAATAACTAGCATACCTATCACCTCTTCAATGTACGGGTTCGGTTGGGAAGTAGTGATGGAAAAAGGTCCCCCTTAATGACTTGGTGGTAGTTGGTTGCCTAAAAAAACCCTTATTTTAGGGAACTAGTTTAAAAAGTGCCATGTTTTTTTTTCAGTTGATGCAATGAACAACATGTCGAGGGTCGAACAGAGCATTTCTTTCCTTTTTTTTCAGCCGCGTGGTTTTTCTTGTTGGCTGTTAATGGATAGGTGTCCTTCTCTTCCCCACCTAATGCATTTCCTCTTCCCCTTCAAGAAATTTCCAGGGTGTTTCTTTTTGCACCTTTGGAAAGTGGGGTACTAAATTTTCTTAGCACCATTGGATTTATCCATCAGACCACCAGAATTAATTTCCACATAATGCTTCTTGTCCCCATGGCACCCATGATATTCTGCAATCTCCATTTCGACTTTGAGTGCACATCTGAAAATTTCCTCATAGCTCTTGAAGTCACAGTTCACTGGAGCTTTCTGTAGGATAGGTTTTAGCCCACCCAAGAAGTGGTAAACCTTGCACTCATGGGTAATGACGAAGTAAGAGGCATATTATGAAAGACTTGTGAATTTTTCCTCATATACTCTGATGGATTCATCATCTTTTTTCTTGATGGAAAGTAAGTCCATTTCTATCTTAAGTTGGAGGGTGTGAGGAAAATATTTATCGAATCTTTTTCTAAAAATCCTTCCATTCCAACACCTCGATATCCTCCTTAGGAATTGTATTTTAGATCAATTTCCACCATTAATCAACTTCACCTTCCATACGATAAGTATCCAGAAGAACCTTATCTTGTTTGGAACATTGAAGGATGGAGAATATATTTTTAGTGAAGTTGATCCATTGTTCGATAATTGAAGGATCAGATGATCCATTAAAAGTAGGATGACTTTGTCTAATGAAGCTATCGATTGTGAATTTTTCTTTCATGGGGGTGGGGGTTGAATGTTCCTCTAGAATCATGTTTCTATTCAAAACTTGAGTTAACTGAGAATGTATCGTGACAAATTTTGTGATTCCCGCTCCCATCAGATTGGGAATATCATTAGAACAATCATCACAATGATCCTCACATCAGTTTTTAGCCCAAGTCCTTCTATTACAGGCCATTGGCTGGAATAAAAGGAAAGTAAGGGGTAACACATAACGGGTAATCCAAAGAAAAAAAATAATTGATTATAAATTACTTTTATTTTCTTAACTTATGAACTTATAGGATTGAATCTATGTTATCCATGATCTACTTCCCAACATATATTATTAGGTGTTTTATTAATTCCATTAATAATGGATCATACAATGCTTATGAATTTACCAATGTATATCCCTTAGGTGAGTGGTAACCAATATTGTAGTAGGACTCGTTTTCGTGCATTAGCTACCATTTGAGTTTATCTCAAAGCGGTGTTTTTAGGTTTTACCCCTAGATGCATCTCTTCCAGAGCCACCTCTACCTTCTCGTATCTAGACATGGGTTTATTTCCATGATAAACCACTTACTCAATAATCAACAAAATTTTGGTATGATTTTATTATACTCAGTCTTATCCATAAGTCTTTAACTAGGATTTTCTAATCTAAATCCAAAAAATAACTAACCCTATCCTCTGATACAAACTATAACAACCCTTCTCTTTATTACACTCTTAAACATGATTTATTACATAAAATTTTACTTAATACTACTCATAGGATCGAGAGGCCTAGTGTCTGGGAAATTAGGAACATTAAATAATAACTTAGAATGTAAAACACAACATCTTTTTTGAAAACTTCTTTTACATGACCACAACATTCCTTCATACTTAGAATTGCATGGGATAATCTGAGGACATGCATAAGAAAAGGGTGATCTAAAAATCCTAATATGGGAGTAAAAAAGGAATAAAATGAAGAATATAGTACATGTTAGGAAATAAGAATATCAATTGACCATAAGAGAAACATGAACATAAGGGCATGATATAGCATGTTTATCATAACATGGAAATGTGGAAACAACATTTAACATGATATTAGTACAATCCAAGTCTCATTGAATATGGAGAATGAGTAAAACCTCATTGCACTTGAATTAGAATGAGTAAACCCTCATTGAACTTGACATATCATGATACTATTATTTACCCAATGCATTGGAGTGATATCAGGGCATGCCCTTCTTAATCATTTCATTTCACGCATAAGTGTTCCACATGGATCATACAACATGGATTCTTTAAGCATCATAATTTATTCCATGAAAAGGAATGTGAAATTAATAAATGAAACTATATAATCAATATGTAATTTTTTTTAAAGGTGAATACCCTTGATAGAGAAATGGTTATGGTATTTACTATATAATGTCTTTGTCTTAGAGAAATGCAGTGCAATTTTGACAGCATAACAGCGTGAAATAAGAATTCATAAAAATGGTTGAAGAGAGAGAAATGGGTATCTCATTATATTTATTTGAAATGAAAATTAATGGGGTCATATATATACATTTCCTAACATATGTAATGGAATTTATATGCATAATTTAAAATATTTTCTTGAATGTAAATGATAAGAGAGATATTCCTTAAGGAATTTTGGCATGGTAACTGGTGTTCATAGGAGAAATTAATGAGATAAAAAGGTATATAATCATTTAAACATAAGTAAAAAAGTATGGGGGAGGTGAAAAACAATACCCTATCATTTTTAATTGAAAAAAGGGCATAACATTATAAAGAAATTTGGGCAAAACAAAATAAAGGAAGAAATCCATTATTGGAAGTGTGATCCCAAAGGCTTGGGAGAGGCTTGAGAGAGGCATATTTGGATATTAGGGCTCCTTGGGAGGATTTTAGAGATATTAGTCCAGGGTAGGGACGTGCTCCAATGGTTTTGAGTGAATAGAAGTGGGATCTTGGGTGGGTTTATATAGTAAAATAGAAGGAATTTTTATTATTTAGGTTTTGGAAACCACACATTAAACTAATCAAAACCACTAACCAAACAATGGTTTTTGACCATTGTTTTTTAAAAATGGGAGTGAAAAACAATATTTTATAATGAAAATAGCCTAAAATCTTAAAATATTAGGCTTTCTTATATGAAGGTGAGTCACACTCTCAAGGAAATAATTTTAAAAGTTAAAATATTTTATAAGTATTGGAGGGTCCACAAAAGTATTGTAAAATAAATACAAAAAAACCCAAATAAAATTATTTTAAATTTAAATAATATATTGTATTAAAATACCATTTATAGTATTTTATTACATCACTATTGGGTCATTATGATGTCCTCAAACACATTATATATTTAAACAGTATTTAATTTTTACCAAAACATTCGACTGCCTCAGAAAATTATGAAAATTTCACTGTTGGATAATTTTGATATCCTGATTCCAAAAAAATATATTAATTTTATCTAAATAATTTTATAAATTTATGAATTTTTACTTTTAAAATAAAAATATACATTTATAAAAAATTCATGGGTTTTGAAAAAAATAGCTTTCAAACCTTAATAAAAATTACAATTGTATTCATAAAAATTATACGATCATTTATATTTAATAAAAATTCATTTAGTAATATAATTTTATTAAAATATTATTTAATTCAAAAATACATTAATTCATCAAAATAGATTTATTAATTGAATATTAACTAAAAATAATATTTGTACTTCAAAAACCATTTACAAAGTAACAATGATAAAATGAATATATATTATTTATATAAATAAATGCAAATAAACATAGTGATATGGAATTGTTACATAACACCTTATAAAACCCGCATAAGACCTAAGGGTAAGGTGTGCGATGGTGAAAGACTCGTATGGAGGCTCAGATAACATCCCTCAGGTGATATTCTCTATTAACTTCCAATTCTCCCATAGGCAGTTCCATTAAAGATTAATGTGTTGGAGCTGAGCTTGGGCTTGGAAAAGAGTGAAGCCCAGTGATAATACCTCTTTTATGAGCTCCGAAAAACGGGCTTCGTATAAAGCAATTCTACTAGATGATTCCATTGATTCCTTTTTTCTGAGTAAATTGGATTTTTAAAGACCTATATTTATTCTAATGTGATCACTGTTAAATGAATATATTAACAACGATAACATTTCTTAACAATATTTTAAAATCCAAAAACATAAAAACCAAGGAAGTTCATATATAACCATTTTATATAATAATACATTTAAATAGATCAAGATGAATTTTCATTAACAAAAGTTTGGGTCATTACAATCCTCCCCCCTTAAGAAAATTTTACCTTGAAATTCCCTTTTCCCATACTAAAATATATGCAAGTAACTCTACTTTATCACTTCCTCCGATTCTCAAGTTTCTTCTTCAAACTTGTGGTTTCACCACAACACCTTGACGAGAGGCATTGACTTATTTCGTAGAAATTTTTCCTACAATCTCAGATCTTTACCAGGTTCTCTTTATAGGAGAGGTCATTCTCCAATGGTTCCACCATTGGATTGAGTACATGTAATGGGTTAGGTATGTACTTCCTCAAGAGTGATATATAGAATATATCACGTACTTGAGATAGGTTTTTTGGGATTTTTAGTTGATAGTCCACTGCTCCAATGCTATCAAGGATCTAAAAAAGGTCGATGTACCTTGGACTAAGCTTACCCTTCTTCCTAAATCTCATAACCCTCTTCCACGGTGATATGTGGAGGAATACCATGTCTACAACATCAAATTAAATGTATCGTCGAATATTATATACATAGCTGTTTTGTCGACTCTGAGGAGTATTAATGTGCTGCAGGATGGTCATAACCTTCTCCACCAATTATTTAACCATTTATGGACCCATTAATTTTTCCTCCCCAACTTCATCCCAACATGTCGGTGTTCTGCACGTCTTCCCATACAAGGCTTCATAAGAAGCCATTTGGATGCTTGAAAGGAAACTATTATTATAATAGAACTCAACCAGAGGAAGATGTTTATCCCATCCTCCTTTTAAGTCCATTAGAATTCTCTCAACATGTCCTCAAGTGTTTGGATAGTCCGCTCAGATTGGCCATCAGTTTGAGGAAGATAAGCCGTACTATAGTTCATCTTAGTATTCAGATCATGTAAAAGACTCTTCTAGAACATAGAGGTGAATCTTGGATCTCGATCAGATATAATAGATAGTGGTACTCCATACAGCCTTACCAATTCTCTGATATATATCCGTGACAATTGATCTAATGATAAATCCTCTCAAATTGCAATGATGTGTACAGTCTTTGTAAGACGATCCACAACAACCCAGATAGCATTTTTTCCTTTTGATGTCTTCGGACTTCCGGGGACAAATTCTATGGTGATGTCCTCAAATTTCCATGTTGGTATGGGTAATGGTTGCATCATCCCCTTAGACTTCTTCCTCTCTGCCTTCACCTACTGACATACCAAGCACATTGATGTATACTCAGTGATCTCCTTCTTCATGTTATCCCACTAATAAAGTTCGTAGAGATCTCGATTTATATTTGTGTTTCATGGGTGACTGGAGAAATTTTTAACTATGTGCATCATCCAAAAGTTCTTTCTTTAACTCTTGATTTGATGGAAAATATAATCTTTACCCAAATCTCACAATTCCTTCTTCATTAACATTGAAATCCATGGATTTCCCTTTTATGATAGTTTCTACTTTCTTTTGAACTCCAACATCATCCTTTTGAGAATCCTTTAACCTTTATAAAAGAGATGGTTGAGAAATCATTTGTGAAAGGATTTATGATGTTCCCTTATTTATGATTCCCATGTCCACCTTCATGAAATCTAGGAAGATTGTATCCTTTTCAATTCCCATCAATGATAGAATCACTAAATCCTTTATACTTAGAGCATATGCCACCTTGTTCACATTCCCAGGGTGGTAATAGATTGAGTAATCATATTCTTTGATTATCTCCAACCATATTCATTGGAACATGTTTAGCTTTTCTGTGTGAATATATACTTTAGGATTTTGTGATCCATATTATTTCACACTTCTACCAATAGAGGTAATGTCGCCAAAATTTTAAAGTAAATATTACTATAGCCAAATCTCGATCTTGTGTTAGATAGTTTTTCTCATGAACACTCAATTGCCTTGAAGAATAGGAAATTACTTTGTCATTTTGAATCAACGCATATCCCATACCCTTCTTTGAAGCATCACTAATTACCACAAAAAGTTCTCCACTTATGGGTAGTGTGATCCCATGCATAGTGATAAGCCTTCTTTTCAACTCCTTGAAGCTCTCATTACATTCATCACTCTAAGAAAACATGAATCCCTTCTGAGTTATGTTGGTAAGAGGGTTTCGAAATTGTGAGAAATTTCTCAAAAGTCGGAAATAATATCTAGCAAACCCCAGGAAGCTATGGATATCCGTTATCGATATTGGCCTCATCTATCACTCAATTGCTGCTGTCTTGGAGGGATCCACAAAAACCCCCTTGCTTGTGATGATATGACCCAATAATGAGACCTCCTTCAACTAGAACTTACAATTGCGGTACTTTAAATAGAGCTTCTCCTTTCAAAATATCTCTAGTGCAGTGCTTAGATGCTCTTCATACTCCTCCTTGGTTTTAGAGTATATTTGAATATCATCTATAAATACTACCACAAATTTGTTAAAGTAACATATAAAGACTCTATTCATCAATTCCATGATGATTTATGGAGCATTAGTGTGTCTGAAAGGCATTACCATGAATTTATAGTGCCCGTATCTTGTACTAAAATCATTCTTGAGGATATCCTCCTTCTTCACCATTACTTGATAATATCCCGACCACAGATACACCTTGGAGAAGTGTTGTTCTTCACATAGTTGATTGATCAAGTCATCAATTCATGGATAATCATATTTTTTATTTATCATTATTTTGTTAAGTTCACGATAATCGATGAAAAGGTGCATTCACCTATCCTTCTTCTTGACGAAGAGGACTGGTGCACCCCATGATAAAGAACTTGGGCATATAAACCCTTTATCAAAATTATCCTATAGTTGTTTCTTCAACTCCTCAAGCTCCACAACAACCATTCTATATGGAGTCTTGGATATTGGAAACACCCCAGGTATAAGTTCAATTGAGAATTAAATATATTTTCTTGGAGGAAGACCATGAAATTCTTCGGTAAACACTTTAGTGAATTCCCTCACAATAGGAATGTCTTCAAGGATGGTTACTTCATTAGACTCAATAATATGAGAATGATACGCATGATCATAGGTTATTAATATCCATGTCGGAGATGATGGTGTTAAAGAAAATTTATCTGCCTCCTTGCACTTGTATAGAATCAGGGGTTGATTATCCATATGGAGTATGATTTCACTCACAATGCAATTTATTTTGGCTCAATATAAGGAAAGTTAATCCATGCCAATAATTGCATAAAATTCTACCAGAGGGAGTATGATGAGGTTCTCTGGAAAGTTCAAACCAAAAATTTTGACAGGGGAGGAGTTACATTCGTGGGATTCAATGATTGACCCATTGTCCATTCTCACCGACATCTTTACTTCCATGATATGTGGTGGTGTTGGAATTGTTTTACTAAACTCTCGAGATATAAAAGAATTCATAGAACTGGAATCCAAAAGTATGTTCGCTATTCTTGAATGAGTGACAAACGTACCTTTCACCACTTCATTTTTGGGGTTTAATTCGATGGTAGTAAGGGAAAAATCTCACCCTTTCTTCCTTGGAGGTTATTGGTTACCTCCGAAAACACTTGGCTTAGGGAACTGGTTTTCAAAGTTCCTTGGTTCTTTGTAGCTGAAGTAATGAAAAAATATTTGAGGGTCTAACAAAGAATTCATCTCCTATGTCTCAGCTGTGAGTTTTTCTTATTGGTAGTTAATGTCAAGGGTTTTTCCTCTTCCACACTTAAATAATTTCCTCATCCCCTTCAGGAAATTTCTATGGTGCTTCTTTCCACACCTTTGGAAGTGGGGTGCTTGATTTTCATAGCACCATTGGATTTATCCATCAGACCATCAAAATTAAATTCTAGATTACACATCTTATCCCCATGATACACCTGAGATTCTACGATATGGATTTCGACTTTGAGAGAACATTAGACAATTTCCTCATAGATCTCGAAGCCAAAAATTCCTAGGGATTTTCATAGGCTAGGTTTTAGCCCATGAAAGAAGTGGTAAACCATGGATTTGAGGGTAATGAAAAAGTAGGAGGAATATTAGGTAAGACTTGTGATGTTTTCCTCATACGCTCCAATGGATTCGTTGACTTTTTTTTGATTTCAAGGAAGTCCCTTTCCATTTTAAGTCAAAAGGGTGCGATGAAAATATTCATGGAAAAACATTTTTCAGAAATCCTTTCATTCCAATGCCTCGATCTCCTCCTCTGGCTTTGTATTTTAGATCAATTTCCACCATTGATCATCTTCACCATCCATACAATAAAAATCTATAAGAAACTTCTTTTGTTTGGAACATTGAGGGATGGGGAAGATCTTTTCAATGGAGTTGATCCATTGTTCGATAATTGAGGGATTAGATGATCCATTAAAACTAGGAGGCCCTTCTCTCATGAAGCTTTCGATTGAGAACTGTTCTTTCTTGTGGGTGGTTGAATGTTTCTATTGACCCATGTTTCTATTCAAAATTTAAGTTCACTGAGTGAGTATCAGGATAATGTTTGTGATTCCCTCTTATATTGGATTGGGAATCTCTCACATCAGTTATTATCCCAAGTCCTCCTATTACTGATCATTGGCTAGAATAAAAGGAAGGTTAGGGGTAACATATAAAGGGTAATCCAAAGGAAAAAACATATGACTTATAAATTAATTTTATTTCCTTAAGTTATGAATTTATAGGCTTCAATCTATGTTATCCATCATCTACTTCCCAACATATATTATTATGGGAATTTTTTTAATTCCCTTTATAATGTTTCATACTAAGATTATGAATTTATCAAAGCATATCCTCCAGGAGTGTTGTAACCAAGAGTGCCTTAATGCCTGTTGTTGTGCACTAGTTCCCATTTGATTCTGTCTCAAAGCGGCGGTTTCATGTTTTACCCCTAGATATGTTTGTGCCAGAGCTACCTCTACCTGCCTGTATCCTGATAGGGATGTATTTTCTTGATAAACCACTTACTCAATACTCACCAAAATTTAGGGATGTTTTTATTATACTTAGTATTATCCTTAATGATTTCTCTAGGGTTTTATAATTATAATCCTAACAATAACTAAACCTGTCCTTCGATACCAACTATAACAACTCATCTCTTTATTAAACACTTATACAAAATTTATTACATAAAAATGCACTTAATAAAACTCCAAGGATCGGGAGTTCTATTGTATTGAGAAATTAGGAACATTACATAACAACTTATATAATAAAACACAAAATCTTATTGAAAACATATTTTAAATGACCACAAAATTGTTTTGTACTTAGTATTACATGGGATAACCTAAGGAAATGCATAAGAAAAAGGTGAGATAAAAAGCCCAGTACGGGAGTAAAAAAGTCATAACATGAAGAATATAGTAAATTTTATGAAATTGGTATATCAATTGATCATAAGAGAAACATGAACATAAAGACATGATATAGCATGATTATCATAACATGGAAATGTGGCAACAACATTTAACATGATATGAGAACAAGATAAGACCCATTTCACATGGAGCATGAGTAAAACCTCATTGAACTTGAATTAGTATGATTAAACCTTCATTTAACTTGACGTATCATGATACTATTCTTTAACCAATGCATTGGAGCACTATTAGGGTGAATCCTTTTTAATAATTTCATTTCATGTATAAGTTTTCTACATGGAACATATAACATGGATTCATTTAACATAATCATTTATTCCACGATAAAGGAAAGTGGAATTCATACATGAAACTCTATAATTAATAAGTAAATTTTCACAAAGGTGAATACACATGATGGGAATGGTATTCACTACATAATGACTTTGGTTTGGATAATCGTAGTATAATTTCAGCAGCATAACGGCATGACATAATAAGTCATAAAAATGGTTGATGAGAGATAAAAGGGTATCTTATAACAACATTTCTCGTTATTACACACTTTAACATGATTTATTACATAAAATATACACTTTATACAACATGTAAGATCAATAGGTATAGTGTATTTAGGGCTTAGGATCATTACATAACAACTTAAAACATGAAACATACAACATCTTTATTGAAAACTTCCTTTACATGACCACTACATTCCCTCGTACTTAGCATTGCATGGGATAACCTGAGGACATGCATAAAAAAAGGGTGAGCTATAAAGACTAGTAAAGGAATAAACATGGAATAACATTAGAAATACAATACATGTTATAAAATATTCATATCAATGGATCACAAGAGAAACATGAATATAAACTCATGATAAAGCATGATAATAATAACATAGAAATGTGGCAACAACACTTAACATTGAATTAGCATGAGCCAAGGCTCATTGCACATGGAGCATGAGTAAACCCTCATTGAACATGAAGAAAGATTGAAATGTAGTTTCCCTTGAATTAGAATGTTTCAGCACCCATTTCACATGACTTATCATGGTACTATACTTTACCCAATGCATTGGAGAACTATCAGGGTGCACGCCTCTTAAACATTTCATTTCATGCATAAGTGTGCCACATGGATCATATAACATGGAATCAATCAAAATAATAAGTTATTCCATGATTAAGTAATGTGGAATAAATACATGAATGTACTATTAAGTATGTATATGTCAATAAAGGTGAATACCCTTGATAGAGACTTGGGTATTGTATTCACTACACAATGATCTTGTCTTGGAAAAACGTGGTGCAATTTCGACAGCATAACGGTGTGACATAAAAATTCATGAAAATGGTCGATGAGAGAGAAATGGATATATAATCATATTTAAATGAAATGGAAAGTAAGGGGTCATATAAATAGATTTTCCCGCAAACATAATGGAATTTATATGCATAATACAAAATAATTACATGGATGTAAAAGAGGAGAGAGAAATCCCTCATAGAATTTTGGCATGGTAACGGGTGTACATGAAAGGCATTAATAATAGATAAAAGGGTCTACCATCATAAAAAAAATAAAGAGGGAAGTATGGGGGAGGTTAAAAATCATACCCAACATTTTTAATTGAAAACAAAAGGGAATAACAACTTAATGAAAATTGGACAAAAATGAGAAAGGAAGAAATCTTTTACTTGGAAGTGTGATCCCAAAGGCTTGAGAAAGCCTTGAGTGAGGACGATTAGGAGAGTGGGTCACCTTGGGAGGATTATATAGAGATGATGGATTGGGTTTGTTGAACTCCAAAGTCTTTGAGTGAAGTGTATGTGAGATCTTGGGTGCGTTCATATAGGAAAGGAGAAGGAATTATTTATTATTTAGGTTTGGGACAACTCACATTAAACTAATCAAAAACACAAACCCGCCCATGGTTCTTGCACATGGTTTTTTCCAAAGGGGAGTAAAAAAAATATTATAAGTAAAATGGACTAACTTATTAAAATAATATGGTTGCTTATGTGGAGGTGAGTCACACTCTTATGGAAAACAATTTAAAAAGATAGAATGTTTTATAAGTCTGGGAGGGTCCACTAAAACTTGGTAAAATAAATCAAAAAAATATAAAATCACATTATTTTAACTATAAAACATATATCGAATGAAAATAATGTTTATATTATTTTATTACCTCACTATTGGGCCATTATGTTGTCATAAAACACATTATATATTTTAATGGTATTTAATTTTTACCCAAAAATTCGACTCTCTTAGAAAATTATGAAAAATTCACCATTGAATAATTTCGATGTCCTGATTTCAAAAATATTATTAAATTTATCAAAATAATTTTCTAAATATTTGAATTTTTACTTTTAATATAAAAACTGACATTTATCAAAAATTCATTGGTTTTGACAAAAACTTCTTTCAATCAATAATAAAAATTACAATTGCATTTAAAAATGTATATGATCATTTATATTTAATAAAAAGTAATTTAATAATAATAATAATATTTTATTAAAATATTATTTAATTCAAAAATACATTAATTTATCAAAATATATTTCTTAGTTGAATATTAACAAAAAATACTATTTGGGCTTTAAAAACTATTTACAATGTGACAATAAAAAGAATGTATATTATCTATACAAGAATAATGTACATAGTCATAGTTCTAGGGTCTTGTTACATAACCCCTTATAACACCTGCATAAGACCTAAGGGTAAGGTTTGTGATGGTGACAGACTCTTGGGGTGGCTCAGATAAATCGCTCGGGTGGTAAAACCTATTAACTTCCACTTCTACCATATTCGGTTCCGCTCAAGCTTAACATGTTCAAGATCAACATGGTCTTGGTCAAGAGTGAATCCCAATGATTCCACCTCCTTTCCAAGATCGGACAAATGGGCTTCATATGGGGAAAGTCTACTTGATGTGGCCATCACTTCCTTTGTCTGAGTAAATTGGATTTGTTAATGCCATATATTTATACTAATCATGTGATCACTATTCAACAGCTATATTAGCAATGATCACAATTAATAATGGTATTTTAAAATCCAGAAACACAAAACCAATTATGTTTACAATTTATATAACCATAATAAGAAATTTAATTAGATCAAGAAGAATTTCCATTAATGAATGTTTGGGTCGTTACAATCTTCCCCCCTTAAAAAAATTGTGTCCTCACAATTTTATTACATCCAAAAAGAAATATTAAATTTAAGCACAAAATTAGGGTTTCTTACCCACCACCATTAAGCATTCCCCAACCGTCATTATCATGTCGATCACGGAGAGCAAGGGTCCACCTAGTGGAACAATACCTCAATGCACTTTCAAAGTCTCCCACTTCTTTAGTCAAGACACAGTCCACACAACTTGGATTGTAATGATGGAAAATATGATGCAATTTTTAAAAATAATTGTTTCTAATGTACATTTTGAAAACATAACCATGTACTAGGTTTTTGTAAAACAGTCTGACAGTGTCAGCTTTGAAATTTTCAAAATACGGTTCTTCTAATATATAGCCTAAGATTCCAAAAAGACTGGAAGCCACGACTATATACATATAGGCTACTTGGAGGTATCCCTATTTGGAAGCTATCCTAAAATAAAATAGTGAATCATACTCTCTGGATAGGGGGAAGTATTTGAAAATACCCTGATAGTACCTCCCTTTCTGAGATAGGTGAGAGAGTTGGGAGCTTATGATTTTATCACAAGTGATCCATGGTCCTTGATGATTCCGCGGTATGGAGGAGGTGTTTGATATCTCGTAGAGTGTCTTGAAATAAAGTTGGATAGTGGAAAATGTTTCTATACTATGCTAGCTTGACTTCGAAATATCTATAGCTAGTAATTCCTCAGGAAGACACAAGAGTGTTGTATGAGGTTCTTCCCCTTCCATCTCGAAACTATCCTTTATCCTGCTGATGAAACATATCAAATTTCGAGTTACCCTCCAGACATGATAAAATTGTGATATTAAACTACTTGAAGTATACCGATTTATTATTCCTAAATGAAAGGAAAATTAGGGGTAACACATAAAGGGTAATCCAAAAATAGATGACTTATAATTAGATTTTATTTTCATAACTTATGAATCTATATGCATTAAATCTACTTTCTAACATATATTATTAGGGGAATTTTTTTATTCCCTTAATAATGGTTCATACTATGCTTGTGAATTTACCCATGCATATCCCCTGAGAGTGTCGTAACCAAGAGTGAAGCAAGGCCCGTTTCCGTGCACCAGTTCCCATTTGAGCCTATCTCAAAGCAGTGTTTTCAGGTTTTACCCATAGGATACATCTATGCCAGAGCCACCTCTTCCTGCTCATATCCAGATAAGGATGAATTTTCTTGATAAACCACTTACTCAATACTCATAAATACTTAGGTATGTTTTTATTATATTTATTCTTATCTCTAATTATTCACTGGGGTTTTCTAATCCTAATCCCAAAAATAACTAAACCTATCCTCTGATACCAACTATAAAAACCCTATTCTTTATTACAAACTTGAACATGATTTATTAAATAAACTCTTCACTTGATACAACATGGGAGATTGAGAGTTCTAGTGCCTTGGGGGCTTAGGATCATTAAATAACAACTTAAAACATGAAACACACAACATATTTATTGAAAACTTTTTTTACACGACCACTACATTCCCTCGTACTTAGAATTGCATGGGATAACATGAGGACATGCATAAGTAAAGGGTGAGATATAAAGCCTAGTAAAGGAATAAAAATGGAATAACAAGAGGAATAAAATACATGTTAGAAAATAGGCATATCAATGGATCACAAGATAAACATGAACATAAAGGCATGATAAATCATGATAATCATAACATGGAAATGTTGAATCAACACTTAATATAGAATTAGCATGATCCAAGGCTCATTGCACTTGGAGCATGAGTAAACCCTCATTGAACATGAAGAATGAGTAAAAACTCATTTCAATTGAATTATCATGAGTCAAAACCCATTGAACATGACGTATCACGATACTATACTTTAGCCAATGCATTGGAGTGCTATCAGGGCGCACCCTTCTTAAACATTTCATTTCATGCATAAGTGTGCCACATGGATCATATAACATGGAATCAATCAACACCATAAGTTATTCCATAATTAAGTAATGTGGAATAAATACATTAAATTACAATTCAGTTTGAATATGTGAATAAATGTGAATACCCTTGATAGATACATGGGTATGGTATTCACTACACAATGATCCTGGCTTGGAAAAACGCGGTGCAATTTCAGCAGCATAACGGTGTGACATAAGGATTAATGAAAATGATTGATGAGAGAGAAATGGGTGTATCATAATATTTACATGAAATGGATAGAAAAGGGTCATATAGATATATTTACCATCAAATGTAATGGGATTTGGATGCTTAATACAAAATAATTACTTGGATGTAAAAGAGGAGATAGAAATCCCTCATGGAATTTGGGCATGGTAACAGGTGTACTAGGGAGGCATTAATGAGAGATAAATAGGTATACCATCATCCAAAAATAATTAGGGTAGTATTTGGGGGTGTTAAATAATACTCCAAAATTTTTAATTGAAGTAAATGGGGCATAACAACTTAAAGAAAATTTGACAAAAATTAAAAAGGAAGAAATCCCTTACATGGAAGTGTGATCCCAAAGGCTTGGGAGAGACTTGAGAGAGGCTTCATGGGAGCTTGGGGCACCTTGGGAGGATTCTAGAGAGAGGCAGTCAGGGTTTTGTTGAACTCAAAAGGCCTTGAGTGAAGAGGAAGTGAGATATTGGTTGGGATTATATAGGAAAGGAGAGAGAATTTTTTATTATTTAGGTTTGGGAAACCTCACATTAAACTAATCAAAACAACGAACTAGACCATGGTTTTTGCCCATGGTTTTTGAAAAAAGGGAGTGGAAAACAATATTTTATAAGGAAAATGGCCTAAATTCTTAAAATAATAGGGTTTTTTATGTGGAGGTGAGTCACACTCTCAAGGAAAACAATTAAAAACACAAAATGTTTTATATGTCTTGGAGGGTCCACTAAAGCTTTGTAAAATAAATCAAACAAATATTTAATCACATTATTTTAATTATAAAACATATATTGGTCGAAGATAATGAATATATATTTTTATTACATCACTATTGGGTCATTATGATGTCATAAAACACATTATATATTTAAACAGTATTTAATTTTTACCCAAAAAATCGACTGTCTTAGAAAATTATGAAAAATTCACCATTGGATAATTTCACCATCTAGATTCCAAAAATAATATTCATTTTATCAAAATAATTTTCTAAATATGTGAATTTTTACTTTTAAAATAAAAACTGACATTTATCTAAAATTCATGGGTTTTGACAAAAAATTATTTCAAACCTTAATAAAAATTAAAATTTCTTTCATAAAATTATATCATCCTTAATATTTAATAAAAAAAATTAGTAATAATAATAATATTTTATTAAAATATTATTTAATTCAAAAATCCATTAATTCATCAAAATAAATTTCTTAGTTGAATTTTAACTAAAAATACTATTTGTGCTTTTAAAACTATTTACAAAGTAACAATAAAAAGAATATATTTTCTCTATACAAGAATAATTTACATAGTCATAGTGATATGGTACCATTACGTAACCCCTTATAACACCCGTATAAGACCAAAGGGTAAGTGTGCGATGGTGACAGACTATTGTGGTGGCTCGGATAAATCACCCGGGTGGTAAACTCTATTAACTTCAACTTCCCCCATAGTCGGTTTCACTCAAGCATAAAGTGTTAAATCTCAGATTGGTCTTGGTCAAGATCAAAGCCCAATGATGCAACCTCCTTTCTTAGCTCCTACAAATGTGCTTCATACGGGGCAAGTCTACTGGATGAGGCCATCACTTCCTTTGTCCGAGTAAATTGCATTTTTTGAAGCCCTATATTTATACTAATCATGTAATAACTATTAAATAGATATATTAGAAACAGAAAAAATCCATATTGGTATTTTAAAATCCAAAAACATAAAACCAATTAAGTTCACATTTTATATAACCATAATAAGACATTTAATTATATGGAGAGAATTTCCATTAATGACCGTTTGGGTTTTTACACATATCATCACATGTACATTAAATGGATAGTAAGATGGAAATATAGATATATGTCTCAACATATGTAATGGATTTTAGATACATAATTTAAAATAATTTCTTGAATATAAATGAGAAGAGAGAGATTCCTTACGAAATTTTGGCATGGTAACGGGTGTTCATGGGAGGAATTAATGAGAGAGAAATAGGTCTCTCATCATTAAAAAATTAGTATTATAGCATGGGGAAGATTGAAATCATACCTCAACATTTTTAATTGAAAACATAAGGGTATAACAATATAAAAAAATGGACAAAAAATTGAAAGGAAGAAATCCCATACATGGAAGTCTGATCCCAAAGGCCTGGGGGGGGGGGCTTGAGAGAGGATTATTGGGAGCTTGGGGTGACTTTGTAGGATTATAGAGAGATGAGGTCTAGCTAGATACGTTCTACAATGGTTTTTAGTGAAGATAGGTGAGAGCTTGGATGAATTTATATAGAAAAAGAGAGGGAATTCTTTATTATTTAGGTTTTGGACACCACACATTAAAATAATCAAAACCACAAACCAACCCATGGTTTTTGCCCATGGTTTTTGCCAAATGGGATTGAAAAACATTATTTTATAATTAAAATGGACGAAATTATTAAAATATTAGGCTTTCTTATGTGGAGGTGAGTCACACACTCTAGGAAATCATTTTAAAAGTTAAAATGTTTTATAAGTCTTGGAGGGTCCACTAAAGAATTGAAAAAAAACCCTGAAATCACACTATTTTAAAGGTAAAACATATATTGGAAGAATATAACATTTATAGAATTTTTTTATATCACTATTGGGTCATTATGATTTCATAAAACACATTATTTATTTAAACGGTATTTAATTTTTACCCAAAAATTCGACTGCCTCAGAAAAATAAGAAAAATTCACCATTAGATAATTTTGACATCATGATTCTGAAAATAATAATCATTTTATCTAAATAATTTTCATAATATGTGAATTTTTACTTTTTAAATAAAAATTGACATTTATAAAAAATTCATTGGGATTGACAAAAGCAACTTTTAAACCTTCATAAAAATTATAATTGTATTCATAAAAATTATACAATAGTTTTTATTTAATAAAAATAAATGTAGTAATAATTTTTTTTAAATAATATTTAATTCAAAAATCTATTAATTCATCAAAATATATTTCTTAATTGAATATTAATTAAAAATACTACTTTTTATTCAAAAACCATTTGTAAAGTAACAATGATAAAATGAATGTATATTCTTTATACCAAAATAATGTACATAAACATAGTGCTAGGGTATTGTTACATAACACCTTATAACACCCAAAGAAGAACTAAGGGTAAGGTGTGTGATGGTGATAGACACATGGGGAGGCTCATATAACATCCCTCGAGTGGCAATCTCTATTAATTTCTACTTCTCATGTAGGTGGTTTCGTTCAAGCTTAATGTGTTAAAGCTCGGATTGAGCTAGGTTATGTGAAAAGCCCAATGAGACTACCTATTTTTCTAGCTCTGAAAAATGGGTTTCGTAAAGAGCAGTTGTACTGGATGAGGACATCAATTCCTTTTTCTAAGTAAATTTGATTTTTTGAAGTCCTATATTTATAATAATCATGGGATCACTATTCAATGACTATATTAGAAATGGTAAAATTTCTTTACGGAATTTTGAAATCAAAAAACATAAAACCAAGGAAGTTCAAATATAACCAATTTATATAATAAGACATTTAAATAGATCAAGAAGAATTTTCACTAATAAATGTTTGGGTTGTAACAAATACAATACTCAACTAAAAAGGGAAAGCATGCTCTGAAAATGAAGGTATCAAGTGTCTATAATGCGATTGAAAATAATGACACAACGACACCCAAGAGGGACCCGACCCACATATGGTTCATTAACACAATCTCTATTCTCAAACATCAACCTATCACAAGGTTTTTCCCTTATCCTATCCTGTAACAACAAAGTCTACTTGGGTGCCGATTAGGCGGCCCCAATAGGGTGTAAGTACAACTCAGTAGGCCACCACCAACAATGTCTAAAATAACTCCTGCCAAAATATAGTGTATGAAAATATATAAATAAATTAATAAAATGCATAATTAAATAGTTATCACATTGTCATTTATTCTTTACTTTTTACATTAAACTCAGGTTGGATCCATGTATGTAATTTAACTCACAATTCATCATTATCACTAGTTTGGAGTGGAATTCCATGTCTAACACTCAACATATCAATTGGTGTAGATCACCAATTCTCACACCCTTATTTCTCAATCAGTATAGATCTCCATATTGTTTCTCTATGGAATGGGGATGATCTCATTGATTTAATATTCAAACATTCCAAGCGGTTTCTAACGGGTTTGTTCGTAGAACCGGAAACATCCAATGATTCCATATCCATCTGAACCTACTTTCCAAAGGTATGTGCTCATTAGTTGTGGACTGATGAGGCTTAGGAATTTGAATTGGTCGAGAGGATGGGAGGTCAGACTCATCAAACATTTTTTAGGGGAATTATTGTCTACTCCGGGACACTCTTTATAGATTTAAGTTTTGTTCGTGAATCCTTATTACATTACCCAGTATAAAATGACCTTTATTTTAGATATGACAATCAATGATTGATATGTAGGAAATTTAGAGAATATTTTACATGTATTTGAGGTTCTTCATCGATATAAAATCATCTATATTTGTTTATATATTCTTAGCCAATGGTAACCTTTAATACATAAAAGTATCTTGGTCATTATGATGACCATACTGGTTTTAAATCCACTCAGTGGGGCACTTGAAGTTTATTGTCATTCAGAAGGACATGGATTATTTCAAAGTTGGGATCATACCTGCAAATGGGATACCTACATATCCTTTGTTTTTTGAAAAGGAATCAGAACCCACGTAGTTCGAGTAAGGGAATATGGTGTTTATGCATAATTGATGGCTCAAAGAAAGATGTCATGATTACTTTTACACTCAAAGCTCACGCGAGTCATGCTCGGTGTGAGAAACAAGAGGTATTGGTGAAACTAGACAATTGTGCCACGAAAGATTCAATGATGTGGGGCTTATGTGTGTATGACTGCCCAAATAGATGAAGAATAAGATTTAATTCAGGGAAGAAATCCAGGAACAAGGTCCATAAAGGTATATGTGCTTCATGGAGATTTGGATACTCTAATCTTGGGGCTTACTCCTAAGTAAGATTCCCAAGTTAGGAGGGGACTTATGATTGGGTTTTACTCCTGACAAGGAAACCCAGATCAAAAGAAAATTAATACTGGGGCTTACTCCTGAAAAGGAGGCTCAGGGTAAAGGGATTTGAAAATTAAAGGGACTTGGGGCTTATTCCTAAGGAGGATACCCATATTTGGGAACTTTAAGACTGGGGTTTATTCCTGAAAAGGAATCCCAGGTTAAAGGAATTATGGTTGAGGCTTACTCCTAAGGAGGATGCCCAATTGATAGGATTTGAAACTGGGGCTTACTCTGGAAAGGAAGGCCCAGATTAATGAAAATTATTATTGGGTCTTAATCCTGAAAAGGAGGCCCAGATTAATGAGGACTTGGGGATTACTCCTAAAGAGGATGCCTAGTAATAGGGTTCTCTTATCTTAAATTATGAGGTTGAGTGAATGAAATCTCTAATTTTAGTGACATAAACATGTGTAAATCACTATGTTTTGAGATATGTTCCACAGAGTTCCATTCAGATAAGGAAGTCAAATCGAGAAATCATGCCATAAATGGCTTTGAAAACTATCTTGAAGAGTGAATCTTGAATAAGAGATGTGGAATGGTATAAGAGAGGTGAAATGGGTAAGGAAGGCACCCAAAAAGACAGGGGCGCGCAAGTCCTGGCAGGTGCGCAGGTACTGTGTGGGTGCGCAAGTCCTGATCGCGTAGGTATACCTGCGCGGCACATGGGTACTTGCGCGATTGTTAACTAGTAGGGTAATACTTGGGAGATCCTTGACCAAAGTCTTTATAATTATCCTGAGGTACTTCCAGAAGAGGGGCGTGCAAGTTTTAATGAGTAGGTAAGAAGGCGTGCAAGTATGTTCATTTCTCTTAAGGATAAAACACCTTAGGCGCGTAAGTTTTATTGAATTATAACACTTAGACCTTACTACTCTTGTTTAGACCTTCCATTCTAGGTAAAGAATTACCTTATAAGTGTTTGGAAGACTTGAAGAAGAGACTTGTGCGTTCAGAGCTTTGTATCTGAATTCTGGTAAAATTCTTCCTAAAATGGGGTGCCCACCAGGGCTATTTATAGGTTAGACAGGACCCCGAGAGGTTATCACTTAGGGCGTGCAAGTGACTTGCACGACCATTTGGGTTGCGCGCAAGTATACTTGCGTGACCATGCTAGAACTTGCGCGACCTGTGGGAAATGTTCTCCTTGTTCATCCCTTTTTCTTTTTTGATGTTTTCTTCAAAGGAAGAATCACTTTATGATAAAGAATTTCTCTTTGAATTCATTTAGACAATGCGACGAAAAGGAACGTCAACAAAATTCCCCACCCAAAGTTGGATCCGGAGAGAAAAGAGGATTTGACTCTGAGGAAAATAAGAAAACCCAGGAATATGCCTGAGATGCAGCTGCACTGCTACTCCTCTATTTCGGTTATGCTGTGCATTAAAAGAAACAACAATGGTGTGAACTTTCAAATTGTTCCTTCATGCCATTTCCTTGCAGATATGAGAATGGAAAACCCATGGGTTGAAATATTTTCCACTGCCAGTTGGTGGAGAGAAGACAAACATGGAATTAGAACAATATCTTAAAAGAGTACTCTCTCCAAATGGATCATTACTTCCAATGCTTCATTCTCAAATCCATGTATCCATCTTCTAAGTCTCTTGGACAGAAACAGAGTCACTGTTTGATCAACAGAAAATTTTCTCAAACCGAACTCAAGAACATTCTTTTACAATTGTTCCAAGAAGTGCTGGTATCACTGCATCTCTTATGGTATCAAATTGAATGAACGAATTCCAGGTGGCTACTGATGAAGCTCGGGATGCCATAAGTCAAATAAAGAGTTATATTTAAAGTCTTTTGTAATTCCTGAAAAAGAAAAGAGGCTCCAATTTGTGGATGTCCCTCTAATTATTGTGCATCAAGTGGAAAGAATACTTTCATCTTCAATCACTTGTGCACGTATTTTCCTGCTACCTGATTTAAATTTTACCTAAGCCAATGGGCCTAGTAAGCATAGTTTGATTTTTACCAGGATTATTATAAATAAACCTACAAACATTGAATCTTTTAATTGCTCAATATTACCTAAATCATACAAAATGTATGTTTAGTGAGATAGAACTTGACTTTTATTCATAGTTCCCTCATCTTTTGTGGGCAGTTTAAAGTCATGAACGTCGGACATAAAGAGGCTAATGTTTAAGGTTGAAATAGCTTTGAATGAATGAATTAGAATTGAATCAATTATTTAAAAATTTATCTGAAAACATATTACCATACTCAAGTATGAGGGAAAATATATAAACTATAACTTATGAAAATTTGAATATGAGGAATGATATGAAAAAGAGCTAAAAAAATGCATTAGAAGAAGTAGTTCCCAAGAATGAAGTTACCATTATTTAACAAACTCGTTAGGGGGTTGAATTATGCATGGCCACCAAAGGGAATTGGTTGCATAGTCAAATAAATAGCATCTTTTGGATGACAGGTCCGTTATGTATACTACTTATGCAAGGCCACCTAAGGGCATGTGCTGCATAGTCAGGAAAAAGAACTCTCAGAAATTTACTTTCCTAGTGCTAAAAATCCGGTGAAAGTTTATGAAGATTCAAATTTTCCAAAGTATAGAGGTTGATGTATGGAAAGAGGCACTTGAATATGGACAAGATATTCCCAAACAAGATTATCAAAGAACTGGACGGATATCACTCCTAAGAAGGTCTGACCCAAACATAGGTAAGGAGAATATAAACTATAGACTTGAATACTTTCAGATCATGAAAAAGGATATGGGACAAATATGTTAAGGATGGCTATTTTTGTGGATCCCTACATATTATCATTAAGAAAAATAATGACAAAAGAGGTTTATCTCCCAATAATGAAGTTACCACTATTTAACAAACCCGTTAGGGGGTTGAATTATGTAGGGCTACCTAAGGGAATTGGCTGCATAGTCAAATAATAGCATCTTTTGGCTGACAGGTCCGTTATGTAGACTGTTTATGCAAGGCCGCCTAAGGGCACGTGCTGCATGGTCAGGAAAAATAACTCTCATAATTTCAAGCCTTTTGTGATTAGAAGATAAGAAAAGGGTTATGAAGATCTAAAAATATTTAAAGTTAGGATTATAAAACATAAATATGGGTATTGTCCAATGTATGCAGAGATACACAGATCAATGATAACCATAATCATGTTGTGGCTGGGTCCTGAATTGAAATGTTGGACTTCACTACGTATCCTATAAGGATGGGAATCAAGCCGTACGTAGTTCTTGAACTACAGTTTAACATCATGCGGGATGAATGTATTGGAGATCTTAGTTTAGGGTCATAGATATCAGACCATTATAAGAAATGCACAGTGTATGTTTTCATGGGGACTTTTCAGCCAAGGGACTGAAAGTGTAATTTGGGGTTAGGCCCAAAGACTTGGGGCTAGATTTGAGGGACACTCGAATGTTCCTACGTATCCCATAAGGATGGGAATCAAGCCCACGTAGTTCTAGAAATACCCTCTATAAAAATTTGGTTCGTACATGTGAAGGGTGAAAGGGGACCTTAGTGCAATGATGGTTTAACCCAAGATAAAAGGTTCGAGCATTTCCGTGTATGAACATAGTCTTTGAAATGAAACATGATTGAAAATCAATGTAAATAATGATTCCATCTCAGGTGATGGTATCAAAGAATATTATAGTTTATTGTCATACTGGACAAAAGTGTTGTATAGTTTAACGTCGTATAGAAAGGATGAAAGTGAACCAATGTAAAGATATTGATTCTGGGGATGGTTTCACGAATCAACATCGTATGAGATGGAGGTGAACCGATGTGAAGAGATTGGTTTTGGGCTTGAATCTTGGGAGGTTGCCTATGTACCCAGCCTGGAAGGTAAGGATCAAGGTCCGCATAGTTCAATTAAATAATGAATTAGTGATCAAGTTGTCCTTGGGGACAACGACCTAAAAATAGTGTTGGGACTTACACATGGTTAGTATCCCAGAGAGAGTGTTATGGTTGAAGTTTTCTCTAAGCTCACGTGAGTCATACTCGGTGTGAGAAACAAGAGGTAGAAACAACCCTAAAGGTGCACAGTTTAATGTCATGTAAGACATATAAAGAGACTATGCAGTTTTAATGTCACGTTGGACAAAAGGGGGACTGTGCAGTTTAATGTCATGCAACGAGTACAAAAGAGTACACCATTTAACGTCATGTTGGACGTATTAGGAGTACTTTTTTCATAGTTTAACGTCATGTTGGATGAAAAAGGGATGATACAGTTTAGTGTCATGTTGGACGTAAGTGCCAATAGTTTAAGGTCGTATGGATGGACCGTTGGTTATGCAGTTTAACGTCTTGCTGGACTTAAGGGAATTCTATATAGTTTAACATCATATAGCAAGGATGATGAAGGGGGACACAGTTTAACGTCATGTTGGGCGAATGTGCGAATAGTTTAAAGTCATATGCATTGACCCTAGATGGTGTAGTTTAACGTCATGCTGGATTTAAGGGATGTGAAAATATTTTAAGGTCGTATGCATGGACTGTTGCTGTATTTTGTGTTCATAAAAAATATTTCTTCATAAATATAGCATTGGTTGGAGTAGTGATGAGTTCTCCATTCATTGAGATTAAAGAATAAGCTCTATTGGAGTAGACCTTATGTATTGAGTAAGGTCCTTCCCATTTTGGCTCAAGAATGGGAGGTTTCTTTCCTAGTATCATTGGAGTTCTAAGAACTAATACCAATTCTCCCTGAGTGAATGAACGAAGAAGAATTTTTTTGTTGAAAGCCCGTGCTATTCGATTCTGTTAGACTTCCAAGTGGTGAGAAGTTCACAATCTTTTCTCATCTAACTATTCCAATTCATTCAATCGCTTTTGAGATTGCTCATATGTAGATGATTGATCACAAATGGCTACTCTGAGCGAAGGTAATTGAACCTCAATTGGCAAGACAGCTTCCGTTCCATATACCAGTGAATATGGAGTTGACCGTGTTGTAGTGCGGGTGGTAGTCCGATAAGCCCATAAAGCATGAAAGAGTTTATCAAGCCATGACTTATTATCTTTATCCACCATATTTTGTAGTATATTTGAAAGATTCTTATTGAAGGATTCTATCTAGAAATTGGCCACTTCATGATACCGAGATGAATGATTGTATTTAATGTTCTATTCTTGATAAAACTTCTTCACCTAGGATGAACAGAAGTTGGTGCCATTGTCCATCAATATGGTATGAAGGACACCAAATATGGTGATGATTTTAGACTTGATGAAGCTAAAAATGCATTTAGAACTGACTTCCTTAAGGGGTATTGCCTCTGCCCATTTGGAAAAGAAATCAATAGGAGTAAGAATATACTTAAACTGCTTGGCTGTAGCTGAAGGGTAAGGTCCCACCACATCCATTCCCCATGTGGAAAATGGCCACGAGTATTTAGCTATATGAAGAAAATCTAGAAGTTGATGAATGAAATTGGCATGTACATGGCATGAATGACACTTCTTTGTGAAATCAACACAATCTTGTATCATTGAATGCCAAAAGTATCCAAGCCTTCGAATCTGATCAGACAACCTATGTCTAGACTGGTGGGCACCACAGACTCCAGCATGCACTTCTTTCATGACAGCCATTGTCTCTTCACCATCAATGCATCTGAAGAGAACACCATAAAAAGCACATTTGTAGAGAATTTTTTCTAGGTGATCTAGGCTATCATAAAGAGTAAGTTGACCACACGTCGCCAGATTTGTTCTTTCTCGGAACTACCAGGTGGAAGTGTTCCATTTTGAAGGTATTCCCTGATAGGTGACATCCATCATGTAGTATGACCATATAGTTCAGGAATGGGACTAATTTCATTAATTTCCTCTGTTCTGATTCGAACATAAGGCGAAATTGCACGGCGGTGGGAAATAATGATGGTTGTCTCGTCCCGATTTGGATTTTCCAGAGATGTGGCTATATTAACCAGTTCATTAGCTTGAGCATTTTGTGATCTTGGGACATAAGAAAATGTCAGTTCCGAAGGGAATTCCACCATTAACTCTCTGACGTAATCATACAAATGGATTAGTTCTATTTTTCTGATGGCATAATCCCCATTAACTTGTTTGATTACCAGGTCTGAATCACCTTTCACCGTTAAGTGATTCACTTGTGCTTGAAGCGCCAATTCCAAGCCTGCGATGAGAGCTTGGTGTTCTACTTCATTATTGGTACCACCTTCCCACAATAAGAAAGAATAAGGTAACACTGCCTTTTCTGGAGAAATGAGAACAATTCCTAAGCCAACTTTTTTGAATTTAGGATTTTCCATTTTCCTCCCTGTTGGACTTCTGGAAGCACCATCAAAATACATTTCCCATGCCTGAGGACTTTCTTGAATAGAGAAGACATCCTCATCAGGGAGTTCAATATTTGGCGATGTGTCTTCCACTGAAGGGTGTTCTGCAAGGAAATCAGCCAGATCTTGGCCCTTTATTTCCTTTTGAGACACATACTGAATGTCGAATTGCTGCAAAATAACATCCCACACTGCCCGACGTACTGTAAGAATTGGATCACTAAGGATGAATTTGAACGGGTTATTATGAGATACCAATTGGACCTCATGATATTTCTGGTAGTGTCTCAACTTCTGAACTGCAAAGATTAATGCCAGGTAGCACTTCTCAATATTTTAATACTGGGTTTCTGCTTTAAGCATAGTCCGACTGAGGCACTAGAGGCTGTTTTCATTCCCAACATCATTCTTCTGAGCAATAAAGGCACCCAATGATCACTCTAGAGCTATCACATAGAGGATAAGTGGTCTTCCTTAAACATGTGGCATAAGTACCAGTGGGATCAAGAGGTATTTCTTAAGAATATCGAATGCTTATTGACATTCTTCAGTCCATTGGTAATTGACTCCCTTCTTCATCAATTTGGTGAAGGGTAAACTTTTTCCTGCCAAATTGGCGATGAAACGCCAAATATAGGCTAAATATCCTTGAATCCCTCTCAATTATTTCAAATTTTGAGGAGGTGGCATACCAAGTATTGACTTAGTCTTCTCAGGATCGACTTCAATACCATGATGGCGTACAACAAAGCCAATTTTTTTTCTATGGTTACCGCAAAAGCACAATTTAAGGGGTTCATCTTCAAATTATCTTGTCGAAGCTTGCGGGATATGAATTCCAATTCAGCCAAGTGATTAGAATGTTGTTTGGATTTGACCACCAAATCATCCACATAACATTCAACAAACTTCCCTAAAAAGGGTTTGAAGATGCGATGCATTGCATGCTGATATATTGCGCCTGCATTTTTTAAGCCAAATGGAATTACCCGATAGAAAAACACACCCTGAGGGGATTTGAAGGCTTTGGATTCCTCATCTTCTGGAGCCATTTGGATTTGATTATATCCTTAATATCCATACACGAAGGAAAGTTCTTCATATCCAGCTGTTGCATCGATTAAAAGTTATATAATCCGAACTGGAAAATCAACCTTAGGACAATGCCGATTAATATCTATGAAATCAATGCAAAAAATCATTTTTCCGTTCTTCTTATTCACGGGGAAAATATTATCCAAATACTTGGGATATTTAACTTCATTTATGAAGTTAGATTTGATAAGATTATCCACTTCAGCTTCAATTTTGGAAGCATAAGTTGGGTGTGTTCTTCTCGCGGCTTGCTTAAATCCTCGATGTTCTTCTGGTAATCCCAAAAGATGAGTGGAAACATCAGGATCAAGCCCTGGAAGCTCTGTATAGTTCCAAGAAAATATATCTCTATTTTTCTTTAGAAAGGAAATATACAACTCTTTCTCTTCAAGAGTCATGGATGCACTGATTAAAGTGGGGCGTGGATCTTATTTTGTTTCCAGATTTATTTCTCTGAGTTCATCCACAGTGGTAGAGATACCCTCTTTAAATGATGGAGGAACATCCCTGAGATATTCCTCTTCTTTTTCAAAATGTGTTATTTCTTCCGTTTCTACTTGCATAGTAGATGATGAAGCAAAATTTCCATGATCAGAAGAGATGTTAAAACTTTAACATCTTAAAGAAGAGGATTCCATTTCCGACATAATTGATGATGAAGGGTCTTCCTTGGGTAATAAAGAGGAGATGATGGATTGATAATTGACATCATTGTTCACCTCTGACATCACTATCACTTCTTCTGGCCTGGTTGGAAAAGTATAGTCTTGCTGGATTTCAACAGATGAAATGAAGACATCTCCACTTGAGCTTTCATCATTGCCTAGAGGATCACAAATTTCTCTCATGTTGTCTGGCTTGATTGCCATAATTGACATTATGGATATTTCCATAAGAGTATTTTGATATGGGTCTATCCTGTCAATTTGACTGATAGACAACACATAATCTATACTCACATGCGCAAATGGATTTACTGGAATCTTTTCCAAACCATATGGAGCATTAACTTTGGTAATCTCCCTGGTTGTGTATTTATACTTTCCCTTCATGTGATAGAATTCTGCCTTAATGTATTGAGACTCACATGTCTTGAATGGGGCCTTATCACCATACAATGTCCCAACATGACCATTGAAACAATATTTGAGACATTGATGGTATTATTAAGGGATAACTAGATGTTGATGTAGCCAAGGTCTTCGAAGAAAGATGTTGAAGGCTGAGTCTTGATCAACAACCATGAAATATGAATTGGATACAAGATCTCCAAAATGAGTTCTGAGTGTAACTTCGCCCAGTGGATCTTGTTCATTTTTATCATATCCTTGTAACATCATGGTAGAAAAAGATAAATCAGATCTTGTGAGGCCTAATCGACGAAGTGTATGAATGGGCATGAGGTTGACTCATGAACCATTATCAATGAAAGCTATTCGGACGTCTACGCCAATGAACTTTCCAGATTTGTAAAAAGGTCTAATATGTCCATGCACGACATCATCTTCATCTTCATCAGTAAAAGATATTACTACATGGAATTCTGAAGGATTATTCTCTATGTGATAGACTTCAGCTGCATCAATTTCAGTTACAAACTCCTAAGGGCTTGAAAAAGCCTCAATAAGTGCTTCCCAACTATCCTTTGATAAAGTCAAGGAATCCAAAATTGATAACATGGCCGGTACTTGGAACATGTGTTTAAATACATCATAATTTTTATCCAGAGGTCTACGTTTCCCAACAGGAACATGTGGTTTATCAGGTGCCTTGGAAACAGATGATTTAGAAGTTGATGCATCTTGTATTAGGATAGGAGTTGACAGTATTCCTGGTTTTGGAATATTAGACTGATTAAATCCATTTACTTATTGAGAGGATAAAGGTGGAACCCCCAACCGATCCTCCAAAATAACTGTGCCAGGACTGAATTTTCTATTGGTGGAAGAACTTGTTTGTTCTTGTTGAGATCACTGAAGGGATCTGCCACGGGTTTCTGCTACATACATAGTTCTACCAGGGGTAGAATTGGAATAGTGGCTTCTGAAAGATCCACATCTTCCCCTGTATCCTAAGCCTCTGGAACTTCCTCTGAATCCTCTATTTTATATAGGGAATTCGGTCTCATAAAAATTGAAACTGCAATTAGCATATGGATCTGTTAATTGAATCATATTAACAGAACCGAAAATCAACTCTTCATCCGATGAAGACTCTGACTGATTAGCCTGTTTAGGTTGTGCCGTTTAGTGGGACGGTGCCCGTGGCTTCGAAGTAGATGGCATGAAATATGCCAAAGTCAAAGAAAACTTAGGCTTTGACACATACCCATCTTCTTCTAATTGTTCCTCTTTCTTGGAATTATCCTGCCCTTTTGAGTATTTTCCCTCTGAAGAGGATTTTGTTGTAGCATCCATAGCAGAAGTCACAATTGGTTTCTTCAATTGCATTTGGAAAATGGAATGAGTTCAATTGATCGTTTTTTTGACGATCAAATAATCATATTTTTGTGTATTTTTTATTTTGACTTCTTGCCACTCACCTTCCTCCTCTGGAACTATAGCAGTAACACATGCTACCTGGGCTGAAGAGCCTTTTAATTTGACTTGTATTGAGTAGACCATCTTTTTCAGGAGGTCCATGAAAACAAAACACTCCTAAATGGGATGCCCCAAAATCTGGTGAAATGGAAAATAGTTGGGAAAGTCTTTATCTCTTTCATTGTTTGGCGTCTTGGGCCTTGGCAATTGAACCAAATTATTTTCCAGAGCTAAAATGAAATAACCAGGAACTTGTTCATTTCAAAAAGAGTAAACATTGATTTTCAAATCCTCAAATTTTTTTCGCCTTTGATCTCTTTGATTATCTTAACGAAATGACCTCTGTTGTTGGCTCTTAGGAGGTGGAGCCCTTCGAGAAGATGAAGGTTTTGAAGTAGAAGTAGGTACAAGTGCTTGTTTAAGCATAACTTTAGCAGTCTCTGCTTTACCCATTCTCCTTCCTGGAGCTGGTAGAATTACACAAGCTTTATCTTTAGTATTTATAATAGAATCTTCAATCTATTGAGCGATTGAAGTAAGGTATCGAAACCCTCCTGTGTATTTCACAGGGATCAACGTCGTGCATAATTCATCACGCATATTTTCCACACAGATTGACAACAATTATTCCTAAGGGAGTGCTAAGATTAGAGAATATGTTAATCCCTTCCAGCGAGCAATGAAATCAGAGACTCTTTCATTCTCCCTTTGCTTACAGTTTGTAAGATCGAAAACTGTTGTCTTTGGCAAAGTTGAGCTGAATTGGAGAAGGAATCTTTGGCGAAAATACTCCCATCTGGTAATTGATCGGGATTGCAAGCTTGTATACCATACAAAAGCTAGTCCTTGCAAGGTTCGCAGGAAGCATATGAGTTTTACTACTTTATGCTACTCCGGAGTTCCCATCATAGGATCTCAAAAAGACACGTAATGCATCAAATACTATTCAGGGTTTCCTGATCCATTGAAAATAGGGAATACAAGGTTCCCAAAACTTGATGGGGGGAGATTGAATCTACCCATTTAGGGTAAGATTTATTTTCTGGTTGAACCTATGCACGCTTCCCTTCCATAGTCTCTAACTGAGCAGTTAATGACTCAATGGTAGTTATTAAATTTTGAGAAACATCTGGTTGAACTTGGACTTGGGTAGGTTTAATGACTGGAGTTTGGACAGGTATGGCAGATGGTACTGCAACTGATGGCAGCACTGCCAATTGTTGTTGCACTTGACCCGTAGGATTAGACCTGTGAGGGTGTACTGATAAAGGAGGATATTCTTGATCCATCTTAGTAGCTACAACAAACTCCCTTGGCTGACTGACTCCATCACGCTTAGGAGGAAGACTACCCTGAAGTAGTTCTGCATTCATCCTCCTCAATTCCTTCATTTCTTCCTCCTGTTGCGCAAATCTTTTCTCTAATGAGAGCGATTGTACTTCTCCAGATGAAGTATATGTAACCTAATTCTTTCCCTTCCCCTTGTCTGATCCATTTCTGAGAGGGGGAAGTGGGTTACTTGAAATATTACCTAGGTTATGAGTAATCCTTTGATTTCGTGTATTCACACCTTCTTCATTTGTGTCCGTGCGTACAACTTCTTGAGCAGGAACCTCTTCATCTGATCCCACTAAATGAGACTCATCTGGTGGATCTACAACAATGGAATTGATGACATTGATTGATGCATAATGCATTGCATCCCTCTTATCGGCATTGTTGTGATATTTTCTCCTTCCATGTCTTTGATGAGACATTGCCTTTTGTTGATTTGATCCCTCAAGAACTTCTTGGAGAACCGTAATTTGGAGAGAATATCCTGATAATTTGGCTCTTCTTTCCCCTTGCGGCTTCTTCCCCAATCGAGAGAAGACCGATTTTCTTGGAGGGAGGGATTGAGGATTTGAAAAAGTCCCCAGTCCGGTGGACTGGGGCTATTCCTGCTGTCTTTGCTCAACTCTTCGAATCCTAATTGTTGATTCCGAGGGTTGGTTTAAAAGAGTCCTCAGTCTGGCAAGCTGGGGTGGCTCTTGACATGCTATGCCTGAGACTTTCTTAAAATCTCTCCTGATCTTTTTGACCTTAGTCCAGAAATTAGCTGGATGCATCAATCGACATCCACTTTTATCACCCGACTCGAAATACCGTTGGATGATTTACGACACTTCTGTCACTTGATAATGTGATTGCTCCAAATGAGAGGCCTGTTCAATATTCTCATTCGCTTGATGCAAGAGTAATTCAACAACTTGTTCTCTGTATTATTGATTTTGAGAAAAACTAGTTGAAGCATGTTCTTGAGAAAGCCTTTGATTACAAACAAATCCAAGTATTTGTGGCCGGCCATGAGAAATAACATTGCATGAGACCATTTTCGGCAGGCTTTTCTGACTGGAGAGCACCGTGAAATGCAGTGCTCCATGAACACCTCATCCCCTGACATGAATACCAGATGGGGCATTGGAAATTAACTGGTGCAACCTTCTCAGTGCGGCAAGGAATTATCATTGAATGGATCTCTACTACTTTTCAGACTTCGGATATTGAGAGACTAATAGAGATTCTATGTCAATTTGACGTTGTAACCCTTCTATTATCTTAACATGATTTTCGTATTCATCATAAGATAATATTTTCTTTTTCAACAGACAAAGAGTTTTCCATATGTTGAGATGAATATCATGAATTCCATCTTCCGTCAACATCTCTAGAATGTCATACTGAGAGTCATCCAGAGGCCAAAACATGACTGGAACTTCACCTTTCGCCAGTTGTTTTCTCATGTTCATCATTTCCTCTTTATCATTCAATGAAGATTCTTCTACCTGATTTGAACAGAGTTGGTGCTTCCTTGTTGCTTCATTGGATTCAACAATATTGGTAGAGAAATCACTTATCAAACTAGAAGATGCATGACTTATGGGTGGTTCGGAGAATGACCTACACCCTGGGCTATCTTCCGATTGAGAAAGTATTTCACCTACTATAGATGAAGCATCAGACATGACTGGTTTCGCATTTGCAAGTTCCTCAAGATAAGAGGGATTTCTCGACACTACATTGTCCACTGGATCATTTTCTGGGCAATGTGAATCACTACTGCGGAGAAAACTATTGCAGTGAAATTCATCATCATGGGGAGGACCACCATGGTGGGTTACAGCAAAAGATGAGATCTCTTGCTCCTTGGCCTTCTGGCCACACAGAGGGTTCCTGTGGATCTCATATGAAGATGAAACTTCGAGATCAACTGAATTGTCATGAAGCAAGCCTTCATGAGGAAGTGTCTGTTGAAGACCTTCAGAATTAATGATCCCACTATTGGGAAATGAGGGAGTAGAATCTTGGATACCAATAGATAACTGTCTGAGGGCTTCAAGAACTACAGAATCGAGCAAGGCCTTGTTACAGATTGGCTCTTGATCTCTTGACTGTGTTGGGCGGGTCTTCTTCTTAGATGCCTTCTTACTTGCCCTGGAAACCACTTGTTGACGAAAGTGGCTGCTCTGAGCAGGTGTATGTGCCTGATCATGAGAAATGGCCAGGTTAGGCTGACGATCTCCACTCAAATCAGGTGTATGTGCCTGACTTGGTTGTCTGTGTGATATGGGGAGTACGCCCCATAACCCTCTTGGACTAAAAAAGATGTGTGTGTCTGTTCTGGAGTAAACTTTTGATGTGTCACTCCACTGGTAGGGATAGATTTATGTGTCTTTCCCTAAGATGTTTCTGAAGCTATTATAATATCCTGGCAAGCATCCAGAATATGAGCAGGGATTTGCTTCTTCTCTTTCACCATTGATAGAATATGATTGGTGACTTCAACTGTCGTAATGGGGATATACGTCCATTCCGTTCTTGGATTAGGTGTATGTGCCTTCTCATGTCCTCCTTTTCCTGTCAGTGAATCCTGACAGTACTCATGTGTGGGGGCAAAAAGTTGAGTCTGCCTCCTGTTTGTCGCCGGAGCTTTCCGAATGACTTCTCCTGGTGCTACCAAATGAGACTGTTGGTAGTCTTGATCAATACTAGCAGGTGTATGTGCCTGCTGATTGTACTTAACCGAACATGGTTGAAGATATCCATCATGTGTAGTAAGACGAGTCTGCTGACTAGCTGATCACATATAAACAGGTGTATGTTCCTACCTATAGTACTCCGCCGGAATTGCTTGGTGGGATTGGCGTGCTGCTTCTAGACGAGTCTTCTAGACAGTGGAATTAAAATGGACAGCTGTATGTGCCTGCTCATTGCTTTCCAGCAAGTTAGGTTGGTGGAATTCTCCGGAAACGACAGAGATAAGAGCCTGCTCACTATTAACTTGATTTCACCTCTGGCGATTCATCTTGCCTACTCGGGTTCGAGGAACCTGAGCTGAACACCTAGTGTAGGTACCCTCATCATGTTGAGGGCACATTGTCGTATGAGTCTGGTGGCGATTGTTTATAGGATCCCCTGGGAAAAACTCTTGTATCCTTGAATTATGTCCCTGAGGGACCTTCTTATTCACCTCCTCATAATATTGGAGTGAATGGTGATTTCATTCCGGGGATAACAACCCAAAACAGTTGGAAACAGTGGTTAGCACTGCCTACTTCTTGATCACTGGTCGTCGCTGTCCGAACGACCTGGGTGAGTTGTTCACTTGGAGGGCTCATCGAGCTGCCTCCAGAGTTGGAATGGAACCGTGTTGATGATACTTCTTAACCAGTGCATTTGATACCCAGCATTAAAGACGCTGATTAGGTGATGTCATCCACAGAGCGGACGATGATCCAGCAGGAGTATTAGTAGTGGTATTCACAGCAGCGGTATTCACAGGTGTGAACTTGAGAGTAGCCATTTATTAGAATGTAGAAAATCTTGGAAAAGAGTTCCTATTTGATATAACAGATGTAATCAAGATAAATTCAGCCACTGCATATTTTGGATGAGCACATATGTCAATGATTGTTTCTTGTTTGACATCTCATTGAGTTTTAAATAGGGGACTAACAAATAAGTAAAACATCATTTTAACTTGGTTAAGGATTCACGCCAGGTTCACCATTTTTTTCCCTCTGGAATGGGGATGATCTCATTGATTTAAGATTCAAGCATTCCAAGCGGGTTCTAACGGGTTTTTTCGTAGAACCGCAAACATCCAATGATTCCATATCCATTTGAACCTACTTTCCAAAGGTAGGCGCTCATTAGTTGTGGACTGATGAGGCTTAGGAATTTTCATTGGTTGAGAGTATTGGAGGTCGGACTCATCACACCTTTTTGAGGGGAATTATTGTCTACTCCGGGACTCTCTTTATAGATTTATGTTATGTTCATGAATAATTATTACATTACCCAGTATAAAATGATATTTCCTTTAGATCTGACAATCAATTATTGTTATTTAGGAAATTTAGAGAATCTTTTATATGTATTCGAGGTTCTTCATCGATAGAGAATCACCTATATTTGTTTATAGATTCTTAGCCAATGGTATCCTTCAATACATAATCGTATCTTGGTCATTATGATGACCATACTGGTTTTAAAGCCACTCAGTGGGACACTTTAAGTTTATTTTCATTCAGAAGGACATGGATTATTTTAGAGTTGGGATCGTACCCGCAGATGGGCTACCTACGTATCCTTTTTTTTTGGAAAAGGAATCAGAACCCACGTAGTTCGAGTAAGGGAGTATGGTGTTTATTCATAATTGATGGATCAAAGAAAGATTTCATGATTACTTTTACACTCTAAGCTCACGTGAGTCTTGCTCGGTGTTAGAAAAAAGAGGTATTGGTGAAACCAGACAATTGTGCCACGAAATATGCAATGATGTGGGGGCTTATGTGTGTATGACTTCCCAAATAGATGAGGATTAAGATTTACTTCACGGAAGAAATCCAAGAACACGATCCATAAAGGTATGTGTGGTTCATGGAGATTTGGATACTCTAATCTTGGGGCTTACTTCTAAGGAAGATTCCCAAGTTAGGAGGGGAATTATGATTGGGTCTTACTCCTGAGAAGGAATCCCAGATCAAAAGGAAATTAAGATCGGGGCTTACTTTTGAAAAGGAGGCCCAATTTAAAGGGATTTGAAAATTAAAGGGACTTTGGGCTTATTACTAAAAAGGATGACCATATTTGGGAACTTTAAGATAGGGGTTTATTCCTAAAAAGGGAACCCAGGTTAAAGGAATTATGGTTGGGGCTTACTCCTGAGGAGGATTCCCAATTAATAGGATTTGAAACTGGGACTTACTCTTGAAAAGAAGGCCCAGATTAATGAAAATTATGACTAGGGCTTACTCCTAAAAAGGAGGCCCAGATTAATGAGGACTTGGGGCTTACTCCTAAGGAGGATGCCCAGTAATAGGGTTCTCTCATCTTAAAGGATGAGGTTTAATGAATGAAATCTCTAATTTTAGTCACATAAAGATGTGTAAATCACTAGGTTTTGAGAGATGTTCCACAGAGTTCCTTTCAGACAAGGAATTCAAATCAATAAATCATGCCATAAATGGATTTGAAAACTATGTTGAAGACTGAATCTTGAATAGGAGAGGTGGAATGTTACAAGAGAGGTGAAATGGGCAAGGAAGGCACCCAAAAAGATAGGGGCGCGCAAGTCCTAGTAGGCACGCAGGTACTACACAGGCGCGCAAGTCCTGGTCACGCAGGTATACCTGCGCGGCACATGGGTACTTGTGCAATTATTAACTTGTAGGGTAATACTTGGGTGATCCTTGACCAAAGTCTTTAGAATTATCCTGAGGTACTTCCAGAATAGGGGCGCGCAAGTTTTAATTAGTAGGTAAGAAGGCGCACAAGTATGTTCATTTCCCTTAAGGGTAAAACACCTTACGCGCGCAAGTGTTAGTGAATTATAACACTTAGACATTACTCCTCTTGTTTAGACCTTCCATTCTAGGTAAAGAATTACCTTATAAGTGTTTGGAAGACTTGGAGAAGAGACTTGGCCGTTTAGAGCTTTGTATCTGAATTCTGGAAAAATTCCTCCCAAAATGGGGGGCCCACCAGGGCTATTTATTGGCTGGAGAAGTATATCATCCCTCCTTTTTATCACATAATCTTTTATTAAATTTTACAAAACCGAGGATCTTTAAGGTTTAGTGTCTTGGAAACCAGGAACTTAAAACATGAAAACATAAAACATTCTTCTTAAACACTTGAAAGGCTTCTCCTCATGTTCATCCTAGGTTCATTACTGCATCTCATAACCTGGGGACATACATCAAAAGAAAGGGTGAGCAGAAGGCCCAGTAAGGGAACAACAGAAACATTTAACATGTGAACTTGAGCAACATCAACTATGTCATGAAAAAAAACTTTAAGGCATGCGAAATAAATTATGTGGAATATCATAATAAAAATAACATTTTTCATAACTTTAAGATGTGGCTACATAATTTAATATAGAAAATCATGAACATATCACCAAGGTCCATCCCCAAGGTTTCATTTGAAAATTACCAAGGTTATTCACCAAGATATCGTGAAAGTTGTAATCTCGAGTGGTTACATCATTACCCAATGCATTGGAGCACTATCAGGGCACACCCTTAAATTTTACTTTATTATCATGTTGTCCACATATATAATCATAAATCATTTCATAAACAACCCACATAGCATAAAAGAAATGGGTTTCATTTCATAATCATAATGTTTTAAAAACTGCTTTAAAGACATGATCTTTACATCACTTTAAACCCACGGAAGGGGAGAGCGGGTCTCATGTATGTAAATCCCATAATTTAAAATAAAAAATTTTGTTATATATGTGAATACCCCTTTTGAAGACAGATCTTTGAGTATTCACTTAATAAAATAAAAGTACTTTAGAAAAAGAGAGAGACATTTTGAGACGGAAATTCTGTAGCATAACAGCTATGTTTTGGGGTTTTAGAAAACATTGAAAAGAGAGGGGACACGGGTCAAACACTCATAAATGACCCATAAAACAGTAGGGGAACAGAATATAAAGGATTTAAGAACATGGTAATGAAATTTGAAATACATATCATATGAAATGAAGAACATGAAAGGAAGACAAAAATAATATTTCTCTTATGAAAATTCGGCAGCCTAACGGCGTCACATAAACTTCAACCAAAAATGAATTGATGAGATAAAATAGGGTCTCTCATCATATGAACATAAAAGATCAGTATGATAGTTATAGAGATCATACCCCCAACATAATAAAAATGAACTTGCAAGACTTGACATGGAATTAGAACTTTGAAAAAGGAGAAAGGGGAAAGAACCACTTAAAATTCGGCATCCTAACGGCGCCACTTAAAACTTCAAAATACTGAATTGAAGAGATAAAATGGGGTCTCTCATCATATGATCATAAAAGATAATTATGATAGATATAGAGATCATACCCCAACATAATAAAAAGTAACTTGAAAGACTTTACAAGAAAATAGAACTTGAAAATGAGAAGGGTGAAAGAACCCGTTACAAAAATTTCGGCAGCCTAACGACGCCACTTAAACTTTCATAAAATGAAACGATGAGAGTAAGAGGGGTTCTCTCATCATATGAACATAAAAATGACATTATAATGAATATCAAAGAAAATCCTCCAACATAATATCATGGAGCATAAAATAATTGACATAAAAGAGATCACTTGAAAAGAAAGAGAGGGGCCAGATCCCTTACCTTTAAAACGTAACTCTTAAAACTCAAAGGTTGGGACCTTGAGGGCTTGGGGAACCTTGGGAGGACTCCTTGGAAGGTAATGAGACCAGAAATTCGTTGGGGGAGATTGGGGAGTCGAAATGGATGAGAGGATGGCTTGGTATTTATAGGGAAAGTGAGGGGACAAGGCATTAATGGCCAAGGGATACCTCAAAAGTGGTTTTCTCAAAACCATGTGCTCTCCCATGGTATTTCCCATGGAGTTCGGCCACATGGGCCCCCCATAAAATAATTCATCACCTCTGGTCGACAATACCTTAAAATATCTCACGACATCATCATGACACAACTATGATGTCATTAAACATACTGAAACCGTAAAACTGTATTTTTATTATTCACTAAAAATTCAACTTTCTCAGAAAAATCCCAAAATTTCACCTTAACCAAATATCGATTCTCTAATTAAAAATATGAACTCCATTTTATAAAAATAATTTTCTAAATAATTTTAATTTAATTTTTAAGTAAAAACACTATTCACCAAAAATTGATTTTTTCAGAAAAAAACCAAAAAATTACCATAACATAATATCGGTTCTCTGAGTTAAAAAATGAAATCAATTTTATAAAAATAATTTTCTAAATATTTTTAATTTAATTTTTAGAAAAAACTATTCACTCGAAAAAACTAATACTTGAATAATAATTTATGAAACTGTTATTTAACCATTTTATTGAATCACATTATTTAATCAAGGTGGATATATTATATTAATACTTTCTTTAAGTGAGATTACTAATCCATTTGGTCACATTACTAATCCTAAGCATAAAATCACTATTCATAATTTACTATTCATCAAAAAATAAGTTGATCTTATTAGACTCTAAATTTCGTATTGAACATAATTGTAGAAGACCATTTTTTGAAAATCATTAAACATTTTTAATTATTTAAGGTTTACATAAACATTTTTTAAAATATCCTTTCTCTAAAATTCACCAAAAATATGCATACTATATTTATCCGGACATTTAAAAAGTCATAAAAATCATCATAAGAAGAAATCCCAATTTCTATTTAAAACAAAGGATTACAGAAGGCAGTTACGGTATCGTTATATAGCCCCTTATCACACCAGCAAAAGACCTAAGTGTAAGGTGTGCTAAGGTAAGAGAATCTGAGGGAGGCTCGACTAACATTGCACGAGTAGTAATTTCTATCAGTTTGAACTTCTCGCAAAGGAGATCCCGTTCAAGCTTCACATGATGATGTTCAGCTTGGGTTTGGTCCAGAGCAAAGCCCAGTGGTGGTACCTCCTTCCCAAGTTCTGTTAGATGGGCTTCGATCGGTCCAAGACTACTGGGTGAGGCCATCAAATCTTCTTTCTATATTAATTAACCAAGATTACTTGTATTTAGAGACAATAATCAAAACGTTTAGTTTCCAGTGGTTATATTGACCAATGGTCATATAACAGTCAAAAACCAATGGTTTCATTTTAATTATACTCATGTTATCAAATGAAACATTTTTGTTAAGTATCCAAAATAAAATAACACACAAAATTAGGAAACAAGATTTATTCAAAATTTCGGGTCGTTACAATCTTCCCCCCTTAAGAAATTGCATCCTCACAATTTTTTTAAAATTGGGTTTTGAAATTTCATTGAAAGTACCACACCAGAAAAAGAGTCAGTAACACTATTACTTTAAAAGAAAGAAATGGAAGTACAAAGGTCACCCGAGTTAACCCATATTAGGATTCCATGGAGGAAAACATGGATATGGAAGAAAAACAAAGGGTCAAGTTCTCAGGTAGAGTGATAGAGAACATGATTAGGAGAAATTTAACCATAAGAAAATCCCAAACTTATGATGTGTGTAAACGGTCTTTCATTACCTAGTAGGAAACATAAACCAACAACATTTTTGTTTTACGTTTCTTTTCATAATTTTGAGGAATTCATTTACTACATAGAACAAAAATATAAATAAATATACCTACCTTCATGTAGATTTTCATCCTTTAATAAGTTTCTACCAAAAATAATCTTTTCTCCAAACGATGAGGATTCAAAACTACTTGGTCTCATCAAAACACAAGAATAATATTCTAGAGAATCCCATAATCCAAAAAATATTAACTATCTATTTCTTCAATCTTTAAACATTATCCCAAAAACATAAAGGGTATGATAAAACAACTCTTCAAAAAGAAAGAATCCCATAGGAATGGAAACTACTTTTACATATTCAAAGTTCCATGGTACTACTCAAAGTTCAGCATAGACCATTCTATAAATAACAGTCCTTAAAATTCCCCAAAATAAACTAAACTAAGATTGAAACACAAATACAAGAAGGATTTGATAACATAGTCTTCTAAAATAAACTTCATTATTCATATCCAAACAACATCAAACACTCCTAACATCTTATAACAAAAGTAGCTAACCTAAACATATTTTACCCAAGATAGGTTAATCATTCCCATAAGTAACCTAAATTACTCTAAGTCCACCTTAAATTCATCGATTCTTCACAATATAAGTCAACCTTACTCAATGAAAATACCGTAGTAATATATTTACCTCGATCATATAGGGTCCCTAAAATAGTGAACGTCTTCCAAAATAATAATCATCTTTTAATCCCCTAATCGTCTCTGTCATATTAATACAACAATCGTCGCATTTACTATCACTTTGGTTGTTGGGACATGTTCTTCCATTTCCCACCATTAACTAAGAAAAGAAACTATAATTAGGGGCTTAAATACTTAGCCAATAATCATGAAAAGGAACTTAAAGCATATAAGGATAACTTGTAGCAGAATAGTATACCCTAACTTGTGATCCCCTAGGTTCCCATCTTGGTTATCCATGATCATATATTCTTATGCGAATCTTTATTTTATTTTATATTTGTTCCTTTAACAATGGTTCATACTAAGCTTATGAATTTACCAAATCATATCCCCCAGGAGTGTCGTAACCAAGAGTGAAGCAAGGCCCATTGTCGTGTACCAGTTCCCGTTCGAGTCTAGCTCAAAGCAGTGTTTTCGTGTTTTACCCCTATGTACATCTGTGCCAGATCTGCCTCTACCTGCTCATATCCAGACAGGGATGTATTTGCTTGGCAACCCCTTACTCAATACTCACCAAAATACCAGGAAGATTTCCTATATTTAAACTTTTCTATAAGGTTCTTCCTAAAGTTTTCATATCCTAATTTCCACAAATAACTAAACCATCCTTTGATACCAACTATATCATCCCGCATTTTTATCACATAATCTTTCATTACATTTTACAAAACTGATGATCTTTAAGGTTTAGTGTCTTGGAAACTAGGAACTTAAAACATGAAAACATAAAACATTCTTCTTAAACACTTGAAAGGCTTATCCTCATGTTCATCCTAGGTTCATTACTGCATCTCATAACCTGGGGACATACATCAAAAGAAAGGGTGAGCAAAAGGGCCAGTAAGGGAACAAGAGAAACATTTAACATGTGAACTTGAGATACATCAACTATGTCATTAAAAAGAACTTTAAGGCATGAGAAAGAAATTATGTGGCATATCATAATAAAAATAACAATTTTCATAACTTTAAGATGTGGCTACATAATTTAATATAGAAAATCATGAACATATCACCAAGGTCCATCCCCAAGGTGTCAGTTGAAAATTACCAAGGTTATTCACCAAGATATCGTGAAAGTTGTAATCTCTAGTGGTTACATCATTACCCAATGCATTGGAGCGCTATCAGGGAACACCCTTAAATTTTACTTTATTATCATGTGAGTCACATATATCATCATAAATCATTTTATAAACAACCCATATATCATAAAAAAAATGGGTTTCATTTCATAATCATAACCTTTTAAAAAATTCTTTAAAGACATGATCTTTACGTCACTTTAAACCCACAGAAGGGGAGAGCGGGTCTCATGTATGTAAATCCCAGAATTTAAAATAAAACATTTTGATATATATGTGAATACCCCTTTTGAAGACAGATCTTTGAGTATTCACTTAATAAAATAAAAGTACTTTAGAAAAAGAGAGAGACATTTTGAGACGGAAATTCTGTAGCATAACGGCTATGTTTCAGGGTTTTAGAAAACATTGAAAAGAGAGGGGACATGGGCCAAACACTCATAAATGACCCATAAAACAGTAGGGGAACAGAATATAAAGGATTTAAGAACATGGTAATGAAATTTGAAAGACATACCATATGAAATGAAGAACATGAAAGGAAGACAAAAATAATATTTCTCTTATGAAAATTCGGCAGCCTAACGGCGTCACATAAACTTCAACCAAAAATGAATTGATGAGATCAAATAGGTTCTATCATCATATGAACATAAAAGATCAGTATGATAGTTATAGAGATAATACCCCAACATAATAAAAATGAACTTGCAAGACTTGACATGGAATTAGAACTTTGAAAAAGGAGAAAGGGGAAAGAACCACTTAAAATTCGGCAGCCTAACGACACCACTTAAAACTTCAAAATACTGAATTGAAGAGATCAAATGGGATCTCTCATCATATGATCATAAAAGATCAGTATGATAGATATAGAGATCATACCCCAACATAATAAAAAGGAACTTGAAATATTTGACAAGAAAATAGAACTTGAAAATGAGAAGGGTGAAATAACCCGTTACAAAAATTTCGGCAGCCTAACGGCACCACTTAAACTTTCATAAAATGAAACGATGAGAGTAAGAGGGGGTCTCTAATAATATGAACATAAAAAGGACAGTATAATGAATATCAAATAACATCATCCAACATAATAACATGGAGCATAAAATAATTGACGTAAAAGAGATCACTTGAAAAGAAAGAGAGGGGTCAAATCCCTTACCTTTAAAAAGTAACTCTTAAAACTCAATGGTTGGGACCTTCAGGGCTTGGGGAACCTTAGAAGGACTCCTTGGGAGGTAATGAGACCAGAAATTCGTTGGGGGAGAGTGGGGAGTCTAAATGGATGAGAGGATGGCTTGGTATTTATAGGGAAAGTGAGGGGACATGCATTAATGGCCAAGGGACACCTCAAAAGTGGTTTTCTCAAAACAATGTGCTCTCCCATGGTATTTCCCATGGAGTTCGGCCACATGGGGCCCCACATACAATAATTCATCACCTTTGGTCGACCATCCCTTAGAATATCTCATCACATCATCATGACACAGCTATGATGTCATTAAACATACCGAAACCCTAAAACTGTATTTTTATTATTCACTGAAAATTCAACTTTCTCAGAAAAATCCCAAAATTTCACCTTAACCAAATATCGATGCTCTAATTAAAAATATGAACTCTATTTTATAAAAATAATTTTCTAAATATTTTTAATTTAATTTTTAAATAAAAACACTATTCACCGAAAATTGATTTTTTCAGAAAAATCCCCAAAAATTACCATAACATAATATCGGTGCTCTGAGTTCAAAAATGAAATCAATTTTATAAAAATAATTTTCTAAATATTTTTAATTTAATTTTTAAAAAACACTATTCACTCGAAAAAACAAATACTTGAATAATAATTTATGAAACTGTTATTTAACCATTTTATTGAATCACATTACTTAATCAAGGTGCCTAGATTATATTAAAACTTTCTTTAAGTGAGATTACTAATCCATTTGTTCACATTACTAATCCTAAGCATAAAATCACTATTCATAATTTACTATTCATCAAAAATTAAGTTGATCTTATTAGACTCTAAATTTCGTATTGAACATAATTGTAGAAGACCATTTTTTGAAAATCATTACACATTTTTAATTATTTAAGGTTTACATAAACATTTTTTAAAATATCCTTTCTCTAAAATTCACCAAAATATGCATACTATATTTATCCGGAAATTTAAAAAGTCATAAACATCATCATAAGAAGAAATACCAATTTTTATTTAAAACGAAGGATTACACAAGGCAGTTACGGTCTCCTTACATAGCCCCTTATCACACCAGCATAGGACCTAAGTGTAAGGTGTGCTAAGGTGAGAGAATTTGAGGGAGGCTCAGATAACATTGCACGAGTAGTAATTTCTATCAGTTTGAAATTCTCGCGAAGGAGATCCCGTTCTAGCTTCACACGATGAAGTTCAGGTTGGGTTTGGTCCAGAGCAAAGCCCAGTGGTGCTACCTCCTTCCCAAGTTCTGTTAGATGGGCTTCGATCTGTCCAAGACCACTGGGTGAGGCCATCGAATCTTCTTTCTATATTAATTAACCAAGATCACTTGTATTTAGAGACAATAATCAAAACGTTTAGTTTCCAGCGGTCATACTGTCCAATGGTCATATAACAGTCAAAACCCAAAGGTCTCATTTTAATTATACTCATGTTATCAAATGAAACATTTTTGTTAAGTATCAAAAATAAAATAACACAAAAAATTAGGAAACAAGATTTATTCAAAATTTCGGGTCATTACAAGAAGACCCAGGGCGGTTATCACTTAGGGAACGCAAGTGACTTGCGCAACCATTTGGGCGGCGCACAAGTATACTTGCACGACCATGATGGAACTTGCGCAACCTATGGGGAATGTTAACCTTGTTCATCCCTTTCTCTTTTTTGATGTTTTCTTCAAAGGAAGAATCACATTATGATAAGGCATTTCCCATTGCATTCATTTAGACAATGTGACGAAAAGGAGCGTCAACACATATCTACCACTCTACCTCACAAGTGAATGTATCAACTATTGGGGTAAAATGCCATGTCTCATTCCCCAACTTCTTAATTAGACTAAAATTCCACGTCTAAACCCCAATTTATCAATCATTCACATTATTTATTAATTCTTCATAATTAACCACACAATTACCTTAATAATCTATCTATTTTTTAATTATATCAAATACCATTAGTTAACTAAACAATTAAATAAGTACACAACCCATTAATTAATTAATCTATAAAAATAAATCTTATTCCATAATTAATTCTCCAAAATTAATTGCCCAGAAAAATCTAAACCTATCATAACTAATATCACAATTAATTATATTAATCAATGTCATGGAAAATAATTAATTAACCGTTAATTATCTCACATATCCAAACAATATCTCATAATTAATTACCCATGATTAATTATCTCAAACCCAACCACATTTTATATCTCAATTATAATATCCCAAATCATAAATAATCCCCCAAATCAATAATATATTTAGACAACCCCTTAGCCTCATAGTTTAATCTTCCATTTAATCACCAAGGAAACCACAAGTCAATTCCACATTCTTAATTACTCCAATTTATGAAATCAATTATCAAGGGAAGCTAGGAAATAAATAATCTCACTTAAAAATATCAAATCCACAATTATGGGAGTTCGATTTAAACCACCTACCTCAATTTGTTGATGTTTGTTTTCCTAGAGGAAATCCTCAAAATCTGAGAAAAACAGTGACGTCGATCAAGATTCGGATCTAAATCATTAAACCCAAAATTAAGATCAAAGCCATCAAGATATAACAACTCTAGATCTAGAACTACAATCCAATATCAAGACCTCAACAAATAAGTTTAGATCTATTGAAGCAGTCGATATATTCCATGAAAAGATCAACAAAATATAGAAAAAAGAACAAAAGAAGAAATATGATGATACCCACTTACTGTTAATAGATAGGATCTTCAATTCAGGTTTTATATATCAAAAAAAAATATGTTTGGATGGCCTTGGAATCCCTTTTGAAATCACTAAGATTGCCTAAAATTCATTAAGCCCAACCCAACATCAAAGTAGAGGGGTTTATGGGGTTTGGGTGATTTTAAAACTAATTTTAGTATAATAAAAACCCACACACATAGTTTCCTGGGCAGGGGAGAATGGTTAGGGTAAATCGGGTGCCAACTGTGCAGACCTCTCTTTCCAGGTTCACGTGATTACTTATAAAGAGCCGCAAAGTTTATCAAATCATGCTCTAACTTTGTGGACCTCCACCACCAAGGGTTGCACAGTTACATGTGTTTAGGGGAAATTTTTTTCAAACTGTGCGAAAACCATGCAGAAGCCTCTGTCCGTTAATTTTTTTATTAAAAAAACTCACCCAAACACACCCCAAGCCACAACTCCAAAACAAAGGTACTTAAAAACAATAAAAGTTCCCAAAATAGGCCTGATATGACTCCGTAAATGGTTAGGATCTTACAATCTCCCCACCTTATAATAGCTCATCCTCAAGATGCACTCTAGAAATTCACAAAGATTTCGATCCAAAAATATTAGTCCTTTTATACCTCATGTCTGCTTCCCATTCCCATGTTTCCTCTTCAACATGTCCATGTGTCCATAACACTCAAACTATCAGCACAATATTTCTCCACAATACTTTCTCACTATGATCCAGCACACACATCAGATGATCCTAAAAGGAAACATCTATCTCAATGTCAGCCTTATCAATATAAATACAATGATAAGGGTTGGGGTGATACTGTCATATTTGTGACACATGAAAAACATCATGCATAGTGCTAAATTTTTGTGCAAGAGGAAATCGGTATGCCACTGCCCGATTCTATCAAATACCTCAATCAATCCTACAAACCTAGGTTCCACCTTGACCTACCTCCATATCTTGCAGTTGCCCAACCTAGGTGGCAACCAAAGGAATACCCAATCACCCTCTATAAACTCTAGGGGTCATCTCCATCTATAATCATACTAATTATGTATACTCTGAGCTGTAGCCATATGTTTTAGAATCAATTGCACCAGCTCTGACGTCTCTTGCGCAAGAATCGATCCCAATAGCTTAGACTCACCCACATCTATCTAGAATAGTTATGATCTACAAGGATTACAATAAAGTGCATTATATGGTTCCATCTATATAATTTATTTATAACTGTTGTTATAAGAGAACTCCACTAAAGCCAATTATTTCTCCCAAAAACCACCAAATTCAAGCACACATGCCCGCAACATATCCTATAACACCAGTATGGTACTATATGACCTCCCATCTATTTGTGAGTGGAAATATGTACTCAAAAAAACCTATATTCTAAGTTACTTCTGTAAGGCCTTCCGGAAACGTGAAGTAATGTGCATTTTGTGATCTGAAACTATATTCCATGGCACTCCATGCAGACGAACTATCTCCAACATGTATAGTTTTCCCAAATATTATTCTATAATGGTTTCCCTTATAGGTAAGAAATATGATACCTTCATTATTTAATCAACAATGACCCAAATAACTTCATTCATCCTAATCAACATTGAATGACCTTCCACAAAATCCATAGTCACTTCTTCCCACATCCATTATGGAATAGGCAACGACTACAATAAACATCTAGGTCATTGATTCTCTACCTTCACCTACTGAAAGGTGAAGAATCTCATCACAAACCCGATTATTTCCTTTTTCAAGCATGACCACCAAAATTATCATCATAGGTCACGGTACATTTTTTTCACCCCAGGATGTACCACCCACTTTGAGGCATGAAATTATCACCCGAGTTCCTCTCACATACTCTTAGGAACAACAAACCAAGTTTCACATAGATGATATCATCCTCATCTATCAACTAGTATAATGGTGTCTCCGCACCTTCAAGGATTTCCCTCAATGATAAGAACTCTAAATCCTCATACATCCTTTCCCTGATCCATCTCAAGTGTGTAGACTCCAATGATATTGAAACTAGATTCATTTTCTCCTGACGCTCCTAAACCACCACATGCATTTCGACAAGAAACGTTATCATCTTCCAGTCTGCACTTGACTCATATACCAACTAAGTCTGACTTTTCCTACTCAAGGAATCAACCACATTATTCCCCTTTAAAGGTGTATATTCTAGTTAAAAATCCAAATATTGAATATACTTTACCTATCTTTGCTATAGAAGGTTCCATCCACACTATGAAAAGTTATACTTCAAGCTTTCGTGATCTGTAAAAACTGTAAACATTTCACCCAAGAGATAGTGTCACCAAAATATAAGAGAATAAATCACCACTACCAACTCGAGGTCATGTGTGGGATAATTTCTTTCATGTGTCCTCAACTGCTGATACCCATACACAATTACTTGATCTCCCTACATCAACACAACTCCAATTCTTATCCCAGAAGCATCACAATATATCGTGTACTCATCACCTGACTTAGGTATGATTGTGATTGGTGCTGATGTCAAGTACTTCTTTAATTACTAGAAAGAATTATTGAATGATTCTTTCCATTTAAACCTTTTCCATTTCTTTTTCAAACATGAAAACAGACCATCCAATTGGGAAAAGTCATGGATGAAGTTCTTGTAATATCCAACTGATCCCAAAAAGAATTTGATATCAAAAAAATTATTGGGATGGTCCCAAGAAACCACTTCATGCACCTTTTTTGGGTCCACTACCACATATTCTCTTGAGATGATGTTCCCCAAAAAGTGTACCTAGTCAATCCAAAATTGACACTTAAATAGCTTGTCATATAACCGATGATATCTCAGTGTACTCAGGATGATGTCAAGATATTGGGAATGATTGTCATGAGTCTTGAAGTAACCCAAGATGTAATACACTAACACCACCACAAAATGGTCCATGTATGGATGAAAGATCATGTTAATCAAGAACATAAACACTACTAGAGCATTTTCAACCCAAACAGCATCACAAAGAACTCATAAAGGCCAAACCTTCTCCTAAAAGTAGTCCATGGTTTATCAGAAGTCTGAACTCTCACCTGATGATACCTTGATCTCAAATCAATCATTGAGAACACAGAAGATCCCTTTATCTAGTCAAATAAATCATCAATATGTGGAAATATATATCAGTTCTTTACAGTTATTTTGTTCAGTTTCCTTTAATCGACACACAAATTTAAATTCATGTCATCATTCTTTGGAAACATCACATGTGATCCCCAATGAGATTTACTTGGAAGGATAAACCCTTTATACTCCAGCTCATCCAACTGAGTATTGAGTTCTTGAAGCTCAGTTAGTTCCATTCTATATGGTGGAATAGATATTGGCCCATCCCTTGGCATGAGATCAATAGTGAATTCCACATCCCTCTTAGGTGGAAACCTTGAGAAGTATTCAGGAAAACATATTTGAATTGTTCTAAAACTGGTGAAAGTACATATTACCTACCACTCCCTTCATTAAGAAAAAGACTAGAAATTTGGTCTATGAGCTTTCCCAGTTGCTGAGTAATTGGACCTCTTCAGTATGCCTGGATAACCCACTCTCCATGATGAACATACTAGTCACCCTTTTGAGACACAAAGGTTACTCTCATGCGATAAATATAGATGTTGTATTGGTATGTGACTAACCAGTACATACCTATAATTAGGTCGAATCCCTTCATATCACAGACATAAAGATCTGGAATAAAATTATACTCCCTAATATCTAGTGAAAATCCCTTACATAGAAAGATATCTATAGACTGTGTTCCAAATGGTGTATTGATATTCATTACTCTTCATTTGGACTCCACCTCTAAGATCAAACCATTAATAAGATTTGCAGATATAAAGGAATTAGAGGCACTGGTATCAAAAAAGGCACTGGATAAAGTAGAAGCTACTAGTAAAGTACCTCTCACTGTCGATGGCCTAGCCTCGCTCTCCACAAGTGTAGGCTAAACCACATGTGATTATCCTTCCCCACTGCCCTATGGAACCACCTGACTCCACTGAGTAGCACCACTTTGTTGATATAGGACCTCATACCCTGAAGCACCACATCCACTACATCTACCTCCTCTGCAATAGAACCATAGATACCAGACCTGTAATTTGTAAAAGACCCCCTTTCCACAATCTGACATTGCACAGATGCTCCATCAGCACTAGCATGTCGCTATTTCCAGCATAAATTCTGTAGGTGTCTCATCTTTCCGCAAAATTTAAACTCCACTAGTGGTCGAGAACAGAGTTTGCGGTAGTGTCCCAACTTACCACACTGGTGGGAAAGAACCTGAGTAATATCTTGAGAAACTGTTCCTCATAATTTTCCACATTTATTTCCACTAACCTGACTAAAGTTATCATAACAGCACATCCAACTCTCAAAAGGTGCACCTCATGACCATCCAGTGACAACTACATGTCTAGTACTGGAATCCTCTTTCAGGTTCCCATCTAAAATGAGAGCCCGATTCACCACTTCTGATAAATTATTTAGCCCAAATATATTCACATGGGACTTAATTTAACATTTAAGCATGTATTGAAATTGTTTTTCCGAAGTAGCCTCATATTATTCCAAATCTAGAGAAAAATGTTGTAAATCTATGAAACATTTATTATAATCCATTATGGAAATTCGTACCTAGATCTGATTCATAAACTCTAAATCCTTCTATTGTCTCAGTGTCTCTAGAACATATCATCAGTCTATCCAGATCATACCTAAATTTCCCACCAACTCTTTGTTGACCCACATAGTATATAAGTAGCCAATATTACCCTCCTATCATCCATAATCGTTAAATGTTAAATTATCATTTCTAAGGATTCAATTCAGAATGCATCTCCCTTAGGTCCACCCTCTCTTGGAAAAATTAGAGGGTGTTGCAGCTAAAAATCCCTTATCAAGTGAAACATGCTTTCCAGAACCCACCCTAGGTCTCTTTCCATGAATTTCATGAAACAAAAAATGTTCTCTCAGAACTTCTCCCCTTACTCCTCAGCTATAACTAAGGGTGCCTCAAGTTCCTTATCTGGATGTTTGTTATAAGCCATACCCCTCAGTCTCCCTCTCAACAAGCTTTGTGGAGTCATATTCTCTATAAATCCAAACACACGTCTTAGGCCTTGTAACACAACCTTATACCATTACATAAGTGTATAAAAAATCACCACATGTCTCAACATGTATTCCCCCCATTTCTCACCACACGGTCAACACCTAGGAGTTATCACTACCCTTAACCATGATACCCCTAGGTCTTGGTTAGCAAGGGTAAACACATTATCATTAATAATTCTCTCATTTAGACACCCAATTTTTCTCAATTTGCATAATTTGTCAATATTTTTCAATTCATGTTAGAACCCATTTTCATTTCAATCTCACAACAAGGAAAAAATTTTATATTCAACAAATTACACATAACCTATTTTCCCATGAGTGCCTTAAATGATGCACGTCACAATAACCCTGAGTGCCTAGAATGATGCATATAGACTCAAATCTCATGCCTCTTTAGGCCCAGAATCAATAATCAACAATTCTTAAAAAAAATTGTCACCTCACCCCACAAGTGAATCACCCAAGGTGAAATAATATCCAATTGTAACAACAAACAACAATCACAAAAATCCCAACCTAAGTACTCGGATTTTCCCCTATACATTGGTTTGCATCTCCCATGCATGAGCTCATCACCAAGACCAAAATATTCCCAACATATTTTATACCTTTCCCAAAACAATAATACAAAATAATAAGAAAAAAAAGAAAACCCCTCAGATACCACTTTTTAACCTCCCAACTCCGATGCCACTAAACAGTACCCTAATCTGGTTGGTCACATGCCCTCAAGAAGACCTCCCCATAAGCTAGAGGGTGACAACTAGTAGTGAGGGTCTGATAAATCAGTCATGGGGATACTAAACCCTATTTTATTAGATTAAAACACTAAAAGATGAAAAAAAACAACAAACAAGTGTAGAAGCACATAAATAACCAATACAATACCAAGTCACATAATAGTCAAAATAGGAGATACAATACTTAACTGAAAAGGGAAAGAATTCTATAATAATGCAATTACCAAGTGTCTACAATGAAACTGAAAATAAAGACACAATGAATCCCAATCTTGTCCCGAACCACATCTAGTTCCATCATCCATGATTCATTCCCAAACAAAAATCTATCTTAGGTCGTTACCCTTATCCTATCTTACAACAAAAAAGTCTTCTCAGGTGCCAATCAGGAGGCCCAAATAGGGTGTGAGTACAACTCAGTAGAACACCACCAACAATTTCTAAAATAAGTCCATACCAAATATAGCGTATCCAACTATATAAAATAAATAAATACAGTGCATAATTAAACAATTATCAAATTATCATTTATTCTTTACTTTTCACATTAAACTTGGGTTTGATCCATGTCTCTAATTCAAATCACAATTAATCATTATCATTATTTTGGTATGGAACTCCATGTCTAACACTCAACATCTCAATCGGTGTGGATCTCCATGTCTCACACCCCTCTTTATCAATCCGTGTAGATCTACATGTCTACCACTCGAACTCACAGGCACTTGTATCAACTATTGGGGTAAAACTCCATGTCTCACACCCCAACATATCAATTGGTCTAAAACTCCATGTCTAGAACCCAATTTTTAATAATTGTAATCATTTATTAATTCATTATAATTAACCACATCATTCCCTTAATAATTCAATGATTAGTTAAAAATATCAAATACCGTTAGTTAAACCAAACATTAAAAAAGTACACAACCCATTAATTAATTCATAAATTAATTAATCAATAAACAAAAATCTTATTCCATAATTAATTCTCAAAAATTAATTATCCAAACAAAATCTCAACATGTAATAATTAATCTCACAATTAATTAACATAATCAAATACATAAAATATAACAAATTCACCATTAATTATCTCACATAGTAAAACATCAACTCATAATTAATTCCACCTGATTAATTATCTCAAACCCAACCACATTATATATCTCAATTACAATATCCCAATCATAAAAAATTCCCCAAAATCAATAATCTATTTTGATATCCTATTATCCCCATAATTCAATCATCCATTTAATCACCAAGGCAACCACAAATAAATTCCACATTCCTAATTGCTTCAATTTAGGAAATAAATTATCAAGGGAAGCTGACAAATAAATAATCTCACATGCACATATCAAATCCAAAACTATGGGAGTTGGATTTAGATCACATAACTTGGTTTGTTGGTAGATTTGTTCCCATCATAAATCCCCAAAATCCGAGTGGAAAAATGACGTCGATCAAGATCCGGATATAAATACCTAAACCTAAAATTATGATCAAAGGCATAAAGATCTTGCAACTCTAGATCAAGATCTACAATCCTAGATCTAGATCTGAACACATATGATTGGATCTATGGAAACAGTGGATATCTTCCATGAATAGATCAAAGATAAATAGAGGAAATAATAGAAGAAACAATGTGATGAAATCCAATTACTGGGAAGAGAGCGGATCTTCAATCTTGGATTTAGATCTAAAACAACGGTGTTCAAATTGCCTTGAAATCCCTCCAGAATGATTTGAGATTGAATTGAATTATTCATGATTGAGATTAGGTCAATGTAGAGGGGTTTTAGGGGTTTGGGTGATTAAAAAAATAATTTTCATATAATAAAAACCCAAGCACACAGTTTCCTAGGCAGGGGATCATTGTTAAGGTAAACTGTGCACCAACCTTGCAGACCACTCTATTCAGGTTGCACAATTTCTCTTTACGATATAATCAATTTATAAATTCATTCTCTAACTCTGAGGACCCTCACTTCCTAGGGTCACCAAGTTACCAAGGTTTAGGAACACAATTTTCTAAACCATGTGCAAACCATAGAAAACCCTCTATTTATTAATATTTCTTAAAAACTCATCCAAACACACCCTATGACACAACTCCAAAAAAAGGTACTTAAAAGAAATACCTCAAAACATGCCTAATATGACTCCGTAAATGGTCGGGATCTTACAGTTATTTTTTGTACGATCTATGCTTAAATTTGGGTATTCCTGTTGAATTTTGGATATTAAAAAAGTTTTTAATCATATAAAGGATTATTATTTTTAGGGAGCTATTTTATCTAGTACTAACCATTTTGTTTTTTTTAATTCCAAAATATATGAGTATTATATATATATATACATATAAATATATATATATATATATATTGAATTTTGTGATATGTAGAAGTAGATTCTAGTGCTTTAAGCATGAAAAATTCGTACTCAATATTTGGAGAAAAAAATGATTTTGTGGTGGAAATTGATTAAATAATGAAAATATAAATTTCAATTAATTATTTTTCCTTATGATTTTATGATATATGATAAATAAATATTTAAAATCTAGGAAAAGTATATTGAAACAAAAAAATTAATTTGTTTACTTTTCTAACTGAGAAATCAATAGCCTTTTATCCAATCACAAATTTACAATTTTGTGATGGAAAAATTCCACATGATCATGTTCTATATCAATATATATCAATATTTGGGAGTTATTTTTCTCTAACATTTACATGTTTTCCAATATGGAATCTTAGTATGCGTTATATTATGCAAGCTTCATACTTCAATTTCTCTCTTATCAAGTGGCAGTTTTACTAATTTTTTAATAATGTTGAATTTCAATGAAGGTATTATGAAAGGTCAAACCCTAGTTTCTGATACCAAGATCAAAATTAAGATGATTAAAATTTTAGAGGGTGGAGAATGTAACATCTCAATATTTTAAAATAAAAAACTATGTTTGATAGCGTATATGATATGAAACATCGAGCTTTAATGAACAATAAAATCTTATTATTTAAATATGACTATTATAACATAACCATTAAATTAGCATGAATAAATAATATTAACCAAATTATGAAATATATAATTACCCCAATCTTTAATTATGTATGAATTAATTTTTTTAAAATAATTAAGAGATTTTTAGTAAAGTCATTTTATTCTTCAAAAATATGTTTTCTTAAAAAATGTTTTTTCTACTATTTATGAGTTAATATAATAATTTATAGAAGATCTAGAAAAATTATTTTAAAAACTTAATCTCATTTTTTATTTCATCTTCCTATAATTATCTTTATTTTTTTTAGAATTTTAAGAAAATATTGATTTTTCAAGGAATTGTGAAAAAATAAACTTTATTTTTGAAAGCTATATATTATTTTAAGGTATTTACATAACCAAATTATGTTTTGTATTAGTTTTAAATATTAATTAGTTAATTTTTATTTAATATTATAGAATTATTTTTCTAAATGGATTTTATACATGAATATATTATAAAAATATTTATATTTAAAAATGAAATTTTTACGAAAAACTATTTTTCGTTTCATTTTTCTAGTTCAATTTTTAATTAAATTATATTAATTTTTTGTTTTTAATTATGAAAAATGGATTCCATATTTGGAATCAGCGGGTGAAAATTTAAGAGAAAGTTTTTTTTATTTTTTTTTCAATATGAATAGTATCCTTGGTAATTTTTATTGCCATGACAAATGGTAAATAATGTAATTATCTGTTAAATTAATATGATATGGTTCTATAAAGTGACACTTACACTTGAATTTTTTTATTAGATGAGTAATTTTAGTCCATATTCATTCAAGGTTCAAATATAGGGTCTTTTCAATTTTTAAATGATTATGATATTTATAATATTTTATTTAAAGAAAAGTCAAAGATGTCACACTGATATTTTTAATAACTACTAAAATTGTATGGGGTTATCATGAAGATATGGTTGACGATAAATATTCTTTCTAAATATAAGGTATTTACCGTCATCATTATTTTTTAAATTTTTAGTTAATAAATAATTACCTTAAAAGCTTGCACAATTCTGTTGAAATAATTATTTTATTAATGGATAAATAAAATAAATGATATTAAAAATTTTAAAATAAATAAAATTTGAGATAATTAATGTAATGAAATAATTTTATAGATTACCTTGATGTGTTAGGGATGTAATAAAATATTTGATTCAAATTATAAGAGTTATCTTGATATTATTAAAGCCAAAGTAATGAATATTTTATAATAAATAATATTTTATTAAATGGTATAAAATCCCTGAAAATATAAAATTTATAAAATCAATTAAGAATAGGTTGAAAATATAATTTTATTGTAACTATATTAACCTTTAACGAGTAAAAATATATATTGTCATGGTAAGAGTTAAATGAGTTAAATAAGGGTTAAAAACAAAATATAAGGGTAATAATTTAGTTCAAACTTCTATAATTTATATTATATTATTAATTTATACGTTTGTATCTATTTATTATTAAATATTTATTTATATTTATTAATTATTTTGAGATATTCCAGGAGTCCCTCCCCTCTCTTATAAAAGGTCTCATCTTCTTCTAATTTATTTATACTTAAAAACCATTTTTTTCATCCACAACCTACCAAAATTACTTTCTAGAATCATTTACATAACTCTAGAGGTATAATTTTATTCATAACACCACCCTCAGTGGTCTTAAGGTCTTAATCCAATGATATTGTCTGAAGAAGATGTATCAATTTTAATGATAAATTTTTGTTTTTTTTATTCTTCCACATCTCTCAAACCTTATAAAATAATTATAAAATAATATATACATATTAATAAATATAATAATATGTCATTATATAAATTTCATGAGCCTTATATGTCTCCTCTTCCATCAAATGAGATATAAAATCATCATTAGTGTGTACGGCGGACTATCATCTTGCGAACCGTTGTCATTTGTTTTCCATTGTTTCCCCTCAAGGAATTATATACTTATGGATTTAAAGTAAATATATTATATTTATAAAATACTTATACTTATGGAGTTATTATATCACATATACCTTCTTAAATTCCATTCCATTAGGGATATGATAACATCGCTTGTGTGTACGGAGGACTACCACCTCACGAAGCGAAGCGATTCAATTTTCATTAATTCTTTACATAACATGTAATAAGGATAATTTTTAGAAATATATATGATGTAAATAAAATTTTTATTATATTCATGATATATTTATCATAATAAATAGAAAATATTTCATTTATGTTCCTAGATTTCCATGCATAGAGAAATGATAACGTCATTCATGCGTATGTGTGGACAACCACCTTCAGGAAGTGATGCAATTCATTTTTCATCACTAAATCACTTAGATGAAATATATAATTATATTTAAATAAGTAATATGATATATATATATGATATTATTATCATTATTTAAATATTAAATAATATTTACCTTTTTATAGTGATTTTTGAAAAATGGAAACGTTACTCATGCGTACATGTGACCTACCATCTCCATGATTGAAACATAGTTATTTTTTCTAACCATATTTAATGGATGGAGGTAGATGTATAATTTAAATATAAAACTGATAATTATTTAATTAATATTATTCTGGAGATGACTTAATACTGATATCTTTGACCATATTCAACTAACCAAATTTATTTTAGACATAAGTACCAAATATCATCAAAATAAACAATGTGAATTTAAATGAATAAGTAATTAACATAGTAGTAAGTGATATAAAATGAATAATGAACTTGAAAAATGTTCTTAATAAATTAAATAATTAACTTATGTTTATTATTTAGTAAGATAAATAACATACTAGACAATTTGGAATTATGGTAAGGGACTCTATCTAAAAAAACCTCATTTTAAATGTTTTAAAGATTTATACTATGCATCTTTTTCTATCACATACATATTTTTAAATTGATTTTTATGAATGTATTGATATGGAAATGAAATTTTTAAAAAGGTATTTTTCTAATTTCACTCAAATGTTTTAAAAATGAATCTTTTTAAGGTTTATATAAGTGAATTTCATTTTAAAACCCTCTTTTAAAGTTCCACTTTTAAATCTTTTCTACAAATGTCAAAACAAATGTTTTTTAACTTATAAGGAGATAATGGATTTTCACACCTTCATGTTGATTTAATGATTTAATTTTTTTTATAAGTTTTTATAGTTATTTTCAAAGAATTTTTTTCATTAATATGTGCATTGATTTTAGATTTTAAACGTGATTTTTATAAAAAAGGGTATTTTGATTTCCCAATGTGTTCTTCATAGAGGATTAAAATATTTCTCAAGGGTTTTACTCATGGTATAGTATTTTTACATTTTTATGATGTGTTAATCCCATTATATCTCAATATAGGATGGGTTGGTCCCCATTATACCCCAAATTATAGCTCATGATATGATGGGTGTGCCACATTATAGCTCTCTAATGTATTGAGTACTCTAATGATGGAAGTTGACCATATTGATTATTCCATTTGTAATTATGATATTGAAAATGATATCTCAACATAATTAATGTTTATATATCAAATGTTTATATATTATATTTATGAAATGATTTTCATTTTGTAATTATAAGATCACATAGATCTACTTACCATCTAAGCCTTTGGGAAATAACAACGTTGTTCGTGCGTATGTGTGGACTACCACCTCCACAAAGAGTTGTGAGTCATTTTTCATTTATATTTTACATATAAGGTAATGAGAGATAATTTAATGAATATATATGATATATATGATATAATAATGTTCCCAGAAATTTAAATTAATATTTAAATATCTTTCATTTCATCCGTCAAGAAATGAAAACAACATTCAGGCGTACAAATGAACAACCATCTCCCTGAATGGTGTAATTCATTTTTCTATATCTAACTTTTATGGATGAATCTAAATTTGTTTACAATGAATATATATAATATTTATATAATGATTATTATTATTTAGGTGATTAATCCAAGATAAATTTACAAGGATCGAAACTGCTAAATTGAAATAGTCTTGATAAATGATACAATTAACATCTGGAAATGATGATTTTAATAAGGAATTATTGATAAAAGGGGGTGTTAAAATGTTATAAAGGGATAAAATATGACACTATAAGTATGAAAATGAATATGGTATAGAATTATAATAAATTTTATCTTATTATATAGATGGTTAAATTGATATTGGAGAAAGGAAAACGTGAAGAAACAGTTTTATTTCATAGTATCATTAATATTTGAGATTATTTACGTTTAAGTCTCTACTGAGGAATATTTATCTTTTATATCTATGTATCACATTTTATTTAATTTTTTTACTATTTTTATAATGAAATTTTAACGTCAATTTTTACCTTATTTTACATTATAAAAAATATTTTTAAAGGAATACTCTTAACATTTTACAAATAATGTACTTTTTAACCCTTTTAAAATAATGTGAAATGAAATTTTATTTTAACTTATATGCCATGAAAGACCATTTAATTTTATTAGAGAAATATTTTATTTAAATATTAGTTTACATGTTTACATGGTTATTTTCAGAAATAAATTTTTTCCTTCATAATTTCATAGTTTTTAAAATAAGTGATTTCAAAATGGAAAATGTATTTTCTATAATAAATGTTTCAAGTGATATTTCAAAATAATTTTCCATCTACAATGAAATAATTTGATGTTACTTAAGATTTACTGAGGATATTATACAATTATACCATATTTATTATTTCTCTAGATTTTTTATGAATGTGAAGACACAATGTTTTTGAAATCCATTTATTTTCCATGAGTTATGCAATGATGAAATCTCTATTAAACCAATTTATTTTTATAGGTTATGAAATGATACATTTTTTATGATATTATGTCACAAATAATTATTATTTATATTATATCATGGGTGGTAACTTTATCAGCATCCAATGCATTGGGTAATATCTAATGTTCTATGAGCTCAAAGGGTACATGAGAGGTTATTCTAGGAACCAAAGATGGTACATGGGAAGTTATCCTATGCCTGAAGTAGGTATATGAGTTCTTATACCAAGCCTAATATGTTCTAAATTTCATGGTATGTAGACTTTTCATAAGGCTTTCTATGCTTATGTTTATTCCAAAATATATTTCTTATTCCAATGTTATGATCTTATTGATCATATTTTTTTATTCCGTTATGATTTATGTGTAATAAAATTCCAATATTTATGCTATGACTCAAGTTTATGATCTATAATATGTAGGTTGTGGTTTCCAAATGTTATTATCATACCCTTATTCTCATGTTATTCTTATGTGATTACAAATACTGCCCTTTTTTACCCTTACTGAGCATTTGACCTCACCCTTTTTATTTTTTCCCCATGTTATGAAGAATGGTTTTATGCATTACAAGTCCTAAAAGGGTGATAGATATGAAGAACATAGTGTAAGGAGATCTAATTCACCTATAAATCAGTTTTTTATGTTTCCATGGTTCGAAATTCACTAAACCTAAATGATTTTGGAATGGATTGTCATGTTATTTAATTAATATTCTTCTGTAAAGATATAATATCAATGTATGAAAATTATGGGTCAATATAGTTGGTATCATAGCAAGTTTTAGTTAACATTTAGAAACTAGGATGAGAATACTTTAGTAAGAACCCTATGGATATGTCTAAGTATAGGATAAAATCAAAAAAATTTGTTAATTACCATGAATGTAATAGGTTAAAACTATGTTTTTATTAAATAATGTGTCACAATTTAGATATCCTATAAACAATTTTTTGTGAATATGTGATTTCACATTATGAGTTGTGTTCATCACACTATGAATTTAGATGTCTATTCAATGGATGGAACCTGAAGGAATCATTTTAATGATGAATGTGATGGAAAATGAAATGATTTTCCACCCAAGCAACCAAATGTTATTAGAGATAGAACTAAAAAGTTTATTTCTATGATTACACAACTTTCTCAAGATATGGATCACGATGAGATTCTAAATGAGAAAGGGAGGGGACAACATTCTATTAATTCCTTCATGAGGAAACATCCAACTTCTTTTAGTGGGTTTGTTAATACAAAAGTTTTAGAGAAAAGTATTAATAATAGTGATAAGATATTTTATATTCTCCAATGGTCAGATCAAGAAAAAGTTATTTTGGTTATTTATCGTTTGTAAGGTAAAGTTGTTCAATGGTGGAATATTATCAAGAATATGAGAGAAGAGTATACAATTGTGTCTATAGAGTGGGATGTGTTTAATAAATTATTTATCAATAAAAATTTTCCTTATATTCTATATATGAAAATAGATAAGGAATTACTTGAGCTAAAATAGAAGTATGATGAATCCTTTGGTACCTATGAGTAAAATTTTACAAGACTTATGAGGTACACTTCTAGTATTATCATACAAACAAATATTAAGATATATAGATTCTTTAATGGATTAAAACCAATTATTAAAAGGTTTTTATACATCAGGTACTTTAATAGATATGGTGAAATCATGTAATGTGCAATCAAGGTGAAAATATAGATTAGATTTATCCATCAATATCATGTTTTTGATAAGAAAAGAAATATCGAATTCAAAGGAAACTCTAAAAACCATAGAGAGAAGAAGACAAGATTTCACTTATTCTCAAAGTGTAAAAGGAAATATATGGTAAATTGTCTTAATGGGACTAAAAAATGTTTTATGTTTGGAAATTAAGAACATTGAGTAACTAAATTCCCAAGTGATTGGAAGAAGTTATCGAAAGATGTGAATAAAGGGAAATCTACACAGAATGCCCCTCCCACAATCAATTGTTTCAAATGACAGGAGTATGGTAATTATGCTAATCAATGCTAAAAATCAATGATTAATGGAGATTTTAATCATTAATAACCACTTAATCCTAGTGATAAAGGGAAATATCATATTATCATTATTTCTAATGAAGGGTGTGATAACGATGTGGTGAAATGTATACTTATCATCCACTCTAGAACTCCTAATTTCTTATTTGATTATGGAACTACCCAGTATTTTAATTTTAAGGAAATTTATAAGGGTATCATGGTATCAAATCAACTATTATATGTTTAATTAGTAGTAAAAACATCTAATGGTATGACGATCATATCCAAGGTCTATGATTCTTCATTGGCTGAAGTTTATGGGAATGTGGTTCCAAAAAATATTTTTATACTACCTCTGGTTGGGCTTAATATTATTCCATGAAAGGATTGGATATCTCTATATAAATACCACATAAATTTCCAAGGAAGGGAAGTCACATATGATATTACAAAACAACCTTTGATCATCTATCAGTGTGATGATAAATATGTACTTCTGATAGAAATCACATCTATTTTTTGGATCTTGATTTTTATTCAAAAAGAAAATTTATCTCAGATGGTTGGAGAGAAACTCAACATTAAAGATATTCCTATTGTGTATGATCATTTTGATGTCTTTTAGAAATAATTTCCTAATATTCATGATGTTTAGTTTTGTATAGAACTCATACCTTGTGTTACACATACTTCTAATACTCAATATAGAATGGCCTTCGATTGAGTTACAAGAATCAAAGAAGTAACTATAGGAGAATATTGCAAATATATTAATTCATCCAAGTGAATCACCTTTGGGGAACCTATTATATTTTTTAAGAATAAATATGGGTCAATGAGGCTCTATATTGATTATCGAGAACATAACAAGATCACTATTCAGAACAATTTTCCTCTACCCAGAATTGATGAGTTATTTGATCAACTCTATAAATATCAATACTTTATCTAAGATTGATCTTTGTTTGGGATATCATCCATTGAGGGTTAGGAAAGTTGATATAACAAATATATAATTCCATAAAAGGTATGTACATTATGAATTTATAGTTATTCCATTTGGCCTTATTAACATCCCCACTATCTTCATGGATTTAATGAGTAAAACCTTTAGATATTATCTTGATCTGTTTTTAGTTGTATTTATAGACAATATTATTATATATTTAATTATCAAGTAAGATTATTAATATAAATTTAAAATTGATCTAAAAACCCTATATAATGATAATATTTATGATAAATTTACCATGTGTGAATTTTGGATTTCAAAAGTTTCATTATTGGGTCACATAATTTTATGTGTGGGTATATAAGTAGAACCTTAAAAGACAAGGGTTATTGAATATTTACCCAGTACAACAACTATGAATGATATCCATAGTCTTCTTTGTTTGGATGCATATTATTGGATCCTTTGGGATAAATTCTCACAGTTATCAAAACCACACACCATGTTAACTCTGAAGTGAATTAAGTTCCTTTGGATTGAATAATTTCAAGAATATTTTAGGGAACTGGATAAAAAGATAGTTAACAAACTTTTTATTACTCTTTTCTATAGTAGAGAAGGGTTTGTAATATATATTGATTAATTAAAGAATAAATTATGATGTTTAATCATGAATAATGATATGGTTATAAATTATGCCTCATAAAAATTTAAGGTTCGTGAGAAAAATTACCCAACTCATGATTTAGAGTTAGGTGCAGTAATTTTTACATTAAAGATATGGAGAAATTATTTCTATTTATAAATTTGTGACATATATACTGATCATAATTTTTTAAATAATATCTTCAAAAATAAATATTTGAATATAATACAGATAATGTGGATTGTGATGATTAAATATTATAAATGATAAATACATTAACATGCCAGGGAAGAAAACAAGGTGGAAGATGTTCTAAGTCGAAAGTATTATGAAAGCTTATCTATGATGAGGATCACAAAAGATCCAATATTTATAGATTTGAAAATGATTAATCTTTAAATATTTATGTAAGGTAAGAAATATTATCTTTATAAAATGAGTGTTAAACCATTTATCCAAGAAAAGATTAAAAAGGCATATATGGAAGATGTAATGATGAAAAATAAGGTGGGAAATATTCCTAAATTAAACCTTGATTGTGATGAACTAATAAGTTTTTGGAATATTGTATTTTTACCTTAAGTACTATATTTTAAGAAGGACATGGTAGATGAATCTTATATTTCTTCATTCTAAATTCATTCAAGATTTATGAAGATGTATAGAGATTTGAAAGAGTATTTCTGGTGGTATGGCATGAATATGGATATTGTAAAATATTTATCTCAGTTCTTGGTATGTTAGGAAGTTAAGGATGAGGTAAAAAAGTATAAATTGATGTTATAACCATTAACCACACCTGAAATTAAATGGGAAAATATCACCATGGATTTTTTTGTTGGCCTCCCCAAAATTTATAAAGTTCATAATGCTATCAGGGTTAGAGTCGATCTCCTTACAAATTCAACACACTTCATTGATACTAGAGAAGATTTGTTTCTAGATCATCTTTATAATATATAAATTAAGGAAGTTTATAGGTTTCATGTAGTATCATATTCTATTATATTTGATTAATATTCTAGATTTATCTCAATGTTCTAGAAACAATTCTCTCAAGATCTATATATAGTGTTAAGTTTCATCACATCTTATCATCCTTAGATAGATGGTCTATCTTAGAGAACCATTCAAACCCTATAGGATATTTTGAGATATTAATTATGGATTAATATGGTCATTGGGATAGAAAAATGCATTTTGTGGTATTTTCATACAATAATAGATTTCACGCTAGTATTTAGAAGGCTTCTTATGAATCCCTTTATAATAATAAGTTCATAACTCCAACATGTTGGAATGAAGTTGGAGAAAGAAATATATTAAAACTAGGTCTAGCTAAGGAAATGGAAAATAAGTTTATAAACACTAAACATTAAATAAGAGGATCTTAGACTAGACAAAAAAGTTATGCTGAAAATATATAGAAAGATATAGAGTTTGAAGTTGGGTATAAGGTATTCCTATAAATATCTCCCTAGAAGAGGGTGATGAGATTTGGAAAGAAGGGAAAGATAATACCTAGGTATTCCAGCCCTTTTTAAATTCTATATGGAATTGGGACAATAGATTATTGATTGTAACTTCCACAAAATATCTATAAGGTTTATGATATGTTCCATACATCTCTTCTTAGAAAGTACATGCCTAATCTATTGTATTTACTAAACTCAGAGGTCATATTGTAATGAACCAGGTATTTATAGGATAATACATTTTTATATATATTAATATTTATGAATAATATTTTAATTTTATGTTAAGGGGGATGCTTTGTTTGATATCGTACTCAACATGCAATAATGGGTTTCTCCGAAATCTTATGTTGCACACACCTTTGAGTTATACTGAAAAATTACAAAATATTATTATAATTATTTCAAATGGTAGTTAACACCAAGATGTTATATTATAGGTAATGAACAAAACAAACTACAATATTATTACACATTTTTGCTAAATGTTTTCACATTTATCCAACAAATTTTAGAGGCTTAAAATGAGAATGAATCCAACATTAAACATAAAATACTTTAATATTTTTAAAAGGTTGTTTTACCACCTCTTAATGGGGAACCCTTATAAATGTAGTTAATTATCACTTTTATATGTTATATATGACAAAATAAACTTATTCTATAGAATTGGGACATCACAATTTACTTTGGTTAGATTTTTGGAATTTTTCTGATAATGTTCATTTTTTAATGAATAGTGACAAATACTGCATTTTAATTCAGAATTAATTTTTCATATAATTTATTTATATAGTTATATTTTATATTTAATTGGTTTTAATGTTTAATTTTATTATGATTTTATCATTTAGTCCAATGTTGTTTATTTGAAATAATTTTCTATTGAAATTGGAAGTAAACGTATGTAAATCTTTTGATAGTTATTATTTCTTAAAAACCTGCTTTCTCATTTTGACAATGGGAAATAATTTTAAATTAATTTATTCTAATTATGTGTTTTGAATTTGTAAAAATAGATTCCATATATTGAATCATAATGTCCAAATTGTGTAAATATGTGCCTTTTATTTTTCTAAATTATGAATAGTATCTTCAGTAATTATTTTATTTACCATGGTTAAAGGGTAAATATAGTAAATAAGTGTAAAAATAATATTATAATAATATAAAACTACTCTATCACATTTAATAATTTTATTAGAAAATATATGTCTAAACATGTGCTGCCTTGGTTTGATTTTTGGGATCCCATGGAGCCAGTTAGGTGTGATAATAACATGTTATAAAAATTAATTTAAAGTAAAGAGAAATATAACGTAAACATGAAAGTTTTAATATTTTTTATATGGGGTTATATAATTTATCTCTTCAAATATAATTATTCATTAGAAAGCTAATAATATTTCCTATATCATGGTATTTTATTTACAATTTTTATAAATTTATAGATAAAATTAATTACGACGCAATGATGATGCAATGATTGATTCATTAATAAAGGATTAAAATAAATGATATTATGAATATTAAAATAAATATTATTTGACATTATTAAAGTTATACATGAATTATTTAGGTAAATATGACATGTTGGGATTGATAAAATGTTTTTTTCGAAGGAATCATGTCACAAACCAACCTGGGTTGACCCTGAACTGGTCATCCGTGCCAGTCCACGGTAAGACCTAAATGGCGTTCCTGATCCCCAAAAGTTGTAAAATAGTGCCAAACATTAAAAATTAACTATTGGGAATGATTTGTCCCAAGAACAAAATAAAAATAGATAAATAATGACTTGTGATAAAATAAAAACTAGCAGCCTAAAGAAAACCAAAATTCTCACTTCCATGTGACCTCTTGGCCACCACCTCCAACTACTAACAACTTTCCTCAACCACGGGAAGGCAAAGATGGAATACAAACCAAGAATGAAACCTATAACTAAAATAATATGATAGGTGTGTGCATTAGAATTCTCATTAGGGTTTCTATGATAAACCATAGAATCAAACAACTCCTTTCCCGAAATAATACATTTACAAAAGATTAAAATACAATTATTAAAGTAAGGTTTTCACATTTTAAAATAAGAAATACGTTTTTCTAATTTAAAAAGAAAACCCCACACATGCTACCTACCATTTCCAAAAACATTTGTTATTTTATAATCAAAACCCAAAACAAATGAAATCAATTATGGGGTAAGTTAAAATAGGTATACAATGCAGTTGGAAATAAACTAGTACAACATAAAGTAAAAAAGTAATGGAAATAATTAATCATGGGTGATCCTAAACATCCCTAGAAGAGCCCTGAACATACTTGGTTTGGAACAACCTGATGGCGTATGGTGAATCTCATAAGTCTATAACTTACTGGCCACCCTTGTGGAAAAAGAAACCAATAGCACTCCCCATCTAGCCTCTATACATACCAGTGGGTACCAACCCGTTTAATCCGGGATGATAATAAACCTTCACTTGGTCAACTAAAAGATGCCCAAGAACCCATGGTGGTTATAAAAATAGTACTATGTAAGAAGGAGGCCCTCACATGTGTGACTCACCTTACCATGTCGTCACTGCACTTGCCTACCCCAAACACATATTCTTCATATACACTCAACCATAAAGGGTTATCCTAGACAAGAGCTCCCCCATATACACATTCAACCATTTCACATTAAACCAAATGCCAACTGGACCGTCATGTTACATCAATAACAAAAACTTTTTCTAAAAACATTTAAAACACCAACCAGGCACACACAACTTCCAAACACAAACCATTCTAAAAATTAACTCAACATGACCAATGAGTTGGAAGATCCAAATGGGCCTTTAAGTCCCAAACACCCATTCAAACATTCCCCAGTTACTAAACATGCCTTTACTACTTTTCAACCCACACCAAAATGTGTTTCAAACCAAATGTCCGGACCTTAAAGAACCCATTAAAAACCATGTTTTCCAAAACACTTGAAGCAACACTCTATAAAACCTCATTTAGAACCCTCTTTTGAAACCACATAAGGGACCAAATTTATTTGAAAACTAAAATCTATTTAAGAAACTAAGGATTATAAATAAATATCATTTTACAAGTGCCATCTTCATTTGAGGATACTTCTATGTGTGAACCTAGTGCACTCTTGGATGTGCTGACATCCAATGGAACACTAAAATCCAAAGATAACATTTGAAAACCATTTTCATAAAAAACACAAATTATCTAAAAACTATGTTCTACCATCCACCTCATTTAGAAAACATAACACAACCCCAACGCCACCATAGAACTCTTCTTAAAATATTTTCATATGACCACTAAGCCATAAAATGACTGAATCAAACAAAAACCAAAATTATTTCAAAACATGATTTGCAATCAATTACACATTTCATTAAATCATTTAAACAATTAAAAAAACACTTATAAGCAGCACAATAAGTATTTCCACCAAATAAACACTCAAAATCCTATTTTGAATTCAAAATCACCCCATGAACATTCCCAAATAAGTTTCTATACCCCCACACAATTCATGAAATGCCACCAAATGGCTCAACCAGTTTATTAAAAAATTTCAATGTGAAAGTACCATACAAATCACCAAATTTCTATCATTTAAATGCTAAACTAAAATTTTATCAACAACATTAAATGTACCAACCCACAAACATGATTTAAAAACCGTTTCTAATAAATTTCCCCAACAAGAATACACTATCCAAAAACTAGTTGCAAGCATAATTAATGTGCAAAACTCATTAAAAGAAAAATTAATTGAAAGGAAGCAAGTATTAATGGAATGCTTCATAAAGGAAAAACATGTGAATTCACCTACCCAAACACATTAGAATGTGATGAAACTTCACAAAAGTTATAATCACACATTGTGTATTATCCATGCACCCTAAACAACGAGAAAAAACACACGACACAAAACCCGCGGTATTATGATTTATCCCAATTAAATAAAAACAGCAATGATGAAATGAAAGAAAAAATAAATAAATAAATAAATATGTTGCAGTAGGGGGTTGGGAAAGCGTGAAAAGGGGTGGTCGATTTCTGGATGGTGTGAGTCACAATAGAGAGCAGGGGGTTGGGGTGTGTCACTGGCCAGAGCCATGAAGAGCAGGGGGTCGAGTGTTGGATATACGAGGCTGGGAGTGGACCCGGGTGAGGCCAGGACTGTAGGGTGAGGCTGAGAGAGTGAGGGTGAGGTCAACGCTGGGGGTCAAGGGCGGCAGTCAGTATCCAGCCATAGGGCTGGTGAGGGAGGGGAGATAGGGGACTAGGGGTCTTGGTGCAGTGCCGTGAATAGTGAGGTAGTGCGGTGAGGGGAAGGGGAAAGTAGGGAAGGGGCATTTTTGCGTGAGAGGGTAAGGGGGGGGGGGGTGCAGCGATTAGTCTTAGCGTTACCTTTTATCATATTACCTTATAATATTAATAATAAAACCAATAATAATAATAATAATAATAATACCAAAAATAATAATAATAATAATAATAACAACAATAAAAATAAAAATAAATAATAATAATAATAATAATAATAAAATAAAAATAAAAATGATAATAAGAATAATTAAATTATAACGATGAAATTTAAACTAATATTAATTGTTATTTATTCATAACGATATCATTAATTTCTTTAATGATAATAATAATAAATTAATTCCAAAAACAACCTTAACAACAACAATAATAATAACACTGAAAATAATAATAATTATAATCATAATTTTTATTCATTTGATTTTAAATATTAAAAACATTAATAATCTTATTAATAATAAATAAAAAATTAATTACGGCACTCTTTTTGTTATTATAAACACAAAATATACGTTCAATTATTAATCATAACAATATCAATAACAATTTTTGATATTAATAACAATAATAACAAAAAATATTTATTAATAACAATATTATTATTTATACAACCACATTATTATTATTATTCTGATTTAAACATTTAACTCATTTTATTTGTAATTTTTTTTTATTTTAAACATTAGACTTTTGAGCGGGCACCCGATCTGACAGCACAGCTACCGCCCACCATGTGGTGACCGCGCACAGGTCCAAAACCCACTAAAATTATTAAACGTCAAAAATTTTAGACCCATGCTCAACCCACACCATGAAGAGGTTAACCAAATACATGAAATAATAAAATAAAAATAAGTTAAAAAGTGGGGGTGTGATAATTCCCCCCATCATAAACACTTTCATCCCCCTGAAAGTCACCCAGTTGAAAAATTGACAAAATAAGAATCCATGCCCGAATGAAACCAATAGAAACCACAACACAAGGGAAAGAGAGAACATGAGAGGGTTCTCTGCACCAAAATAACTCAACTAGTGTGGAAATTTAACACCCAAACATACCACCTTGGGAAGAGGAGCTGATGTGAGAACTCCCAACCGATCCAAACTAACTTATATAACATGATCGAACAACACCTCCACTGAAACTTGGAACTCTCAACCCAAACAAAAAACCCCCAACACTAGAGGGAGACCTTTGAGTAGAACTAAACCCAAGAAGTGAACCCGATCATAACTAAAAATATCAATGCTTCCACAAGCACCTAAATCTCCAAACAAACACAGCTAAACTGAGATCAACCCATACAAGGGCCAAAAACACTTTTAAGAAAAACACATGATTCAGAAAAACACATCCACACAAACAAGACTGCTTGGATTATAATTGAATGGGTCCATCATAACTTCACGACAAACAATGAACTTACAACAACATAAAAACTTTAATAGTAGAAAAAAATAACAGAAATACTTTAAATGTTCCACTGCCAACACGGAATGCAAAACCCAGACCAAGGCTTCATACCCCCAGAAACTCCAGACTATGAACGAGCTTCACCCCAAGACATGTGGCTGGAGTTCTGATGGATGAATCATCTCCTTCATCACAATTAGGCACTAGAATCCTCCAGTCACAACATATTATTTAGGCGACCCTTCCTACAAAACTTCTCTAGATGACCCAGACATCCGCAATGATGGCACGTCTTTAGAGATTTGTGACATGATGGCTTCATGTTCCCTAAACATCCACACTGATGGCACACCATTGAATGGTCCAATGAATAGAAATCCATAACCACTGCGAGGGACTCTTTGAAACATTTCCCTCTCACACACCATGCTCTTCAGATGGGGAACCTACATGAGCAACTAGATACACTAGATTTCTGACCATATGCACTCCAGAAACCAACTCAGCTAAGAAAACTTCATCCAACAGCTTCTAGAAAAGTTGGTCTTTAGAAGGAAGGACCAGCTCTTGGATCTATTGACGAAGACCCCCAATGAAGAGAGAAGTCTTCAACAAATAATATGATTCTAACTCAGGAGAAAAGGACACAAATTCCTTGAAATGGTCAACATAATTCTTCACAATCTGTTGGACTTGTTGAATACATAAGAGCTGTTACCTTTTCTTCATATTCACCTATTTAGGTATAAAACCTCAGACAAAGAAGGATTTAAAGACATCCCATGTCATACAATCTTGCATTGATGGAGGGGTGAACAAATCCCATTTTCTAGTGTTGCACATTCAAACAGACCCAACACGACACAGACTCTATCAACTTCGGAAGTTCCCAATACCCTGAAGATTCGCTCGACCTCTTTAAGCCACTCTTCTACCTCTAATGGACCCCGATCACCGTAAAGGATATGAAATGTTTGAGAAGTATTAAAAAATAGGAATGTCTTATCAGACACTCTAGGGACCTTTCAGGGCAACATTTTTTGAACAACATATAAAACACAAAGATGAAACTGATATCAAATCAAATTATAATTAAGAGTAACATCCTGAGCCAAAATGACCAACTCAAAAACCAAACAAATACAAAGGCAACCCAAAATTACCATTTCATAATCCCCATTTCATTTTATATTTCAAAAATTCCTTATTTTAAGGACACTTTCAAAATACCAAACCCACTTTTCAAAGAAAATTAAATTTCCAAAATCATTTTCCCTTCTAAAATAACTTTATGAAAACAAGTTCAAGCCTTTAATTCCAAGTACACTCCCAAGAAATCTAATTAACCATTGCACATGTCTTTATCCTCTTTCAACCATATACACCAACACTCACTTCCCAAACATCCCATCACAGGTGCAATTGTTCATAAATAGTACCTGAGGTTACACCCAAAACTTTTCACTACCGATTCCAAGAAAACTCTAATTTTTTAGACCAATATCTTTCGTTATTAAAGCCCATTTCACGAATTTAAACCCATTTAAAGGAAGTAATTCACATTTCAAAAAACGTTTTCCATTTCCAAAATTGCACTTACACCAACCAAAACCAAGATGACACTCAACTGGAATCAAACAAATGGATTGAGGGACTAGTAGTCATACTTAACCTAGAGACATGGTTGTGGGCCATGCCCCAAGTAAGCGTCCACATCTAGGAGGAACTTAAAACCTGTACTCAGGATCCACATGGGTCAATAATCCATGAGAAATAATGATGTAACATCAGATTTCCTCTGTTGTCATCCTTCAATCTAAAACAAACCAAAACGAGAAAATGACTCAATTATGGAACTACCCCAGATATCTCGATGTTCAAAATGAGTGAGGGTTCATGACGCCCTTTCTGTACCTACCTCCCGAGTCTCGATAGTCATATTCTCTATCTACAAGACACACTAAATAACAAGGGAATTATCTGATACCATTTTGGCATGAACCAACCCAGGTCAACCCTAAACTAATCACTCGAGCTAGTCTATGGCATGGCCCAATGGGCGTTCCCAATCCCTAAAGGTTGGAAACTAGTGCCAGACTTCAAAAATTTACCATTGGGAATGATTTATCCCATGAAAAGAAAAGATAAACTGATAAATGGAGATTGGTGATAAAATAAAAAACTAGTAGTAGAAATAAAACAAAACAACTCACATCCATGCAACTCTTGGCCACCTCCAACCACTAAAAACTTTCCTCAACCATGGGCAGATGAAGCCGGAATTTGAACCAAGAAACGAACTTACAATTGAAAGAATAAATAGGTGTGAGCATTAAAATACTCAACAGGGTTTGCAAGATAAACCATATAATCCAACGTATCCTTTCCCAAAACAATCCATTTACTCAAGTTTTATTTACAAATATAAAATTAAGGTTTTCAAATTTTAAAATAAGTAATATGTTTTTTTTTCATTAAAAATGAAAACCCCATTCATGATACCTACCATTTCCAAAACCATTTGTCATTTTATAAACAAAACCCAAAACAAATGATATCAATGATGGGGTAAGGTGAAATTGGTAAACGGTACAGCTAGTAGTAAACTAGTAAAATAGAAAGTAAACAAGAAATGGAAAAAATTAAACATGGGTGATCCTAAACATCCATAGATGACCCATGGACTTACTCAGTTTGGAACCACCTGTCGGTGTATGGTGAAGATCCTAAGTCTACAACCAACTGGCCTCCCTCACGGAATAATAATCCAATGGCACGCCCTATCTGGCCACTAAACCTACCAGGGGGTACAAACCCATCTAATCAGGGCTGATAAGAAACAATCACTCGATCAACTAAAAGACACCCGTGAACCCATGGTGGTTATAAAAATAGTACTGTGTATATAGGAGGCCCTCACACACGTGACTCACCTAACCATGTTGTCACCGCACTTGCCTGCCCCAATCACGAATGATTTCTATAAATTCACCCATAAATGGTTACCCTAGATAGGATCACCCACCTATAAACATTCAATCATTTCACATTAATTAAAGTGTCAATTGGGCCATCACATAACATCCATATCGAAACCAATTTCTAAAAACATTTAAAACTATGACCAGGAACACATGATTTCCAACCAAAAACCATTCATAAATTTAACAAAACTTCACCCATGAGTTGGAAGATCCATATGATTCTTTAAGTCCGAAAACACATTTTAACACTCCCCAGTTACCAAATATGCCTTTACTCTTTTTCAACCCACACCACAACATGTTTCAAACCAAATGGCCAGACCTTATAGAACCCATTAAAAACCATGTTTTCCAAAACACTTGAAGAAATACTCTATAAAACATCATTTAAAACCCTCTTTAGAAACCACACAATGGGAAAAACTATATTTGAAAACTAAAATACATTTATGAAACTGATTTTTATAGAGAAATATCATTTTACAAGTTCCATATTCATTTGAGGACAATTTCATGTGTGCACCTAGTGCACTCATGGACATGTCGACAACTAATGTAACACTAAAATCCAAGGAGAACATTTGAAAACCACTTTCAAAAAACCCACCAATTATCTTAAAACCAAGTTCTACAATGAACCTTATTTTAAAAACATAAAACAACCCCAACGCCACAACAAAACTCTTTTTAAAACATTTCCATATGACCACCAATCCATAAAATTACCCAATCAAACAAAAAAAAATTATTTCAAAACATGATTTTCAATCACTTACACATTTTAATAATCCGTTTAAACAATTAATAACACTTCTAAGTAGCACAATAAGGATTTACACCAAATACACACTCAAAAACTTTTTTGAATTCAAACACACACCAATTCCATTAAAAAATAAGTTTCACAACTCTTACAAAAATCATGAAATGCTACCAAATGGCTCAACAAATTTACTAAAAATTTTCAAAGTGAATGTACCATAAAAATAACCAGATTTCTATATTTTAAATGATAAAATAAAATTTGATCAACAACATTAAATGTATCAACCCAAAAATATAATTTAGAAACTAGTTTTAACAAATTTCACTGATATGAATACCCTATCCAAAAACAAGTCATAAGTATAATTACAGTGTGAAACAAATTAAAAGAAAATTTAATTAAAAGAAAGCATGTATTAATGGAATGATTTAGAAAGAAAAAAATGTGAATTGGCCTACCTAATACACTTGTGAATGTGATGAAAATTTAAGAAAGGTAGAACCACTCCTCGTTGACTAACCACACACCATAAACAATGAGAAAAACATGCGACATGCAACCCACGATATTAGGATTTATCCAAATTAAATAAAAATGATAAAGATGAAATGGAAGGAAAAACAAATAAATAAATAAATATAGCTGATTAAGGGGTTTGGATGGTGAAATAATGAGAGGTTGGTTGCTGACCAGAGCAGGTTCTCCATTGTTAGTCACAAGAGAGAGTAGGGGGTTCGGGTGCGTCGCTGGATGGAGAAAAGTGGTGCAGGGGGTTAGGTGTTGGCTGGGTCAGGCTAGGAGCAGACCAGGGCGAGGCTGAGAGCATTGGGAAAGGATGTGAGCACGTGGGTGAGGTCGACATTGGGGGTCTAGGTCAACGGTTGGGAGCCATCCGAAGTTATTGTGAGTGATGGAAGCTAGGGGCAAGGGGTTTGGTTGCAGCACTACGAACGGTGAGGGAGTATTGCGAGGGGAAGGGGCAAGCTGGGAGGGGGGCGTCGTTGCGCGAGAGGGTAAGGGGGTGTGAGGATTAGGCTTAGGGTTCCTTTTTTTCATTTTATCATATAATAATAATAATAAACTAATAATAATAATAATAATACAAAAAATGATACAAATAAAAATAAAAAAAAATAAAAAAATAAAAACAATAAAATTAATAATAATAAATATAATAATAATAATAATAATAATAATAATAAATTTTAATGATGATATTTAAACTAATATTAATAGTTATATATTCATAACAATGTCATTAATTTCCTTAATGATAATAATAATAAATTGATTTCAAAAACAACTATAACAACAACAACAATAATATTACCGAAAATAATAAAATTTATAATCATAATTTTTATTCATTAGATTTTAAATATTAACTACATTAATAATATTTTTAATAATTAATAAAATATTAATTACTACACTCTTTTTTTTATTAAAAACAAAAAATATAATTTTCATTATAAATCATAACAATATCAATAACAATTTTGATATTAATAACAATAAAAACAGTAACACTTTCATAATAACAATATTATTATTTACACAATAACATTATTATTATTATTATGATTTAAAAATTTTATTCATTTTATTTGACTAAATCATTTTTTTAATTTTAGTCTTTTGAGTGGGAACCTGGGCCGACCGTGTGGCTAAATCCCACCATGCGGTGACCACACACAGGTCCGAAACCCACTAAAATTATTAAACGTCAAATTTTTTTGACCCGTGCTCAACCTAAACCTCTATGAGGTTAACCGAAGCCTTGAAATAAAGAAATAAAAAAATAAAAAAGTTGGTGTGTGAAAAATCAGGTTTTTATGAATTTGTCAAAAAGTCATGTATGAATAGTGTCTAAAATTGACATAATTCATTACTTAATATATAAAATAGTTTATTTAATGATATTAAATTCCTAAAAATTGATGATTCAACCAGATTGTTAAGATAAGTCCAAATATTTCATAAATGAATTTTTTGGTTGGTTTTACATGATATGGTAAGTACATTAACCCCAAATGTGTAAATAAAATGATATCATGATAAGATTAAAAATTCTAAAATAAGGGTTAAAAAAAAAGATAAAGATAAAATAAAATTCAAAACCTATTTAAAAATTATTGGATGATGGGTATTCAAACCAAAATCATCATATATTTTAATTAATGAGTGTTGGACCATTTTTAATAAAAATTGAATTTATAATAAATTAAATTTTTAAGACAATCCTAATGTGGCCCTCCTCCCTCTTATAAAACGTCACCACCTCTAACAACTTACTCACACTTCTCAAGCCCCATAGATCATCAAAATTATTCTCAAATAATCTTAAAACATCCCTAATTTTCTCCTATAATCCTTAACATGGGCATAAGATAATTTAAGAAAGTATTTTGGCTCAAATCAAAATAAGTTACCTGATTTAGAGGTAACATCCTCCCTCAAGTTCATTTCCTTTATCTTCATTCTCCACTACTTATGATATTTATATTATTTTATTACATAAAAAAACTAGTATCCTAAATATACTAGGTTGTTTTTATGATAATTATTTGAACTAAACATACACACAACTTCATCTAATAGATACAAACATACAGGTTCTATGTATGGTGAACTACTACCTCAAGAAACGTTGATTATTCAATTTTCCCAAAGCACCTATCATGGTGGCCATTATGATGGAACTGTATTTATATATATGATATATATTATATTTATTTTTTCTCATTTATTCTGTAATTTTTATTTATAATATACCTTTATGCTTTCCATGATGTGAAAATATGATAATTTCATTTGAAAAAGTGTGGACTACCGTCCCTCAAAGTGATATGACTCATTCATTCAATACATGAAACATATAAAGGATGATTTAATTAAACCTACGATACATACATGATACAAATATAAAATTTTTATTATAATATTTATTTATATCATTGGATTATTATCCTTTTAATATGAAAAACAAATTAAAGTAGCATTCATGGGTATGTACGACCTACCGTCTTCATGAATAGTGCATTTCATTTTTTATCTAAAAATATTATAGATATTATAAGTACATATATATTGTATATATATTTAAATCAGGAATAATATTCTATAGCTGATGTAATTTTGACCATATGGACAATTTACGTCAAAATGGTTCATTTTTGACTCAAGTATCGAATGTCGACAAACCGACCGATATGAACTTAAATAATTATGTATTTTTAATAACATGATGATAAGTAATTTAAAACGAATAATAAAATAGAAAAAGTTTCTGAATTAAGTATAAATTAACTAATTTTTATTATTTAGGAATATAAAAAATGAACAAGAAAAGTCAGACTTAAGGTAAGTGAACTTCTTAACCCAATTTCTACTCTTTGGGTTAATCTTCTAATTCTTGATTATATCGTGCACTGATTATATGAGAAATAAATTTTGATATCCTATCTTTAATTTACACTTTATTTAGGTTTATTTATATAGAATACACATAATTTATCTATTTTATTTACTAAATGATCTTTGTATGATAATTTATAAACTCAATTTACACTCATTCAGTTTTACGCATACTTCATTGATAATATGAAGCCAAGATTATGTGTAGAATCCCTGTTTATTTATTTATGTTGTAATTTACACTTCCCTTTGTGTGGATATAATATTTTTACATAGAATCACCCCATTAAAAATTCTTATGTCATTTATATGTACTTTGTAAGGGAAATCTTAACTCAATGTCCATTCATTGAGTTAAATATCCATGTCATTGGTTTTGTTTTTCCAAGAATATTTTTGAATGAACTCTGATTATTTTAAAATTAATATCCACTTATATTTGGTGTGTTTATATTTTTCCCACATTATTATGTCATTGATTTATCCTCAATCTAATTATACGATCTTTGTAAGGTATTTCATCGTAATCTCCTTTCACTGAGGCATATCTTGATATTATTGACCTTTATTATCCTATAAGGTGTATATAAAACCTTTTTGAAACATTATATCATGAATTAGTATATTTTCATGATATTTAATTTTTTTTAATTTTATTACCTAATTATTTTTATTCAAGTTTTTCTTAAGTGGCAATGGACACTTTTAACTAAAACATCATTTTAAATGATTTAATGATTTATTATTATAAAACATTCTACTTCATGACCATGTTTTCAAAATGGGTTTTATGATTTTTTTAATATGGAAATGGATGTTATAAAATATAAAATTATTTACAAAGTTTTAATGTGGTATGAGACACTTTTATTCAAAAGTCTTTTTTATTAAATGTTTAAAATGGTTTTTGGAATGGATTGAATATTTCAATATCTTGAAATGATTTCTTGTGATTATAAATGAAATGTTATGATTCTAATGTTGAAAATTTAAAAATTTTATGTGTTATGATTATATAATGGTAATTAGACATTTGAAGGGTGGTTACGTGATAAACCAATGACAGGTGGTCATGTGATAAACCAAAGACGGGTGGTTACATGATAAACCAAAGATGGGTGGTTATGTGATAAACCAAGGACTGGTGGTTACGTTATAAACTCCAATACATTGGGTATGGAAGTCGACCATATAACTATTCCATTTAGTGATATGTGTGGATGTTGACTGAATGGTTATTCCATTTTTGTATGTTTATGTCCCAAGTTACCATTATATGCTATATGTTGCAATATATGGGCTTTATGGTAATATTTTGGTTACAAAAAGGGTAAGAAATGAGATTATATTTAGTGAAGTATATTTACTACTTATTAATGGTGAAAATTATTACTTTATGACAAATTATTCGTGGTTTTCATGTTTTGACTAGACTAACAATTTCCCTTCTTTGTGTATCCATTACTGAGATTTTTATGGTCATCCCAAGTTTTGAAATGTTTTTCCCAAGACATAAAGAATAATAGAGTCAATAGGATCAAGGAAAAGTCATGTTGTTTAAAACATGAAAGGAAACATGTTTATTTTTAAAGAGTTTTTTTGTTTTATGAAAAAATAGATAGTGGATTGAAGTGTCTACTTATAATATTCAAGTTTTTATGTATATGTTATGAACTAATTTTCTAAATCTATAAACCTAAAAAGATCTTCAATGTGAATTAAAGTAAAATTATTGAATTATATCAAGATTAAGTAATTTTTAAGGGTGAGGCCTTATACATACCACTTGAATAAGATGTTTATTATAAAGAACAACCAGTCGAAATCATTGATCATAGGGATAAAGTACTATGAAACAAGACTACTCACCTAGTGAAAGTTATCTCGAGAAATATAAAATTTTATGTAGCTACATGGAAACCCAAGGATGTAATGAAACAAAGATGTGCTCATCTTTTTATAATAGTGATTAATTTTGAGGAAGAAATTCATTTTAAGAACAATATAATGTAACACCATGATTTTTTTGAAATATTTATCTTTATAAAATATTATTTTTAGATAGATTGCGTTATATAAAACAATGAGTTTAGATGAACTATGTAAAATTATTAAAATATTATGCGTTCATTATCACTTAGCCACTATAATGTTGGGTATTAATAGTAATAACAAAATTATAAAAAAGTAATGTTTTTTAAAAATATTTTCATGCATGAAATGTATTTTTATTAATAAATTAAATAAATCATTATTGGTGGATTATTTTAATTAAAAATATATATTATTTACTTTATCAAAATTTTTAAACATTGAACAAATATTTTTAGGCATAGGATAAGAATAAATCCATTTTAAGCTTAAAAATGTATTATTTCCTTATAAAAAGAAGTTGTTGTCCCATTTTTCATACATACTGTAAAATTAATTTATTGAAATTATAATTTTTGAATTACATAAAATGAATTAAATATTTATAATCATGAGGTTAAAATTTGATAATTTGGTCCCTTGTTTTTTGGTCAATATGAATAGTAATCGTGTTAAAATTTATCACCTTGGTAAATGATAAATCAGGTTAGTGTGGATTAAAAATAAGTGATAAAGCCATAATTTTTCATCCTAATTTTTATTTGAGGAAGTAAATTATTTCTTGAAAACCTTAGGTTAATAAATTAGTTATTTAATGGAAACTTATCAGAGAAAATGGCATATATATTATTTTAATTAAAGAATGTGCCAAAATGTCAACCTCTTTGTTTTTAATATATCTTATGTGTCCACATATGGGGAAAAGTAAGTCTTAAACTAATATAAAATTTTATTTTGAGGTTAATAAAATTATTTTCATGAATAAAATTTATTTTTATTTTTATAAATTATATAAGTACTTTAATTTATTTTTTCACACCGATGTTGTATTTGTACATTTAATAAAGAATATAATAAATTATTTTAAAAATATTAAAAGTTACATAATTTGTATGAATTAATGTGATTTTTTATAGATATATATGAAATATTAGGGAATATTTAAAGTATTATATATTAATTACCCAATTTTATGGATGTAGTTAAAGTTAAATTAATTGAATAGTGTCAAAATAGACAATAATGATATTTTATCAAATTAATATTTTATTATTTTATTTAAAAATAATAAATATATTGAAAAAATAGAATGTGGATATGATATGGAATATAATTTCATAAATTTTCCATATATGGTACAATTTTTTAATTAAAACTAAAAATTATAACCCTTTAATATCGAAGAAGTTTTTATGATGGTTAAAATTAAAATTGGTCAATTGACCGTTAATAAAAATGATAATCTCTAAAATGAAACTAAAACGTTTTTAAATTATATTGATTGATATTATTACTACCTAGGATTATATTATAATTTAATCCATGGACATTTTGAGGCATATGGATTGAGAATGAATTTATTATAATATAATATTTTGAGAAATTCTAAAAGTGCCCCTAACCTCAATTATAAAAGGAAGCCTCCTCTCTCACTTATTAAAACAACATTGATTCTTCTAGCATAACAGAACTATGAAAAGTTACCTTATAAACTTTTCTATACAAATTATAAAGGTTATGGTCTTCATAAAAGTCCAACCCTAGTGCCCTTTAGAGGAGATATAAAGGAGTTGTTTTTGAGAAGAGGTAATCGCCTTACCTAATCACTTTCTTTGATACTATTATTTCCCTCATATAAATCTTTGATATTTATCATAAAATAATTAATTCAGTATCCTAAATATTTTTTAATTTTATTATGATTTTTATAAACCATTACACACCCATTTCCCCATCGAACAACAAGTTAAAGTGTCGCCGGTGCGTACATATGACTAACCATCTCCACGTAGCGATACAATTCATTTTTCATTACCATATTTTATGGATGGGTATTATGATGAATTTAATGTTTATAAATGATATTTATTAAATAATTATAAATTATTTAATTATAATACCACATCTACCCACTTCTAATCATATCTTTTGGGAAAAAATAACATTGTTCGTGCACAAGTGTGGACTACCACCTCCATGAATTGATGTAATTCATTTTTCATTTATAATTCACTTTAATAGTATTTATATGGAATTTTTTTAATAATATATATATATATATATATATATATTATAATAATTAATCTATAAAGGTGAATTAATATTTACCTACTTTTTGTTCCATCCGTCGAAAAATGAAATCAACTTTCATGCGTACGTATGACCTACCATCTTCATGAATAGTGTAATTAATATTTCTATATATAACATTTATTAAGGAATATAGAAATTTATTTAATGAATATATATGAAATTTATATAATTATTAATTTTTGGAGGGTATAGATCCAAGAAAAATGTACAAGGAACATAACTACTAAAATTAAAAACTCTTGATAAATGAAACAGTTAATACCTAGAAATGATGTTTTCAATAAGGAATTATTGATAAAATAGGGTTTTAAAATGTTATAAAGGGATAATATATGATATTATAATTAAAAACATGATTATTTTCAATAATTATAAAAAACTTAAATCTATTATACAAGAGGTTAAAGTTCTTTTGAATCAAATCAAACTTGTGTTAGAGGTTTTATTTTACAATATCATCAATATTAGGGATTTTTTTTGTTTGAGTATATTATATGTAATATTTCTATTCCATATCCATGATTTCTAAAACCTATTTTTAAAAAATTATTTTACTATTCTACTGTTATTTTTAAAGTTATTTTTACCCATTTTTTACGTTATAAAAAAGGGTTTGAGGGAAATCTTTTTTTTCATTTTTTGAATAAGGTAATATTTAAAATATTTACAATGGTGTTAAAGTAATAGTTTTAATATTATATGGAATGAATGAATTTCTTACTCTTATGAATAATATTTCCTTTTAATATTCCTTTACAAGTTTACTAGATTATTTTCAAAAAAATATTCCCCTTCATAATTTCATAGTTTTTTAAATAAGTGATTCAAAAATGGAAAGGATATTTTTCTAAAAGAAACATTCCAAGTGATATTTAAAAATCATTTTCTAATTAAGATAGAATAATTTTATGTTACTTATGATTTGATTGGGAGACGATCCAATAATAGCATATTTATTATTTCTTTGGATGATATATAAATATGATAACAAAATGTTTCTAAAACCCATTTACTTTCTATGAGATATGGTACGATTACATGTTTATGAAACCCATTTCTTTTCATGTGTTCTGATATGATGAATGTTTGATGATATTTTTTTACACATATGAATGATTTTCTTTATGTGATGGGTGGTAGAAATATCACACTATAATGAATTGGTTAATGATTAATGTTTAGTGATCTAAAATGGTACATAAGATTTTAACCTAATCCTTAAAGAGGGTACATAAAAGGTTATCCCAAGATCGAAGCAGGAACACGGGTGGTTAGCCTAAGACTAACATGTTATGAATGTCTTAGTGAGTCGATTTAACATAATTTTTTCTATCAATATGTGTATTCTACAATTCATGTATTATTATAATGTTATGATCCCATGGATCTTGTTATTTAATTCCTTTATGATTAATGTCTTATAAAATACCAAGATTTATTATATAACTCAAGTTTATGATATATGATATGTAGGTTATGGTTTTCTAATGTTATGCTCATACACAAATTCTCATTTTATTATTATGTCACTATTTATATCTCACTTGTTCACACTAACTGGTCATTTGATCTCATCCTTTATCATGTTTTTCCCCAATTTGTGAATAAATGTTTTATGTATGATAAGTTTAAGAAGGGTTCAAGATATGATGTAATTTGTGGGATAAAATGTAGTTCACCTATAAACCATTTTTATATGTCCAAGTTTATAATGTCACTAGAAATAAAAGATTGTGGAATGAATTGTTAGGTTATGTAATGAATATTCATCTATTAATATGTAATATATATGTAAGAAAATTCTGGGTCACTATTATATTGATATATAAAATCCAAGCTTTACATTTTAGAAAATTTCAGTAATGTTTTATTGAAATCTCTATTTCATCAGTTTTTTTAAAAACAATTACATGGTTTAATTAGTTTTTTGTATTATGTTAATTTCATTTATATATAATACTAATAATAATAATAATAATAATAATAATAATAATAATTTTAATATTAATATAATAAATAACATTGATAATTTTATCCTAAATATAAAACTTATGCTTAAAAATACCATTTTTAAACCAAGTTTTTATGAATTACTTGCACTAATATTTAAAATAATCACTATTAATTATAGATATTTTATTTCATAAATTTTATTTCATATTTATAATAATTATTTTTAAATTATCTAATATGGATCATTTTTTATTCATTAAAAAATTTACATATGCAAAAATTAGTTACGTTGGTAAAAAAATGGTAAGTAAATATTTAATTGTAGATGAATTAAAAACATGTTTTGAAAAGTGAGTATCAGGATTTATACCACAATATATTATTTTACACATTTTATTCACATTCTATGTGAAATATAAGTTCTCCTCTCTTTAATTATATAACGAACTACCACCCATCCACATCTCTATAATTAAAAATAACACATGGCTCAACCAATAGTATAATAAATTATCACATAAGCCCTATAATCATACACTATACTATTTTATATATCTAGAAAGAAAAATATAATGTTCCTTAAGGTGGTTACCAAAGGATAACATCCCAAGAAAGAGGGAATATTTTCCACAAAAACTTCTAAATTATTTTGTACTTATACAACCCCAAACCAATTATATAAATGAGATTATGATAAAAATAGTATTTTAATATTATAGTATTTTTTATACTAATGTCAAATAAATTTTATAGCTTCCTCCAAAACCATTGAGAAAAAATGAAAATGGCGTCATGCGTGTTGGCACACTACCACATCCTAGAACGAACTGTTCAACTTTCGATCATTTAATTTAATGTACTGTTAAAATTTTAATTTAATACAGTAATATGGTATTTATAACATCTTAATGGTCATTAAATAATAATATATAATATTTTATACCTTTCTTCTACTATTAAAAAATTAGACGGTTGTCTGTATGTACTTGTGAACTACCACCTCCATGTGATGATGCTCCACTTTTGTTTTCCACAATGAATAATATGGGTGGTATAAATATGTATTTAATATATAAAAATGGTATTTAATAAACCATTAACATTCTGGAAAGATAATATTATTGATTGTATAAGTAATATCAATAATAAAAATTTATAGAAAATTTTATCACAAAAAGGATTCATCAAAGAACCTTTTCTAATTTGAGTCAATTCATGGAAAAAATATTTACTTATATAAATTATGTTATAATATAATAATAAATGAAATAATAATATTAAATTATGGATATTATGAAATAAGTTTATAACACTTTGATGTTGGTAAATATACCATGAATATTTCCATGAAATTTACTGAATACCTTCAAGTTACCGACATAAGCAGAAACAATGTCATAAATTGGAGATAAAAGATGATTAATAGACCTTATAAATAGAAATTTATATTTATATTATTCTTATTAATTGTTTTAATAAATTTTATTTTATTATTCATGATGGTTTGTTTAAGTGTAGTGAACTTTTAGACACGAGTTAAGGGTTTCCATCTCAATCACCCTTCATTGAGGCATTCTTTGATATTACGAAGCAATATTAATTTGTAGGGAGTAACTACCACACATTGATTTTTTATTGTCCAAAATTATTATTTAACAAGGTAAATCCACCTCAATTAGTTCTCTTCCTTACCATGGGATATGATTGTTGTCTTCAAAAAAATTTAAGGGTCTTTAATGACTAAATTTTCTTTCTTGAGTTATAATGTCTCTCATAGAGTATCAACTTTAATTTCATATGGTATACCCAATATATATATTTGGATATCAATTTTGATGAAAATATATTTTTAGTTATAATATTTCTCTAAAATTTAACTATTCTAAGAATAATTTCTATCATCTTAAACCAATGTTTCCCCTCTTTGTCTGTAATTTTCATTCCCAACAATATCCTCCTTTTAATTAAAAAAATTATTATTTTATAACTCATGATAACTTCATACATACCTTACAATATCTTAAAAGTAATGTTTTAGTTTTCTTATGATGTATTATTTCATAAAATATGTGTTAAGGCAAAAAATGGATCTTCTATACCTCTTTTGTGACTTGCCAATTATGCATTATCTTTATTTTTCACACTTTTTGAAATATTATTCTTATGAAATTATTCTATTTTTTATATATATCCCTTATATATATACCTAGTCAAATATTATTTAAATTATTATGGTCATACATGTATTTAGTTCTCTATGAAATTCTCACTTTTAAGTAAACCCGATTTAAGGGGACTTTCATATATCTTATCTCATGTAAATCATCACCCCATAAATTTTTTTTAATGCATGAATAACTTATAAAAAATATAATTGTTTTATTGATAATTATATTGTTTCAATTTTTGTTTTATGGTAAACTATAAGGTATTAAGATCTTTAAAAACATCCTTTACTTTGTTCATAAATCTTCACCCAAGTGGTAATTTTTTTATTCTTTCATATTGAAGATATTTCACATTAAATATATATATAAGAACTCAATGACAAAGTGATATTTTAAATCTTCAAATATGAACATGATAATGATTTAATTTCTTCTTATATTGGGATTTTTTTTATGATTGAGCCTTTAGTTATTCCCTAAATCATAATTATTGAATCAACATCTTTATCATGGGTTTGACCATGGTTATAATTTACATATGGTTTATTTTCTTCATATATAATGAATATATATTATTTTAATTTAGGATTAGTGTGGGAATAGAATTATATATACCTATAATTTATTTTATAAAGCTTTATGTCTCATGAGATGTTATGTAAGGGATTTGGGAGTAATCCAAATCCACCACGGAACTTTGTCCAATTTATGATGGTGGTCTTGGGAGTTACCCTTGACTCATGATTATGATATCATGTTTTATCTGGTTGTAACATATTTATGATCTTATGATATAATATTCTTGTAACACCCCGAGCTTCCACGATACACATCTCTTTCAATAATGCAATAGCTTGCGTTGTACGCAAGTTTGAGAATCTAACACACCGCGACCAATAAAAATAGACATTATGAATAGTAATACCCACCTTTTGAAATTATATATATTTTATATTTTAAAATGGATTTCATTTTTGGATTCGGAATATCGAAATTATCTTAAGTTGAATTTTTGTTATTTTTCTAAGAACTTCCAATTTTTTATGAATAGTGAAAAATACTTAAAACCAAATTTTTTAATCAAAATAATTTATAGTGATAAATTATATTATTGAGTGGTTTTAAAGTATAATTATAATATATTTTTACCATTTTATCTAATGGTGTTCATGAGAATTAATTTCACTTTGAAACTGGACCTAAATAATTGTCAATCTTTTGATATATATTGTTTCATAAAAACACGGTATTTGTTGTGACAGCGGGAATTAATTTTAAAATTAATTAATGAAACTTATATGTTTCGAATTTTGTAAAATATAAATCATTTTTGAATTCGAAATATCAATTATATCTTAGGGTGAAATTTTGGCATTGTTTTGAAAAACCTCAATTTTTTATGAATAGTGAAACCACTAAGTGATAGTTAAAAAACTGATTGTTTATTTAAATGAAACATTACCACTTCTGTGATTTGATTTTCAAAAATCCGACATACATGATTGTCATTAATAAGTAAAATGTGGTTCAATGGGATTAAAATAATTTTTTGGTGAATAGTAACTTTTAAGTTTTATTAATCACGATTAAAGGTAATAAGTGAAATTTAAGGTAAAAATGATATTATAATAATATGAAAATACCCTTAAACTTTTCCTAACCTTATTGGATGAGTCATGGCCGACCAATAAAATACATGGGTCAACTTGGGGACCCCATGGAGCCACTTGGGTAAGAAAATGACATTAATAACTTTTTATTTAAAGTAAAAATAAAATTGTCACAAACATGTGTTGTTTTACTAAAAAAATTATTACATGGGGTTATATAAGTTAACTTTTTTCCTATAAATATTCATTGGAAAGATAAAAATATTTCCTACATCATGGTATTTTTTTTATAATTTTTAAACATTAAATAAATTAAATAATTTATAACACCGTGATGATGCAACGATTACCTCATTAATTAACGATTTAAATAAAATGAAAAGATAATGTAAAATCTAAGACTTAAACTTGTCAAAAACCTTTTTGATGAGTATATTTAGAACCCTTATCACCTTATACTTGAAATATATAATTTTGGGACCGCTAAAATCCGATAATCATTTCATAATAATGTTTTATTTCATGCCTTTCCAAGAGTGCCCCTCCTCTCCTCTTATAAAAGGCCCCCACCTCTACCTCCTTACTCACACCATGAAAGCAATTTGGCTCGGACAAAATCAACCCAAATACTCTCTCAAAATTCCTCCCTTAATCCTAGAAGCCTTACCTTAGGCATAAATCTCTTCAAGAAACCATTTTGGTTCAAACCGAGGTGAGTTACCCGATTGAAAGGTAATGTCTTCTCTTACGTTGTTTGTTTTATTTTTCTTCTCCAACCCCCTAAACTATTTTTATTCTTTTCTTTTGTAACAACACCAGTATCCTCAATATAATTGTATGTTTTTATGAGAAGTATTTTATTTACACTTACAGACACCTTCGCCTAATGGATAAAGAACATACTGTTTCTGTGGGTGGCGAATTACTGCCTCACGAAACGATGATTGTTCAATATTATTTTAACACCTCTCATGGTGGCCATTATTTTGAAAATATTTTTATACATGATATATATTATGTTTTTTTTCCTTATGATTCTGTATTTTTCATTTATGTCATAACTTTACGATTTCCATTATGGGTAAACACGATAATTTCATTTTAGGAAGTGCGGACTACCGCCCCCTCAAAGTGATTTGAATCGTTAATGTCATATGTGGGATGTATAAAGGATGGAGTAAATGGTATTATATATGATATTATACTGAATTATAATACACCTTTATATCATTATGATTTCATTCCATTAAATACGAAATAGAAATGAAAGTAGCGTTAATGCGTACGTACAGCTTACCGTCTCCATGAACGGTGCATTTCATTTCTTACCTCTAAATGTTACGTAATATTATGAATGAATGTATATACTGGATATATATGATATATATGATATCTAAATAATTAATATAATTCTAGATATAATGGATACTTTACCACATGAACAACTTGTAATTATAAGAAGTTTATTTTTGACTCAAGTACCAAAGATCGACAAAACGACTGTTATTAACATAAATAATTACATAATGTTCATAACATGGTAATAAGTGATATAAAATGAATAATAAACTTGAAAAAGGTTATTAAGAAATTATAAATTAACTTTATTTTATTATTCAGGAGGTTAAATAACGATCGAGTCAAGTCAGACACGAGGTAAGGGAACTTCTTAACCCAATTTCTGTTCTTTGGGTTAATCTCCTACTTTCAAATTATGTCATGATATTATTATGTCCCATATTTTATTTGTACATTATTTATGTGTACTTATGGTGAATAAACAATATAGGTCTATTTTATTTAAAAAATTATCTTTGTAAGGACTTCGTCACAATCTCCTTTTATAGAGGCATATTTAATTTTATACAAAACTTTCTTTTATACGGTGTATAAACCCATTTGACTTTTATGTTTATTCAAAAGGAATCTATTTTATACGAATCATTTTACTAAACGACAAAAAAAATGTTTTTCTTGTCGTACGTATGTGGCGACAACGACTTCTCCGCCACCGTGACCATTATTTGTGTTTCGGCTTCCTCTACAAGCAATAACTTTTTTTAAATGAAAAATAAATACCAAGTTTTAATTTCCTTCTATTTTGGTATTGAAAATGGTTTTGATAATGTTTTTAACAATGTGTTGTATTGATATCTTGTGATTGAAATGTAGAAATGTTATGTTTCCTTTATTCATGTTTTATGTGATATGATTATGTTATGGTTTATGATGTGTTTAAAAATATTCATATGAGGAATGTGTTGGACTTAATAAGTGACGGGTAGAGCCCGCTATAGTTCCTCGATGCATCGGTAGGTCTCATGAGACAAACAATTGTCTTAGAATGAGGCCTTGAAAAAATATTATTTGTAGTCTTGGAATGAGGCCTTGGCTACATGGTTATGATAGTCTGGAATTATTCATTCCATCATTGTGAAATTGGTTATTGATATTGCATGTTATTATTCGACCAGTAGAATATCCATGTGAATAAGTAAATGGCATTATCTCATTTTAGTTTTGCTATATTATGTTGAATTTCAAGTTTAAAAGGCTTTTGTTTTAGTTATACATTGCCAGAAATTTTTATGTTTATTTATGAAAGCATCCGCTATATTGTTATCCTTACTGAGCATCTGAGCTCACCCCTTTCAATGTTTTAATTTTTCCAGGATGTGAAGAAGTATTTTATGAATGAGCTGCAGGGATAGTTGGAAGGGGATATGAGTGTGGACTATGGAGACCATATTATTGTAGTTTTTCACTTTATTATATAATGTAACATTTATGAATGTATCTAGTGTTTCAAAGGCTACTAAACTAACCGGCCTTTCGAGACTTGATATTTTGTGATCATGCCAATGTTACACAATAATGCACCGACTCTGGGTAACTGGGGTCGGGGCGTTACATTTGGTATCAAAGTCAGTTTAGTAATAACCTTGGAAGCTAGATTTAGATAAACTCTGATTAGAGCACATAGCCCAAAGATAGACTTTGAGGATTAGTATAGAAGAACTTCCTAGAATTTTGGTATTATAGAGATTTTGTGAGTTTTCCGCGAAATACGCCCCTTTCTGGATACGAGCTGGTAGAAGCGGCTCTGGCACAGATGTACCTAGGGGTAAAATCCAAAAACACCACTTTGAGCTAGACTCGAATGGGAAATGGTTCACAACAACGGGCCTTGCTGCACTCTTGGTTACAGTACTCCCGGGGGATATGCTTAGGATAATTCTCATTTTCTTTACAAACCATTAAGAAGGGTTTATGAGTATATACTTCCTCAAAGAAAACACTTTTATGATTATAGTTCAATTTATGTTAAGTGTTTTACAAGTATGGAATTATGTATTTTGATTCCTAAACTAATATAGTTTATGCCATTGTTTATAAATGGCACCTAGTGGGAGGAATGGAAACCGTATCAATGCATGCACTCTGTGTAGGTATTTTCATCCTGCTCAAGATAATTATTGTGGAGTTGGAGATACAACTGGTGCTGATCAACTTATCACCATATTGGGACAACTCACTCAGGTTATGAATAATAACCTTATTCATATGGAGCACCCTGATCCACAACGTGGAGGATCAATGTTAGACTGCTTCATGAGGCAACAACCGCCATCATTTTATAGGGGTACAAATCCATTAGCAGCTGAGCAATGGATAAACTCCTTAGAGAAAATATTCCACGCCTTGGGGAGTAGAGAAAGGGAGAAGGTTGTCATGGTAGTTTACCGCCTCACTGAAGATGCCGATCAACGGTGGTCGCTGATTCAAAACAAAAAGGATGATGAAGAAGCATCAAGTATGGAATAGAGGGAGTTTAAGGAAATTTTCTTAGAAAAATACTTTCCACATGACCATCGATCAGATATGGAAAGGCAATTTCTGAGTCTGAGGCAGAAAGAAGATGAGAATGTCGCAAAGTATGAGGCTAACTTTACAAGGTTAGTGAGGCATGCTGTTGATTATATACGTAACCCAAGAAGTAAGATTGATCTTTTCTTTGATGGGTGAAAATCATTTATCCATCGAGCTTTAGTGTCACAATATTTCTCAACGTACGAAGATATTGTCTCGTGTTCTATCAAGACCGAAAAGGAATTCTCTAAGTCTTATGACAACAAATTAAAGCAAGAGAAGAAGAGAATGGTGGAACAAGAGACAGATAAAGGGAAAAAGGGGAAGAAAGATTTTCCATTATGCGATAATTATGGGAAGAATCACCCCGGTACTTTCCTAAAAGGAATGAGAGTTTGTTATAAATGTGGAGTAAAAGGTCACCAGGCTCGTGATTATAAGGGAAAGAAAGAGGCTATCAATGTTGAATTCTACAATTGTAGGGAAATGGGGAATTATGAAAATGAATGTCCTAATCTTCATGGAAACTTACCTTATAAAAGGCCAAGGGATCAAGGAAAATCTTATGCTGTTACTACAGTTGAAGTGGAATAATTAATGTATTGGTGCTTTTAGACTCAAGGATTATATTCTGTTTATAAGAATAATGTGATATATATAAGGATTGTACTGCAGTACTTTTTTGTTTTCATTATGGTTTTAATATGATTAAGGTAATCATATTTTTGTATGTGACAATAAGAGAAACTTTACTTTGTTTGAGGAATCTGATGATACAATTGATTTTGGAATTTAGAGACCTTTTAGAGAAAGTCTGTATGGAGGTATTTTGGATAACTATAAAGGTTGGAATGGATTAAGTTGAACTTTGGATAGTATTGTATAAGGTTAAAACATTTATGAAGATTATTTTTGGAATATTATAATACTATAGTTTTAGGAAAAGGACAACCTGCAGGTCGGGGGATAACCTATCGCGTCAGACAAAGATGTAGGAATTGAACCCACAACCATAGTGCGACATGCCTTTTTACCTACCACTGACCTATAGGAAGTCCCTGGTTATTAAAAAATAGTTTTCCTAATCTAAATGGTATGTGTTAATATTTTTAACCTTGTGCGATTAGGATAAATATAATATTTTTGAGTTCTATTATCTTTTTGAGTGAAAGATGAGTTTGTGGTAGAAATTAGTTGAAGGTTGAAACTCTACTTGTCAAGCATAAATATATATATACCTATCCCTTATTCTATGAATAAATTAATTCTTATACTTTAGTAAAGGGATATTAAAACAAAAATTGTGTTATCCTAATACCTTATGTCTTGTTGAACTGATAATATTTTAAATCAACATAGATTGAAGGCTTTGAGGCCCTCAATTTTACACTTGTTTGTGATTGATGACCTCAATCAATCCCTACAAATATTTACATTTATCCTCAAATTATATGTCTCTAATTTCCACCAATGTTCTCCTTATCGAGATTATAATTTGGTGGTGACTTTTTCATTTCCCTTTCCCTCTTATTAAGGCTAAATTTTATTAACCTTATTTTTGATGTGGGTTTTCCACAAAGGTATTTTCTATTTTCAACCTTTTATTTTCAAAGAAAAATTTCAAATTGCGAGGTCGCAATTTATTGAAGGAGGGGAGAATGTAACACCCCGAGCTTCCATGATACGCTTCTCTTTCAATAATGCAATAGCTTGCATTGTACGCAAGTTCGAGATTCTAGCACACCGCGACCAATCAAAATAGCCATTATGAATAGTTATAACCACTTTTTGAAATTATATATATATTATATTTCAAAACGGACTTCATTTTTGGATTCGTAATATCGAAATTATCTTAAGTTGAATTTTTGGTATTTTTCTGAGAACTTCCAATTTTATATGAATAGTGAAAAATACTTAAAAATAACTTTTTTAATAAAAATAATTTATAGTGATAAATTATACTATTGAGTAGTTTTAAAGTATAATTAGAATATATTTTTACCATTTTATCCAATGGTGTTCATTAGAATTAATTTCACTTTGAAATTGGACATAAACAATTGTCAATATTTTGATATATATTGTTTCTTAAAAACACGCTATTTTTTAAGACAATGGGAATTAATTATAAAATTAATTAATGAAACTTATATGTTTGGAATTTTTTAAAATAGACATCATTTTTGAATTCGAAATATCAATTATAGGTAAGGGTTAAATTTTGGCATTGTTCTGAAAAACATCAATTTTTGATGAATAGTGAAACCACTAAGTGGTAGTAAAAAAATTGATTTTTCGTTTAAATGAAACATTACCACTTCTGTGATTAGATTTTAAAAAATCCGACATACATGGTTGTCATTAAGAAGTAAAATTTGGTTTAATGGGATTAAAATATTTTTTTAGTGAATAGTAACTTTTATGTTTTATTAATCGCGATTAAAGGTAATAAGTGAAATTTATGTTAAAAATGATATTATAAAAATATGAAAATACCCTTACACTTGTCCTAACCTTATTGGATGAGTGATTTCCGACCATGAAAATACATAGGTCAACTTGGGGACCCCATGGAGCCACATGGGTAAGAAAATTACATTAATAACTTTTTATTTAATGTAAAAATAAAATTGTCACAAACATGTGTTGTTTTACTAAAACAATTATTACATGGGGTTATATAAGTTAACCTTTCGACTATAAATATTAATTGGAAATCTAAAACTATTTCTTACATCATGGTATTTTTTTATAATTTTTAAACATTAAATAAATTAAATTTTTTATAACACCGTGATGATACAACGATTACCTCATTAATTATCGATTTAAATAAAATGAAAAGATAATGTAAAATATAAGTCTCAAACTTGTCAAAAATCTATTGGATGAGTATATTTAGAACCCTTATCACCTTATCCTCTAAATATATAATTGTGGGACCTCGAAAATCCAAAAATCATTTCATAATAATGTAATATTTCCTGACTTTCCAAGAGTGCCCCTCCTCTCCTCTTATAAAAGGCCCCCACCTCTACCACCTTACTCACACCATGAAATCCATTTGGCTCGGCCAACCTCTGCCCAAATACTCTCTCAACATTCCTCCCTTCATCCTAGAAGCCTTACCTTAGGCAGAAAGATCTTCAAGAAACCATTTTGGTTCAAACCGAGGGGAGTTACCCGATTTAAAGGTAATGTCTTCTCTTACGTTGTTTTGTTTTATTTTGTTTTCCAACCCCCTAAAATCTTTTTATTATTTTATTTTGTAACAAAAACATTATACTCAAAATATTTGGATGTTTTTATGAAAATTATTCTATTTACACTTACACACAACTTCGTCTAATGGCTAAAGAACATACTGTTTTTGTGGGTGGTGAATTACTGCCTCACGAAATGATGATTGTTCAATCTTCTTTTAACACCTCTCATAGAGGCCATTATTATGAAACTATTTTTATATATGATATATATTATTTTTTTTCTTTATGATTCTGTATTTTTCATTTATGGCATACCTTTATGATTTCCATTATGGGTAAACACGATAATTTCATTTTAGGAAGTGAGGACTACCGCCCCCTCAAAGTGATTTGAATCATTAATGCCGTATGTGGGATGTATAAAGGATGGAGTAAATGATATTATATATGATATTATAATGGAATTATAATACACCTTTATATCATTATTATTTCATTCTATTAAATATGAAATAGAAATGGAAGTAGCGTCCGTGCGTACGTACGGCTTACCGTTTCCATGAATGGTGCATTTCATTTCTTACCTCTAAATGTAACGTAATACTATGAATGAATGTATATAATAGATATATATGATATATATAATATCTAAATCATTAATATAATTCTGGATATAATAGATATTTTACCACATGAACAACTTGTAATTATAAGAAGTTTATTTTTGACTCAAGTACCAAAGATCGACAAAACGAACGTTATTAACATAAATAATTACATAATGTTCATAACATGGTAATAAGTGATATAAAATGAATAATAAACTTTAAAAACGTTCTTAAGAAATTATAAATTAACTCTAGTTTATTATTCAGGAGGTTAAATAATGATCGAGTCAAGTCGGACACGAGGTAAGGGAACTTCTTAACCCAATTTTTGTTCTTTGGGTTAATCTCCTACTTTCAAATTATGTCATGATATTATTATGTCCTATCTTGTATTTGTACTTTCATTATGTTTACTTATGGTGAATACACTTAATAGATCTATTTTATTTAAAGAATTATCTTTGTAAGGACTTCCTCTCAATCTCCTTTCATTGAGGCATATTTTATTTTATACACAACTTTCTTTTATACGGGGTATAACACCTTTTACTTTTAAGTTTATTAAAAAGGAATATTTTTTATATTAAGCGTTTTACTAAATGACAAAGAGTAATGTTTTTCTTGTCGTACTTATGCGGCGACAACGACTTCTCTGCCGTCGTGACCATTATTTGTGTTTCAGCTTCCTCTACAAGACATAACTTTTTTTAAATGAAAAATAAATACCAAGTTTTAATTTCCTTTTATTTTGGTATTGAAAATGGTTTTGATAATGTTTTTATCAATGTGTTTTATTGATATATTTGTGATTGAAATGTGGAAATGTTATGTTTCCTTTATGCATGTTTTATGTGATACGATTATGTTATGGTTTATGATATGTTTAAACCTGTTCATATGAGGAATACATTGGGCTTAATAAGTGACGAGTGGATCCCGCTATAGTTCCTCGATGCATCGATAGGTCTCATGAGACAAACAAGTTTCTTGGCACGATTCCTTGACAAAATATTATTTGTAGTCTTGGCACGAGGCCTTGGCTACATGGTTATGATAGTCTAGCATTATGCATTCCATTATTGTGAAAGTGGTTATTGATATTGCATGTGATTATTCGACCAGTAGAATATCCATGTGAATAAGTAAATGGAATTATCTCATTTTACTTTTGCCATATTATGTTTAAGTTCAAGTTTAAAAGGATTTTGTTTTAGTTATACATTTCCTAAAATGTTTATGTTTATTTATGAAAGCTTCCGCTATATTGTTATCCTTACTGAGCATCTGAACTCACCCCTTTCGATGTTTTAATTTTTCCAGGATGTGAAGAAGTATTTTATGAATGACCTACAGGGATAGTTGGAAGGGGATATGAGTGTAGACTATGGAGACCATGTTATTGTAGTTTTTCAATTTATGTTATAATGTATCATTTTTGAAGTTATCTAGTTTTACCAAGGCTACTAAACTAATCGGTCTTTCGAGACTTGATATTTTGTGATTATGCCAATGTTATGCAATAATGCACCGACTCTGGGTAACTGGGGTCGGGGCATTATAATTCTTATTCAATTTCTATATTATTTTTATCATTCTCCTTATGATATCATGTTATGCCTCTTAACTCTCATGTTATGATTTTTTTTCTTGATTATTTCTTTAATGGGTTTTTAGATCACCTTTAACCTCATATATTTCCCCCCCATATCATATATATTATTAGATGATCTATGGGAGCAACGATAACTTAGAGAATTTTAAAATAAATGCATATTTTTTATGTTATAAATGATTTATTTTTATTCCAAATCTTCCATATACACTAGACATATCAAACCCAATCATGTATTTATTAGAAAAGAATTTTATGAATCATGAAATAAAATTTGTTTTAAGGTATGATTCACTATAGTTGGTATAAAATTAAAGTGAATCTATTTTATGATATTCGTCTTATAAAACATTAGTGGAAACCATATGGATTATTTTAAGATAACATCTAAATATTTTAGTGATGTATAGATTATGTGGTTTTTATAGAAACTAAATGCATGTATAGATACTAACTAGTGGATGAAACATCTAACATAGTTTTACATAGAAATAATAACCTTGAGGAGGGTATGTTGGGTATTAAATCAACCATGACCTAGTTGACAACAAATAGGCATAAATACACACTTTACAAGACACTCTTAGGGGATATGATTTGGTTGATCATATAATCTTTATGAACTACAACGAGGGATTGATTTTTCTAGTTACTTTATGGGAATTGGTTGATAAGTATAAGATAACCCAATCTAAAGTTACGTAGGATAAAATAAGATTTATATGTGTTTAACTAAAGAAATTATAGGACAATGTGACAATGTAAAATGGTAAAAGGTTTTATGGTTGAATACATTTTATGTTATTGATTATAATAATTCCCTTATAATGTTACCGGTTTTTCACTCATGCTATCCCTTTTTGGATTTAGTGATGGATCAAACTAGAAGGAAACAATATAACCTTATATATGAGAGACAATAAGATTATTACCTCAATGATCAACCTATTATAATGGTATATGAATTGAAAAATATGAAGATTTTGACAAACTAACTATCAAAAAACATGATTAAAAATGTAACTATAGATGAAATACTATATACACCTAAAAATAAAAGAATATATTCTCTTGAAATTTTTAGTGAAAAAGATGATGAAGGAAAGATGAAAATTTTTTATTTGTGTTTAAAATGTGGAAATAAGAACCAAGTGGATTTCCTCAAGGGGGATATGAGATTATTTACTTGTGGAAGAGTGGCTCATTTAACATCAAAATATCATATGAAAATAAAAATTTGGGTTGACATGATTGAAATAAATAGAGTTTATCATAAGGTACCATTAATAATTCTATGTCTTATGTGTGGGTAACATAGGAACTATCCAAGTTGTTGACCTAATATAAGGTTTATATAAGAATTTGAGCCTTACCAACCATTATGAATATGAGGAGAATGGAATAACTATGCTATAATTACTAATGAATTGGATCCAGATATCTAATGTACACATACCCTTCAATATATATTTATACATGTCTTATTGGAATTTGATTCTAGGAACTCAAGTATATCTAAGAACATTTTGAAGATCATTAAATAACTACCCCAATGATTTGATTGTCAAAGAGGTATTATAGTGGTGTAAATATTGTATTCCAAGTTGAATATCATAGGAATATGTGTTGTGGAAATATTATTATACTTACTTTAGATAAATTTAAAATTATTTTAGTGGTGAATTTATTCCCTCCATTTATAGGAAAATTACTTGGAGTAAGAAAAACACATTTTATATTAAACTATTATATTCTATCAATAAAAGGATAATATTAAATATAATCCTGAAAAAAATTATATAATGTGGGTATTGATACTAAATAATGAAATAATCTTGGCCCAAATAGTTGTAGAAAAACATAATAATAGGGATAATCCTATTCTAAGGAAGGATTTATGTTTCCCAAGTTTATAAATTTGACATGTCTCTAAAAATAATATCTTGTTCTATCTCTATAATTTATATTCTATAATACTATTTCTATTGGTATGAGATAACTAAAATTATGAGGATGTAGTTTTTTAAAGGGGTTAGTGGAATGTAATTCCCCACAATTATGAATTTATTATTATTATTATTTATTTATTTATATAATTTTAATGATTCTTTCTCTGTACTTTTAAAAAGATTGTAACATTATTAAAAAATGTGCCCCACAAGATATGAACCAAACTAAATACAATTTATTCATTCATAAGTGAGATATTAGAACAACATTACATAATACCAAGTACTTCTCACTATGGATTATTACACAACCATGATGAAGTACACCCATTAAAAGTGCATAAATCACTATTAACAAATAGATAAAAAAGAATATAATATCCATGACTTGAAAATCTCCAAGACAATATTCCACCTAGAGGTTCAAAAATATCCAAAAAAAACCTATTATTATAAGTACACCAAGAAATGAGAAAGCATTATATTTTATTTATTATATGAAATAAGAAATGTTCCATAGAAAGTAAGAGAGGAATGAACAAATGATTTAGTAAGTCCATATATCTAAATGGAATATGGCTGTTATAAAAATTTTAGTTTCAAATATAGTTGTCGAAAATATGGTCACTGTTCATATATCCAATAAGTATATTAAATTTGGGCATTGTTAAGTATTATATTTCAAATAATTCAACATACAATGAAATAAAAATATGATATTAAAATATAAATATTTATGCATTATGTATAAATATTATAACTATAATTAAAATATGATATTTTGTATATATACAATTCAAATAATTCTTTTAATATCACTGTAGTAGAAAAATTCAATTTTATAAAATAAATAAGTATTTTAATGGTATTTTTTAAATTTTATTAATTATAAAAGTAATATTCCTTTTTCAAAAGAATCATTTTTAAGTATTATATATTTTATCTTAATATTTTATATTTAAAAACCATAAAATATTATATATGAAATAATACATTAACAAATTTTAAATTAGAAAATGATATGAAATTATATTAAGAACACTTGATGTTTGGAAATATCATTTTTCAATAAAAACAGCTTTTTTATATTTTGTATTTTCATATAAAAGATAAATTATTAAAATTTAGAAAGTAAATTTTGAAAAAAAATTATATCTAGATTTATAATGAATATATTACATTACTATTTTTTCGGTATTTTTCTAAAATAAATGATTTTTAGGTGAATAGTAAAAATACTTATTTTGGTAAAAACTATCACTTTTATTATACAAGAATTCCATGAATTTTTTTTGAAACCATTTAAAATAAAAAATTATATTTTATAAAGTAAATTTAAATATTTTTAAATTATATATTTATATATAAAACCTATTCTTAACATTTTATAAATTTTAGGAAAGGTTATAAAGAAAATTGATTTTCAATTTTTTCTTTTAATAATTTTTTACAAGGAAGAATTAAGTTTTTTATTATATTAATTTTAATTAAATATTATTTGAAGAATAATATAAATTTAAATGTTAATATAACTAATAAAATTGATAATTTTATCGTAAACATAAAAAATATGCTTAAAAATAAACATTTTCTAAAAATTATTTTTGTGTGTGTAAAGTATGAAAATGATAAAATTAATCTTTCTAACAAACAAAAATTTTATTTTAAAAATTTGTATTAAAATTTATAATCCTTAGTTTCAAATTATCAAATAAGTCTAATTTTGTTTTTATTCCTTAAAAATAAATTACTAAGGTAATAATTAGTTATCTTAGAAAAACAAATGGAAAAAGTAAAAAATTTAGAGTAAATTACATAGAAAATGTTTAAGAAATTTTTTAAAGGATTTTTAAATATTTTTCAACATTTAACTCCCTTAAATTCATTATTTTTTCCATTATTAACATTCCATGTCAAACACATTATCTATTTTATTAAAGAGTTATACATCCCAAAAAATTCCTTCTTATTAACTATGAAATAACCACTACACATAAACTTTTGTACACTTCCAAATCCCTTTAATATTGACCCATAATATACCCTAGTATCTCCTAAAAACTCTAACAAAATCCCCTATAATTTGGTTTATCCAAAATACCATGAAATGTTTCCTTAAAGTGGTGACCAATGGAGAACATCCGAAGTGAGAGGTAATATTTTCCACCACACCTTCCTAATTATTTTATTATTTTACAACAAAACTATTTTATCAAATAGATTATGATATAAAAAATAATTTTAATATTATAGTATGTTATTATGATAATGGAAAGCCCATTTTAAACCTTCCTCCAAAACCACTAAGAAAAAATGAAAACGTTATCATGTTTGTGTGAAGACTACTGCGTCCATAAACGACATGTTCAATTTTAAATCACATCCTTTCATGCATAGTTAAAAATTTTCATTTACTAAGAAAAAATGATACTTAAATTTTTTTAATGAATTTAAAATTATAATATATTTTATATTATACCCTCCTTATATTCCTTTAAACTGAGAGTGGCATTCGTGTGTACGTGTCGACAACCACCTTTATGCTATTATGTTCCTATTTCATTTTACATACCAAATAACAAGGGTTTATTAAAGAATGTATTTAATTTATAAAAATTATATTTATTAATCCATTAATGTTATAGAATGACAATATATGACATTAAATAAGTATTATTAGTAATAAATGGTTGTAGTAAATTGAACTGATAAAAAGGAAATATCAAAGTACCATTTACAATTTGAGTCCTTTCATGGATATAGGATTTATCTATATAAATTATATGATAATGAAATAATAATGAACATAATAATATAGAATTATATTTATTATGAAACTATTTTACAACACATTGACCCCAGTTAACATACCATGAATGTTTAAGATAAATTGACTAAAGAACATCAAGTAACCGACATAATCGAAAACGATGTAATAAATTAAGGAAACATGATGATAAATAGACCATATAAAAAGGATTTTAGATATATAATATAATTATGAATGTTTTTAGTAATCCAAATTTAAAGATTTAGGAAGTTAAGTACAAGTCCCAAGCATTTTTAGACACGAGGTAAGGGTTTCCATCTCAATCAACACTCTTTGAGAAAAGTTTTGATATTATACACAAATATTAATTTATAGTGTGTAATTAATGAAATATTCATTTTTAATATCATGATTTATAATTAAAAAAGTAATATTCATTTCAATTCATGATCTTTCTTGCTATGGGTTACAATCTATGTCTTCGCTAAAATATAAGGGTCTTTCATAACCAAATTATCTTTCTTAATTTATAATATTTCACCTTGATTTGAATCATTCGTTTCATATGATATACCCTATTTATATATTGGAGGATAAATTTTGATTAAAAAACTTTTTATTTATGATTTATAACCCTTATAGAAAATTGAACCATGTTAAGAATAACTATCATCCTTTTAAAGGATGGTTTCCCCTATTTGCCCAAAATTTACCTTCCCACCAATGCCATATTTCATAATTGGAAACATAACTATGTTATATTTAATTTGAAATTAAAATATACCATATGATATTTTAAAAATAAATTTTATTATTTTTTTGATGTGGAATTTCAATAAAAGGTGTTTTAAAACATAAAAGGGATTTTCTTTACGTCTTTTGTGACTTGTCAGTTACTCATTCAATTTATTTTTCTCAATTTTATGAAATATAATTCCCATGTACTTATTTTTTTATATATTTCCATATAATAGATATCTAGTTAGATCGAATTTAAATTTTTGGGTTTATACATGTTTTTAGTTCCATTCAAAATTTCAACTTTTAAATAAACTCAATTTAAGAGAACTTTCTTATTCATGGTCTCGTGTCAACAATCACCCCCATAAAATGTTTTTAAATAATTAATAGGTTATAAAAAACCTAATTATTTTATAGAGAATTCTCTGGATTAAATTATAGTTTTATAGAAAATAATAAGGTGTTTATTTCATTAAAAATATCATTTATTTATTTCATAAATCTTCAGTTAAGTGACACATTTTTATTCTTTATTATCCTATATCTTTCTCAAAAAATATCTATATAGGAACTTAATGATAAAGACTAATGTTTCATTTTCAAATATAATCATCCAAATTATTTAATTACTTCATCTCTTGGGAATAATTATTATTTTTCTATTAGTCATGCCTTCATTCAGAATTATAAAACCCATTTCCTTCTCATGGGTTTAATGATGATTATGATTTATATATGTTTTATTGTCTTCATATGGAAAAAATATTAATGATTTTAATTTATGTGATTGAAATTCCTAATATTATATTGTCCTTAAATTCATTTTGTAATGATTTATGACTCATGAAATTTTATGTAAGGGATTAAGGAGTGAACCTAATCCACTATGAGACCTTGTCCACTTTATGATGATGGTCTTTAGAGTAACCCTTGAATTATATTTTTGATATCCTGTTTTATGTTATTACAACATATTTCTGATTTAATGATATCATTTTCTTATGACATGTATCCATGGTTATGATCATCCACTTTATTATATAATGTTATGACTCTTGAATCTCATTTTATGCTTTATTTCAATGTTTATTCTCTTACCATACTTCCTAGATCACCCTTTTCCTTATGTATTTTTTCTAGGATATACTATATTGTTTTATAGGATCTATGATAGTTTGTATTGATATTTTATGTTTAAAAGAATGATTTTTTAATTACTATATGATGTATTTGTAGGTCTAATGTTATAAAGAATTTAGATCTCTTGATCCTCAACTTGTATTTGTTGGAATTAAATGATAAGAATAATAAAATAACACATGATAAGTCTTTATCCACTAAAATATTTTAACTATGTTTGTTAGTTATAATTATTCTCATTATTATGTTACACTCTCATGGATCATGTTTATTGACTCATGTTTATGTACTCTTTTGATTCATGTATCATGTTAAGAGAAGTCATATTCCACGATTTATGAGCACTGATTCATTTGGTATGAATTTTCTTATGTATCTTGATTATAACCATATGTTCATCATATAAACACCTATGATATTAAATTTTTATCACTTATATTTCCCCTTAATAAGAATCTAAGGTTACCCCATTATTATATTTATATTTACATAAATTTTTATGATGAGTATAACAAATAATAAGTATAGGAGGGAGTCTAGATAGGATCAATTGAAGAGAAATATTCACAAGGTTTTTAAAATAGGTTTCTTATTTAGCTAGTAATAAATTACACTAAACCTTCCATTATTGGGATTGTGTGATTATTAGTGAGATTTAAGGTTTACCTTATAAAAATGTTGAAAAATAAAAGTCATGTTTTGCATGGGTAGGTATTTTCATAATATAGGTTTGGACATACAATGTTAGTATTTTAGGACTCCAAATATGTATTAAGACCCTATCATTGTTTCTATAGAAAATACATTAATCTCATTGGTAATATTTTGTCCTAAAAAGGTCTTAATCTATTGGGAAACACTTAATTTCATGTAAATTACCACTTTGTTATATAATTTGAGCTTATATAATTATTGGGTTATGTTTCGGGAGGTTTAAGGAGGTTTTGACTTATTTTTTTCGTATTTATAGATGTGAATAGTTTGTGAATAGTTAGTATAAGACATGGAACACCTATATTAAATAATGAAATAGGTTTTGGGAGTTATTGGGAAGGTACACAGTTTTGAAAAACCATGTGAGTGGCCAAGGGAAACGGTGCAAAGGAAAATAGAGTTAAAAACATGGTTGGAACACTGGTTTTCTAGCCATGTGATCCAACCATGTGAGGCATGGGATTAAAATAGTAGAACCACATTTATATAAATGGTATTCCAATCCATTCAAGTCAAACATTATGTCTACTTGGCTTGTACAGTAGAACATACACATTTGTCACTTAGATTGAAAAACTATACGAACTAACCATGATACATACAATTGAAACCCCAAAAATTATGGGTTGATTCATATTTAGAACCTAAAACCATTTCTTTCCACTTAATATCCTAGGATCATAAATTCATCTTCCTCCATCGGCTACTAAGATGACTCCGCTCAATCAATATAAAATTTCAATCCAATCAAAGAACGTTAGAGATACAAAATCATCGGTAACCCATTGTTCTTACCCATTATTCTCGGAACCACTATTCTCCTCTATTCCAAAACCATAGATCTAGTCTGTTATGGGTATATCTATGGTCTATGATGATAATTTTAAGGATATGTGATTGAATCAATTGAAGTGAAGGTGTTTTGAATTAGAATCTAGAAGATCTTTATGCTACTATTTATTGTCTCTATCCATTGAAAGGTAGGTGTCTTCTCTGTCATTTCCAACATTATAGAACATGAATACTTAGTTTTTATTAACTATTTTTCTTGAAATTGTTGTTTAAAACATGTGTGATTATTGAAAGAAACTCTATATTGGTTATGTCTTTGATTTTTTTTAAATTGGATGGATTTATAAAAACCCACAGAGGATATAATTTAGAAATGATTGTTTTAAAATTATGGAATTTGTTTATGTATGAATGATATTTGATGATTTTTTTAAGAAGGAATTATTTTAATGTGAAATGGAATTTTTAATACATGGTTAGAATGAATTAATTTGTGGACATGACCATGAGGATGGGGTGTGTGCCATTGGGGCACATGGATATTGGTCACCTTGTGACAACTTGGTGGATCTATAAGATATGGATTATGAGTATGGAACTATTACTTGGAATTAATGTGTGTCTATGTGGGTTATGTGTGTGTTTGGAATCACATGAATGGGTATTACAAATGATGAGAAATAGATTTAATAATTTTTTTATTTATTTCAATTTAAATTATTTATAGTGTTGATTTAAACCATTTTAGTTTATGATAAACCATTTATTATAAAATATTCTAACCATTTACTTTCAGAGTCGAATGAGTTTTGATTTTTTTATAGAATGACTACTGATTTTATAATCACCACCTTATGGGGAACATTAACGCATTTACAGATTCCATATACTGGGGCACATGAAATATAAAGGTATCATACTTCTATAGTGATGCACCATGATACCATGGGAAGGATAGGTGGAGTCGGAGTTGGATCTTGGAGCTAACTTGGGATTTACTAGTGATGATTATAGATGGGTATCCTTGGGTCTTATTGACTTTCATTATTTGTAATTTTTATCTATAAATCCATTATTACTCTTATATTGTTTTTTAGGTTGGGTTGTTTTGGTTATACATGTATCTTATAGTTTGTTTGTATGTTCATCTTTGTAAGAACTCGAATCTTCGTTTCAGGTATGATTTTCTTTTCTAGAGTTTATGGGGAAAAATAATGTTTCTGGAAATTTTTGAAGTACATTCCATGTACTTTATGAGTACACGTCGTGTACTCTTTTCCCGCTCGAAGCCGTGTGTTGGCCGTCTCCGGGCCACACACACGGTTTGTAGGGGTGATGTGGAGGCCTATTTTGGTGGAGTACGGAAAAATCTAGTACACGCCATGTACTCTAAAAGTACACGTCGTGTACTTTTCCTTTTTTTAATTAAACGGACCAAGGTCGCGCCTAATCGACGAAATCGTCTTCTTCTCCAGCTACATTGTCTGAGAGCGACCGTACGGCTGCGAATCTTCTCCGAGCCGCCGTGCCTCCATCTGATCTCTGTTCCAGCTGCCATCGATTGCGCTGGGATCGCCTCGGTAAGCTCTCTCTTCTAATTTATCCTTGTTCCACGGTTACTCCTCATTTTCAAGTTATCGTGGGTTGAGAATTTTGTGTGTTTTCTCAGATCTATGACATTCTAGAGAGAATCAGTCGTCATATTACAAGTATATTGATCTCCCAGGATCGAGGTGGGTGGTTTGTGACTTTTTTGTAGAAATTCGATGAGTATTTTGTGAAAATTCCACCAATACCCTTGAATGGGGTATTGTGTGTTTTCTATTTTGCCCTTGTTGTTTTGCCTTCTTTTCTTGATTGCTAGAGTAGATGTTTTGCCTATGATTATGGTAGTTTTTACTGTACTCTGGATGTTTAGTATTCTTTTTCTGCCTGTTTGGAATTTTTCCAGTTGACATGCCTAGTTGTAGGATAGTGGAACTGTTTCTTTGTTATGTTGTTGAGCCTTAGATTGATATCCAAGTAGTTCTTGAGGTTTACTTGGACGATTCACGCGTGCAGAGCATGTTTATTTTCACATAGGACTATGAGAACCTATTGTAGTAGACCATAGGGAGAATGGACGTAAGGGCTTCTCCATAGTGTCTTTTAATACAATGCGAGACCATAGGGGGAATTGACGATGAATGCTTCCTCAGAGAGTCTATAGTTTCTCGACCCGGGCCATAGGGGGAATGAGACGTTGAGTGCTTCCCCAGAGACCCTTTAGCATGATACGAGACTACAGGGGGAATTGACGGTGAGTGCTTCCTCAGAGAGTCTTTTCATAGATGAACCAGAGGAGTGAGACTGTGTGTGCCTCCTAGAGGTTTTCTAGTACTTGTAGGTTGAACCATAGGGGTTAGGATATGGGATCTACCCAAAGGGTTACCTATTTTCTTCTTGTTTCTGGTTGTTTACTTATGTACTTTATATGTTAGAACTATGGATTGTAGTTTTTGTGTGCTTTGCTATTTACTGCTTCCTGCACTCTTACTTGCCTTGTATTCATTGACTGTTAGGCACAAATCTTTGGGTGATTGCCTACTGGGATTGTATGACACATCCAGTTTGGGCCATGTTTTAGTACCAAGTAAACTATATTGTTGCAGGTATAGATAAGGGCAAGCACCCTGCTACTTCAGGTGTTTGACTTTCCGGGAGCTGGAAGGCATGGGACTGTGCCGAGGCTTGCGATGCTAAATAGTTTCTCACCTGGTTTTCTTTTGTTGTTGCTTTAGTACTTGCGTTTGGTTGTATTTCAGCACATTGGTTTTTTACTGCTTTCCATATACATATGTACCATGTTGCATCATTTTTATTTTATACATTGCTTCCTCTGTTCAGTTTAGTTGTTGTATGCTGTTTATTGTTTCCTCTATTGTATCTGGTTGTTCTTCCGCTGTATACTTTACCGAATGAGGGCATATTTTCCCCACAAACTCACTAAGGCCCTCACTACTAGTCGGTAGCCTCTGGCGTTTGGGGAAACATGCTTGAGGTCATGTGGCGAACCGGGTATGGGGCACCAGTGGAGGGGCTCCAGATTCGGTTCGTTACAAAGTGGTATCAAAGGAGTTATTTTCTCATGCCTTACTATTTTAAAACATTATCCAGAGATAGGAAGGATTCGATAATTGGTATTAAGCTGTGCTCGGGAGTAGCTAACCTGTGTACAGGGAAAAGCTATACTACCTCGTTAATTTTAGTTTACTGGTTTTGAGATTTTACAGTTGATATGATTTCACCTAGAGTGATTCACATGCTTTGTGTTGTTATTTTCTTAACGATTGTGATTCTATTTCTATCTCAACCCGACGAGATGAGGGTATGCCATATCATGCATCATATAGGAACTTGTAGAAGTCACATGCCATGCATTATTGTCATGTCATCGAGGGTGCATTAGCGATTGCAATCTAGTGTGATAGACTTTGTTTAGATTATGCATGTTGTTGTGATAGATGCTTGATAGAATCTCTACTGCTTTGTTTGAGGATTGTTTGTTTCCTACTTTGCTTAAATGAACGCCAAATTTTGATTCTTGAGGTGTTATGGGCCCTCTCGAATCAGAAATTGGTGGACCATGATCCTGTTTTCTCTTGTTCATGACTGTAGGAGATACCAAGCTTTGATTCGTGGGGAGTATGGGCCCTCACGAATCGGAAATTGGAACCTCTTTGCCTTATTTTCTGTGTTTTCTGGGCTTTGGTGCAGTTTCTAAGCTACTACCCAGAAAAACCCAAAATACACGGCGTGTACTTTTTGACTACATGCTATGTAGTTTTTAGACCGTGTCACTGACCATGTGAGAAGGGACACGTAGTTGTAGAAATAACTTCAGGAAAACGCCATGTACAGTAGGTACATGCCATGTAGTTCGGAGCCATGTACCTGGTCGTGTCACTAACAACACGGGTCGGGGAAGCTCGAGTAGAACACTCCATGTTCTAAGGGAACACTCCATGTAGTCCTGTCCAGGTACCCGACCATGTCACGAACAACACAGGTCGGTGTTACCTTCACTTCGACAGGCCGTGTTGTTTTCAGAACATGCCGTGTGGTCTTGTTCAGATACCCGGCCGTGTCACAAACAACACGGGATGGTGTCACCTTCACCTATACACGCCGTGTTTGTTCAGAACACGCCATGTATGGTTCAGACGTGTAGACTATAACGACCCATACTTTACATACATTGTTAATACATCGAAATTGAAGCACACTTATTACAACATATGACAAAACCACAAAGGACCGTATAGGTATAATGTCTTTAGAAACTGGGAAACATAAACAACTGGTTCATAAATCTTCTACAGTGTCTCCCATTTATTTCATCATATCTAGGGTCCCTTTTAGCATATTCTACTTAATATCCATCTTCCTGACCTGGGGAAAAGAAAACATAAAAGGGTGAGCTCAAATGCTCAGCAAGGGCAAATAAAGGAAATAAAAATCATATCATATCTTTATGAAAATCAAAACCTGCAAAAGAGATCATAATATCTTAACATGGAATAAATCATAGAAGTGAAAATGAGATCCCCATAATCATAACATAAAACTTGAAACTTTGTGGCATGTACACATAATCATGGAAAATCATTTCTTGTTAGTCATGACTCATTGCCAAGACTATCTTAGTGGACAAAGTCCCTTTCTGAACCGAGTTCACTCCTCGTTTCAGTCCTGTTTCACTGAACCGAAATAACCTTCCGTTCCAGCCATGTCTATCTCATGAGATATAAATCTTTACCCAATGCATTGGAGGGAGATATAGGTCCCACCCATCTTATAATGAATCCTTTCTTATGTGTGCCACATAATCATAAAACATACATCATCGCATAACACATGTAACAAAAATGGGATTCTTGAAACATCATGACATCATAAATAAATTCATATAAGATAAAGGAATTCATAAAAATAATTCCATCACAACATGAACAAATCAATTTAATAATAGGGATAAAAACAGAACCCTTTATTATCTTAGATGGAAAATCATTTTGATAAAACACTTGAACTCCATTCTTGAGGAAAATATCCTTTCTTCTTAAAAAACATTTTTCCTTTCATAACATGTCATACAACTTTAAAATAAAAGAAGTTGATTAAAAATAAACTTGAAAACTTGTAAAGGAAGCTTTTTGGAAACAATGTTTTAAAAATCCATTCATGCCGTATAAGTTAAAAAAAAACATTCTTCGTACTTTTGTCGGAAAGTCAAAAAGTACCTCGTATGAAAAACGACAAAAGATTCCTTTCATATCTTTTACAAAAAAAAAACTTACCGAAGGGTAAAATTGGATATAAACTATTGTAGAAGGATGGAAATAATATTACATATTGAGGGAACATGGATGTGGATGATAAAATACACCCCAGTAATTACCAAAGTAAATACAATCTCGGAAAAAAGTGAGATTGTGATATTTCCCTTACCTTAGGTCCGATTTGCTTTGTACGTGTCTGAAGCTCCTGTATAATGGTTTAAATAATGTTATTGACTTATTCTAGAATCATACATATTGATATGATATCATATATGGTCATATTATTAGCTTCTTGTTAGTAATATTTCATTGTTACTTGTTACTCGGGTCTTTATAACTTTTTGTTCTTATGCGTGTTTTGTCGAATAAATTCTTATTCTTATCTTTAGGTTATAGATAATTCATTTACAGAATGGTATTAGTGTAGTATATACCATATTCATTCATTCAATTCATTTATATAATCATTATGAAATGAAGATCATGTAGAATGAGTCGCATCACATCGTGGAGACGGTATTCCGTACGTACGCACGAGTGATGATATCGTTCCTATGATCGTGGAATTGTATTGGAGTATATATATATATATTATTTTAGTATCAATATTACTTCATAATAATCATATATAGTTACTTATTACACCATTATAACCATCCTTGTAAGGTGATGGTGGAAAAATAGATTACACCACGGCGTGGAGACGGTATTCCGTACGTACGCATGCGCGGTGATTTCATTTTTCCGTAGGATGGATAGAAGGTGAATTAGGGTTGTTTCATATTTATAATAACATATCAGTATGTAAGTAATACTGATGTTATTACTTTATCATTAAACAACTAAAGAAGAAGAAGTTGAAGAAGAAAGAAATTGAAAAGATCGGTAATGGATATTACCTCTTCTTTGGAACGCCTCTTTGAATCCTCCACTTAAGGAACTAAGATTGGTCTTTGGAGAAGACCAGGACCTCTAGGATTATTCTAGGGAAGTGGAGAGGAGAAAATGGCAGGGGTTGGCCGAGCTTGAGTGCTCAAACTGGTGTGAGGAGGAGGGGGAGGAGGTGCCCTTTTATAAGGGAGGAGAGGGGCACCTTAGGAATATCTCAAAATATTATTTTATATTAAAGTCAAAATCGGTTTATAATGGTTCCAAAGGGTCTTATTTCGAAGCTAAAGTGGGGATGGGTCGAAATCCTATCAACCAATAGGATTTAGACAAGTTTAGGGTATTATTTTAACCTTATCAATTAGATTTAACTCTAAGTTAATTAATTTAACTTTTACCGTGTCTTTTTGTTTTCTTTCACTATATGGTTAATAAACTTACTATAACATGCCAAACGAACCCCAAATTGTTTATTATTAATATATATATCCTTATATAAGTCATTTGGCCGAACCTTAGATTTTTAGGAATAAAATAACAATTAATAATATAATATTTGATTTAAAAACTATTTTGTCTCAATTTTGACACTATTTGATATATGATTTTTGTGAAAGTCATAACAGAATTATATGTTCGAACCAAGTTGATTAAATCAACATTAATATATCATAGTAACCTATAAAATTAGTGGAATTCATAAAAAGTCTTAAATTACATTTATTTTGGTATTTATATTATCAATTTTGTCAATATTTCATTAATAAGATAATTACTGCATCATCTTTGTGTTATAAATAAATTAAATTATTTGATGTCTAAAAATTACAAATAAAATATCATAATGTAGGAAATATTTTTAGATTTATAATGAATATTTACAATTGAATTTATCTTATGTATAACCCCATATTAAAAATGATTTACTTATTAAACTTTGATTTTAACTATTTTAACCCTTCTTTAAATAAATTAATAATAAATGTCCTAATCTAATCCAAGTGGGCCTAAATGGTCATATTTTATTCCTCAGTTTGTTTTTGGTCGAATTACACTTGTCCAATAGAAATAGGACATGTTTTAGGGTAATATTAATATCATATTTACCCTTAGTTACCCTATTTACTATTAACCGCGGTAAAAAAAAGTAAAAAGTTACTATTCACCAAAAAATTATTTTTATCTCATTGAACCACATTTTACTTACTGATATCAACCGTGTCTGTCGGATTTTCGAAATTCCATTCACAGAAGCGGTAAAATTAAGTTTTATGCAAAATTCAGTTTTTAACCTACCACTTAGTGGTTTCACTATTCATCAAAAATTGAAAGTTTTCAGAAAAATACCAAAATTTCACCCTAGGCTAATTTCGATATTCTGAGTCCAAAAATGAAGTCCATTTTGAAAAATAAAATTTATAAAATTTCAAAAAGTGGTTATTACTATTCATAACGGCTAGTTTTAATAGCATATTGTTGTTTAGTGAAACTCGGTATTGCGTACGACGCAAGCTATCGAGGAAGGTCGCGATTGCGTGTAAAGCAAGCCAAGCAAGTGTTGTGTAGAAAAAGATCCCTTTGATGATTTATATAACATAAAAGTCTCGGGTGTTACATTCTACCCCCCTTAAAAAGAATTTCGCCCTCGAAATTCGTCACTTTGCAACAAACAGATGAGGATACTTCTCCCTCATCATATCCTCAAGCTCCCATGTAGCTTCTTCAAGTTGGTGGTTTCTCCATAAAACTTTCACCAAGCGAGTGGTCTTGTTTCGTAGGACTTTTTCGCTACGATCCAGAATCTCTATCGGCTGTTCTTCATAAGAAAGATCTTGCTCCAGCGGTACAACTTCTGAGCTGAGTACATGTGAAGGATCTGGTATGTACTTTCTCAGGAGAGATACATGGAACACATCGTGAACTTGAGAGAGATTCGGTGGAAGCGCCAATCAGTAAGCTACCTTCCCAACATGATCCAGTATTTCAAAAGGACCGATATATCTAGGGCTCAACTTCCCCTTCTTTCCAAATCTCATAACCCTCTTCCAGGGAGATATTCGTAAGAACACTTTATCGCCCACTTCAAACTCTAGGTCTTTTCTTCGGTTGTCGGCATAACTTTTCTGTCGACTCTGAGCTGCTCTTATGTGTTGTTGAATAGATCTGACCTTTTCTGCCATTTCATCAACGAGATCAGGTCCTAATAGCTTTCTTTCCCCAACTTCATCCCAGCAAGTTGGAGTCCTGCATTTCTTTCCATAGAGAGCTTCATAAGGAGCCATCTGAATACTGGAGTGAAAGCTATTATTATAAGAAAATTCCACCAAAGGTAGGTGTTGATCCCAACCTCCTTTTAAATCCATAGAGAAAGCTCTCAACATATCTTCTAGGGTTTGAATTGTTCTCTCAGACTGACCGTCTGTCTGGGGATGATAAGCAGTGCTGAAACTCAACTCTGTATCCAGAGTATGCTGAAGACTTCTCCAGAACTTCGAGGTAAATCTCGGATCTCGATCAGATATAATAGAAAGTGGTACTCCATGCAATCTTACCACTTCCTTTACATATATACTGGCAAGCTGATCTAGAGAGAAATCCTCTCTAATAGCAATGAAGTGTGCAGACTTTGTAAGACGATCAACTATGACCCAGATAGCATTATTGCCTTTGGATGTTTTAGGAAGTCCTGTGACAAAGTCCATAGTGATGTTTTCCCATTTCCATTCGGGTATGGGTAATGGTTGTAACATCCCCTTAGACTTCTGTCTCTCAGCTTTAACTTGTTGACAAACCAAGCATCGAGAGACATATTCAGCAACATCTCTTTTCATGCCATCCCACCAGAAGTACTCTTTCAGGTCCCTATACATCTTCGTGCTTCCAGGATGAATAGAGAATGACGAACTATGAGCCTCATCCAGCAGCTCATTCTTAAATTAGGGGATGGGAGGAACGCAAACCCGATTCCTGAACTTTATTATCACAATCAAGGTTGAATTCAGGAACATTTCTCACCTTCTTTTGTAACTCGACATCTTCTTTCTGTGCCTCTTTAATCTTCACATGTATAGATGGTTGAACATTCATTTGAGAAAGATAAGATTTTTTCCCTTCCATTATAATTCCAAGATCCATCCTTTGTAAATCCATAAATATTGGATCTTTTGTGATCCTCATCATGGATAAACTAGCATGGTCTTGTCGACTTAATGCATCTGCCACCTTGTTTGCTTTCCCAGGGTGGTAATGGATTGAGCAGTCATAATCCTTAATCAGCTCCAACCATCTTCTTTGACGCATATTCAACTCCTTTTGTGTGAAAATATACTTTAAACTTTTATGATCAGTATAAATATCACACCTTTCACCATAAAGGTAATGCCTCCAAATCTTTAATGCAAAGATTACCGCAGCCAACTCCAAATCATGTGTTGGGTAATTTTGCTCATGGATTTTCAACTGTCGTGAGGCATAATCTATCACCATATCATTTTGCATAAGAACACACCCCAATCCCTTCTTGGATGCATCACTGTAGATCACAAACCTTTCTCCACTACAAGGCAGTGTGAGCACAGGTGCACTGGATAACCTTCTTTTCAACTCCTTGAAATTCTCTTCACATTCCTCTGTCCAGACAAACTTAACTCCCTTCCGAGTCAACTTGGTGATTGGATTAGATAATCGTGAAAAATCTTTTACAAAACGTCGATAATATCCAGCCAAACCAAGAAAACTTCAGATCTCAGTTACTGTTGTTGGTCTTGACCATCTTTCGATAACCTCTGTTTTTGCTGGATCCACAGATATCCCATCTTTTGAGATTATATGACCCAAAAATGAAACTTTTTGAAGCCAAAATTCACACTTGGTAAATTTGGCATAAAGCTTCTCCTTTCTCAGGGTCTTCAATATAATTCTCAAGTGATCTTCATGCTCTTCCTTGCTCTTTGAATAGACAAGAATATCGTCTATAAAGACTACCACAAATTGATCAAGATAGTCTCTAAAGACTCTATTCATTAGATCCATGAAGATAGCAGGGGCATTAGTAAGACCAAATGGCATCACTATAAATTCATAGTGTCCATACCTTGTATGGAAAGCCGTCTTTGGTATATCCTCCCTTTTGAACCTTAATTGATGATACCCTGAACGAAGATCAATCTTGGAAAAGTATTGAGCTCCACGTAGTTGGTCAAATAATTCATCAATGCGTGGGAGAGGATATTTTTTCTTGATAGTGATCTTGTTAAGTTCTCGATAATCAATGCAAAGTCTCATTGATCCATCTTTCTTCTTAACAAATAGAACAGGTGCTCCCCAAGGTGACGCACTAGGGCGTATGAATCCCTTATCAAGATTCTCTTGGAGTTGCTTCTTCAATTCCTGCAACTCAATTGGGGCCATTCTATAAGGTGTCTTTGAAATAGGCAAAGCACCCGGTACGAGTTCTATTGAAAACTCAACTTCACGATTTGGTGGAAGACCCGACAATTCCTCCGGAAAGACATCATCAAACTCCCGTACAATGGGCATATTCTTAATCGTGAGTTTCTCACCAACCATTTGAGATAAATAACCTTCATTTAGTGGAATCAATACCCATAAGATGGAAGAAATTTCCACTGGAAGGTTATGTTCATCCTTACATTGATAGACGATCGTAGATTGATCTGGAATATGAAATGTGACTTCCCTTCTTTGGCAATCGATATGAGCTCCATGTAGAGAAAGCCAATCCATGCCAAGAATCACATCAAATTCCACTAAAGGAAGGATCACAAGATTTACAGGAAACACTTTCCCACAAACTTCGATCGGAGAAGAATTATAAACTTTTGATGCGATTGATGTGCCATTAGGTGTTGTCACAGCTAACCCAACATCTAATTGTTGAGGTAATACGGTGATACCCTTAGAAAAGTATTCAGAAATAAAAGAGTGGGTGGATCCAGAATCAAATAAAACATTTTCTACTTTAGAGTGGATGGTAAGTGTACCTTTCACCACATCGTTATCGTACTCCACATCGCTGATAGAAATTGCATGTGACTTTCCTTTGTCTTTAGCCTTAAGAGTTTGTTGACGTCGACCATCATCATCAACCCTTGGATTTGGGCATTGATTGGCATAATGCCCCATCTCCATGCACTTGAAACATTGAAGTGTAGTAGGTTTATTCTGTGTATCCCTTCCTTTGTTTGCGTCATTAGACATCTTCTTCCCATTATCACGGCATTCAAATGCCCGATGACCTTCTTTTCCACATTTAAAACATTTACTTGTCCCTTTAAGACAACTACCTCCATGTTTCTTTCCACACATTGAGCATAAGGAAAAGTTCATCTTCTTTTCAGTGTGCTCTTTAGAGTTTCCTTTGAATTCCATCTTCCTCTTCTTATCAAACCCATGCGACTGATGGGTTACTCCAATCTCCATCTCGACTTTGAGAGCACATCGAACGATTTCCTCGTAGCTATTGAAGTCCCTTATGGCTAACGCCCTTCGAAGACTTGGTTTTAAGCCACTAAAGAATCGATCGATCTTACTCTCAGGTTGGATAATAATACCAGAAGAGTACCTTGCAAGTCTTGTAAAATTTGCTTCATAGGTACCAACAGATTCATCATCCCTTTGCTTCAGTTCAAGAAACTCTTTCTCCATCTTTGTTCGGAGAATACGAGGGAAGTACTTATTGAAAAATAAGTTCTTGAACTCGTCCCATTCCATAGACTCAATTTCATCCCTTTGCCTCGTATTCTTAACAAGATTCCACCATTGATCAGCATCTCCTTCCAAACGATACACTGCTAGGATGACTTTATCATGTTCAGAACATTGAAGAACTGAAAATATCTTTTCAGTAGTACTAATCCATTGTTCAGCAACTAATGGATCAGTAGACCCGCTGAAAGAAGGTGGACGCTGCCTCATGAATGATTCAATAGAATGTTGCTCCCTCCTTTGCTCGTTTGGAAATCCTGCATGATTCATAGCTTGAGAAAGTTGTGTGAGCATGGCTACAAGATTTTGCATTCCAGCTCCCATATCGTTTGGTTGCTCAGGGGGACAATCATTGCATTGCCCATCGCATTCCGCATTAACACGGTTCCTTCAGGTTCCAGCCATTGACTAAAACCAAGAAGAATAGTGTGAGCAACACTAATTATAATAGGAAACCACATAATTCAAGAATAAAATTTTCATGCTTAAGGTCTTATCCTAGGTTATTCAAGGCCATTTCTAAAACACTAAGATTGTGTTCTATGCTTAGACTTATCCTTAGGGTTCTTACTAAGGCTTTCACATCCTAGTTTCCAAAGGTTGACTATACCTTTCCTCTGATACCAACTATAACGACCCATACTTTACATACATTGTTAATACATCGAAATTGAAGCACACTTATTACAACATATGACAAAACCACAAAGGACCGTATAGGTATAATGTCTTTAGAAACTGGGAAACATAAACAACTGGTTCATAAATCTTCTACAGTGTCTCCCATTTATTTCATCATATCTGGGGTCCCTTTTAGCATATTCTACTTAATATCCATCTTCCTGACCTGGGGAAAAGAAAACATAAAAGGGTGAGCTCAAATGCTCAGCAAGGGCAAATAAAGGAAATAAAAATCATATCATATCTTTATGAAAATCAAAACCTGCAAAAGAGATCATAATATCTTAACATGGAATAAATCATAGAAGTGAAAATGAGATCCCCATAGTCATAACATAAAACTTGAAACTTTGTGGCATGCACACATAATCATGGAAAATCATTTCTTGTTAGTCATGACTCATTGCCAAGACTATCTTAGTGGACGAAGTCCCTTTCTGAACCGAGTTCACTCCTCGTTTCAGTCCTGTTTCACTGAACCGAAATAACCTTCCGTTCCAGCCATGTCTATCTCATGAGATATAAATCTTTACCCAATGCATTGGAGGGAGATATAGGTCCCACCCATCTTATAATGAATCCTTTCTTATGTGTGCCACATAATCATAAAACATACATCATCGCATAACACATGTAACAAAAATGGGATTCTTGAAACATCATGACATCATAAATCAATTCATATAAGATAAAGGAATTCATAAAAATAATTCCATCACAACATGAACAAATCAATTTAATAATAGGGATAAAAACAGAACCCTTTATTATCTTAGATGGAAAATCATTTTGATAAAACACTTGAACTCCATTCTTGAGGAAAATATCCTTTCTTCTTAAAAAACATTTTTCCTTTCATAACATGTCATACAACTTTAAAATAAAAGAAGTTGATTAAAAATAAACTTGAAAACTTGTAAAGGAAGCTTTTTGGAAACAATGTTTTAAAAATCCATTCATGCCGTATAAGTTAAAAAAAAACATTCTTCGTACTTTTGTCGGAAAGTCAAAAAGTACCTCGTATGAAAAACGACAAAAGATTCCTTTCATATCTTTTACAAAAAAAAAACTTACCGAAGGGTAAAATTGGATATAAACTATTGTAGAAGGATGGAAATAATATTACATATTGAGGGAACATGGATGTGGATGATAAAATACACCCCAGTAATTACCAAAGTAAATACAATCTCGGATAAAAGTGAGATTGTGATATTTCCCTTACCTTAGGTCCGATTTGCTTTGTACGTGTCCGAAGCTCCTGTATAATGGTTTAAATAATGTTATTGACTTATTCCAGAATCATACATATTGATATGATATCATATATGGTCATATTATTAGCTTCTTGTTAGTAATATTTCATTGTTACTTGTTACTCGGGTCTTTATAACTTTTTGTTCTTATGCGTGTTTTGTCGAATAAATTATTATTCTTATCTTTAGGTTATAGATAATTCATTTACAGAATGGTATTAGTGTAGTATATACCATATTCATTCATTCAATTCATTTATATAATCATTATGAAATGAAGATCATGTAGAACGAGTCGCATCACATCGTGGAGACGGTATTCCGTACGTACGCACGAGTGATGATATCGTTCCTATGATCGTGGAATTGTATTGGAGTATATATATATATTATTTCAGTATCAATATTACTTCATAATAATCATATATAGTTACTTATTACACCATTATAACCATCCTTGTAAGGTGATGGTGGAAAAATAGATTACACCACGGCGTGGAGACGGTATTCCGTACGTACGCACACGCGGTGATTTCATTTTTCCGTAGGATGGATAGAAGGTGAATTAGGGTTGTTTCATATTTATAATAACATATCAGTATGTAAGTAATACTTATGTTATTACTTTATCATGAAACAACTAAAGAAGAAGAAGTTGAAGAAGAAAGAAATTGAAAAGATCGGTAATGGATATTACCTCTTCTTTGGAACGCCTCTTTGAATCCTCCACTTAAGGAACTAAGATTGGTCTTTGGAGAAGACCAGGACCTCTAGTATTATTCTAGGGAAGTGGAGAGGAGAAAATGTCAGGGGTTGGCCGAGCTTGAGTGCTCAAATTGGTGTGAGGAGGAGGGGGAGGAGGTGCCCTTTTATAAGGGAGGAGAGGGGCACCTTCGGAATATCTCAAAATATTATTTTATATTAAAGTCAAAATCGGTTTATAATGGTTCCAAAGGGTCTTATTTCGAAGCTAAAGTGGGGATGGGTCGAAATAATATCAACAAATAGGATTTAGACAAGTTTAGGGTATTATTTTAACCTTATCAATTACATTTAACTCTAAGTTAATTAATTTAACTTTTACCGTGTCTTTTTGTTTTCTTTCACTATATGGTTAATACACTTACTATAACATGCCAAACGAACCCCAAATTGTTTATTATTAATATATATATCCTTATCTAATTAATTTGGCCGAACCTTAGATTTTTAGGAATAAAATAACAATTAATAATATAATATTTTATTTAAAAACTATTTTGTGTCAATTTTGACACTATTTGATATATGATTTTTGTGAAAGTCATAACAGAATTATATGTTCAAACCAAGTTGATTAAATCAACATTAATATATCATAGTAACCTATAAAATTAGTGTAATTCATAAAAAGTCTTAAATTACATTTATTTTGGTATTTATATTATCAATTTTGTCAATATTTCATTAATAAGATAATTACTGCATCATCTTTGTGTTATAAATAAATTAAATTATTTGATGTCTAAAAATTACAAATAAAATATCATCATGTAGGAAATATTTTTATCTTTCTAATGAATATTTACAATTGAATTTATCTTATGTATAACCCCATATTAAAAATGATTTACTTATTAAACTTTGATTTTAACTATTTTAACCCTTCTTTAAATAAATTAATAATAAATGTCCTAATCTAATCCAAGTGGGCCTAAATGGTCATATTTTATTCCTAAGTTTGTTTTTGGTCGAATTACACTTGTCCAATAGAATTAGGACATGTGTTAGGGTAATATTAATATCATATTTACCCTTAGTTACCCTATTTACTATTAACCGCGGTAAAAAAAAGTAAAAAGTTACTATTCACCAAAAAATTATTTTTATCTCATTGAACCACATTTTACTTACTGATATCAACCGTGTCTGTCGGATTTTCGAAATTCCATTCACAGAAGCGGTAAAATTAAGTTTTATGCAAAATTCAGTTTTTAACCTACCACTTAGTGGTTTCCCTATTCATCAAAAATTGAAAGTTTTCAGAAAAATACCAAAATTTCACCCTAGGCTAATTTCGATATTCTGAGTCCAAAAATGAAGTCCATTTTGAAAAATAAAATTTATAAAATTTCAAAAAGTGGTTATTACTATTCATAACGGCTAGTTTTAATAGCATATTGTTGTTTAGTGAAACTCGGTATTGCGTACGACGCAAGCTATCGAGGAAGGTCGCGATTGCGTGTAAAGCAAGCCAAGCAAGTGTTGTGTAGAAAAAGATCCCTTTGATGATTTATATAACATAAAAGTCTCGGGTGTTACATAGACGACCGTGTGTTTAACAACACGAGTCATCGAAGTCTTGTCCACTACATGCCGTGTTTGTTTAGAACCTGCCGTGTAGTCACGGGTTAAGTCGGACCGTGTGGGTTAGCCATGTAAAGAGACTCGGGCAGGGGAATAGTTTTCAAGTACATGCCGTGTGTTGGGTCAACACGCCGTGTAGTTTGAGGTGTTACATGACTTGTAGGAAAGGAGTACACGCCCATGTCAGTGGCTTAAGAAGACACGTCGTATACTTTTTATACACGCCGTGTAGTCGTGTTTTGTAAACTTGTGTGTTTTTCTTCCCCTATTCCCATTTTGTACTCTTGTGTTCTATGTCCTTGTTTTTCTGATCTAAGGTGTACTTTTGATCTTTCAGAGCTATGCCTCCGAGATTTCCCCCAGTTGTACATCTATTGTCAGGCAGTGATCAGACGCCAGATATGGCTGATCAGGGACTTCCTGTTGATCCTCCAGTCGGGCCAGCCTTGGCACTGGTTGTCATAACAGTTGTAGGCACTGATGCATAGTTCAGGGAATGTTTTATGAGGATGATGCATACCTTTTAGGGAGCACCGCCTCCTGCCTCGACTATGGTAGACTTGACGTGGGGTTTTTAGCAGCAGAATCCTCCCATGTTCTCAGAGAAAGGAGGACCTTAGGTTGCAGAGTCATGGATGGAATCCATGATGACTATCTTCGAGAATCTGGAGACGCCTCCAGAGAGGCGGGTCAAGATCGCTACCTAAATGCTCCGAGACTCCTCCAAGAGGTGGTGGGACGTGATCTCACAGGCGATTCATCACCAGGTTAGGGATTGGGAGGGGTTCTAGCCTGTTTTCTACAACTACTTCTACCTAGAGACCCTGATGGCCGATTGAGCCCGGGAGTTCATGATCTTAGAGCAGGATACTCTTTCTGTCATGGAGTATTCCTCTCGTTTCTCCGAGCTTCAACGTTCCATACCCCTATGGGATGGGAGTGGGGTGTTCTTAGCAAGGAATCTTGAGTATGGTCTCATGCGGGAGATCTGCTCGCAGGTGAATCTCTTCTAGTTGACTTACATCACTTCCATCGTCAACTAGGCACTGATTGCAGAGCGCAATCTAAGAGACTCCGGAGCTGCGAGACATGGAAGTTCTGCTTCCAGATCTTGTTTTCCTCCAGATTATAGCAGGAAGCATCGTAGAGAGTCTACACACGGTGATCCGAGGAAGCGAGATGCATTGTCATGCAGCTAGGTGATATGCTACCAGTGTGGCCGGTCAGGGAACCCGAGGCTGTAGTGCCAGAGAGACCCCGTGGAGTGCCGGTATTGCGACAAGATGGGTCACCTTCAGCGTTTCTGCCAGGTTTTCTCACTAGCAGCTGGTGACCTGGGTTCTTCAATGAATCCTCGTTTAGGAGAGGCACCACCAGTTTCACACCAGTCGGAGAACTGGAGTTCTTCTGGCCGTTCAGGCTAAGGTGGAGGTTGAGGACGTGGCGGTCAGCCACTAGTCCCTCAACACCAGCAGGGAGGTTCAGCTTAGAGTGGTCAGCCAGGGGAATAGGGCCGCAGTGCAGGCCAATCTTTCACCGTGGAGTAGACCTATCAGGAGTAGGATCTCGGCCCTTCTACAGTTCGAGGTACGATTTTAGTAGCCTCAATTTTATCTTTAGCCCTTTTCGATACTTATGATACACATAGCGTTATCTCTGTTGCTATTGTGGAGAACCTTGGGATCTGCATCTTTTCTTCTACCGACTCGTTGACACTAGACACACCTTTGGGGACGAGGAAATCTAGTGTACGTCAGTGTAGAGAGTTCCCTCTCGAGGTTGCAGGGTATCGTTTTATATGGGATCTCTATGTCCTAGAGATGACAGACTATGATGTCATTTTCGAGATGGACTAGTTGGTTCCCTTCCAGGCAGTCATCGACTATTATCGCCGCAGAGTAAGTTTCGTTTCACCATAGGGTGAATATTTTCTTCATATAGGATAATGGGATGTTTAGGCAAGTCCATCTGGACTCAAGAATCATGGGCTAGGAAGGGTGACAACCCATATTTATAGCCTTTATCAGGATGATCAGGGGACTTTGCAGTTAGACTTTCCTCCAGTGGTGGATCATTTCAGGGACTCTTTCTAGAGGACTTTTCAGGTTTGCCTCCGGAGCGTGAAGTGGAATTTTCTATTGAACCCGTTCCATGAGTTGCACCGGTGTCCATTCCTCCTTATAGGATGGCTACACCTGAGTTGCAGAAGCTCAAGAAGCAGTTGGAGGAGTTGCAGGAAAAGGTTTTCATCTAACCTAGTACTTCTCATTGGATTTCTCTTATTCTGTTTGCGAAGAAGGAAGATGGTACCCTTCAGCTTTGTGTGGTTTATCAGAAGCTGAACCAGTTGATGGTCAAGAACCGATATCCCTTGCCGAGGATCAATGACCTCTTTGATCAACTTCGAGGAGCCCGTGGGTTCTTGAAGATTGACTTGAGGTCCGGTTATCATCAGTTGCATGTTAGACCATCAGATATACCTCTGACATCCTTCAAGAGCACGTATGGTCTATACGAGTATACAGTCATGTTGTTCGGTCTCACAAACGTGCCTACAGTTTTCATGGAACTGATGAACCAAGTGTTCAATCTTTGGACTCCTTCTTCGTGGTCTTCATGGATGATATCTTTGTGTACTCTCACACTCGATATGAACATGCGACACATCTTGAGATCATTCTGAGTAAACTAAAAGAGTATCATCTTTATTCTAAACTTTCAAAGTGCAACTTTTTGATGGAACAGATTCACTTCTTGGGTCACGTCATCTCAGAGGTAAGAGTATCTGTGGACCTAGAAAAGGTGAGATATGTAGTCTCCTAGGAGCAGACAGAGAATATTTTTGAGGTATGGAGTTCTCTAGGGCTGGATGGATACTACAGATGCTTTATTCAGGAATTCTCGTGCCTAGAAGCACTGTTGACAGGTCTGACCAAGAAGGGGGCGAATTTTTTATGGTCAGATTATTGTGAGTCCGCCTTTTAGGAGTTGAAAGGGAGGTTGACTTCGACATCGATACTAGTTTTTCCAGATCTAGGAAAGAGCTATAAGGTCTATTGTGATTCTTCAGGTATCGGGCTAGGAGCTGTGCTTATGCAGGGAGATGGAGTCGTTACGTACGGGTCTCAGCAGTTGGGACCACATGAGAGGAACTACCTGATGCATGATCTGGAGTTGGAAGCTATTGTTCATGCCTTACGCTGTTGGAGACACTGTCTTCTGGGAGAGCACTTTATGGTCCTCACTGACCACAAGAGTCTCAAGTATATCTTCACTCAGCGTGATCTAAATCTGAGGCAACGCAGGTGGGTCAAGTATCTTCAGTATTTTGTTTTTGAGCTTTCCTATATGCTGGGAAAGGGAAACACAGTGGATGATGCATTGAGCAGGAGAAATCAGAATCAGGATGTTCAGGAGGCCAGCAGTGAGTAGCAGCTTATGAATCTTTTCTCTGAGATGCATCTTGAGGTGCAGGACAGGAAGGGACAAACCTTCATATCTTCTGTAGTTGTTACCTCTACACTACTTGATCGGGTACAAATGAGGTAGCTATCAGACTCCGAAAGATTATTCCTGCTGGAGAGTGTGTCAAGAGAGGACCCTCTTCCTGGATGGATAGTGGGAAAGGATGAGATCTTGTGTTTCCAGGTACGCGTATGGGTGCCAGCATACAAACGAGAGGAGCTGATGCAGGATTTTCATTCCTTATTTTTGGAAGTTCATCCTGGCGTCACCAAGATATATCGGGATCTTCATCGCCAGTACTAGTGGCCAGGTATGAAGAGGGATCTTGCTGGCTTTGTCCTGAGATGTTCTACTTTTCAGCAGGTGAAATCAGAGCATCAGCGACTAGCGGGGATTTTGCAGTAGTTACCCATTCTGGAGTGGAAGTGGAACGATGTTGCAATGGACTTCGTGACCGGATTACCAAGGTCTCCTTGGGGGAACGATGTTGTTTGGGTTGTTATCGACAAGCTCATGAAGGTTGCTCACTTCTTGACGATCAAGGAGAGCTTCAGTGTCGATGACCTTGGACAACATTACATCAGACAGATCGTACGTCTACATGGAGTCCCACACTCTATTGTTTCAGACAGGGATGTGTGCATTACTTCTCAGTTCTGGTAGGGACTTTAGAAGGATTTGGGTACCTAGGTACTTCTGAGTACGGCATACCATCCCCAGACTGATGGCCAGTCCGAGCGCACAATCCAAGTGCTTGAGGATATGATATGAGCTTTCATCCTAGACTTTGGCAGTTCTTAGGAGATAAATATCCCTCTTGTGGAGTTTGCCTACAACAACAGTTTCCAGGTGACCATTCAGACGGAACCTTACGAGGAATTGTACGGTAGGCCATTCCAATCACCCTTATGCTAGCTAGATGCATGAGAGGTAGCTTTGTTGGGACCTCGTCTTGTTTAGGAGACTTCAGAGAAGATAGATCTGATTCGGAAAAGGATGGATATAGCACAGTCTCGGCGGAAGTCCTATGCTGATTAGCAGAGATGACCTCTGGAGTTCGAGGTCGGAGATCTGGTTTTCCTGCATGTCGCACAGAGGTTGGGACACAAGAGGATTTGGAGACAGGGTATTCTTTCACCATGGTACGTCGGACTATTTGAGGTATTGGAGAGAGTTAGGCCGGTTTCCTATCAGTTGCAGCTACGTCAGAGGTACCGGGCTATTCATGACGTCTTCCACGTCTCTCAGCTCTGACGTTACTTTTCAGACCCGTCTCATGTCTTTCAGCCTGAGGAGGTTGAGCTCGAAGTGGATTCATCGTTTGAGGAGAATCCCATCCGGATTGTCGATCGCAGTACGGAGGTTCTCCGTGGGCAGTCTGTCTCTCTTCTACGGGTGCTATGGCAGCATGGGCGAGTACAGGATGAGACCTGGTAGAGGGATGCCGATGTACGATCGCGGTGGCTGGAGATATTAGGGGTTTCTTATTCTACGCCTTACTAGGGAAATTCAGGGACGAATTTCATTTAGGGGGGAAGTTTGTAAGAACCCAGATCTTTGTTTCAGGTATGTTTTTCTTTTCTGGTGTTTTTGGGAAAAAATAATGTTTCTGGAAATTTTTGAAGTACACGCCCTATACTTTATGAGTACACGCCGTGAACTCTTTTCCCGCTCGAAGCCGTGTGCTGGATGTGTCTGGGCCACACACACGGTGTGTAGGGGTGACGTGGAGGCTGATTTTGGCGGAGTATGGAAAAATCTTGTACACACCGTGTACTCTAAAAGTACACACCTTGTACTTTTCTTTTTTTCATTAAACGGACCGGGGTCATGCCTAATTTAGGAAAATGCCTTCTTATCAAGCTTCTTCATCCGAGAGCGACCGTACAGCTGTGAATCTTCTCCGAGTGTCTATGCCTCCATCTGATCTCCATTCCAGATGCTGTCGATTGCATTGGGATCACCTTAGTAAGCTCTCTATTCTGCTTTGGCCTTGTTACATGGTTCCTCCTCGTTTTCAAGTTATCGTGGGTTGAGCGTTTTGTGCTCTTTCTCAGATCTACGATGTTCTAGGGAGAATTAGTCATTGTGGTTCAAGTATATTGATCTCCTAGGATCGAGGTGGGTGGTTTGTGCCTTTGTATAGAAAGTCGATGAGTATTTTGGGAAAATTCCACCAATACCCTTGAACGGGGTATTGCATTTTCCTATTTTCCCCTTGTTGTTTTTTCCTGCTTTGCTTGATTGCAAGAGTAGATGTTTTTCCTGTGATTATGGTTGTTTTTACTGTACTCTAGATTTTTTTCTATGCTTGTTCTGCCTGTTTGGTGTTTTTCTAGTTGCCATGCCTAGTTGTAGGATAGTGTAACTATTTCTTTGTTATGCTGTTGAGCCTTAGATTGATAGCCAAGTAGTTCTTGAGGTTTACTTGGACGATGAACGTGCTCAGAGCATGTTTATTTCCACACAGGACTGTGAGAACCTAATGTAGTAGACCATATGGAGAATGGACTTCAGGGCTTCTCCAGAGTGTCTATTAATATGATGAGAGACCACATGGGGAATTGACGAGGAGTGCTTCTTTAGAGAGTATGTAGTTCCTCGATGTGGGCCACAGGGGGAATGAGACATTGAGTGCTTCCACAGAGAGCCTTTAGCATGAGACGAGACTATTGGGGGAATTGACGGTGAGTGCTTCATGATAGAGTTTTTTATTAGCTGAACTAGAGGGGTGAGATTGTGTGTTCCTCCTAGAGGGTTGCTAGTACTTGTATGCTGAACCATAGGGGTTATTCTGTGAGGGATACCCAGAGGGTTACTTGTTTTCTTCTTGACGCTGGTTATTTACTTGTGTACTTTATATGTTAGAACTGTGGATTGTATTTGTTTTGTGCTTTGCTGTTTACTCCTTCCTGCAGTCTTACTTGACTTGTATTCATTGACTATTAGGCACAAATATTTGGGTGATTTCCTACTGGGATTGTATCTCACACCCTGTTTGGGCCATGTTTTAGGCCCAAGAATACTATGTTGTTGCAGGTATAGATAAGGGCAAGTGCCCTTCTACCTCAGGTGTTTGACTTGCCGGGAGCTGGAGGCCATGGGACTGAGCCGAGGATTGCGATGCTGAGGAGTTGCTCACCTTTTTTTCTTTTGTTGTTGTTTTAGTACTTGCGTTCAGTTCTATTTCAGCACGTTGGTTTGTTTACAGCTTTCCATAGACATATGTACCATGTTGCATCATTATTATTTTATACATTGCTTTCGTTGTTCAGTTCAGTTGTTGTATGCTGTTTATTGCTTTCGCTATTGTGTCTGGTTGTTCTTCTGCTATATACTGTTCTGAATGATGGCATGGTTTCCCCACCGACTCACCAAGGCCCTCTCTTCTAGTCGGCAGCCTCTAGCGTTTGGGGAAACGTGCTTGAGGTCATGTGGCGAACCGGGTACGGGGCACCAGTGGAGGGGATCCGGATTCGGGTCGTTACAATCTTGGTATTTTTAGTTTTTTTATTTATAAACAGAAAATCATCACCCCATTGTTATTTTTACCCATTGACATTTATTTCTAGCCTTTGGTGTCTTTAGGATGTCACCTAAATCTAGAAGCACCAATGCCTCTTTCCAATCCAATGGGTGAGGGGAGGGATGTTTCAAATGAAAGCAGTCTTGGTCAACCCATTTATATTTTTGGGATGGTAGTTAGGATAGTGTAATAATGGAACATAAAATGTAAAGCTTAAAAATGAATATCTAAGATTTTTAAAACGAAATTCAATTTACCAGTGTGTTTTAGGTATATAAGTGTTTTAATCCACTTATAGGCGAGTTTTTATCTCATTATTATGGGTTTAGATGATGAGGATTTCATATCAGGATTTAGTGTTGAGTCTTCCCATTAGGAATGAATTGATAATCTTTAGTTTTATGATTTAATTAAAATGTTTAAAATACATAAAATGTTCATATTTTTAAAGAATTATCATGCAATTTTTTGATATGGTAAATTAAAATTTCTAATCCCTTAGTTTCTATTGAGTGAGACTAAATGGATTTTTTTTTCTAATTATAGAAAATGTAACTGGTTAAAAATTGTAGGAATCAAATGGAATGGGAAACCAAAAATATTATTTCAACCAAGCCATAAGTGAACCAACAACTTTTGTAGATTTTTTTCTGAGTATTTTCAAGCTGTTGATAGAAGAAACAAAAATAATGAGCTTCAAAAAGTCAATCACTCTGTCTAGTTTCTAAAACTGAATCAACACATATTTTGGCGGGATAGAAAGCCTAAAAAGAGGTATGATTGAATAGTATGAATCAAATATTTTATTTACTTATAACATATGATGTGATAAAAGTTAAGATGGAAAGGTAAATGCTCGGGGATATGGCATGCCAATGGTTGGATTTATCCGTTCAAGTAAAAATTGAATATGGCATTATGTGAGAGGACTTGGAATAAATTTTAATTAAAAATTTATATCTTCACACCATTTAGATAGCTAAAAAATGGATTTTTTTTCATCTTAAAGAAGGAAAATATCCCGAGGAAATAATATGAATTTTTTTATAAACTTATTTTGATTTATTTCAAAAGTAGCTGCAAGTGCATCCTTGAAGGAAAATATTTTCAAGTCAAGGATATGATTATATTTCAACTCAAATATTACCAACCTTTGTATTATGGACTATTAAGTGATGGTAAATAAGGTAACTATGGTAGAAAGGGATATATCTAGAAATATGGTTAGAGAAAGTAGGTTTATCCCTACAGGAATAGGTGGAAACCCAAATACTGGGAATAAGAAGAAGAGGGAAACCTACTTCCAAAGTGGTGGAATATCTCAGAATCAGAACATAGTATCACTCAACTTCCCTCTTTTACCTTCATGTAAGAAGGGATGATTCTAGTTTGGTTCATTTGAGTATCTCAAGTGAGATTTCATGACACCACCTAGAGCATTTTAAAATGGTAACCAGATGAGACTTCTCTAGTGTTATTTTCATAGCTCTAAAAATCGTGGTGTTGGGAATACATCTAACATCTCTGAGAAATCTAATGATTTTATTGGAATGTCTTGTCAGAATAACTTATATACTCATAACCTAGAAATATAAGGTTATTCTAGAAACACCATGAATCTTCAGGTTATACAATCTTCGTAAGAAAATAAAGAGTAGTGGACATTTATTAAGAAATTTTATTGTATTGATTATGTGATCACAGATGATCAATATGGTTCTTCACTGGTGCAAGGTATTATTCTTTTAAATTTTACCCTTATTATGACCTTTTTTATATGGATGTATACCACTCTTTAATTTATTTTCAGGTCATTTATCTTATGATTTTTCTTATTGAGATGATTCCTTATGTTTTAAAATTACAATGTTCACTTAGCCAATGAGAGTGTTTATATTTTAAGTGTGAGAAGTGTGCTATACATTTCATGTGGACTAAAATGATTTGGGATTTCTTAGTTCTGAATATGAATATTTATGACCTAATTTTGGGGATGGACTGGTATACATTGTTAAAGTCCCACATTGATAATTATGTATGGAAAGTGAGTTTCAAGTTTTCTAATGGTGTTAAAAATTTCTTTAAAGGATATTCAGAAGTGAATGCAAGAATTAAATGACATTTAGTGATAATGGTTGGAACTATATCATATCAATTATATGTCGTTATGTTAGCATCTATAGATGAAATAAAAAAATGTGATTTTCAAACCATAGTGGATTATTTTTTTGATGTGTTTCCTAATAATTTCAGTGGGTTTACACCCAAAAGTGAATTCGAATTTATAATTTTTATCCCACCAAGGACTAATACCAATACAATTTCCATTCTATCTTATATGATGTAACTGATGTAATTAAGGGAATTTAAATACTATCATGAAGAATTAAGAAAAAAATGGTTCATTCGACTAACCATGTCTCCATGGGCATCATCGATTTTTTTAAAGGAGGATGGAACCTTTATTCATTTTGGGAATTATAATAATGTTACCCATGTTATGATATAGTATAGGTATCTACTTCCAAGCATTGATGAATTGTTTGATCAATTTATGGGAGCCTAATGGTTTTCAAAAATCTACTTTTGATCAGGATATAAATAAATCCAAGTTATAAAATAGGATATTTTGAAAACAACTTTCAAGTTTCAATATAGACACTATGAATATGTGGTTTTTCGCTTGAGCCTATTGAATGCACTAGTTTTGTTCATGGAACTAATGAATTAGATCTTTAAAAGGTATATCAACTTCTTTGTGGTGGTTTTCATTGATGATTTAGTAGTATATTCTATAATTAAAGTTGATCATGAAAAACACTTTTCTATAATCGTAACAACCCATGATTTCATAGTAAGTTATCTCATTAATGTAATTAAATATCTTGCACTACACGCAACATCGAGTTCGAGCGCACCAAAACTTATCAAACTAGCCGTTCAAAAAGCAGTTATGAATAGTATTAACTGCATTTTGAATCTTATATACTCTATATAATATTAACATCCATATTATGTGTTTCTTATACACAATATAAGAATAAATTTATTTGTTTCATATTAATGAAATATTTTTCAAAAAATGAAATTTTAACTCCTTTTAATAGAGAACCCTTTTTAAAACCAATATTTGACACTTTTATATATTCAATTAAAAGAAATAAAATTCTTCTTTAGAATCGATACATAAAAATTTTGTTTGGATAAATTTTTGTTACTTTTCTGATAACTTGCATATTTTGAGGAATAGTTAAATATACTAAATTTTAATTGAAAACAACTTTTTGAATCGAAATAATTTATAGTGTTAAATTATGCATTTGAATGGTTTGGAAGTATAATTGGATTATATTTTTATCATTTATTACAATTCAGTTCATTATAAGTAATTTTACATTTAAATTTGACATAAACACATGTTAATCTTTTGATAGTTTTTACTTTTTAAAAAACATGTTTTTGGTTTTGACAACGGGAATTAATTTTAATTTAATAAATGAAAATTCTATGTTTTGAATTTGGTAAAATAGACTTCATTTTTGAATTTATAATATCCAAATTAGTGTAGGGTGAATTTTTGGTATTTTTATGAAAACTTTCAATTTTCGATGAATAGTTAAAAACACTACGTTATTATTTAAAACCGAATTTTTATTTTAATAATTATTTATTATATTTAAATTTATTCTTAGTCAAAATAAATATATAATACCTCTATAATTTCAATTTAATTCATTGAAGTCATTTTATAAAAAAATTTGATCTTTAAAATTTTATTGAACTTTTTAATGTTTTTTACCCACCTTCTTGAAGCATTTGAAAATTTGCACAAAACATAATTTTACCTCTTCTGTGAGTTGAATATCAAAAATCTGAGAAACACAGTTGATATCATTAAGTAAAATGTGGTTCAATAAGATGAAAATAATTTTTGGTGTATAGTAACTTTTTACTTTTATTTACCACGGTTAAAAGTAAATAGTGTAATTAAGGGGAAAATGAAATTATAATTACCATAACACATGTCCTAATTCTATTGGATAAGTGTAATAAGAACAAAAAAACCTTAGTAATAAAATATTACCCCCTTTGGTCCACTTGGATTACATTAGGACATTTATTATTACTTTATTTAAAGAGGAGTTAAATGTATTAAATTCAATGTTTAATAACTAAACCATTTTTAATATAGGGTCACACAAAATATAAATTAGAATATAAATATTCATTACAAATATAACGATATTTCCTACATAATGGTATTTTATTTATAATTTTTAGACATTTAATAATTTAATTTATTTATGACACAATGATGATGTAGTAATTAACTTATTAATGAAATATTAAAATATTTGATATTATAAATATCCAAATAAATGTAAATTGAGGATTATGATTAATTCCAATACTTTTATATGTTAACATGTCATGTTGGTATTGATTAAATAATTTTTATTTAAAGTGATAACGTTTTTATGGCTTTCAAAAAAATCAAATACTAAATTGTGTCAAAATTGACATAATTGAGTAAAAAAAATACTATATTATTAATTGATATAATATTCCTAAAAATATAAGGTTCTTCCAAAGGACTTATATAAGGTTATATATATTAATAATGAACCACTTGGGGTTTTCTTGGTAGTTTATAGTATGTTTATTAACCATATAATATTAAAATACAAGGAGACATGGTAAATGTCAAACTATTTAACTAAGAGTTTAATATAAAAGATAAGGTTAATATGGTGATCTAAAACTATATAAAACCTATTGTTTGAGAGGTTTTCGACCCATAATCACATTATCTTCTAAAAATATCACTTCAGCGCAATTAGAAACCGAAAATTATTTTATTATAAAATAATATCTCATGTTTGTTATAAAGTGACAGTCGCCTCTCTTATAAAAGGATACTTCCCCTTCTCTTAATTTCACACCTCCAAATCTATTTGGCTCAGCCAAAACCTACCCAAATATACTCCCTACTTCCCTCACATCTACCTAGAGTACATACTTGGATCAGAAATCCATCCTAGGGATACCTTTTGATCAACTCAAAAGGAAACACCCGAAGAAGAGGTAATAATTTCATCACCATCTTTCAAGTTCTTTTCTTCTTCCACTTCCTCTTTCTTTGATTACATATCAAAATAATTACTAAATAAACTTCTACATACTTTGATGTTATTATAAATATGGTACAACCATATTAATCATTCTATCTATCCTATAAATGACAAAGTCACCATATGTGTGTACTTTAGGCTTACCGTCACCAGGTCGTGGTGTAGTTTGTTATTCAAACACTTCATTATTTTGGTTGGGTATAATAATGATATATAAATGATGTAAGTAATAAATATAAAATGTTAATGATTATTTATTTATGATATTCCATCTAATTTCATACAATTTCACCATCAATATAATGATATTGTCGCTCGTGCGTGCATACGGATTACCGTCTTCATGACGCGATGCGATTCATTCCCACGTTCACCATTCAACGATGATTATAAATGTATATATTATTAATAAGTATGTAATATATGAAAAAATAATTATACTGGAGATATATATATATATATATGTACTTACATATATCTTATCCACTAACTTCCATTCAATATGATTTGAAAACAGAAACACTGTTTATGCGTACGTAAGACCTACCTTCTCCATAGACAGTGCATTCCATTTCATATATATATCTATTAAAAATATTTATATTATAAATATATATGATATATCAATCAAAGTTTATATCCTAGAATTATTTAAATCATTATCTAAATTATATGATCAAAAACCCCAAGTTAAAAAATGTACGATAAAGAAAGCGATTATTACCCAAAATGAAAATTTAACATGGAAATAATTATTAAATGGGTAGTATAAAGTGATAAATGAATCATGTATGATATAATAAATATGAATATGGTTCTGGTAAAATTTAATAACACAATATGGTAATTATACAAGAGGTTAAACGTACCCTCGACCAAAGGAATGTGCAAGGTAAGGGTTATTTCCTCAATCTCTTTATTACCCGAGGTTGTTTTACATAAGTATCTACTGGGACATATTTATTATCCACATACATGTTTCATAAAAGTCTGTTCAAAGGTATTCTTTTTAACGTAATTTTTACTTAAACATCATTCTAAATGTTTTAAAGATTTATTCTTCTACAAATTTCTCATTAATGTCCATGTTTTAAAAATGGTTTTAAGGATTTATTTATATGGACATGAATGTTTTAAAATGTTAATTCCTTTCAAAAGTTTAAAAGTGTTATGAGACACTTTGATTCAAAGATATATTTAAAATTAATTCCTTTATATGAGTTTTAAATGATTTCATGAAGAAGGGATAAATCTCTCAATGATTTTTACTGACCAATTTCAACTATGTCAACATCCATTAGAGGATATTATTCTGGATCGATGTTGATTTATGATGATACAAATATTCCATATTATATTGACGGTTTTGTGATATGTTTGAATGTAGATGTGTTATTTTAATACCATTCATGGTTTATGGATAAATTATTGACATTTCGTATTCTAGGTTTAATACGAATGTTTATTTTGGGTTTAAACCTTTTCATATGAGGAATGCATTGGAATTAGTAAGTGACTCGTGGAGCCTGCAATAGCTCCTTGATTCATTGGTAGGTATCATGAGACAAAACCGTGTTTAACACAAGTCCTTGACAAAATCTTATTTGTAGTCTTGGCACAAGGCATTGAATATATGGTTATGAAGTCTGACATTATGCATTACATCATTATAAAATTAGCTATTGATATTACATGTGATTATTCAACTCATAGAATATCCATTTGAATAATTAAATGGAATTATTTTATTTATCTTTTCCATATTATGCGAAAGTTTAAGTTTAAAAGTCTATTGTTTTAGTTTTTTACATTGACTTAAATATTTATGCTTATTTATGAAGGTTTTCGCTATATTGTTATCATTACTAAGCATCTGGGCTCACCCCTTTCTATGTTTTATTTTTCCCAAGATGCGAAGAAGTATATTATGACTGACCTACAAGGATAGTCTAAGGGATATGAATGTGGTCAATGGAGACAATGTGGTTGTTGTTTTTCATTTTATAATGTAATGTAACATTTATGTATGTAATCTATTTTCCACGACTGCTAAACTGATCGGTCCTTCGAGACTCGATTCCTTGTAAAGTTTCCAATTTATTAAAACAATGCACCGACTCTAGGTAACTGGGGTCGGGGCGTTACAGTTGGTATTAGAGGGTGTTTGAAAAAAAATTGTAAATAGATTTAGATAAACTCTAATTAGAGAACATTACCCTAAGATAGACTTTGAGGATTATTATAGAAGAACTTTCTATAATTTTGTTAATGTAGAGATTTTTTTTATTTTCCCACCAATACATCCCTGTCTAGATACGACCAGGCAGAGGCGGCTCTGGTAGAGATGTACCTAGGAGTGAAAACTCCAACAAGGAGTTTCATGCTTGACCTAGGGTATCTTGGTACCCGACAATGGGCCTTACTACACAGTTGGTTACTACACTCCCAAGGGATATGCTTAGGATAATTCAAAATTTCATTACAAGACATTATTAAGGATTTAGGAGTAAATAATTTCTCAAAAACAACATTTTGTGATTATAGACTATGTGAATAATATTTTCAATTTATGTTAGGTATTTTACAAGTTTGGAATTATACGTTGCAATTCACAAACTAACCCATGGTAAGCCATTGTTTAGAAATGGTGCCTAGTATAAGGAGTGATAATTCCAGTAATAGGCATGATCGAAAGAGTAATAAGGATCATATCTTTCATGGTGTTAACCCAACATTTAAAAGGGAAATAGTCTCCCACATATTTTCATCATATGAATAAATAGTATCATGTGTTAATAAGATAACTAAATAATTCTCTGAGTCCTATTGCTTTGAAGGGAAGCAAGAGAAGAAAAGGATGGAAGAGATACTGATGGATATAGGGAAGTGGGGAAAGAATAATTTTCCCATATGTGATAACTTTGGAAAAAATAACCTTGGTAAATGATTAAAAGGAATGAAATTTTTTTATAAGTGTGGAGAAAAAGAACACCAAGTACGTGATTTGAAGAGTAATAAAATGGTTTCAAATGTAAAATTCTTCATCTATAAGGTGTTGAGACACTACGCGAATCAATGTCTAAATCATCCGAGTATACCCCAAATGTTGCTATTGGATAATAATCAATTTATGATACTAGAGAATATGAAGAGTAATGATTATATTTCTTATGTTTTTATTAAAGTATTGTCTCATTTGAGTATTTTATTAATTATATACATGTTATAATAATTATATAGTTTAAAAGGATTGTACAGTAGTACTATTTTATTAAGGACTTGAGATTGCGTGGAACCAAAAAAGTGACTCAATAGCAGGTTAATTTTTTTTGGAAAATATATGTTTGAGAGAATGATAAACCATAATATGGTTCTAATACTGAGTTAGTGATTTTGGAATAATATATGATTGATTTGGATAAATTATATTGGATATTCTTGACTACCTTGAAACTGATTAATGAATTGTATATTCCATCATTGTTGGAGTTTACAACATTTTTGGATAGAAAGAGTATATGAAGTATTCTATAAGGAATAAGGGAGCATGAATGTAATCAATAAGGTTTATAGTAATTCAGGGTGTTATAGTGTTTTAAAAGAATACATTATGAAGGTATTCACATGTTATTATGTTGAAAAAAGGATCTTCATTGTGTTTACCTTATAAATTTTGGACATTGAGTTTGGAAAAAAGTATTTTGGATATGTCTAAAGGTTTGAATAGATTAAGTTTGAAATTTGATACTATTGTTGAGTTTAAATCATTTCTTGAGATTATTTTTTCGATTGTCATAAAAAGTATAACTCAGACGTCGTGAGAAAAATCGTTGCATCCGGCAAGGCCATGATACTTGAACCCGCAACCGAAGGGCGACAAGGGTGCACCACCTACCACTGGTCTACGTGATGTCCTGGTTTGTATAATAAAGTTTTTTTAAAATTTTCTTACAAATTAATTATAAATAAATTATTTTTGGAACCTTATAAGATTAGAATAAATAGAATATTTTTGAATTCTATTGTCTTTTGGAGTGAAAGATGAGTTTGTGGTTGGAATTAGATGAATGATGAAACTCTACTTATCAAGTATATTTTTCCCTCTTATTCTATGAATAAATTAATTCATAAACTTTAGTGAAGGGATATTCAAACCCAAAATGTTTTATCCTAATCCCTTATGTTTTATTGAACCGATGATATTTTACAACATCTTAGATTGATGGCATTGAGGCCCTTAATTTCACAATTTTTTTGTGATTGATGACTTCAATAACTCCCTATGAATATTTGTGTTTTAACTCCAATTAAGTGTCTCTAATTTCCACCAATTTTATTTTAATTTAGATCATAATTTGGTGGTGACATTTACATTTCCCGTTCCCTTGTATTAAGACTAAATTTTATTAATCCAATTTCTAATTTGGATTTTCCACAAAGGTATTTTTCTATTTTTAACCATCTATTTTTTAAGAAAAATTTCAAATTGCAAGGATTCAATTTATTTATGGTGGGGAGAATGTAACACCCCAAGATTTCATAGTACGTTATCTCATTAACGTAATTCAATAGCTTGAGCTACACACAACACTGAGTTTGAGCGCATCATAACTTACCAAACTAGCCATTCAAAAAGCAGTTATAAATAGTATTAACTTCATTGTGAATCTTATACACTCTATATAATTTTAACATCCATATTATGTGTTTCTTAGACATAATATAAAAACAAATTCATTTTTCTCAGATAAAAGTAGTATTTTTCAAAAAATGGAATTTTAATGCCTTTTAATGGAGAACCCTTTTTAAAACCAATATTTGATAATTTTATATATTCAATTTAATGAAATTAAATTATTCATTAGAATCATGACATAAAATTTTAGTTTGGATAAATTTTTGGTACTTTTATGATCACTTTCATATTTTGATGAATAGTTAAAAATACAAATTGTTAATTGAAAACAACTTTTTTAATCCACATAATTTATAGTGTTAAATTATGCATTTTAATGGTTTGAAAGTATAATTAGATTATATTTTTACTATTTAATAAAATTTAGTTCATTATAAGTAATTTCACATTTAAAATTTACATAAACACATGTCAATCTTTTGATTGTTTTTACTTTTTAAAAAACCCGCCTTTTGTTTTTGACAACATGAATTAATTTGAAATTAATAAATTAAACATTTATGTTTTGTATTTGAAAAAATAGATTTCATTTTTGAATTTATAATATCCAAATTATCTTAGGGTTATTTTTGGTATTTTTCTAAAAACATTCAATTTTTAATGAATAGTGAAAAACAATGCGTTATTATTTTAAACAGAATTTTTATTTAAATAATTATTTATTTTATTTAAATTTATTTAAAGCCAAAATAGATATATATAACCTATATAAGTTCAATTTAATTCATTGGAGTCATTTTATAATAAAATTAGATGTATAAACTTTTATTGCACCTTTTAATGTTTTTTTACCCATCTTCTAAGAGCCTTTACAAATTTGCATAAAAATTAATTTTACCACTTCTCTGAGTTGAATTTAAAAAATATGAGAGACATAGTTGAAATTATTAAGTACAATGTGGTTCAATAAGATGAAAATAATTTTTGGTGAATAATAACTTTTACTTTTATTTACCACGGTTAAAAATAAAATAGGGTAATTAAGGGGAAAATGATATTATAATTACCCTAACAGTGTTATAATTCTATTGGATAAATTTAATTCGACCAAAAATAACCTTAAGAATAAAATATTACCACCTTGGGTCTACTTGGATTAGATTAGGACATTTATTATTATTTTATTTAAAGAAGAGTTAAAAGTGTTAAATTCAAAGTTTAATAACTAAACAATTTTTAATATAGAGTTACAAAAAATATAAATTCGACTATAAATATTAATTATAATGATAAAAAATTTCCTACATAATTTTATTTTATTTATTATTTTTATATATTAAATAATTTAAATTATTTATGGCACAATGATGATGCAGTAATTACCTTATTAGTGAAATATTAAAATAATTGATATTATAAATATCCAAAATAATGTAAATTGAGACTTGTGATGAATTAAAATAATTTTATAGGTTACTATGACATGTTAGGATTGATTAAAAAAAATTTATTCGATGTGATAAAGTTTTATGGATTTAAAAAAACATAAAAGACTAAATAGAGTCATAATTGACAAAATTGAGTTTTTAAAACAAATACTATATTATTAATTGATATAATATTCCTAAAAATCTATGGTTCATAAAAATTACTTATATAAGGTTATAAATATTAATAATAAAACAATTCTGGTTCTCTTGGTATTTTATAGTTTGTTTGTTAACTATATAATATAAAAATACATAGAGACATGGTAAATGTCAAACTATTTAACTAAGAGTTAAATTTTAAATATAAGGTTAATATGGTGACCTAAACATGTCTAAAACCTATTTTTTGAGTGTTGTATTACCCATACCCACTATATCCTCTAAAAATATCACTTTTGAGCCATTATAAACCGAAAATTATTTTATTATAAAATAATATTTCACGTTTTTTCTAAAGTGACACTCACCTCTTTTATAAAAGGGTACTTCGCCTTCTCTTAATTTCACATATCCAATGCCATTTGGATCTACCAAAACCTACCCAAATATCCTACCAACTTCCCTCACATCAACCTAGAGTCCTTACTTGGATCAGAAATCCAACTTAGGGAGACATTTTGATCAACTGAAAAGGAAACACCCGAAAAAGAGGTAATAATTTCATCACCCTATTTCAAGTTATTTACTTCTTCCACTTTTTCTTTCTTTGATTCCATAACAAAATAATAACTCCAATACCTTCTAAATACTGTTATGTTATTATAAATATTTTACAAACATATTTTTTATTCTATCTATCCTATAAATGACAAAGTCACCATACGTGCTTATGTACGACTTACCATCTCCACATCGTGTTGTAGTTTGTTATTAAAACACTTCATTATTTTGGATGGGTATAATAATGATGTGTAACTAATTTAAATAATAAATATAACTTTTTAACAATTTTTTATATATGATTTACAATCCAATTACATACTATTTCACCATCAATACAATGATATTGTCGCTCGTGCATACGTACGAATTACTGTCTCCACGACGTGATGAGATTTATTCTCACGTTCACCATTCAACAATGATTACAAAAATATTTATTATTAATAAGTATGTAATATATGACATAATAATGCTACTGTATATATATATATATATACTTACATATATCTTATTCACTTACTTTCTTTCAATACGATATGAAAACGGAAACACCGTTTATGCGTACGTATGATTTACCTTCTCCATAAACGGTGCCTTCCATTTGATATATCTATCTATTATAAATATTTATATTCTAAATATATATGATATATTAATCATGTTTTATATTCTGGAAGTATTTAAATCATTATCTAAATGATACGATCGAAAATAACAAGTTAAAACATGTACGATAAAGAAAGCGATTATTACCCAAAATGATAATTTAACATGTAAATCATTATTAAATGCATAGTATAAAGACATAAATGAATAATTTTTGATATAATAAAAATGAATATGGTTCTAGTATAATTTAATAACATACTATGGTCATTATAAAAGAGGTTAAACGTACCCTTGACCAAAAGAAAGTGCAAGGTAAGGGATATTTCCTCAATCTCTTTATTATCCGATGTTATTTTTACATAAGTATCTACTAGAAAATATTTATTATACATGTACATGTTTTATAAAATTGGGTTAAAAGGGATTATTTTTAAGCTACTTTTTACTAAAACATCATTTTAATGTTTTTAAATATTTATTCTTCGAAACCTTTCTCATTAATGTCCCTGTTTTCAAAACGGTTTTAAGGATTTATTTATATGGACACAAATGTTTTAAAATGTTAATTCCTTTCAAAAGTTTCAAAGTGGTATGAGAAACTTTTATTCAAAACTATCTTTTAATTGAATTCCTTTATATGACTTTTAAATGTTTTTATGAAAAAGTGATATTTCTCTGAAATATTTTTACTGATCAATTTCAACTATATGAACATCCTTTATGGGATATTATTCTTGATGGAGGATGATTTATTATGATAAAAATCTTCCATATTGTATGGAAGGTTTTGTGATATGTTTTAATGTGGATGTGTTATTTTTAAACCATTAATGTTTTATATATAATTTATTGACATTTCTTATTCTAGTTTTAATAATAATGTTTATGTTATGTTTAAACCTTTTCATATGCGAAATGCATTGGACTTAGTAAGTGATGGGTGGAGCCCGCTATAGCTCCTTGATGCATCGTTAGGTCTCATGAGAAAAAATAGTGTATTGGCACAAGTCCTTGACAAAATCTTATTTTTAGTATTTTCACAAGTCCTTGACAATGTTGTTATGAGGTCTGGCATTATCCATTCCATTATTATGAAATTAGCTATTGATATTACATGTGATTATTTGACTAGTAGAATATTCATGTGAATAATTAAATGGAATTATTTGATTTATCTTTTCAATATTATAGTAAAGTTTAAGTTTCGAAGGATTTTATTTTAGTTTTATATATTGACATAAATATTTATGCTTATTTATGAAAGTTTTCGCAATATTGTTATCCTTACCGAGCATCTGAGATCACCCCTTTAAATGTTTTATTTTCCACAGGATGTGAAGAAGTATATTATGACCGGCCTACAAGGATAGTCTAAGAGATATTAACATGTTCAATGGAGACAATTTTTTTGTTTTTTTTTCATTTTATAATGTAATTTAATGTTCATCTATGTAATCTATTTTCCAAGAATGCTAAACTGATCTATCCTTCAGGACTTAATTCCTTGTAATCATTCCAATGTATTAAAATAATGTACTGAATCTGGGTAACTAGGGTTAGGGAATTACAATAATATTGATTATATTGTGGGAGAATCATATTTATGATAAGATTTAAAAGTGTGAATTCTGGATATAGTAGGTAAATTACCATTGTCATGGAATTTTAAAAAAGGAATCTTATTATATCCTATAAAGATAGAACCCGTTATATCTTGGAAACCACTAAAGAATATTTCTGTGATACACAGTTTCCATTGCTTAGTAGGATAATAAATTAAATTATAATAATATTTCTCATGACTTTATTCACTGATGAAAATTTTTAAAATGAAAAACGTTCATTTCCAATGGAGTGATGAATGTTAAAAATCATTTCAACAGCTTAAGGTTCACTTTACATCAGCACTTATCCTGATATTTCTAGAATTAAGACATGGGTATGTTGGCTACTGTGATGCATCAAGATTGGGGTTGGTCTGTGTCCTCATATAATAGATCATGTCATAGATTATAAATCATGGCTGTTATAAGTACATCATAAGAACCACCCAATGCATGATTCTGAGATACCTTCGGTAGTCCATGCAACAAATACATGATGTTATTATCTTTTTTGGTGATAAATTTAAAGTGTTTAGGGTTCAAAAGACTTTTAAACACATTTCATCACAAACGTATTTGAATATAAGGAAAATAAGATGGTTAGAATATATTAACATGTTTGACTAAGGTTGTAACACCCTAAAATTTAAAAATCACAATATGTTCGATAGCTTACGTTGCATAGAACACTGAGCTTAAACGAACTGAAAAATATCATTATTTTAACATGACTATAACATATTATCCATTAAATTGGTGTGTTTAAATAGGATTGAAGATATAATGAAATAAATATGTAGTTTATTTTAAATAAAAATTTAATAATTCATCAGAAATGAACACATAAATGTTATTAAAGTTATTTTATTCTAATTACTTTCTTTAAAATTAGATTTTTATTACATTCTATGAGAAAATAAATATGATTAATTTTTTAAACATTAAGATTCTTTTTTGAAAATTTAAACTTCAATTTTTAATAGACACATCAAAATTATCTTATGGTAATTTTTTGGTAATGTTTTAAAAAGTTTATTTTTGGGTTAAAAAGTTAAAATACCATTTTTACGAAATACCATAACTGTTTTGGAATAATTATTATATGATAAGGATTTAAAATTTGTTAAACCTTACTATTAATCAAAATTTATATATGGAATGAAATAATATATAAGGTGTTACATTTAGAAACAGTTGATTTTTTTTTGAAAATGATGATTTTAACCTAAAAAATCTATTTTTATGAGTTATAAACATAACATATTTAGAATTGATTTTTATCACTTTTATAAATTTAATAAATTAAAATGGATTCCATATTTTTAATTAGTTGGTCCATATTAGTTTATAATATCATTTTTATTTTTTGGCATAAAAAATTTACCATGGTAAAAATGATCTACCACAATATAGGTAAAATAATTTAGAGTGTTAAAGTTAAAAGGTAAAATCATAAAATACCTAAAAACTGAAATATTAAATTTGTTTTTTATGTTTTTTACAAAATTAATCTTCCTTTACAACCTTAATTATCAACAAAAGTCTCTATAATTAATTCTACCCAAATTTGGTTTGATTTAAATATAAAATAATCATTATATAATCACTTAAAACCACCCCTCTTAAAGTATTAATACCACCCCTCACCACCCCTTTCTCATAAAAAGACTTGAGTCTATTTAAAAAAACTACCATCAACTCTCATCATCACTCTCCTAAAATATAATTTCTTCTATTCTGACCAAAAGACCAGTTCTATGTTCCTTAGGGGGTCCTTCAATATGGCGATATTCAAGAGGTAAATTTCTCAAACAACCTCTCTTAATTTATTTTCTTCTTCTACCTTAAATTCAAATCCTTCATCCATCAAAGAAAAATAACACTAGTACAATTTATATACTATAATTTTATATTTATAATGGAATATATTCTACCAACCCATTTTATCATCTTTATTTATTCATTGAAATCAAACTATAGTCCAAATTATGTCATTTAATCCTCTATGTGGATAATGATTTTTTCAATTAACACCTTTCAAGTATGGTCATAAAATTATTATTTTGGTTATATTATATTTTAATAGGTATATTAAAAACTATATCATGTTCTAGAACTCATATATATACATAATATAAAATAAAATAAATCTAGTTTATGATGGCCAAAAAAACTGCCAAAAATAAACTAAACATATTTATCATTAGCATTTTATCAAATGAATCATCCTCATGTCATAAATAAAAATGATATGTGGGACCATTTAAAATTTTTTATCTTTATTAATACCGTCTCATTTCACTTATAAAATTTTATTTCCATTTTATGATAACTCCCATAATTATACATAAGCGAACTAACCATGAAACCATGAAACGAACACACCCAAAAAAAATGAAAACAATGAAATATTGTTAACGAAAAGTGGTAAGATGCTATAAAAGGATCATGTATGGTATTATAAATTTGATTAAAATTATTTAATAAATTAATATCATTCTTTAAACCATAATACATAAGGTTAAAGTATGAAAAACTAAGGGTATCCTATGCTAAGGGATTTCATAATTCAATTTCCATTCATTGGGTTAAACATCCACTTCATTGATTATATCATGATAAGAATATGTGTGGAATGATTTTTTCTTTTATTTAAAATTTTTTATTTATATTTATATATAATAAAAATAATATATTAATTTTAAAAATTTACACTTAAATGACAAGATATTTTAAGGGATTTCTTCTCAATTTTCTTTTATTGAGGCATATTTTGATGTTATGAGCCTATAATCTTCTCTGAGGGGTATATACAACCTTTGACATGTTATGTAATGAATTTTTTTTGTTTAAATGATATTTTTTGTTCTTTAAAATTTTATTCTTTCATGGGGAATATTTTTTGACTTATTATAAATTGGTAAGGGTTTATTTCACAATTTCATCATTATTCGAGATTATTTCGGTTTAAGTATTCATTTGAAAATATTTCTATTACATATCAATGTATCTTAAAAAATTAATTTTTACTATTATACTATGATTATTTAAAGTAATTTTTTACACATGTTTTACTTATTACAATATAGTTTGAATGGAATATTTTTTTTCATTTTCCAAAAGAGGTACTTTGTGACTTTTTCAACAAAAACACAAAAGGATTACTTATTTTATCTTATACAACATTGCCAAAAAAATCACAAATATTATTATTTTGAAGCATACTTTAAATGTTTATATGGATATATTAAAATAAAATTCTTTATTTTATCAATGTGTATTATTTTAAATATAACTTGTTTTGAAATTGAATAATAGTATTTTCCTCAAGAATTTGTCAATGACCTCATTTAATGTACTTTGATCTATGTAAACAACCATTGATTAATATTATGATTCATTGAGGTTGATCTATTATGATATCATATAACATATTTTATTAAATTTATTATGTTTAGTTTTATTGGGAATGTAATATTTAGATACCATTCACCATATTACACTGAATGGTTTGTGAATATGTTTACTAATTAGGGAATGTTGTACACATTTAAATGACAGGTTCAATAAAAATGTATATTCTGATTATGGCTCATAACTTTAATATTAAGAATAAATTTTACATAGTGATTGATATGTAGGGCCTATTATATCACCTCGATGCATAGGTAGGTCTCAGGAGACATAATAATTTGGGTATTGGTTGATGTCTTACCAGTTTATATATGGTGTCCTGGGAAAATACTTGAGAGTATTTTTATGATATTTATAATTATGAATTCCTTCATTATGAGATAAGTTATTGATTTCCATGAGATTATTCAATTAGTAGAATATCCATGGTTATGTTTTTTAGATCATGTGATAATTTATATAGCATTATTTAATCATCTATTATTCTGACCATATTAGGCTCCAGTTATTGATTAATGACATTTGTTTCAAATATTTTCATTTATAAAATTGTTATTTTTTTTATTTATGATACATTCCTCTATCTAAATTCCTTTACTATAAATCTGATATCACCCCTTTCTTATGTTTTATTTTCCCCCAAGATTCTAAGATGTTTATTATGAATGATATAAAGGGTTAAGATAGGAGAATAATGGTTTTATAAAAGGATTAACAATTTTATTTCTTATATCTTCAATTGTAATGTAAGGTTTCATTATATATTTAGTTTTCCAAAAATACTAATCTATTCAGTCTTCTAGGATGTAATTCCCTGTATGCTATGCAATTTCAATAAAGTCACTACCTAATCATGGCCAATAGGGTGGGGTCCCTATAGTTGGTATCAAAGTAAGTTTTGTAGAAACCTTGAAAAATAGATTTAGGAAAACATTGATTATGGAACATAACCCTACCACTGAATTTTTGTATAAGTAAAAGTATAGGATAATATCATATAGATTTGGTGAGGAATTTGGGTAACCTAGGTAAAACATAAGGATTCAAAGATTGAGAAGGTTTAATGATTTAGATATCCTATAAATGATTATTAATTATTATGAGAGTTACGACTATGTTAGTGTTGCTCACACTGGGATTATTGGTTTTATTAAATTGTTGGAACCAAAAGAAACTGGGTTACTAATGAATATGATAGAAAACTTGTTGTCAAGTAACTAAATGGGATAATGATTGGTGTGAAAAATATTTCAATTATTCTTAACCAGTTATCATAAGTTATGATTAACAACATGAACCATAACCAACACTCGTATCCACAAAAGAAGAGAAGGATATACTTCACTGATGTCTTGTGTCGTGAAGATCATGGAAGAAAGAAGATTCAATTTCTTATATATTAAGAATGTGAAAAGAATAACCGAAGTGAATGTATCATAGGAATAGAAAAATGTTTTGGGTGTGGAAAAGGAAAAAAAGAAAGTAATTCCCAAAAAAAATGATAAAATTTTTAGTTAAAAAAATAGATGAGAATAATGGTCTCCTTACAGAATCATCAATTGTTGAATGTTTTAAATATGGGAAGAATGGGAATTTTGAAATCGATTTCTTAATGGGAATGATTTTGAAGGTTGTATGATTAATGGTTATATTAAAAATGATAAAGATACTACAAATGAAATATAAAAGGAAGGAAATATTGAGGGAAATGGAGATGATTTATATATAATGGTTTAACAAGGAAGTTGGATCCAAGAAATATATTGTAAAATTATTTTAATGATGATATTCTAGAAATGTTTATGTATTTTATTGTAGTACTATATCTTAATGGATTTGAAAGCACGTGCCAAATGGTACCAAGAAAATTGATTCAATGGAAAGTTTAACATATTTTAAAATACATGATTAAAGGAAATATAACCTTTAATATTTTATTGAAATTGAGATAATGATGTTGGGATTAATAGAGTAATGATAAGAAGAAAGTAAATTAGATAGTACCAAATACCATATAGTTGATTAATGATTTTTTTAATAAAGTGGTTTATGCTCCATGGACTGAGTTGAAAACATTTTTTTATTTAAGGAAAATATAAAATAATCTATGTATTACATTAGAAACAAGGAATAATGCATGTTTTCAATAAGTATTTATGTTAATTTATATTATTAGAACGTTTCAAGAGAATGAATGATGAAGGCATTCTAAAGTTTGGTATGTGATGATTATGATCTACTTTATGTTTTTTAAGAGATTAATGGTAAGTTCATTTTTTAAATTCAGTTACCTTATTTCTAAAGTTTTAGATATTGATCATTTTTAAGAGTCATAAGGTTAACCATATAGAAAATGGTTTAAGTTTAACTTTGGACATATTTTTAAAGATTAATTTATTGATGATTATTGGATAACTTGTTCCAAACATATTGGTTTTGGTAAATAGTTTGATATAGATGTAAAAAATGGTCACTCTTTATGGATATTATGATTTATTAAAAGTTAATTTTTGTGCTTTATTAACAAAAAAATCCATATTTGGATATTCATTTCTTGTACTAATGGATTAAATTACTATGGATTTTTTTCACTGGATTACCAAATACTCCACGAAATAATGATGCAATATGAGTTATTATATTGTTAGGAATGACAAATAAAACCCATGAAATAACCTTTAAGGTTATTTTTAAATATTTTTAATGATTGTGTTAATATAGTTTTAGAAAAAAAGAAAAATAACAGGTTGAGTGACAACCTGTCACATCTGGAAAATCTGTGAGGTATGACCCCACAACCAAAGGGTGATAGGGGTGCATCTCCTACCAAAATCCTACCCAATGTACTAATTGGTATGACATAGTTTTTCATTATTCAAACAGTATGACAGATAATGTGGAAGTTAATTTTAGGAACCCAATGTGATTAAGTTAAATAGAATAGTTTGAAATTTTATTATTTTTTGGAGAAAAAGTTGAGTTTTTTGTTGAAATTGTTTAATGGATGAAACTATACCTATCATGTAATTATATTTACTTATTCTAGTAAGATAATTTTTCAAATCTATGAAAAGGATTTTGAAACAAAAATGTTATTCATTTAATTTTATTAATGATAATTCAATGTCCTTTTTACCCATCACATATTTATGGTTTTATGATGGTAAACATTATAATGACAATGTTCTATATCACTTTCCATCAAAACATTATAGTTAGATTTATTTTTCACATCCATGTTTTCACTTTCCACTAATGTTCTCATATTTAGAATCCTAGCTTTGTGGTGACCTTCACATTTTCCCTTCCCTATTTTAAGAGAACATTTTATTAACCCTTCTTATGTTATGGGTTATCGTAAAAGAATTTTAAAATATCAAACATTTTTTGAAGTGAAATTTCAATTTAAGAGAATGAAATTTGTTTAAGGATGGTAGATAGTAACACCCATATATTTTCAAAAAACACTATGTTTGATAGCTTAAATTGTATAGAACACCAAGCCTACACAAACTGCAAAATATCATTTTTAACATGACCATTATAAAGTAGCTTTTAAATTTCATGGTGTGAATATGGATAACTATATTATGAAATAAATATTAAGATCATAATCAATAAAAATTTAATTATTATTAGGAAATGAACACATTATTTTTAGTAAAGTAATTTTTTTATAAATATTTTCTTTAAAAAGTTATTTTATTGAATTCAATGAGAAAATAAATAAAATTAATTTATGGTACTTTTATAAGATTTATTTTACAAAATAATATTTTTTTTACACCTCACAACAATATTATATTAGGGTAATTTTTTTGGAACTTTCTAAAAAGTTGATTTTTAGGTTAAAAACTGAAAATCTATTTTTACGAAATACCATAAATCTTATAGAATAATTATGATATGATGATGATTTAAAATTTATTAAACATTATTCATGAAATATATATATATATATATAATTAAATAATTCATAAGGTGTTATATTTAGAAATACATGCTTAGTAATTTTGAAAACCACGATTTTTACCTTAAAATGCTATTCTTATGAGTTATACGAGTAATATATTAAGAAATTATTTTTCTCACTTTTATATAATTAATAAAGTAAAATGGATTCAATATTTTTAATCATAAGTTCCAAATTAGTTTACAATTTTATTTTAAATTGTAGGCGTAATAACATTGCTGTTATAAAAAAAGATTTACCATAGTATAGGTAAAATAATGCAGTGGGTTAAAGTTAAAAGGTATAATCTTAAAATAACTAAAAACTATAAAATAAAATGATTTTTTATCTATTTATGGACCATAAAAATCCTTTAAAACATTAATTATCATCCATTTTTTTGGGAATTAATGCCACCCAAATGTGTCTAGCTTTAAATATAATATATCATTTTTAATCACTCCAAACTACACCTCCTCAAGTATAAATACAAAACCTCAACACCCCATTCTCTAAAAATACTTGAATCTTTTAAAATATATGAAAAACCATCTCATAAACACTATATCCACATCTAAGTTCTACTGGTATCTCACAAAGACCAATTCCATGTTTATTAACGGATCTTTCAAGGATGTGATATTCAAAGGGTAACTTTCTCAAACAACCTCTCTTAATTTCCCCTCTTGTTGTAAATTATATTCACCTACTTCATCCAAAAATTCAAAATAAATCTAGTGTGATGTATATACTATAATTTTATATTTCTAATTGAATATATTCATCCACTACTTTTCCCATATCCTATTATTCCAAGACACAAAATCGTCGTTCAAATTATGGTAGTTAACCGTCTCTATGAATAATGATTTTTTCTCATTACCATATTCATGGATGGTAATTAAAGTATTATTTTGGTTAAATCATATTTTTATAGTTATATTATAATCTATTTCATGTTCCAGAACTAATATATATACATAATATTAAATAAAACACAACTAGTTTATGATGGTAAGAAAAACATCCAAAATAAACTAAACATTTATCATTACATTTTTATCAAATGAATCATATTCATGTCATATGGAGCCATTTAAACTTTTGTATATGCATTAATACAATTTAATTTTACTTATAGAGTTTTATCTTCATTTTAGAAGAAAATCCATAATTATACACAAGTGAACCGACCATGAAACCATGAAATGAACACACCCAAAATAATGAAAATAATGAAATATTATTAATTAATGGGATGTAATATGTTTAATATGATAATATAAGGTATTATAATGATATGAATGAGTTATGAGATTTATTAAATCAATTTCTATTCATTCGGTTAAACATTTAGTTCATTGATTATGTAATGCTCAGATTATGTGTGGAATGGATTTTTATTTTATTTCACTTTTTAGGTGTATTTATAGTGAACACACATAATCTTTAAATTTTATTAACTCTCACTTTAATGATATGATCTTTATAAGGGACTTCATCTCAATTTTATTTCATTTAGGCATATTTTGATGTTATACCCATATAAACTTCTCTAAGGTGTATATAATTCCCCTTGGACATGTTATATCATGAATACATTTATTCTCATGGTATGTTAATTTTTTTGGAATGTTATTCATTCATGTGGAGTACAATTCAACTGATTAAAAAGTTGAAAGGCTCTCTTTTACAATCTCATCGTTATTAGGGATTATTTATGTTTATGTCACCACTGGGGAATATTTCTTTTTCATACCAATGTTCCATAAAAATGTTTTAAAATATGTTTTTAATATTATCCTATGATTTTTTTAAAGTCATTTTTATACAATTTATACTTATTAAAAAACTATTTGAAAGGAATATTTTTTGTTGTTTTCCAAATAAGTTACTTTTTGACTTTTCCATCAAAAATATGGAATAATTTTTTATATTATATATATTGAGAGGATTTTTTCTCCTTAATGATTTAATATCGTTTTGATGCATAATTTACAATTTTAAAAGGTTATATTCAAGTAATTTTTTTCTTAAATAATTGAGAAATTTTTTAAACATAATCATTTTCAATGAAAAAGGGTATTTTCTTCAATAAATTTTCAATGATCTCATTTAAAGTATTTTCAAATGTTAAAAAAAAATTATATAACTCTTATGCCTCATTAATGTTGATTTATTATGATCTCATCTACCATATTTTATTTAATGGGTGATGATCAGTTTGATTGGGAATGTAATATTTAGATACCATTCACTGTATTACTCTGGATGGTTTATGATTATATTTACTAATTGGGTAAATTTATTTAAATTTATTATGAAATTTTAAATAGAAATTTATATATTGATTATGTTTCACCTATTTCATATGAGGATTGAAATGGACTTAGTACGTGACGAGAAATACCTGCTATATCCCCTTGAATCATCAATAAGTCTCATTAGAAATACTAGTTTAGGTATTGGATGATGTTTCATCCATTATGTATGGTGTCTTGTATGAAGCCTTGATGGTATGTTAATGATATCTAACATTATGAATTACCTAATTATGAGATTATTTATTTATTTTAATGTGCTTATTTGATTAGTTGAATATCTATGATTATGTTTTCTAGATCATATGATTATTTATATGGAATTTTTTGATCATATTTTATTCTAGACATATTATGATAAATTTATTTACTAAATGGAATTCGTTTTATTATTTACCATTATATAATTTTTATTTCTTATTTATGATATATTTTTATATATACATACCCTTACTGATCATCATAGCTCACCCATTTCTTATGTTTTATTTTTCCCCAGGATGCCAAGAAATTTATTATGATTGATATACTAGCTTAAGCAAGGAGAATAATGGTGTTCTCAAAGGATTATCTATGTTGTATTTTATATTATCAATTGTAATTTAAGGTTCATGTATGTATCTGGTTTTCAATAAATACTAAATTTTTTCGGTCCTTCAAGTTGTGGATCCTTAAATGTTATAATAAAGTAGCCATCGACTCTAGGCCACTAGGGTCAAGGTCTTTACAAACAATTGATGTATACAATGGGTAAAAAAACTCCATGCATGATTCATTAATTAAGAATTAATATAATCATCTTTCTGAAAAATATTTATATCTATAGAAGATAATGTTTTTCATAACAAATATGCATTTGGAGTTTTATGCACAAGGCAATGTTGTATACTTATTTTCAAGTTTCTTTTGTTCTTGATTTATTTTAGTAGGTTAGAGATACTCAAAAATATGATCTAGAATATTTTAATTTGATTTCAAAACTCAATGGTGGGGAGACCATAGAGGTATGAAAGTAATATGTGAAATCTGTTTTGTAGATTAGATATTGGATTATAGTTCTTCCATCCTATACAGGAAAACTTCTTTGTTCCCACAACCATTATAGATGGGTTATTCATCAGATAATACAGAATTTTTATAAAGTGAAGGGAATAAAAATTTTATGGGTTGTGATGGAGAGGAGACTTTAAATGCCTATTTTTAGATGCCTAACTTTTCAGTATGTCAAGGTAGAGAATCAATAAATAGTTGGTATATTGAACTCTTTACAAATTGTGATATGGAATGAATGAAAGAAAGAATTAAATATATATATATATATATATTATGATAAGTCTTCCAAGAATGGTTCAGAAACACGATTCCATATGGGTGGTTTTGGATTATAACACAACATAGGCTCACATCACCCCTATCCATGAAACCAATATGGTTGAGTATTTTTCTAAAATATAAATTCAATAAGTCGTAATGATTCATGGGGTTTCAGTTTCATTATGTCTGATTGGGACCCCATGTTTACATCTTGGTTTTGGAAGTCCTTACAACAAGACCATGGAACTTAGTTGACCATGACCACATATTATCATCCCCAAATGTATGAAATATCTGAATGGAAAATAAAAACATTGTTGACCATGGTTAGGTCATGTGTGATGGATATTTGGTGGCACATGGAATGAGAACATACCATTAGTAGATGTCTCATACAATAACAATTATTAATCCTCAATACAAATGGATCCTTTTTAGGCATTGCATGTCCATCCTTATTATTACCCACTTTTTCTGGGTGGTAACAGGTGATACTTAACTTATCATACATAGCCTAGTAGATGATACAATAGATAAGATTTGGATGATAAGAAAGATAATGGAAATGAGTTGGAGTATTTTAGAATATTATGTAGATCTACATCGACAACCATTATCGTTTGGTATGGATGATCAGGTTTTCATGAGAAACTCTTTTAGGCTAGGGAATCATTATTTTATAAAATATGGAAAACAAATTCCATGGTACAATTTACCAATTGAGATACTTTAATGAGTGGGTTATGTGGAATATTATTTGGAATTATTTTTAATGTTTATTAATGTGCATAATGTGTTTCAAGTATCTTAATTGAAGAAGTACCAAACTGATCATGACCATGTGATTCGATAGGACTATATTGATCTTGAACCAGATGCTATGTTGATTCATATACCAATACATATTTTGAATAGGAAATGGAAACTATTTCATGGGTAAAACATCAGTTTTTATTGGTTTTAAAGAAGCTTGGTTAGATTTAGGAAGAGACATGAGAGTATGCAATGGAACTGTTAGAGCAATGACTGGAACTCCTCCAGACCAAAACCGGGTTTCTACTTTATGAGTTCATAAATACCAATAGTGGTAAGAATGTGAAACTCCAATTTTAGGTACAATACCATAGTTTTATATATTTTCAACTTATATAATTATTTGGTTATGTTATAGGATGTTTGGGGAGGTTTTGACATGTTTTGGTGGTGTTTTTAGAGGTGAAGGGTTAGTAGAAACCATACACCACTTATAAAAAACATTGAAACATGTTTTAGTACCCACATTTTAGTTTCATGATTGATTCATATTTTGGAAAAACCAATCGAATTCCTATGGGAAACCATGAAAAGGACAATATAGGGAAACTAATGGTAGTAACATGATTTATGTAACCATGAAAGACAACAGTTCTGGGTATGGGCTTAAGATAGTATCACCACATGGTTGGCACATGGTTTTCCAAACCATATGACTATATGTATTTTCCAGAATCATATGCACGGTCAACAAACAATTTGTAAAATATTGTGGCATACAACTGACACCCTAAAATTTGCAGTTTAATCTGGATTATGGTCTCAAAATATATATTTTCCCCATAATATCCAAGGTTCTATAATTTATATTCCTCTACAGTCTCCTAAGTTAAATCCTTTAGATCTAGAGATAACATTTATCAAATAAAAACACTTTGGAGATCTGAAATTTCCAGTAAGTCATTTTACATTCCATTCTTATTATATATGCTCTTATCTTCTATTACATTACCATAGATCTAGTCCATTATGGATATATCAATGTTCTATGATGGGAATTTTGATGAGATATGATTGAATCTATTTAAGGGAAGGTGATGTGTATCCCGATCTATAGAATCTTATTTTCAATCTTCATTATCTCCATCCATTGAGAGTTCGGCGTCTTGTCTCTCATCTCCACCATTCTAGAGCATGAATTCTTAGTTTAAAATAAATGTTTTTATTGAATTTTTTACAGAAAACTTATGTTATCTGTGAAATAAACCCCCTTTGGTTATGGATTTTAAAATTGTATAAATTGGGTGGTTTTCAGAATAACCTCTTTGGTTATAATTTTAAACTGATAGTTTTAAAATTATTGTATTGTTTTGATTCACCCAAGTTATTTGATGAAATTATTTCATGAAATAATTAGTATCATGTGAAATGGAATTTTCAATACATGGTTGTAATGTGTTTATTTTTTGAAGTGACCTTTTGGAAGGGGGATGTACCATTGTGGACTTGGATATTGGTCACCTTGTGATTACTTGGTGGATCAAAGAGAGTCTTCACATAAGTATTGAACATTAACTTAGCATGCATGTGTGTGTGTGTGTGTGTGTGTGCGGAAACATGGGAATGGGTATACCAAATGATAATAAATGGTTTTAAGAATTTATTTATTTATTTCCTGCATTTTTTTTATGGTTTTGATATAATTTTTTATTCTAAATTGTTTAATATAAAATATGCTACCCGTTCTTTCCCTAGTGGCATGAGTTAGGAAGTCTTGGGGGAATGATTAATGAATTTATAATCACCAACTTGTTAGGAACTTTGGTACAATTTAAGATGTAACATATCATTATATAAGAAAGGTAAAAGTAACTTACTTATCTAGTGATTCACCCAGATGCTATGGGAATTTAAGGTCTAGTTAAAGTTAGAGTTTATAAATTTTTTGGGATTTACATGTGAGGATACCACATAGATTTCCTTGGGTTTTGTCGTCTTCCATTATTTTTCATTTGATATATTTAGTTCCAGGGTTAATCTGATATTATTTTTTACTATTTTGTTTTTAGTTATTCATTCATAATATATTTTTTTGGTTTTCTTGTTTCTATTTCCAATTTTTTTTATTTCTAATGGGAAAATAATAATGTAATTTTCTGTTTAGTCTTTGGAATTTATATCCACCCTTTTATGTCCTGGGAATTTCACCTAATTCTAGTAGAACCTCCACTACTTACCTAAATAATGGGGGGATGGTTGGGATGTTACACCTATGGTTATTCCTTAGAGTTCTACAATTTCCATCTCATTACTCTTTAACATGGATAATTTTTTTTCATTTTATATATGATTTACTTGGATTTGAAAATTACATCCTTTGGTAATTTTTTTAAGCTGTAAAACCAATGTTTATTTGTTTTTCAGTTACTATTATATTTAATTAAGTATTAATATTGATAATGTTCATGTGAATAACTTATTTTAATCACTCATAAACACAACTTATTTGATTTTCCTTTCCATGGGATTCAGGGGGTGTATTTTGTTAAAAAACTATTTGATATATTCCATTGACCCCCCATAACTCTTTTTTTCATATATATGTGACATACCTTATGTACCAATAAGGGTGTCGCGATTCTTTTCAATTGATGATATTTTGGTCTTTTTTTTGCTTCATCAATATTGTATGACCATTTAATCTATTTTAATATTTTTTTTGCATTTTCTGTTAAATGACTATATTTGAATTTTTTTGTTATGTGTTGTATATAGTTATTTATTTATTATTTTTTATCATTCATACTTAAAATTGGGAATGTTTATTTTTCCAATAATAATAAGTACACCTAAGAAAAACCCTGGTAAATGTGCCTTTTTGGGATGGTTTGTATTTTTATCTTGGTTAGACATATTAAAAATTCAAATAAAAGTTTTATTAATTTGTTTGATTTTGGTAATGGGTTGTTTCTCAAAGGAAAATAATTCCCCAATAGTATTCATTCCACCCTTTTTAAAAGTTTTCTTACTTTATAGGTCATGATACATACCCAAGTACTTGTGATTATCCAAATATCAATTTTTATGTCAATTATATCGGTCAAGGTAATACACACTAGATCAACTCTCAAGGTTTCCAAACAATACAGTGTTACAGTACCAAGTGACTGGATAATCCTACATGATTTTCTAATAGTTACACCTAACCATTTAAGTAAACTATAAAATATGCAGTAATTGAAAATATGAAATAACCCCCAATTTTTTCAATTAATAAAGAATAATATTTAAAAAATGCTTCATGTCAGCAATATACCCATTTTGAAAGTGTTTTGACCCTTAAAACCCATATAAACCACCATTATTGGATACAAAACCTCATTCTCATAATGTAAGGTTTATTTTAATTAAAATGACAAAACACATTCCTCAGATACCAACTAAATATTCTAATAAATCATTACATAACCCATAGATATATATTTTTAGAATGGACCATGACTAAATAATTAAATAACCTAATTATACAAAGAAGAGAAACCTCATAGTGTCACATATCCAATTACACATCTATAAAAATTATTAATACCTGCTTAGAGAAGATACCTAGAGTGAGGTAAATCACGGTATGTGAAAATATTTTATGAAGTTTAACCCTTTCAAATGATTTTATCCTTACCATTATTTTAGGAAACTAATCTCTTAATATTTACAAAAGTGGAACAATATAAAACGTATGATGCGTTATTTTACTTGGTCTAACAAATATGGGATATTTTCAAGGAGTATACATTTGATGATGTGTTGGTGTACCAAAACCACTAACTCATAGTTATTTCCAAAATTGAACAAAAACATTGTAACCCATGTTTTAAATCCCTCAAAATAAAATATTACCACTCTCTAGAATGTTTAGTGCGCTTCTAATTACAATGAATTAGTGAAATCACAATGATATATTAGATTATACCATAACAATATGTTCAATGATGTATTGATTTTACATTACATTTCAATAAGTAAAAAAATAACCATTAAAGTGATATCCATTATCCTCTATTTTGATTGACAAGAACACATTAAATTTCTCTCTACATTGAGCCTTACTCTATTAATATCTGTAAATTGTACACCATTCACACTCACATACTCTACTACTATTCTCATTTCAAATGGAAAACATATATGAAGAATAGTCTAGGGAGGCATCCAACCTGAGGATATCCCTAAACATATCTTTTAAATAATATTTGAATGATATGTCTGGAAGATTTCAACATAGTGAATCATTCATTATCTCAATTTAATAAATAAGGATTAATATTAATTATTTGTTAATTTTGTTATTGTTTGTTATTGTTTATATAGGGATACACAATAATCATAATGTAATTCTTTTTTTATTTTATATACTGTTATTTTGAAAATAACATAAAAAGGATTTAAATATAAAGCAGATTCTCTTTGGCTTCATAGTATATAGTATATATAATCCATGTTTTAAGGTGCTAAAATTAGATAAAAAATAATTATTAAATATCATATTAAATTATTTCATTAAGTATCCTATCATTGTAATTTTGAATGATATAAGTATCATCAATGTTTTTCAAAAATTTCCAAAACTATTACATCGTTACATGTTTCCACATCATGGCATGTCAACTTAAAGATTTACCTTCAAAAACCGTGATATATATATAAAAATTCTCATAGAATCTCACTCAATATCTATAATTTGAAAATTGTATCATCAACACACCCTAACATGGTCACTATATTCCATGATGTAGTTTTTGAACTATTAAGTTATATATCTTCATATAAATGTCCACCATCACATTTAGCTCTACGTAAAATTTCTAATTTTATATAGGGATTTTTCAAAATATCCTTCTATAAAACAACTTCAACCATAACATTGAAATTCCATATAATCCATTTTGAATAAATTATTTTCCAATAACTTTCTTTCCTATGATATGTTTCCACAAAGTAATTTTTATTCACTTCATTGTTTCTCCTCCAATATCAAAAAAAATCTGAACAAAAACTTGAATCATTTACTTACCCTATTTTGGATAGTAATATTACAAAAACCTTAAATTAAAATATCATAGAACACAAATGTGTTCCTTGGTGTCAGTATATAGTGGCCAAAAAAATTCTCCAACAAACCATGATCATTTCAGTAATGTATTCAAACCATTTTCCAAGCTACGTAGAACCAACTATGGTAAGGTATAAATGAAAATGACATGGTTTTTGGTGTTATTATCAAATATCTAATATATTATTCCATATTAAATGAATCTTATAAATGATACTTAATTATTAATATGAGTCTTTTATTCATCATGTGTCAATATCTATCAATAAACACAATCCAAAAATTCAAAATTGGATTATGGTTAATAAAAAAACCCCTCGAGGTTTATTGAAAACATCTTAATTGCCATTAATGGAAAATTTACTCCAACTCATCACTTTTTTATGCAAAGAACACCATGAAGACACTAGGTAATGATATTAATTCTTTATATTATCATGTGTGAAATAATAAATGTGATAAAAAATAACAAATAAAATTACTTCATTTGTTTGTTGGATACTACTCTTGAATAAAACATTTAAAACGCTCTAAAACTTCTCCCCATAATTTTATATACTTTGATATGCCTTATTATTTGAGTTTATACATTTTTAAATTATTATAAAACTTTATTAATGAAATTATGAAATCAAATAACTAATTTTAAGTTTGATGTCAAAGTAATAATTATTTTCAAAAACATTTATTCATCTATCATAAACTGTATTGTAAAAAATAGTTAGGGTATATGGGGTTTCATCCATACCATTAAGTGAAAGGATATAATATAACTCCATGAGTTAGTACTTTCCTTGAAATAAATTACCTTATAAGTGATTTTGTTATCCCATTAGGTGTTTTTAGAAGAGAAAAGAGAGAAATATGAATTATTCACCAAGTTAGTAGAAAGTATAATGTGTTATTTTTATCAATAGAAAAAGGAAACAAACTGTATCACAATCATCTTGGTCACATAACACATTTTTAATACCTACCTTAGGAAGTTACCCTAAGAGTGGAGGGGGGTGAGGGTGGTGAATCAAGGTATATAAAACCTTTGGAAAAATTCCACCCTTTCATTTGATATTATCCTCTGAACAAAAATGTATAATTCGTAAAGTGGAATACATGGACTAATTCAAATAATAATATGAAAATGATTATATTGTAACTTAGTACTTCTATAAAAATATCCTCCTCTCTCTTATCATTTACACTATTTTTTTACAATTAATATAAAAATGATTTTCATCCCTTAACAATTTCAAAATTTTATGTTATAATATTTTTTATAATTTATATTATTCAAAACACTTTTGTTCACTTTCACGTGAGATGTGATTCTATTTTAACAAATTAATACATCAGATCAATCAATATACTTCAAAGAAACATCAAATATTATTTCCTTTGAATATTTAACTATTTTGTTCCAAAATAACCACCCAAATCCATGGATATTTGAACAAAAAATTATTTTTCTAGATATGAGAATTATTCCTTAATTTTAAAAAAACTTTTTTTGGTTTTTTTGGTTTTATTTATTTATATAATTGAGATGATTTTTTGTATATTTTATTCCAAATTTTATTTCAATATAATCCCCACAAATTTTATTATTTTGGAAATTTAATACATTTTTTTCATATAGAATAATTTTAGAAATAATTGATGTATTTGGATAAATATAAGGTTTAAATTAATTTATTTTATTTGAGAATTTATATTATATAGAAGAACCTCATTTAACTTAGTTTGGTGGTTTTTAGGTGATTTGGGGGATAAGAAAATCCTATAATATATTGAAAATAAAATTTCCTATCTAGTTTAATGCATGTTGTATGTGATGAAAAAGGGATTTTACCTTTGGAGATTGGATAACTATGAAGAACTAAAAAATATGAAAAATTATGACAAGAAAAATATGAAGTTACGATAAACTAATCACTTAATGAAATCATATATCACGATCAAAGATATATCCATGATATTTTCCATCATATAATATATATATATATATATAACATTTATAGACCGTCATATATGCCTATATCAGTAGACCAATGATGTGATTTCTAAACGAAAATTTGAATTTTCCTATAATAAAAGTTAAATCATCAGTGAATATGAGGAAATCACTGCATACTGTATGAATATATAATAACATATTGTACTCCCATTAATTTGGGAAAACATGGAAATTCAAGGTTATTTCTAGTTATGATATCAGTGTCAAAGAAATGATATTATAAAAATAATGATAATATCTGAAGAAAATAGGGATATTACGATTAATAACAAGTGACATTATCACATATGAATCCATTACAGATTATGATATATAGATTTATCTTATTTTGTATTTCCCACAATATTGAATAACCACATGTTTCTGATTATTATTGGGTTATATTAATAGAATCCACTCCACTAAGTAACTGAAGTAATACATATCATTAAATTTGGTATCAGATATCATAAAAATTTGAATTTTATTGCGATCTACATCCTGTTTATCATCAGATAGCTAAATAAAAACCCACTAATGTTTAACATGATCATTCAAGTTCATTATAGTATAATGTGGAAAATACACACCGAGGGTGATCCAACACAATTCATAATGAAAATATTTCAACATGGGAGAAATTGAAGGACTGTAGGATAATAACATATATTTCATATGACTATATAACTAAATTGGGTAAATATTTTAACCACTTGAATTGATTGTCCCCTCACGTAGAATAGAGAGATAATATTATATATTAAGTTAAGAGATAAAAAATATATCAGTGGAGAATTTAATGAATAAATTTAAGACACCCTATCCTCACACCTAAGCTAGTCTTCTATGAGGCCTCAAGATTATTCTCAATCCCCATAGGAAGATAACTATTTCCATGGAAATCAACATCGAATTTGGGAATGAGTTTTACTACATATATATAAAACTAATAAATGGGTTTTCACTATAAATCCAATATGAAATCTATATAAATTAGATATATCATCCATATGAAATATTTTTTTTAAATAGGGACACATCCATAAAAGTATTAACATGAAATAATAAATCAATAATCATAATGTATGGTGAAACTAAATGAAAATTATCACAACTAATAGGTGACATATGCAATAAAAAACCACATATAAAAATCAAAAATATATCAAAAAATGATTAATAAATGAGATGGGATATGATGTATATTAGTACATGAGAATATCTAAAATAAATTTACAAAATATAACCAAAATAATAAAATAATGCTACCCATATCCTTGTGACAAGTGTATATATATCACCGGTCTCCTCCTCCAAAATTGAATGTAAGATACTAAGAATCCTATATCTAAAATAAATGATTTCAATTTACCTGTATCAGATATGAATTAGTGTATATACACATGGAATGTTTATATATTGTTTTAGTGAAGAATACTAGAAGAATTACACCATATGTTCTACGAAAAACCTTTATAATACAAACCATTTGATACCATTTTGAACAAAAAAAATTAATGTATGATTTTTATTACATAAAAAAGTAACAAATGTTCCATTACTATATATTTCACATGAAATTGAATAAGTTATCTATATGAGTTAACTATATATAAATGTATATAAGTAAAGGAATATTTGAAAAATTGTTTATAATAATGCTTGTGCCAAGGAATCATGGGTGAGTACCTAATGATTTTGGATAAGGAAAGCTAATATCTTCATATTCAAGATCCAAATAATCTATGTGGAATCCATTAACAAGAGAATAATCCAAAACTAGTTAATGTTTCACTAGTTAGTGTTAATTATAAACTACTGGGAAGGCCCAAAGAGATATATCAATAACATGATCCCAAACTAGTCCGTCCTAGTGAGTACATAATATAGTCTAGGGAATAAACTTAGGTAGTGCATGTTCTTACCTAGAATGTATACTTATCAATTGAGTCCCTCATTATTATATAAGGTATCCCTATTATGATTTCATATTTAATGAAACCGACAATTCCATATAAGACATAAAATTAAGACTTATCTCATTATAAAACAACCTTCAAGTTAACACAACCTTCAGAATTATTCAACATCCATATATAAAAAAATACCATAAAAATGAATCTCATGTCAAAGTGGACTATCACATAATGTGGTAAATCATATAATAATAACACATTAATTATTCCAAACCCCACTTCACCCTTTGTAATATTTCATAAAAACACCTCATCAATCATTTATAATTCATATCAAAACATTGCATGGAAATATTTTTCATAATATCATTATAAATTTCTATTTTATATTTTCACAAACACTTGGTTTTAAACATTTACAAAAATATTGAATTTATAGAATTTATTAAAAACTTTATCCATATTAAGAATCATAAAAAATAATTTCATCGTATAGTTACCAAAACATCATATAGATATCATATAATTATTTTATATATTTCCAAACATAATTTAAAATAAGAAATAATATATTATTTAATGAAAATGGAAATTACCTAGACCACAAACTAGTAATTTCTAAAACTATTATCAAGGTATGTTATTCCAAAAAATATGGTTATATATAAATATCCTTAAAGAGTGGTTAAAAGAACTAAATTTAAGAAACCCCTATTTAGAATTTGTCCAAGAGAAACCTTTGGACACCATGAAATCTATAGGGAAATAATAAGGGAGAATAAATGGAAAAAATAAATAGAGAATGATATTTGAAGAAACCTAGAGAAATCACACTCATTTGATGAATAATAATAAATAAAATGAAAGAGAAGATTGAGAACCAAGGGGGTTGTAGGGGAGGATCTCACAGAGAGTTCTAGAATGAATGTGGAATAAAATGGGATTTGTTTCAATTAAATCCAAGTTATAGAAATAAATAAATTTAAAATTTAATTGGGACACACAATTAGGATGAATAGTTACACTAACTATAAGTCTAACCATGCATAGCTATAATATTTGAAAATTTGAGATGCATGGTTTATATGCATGGATAGTGTAACCATTATCCATGACCAATAATTATAGAATTTATTCAAAAGTTATGTATTTTCCACTGCAAAGCCAAAAAATAAAAGACAAAAAAATAAATAACAAAATATATGATAGTATGTGAGACCAGAGGTTTCATAATTATCCCAAAAATATAACATTATACCCTTATAAATTACCTATAAATTTTATTATTATGAGAAAATATGAGGCCATTTCTCCCTATTTGTTTTTTCTTAATGAAATGTTTTTTGATATTTTCTTCCATTCTTCCAAAAAACATGAACTAAAGGAATTAATTTCACAATTTTTTATTCTAATAATCATGTGTCCAAACTATTTATTCAAACAAGAAAGATTCATGATATATTTTTATGTATTCATAATTTAAAACATGAGAAGGATAATGATAATACCTTTTCAATAGGGATACATGAAACATATTGGGAATTGATGTTATCTTATAAGGTAGTTATTATTGGTATATATCCATTCTATGGAATTTAAAATTTTCAAAAGGTCCAACATAACATATAATTAAAATACCATTATTCCATAGTTATATATGACCGAGTTTAGGAAAAACCATTAATAATACTCAATCACTAACTGAGAAATTAAATAATATACTATGATGAACAATGTCATATTTCAAGTGACTATAAGTTATCAATACTAATTTAAGAATAATATGAATCCTATATAATATCTATTTTAATATACTTGGTCTCACTATAGAAGATTCACCAATACCATCACAACAATGAGAATACTATAATGGAATATCATATAATGCAATAAAGATATCCATCCTTATGTGTGATTATTTTTTACTATTATATGAAACTTTAACAAATTATATATGAGTATCCCATGATCTCTAAAAATTCATTACACATGTATGAAAAATATCAACCATAATTTGGATTTCTATCTCTCTTTTCTAATCAGGTTGAGGGTGATACAAAATTTTAATCATCAGTTATGAACCCTAATTCTTTGAAAAGCCTTTCCATAATTGGGATTGATAGTGAGGACCTCTATCATAAATGATCACTAAAAGAACCCTATATAATTTTACCATCTCATTCAAGTAGAAATTCTAAAATCAATCAACCATTGTACAATATTTTATTGTAACAAAATTGTCTAATTTTATTTCAAAATAAATAATAACAAATAAAAAATTAATTCTAGGATGTTTATAGAGTAATGCTATAATTAAATCTATGTATATATTTTCCTCTTTCAAAATAATAATTAGAAAATGGTAAATCATCCTTATAATATTTTTGTTCTCCACTTTCACTTGTTGACAAGTAAACCATTGAGTCACATACTCTACAATGTTCCCTATCATATAAAACCTCCCCTATTTTCATTTTATATCATAATACACTTTATTTTAACCAGGATTAACAACCCATTGGGTATGATACAAGTCTCTGTTCACTTTCTTCCTTAATGAAATTGGTACTGTAGAATGATTCATGAAATAAAATATACCATCATAGTAAAAATATCATTCATCAATGGAATCTCAATATTTTATAATTCACTTAATATGATAAAAATATTTAATTTGATGTTTTATCTATATAAAATAACATATGAAGAGAAGATTAATATAAAAATTAGATAAGAACATCACTTCCTCCCCCTTCATCTGAAGATAAATTTATGTAAATAGACCCATTATGTTCTATTCTTCATTATATTCCATCAGTTCTTACCATGGAAACTTTTATCCAAGTACATTATTGACTACATTTCCTTTTCCTGGTGTATATATGAGGAAAAAATCAAATATTTAAAGATACTATACCCATAACATCTGTATAAGGTTTCAATATTTCTTTGAGAATATTTAAATTATACTTTTGTTTGACATAACCCAAAAAAAATCATTAAAGAGGTTGTTTTAACACGATTCACCCTGAGAGGGGGGGGGTGATCAAGGTGATACTAGTTTAATCCATTTCTTATACTCATTAATATTCTATTAGGATCTTGTTCATATATAGGTACAAACCATGTTCAACATGTCACTCTTAATGGAAGACACATGGAAACACACATAAATATATTAGACTGTAAATCATACAAAAAATACATAGATTTTACTTGGTTCACTAGTAAGACATAATATAAAGAGTATACACATGGTGTAGTGCTGGTGTACCAGAATCCCCTAATCTTCACTTGTTATGAGGATTCACATTTTGATCAAGGTTACTCTATTCTAGGTTCATTTCCTTTAAAATATTTTGGGTCTGATCACTACTCACCCAAGGGGAACTCAATTTTATTCACATATTCACACTGATTTAGTGAAGTATCTTCTATATTTTATAGACTTATTGTTCCACTTAATAGTTATGAAATAGATATTAATATCTTTTTTCAACACCAGACTCACTTACAACATAACACCTGATTTTTTACTCTGTTTCATATCCATTTTATTTTCCCAAATTTTTCTATTCCAAATGAATTCTACTTTTCAATGATAGAGTTGAGTTTTTCCTTCCAAAAAATATCTACCACAAAAATTATTTACCAAATGAGGATAATTACACACTAGAATTTTTCTACTGAACTCTGACCTCCTCTACCCTAATATGTTAATGAACCATACTCTTCCCATGTTCTATTCTTTTTTTACTAACTCATATAGATTCACTTCATGAATTTTGATTCATGGTAATACATCTTCCTAAACATAATTTCAAAACTTCTATACAGAACACTATTCAATGATTAATATGATTTACACTTTAAGAACTTCTATTCACTATGTGATTTAGTGATTTGTGAGATTATTCATGGATTCCTCCTTCACAAACTTCTACCTGGATTATCCTTCATTTACTAGTACTTTATGATTTTTCTTTCTAGAAAATTATCATGAACCACCTTCATGGATCCTTGTTCTTCACATACCAATCTACTATACGAATTGAAATTTCTATATAGTCTGATCTCTTCTTTTCGAGTTGGAATTACGACAATAACTACCTGACTTATATAATTTTCTGGTTGGTCTATGGATATTCTATTAAAATAATTTTTTCTCCTCTAATGATATGAATAATTGGGTGTTTATAAGAATACACTAAGAAATAATTTCTAATGTTTAGATGAAATAAATAAACTTTTTGAATCCCCCCCCTCAATTTTTTTTACATGATATAGTAAATTATAGACCACTTGAAAACAACATACTTATGTGAAAAATGATTTTTTCCATCATGTAATTTATACATGGTCTATAATCCTACAAAAATCTCTTATAATTACCACATTTCAACTACAAATGAAAAAAGTCATGTGGGATTGTGAACAATCCATGCTATGTGGAATTTTTGTCATTTTGAAACAACTGAAATTACTAAATCTCTAAAAAACTACTTTATTTTAAAGGTTTTATGAGCGATTCATGCTATGTGGTTTATCACATCCTTCAAGGATCACATATAACATATGTAGAGCTATCTTATTTTATATTGCAATAACCTGTGTTTTTTTGGATAATCTTTTTGAGCAGAAATTGGAATTTTTGCTTTTAGATGCCCATGAGGGGTAAAATGGCCCTTTAACCTTCCATTTGACCTCATAAATTTTTTTAACATCTCCACTGGTCCCGAAAGAGGGTTTTTATCCCAGGACTGGAGTTTGGTGGAAATCTGAGCGGTATAAATTTTAGCGGAATATTTAAAATTTAATATTATGAAATTGAATATTAAATTATTCACACAGGATCATTCAGTGATTACTTTTAAATAAATCTTCATATTGAGACTCCATCTACTTTATTGATTCTGAAATTGGGATTTTAGCCTAGGTGAGGCATAAACTTGAGTGGGGCGCTGAGGCTGGCTGGGGCCCCTTTTTCTTTCGTTCCTTTTCTTCTTTTCCTTTCCTTCTTCTTAATTCCTCCTTCTTCTTGAACATGTTGTGCTCCTCCTTGGTCCTGAAATATGGGAGAAATTGTATTTTGAGAAATATAGAGATATGGGAGGCATGAGGGGTATTAATTCAAATTTCACAATGATGTGCGGAGTTGGTGTGCGACATCCTTGGATAGTGAAATCAACCGAAGCTTCGGCGGTTTCTGCCTAAAGGTCGGTACATTTAAATTTTTTCCATATATCCCCTTTAAACATGTTGTTTTATATTTTTAAAGCCTTATATTTCTTTCTTGTGGCCGCTTGAGGCCCGATCTATTGTTTTAAGGGAAAAATGGGGGTTCCTGGCGATCTAAGGGATTTCCCGTCAGGAAACCCAGGTTACACGGCGTGTTTTCCAGGGGAACATGCCGTGTGTTCTTCCCATTTGGTTAAGAAGAATTTTTCTTAATTAAACATTGTTAACCCTGAGGACATGCCGTGTGGTGGTTGGTCGTGTTTCCGGCTGTGTGAAAAAGAAACATTGAATAATGGGTTTTAAAGAGTGCACGCCGTGTATTGGGAGTACATGATGTGTAGTGGCACATGGGTGTGTGTCCGGGTGAAAACACACATGGGGTGGCATTTTTTGAATAGTAAAAACCATTTATAGTAACTTAAACTCTGTGTACTAATAAATAGGTAGACCCCATATACTCCAGAGTACATGCCATGTACTTTGTCAAGCATATTTTTGTCCTAGGGTTCTTTAAACCCATGAAGCTTACAATCTAGGGGTCTGTTTCACGTCCCGTCTATGGAAACACAACCCTTGCTTTAAGGAGGAACTTTTTTGGCCATTTGGAGAAATTTTTGTGTTGGAAATAATGCTCGGTGGTATGAAACATCCAAATTAATAATAATATTTTAATTATTATTATTTGGTGATTATTAAATCGGACGTACCTTTTGCATCCGATGTCCATTTGACACACCACTTTGCAACCCTGAATTAATGGAGGATTTTTATAGACTTATTTTAGGTTCTAAAACCGATATTAGTTGTGGGCCCCACTAGGTATCATTATAGTGAATAGTATGTTTTCACTGGTTGACCGTTGTGGGCGTGTGAGTAGTCCATTCTGAGCATTTTTCTGTGTAGATCCTATTGGTGGAATATTATAGACATTTATAGGTTATATAAAGGGTTATTTGGGGGTTTATAACTAAATGGATAGCCTCTTCCTCCTCTTATTGAGTTCAGTTATCACCTGAGAGTGAGACTTGGCATGGATGATAGGTTCGGTGTTCAGACCAACTTAGTTGAGGCCATTGATCTAAGATGAGTTGTGAGCTATCTCCCATGACCTATGATTTTGAAAAAAAAAATCCCTTTTGATATATGCCCTTATAGACTATGAGGCCATGAGACTAGATGCTTCCAAGGATCCCCTGAGGGATACCCTTACTTGTGTGGTGGCCTGGGGAGTCCCTTGTAGGATCTATCTTGTGTTATCCATTGAGGGAATCCCTGTTAGAGGATGCCTCTGTTTTTCTTAATTCAAGGATCCCATGTAGGATTCAACCCTTAATCTTCTCTAAGGATCCTGTGTAGGATGCCTTCTCTTTTGTTTAGCTATAGGATCCCGAGTAGGATGCCTCCTCAATGTTTGACTTTGGGGGACCCAGAAGGTGACTATTGTTTGAATAAGCCTAAGTTGTTATGTCAGGTTTGGGTAGAGATGGTGTTCCGGTGTCACCTAGAACCTATACCAAACTAGTAACCTCATAGGGTTTTGGCTGCAGTGTTGGGTTGGGCATTCAGGCCACCCTCACTCGTTTGTTTATATCTGACATGGTTTTGCTGATGCAAAAGTGGTTACTAGAGGTGCTTCATGGTTGGTGGCTGTTGAGCCCGACACGTGGTGTATTTCATGTTTGTTGGGATTCCTGGACATGCTCTCATAGGATCTGACTTCTGAGAAATGTTATTTTTGATATTTACAATACCCATAGGTATTACCTCAGAATTAGATATTGAGCCTTACTTGATGTAATTGGTTATGTAACTATTTTTTCCATGTGAGTTGATTATTGTTAACCATGTAATAGTTTAATTTACATATGTTTTGACAGATTCTGAAATGCTTATATACCGGGCCTGGCCTTGAGACATGCTAAAATTCTTATATACAGGGCATGAAACTGATATGTGATGAAATTATTATACATTGGGATTGGCATTGATACATTCTAGAATGGATATATACCAGGCATGACCCTAATACATGCTGAAATGCTTATACACAGGTCTTGGCCCTGATACATGTGGAAATGATTATACATCGGGCATGGACCTCCTACATTCCAGAATGATTATAGACTAGTCTTGGCCCTAATACATTCTGAAATGCTTATAAACAGGGCCTGGACCTGATAAATTATGATACACTGGTCTTGACCATGAAACATGCTGAAATGTTGATACACCAGGCTTGGCCTTCATACATACTGAAATGATGATACACTGGGCTTGACAATTATTGACTGATATGCCTACAGGTGAGGTTTTGATATGCCCACGAGAAAGGTTTCTGAGTCTTGGATGGATTCCTGGGCTTATGATCCACGTTTTCTGACCAATGACCTTTTATAGGATTGATCGTCACAATACGGTATCCTCCCTTACCGGATTGATCATCGGTATATGGTATCATTCCTTATAAGATTGACTATCGGCATATGATATCTTATTTAGTGATTGGAGGTGAGTACAAGTGAACCCAGGTGTAGGATGAGTATCCTCCTATGGTGACATATCTTTCTCAGAGATATAATTTTGGCGTTGGCCGATGTAGGTACATGTTGATGGATTTATAGATCCAGAGATCAACTTAATGATACAAAACAGTAGTGGAATGACGTCTAGATCTGTTCCCTTACACAGGATGTCCAGGAGGTCGGGATTACAGACCCAAGGATCGACAACTGATGTGGTTTCTTGTTATTTTATTCACATAATCATGAATATTCATATTTATGTGTATATGTATAGGTATGATACTATACATGTGTACATATATAGATATGGACATGCATGGTGTCACTTTCCCAGTTAATAGGGATTATAAACCCTTAGTTTAGCTATAGTTGCACGTCTGATTTACTTAGTTTTGTTGTGTTTCAGCTAGGCTGAGCATGTTACTGTTGAACATACTTTTAAAAGAACAATTATAGGTTTCTTGTCGAGGTGGCCTACTGAGATTATTTTCCACCCCTACACACGCACCTCGGTGTAAGTGTAGACCTTATATCAACTTTTTAGGTTGAGCACAAGTTTCATGGTGGATAAGGATGAGGCCCATTGTTGTAGGATTGAGCGGAGCTGCTCGAGTGGTTCTACGAATCGGGCTGGAGCAGTTCAATAATGTTTAGAGATTAGGTACGTGGGTTGGATCGAAGTTAGTAGTAGAGCCCTATAATTTTAATTTCAATTTCTTTTGTACTTGTATCTGAATTTTCAGCCTAGTGGGTGACCAGTTTTGTATTGTATTTCATAGCTGTTCGAGACTTTACAACATTTTACTATTATATATTGTTCTATTTCAGTTGTTAATTAATTCAACAATCTGTTTACATTCCACTATGTATGATAATTAGTTAATTATGCTATTTTCTTACTCTGTTATGAGTGAATAGTCTCCCCACTATCACACCCTAGTCCCTTGATGCTAGTATGCAGCCTCTGGCATATGGGGAGGCACACTTGTGGCCTTGTTGAGAACCAGCTCAGAGCAACAGTTTAGGGGATTCCAAGTCTGGATGTTAGAAAGTGGTATCAGAGAAGTTTCCATTCCTGGACTTTACTATTTAAGATATAGTAGACATGAGCATTAGTAATGTTCCAGAATCTTTGATGGATATTGGACTGGTGCATCAAGAAAACTTGTTCCAATAATAATTCATGTTTTCTAGGGTTTGTGATTGTTGTTTTGATTTTGTGATGTTACAATCATATATGATTTTTGACTAGAGTGATGAAATTTTTGTGTGGGAGTTTTGATTTATGATGGATCTTTGGATCTTGGCCATCAGTAAGTGGCTAGATATGGATGTTGATTCTTAGTCGACAATGTCAAGAGGCATCTCACGCATCAAACTAGTCATTTAGGATTCACAACATATAGGACTACTAGTGTGTGTTTTTAAGGATGAATGAGACCTTTGGGTCTTCTTCCACATACTTTTTACTCATATTGATGGTTATGTGGATTTATGTTGTGATGTTTTATGGTTTGAGTCTGAAGACTCAGTCCTCATGCACTTCCTATGCAGTGACCCTAGTAGGTAAATATGGAAAATGATTCCTTTCTGTTTAACCCCTTGTTGGGTGTTGTTTCTATATTATGTGGTTATCTAGTTAGATTTCTGAGTATGATTCTGATAGATACCAATGATTCTCTTGTGAACTTTACCTCTTTGGGGTATTTCCATATACAGATACCTGATGAGTGTTAGTTCATCTTTCTTCTTCTGCTTTGTTTATGACCTCCAGTGAGCAGTTCCTTCTTGGAATTCTCAGAGAGGACCAAGGCCCTCATAGTCCATGTGTTTTAGTTTTGACCCTCTTTGGTCATTGTGATATTACACTTGTTTATTTATTAAGGAACGATAGGTTCTCACGTTTTCATTATAGGCTTGTTTATGTCTTTAGCTTTTGACCGTGGCACCTCGGGTGCTTGCTTTTCGAGAATGGCTTCAATGTGTAGGACCGTTCCGGTGCCTGGCATGGTTAACCATTTTTTCCACTTTTGCGCTTTGTATCATTTGAATCTAAATAGGTGAGTGGAAGGGTGAGAGATGAGGACTAATGTTTTAATACTTGTCATGGATTTGAACCACATAAGTTGTGTTGACATGTACCTCAGTGGTAGAGGTGACGTCATGGAATAAATTGGGTACCATGAGACAGTTGACCTGTGGCTGAGTCCTAGTCAGGTTTTGGAAGGATAATGGGCATGTCATGGAGTGAGAAGGACACTCCCATTTGTATAGTCTTAGTGTAATCCTATTTAGATAATATCATGTGCTATCTTGATTCATCTTGAGTGTATTGAGAGAGATTCATCCCTATGCCAAGCTCCTTTTTCGTTATTAATGTTCTTACTTATTGAGGAGGGAACTTGTTGTTGTTGCGCTCTAGAAGTGGTGTATGGAAATCCATACAGTGTGAATTGCACCATTGGACGTTTGTGGGTGGTTTTCCACATTTTAGTTAAACATCAGTGTTTTCTGTGAGCTTTGGAGCTTGGAGTTTTATTTTAAGATGAGGATAGGGGTATTCTTATGGTGGGGAGTACCAGATAGGTCAAAGTTAAATGCCTTTCATGTAGAAGCTGGTTGTTAATTCTATAAGGATGATATTTGGATAGTACAAATAGATTGGTTTCATAGATTCTTGGGTTGGGATCATGTCTTCTGGTCCTTTCACTGGGCTTCTTTGGGATGAGAAGGTTTATTGTGAGGAGTTTGTAAGAACCTGTGTTTTTTTAGACTATCATTTTAAGTAGAAATTTGAATTGTTTCTTGTAGATGCCTTTTATGGGTAAAATGGTCCTTTTCTCCAACCATTTGACCTCAGAAAATTTTTCTAACAACTCTGTTGGTCCCAGAATAGGGTTTTTACCCTAGGATAGGAGTTTGGTGGAAATCTGAGCTGTTAGAATTTTAATGGAATATTTAGTATTTAATATTATTATATTAAATATTAAATAATTCACATAGGTTCTTTCAGTGATAAATTTTAAATGAGGTATCATATTGATAATTCTTCTACATCGTTGAGTCCAGAATGGGAATTTTATCCTAGGAGAGGCATAAACTCGAGTCGGGTTCCAGGGCAGGCGCGAGCCCCCTTTTCTTTCTTTCCTTTTCTTCTTTTCCATTCCTTTTTATTCTTTTCTCCTCCTTCTTGATCATGTTTTTCTCCTCCGTGTTCATCACCTATGGGAGAAATTATATTTTGAGAAAGATAGGGATATGGGAGGAAAGAGGGGTATCAATTCAAAGCTCTCGACGCAGTGAGTCGGTGTGCGACATCCTTGGCTGGTGAAATCAACAGAAGCTTCAGTGGTTTCCACCCAAAGGTAGGTCTGTTTATGTTCTCATGAAAGGTACCATTTAAAAATTTGGTTTTTTTTAAGATTTATATTTCTTTCTTGTGGCCTCTTTAGGCTCGATCTGTTGTTTCAGGGGTGAAAACAAGGGTTTCGGATGATTCGAGAGATTTCCCGTCGGGAAACCCAAGTTACACGGTGTGTGTTCCAAAGGAACAAGCAATGGGTTCTTTCCGTTCCGGGAAGAAGAAGTATCCTTAAGCACACACCATTTATTCTTAGTAAATGCCGTGTGGTGGTTGTTTATGTGTCCGACCGTGTGAAAAGGAAACACAAAATATTGGTTTTTGAAGAGTACACGCCGTGTATTGGGATTACACGCCGTGTAGTGGCACATGGGTGTGTGTCCGGGTGAAAACACACATGGGATGGAGTTTTTTGAACTGTACACGCTATGTACAGTAACATAAAAGCCATGTACTACTAAATTGGAAGACCCCATGTACTCTATAGTATATTCCATGTAATTTATTCAGCCACTTTTCATCCTAGTGTTCATTAAACCCATGTAACATGCAATCCAGGGGTCTGCTTCGCGTGCCGTCTATGGCCACATGACCATTGATTTGAGGAAAACCTTTTGATTCTACTTTTAGAACTTTTCATTTTGGTCATGATGATTGATGGTATAGAATGTCTATAATAATAATACTAATATTTAAATTATTATTCTTTGGCTATTATTGAATCAGATGTATCTTTTGCGTCTAATGTCTGTTTGTCACACCGTCTATGGAGTTCCACCCCTAAATTAAAGGAGTAAGTTTATAGACTGATTTTAGGTTCTAAAACCAATATTTTGTGCCGGACCCACTCTATATCGTTACGGGGAATAATATTTTTTTAGCGGTTGATCGTTTTAGACGTTTGAATAGTCTAGTCTGATTTTTTTTCTTTGTATATCATAATGGTGGAATCCTATATACATTTATAGGTTATCTAAATGGTGTTTTGGGAGTTTCTATCTAAACAAAGAGGTTCTTCCTCTAGTTATTGAGTTCAGTTGTCACCTGAGAGTGAGACTTCCCGTGGATGATAGGTTTGGTGTTCAGACCAACTTAGTTGAGACCTTTGGTCTGAGATGAGATGTGAGTTATCTCCCATGACCTATGATTTTGAGGACATTTACCTGGTGAAATCTAACCTTATAGCTTACTAGACCATGAGACCAGATGCTTCCAGGGATCTTCTAAGGGATGCCTTTACTTGTGTGCTAACCTTGGGAGTCACTTGTAGGGTCTCTCTCTTATTATCCTTTGAGAGGATACCTATTATAAGATTCCAATGTTGTTATTCATTCGAGGATCCCTTGTAGGATTCCTCAGTTACACGTTGATAAGGATATATTATGGGATTTCATCACTCATGTTTACATAGAGGATCTCGAGTAGGATGCCTCCTCATTGTTTGACTTGGGGGACCCAACATGTGCCTATTGTTTGACTAACCCTGATTTGTTACGTCGGGTTTGGGTAGAGATGGTGTTTGAGTGTCGCATAGAACCCGTAATGAACTGGTAAACCCATGGGGCTGTAGCTGTAGTGTTGGTTTGGGCATTCGGGCATCCCTCACTAAGTTTTTATATCTTACTTGGTTTTACTGATGTAGTAGTGGTTACCAGTGGTGCTTCCTGGTTGGTGGTTATTGAGCCTAATGCGAGGCATATTTCTTGTTTGTTGGGATTCCTGTACATGCTCTCTTGGGATTCAGATTCTGAGCTATGTTATTTCTAATATTCACAATAACCATAGGTATTACCTAGAAATTGTTTGTTGATCCATACTTGATGTAATTGGTTATATAGATGTTTTTCCAATGTGAGTTGATTATTGTGAACCATGTAATAGTGTAATTTACATGTTTTGTGAAACATGATAAAATGATTATATACCAATCTTGGCCCTCAGACATGTTGAAATTCTTATATACCATAATTTTCCCTATACATGTTGAAATGCTTATATGATGGGATTTTCCTTGATACATGCTGAAATGCTTAAATATCAGGCATGTCCCTGTTACATGATGAAATTATTATACACTAGGATTGGACCAAATACATTCTAAAATGATTATACACTATTATTGGACCTGATACATGATGAAATTACAATATACCAGACTTGGCTCTGATCCATGTGGAAATTCTTATACACCGGACATGGCCCTGATACATGCTGAAATGCTGATACATCAGGATTGGCCCTGAAACATGGTGAAATACTGATACACCAGGCTTGGACCTAATACATGCTGAAATTATGATACACTGCGATTGACCCTAATTGAATGATAGGCCTGCGAGTGAGGTTTTGATATGCCTACGGGCATGGTTTCTGAGTCTTGGATGGATTCATGGGTTTATGCTCCATTTTTTCAAACCAATTACCTTTTACTGGATGGACTGCCAGTATACGGTATTGGCCCTTACAATATTGACTCTCATTATATGGTATCCTTCCTTACTGGATTGATTTTAGGTATATGGTATCCATTTTACTTATTGGAGGTGAGTACGGGTGAACCCCGGTGTAGGAAAAGTATCCCCCTGTGGTGACATATCTTTCTTAGAGATATAATTCTTGTGTTAGCTGAAGAAGGTACATGTTGATGGGATTATGGACATAGATATTGGATTAATGATACATGACTTGAGTGTTACAATGTCCATCTTAGTGCCCTTGCATAGGATGTCCATGTGATCGGGCTTACAGACCCAAGGATCAATGGCTTATGTGGTTGCTTGTTATTTGATTCACATACTCATTAATATTCATATTTATGTATATGTGTATAGGTATGGGACTATACGTGTGTACATATATAGATATGGACATCCATGGTGGCACTTGAGAAACTGACAAGGATTATGAACCACGAGTTTGACTGTGGTTGCATGTTTGGTTTACTTTCTTTTGTTGTGTTTCGGCTAGGCTGAGCACGTTTCTATTGCATACACTTGTAATAGCACAATTATAGGTTGCTTGTTGGGGCAGACTACTGAGATTATTTTTAACCCCTAAACGTGAACCTCAATGTATGTGTAGACATTAAGTCTATTTTTCATGTTGAACATGAGTTTCATGGTGGATAGGGATGAGGACCAGTGTTGCATGATTGAGCGGAGCTGCTTGAGTAGTTCTATTGATTGGGATGGTTCATTTCAATAGTGTCTAGAGATAGGGTATGTGGGTTTTCTAAGAGTTAGTAGTAGAGCCCTGTACTTTTACTTTTAGTTTATTTTGTACTTGTATCTATATGGTCAGTCCAGTGGGTGACCAGTTTGGTATTTTATGGCATAACTGTTAGGAATTTTACAGCACTTTACTATTACATATTGTTATATTTCAGTTTTTTATTACTTCTTCACTCTGTTTACTTTCCAATGTGTATGATACTTAGTTAATTATCATGTTTTCTTACTTTGGTATGAGAGAATAGTCTAGAACTATCACACCCTAGGCCCTCGGTGGTAGTTGGCAGCCTTTGCCGTACGAGCAAGCATGCTTGAGGCCCTGTGGCGAACCGACTTGGAGCAGCGGTCTAGTGGCTTCCAGGTCAGGATGTTACAACTATGTGGGATGCATACTTTCTATGTAAACAAAATTCCATTGATAAAAATTCTATTTATATTCATATAAACTTATTTATGGTCACATTCTCACTACATAGTCTGAGTTTTTTCTATGAAGAAATTATTTATTTTCCTCTAATCCTTTACTAAACTTCACCAATAACTATAATACATTGATAAAAATTGACATTCACTGCCAACTCACAATAACATACAGATAAAATTCCCCCACTTTTTCGCACCCAAAATTTGAAAAACACGAGGAAGAAATTGCATCTATAAAATCCTTCAAATATTCCATATTGTATAAACCTTATTTATTTATATTTTCTATAAGTTTCATACTAAACATCATCTATAACCACTAGACAGATTCCAACAAGATATTTTCTATAATTTATTCTAAATAAATGTTATCATTATAATTATTCATATGGATTACTTCCTATAAAATTTATAGAACACACGACGTATCTAATTCCATGCATGAATTTATACATATATATCTTTTGAATGATACTTCCAAGTTATTCAAAAATAATATACTGAATCATCAAGGGGATATTAAAGAATTATTTATTCTAATAACATTCTAATTGAGATATCCAGTATATCTAACTATCTAATTATATCCCATAGAATTAACAATAGAAAAAACTATTGTAAAAAAATTCATCACACAACCTTTTGGGTGCAACATTACCCCCTTTAAATCTTGTTAACAATACCATCATAAATAACCATTCATATATTAGATCTATATTATTCAAAATAATGGAGAAATTTATAGTGTATTCTTTATTCACTCAATGTTTTTTTGGTAATATACATATAGCCTATTTTACGTGTATATTTAATTTTTCATTATCTCCCCAATTTCTTTGTCCAGATACAGGTTCAATTTCTCTCCTCTAATTTCTCTGGGCTCCATAGGGGTACCTTCATGAACCCGTACTCCCCCTTTTTCATTAATATTTTTTGACCCAATTTTCAATGATCTTGTAAGGGTATTATAATCCTCTCCAAGACTAGATAAGTTGACAATATTCTCTCTTTTACTTTAATTTCTTTAAATCCCATATGAAAGGATAGGTTGAAAACAGAACACCACTTGGTTCTATCAAATATTTAAATGATATATTAAAAAAATAGGGATCTAGTTTCTACCTTCATTCACTTAGGATCAATTTACCAATTATTGGATAGTATAAATTTTATTTTTAATCCAATATCTGAGCTACTTAATTTCAAAGACAATAGAAATTTACTCATGGATTTTAACAAGTGAAGTTACTATTTGGAATTTGACTCAACAATAAATCCTCTAAGACCACTGAGTAAAATATTGGTGTAAGAAACAAGAGTATAAGTTAAAAACGTATTTGTTATCCATGTCACTTTCTCACTTCCAAATAATTATAGAATATTGGAATTTCAAAAAATGTAATTCATACTATCATATGAATCACACTACCATCAATCCATAAATCAAAATTAAATTTAATTTCAAGTGTGAGAGACATACCACTTGTTGATCCATTTGATTACATTTTATAAAGATAAACTCAAAATACCACTTAGTATGAATGATATTCAATTATTCATAGGAATCATTCCTCAGATGAGGCTAATGAAATTAAAATTATTTTCACCAACTACATCCAATTTCTTCATCTTTGGACTGATACCAATTATTGATACTAATTTTTTAACTGATCTTCCATATGGGGGAACCACTATTTGGTAGAAGTAATTCCCTCTTAGATACAAATTGGTATCCCAGTTATAGTCATATGATACAATAATGTCAGCACAAGAACAAATAAGCCTAAAAAATATTGGATTTAATAATTATCAACTTGATTTTCCATCTTATTTTTTAAAAATGGATAGATACCACTTGAGAAATAACCCAATGTCACAAGACTATCATAAGATCCAATATGATACCTTTTAAAACTTCAGATATGTCTTTAACACCTCATTTTAATCCAAATATGGATCTTTATCACTTTTCCATATTTTTAAAACCATGTATTTTTCATATTAATCTATGAATATGAATGTGGTTTCTTGAAACAACTTATAGAGTTTATATATAATTGGGAACTTAATATATTTTAACACTTCCTATCACATGTTTCTTCATTTAGCACAACCACCTGTGCACTTTTAGCACAACCATAACTTCTTGATCACGCAACAATTATGTTATCTTCTATAAACCCTGTGGATTGTATATCCCCATTAATACAATACCATTTTAATTATATAGTAAAAAACTTCCACACATGGGGAGAGGGGTACCTCCAAAACTCTAATGTAGGGGATTATGGATGGTCATCATGGTCCAACCCTTTATGTACATATTTTATCTAAGCCTTAAATGTGGTTTTTATTTGAATTGAACCACCTAGAAACCATTCACTCAATATGGATTCTCTTAAATTTAGTTTTCTTGGAGATGAATTCTTCACAATAATGAGAAAAATTATTTCATTATTATATGTTTCTCCCATTATATAATCTAATTATCTCTAATTTGGATATATGATTAATTATTATCTACGCATATTCATTGTATTCGTTTTTTTGTAGAGGTTTCATTGGCTTGGTCATCTTCTCAGTCATGGGTTTAAAACCACTTATAAAGGTTTATTTCTTTGATGAACCACCTATAAAACGTTTTCCTTGGTTATTTCTCTAGGTCTACATTTCCCTATTGGTATTCCATTAACAATTCCTCCTCAAATAGAGTATTTTTCCTCTAACCTTCACTTATATACATTCATCAAGAATTGTTAACCCACTAATTTGTTCTTTATGAATTTCCATTTCTATATCCATAAAAAACACCTTGTGTCCTGACCCCCTCCATCCAAAGATACCACAATGAGGGGAGAGAGATAATGACCCCATATTCCCACTACTGGTAGGCCATGGGTTGGATACTAGCACCGATGGTATAAAAAATATCTTAAAATGGGAGGAATTATTCTTTATAATAACATAGGATCAAGAGATAAGATGAATCAAACACATGAAAATCCATGAAAAAAATATAAAAAGAAACCAAAACAATCCGGAAATGAATGTATTAGTAAAACTAATACAGATAAAGGTCTCAAAAATAAAAACCCAAAACCAAAGAGAAATAAGTGAATAAGAACTATCCAGAGGTATGACCTAGTATTGTATAACATGTTCTATTTAATCCTCCAAGAATCCTAAAAACAATTTTATATACGTTGGGTGAGCATACACATACACTTAGTATGAAAACCAAAGTCTCTCATACATATCCAAAATAAGCATACTAATGAACCTTTGAGTAAATAGTACATCCAACCACACCAAAACAAGTCAACTATCCATCCTAACATCATCAAGTCATGCTCACCAAATATCACAAGCAATGTATAATAAAATAATATGATGTATATCGATAAAGTATACCTCACACCATTTCCCATTGTTTTTTCTCTCTCACATACCTAAGTTGTATGTCTTGGTGAACCGATATCTTTTGAATATCATACCACATCCCCTAAAGCACCATCACATCCCATCATTCCCGCATATATCTTGGCCAATTCCCCCAAAGAACTTTCACATCACATATCAGCCGAAAACATCAAGGACATCATATAGTAACCAAACACAGAGTGGTAGGGTATCGTGAACATGAAATAAATCAACCTCATTACCTCCTCCTACAATGCATACCCCTACCATAAGCCTCCCCACAAGCATGGTCATATCAAATCTCACCAAAAGACATCTGGTCCATCACCTCATTATCAAAGACACCTGGGTCATCACCTGGTCTACTAATAGACTTCCATCCTTCACAAACTATTCATATCTACTAACATGGAATAATGATTGGGGATGGTCTGGTAGAAATCCATCCATCCTCATTACCTGGAAATTGGAAAACCTCCCCCGTGTGAATATAGGGGTGTTGGAACATAGTGCTCGACATGGGTTGAGTGAATATCAAAATCAAATGGAATATACACGTATATACATATAACCACACACAAAGACCAACCTAAGGGTTAACAACCAAGAACTAACCAACTCACAAACTTTACACTTTTTCTGCCACCTCTAAATTCATAACAACACACAACCACAAGCCACATCCTGTATTCCCAACCAATTCCATTATCCAACACATTCGTTTCATTATTAAGCATTAGACACATTTAAAAACACAACCCATTATTTATTTATTCATTAATCATTTCCTTACCATTAACCAAACCAAACCCCAACCATTTCAATAATTATTAATAATTTATTCCATAACAACCAAGTAATCTAGTACAACACGCAATAAATCGCAAAAAAACTCATTACAATCAAAGTAACATCTCGATGCCTCCACCAAAGCATGGAACCCCCCCTCACCAATCCAAAATAATTTCCAAACAACCATCACATCACCGCCCTAAAAGCACATCCAAACAACCATCACCTTACCACCCCCAAAGAATGAAAAAAACCCCCACCTCGACACCCCAAAAGCACAACCAAAAAATAATATCCTCATCACCTGCAGATCCTTTCCAAACAACCATCATTTCGCCACCCCAAAATAACAACTAAAGAACCATCACCTCACTGCCCCAAAATCCCAACCTAAAAAACCACCACTTTGCCTCCCTAGAAGCATTACCAAACAACCATCACCTCACCACACCAAAAGTATGCCCAAACAACCACAATATCACCCTAGAGCCTATCGCATGAACACATTATCACCACACAACATGAACAGACATCACAACACAAAAAGACTATTTTATAAATTTGTAAACGGGGATTTTATTACATTTTAATTAATTTTTGGAGGTGTTATTACACAATCTATAATCCAAGGGCGACCATTTCATTATCCAAATATAAGTGGTTATCCAATTTCCATTTTAGGGTGATATTAGAAAAAGAAAAAAAGGGTTCAACAATTCATACAAAAGTAGTGAAAACAAATCCACCAATAGCCATAATTCTCAATAAGGAATCCCACCCATTTAATCACAATATCACAATAATATCAAAGCTGTAAAATCATGAATGAAATTCCCCTTTACCCTATAATTTTAATTATCCAATTATTTATCTTTGATTAATCTAGTGAAACCATCCTTTATAGATAAAAATGAGTAAACTCGTCCCACATGTTAAAAAAAAGTGAGAAACCAGATATTAGTTACCTAAAAAATTATTTACCAATAAGTTGTACACCACAGGGTGAAGAAGAAAGGCATGAAATCTACAACCACACATGGAAAACCACATATCAACCTAAAATGCACCCAATTATCATCAAAATTCATTATAACACACGTCCCAAAAAATAATTTCCACATTGAATACCCAGGAGAAGAACATATTGAAATAAGGTGATAAATGAGAATCAATTACCAGAGATTACCAAAAAACAACCAGAACCAATAGATCAATGAAATGGAGGAAAGGGATAGAAAGCCTCCTTCGGGATCTTAGGGATCATTCATATGGAGAGGGAGAATTATTATGTATGAATGATTAAAAATTAGATGAACAAGAGGGTTTAAACATAGAACCTACAGGTTTAACATCATTTAAACATAAAACCCCATGAAATCGTTGGGTTTTCTAAAAATTCATTTTTTCATAAAAAAAAGTGTCACCACATTTTTTATTTATTATAATTCATGAATAAATTAAATAATTTAAATAAATTTCAAGGGTTCCCCCCTCATCTACACATATGATGTGTAAAATTCGGCTAAACAATCCAGGAACCACCATTACACATTTTGTAAACAATACACAACATATATTTCTTGTAGAAGCACTGCTATAGCTCCAACCTCCTCAAAAAACTCTCAGAACCTCCCTTGAACACTCTTAACACCAAAAAATGGAAAATTAATAGAGTAGGTAGGCACACATCATTACATCAGATACCTCTCAAATGATTCTCTCCATTGGGAATCTAAAGTCAAGCCCAAAAATAAAGTGGACCAAACAACAAACCTTTAAGATACTTCTCAAGGATCTCCCCACACTTTAAATGATAGCACCAACCAAACATTCCAAACCAAACAACCACAAAAAAAATTTCACAACCTCATCAATACACAACCACATCACAACAACCATCCAACCTACGTACAACCCAAACCAACTACCCCCACAACTAATAGAGCATAATACCCCGAACATAAGAATTATACATTTCCATATTCCATATCAAGATAGTATATGATTTGGGAGATACTAACTCACCTACCCAAGTTTAATCACATTGTTGTACAATGTGTCTCAATTAGGAATCATGTATTCCCATTTAATATTTCAGAACATTATTTTACATCATACCTTAATAAAATAGTTCATCTCATAAAACAGAAGATTCCAAACACCAAATCATCTAGGAAAAACCAAATAAAGAAAAACAAAATTCAAAATAGAGAAAAAAACTCAAAATAGCTTTAGGTATTAGGCACACATTTGTGTATCTCACTCCCAAGTACTCTATTCTAGGATATCATTCCTTACAACAGACAAACCAATGGATTGGTCTATCCATGAAGTGCCTTCTCGTAGAGATCCTGGATATATATTGGTATCTCCATAAACCTCACTCTTCCTAGATATCCAACTCTCCCTAGTCAATGACATGGAAATCATCGTGAATATATGGAAATAGATGATATATTTGGAAGATGTGATGGATAATATCAAACTGTAGTGGAAATTCCAACTGATATGACACCCTAGAAACTCTCCCTAGCACCTCGAGGGGCCCAAAAAAAAGATAAATCTTACCCCCTTCCAGACATTCGCTACACCCATCGAGGGGAAACCTTTAAGAATATGTGGTACCCAAACATGAAATTCAAAGGCCTCCTTATACAATCAACATAAGACTTAGGTCCTATTTTTCTTTAATTCTCTCTCTCAAACCCAATGATCCTATTCTATTAGTCTCTTAACCACATTGGGACTAAGAACTATTTCCCCTCCAACCATCATCCAACACAATAGAGAAGGAAAAAAACTCCTATTCAAAGCCTAAAAAAGTTCCATGCCAATAGAATTTTGATATATATTTTTTTTACGAAAACATGATCAATTGAAGGTGTTATACCCATGATCCACCAAATTCCATGATTCACACCCTCTAACATATCCTTTAAAATCAAGATAGTTTACTTTATCTGCCCATATATTTGAGAGTGGAAAGTAGTCAAGAGGTTTAAATGAGTGATAAAAACATGATATAATCCTCTTTAGATTATCTAGGTAAAAAGTGTTTTGAAATCTGAGATGATAGTCCTCAGAACTCCATGAAACCACACCACCATATCCACACACCTCGAAGAAAAATCTTCCACTACACCAAACTCCTTGATCACTATGAAGTGGGCCAATTTTATCAACCAATCTACAATCACCCAGATAGTATCACAACCTCCCTATGATTGGGGTAAATCTAAAAAAAATCCATTCAGATTTTATCCAATTTATACTTGAAAAATCCAAAGGCTCCAAAAAAACATCCAAGAGCATGATGCTTAGCCTTTAACTACTGGAAAACTAAACACCTCGCTAAAAACTCCTCCACTACCCATTTCATCCCGGGCCACCAAAAATACATCCTAACACTATGATACATATCAGAAACTCTTGGGTGTACCATTAAAGGTGAGCTATGGATCTCATGAAGGACTTTATTGTGAATCCCTACTAGAAGAAACAACCTCACACAAAATAAAACCCAGTTCTGACCATCCTCTAACCACCCCTCAAGAGTATAACCATGAACAACATGACTATACATCACCTCTGCCTATGAGTCTTCTCATTGAGACTACACCACCTGTTGCGTCTGAGAATATTGAACCATCATCTAAAATAAGAAACTTCATTCATCTACCACCATTACATCCAAGTTTAGGGCTACCAACTACTCCATTCCTCTCTATGAATCCTCAAACTCTTGAAAAACATACATCCAAAAACTCATGCTCCAAGAATCAGACACAATATTCCCTTTTCTAAAGGCGTAGGAGATCTCATAATCACAATACTAAAGAATCTCTGTCGAACATTGCTATTATAGATTCAAATCATGCTTATAAAAGATATAACTCAATATCTTTTGATCCATGAATATCACATAGTTATCCCCAATGTGGTAATTCCACCAAAACATTAGTGAAAAAAACCTATTCTAGATAAAGATCATGGGTTTCATAGTTACAGTCACGGGGATTCCACATCCTAGACCCATAAGAGATCACTATCCTCTATTGCAATAACATACATCATAATACCAGATGGGATGCATCACAAAACACCTCAAACAACACTCCCTTATCAAGAAACTAAATCACTGAAAACTAAAAAACCTCCCATTCATATAACTAAACTCTTTCTAGCACTAATTAGTCCCAAAAAATCCTATTCCTTATTATTCAATGCTTTCAACAGGGTTGTAACTCAAGAGAAATTAGGGAAAACCTCTAATAACAAATTTAAAGACCAAGAAAACTACAATACTCTGCCTCATTATTGGGAGATTCCCAAGAATCAAGTACCTTGAAATTTAATTGGTCCAATTCTACACCCTTTTGAGACACTAAATATCCATGGAAACAAACATATCACACTCAAAAATCACACTTAGAAAACATTCCATATAGTTGGTGGTGTTGAAGTACTAATAAATAAAATTCTATGATGATCAACATGATCCTACATTGAATTCAAATAGACTAAGATATCATTGATGACTAACTAAAAATTAACTTTTTATTATAAAATCACTTTTTAGGAAAAGTGAGAGACCAATCCCAATTAATCCGGAGGTGAAGCCTCATATAAGAAAGAAAAGACATCAAAGTAATCCCTCCACCTATTAGTTATTCCATCTCTATAAAAATTCCAGTTCATAAGTCATACCTTAGTAGCAGGGTCATTGTCAATAACATCTTCAAGATGACATTCCATTTTTCCCAAGCTTGAACACACTCTTCTTTGCTGATTTCTCCATAATTGAAGCCTCTCATCAGGAACATATCTTGTTTTTCAATCCCATTCTCCTGATCATTGTTGAAACCCACATGAATAGGTCTTCCCATCATCTCCGCCTCTTTCTGTGGGATGTCGACATAATGAAATTCATCCACCATCTCCTCTTTAGAGTGGAGGATAGGTTCTTTAGAGTCTTTTTCCGTTCCGGTATAGTTTTCCTTGTTGCTGTTTCCTTGAACTGTAACTTGGGGCTTCTCCTACAAAATAACTGTGAGGGCCAAAGACATATCTATCTCACATGTTTTTGATTTTTTACCTGATCGTGTTTCCTTTAGTTTTGGTAAATTCGAGTATTCCTTACGTCCTTTCCCCTTCTTCTTTCTAGGGGTTCTCCCCTCTTCATGAGGCTTAGGATCCTCCTCAGACTCCATTCCTTTTACAATTCCTCCATCCAGGTCATTGGGTATATCCTAAACAGACTCATTGATGTCCAAACACTCAAAGGAGTTTAGAGTCTGAACACCATTTTGAGCTAAAGCCTTCCACACTGTTTGGTTGTTGACCCCTGTAATACTTTTCTTGATTTGACATTCCTTTGACACCCCTTCTAACCACAACTCAATTTAATTCCCAGCTAAACTCCTACCTTCATCTTGAGACGCCTGTGAAAAGTATGCATCTCTCCGCACTAAAATACCCAGGTCTTGGTCCCTTAATTCCTCTTTAATCCTATCAAAAATCCCCAACACAGAGGGTTCCTCAACTTGTTTTTCCAAAGGTCTCTTTTGCACTACCTTAACTGCCATGAGATTAATCTATATATCCTCATTCTCCTTCCTCCCCCACACTGTCACCTTTTCCTGATGGCCATCCTGTCTGCAAGCACTGGCCGAGTGTCCCAGTCTTCCATGGGAAGAGAAAAATTCCACCCAATGATTGAAGACCACTGGTTGTTTACACCATAATTTCTCTCCATCTTCTATCCACACTAATTCAACCCGCAGCCTCGACACATCCACCTCCACACACATGTGCGAGTTGATTGGATGACATACAGATGCAGTATGTGAATCTACACAGAGAAATAGACCGACTAGATTTCCTAACATATGTAGAATCGAGGGATTCTAGAATGTAGAGGATGTTGAGGAAGACTTACCCAAACCGAAACTGTAGGAGAATCGCGATTCATGTATAAATCATAGCTCCACCGAAATAGATAGAAGCCGTATCCACCACATTTCTTGGGCGCACACGATAGAGCATGAACAAAGTACTCCAACGAATAAAATCTCACCATAAAATTCCTTTTATCAAGAAGACTGATAACCACTTGTTCTTTTAGACCCCAATGATCGAAGACAAACCTGTCAAATTTATCCACTGAAGGTTGTTTGCTCCGAAATCGGGAAACCAGCGTTAGATGTAGTAAACTCTCCACCTCCGTAAACTCCTGAGCCGACAATGGAATCACAGGGTCGCCTTCCAGAATAGTAGGGATCTTCATATGAAAGTTGATCATAGGAAAGCCCGAAATCAAAGCTAGATCAGTGAAGGGAGAAAAGTCATGTCTCCAGCCATTATGAGGAAGTCAGGAATCCTCCCCCTCCCACCGACTAGTGGCGGAGGGGGAATCGTCGTCGACCCAATTATGGTTAATCCATCACCACTTCGAGCTCCCCCTCCTGTTTCTCTCCCTTTAATGAGAAGGATTATTTGATCTTGTTGATGAATATGATTATGAAACAGTCCAAAAAATCATGAATCATTGATTTCATAAGACCCATGAACTTAGCTAGTGCTTTCGTAACACTGAATGACATGACTATAAACAAAAAAGATCTCACACTAGTATCTGAAGGTATTGTTTCGGATATCAACCTCCTTCACACTCAACTGGTGATATCCATACTACATGTAAACCTTATAAAACCAATTCAACCCTCTCTTCTTGTCAAAAAGATCACCTATCCAAGGAAGGGGGTAACAGTTCTTGACCATCACCTGACTCAACCTCCAATAGTCTATACATAACCTCAGAGTAGCATATTATTTCTTGGAAAAAAACACTAGAGAACCCAATATAAATAAAATGGGATAGATAATCCTTTATTCATCAGATTATCTATCTGAATCCTCAACTCTTATAACATATACGTTTCCATCTAATTCTGACCCATCAAAATTGGAGAAGCACTAGGTTACGAGATTATCCCAAACTCAAAATCATGTAGATGGGTTAGTGTCACAACCTCTCAAGGGAAAAAATACAAAAAATTACCCAATAAACATGGGAACCTCCACCATCCCAACCCCTACTATTTCTAACAATGACTCATCCATCAAAGAAAAAATGTTTTCCACACACTAAATTCCCACATGACAACCCAACTCACCGAAAAAACTAAAAGTAGGCTATCCACATATAAGAACATGACTCTCCTATGAAAGTAGTCGATAACAACACCCATAGAATACAACCAATAAATGAATAGGATTAAATTGTATGGATAAATATACAACATGAAAATATCTCTATTGGACTGATGTTTCCACATCATAAGTCTACACCAACATTAAAAAAAATCCGATCTGACCTCTGATTCGAATAGTCAAAACCAGGTGCATAAAAATACTACCAACATTTAGTCCGATAAAATTGGCTAGAAAAGATAAAAAAAGTAGTGTGTAGATCCTAAGTCAAACAAGGCACATGAAAGGGTAGACAAAAAACTGAGCATACATCAAATGATCTATAGCCCCTCTAGTGTTGTTGCCTCTACTACGTGCAACTGGCCATGCCCAACTCTTCTATCGCTCTTCTAATGACCGCCTTTAGAACCACACTCAGGTTGAGGACCATGAACACAAGGAACATATTAAGTTTGAACTCTTCATTCTCTATATCCCATCAGTTGAGAATAAGTCTATTACTAAAATAGTGTCACTATAAAGTATATATGTGGTTGGAACTGAACCTATCCACCTCTACCAAACTGATCTCAAAGAACCACTAGGCACTAGTTCTAGTGATGGCCACGAACCCCACATACAAAACACACTGACAGTAAGTACCTAAGAAAATAATGAAAACTAATATCCCTTGAAGACTAGAATTGGAAATATTGAGGTTGAATCCTCACTTGTCAAAACGTTGAAGGTCTTGGTGTTTGGTACCTTCCATGTAAAACTTTTCCCCTCAAGGAACCCTACTAGTTCCTCTCTCATGAAAAACCTCCTCATGAGTTCATTTAATTTATCACCTCAACCTTCTTATGAACCTAAAATTTAATTTTCAACAAATAAAGAGAAACTTTATATTATATATAAAGAAAAAAATATCCTACTCAAGATGTTTCATAGGAGACTCGTCATCTAGAAAAAGACCTGGGGTAGAACGTAGAAGTTCCTTGAACTTGATTCCCAACTCCCTTACTGAAATACTCCACATCAAAATAGAAAAAAACTATTGTCTCTTAACTTCCATTATGATAAAAATAATAAAATCTTCTTACAACTCTTTCTAAAAATTGACACATAAAATATCAGCCTCCTTATGCTCACCGAGATACAACATCCATAACTAACACACAAATACCTATATATGAATGACTTCTAAAGGGACTCAATATCCCACTAAGATTGAGAAGGACATGAAAGAGATCTGTAAATCCTCTAACAAGCTCTCTATATCCACATCTGAAAGAATTTCTTTACACTTTCCCAAATCCTTCCAATGAAAAGCGCATAGTTCCCTATGCCACAAATCATTCTTCTCACTGGATCAACACTGAAATGATCAACCAGATCATCCAATTGAACCTATATATCTAGAAACACATGAAGATGATGTCCAAGATCCATAGTTGAAATGTAAACAAGAATGTACTAATCTTGATAGTATGAATTTTTTATTTATTTTTATTTTAATTAACATTATTAATTATAAAGTTAGAGAATAAACCCAATTTAAATAGGAAAACAAGTGATCATGATTCATGAAACTCTCCTAACTCTCTACCCTGTTAGTAGGTCCACCTCACTTGGTAATTATATAGGCTTAGAGTCTGTGAATTAGATCAAATAGGCCTATAAAATATCATATCCTTATAGGTTTCCCTATCTTACGTTACATATTATGGTAAAATGAAACTGTTTCCATACCAACCCATGAAATCCTCAATATTCATAACTATAAAATCCATCCAATCTCTAAAACATTAGCCTATGATACAACTCTTTCATAACCCCTCCCTCCAAAGCAATGTAATGTGGGGAGATAGATAATGACCCTCGAGTCCCGCATCTAATAGGCCCTAGTTTAGTGACTAGAACAAATGATATAAAAGATATCATGAAATGGGAGGCATTAACCTCAATAATAAAATTAGATCAAGGCTTTAGATGAATCAACCAAAAAAACTCTATGAAATAATATAAAAGTAGAACAAAACCATTTCGCAATCCATGTTTATGTAAAACTTATACAAATTAAGGTCTCCAAAATAAATACCCAAAAGCGATAACAAAGTAGAGATGCAATAACTGTCCTGAGGTCTGATCTAGTAATGTCCATCAGGGTTGAAATAATAATCCTAGAAACCTGAAAATAGTTTTTTATATTTAGGGTGAGGATATAAATATAATCAATAGGAAAACCAAAGTGTCTCATGCACATGTGAAAGAAGCATACTAATGCACCCGAGAGTAAACAACAGAACCAACAACACCTAAACAGGTCAAAGATCCATCTCAACCTCACCAAGGCATACTCACCAGACAATATTATCCTATTATAGTAACATAATAAAAATAATATAAATAAAGGGTACCCCACACAGATTTCCCTTGGATTTTCTACTATCACACCGAAAATTCATGCGTCATTGTGCCCCCATATCTTTAGAATATCATTACACTACCCCAAATCCTTCTCACTTTATGTCACGCCCACAGAAACCTAGACCAACACCCCCAAATCATATTCACATCACCCATAGCCTAAAAACACTTAGGCTATCACATCATATCTTACTCGAAAACACCTTGTCCATTACATCACAACCAGAACCAGAGTAGTTGGTTATCATGAACATGGTTGAAATCAACCTCATGACCACTTACTACCGTAAACAACCCCCACCATAATCCACCCACAATCATAGTCATATCAAATCTCTCCCAAAGACACCTGGGCCATCACGTAGTGCACTAAAAGACATCTGACCATTATAGACTGTGCATATCTACTCACTTGGAAGAGAGAGAGAGGAAGACCGGGCAACCATCCTTCCATATCATCACTTGGATGTTGGAAAAAACATCCCATGTGAACATACTGGTGTCATCACATAGTGCTCAAAATGGTTGGGGTACATATAGATATCACAAGGAATGTATAAGTACACCCATAATTATATATAGCCATATAAATTCTTGACTAATGGGTTCAAAACCAAACACTAACCAACTCAAAACATTTTCACTTTCGTTTCCACCTCTAAATTATTAATAAAACATAACCACAAGACACATCTTATATTACCAAACAATTCCATTATCTAGACCATTTATTTAATTATTAATAATTAGTCATATTTAACCTCCCAATGCATTATTTAATTATTAAATAATAAGTTCCATCACATTAACCAAACCAAACCCATCCATTTAAATCATTATTTTGTATTTATTCCATCACTACCCAAACATCTATCACAACACAACCACACATCACTAGAAACTTATTACACTCAAAGTAACATCCCTATGTCACCCCCAAATCATTTCCAAACAACCACCACCTCACTACCCCAAAAGAAATAAAAAGAAACCATCACCTCTCCACCCCAAAAGTATGGGAAAACAACCATCACCTCACAATCCCCACCTCAACTCCCAAAAAACATGGCCAAACAACCATTACCTCACCTCTCAAAAGAACAACAAAACAAACCACCACCTCTCCTCCCCAAAAGAATGGACAAACATCCATTACTTCACTACCCTAAAAGTGTGAAAAAACAACCATTATATCACCCACATCTGGTTGAAAGAACATATCCTGGACCTATAAAATGACCACACATAAAAACACTTAAAATATCATTTTAAAAATTTTAAAAAGGTGTTTTTGTCATATTTTACTATATTTTAGCGGTGTTGTTACATAAGTCATAATCCATGGGTCATCAATTAATTAACCAAATATAGATGGTTATTCAATTTCCATTTTAGGGTGATATCAAGAAAGAAGAAAAAAACCAAGGGTTCAACAACTCATGCCAAAGTATCATAAAACAAATCCCCCAATGGTAACAATTCTCTAAGGGGAATTCAACCCATACAATAACTATATCAAAATAATATCAATGATGTAAAAGTGTGAGAAAAATTACCCTTTCCACTTCAATTTAAATTATCCATCTTTCATTGATCTACATAAACTATACCCAATAGATAAAAAAGATTAAACCTATCCTACATGACACCCAAAAGAGAGAAATGAGGGATTCTCTACTTGAAGGAAGCTTTTCCAGCTCTCTATGCACCATAAGGAAAAGAAAAAATGACCCCAAACCACAACTACACATGAAAAAATATAGAAAAACCTACACCACACCAAAATATAATCCAAATTTATCCCAACACAAATCTCATACCATAACCACATCTTCATAATGAATCCTTATAAGAATAATAGAATAAAACTAGGAGATAATGGTGGAGCACTCACCTTGGAATGAAAAAAAAATCACATACACCATTAATAGAAGAAAGGGTGGATAGGACTGGAAATTTTTCTTAGGGTGAATAGGACTCATCCAGAATGATATAGAGAATGGGTACATCTAAATGAATGAAAATTGACTAAACAAGAGGTTATAAAACATATAACCTAGTGGCTTAATGATGTGTAATCCATAGGTTTTCTAAAAATTACTAATTTCAATAAAAAATGGATCACCTAAGCCTTTATTTATTACACATCATTAATAACTTACAAAATTTGAATCCATTTTTTGGGTTCCCCCCTCAGCTGCACACAACCCATGAACCTGTCGGCTACACAAGTCATGAACAAAAATATCACTTTGTGTAAACAATACAAGATGTGTATTTACTGCAACAGCTCTACTTCATATCCAACCTTCATAAAAAACTCCCAAAACCTCCCCCAAACACCTCCAACACCCAAAATTTGAAATGTAACAGACTGGGAAGGAATATTCCACTACACATTTTCCCTTTTCTTCCTTGTTGATTCATACATTATGTGTACCAACTTATTACTCATAATTGGAGAAACCTTCCATATTTTCTTCTAGATTTAACTTCATTCATTATAAGTAGGATATTGTAAGATAGTTAGTTCTTGGAATACCCATTTTTGTGCTTCATATTTATACTCCATCAATAAAATTAACTTATTTTCAAGACAAATAATCTTCTTTATAGGACACTATCATTCATTTTATGTAGGTGTAGTGAACATCCTTAATCCCATTGAGAAAGGTTCAAACATATAAAGAATATTCCATGAAATTTAGTCCACATGAGATCAAAATATACTAATATATAGATAAATAAAATTTCCTCCCATCATTGATATTATGGGATTCATGATATATGTTCATGATGTGCCTCCATCTTTTATATTAATATCATTTTTAGATACTTTATTTTTATTATTTTCACTTCTATATTTTTAAATAATATTCTATTTATATGTGATTTTATATATGATCTTTCAATCCATTTTCATTTTGAGGATTCCAGGGATGGATTCATAAACTTCTCTTTATACTTTTAGGAACTGAGATTTATCTAAACTTCCACCATCTTCTCATATTTATCTTTCAATTGAGTAGTCATCTCCTTCATTTTAGAACCATTTTTTTACTATCTTCTTCTTGTGTTTGGAGAGGGATAAAAGACTGCTTTAATTATTACTCTATAAAAATATGATTTCTGATTTCATTGGAAACATTTTTAAGTAGGGAATGTTGTTCCTTCATTATTGTACCCATATTCTTTATATCGATATTCAAGGAATTTTTGACCCAATTAAACCTATTGTTCTATAAATTAAGAGATTTAATTTTTACATAGCCCAATTCATACATGATATCTCATTGATCTATCATTTCTTGATGGAATTGAAACTTTCTTGTTCATTTTACACACATTCTCTCAATTTAGGTCCTGATGTTGTTTCCCCTTCTTCCTTGGACACATTACTTCTACCCTTCCATGAAGAGATATTTAAACTCATAAATGTACATGTATCATAAAAAATAGTGTTATTGGGAGATTTAACGATAACATAAATACCACTTACCATAGTTGGTATTTCATCTTCATGGGATCCTTCTTCTTATTTCCCTTATTCTTTACTTCTATAATAAATAAGTCTTAAAACTCCTCATTAACCAGTTTCTTATATTGAACAATTTTAAAACCAAATTTTGAGGCATACATAAAAAAAATTCAATTTCCATATAAAATATTTGTTAAAAGTGTTAATATATTTTATTTTTAAGGGTTTTAATTCAAGTTTTGAATAATTTCAAACCCTTTTTGGGAGTTTCTATAGGAATTGGGATGGGAAATTCTTATAGGAAACATGTACACCATGAATATGATTCATGAAGTGAATATATCTCTATAAAGGTGACATGAATTCCTTTCAGATCATGAAAATGGTTCTAGATGTGATTAATGTTCAGGTTTCTAAATCATCATTCTATATTTTTTAAAGTTGAGGAGGTGTGTTTTTCTGCTTACTTGAAACTACGAGAGTTCACACCGTGAATCAAGGATTCATGATGTGAATTTTTTGCAACCAAAAAGTTTTTATATCCTTCAATCCTATGTCATAATTCAATTGTATTTTCCCCTACCTAAAATTTCAGGTCTTCATAGAGTGGTGTTGGGTGTTTTCTCCCGTTTAATAATTCTCTTTCATGCACCTTGATCTCTGTTGTGATTAATTACTCTTCCTTTGGTAAGAGTTATCTTCTTCTTATTTCTTCTTTGTTTCTATAAGTTATAGAAATGAAGTTGGGATATGTTTATTGGATATTATGATCACATGATAATGTTTTTTTGATCCCTTATATATTAGTTATGTTACATTTTTCTAGAGCCTAGTCTTCACATTTTTTGTAGGACGACGCTTGTGTTTCTTGAGGCATGATTCAATATATTCTACCTACGGATAGTTTTGATAATTTAATCAATTATAAGATGTGGGGACTGATATTAGGTCATCTAATCATTACTTATATGTTCTCTTTCTACTATTGGTGTATTGATCCTATTTTGGGTGGTGTGCAACATAAGTTGAGGTAGGTGGTTATGTATCTAGAATATATTTTATGAAAAATTTAATGACCTTATTTCCTTAAACAGTTTTTCAAAATATTTTGGAATTATAGACTAATGTTTGATTGTGAAAATAGATTTTTGATAAAATATGGTTTCCCCTATTTTGGTAAAAGAAAAGTTTTTTTCGAATTATTGTGAAATGAATTATGAAATGTGGGTGTAAAAGTAGAAATAGGGGTTTTGGAACTATTTTTTAAAATCTTGAAAGCTATTTTGAAATTATTTAATGATTGCAACACACATTAGACCTTTAGTACTTTGGTTGAAGGTGTAGTATTGAGCCTCATCCACTTTTATTGCAAGAGGGTCCAGTCATGGGTTGTTCCTATGCTCCCAAGGCCCTGTTTCTTGGGGACATGATCTAAATTTTTTTAAGGGTTAAATAATTAGGTGTTTCTCTATTCCTTAGGCCCTGTATCCTACGAACTTGAGTGAAAACTATTCATTGATTATAGAACAAGTAGTCTGCTAGCCTGACCTGTTGTGATCCTAGGAATTTTCACCATTATGGTTTGGCTTGTACTGTTTTGTATTTGAATTACTTGTTTTTAAAAATCATGGATTTGTTCATGGAAGAATTTTATATCAGTTGTTTTATAACAATGGGAAAAGGTGAATTCTTTTCAATGATTTTGATATATAAACTATTTTACTTCTTTTTATTCCTTGTTTCCATAAAACTGATAGAATTTGGATAATTGTACATATACCTGATAAGGAACACCTGAGTGAGATCCTACAAACCCTGTTTAGATCTCACCATGCACACTACTCTAGGAGTGTATAGAACTTTTATTTTATTTTGATGAAGAAAATGTTAAGGTCCTGTATTGAGGTAATCAGGTTTATGTCAACTTATTATGGGTAGATTGTAGTTAGATTGTGGGACATTTTTTTCATATCATATAGAGTATTTTTTTCTCTATTATAGTCATTGCTTTTAGTTGTTGTACTTCTAATTTAGGGTTTTAATCTTTTTTTCTTTGAGGTTATATCACTACCATTTACATTCTAGTTTATAAAATATTCCTTTTCTTCCAATATATATATATATAGATATTCCATGTATCTGATTTTAGTTTGGGTGACATCACTCTATATGGATGTTTTTTAATTCTTGGTTTCTAGTTTCCATCCCATGGGGACTGGAAACACCCTTCATGTGTGTAGTGGATCAGGTTGGTTTCCATTTTTTTAGGGCATCCTAGGATTTTTCAATATAAATTGGTATCAAAGGTGGTTTTTCCTTGAGTATCCTTTTTTTCAAGTCTAATAGAATGAAGATTAGATCCATAAAACATGAGAGGTAGGTTTCAGTGAGTGTATGACCTGATCTTTCCATGAAAATCCTCAAGTTACCATGGGTTTTTAGGATATGTGTCTTCTATGTTTGGTATTGATCTCGATCTTAGTTTCTACTTGTGGTTTTTTTCTCTAAACTAATATTTTCATATTTAATTGTCATTTCATTATATTTTTAGTGTGTAATAATTTTCCTCCAAGATATATTCCTTGTGTTCTAAATGAGGGTACATAGAATCTTCCATATATTATACTCTTATAAAGGCTATCATTCATATAGTTTGTGTTGTAGACTTGAATTTATGATGAGTTCAGGACCAAGATGGTGAGGCATAGGCTAGAGATGGATGGAGTAGATATTGATCATAAGAGTTATAACATAAGAATATCCCATTCATTAAACGTGTGAACAATCCTTAAGATGTGAAGTATTGGTTGAAAAATATTAATCAAATCATCTATTTCCTAGTGACACATGAGGATATCAAGGTGATGTACATGATGTTTAGGCTTGAGGGTCCTAGATACTAGTTGCGAGATTCTATGGTATAGGTAGATCAGAATGTTGGATTGGATTGGTAGAGTTTCAGGGCCCTCTTCATTGAATAGTTCTTCCCATTGTTTTTGGTGAAGGAAAAGTCTCTAGAATTCCTCTCAATATATAAGAGAGAGCATTCAGTGTTAGGAAAGACCAATCATTTTACTAAGATGGTACATTTTTATATGGATGTAGTGAATGATTTTCAATTAAAATATCAAAAGTAAAAGTAGGGTTTGTGACCAAACATCAAATAATAGGTATATTTTCTAACGTTTTCCACATTCACTAAGATGGTAGGCAAGGATATGATTGAAAAAATGCGCATGAAAGACAATATTTGATTTTCGGGCCCTTATCTTCCACCCAATAGAAGCTTTAGTGGTGAACATGAAAAGGGGAGAAAGTGGAATGATAATTATAGGGGTGGTGGATGTTGTTATTGAGAGCGATCCTCCTCTACACCATTATTAGTATCCAATATTATTCCCCTCACATGATACAAGTGCGTAAAGGTCAATAAAAACTAATTTTCATATACCACACTCTTGAGGATATGAAATTCTTGTGGCCACTGAGGCCTTTTAAATAGGTTTTACTAGGATACATATATTCCTTATTTTGGCCAGGGATCTTATCCCTAAAGGTTACTATAGTACAATTATAAGATTCAAAGTCCACAAGAATCTATCCATAGGCCTTAGAAGTGTAGACACATTACTGAGTGGATGATTTTTCAATGAAGGTTTGGGGAAACCCAATAAAAGTGAGAGGTATCATATTTATTACATCTTCTATAGTAACTACTTTATTTAATACAAGTTACTTTAAATCATTTATATCTAGCCATTTTTTGTCCTAAAACTTCCAACGAAGCTCATATCCTTTGTTATGGAGTTGGCGACACCTCTTGGAATGAGAGAAGAGTGGGGGTTTCGTTGTCTATATTGTTCTCTTTCAATAGATGACCTGGATTTTTCCTAGAATTGTATGGTTATTGATTTGTGTTTGTTTAATGTCACCACCTAGGTAGATTGGATATTTTCCCACTATGATGTGATTGAATATTATCCTTGTAGTGTTTATTTCTCTACTTTTGACAGAAGCACCTAGGTATTTTATGGAAAGTGGGATCTGAAGTCTGGTTGTGAAGGACCTTTCCACCTAGATATCAGGAGATGGTTTTAAATTGTTTCGATTTGGATCAATTATATTTATTCTCTTGGGGATGATCCCATACACATTTGTGTCCTCCATGATTTCTTCTTATCTGACTTCTTCTATCTTCCCATAGAGATGAAGGTGGATTTTATGATTAACATGATCATAGGAAAACATCTAATTTATATACCCAATCATCATATGGATCCATTATAGTTGAATGATCTTAAGATCCTTTTTAATGATCTGATGGAGAAAGGTTTTTTCAGTCTTTCATTTTTTAATGGGAAGCTCGTGTACTCATTTACAAAAATAGTGATGGTTCACATAATTTTTCCTTCAAAAATTTAAATTTGAACTGAGTGACTATTAATAATAGGTACCCTTTTCCCTATTTAAGTGACTTGTTCGATCAAATAAAGGAGGCAAGGTGATTTTTGAAAATTGATCTTTGGTCAGGTTATCATCAGCTCATGGTTTTAGATTTTGATATTTTGAAGACTGGTTGTTGGAGTATGTATGACCATTATGAATATATTGTGCTGAATTTTTGTCTGAATAACACACATGGAATTTATATACCTTTTATTAATTAGTTACTCCATCAATATTATAAAACCATTTTCAGTGTTTTTATAGATTTGATTTTTATTAATTCAATATCTGAGCATTAGAAAAATCACCACTTGAATATATTTTTTCAAATCATAAGAAGTTTCCACCTTTAAGAGAATCTAGAGAAATGTAATTTATTGATATAAGATGTTATTTTCTTGGGAAACATTATCTATAAATATAACCTATCATTCAGTCCTGAGAATTTAAAGGATATCGTTTCATGGTAGGTTCCATGGAACATCTTCAAGATATGAATCTTTCTTGTCATTGATGGACACTATAGGCGATTCATCATGTATTTCTAAAATTTAGATCCATCTTTCAATAACTATACAAAGAAAGGGGTACAATTAACATGGGAGGAAATATATAAAACTTCTTTGGATGAGTTGAAATTGATTCTAAAATCTGGTTCTATTTGGACCTTTCCTAATCCCAGTAAGGGGTATGTGGTGTTTTACAATTCATCTAGTGTTGGTCAGGGTTATGTTCTTATAAATTATGATCACATTTTGGACTATATATCTCATCATCTTGACCCCCAAGAGAATAATTAACCCAATTATGATTTGGATCTTGTCATACTTATTCTTGTGCTTAAGTGGTGGATACACTATCTTTTTTAGGATAACTTCATGACCGTTTCTTATCATAAGTGATTGAGATATATATTTTCTCATAAATAATTGAATATTAAGAAGATATAATGGGTGTAAAATATTCATATTTTCTACTTCAACATCAAATACACCCTAGGTAAGAGGAATATCATTTTTGACACTCTTAGCAGGAAAGTTCCACCACTGGCTGTTTTGGAATTGATGGAATAATATAACCTTATGGGGATTTTTTCTCTGTTTCATCTAGACACAAAATGTAATGTTTTAGGTTTGATTATAATAAGTGTTAATTATCATTATCTTCTATTGAATATATTCTATAGTTCCATAAAAATGATGATGAGTTTAGAGGAATTAAAAAAACATTAATTGTGGGGAGGCCATATCTGGTTAGTTTCTTAATTTTGATAGTATTTTATGCTTCAATAATATGTTTTTCATCCCATTTTTTATGAGGATGTTATTATTATAATACTATAATAGTTATTTTTGGTCAATTAAACATACTATTAAGAAGACATATTATGACATGAGACAATGTTTCTGGTTGCTGTGTATAAAGTACAACATTGTTGATTATGTTCCTATTAGTTACACCCAAAAACTGATAATGGCAGAGAAGATTAAGCCTTTAAGTCTACTCCAACTTCATTCATTATCGATTTGAAAATGATATGAGGTGTATATAGATATTTATGTTGTATTTATATATAACCCGAATACAATAATCTATCTAGGTGGTAGTTAGCTAGTTGATGAAATCATATCATTTTATTTTGATTAGGGAAAATACTAAATTTAAGGATCTAGATATGCTATAAATGAATGATATTTTTATGTTACATGGGGTTACCTTTTCCATTATTTTATATATGGATCCCAATTTTACATATATATTCTAGAATTGTCTCTTGGAGGTGATGAGGACATAGATCATGTTGAGTAGAACTTATCATCCATATATATATGGTTTGATGGAGAGTCCAATATTTATTCTAGAGAATATTATATGTTCCTACATATTGGGTTTTAGTGGATCCTAGGAAAACTATATGGGACTAGTTGTGTTTTCATATAATAACTATAAATTTTCATTGATCAAAATGAAACTGTTTGAGGCTTTGTATGGTCACCCATGTAGGTCACCTATTTTTTGGGAAGAGGTGGGTAAATACTAACTTGTAGGATAGAGTATTATTCGGATGATTTCAGTAATGATTAAGGTTATATGTTGATGCTTGGTTAAAAATTAGTTTTGGCATTAATCATATGTTTATCATCAACATCATCCTTTAGATTTTTTTTACTGGTGATTGGGTTTTCTTGAATATTTCTCCTCAATTGGGTCACTATTATCTTGGGAAATAATGAACGATGGCTCTGAGATATGTAGGACTATTTGAGGCCACTGAGTGGATTGGGAAGTTTTATTGTTAGTTGTAATTTCTGGATTAGTTGATAAGTATTCATGATTTTTTCTATGTATCTCGGCTAGGGAAGTACTATCCTGATCCTTCCCGTGTTCTGAGTTGTAAAGATATTGAGTTAGAGCTTCATTTTTTTATTGTGAATCTACTAGTGGAGACCTTTGATTCTTAGGTGAAGTTATTTCATGTATATTATATTCTATTGGTCAATTTTTTATGGTGACATTGATTATATTCTCATGAGACATGGAAGCATAGATCATTGGTGAGGGAGTAGTGGCCTCACCAATTTCAAAAGAGATATTATTACATGAGGATTATCTGAGAAATAATTTCTTATGGTGGGGGATTATGAAATCCTAGTTAAAATATAGACTCGATTATATGTTTAATATTTTTACTTTAGGATTAGATGTGCATCAATGACTTTTGGGGTGTTTCTGTTAGACCTAGACTGGACACTATCTGAAATACACATTCACACCATGAATAATATTCAGGACATGAACCTATCATTAGTTTGATTTATTTAATACCTTATAGGGATTGAAAAATGTTTAAGTCTTGAATCATGTTCACATCATGGAATCTTTTTTTATGATTTGTTAAGTTGAGGAGACACCTTTTTCAATATACTTTCAACTGTGGGAGTTCACAACATGAATCAATGAATCAAATTGTGAATCATTCACAACCTATATTTTTTTATGCAAGGAAAGGATAAATTATAATTCATTCAGATTTTGTTCCCCTTCTTCAAACCATAGGTCTCTACCAAAAAATTTGGGTGGCTTCTCCAATTTCTTATTTCTCTATTTGGTAACTTGATATCAACTGTGGTTAGTTTTTCTTACTTTGGTAAGTATTCAATTGTCCACTCTTCTTCTTCATTTATCTTGTTTATATAAGTGGTATTGTGATGTTTTTATGGGATTCATTGATCATGTTGTGAAATTTCTTTAAATTATTTTAGTTCTATTGTGATAAATTTTTCTGGAGTCTGGTCACCATGTTGGTTATGGTGAAAATTGTGTGTTTCTTGAGGTATGATCTGATCTATCCTTTCTAAAAACCATTTTAAATTTGAAATTTATCCTAATATGTGTATATCAATGTTAGATCCTCCACTCATTTCTTTTGTGTTCTCTTTCTACTGTTGGTGTGTGGATCTCGTTATAGGTGGCGTGAAATCCGAGTTGAGGTAGGTGGGTTTTTCACTAGCCTACGATTTATAAAACATTGAATGATTTTGTTTTCTAAAATATTTTTCTAGAAGCAATAGAATGACAGATTTATTTGTGTGCATGGAAATGTATTTTTGAGAAAACATGGGTTTACGCTTTTATTGGAAAAACAATAGTTATTTTTCAAATAAATTTAAAAATGTATTGTGAACGGTTTTTTTAAAGAGAAAAGGGTTGTCTAGAACAATATTGTTAAATGTGATAAGCCCTTTTGAAATTATTTGAAAAAAGAAACAAATGGGAAGACTTAGGTACTTAGGTGGATTGTGTAGTTTTGGGCCTCATACACTGGTATGGTCAGGGAATTCACTCAAGGGGTGTTCCTTTTCCCCCTCATACATGTGTCCTAGGGACATGATTTGGACATTGTTAAGGGTTCACTCATGGGGTGTTCATTGTTTCTTTGGACCCATTTTCTTATGACTTGAGTGAGAACTAATCACTAATTGTGGTATTATCATTCTGCTAGCCTAAATTATTTTGATCTTATACAGGTTCACCGTTTCTCTTCATCTTGTATTGTTTGGGGTTTGAAGTACTTGTTTTGATAAATATGGATTTATGATTTGAAATTGATTTCTCTAACTTATTTTATAAATGTGAAAAATGGGAAATATTTATGATGGTTTTATATAAAAACTATTTTATTGATCATCATGACTTGTTTCTTATAAATTGAATATATTTGGACTACTGAATAAATGAAATATGGAACACTGGGGTGGGATACTACTGTGTCTTTTTAACTCACAACCTGCACACCCCTTATTTGTGTGTATACCTAGTATTTATTTGTTGCTGGAAAATGGAAGGTTCCAATGTGAGGTGGTGAGTTTTATGAAAGTTGTGTATGGGTAATTAGTGGAAAGACCCTGAGACACTTCCCACATATCACATGTATTTTTTTTATATTTTACGATCCTTTTTTGTTAGACTTGTACTTTATGGTTTTGATATTTTTTGGGGGTTGTATTTCTACTGTTGGCTATATGGTTTATGGATCATTCCTTTTGAAAATGATATTTATTTCAGCTATATATATATATATATTCCATGTATCTTATTTTAGGTTGGAAGAAATCATTCCCTCTTCTATTTTATTGATTTCCTAGTATTAGTAACAAGATAATGGGGATTGAGAACACCCTTCAGTTATGTAGTAGATTGAGTTGGGTACTGGTTTTTGAGGGTACCTCATGTATTTTCGTTACATTACCCAATATTCCATAAACATATTAAATTTTTAGGAACATTTTCAATGTCGTATCATAATGAGTGTTTTTTATAAATTTCATCAGACCATGATTTATTCAATATTATCTCTAACATAGAATTACCCATTATTTCACTATACATTGTCTAATTATCATCACAAAGAATATATTCCATAATCTCCTTTCTATATATCAATAGAAACATGGGAACTGCATTCCACCATCCACCAAAATTAGTTCCTATGGAAAATAGACGCTTCATTATAGAATCCATATAACCAAAAGTCAAAAAAGTAACGTATGAGGTTTAATGATAAGGAAAATCCATTATCCATTGTTACTACCTATTTCAACTTGAGATACCCTAGGTGGTGAATTAGGGTGATATTATTTTAAACAATTTATTTTAAATTATAATCTTGTTTTTACGATCTGGTTCTCAGATTGATAAGAACCATGTTCAAACCTTCACTCTTAATGGAACACTAATAGAAAGATACAGAGAGATACACCTAATTAATGCATCTATAAAACACATATATTTTATTTCAATAACAACTAAGGGATTGTCTAAGGATCATACACATGATGTTTCTACAGTGAACCACAATCCATTAATCTACACTTGCTACATGGATACATGTTTTGATCATGGTTACTCTATTCCATGCTCACTGCCTTTACAATATTCTGGGTTTGGTCATTCCTAACCCAAAGGGTCCTTTAACTCACTCATCTATACAAAATACTTCAATGAATGATCTTCTATATATTTATATAACATTAGTTCTCTTAAAAAGTTATGGAACATGTAGAACTATCTATGCTCAACATGATACAATGCTTGCATCTTAACTCTTTATTTTATTCTTTTTTAAACTTCACAAAGATTTTCTATATTTTTTTAATGATATAATAGATCAAAGGTCAAAAATTAGAGTTGAGTCTTTACCTTCAATAAAATCACCTCCACTCCACACCTTCTTCCCTCCTCTAGCATGATATATCAATGAAATGTTATCTTCCCATGTTCCATTCTTCTCTTACATCCTCACATAACTTCCATTCAAGAACTATTCTACATGATAATACTCCTTCACAAAATTAATTTATAACTTTTATATAGAACACTATTCACCATATACTGTGAATTGCACTTTTTGAATTCCTTATGATATGCGGTATAGTTCTTTTTGTGGTGATTCATGGAATTCCACCATCATGAACTGCTATGTAGACCCCCCTTCATGTACTGTTACCTCATAATATAGTACATGGAAACTCCCCAAGAACAACATTTTTGGATCACTATGATTCACCAACCAATCTACTTGGTGAAGTAAACTTTCAATGCAGTATGACCTCTACTTCACAAGAAGGACATTCTACATGAACTTACTGATATATCTGATTTTTAAAATGACCGAAATATCTTCTATTAAACCCTTTTTGTCCTTAATGACCTGAAAAGTTGGTTATTTATTGGTAAACATCATAGGAAACTTTCTAATCTATGGATTATAAATAAAAACTCTTCAAAAACTTTCCACTTCTCACGAAAATTATATGCAGTAAATTCCTTTATAAACCATACAAAAACACAATCAACATGATTAAAATGATTCTATCCATTTCATATATCCTACATGTATTGTAATCCCATGATTATTTCCTTCAAATTCTACCTTTGCGTAAAAACTACATGTTCTATGTGGGTTTTTGAATGATCTACGATACATGGATTTTTTTACGTTATGAAGCTCTAAAAATTAAAACATATTTGATTCAAAAGACTCTCATTTCATGACTCACAAAATATCTATTATACATAGTTCCAACTTCTCATTAATGGATCTCATATACCATATGGGGCTTTGAGATTTCTCTATAAGCTACCTTCTTTTCTATATGGTCCACTTACTTGATATGCATGAAAAATTCCTCTTTCAAAAATGATATGTGACATAACATTCCTCATTTGTGTTTCACATACTAATTACATGGTTTGAGTTATTTATATGCACAAATTATTCAATTAAATATAATAATTTATGAAATATCACCAAAAAAATACAAGTATTCACTAAAAAATTCCACACTCTCCAAACTCGCAATAACACTAGTTGAAGAATCCTCTAATTTTTCAAACAAAAAAAAGAAAATATAGGGAAATATTCTATTTAAAAAAGTATCTTAGGCTTATATCTTATATAAAACATAATTTTTATGATTTTATTTATATTTCATTGTCATATTATTTTATAAACTCTAAAAATCATCTATCTATATGTCTTCCAAATCATATCGTAATTAACCATTCTCCTTTGAATTGAAATTATGGATTAATTCTTATATGATTGATAAACGACATGTTATATCCTATTCAATGTATGATTCATAAAATCCATATATTCAAAATTATACTTTTCAATTTCTTAGAACTAATCTTTCAAATATTTAAGATAATACCAAAATCTTCTTTCTCCGATTGAATTTCAAATTATGATCTCAACATTAACTCACATTAAAAGTCTATCCCTTAGCATTACCAACAAAAAAACATGTTATTAGAAAATTGAACACACATTGTATTGGATTAATTAGATTTAATGTCACCAATATTTAAAATCATTTATAATCATTTTAATTCAATGTCATGAGTAGGGTAGTATCTTGAGGCCATAACTGGTGAAATAAAAATACCACCAAAAGTTATTTTTTTCAGGAGTACACTAAATAAACCCATATTTGAAGCATCATAATAGACTGAAAAACATTTTCAATGAAATAAAAAATTATAATTAGATCCAATTTCAATCTATGTTTCAACTAATAAAATGATCCTTGTAATTTTAGACTCTATATAACCTTCACTCCCATGTGATTTAATGTTATCAAAGGTAATTAATTATTTGAGAAATCATTTATTAATGACTATAAAGATCCCAATAAATAAAATAAGTTGTGTATCTCGAAGATATTATTTTGAACTTTCTAAGACATAAAAACTCTCACCTTCTTTGGACTGACTAAAAGTCACTATTCAGATACATTATGACCTAAGGAAAAAAAATATTGTATCTATAAGTGACACTTAAAAAACATTTCACATATGTAATGGACATGATGAATCCCCAACACGATCAAACAATATTGCAACCAATAGGTTATGTGCTAGATTTTCTAATATTCAATGAAGGTTTATGGATGTTTTGACCAAGTGGTTATGTGTTAAAATTAATGAAAATAATTTGAGAAGTAGCATTAGATCCACTAAAATGCCTATATTTTGGTTCTTTTAGAACATACTTGATAACATCATATATCTAGGCTCTGTAATTAAGAGAATGGAATTTTTTGAATCTAGAATCAATGGTAGTTGTAATATGTATGTCATTATTATTATATATTCATATGGTTATGGAATAAGTAGGCCCTTATACAAAGGAATTTGTAAAAGGGTATTATAAGATATTTGAAGGAAAATCACATCAAATAATGGGGTGCACAATAATTTCATGAGTGAAGTTAATATAATATTAAAAAAAGAATAAATCTCACTATATATGTAAGATCTTCTAAAATTTATATAATTAGTAAATTTTTAAATATAATGTCTCTTCCATATATAATATTTTAAAATAATGTAACCACAAAGATAATGGAATGATTAGAGTTGCATATTTTTTGGAAAATTTAGTATATCCATGGAATATAAAAGCAACTTAGAAAATATGTAATGTCAATTATGATAATATATAAAGGGTACCAGAACAATATGTGAAGGTAATAGGGTTTCTATGTAAAGGTTACCAAAGAATAATTTGGAAGATTCTTGATACATAATAGTCATTAGGACAATATGTAATGGTCACTAGGATGATGTGTTAAGGGAAACAGAATGATATATAAATATCATCACGATGATACATAAAGGTTTCTCTACATGATACGTAAATTATTTTTCATTAGGAATCAAAAAATATGATTAATAATGTGTCCAACAATAGATTATGATATACATGTTATGTTTCAAAATATTATTGATAATATGGTTAGTCATGGATGTTGTCACACCAAGGGAATAATTTTTCTTCTATGAAGATGAATAGATGGATTTTAGTGGATATAGAAATGTAGATATTTCCATGTTATAGAATAAGATAATTTAATAAGTGGTTTGAGGATTGAGAATATTAGAGAATAAATTCATGATATTTAGAGGAGTCGACTATAATATACTGCACTTTTTTTGGAAATGGTTATTGATAAAGCATCATACAAAGAATAATGATAACAAACTATGATCTGGATACAGAATTAGAAGACGATGTCACAATGATGAAGCCACACTATGAAGAAGTAAATTTTATATTTTTTCATAGATTTATTAATAAATTAAAATAAGGAAGATATAAAACAATATTTTGGAAGTTTACTTGGTTTAATTATCACATTATAATCACATTAAAATATGTGGTACACATGACACGTTTTTTTATGATTTTGAGTAAGTAATATCAATACTAACCATTAAATTAAGGGGTAGAGACTTGAATAATCATTATTAAACTTATTATAGTAGTTTTAGAAATTAGTAAAGTATAAATATATTGATTTATCTTATTATAATAAGAATAAGAGAGGATAGAAATTTCAGATTTTCATTGAAATATATGGATCCATTAAAGGGAGAAGGATTGAAGTAGAAGAAAAATGGACAACATCTTCATATTCAATTATTGAATAAGGAGTGAAACAAAATTATCCCAAAATGGAGTAATATTTATACGGAAGAGGAAGTTTCATTTATTGTGATTATATGGAACACATAGACCCAACCAACACATTGAATAGTTGATCTAATCCAGCATTAAATAAGGAGAGAATTAAAGAGTGGAGATTAATGTAGAATCTATTCAGAGATGAGGTTGTGAGGTGTCTCAATAATATATAATTATTTGGAATATTCCTCTATATTTATAAACTATTTAAGAAACCCTCATTTTTATAAAAATACATAGCCTTCACCGAAACAGTTTTCCAATGAGAAGAAGATGGTGTTTCCCATAGACTGAAAATGTGTCTCACCTATACCATGTATGAATAATATTCCTTGTCATGGAGTAAACATGGCCTAAATTATACATCCATGGAAAATACTTATAGTATCCTAGTACACCAACACATAACCATGTTCATGATTTTTATTTTAGTTGTAATTGATTGAAAATAATCACCCGATATTTAACTGTTTTCAAATGATATTACACCATTTTAATCCATAATCGATTTAGGTTTAGTGTTTTAGAGGATTTGGAAACAAACTACATTACAAAATATACTATTATACTTGTTGTGCATTTTTTTCAAAAAGAAATGTTCTTAAAATGATACACTTACTTCATTCAAGACAAATTTTCATAACTGTAACAATACACGATTTATTTATACTATACATCTTTAAACCTAATAAAATAATTTGAAAACATGGATTGAGAAATTAAGGAACAAAAAGGGTGTGTAAAAATATATTCAACCCATTATAATGTTAAAAAAATGTGAAAATAAATGAAAAGGTTTCTCCTTTAAGTAAAAAACATTGATCTCATTAAAAACATAAATAATAATAAAATTACATTTTACCCAAAAGAAAAAAATTTATTACAACTAATTAATTTAATATAAAAACTACAAATATTAATTGAAAAATCATATTCATATCACCTGCAAATCCCTCATAATCACCTGTAGTGGAATAACCAATAGAATTATAATTGTAAATTGAAAAAATAAATCATTATCTAATGCATTGGAGGTCTATATCCTAGTACCATCAATCAATATATAAAATTTCTAGGAACCACAACATTAATAAAACACATAATAGATTTCATTTCATCATGACATGAATAAAGTATAAAAAACTAACTTTTAAATCCATAATCACAATATCTTAAGTTAACTTATAAATGGAAATGATTTTAGAAGAATGGGCTAACCAATTTACAGTTAAGATAAAAATGGAATAGAAAAATAGAATATTGAAAAAATAGGAATACGAATATGAGGAATACAGTTCTATGAATAAGTTTTAGATATTTATATGATTTTAATACTTTAAAACATTAAATATAAAATTTTAAAATAAAATAGTTTAAATTGAGTCCTAAATCTACCTATTTTTCCTTTAAAATCATAAATTTTGAAATTATATTAATTATTTACTTGTATTAAAAAAAATTAATGTTAATTTAATTATTATTAATCATTTTAATTCACTTATTCACACATTTCATTCATTAACTAGATTATTATTTTTCATATCATTCATTTATAAGTCATTAAGTTAATAATATCAAAAAATATTGTGGTATAATGGTGATGGTGAATGTTCTTTATATATTTATTCCATAATATCTATAGGTTTTAAGGTATTATTTATATATCATGTCACACCCGATTTTTTTTTCATGTCTTGGTTTTGATCCGGTTCATTGGAAATACTGATCCTTTTCGTGGGTTTTGGGTGAGATTAATTTTGAGTTTTTAACTTCCATATTTTTTTAATAATACTACCATTAGTTCACCATATATTTTTTTTGGAGTTTTTGAGAAAAGGGCGGTTACTTCATGATTTGGGCCAACTGTGAGCCCGTTTCCAGATTTAAAAATGAAATTTTTTTCTTTTATAAATCCTTCATTTTCTAACATTTTTCACTCATTATCCTTCCCATTTTTCCTCCAATGATATATTAAAACCACCATATCCTTTTTTAACTCTTATGAATTCATAATCAAGGTGAATTTAGATTATTTATTAAGGTATTGGGCTATCTCGAGGGCCCATTTCCAGTTTTTAAAAAATAATTTTGTTTCTTTTATATATTATTAATTTGTTTTATAATTTTTTATGATTCCTCCTCCCACTACAGGAAAAGTACCATGGGATAACTCCCATGTTCCATTTTATCTCTTTGGATCTCATATTGTTGCAGATTAGGGAAAATATTCTCAATGGTTCTCAAATCGTCTAGATTTTCAAAATGTATTTTGTCTCATTCATAAATCATCCAATTATTTATATTATTGAAACAAATATTCTTCCCCTGGTTATCAAAGACCTTATAAGCCTCTCTAAGGAGTTTCAAGTCATTCCCTTTCCTATATGGGTACATATCTAAGGGATGACTAAGAGTTTTCTGGTTTCCAAGGTGAGATTTCTTCTCATTTCTCCTCCCTCTTCTTCATACTTTCATTATTTATTGGTTTTATATTCTCTTATAGTAATTATATACCTAGGTTAATGTTATCCCATGATTTTTGATGGGTTTTTTGTTCTTTTGGGTCTGGTTGTAATAGATTTAGGGTTTATAAACCCTTGGATGGTGATATCGGGTGTGCATTTCCATTATGCCAAGGATTTGAGGTATGATATCCCATGAACATGCCTTTATCATTTATGTTTCATCATTAATATTATTTTTATTACCTTATATATTGGTTTATTATTGTTTTTCAGTCTTTAGATGATTTTCTTGGTGTGAAAAATGGTTGTTTAAGCCTTGTTTTATGAAAGGTAGTGTTGTTTTTTCCTAAAAGTGAACACCACTATGTTTAGCAACAGTTTTGTGAGGTTTAGAACCTATTTTATGGTATTTTTAACATGATAAAGTATCTTGAATAAAATATGGCATGAATTTTTTTTATTCCCTGTTAAGTTCTTAAAATATTTTTTTTGTTTAAAAGTGCTTGTCATGTGTTCGGTAAATGGCCCAATTGGATTTTATGTGTTCAGTGTGATATAAAAATTATTTTTTTTGGATTTATAAATGCATTGGAAGAATGAAAAATGGTATTTTTGGGTCCTTATTTGTCTTTTAAATTTTTATTTGGTTTTACAAACAAATGGGTTTTTTTTTACAACATGTTTTGGCCCGATTTGCTAGAAAATAGCCAGTTTCACATCCTTAAGAAAATGGTTTTGTTTTGAATATGTTACCTAAGTATTTTAAGGGATTTATGAATGCAGTTTTATGTTTTATATGGTGTGTATACACCTCCTTAATAAAAGTAAATTTCATACCTTTTCCAAAAGTTAGTTTTGAGAAAATGATTAAAGGCTCGTTTGGCCTTTCCTAAAAATGGAGAATGAGTATTTTACATGTATATACCATGTTGCATCAATTGGGATTTATTTATGGTCCATGAAATGATTTTATTAAATGTTTTAATGGATTAAAAATATGATTGTGAACAGTTTTTTGTGTGTTTATACTAAAAGGAGTGTTTTTTAATGTGTTTAATGTGTAAATCCTCAATACACTCCTTGAAATTGTTCTAAAAAAAATTTAGAGGTTTATTGATCCATGAAAGAAATGTGAAGAATTTTTTTGGGGTATTTGTGTGTTTATGGTTTGGGAATGTAATTTTTATATGAAAAGTTTATTTTATAATATGAGTAACTTGATTGATCACAAAAGGGAATCTCAGGTATCTAGGTGGGAAGACGTGTACTAGTATGCTAGTTATCCCGTGGGGTTTGGCCTCTATTTCATGGAGAAATTTTGACGATGAAAACCCTAAATAAACTATCTTGTTTTTGTTTTTGGGGTACCGCTAGGTTATGGGTATGCTCCCAACTAGTGGCTCATGTGCACAAGAACATATATTTATTATGGTTACTTTCATCGAGATACGAGGTACCTGGGGCTCACAACTAACTAGTGCCTAGGGGTGTTCCCGTGACTTGTGCTCATTGGATATTTTTTTCTCACCACCAGTATACAGTTTGTTTGGTTGGTAAATTTGTTAGTGTGTGTTATTTATTTAAAATTGTACATTCTTTAAAGAAACCCTCTTGAAAAGTAGTTTCATTTTGACGTTTCACCTGTTTGAAAATTGTTACGAGCATTATTGGTTATAAACATGAAAGTTTTTGCCTGGTGAAATTTTTATATAATTGGAACAAATTTGTAAAGCATAACTTTATATCTAGTATTTAAAACATTAAATTTATGTTTCTTTTATTTTAATGTATGTTCATTGGGAATAGAATATCGGGCTAACCTACTGAGTTTTAATACTCATGTATATAGTGTTCTTCTTTTTTTAGCCCTTGTGTAGGTTTCAGATTAAGTTTGATCACCTTGGGAGACATGTGATAATTTTGATGGATAATGACCATAGTGTTCACATGGTGTTGGTTGGATATTCTGTTTTGTCAGTTGAGTTGTTGGTTTAGTTGTAATTTTAGTTTCTTGTACAAATAATGTTCAGTTCAATTTTTATGTAAATGTATTTCGGGCTGTCCATTTCATTCCGTTGTTTGTTTGATTGTTTATAGTTGTGTGAAATCATTCCCTTGTGTACTCTATTTATTCCCTCGGTTCTTGTCACTATCCTAGAATGATCGGGAATGCATCTCGTGACTTGTCGCAGGCTATCCTAGGTGACTAGTTTTGGGTCGACTCGGGCTGGTTCATGACAAAATGGTATCAAAGGAGGTTGGCTCTTAGCAAGCCTTTATTTTTAGATATCCATTGTTATTTTGGGGATGTCATGGTATTTATAGTAGGATTTTTGGTACTTGATGGGTATGTGTGGGAAGAGTGTCGTGAACTCTTTCTCATTATGATCCTCGGGTTTCCATGGGAAGTCTAGTTTTATTAGTATCCTTTGTTCTTATTGATTTTATGCTATTGGGATATGACAAGGGAGTGTGAATAATGGACTCTGTGAGCTATCAATGTCTAGAAATCCATGTAGAGTTAAGGAATGTTCCTAATATGTCTCTCTATGTTGGTGTTTTTTTTGAGTTATGGTTGCCAACTATATGGTCAAGTCACCCACTGACACTATTTCCCTTTTGGGGGTCTCTTGGACCTTTCTTGAATTCTGGTTTTTTTTTGTTTTTAAAATTTTTGTGTGAGAATTATAAAAAATGGGTTTTTAAAAGAATGGTTGGTTTTTGAATAGTGGAAAAGGGGGTTTTCAAAAACTAAATATAATAATGGTCTTGGAAGTTTGTGCTTTTTATAAAACAATGTTTTGGGAGGAAGTGGGAATGATTTAATGAGATTATGTTTTCCTCAATCTAAACATGTGGTTTGGTGAAATAAAATGTTTTGAAAGTGTGAATCGTTTAAAGTTTATTCTGAATCTTTGTTTTAATTGGGGTGTTTTGGGATGTTGAAAAGTGTTTGAATCCGATTAAATGGTTTTGGAAAATGATTGTGAGCAGTTAGTGTTTTCCTAGATAGGGTATTGGTCTCAATATCCATTAGATTATGAAAAGATACCTATTTGAATTTTAGAAAATGGGAAGGGGTTGTTTGGATTATCTTTATTGTTTTAAATGTTGTTAAAAATGAAAAGGGTTAGTTTTTTAAGAAAATGGTTCTTGATGAAGTGTGGTTTGATTTGTGAAATATGAAAAGGGTTTTGGACTCGGTGGTTAGTGTTCCTTCGGAAGGTACATGATTTTTGGAATGATGTATTTTTGTTTTAGAATTTTGTGTTTTCATGGGTGCTCACATGCATGGTTTTATTGATATCTTGATGGATGCCCTATATGTAATGGTGTTTAGGTTCCTAGGGTGGCATGGAAATGTGCATATCAGTGATACTTGATAAAACACCATTGGTGAATGTGGGAATCCACTAAGTTAGTTTGTTTTTCAAAAGTGTTTTGAGCTGGAAAATTGAGGCATTTGTTTATTAACTGATTGATATTTGTCTATTTTTATTCTATGTATTAGAAAAACTGTTTATTTAGTATGCTTCCTTGTGATCTGGAATCCATACGCTAGTTGTGTCTTGAGAGAGGATCTTGTTTGTGGCTCGTTTTTGGTGTAATGTTCAGTGGGTTTATAAATATGTGTTGGTTGTTGTGATGTGGCCCCAGATTGTTCTCTATTTGTAATATTTCTTATTAATCAACCCAAGGATTAATTATCATGTATCAAAAGCTTGATCCACGCCTTAAAATAATTCATCATCCCATTTTTTGAAATAGAGATCCCTTTGGGAAGGATTTATATTGTCTTTCTTTTATGATGATTCTCTCAGTTATAGTGGTTGTGTTCGGTGATGATTGGTGTGTTTCACCGTGTTCCTTTTTCCTTTCACTAATCATTCTATGTAATCTATAATGGGGGTGTGTATCCCTCTATCTCTATTGGGTATTGGTGTTTTGTTTGAGATAGTAAATTTCAGGAGATAATTTGATTCGTAACCCCTGATTGTGGTGCAGTAGATGCTTCAAACATCAAAGCTCCAGCCATAGGTCTTGGAGTGAAGCTTTTCATGTAGTCATGAAATCGCTAGAGGTATGGGGAGCTCAATTAGGATCCTACCTCTACTGCTGTGGTAAGTTAGTTTCTATGTCTATATTTTGGTTCCTCATCACTATGAATTTCATCTTGTCAAAACGAGCATGGTGGACTTACCCCTCACACAGTTTCTATGGTAATGCCTTTATGGATGTGGGTTTCCAATAAATTTCTCTCTGTGGACCGCCTATGTAAATCGTGTGTTGTCTTGGTGTTACCAATTCGTAGGTGGATAATTTTGGGTAGAACATTTTTTTCATTTGTGGTTTCAATGGAAAAATGATATGGTCCCCTTCCCTACCGTCCCTGAGTAGTGAGGATCTAAATTCATGAAGAAAGTGTTGGCCTAGTTCTTGTCCCCTTTTTTCAAGAGTGGGTGGTTTAGATGTTCATGTTGTAACTATCATAATTTGGGTTTTTAGGTTGTTGTGGGACTGTTTTGGTGGGCTTGTGTGGGTGAGGCCCAATTCTAGTTCATGTTTAATTCCTTTTTTTTCATTTTTTGTTGGTCTCTAGTGGTGGGGATACCCACTGCGAGTCTCGAAGATCTTTCCATTAAGGATTTTTCATATGGTAGTTGTGATTTAATGGTGGGGAGATCATTATAGCCTCACCCCAAGTCATTATTGTGAGTGAAAATTGGTTTGTGTGATTATTGGGTTCATTGGAAGATGACCCAACAATCTGGTTCATGGCTTGGTTTTGGAGGTGGTGGCTTGATCTTTTTGTGGATTCCTAGGATGTGGTTGTGAGTTTGTGTTTTGTTTAAGGAAGATGTTTAAGTTTTTTCAATCGTGAATGATATTTACTTGTCTTTAAAGGATGGATCATTTTGATAATAAATCCTTAGGTGTTATTCTATCAGCTTTAAAATGTTATGGCTTTCTGGGGGTGGAATGTTTTAATGGTGGGGAGAATTGTCCCAGCCGGTATTTTTTTTATTTTCATGTCTGGGTTTTACTCTGGTTCATTGGGAATACCGATACTTTTCATGGGTTTTGGGTGAGATTAATTTTGATATTTTAACTTCTATATATTTCTCATAATCCTTTAATTGGTTCACCATATCTTGTTTGGGATATTTATTGAAAAGTCTGGTTACTTCATGATTTGGGCCAACTGTGATCCCGTTTCCAGATTTAAAAACCAAATTTTTTTCTTTTATAACTCCTTAATTTTTCAAAAAATTTCACTTATTCCACTTCCCACATGGCCTCCACTTAAATATTAAAACTACCATATCAGTTTTGAGTGCTTATAAATTCATAAGTTTGGTGAATTTGTGTTATTTATTCAGGTATTAGGCCTGCATGAGGGCCTATTTCAATTTTTTTATGAAATAATTTGTTACTTTTATATTATATTCATTTTTTTATAATTTATGGTGATTAAACCTCCCACTAGAGGAAAATAACCCTAGGAGAACCCCCATATTCCATGTTAACTTTTTGGAGCTCATCTTGTTGTGGATTGGGGAAAATATTCTCAATGGTTCTCAAATCATCCATATTTCCCAAAGGTATTTTGTATCATTCATAAATCATTCACTTTTTTCAATTTTTGAAAAAAATATTATTCCCCTAGTGCTTCCCGAACTTAGTAGCCTCTCCAAGGAGTTTAAAGTCATTCCCTTTCCTTTATGGGTGCAGATCTAAGGGAAGACAAAGAGTTTTTTGGTTTCTAAGGTGAGATTCGTTCTCATTTCTCTTCCATATTCTTGCACCATTCATTGTTTTTTGGATTTATATTATCATAGAGTAATTAGAGACTTATTTTTATGTTATCTCATGATTTTTTATGTTTTTTTTTCATTTTGGTCAGGTCATCATAGGTTTAGGGTTTATAAACCCTCGGATGGTGATATCGGGTGTGCTTTTCCATTATGCCAAGGATTTGAGGTAAGATATTCATTGAACATGCCTTTATCATTTATTTTTAATAATTTTATTATTTTTATCACCTGATATATGTTTATATTATTTTTTCTAGCTTTGGATAATTTTATTAGTGTGCAAAATGGTTGTTTAAGCCTTGTTTTGTGAAAGGTAGTGTTGTTTTTTCATAAAAGAGAGAACAAGTGTTTGTTTAAATGTTCAGCTATCTTTGGAAATTGTTTTGTGAGCTTTAGAACCTATTCTATGGTATTTTTAACATGTTATAGTATCTTGATTAAAATATGGCCTGCAATTGGTGTATATTACTTTTCAAGTTCTTAAAATAAATTGTTTTGTTTAAAAGTGCATGTCAGGTGTTCGGTATATTTCCTGGATGGATTTTATGTGTTATGTGTGATTTAAAAAATATTTGTTTGGATTTATAAATGCATTGGAAGAATGAAAAATGTAATTTTAGGGTCCTTATATGTCTTTCCAATTTGGATTTGTTTTTACAAACAAATGAGTTTTGGTTTACAACAAGTTTTAGCCCGAGTTTCTAGAAAATGGCCTGTTTCACATCCTTATGAAAATGGTTGTGTTTTGAATATGTAACCTGAATATTTTAAGGGATTTATGAATGTGGTTTCATTATGTATATAGTGTGTATAAACCTCCTTAATAAAAGTTAAATGCATACCTTTGTAAAATGTTAGTTTTGAGAAAAATGTTTAAATGCCCATTTGGCCTTTCCTAAAAATGAAGAATGAGTTTTTTACATGTATATACCATGTTGCGTATATTGGGATTATTTTATGATCCATGATATGATTTTATTAAATGTTTTTAGAGCTTAAAAATATGTTTGTGTACGGTTTTTTATGTGTTTATACTTAAAATAGTGTTTTGAATGAGTTTTATTTGTAAATCCACAATACACTCCTTGAAATTGTTTTAAAAAAACTGTAGTGGTTTATTGATCCGTGAAAGAAATGTGAAGAATATTTGTGGATTTTGTGTGTGTTTATGGTTGGGAATGAAATCTTTATGTGAAAATTGTATTTTCTAATATATGTAACTTTATTGAGAAATAAATGGAATCCCGGGTATCTAGGTGGGTGGACGTGCACTAGTATGCTAGTGATCCCATGGGGTTTGACCCTTGTTTCATGTTTCATGTTTGATGATGAAAACACTAACTAAACTATGATTATGATGTTTCTCTAGGACCACTAGGTTATGGGTATGCTCCCTACTAGTGGCTCGGGTGCACGATAATGGATAGTTATTATTGTTAATTTTACCGAGAAATGAGGTAGCTGGGGCTCACAACTAACTAGTGCCTAGGTGTTTTTCCTTGACTTTTGCTCATTTTCAATTTTTTACTCACCATCGGCATACTTTGTGTTTGGATGGAAAATTCCATAGTGTGTGTGATTTATTTAAAAGTGTACATTCTTTAATGCAGCCCTCTTGAAACTAGTTTCATTTTGAAGTTTCACTTCTTTGGAAATTGTTACTAGCATTATTGTTTATAAAACATGCAAGTTTTTCTATTGTAATTTTTTTATAGAATGGGACCTCATTTGGAAAGAATACCTTTATATATTGTATTCAAAACATAAAATTGACATTTATTTTATTTTAAAGTATGTGCATTGGGAATAGAATATCAATCTAACTTATCGAGCTTTAACACTCACACCTATAGTATTCTAATGTTTTTAGCCCTTGTGTAGGTTTCAGATTGAGTTTGATTTCCTTGGGCGATGAGTGATAATTGTGTTGGAGAGTGACCATATGGGTCACATGATGTTAGTTGGTTATCAGGTTTGGTCAGTTGAGTTGTTGGTATAGTTGTAATTTTAGTTTCTTGTACAAATAATATTTAGTTTAATTTTAATGTAAATATATTTAGGAATATCCATTTCTTTATGCTATTTCTTTGATTGTTTATATTTGGTCAAAATCTTTCCCTTCTATGATATATTGATTCCCTCGGTGCTTGTCACCATCCTAGAAGTATCAGGAATGCCTCTCAGGACTTGCCGCGGGCTGGAATAGGTGCCCGGTTCAGGATCGACTCAGGATGGTTTGTGAAATATCATTAAATAAGTAATGGAGTTCAATAGGTTATTAAATTGGTAAATTTTTTGGAATATTCTCTGATAAACCTATTTTTGGAGGTAAAAAATCACTATGATTGTTTAATTTTAATTTCATTGTTATAGTGGATATATTACCAATCCAAAATTATAATAATGAAATTAATTGATTTCTTTATATTCAATCATTAAATATATTTTTTTATAACATATATGAATGAATTAATTTATTTAAAACATCATCTTTCACTTAGTCAACGTAAATCCATGACGGTGAGTGATGGTTTTCAAAAGTGTTTAAAAGAAATATAAATCAATAATTATTTGAGATTTATAAAAAAGTTGTATTATAATAAAAATAATATTTTAGGATTTCATTTAAAGATTACTTATTTTATTTAAATTAATAATATAATATTTCAAATAAAAAGACACAGTTTTGAAAAAACCAGTATTTTAAAATTATAAATTATTAAGAAAAAGAGTTCAATGAGAGGTATTGTGTGCTGTAAAATAATTTATGGATAAAAAAGATACTAATAATTGGATAATTTAATCATTTAATAAAAATAAAATATGGTTTAAAATTGTTTTATGGAGGAAAATGTTTAATTAAATAAGGATATATTATGTTTTTAATTCTAACTCTTCTCTTTGATTCACCTACTTTAGATTGAGTCTCAAGCCTTTAGAGAAGATATTTTTTGATAGAACATATCCATATGAACTTGGAATGGATTATTTAAATATATATATTTGGGAATAATATAGATATAAGATAGAGCTTGAGATGTGTTTTGGAAAGGTCAAAATGAGTCTCCTTTTATATGAAAAATCTGATGGTGCTTTTGTAAATATTCAACATTTAAGGCTCAAGAATGTTATTTTAAAATGTAAAGTGGATCATAAATAAAAATTAAATGATATTTTATACCATTTAAAATCCAAAACCGACTCAACATAAAGTTATAGTATTTTTTATTAATTTATAAATCACTTTTATTAATAAATACCATATAAATTTATTTTATGGTTATTCTTCTAATTTTAATTTAAAAATATATAAATAAATGTGAAAATAAGCTCTATAAATTTAAGTAATTTATTAAATATAATTTCCATCCCTAAAACCATTAAATTATCTAATTAATAAAAATATCTAAACATTTTAAAACTATTTTGTTTATCTTTTTTTTTCACATGAGCACTGTGTGAATGTCGTGTTAGCATTTTGGATAATAATTATTTTATTTAATACTTTATAAAAAATTAATAACATAAATATAATTTATCATTCAGAAATATTTTCTTCATAAATCACAAATAATAAGATTTATTCTCATTTATATTATAATAAAAATTTTAAAATAAGAAATTTTTATTTTTCATACATTATCCAAGCATTGGGTAAGAATTTAGATAATGAAAATTTTATATAATTTTAAAATCAATAAATAAATGAAAAAATTAATTATTATTCATATTATTTTTCTTCAAAAGTTACAATATTCTTATATAATATTAAATATTTTCTAAATGACACTAATTTTTAATTTTCTATTTTTGCAAAAACACATCATCGATATTTATAATGATTTTCATATTTTTCTTGACATAAAAATTAATTTATATTAACTTAAGAATATTTATATTATATTTTTATCATATTATCATTTAATAAACATTTAATAAGTTTCTTTAATGTTTTATATCATTGTAGATAAAAGTATAATATTAATAAGATGAATGTAATTTAAACTCAAATTCTAAATTTAAATGAAATTTGACTTCAAATTTATTAATCCATTTATATCCAAATTAAATCAGAATATAAAAATTAAAAAATAATTTTTTTAAACATTAAATAAAATTTAGTGAAATTGAAATAACATTCATAATAATTTGGGAATAATTTTTAACAAAAACAATGACTATATATCAGCATTACTATTAACTCTCACATCTTGTTTTTCAATAAATTTTGAACCAAATAATATTTTTCTATATTTTACATGATTATTATGTATATTTATATATATTAATCTATTAAAATCCATATATAAGGATTTAGTAATAAATTTTAAAATAAAACTCATAATATATATATTTTTCTCATAAAAAAATATATTTTATTTCAAGACAATAATTAACTTCTCTGTTTTGTGACATGACATAATATTTTTATAATATATTCAAAATATTAGATATCATAATAAATTCATCAAATAAAAAACCTTATAATAAATTATATAATTCAAGAAATATTATTTATCCTTTTATTAAATCAATAATAATTTTTATGGATAAATCTAACAAATAAAACTCTATAATGTATATCATCACACCCGATTATTATTATCTAAAAATTACCTTAATAATACATTCTCCCCCATTAAATAAATTTTATACTCACAATTTAATCATTAGAAAATTTCCATGGATACCTTTTCTTAATAATTTTTGAGGGTTCTGATATTTTTTCTTCTACCCTATGATTTTCCCATAAAACATTAAACAGACATGTTACCTTATTTCACAACACTACATCTATAAGATCTAGTATCTAAAATCTATTTTCCTTAAGATAAATATTCTCATCCAATTTCACTACTTCAAGTCTCAATATATAATACTCATTGGTTATGTATTTCCTTAATAAATAAACATTAAACATATTATTTACTTGAGATAAACTTGAATGTAAAGTTAATCAGTAACCTGTCGATCCCACTTCCTCTAGGATATCATATGGAAAAATAAATCATGGGATAAATTTTTCTTTCTTACCAAAATGCATCATGCCATTTTATGGAGGTTTCTAAAGAAAAAAACATGTATTTATATATCAAATTAAAAAACTTAAATTTTATTATCCATAAGGATATTTTTATCATTTTGAGATACCCTTAAATGACGTCGAATAATTTTATACTTTTCAATCATCTCTTATAACAATTTATAACCCAAACAATTCTTCTCCCAAACTTCATCCCAAAAATATATAGTTCGACGCCATGGTACATACAATTCCTCAAATGGAGTCATCTATATACCTGACTAAAAAATATTATTATAAGAAAACTACACCTTTTAAAAGTGTTGATCCCAACCTTCTTGATAATATATTAAATAACTCTATATCATATCCTCTAAAGTTTTAACTATATGATTTTATTTTCCATCACTATGAGGATGAAATGACATACTAAAAATTATCTTGGTACCTAATGACTTCTGACATACTTTTTAGAAATTGGATGTACAGATTCAATCAAAAAATAAATAAATTAAAAAGAGGAACTCCATATAATTCAAATATATCTTGAAGATATGATAGAGAAATTTGATATAAAATAATATCATCTTGAATAAGAATAAAGTGGGTATATTTAGTTTAATAGTCAATAATAACCCATATCACATTATTAACATGATATATATTTCATAATCCTGTGATGATATCAAGATATATATGTTACCACTTCCATTATGGAATTGAAATAGATGACACATTCCTTTCAATTGTTACCATTTATCTTTAACCCATTGAAAAATAAAAAATTTAAATATATGATTAGCTATAGATTTCTTCATTACTCCCAATAAAAATCATTATACAAAATCTATATGTAAAAAACCCACTTTAGTAACATGGATCCAGTTTTTAATTTATTACATTGGTACAAGATACAAGGGATCATAAAAGAAAAGATATATCAATTTAATAGTCTTAGAAAACTAGATACATGCATGATTACCATATTTAATTAAAAATATAAAATAAAAATATCATAAGAAACATTATTGAATCCGTGAAATCAATCATAATATCTTCCTCCATATCTTAATGAATGGAAAAAAAATAAAAAGTGAGATCAGATGCTCAGGGAGGAATATGAACAACGAACTCTATCATGAATAAATAAATCATAGTCAGTATGTCTGATTGGATAATAAAAAATGTTCCATTTAATCAAAAGCATAATTTAAATGATTATAAATGGTTAATATCAATTTAGGAAACAGATGGATAATGAAAAATAATTTCTTAATAAAGGATGTAAATAATTCAATACATTCATAAATAAGGCCTCTCAACTAAGAAATCATGAATCTCACCATCAAGGTATCTTAACCTAGACATCACGAATCTTACCATCAAATCCTCTCAACAAAACCATCATTTTTAATTAATTGGTTTGTGTGATCCAGTTACCCATCTAATGTGAACACATGTTTTTTATCATGAGACTTTTCAATGCATCAGAGGTTTATCTATAACTAGACCCCACCTTTAACTTACATGTCTAATTCAATACTCATATATTTTAAATTAACAATACAATTCATTATATAAAACTTCTTATAAATAAAAATTTCTCCGTATTTAATCAAGAATATAGAATATATTTCTAGTTAATGAAATAATGAAACATTATCATAAAATATTTATGTAAATAATGTGGGTGGTAACTTGAGAGTACATCCCCAGTAATGAATAATTACCATCAAAGCATATTGATACAGATTAAAATACCTATATTAAAATATTTTAGTATTTATTTTTAAACATGAGAAAATTTCTTTTTTATTTGATATAATTATAAATAAATATTTTTAAGATATAGAGAAAAATTATATCATTGAAAATATAAATATATTCATTTAAATTAAAATTCAAATAATATTATGGTAATGATAGTGGAAAAATTTATTCATGTAGTATATGTTAAAAGAGAACATTCCTTTTTTTACTTTTCTAAAAATTCAATTAAATGATTTGTTCATAATTTTTATAGAAATATTCATTTTGAAACCTTAAAAAATAGTTTATATATGGTTGAAAATAAAATAAAAAAATATTTTCATCAAATTAAAGAACATTGTTAAAACCATTTTAAATAACATGGTGATGGAAGAAAAAAATTTTCTGAACAATGAGGAAATAAGATTGTTTTTTATTACAAAAATTTATAAATCATTTTAAGTACCAAAGGGAGAAAATTATTACTATTACATGAAAATTACATGAATAACATTAAGAGAATAAAATATATGTATTTTAAAGGAAAATATAAAATAATTATTTCAGTACAAATTCAAACATAAATAGTCTCAATTAAAAATGAGATTGTCAAATAAATATTTACTACTTTGGTATCAATTTTTTAAAACCCCTCAAAAGGAAAATTTTGAATAAAAAACATAGAATACTATGAACTAAGATTTATGTTTTATATAAAATTTCAATGTTTTAGTATATATACCATTTAAAATAATTTATGTTCATAATGTAAAACATGTATTATTGAAGTGGAAATGAGAATAAATTGTCCTTACCACAAGTCTGACAAGCTTCATTTGCAAACTTAATTTCATATATAATAAATTTATATTTCGTATAATTATATTATAGAACCATATATTCCCATATAATATCATATTTTATCCACTAATAATATTTAATCTTATGTTCATTAATAATATTCTATGATCATTATCATTTCAGGTGTTATCTGCTTCGTTTTTCATATATATTTCAATTTAGAAGTTATGGAACATGATTATTAGTCATGGTTACATCATATAAAAATTTTTTATCCTGATATAAATATAATATTATATATTTATATATTTACAATCATCTATGAAAGGAGGATAGGAAAAAAAACCTCATCACTTTGTGGAGGTGGCAGTCCACACATTTGCACTAGTGACATTATCATTTTTTAATGGGAGGAAGGGTAAAAAGGTAAATGATATATTATAATTAAAGAATAATATTTTCTTAATTAATTTAATATATAAAAATTATATCCATTATAATAACAATCCATTAATGATAGTTATGGAAAAAATAAATCGCTTCGCGAAGTGGCAGTCTACACGTACACATAAAAAATGATTTCATTTCCCATTTTATGAATAATGAGATGAATAAAAGTAGTTACATAGATAGAAGAAAATATTAGTATATGGGAGATTATTATATTAATATATAATAATTTTTATCATATAATTTAAATATGTATAAGAAGAAATAAAATGAAAACACTTGGTTAAGATCTATATATCTTCTTTGGAAAAAAATTATTCATATTACACATTAAGCCTTATAAGATTTTTCTAGAACAAATAAAAAAATATATATCACTTTGAATAAGTCTAAGAAATTATTTGTGAAGTTATTTTCAAAGATAATAGGCTATTTAAGTTTGTATTGTGAAGAGAGGTGGTGTCCATTTATAAGTGAGGGAGAGGACACACATAAATTTTATGAAATGATTAAAACATATTAATGTATTACATAGGAAAAATGGATCTAAAATGAATCATATTCAAAGAGGATATGATTTTGTATCCTAATAATACCATAAAATATGATTTAGAAAAATTTTTAGGTAATTAAAACCCTTAACGTTTAGTTTAAGCCACAGAAAATCCATTTTAACCTTAACCATAAGAAACAAAATTTTACTATTTTTACTATTCACTATGACCAAATATTAAGGTGAAAATATTAAATTATTCTAATTATAATTATTAGAAATATGGAATCAATATTAAATAATTAAATTTATATATTTATTATTAATTCAGTTTAAAATAAGTGTGTAACATGTAACGAAAACCCTTTTCAGAAAAATGCATTTCTAATTATAAAACTGAATTTAATTCTATTACATAGATTGAGAAACATATTAGATTACTGTTAGAATATTTAATTTATTACATATTTTATTATTTTTATTAAAATCATTAATCAATAGTGATTTATTTTTTAATTAAGAGAAAAACACATTATGCTCATAAAAATAATTTTTATAAAAATGGGTTCCTAAGCCCAAAAATGAACTTATTATAAAATAATGTATAATACTGGTAACAATTAAATTAAATAGATTATTTGTAATTAAATAATTATTATTTTAAATTATTATCAAATTGAAAACCTAATTTTACTTTTAAATTAAGTATTTAATGAAAATAAATGATAGTTTTACAAAAAAATAGTATTTCCACTATTCACTTAAACATAAATCTTTTTAGAAACAATCCAAAAATATCCATTAAGATAATATTCAATTTATTATTTAAAAAATTATATTAATTTCCTCAAATAAAATTTCTAAAAATGGTATAATATATTTATAAATCCCATGAAAAAATACAATAAAAACCATTTTTTAAGAAAACATATTTTCCAAGAATTAAAAATCATTACTAAAAATTGAGTCTATATTTATTATGAATTAATAAATAAATTTATACTATATAAAACCGTTATAAATAATTTTTATAATTTGTTTATTTTTATTCATACCACTAATTTAATTTATAGGTTATAACAGTCACATTTAAATGATAATTTTATAGTTTATCATAGTTCTCTTAAAGCTCCATGTTGTGTGTTAAGTTAGAAATAGAGATCAATATTATTTTAAATTGAATTTTTAGGGTGCTAAAATATATACATCATTATTATTGCAAGATTAATATAATATAGAGATCTATGAGCCTCACTTAATAATTCCATCATCAATAGTGAGTCATTCGGTAAACATAACCTTTTTCAAAATATTATAATATCATTTTTATCAATGCCTAAATCATATAAATTTATTTCTTATATTAATATTATTCTCTATTTTAAACCATGATCTTATTTTTAAGAATGATTAATTTTTTTAGTAAAGTTGGTTTTACTATTACTTGTTCCAAAATAGAATATATTTCTAAATTTATAATTTTAAATCCAACTTTCATTAAATCATTAATTACTATATCATTCTCAAAACCTAATGTAGATAATGATGTATTATCATTTTTTGAATTAAGGAATATTCTAATGTGTTTTATTTACCTATATGAATTTGAATAATTAAATCCTAAACTTTTATTTTTTACATCCACCATCATTTCATCATGTTCAATTATGTTTGAGTGAATACACACATTCAACTTTAATGATTAATATATATATATATATATCTCATTTATCCCCATATAAATTAATACACCAATTTGTTAAATAAAAAATTAAACTTTCTATAGCACACAATCTTAGATCACCAGTCTATGATGAACAGATATGTGGCCTCAAGTGTGCCTCTATGTGTGTTAGAGGCTTTTAATTAGTAGATAAGGATTAAATCAGACAATAGGGAGACTATGAAACATAAACAGAGTGAAAAAATAGTGAAAATTAGGAAAATGATCCTCAATAAATAATCTATGTCAATATAATCATTAAAACAAAAATTATATAACAAAATTATGTTTTAAATTCATAAAATAATACATCAACTGATTACCCTTCGGGCTAATGGAAAATAAAAAAATCAAAATAATTAAAATGAAAAAGAGGATCTTCAACTATCCTATAAAATCACATCATGCCAAAGATAATACCCTGTCAGGATTCTCTAGCTTGATCCACTAGACATCCAATGCTCAACCTAAATAATTATATAAGGTATGAACATTTACTAGAGTTCCTGGGTAGGGGGTGTGAGGAATGAATCTTTCTAGGGTATCACCAAATTACCCTACTATACACTATTACAAACATGTATGCATGAGGTAATTTTTTATTAGAAATAAAAAAGCACACACAAACACATCATAATGTCGTTTTCCAACTAGGTCACCATGACTCTATGAAAATAAAGTCCCTCAGTGATCACATGGAAACCATAACACCTGACCATACCTACTTCAACCTAAGAAGGATTTCAGTTTCTTGGTGACAAATGAATTTATGTGTAACCAAAGAACCTGGTTAGGGTGTCACCATGCCCCAACCACTACTTAATGATATATGTTAGGGTCCAATATCTAGGTTTAGTACAATCCATTATCACTCAAGGGAAGTCATCCATCAAGTTTCTACTACTACCTTATCACTCAATGAAGGCCTCTATTCCATATCCCAACCACTACCTTATCACTCAAGGTTGGGTCTGTCATCTTCAATTTGATTAACCACTTCACTCAACAAGGTCCATGGAAACTTTTTATTACTTAAGATAAGGATACTACCCTAACCAATACCATATCACTCAAGGTAGTGTTCGATGTCACATAACAACCTCATCCAATCTTCTTAATCAAGATATACCATTGTGATAACTTCTAAATCAAGGTAAGGATATTATCCAAATCACTAATTTATCACTCAAGGTAGCTCAAATTCTAGGTAAAAAACTCCAATTACTCATTAATTGATGGTTTCTTATAGTAACCTATCAATCAAGATGAGTTCAAGCCTCAATATTTGTCATCGACCACACCATGATACACCACCAATCACATGAAAAAAGTTGACATAAGAATGAAATAAAAAACCAAGCACATAACCCATCCTATAATCTCACACATTCACCACCTGAGTGATATCCACTAGAGACCATTACCAAACCTTGAAATACATCATTCTCCATACAACCAAAACACAGCAAGTCAACATTCTAAACATTCCCATCTCACACACCAGGGTATCCACATGGACCCTAGACCAATTCTAGTCTCTTCTCATCACCAAAAATCCATGTTAAATAACCCCATGGTGTTCCATAATCCCATATGCTCTTATTCACCCTAGACTAAATGAATGTATCATCTGTATCCAATTCTCACATAATCACTTGGTCCCACTAAATAGGGACTATCCCGAGGTACCTTGCTCTACGCCTATTTTTATCGCAATTCCAATATATTAAAAAAACCCATACCCATAATTAAGTAGTATTTTACATCCCACTTATAATATCTCTCAAATCCCCATCAGGATCTGGAGGACTCATCTTGCTCAGGAAACACACCAAGAGTCCACTCCACCCTTAATAGATTGTCACTCTTCATTCAACAACCCAAAATTCTATCAATGAGATTTCCCTTATTATCTTTTTTTATATAGTATAAATAACATGAAATAATATATATAAAATAATACAAACCTTATAAATTAATAATCAATGAAATAATATGTATTTTTATTAGTTAAAGTACCTATACTGATGAAATAGTAAGTAGAACTCAGTAATAGTAATATAACCGTATGAATAGTAAATCAGCCAAATTAATTGTAATATCACCCATGATTTTATAAATAAAATTTACGAATCTTATAAATTAAATTATGATATAATTATATCATAGTATAAGTAAGTTAATATTTTAAAAATTAATAATTAAGTGTTTGTATTTTTTATAAGTCATAAATATTTAATTAAAATTTTATTATTAATAAAATTATTTAAAAGAAAATTTATTTTAATAAAATGTATTCATAAATTATAATTTTTCAGTCTTATGATTTTAGGATATTTTCATTAGACTGTAGTTAATATTTTAAATGTCATCAAATTAGTTATAGATTTAAAATTTTTATTTTTCGAGTAAATGATGGTTTTAATTAAAATTTAATGTATCATATTTCAAAAATCATTTTCATAAAATTGAGCCGATTTTTTAATTATACATTTCTAAAAATGGTTAAGGTTTTTTTTGCGATTTTTCAAAAATACTTGAAATTTTAGTGAATAGTAAAATAAAATGATTTACTTTATAAATACATTATAAGTTAAATACTCTATTTATTGAGTCATTACTGATGTAAGAACCATAATATGAACCTAAAAATAATTATTTTAATATATTTCAGCATCATTCTAAATCTATTCATGTTCGTGATCCTAAATAATTAACAAATGAAAAAAATATTCAAAACGCACCCCTCTCCTTCACTATAAATACCACCTATCACCAGAACTTCTCCTCATATCTCTAAGCCCTAAATCTTATCCAAATTCTACCCAAATCCACTTACCATGTCTCTACACAATATAAAATTTCTTTTGGTAAAAAAAATACCAAACCAATTTTTCTTTAGGAGGTTCTCATAGTAAATAATTCTAGAGGTAAATCCTGTTTCTTTTTCTTTTAATTTCCATTCAATTTCCTTTTTTATTTCTTATCCTATCATAAACTCATCTATAAAAATGATAATTATAACTCCAATATAATCTATATAATGGAATGATATCATTTTAATGTCATATACTTCATCAAACATCCTTACCTCTTGCTTTTATTTTAAAAATGAAACCATCGCCCATGAGGTGCCGATTTACAACTTTCATGGACGACAAATTTTCGTTCTTCAATTTCTAGTTAAAGGATGGAAATGAAAACATTATTATTATTAAAATAGACTATAATAAATGTATTAAAACCAATTTAATTTTTTAGAAATAGTATATACAATATATTAATGCATATGACAAAACTTGTTCGTAATGATCGAAAAACCACCAAAATAATCCAAATGATTATAACTAATGTTTTTATCTAATGATACAACCTCATAAAATATAAATAAATTTAATAATATAACCATTTAATATTATTAATTATCATTAATATAATGTTAATTTCATTTTGTAGAATTATACCCATTCGACATGAACTTTCATACTCATATACAAGTATATCGATCGTGAAAACAAAGGAAACTACCGCTCCCGTGTGACAAAATTGTATCTTATAATATATAAAATGGCCATAAATAAACATAATAAAATTATAATTAATAAAATAATTTTAGGAATGATTATTAATGAATTAATTAATGGATTTAATTTTATTATCAGTGATATTAAGGTCATGTGCAGAACACATTCGGACATAAGGTATGTGTTTTCTTCCTGAAACTCCATTTGCATTAGGGTTATTCTTTCTTCCTCGATACACTAAATTAATTATTAAATATTTTTATAAAATTTTTAAAAATTATATATATATATGTGTTCCGAATTCATATATGTAGATAATTTCATCATTATTTTTGTAGAGAATTAATGTTTTAAAAAGTTCCCTTCTCATTTCTTCCTGATACACAAGCCCAATTAAATGGAACGTCTAGATTTATTACCCATTTTAAAGTATCATACATAATCTATTTTAAGACAAAATTATTACTCTAAAATCACTAATTTTATTATGAAAAACCTTATTTGTTCATTTCTGGTTTTATAATAAAAATCATGATAAATAAAAATTATTTTTCCAAAAGAAATCTTCTTTGAAATATAAAAGGGAATTTCCCTCAAGAATTCTTCGATGATTTTATTAGAGTATTGTCATTTATTTCAGTACATATGATTAATTTTATTATTTATTGGGGTTTTAATCTAATGTATTTCATCCACCTTTTTTTATTAAATGTGTTCTGATCAGTTTTACTATGGATGTGTTATCTTGATGCCATTCACCATACTACTTAAAATGGTTAGTGATTATGTTTACAAATTTGGGTAAATTTATTTACATATATATATATGTTTTGAATTTTTATCCACATTTATATGAGGAATTAATTGGACTTAGTATGTGATGGGTGGGTCCCTATATATCCTCTATATGCATTGGTAGGTCTCATTAGACAAACTAGGCTTAGTTTTTACCCATTTTAAATGGTGTCTTGGCTGAGGCCTTGACGACATATTTATGATATCCAAAATTCTGCATTATATCATTATGATAATTGTAATTGATTGTCCATGAGATTAATTTTACTATCATAATATTCATGGTCATGATTTCTTATCACAATTATTAATTATCTTTTATTCCTACAATATTATGCTCAAGATTATGTTTTAATGGAATGCATACTTCTTGTTATTTTCCATTACTTATTATTTATGCTACTGCTATATTACATACCCTTATTGAGAATCTGAGATTAACCCTTTATTAGGTTTTAATTTTATCCAGGATGTGAAGATGAAAATTATGAATGACTTTTAGGGATAATCTTGGAGTTATGAATGTTTTAAATGGAATTTATATATTATATTTCCTTTCAAAGTTGTAATTTAAAACATATCTTTATGTATGTTTCTAAAAATATACTATAATATTCAGTCCTTTGGGATAAAAATTCCTTGTCTATTATACCAATGTGTAAATGTAAGGTACTGGCTTTGGGAAACTGGGGTTGAAGTCTTTACAATTGGTATCAAAAGAAGTTTAGTAGAAACTTTAGAAACTTGATTTAGAAAACATAGATTAGGGAACAAAACCCTAATACAGACATTGAGGATAAGAATACAAGAAAATCCTAAAATTTTGGAAAGGTAGTGATTATGTAGATCTTATTATAAATACATCACTCTATAGATACTACAAGTGGATGTGGTTCTAGAACATATATACCTAGGAGTATCAACTCTGATAAGGTTTCCCGAGCCTGACTCAAGGTAACCTGGTACACGAAAATAGGCAATATTGTGCACCAAGTTTGACAATCATGGGGGATATTCTTAAGATAATTAATATTTTCATTAAAAAACATTATAAAGGATTAAAAAGTGAATAAATCCCCAAGGAAACCATGTTTACAATTATGAGATTATATATGCATGAAATATCTATTTATGTTAAGTGTTTTTATTGTTCAAAATTATACATTATGATTCATAACCCAATTTAGTATATTCCATTATTTAGAAATAGAACCTAGTGGAAGGAATGGAAACCATATCAACATGTTTATTCCATGTAGGGAATTATATCCTATGAATGATAATTATATTCATATTGGAGCTGCGACTCATGATGAGAAACTTATAACTATAATGGGACAAATTACACAGGTTATGAACAATAAATTTTCCCATATAGAGCATCCTGATCCACAATATGGAGGAGAAATGTTGGAACACTTTATGTGACAATATCATTCTTTATTCAATGGGACAAAAAACCCATTTTTAGCAGAGTAGTGTATAAGTTCCTTAGAGAAGATATTTATTGCATTGGGAAGTTATGAAATAGAGAAGGTTGTCATAGTAGTTTATCTTCTATTAGAATATTAAGATCAATGATGGTAAATAATTAAAAACACAAATCATGAAGAATAAATTAAAAATATGGAATGGAGGTATTTTAAAGATATTTTCCTAGAAAAATACTTTCCTCATGAACAATGAGTAGATATGGAGAGGCAATTATTGAGTCTAATATTAAAAGTGGATGAAAATTTTGTAAAGTACAAAGCAAACTTTACAAGGATATAAAGGAATTCATTAGACTACATGCATAATCCAATGACCAAGATTGATCAATTATTTTATGGCTTAAAACCATTATTCCAAAGGTAACTAGTCTACAAAAAAATATCATCATATGAAGATATATTCTCATGTGCTATCAAAATAAAAAAATAAATCTCTATGTAATATGACAATAAAGTAAATTAAGAGAAAAAGAGGGTTACTAAAAACTCTGAAAAAGTAAATATAGAAAAGGGGAAGAAGAGAAGAATTTATTTTCTATTCTACTATATTTTGGGAAGAAACACATTGGTAATTGCCTGAAGGGTATGAGTGTCTATTATAGGTGAGTAGAAAAAGGCCACCAAGCCTGTGATTATAAGGGAAAGAAAGAAGCTACAAATGTTAAATAAAAAAATTTCAAAGAGATGGGACATTATGAAAATTATTTCCCTAATCATAAAGAAAAATTTCCTAAAATATGGACAAGGGAGAAAGGAAAAGCTTATACAACCACAAATGATGAGTTTGAAGATCCTAATGATGTCGTGGTATGTACATTAATAATTTACTCAAATATATCCAATACTTTATTTGATTCTGGATCATTGTATTCTTTTATATCATCGTATTTTTCTATTAAATTATACATTTCCCTTTTGATTTAATAATGTATTTGTTATTTAAAACTCTTAAGGGTTGTATCATTGTAACATAGATGTGTTTGTTAGTACAATTTACAAAAAATAAACATGTTTTAGTTGTGGACATCTTCATCATACCTATGATTAACTATGATATAATCATTAGTATAGATTATATTTTAAATTAAGATATAAAAATCTATTGCAAGAATAAGAAAGTTAATTTTTTGAGAATGATGTGGAATTCCCTATCTTTAGAGTAGAAATATCTTCAACTAACTCTTATCCAGATAAATCTTCAGTAGATCAATTGAATGAAATCCTTGGGGGGAGAAAAATTCATATATGGATAAGAAAATAAATATATAAATTGAAGATGTACCTATTTTGAAAGAATATATAAATGTAACTATAGAGAATTTACCTGGACATCCCCTAGTAAGGTAAGTTGAGTTCTCTACTGATTTAATTCATGGTTCAAGACATATATTATAGACTCTTTATAGAATTGAAAATATGGAATTATTAAAACAGATGAAAAAACTAGAGGAATTTAGTGATAAAGGATTTATTCTCCCTATTGTTTCTCCATGGGGAGCACATGTTCTCTTTGTCCAGAAGAACGATGGATCTTTGAGGCTTATCATTGACAATAGAGGAATAAATGATATTACAATAAAGAAAATGTATCCCCTAACTTTAATTGAAGATTTTTTTGATCAAATTCATGGAGATCAATACATTTTTAAGATTTAACTTTAATCTGGATATCATCAATTTCTTGTCAGGAAGGAAGATATTCAAAAGATAGAATTTTAAACCGGGCATGGACATTATGAGTTTATAGTGATGCAATTTGGACTGACTAATGCATCATTAAGTTACATGGATCTAATGATTTTTTCAAGGAATATCTTGATGAATTTTTTGTGGTATTTATTGATTATATTTCGGTATACTCCAAAAGCTACGATGACCCTAAGAATCAATTACATATTTCTCTGAATATTGTTAGAAAAAATGAATTCTATAGGATGTTTAGAAAGTATGAATTTTAGATTCAATAAGTTTCTTTTCTTGTACATATTTTCTAAAAGTATGGAATCTCAATAAATCTTATGAATGTAAAGGTGGTTCAGGAATGGACTACACCAACGAACATAATAGAGGTATATATTTTAATTAGTTTTGATGGTTATAATAAATGATTCATTTAGAACATCATCTAATTAGATAACCTGTTAACCATGATTATTCCTAAAGGGTTTAAGTTCATATATAGAATAGAATGTGAATAATGTTTTAATAATTATGGAGGATATTATTGAATACTTCGATCTTAACTCTACCATTGGGAAATGGTGGATTTGTGATTTCTAAAGATTCATAAAACAAATGACTCGGGTGTGTCCTTATGTAGAATGATAGTTTTATTAACTATTCATAAAGGAAGTTAAGAATTCTTGAACAGAACTATACAACTCATGATATTGAGTTAGTTTCTATATTATTTTCTCTAAAAATATGGAGACACTTTCTCTAAGGTGAAATGTACGAGAAATATACAGTTCACAAGGTCTTTAAATATGTCTTCTCATAGAAATAACTCAACATGACGGGAACTTGATGGATATAACTACTCAAGGATTTGTATTGTTCAGTACACTACCACCCAGGAAAGGCTAATAAAGTATCAGATGCTTTGAGCAAGAAGGATAATGGAGTTATTTACAAAATGATGATTGATAAGGATCCAGAGTACAGGGATCTGGAAAAGATGGATATAATAATTTTAAGGGAAGGTGAAACCTCATCACATTTTAATTGTTTGTCCAACAATATATATTGGAAATGATTAAATGTTCTCGGTTTGATGATTATGATATTTAGAAGAACATTAATGTTTTGAATAATAGGAAAATATAAGACTTCATGTATGGGGATGGAATTCTGAAATTTGGGAGGAGTATATGGGTTCCCTCTATACCCAAGATAAAAAGAAGTTATTGGATGATACCCATAGCTTGAATTTCACATTACACCATGGTAGTAATAATACATATAGATATCTCAAGGAACATTTTTGGTGGGGTAATATGAAGTGGGAAATTTATTATTATACCTAAAGATGTTTAGTTTATTAATATGTAATGGCTAAAAAACAACATCCTAGATGATTCATGAAACCCTTACATATTTCTACATGGAAATGGGATGAAATAACATAGGATTTTGTAACTGAATTACCAAAAAAATCCATGAAATAATGATGTAATATTGGTGATTGTTGATCGACTTACCAAAACTTCTCATTTCCTCACTATAAGGAATGATTTTTTACAAGAGAGCCTTGCACGAATCTATATTAAGGTAGTTATAAGAATTCATGGATAACTTATTTCAGTTGTGTCTGGTCATGATCCATAATTTACATCAAAATTATGGAGAATTATTCATAAAAATTTGGATACTGAGATTCATTTGAGTACTGCTTATCACCCTCAAACTGACGGGCCGTCTGAAAGGAAGATACAAACATTAGAAGACATGTTGAGAACATGATCACTTGAATTTAAAGGTATATGGGATTAGTATTTACCTTTTATAGAGTTTTTTACAACAAGAGTATCTATTCTATTATTCTAATGGAACTATATGAAGAATTTTATGGAAAGAGATTTCATACACCAACATGTTGGGATGAAGTTGGTTAATGTAATCTTGTAGGACCATAGCTTGTGGAGGAAAAAATGGAAAAGGTAAAGGCTATTCAAACCCATATCAAATAAGATAAATGTAGGAAAAAGGGTGAAGTCGATAATCAAAGGAAAGATTTTTAATTTCAAGTGGGAGATCATGATTTCATTAATGTATCTCTATGTAATGGTTTTATATTATTTGGAAATAAAGGGAAACTAAGCCCTTGGTACATTAGTCCTTTTGAAATTATGGAGAGAATTAGAGATGGGGATTATTGTTTAGAAATTCCACCTAGCCTTTCCGAAATTAAAAATGTGTTCCACATATCTTTTTTAACGATGTTCGTGCTAGAATCAACACATGCTCTTACTTTTGAAGAATTATAATTGGAACCTGATTTATCTTATTGTGAAGACACTATCCAGATTCCAGACTCTAAAGAACAAGTGTTGAGGAATTAGATGACTTAACTAGTGACGTTAATTTGGAAAAATCATAAAATTAAAGAAGCGATGTGGGAACCTGAGGAACATATGATAAAGAACTACCAAAATCTTTTTATAAGGTGAAAATATAGAAATTTCAAGGATAAAATTTTTGTTAGAGGGGAGAGTGTAATGGCCCAGAATTCCATCAATGAGATTTCCCTTATTATGTTTATTTTTTATAGTATAAATCATATAAAATAACTTATAAAACATAATAAAAACCTTATTAATGAAGAATTAATGAAATAATAGGTATTTTTAGAAGTTACGGAACCTAAACCGATGAAATAGTAACTTGACCTTAGGAATAATAATATGAACATGATGAATAGTAAATTGAATAAATGAATTATAACATCACCCATGATTGTATAAAAAAATTTATATATCCTATAAATGGTAGTATGATATAAATACATTACAGTTAAGTAAGTGAATATTTTAAAAATTAATAATTATGTGTCCGTATTTTTTTTAAGTAATAAATATTTAATTACAATTCTATAATTAATAAAATTATTTAAAAGAAAATATATTTTCATAAAATGTATTTATAAATTAATATTTTATGATCTTTTGATTTGAGGATAATTTTATAAGATGTTTTTTAATTTTTGAAAGTATCATAAAATTATTTATAGATTTAAGATCTATATTTTTTGAGTAAATGATGGTTTTGATTGAAAATAAAATTTCTCATATTTAGAAAACTATTTTTCATAAAATTTATTAAATTTATTTAATTCTACATGTTAAAAAATGGTTATAGTTAATTTTTGGGATTTTCTAAAATATTTAATTTTTTTGTGAATAATAAAATACGATAATTTACAGTATAAATACATTATAAGTTAAATATAATATCACTTGAGTCATAGCTGATATAAGAATAATAATATAGAACTAACCATAAATATGTTAATATATTTGATTATAATTCTCAATCTATTCATAGTCTTGATCCAAAATAGTAAACAAATGAGTAAAATATTGAAAAAACACACCTCTCCTCCATTATAAATACCACCCCTCACCACCACATATCCTCACCCCTATAAGCCTTTAATAATGTCCAAATTCTTCCCCAATCCCCTTCCCATGTCTCTCACCCACATCTATGATGTTTTGGTCAGAACAAGAGACCAAACCAATGTACGTTAAAGAGGTTATCAAAGAGGAGAATTCAAGAGGTAAATCCTCTTTCTTTTTCTTTTAATTTTCTCAAATTTCCATTTTCATTTATTATCATCTATTTAACTTCTACATACAAATGAGAATTATAAATATGTTATCATATATATAATTTAAATATACCATGATAATGGAATATTGTTTATCAAACTCCCTTCTCTCTCTCTCTTTTATTTAGAAAACGAAATCATCATCTGTGAGGTGCCGATTTACAACCTTTATGGATGACGAGTTTTCATTCTTAAATTTACCCTTAAAGGATAGAAATGAAACAATTTTTATGGTTAAAACATATTATAATAAATTTATTACAACCTATTTAATTTTATAAAACTAGTATATATACATAATATTAATTCATATGACAAAACTACTTCGTGATGATTGAAAAACGACCAAAATAATCTAAATGATTATGACTAATGTTTTATCTAATTATTCACACTAATAACTTATAAACAAATGAATTATATAACCATTTAGACTTATTGGTTTTAATTAATATCATATAAATTATATTATTCATAATTATACCCATTTCACATGAACTTTCATACTCATATACTGGTATACCTGTCTTAGAAACCAAGGAAATAAACACTCTTGAGTGATAAAATTGTATCTTATAACTCATCCAAAAATCCATAAATGAACTTAAAAAAATTATACTAAATAAAATAACTGTAGAAATTTTTCAGAATTAATTAATTAATATATTTAATTTTTTTTATATAGGACATTAAGGTCAAATTCATAACACATTCATACATAAGGTATGATTTTTTACCGAACCTCCATTTTCATTCGGGTTTTTCTTTCTTCCCCTATAAACAAATTTAATTTTTCATTATTTTTATATAATTATATATATATATATATATATCAAATTTATATATACATATCATTTAATCATTATTTTATGGGAGAATAAATGTTTTACAAGGTTCCCTTCTCATTTCTTCCTAATACGCAAGACCAATTAAAGGGAACATCCTGATTTCATACCCATTTTCAAGTAACATCCATAATATTTTTTAAGAAACCATTATTTTTATAAAATCAATAATTATTTCCTGAAAAATTATATTTTTCATTTCTGGATTTATACAAACAATCATTAAAAATAAATATGTTTTTTTCAAAATAACTCTTCTTTGCAAAGTAAAAAAGGGTATTTCTCTCAAAAATTACTCAATGATTTTATTAGAGTATTTCAATCTATTTAGAAAATACTATTGAATTTTATATTTATTTAGTTTTTTCTATTATTATTTTCAACGACCATATTTTATAAAATGGTTTATGTTCAATTTGACTATGGATGTCGTCTATTGATACCATTTACCATACTACTCAAAATGGTTAGTGAATATGTTTATTGATTGGGGAAAGTTATTTAAATATTATATGTCATTTATGTTTATCCTTGTTCATATGAGGAATTAATTTGACATATTAATTGATGGATTAGATCCTCTATTCATTAGTAGGTCTCATGAGATAATCTAGATTGGGTTTTTACTGGTTACGTATGTTGTCTTGGTAGATGCCTTAATGATATGTTTAAGATATTTGACATTATGCATTCCCTAATTAGGATACTTGTAATTAATTTTCCATGTGATTATTCTACTATTAGAATATCCACAGTTATGTTTTATTATGGAATTATTTAATTAGATTTCATTACTTCTATATTATGCTCATGATTATGTTTTAATGGAATTTAGTTGTTCACTATGAATTATTATTTATGTTTCCTCTTTATAACATACCCTCACTGAGCATCTGAGATCACCCCTTTCTTATGTTATATTTTTTCCCTGGATGCAATGATGAATATAATGAATGAATTACTGGGATAATCTAGGAGTTATGAATGTTTCTAATGGAATTTTTGTATTTTATTTCCCTAAAAGGTTGTATTGTGAAACTTATGATTTTGTATAGTTTTAAAAAACTATCAAACTATTCAGTCCTTTAGGATATGAGTTCCTTGTCTGTTATACCAATTTATTCATATAAGGTACCGTCTCAAGGAAAATGGTGTTGGTGTCCATAAAATTCAAACATGAGGTATACAACCATCTCACTCACCACCCCTAAGAACAATTGTCTCCTGACTTCCCAATTAGCCATTGAAATATAGAATAGAATACCTACATCTCATGAAATATCCTGAGACCGACCCAAGGACTCTCACCATCAAAACCAACACCCCTCCCCCATGTTGATATTGTTTACAGGTTATCCGAATTTACAAAAAGTAAATGATTACACCTAATCTATCTCTCAGATGCACAAATACTTTATATATCTTATACATAGTTCACTCTCAGTATTTATCCCTTTAAATAATCACATAAAAAATTAAGTAATTGAATTTCATGTATAATAAATTATATGGTTTTGTATTAATATGGGCCACCAACATAGACAATTAAGTTACTATAATATTCAAGCTCAACTCAACCTTTTCCAAACCCATCCATTTTTCATTTAAGCCTACATCACTACCTTAAATACTATTTCATGCTATAAAATAAAAAATAAAAAATATAATTATTTTTAGTTAATAATTTATTTAAAACTAAAGTGTTAAATTTACAAAACAAATACCCTAAGAATCATCGTGTCACAAAAAATACTTAAAACCTTATGCGTTTACATTTATATGACGTCCTATATCCATGATGAAAAAACTCCCATTATTAATACATTATTCCACCATGATCTAGTGGAATCATCACTGTAATTCAATCCCAAATCATTGAAATTTAGAGGCCAGTGAAGGGGAACCAAAAACATAGGAATTAATGTAAGAAATAACCTAGACACCCAATATAATCACCATGAAAACATCCCCACTTAAGTTTGATTGAGTGAGAGTAACAGAGGGGGAGGATTCAGAAAAAAATGGCTTTACCATGCACCAATTAACATAAAAAGTAGTCCATATTCATTAATAAAAATATTGGTATTTTCTTCTTAAGAAATATTGGTTGAAAGAACCTTTACCGCAAGTACATATGGTCAATGGTGCAAATCCCGTCATCCAAGTTTCATTACAGAACAACCCTTTAGATTACTAAACAATGGCCTACCCCATGCCTCATACCGTGGAATAGTGTAGGACCCCTTGATTCCATCGAAATATGGGATAGGCCTTATGGACATTCTTTCAATACACCCTCCATTATGTAACCCACCCACAATTTTGTAACACTTCCCCCTTGAGCACCATTATGATGAGACCCATGCTTCATGGTGCCACAATCCTAACAACAATTCTTGACTCCCCTCCCTCCTAGGATCCTGCCAGGGATCAACCCTTATATTAAAGTGAAATATCTAAAATCCTTATAAAAACAAACCTTTCAATACTCTCTGCACCACAACACCCCCAAGTTGCAATGTGCTCCATCGCTTGTATCTAAAATCCACAAAGGATCACTCTATCCCCACTCTAACATTCACCCAAGCACCCAAAAAACATATTGATACTAATACAGATACAAAAACATATCTAAGAGATATTACCACCATTATAATTCCAATCCAAGACCCAATTACGGAAATAATCATTCTTTAAAATAAAAATTCAAATTTTCTCTAAAATAAGAACCCAAGAATTTATGTGTAATTATACCTATGAGACCAAGTTCATGTGTTATATAATTTTTTTCACTGGGTTTTAATTTTCATGATTAATATGCATTTAAAAAATTAATATTCTTAAAAATAAAACCAATCCTCTTATATGAATTATCTCTTTCAATAAAAATTTCACATTTCATTATTACACGGTCAATACCTGATCATTATCCAATTATAATTTTCACTCCATAAATAATTACTCACATTACATTGTACAAATGAATTTTACACCCATTTTTTTAACTTGGTTAATGGGTTAACTAAGTGAGAAAAATGTTCAAAAACCCTACTTTAATAACCCAGAAAATCTTAGAAATCTATGAATCTCTAAAATATTATAGGGTCTTGGTCACTGTTCTACTACATTAGTTTTAGCAGGATCCAATGTTATTCCGTATCTATTTCTAATACCCCAAAGGAATGAAATATATTTTAACCAAAACATACATTTAATAAATCTTCAATATAAATTATTTTCTATTAGGGTCTTTAGAACAATATTCATGTTTTTCTCATGAACCTAATTTTTTTTTGAATTTACGATAATATTACAAATAAAAAACACATCAAATTTATCTGATTGTTGTTGGAATACTCTATCCAGAAAATAAAAAAAAATATATTTAGTTCATTTATTAACATAAAGGAAATAAATAATAAATCATAATAATTACACCTCATTCAAAACAACTTCCTAGTGATATATTTTTCCTTTAACTTAAACTAATGATATCAATAGTTGATTTTAATATTCAAAAAATATTGTATTACATGGAGATGAGAAATGAAGTCATAAATATGAGGAAAATGATAATTTTTATTAATAGTAATAATATAGAGTGATCTATAATCAATGAAAAGGCTCATAGAACCATCATTCTTATTAATAAAATTAATCAACCCATGGTGACATGTTGATATGAATTAAAACATTTTCAACTAATTCTTGTAATTTAATTTTTAATTATAATAACTCTACCTGATCCATATAATAATAGGGATTTTCAATTTTATTAGAATAAAAACTATGTAAATAGTGAATTTCACTTCTTGACTAAGAATAACACCAAGATAATCCTTAGATCATACATAAATTTTTTCATTTTTTGCTAGCACATCATTATGTTGTGTTGTTTATTTATTTTAAATGATATTGAAAAGATGACCTTCACCTCCAGTAGTTATCAAATTCTCAACTTCTTCATATGTTATCACATGTATGAATTCATTCTTAAATATGAACATCATCTCATTATGAAAACTAAAAATATCTTATTTTGATATGTAATGTATCATAACATGATTTCTCAAGATCCAATATATACTCAAAATAACATAAAAATTCAATATAGGTAAACTCAAAATATTCTTAGGCAAATTATAACACAAATTAATATTGTAATATTTTTACAAATCCAAACTGATTTAATTATATCAATAAGATTTGTTACCAAAAGTTTGATATCAATTTATGGAGATAATATTTCCAGATTAAAGTAAAATTTCTCAAAAATAATATAATGTAATTATCTATATTCAATCATGACATTATCATAATTTCAGAAAAAAATATGGTTTGAGTTACTGCATCATTTGATGGACCAACATCTTCCAAGGTACTACAAAATAATTTTTCCACACCATTCTTCTTATGATATTGATGATTTATAATTTTTTTTATTAATATTTAGACACACAATAACATAATGAACCATATCATCACAATTAAAACATTTCACTACATGTTTACCTCCTTTATCATTACTCATTTCATCATAATCAGAAACTTCAAGTCAAAATTTACCATAATAGTAAAATTTTCCAAACATTATAATTCATTCCCCATATTACTTTTTACCATATTTAGTGAATGATGGAAATTTAATTATATTACAATTAGATTTACTTTTTGGTCATTTCTATATTCTATAGAACCTTGAATGCTTCATATCCTTGATGATATGATATCCATAAAATTCAACAAACCCCATCTGAACCTTATCATCACATCAAATAATTTACTCCTAACTCAAAAATTATTAGGTAAATAAATATATTAATAAAATTGATTTTAAACATATGTAAAATCTATCAATATTACTTTCACATTATAGAATAAAATTTGATTAATACCTTTCCAATATACTAAAATTGTCTTCACTAGATGCAACTGAGTCCCACTCCTTCCATTTCAACTCCCAAAATAACCTTTCCATTATAAGTTGAACCACTTTAAGAAAATATTTTTAAAGAAAATAGATATTTAAATACCTTCCACTTCATGGTATCAATGTCATTATTCTTTTTAATAATATTAATTAGAGACCATAATTGATTAGTTTCACCTACAAGAAGGTAAATAAAAGGAGTTTCCTTTATAAGATCTGTACAACCTAAATATAGAAACCCTATATAAACATATATTTATTTTACATAATTTACTTAAGTTAATCATTACATATCACAAAAAATTACACAATCCCGAGAACGATGGGTTTAGTGTATTTGAGGACCAATTACATTGAAAAATTATTTTATAGAAATTATGAAAATTTATCTATAATCGAACCACACTATACTCCATTTTGTAATTATAATAAGTTATAATAATTTCAAAACTTGGGGAATAGAAACATAAGGAAATAGGTGAGATCAAATGACTTGTACGGGAAAAAATTATCAATATGAAATCAAGGGTTAGATCAAAAGCATATGATAAAACATTCAAAAGGTAGAAATGTATTATCAAAAAGGACATGGAAAAATATAAACTTCCCATTAGTCATGGTAGAAAGAAATATGATCTCAACTGCAAAAACATATACCATGGAAAATTATTGTGGAAACATGTGATAATAAACATGATCCATAGGTCATAATCATAGGTATAAGAAATAATGATATGGAAGAACATAATAAGGAACTAAAATAAAAACACAATAATAGGAAATAATTACATTGTGGTTCAGGTATAAAACTCATGTGACCCATTACATGATGAATCATGAATTACTTCCAATGAACCAACATGGATTGATAACTGTAACATTTAGTCCATTAGTGACTCAAGTATCCTAACTCATTATCCATTATTGACTCGAGTCTCATAACTCGTGATTTATTATCAACTCAAGTATCACAACTCATGATCCAGAATTAACTTGAGTATCACAACTTCTGGTCCATTGTTAATATGAGTATTACAACTCATGGTATATTATTAACTTTTACATCATAACTCATGATTTTTTTTATCTCAAGAGATATAAAACATTAACCAATACATTTGAGGGAAATATAGGACCCTACACAGAAATCATACATACATATATGTACCACTTAATATATATCATTAATTATATAATAATGAACCCATGGATAGAAAAATGGATTTCACAATATTTCATGATGATATCAAAAAAATTGACCTCAAGAATGAAAATGGTTAATACCCAAAATCCAATCATCCCAAATGAGTATTTTATAACAAACTTTTAACGGTCGTTCATGAAAAATAACATCCAAGGAAACAAGGCCTTTATTTAAGAAGAGGAAAATAGTACCTAAATCTTTAAATATTTTCATGTATAACTCTTCTAAATTTGTCATAATTGAATAATCCACATTTCAATTTGAGAATTCATTTTTGGAAAGTTCAATTCTTAGAAATAAAAAATAAAAAAATTTCAAAATCGATATTTTGGAAGAAATATCAATAAAGAGACCTTGAAAAAGACATGAAGTATTAAGAAAGTTAATGTTAAAACATTGGAAATTATTTAATTAAAAAAATATATAAAATATCTTTGAAAATAGATAAATTTTATAAAAATAAATGAAAAGTGGATGATAAATCATTTGGCTTTAAATAATGTAAAACCTTTTTAATAGTTTGAAGTTAATTTTTTGTAAACTAAAATTTTAAAATGAATTGGAAAATAATTTTCAAAAGAGGGAAAAGAAAATATAAAGGTCAAATGAGATAAAAGAAATAATTTGGTATCCAAATATAAAAGTGAACATCGACAATAAAGGAAAATATAGACAAGGAGGGGAAAGTGTTATTAATGAGGTTAAAAATTATTTTCAACAACGATATTCTTTTATATGAAATAAATTCAATGATAAAAGTTGATTCAAATAGAAATTGTTATTTTCCCCATATATAATGGTAAATTAACATTATATAATTTCATATGGAGGAATAAACCAATCTTAGAAGAATTATTATTAGTAAGATGCATTATAACTCAACAAAGGGAATTGAGTTAACAAAAACCCATATAACTTTGGTATCCTTTGAATCAAAATCCATTTAAATAAAGAAAATGATATGTCTCTTGATGAAACATGAATTTAATGAATATGGTAAACTAAATTCATTATGTAGTAATCACACCATTTTAAATATGTCATGGGGAAAAAATAAGAAATAACTCTCAAGGAATTAAATTTGTGGCAACGAACTCCTTACCTTAAATCCTTACATCCACTATTATGATTGAATATCCAATATAAAAAATAACTCTCAAAATCAAATATTTAAGATCCTCATACATATGTATAATCTTTTATACACCTCATTTATAATTATTTTATATGAATATATTAGTTAGTTAAAGATTTTTTCCTACCATCGATTGTTTGTAACATTAATTATTTCATGCATGCTTTAAGATAACTATTTTTAGAATAAATTTTAATTTTATAATACACAAAAAACACAAAAAAATTATAAGAAGTGTGATTTTTGGCTTAAAATTTATGTGTTGGTTAAAATAACAAATGTTATTAACTTCCATTAAATATATTGGTTTTTTATATTTTTTATCTTTAAAATTAAAACAAAATATATATATTTACCATAAAAATGTATAATTAAAAGAAATGATTAAAAACTAATTTAAAATTTGAATAAAATTTTACTTAACACTTATAGAAAGTGACCCTATAACCAAAAATTTCTTAAAACTGTGGGTATAGTGAATGGTTAGAAACCTATACCCATGATTTTGTTAAACCATTGGTTTAGGTTGAAAATTCCCACCTATACCCATGGTTTTATAAAAACCATCCGTATACGTCACCCCTATACCCATAGTATTTTTTCATAACTATGGGTATAGGGTATGGTTTAATACTTATACATACATTTTTGGAAAAATTGTGGGTGTAGTATTTTGTTAAAAACCTATAACCATAGTTCTCCAAAAAACCATGGGTATTGATTTCTTGCATTATGAAGAGGGAAAAAAATTGCAGGACAAAAAAGAATTTCCACAAGAAAACTGATTGTCGTAGTTTTCCACCAATAGGCCTAGTTTAGATAAATATATATAATTATATATATATTTATATACTAATAACCCAATGTGGGGTAGTGACTTTGAGCTTGAATTATATACAAGCGGTCCAAGGATCTAAATCGATGATAGAAATTTTTTTAAATCCTATACCCATGATTTCAAAATAGTGGGTGTATGGTTATTGACAAAGTGGCATACACCTATTCACATGGTCCATAAATGTAGGTATAACATTTTTAAACTATGGCTATAAATTAGATCTATATTGAAATCATAAGCTCGTATATTTATCTGAACCATGGGTATAACAGATAACCATGATAATATAGGCTATACCCACAGTTCCAAACCATAGGTATAGGGTCATTTTCCACTAGTTTAAGTTCTAAAAATTAAAATTAGGTTTTATAACTCCAGAATAATATTTTTGAATATTTATTTTTACTCATTAAATGAATTCATAATTAACTTAAAGGTTTTATAAACTTCTAGGTCTTTCTCATATTTTGATAAAGACATAAAATATACAATATTGGAAAATTTATTATTTTTCATGATCAATTAGAAACTAATAATTTCATAAAAACCTCAAAAAATCACCCTGATATAATTTTGGCATAATGAATTAAAAATTTAAGTTCATTTTAAAAAATTCAATATTTAAGATCTACACATTTGTCTTTTAAATGAAAATAAAATATATAAAGAAATGATTCTTTTATTGAAAAACGAACATTATGTTTTCTTAATATTATTCCATTCAAATTTCGAATATGAATAATGTTAATATAAACATATATATTATAATATTTTAAATACATTAAATATATTTTTCTAGGAAAAAATATATAAAATATTAAAACCATTTTTTTTGAAAAATTTTACTTTAATATTAAATAATAATTACCTAATTTCATTTGTTTATTATTATTCTAAATATTTAGTTTTAATAATATATAAAACTTAATATATTTATTTTCATTTTATAAATACATCATTTCATTATTTAATAAAAAGTGATAATATGAAACTCTTATTTATATATATTCAAAATATTTTAATATTATATTTTTTTTAATTATTTATTATTAGTCAATTATATAATTTTATATTTTCTACTAAAAACACATGAATTCAGCATATCTATTGGATTAGGTATATCTAACAGGTATATTTTTGACAACCATATTTATAATGATCATATTTCATTCCTATATATAGCCTTAATAAACTCATTCATAACAGTCAGAATTATCATTTCCCAATTTTTTTCCCACTGGATCACATAATATGATTTACGTTTCCTTGATGTTCTTCCTTATTATAGGTTTATTTGGCTATTTTTGTTGCTCAAGGGTGAATATGACCTAATATATCTCCCCATGTAGAATATTTTATACTTGTATATTTATTATCCCTTTTTAATTTATAATATTTTAAAGGATAAAATAATCCATGATGTCTAATACTTAGTTTAATGTGGTTTTTCTATAATGTTTTTCTATAAATGAATAAATGGTTATTAATTCAAAACCAATCTTATACAAATTATTAACTAATCTATTTCAATTAATTGGATAAAATAGATAAAAGGTTTAGAATTATAAACATATATTTATAGAAATAATTTTCCTCATAAAATCATGGGGTGTTATAATAAATAATTAAATATCTACTCCAAATAATTTACCCAACCTTCAACTGACAACTGATCAAGTTTTCCACAAATTTTAAAGGATGTAGCAAAAAATTCTCGACTATCAAAATATTTTTTTTAGAGAATTGGAATATTTGATGCATTGATACCACCGTTAATATCCTATTTTAATTGAGTAACCATATTGAAAATTTTCACAACTCTATCTCAATACTTTTTAGGTCGATAGATTGGAAGGGTATTTTCCTCCGATTGTCATCCAAATTTATTCACCCTATTACCTATGTGAAAAATATTCTATAATAGACAAATATTAGATGAAAAAAATTAAAAACATTTTAATAAAAATTATATCATGCTAATATAACAACAAAGTAATGTTTTATCCTTATAAAATCTCCTTATTAATGATAAATTTTAATTATTTTACTTATTTAAAAACACCCCAACCCATTACGTAATTCAATCCTAGATTTGATACAAATTGTAATAGATCAAACATAATCACCCCAAATTTAGTTTTTTTAAAAAAAATTATTTAATAAATTTCATCTCTATTAACTTTAGGTTTTTTATTTTAGAGGATTAATAAATAAGTTACTTTACAAATTCTACTCCTCCACTTAGTGCACATGTCTTCCAAATATATATTTTCTTAAAACGATATAATTTCTTCATTCAAGTAAAATATTCATTACTAGAACATTGACCATGTTATTGATCCTACAAATATGATAACCCTATAAAATAATTTGAAAACAAGGAATCAGAAAAAAAATATCAATTATGAGAGTAAAAAGAGATTAGACATATTTAGAATTTGTAAAACAAGAAACCATTTCTAATTTAAATATTTTTTTTGATTATGTAGAAAACATTAACACTAATAAGAAATCTTATTTTGTAATGCCCCAAATATATACTCATAGATCCAGTGCTCATAGACACATACTTTACATACTTTCCTTGATAATAGTGGTAAAAACAATAAATATAATCATCTATAAATATAAAATAAATAATTATTATTAAATATCTTACATCCAAAGGATATTTTTTGGTTTATATATTTAAGAAATTTGACACAACATAAATTCAAAAATCCCATGTTCATTGAATCAATGGAAAATTTTCTCATTATATAAGAAATTACTTAATCAATGATATATCTGCAACATCTTCCAATAATCCATTCACATGAATTATAATTCAGAATATGTCATGTGTACCTATTTTCAATAAAACTTGGGTAAATGGAAACATAATAATGAGTGAGTTCAAATACTAAGAAAGGGAAAAATATAACCAAAATAATCATGGAATAAACATGGAATAAAATATAGGGCGAGGTGAACAGTTAGCACATAGTAAGTGATAATTGTGAACCTCATTCATGTGGTCCATAAGGGTTTCCACATGGTTAGTTTACCCATGCAAGAGGAGGTTCATGGATGTGAAAAACATTACATTTATTATATCTTTTATTATCCTCATAAGACATAGTTTCTCATAAAAGTGTGAACTATGTGTGAGGGGTATGGTTATTAGATAGTTAGCATCCATGGGTTGCACACTACTATCAAACTATGTACCTAGCTATGTGAGAGGGTGTGCCACATAGACAGTGATATCACATATCTGGGGAATTATTTTTCCAATAGTTTGGCCAAATAATATACCCATTTAAAATAGATGAATATATAGTTTTCCCTCCATTACTCATAAAACAAAAAACTATATTTTTCTCTATTAAATTTATAGTTGGCCACGGTCGGATCAACCTCCTCAATCTCCTCTAGGGTTTCTTTGGATCTCACTCAAATGATTTCCAATTCAAGAATCATTGGTCAAGATGGTTTCTCCCGACAAGATATTGACTCTATTACCTTATTTTTCTAGTTTACCTCATCATCTTCTGTGTTACATTCATAAAAAATAGTATTAATTATTTTTTACGGGGATTTTTCTTTTCTTCTATTTCTTATATTCTAGCTTGTATTAGCAGTCAATATTAGTTGAGAAGTTATCTACTGTTAAAAGGTAAGTTGACTATGTTTGTTCAATAAAACATTGGATGTTTAAATCAAGCATCATAATGTCACTAACCAAACATTCCATGAGATTCCTTTTAAATTCTAAATTAAAATAATAAATTGTCACTACCTTGAGTCAGATTCTCTTATAACCTAGTTTTCATAATCTAAAGATATCTACCTTAACAAGTTCCACCCCTTTGGGCGTGTCACTTTAAATGCTTAAAATGTTATATCTTTTTGTTAAATTAAACCACCTTTGAGGTGTCTTATATTGGACCTTATAAATTATTGTCTTAATTGGATAAAATAAAATGGTGTGATACATTGATTTCACCATAAGAGTAGGATTGGTAATTAAACCACCTTGTTAGGTGTGTTTATTTGAAATTAAATTTAAAATGTGTAAATGATTTATATGAAAGGTGAATGTAATGGTCATGTAACCTAACCCATGTCCAATTATGAAGTATGATAATGGATATATTTATGATTAAAAATAATTATATCACTCTTGATCACAATCATGGACCTTTAATTACCTTTAATGGTGTGGCATGTCCAAACTGATACTTGGATTCTTGTTGGGGATTCCCTTGGATGAGATCATGATATTCCAATGGATTCATTGATGGATATTCCAAATTAAATAAAACATGTGGATTCAGCCTTATTATTATTATTTTTAATTTCTTATCATTGCACTGAGGGTTCACATAGATTTCATTAAATTAAATTAATTTTAATGCCTTAAATTATTCTCCATGGATTAAACTTATTGTTAAGTAAAACCATAGATTATTTCTTTGGGGTCCTTTCATATATCTCATTGAGGCCATCTAGGACATGATCCTATGTCTTGGGTAGTGGTTTACTCATTTATGTTAATTTCCAAAGGTAGTCCACTATAGATTTCACCCATATTTTAAAACATATATTCCATGTAATTATGGAACATCGCCTGATGAACTCTATATATGGATTCCTTGGTTTTATTCCTAGTGTCACAACCTTATATAAAATAATTAAAAATGTAAAATTTTCAGAGAATGTTTTGGCTTAGGATAAAGAATTTAGTTTTAGATGGGTTCCCTAAGAGGAACCTAGAATTACATGGTTTATTTATCTAATACCCTTATTTTTTATACCTGGTCATTTCACATTTTATACACATAGATTGTATTGTGATATAAACAATTGATAATGGCCTGATGAGTTTTAGTGAAACTACTTTTACGTCATATATTGGTACCCAAACATACTTTATGGATATAGGTAGGGACAATGGGAAGTGCACAAATTTGAATTCTGGATTTTTGGTACGAGGATAGAGCAGGGGAATAGAGGACCATGCTTGTGCTCATGATTCTATTTGAGATAATTTTTTTTCTTTTTTGTAACTTTTTATACCATGTGGGTAGTGTATTCCTGCTCCAATATCTCCCATGTACACCCCATTTTTTTATAGTGTCATGAAATCATTATTTCTTATAAGACACTGGTTATTTCTTCTATCTATTTATTACAATATGGAAGAAATATCTTCCACTTCTACATTATTATATTTCTTCCACTGATTTATCCATTGTACACCACTATGTTTCACTCTTATTACTAGGGTATAGTCTCCCCACCATACTATTGTATACCCTCAATACTAGTCAGTATACTCTATCATATGGGAAGCACATCTAGAGGCCATGTCGCTATTCAGGTTAAATTACATATTAGTGAACTAGGTCTAGGATGTCACAAAGTGGTATTAGAGTGGTTTTCTACTGCCTTACTATTTTAGGATGGTATAAAGGTTACTCAGATGTGTCGGAATTTAGTAATGAGCCTATTCATGGGAGTGGCTAAACCATGTATAGGGAATTCCATTTTTCTTGGGATGGGAGTTGCTATGATGGATTTAGTTTATTACAGTTTTAACATTTTAACTATTGGGTTATGCACTTGATTTGTAGAATTTTATATTATTACTATGGATTTACTTTTAAACTTGTCCTGATATGGAAACAAAGTGTTACTTCATGCATCATGATAGTAACCTAAAGGTTAAAAATTCATGCATATTCAATTTCATATTTACATTATTGTTTTCATTGATTACTTAATTTCATATGTTCCTTAATTTATAAAACTATAAATATGATAACATTTCTTAATGGATAGAAATAATTATTTAATTAAAGTGTCTTTATAGAAATAATAGGTGATTTCCATGATATCCTGATGGTGGAACATTAAGTATCCAATTATTGCATGTTTTATCCATGGAAAATTGGTAACATGGGATGAAACATTAGTTTTTGAAATTTAATGGACGCCAATTTCAATTTATAGATTTTGTACATACATGTTTAAATTGGGAATGGTAATCCATATAACTAGACTATCATAGAAGGCTTTTTTAGTTAAATGATATTCTAATTGAATCATATATATAATAGGAATTTATGAATTGGGAATGAAAGACACATCAAACTAGACCATGATATATATATATATATATAACTGATAAATTATAAATTCTTGAATTAAATGGTTTCTGTTAAATGTGGATACAAATTGATACTTAAAGAGGTTTTCCCAGTACAAATTTAAAATTGAAACTCTATATACTAAAATGTATATTATAAGATACAAGGACCTAACCCTGAATAGTCATTAGTAGTGGGAATTTGGGAGTGTCTATTGTGACCCTTTATGATCTTTTATGTCACCATGACCTGGAATTATGATAAGGTTGTTGGGTGTTATATCTTATGTAGGAAAGATTTATACATGTCCTATTTCTTATCTATGATCCTTTTTGATATTTAATCCTGTTATGGGGTGTTCATTTTGAATTGTATAAATATTCCACCATGATATCCTCAGGTTGAATGCTAGGAAGGTGGCGATGACCATTCCACAGAACTAGTGGGACCTACACCACCAGTTTTTCCAACTATTGTGACACATTCAAAAACTCTTCTTATACTTGACCGGGTCATTAATGATTCATTTCAAGAGGTTTATCTAGGAATCATTCTAAAAATGTAGGCAGATCCATGTCCTAAATATACTATGTCTGAGATAACGTGAGAATTCTATATTTAATACCCTCCAACATTTTTAGGGGAAGACAGTCTTTAAGTTGAAAATTCATGGCTAGAGTCTACATTATCTATCTATGATCACCTAAATAATCTTCTATAGTGGAGAGTGAAACAAATATAATACATTCTTAGTGGGTCTTCCATGTTGTGGTGAGATTTTCAGAACTTGGAAAATTAGCATAATGTTTTGATTTAGAGGGAATTTTAGACTTATTTATATGATTATTTCATTCCCAAAATATCGAGGGATGTTCAATCTTGAGAGTTTATTCCCATGGACCATGGAAAATTATCAATCACAGACTACTCATCTCTTTTCATAGACCTTCATCATTTCATTCTGGCCCTACCTGGTGATGAATTCTCATGTGCTAAGAGATTTGAGGATGGGTTTATGTATGATATTCGATCATAGGGGAAAATCTTATAGTTGACCATCGTATCTGAGATAATGAACCAAGCCCTCATCATTGAGTAAAAAATAAGGTATGTAGATGGTGTAGTCCATAACATCTCAACATCTAGATTGAGTAGTGCTTTTTACAGTGATAAGAAGCATATCCTAGAGGTCTCTCATTAGGGTACATACAGTCAGAGTATCCATACTAGTGGTCATGTGGTATGCCTCTGGTCTGGGAGTCCAAGACACACTAAGCTCAAGTTTATTAGAGACCCCATTGATTTCTAGGATTATAGTAAGATGGTTCATCCTCATCTTTTCTATTAGACCTTCCCAATTATTTCTAGGGGAGAGGATCAACATTAGCTCCACCTTCTAGAGTAGGATAAATAGATCTTTATTATGAAGGAAGTTGTATTATTACAAGACATTCAGGACAAGGATGTGTTCATGGACATTGTTTCCAGACTTATAATATACAGCACCAGTAGTGTGGACTTTCTTCGGGTAGTTAGTTTTTGAATTAGGGAAATAGATCAGGCTAGATATATACACTACAACCTATACATGATGAGAAGATTGTCGACTCATATAGAGTTCATGGTATGATTTTAGTATCTTCAAAATTGGTATCTATTTTAATATATTTTAGAACATAAAATTCATTCATATATGTGGATATCATGGAATTACATGGTCTTTTGATAGAAATTTTTTATAGATTGATGACTTTGGATACTTCATTGGGATTCCAATAATAGAGTGTGTGACAATGCAGGGATTACCTCCCCAAGATTCATGGTTATCATTTATTATGGAATACTTTCATCCTTTAGATGTCGTGTTTTGATATCATTTTTTGGAGGGATTAAATGGTTCCTTATCAATTCTTTATTGATTGACATCAATGAATCATGCTGTTTACATAATTATATTGCAGTATCTATATGCAAAAGGGTGAATGAGATGTCTTGGAGGGTTATGATGGAATAAAGTATCGTTGGATCAGCGGAGTGATAAACCAGATTTCTAGTCTCTTTATTAATGAATATGGATCATTTCAGTTAAATTTTCCTCATATAGTGGATCATTTCAGGGCTATCTTTCCCAATGAATTTTTTTGGTGACCTTTTAAGAGAGAGAGGTATAGTTCACTTTGTATTTGTTTTGGAGCACCATCAATATTAATTTCTCTTTACAGGATGGTTCAAACTAAGATTCCAGAACTCAAGAGATAACTAGAGTACTTATATTGTAAGTGGATTATATTACCCAATACTTTACCTTGGGGTTCACCCATGATATTCTCAAAAAAAGAGGATGGCACCCTTATTATTTGAATGGATTACCAATATTTGAATTTTATTATTGTTAATAATTGGTATCCACTACCTCATTTAAATGACCTCTTTGACTATATGTGAGGGGATACAGTATTCTTAAATATTTATTTGAGGTCGTCCTATCATTAGTTATGAAATTGACCTTTAGATATACCCCATATAACATTATTTAGTAAATATGACTTATATAGGTATGTGGTTATTCTGTTCGGTCTTATGAATATGTCTGCTATTTTTATGGTCTTGATGAATTAAGTGTTTCACCAATAAATGGTTTCCTTTTTGGTACTTTTATTTGAAAATATCTAGGTGTATTCTAAAACTAGATGTGATAATTCTGAACACCTTGACACCATATTTAATACACACTAATGGAGAATATGTTATTTGAAAATCTCACAAAATCTCCCTTCTAGATTGAAAATGTTCACTTATTGGGTAAAATCATATTCAAACCAAGAGTATTTATGAAACCATATAAGGTCAGAGTCATTGTTTCTTGGGAGTATCCCAAGTATTACATTTACATATAAATTTTATTGGGGATGGGTAGATATTATATGTGTTTTATCTTGGACTTATCCCACATTATAGCATTATTTATGGTCTTGACCAAGAATGGTGTTAACTTTTCATGGTATGAGGCTTGGGAAAAGGATGTTTAGGAGTTAAAAGGAATAAATACCTAAATACCCATCTCAATTCTACATAATCCTAGTAGGGGAAATATGGTTTCTTATGATGCATCAAGAAATGGGCTTAGTGTAGTTTGGATATATGTGGATCAATTTTTGGTGTATGGTCTCGAATGTTGAGGCATAATTATTGTAATTTTCCAATGCATGACCTTAAGATAGGGCAAGATACAGTTGTTCATTCCTTGTATTACTAGAGGAATTACCTAGTAGAAAAAGGATCACTTTATACCTGGATAAAAAATCCTCAAATTTATATTTCATCAGCATTATTTGAATCCTAGATATCGAATATATGTTTAATACCTTAAGTATGTTATAATTAAGATTTATTATACTCTTGTGAAAGGAAATGTTATGGATGATTCTCTGATCTAGAAGACTTAGACAGAAGCACTTAAAGAGGCCAGTAATGAATATAAGTTGATGGAAAATTTTTCTAAGATTCATCTAATATTATAGAGTGTCACAAGAAATCTTTTATTATGGATTTTTTAGTGACCACCTCACTTCTAAACCGAGTGAAGATGAGAGACATTTTAGATCCTTAAGGCTTGGTGCGGAGAGAAATTATTTTAGGTGAGGACCCACCTTCAGGTTGGGTTTTTGATGAGGAAGAGGTATTATATACTCATGGACACATTTAGGTTCCTCAAGATGTATGAGATGATTTTTTGCAGGAATCACATGTAACACCCCAATGATTTACAAGTAAATTTAATGAAATTCATGAAATACTATGTCTCTGTGAAAAAACACTTTGTTTTAAAGAGATAGTTATAACCTAGACCTTAAACTAAAATTTTCCCCTTATGTGTTTTGAATTTCAAAAATCTAACATAGAAGTTTGCGCTCAGGTAAATTTTTAGGGTGTAATGGTACAAAATAAAGTTTTAGTGAATAGAAATGGACCAATATGAATATTTATGTTACCCTTATGAAAATTAAATTTGTAAGTAAATATTAACCTTACCAATGAAAGTATTAGTAAAATTTATCCATCTTATAAGTGACTATATGATAGTGTTGGTATTTTTATGAGCCATAAATATTTAATTAAAAAATTATTAATAATTTTATATTTAATAAAAAAATGTATTTTCATAAAATATATTCATTAATTATTTTTTTTATTTACTATGATTATAGGATAATTTTATGTGACCTTAATGAACTTTTCAAGGTATTAAAAAATCAGTTATAATTTTAAAATATAAATTTTCATGTAATTGATGATTTTATTTAAATAGTTAATTTCACATATTTAGAACATTGTTTTCATAAAATGGAGAACATTTTTGGATTTTACACATCTAAAAAAATTTAGGCGCAATTTTTGGGATTTTTCTAAAATAATTGAATTTAATATGAATAGTAAAATATGATAAAATTTCGATAAATACTAAAACCTGAATTTATGCATCATGCTTGAGTCATGGATGATGTAAATAACTATTGTTTGGAACTCAAATTAACATGTTACTATTTTTTTCCTAGAATTGATACAATTTCTTGTCTTATGAAAAATAATAAACTAATGATTAAAATATTAAGGAAACCAACCTCCCCTCCAATATAAAATCCTCCCACACTACCCTCTTCAATTCAATACTCTCAATTCTTGTGACTTGCCTAAATGATACTAAAATAATTACCCAAGATCCCACCCCGCATACATCATCCCTTAGTCTCCACAAAAGACCAAATCCTCTCTCCAGAAGAGGCACTCAAGGAAGACTAAATCAAGAGATAAATTCCTCTTTTCTATTCTTTGACTTTCTTTTCATGTTCCTCTGTTTTCATTTCTATCATTACCTCTACTCATCCAAAAGTTATGAAAACTCTAGTACCATAAATTTACTGGATTGTTTTTATGATAATGGAATATGTTATTATAGTCTCTCCTTTACCCTAATTTTATACTAGTGGTAAAAACACCATTCGAGATGTGTTAATTTTCCATATTCAAGGATGATGAGTATTTAATTTATGTTACCATCTTGAATTATTGTCATGAAACCATTATTATTGTTGATACAAACTATAATATATATATTATGTCTCATCTATGGTTATAAAATATTTTTTGTACACATGGGCTTGATTTATAAAACAAAATGTGTTCGTTGTGATCAAAAACCACAAATTAACCCAAAAGGATATCACTAAAGTTTTATATAAAGATTAATATTCAATAAAAGTAACCAAATGAAATATAAAACCATATAAACATATGGATGTTAAATAATAGAATATAACTCCAATTCTAGGAAACCATCCTCATTTTAAATGATTATCCGTTCATGTATATATGTAACCCAATCATGAAACAAACGGACCCGAACAATGAAATTGAACCTCATAACCAATCAAAATGTTTATTAATGAACTGAAAAAGGTTATAATAAATCAATTACATGTGAAATAGCTTCTATAATTATTAATTAATTAACCTAATTTTATTATTCATGTAATTAATAACAATTGGAGAACACCATCGGACATATGGTATGGGATTCTACCCAAACCTTCATTCATCATTCTCTTTTAGGGATATTCATGTTTTTAAATGGTTCCCTCCTCAATACTTAGCAAAAAGAAAACCCCTTTTAAGGGAACTTACTAATTTATTACTCAATTTCAAGAGCACTCTATAATATATTTTAATCCAAAATATATTTATATATCCACACTTCTTATTATGAAAACCTTCTCAGTTCACTTATGGTTTTATATCAATGATGATTCCCTTTTCAATTTTAAATTGTCTTCAGTATTTTCCTTAAAAACACACTAAAATGATTTAATGATAAAATTTATTAAATACTCTTTTTACATGTTATTACTTATATTTTGAAATCACTTACCATTATATATACCTATTTTACATTATTAATATTCATTTATGTTCTATTTCCTTTTTTTCATGCACACTTTTATGATACACCCATTCATTATGGTTTATGACAGGATTATGATACCCATTTCTTTATTGGGTACCCTTATCTTTATAATTTATTATGTATGATTCTATAATGTAGAAATAATATTCATGAACATTTTAAGATGGGTGTAGACAAATAGAACTATAATTAATTGGGTAAAGTTGAGTCTCATTAGACGTTATTTGCAATAGTCTTCACAGTTATCCTTACTCGTGCTACCATGTAAAACAGTCTGGGTGGTTAACCTTGACTTATGCTACTCTAGGTGCAACGATCCATGACTCATGTTAAAGTCATGATTTATGTTTTTTATACATTAATATGACTCCATGTTAATATGATCCCATATTTATAAGTTATGATTCCACATGTTCCATGCCTTTTTATATCATTATGTCATGCATTCTAACCTATGTGCTAAAGATTTTTTCTTATGTTTCATCCATTAAAGGAATTTTTACATAACACATTTGTTCATTTTATCTCTTGGTTAACCTATACTGATGTGTGCAAAAAATGGAAGTTATAAGCTCGAAATTCAGATTAAATAAAGAAATGCTTTATGTTTTCAGTTTTATGTACCTAGTCTCCAATGACATTAGACTTTACAATCCATGGATTGTATTCTGATGTGAAATTTTGCATAAAATCATGTAATGTTATGTGTAAAATGATAGGGTTTATATAGTTGGTATCAGAGTAAGTACTAGTTATTTTTGGATATTTGGAATAGATCAATTTATAAAGATCCTTAAAGATGAGACTAAGTAAAATAAAACGCCACTTAATTTTTGTAAGTATATGGTAAGAGATGTATGAAGAAAATACATCTCTGTTAGGATAAAAATAGGTAGAGGTGGCTCTGGTATAGATATATCTAGGGGTAAAACTTGAAAACACCACTTTAACCTAGACTCAAATAGGAACTGGTGCTCGAAAATGGTACTTGATGCACTCTTGGTTTGACACTCCCATGTGATATGCTTTGGTAAATTAATGAGCTTAGTATAGAACATTATTAGGGGGAAAAAATAAAGAGTCCCATAAGAATATATGTTATAAAACAGATCATGGATAACCTAGATTGAAGCCTAGGTATGTTTATTGTTTCATTTTTATACTTATTAGCAAAGTATTCAAACATTCGTATATTTCCACTATTGTTTGTAAAATAAAATTTGAAGGGAGAAATTTTGTAAGGGGGGAAGAATGTAACACCCCATGGATTTAAAATTAAATTTAATGATATTCATGAAACACTATGTCTTTGTGAAATAACACATTGTTTTAAGGATATTTTTATAACCTAGAACTTAAACTAAATTTTCCTACTTTTGTGTTTTGAATCTCAAAAATCTGACATACACGGTTTCATTCATGGTGATTTTTGGGGTCTAATAGAACAAACATAATTTTCGATGAATATAAACCGACCCTTATGAATAGTAATGACACCCTTACGAATATTAATATGACCCTTATGAGTAGTAAATTGTCCATGTAAATAGTAACCTTACCAATGAAAGTATAAATAAAATTTATCCATCTTATAAGAGAGAATATGATAGTGTTGGTATTTTTATAAGTCATTAATTTTGAATTAAATGTTTATTAATAATTTAATAATTAATGAAAAATATTATTTTCATAAAATGTATTCATAAATTTTATTATTATTATTATTATTGGATAATTTTATGAGACCTTATTTATATTTTCAATGTATTATAAAATCAGTTTTAATTTTAAAATATGTATTTTTCAAGTAAATGATAATTTTATTTAAAAATTAAATTTATCATATATAGAAAATTATTTTTATAAAATGGAGTTCATTTTTAGATTCTACACATTGAAAAATGGTTAGGGTGAATTTTTGGGTTTTTTCTGAAATACTTCAATTTTTTAAGAATAGTAAAATACGATAATATTATGATAATTGCTAAAACCTAAATTTATATATCATGATTCAGTAATGGATAAGGTATATAGACATCCTTTAGAACTCACATTCAAATATTACCATTTTTGGTCATGGAATAATCACTATTTCTTGTCTTATGTAGAAATAATAAAAAAAATATTAAAATATTAAGAAAACACTCATCCCCTCCATTATAGAAACCTCCCACACTCCCCTCTTCTATTCAACCCTCTAAATAATTGTTACTTGAGTAAATTCTGCTCAAATATCTCCCCAATATCCCCCTCACGTCCATAATCCATTTTTCTCTAAAAATTAGAAAATCATCTCCCCTTAAGAGGCTCTCAAGCAAGATTAACTCAAGAGGTGAATTCATCTTTTCCATTCTTTTACTTTATTTTCACATTCCTTTGATTTGTTTTCTAGACTTATCTCCCCTAATCAAAATTTTATGACCAATAAATTAACATAAATATAATATAATGTTGTTATGATAATGGAATAAGTAATTATAGTCTCTCTTTTTTCCTTCTTTTATACTAGTAGTAAAAACACCATTCGAGATGTGTTAATTTACCACATTAAAAAACTATGGGTTTTTAATTTCTATTAAAATATTAGATTATTGTCATGAAACCACTGTTATGGTTGAAATATAATAGAATATAATTATTATGTCTCATCTATTGTTTTATAATCTTGTTTTACAGATGTTTTTGATTCATAAAAAATTTGTTTGTTGTGATCAAAAATGGAAATTTAACCCAAAAGGTTACCACTAATGTTTTATATAATGATTCGTCATCAATACAAGTAACCAAATGAAATTTAAAACCATGAAACCTCATGTATTTTCAATAATATAATTAAACTTCAATTCAATAAATCCATCCTCATTTTACATGATTATCTGTTCATGTATATAAGCAACTTGATTATGAAACAAAAGGACCTGAACAGTGAAATTGAACCTCATAACCAATCAAAAAGGTTATGAATGAACTCAAAATAGTTATAATAAATAAATTAAATTTAATATAGGTTCTATAATTATTAATTAATTAACCTAATTTGATTATTCAGTTCATTAATATTAATTGGAGAACAACATTAGCCACAAGGTATGAGATTATACCAGAACCTCTATTATTATTTTGGGTTTCTCTATATTTCTTTTTACCTAAATGATGTTATCTACTATTTTTTTGTAAATATTATAAATTCTTTTTAAAAGATCTGAACTCATTTAACTAGGTCCATTCATCATTATTTTTTTGGTTATACATGTTTTTAAATGGTTCTCTCCTCAATACTTCCTGGAAACCAAACCCATTTTAAGGGAACATGTCAAATCCTTACACAATTTCAAGAGAACACTATAATATATTTTAAGCCACTGTATATTTTATAAAAACAATTTTTTTATTATAAAAACCTTCTTTGTTAACTTCAGGTTTTATAGAAAATATTATTACCCTTTCTATTTTAAATTCTATTTAGTATTTTCCTTAAAAATGCACTAAAATGTTTTAATGCTAAAATTTATTAAATACTCTTTATTCCATGTTATCACTTCTGTTTGAAATCACATACCCTGATATATGACTATTTTCCCTTAGTAATGTTAATGCATGTTCCAATTCCTTTCTTTCAAGGACACTTTTATGATACACCCATTCATTATGCTTTATGACGGGATCGTAATACCCATATCTTTCATAGGTAACCTTATGTTCATGATTGATTATGCATGATTCTATATATGTAAAGAATATTCATGAACATGTTAAGATGGGTGCACCAAGATAGTGCTCCGATTTATTGGTTATGCTGAGTCTCATGAGACGTTATGTGAAACGGTCTTCGCGGTTATCGTTGACTCATGCTATCATTTGCAACAGTCTTAGTGGTTAACCTTTACTTGTGCTCCTCTATGTGAAACCAGCCTTGAATCATGATAAATTCATGTTTTTTTCCATATTACTATGAATCCATGTTTATATGATCCCATGTTTATATGTTAGGATTCCATATGTTCAATTCCTTTTTATATCATTATTTCACGCCTTCTAACCCATGTGGTAAAACTTTATACTTACATTTATTCCCTTAATGGTATTTTTATCTCACCCCTTAATTCATGTTATCCTCAGGTTATCCTATTCCAATGTATGAGAACAATAGATGTTAGGAGATCGATATGAATATTAAATATTGAAATGTTTTATGTTTTCAGTTTAATCTACCTATTCTTCAAAGACACTAGAATTCACGATCCTTGGCTTGTATTCAAATGTGTAATTATGAATAAAATCATGTAATGTTATGTGTAAAAGGATAAGGATCCTATATCACATGCATCTATATGGTTATTACACCCTAGAGTTTTTAAGATATACTATGAATTACACCATCATAATTTTGTGGTAAGGGATGAAGTGGAAAATAATAGGTTTTTTTCTAGGTGTTCCACCTATCAGCAGGTGAAGGGGGGCCAATAGAAATAAACCTTGATTTTATAGGTGTTACCCATTTCAATGTGTAAATTGGTTGATTTAAATATGGATTTTGTGATGTGTTTACCAAAATCCCCTCTTGGTGGTTATACCATATGGGTCACTGTGGAATGATTTTCAAAGGTCACCCACTCTTGTACCATTCATGAGACCACATTAGTATATTATCTTAGAAGTCTACATATTTGAATGATTATATGAATTCATGTGGTTCTATGTACTATCGTATCATATAGGTTTACCCAGTTTACATCATTGTTTTGGCATGGGTTTCCAAAAGATATTGGTTCATAGGTACTTATGACAACATCCCATCACCCTCAAACTAACAAGCCGTTTGAGTATACAATACAGGTGTTATATGACATGATTTGATCTAGAGTCCATGATCTTAGAGGATTTTGGGAGAAACAATTATTTCTTTTCAAATTTTTCTTTACTAATAACATTTAGAAAACTATAAAAATGTTTTCTTATGAGGCACTATATTTGAAAAAATTTGGTTCACCCCTATAATGGTTAGAGGCAGGAGGGGAAATGAGAATGGGTGCATGTCTCATTCAGAAGACATCAGAGAAAGTATAAACTATTAGGAATCATATGCCTACAACACAATCTTGGTATAATCCTTATGAAGATTGATGTCGATGACCTCTAGAGTTTGAGGTCGGGATTGGGCATTCTTATGTGTTTATCATAGGATGGGGAATTGATGAATTTGGATGCAGGATAATCTATCACTGGAATTCTTTGGGCCTTTTGAGATTTTAAAGGGGATCAGACTAGCGTCTTATCAAATAATGATCCTTAATAGGTATAGGTATATACATGATGTATTTCACATTTATTAGCTACATCATTATCATTCACACTCATCTCATGTCCTTCATCCTGACAAGGTAGAGTTAGATGTGGGTACTTATTTTGAATAGTATACAATACTTATTTTTGATCAAATAATGATGTATATCTGAGGAAGGTTAGTTCCTCTAGTTCAGGTGCTATAGTAGCGCAACTATGTACCTGAAGATACATGGGAGGTAAAAGCCGATGAACATGATTAGTGGATGATGTTATTCTTTGATGATGATCAACCAAGCTCCGGAAAACTCGAGGATTAGTTTTTTTAAGGAGGGGAGGTTTTAAGATCTTAACATGACCTAGAGATATGAAATATTTTAAATTTTTCTAATCAACTTATTATATCTAAATAAAAAAAATGTCTAAGAGTGTATGGAAGGTGTTAGAGGAGTTTAAGATTGTTCAGAGCCCAAAGTTGTGAATTTTGGTAGGGCTTGTTGAGGTTCATGGTTAGTTCTAACCATGTACCTCAAGAACATGGGCCATAAAGGGTGCCATATGGTTAGTTAAACCATGCGAGAGGAGGCACATAGACATGAAACAAGTGCAAGTTATTAAAATTATTTTAGCAGGGTTTCTGTATGGGTTCTCCTAAATACATTCCAAGCATGCAAGGGGGCATAGATCATGGAAAGTGAGCATGCATAGGATATTTATGGTCTTTCAAACCAGACATCTAGATGTGTGAGGGGGTGTTCCAGGTAGATATTGGTGGCACATTGCCGGTCATGGTTTGGTCAAATGTGTGGACAAACTATATCCCCTTTAAAATGGTAGAATTTATAGTTTTTCTATCCTATCCTCTTAAATATAAAATATATTTTTCTCCCTCAAACATATACCCGACCACCAATCAATCTCCCAAACACCTATCCTCTTAGTTTTCTTTATATCTATCTCATAAGACATCCAATTCACGAACTACAGGTTATGTTGGTTTCCCTTGAGTAATCTGTTAACTCAATTATAGTCCTTTATCATTTTATCTCTCTATCACTGAAGTTGATTTTATATGATCTAATATTCCCTGTTTCTTACATGTTTGTGTATTTCATCAATTTCTCATATTCTACCCCAGATTAGAGGTCAATAATGTATGAGAAGTCATATATCAGTATAAGGTAGGAGATCTATCTCTTTTCCCTAAATGTTTGGATGTTTATATCAAGCTTCATTACACCACACACCAGAATTTCTATGTGACACTTTTTAAGTTCTAAATTAAATTAATAAATTGTGACCACTTTGTTTTTTTCTCCTTTATTCCATAATTTTCATCATCATAGGTTTTCTATATCGATGAGTGAAACCCCTATGGCTGTGTCTCTTTAAATTATTAAAATTTCGTTACATGTAATTAATTTTAACCACTTTTGGTGAGTTATTTTGGACCTTATAAATGAATTCCTTAATTCAATAAAATGGAATGGTGTGATACCATTCCAGAACCCTAAGACTAGGATATGTTAATGATAATAAAAAATCACATATACATTTTTATGTCATTTAATTAAGGGGTTTCAATGATATATTTGATAATACACTTGGTATATTCCAGATTTTGTTGGAAATAGCTTCTTGTGGTTTCAAAGAGGAATATACATAAATCAAGAATAAGTTAACTATTAAACGTCATGAAACCGTAGTTTAGATCATGTAATATAGTCTCATAGGATGTTGAATGTCATGAACCAAGTCGCGCAGAGTGAAAGTGAAGAATCTAATACACATCAGGAATGTCCAATACATGATGTGAAATTAGTAAAACCCTTTGAATGAGAAATCCACTCAGGAGATATAACAAGAAATCTAGTTCACCTCATGAGACTAGGATTCACATTGTGAAAGAAGTACAAATTTGAAATCTATAATGAGATATGAATAGATATAATAAATGTGGAGATATACACAGATTAAACAATATATGGTGTGAAATAAATTACATAGAATGTAATTATCTTATATAAATAAAGAATCCCAGTAACAGTTTTGAGAAGCTTCCATAGTGGAATTATTTTATTCTTTTTGATCCTTTGAAATTTCCATCGACTACCTCTCCCCTAAACTCAAATTCATTGAATTTTTTTTATTTTATTTTAATACAAGTGTCATGGACAATTTATCTTCATCACCATCATTTCTTTATCGCATCAACAAAGTCAGTCATCATCAATTACCAACTAACTCATTTTGAATCCATTTCCAATTTAATTAAATGTATGTATGTGATTGGATTATGGTTTACATTTCCTTAGTTAGAAATTTCATTTTCGTACCCTTTTGTGAATTTGAATATGAATCGTTACCTATGTTTTAAATGATTAAATTCAATCATTCATACCTTGATGACCGTGATTTTATTTATATATTTATTTCTCTATAATAGCATGAGTGGCAAAGTCCATCTATGGTAGGGATCAAGAGTAGATGTATCTAAATTGATAAAAATTCATTAATTTTAATTTTGGAAACCTTAAGGATTAGTAATCTGGATAAATAATCATTAGATATCCAATTCATTTGAGTATCCCTGATCAGAGAAAATTCAAGTGAAGGACCCTATCCTTTTAGGAGTATATTAGTCTATAACCAATATACTAAGATACTTTCTACCTTAGAATCTATAATTAATGTATCTAGATTTTCACTACCTCCCAATCAAGGAATAGTTAGCTCCTAGGTAGAACTAGGGGATTTGAACAAAGTCAACTAGAAAATTTAGTTTTCCTCATAGCCTAAACCTTAGGATCATACCATGATTATAATTACGATCCTCCTTTATATAGATACCTGAAATTGATCTCGATTCTTCTCCCATTCACGATGTAACCATCAACCACCATAGATCTAGTGTTTCCCAAAGTGAAGAAAACTATAAATAAATCCTACTAAAAGTGTATTAAGACATTGAATTTAAGAAGTATGTTTCTCGGTATGTGGGATCAACACCAGACTATCTCTATACTATGCCTGAGTAATATGTAATGTTTGAGAAATCAATAATTTGAATATGATTGCAGCCTGCACAAATTCAACAACACATGCAAGCGCATCAAATGTTAGAATCATTTCCAAAAATAATTGATGAGATTATAAATCCTATGACAAAAGATTTAGGATTACCTTTCCCTGAACCCTTTCATTATTTCCTTTCAAGACGCCCTTGCATCCATTTTTTTTGATTTAGTGTATGTACTAAGGTCAGTTGACTAGTTAGAATATCCTTCAGAGAAATAAACCATTAAACATCAATCCCAAGAGTGAAAGGTATCTTTTTCATGCCAGTAGTCCACAATGGATGACTTGAAAAATCAAGTGGGACCTAACCCACTAAACCCTTTGAACCTAGAAAAAATTATTCTTGGAGAGAACCCAATGCATCAAGAAAAAACCATCATGCATTATGGATTTCCATAAATCCATGGTGCTACACCACGAATCATTCAACCTCTTATCCAAGCTCATACATTTGAAATCAAGCATGGACTCATTCAAATGATCCATTAAATGGGGAAATTTAGTGGACTTCAGAGAAAATATCTACATGAGAATATCTCCATGTTCCTAGAAGTTTGTGATACCATTCGCAACTTGAGATAATCTTCATATTCAATAAGACTCTGCGTCATCCCATTTTACTTAAGAGACCTAGTTTGGTAATGTCTTAAAACTGAATCTCTTGAGTCAATAAACACTTGGGATGATATTTTCATTACATTCATTGACAAATACTTCCCACCGATCTGTAACTATATTCTCTAGAATGAAATTCATAACTTTTCTCAGTTTGATGGAGAATATACTTGGGATGTGTGGGACAAATTTAAATAGATGTTGAGGAAATGTCCACATGATGGACCAGACATATGGATTTAATTATCAATTTCCTAATAAGGACTCCAGCTAGCAACATGAACTGTTTTCAATGCTACCACAGATGGAGGACTAATGTCTATAATGCAGAGATCTATAAGAGATATTTTTATGAAGATTCTCACAATGAAATAATATCAAAAAGTGATCATGGAACTCCTTGTAATGGTACCCACCTAGTGTATAAAAACACTCGATTAGCAACACAAGTCGAAGCTCTCACGAAGAAGTTAAAATAATTTCAAATGTCTTCTACACAAAACCCTCATTCTCCAGTGATGGATACACAATCATGTGAGATATGTGGTGGCCCAAATCCTTACCAAGATTTCATGTAAGGAGTTTAAGACCAATATGATTGTAATTACATCCATTACAATCAATAGATCCCACCTTTCCAATAGCAGAAACAATACTACTAGTAGATACCTGGTCAGCAGAAACATCATAAAAACTGAGGATATTTTCAATAATGAAGTGGTTGAGAACCATTTTATAATAAAGGACCAATAGGGAATCCACCTATGAACCCAGTTCCATTACCTCATAAACATATGAAACATAAACCCTTCCCACATAGAGCTCACCAATAATTTCAAAACTCGCTTCCTAGACTATAGTGAAATCCTAATCATCTTCAAAGTAACCTAGATGATCTCTTAGATACTTTCTTCTGGAAATAAAATCAAATAATGAAAACTCAAGAAACAAAAATGAAATACCAATGAGCTTCATTGCGGAATCATGAATTTCAAATGGGTCAAATCTCAAAGACATTGTCTAATAGATTAATGGGTACCCTACCAGGTAATACAGAGACGTACCTAAGGAAGGAAGCTAAAGTGGTATTTCTAAGAAGTACAAAGATATTTTAATTTCAATATCCAAGAGAAATAAATTAAAGGAAACCTAAAGAACCTAATAAAAAACCACCATTAGAAGAAGTTGAGAAAGACACACCTCAAGAAGTATCACCTGTAACATCCCAAGTAAATAAAGAATATAACTTTTTTATATTTATTGAAAAATTTGAATTAAATATTAATTTTACTTTAAAAGGTATGCTATGTTCAATGGAATACCTGATATGCAACAACTAGTTTCATTGAAAACTTATGTTGCACATAACATTGAGTTATACTGAAAAATATTAATATATTTTTATTATTTTAAATGGTAGTTAACACATAGCCATTGTATTGGAAAGAATGAACAAAACTAACCATATTATGATTAAATATGTTTCTTAAATGTTTTTACATTTGTCCAATAAATTTTATAGGCTTAAAATAAGAAATAAACCGATTTTAAACATAAATACTCTAATATTCATCAAATGGTCGATTTGCTGCCATTTGATGGAGAAACCTCCTTAAATCATGTTTTATTAATTTTTATATGCTCTATTTGACAAAATAATATTCTTCTTTAAAATCGGGACATCAAAATTTACTTTGGAAATTTTTTTTGTATTTTTCTGATCAAGTTTATTTTTTATGAATAGTGAAAAATACTCTATTATAATTCAAAACAGACTTTTTATCTAATTTATGTATATGGTTAGATTATCCTTATAAATGGTTTTAATGTGTAATTATATTATAGTTTTACAATTAATCTAATTTTGGTCATTGGAAGTAATTTCACTTTGAAATCAGACATAAATAAGTGTCAATCTTTTAATAGTTATTATTTTCTAAAAACACGCTTTGTGTTTTGACAACGAGAACTAATTTTAAATTAATTTCTTCTACTTATATGTTTTGAATTTCGAAAAATGGATTCCATATTTGGAATTCGGAGGTCCAAATTGTGTAAATAGGTAACTTTTATTCTTCGACATTATGAATATTTACTTTAGTAAAAAAATTATTTACCATAGTTGAAGGGTAAATCTGGTAAATAAGGGTAACAAAATATTTTTATAATAATATTAAATTATCCTAACATGTGTCCTAATCCTATTTTTTGATAAATTTATGACCATGGGAATCATTGGGTTGATTTTGGGACCCCATGGTGCCACATGGGAGTGATAATGACACTTTATATTACTTAATTTAAAGTAAATACAAAAATGACTTAAACATATATCTTTTACTAAATCAATTCTTACATGGGGTTATATAAGTTATCTGTAAGACCCTGAGATTTTATGAAGAATATTATTTTAATTTCAATGAGGTCTTGTGTTGTACACTACACCAAAGGGAGATTGTACTACACGCAACCCTGACTTGGCTTGCATTACATGTAATCGTGACTTTCCTCGATAGCGTGTGTTGTACGCAATATCAGGTTTCACTAAATAGTGATATATGGTTATAATTTAAACTAGCCGTTATGAATAGTAATACCAAATTTTTTAAATTTTATAAATTTTATCTTTCAAAATGGACTTCATTTTTGGATTTGGAATATCGAAATTATCCTAGGGTGAAATTTTGGTATTTTTCTGAAAACTTTCAATTTTTGATGAATAGTGAAAACACTAGGTTGCTATTTAAAAACCGACTTTTTATTTAAATAATTATTTATTTTATTTAAATTGATTCTAGGTAAATATTGATACATAATAACTATATGGGTTCAATTCAATTAACTGGAGTCATTTTATAATAATTTTAGATATATAAAAATTTTATCGAACTTTTCACCGTCTTTTACCCACATCCTAGGAAAATTTAGAAATTCACATAAAACATAATTTTACCACTTCTGTGAGTGAAATTTCGAAAATCCGAGAGACACAGTTAATATCAAGGACTAAAATGTGGTTCAATGAGATGAAAATAATTTTTGGTGAATAGTAACTTTTTACTTTTTTTTAACGCGGTTAAAAGTAAATAGGGTAATTAAGGGTAAAAATGATATTATTATTACCCTAACACATGTAATAATTCTATTGGACAAGTTTAATTTAACCAAAAAAACCTTATTAAAAAAATATGACCATTTAGGCCCACTTGGATTAGATTAGGACATTTATTATTAATTTATTTAAAGAAGGGTTAAAATAGTTAAAATCAAAGTTTAATATCTAAATCATTTTTAATATAGAGTTATACATAAGATAAATTAGACTATAAATATTCATTAGAAAGATAAAAATCTTTCCTACATAAAGATATTTTATTTTTAATTTTTAGACATTAGATAATTTAATTTATTTATGACGGAATGATGATGCAGTAATTATCTTATTAATGAAATATTGACATAATAGATGTTATAAATACACAAATAAATGTAATTTGAGACTTTTTATGAATTAAACTAATTTTCTAGGTTAGTATGACATGTTATTATTGATTTAATTAACTTTCATCCAACTAATAAGTCTGTTATGATTTTTCACAAAAATCAATTACCAAATAGTGTCAAGATTGACATAAAATAGTTTTTTAAAAAAATATTATATTATTAATTGTGATTTTTTCGTAAAAATATAAGGTTCGGCCAAATGACTTAGATAAGGTTATATATATTAATAATAAACAACTTGGGGTTCGTTTGGCTTTTTATAGAATGTTTATTAACCTTATAGTGTAAGAAAACAAGAAGACACAGTAAAAGAAAAATTATTTAACTTAAAGTTAAATCTAAATGATAAGGTTAAAATAGAAACCCAAACTTGTCTAAATTCTACTGGATTAGATGATTTAGACCCATCTCCACCTTACATTAAAAATAAATCAATTTGAAGCTATTAAAAACAGAATATGACTTTATAATAAAATAATTTTTTTATTTTTTCCCAAGGTGCCCCTCTCCTCCCTTATAAAAGGGCACCTCCTCCCTCTCTTCCTCACACCACTTTGAGCCTTAAAGCTCGGCCAAACCCTACCAAATTCTCTTCTCCACTTCCCTAAAAACATCCTAGAGGTCCTGGTCTTATTCAAGGACCAATTTTAGTGCCCTAAGAGGAGGTCTCAAAGAGGCGCTTCAAAGAAGAGGTAATGTCCGTTACCGATTCTTTCAACTTTATTTCTTCTTCCACTTCCTCTTAATTAGTTTTTTCATTATGAAGTAATAACATAAGTATCACTCATATAATGATATGTTATTATAAGTATTAAACAACCCAATTTCACAATCTATCCATCCTACGGAAAATGAAATCACCCCGCGTGCGTACGTACGGAATACCGTCTCCACGCCGTGGTGTAATTTATTTTCCACCACCACCTTACTTGGATGGGTATAATGGTGTAAATAATAACTATATATGATTATTGTAAAGTGATTTTGATTCTTAAGTATTATAAATACACTCTAATATAATTCCATGACCATGGGAACGAAATCATCGCTCGTGCGTACGTACGGAATACCGTCTCCACGACGCGATGAGATTCATTCTCAATGATTAACCATTCATGAATGATTATAAAGTATATATAATAAGTAATCATGAAATATATGACATAATAATGATATTAGATTTATGTATATATATATGTATGTCATCTACTTAATTCCATTCAATTCAATAAGGAAACAAAAACAGCGTTCATGCGTACGTACGGCCTACCGTCTCCATGAACGATGTATTTCTTTCCATTTATCAATCTATTATATATATGTATATTCTGAATATATATTATATATAAATCATGTTTTAAATTCTGGATGTAAGTAATCATGATCTAAGTAATCATAAGAATAATTACAAGTTAAAACTCGAATGACAAATGAAACGATTTTACCCAAAACACTACTTAAACATGAATTTACAAAAGAATGGGTAATATAAAGTCATAAGTGAATTAACCATATCTGATATCATAACAATGAATATTGTAACACCCCGAGATTTTATTAAAAAATATTCTTTTTAATTTTACTGATGTCTTATGTTGTATGCTGCACCAAGATTATCTTGCGCTATACGCAACACCGTATTAGCTTACTATATACGCAACCCTAACTTGGATTTCATTACACGCAATCGCGACCTTCCTCGATAGCGTGTATAGTACGCAATACCGGGTTTCACAAAACAACGATATATTGTTATAATATTATTATGTACTAGCCGTTATGAATAGTATTAACTACATTTTTAATTTTATAACATTATTATTCATCTTACATATTTTCTAGAACATGGTATGAGAAAAAAATAATTTTTTCGGGTAAAATAAGTATTTTTAAAAAAATGCAGTTTTGCCGCCTTTTGATGGCACACCCACTTTAAATCTAGTTTTTATCATATTTATAAGTTAAATTTTACAAAATAAAATTCTTCCATGGATTCAGAATATAACAATTTAGTTTGGATAAAGTTTTGATATTTTTCTGATAACTTTTATATTTTAATGAATAGTAAAAACACGCTATATTTTAATTAAAAACAACTTTTTTAATCGCAATAATTTATATGGTTACAATATCATTTTAATTGGTTTTAAAGTGTAATTAGAATATATTTTTACCATTTAATCCAATTTTTTCATTGGAATTAATTTCACTTTGAAATTCTATATAAACATGTATCAATCTTTTGATTGTTTTTGTTTCATAAAAACACGCTAATTGTTTTGATAACGGGAATTAAATTTAAAATTAATTAATGCCACTTATATGTTATGAATTTGGAAAAATAGACATCAATTTTGAATTTGGAATATCAAATAATTCTTGGGCTAAATTTTTGGTATTTATCTGAAAAACATCAATTTTTGATGAATAGTGAAACCACATAGTGGTAGTTAAAAAACTGACTTTTTTTAATTTAAATTAAATTTTACCACTTTTGTGAATTTAATTTCAAAAATCCGAGAGACACGGTTAATATCAAGGACTAAAATGTGGTTCAATGAGATGAAAATATTTTTTGGTGAATAGTAACTTTTTATTTTATTTACCACGGTTAAAAGTAAATATGATAATTAAGGGTAAAAATGATATTATTATTACCCTAACACATGTCCTAATTCTATTAGATATGTTTAATTCGACCAAAAACAAACTTAGTAATAAAATATGACCATTTAGGCCCACTTGGATTAGATTAGGACATTTATTATTAATTTATTTAAAGAAGGGTTAAAATAGTTAAAATCAAAGTTTAATAACTAATTAATTTTTAATATAGGGATATACATAAGATAAATTCAACTATAAATATTCATTAGAAATATAAAACTATTTCCTACCTAATGGTATTTTATTTATAATTTTTAGACATTAAATAATTTATGTTATTTATGACACAATGGTGATGCAGCAATTACCTAAATAATGAAATATTAAAATAATTGATATTATAAATACCCAAAGAAATGTAATTTGAGTCTTTTAATAAATTACACTAATGTTATAGATTAATATGACATGTTAGTATTGATTTAATTTACTTTTTTAGAACTAATCATTCTGTTAGAAGTTTCAAAAAAATCAAGTACCAAATAGTGTTAAAATTGACATAAAATAGTTTTTAAAACAAATATTATATTATTAATTGTTATTTTATTCTTAAAAATCTGAGGTTCGGCCAAATGACATATATGAGGATATATATATTAATAATTAACCACTTGGGGTTATTTTGGCTTGTTATAGTAAGTTTATTAACCTTATAGTGTAAGCAAACAAGAAGACACAGTAAAAGTGAAATTATTTAACTTAAAGGTAAATCTATATGATAAGGTTAAAATAGAAACCTAAACTTGTATAAATTATATTGTATGAGAGTATTTTGACCCATAAACACCTTATCTTTGAAATAAATTAATTTAGAGCTATTAAAAACCGAATATGAATTTATAATAAAATAATATTTTTTGTTTTCCCCAAGATGCCCCTCTCCTCCCTTATAAAAGGGCACCTCCTATCTCTCTTCATCACACCACTTTGAGCATTCAAGCTCGGAAAAACCCTATCAAATTATCTTCTCCACTTTCCTAGAAACATCCTAGAGGTCATATCCTTCTTCAAATACCAATTTTAGTTCCCTAAGAGGAGGTCTCAAAGAGGCGCTTCAAATAAGAGGTAATGTCCGTTACCGATTCTTTCAACTTTATTTCTTCTTCCACTTATTATTATTTAGTTGTTTAATAATGAAGTAATAACATCAGTATAACTCATATACTGATATGTAATTATAATTATGAAACAACCATATTTCACCATCTATCCATCCTACTGAAAACGAAATCACCGCGCGTGCGTACGTACGGAATACCATCTCCACGCCGTGGTGTAATCTATTTTCCACCACCACCTTACTTGTATGGGTATAATGGTGAAGGTAATGAATATATATGATTATTGTAAAGTGATATTGATTATGTAATATTATACATACACTTTAATACAATTCCACAATCATGGAAATGATATCATCGCTCGTGCATACGTACGGAATACCGTCTCCACGACGCGATGAGATTCACTCTCCATGATAACCATTAAAGAATGATTATAAAGTATATATAATAAGTAATCATGAAATATATGACATAATAATACTACTGTATTTATGTATATATATATTTATGTCATCTACTTAATTCCATTCAATTCCATAAGGAAACGAAAACAACGTTCATGTGAACGACAAATGAATAATTACAAAAGAATGGGTAATATAATGTCATAAGTGAACCATATATGATATAATAACAATGAATATGATTTTGTAATAAGTCAATGACATTATTTAAATCATTATATAGGTGGTTTGTATACGTATGAAGCATTTTGGACCTAAGGTAAGGGACAATCTCGCAATCTCAATTTTTATCCGAGATTGTTTATACTTCTGAATTTACTAGGGAATATTTATCATCCACATCCATGTTTTCTCAATATGTAATATTATTTATATCCTCCTACAATTTTTTAAATCCAATTTTACCCTTCAGTGAGTTTTTAGTAAAAGATATGAAAGGAATCTTTTTTCGTTTTTTGTACGATGTACTTTTTGACTTTTTCGACATAAGTACGAGAAGAATGTTTTTTTAACTTATACGGCATGAATGGAATTTTAAAAAATTATTTAAAAGAAGTTTCATTTACAAGTTTTCAAGTGTATTTTTAATAAACTTCTTTTAGTTTAAAATTGTATGACATGTTAAGAAAGGAAAAATGTTTTTGATGTAGAAAGGATATTTTCCACAAGAATGGAGTTCAAGTGTTTTATCAAAATTATTTTCAATCTAAGATAATATAGGGTTCTATTTCTATCCCTATTATTACATTGATTTGATTATGTTGTGATGGAATTATTTTTATGAATTCCGTTATCTTATATGAATTGTTTTATGATGTCACGATGTTTAAGATTCCCATTTTTATCACATGGGTTATGCAATGATGTATGATTTTTTTTATTTGTGGCACAAATAATAATGGTATCATTATGAGATGGGTGGGACCTATATCTCCCTCCAATGCATTGGGTAAAGATTTATATCTAATGAGATAGACATGGTTGGAACGGCAAGTTAAACCAGTTCAGTAATACAGGACTGGAACGAGGAGTGAACTCGATTCAGAAAAGGACTTTGTACACTAAGATGGTCTTGGTAGCAATGCCTTGGCTACTATGGAAATCATATCATGTGATTAATGGTTTCCACAATTACATGTTTTATTCCCATGATATTTTATCATGATTTATGTTCCATTATGATCTATGCATTATGTACTTCCATGTTTTATGTCGTTGCTCAAGATTTTGATGTTTAAACATTATGTTCATGTTTTTAAGTTCAAATGTATATGGTATGTTTTATTTTATACATGCTTACCCTTACAGAGCATTTGATCTCACCCTTTTTATGTTTTATTTTCCCCCAGGATTAAATGAAAGGTTTTAGGTAAGGAAACAAAAAGTGGAAGATCTTTAGGGGAGATGTTGAAGATCTTTCACCACGATTAGAAGATTATGTTCCAAGTTTCCAAAGACACTAAACTATTATGGTCCATCTGTGTCTGTTTTTGTTATGTATTAAGTATTCCACAAAAGTAATGTAATATCTATATACGTCATGCTTTGGGTCTCTACAATTGGTATAAGAGGAAAGGTTTAGTTAACCTTTGGAAACTAGGATGTGAAAATGTTAGTGAGATCCCAAGATATATTTCTATGTTATGTCTAGGGATGTCCCTAAGGATAAGTATACATATGGGATATAGTCCTAGAACAACGGTAAAGATCATAGAATTTAACCTAAGATGTTAGATATTGAGGCTACTACCCCTTTACTATGTTGTTTTCCCTAGAATGATTTTTCCCTCTCACACTATTTTATTTGGGTTTTAGAAAATGGATGGAAACAGGAAGATTCACGATAATGGAGGTTATGATGGACAATGGAATGATATTTTTCATGATCAACCAAATGAAATGGGATTTTGAAGTCCAAACATTGTTATTATGCCTAATCAGCAATCTCATAATATGATCAATAATCTGAACTTTGGTAAGTATCCGGACTCAGCTAATAAGAGAAAGATGGAGTTTCATGATGATCATAGAGGAAAGAAAGTTCAATTCCCCTCATGTAAATCATGTAAGAAGAGGCATCAAGGAGAATGTTTCAAAGGAACTGGAAGATGCTTTGGGTGTGGAAAAGAAGGACACAATTCCAGTAACTGTAAAGGAAAAGGATCAGTTAACACCATGGAGAAAGATAATGGTATTGGTACGACATCCAAAATGATTAGATGTTTTAAATGTGGAATGCACGAGCATTATGCAAACCAATTCCCTAAGGGAAAATCTCATGATTAGAATCAGCATGGTCATATGGGTAGTATTTATGTGGATGATGATGAGGAGACTACAAATGATATATGAGATGAAAGAAGTGTTGAAGCTCATTCAGTTGTTTAAGAATGTAGTGGAATGATTGTATGTTTATTAAGAGTTATGTTGTATAGTTAATGGTACTATGGAATAAAGAATCATCTAAGGATTGTTACACTATTGTTTTTCCTAAAGTATTTGAAAGTATATGGTGAATGGTACCGGTAACCATGAGAGGTTATTCAGATATTTTTGGAAACTAGATGATATATGCATAATGAAGGGATAAGAATATAATGAGATGTTTGATTGTATTCATGAGCTCATGAATGATACAAGGACTAAGTGATATTATGGTTTGAGTATATAGAATTTTTGGGATTTTGGTATGTGGAAAGTGTTAAAATTTATCAACATTCATGTTTTCACTAAGGTTCAATGGGTATGCATTCTTCATGAGAATAAATGATTAAGGTATTCACATGTTTGTAATTTGACCGAAAAGATATATCTTATGATATATGCGGGATAAATGATGCCATTCACGTGATTGTTATCTGACATTTCAAGTAATAATTTTCTTTATACTATGAGCATGGACCGAAGTATTTTAGATAAGCCTAAAGATTGGAATGGATTATGGTGGACATAAGTTAGTATTGTTTAAGGATATAACATTATTTGATATTATTGATGGGATTTTATAGTAATGTAGTTTTAGAAAAAGGACAACCTACAGGATGGGCGACAGACCATCGCGTCGGACAAGGATGTGGGAATCGAACCCATAACCGAAGTGCGACTGGCCTTTATCGCCCACCACTAGTCTACAGGAAGTCCCTGTAACGACCCGAAATTTTGAATAAATCTTATTTCCTAATTTTACGTGTTATTTTATTTTATTTTTATACTCAACAAAAATGTTTCATTTGATAACATGAGTATAATTAAAATGAGACTGTTGGGTTTTGACTATTATTTGACCATTGGTCAATATGACCGCTGGAAACTAAATGTTTTGATTACTATCTCTAAATACAAGCAATCATGGTTAATTAATATAGAAAGAAGATTCGATGGCCTCACCCAGTAGTCTTGGACCGATCGAAGCCCATCTAACAGAACTTGGGAAGGAGGTAGCACCACTAGGCTTTGCTCTGGACCAAACCCAAGCTGAACTTCATCGTGTGAAGCTAGAACGGGATCGCCTTCGCGAGAAGTTCAAACTGATAGAAATTACTACTCGTGCGATGTTGGCTGAGCCTCCCTCAGATTCTCTCACCTTAGCACTCCTTACACTTAGGTCCTATGCTGGTGTGATATGGGGCTATGTAAGGAGACCGTAATTGCCTTGTGTAATCCTTTGTTTTAAATAAAAATTGGGATTTCTTCTTATGATGAAGTTTATGAATTTTCAAATGTCTGGATAAATATAGTATGCATATTTTTTATGAATTTTAGAGAAAGGATATTTCAAAAATGTTTATGTAAACCTTAAATAAATAAAAATGTGTAATGATTTTAAAAAATTGTCTTCTACAATTATGTTCACTACGAAATTTCGAGTCTAATAAGATCAACTTGATTTTTGATGAATAGTAAATTATGAATAGTGATTTTACGCTTAGGATTAGTAATGTGACCAAATGGATTAGTAATCTCACTTAAAGAAAGTATTAATATAATCTAGGCACCTTGATTAAGTAATGTGATTCAATAAAATGGTTATATAACGGTTTCATAAATTATTATTCAAGTATTAGTTTTTTGGGTGAATAGTGTTTTTTAATTAAAAATTTAATTAAAAATATTTAGAATATTATTTTTATAAAATGGATTTCATTTTTGAACTCAGAGCACCGATATTATGCTATGGTAATTTTTGGGGTTTTTTCTGAAAAAATGAATTTTCGGTGAATAGTGTTTTATTTAAAAATTAAATTAAAAATATTTAGAAAATTATTTTTATAAAATGGAGTTCATATTTGTAATCAGAGCGTTGATATTTGGTTAAGGTGAAATTTTGGGATTATTCTGAGAAAGTTGAATTTTCGATGAATAGTGAAAATACAGTTTTTAAGTTACGGGTGACTAATGACATCATTAAATGATGTATTAAGTATGTAATCAATTTGGTCGACTTATGAATAGTAAGATAAGGTATGATGTGTCCCAATTGGCTAATACCATGGGCAAATACCATGGGAAGCCCATGGTTTTGCCAAAACCACTAATGAGGTGTCCCTTGGCCATTAATGTCTTGTCCCCTCACTTTCCCTATAAATACCAAGCCATCCTCTCATCCATTCAACTCCCCACTCTCACACAAAGAAGTTCTGGTCTCATTACCTCCCAAGGAGTCCTCCCATGGTTCCCCCAAGCCCTCAAGGTCCCAACCTTTGAGTTTTAAGAGTTATGTTTTAAGGTAAGGGATCCGACCTCTCTCTTTCATTTCAAGTAATCTCTTTTATGTCATTCCTTTTATGCTACATGTTCTTATGTTGGAGGATGTTCTTTTATACTCCTATTAATGCCCTTTTTATGTTCATATAATGAGAGATCCCCTCTTACTCTCATTATTTCTTTTTATGAAGTTTTAAGTGGCGCCGTTAGGCTGCCGAAATTTTTGTAACAGATCCTTTCTCCCTTCTGATTTTTCAAGATCTATTTTCATGTAAAGTATTTCAAGTTCCTTTTTATTATGTTGGGGTATGATCTCTAAATTTATCATACTGATATTTTATGATCATATGATGAGAGACCCCATTTGATCTCTTCAATTCAGTATTTTGATGTTTTAAGTGGCGCCGTTAGGCTGCCGAATTTTTAAGTGGTTCTTCACCCTTCTCGTTTTGAAGTTCTACTTTCATGTCAATTCTTCCAAGTTCATTTTTGTTATGTTGGGGTATGATATCTATATCTATCATACTTGACTCTTATGTTCATATTATGAGAGACCCCATTTGATCTCTTCAATTCAGTATTTTGAAGTTTTAAGTGGTGCCGTTAGGCTGCCAAATTTTTTTAGGGGATTCTTTCACCCTTCTCATTCTTTTCAAAGTTATACTTTCATGTCAAGTCTTTCAAGTTCCTTTCTAATTATGTTAGTGAATTATCTCTATATCTATCATAATTAACTCTTATGTTCACATGATTAGAAACCCTATTTGATCTTTTCAAATCATTTTTGTTGAAGTTTATGTAACGTCGTTAGGCTGCCGATGTTTCATAAGAGAAATCTAATTTTTGTCTTCCTCCCATGTTTTTCATTTCAAATGGTATGTCCTTGGAATTTCATTACCATGATCATGTATCCTTCTTATTCTGTCCATATACTATTTTATGGGTCATTTATGAATGTTTGACCCATTTTCCCTCTCTTTTTAATGTCTTCTAAAACCTCGTAACATAGCCGTTATGCTGCAGAATTTCCGTCTCAAAATGTCTCTCTCTTTTTCTAAAGTTCTTTTATATTATTAAGTGAATACTCAAAGCTCTTTCTTCTAAAGGTATATTCACATATATAAAAATGTTCTAATTTAAATTCTGGGATTTACATACATGATACCCGCTTTCCCTTTTCGTGGGTTTAAAGTAACGTAAAGATCATGTCTTTAAAGCAGTTTTTAAAATGTTATGATTATAAAATGAAACCCATTTATTTTATCCTATATGGGTTATTTATGAAATTTTTGATGATGATATATGTGGCTCACATGATAATAAAGTCAAATTTAAGGGTGCGCCCAGATAGCGCTCCAATGCATTGGGTAAAGACTTAATCTCTAGAGATGACCATTTTAACGACGCCTTGTAGAATAACCTTGGTAATTTTTAACGACACCTTGGGGATGGACCTTGGTGAAACGAAACGATTGTCAATATTAAATGTTTCAGCCACATCTTCAAGTTATGAAAAATGTTATTTTTGTGATGATGTATCTCATGACTTCTTTCTCATGCCTTAAAGTTCTTTTCATGTCCTTATTGAAGTATCTCAAGTTCACATGTAAAATGTTCATCTTGTTTCCCTTACTGGGCCTTTTGCTCACCCTTTCTTTTGATGTATGTCCCCAGGTTATGAGATACAGTAATGAACCTAGGATGAACTTAAGGAGAAGCATTTCAAGTGTTTAAGAATAATGTTTTATGTTGTTTTCATGTATTATGTTCCTGGATTCCAAGACACTAAACCTTAAAGATCCTCAGTTTTGTGTAATGTAATGAAAGTTTATGTTATAAAAAGGCGGGATGCTATAGTTGGTATCAAATGATGGTTTAGTTATTTGTGGAAATTAGGATATGAAAACTCTAGGAAGAACCCTATAGAAAAGTTAAAAAAAATAGGAAATCTTTCTGGTATTTTGGTGGGTATTGAGTAATGGGTTTCCAAGAAAATACATCCATGTCTGGATACGAGCAGGTAAGGGTGGCTCTGGCACAGATGTACATAGGGGTAAAACCCGAAAACACCTCTTTGAGTTAGACTCGAACGGGAACTGGTACACGACAACGGGCCTTGCTGCACTCTTGGTTACGACACTCCCGGGGGATATGCTTTGGTAAATTCATAAGCTTAGTATGAACCATTGTTAAAGGAACAAAGATAAAATAAAATAAAGATTCACATAAGAATATATGATCATGGATAACCTAGATGTGAACCTAGGGGATCGCAAGTAAGGGTATACTTTTCTTCTACAAGTTATCCTTATATGCTTTCAGTTCCTTTTCATGATTATTGGCTAAGTACTTAAGCCCCTAATTATGCTTTCTGTTCTTAGTTAATGGTGGGAAATGGAAGAACATGTCCAAAAAACCAATGTGATAGGAAATGCAACGATTGTCGTATTAATATGACAGGGATGATTAGGGGATTAAAATATGATTATTATTTTGGAATATGTTAACTATTTTGGGGACCCTATATGATCGAGGTAAATAGATTTCTACGGTTTTTTCATTGAAGAGTAAGGTTGACTTATATTTTGAAGAATCGATGAATTTAAGGTGGAATTATAGTAATTTAGGTTACTTATGGAAATTATTAACCTATCTTGGGGTAACTATGTTTAGGTTAGTTACTTTTTTTATAAGATGTTAGTAGTGGTTGATGTTCTTTGGAGATGAATAATAAAGTTTACCTTGGAAGACTATGTTATCAAATCCTTCTTGTATTTGGGTTTCAATCATAGTTTGGTTTATTTTGAGGATTTTTAAGGACAGTTATTTATGGAATGGACTATGATGAACTTTGGGTAGTACCATGGAACTATGAAGATTTAAAAGTAGTTTCCATTCCTATGGGATTATTTCTTTTTGAAGAGTTGTTTTACCTTACCCTTTCTGTTTTTGGGATAATGTTTAAAGATAGAAGAAATAGATAGTTAATCTTTTGTGTATTATGAAGATGATTCTTGTGTTTTTATGAGACCAAGTAGTTTTGAATGCTCATAGTTTGGAGAAAAGATTATTTTTGGGTAGAAACTTATTAAAGGATGAAACTCTACATAAAGATAGGTATATTTTCTTATGTTTTTGTTTTATGTTGTAAATGAATTCCTAAAAATTATGAAAAGGAACGTAAAACAAAAACGTTGCTGGTTTACGTTTCCTACTTGGTAATCAAAGACCGTTTACACACATCATAAGTTTGGGATTTTCTTATGGTTAATGTTCTCCTAATCATGTTCTCTATCACTCTCCCCTAGAAATTGACCCTTTGTTTTTCATCCATGTCCATGTTTTCCTCCATGGAATCCTAGTATGGGTTAACTCGGGTGACCTTTGTACTTCCCTTTATTTCTTTTAAAGTAATAGTTTTACTGACTCCTTTTCCAATGTGGGACTTTCAATGAAATTTCAAAACCCAATTTTAAAAATTGCGAGGACGCAATTTCTTAAGGGGGGAAGATTGTAACGACCCGAAATTTTGAATAAATCATATTTCCTAATTTTACGTGTTATTTTATTTTATTTTTATACTCAACAAAAATGTTTCATTTGATAACATGAGTATAATTAAAATGAGACTGTTGGGTTTTGACTATTATTTGACCATTGGTCAATATGACCACTGGAAACTAAATGTTTTGATTACTGTCTTTAAATACAAGAAATCTTGGTTAATTAATATAGAAAGAAGATTCGATGGCCTCACCCAGTAGTCTTGGACCGATCGAAGCCCATCTAACAGAACTTGGGAAGGAGGTAGCACCACTAGGCTTTGCTCTGGACCAAACCCAAGCTGAACTTCATCGTGTGAAGCTAGAACGGGATCGCCTTCGCGAGAAGTTCAAACTGATAGAAATTACTACTCGTGCGATGTTGGCCGAGCCTCCCTCAGATTCTCTCACCATAGCACACCTTACACTTAGGTCCTATGCTGGTGTGATAAGGGCCTATGTAAGGAGACCATAATTGCCTTGTGTAATCCTTTGTTTTAAATAAAAATTGGGATTTCTTCTTATGATGAAGTTTATGAATTTTCAAATGTCCGGATAAATATAGTATGCATATTTTTGATGAATTTTAGAGAAAGGATATTTTAAAAATGTTTATGTAAACCTTAAATAAATAAAAATGTGTAATGAGTTTCAAAAAATGGTCTTCTACAATTATGTTCACTACGAAATTTCGAGTCTAATAAGATCAACTTGATTTTTGATGAATAGTAAATTATGAATAGTGATTTTACGCTTAGGATTAGTAATGTGACCAAATGGATTAGTAATCTCACTTAAAAAAAGTATTAATATAATCTAGGCACCTTGATTAAGTAATGTGATTCAATAAAATGGTTAAATAACGGTTTCATAAATTATTATTCAAGTATTAGTTTTTTCGGGTGAATAGTGTTTTTTAATTAAAAATTTAATTAAAAATATTTAGAAAATTATTTTTATAAAATGGATTTCATTTTTGAACTCAGAGCACCGATATTATGCTATGGTAATTTTTGGGGTTTTTTCTGAAAAAATGAATTTTCGGTGAATAGTGTTTTTATTTAAAAATTAAATTAAAAATATTTAGAAAATTATTTTTATAAAATGGAGTTCATATTTGTAATCAGAGCGTTGATATTTGGTTAAGGTGAGATTTTGGGATTATTCTGAGAAAGTTGAATTTTCGATGAATAGTGAAAATACAGTTTTTAAGTTACAGGTGTCTAATGACATCATTAAATGATGTATTAAGTATGTAATCAATTTGTTCGACTTATTAATAGTAAGATAAGGTATGAGGTGTCCCAAGTGTCCAATACCATGGGCAAATACCATGGGCAAGCCCATGGTTTTGCCAAAACCACTAATGAGGTGTCCCTTGGCCATTAATGCCTTGTCCCATCACTTTCCCTATAAATACCAAGCCATCCTCTCATCCATTCAACTCCCCACTCTCCCACAACGAAGTTCTGGTCTCATTACCTCCCAAGGAGTCCTCCCATGGTGCCCCCAAGCCCTCAAGGTCCCAACCTTTGAGTTTTAAGAGTTATGTTTTAAGGTAAAGGATCCGACCTCTCTCTTTCATTTCAAGTAATCTCTTTTATGTCATTCCTTTTATGCTACATGTTCTTATGTTGGTGGATGTTCTTTTATACTCCTCTTACTGCCCTTTTTATGTTCATATAATGAGAGATCCCCTCTTACTCTCATTATTTCATTTTATGAAGTTTTAAGTGGCGCCATTAGGCTGCCGAAATGTTTGTAACGGATCCTTTCTCCCTTCTCATTTTTCAAGATCTATTTTCATGTAAAGTATTTCAAGTTCCTTTTTATTATGTTGGGGTATGATCTCTAAATTTATCATACTGATCTTTTATGATCATATGATGAGAGACCCCATTTGATCTCTTCAATTCAGTATTTTGAAGTTTTAAGTGGCGCCGTTAGGCTGCCGAATTTTTAAGTGGTTCTTCACCCTTCTCGTTTTGAAGTTCTACTTTCATGTCAATTCTTCCAAGTTCCTTTTTGTTATGTTGGGGTATGATCCCTATATCTATCATACTGGACTCTTATTTTCATATGATTAGAGACCCCATTTTATCTCTTCAATTCAGTATTTTGAAGTTTTAAGTGGCGCCGTTAGGCTGCCAAATTTTTTTAGGGGATTCTTTCACCCTTCTCATTCTTTTCAAAGTTCTACTTTCATGTCAAGTCTTTCAATTTCCTTTTTAATTATGTTGGGGAATTATCTCTATATCTATCATACTGAACTCTTATGTTCACATGATTAGAGACCCTATTTGATCTTTTCAAATCATTTTTGTTGAAGTTTAAGTAACGCCGTTAGGCTGCCGAACTTTCATAAGATAAATCTAATTTTTGACTTCCTCCCATGTTTTTCATTTCAAATGGTATGTCCTTGAAATTTCATTACCATGATCATGTATCCTTCTTATTATGTCCATCTACTGTTTTATGGGTCATTTATGAATATTTGACCCATTTTCCCTCTCTTTTTAATGTCTTCTAAAACCTCGTAACATAGCCGTTATGCTGCAGAATTTCCGTCTCAAAATGTCTCTCTCTTTTTCTAAAGTTCTTTTATATTATTAAGTGAATACTCAAAGCTCTTTCTTCTAAAGGGGTATTCACATATATAAAACTGTTCTAATTTAAATTCTGGGATTTACATACATGATACCCGCTTTCCCTTTCTGTGGGTTTAAAGTAACGTAAAGATCATGTCTTTAAAGCAGTTTTTAAAATGTTATGATTATGAAATGAAACCCATTTATTTTATGCTATATGGGTTATTTATTAAATGTTTGATGATGATATATGTGGCTCACATGATAATAAAGTCAAATTTAAGGGTGCGCCCTGATAGCACTCCAATTCATTGGGTAAAGACTTAATCTCTAGAGATGACCATTTTAACAACGCCTTGGTGGATAACCTTGGTAATTTTTAACGACACCTTGGGGATGGACCTTGGTGAAATTAAATGATTGTCAATATTAAATGTTGCAGCCACATATTCAAGTTATGAAAAATGTTATTTTTATTATGATGTATCTCATGACTTCTTTCTCATGCCTTAAAGTTCTTTTCATGTCCTTATTGAAGTATCTCAAGTTCACATGTAAAATGTTCATCTTGTTTCCCTTACTGGGCCTTTTGCTCACCCTTTCTTTTGATGTATGTCCCCAGGTTATGAGATGCAGTAATGAACCTAGGATGAACTTAAGGAGAATCATTTCAAGTGTTTAAGAATAATGTTTTATGTTGTTTTCATGTATTATGTTCCTGGTTTCCAAGACACTAAACCTTAAAGATCGTCAGTTTTGTGTAATGTAATGAAAGTTTATGTTATAAAAAGGCGGGATTCTATAGTCCCTGGTTAGTATAAACTAGTTTTATTTTATTAGGAGTTATGATATATGAAGTATAAGTTCATTTTTGGAATCATATATGATTAACCACACCATAGATGGACTTATGTATATTTGATAAATTTTGCTAACCTTTTGTTTGAAATAGATGGAATGACCCATCATTCTATCACATGATCTTCTAACACTTCACGAATAATAAATTCAACTTCATTTATTTAAGATATGAAGTGGAAATTGTTCAAAGCATGAACAACAATGAGATTGTACCAAAATCAAGAAAGTATTTCTTCTAATTCAAAATTTTAAACTTTAGGGATATGATATTGAAAACCAAAAATGTTGTCCTAGTGCTCTTATATCCGATGAATCAGGTGGTACCTTAGATCATCAAAAATCTATGGATTTATGATTATTGGCTTTTTCATAGGCATGTTCTCTACCACTTTCCATCAGAACATGATGGTTAGATTTTTCTTCCATATCCATATTTTCACCTATGTTCTCCTATCTGGAAACCCAATGATGAGTTATGTTGGGTAATCGTTACATTTCATACTTTAGTTTTTAAAATTATGTTTTAGTATTCCTTTTTACGATGTGGGTTTCTATGAATAGTAAACGATTTATAACCCCGACGAATTTCGAGGGTGAAATTCATTTTAAGGGGGGAAGAATGTAACACCCCGAGATTTTATGAAAAATATTATTTTTAATTTCACTAATGCCTTCTATTGTATGCTAAAAAAATATTATCTTGTGCTATATGAAACACCGTATTAGCTTGGAGTATATGCAACCCTAACTTGGCTTTCATTACACGCAATCGCGACCTTCCTCGATAGCGTGTGTAGTACGCAATACCAGGTTTCACAAAACAACGATATATTGTTATAATATTATTATGGACTAGCAGTTATGAATAGTATTTACTAAATTTTGAATTTTATAGCACTATTATTCATCTTATATATTTTCTATAACATGGTATGAGAACAAAATAAATTTTTCGGGTAAAATAAGTATTTTTCAAAAAATGCAGTTTTGCCGCCTTTTGATGGCGCACCCACTTTAAATCTAGTTTTTGACATGTTTATAAGTTAAATTTGACAAAATAAAATTTTTCCTTCGATTCAGGATATAAAAATTTAATTGGGATAAAGTTTTGATATTTTTTGATAACTTTTATATTTCAATGAATAGTAAAAACACGCTATATTTTAATTAAAAACAACTTTTTTCATCGCAATAATTTATATGGTTAGAATATATTTTTAATTGGTTTTAATGTGTAATTAGAATAATTTTTTACCATTTAATCCAATGTTTTTCATTGGAATTAATATCACATTGAAATTCGATATAAACAAGTATCAATCTTTTGATTGTTTTTGTTTCTTAAAAACACGCTATTTGTTTTGATAACGGGAATTAAATTTAAAATTAATTAATTCCACTTATATTTTATGAATTTGGAAAAATACACAACAGTTTTCAAATTGGAATATCAAATAATGCTTAGGCTGAATTTTTGGTTTTTTTCTGAAAAACTTCAATTTTCGATGAATAGTGAAACCACTTAGTGGTAGTTAAAAAACTGATTTTTTTTAATTTAAATTAAAATTTACCACTTATGTAAATTGAATTTCAAAAATCTGAGAGACACAGTTAATATCAAGGACTAAAATGTGGTTTAATGAGATGAAAATAATTTTTGGTGAATAGTAACTTTTTACTTTTATTTACCACGGTTAAAAGTAAATAGGATAATTAAGGGTAAAAATGATATAATTATTACCCTAATGTAACGCCCCGACCCTAGTTACCCAGAGTCGGTGCATTATTACATAACATTGGCATGATCACAAGAAAGATCAAATCTCGAAAGACCGATTAGTTTAGTAGCCTTGGAAACACTAGATATATTAATAAGTTTTACATTACATCATAAAATGAAAAACTACTACTACAACATAATGTCTCCATAATCCACACTCATATCCCCACATAATATCCCTGCAGGTCATTCATAATTTACTTCTTCACTTCCTGGGAAAAATAAAACATAGAAAATGGGTGAGCTCAAATGCCCAGTAAGGATAACAATATAGCGAAAACTTTCATAAATAAGAATAAACATTTAAGGCAATGTATAACTAAAACAAAAGCCTTTCAAACATGAACTTTTAACATGGTACGGCATAAATAAAATAAAATAATTCCATTTACTTATTCACATGGATATTCTACTAATCGAATAATCACATGCAAAAATCAATAACCACTTTCATAATGTTGGAATGCATAATGCCAGACTATCATAACCACATAGTCAAGGCCTCGTGCCAAGACTACAAATAATATTTTGTCATGGACTTGTGCCAAGACACTAGTTTGTCTCATGAGACCTACCGATGCATCGAGGAGCTATAGCGGGCTCCACCCGTCACATATTAAGTCCAATGCATTCCCATATGAAAAGATTTAAACATAACATAAACATTCGTATTAAAACTAGCATACGAAATGTCAATAATTTCACCATAAACTATGAATGGTATAAAAATAGAACATCCACAGTCAAACATATCACAAAACCTTCAATACAATATAGAAGTTTTGTATCATAATAAATCAACTTCAAATAAGCGTAAAATCCATCAAAGGATGTTGACATAGATGAAATGAAAACACTTTTTGGAGAAATATCTCTTTATAATTTTGAAAGCATTTAAGAGCCATATAAAATAAAACATTTTCTTGAAAATATTCTTATAAGCTTGTAAGGAAATCTTTGAAGATTTTATAACGGCGGAAAATAACCGCACCCGCCGTATAAGTTAAAAAAACATTCTTACCTTAATTCTGTCAAAAAGGTTAAAAGGACCTTGTTTTGAAAACGACGGAAAGATTCCTCTTATAAAAAGTCAAAAAAGGGTATAAATTACTTTAACCCATATTCTTGTAAATAATAATTTTTTTTGAAATACATTTTGAAGAAACATGGATGTGGATGATAAAGAGATCCCAGTAGATTATTACGTATAAACAACCTCGGATAATGAAGAGATTGTGAAATAACCCTTACCTTGTACCTTTCCTTGGTTGGGGTAGGTTAACCTCCTGTATAATGGTGAAATAATTGTTATTAAATTATAAAATAATCATATACATTAATATGATATCATATATGATATTTTAATATTGATTTGATAATAATATCTTAGTATTATCGTTGTTTCGGGTGTTAACTTACTTGTTTTATTTTATATGTTTTGTTACGTAAGACATGTTTGTAAAGGATAGGTTTTATATTATTCGTATCCAGAATGATATCAAGTCCTTAAACATCATTTTTTAAATCATAAAATGATAATTATACTTGAATAGATACGATGGAGAATGAATCTCATCGCGTTCGTGGAGACGGTTGTCCGTACGTACGCACGAGCGACAATATCATTCTTTTGATATTAAAATAATATATAAATGGATGGTATATTATATATACAGAATCATTAACATGTTATATTGATTATTTACATGAGTTACACATCATTATTATACCCATCCAAATAATATTATATTGAATAACAATTACACCACGACGTGGAGACGGTAAGCCGTACGTGCGCACGTATGGTGACATGTTATTCAAAGGGTGGATAGAATACTGAATATGGTTGTACCATATTTATAATAAAATCATAGTATATATATGATACTGGATTTATTATTTTAGAATGGTAACAACAAAGGAAGAAGAAGTGGAAGAAGAAATGAACTTAGAAAAGGGTGGTGAAATCATTACCTCTTCTTCGGGTTCTTCCTTTTGATTTGATCAAAAGGGCTCCTTCGGTTGGCTTTCTGATCAAACTAAGGCCCCTAGGTTGTAGTGAGGGAAGTTGGGAGAGTATTTGGGCAGAGTTTGGCCGAACCAAGAGGCTTTTAAGGTGTGAAGAAATGAGAAGGAGGAGTGCCCTTTTATAAGAGGGGTGAGGGGCACCTTTGGAAAAGCTAGAAATATTAATTTATAATAAATTCATATTCGGTTTCTGATGGATCCAAAGTTTATTATTAAAAGGTTAATGTGGGGATGGGTCGAAAACAACTCAACCAATAGAATTTAGACAGGTTTGGGTACTTATATTAACCTTATCTTTAAGTTTTAACTCTAAGTTAATTAGTTTCACTTTTACAATGTCTCTTTGTATTTTTATATAATATGGTTAATAAACTTACTACATACATCCAAGCGACCCCCAAGTGGTCCATTAATGATGAACCTATCATTATATAAGTCTCTTGCCCGAACCTTAGATTTTTAGGAATTTAATATCAATTAATAATATAATATTTGTTTTAAGAACTCTTTTATGTCAATTTTGACACTATTCAATAGTTGATTTTTGTGAAACTCATAACAGATTGATTACTTCGAAAAAAGTCAATTAAATCAATACTAATATATCTTATTATCCTAGAAAATTAGTTTAATTCATTAAAAGTTTCATATTATATTTATTTAGGTATTTATAATATCAATTATTTTAATTTTTCACTATTATAGTAATTGCTGCATCATCATTGTGTCATAAATAAAATAAATTATTTAATGTCTAAAAATTATAAATAAAATATAATTATGTAGGAAATATTTTTATATTTCTAATGAATATTTATAATCTAAAATCCAACATATATAACCCTATGTAACAATTTTTTTTCTAAAAGATATATGCTTGTGTCATTTTTGTATTCATTTTAACTTAATTAAAATAAAGTGTAATTATCACTTACAAGTGGATCCATGGGGTCCCAAAATCGACCCAAAGATGCCTATGGTCGAACATGTATCAACAAATAAGTCTAGGACACGTTTTAGGGTAATTTAGTTTTATTATAATATTATTTTTTAACCCTTATTTACCGGATTTACCCTTAACCATGGTAAATAAAATATTTACCGCAGTAATTTTTCAAAATGTCTAAAAATAAAAGTTACCTATTTACAAAATTTGAACATCCTGATTCCAAATATTGAATCCATTTTTCTAAATTCAAAACACAAAAGTGGCAGAAATTAATTTAAAATTAATTTCCGCTGTCAAAACAAAAAGCGTGTTTTTAAGAGATAATAACTATCAAAAGATTGACACTTGTTTATGTTCGGTTTAATTGTAAAATTATGTCCAATGACCAAAATTATATTAAATGGTAGAAATATATTCTAAATATACTTTAAAACCACTCAAATTCACAATTTATCACTATTAATTATTTTGATTAAAAAAGTTGTTTTTAATTAAAATTTAGTAATTTTCACTATTCATCAAAATATGAAAGTTATCCGAAATGTACCAAAATTTCACCTTAGGCTAAATTAGATATTCCGAATCCAAAAATGAAGTCCATTTTGAAATATAAAATATATATAATTTCAAAAATTAGGTATTACTATTCATAACAGCTAGTTTGATTGGTTGTGGTGTGTGTTAAAACTCAAGGTTGCGTACAACACACGCTACTGTATTATTCAAAGAAAGCGTACCGTGGAAGCTTGGGATGTTTCATTTTAAATTTTTGATGTCCCCATTTAGTCAAAAAGTTTAAAATATTGTATTTAAAAAGGGTTCACTATTAAAAGTTGATAAAAGTGCAATACTGAAAATGAATTTGTTCTTGCATTATGTCTAAGATACTCATAATATGGAAAAATTATAAGGATCATATAAAGTTTAAAATTTAGTTAATACTATTAATAACCTATTTTGAATGGCTTTTTGGTAAGTCATGGTGCAATTGAACTCGGTGTTGCGTGTAGTGCATGTTATTGAATTATTTTGAAGAAATAACACATTATGAATTCTTGGGGTGTTACATTCTCCCCTCCTTCAATAAATTGCGTCCTCGCAATTTGAAATTGTTCTTCGAAAATAAAAGGTTGAAAGTAGAAAATATTTTTGTGGGAAAACCCACATCGGAAATTTGGTTACTAAAATTTAGTCTTAATATGAGGAAAAGAGAAATCAAAGGGTCACCACCAAATTATGATCTCGATTAGGAGAACATTGGTGGCAATTAGAGACATATAATTGGAGAAAAAACGTAAATATTTATAGGTAGTGATTGAGGTCATCAATCACAAACAAGTGTAAAATTGAGGTCATTAAATTCATCAATCTATGATGATTTTAAATACCATCGGTTCAACAAAACATAGGGTATTAGGATAACACATTTTTGACGTTTCAAAATATCTTAGTTGAAATCCCACATCGAAAAATGAATTAATGAGGCCTCTATTTAAAATAAAGCGTCGAAAGTATAAAGATTACCGAAAATAACACATACTAGGGTTCCATGTAGGAAAATATGGATATGGAAGAAAAATATAACCATCAATTATCTGATGGAGAGTGGTAGAGAACATGGCTATGAAAAAGCCAACAATCCCAAAGCCATAAATTAGTGATGATTTAAGGTACCATCTAGGAAAACATTTTTGTTCTAAGTTGCTTTTATTAATGTTGAGGAATTTATTTATGAGATTGGCTAAGATCATAAATAGATATACTTACTTTATAATTAAAGTTTTATCCATTAATAAATTTCTACCACAAACTCATCTTTCACTCTAAAAGATAATAGAATGTAAAAAATTCTATTTACACTATTTGTATAGGGTTCCAAAATAAACAAATTTATAATTCATCTATAAGATCTTTTAATAAAAACTAAATTATTTAATCCAGGATATCTCATGGGCCAGTGGTAGGTGATACACCCTTGTCACCCTTCGGTTGCGGGTTCAAGTCTCGCAGCCTTGCCGGACGCGACGGGTTGCCGCCCGACCTCCAGGTTGTCCTTTTATGGCAATCCAAAATAATCCAAACTAGAACTATCCAAAATACTTCTGTCCAAACTCACAGTCCAAAATTTATAAGGAAGGTAAACCTAATATAGATCCTTTTTACCCCGTAATAGCATATGAATACCTTCATCATGTATGACCATATTCCTTATTGATTACATTCATGCTCCCTTATTCCATATAGAATGCTGGATATACTTCATTAATCCAAAAATGTTTTAAACCCCAAAAATGATGGAATATACAAATCATTAATCAGTTCCAAGGTAGTCAAGAATATCCAATATAATTTTTCCAAAATAATCATGTATTATTCGAAAATCACTACCTCGGTATCAGAACTATATTATGGTTTATCATTCTCTCAACCATATATTTTCCAAAAATTTATCCTGCTATTGAGTCACTTTTCTTTGTTCCACACAATCTCAAGTCCTTAATGAAATAGTACTGTAGTACAATCCCTATATACTCCATAATTATTATAACAAGTACATTGTTGATACTACACTCAATTGACATAATCAACATAAGAACTCTAATCATTCCTCTTCATCTGTGGTAGTATAATAACTTGATTATTATCCAATAACATCATTTGTGGCATAGTCTGATGACTGGGACATATGTTCGCGTAGTGTCCAAACTCCTTGCAAATGAAGCATTCTACATTTGAAACCATTTTCTTACCCTTGTAGTCACGTACTTTTTGCCCTTTTCCTCCACACTTATAACAAACTCCCATTCCTTTCAGGAAAGTTCTAGGGTGTTTCTTTCCACAGTTACCACATATGGGAAAATTCTTCTTTTCCCTCTTCCATTTATCCATCTTTCTCTCTTCCGTCCTTTTCTTCTCTTGCTTCCCTTCAAAGACATAGGACTCAGTAAACTCTTTACTTATCTTATCAACACATGATATTATTTCTTCATATGATGATAATTCATGCGAGACTATTTCTCTTGTAAATTCTGGCTTAAGACCATAAAATATATGATCCTTCTTTCTCTTTGTATCATGTGCATTGCTAGAGTTCTCATTCCTTCTACTGGGCGCCATTTCTAAACAATGGCATACACTAGATCAGTTTATGAATCAAAATACATAATCCCATACTTATAAAACACTTAACATAAATTGAACTATTTATGGATATAATCCATAATCATAAAAATGTCTCCTTTGAGGATGTATATACTCATAAACCCTTCATAATGGTTTGTAGAGAAAATGAGAATTATCCTAAGCATATCGCCCGGGAGTGTCGTAACCAAGAGTGCAGCAAGGCCCGTTGTCGTGCACCATTTCCCGTTCGAGTCTAGCTCAAAGCGGTGTTTTCGGGTTTTACCCCTAGGTACATCTATGCCAGAGCCGCCTCTACCTGCTCGTATCCAGACAGGGATGTATTGCTCGGAAAACTCACAAAATCTCTACAATACCAAAATTCTAGGAAGTTCTTCTATACTAATCCTCAAAGTTCATCTTAGGTCTACGTGCTCTAATCAGAGTTTATCTAAATCTAGCTTCCAAGGTTTGTACTAAACTTCCTCTGATACCAACTGTAACGCCCCGACCCTAGTTACCCAGAGTCGGTGCATTATTACATAACATTGGCATGATCACAAGAAAGATCAAATCTCGAAAGACCGATTGGTTTAGTAGCCTTGGAAACACTAGATATATTCATAAGTTTTACATTACATCATAAAATGAAAAACTACTACAACAACATAATGTCTCCATAATCCACACTCATATCCCCACATAATATCCCTGCAGGTCATTCATAATTTACTTCTTCACTTCCTGGGAAAAATAAAACATAGAAAAGGGGTGAGCTCAAATGCCCAGTAAGGATAACAATATAGCGGAAACTTTCATAAATAAGAATAAACATTTAAGGAAATGTATAACTAAAACAAAAGCCTTTCAAACATGAACTTTCAACATGGTACGACATAAATAAAATGAAATAATTCCATTTACTTATTCACATGGATATTCTACTAATCGAATAATCACATGCAAAAATCAATAACCACTTTCATAATGTTGGAATGCATAATGCCAGACTATCATAACCACATAGTCAAGGCCTCGTGCCAAGACTACAAATAAGATTTTGTCAGGGCCTTGTGCCAAGACACTAGTTTGTCTCATGAGACCTACTGATGCATCGAGGAGCTAAGTCCAATGCATTCCCATATGAAAAGGTTTAAACATAACATAAACATTCGTATTAAAACTAGCATACGAAATATCAATAATTTCACCATAAACTATGAATGGTATAAAAATAGAACATCCACAGTCAAACATATCACAAAACCTTCAATACAATATAGAAGTTTTGTATCATAATAAATCAACTTCAAATAAGCGTAAAATCCATCAAAGGATGTTGACATAGATGAAATCAAAACACTTTTTGGAGAAATATCTCTTTATATTTTTGAAAGCATTTAAGAGCCATATAAAATAAAACATTTTCTTGAAAATATTCTTATAAGCTTGTAAGGAAATCTTTGAAGATTTTATAATGGCGGAAAATAACCGCACCTGCCGTATAAGTTAAAAAAACATTCTTACCTTAATTCTGTCAAAAAGGTTAAAAGGACCTTGTTTTGAAAACGATGGAAAGATTCCTCTTATAAAAAGTCAAAAAAGGGTATAAATTACTTTAACCCATATTCTTGTAAATAATAAATTTTTTTGAAATACATTTTGAAGAAACATGGATGTGGATGATAAAGAGATCCCAGTAGATTATTACGTATAAACAACCTCGGATAATGAAGAGATTGTGAAATAACCCTTACCTTGTACTTTTCCTTGGTTGGGGTAGGTTAACCTCCTGTATAATGGTGAAATAATTGTTATTAAATTATACAATAATCATATACATTAATATGATATCATATATGATCTTTTAATATTGATTTGATAATAATATCTTAGTATTATCGTTGTTTCGGGTGTTAACTTACTTGTTTTATTTTATATGTTTTGTTACGTAAGACATGTTTGTAAAGGATAGGTTTTATATTATTCGTATCCAGAATGATATCAAGTCCTTAAACATCATTTTTTAAATCATAAAATGATAATTATACTTGAATAGATACGATGGAGAATGAATCTCATCGCGTTCGTGGAGACGGTAGTCCGTACGTACGCACGAGCGACAATATCATTCTTTTGATATTAAAATAATATATAAATGGATGGTATATCATATATACAGAATCATTAACATGTTATATTTATTATTTACATGAGTTACACATCATTATTATACCCATCCAAATAATATTATATTGAATAACAATTACACCACGACGTGGAGACGGTAAGCCGTACGTACGCACGTATGGTGACATGTTATTCAAAGGGTGGATAGAATACTGAATATGGTTGTACCATATTTATAATAACATCATAGTATATATATGATACTGGATTTATTATTTTATAATGGTAACAACAAAGGAAGAAGAAGTGGAAGAAGAAATGAACTTAGAAAAGGGTGGTGAAATCATTACCTCTTCTTCGGGTTCTTCCTTTTGATTTGATCAAAAGGGCTCCTTAGGTTGGCTTTATGATCAAAATAAAGCCCCTAGGTTGTAGTGAGGGAAGTTGGGAGAGTATTTGGGTAGATTTTGGCCGAACCAAGAGGCTTTGAAGGTGTGAATAAATGAGAAGGAGGAGTTCCCTTTTATAAGAGGGGTGAGGGGCACCTTTGGAAAAGCTAGAAATATTAATTTATAATAAATTCATATTCAGTTTATAATGGATCCAAAGTTGATTATTCAAAGTTTAAGGTGGGTATGGGTCGAAAAAAACTCAACCAATAGAATTTAGACAGGTTTGGGTACTTATATTAACCTTATCTTTAAGTTTTAACTCTAAGTTAATTAGTTTCACTTTTACAATGTCTCTTTGTATTTTTATATAATATGGTTAATAAACTCACTACATACATCCAATCGACCCCCAAGTGGTCCATTAATGACGAACCTATCATGATATAAGTCTCTTGGCCGAACCTTAGATTTTTAGGAATTTAATATCAATTAATAATATAATATTTGTTTTAAGAACTCTTTTATGTCAATTTTGACACTATTCAATAGTTGATTTTTGTGAAACTCATAACAGATTCATTACTTCGAAAAAAGTCAATTAAATCAATCCTAATATGTCTTATTATCCTAGAAAATTAGTTTAATTCATTAAAAGTTTCATATTATATTTATTTGGGTATTTATAATATCAATTATTTTAATTTTTCACTATTATAGTAATTACTGCATCATCATTGTGTCATAAATAAAATAACTTATTTAATGTCTAAAAATTATAAATAAAATATCATTATGTAGGAAATCGTTTTATCTTTCTAATGAATATTTATAATCCAAAATCCAACATATAAAACCCTATGTAAAAATTGTTTTTCTAAAAGATATATGCTTGTGTCATTTTTGTATTCATTTTAACTTAATTAAAATAAAGTGTCATTATCACTTACAAGTGGATCCATGGGGTCCCAAAATCGACCCAAAGATGCCTATGGTCGAACATGTATCAACCAATAAAGCTAGGACACGTTTTAGGGTAATTTAGTATTATTATAATATTATTTTTTAACCCTTATTTACCGGATTTACCCTTAACCATGGTAAATAAAATATTTACCGCAGTAATTATTCAAAATGTCTAAAAATAAAAGTTACCTATTTACACAATTTGAACATCCTGATTCCAAATATGGAATCCATTTTTCTAAATTCAAAATACATAAGTGGCAGAAATTAATTTAAAATTAATTCCCGCTGTCAAAACAAAAAGCGTGTTTTTAAGAGATAATAACTATCAAAAGATTGACACTTGTTTATGTTCGGTTTAATTGTAAAATTATGTCTAATGACCAAAATTATATTAAATGGTAGAAATATATTCTAAATATACTTTAAAACCACTCAAATTCATAATTTATCACTATTAATTATTTTGATTAAAAAAGTTGTTTTTAATTAAAATTTAGTAATTTTCACTATTCATCAAAATATGAAAGTTATCCGAAATGTACCAAAATTTCACCTTAGGCTAAATTAGATATTCCGAATCCAAAAATGAAGTCCATTTTGAAATATAAAATATAGATAATTTCAAAAATTAAGTATTACTATTCATAACGGCTAGTTTGATTGGTTGTGGTGTGTGTTAAAACTCAAGGTTGCGTACAACACACGCTACTGTATTATTCAAAGAAAGCGTACCGTGGAAGCTTGGGATGTTTCATTTTAAATTTTTGATGTCCCCATTTAGTCAAAAAGTTTAAAATATTGTATTTAAAAAGGGTTCACTATTAAAAGTTGATAAAAGTGCAATACTGAAAATGAATTTGTTCTTGCATTATGTCTAAGATACTCATAATATGGAAACATTATAAGGATTATATAAAGTTTAAAATTTATTTAATACTATTAATAACCTTTTTTGAATGTCTTTTCAGTAAGTCATGGTGCAATTGAACTCGGTGTTGCGTGTAGTGCAAGTTATTGAATTATTTTGAAGAAATAACACATTATGAATTCTTGGGGTGTTACACCTAACATATGTCCTAATTATTTTGGATAAGTGTAATTCGACCAAAAACAACCTTATGAATAAAATATGACCATTTAGGCCCACATGGATTAGATTGGGACATTTATTATTAATTTATTTATAGAAGGGTTAAAATAGTTAAAATCAAAGTTTAATAACTAATTCATTTTCAATATAGGGTTATATATAAGATAAATTAGACTATAAATATTCATTAGAAATATAAAAAGATTTCCTAACTAATGGTATTTTATTTATAATTTGTTGACATTAAATAATTTATGTTATTTATGACACAATGATGATGCAGTAATTACCTAAATAATGAAATATTAAAATAATTGATATTATAAATACCCAAATAAATGTAATTTGAGACTTTTTATGAATTAAAATAATTTTATAGGTTAATATGACCTGTTAGTATTTATTTAATTAACATTTTTTGAACTAATCATTCTTTTAGGATTTTCAAACAAATCAAGTACCAAATAGTGTCAAAAATGACATAAAATAGTTTTTAAAACATATATTATATTACTAATTGTTATTTTATTCCTAAAAATCTAAGGTTCATCCAAATGACTTAGATAAGGATATATATATTAATAATTAACCACTTGGGGTTATTTTGGCTAGTTATAGTAAGTTTATTAACCTTATAGTGTCAGAAAACAAGAAGACACGGTAAAAGATAAATTATTTAACTTAGAGTTAAATCTAAATGATAAGGTTAAAATAGAAACCTAAACATGTCTAAATTCTTTTTTATGAGAGGATTTTGACCCATACCCACCTTAGCTTCCATATAAATCAATTTGGAGCTATTAAAAACCGAATATGACTTTATAATAAAATAATATTTTTTGTTTTTCCAAAGGTGCCCCTCTCCTCCCTTATAAAAGGGAACCTCCTCCCTCTCTTCCTCACACCACTTTGAGCCTTCAATCTCGGCCAAAACCTGAAAAATTCTATTATCCACTTCCCTAAAAACATCCTAGAGGTCATGGTATTCTTTAAAGACCAATTTTAGTGTCCTAAGAGGAGGTCTCAAACAGGCGCTTCAAAGAACAGGTAATATCTGTTACCGATTCTTTCAACTTTATTTCTTCTTCCACTTATTATTATTTAGTTGTTTCATTATGAAGTAATAACATCAGTATCACTAATATAATGATATGTCATTATAATTATGAAACAACCATATTTCACCATCTATCCATCCTACTGAAAATGAAATCACTGCGCGTGCGTACGTACGGAATACCGTCTCCACGCCGTGGTGTAATCTATTTTCTACCACCACCTTGCTTGGATGGGTATAATGGTGAAAGTAATGAATATATATGATTATTATAAAGTGATATTGATTCTGTAATATTATACATGCCCTTTAATACAATTCCACGATCATGGGAATGATATCATCGCTCGTGCGTACGTACGGAATACCGTCTCCACAACGCGATGAGATTCACTCTCCATGATAACCATTCAAGAATGATTATAAAGTATATATAATAAGTATTCATGAAATATATGACATAATAATACTACTTTATTTATGTATATATAAATTTATGTCATCTACTTAATTCCATTCAATTCAATAAGGAAACGAAAACATCGTTCATGCGTACGTACGACCTACCGTCTCCATGAACGGTGTATTTCTTTCCATTTATCAATCTATTATATATAAGTATATTGTGAATATATATTATAAATAAAAAATGTTTTACATTCTGGATGTATGTAATCATGATCTAAGTAATCATATGAATAATTACAAGTTAAAACACGAACGACAAATGAAACGATTTTACCCAAAACGCTACTTTAACATGAATTTAGAAAAGAACGGGTAATATAAATTCATAAGTGAACCATATATGATATAATAACAATGAATATGAATCCTTAATAAGTCAATGACATTATTTAAATCATTATACAGGAGGTTTGGATACGTACGAAGCATATCGGACCTATGGTAAGGGACAGTCTCACAATCTCAATTTTTATCTGAGATTGTTTATACTTCATAATTTACTGGGGAATATTTATCATCCACATCCATGTTTCCTCAATATGTAATATTATTTATATCCTCCTAAAAATTTTTAAATCCAATTTTACCCTTCGGTGAGTTTTTAGTAAAAGATATGAAAGGAATATTTTGTCGTTTTTCATACGAGGTACTTTTTGACTTTTCCAACATAAGTTCGAGAAAAATGTTTTTTTAACTTATACGGCATGAATGGAATTTTAAAACATTATTTAAAAGAAGTTTCATTTAGAAGTTTTTAGGTTTATTTTTAATCAACTTCTTTTAGTTTAAAATTGTATGACATGTTAAGAAAGAAAAAATGTTTTTGATGTAGAAAGGATATTTTCCTCAAGAATGAAGTTCAAGTGTTTTATCAAAATTATTTTCCATATAAGATAATATAGGGTTCTGTTTCTATCCCTATTATTACATTGATTTTATTATGTTGTGATGGAATTATTTTTATGAATTCCGTTATCTTATATGAATTGTTTTATGATGTCACAATTTTTAAGATTCCCATTTTTATTACATGGGTTATTCAATGATGTATGATTTTTTTTGATTTTGTGGCACACATAAGAATGGTATCATTATGAGATGGGTGGGACCTATATCTCCCTCCAATAAATTGGGTAATGATTTATATCTCATGAGATAGACATGTCTAGAATGGCAAGTTAAACCGGTTCAGTAATACAGGACTGGAATGAGGAGTGAACTCGATTCAGACTGGGACTTTGTCCACTAAGATAGTTTTGGCAGCAATGCCTTGGCTACTATGGAAATCATATCACGTGCTTAATGTTTTCCATAATTACATGTTTTATTCCCATGCTATTTTATCATGATTTATGTTCCATTATGATCTATTCCCTATGTACTTCCATGTTTTATGTCGTTGCTCAAGATTTTTATGTTTAAACATTATGTTCATGTTTTTAAGTTCAAATGTATATGGTATGTTTTATTTTATCCATGCTTACCCTTACTGAGCATTTTATCTCACTCTTTTTATGTTTTATTTTCAGCCAGAATTAAAATAAAGGTTTTAGGTAAGGAAACATAAAGTAGAAGATCTTTATGGGAGATGTTGAAGATCTTTCACCATGATTAAAAGATTACGTTCCAAGTTTCCAAAGACACTAAACTATTACGGTCCTTGTGTTTCTGTTTTTGTTATGTATTAAGTATTCCACAAAAGTAATGTAATATATATGTATGTTACGATTTGGGTCTCTACAAATATGATTATATAATAAGTCAATGACATTATATAAATCATTATACAAGAGTTTCGGATACGTACGAAGCATATCGGACCTAAGGTAAGGGATAACCTCTCCAATATCGTTCTTATCAGAGATTGTTTATTCGTAGGTATTTACTGGGGTTATTGTTATCATCCATGTCCATGTTTCCTAAAAATTATTTCATGTATGTTTAATGTCCTTTTTACCCATTTTTGACTTTTACTACATGGTATGTATGGAATCTTTCTTTTACGAGGTACTTTTTGACTTTTCCAGCAAAAGTACTATAAGAATGTTTATTTTAACTTATACGGCATGAACGGATTTTTATGGTTTTATAATGCCTTATTTTCATGAAGCTTCTTCCAAAAGATTTCATGACTATTATCAAAAAAATCCTTTTCTTTTAAAATTTCATGACATTTTGTGGAAAGAGAATGATTTTTAAGAAGAAAGGATATTTTCCTCAAAATTTCATTACAAGTGTTTTATCAAAACCATTTATCATCTAAGATGACATTATTTCATATGTGTATGTTTCAAGTATCAAGTCTCTATGATTTACATGGTTTCACTTTTCATATTATGAAATGATATCCATTTCTTTTATATGGATTATGTGATGATGGGATGATGTTTATGAAACCCATTTTATTTATTGGGTTATTATGAATTATGTATGTTTATTTTGTGGCACAAGTAAGAATGATTTCATTATGAGATGGGTGGGACCTATATCTCCATCCAATGCATTGGGTAACGATTTATATCTCATGAGATATACATGGCTGGAATGGTAAGCTAATCCAGTTCAGTGTTACAGGACTGAAATGAGGAGTGAACTCGATTCAGAAAGGGACTTTGTCCACTAAGATGGTCTTGGCAGCAATGCCTTGGCTACTATGGAAATCATGACATGTGCTGAATGGTTGCCACAATTACATGTTTTATTCCCATTATATTTTATCATTATTGATGTTCCATTATGATATATTCCTTACGTACTTCCATGATTTATTTCTTTTCTCAAGGTTTTAATGTTTAGATTTCATGTTCAAGTTTTTTGCTTTCAAATGTTTTTGGATTGTTTTATGTTCTCTATGTTTTCCCATACTGAAAATTTGAGCTCACCCATTTTATGTTTTATTTTCCCCAGGAAATAAAGAAATGTTTTAGGTAAGGAAAAAAGGGGAAGATTGTTATGGGAGATGTTGAATATCTTTCAACATGATTAGAGGTTTATATTCTGAGTTTCCAAAGACACTAAACTATTACGATACTTTTGTGTCTGTTTTTGTTATGTATTAAGTATTCCGCAAAAATAATGTATTGTCCATGTATGTCATGCTTCGGGTCTCTACAGTTGGTATCAGAGGAAAGGTTTAGTCAACCTTTCGAAACTAGGATGCGAGAACTATAGTGAGATCCCTAGAGATATTTCTAAGGTATTTCTAGGTATGTCCCTAAGGTTAACAATAAGTATAGGTTATAGTCCTAGAATTATGGTAATGATCTTATAATTAAACCAAATATGTTAGATATTGAAGGTACTCCCGCTTTATTAGGTTGTTTTCCCTAGCATGATTTTTTCCTCTCACACTATTATTTTTGGGTTTTAAACGATGGATGGAACCCGAAGGAACCGTGTTTGTCAATGCAATGGAAAATGAAATGACTGTCCTCCTGAACACACAAATGTTATGGGAGATGGAGTTCAAAATCTTATTTCTATACTTACACAAGCTATGAATCATTCTGGACTTCCAAATGAGCAGATAAGGGAACAATATTCTATTGAGTCCTTCATGAGGCAAAGTCCACCTTCTTTCAGTGGGTCTTCTGATCCACTTGTTGCTGAACAATGGATCAGTACCACTAAAAATATATTTTCAATTCTTCAATGTTCTAAACATGATAAATTCATCTTAGTAGTATATCGTTTGGAAGGTGAAGCTGATCAATGGTGGAATATTATCAAGAATACGAGGCCAAGAGATGAAATTGATTCCAGGGAATGAGACGAGTTCAAGAACTTATTTTTCAATGGGTACTTCCCTCGTATTCTTCGAACAAAGATGAAGAAGAAGTTTCTTGAACTAAAGCAAAAGGTTGATGAATCTGTTGGTGTACACGAAGAGAATTTTACAAGGCTTACAAGGTATGCATTTGGCTTTATCATCCAACCTGAAAGTAAAGTTGACCAATTCTTCAATGGCTTAAAACCAAATCTTCGAAGGGAATTAGCTATAAGAGACTTCAGTAGCTATGATGAAATTCTGCATTGTGCTATCAAGGTAGAAATGGATGTTGGTGTTACTTATCCATATCATGGTTTTGACAAGAAACGAAAGATGGAGTTCAAGGAGAAATCTCAGAATAATAGTGAAAAGAAGATGAATGTTTCCTTATGCTCAAAGTGTGGAAAGAAGCATGGTGGAGATTTCCTAAAAGGTACTAGAAAATGTTTTAAGTGTGGAAAAGAAGGTCATCGAGCAGCTGAGTGTCGAAGTAATGGAAAAAGGGTTTCTAATGATGTGAATAAAGAAAAGACTGTAGAGAACGCACCACCAACACTTCAATTCTTCAAGTGCAATGAAATGGGGCATTATGTTAATCAATGCCCTAATCCAAGGGTTAATGATGATCGACGGGAGAAACCTCTTAAGGAAAAGGACAAAGGGAATTCACATGCGATCACTATTGGTGATGTTGAATATGATAATGATGTGGTGGAATGATTAAGTGTTTATGTAATGGGATTTCAAAATAATGTTGTATATAGTATCGTGGAATATTGTAATATTTATGTATTGGTCTATTGTGGTTTTCAATAATTTTATGGTACCGGTACCCATGGAAAGTGATTGAGATATTTTTGGAAAGAAGATGATATGTGCATAGTGAAGGGATAAGGAGAAAATGAAATGTTTGACAGTATTCATGAGCTCATGACTGATATAAGGAAATAGTTATAAGATGGTTTGAGTATATAGAATTTCGGGGTTTTGGTATGTGGAAATAGTTATCTTTTGACAGCACTTATGTTTTCACTAAGATTCAATGGGTCTTCATTCTTCAAGATAATACATGATTAAGGAATTCACATGACTGTAATGTGATCAACAAAATATATCGGGGATAAATGATGGTATTCACATGCTCAGTAGATGACATTTATAGTAATTATTTCCTTTATACTATAATCTTGGACAGAAGTATTTTGGATAAGCCTAAAGATTTGAAATAGATTACGTTGAACATATGTTAGTTTAAGGCTAGAACTATTTTCGATATTTTCGATGGAATGTCATAATGATGTAATTTTATAAAAAGGACAACCTTCAGGACGGGAGACAACCCGTCGCGTAAGACAAGGCTGTGGGAAGCGAACCCAAAACCGATGTGCGACTGGCCTTTATCGCATACCACTGGCCTACTGGAAGTCCCTGGTTAGTAGAAACTAGTTTTATTTTATTAATTGGTACGATATATGAAGTATAAGTTCATTTTTGGAATCGTATATGATTAACCACACCATAGATTGACTTATGTATATTTGATAACTTTTCCTAATCTTTTGTTTGAAACAGATGGAACGACACATCATTCTATCACATGATCTGTTAGCACTTCACTAATAACAAATTCAACTACATTTCTTTAAGAGATGAAGTGGAAATTGTTCAAAGCATGAACAAAAGTGATATTGTACGAAAATCAAGCAAGTATTTCTTTTAATACAAAATTTTCAACTTTAGGGAAATGATATTGAAAACCAAAAATGTTGTCCCAGTGCTCTTATATCTAATGAATCAGATGGTACCTTATATCATCACAAATCTATGGCTTTTTGACTTTTGGATTTTTCATGTCCATGTTCTCTACCACTCTCCATCAGAACTTGATCGTTATATTTTTCTTCCATATCCATATTTTCACCTATGTTCTCCTATATGGAAACCCAATGATGAATTACATTGGGTAATTCTTACATTTCATACTTTAGTTTTTAAAATTAATTTTTATTATTCCTTTTTACGATGTGGGTTTCTATGAATATTAAATAATTTATAACCTCGAATAATTTTGAGGGCGAAATTCATTTTAAGGGGGGTAGAATGTAACACACTAAGATTTTATGAAGAATATTCTTTTAATTTCATTGATTTCTTGTGTTTTACGCTACACCAAAGGGAGACTGCACTACATGTAACCCTGACTTGGCTTGCATTACCTGCAATCGCGACTTTCCTCGAAAGCGTGTGTTGTACGCAATATCAGGTTTCACTAAACAATGATATATGGTTACAATTAAAACTAGCCGTTATGAATAGTAATACCCACTTTTTGAAATTTTATAAATTTTATCTTTCAATATGGACTTCATTTTTGGATTCGGAATATCGAAATTAGCCTAGGGTGAAATTTTGGTATTTTTCTGAAAACATTCAATTTTTGATGAATAGTGAAAACACTGGGTTACTATTTAAAACCCAACTTTTTATTTAAATAATTATTTATTTTATTTAAATTTATTTTAGGTCAAAATTGATACATAATACCTATATATGTTCAATTCAATTCATTGAAGTCATTTTATAATAATTTTAGATATATAAAATTTTTATCGAACTTTTCACCGTCTTTTACCCACCTCCTAGGAGAACTTAGAAATTCACATAAAACATAATTTTACCGCTTCTATGAGCGAAATTTTGAAAATCCAAGAGACACGGTTAATATCAAGGACTAAAATGTGGTTCAATGAGATGAAAATAATTTTTGGTGAATAGTAACTTTTTACTTTTTTTTACCGCGGTTAAAAGTAAATAGGGTAACTAAGGGTAAAAAGAATATTATTATTACCCAAAAACATGTCCTAATTCTATTGGACAAGTGTAATTCGACAAAAAACAACCTTAGGAATAAAATATGACCATTTATTCCCACTTGGATTAGATTAGGACATTTATTATTAATTTCTTTAAAGAAGAGTTGAAATAGTTAAAATCAATGTTTAATAACTAAATAATTTTTAATATAGAGTTATACATAAGATAAATTAGACTATAAATATTAATTAGAAATATAAAAATATTTCATACATAATTATATTTTATTTGTAATTTTTAGACATTAAATAATTTAATTTATTTATGACACAATGATGATGCAGTAATTATCTTTTTAATGAAATATTGACATAAATGATTTTATAAATACCCAAATAAATGAAATTTGGAACTTTTTATGAATTAAACAAATTTTCTAGGTTAATATGACATGTTAGTATTGATTTAATTAACATTTTTCAAACTAATAATTCTGTTATGATTTTCACAAAAATTAATTACCAAATAGTGTCAAGATTGACATAAAATAGTATTTAAAACAAATATTATATTATTAATTGTTATTTTATTCCTAAAAATCTAAGGTTCGGAAAAATGACTTATAAAAGGTTATATATATTAATAATAAACAACTTGGGGTTCGTTTTTCTTGTTATAGTAAGTTTATAAACCATATAGTGTAAGAAAAAAAGAAGATACAGTAAAAGAAAAATTATTTAACTTAACGTTAAATCTAAATGATAAGGTTAAAATAGAAACCTAAACTTTTATAAACTCTATTGGATGAGAGTATTTCGACCCATACCCACCTTATCTTCGAAATAAATCAATTTGGAGCTATTAAAATCTGAATATGACTTTATAATAAAATAATATTTTTAGTTTTTTCCCAAGGTGCCCCTCTCCTCCCATATAAAAGGGCACCTCATCCCTCTCTTCCTCACACCACATTGAGCCTTAAATCTCGGCCAAACCCTGAAAAATTCTCTTCTCCACTTCCATAGAAACCTCCTAGAGGCCCTGGTCTTCTTCAAATACCAATTTTAGTGCCCTAAGATGAGGTCTCAAAGAGGCGCTTCAAAGAAGAGGTAATGTTCGTTACCGATTCTTTCAACTTTATTTCTTCTTCCACTTCTTCTTATTTAGTTGTTTCATTATGAATTAATAACATAAGTATCAATCATATACTGATATGTTATTATAAGTATGAAACAACCCTATTTCACCATCTATCCATCCTACGGAAAATGAAATCACCGCGCGTGCGTACGTACGGAATACCGTCTCCACGCCGTCGTGTAATCTATTTTCCACCACTACCTTACTTGGATGGGTATAATGGTGTAAATAATAACTATATATGATTATTGTAAAGTGATATTGATTCTTAAATAGTATACATACACTCCAATACAATTCCATGATCATGGGAACGATATCATCGATCGTGCGTACGTATGGAATACCATCTCCACGACGCGATGAGATTCATTCTCAATGATTAACCATTCATGAATGATTATAAAGTATATATAATAAGTAATCATGAAATATATGACATAATAATGCTACTGGATTTATGTATATATATATGTATATCATCTACTTAATTCCATTCAATTCAATAAGGAAACGAAAACAGTGTTCATGCGTACGTATGACCTACCGTCTCTATGAACGGTGTATTTATTTCCATTTATTGATCTATTATATATGTGTATATTCTGAATATATATTATATATAAATAATTTTTTACATTCTGGATGTATGTAATTATGATCTAAGTAATCATATGAATAATTACAAGTTAAAACACGAATGACAAATGAAACGATTTTACCCAAAACACTACTTTAACATGAATTTACAAAAGAACGGGTAATATAAAGTAATAAGTGAACCATATATGATATCATAAAAATGAATATGATTCTATAATAAGTCAATGACATTATTTAAATCATTATACTGTAGGTTCGGATACGTACGAAGCATACCGGACCTAAGGTAAGGGATAACCTTTCCAATCTCATTCTTATTTGAGATTGTTTATTCGTAAGTATTTACTGGGGTTATTGTTCTCATCCATGTCCATGTTTTCTAAAAATGGTTTCATGTATGTTTAATGTCTTTTTTACCCATTTTTTACTTTTACTACAAGGTATGTATGGAATCTTTCCTTTACGAGGTACTTTTTGACTTTTCCAGCAAAAGTACGAGAAGAATGTTTATTTTAACTTATATGCCACGAATAGATTTTTACGGTTTTATAAAGCCTTATATTCTTGAATCTTCCTCCAAAATATTTCATGTCTATTTTCAACAAAATAATTTTCTTTTAAAATTTCATGACATTTTGTGGAAAGAGGATGATTTTGAAGAAGAAAGGATATTTTCCTCAAAAATTCATTTCAAGTGTTTTATCAAAACCATTTTTCATCTAAGAGGACATTATTTCATATGTGTATGTTTCAAGTATCAAGTCTCTATGATTTACATGGTTTCAATTTTATTATTATGAAATGATATCCATTTCTTTTATATGGATTACGTGATGATGGGATAATGCTTATGAAACCCATTTTATTTATTGGGTTATTATGAATGATGTATGTTTATTTTGTGGCACAAGAAAGAATGATTTCATTATGACATTGGTGGGACCTATATCTCCCTCCAATGCATTGGGTAAAGATTTATATTTCATGAGATAGACATGGCTGGAATGGTAAGTTAATTCGGTTTAGTGTTATAGGACTTAAACGAGGGGTGAACTCGATTCAGAAAGGCACTTTGTCCACTAAGATGGTCTTGGAAGTAATGCCTTGGCTACTATAGAAATCATGACATGTGCTTAATGGTTTCCACAATTACATGTTTTATTCCCATTATATTTTATCATGATTGATGTTCCATTATGATATATTCCTTACGTACTTCCACGATTTATGTCTTTTCTCAGGGTTTTAATGTTTAGATTTAATGTTCAAGTTTTTGCAATCAAATGTTTATGGATTGTTTTATATTCTCTATGTTTTCCCTTACTGAGCATTTGATCTCACCCGTTTTATGTTTTATTTTCCCCAAGAAATAAAGAAAGGTTTTATGTAAGGAAACAAAAAGGGGAAGACCATTATGGGAGATGTTGAAGATCTTTCAACATTATTAGATGTTTATATTCCGAGTTTCCAAAGACACTAAACTATTACGATCCTTGTGTGTCTGTTTTTGTTATGTATTAAGTATTCTGAAAAAGTAATGTATTGTCCATGTACGTCAAGATTCGGGTCTCTAAATTATCTCTTCAAATATAAATATCCATTTAAAAGCTGAAAATATTTCCTACATAATGATTTTTTTTAAATTTTTATACATCAAATAAATAAAAATATTTATGACATAATAATGATGTAGTGTTTACCTCATGAATGAATGATTTAAGTAAATAAGATTATAAAGATTAAAACAATATCCAAAACATGTCCAGTTATTATTGGATGATTTTATTTAGAACATGAGTCATCTTATATTCTACTTTAATAATTTTTGGTCCTTTGGAAACTGAAAATCATTATATGATAAAATAATATTTTTAAACTTTCCTAAAGAGCCCCTCCTCCCCCTTATAATAAATCCCTCACTACTAACTCATTCCTTACACATCGCAATCCCCTTGTCTCATACAAACTCTTTCCAATTAAGCTCCCTACATCTCTATTTGCCTCCTAGAATCCTTCTTCTAGGAATAAGGCAATTCAATTAAACCTTTTGGTTCAAACCAAATGGAGATACCAGATTTAAAGTTAACGTCTTATCTTAAGTTTTTTTGTATTATTTTACTTCACCATCCACATAAAATCTACTTATTCCTTTCATTTATAAAAAAACAGTATCCTCAATATTCAAGGTTATTGTTTTTATAAGGATTATAACTACACATACACACACCTCTATCTAATGGGTAAAGAACGTACTATTTTTGTGGACGGTGAACTACTGCCTCACAAAATGATGATTGTCCAATCTTCTCATACCACCACTTATGGTGGCCATTATGATGGAACTATATTTATATATGATATATATCATGTTTAAGTTTTCTATATGATTTTTAATATTTATTTACAAACATACCTTTATGCTTTCCAATATGTGTAAACATGAAAATTTCATTTAAGGAACTGCGGACTACCGCCCCCTCAAAGTGATATGACTCATTCATGCCATACGTGGAACGTATAAAAGATGGAGATAATTAAATTATATATGATATTATACTGGAATTATAATATACCTATTTATAATTGCATTTTCATTCCATTAAATATGAAATAGAAATGAAAGTAGCGTTCATGCGTACATAAAACTTACCGTCCTCATGAACGGTGCATTTCATTTATTATCTCCAAATGTTATGTACTATTATAAATACATATATATACTGTATATATGTGATACATATTATATCTAAATAATGAATATAATTCTGGAGATAATGTAATTTTGACCACATGGACAATTTATAATTATAACAAGTTCATTTTTAACTCAAGTTCCGAACATCGACAAAATGTCTGATATGAACTCAAATAATTAACTAATTGTTATAACAAGGTAATAATTGATATTAAATGAATACTAAACTTGAAAAATTTTCTTAAGAAAGTATAAATTAACTTTAGTTTATTATTTATGACATTAAATAATGATCAAGTGAAGTTAGACACGAGGTAAGAGGTTTCTTATCTCATTTTTAATTCTGGGAGATTTACATTGTTCGCCACTTATTTATTACATGTGATGTATTATGTACTTACATTTGATATATATTATCACAATTCTATTTATATTTATTGTATTATATGATTAATTTTTTGGTTATTAACTTTTGGTCATATGACTCGATTGATTAAAATGCGGTAAGGGGTTTCTTATGTCACTTTTAATTTCATGAGATTTCCATTGTTCACCACATATTTATTGCATGTGGTGTAGTGTGTACTACAATTTGATATATATTATCAATATTATCTTTATATTTATGGTATTATGTGATTCATTGGGTGGTTATTAACTTTTTTTCATATGACTCGATTGATTACAACGTGGTAAGGGGTTTTCATCTCACCAATTATTCTCGTGAGATTCATGCTATATTTCCCACTATTTCCTTTTGTGTGGTGTATGTACTGCCCAAGATTATATTCTTTTTGTAATGTAATTTAATAAATGGGTATTAACATATTCATTTTATGATCCTTATTTCATGTGGTGTATGTTTTGTATGTTACCAAATTAGTAAGGGAGCTTTTTAACCCAATTTTCATTCCTTCAGTTAATCTTCTAATTCTTAATTATGTCAGGCTATGATTATGTGTGGAATCATTGTTTATTTATTAATGTGGTAATTTACACTTCCTATTGTGTGGATATACATTTTATACACATAATCACTCCATTTATAAATTCTCAAAATCATCGATATGAACATGATAAGAGTAATTTTAACTCAACTTCCATTCATTGAGTTAAACAACCAAGTCATTGGTGTTGTTTCTACAAAAATATTTTTGATTGTTCTTTGATTTATTTACACTGAATATCCAATCATATAGAGTTTATTTATATTTTTCACACATTATTATGAAATTAATTTATCCTTAATCTAAAGATGATTTTTATAAGGAATTTCGTCTCAATTTACATTCCATTGAGACTTAATTATTGTAATGCACCAATTCACTCTGATATGGTGTATATAATATCCTTTGTAATATTATATAATGAATTCCTTTATGTTCATGATATTATAAAGTTATAATTAAATGTTATTCCTAAATTATTTGTATTCAAACATCTCTCATTTTGTTAAAAACTCTTTAACTAAAATATCGTTTTAAATGTTTCAAAGATTTATTCATATTAATCATTCTCATTAATGTCCATGTTTTAAAAATGGTTTTTTGGATTTATTTATATGGAAATTAATGTTTTAAAATTTTAATTCTTTTAAATGTTTCAATATTTTATGGGAAACTTTTATTCAAAAATCTCTTTATTAAATGTTTTAAATGGTTTTGAAAATGCATTGATAAAGCATTGATTATTTCTATATCGTGATATGATATATTATGATTGGAATGTGGAAATGTTCTCTTTACCTTATGTTTGTGTTATCTATTTTTATTATGTTATGGTTATTAGACATTATTTACATATACATGTTGTTCTGTGATAAAACTAGGGTGGGTGAGCCCGATATATCTCTCTAATGCATTGGGCAATGTGACTGAGGTAAACGTTAATGTTTCTCCTAAGAGATTTAGGGAATATACTGTGATGGATATTCCAACGTAACTCCCTATGTAGCTGTGATAACCACAATGTAAGTATGTTTTTTATTCCACAAGATACCTTTATGTTTTATGATTTTTGTTTGTTATTCAGAAATATTATGATTTCATAAGGTATGTTATGATTGATAAATATGGTTTCATTGAATTTTATTTATTGATGGTATAATGTTTTCATTATTTATTTTATAACCATTACTGATATTTTTATGCTCATACCATGTTTTTGAAATTTTTTCCACATGACTTAAAGATGAATAGGGTCAAGGATGGGATCAAGGAAAAGTCATTCTGTTTAAAACTTGGAACTAGACATGTTTCTTTTTAATAGTTTTTATTTTAAGAAAAAAATGATAATGAGTAGTAGTGTTTACGTGTAATTTTCAAGTTGATATGTAATATTTATGGTTTAATTATCTAAAACACTAAACAGGAAAAGATCCTCAATGTGAATTATTCATTTAATTCAAGATTATGTAATGTTTTAAGGTTGGGTCCTTATAGTTGGTATCAGAGGTTGGTTTAGACAAATTTAGGGATTAGTAGTTTTCATTAATAATGTGGTTAGTCCCTTTGTCTATTATTTTAGTTAAATCCTTGTTTTATAAATTTTTTCAGATCAAGGAAAGTCCATTACAAATGGAAGGATGAGGATCTCAAATGACACTCCTATCTCTTCCTGATAACATGTTTGCAAGAATTAATGGAAATTCATGTTCAGATGAATGTGAAACATTTTATAGCATACAAATCACTTGAAAACAGTTTTTTGAGATATCAAACACCTCCACTATACCTCGATATCATCGTGGAACATGGGTTGTATTTAATCAAATCATACTTTTTTAATCTTCTCATATTTTCAACAAAGGTAAATATTATCACAACATTTTCAAATATTTTACCTTATCCCATGATTTTGAAGAATTTTATGATTTCAAAAAAGTTGATGAAGAAGGAGAACCTTTCCCAACCTATTTATATTGGATTTCACAATATAGTCTCTCATCACATACTTATGGTATTTTAAAATGACCATTGATTGAATGTTTCCACTAAAATTCGGTCTGACTATTTTATAAAAATCTTATTTTATCAGATGTTTTCAAATTAGATGTCATACATGATTATTTTATGAAACTGTTTTTCTATGAACACCCATATAACCCATGTTGTACAATTTGTATTGGGATGATGGAAGAAAATGATTTTTAAGGATCTCTAAATTTTTTTTGCAATACATGGACATTCTACGTACGTGAACAAGATGTTGAGGAATCCATATAGACACCATGATCAAGGTATGATGTTATTTCTATTGGGAATAGTTTTATTTTACCATATGGAGGTGAAAAAAATGACAATATATAATATGTTGAGGTCTTAATGTATTGGGACAAAAAAGAAACATATAATAAAACTTTTGAGGTTATAACATGTTAGGGTTATTTTGCGCTTTATAAAAATGAAATCCTGTAAGATTTGTGACAAACCGTTTTATCTGGAAAGGCTGCTGAAATCAATCCCACAACCGATGGGCGACAAGGGTGCATCACCTTCCACTGTCCTACGTGAAGTACCTGGATAGTATGACTTATTATTTTATGTTAAATGATTTTATGGATGAAGAATAAGTTTATTTTTGGAACTTATGTTATATCAAATCTATATCATTAATATATGAAAATGATTTGGTGATTAAGTGATAAAGGTTATTTTAGAATATGTTTTCTCTTTTGGAAACATTATATGCTTAAGGTAAATCGAATACTATGGTATCTCAGTTCTGGAGTAATGGTTGAAATTTTATTTTTGAAGAATCAATGTTTTTATTGTAGACATATGATGATTTGGTTTATTAATGGAAATGATTAACCTATCAGAGATAATATGCTATTAGGTTAATTACTTTTCATTATGAGACTTTAAGAGTAACTGTTCTTTTTTAGGGATAGATGTTATGAATTATCTTGGAAGACTATGTGATTATATCTTTCTAAGATTTATGTTTCTATCTTAGTTTGTATTATTATGAATAATTATATGGAAATTTTTTTATTGAATGGTAATTGTTGAACTTTGGGTATTGCATGACAAATTTTGGAGATTAATTGTAGTTTTTCATTTTGTAAAAGGTTTTCCTTTTTGGGGATTATATGATCTTAAACTAACCATTTTGGTTTTGGTTAATGTCTAAAGACATGGGAAAAATATATTTCATCTTTTGGGGATTATGTTATTCTCTATAAGTTGATTATAGCACTTTAAATGTGAAAAAGTCATCTTGAATACTCATCGTTTGGAGAAAAGATGAGTTTGTTGTAGAAATTTCGTAAAGGATGAAAGTCTACATGAAAATTAAGTATGTTTCCTTATGTTCTTATTCAAGCTCTAAAATAAATTCCTCAAATTTATGAAAAGTAACTTAAAACAAATAAATTTTATGTTAACTTTTCTTATTGGGGAATCAAAGACCATTTAACCCATCAAAAGATTGTCATTTTCATGTGGTTAACTTTCTCCTAATCAGGTTTTCTACCACTCTCCATCAAACCTTGATGGTTTGTTTCTCTTCCATATACATTTTTTTCTACATGGAATCCTAGTATGGGATATCTCAAGTTACCTTTGTATTTGTCTTTCCTTCTTTTAAATTGATATTTTTATTGACTCTTTTTCCGATGTGCGAATTTCAATGAAGTTTCCAAGCCCAATTTTACAATTGCAAGGACACAATTCCCAAAAGGGAGGAGAATGTAACATCCCAGGTAAATAAAGAATATAAATTTTTTATATTTATTATTTTTTTTGAATTAAATATAAACTTTACATTAAAGGGGATGCTATGATTTATGACATACCTGATACACAACAACAGGTTTCATTGAAAACTAACGTTGCACATAATGTTGAGTTATACTAAAAAATATTAATATAATACTATTATTTTAAATGGTAGTTAACGCATAGCTGTTGTATTGGATGAAATGAACATAACTAACCATATTATGATAAATATGTTTCTTAAATGTTTTCACATTTATTGAATAAATTTTATAGGCTTAAAATAAGAAAGAATCCAATTTTAAGCATAAATACTCTAATATTCATTAAAAGGTCGGTTTACCGCCTTTTGATGGTGAACCCTCTTTAAATATATTTTTTGTCACTTTTATATGTTATATTTTACAAAATAATATTCTTATATATAATTGGGACATAAAAATTTACTTTGGACAAAATTTTTGTATATTTCTGATAAAGTTCATTTATTTATGAATAGTGACAAATACTGTATTTTAATTCAAAATTGTCTTTTTATCTAATTTATTTATATGGTAAGATTATCTTTAAAAATGGGTTTAATGTTTAATTATATTATATTTTTACCATTAAGTAGAATTTTTTTCATTGGATGTAATTTCACTTTGAAATTGGACATATATAAGTGTCAATCTTTTGATAGTTATTATTTCTTAAAAAAAAATTTGTTTTGATAGAGGGAATTAATTTTAAATTAATTTCGTCCACTTATATTTTTTGAATTTGTAAAAATATATTTTATATTTAGAATCATGAGGTCCAAATTGTGTAAATAGGTAACTTTTACTTGTAGACATTATGAATATTTAATTCAGTAAAAATTTTATTTACCATGGTTAAAGGGTAAATCTGTTAAATAAGGGTAACAAAATATTATTATAATAATACTAAATTACACTAAAATGTGTATTAATCCTATTTATTGACACATTTCTTACCATGGGAATCCTTGGCCTTATTTTGGTACCCCATGGAGCCACTTGAGAATGATAATGACACTTTATATTAATTAATTTAAAGTGAAGTCAAAAATGTCTTAAACATATATCTTTTATGAAATCAATTATTACTTGGGGTTATATAATTTATCTATTAGACTAAAAATATTAATTTTAAATCTAAAAATATTTCTTATATAATTATATTTTTTTATAATTTTTAGACATTAAATAATTAAAAAAAATAATGACACAATAATGATGCAATGTTTACCTCATTAATGAATGATTTAAATAAATAAGATTATAAAGATTAAACAAATATCCAATCCTGTCCAATTCTTATTAAATGATTTTATTTCATACATGATTCATCTTATCTTAGAATTTAATAAGTTTTGGATTTTTATAAAATGAAAATAATAATATAATAAAATAATATTTTTAAACATTCTGAAAGAGCCCCTCCCCCACCTTATAAAAATACATCACTTATATCTCATTCCTCACACTTATCAAGCCCCTTGGATCGTCAAAACTCTGAAAAATTAATCTCACTACATCCCTCTCATCCTTTTTGAAGCCTTCTCCTAGGAAAAAGACAATCGATTAAACCTTTTGGTTAAAACCAAAGGGAGATATCCGATTTAAAGGTAACATCTTCTCTTATGTTATTTTGTTTTATTTTACTTCTCAAAACCCCAAAAATCATCTTATTATTTTATTTTATAACATAAAAAGTATACTCAATATAATATGTTGTTGTTATGAGAATTATTAAAACTACACATACACACACCCCCATCTAATGGGTAAAGAACTTACTGTTTCTGTGGACGACGAACTACTGCCTCACAAAACGATGATTGTTTAATCTTCTCCTACCACCTATTATGGTAGCAATTATGATGGAGCTATATTTATATATGATATATATTATGTTTATGTTTTCAATATTCTTCTGTAATTTTTATTTACAAACATACCTTTATGCTTTCCAATATGTGTAAACACAATAATTTTATTTGAGGAAGTGCAGACTACCGCCCCCTCAAAGTGATATGACTCGTTCATGCCATATGTGGAACATATAAAGGATATAGATAATTAAATTATATATGATATTATACTGGAATTATAATATGCCTTTTTATAATTACATTTTCATTCCATTAAATATGAAATACAAATGAAAGTAGCGTTCATGTGTACGTACGGCTTACCGTCTCCGTGAACAGTGTATTTCATTTCATATCTCCAAATGTCATGTACTATTAAAAATACATATATATACAGGATATATATGTTATAAAATTATTAATATAATTCTAGAGATAATGGAATTTCAACCACATGGACAATTTATAATTATAACAAGTTCATTTTTAACTTATGTTCCGAACATCGAAAAAATGTCCGATATGAACTAAATAATTAACTAGTTGTTATAGAAAGGTAATAATTGATATAAAATGAATAATAAACATGAAAAAGGTTATCAAAAATTATAAATTAACTCTATTTTATTATTCAGGAGAATTAATAATGATCAAGTCAATTCGGAAACGAGGTAGGGGGTTTCTTATCTCACTTTTAATTCTGTGAGATTTCCATTGTTCGCCCCTTATTTATTGCATGTGGTGTATTGTATTCTGAAATTTGATATATATTATCACGATTATATTTATATTCAGGGTATTCATTGATTAATTTGGTGGTTATTAACTTTTTGTCATACGAATCGATTGATTACAATGTGGTAAGGGGTTTCTTATCTCACTTTTAATTCCGTGATATTTCCATTGTTCGCCACTTATTTATTGCATGTGGTGTCTTGTGTACTGAAATTATATATATATTTTAAGAACCCGTTTTTTTTATATAATAATTTGGAATATTCTTGATATTATTCCAGAGCAGCGCCTTCAGACGGCGTGCGATTCCGAGCCTCGGTGTGGCTGGAATTAAGTTTTCAGTGCGTTCACACTGGGAACGCCAAATAAATGAGATAACTCCTAAATGGTGCGTCGAATCCTAAACCTGAGTGTATGGATGGGTCCGTAATGGGGTTTTTACCCTAGTAACGACATAAAACATGTCAACGCGGGACTTTTGGACCCCTCGCTCGCTTTCGGAACGTGAAACGGATAAATTAAATAATTAATTTATTCGTTTAATGATTAAACTCAAGTATATCTTAAACGGTGGCTTGGATTGGGAAACCGAGGGCACTCTTGAGTCCGAAATGTTCCGTTTACCCTAGTAGGGGTATAAGTTTTGTGGGTGCGGGCCTTCAGTGAAAAATGGCCCTAGGGGGCATTTTCGTAATTTGGCGGCCACGGGCGTTGAGTTTTATAACTTTTGAACGGGGCCTCGGATTAAAATTATGAGACCTCTGTTGTACTCAGGAGGTGGTTTTACCCTATGGGAGGCTTAATCCTGACCGTTCCGGAGGTTTCAGATGCGTGTCATTTGAGGGGTTTAAATTAATTAAACATTTTAATTAATTTTATTTATAACCTCTCCCCCCCCCACCTTCTCCTCCTCCCCTACTCTGGTGAATGATCTCAATCAAGGAGCTTCTCCTCCACCTCTCCGGAATGGCGTGACAGCTCCGGTGGGGCGCGGCAGCTCCAGAGGAACACCGACGAAGCTTCGGGCTACGCCCAACAGGTAGGAGTTTTTGTTTTGAGTTTTTAATTCCTGCACCAACTTTGATCCCAATTTCTAGCATCGAATTGTTTCTAATTCTTCGAGAAAATCCTTTAATCGTGTAGTATATTTTATGAGATTTCCATCGCTCTTTTTGGAATTGAAATCCAATATCGGAGGAGATCGCTATCACACGTCGAAGTTTGCGGGTTTGGTGTTTTCCGGTGGACCAAGGCGGTCCGGTGAGGGTTCAGGCGAGCCGGCTTAGTGGCGGTCCGGGGCGGCTTCAGCAGGCGTCGGTGAGGGTGAGGCCGAGTAAGGGTCGGCATTGCTGTCGGGCGGTGGTAGTAGGCCGTCACGGCAGCTCGGCGACACGGTGGGGCTCCTAAGGCCGGGCGACAGCGGTGTTTCGTGGGAGGCGGCTTGCGGTCGAGCGCAAACGGCGCAGGGGAGCCGGTACGAGGTTGGGCGTCCCCGGCAGTGTAGGGCCAGGACGGCGAGGCGGCGTTGGCTGTGGGAGTCAGAGGCACCGAGGGCGCCTATCGCGGTCGGAGGAGGTAGCCCCGAGGCACTGACCTCGGGGGCGAAGCAGCAAACAAGGACCCGCGCCGCGCGGGTCCTGCTGGGTGTCAATGAGCGCCAGCCAACTGGTCGATCGGTTGGGGAGAACTGGACCTGCTCGGGTCCGGTGGCTTGAGGTGGGCCGTGACATGTTGGACCGGACCCACGGCTGGGCCGCGGGCCGGCCGGTCCGGACCGGCCCGGTTGGACCCCTCTATATTTGGGGGGCCGTAATTTCCAAACGGCGCGTCCGTTTGACGCGCCGTCTATGGCTGTAGAATATTATAGGCAAGGCGCCATTTTTAAGACGAGTTCAAGGTTTTTTGGGTTCTGTTCCCAAAGGCGAGTGATCCGAAACACATTAATTTAATAATAATAAATTTTTATTGAAGTTGCGACGGACGTGGCTCGCGAGCCGGACGTCCGTTTGACGTGCCATCAGAGGCATGGTGGCTCCGAAGCTGTGACGGTCCTTCCAAATTTTGTTCGGAACCTTTGCGAGTTGGTTTCATTGCTCGGTGGCACGAAACGCCAAATGTGAGTAATTAATTAATTAATTAATTTTTTGCGTCGGGCCTAACTCCTGTTTGGGATGTCTGATTGATGCGCTATTAGTGGTAGCGTGACCCCAGTCCTCGTTCGGACTTTTTGTGGTTCTTTCTGAAGTGATCGGGTTGGAGACAGGGTGCGGGCCCCACAGGTCCTAGTTCGCACATTTTATGATGAAATATCATTTTTCCACCCGACATCCGTTTGGGGTTTTTGAGCACTGCATTCAGTGTGTTTTTCCTGAGGGGATTGCAACAGCGCAATCTGCCCGCCTAGATTCAGGCTTGAGGTGTGGGCCCCACAGGGCCCCGTTTGCGTATAACGCGGGGAGTGACAGCTTCTACATCTGGATTCCGTTTTCGACGTCTTCAGTGGAATCGTTTCCATGGCATTGAGACGAGGTTGGCAAGGGTGGTTTCAGGCGATGAAGCCAGAGTTGAGGTGTGGGCCCCACATGCCATCTTTTGAGCTGTGTGCAGCATATTGCGACTTTTCCATCAGACGTCTGTTCGGGTGAATGAATAATTGTGTTGACATGTTTTTCTGAGAGCTTCACGATGGCGCAGTTCGCCCAAACTTTTTTGGGATAGTGGTGTGGGTCCCACCCAGGTTGGCTACGGTGAATAGTACCTTTTTCACCGGGTGTCTATTTCGGGCGAGTAAGTAGTCTATCTTGCAAGTTTTTTCATCCGGATTATAATGGTGTAATCTATTTAGGTGAGAGGGGCCTCTTACGTGATCTTATTAAATGTGGAAATATGAAAGGGCATTGGTCAGAGGCCTCATTTGACGTACTCCGAACCTATGGACGGTAGCGGTGATAGTGACACCCAATGATGGTGGGAGCTGAACCACTACTAGGGGACTTGTTCCAGAATTGGGTGGTTGCGTGATACCCAATCCATGTTCGGTTGTCCAGTGTTGTACCATCTAGTAGAGATGGCCAGAGTAGTTTCAGGTTTACCCTCTACCGGGGCTGGGCAGTGGGTTTCTCATTGACTTCTCTGGGTTTACCCTCTAGCAGAGACTAGGTAGTGAGCCACCCGAAGACTCTTGAGGGTCTACCCTTCAGAAGGGCAGGGCAGTGGGTCACCCGACGTCTTGTTTTAGGTTTACCCTCTAGCAGGGCGGGGCAGTGGATCCCCCGTATTCTTGTTTCAGGTTTACCCTCTAGCAGGGATGGGCAGTGGGTCACCCGTCTACTTATTCCATGTCTACCCTCCAACAGGGCTGGGCAGTGGGTCACCCGTCGACTTCTTCCAGGTCTACCCTTCAGCAGGGCTGGTCAGTGGGTCGCATGTCGACTTATTCTAGGTATACCCTCTAGTGGGGCTGGGTAGTGGGTCGCCTGATGATGTATTAGGGTTTACCCTCCAGTAGGGCTGGGCAGTGGTTCACCTACTATCTTATTATGATCTTACCCTCTAGCAGGGTTGGCATTTCAGACCCAGCTCTTCTTATGAGGCTATTCGGTGGCTTTTCTTCGTGACTACCGGAGCGGGACCCTTGGTTGTACGGGTCAGTGATGTGAAAACTTTTCCTTTGAGCAGATCTCTTGGCTGTGTGATAGTGACGAGGTGTGGTTTGACTTAACCCGGGACTCTAAAGTACGAGGAGCGCTTTCCCCACTAAGACGCTTCCTTGTGACGCGACCTAAAACCGTGAGGGAGAGTTAGTGCCGCCCAAAGCGGATAGTGTCATGTTGCAATGATTTGAGCTTCTTGGCTTGTAGTTTGGGGCAGACGTGTGGGATTCTAGGCATCGATGGTGTTTACTTCTGGGACTGTTCGCTACTCACTTTCTTAGGCTGAGCTAGGGGACGGAGATCCCCTTACGATCTTGTTCAGGTTTCTTGTCAGAGCATATATATATGTATACGTGGTTCTAGTACCCACTCCTTGGGTTATGGTTACTGTCCTACTCAGATAGGTGAAGACGCAAGGGGTACGCCACGTTCTTTCCATGTCTAGCTTCTCGTGGTTGGACGAGTCTAATATCCTGCTATAGGTAGCGAAGACTCGGCGAGAAGTTCACCTTCTCACCGCTTCTAGATCCTTGTGTTTTGATGATCCTACTTCCCACATCTTGTTGGGTTGAGTTGTACTCTTTACTACACTCTCTGTTGTACTCCTCTATTATTCCCTATTAGATCTACTGCTCACCCTTCGGTACCTCATTTGTTGCTCCCTAGAGCCTTCAGGGTATTCTATTGAGTATTTTTATACTCACCCCTGCTTGGGCTTTTCCTGCACTTGGTGTGCCCTTACAGATGACCGACAGGTTGGTCGTGACTTCAGCGGAGCTTAGGAGTTTGGGAGCTTGGACCACATGCGGTGTTCAGAGTCGGGTTCCAGGTGGGGGACCCTTCCAGCGGTTTTTCTTTTGTTTACATGTTGCCGGGTTGTGGCACGTTTCTGGTTGGGTGTGTGTTTGCCCCTTTTTTCAGTTTACCTTCATCACTTGCTTGTACTGATTAGAGGTCGATGCACATTTGTGGTTCATATATAAGAGTTCCCCTATTCTTTACTTGTCTTTTCTTTTACTCTGCACTTCTGCATTGAGTGGGCTGTGTGTGTGTGTACACATACTTAGGCAAAGGCCTCCCCGAGTTGTTGTGCCTTCGGCGCTGGTCGCCAGCCCCTGGCCTATGGAGGCGGGATTGGGGTAGTTGCGGCTCGAGCCCGGGTAGGGTCGAGTCATGAAAAAGTGGTATCAGAGGTGGTTTGTTCCTTGGGACATTGTTCGGACATCCCTAAAAAAGAATTGGTTGGGATTTAGGGCAACAGTGTCAACATGTCTCAAGAGCGGCTCTCAGGACAGGGAGTCCCGTGATGGTGCGGCGACCGACGTATCCATTCACCATGACCCTAATAACCCGCTTGTCGACTCGGCATGTTGAGACACTTGTTGCAGGGAAAATTGGTTTGTGCATCACATAGGTTTTAGTCTTTGACTGTCCTTCTTGAGTCAGCTCCCCATTGTTGTGACTTTATATACATATATGCTCATCTGACCGCGTCACTCCTTGATAATATTCAGGATGTCTCCACGAAGAAAGCCAGCCAAGACACCATATTTGGTTCGTGATGACTACCCTGTGAGCTACGAAGCCTCAGTCCATGACCCATCATGTGAGCCCCTTTCTCTGGCTGGGCCGGTAGTAGCACCCCCACCTGTTGAGAAGCAGACAACTTCAGCAGAGCAGACTGAGCTTGAGCACTGGTTGAGCAAACTCTATGAGTTCCAGTGGCAGAGAGCGCTGGGGTTCAATGGTGAGACATACCCTCGGGCAACAGATGTTTGGCTAGAGACAGTGGTTCTTCATTTCAGTCTTGTGCAAAGACCGACAGATCAGAGAGTGGCTTTGGCAGCCAACCTTTTTCGTGGAGAAGCTTGGCATTGGTGGAGTATGGTGACTCAGTTTATTGACGAGTCGTTGCTTTCATGGGGTGACTTTCAGTTGTAGTTCTATGAGGATTTCCCCCCCCTGCTTGTGCTCTGTTCGTATTCAGGAGATCCTGCAGTTTCAGCAGGGAGGGATGTCTATGGCTGAGTACGCGGCTAGTTTCGCAGACTGTGCATGCTTTTACCCAAACTTGGTCCACGATGATAACTTCCAAGCGCGGAAGTTTGAGCAGGCTCTACATCGAGAGATTCGTGATGTCATAATACCATTGGGCGTTTCCACATATATCGGGGTGCTAGAGCAGGCACTGGGGACATACAGCTTCCTGTCATGTTCTAGAGTTGGTGGTGGCAGCAGGCACATTGGAGCCGAGATGTCTGTCGCAGCTAGCGGGCGTCGGCAAGCAGAACCTCGACGCAAGTGGCTTTCTGACAACCGGACTCAGTGGCGTGGTCGTACACCACAGTGGTGTTGGAGGTCACCAGTGCATTCCGAAGCAATTCGGTGCTATGCTTGCGATGGGCGAGGTTAACTAGCACGGGACTGCCCGACCAGGCATGCAGAGAGCTTCGGGCAGGCAGCAGGTGCACCACCATGACGGAGGCAGCGCCATGATCAGACTAGTACACAGAGTGGTGGTGCTAGCAGAGTAGCGAGAGGATCTAGTAGTGAGGACGACTTTACGAGGTCTTCCCATCACCACTAGGCAGTCCACGTCAGGATCCAGGAGCTGACAGTTTAGACCGTGGACAACCGCGAGCTTTGGATGTATACGATCGTATAGAGCATGAGGTGGTAGGAGGTACGCTCTACAGCTCTTCTACTTTTTGCAGTAGAATTGTTAGACTCTATGAGTGAAATTCTTTTCTCCATGCTCTTTGTTTGAGTTGTTACCAGGGTGGCGTGGGGTGTTGGTGTAACCCTGTGTTGGTAAAGTAAAAGGCATAAGACTTTTCTCTTTAGTCGATGGTGTTGACTCATTCGCTTCCAAGCGTGTAAGAGGGTCTTGGTTGTGGGACATCGACTGTGAAACCATGTGTTACCAGATATCCTTGTGTGTTTCACCATATGGATATTCTGAGGGAGGGAGTCACCGAGCCTTGTCCCAGGTGCGGGCGGTGATTCCAGTCGTGGTGTATGACGTAGGGGTTTGGTCAGGGAGGTGAGCTACCCCCGAGAGCCGTCAGGCCATTTGAGACCATGAGAAGGGATAGCGAGGTTCTCTACCGCCTTCCCCTAACCCCAAAGTCTGGAGTGGGTGCACGACATCTCCCGCATGGCTTACCTGAGGAGACGTGTGCGTGCTCATATGAACGCCATCGGCAAGGGAAAACCTCGCGTGAACAGATCAAACCCTTTGGTTTGTGTGCGGTGATGAGGGACTGTTCAAGAGTTCTTCTAGGTACGAGAGAGCCAGGTGTGGGCATAGTACCCTAAGTTGTTCCCTGGTTTTGCTTTTCGGGGATGAAAAGCTTGAAGGAGGGAATGATGTAAGAACTGGTTTTTTGCTATAAAAGACTTTGGAATATTCTTGATATTATTCTAGAGCATCACCTTCAGACGGCGTGCGATTCCGAGCCCCGGTGTGGCCGGAATTAAGTTTTCAGTGAGTTCACATTGGGAATGCCAAATAAATGGGATAACTCCTAAACGGTGCTTCGGATCCTGATTCTGAGTGTATGGGTGGGTTCGGAATTGGGTTTTTACCCTAGGAACGACATAAAACATGTCTGCACGGGACGTTTGGACCCCTCGCTCGCTTTCGGAACGTGAAATGGATAAATTAAATAATTAATTTATCTGTTTAAGGGTTAACCTCAAGAATTTCTTAAACGATGGCTCGGATTGGGAAAAAGAGGGCACTGTTGAGTCCGGAATGTGCCGTTTACCCTAGTAGGGGTATAACTTTCACGGGCACGGGCCGTCAGTGAAAAATGGCACCAATGGGCGTTTTCGTAATTTGGCGGCCACGTGCGTTGAGTTTTATAACTTTGGAATGGGGCATTGGATTAAAATTCTAAGACTGCTGTTGTACTCGGGAGGTGGTGTTTACCCTAGGGGAGGCTTAATCTTGACAGTGCCGGAGGTTTCAGATGCGGGTCATTTGAGGGGTTTAAATTAATTAAACATTTTAATTAATTTTATTTATAACCTCTCTTCCCCCCCACCTTATCCTCCTCCCCTACTCTTGAGAACACTCCCAATAAAGTAGCTTCTCCTCAAGCCCTCCTCCTCCACCTCCCCGGAGAGGCGCGACAGCTCCGGCGGGGTGCGACATCTCCGGAGGATCGCCGACGAAGCTCCGTGCTACGCCCAACAGGTAGGAGTTTTCGTTTTGTGTTTTTAATTCCTGCACCATCTTTGAAACCAATTTCTAGCGTCTAATTGTTTCTAATTCTTCAAGAAAATCCCATAATCGTGTAGTATATTTTATGGGCTTTCTAGCGCTCTTTTCATAATTGAAATCCGATATCGGAGGAGATCGCAATCACACACCGAATTTTGTGGGTTTGGTGTTTTCCGGTTGACCAAGGCGGATCGAAGAGGGTTCAGGAGAGTTGGCTCAGCGGCGGTCTGGGGCAGCTTCAATAGGCGTCGGTGAGGGTGAGGCCAAGCGGGGGTTGGCGTCGCGGTCGGGCGGTGGCAGCAGGTCGGCACGACGGCTCGGCGACGCGGCGGGGCTCCTAAGGCCGGGCGGCGGCGGTCTTCCGGGTGAGGCAGCTAGTGGTGGAGCACAAACGGCGCAAGGGAGCCGGTGCGAGGCTGGGCGTCCATGGCGGTGGAGGGCCAGGACGGCGAGGCGGCGTCGGCTGCGGGAGGCGGAGGCACCGAGGGCACCTTTAGCGGTCGGAGGAGGTAGCCCCGAGGCACTGACCTCGGGGGAGGAGCAACAAACCAGGACACGCGCCACGTGGGTCCTGTTGGGTGTCAACGAGGACCAGACAACTAGCTAGTCGGTTGGGAAGAACCGGACCCGCCAGGGTCCGGTGGATTGAGGCGGGCCGTGGGCCGGCAGTCGAGGACCGGGCCGGGCGGTCCGGACCGGCCCAGTTGGCCCCCTCTATATTCGGGGGGCCGTAATTTCCAAAAGGCACGTCCGTTTGACGCGCCGTCTACTGCTGCGGGATCGTATCAGCAAGGCTCCCTTTTTAAGATGAGTTCGGGGGTTTTTGGGTTCTGTATCCAAAGGCAAGTGATCTGAAACGCATTAATTTAATAATAATAAATTATTATTGAAGTTGCGACGGACGTGGCTCGAGATCCACACGTCCGTTTGACGTGCCGTTAGAGGCGCGGTGGCTCCGGAGCTGTAACGGTCCTTCCAAAGTTGGTTCAGAACCTTTGCGGGTTGGTGTCATTACTCGGTGGCATGAAACGCCAAATGTGAGTAATTAATTAATTAATTAATTGTTACGTTGGACCTAACTCTTGTTTGGAATGTCTGATTGACGCATCGTCAGTGGTAGTGTGACCCCAGTCCTCGTGCAGACTTTTTGAAATGCTTTCTGAAGTGATTGGGTTGGAGACTAGGTGCGGGCCCCACAGGGCCTGGTTCGCACGTTTTACCATGAAATATCGTTTTTCCACCCGACATCCATTTGGGGTGTTTGAGCACTGCATTCGGTGTGTTTTTTCTGAGGGTATTGTAATGGCGCAATCCGTCCACCTAGATTCGGGCTTGAGGTGTGGGCCCCACAAGGCCTCGTTTGGGTATAATGCGGGGAGTGAAAACTTCTACATCCGGAGTCCTTTTTAGGCGTCGTTCGTGGCATCATGGCCCTGGAATCGAGACAAGGTTGACTAGGGTGGTTTTAGGCGATGAAGCGAGAGATGAGGCGTGGGCCCCACAGGCCGTCTTTTGAGCTGTGTGCAGTGTATTGCGACTCTTCCATCATACGTCTGTTCAGGCGGATGAATAATCGTTTTGAAGTGTTTTTCCGAGAGCTTCACATTGGCGCAGTTCGCCCGACCTTTTTTGGGATAGTGGTGTGGGTCCCACCTGTGTTGGCTATGTTGAATAGTACCTTTTTCACTGGGTGTCTATTTCGGGCGAGTAAGTATTCTATCTCGTGTGTTTTTTCATGAGGATTACAACGGTGTAATCTGTTCAGGTGAGCGGAGCCTCTTACATGATTTTATTAAATGTGGAAATATGAAAGGGCATTGGTCTGAGGCTTCATTTGACGTACTTCGAACCTATTCATGGCAGCGGTGCTAGTGACACCCAATGATGGAGGGCGCTGAAACTCTACTGGGTGAATTGTTCCGGAATTAGGTGGTTTCGCGATACCCACTCTGTGTTCGGTTGGCCAGTGTTGTACCGTTCAGTAGAGATGGCCAGAGCAGTTTCAGGTTTACCCTCCAGCGGGGTTGGGCAGTGGGTTGCTCATTGACTTCTCAAGGTTTACCCACTATCAGAGACTAGGTAGTGGGTCACCCGATGACTCTTGGGGGTCTACCCTCTAGCAGGGCTGGGCAGTGGGTCGCCCATCGTCTTGTTTCAGGTTTACCCTCTAGCAGGCTTGGGAAGTGGGTCTCCCATCATCTTGTTTCAGGTGTACCCTCCAGCAGGGATGGTCAGTGGGTCACCCGTCGACTTATTCGAGGTCTACCCTCCAGCAGGGCTGGGTAGTGGGTCACCCGTCAACTTCTTCCAGGTCTACCCTCCAGCAGGGATGGTCAGTGGGTCACCTGTCGACTTATTCCAGGTCTACCCTCCAGTAGGGCTGGGCAGTGGGTCGCCTGATGATGTATTAGGGTTTAACCTTCAGTAGGGCTGGGTAGTGGGTCACCCGATATCTTATTATGATCTTACCCTCCAGCATGGCTGGGCAGTGGGTCACCTATTGGCATTTCAGACTCAGATCTTCTTATAAGGCTAGTCAGTGACTTTTCTTCGTGAATACTGGAGCGGGACCCTTGGTTTTACGGGTCAGTGATGTGACAACTTTGCCTCTGAGCAGATCTCTTGGCTGTGTGACAGTGATGGGGTGTGGTTTGACTTAACCCGGAACTCTCATGTACGAGGGGAGCTTTCCCCATTGAGACGTGTCCTTGTGATGCGACCTAAAACTGTACAGGGAAGTCAGTACCACCCAAAGTGGATAGTGTCATGGTGCGGTGATTTGAGCCTCTTTGCATACAGTTCGGGGCAGACATGTGGGATGCTGGGCATCAATGATGTTTACATCTAGTACTATTGGCTACTCGCTTTCCTGGGATGAGCTACAGGATGAAGATCCCCTTATGATCTTTTTCAGGCTTCTTGTCAGAGCATATATATATGTATACCTGGTTCCAGCACCCACTCCTTGGGTTTTGGTTACTCTCCTTCCCGGATAGGCGAAGACGCGCGGGGTATGCCACGTGCTTTCCGTGTATAGCTTCTCGTGGTTGGACGAGTCTACTCTCTTTCCATAGGTAGCTAATACTCGACGAGAATTTCACCTTCTCACCGCTTCTAGCTCCTTGTGTTTGGATGAGTCTACTTCCCACCTCTTTTTGGGTTCAGTTGTACTCTTTACTACACTCTCTGTTGTACTCCTTTACTATACCCTATTCGATCTACTACTTACGCTTCGGTACCTAATTTGTTGCTCTCTCAAGCCTTCAGGGTATCCTACTGAGTATTTTTATACTCACCCCTGCTTGGGCTTTGCACGCACTTGGTGTGCCCTTGCACACGACGGACAGGTTGGTCGTGACTTCAGTAGAGCTTAAGAGTTCGGGAGCTTGGACCTCGTGTGGTGGTGGGAGTCGGGTTCTAGGTGGGGGACCCTTCAAACGGTTTTTCTTTTGTTTACCTGTTGCTGGGATGTGGCACTTTTCTGGTTGGGCGCGTGTTTTCCCCTTTTTTTCAGTTTACCTTCAGCACATGCTTGTACTGATTAGAGGTCGATGCACATTTGTGGTTCATATATAGCAGTTGCCCTTTTCTTTACTTGTCTTTTCTTTTACTCTACACTTCTACATTGATTGGGCTTCATGTGTGTGTACAAGTACTTAGGCAAAGGCCTCTTCGAGTTGTTGTGCCTTCAGCACTGGTCGTCAGCCCCTGGCCTATGGAGGCGGGCTTGGGGTAGTTGCGGCTTGAGCCCGGGTAGGGTTGGGTTGTGACATATATTATCACTATTCTCTTTATATTAATGGTATTATGTGATTGATTTGGTGGTTATTAACTTTTTTTCATATGACTCGATTGATTACAACGTGGTAAGGGGATTTCATCTCACCCTTTATTCCCGTGAGATTCTTGCTATATTTTCCACTATTTCCTTTTGTGTGGTGTATGTACTACCTTTGATTGTATTATTTGTGTAATCTAATTTAATGTATGGTAATTTAAATATTCATTGTATTATTCCTGTTTCATTTGGTGTATGTTTCATAAGTTACCAAATTGGTAAGAGAACTTTTTAACCCAATTTCCATTCCTTGGGTAAATCTTCTAATTCTTTATTATGTCATGCTCTGATTATCTGTGGAATCACTATTTATTTATTTATGTTTTAATTTCCACTACCCTTTGTGTGGATATACTTTTCATACACATAATCACTCCATTGATAAATTCTCATGTAATCTATATGAACTTGAGAAGAGTAATTTTAACTCAATTTCCATTCATTCAGTTAAGCATCCAAGTCATTGGCATAGTTTTTACAAAAATATGTGTGAATGTTTTGTGATTGATTTACACTGAAAATCCAATCATATTGAGTGTATTTATATTTTTCACATAGTATTTTGTAATTGATTTATCCTTAATCTAAGGATGCATTTTTTATAATGGATTTCTTCTCAATTTACATTCCATTGAGACTTCATTGTTGTTATGCACCAATTCACTCTTATATGGTTTATATACTATCCATGGGAATATTATATCATGAATCCGTTTATTTTCATGATATTATAAAGTTCTGATTAATCTTTATTACTCAATTATTTGTATTCTAGTGTCTCTCATTTTTTTTTAAAATTCTTTAACTAAAATATCATATTAAATGTTTTAAAGATTTATTCTTATAAATATTTCTCATTAATTTCCATGATTTAAAAATGTTTTTTAGGAAATATTTATATGGAAAATAATGTTTTAAAATGTTAATTCCTTTAAACATTTCAAATTGTTATGGGACACTTTGATTCAAAAATCTATTTATTAAATGTTTTAAATGGTTTTGAAAATTGATTGATAAAGCATTGTTTATTTCAATATCTTGATATGATATATTATGATTGGAATGTGGAAATGTTTTATTTCCTTTATTCTTGTGTTATGTGTTATTATTATTTTATGTTTATTGGTCATTTTTTACATATATAGGTTGTTCTGTTGATAAGCCTTGGGCGGGTGAGCCCAAGAAATCTTTCCAGTGCGTTGGGTAATGTGACAGAGTTAAATGTTAAAGTTTCTCCTAAGAGATTTATAAAATATACTTGGATGGGTATTCCAACGTAACTCCCTATGTATTTTTGATAGCTACAGTGTATGTATGTTATGTATTCCATAAGTTACATTTATTATTTATGATTTCAATGTGTTTTTCATAAATCTTATGATTTCATATGGTATGTTATGATTGAAAAGTTTGGTTTCATTGAATTGTATTTATTGATGGGATAATGTTTTCTTTCTTTATTTTATAACCCTTACAGAGATTTTTATGCTCATCCCTAGTTTTTGAAATGTTTTCTACAAGACTTAAAAATGAATAGGGTTAAGGATGGGATCAAGGAAAAGGCATGCTATCTAAAACCTAGAATGAGACATGTTTATTTTCAAGAGTTTTTAATTTAAGAAATAAAATGGATACTGAGTAGTAGTGACTACATGTAATTTTCAAGTTGATATGTAATAGGTATGACCTAATTCTATAAAACTCTAAACCTGAGATGATACTAAATTTGAATTAATCATTTAGTTAAATATTATGTAATGTTTTAAGGGAGGGTCCTTATATCACTAGTTGAAAGTGACCAATCTCTGGAGTAACCAAAATAACCGTTTTATGTTTCTCCACCACCATATAAGACAAGGCTGACAAGAGTCCCAATACATTAGGTTCCTAGATATTTTCATGCAACTGCATATCAATATTCCATTTTTAGGAACCATTGACCATATGTGAGTTTATGAAAAATTTCTCAAGGATCTATTGTCTAACAAAATAAAGATAGAAGATCATTTTTTGATCCAAATAAATGAAGAATGATCGGCTGTCCTTTAGAAGAAAATACCACCAAATTTGAGAGATCCCAGAATTTTCTCAATTACTTGTGCTATTAGAGAAAAAATGCTTGGAAGAGCTCTGTGCGATTTTTATCCTGCATCAAGTTAATTCTAATGAGTGTATTTTGCAAGTTAGGACTCCAATAAATGAAAAAATTGTGTAGAACTAAATCTCAGTCATCGATTAGTGAAGTACCCTAGAGGAATTTTTGAAGATGTATTAGTCAAATTAGGAATGTTCATTATTCCAGCAAACTTCATAGTTTTGGATATGGAAGAAGAATGTGTTGTCCCAATTACACTTAGAAGACCATTCCTAGCCACAAGAAAGGCTTTGATATATGTGAATCAATAATGTATTATATTCAAAGTTAGAGAAGAAAAGTTAGTTTTCAACATGGTTAAGGCTTACCAAAAAATAAGAAAATGTAGTTGATTGCAATACCATATCTCTTACATGAGAAGGAGAAAATCACATGGACATTGCATAAGAAAGTGAAAATTCACTCTCAAAGATGGAATACGAATATGATTTTGAGTAAGTGAGTTTCATTGAACCTCTCATGGGGAGATACCTTACCACCTTTCATCCCCTCCATCAATAAACAACCAATTTTGGAACTAAATCCACTACCTCGTACTCTCAAGTATTATTAATTAGGAGTTTCAACCTCTCTTCCTATAATTATCAACTCTAAATTATCTCAGGTATAAGAAGAAAAATTGGATGAAGTTTTGAAGAGACATAAGTAATCAATTTTTTAGGGAGTGTAATACATCCAATGAATCAATATTAATGAATGAACTAACAATATTTTACTTGTGGAAAATGAAATTCCAAAATTCATTCCTCAAAGTCGGATCACATACCTGATGAAGGAAGTCATCAAAAAAGAAGTACTGAAAATCTTGGATGCTAGAATAATCTTTTCCATATTAGATAATGAATAGGTGACCCCTTACAAGTTGTTCCAAAGAAAGTTGGAATCACAATAGAGATAACTTATGTAAATAAATTAATTTCAATACGCACCATCAATGGATGGAGAGTCTTCATAGATTACAGATGACTAAATACAAATACAAGAAAGTATATTATTCCTTTAACCCTAATGGATCAAATTTTGTAATGACTTGTGTGACACTAATTCTACTGTTTCTTGGATGGATATTCAAGATACCACCAAATTGTAGTTGATCCTACTGATCACACAAAGATTACATTAACATTCCCATTTAGTAATTTTTCCTATTAGAGAATGTCATTTGGAATATGTATTGATCCATCATCCTTTCAGTAATGCATGATGCATATTTTCCATGACATGGTAGAAGAATTTCATGAAATCTTTATAAATGAATTATCAGTCTATGGAAGATAGTTTGACGTTAGTTTAAGCTATCTAGAATTAGTCCTCCAATGTTGTGAGGAATAATGACTAGTCATAAATTTGGAGAAATGTCATTTTATGGTCCAAGGAAGAATAGTCCTTAGAAATAATATCTCTAAATAAGGCATAAAAATCTATTCGTCCAAAATAGAAGTCATCAAGGACTTTCTTGAACCATTAGAAGTGAATGGAATAAGATTCCTTATGGGTCTTTCCATATTTTACAAATTGTTTATAAAAGACATTGAAAATGTTTCCTATCCATTGAAAAAATTATTATGAAAATATGACCCTTTTTAATTCACTGAGTAATGTAGGAAGGAATTTAAAACATTCAATACAATCCTGATAGCAGCCCTATTCACCATTTCACCCAAGTGGGATAAAGAATTTGAGTTAAGGTTTGATGTCAGAAACCTTGGTGTTGGTGCTATGTTAGGACAATGAATTGATCACATTTTTTTTCATATCTAATATGAAATCCACACACTAAGTGAAGCTAAATTCAACTACATGATTATAGAGAAATAAATCTTAGTCGTTGTATATGCCTTTGAGAAATTCTATTGTTATCTTGTTTTTTCCAAGGTGATCGTACACACTGATCATGCTTCCCTAAGATACTTAATAAACAAGAAGGATGAAAACCCAAGGGTGATATAATGGATCCTCTTGATGCAATAATTTAAGATTTTAATCTAGGATACAAAATAAATATTAAATTTTATTACGTACCAAGTTTCATAACTTCCCTAGTCACTCATCAAGGAAGATGAGGATACTAACATTGAAGTAGATTTTCGGGATGAAACCCTTTATAGAATAAAGGATCGACCATGTTTTTATGATATTTCTAATTCTCTTTCCATAAGATTCTTGCACCAAGACCTCTTATATCAGGAATGGAAAATATTTATGGATGATGCCAAACATTTCTACTGGGATGAATCAGTACTTTTTTAAACATTGTGCTAATGGATTGATCCAACATTGCATCCATGAAATTGAAATCCCGAATGTAATTAAATTTTTTCATGAATCAAAAACTAAAAAACAACAGAGACACAAGCACATAGTAGCCAAAATTATATAAAGTAGAATTTTCTGTCCCACACTACACTAATACATGATGGAATTATTCAAAAAATGTGATAGATTCTAGTAGATGTGAAATATTTGGAAAATGAATGAGATGTCGAAAAATCCAATAATGGAAGTTGAAATTTTGGATGTTTTTGGCATAGAAATCATGGGACCATTTCCCACATCATATATAAAATCCAACATTCTAGTTAAAATTGACTATATCTCTGAATGCGTTGAAGTTAAAGAAGCTTTACATGACACAACAAAAGTGGTCATGAAATTTCTGAAAAGGAATGTGTTTTCATGATTTTGATTTACAAGATTACTCATTAGTGACCGAGGATAATATTTCAAAAATCAAACTATTAATTGATTTCTTGAGATGTATAGAATCTTATACAATATAGGAACTCCCTTCCACCCACAAAAAAGGGGGTAAGTAGAACTATCAATTAGGGAGATCATGAAAATTTTGAATAAGACTCTAAACACGAGCTGATGTGACTGGAATCTAAAGCTAGATGATGCACTATGAGCATACCGTACTACATAAAAAACACCAATAAAAACAACACCATTCATACTAGTTTACAGGAAACCATGTCAACATCCAATGGAACTTGAGAATCATTCTTATTGGGTGATTAAGGAACTGAATTTGGATTCTGAGAAGGCTGGAGAAGCTAGGATGTTGTAGTTAACCGGATTAAAAGAAACCCTAAGGGATGTATAAGAAAATTATAGGATCTATAAGGAAAAAACAATGAAATGGAATGATCAATGCATTACTTGGAATATCTTTGTCCCAAAGAATAGTGTCCTTCTATTTAACTCAAGATTGAAACCATTCCCTGGTAAGATGAAATATCAATGGCCAGGGCCCTTCAAAGTCATTTAAGTTTTTCCTTATGGGACAAATGATATTCAATGAAAAGGTAGATTCCAATTCAATGTGAACATAAAAATATTGAAATTATTTGAAGAAACATTTCTTGAAGGCTATGTCATCATCCTCAAGTTCATTTGAGCCCTAATTGAGTTAGTCTCTCGATGTTAAAGGAAGCATTGACTAGGAGGAATCCTAGGGTTGGACATCTTAGTGAAGGTTAGATTGAGATAAGCATTATGAATGTTTTAGTTAGTTTAGTAGTTTATGAATAAGGTGAAACAATGTTTTAAATTTAAACAATCAATTACACATCATGTAACCCTCTAACATGACATTTACCTTTTCATCAAAAAAATCATTTCAAATCACCATTACATGATGTGAAAAATAGTTACACGACATTTAATTCACCTGACTTGTTTTTTTAAAATAGTTCATGAAACATTGGTCCATGACCCACACCCGTTGACCCTCCCTATCCTCCCTCTCCTCCCTCGGCTCTCAAACACCCCCTCTCCCAACCTACATGAACTAACTCCCCCTCTTTCTCCTCCCCCTCACCCAACCTCTCTAGCACCCGCAACCCCCTCTATGACCCCATCCCCAAACCACTCGATCCCTTCTCTCAGCTGATGACACACCCCCAACCCACACCACCCCACCTACTTCATCAATATACCATGACTGAAAACCACCCTCTATCCTTCCTCGATGGCCTGAACCAAGAAGTCGTAACCTTTAGAATGATCGTCTAACCACGGCAAGCATCTACCTAAGAAGTGAGAACATAAAGCCACTTCTGACACCCCTTTACACATTTTTCGCTGCCTGCAACAACCCATGCTACACAAATTGCCCAAGAAGCCTCCTCCTTCTCCTCTAAGGGCTCCTAAAGTGACGAAAACATCTATTTTAACCTTTTCAAATGCTTTCCCAACCCAAAAACAAGGTAAAACTCATTAGGATACATTCCAAGACTATGAGGACAAACAAGACCCCAAACTTGCCCATCCCGACTCGATTTCAAATCAATGATGATGTCTTCAATCTCCTGGAAACATTTCATATGGACTGCATCATTGAGGTACGAGAGAAAAAATATAGAGATATTTTTCTAGAGTTCTGGTCCACATTTGAGATGGCCATTGATAACCTCATATTTTTCCTGGGTGTCCGGCCACATGTGATTTATTTTTACAAGTTTGATATTGGCCTTGGAATCTATACAGGTGAGTTTTCCACATCATAGGTCTTGTCACGACCCGTCCCAGTGGGGCCTGAGCCGCAACTCCCCATGCCCGCCTCCAATAGGCCAGGGGCTGGTGACTAGCACCGAGTAGGCATGCTACTAACATGGGAGGCATTGCCTATAATCCTGTACACACGCACACACCTATCCAAGCCCACAAAGCAGAAAAGTAAAAACTACTAAAAGGAAAAGATGCATGAATACACTAAAACCCAACCACAGAGTACGACAGGCATGTAAAGTACAAGAAAGTAAAACCCTGGGCCAAAAGTACAAGCCCTCCAAAAAGAGAGTCCACAACAATGTCCAACCTGTGAAGAAAGGTGTTGGGACTGTAGTCTGTAGCCATAGGAACAAACCTCAGCCTGTATGATCTCACTGAGTACCGTCCAGTCTTGGTCCGCCTAGAATCTTGTCAAAGGTTCGATCGTCTGCACAAGACTCGACACGTGCGGGTAAAGCCCGTGCAGGGATGAGTAAAACAATACCTAGTAGGACACCCCAAAACCACAAAGGAAAATACAACAAGGGAAATTCCACAAAAGAAAGGTACAGTCAGCTCTATATAGTATATTTTTATGGAACATATAACAAGAATATCCAGATATACTCATACACAAACGACCACCGCAAAACCACCACTAAGATCCAGCTCAAAGATTCCACTAAGCATGCAACCGGGAGAACACACTCCTAGGTCTAAAGAGAGAGATACACAGTACTCATCCGGGGGAATACACTCTACAAGTACTTTGAGAACATGATGCTCAGATGAGGATCACAACCAAGTCATGGGGTGATTCTGAAAACTAAGTCTGAGCTAATTCTCTAAGAAGAGGATCAGCGCCCAGGTAAATTTGGTCACATCGATACCAAGAACACTACCTTGGGTTCCAGGAATGAATAGAGGATCCAGCTCTAAGTCTCACAGAGGGGATTCCAACAACTCTATTCAGGAAGTCCTATTGAAGGGATCATACTCCTGTATATAGGAAATGATACTGGGAACCTTCAAGAGAAATACCAAGGGGACGAACCCTAAGGAAAGAATTCCAAGTCACAGAAGGCAACTAGATCAAGCCATGAAGAATTGGTTACATGGAATGTATTATGGTTACACGATGTGTTCCTTGACCATGGGTACTGCCCGTGTAAACGGCCTGTATCATCTGTCCCGTATGTGTAAAACTAGACTACACGGCGTGTATAAGGATCACACGCTGTTTTCCTTGACTCCAGGTACTGCCCGTGTAAACGGCCCGTGTCATCTGTCCAAGATGTGTAAAACAGAACTACACGGCATGTAGAAGGATAACACGCCATGTTCCTTCACTCTGGGTACTGCCCGTGTAAACGTCCCATGTCATTCATCTTGTTATATATAAGGTAACTAAACGACATTTAGAATACTCACACGCCGTGTCTGAGCACCTGGGGCTCGCTCCATGTACGCTGGCCATGTGCCAGTACACGGTCTCTGTCTGTGTCCGTGTCGCATGCCCGTGTACCAATAACGGGGTATCCCGTGTATCTGGCCTAGTCTAGCCTGGGAGGGGTATACACGACATGTCCTTGGCCGTGTACCCAAACCATGTCCGTGTACTCCTGGAGTACACGCCTTGTGATCCGCTGATGAAAACACACTGTGTAGCCTATACTACACGCCGTGTAGTCGGGAAATTTCCCGAAACGCCATCTTCCTCCTCGCAGCGCGGACGATCCTCCAGATCCACGTTTTATCATCCGTTCGTCCCGATACTCAAGGTGTAGGTTCGTCTCATCATGCGAACACCATAACGGGTGTTTTAGGTCCTTAAATCGGATCATAAAACCTCGAATGATCCATCCAAAGAAAAACACATGAAAACCCGTATCTCCTGATCCGCTCTGAATCGCCTGCCGAAACCATCGTTGCACCTCCGTGACATCGCTCCAGGGTTGGATCTAAAATATTGGATCGTTGCGCCAACAACCGAATGCTCAACGATCATTTTCCTCAAAGAACGCGTAGAATGCAATGAAGAACACGAGGGAGAAAATACAAGAATCAAACAAGAGGGACAAACCTTGATCATTGTTCATGACGATCCGGGTTCATCATCATTAGATCAAAACCTCAACAAACAACAGATTATAAAATCTCGACTAATTGATTTCCTGATAAAACCCCAAATCACGCCCGCCTAAAAAACGATCAATCCGTGGGATAATCGGTACACAGATTAGTCTACGTTCATCATAGGAACCTAGAACGGGGAAAGGAAAATCAAAAGAAAAACATCCTACCTAGATCTGCGACATTCGTTGGTGAAGATCCGGTCGTTGCGTCTTTGTCACCGGTGAAAATCGTCAAGAACGACGTTGATGGGTTGGGTGGTTTTCTCCAGATCTCTCCAGAGAAATTCAGAGTTATGAGAATTGTAACCCTGACCCCTCCCCTATGAAATCATTATTTAAAAGAATAAAAAGATTTTTCTGCAACAAGGATTTAGTAAAACATTTTAAACAAATATTTTATTATGGTTACGTCCAAAAACTAGATTTCACCACCAACCTGCGTCGGCCGATGTTAGGCCTCACCTAAGGTAAAATCGCTATTCTGAATGCAACTGTGCCCTCAAAATTTTGATATGAGACCCCGTTTAGGAATTATTCCACTTTTTCAGGAAAACTGCATGCACACGTAATTTAAATATTAAATTAAATTCAAACATTTGCTTCAGGCTCACCGGGCCTCGGAACTGCACGCCGTCTCAAAGCCTGGTCTCAAATTAATTTCCATATAATATTAAAATAATACATGGAAAAATCTGGGACATTACATCACACCCACCTTAGGGATTTTACATCCCTGAAAAGCCAAAACAAGGGCTTCTCAAAAAGATGTGGGTACTGCACGTGAATCTGAGCCTCCCACTCCCACGTGCTCTCCTGGAGATTCTCGTGCTACCACTGGACACGCACCAAGGGAATAGCTAATCCATGAAGGATCTTCTCCTGCCGGTCCTCGATCTCCACTGGGTACTCAGCAAAGGTTGATCCATCATCGATGTCCAGCTCGCCCGAGTCGATAACGTGCGATGGATCATGCATGTACCTTCGTAGCTACGACACATGGAAGACATTGTGTACCTGGTCTATCTAAGGAGGTAGAGCCAAGAGATACGCCACCTCTCCAAATCTACTAAGAATATGAAAAGGGCCAATGAACCTCGGTGATAGCTTGCCGCCTTGTCCAAATCTCCATAATCCCTATCGAGGTGAGACTCGAAGAAACACATGGTCTCCCTCCTCGAACTCCAAGGGCCTCTCCCTCCTATCGGCATAAGACTTTTTCCGACTCTGTGCAGTCTTCATCGACTCTTGGATGACCGGCACATTCTCTATAGTATCTCTCACTATCTCTGGGACCATGAGTGCTGACTCTCCTAGGTCAGTCAAGTAAAGTGGTGACCTGAAAGGTCGCCCGTACAGAGCCTCGAATGGTGCCATACCAATAGTGTAATGATAACTATTGTTATAAGAAAATTCCACCTGTGGTAGGTGATCCTCCCCGTTATTACCGAAGTCAAGTACGCAAGATCGAAGCATATCCTCCAGGACCTGGATGGTTTTCTCTATCTGACCATCAATCTGAGGATGAAACACTGTGCTCAAGCGTAACTGAGTCTCAAAAGATTCCTTCAATCCCCTCCACAGTCGGGATGTGAAATGAGAATCACGGTCTGAGATGATTGTGGATGAAAGTCCATGAATTCGAACTATCTCCTGCACGTAGAGGCATCCCAATCTATCTACTGAACTCTTCTTCCGTATGGCTAAGAAGTGGACCGACATGGTGAGTCGATCAATGATCACCCAGATGGCATTGTGTCCCCTGGACGTATGTGGTAAACCCGTCACAAAGTCCATGGATATCCCATCCCACTTCCACTCTGGCACCTCAAGGGGCTGAGTCAAACCCGCTGGTACATGGTGCTCAGCCTCTAATTTCTGACAAGTAAGGAACCAAGAAACAAACTCTGCTACACTCTTCTTCATTCTTGGCCATCATAACTGACGTCGGAGGTCCTGGTAGATCTTTTCCACTCCCGGATGCACCGCCAAAGGATATGTATGGAACTCTTTCAGAAACTCCTCCCACAACACCACTGGTACTACTGTACTTCCTCTGAAAAGAACAATGTGCTCCCCACCTTCTGAATATCCATCAGCAACATCACCTGTGGATATCTGGGCACGTAGAGTCTCACAGCTAGCATCCTTGAGTTGTGCTTCCCTGACTCGTTGTAAGAGTGTAGGGGTAACAACCATCAACTGAAGGTAGGCTCCCTCATCTCTATCCATGAAGGATAACTGTAAAGAGGCCAACTACCTTGTCACCTCATCTAGAAACTGCGAACTGGATCTCCTGCTGAGAGCATCTACCACAATGTTCCCCTTCCTATAAGTATAAACGATCTCAAAGTCGTAATCCTGGAGGAACTCAAGCCATCGTATTTATCTCAAATTTAGATCCTTCTGATAAAATATATATCTGAGACTCTTGTGATCAGAATAGATGGTAAACCGGTCACCCATCAGGTAGTGCCGCCACATCTTCAATGTGAAGACTACCACTGCCAACTCAAGATCATGGGTCGCATAGTTCTGCTCGTGGGGCCTCAACTGGAGAGATCCATAGGAAATCACCACTTGCCTTTTCATTAGGACACAACCAAGCCCGGTTCCTGATGCGTCGCAGAACACTACGTACTCAACACCCTCCTCTGGTAATCTCAAGATCGGGGCGCTCGTCAGACTCTGTCTCAACTGCTGGAAAGCCTGCTGGCATCTCTCGGTCCACACGAAAGGCTGGCCCTTTCTGGTCAAGGCTTTCATGGGTGCTGAAATCCTAGAGAAATCAAGAATGAATCTCTGATATTAGCTTTCCAACCCAAGGAAACTTCGCACCTCTGTCATGCTCCGGGGTGGCTCCCATGCTAGTACGGCCTCCACCATGGATGGGTCTACTGCTACACCATCTGCTGAGATAATGTGTCCCAGAAAGTGAACCTCCTGTATCCAAAACTAACACTTTGAGAGTTTCCCATACAACTGGTTCTCTCGGAGTGTGTCCAGAACTATCCTTAGGTGTCTCGCGTGCTCCTCCTCGGACACAGAGTACATAAAGATATCATCGATGAAGACCACAACAAACCGATCTAGATAGGACTGAAAGATCTTGTTCATGATTCCCATGAACACTGTCGGAGAATTCATCATGCCAAAGGGAATCACCAAGTACTCATAGTGATCGTAGAAACATTTGAAATATGACTTCGGTACATCGTAATCCCGTACTCACAACTGGTGATAACCTGATCGTAGATCAACCTTCGAGAACCGTCTTTCCCCTATCAACAGGTCGAAGAGGTCATCGATCCTCGTTAGTGGATACTGGTTCTTCACAGTCACCTGATTCAAGCACCGGTAATCCACACATAGTCTCAAGCTCCCGTCTACATTTTTGGCAAACAACACTGGGGCCACCCAGGGTGAAACGCTGGGTCTCACAAATCCCTTCTTCTTCAAGTCATCCAGCTGCAACCTTAGCTCACGAAGCTCTGTAGGAGCCATCCGATATGTTGATGCCGATATCGATGTCATCACGAGTTGCAACTCAATGCATAAATCTATCTCCCGACGGGGAGGTAGTCAAGGGACATCCTCTGGAAAGACATCCTCATACCCAGCCACTACTGCTGGAAACTGGAAACTCGTAACATCTACTACGCCAAGGGCTAGGCTAGACAACTGATGTGAAATCGGTTATTCCCTCCTATGCATGAGTCCATCCTGAGCTACCTGGGTCTCTCTTTCACTGACAAAAGAGAACCTCGTTCCATCACTGCGGACACCCCACACCCTTCACCTAAAACAGTCGATCTAGGCACGGACTGTAGATAGCCAATCCATACCAAGAATGACATCGTAAGGCCTTGACGCTACCCCCAAGAGGTTCCAACTAAAACTCTAACCTCCAAGGGTCAGGTCACACTGTCTACAGAGGTGTGTGATGTCTGAATCTTATCCAGTCAGTGTTTCTAAGTGTAAGGGTAGAGTCAACGGCTCAACTGGAATCTCAAGGACTCGAACAAGATAAGAAGCAAGAAAGGAATGACTAAAACCTATGTCTATTAGTACGTCAACCAAAGTAGAAAAGACACAGATTGTACCTCTAATCATTTTGGGAGTACCTGGGTCATAAGCCTCTACCGCCTGCATCTGTCCCTACCTCTGTCCACCAGCTTCTGAGCCTGGGGTGGACCTCTTGGGTGTGGTGGTGGTAAAAGGTCAAAACGCTGACCACCTCCACCTGCTCTCCTAGCTCCCCTACCATGTCCACCGCCCCATTGATCTATCTGCTCCACATGTTGCCTCTGCCTCGGTGGTCCATCCACTACTCCCATGTTAGTAGTATGGTGGTTCAGACAATCTCAAGCGAGATGTACTCTACTATCACATGAGTAGAATCGCCTCTCTTGAGGATGTTTGGATGCGCCCTGCGAAACCTAATCGGCAAATCCCCTATCCTGGGATCTCCTCTAGAAACATCTCCCATGCCTGGGTCCCTGGTGTCGGCTCCCTGCTGCCGTGGTCTCTGCCCCAGCTCGCCCACTACTGATAACTATTGGTTGTCTCTACTCTTCCAAGAAGCTCTCAACCACCAAAACCAGCTCGACTACCCCATCATAAGTAGGAATTCTCATAGGGACGATGCTAGCTCAGATATCTTTGCGCAAGCCCTGCTCAAAAGTACGAGGTCTGAAGTAATGAACTCTGACCATATCCATCGAGTACCGAGAGAGGTTGGCAAACCTAGATGAATAGTCATCCACCGTAATGGTTCCCTGCTGGAGCTGAAGACGATCATGTATATGTAATACCTTTAGGGTAACCAGTGAAAACTCCTCTCTAAAGAGATGCTCAAACTATGACCATGCAAGAGTCGCCTCGTCGTGGGTCTAGATAACCAAACTCCACCATCGTCCTGTCGAACCCTACAGAAGGCTCACTACTCGGATCACCATCTGGATTGCTGGTGTCCTGACCAAATAGAAGACTCTGGTCACTACTTCAAGCAAGTCCTCTGCTGCCTGAGGGTCAGGATCGTCTCGAAACATGAGGGGTCTCTGTCTTTGAAACTCGTGGAGTGCACTCAGCCTGCGCTCCTCCTCCATTGGTACAACAGGCACTAAACACTGCTCCACATGTGGAGGGATAATTGACACACCACCTGATGGTAAAACTGGGGGATTCAGTCCATGTATCGTGGATTCATCACTGAGGGGGTTATCCTCATGATCAAGTTGCTGGATCCTAGTGGGTGCGCGTCGTAGAGGAATCATTTTAAAGAAACAAGATGTATCTCAGTCAGTGTGTATATCTGGGGAGCTGACATAAGAAGGACATGGAAACCACAACCCATTCCTATATGATGCATGTACCATTATTTTCCCCTAAAACTTGTGTTCTCATGTTCCGAGTTGAAAAGAAAGTTATCAGAGTCCTGTTGTATGGATAAGTCGGCCACCCACACCAACACTGGGGTCCCTAGCCTGAAAGTCGAACTCGAAACACTTAACACTATTTCCCCGAACCAAATCACAGACTCTCAGTCATATGGTAGAACCGAACACCTCTGATAACACTCTGTCATGACCCGTCCTAGTGGGGCCTGAACCACAACTCCCCAAGCCTGCCTCCAATAGGCTAGGGAATGGTGACTAGCACAGAGTAGGCATGCTACTAACATGAGAGGAATTGCCTATAAACCTATACACAGGTACACACCTCTCCAAGCCCACAAAGCTGAAAAGTACAAACTACTAAAAGGAAAAGATACATGCATACACTAAAACCCAACAAAAGAGTACGATAGGAAAGTAAAGTACAAGAAATTAAAACCCTGGGCCAAAATTACAAGCCCAACAAAAAGAGATTCTGTAAAAAAGTCCAACCTATGAAGAAAGGTGATGGGACTGCAGTCTGTAGCCGTAGGAACACACCTCGGATTGTCTTATCTCACTAAGTACCGTCCGGTCCTGGTCCTCCTAGAATCCTATAAAAGGCTCGCTCGTCTGCACAAGACATGACACGTGCGGGAAAATCTCGTGCAGGGGTGAGTATAAAAATACCTAGTAGGACACCCCGAAACCACAAAGGAAAATACAACAAATGAAATTCCACAAAATAAATGTATAGTCAGTTCTACAGAGTATATGTTTATAGAACATATAACAATAATATCTAGATATACTCATACACAAAAAACCACCGAAAAACCACCACTAAGATCTAGCTCAAATATTCCACTAAGCATGCAACCGGGAGAACACACTCCAAGGTATGAAGAGAGAGATACTAAGTACTCGTCTAGGAGAACAAACTCCACAAGTAATTTGAGAACATGATGCTCAAGTGATGATAAAAACCATGCCATGGGGTGATTCCGATAACTCAGTCTGAGGTAATTCGCTAAGCAGAGGATCAGTGCCTGGGAAAAGTTGGTCATGTCGATAACAAGAACTCTACCTAGGGTTCCGGGAATGAATAGGGGATCCAGCTCTAAGTCTCACAGAGGGGATTCCAACATCTCTATTCAGGAAGTCCTGCAGAAGGGATCATACTCCTGTATATAGGAAATGATATCGGGAACCTTCAGGAGAAAGACCAAGGGGACGAACCCTAAGGAAAGCGGTCCAAGTCATAGAATGCAACTGGCTCAAACAATGAATAATTGGTTACATGGAGTGTAGTATGGTTACATGCCATGTTACTTGACCCCAGGTACTGCCCGTGTAAACGTCCTGTGTCATCTGTCCCATCTATGTAAAACTAGACTACACGGTGTGTAGAAGGATCACACGCCGTGTTACTTGACTCTGGGTATTGCCCGTATAAACGGCCCATGTCATCCATCCATGCTATGTAAAACACAACTACACGGCATGTAGAAGTATCACATGCTGTGTTCCATGACTCTGGGTACTGCTCGTGTAAACGGCCCAGGTCATTCGGCTTGTCGGATATAAGGTAACTACACGGCGTGTAGAAGACTCACACACCGCGTCTGAGCACCTGGGGCTCACTCCGTGTACACTGTCCATGTGCCCGTACACGGTCTCTGTCCGTGTTCGTGTCTCATTTTCGTGTACCAGTACACGGGGTATCACGTGTATCATATCGGGTCTGGCCGGGGAGGGGTATACACACCGTGTCCTTGGCCGTGTACGCAACCCATGTTCGTGTACTCCCGGAGTACACGCTAGGTGATCCGCCGATGAACACACGCCGTGTAGCCCATACTACACACCGTGTAGTCGGGAAATTTTCAGAAATTCCGTCTTCCTCCTCGCGCCTCGGCCGATCCTCCGGATCCAAGGTTTCTCATCCATTCGCCCCAATACTCCAGGGGTTGGTTCGTTTCATCATGCTAACACCGAAACAAGCATTTTCGGTCCTTAAATCGGATCATAAAACCTCGAATGATACATCTAAAAAAAATGCCTAAAAACTCCTATGTCATGATCCGCTCCGAATCACCCGCTGATACCATCATCGCACCTCCGTGACATCGATCAAGGGTTGGATCTACAGTCTCTGATCGTTGCTCCAACAAACGAATGTGCAATGATCGATTTCCTCCAAGAACACGTAGAACACAACGAAGAATACGAGGGAGAAAATACAAGAATCAAACAAGATGGAAGAACCTAGATCGTTGTTCATGATGATCCGGGTTCGTCGTTGTTAGATTAAAACCTCAACAAACAACAGATAATAAAATCTCGAGTAATTGATTTCTCGATAAAACCCCAAATCATGCCCGCCGGCAAAACGTTTGATCTGTGGGATAATCGGTTCACATATTAGTCTGCGTTCATCGTAGGAACCAAGAACGGGGAAAGAAAAATCAAAAGAAAAACATCCTACCTGGATCCGCGGCGTTCGTTGGCAAAGATCTGGTCGCCACATCGTTGTCACCGGAGAAAATCGTCAAGAACGTCGTTGATGCGTCAGGAGGTTTTCTCTAGAGATCTCCAGAGAAATTCAGAGTTATGGGAACTATAACCCTAACCCATCCCCTGTGAAATCTCTATTTAAAAGAAAAAAAAAGATTTTGCTACAACAAGGATTTAATAAAAACATCTTAAACAAATATTTTATTATGGTTATGTCGAAAAACTGGATTTCACCACCGACCTGTGCCGGTCGACGTTAGGCCTTGCCTAAGGTTAAATCGTTGTTCTGAACGCAACGGTGCCCTCAGATTTCTGATTCGAGCACCCGTTCAGGAGTTATTCTACTTTTTCAGGAAAACTACACGCGCGGGTAATTTAATTATTAAAATAAATTCAAACATTTGTTCCGGGATCACCGGGCCTCGAAACTGCACGCCATCTCAGAGACTGGTCTGGAATTAATTTCCATATAATATTAAAATAATACATGGAAAAATCTGGGACATTACAGGTCTTCCCAATACATCCACTTTAACCACCTTGATCAGATTCACATCGTCTATGGGAGATGATTTCATAGGACCCTTAACTACCCCATGAATTGATTATCACAATTTTTACCCAGTTACAGAGCCTAGATCTACCGATTCTTCACAGGGCTATAAAACATGGGTGGTTCTCCATGGATGAGTCACATGAGAGTGTCATCTAGGTATACATTCTTATTCTTGTAGCATCCATGGGAAGTTCACCCATCAATATAGATTCACATTTCACTCATTACTACAAGTCTCATTCCCATTGGACACGAGGAATAGTGATGGGAGGATCATTTATTACCCACATGGACAAATACCTAGACGTTTTCGATGAAACCCTTCCTCTTACCTCCCTATGAACCATCAATCTTATCGATTTCATGATTCTACACAAGATGTAGATTTTAGTGAAGGAGGATGATATATATCATTGGGCATATGAAATTCATGAGGTAGCACCACCGTAGAAATAGACCCACCAGCTAAGGCACACACCACCTTCTCACTTTCACCACCCACTCATCCTCCTACTTCTGCCACCACCTCATCCACAATCCATCCACCCACCCATCCTACCCTAATAGAACATTGGGCTATATAGTTTTGCATACGGGAGAACCTACACTAAATTTCCACTCATATTCACCTCCCTTTCATCACGAATTTATATTTCACCACTCCACCACCACTAGCCCCTATCAGAACCTCATCTTATATTATTCCCACATCACCCATAGCCCATTCCAACCTGCCTGTGGACATTAGTGACTCTGCATCCCAGTAGGTGTTTCTAGATAAGTAGGCCTAGCGTGTAAAAGGGATAGACACCGCTACATCCACAAAGGTACCTTTCATTGATCCAGATTTCAGACACACAACCTCTTTACGGATCCAAACCTCTCCACCACCCATTCCAAGTCATGTATCCAGCTCCACTACTCAATCATTTGTCACTGATCGCCCCTCTCTCTCTATCACCACAAACATTGATCAAGAAAAACAAAATTCATCACCACTAGTGGGAAGGTTGATGATGGAGGAGATTTTTGTCCCTGAGGGCTTATCTTTGTAATCTATTTTGATTCATTTTTTGGATTGATACTTTTTTTGATATGACTGGTCATTTTAATTTTATCTTCTATACACGCACACATTTTCTTACTACTCATCTATATATATGGGAATTGATTTCTGTGTTACTTTTATATGGTTTGATTTTTATTACTTTAAAATTTTAAATATATATATATATATAGCTCCTCTAGGACATCAATAGTAGTCTATGGAAGCATTACACCAACTTTTATGGTCCAAAGGGTGACCCAACATGTCAAAAATATCAAACTCCATCTTCAAGAACTTTCCATAGAAATTCATTCCCTACACCATCACCCTAGAGCTACGATTAAATTTCTCCTACATCTAATTAATGCTCATGTTATACATGAATTCATCAATCTTTGCAAGATATCCCACAAGAATGAGGAAAAAACCATCAGGAGTTGCAAACACAAGAGGAGTAACTGAGTCGATGGACCCCACTATAGGAAGCTTTAGTCCATCCATATAAATGATGATGTCCTGCTATTGATTTTTTGGAGGAAACCCATAGTTTATCACATGTCGATATTAAGTCATCTTGTTGAGTATTTTTCCTTTTCACTTTGGGATCCTTTGAACTTTATTGAAAAAATCTATAGAATTTTAAAAAAATAGTTATTCTTGTTTATCATACTATGCACCTGCCTATATTTATTTTAATAAATGTTTTTAACATGGGAACTAATGTTTCATATAGTCCATAAATTGTTTCCTAACCCATTTTGTCGGTGACATAGATTTAGCCTAATACATCCAAGTTCCCTCATGTAATGCCACTTATTATAGGGATCTTTTGATTCTTTCAATTTTAAAATTATCAAATACTATTTAATTTTATATGCACTTCAGAAGTTGTAACACTGTCAGAATAATTCAATGGATTGGGAAAACACTATCACCTTCTTTTAGAGGGGGAGTTTATAGTGTTTTTTAATTTTGATACACTTGACTTATTGTATGTTCTAACCTTTATAGGATACATTTTTTGAAAATTTAAGCAAACTTTAAACTTGAAAAACATTAAGTCCATTTAAATTAAAGAATATTCTAATTTGGAAATTTTTTAAATCCATGTTTTCTCATTGTATAGATTTTTCAGAATTATTTCTAATATTAGAGATATAATTCAAATTAATTTTTTTAAAATTATGCTTAATTGACATTTTACTTGATTTTATACCAATTTTGATTTCTAGTTTCTGTTATTATTATCATTACCTGAGAGGATTCTAAGCCTACAATTACATATTATCTTTTTGAGAATATTTCTTGAGTGATACATGGGGCATGTAAACCTATCAAAACTTTCGTTAATATCTTATAGATGATATGAAAACTCAATCAAAAAGAAAAATTAACATGGTATGTGTATTAAGAAGGTCAAAAATCACCATTTACAGACAAGTGAATCCCTTGATTTTTTATATGTGGGTAGGATATGGATGCGATATTTTTATTAGATATAACTTTTAAAAAATGAAAATACAAAAAAAGGAACATGATACCCATCTTTTGAACTTACATGACATATACATGGATCCAACCTGAGATACTGGGAGTGTAGAACATATTAGGTGGGTGGAGGAATTTTATTACACCTATCAAAGTATTCATGCATTATACTTCTGATATTACCCTCCTTTTGGGCTTTATTTTCACTATTTACCCACCTTCCCACAGCCATAGAGTCATTATAACCCTATTACTGAATCCCTCATGATTAATTTTGTTCTATTATTTTCCACATGGAGATGATAAAACCAATTAAAGCCTTTGTTTAAGAGCATATTCTCAGGGTATGAGTGGAACTCTAGTTACATTTTACCGTCAGTGATGACAAAAAATTAATTATGAGGTAGATTAAAATTGGGTATAGAACATAAGAAACTATTAAAATATTTTAATTAAAAGATCATAATTTTCTTAAAGGACTGATCTATGTGTCATGGAAATTTTTTTTATATAGGGGCGATTCTATAAACTAACTTTTTCTTTTTACACTTATATTCATTTTTGTAGAAATAATGAATGTTTCCTATTTTAAAAATATCTTATCTTTTTGAAATCACTATTGAATCCTTTTTTATTAACAACAAAATATTGTTCAAGTGTGGGGGAATTTGATAGGATGAAATCATATATCCATTTTTTCTATCATTTAATTAACGTTTTTAATGATATATTTGATAATACATTTAGTATATTCCGAATTTTGTAGGAAATAGGTTCCCAAAGTTTCAAAGAAGAAAATGCAAAAAAAGTGAAGAAGTTACATGTTACACATCATGAATCCTTAGTTCACGTCTTATAATAGAGTCTCACAGGATGCCAAATGTCATTAACCAAGTTATGAAACTTGTCATGAAGAGTTTATGTGAAGAATCCAATATACCTTGTAAATAGACAATACACTAAGTGAAATCAATCAAACCCTTTGAATGAGAAATACATTACTGAGATATAACTGGAAGGACAGTTCATGCCGTGAGATTAGGATTCACATCATGATAGAAGTAAAACATTCAAATTGTGGATGAGATACATTTGAGATATGTGTAGATACAAAATACGTAGTGATATATAAGGATTAAACAATACATAATGTAGAATACAATACATGGTGTTTAATTTTTCATCAATAACTAGTGCATCCCGGTAGCAGTTTGTAAGAGTCGGTGTCCTATAACCTACAAGTTTTACTTTTAGTACATGGATATTTAATGTATTATTTCATATTGTTCATTGTTATTCTTAAATACGATGTAATAATGTCCTAGAGTATTTTTTGCATAGATATGGTCATGGTAGTTCCCCACTATGATGAGAACATTGAAATACAATAACAATATACTTAAATATAGTTCTGTGGTTGGATGAAATTCTATGATGGGACACACAACATGAAGACCGTCAGCTGCGAGTACTCATAAGTAGATGAGACTTCCTCTCATGAAGTTTGCATTTGGTAATCTCCAAGATAGGATATTATGAGAATAGACCCGCTAGTAGAAATTCCACATGTTTTGGTGTCATTAGATATTTCTATCTGCAAGAGTGTGTAATAATCCTTAGACTTTATAATTATCATTAATACATGTTAGGACTTACGCACATTGATTTACTAACGAAACCTGTCATGTAGATAGTTGGCGGTAAGTAGGTTATGTTGGGTGAGTCATGAGAGGCATGTTATTAATGGATAAGCCGAGTAAGGATTTTTCCCTTCCATTTATGGTAGTTGATATCTCAGCCTTTTGATTTAAATTGTACCATCATGCGAAACTCCATGACCATGGTGTAATGACGAGTTTATTTCAGGTAGTCAAATAATGACGTATCAAGCATAAAATTTGATGACACAGTCATGAAACATAATTTATGAGATACTAAGACAAGTTATTATATTAAATAGTGTTCATTCTTATGTGGATGTCATTGTTGTGACTTTACGTTCTTTCTCTTGAGTGCTTTGACCCATTGCTTGATAGTACTCTTGGACATTAGGCAAGACCGCCTAATGCCAATGAGAAGGAATCCTAGAGTGTCACACACTAAGTGTTATTTGTGGTATCAGTTTAATTCTATTTGAATTTAATTAATGAAATATATATTATTCTCAAGACCGTGTAAAGATTTTATTCAAGATAAAATGATTGCATAAATAAAAAAAAATATATTTTTTTATTTTATAGAACATTTAATAAATATTTATTTAATAGTTTGGAAATAAAATATTTATTTAAGAGAATAAATTATTCATTTATTTATTCGGGTTTTCAATATATGGAATTTTAGTTTTAGTGGACCAAGGTCGGTTCGATAGTAAAATAATTATTCGCAATATGGAAAATAATTATATAACTAGTTGGCACAAATTAAAATAGCATTGCTATTATTTTGAGACAAATAATTTTATTTATAATTTTGTTTTGTGAAGGTTGGCACACCATAAATAATGACATGGTATTATTACTAAATTCATGATTTTTCTCTATGTTTGTGAATGTATTTAATTGTTTCAAAGCAATTAAATATTGTAACTGAAATTCCATGTATATAAATAAGAAAGTACGCCCATTGTGCCATACACCACACCACACGCCTGGTGCATTGAGAATTGTTGAGCCAAACAATTTCTCTCTAGAATCCCTTTCTCTCCCCTATCAATAACGAGAGATGTTCTTCATGGCTGAAGAACAAGCGATCAAGAATGAACGAAACAAGACACTCGCATCACCGCGCTAGCACCCTTAGAACGAGCGGTGTCGATCAGAGGCCATCGAAGAATATGGGGATCACCACTAGATGTATTCTAGTTTGTATCCTTACAAGAACAAAAATATAATCCGAAAGGGTCAATCCAGACAATCAACATCATCAATGAAGAAAAATACCAAAGACACATGTATTATTTTAGTTTATGAAATTAATTATAAACATAATGTGCAAGATCCACTCTAAGGATTTAGGAATATTTTTTCTTTATCTAAATAATTGATTATATTCCATGGAGATTGGTGTTCATCATCATTTTGATCCCGGAATAATCCTTGATCACGGTAAAAATCAATTTTGGGTGTTGTCCCAATCATGCTTCCGCAGCGCTCGTAACCTTCAAATGGTATCAGAGGAATTACATCATAGTTTATAATTATTTAAATATTTCTTTGATGAATTACACATTTAATAATTTAGTTATTTTAATTCAAGTTAATCATTCTAAAATTATGAATCTCGAGATCCATTCCTCCTCTTTTGTTTCTCATTTACCTTACAGAAACTATATTTTCTTTTAATTTTGATTAAAATAAAATAAAGGATCTCATCCGTAGGTTCCAAAGCATCCTGTATAATGACATTATATCCATTAATTAGAAATTTAAGAAACTTGTATACATGAATAAGGGTCATTTTGGTATCATGATTTTATTTTATGGGCCTTTTAATGAGTTAAAGTGTTTAAAAACATTGTTTGGGAGTGTTTGTTTTTATGGTTTACTTTTGTGTTTCACATGTATTCATAAATTGATGTTCGGGTAGAACATGGGTAATAATATAGAACTGATATTACATGTTATTAATGATATTAAAAGAGTTTAAAATGATCTTATAATGAATTAAATTGTATTCCATGTGGAGGAGTCATTAGATAAGATTTAAATGATGATTGTTTGAGTTAATTTGGGCGGTTTTTCGACCACAACAAAATGATTTTGATTAATCATTTAGTAATATGTACATAAGTTAGTTACAGAATGTTAAATAGGAAATAATAAATATAATATATTCAGGTTCAACCATAAAAATTGTTTCATGACCAGATCTAAAAGTATAAATGGGAGAATAAAACATGTCATTCTTGAAGGTGATAGATTAACACCACACGAACAATGTTTTATTTTATAAAATAAAAGGAAGAGAAAAAGGGGGTTGGATAGTATAGTATCCCATTAGAATCATAAAATTATTGTATATGTTTGATACTAGAGTTACCATAACATGTGGATGAATATAGGTTGGCATATAATTAGAAAATAACTTGAAATTGAAATGAATTTAAAGGAAAAGAAGGAGAGAAATTACCTCTAGAATTCTCCTCTTGAGATCCTCTTTAAGGGGCTATGATTGGTATTTTGATGAAAAAAAACCTTTTGGACGTGAGGGAGGGGCTATGTATGATGCTTGGGTAGAGTTTAGACAAGTCTTGAAGCTTGATAGGTGTGAATAAATGAGGGTGTGAAGGGTGGTTTTTATAGTGGAGGGGAGAGGGGATTTCTTAATATAAAATCAATTAATTTATTATTTCTCCACATGAGAAGGAATAGTGTGTCTTCCATGAAAAATAATAGTAATTTTATAATTTAATACTGAACCATGTGGTATTACATCAGCAAAACATCACACATAACTCTATAATTAGCTTATTTAGCATATCATTGTAACTTACGGTATTTCACTATTCATAAAAAAGTCATGTATTTCATAAAAATCCCAAAATTTTACTCCAACCATATTCAATGTGTAGAATAAAAAAATGAATTCCATTTTACAAAAAAAATTTCTAAATTTGATTAATTTAATATTTAATTAAAATTTTAATTTACTTTATAAATACATTTTTTAAAATTAAAACTGATTTTATAATGATTTCAAAAATTATGTAGGGTCTTATAAAATTATCTAAAAACTATAATACATATATTTGTTAATTTATGATCAAAATTTAAGAAAATACATTTTCTTTTAAATTAATTAATTAATTATACTTAATTATTTATGACTTACAAAAATACCAAAATGTTTACTATGGTCAAATTTTCACTTTCTAAGATGCCTAAATTTTATTTAATTATTCATGGTTAAGGTTACTATTATTTTGGAAAATTTACTATTCATAAGGGTCATACTACTATTTATAAGGGTATGTTACTATTCACCAAAAATAATGTTTTTCTTATTGGACCTCAAAAATCATCTCGAACACAACTGTGTATGTCAGATTTTCAAAATTCCAAACATAGAAGTGAAAAAATATGTTCAAAGGTCACTTAGCACATATTAGTTCATTATGTTGTGTTTTCATGTGATTTTATGACATAATTATAAGAAGGTAATTTCCATTTATAAAACTTTGGTTTGTTACAGGTCGCCTATGCATTGAGTGCGGTTGGCAGATATCATGCTGACCTAGGTGACCGCCATTGGATGACAGCTAAGACTATCTCAAAGTATCTGAGGCATACTAAGCATATATTTCTAGTTTATGGGGGAGATGTTGAACTAGCCATCAAAGGATATGTAGATGCCAGTTTCTAGATAGATCAAGATGACATGAAGTCACAGAAGGGATACATATTCACTTTGAATAGAGGTGTAGTGAGTAGGAAGAACTCAAAGTAGAGTGTGGTCGCAGAATATATAGTAGATTCTGAGTATATCACAACTTCTGAGGTAGCTAAAGAAGCAGTTTGGATGCGAATCATTTTCCAAGATCAAGATGTGATACCTAGCATTAAAGATCCCATCACACTATACTATGATAATAATGCTGTGATGGCACTCAAAAAAGATCCAAGGTCACATCACTAGATGAAGCCCATACTTCGGAAGTATCATATCTTGAGGAATTTTTCTTAGAGAGGTGAAGTTGCAGTGAGCAGTATTTCCACGGAAGGCAATGTGGTGGACCCCATGACTAAAGCCTTGACTTAGCAGAAACATGATCATCATGTGAGGTCTAGCAGACATAAAGTCGTAGTCAGTTGGATCTAGTTCAAGTGGGAGTTTTTAAGATTTGGTGTCCTAGAACCAATTGGTTTTACTTTGATTACATGGATATTTATTGTATTATTACATATTGTCCATTGTTCTTTATAATTATGATGTAATAATGTCTTAGAGTATTTGTTTCATTGATAAGGTCAGGGTAGTTCCCCGCTATGATGAGAACCTTAAAATGATATAACAATATTATTAAATATAGTTCTGTATTTGGATGACATGCTATGATGGGACACATATCATGCAGACCACCAGGTGCGAGTACTCGTAAGAAGATGAGACTTTTTCTCATAAAGTTCGCACTTGGTAATCTCTAAGATAAGAGATTATGAGAACAGACCCGCGAGTAGAAATTTCACATGTTTTGGTGTCATGGGATATTTCTATCTGCGAGTGTTTGTAATGATCCTTAGACTTTTAGATTATCATTAATACATGTCACAACTTATGCACTTTGATTTAATAACAAAAACTGTTATAGAGACAGTTGGCGGGAAGTAGTGTACGTTGGGTGTGTCACGAGAGGCATGTTATTATTGGATAAGTTGAGGGAGGATTTTTCCCTTCCATTTATGTAAGTTGATATCTTGAACCTTTGATTTAAATAGATCCTTCAAATGAAATTAAAAGGACATGGTGTAATTATGTGTTTATTTCAGGTAGTCAAAGAATGACATATCAAGTTTAAAAGTTGATGACACAATCATGAAACCTTCTTGATGAGATATTGACACAAAGGGATTACATTACACAGTGAGAGTTCGTATGTGGATGTCATTTTTGCGACTTTACGGGCTTTCTCTTAGGTTCCTTGACCCATTTCTAGACATTACTCTTGAACTTTAGGCAAGACCGCCTAATGCCAATGATAACGAATTTTAGAGGGTCACACACTAAGTGTTTTTGGTGGTCTCTGTTAAATTTTATTTTAATTTAATTAATAAGAAAAATATTATTCTCAAGACTGTGGAATAATTTTATTCATGTTAAAATGATCTCATAAATTAAATAAAATATATTTATATATTTTATTGAACATTTAATAAATATTTATTTACTAGTTTATAAATAAAATATTTTTTTAAGATAATAATATATTTATTTATTTATTTGGGTGTTCAATAAATGGAAGTGATGTTCGAGCGGACCAATGTCAGTCCTATAGTAAAATAATTATTTTCAAGATGGTAAATAATTATTTAACTAGTTGGCATAAATTAAAATAACAATGCTATTATTTTGTGACGTGGAATTTTATTTATAATTTCATTTTGCGTAAGTTGGCGCACCATAATTAATGACACAGTATTATTATTAAATGCATGATTTACTTCTATGCTCATGAATATATTTAATTATTTCTATGCAATTAAATATTGTAATTGAAATTCCATGTATATTAATAGGAAAGTACACCTATTGTTCCATACACCACACTACACACCTGGTGTATTAAGAATTGTAGAGCCAAACAATTTCTCCCTCGAATCCTCTTCTCTCCCCTCTAAATAACGAGAGACGTTCTTCAAGGCTGAAGAATAAGCGATCAAGAACGACTGAAAAAAGACACTCGCTTCACCACACTAGAACCCAGAGAACGAGCGGTGTCGATCAGAGGCAATCGAAACACATGTGGATCACATCTAGAGGGTTTCTAGTTTGGAATCGTACAAGCACAACGAGATAATCTGGAACTTTCAATCAATAAAATCAACATCATCAATGAAGAAAAATACCAAAGACACAAGTATTATTTTTCTTTTTGAAATTAATTAAATTTATTATAAACATGATGTGCAAGATCGTCTCAAAGGTTTCAGGCCTCTGTCATCTTTATCTAAATATTTGATTATATTCCATGGAGACTGGTATTCCTTATCATATTGATCCTGGAATAATCATTGATCATGGTAAAAAATAAAAGTTGGGTATCATCTCAACCATGCTTCCACTACAACTGGAACCTTCAAATGGTATCCGACGGGTTACATCATAGTTTATAATTATTTAAATATTTCATTTTTGAATTATGCATTTAATAATATAGTTGTTTTAATTCATGTTAATCGTTCTACAAATCTGAATCATGAGTTCTATTCCTCCTATTTCGTTTCTTGTTCACCTTACAGAAACTATATTTTATTTTATTTTTGATTAAAATAAAATAAGGGATCTCATCTAGAGGAAAAAAAGCTTCCTATCTGTACAAAACAGGAACACATGGTGTGTATTCAGCAGTACACATCGTGTATGTCAATATTCAATGCATCAAACCGGTCCACCAAACCAAGCTATGTGTTGGAGTCTTTCTAAGTCTTAAATGACTCTGTGTGTTGTCCAAGAACAGGTGGCACATGGTTTCTAGATTACACGCTGTGTGGCCCAATGGACAGGACATGTAGTCCCTTCGGGTTAGGGTTAGACTGTGTACCCCATACATGGATTTCCCAGCTGGAGACTATGTAATGAGTAAGTACTCTACATGTGGCCCACTGGACATGCTATGTACTCAAAAGATTTCCAAAGTATACTCACACATCGTTTCCCCGGTTGTGTACTTTGGATAGACGATAAAAAATAATAGAAGTTGTGTAGTTGCAACTACATGTCCTATACTCATCCAAATTACACAAATTTATTAAAATTTATTATTATATTATACAAACCCTTGAGACGTGTACCATCGTGCGGGCATAAATTTGAGGCACAACATGTGATATGTGTTTTATATATTTGTTTTTAATTTATCATCTGTGAAATGTTCATTTCTACTCATTGGGTAGTTATGCATAAGAATTCACCAAGTTACCTTCAAGTTACAAGTTATGTACAAAGGTAATTTTAAATGAAATTATTTGTTTAAAATTATGATTATAATCTCACTGAAATTCAGAAAAGGGTTTAAGATAATAGGATTGATTAATTAAAAATGATAATTAATTGATTCGAGCGTGATTTATCTTAAACAAGAACGATTAAAGAATTGATTTCTAGTTTTATTTAAGCAAAAATATCATTTCATTTATGGATGGTCCTGATCTATACCAAGACCTTTTTATGTGGATGGTTTCTTTTAATTAATTTATTTAAATTAAATTTGTTGGATTGCGAGCCTTATCCTCAATAATATGTAGGGCCTTCGTTCCCAAGGTTTCTTTTATTTAAAACATCTTTTTACCCCACACCTACATGTCAGTTAAAAATGGCATATGTAATGGATGGAACTCCCAAGATAGTGGATGGGGTTCAAGATGGAGCTGAGACGAAACCAATCCCTGGAGATACAGAGGTGGATAGGTGGAAGCTGTAAACATGAACCCAAAATGTTCATAGTGTTTCTCCCCAAGGTCTGGGTTATTTTATCAACCACTAGATAAACTAAAAATTAGAAAATCTCATGATTATTCCATTTACTTTATTTTATTTCTTTTAGGTGTATGGTTTATCATTATGGATGTGTTTTCACAATAACATAATTAATGAATTAAAAAAGCATGCAATATTGGATTAAAATAAACAATACTTATGCTTAAATATTATCAAGACATGGTTAATCAATTAAGTAAGTTCCACTTAATATTAACTAGCATGTGATAATGATAATAAAAAATTCATTCATAAGATATAAAAATCTATCAAATAAAATATCAAGTCAGAAAAATCCTTCTGTTACTTGATTAAGGGAAAAACTAAATAAAACAATGTGTTTGGACAACCCTTGTTGGGAAACTTACTTTTATATAGGAATCTCTTATGAAAGGTTTCAGGTTGACTTAACCAAATTACATCAAGAGATGTAGCCCTTGATAGACATGGTGTAATATTGGAGGCAAGAGTTGAGGAAATCCAGAGTCATGATTTCAGGATTTGGGAGTCCACTCAACATATCAAGGAGCATCAAGCCTGTAGTTGGAAAAGACCTACCTACCTAAATACCTTCTAATATCTTGAACAGCACTTGTTGGGGTTATGTGAAGGGGAATATGGATCCTTTCCACTATAATGTCATAGAAACTGGACATTCGGGGTTCAATGGTGAGGGCTATTGGGACATGATAAAATAGTGGGAGACTTAAAAAAATATATTATTTCTTATAAAATGTAATCGAGAAAGTACTAATGATATTATATTTTAATTTTATAATAAAAATGAAAAGCTCCTCAACCACACTATCCCTACTATCAATTATTGATAAAGACAACATCTTCACCGGTAGTAACTTCCAGGAATGGTTTAGACGCCTTCGGGTTATCCTACGCCATGAACAAAAGTCTTACGTGCTGGAGTCAGCATTACCTGATTCTCCTTCCAAAGTGGCGAGTGATAAGGATTTCTTGGTCTATGAGAAACATATGAACAACGCGGCTAAAATTCAATGTTTGATACTACCATCAATTTCTAGTGATCTAATGAAGTCTCTTGAAAACATGGATTCTTATAGCATGCTCGAGCACCTTTGTGGTCTTTACAAGGAGAGAGAAAGACATGAATGGTTTGAGACCTCTAAGGAACTCTTTAGAATAAGCTTAGAGAAGTTGCCCCAGCTGGACCTCATGTAGTCAAGCTCATTGGCTACATTGAGTGCCTGGAGGTTCTAGGGTTTAAACTCTCCGAAGAACAGGGCACCGATATCATTCTCACATAACTCCCTCAGAGCTTCTCTAACTTTGTTGTCAATTTCAATATGAACAACATTGAGAAGCCTCTATCTGATCTTCTTATCCTCATTCACCAAGTGGACACCGATATGAAGTGCAAAAAGCCTTATGTCCTTATGGTGAATAAGAGGAAAGTGAAGGTGAAGAACTTTAAGCCCATAGATTCTTCATGGCCTTCCAAGAAAAGTAAGATCTATGGGGAGGCAAGGAAACATGTGGCTGTTTGTTTCACATGTGGAAAGAAGGGCCATTGGAAGAAGAACTACTCCCAACCTAAGAAGCAATGGGAAGCTTCAGGTGCGTTTGTTATTGAATTCAATCTATCTTTTTCTACAAATTGGGTATTAGATACAGATTGTGGTGCTCACATATGTTTCCAAATATAGGTACCAAGTAGATTCAAGAAGATTGATCGAGGGGAGGTAGATCTATGAGCAGCCAATAAGGCCATACTTGTTTTTGTAGATGTCAGGGACTACCACCTCACATTTCCAACTAGGATGATCTTGGTGTTTAAGGGTTGTTATTATGAGCCTTCTGTTACTAAAAATATTTTATCTGTATCCAGATTAGATACAGATGGATTTTTTTTCATGTTTGGAAAGGAATGTTGCTTATTTTACAAATATAGAATTTGTTATGGTTGGGCACATTTATACAACATACTTTATGTGTTGGATTACATAAACCAAGTAATGGTAATCGATAACGAAGATACTTCACATGACTCATACCACACCCAACTTTGGAATCACCGGCTAGGTCATGTAAATGAGAAACACTTGAAAAATTTACATCAAGATGGATATTTAGATTCTTTGGAACTAAAACCACTTGGAGTTTGTCATGCATTTTTACAAGGCAAAATGCCTAAATCCCCATTTAGTGGGAAAGGTGAAAGGGATAATGAACTTATTGAATTGGTTCTTACCGATGTGTATGGACCATTTCCAGTTGAATCAATGGGAGGGTACTCATACTTCATAACTTTTACTGATGATTTTAGTAGATATGGATATATCTACTTAATGAGATATAAGTTGGATTCTTTTGATAAGTTCAAAGAATACTAGAATGAAGTTGAGAACCAACTTGGTATGAAGATTAAGAAACTCCACTCAGACCGAGGTAAATAATATCTTAATAAAGACTTTATTGATTACTTACAGGAGTTTGGGATCCTATCCCAACTCACTCCTCCAAACACGCCCCAGTGGAATGGTGTGAGCAAAATGAAGAAACACACCCTGTTGGACACGGTAAGATCAATGATGTGTCATGCGAGTCTTCTATTATCATTTTGGGGATTTGAATTATAAACAACGGCACACATACTAAACCAAGTACCAACTAAATCGATAAATGGTATTTAATACAAGTTCTGGAGTGGAAGAATAGCCATGTTATAGAATTTACATGTGTGGGGTAGTGAAGCATTTGTTAAGGCCTCTTAAGGTAACAAACTCGCACCCCGAGGCACAAAGTGTACCTTTATAGGATACCCCAAGGAAACAAGGAGATATTACCTATACAATTCCTTAGAAAAAAATGTATAATTGAAAGATATGCCATATTACTTGAGAGGGAGACCATCTCCAAAAGAGATAGTGGGAGAAAGATAGACTTCGATGAAGTCTAGGCTCAAGGTACAGAAGAGTTGGTACAGGAACCGATTCCACAATGCCCGATGGAAGAAGAATCTATCCAGAGACACAAGTACAACGTAGGAGTACAAGAGTTATTAGAGAACCCAAATGGTATGGTTTTCTAGTTACTGAGAATGGTGACACATTATTAGTTGAAAATAATGATCCTCTAACGTACAAGGATGCAGTAAGTGGCACAGATGTTGCCAAGTGACAAGAAGCCATGAATTATAAAATGGATTCCATGTACCAAAACCAAATTTGGATTTTGGTAGATCCTCCAGTTGATGTAAAACTTGTTGGTTGCAAATGGTTATTCAAGAAGAAACTGGACTGGAACAGACAAATCAGTACTTATAAGGAACAACTGGTTGTAAAAGGTTTTAAACAACATCAAGGAATTGACTACGATGAAACCTTCTCACCAGTTTCAATTATGAAATCCATCATAATTGTACTTTCCATTGCGTCTTACCATGAAAATGATATTTAGAAAATAGATTTCAAAAGAGCATTCAATAATGGGAACCTTCAAGGAGATTTCTACATGACACAACCTGAAGGGTTTGTAAATCCAAAGGATTCCAATAAGGTATGAATGTTACAGAAATCCATTTATGGTTTAAATAAAGCATCAAGATCATGGAACATTAATTTTGATGAATCCATAAATTAATTTGGTTTTATCAAGAATGAATGTGATCCTTGTGTCTAGAAACAGTTTAGTGGGAGTGCAGTCATTTTCCTAATAGTATAAGTCAATGACATATTACTTATTGGAAATGAGATACCATACTTACAGTCTGTTAAGTCATGGTTGAATCAATGCTTTGCCATGAATGACATGGGCGAGGTAGTGTATATTCTTGGGATCAAGATACATCATGATAGATCCAAGAGATTGCTGGGCCTAAGTCAAAGTACAAACATTTATAAGATATTGAAGAGATTCAGTATGGAACAATCCAAGAGGGGATTGTTTCCATCATCACCTGACATTCATATTTCCAAGAAAATGTGTCCTCAGACCCATGAGGAATGAAATATAATGGCAATGAATTCATATGCATCGGCGATTGGGTCAGTCATGTATGCCATTCTACGTACTAGGCTAGATGTCTTATAGCAACCCAACCTTTTATTACATTAATATTAAATCATTTTAAAGATAAACGACATAATATAATTACAAATATTGGATCTAAAGGTTTAGTCTCTTTTTAATACTAGGACTATACCTAATAATTACAACATCGAGCATACACATTTATTCAATTTCTTCTTCTCTAGCTTCTTACTGGAACATGACCTCTCCTTAGTACACGTAGTCACTTGAGGATATACCTCAACAGGGGTGATATAGAAGCCCAGTAAGAGGAAAAATAATAACAATATAGCATGGGCGAGCTTAATCATAAAATAGGTAAAGGATCATGAACATAAGGGGAAGCATTAATATAAGACATGAAATGTGGCAATGCATAAAAATGAAACATCATGTCTTAGTGGTTAACTACCACACATACTTGTGAACAAATATAGAATCTTGTTCACATCATTTCATGTTTACACATGAGATTCACCACTTAAACAAATGAATTGGAGCACTGTATAATTCCAAGAACACCCATCACATTGAAACATTCATATTGTGCTATATAATTCTAGGTGCACCCGTCACATCATAACATTATCATTTATCATGAAAGATTCAATGAAAATATATCAAAAATGAACATAACTAACCCATTAAAAGTAATGGGTTTCATCTCATAGGAACACATTCATAAACATTGGGTTCCCAATAGAAAGAGGTAATAACATACATGTTACAAGAAACGTCAATCTTGAATGAGAAGTAAATGGGGTGTTCTTAAAAGAAGAGTTCTTTTGGAAAACAATTGGTTTGACATAAATACTAGTTACAAACATGTATATCCCAGAAAAGAAAATACAATGATTAAAAAAATATTTTTAATGAGTAAATATATAAAAATAAGTGAAAGAGGGAGAACCTGAAGGATGAAAGTAGGGTTCGAGAATTTCCCCTTACCATATATCCGGAAACTTCTTTCCATTTAATATCCTAAATAATGACATTATATACATTAATTAGAAATTTCAGAACCTTTTATACCTAAATAGTGTAATTTTGGTTTCATTATGTTATTTTATGGGCCTTTATATGAGTTAATGCGTTTAAAAACATTGTTCAGGAATGTTCATTTTTTCTGTTTTCTTGAGCGTTTCACATGTATTCGTAAATTTAAGTTCGGGTAGAACGTGGGTAAACATCCAGAACTGATATTACATGTTATTAATGATATTAAAATATTTTAAAACTATCTTATAATGAGTTAAATTTTATTCAATGTTTCTGAGTCATTAGATAAGAATAAAATGAAGATTGTTTGAGTTAATTTGGGCGTTTTTTCGACCAGAACGAACTTGTTTTGATTAATCATTTAGTAATATGTACATATGTCAGTTATAGAATGTTAAATAGAAAATAATACATATAATACAAGCAGGTTCAACCATAAAAATGGTTTCATGACCAGATCTGAATGTATAAATGGAAAAAGAAAACATGTCGTTCTTGAAGGTGATAAATTAACACCTCATGAAGAACGTTTTCATTTATAAAATAGAAGGAAGAGAAAAAATGGGGTTGGATGGTATATTATCCCATTAGTATCATAAAAGTACAGTATATTTATGATACTGGAGATACCATAACATGTGGATTAAGATATGTTGGGATAGAATAAAAAAAGAACTTGAAATCGAATGGAATTTAAAGGAAAAGAAGGAGAGAAATTACCTCTTGAATTGTCCTCTTGAGATCCTCGTTAAGGGGACTAAGCTTGGTCTTTTCATGAGACCAAAAGATTTTTAACGTGGGATAGGGGCTAGGGAAGATGATTGTGAATATTTTAGGCATGTCTTGAAGCTTTATAGGTGTGATGAAATGAGGGTGTGATGTCCATTTTACATTATTTATCTTATTTTTGTAAATTACGGTATTTCACTATTCATAAAAAAATTCAAGTATTTCATAAAAATCCCAAAATTTCACCCCAACATTTTTTCAATGTGTAAAATCCAAAATTTAAGTCCATTTTTCAAAAATAATTTTCTAAATATGATTAATTTAATATTTAATTAAAATCTTAATTTACATGAAAAATACAGCTTTTAAAATTCAAACTGATTTTATAATGCTTTCAAAAATTATGTGGAGTCTTATGAAATTATCTATAAACTTGAAGAAATATATTTTTCAATTTATGATCACATTATAAGAAAATGAATTTTCTTTTAAATTAATTAATTAATTATACTTGATTATTTATGACTTACAAAAATACAAAAACGTTTACTGCGGTCAAATTGTCAATTTATAAGATGCCTAAATTTTATTTAATTATTAATGGTTAAGGTTACTCTTATTTTGGATGATTTAATATTCATAAGTTTCACACTACTTTTAATTAGGGTAGGTTACTATTCACTAAAAATTAAGTTTTTCTTATTGGACCCCAAAAATCATCTTGAACACAACCGTGAATGTCATATTTTCGACATTCCAAACACAGAAGTGAAAAAATATTTTTTAAAACTCACTTAGAATACAATAGTTCATTATGTTGTGTTTTCATGTGATTTTATGACATAATTATAGAAAGGGAATTACCATTGATAAAACTTTGGGTCTTCACATTCTTCCCCCCTTATGAAATTTCGCCCTCAAAATTTCGTTCTACAAAAATAGGTGAGGGTACTTATCCTTCCACCTATACCGGTTCCCATATTTCTTATTCAAACTTGTGGTTCCTCCCCATCAATTTAAGAAGTCAGGTTGTCTTATTGCGTAGAACCTTATCTCGGCTGTCTAGAATCTTTACTGACTGCTCTTCATAGGAGAGATCATCTTCCAGCTTTACCACCTCTGAGTTCAGTACATATGAGGGATCAGGTATATACTTTCTCATGAGTGATACATGAAACACATCATGAACTTGATCCATATTCAGTGGAAGTGAAAGTTGATTGGCCATAGCTTCTATGCGGTCAAGGATATCAAAGGGGCCAATCTAGCTTGGGCTTAGCTTCCCTTTCTTTCCAAACCGCATGACTCTCTTCCATGGTGATATTAAAAGTAAGACTTTATCTCTAACATCGAACTCCATGTCCCTTCGATGGTTTTTAGTGTAGTTATTTTTCCGACTCTGTGCTGCTTTGATGTGTTCCTGGATTACATGAACCTTCTCTGTCATCTCTTGCACAAGATCATGTCCAAGTAACATTCTTTCTCCAACATCATCTCAACAGGTTGGAGTTCAACATCAATTTCCATATAGAGCTTCATATGGAGCCATCTGAATACTAGAGTGGAAGCTATTGTTGTATGAGAACTCAACCAATGGGAGATGCTGATCCCATCCACCTTTTAATTCTAGAGAGCATTCTCTTAGCATATCTTCAAGAATCTGAATAGTCCTTTCAGATTGGCCATCGGTTTGGGGGTGATAGGACGTGCTGAAATTTAATTTAGTACTCAAATCATGTTTAAGGCTCCTCAAAATTTTATATGTTAACCTTGGATCATGGTTAGAGACAATTTAGAGTGGAACACCATGCAGTCTCAGCACATCCATCACATATATCTTTGCAAGTTGTTCAAGTGAGTGATCTTTGCAAATAGTGATAAAATGGGCAGTCTTGGAGAGTCATTCAACAACAAACCATATCGCATTGTTTTCCTTCAATTTCTTCAGGAGACTTATAACAAAGTCCATAGTAACCTTTTCCCATTTCGGCCTGGGTATAGGCCATGGTTGCATCATCTCTTTGGACTTTTGTTACTCTTCTTTATCTTGCTGACATACCAAGAACATTGATATATATTCTGCAATCTATTTCTTAATGTTATCCCACTAGAAATGTTCTCGGAGATCACGATACATCTTGGTACTCCCAGGATGGATAGAGAATGTTGAGCTATGTGCATTTTCCAATATATCCTTTATCTCGGGTGATGAAGGCACACAAAGCCGTGTTCCAAACAGAATCACACAATCATTGTCGATATGGAACTTGTGCAGCTTCCCTTCCTTTAATACATTCACCCTCTTTTCTATCTCCACATCATCCCTTTGTGCTTCCTTAATCATCTCTTGGATGGATGGTTGCACAAATATTTGGTCAAGGTAGGATGTATCCCCAACCCTTATGATTTCTAAATACATCCTTTGCATATCCAAGAAGATAGGGTCTTTCTCAATCCACAACATGGATAGGGTAGTAGGTTCTTTTCTTGTTAGAGCATCATCTACCTTATTGGGCATTCCAGGATAATAGTGAATAGAGAAATCATAATCCTTGATTAGATTTAACTATCTCCTTTGATGCATGTTGGGCTCCTTTTGTGTGAATAAATACTTTAGACTCTTATGGTCAGTGTATATGTCACACTTCTCGCCATAAAGGTAGTGCCGCCAGATTTTAAAGAAAAAAATCATGGTTTCTAGCTCTAGATCATATGTCGAGTAGTTCTTCTCAGGGATCATCAATTTTCATGAGTCATAGGCTATCACATTATCATTTTTCATGAGTTCACAACCCAAGACATTCTTTGAAGCATCCCTGTATATCACAAGACATTATATACTTTTTGGTAATTTGAGTACATGTGTAGTGGTTGTCCTTATCTTTAGCTCCTTAAATCTTACCTCACATTCTTCTGTACAGATATACTTTACCCCTTTCGTTGTTAACATAGTTTCGGGATTGTCAATCATGAGAAGTTTCTCAAAAAAACGTCAGTATTACCATGCTAATCCAAGAAAAATACGGATTTATGTGACCCTAGGAGGCCTGTGCCATTCCTCAATCACATTTGTTTTTGAATGATCCATAGAAATTCTTTCACTTATGATCACATGTCCCAAGAACGTGACTTGATTCATCCAAAAGTCACACTTGCTAAACATGGTGTATGGCTTCTCCTTTCTCAATGTCACTAACACAAGTCTTAAATGTTCTTTATGTTACTCCTTTATCATTGAGTAGATGATAATATCATTAATAAACACTACCAATTTTTTTTTGAGGTGATGTATAAAGACTCTATCCATCAAATCCATAAAGATTGCAGGGGAATTGTTAAGTTAGAAGGGAATCACCAGAAACTCATAGTGCACATACCTTGTACAGAAGGTAGTCTTCTGAATATCTTTCTTCTTCACCATTACCTGATGATATCCAGAACGAAGATCCACCTTTGACAAGTATTGATCTCCTCTTAACTGATCGAACAATTCTTCAATCCTTTGAAGATGATACTCTTTATTTATGGTGATCTTGTTGAGTTCCTGATAATCGATACAAAACCACATTGTTCTATCCTTCTTATTCACAAAGAGTATTGGCGTACCCCAAGGTGATGCACTAGGCCGTATTAACCCTTTGATCAGATGCTCTTAAATCTGTTTCTTTAACTCCTCCTTTTTTATAGGAGCTATCCTATCTGGAAACTTTGAGATAGGAGTAGCTCTGGGTATGAGTTCTATTGAGAACTCTACTTCATGATCCAGGGAAATTACATGTAACTCTTTAGGAAATACATCACTGTATTCCCTCACGATGGGAATTTCTGCAAGGTTAGCACATTCCTTAGACTCAAACATATGGTCGAGGTATGCTTCTTCATAGGGAATCAACACCCACACCATAGAAGGATTTTCAAAGGATATTCATGATCTTCCTTGAATTTGTGGAGGATCATGTGATGGTTTGGAATATAAAAAGATATTTCCTTTTCTTGAGAGTTGATATGTTCTCTATATAACGAGAGCCAATCCATTCCCATTATAGAATTTAATTCCACAAAGGGAAGTTTTAATGGATTTTCTAGAAGAATATTCACACATAAGACAATAGGAGAAGAGTAAAAACTTGGGTTGCAATGATTTCACCACTTGGTGTTTTTATAGATATCTATACTTCAAAGTATCGGGGCTTTGATTATATAGGTCTAGAAAACATGCATGATATAAAGGAATGCGTAGAACTAGAATCAAATAAGACTTTTTCTTTTCTTGAGTGAATAGGAAGTGTACCTTCTATGACTTCATTATCTTTCTCCACTTTCGCAGTAGTGATGGCATAAGCCTTACCTTGTTCCTTTTGATTTGGTGGATGTTGATACTGATTACCCTCAAGAACAAAAGGTTTAGTGCACTAGCTTTCATAGTTCCCTAGCTCCCTACAGTTGTAGCAATGAACTATGGGTGGTTTCCTCCTTTATTCGGCTATATTCTCCTTCCTTTTCATGTATTTTCGACACTCTTGAGCATGGTGTCCTTATTTCCCACACATGAAGAATTTTCCCACCCCTTTGAGGAAATTCCCATGGTGAAAATTCCTACATTTTTGGCATATAGGTCATTGAGTTTTCCTCCCACCTTTGTCATTAGATCCACCAGCTTGAAACTACATCTTTTGTTTCTTATCACCTTAGCCATGGGACCATTATCCAAACTCCATCTCCACTTTGAGATCACACCAGAAAACTTCTTCATAACTCCCAAAGTATCGAATTGAAAGATCCTTTCGATGGTGTGGTTTTAATCTACTAAAGAATCTATTAATTTTTCTATCATTGTTGATAACAAAACCTGAAGTGTACCTTGTAAGCCTTGTGAAATTCTCTTCATTGGTTGGGAAAAATTCTCCTTGTTTTTTCTTGATCACTATGAATTCTCTCTCTATCTCCATGTGAAGAGTTCTTGGGAAATACTTGTTAAGAAACATTATCTTAATGTCTTACCCTTCCATCTCTTCAATTCCCTACGTTGGCTTAGTGTTCTTAATCAAGTCCCACCATTGATCAGCCTCTTCATCTAGACGATAAATGGTTAGATTTACCATCTCCATCTCAGAATAGTGAAGCATATAAAAGATATTCTCCATGGAGTTAACCCACTGTTTCACAACTATTGGATCAGAAGATCCACTAAATGTCGGTGGTCGTTGCCGCATAAAACATTCGATAGCCAATTTCTCCCTCTTTGGTGAAGTAGGAAGTTCCCCATTATTATGGTTATTTTTCATAACCTAGGATAATTGGGTACACATTTCCATGATATTTTGAATTACCCCTCCCAAATCTTTGGGGATGTCGTTCAGGAAATCGTTGCATTGGCCCTCGCACGAGTTTTTGGCCTGGTTTCTCCTAGTTCCCACCATTTTATAAAATTTAAATGGTTAGAAAAAAACATAAGTTAACAATTCATGAATAACTTATTCATTTAAACACTTCATACGAAAAGAATAACATATGGGATCCCTATGTAAAACTTTTTGTGTGCATATTTTTACATAGTCTCATACTAGAGGTTTTCTCTAGGGTTCACTAATCCTAATTCCCAAATTAACTAAACCTTTCCTCTGATACCAACTATAGAGACCCAAAATTTTCTTACATTACTATTACATAATTATAAAGATACAAAACATAATAGTATTTAATATAGAGGATCCAAAGGTTTAGTGTCTTGGGAAAACTAGAACCAAACATAACAATTACAACATCGAGCATAAACATTTATTCAATTTCTTCTTCTCTAGCATCTTACTGGCACGTGACCTCTCATTAGTAAATGTAGTCACATGAGCATATAAATCCAAAGGGTCAATGTAGAAGCCGAGTAAGGGGACATATAAGAAAAATATATCATGGGTGATAATAATTATAACATAGGCAAAGGATCATGAACATAAGTGGAATCATAAATATAAGACTGGAAGTGTGGCAATGCATAAAAATGAAACAACATGTCTTAGTGGTTTACTACCACACATACGTGTGAACAAAGATATCATCTTTTCACATAATTTCACATTTACTCATGAGATTAATCACTTTACCCAATGCATTGGAGAACTGTATAATTTCGGGCGCATATGTCACATCATAACATTATCATTTATCATGAATGGCACAATATACATATATGAAAACTGAACATAACTAACCCATGGAAATGAATGGGTTTCATATCATAGTAACATATTCATAAACATTGGTTTCCCAAAAGAAAGAGGGAATCACAGACATGTTACAAGAAACATCAATCTTGAATGCGAAGTAAAATGGGTGTTTTTAAAAGAAGATTTCTTTTAGAAAACTTTTGGTTTGACATAAATACTAATGAAAAACATGTATATCCCAGAAAAGGATTGAAAATGATGAAAAATATGATATTTAAGGACTAACCATATCAAATAGAGTGAAAGAGGGAGAACCCAAAGGATGAATGCAGGGTTTGGGAATTTCCCCTTCCCTTATATCCGAACACTTCCTTCCATTTAATGTCATGTATAATAACATTATATTCATTAATTATAAATTTAAGAACATCTTATAGATTAATAGGGGTCATTTTGGTTTCATTAGGTTATTTTATGGGCCTTTTGATGAGTTACAGTGTTTAAAAACATTGTTTTGAAATGTTCATTTTTAGGGTTTTCTTGAGCGGTCCACATGTATTCATAAATTGAAGTTCGAGTAGAACATATGTAAACATAAAAAACTGATATTAAAGGTTATTAATGTCATTCCATGAGTTTAAAATTATCTTATAATTAATTACATTGTATTCCATGGGGATGAATTATTAGATAAGAATTAAATGATGATTGTTTGTGTTAATTTGGGCAGTTTTTCAACCACAACGAACTTGTTTTGATTAATAATTTAGTAATATGTACATTAGTTAGTTCCATAATTTTAAATAGAAAATAATTCATATAATATATTCAGGTTAAACTATAAAAATGGTTTCATGACCAGATCTGAAAGAATAACTGGAAAAAGAAATCATGGTGTTCTTGAACGTGATAGATTAACACCTCACCAGTGGAATTTTATTTTATAACATACAATAAAGAGAAAAAAGGGGGTTGGATGGTATAGTATCCCATTAGAATTATAAAATTATAGTATATGTTTAATACTGTAGTTACCATAACTTGTGTATGAAGACATCTTGGTATAGAATAATAAAATAACTTGAAATTGAAAGGAATTTAAAGAAAAAAAGGAGTGAAATTACCTCTAGAAATCTCCTCTTGAGATCTTCCTTAAGGGGTCTATTATTGTTCTTCTTATGAGACGAAAAGCTTTTGGACATGAGGGAGGGTCTAGGGAAGATTCTTGGGTAGATTTTACACATGGATTGAAGCTTGAGAGGTGTGAGGAAATGAGGGTGTGAAGGGTGGTTTTTATATTGGAGGGGAGAGGGGATTTCTTAATATAAAATTCATTAATTTATTATTTCTCCAAATGACAAGGAATAGTGAGTCTTCCATGAACAAGAATAGTAATTTTATAATGTAATATAGAACCAAGTGGGCTTACATCATCAGAACATCACACATGACTCTATAATTAGCTTATTTAGCTTATTTTTCTAAATTGTGGTATTTCACTTTTCATAAAAAAATCACGTATTTTAGAAAAATCCCAAAATTTTTCCCCAAAAATTTTCGACATGTAGAATCCAAAAAAGATGTCCATTTTCAAAAATAATTTTCTAAATATGATTAATTTAATATTTAATTAAAATCTTAATTTACTTGAAAAATATAGTTTTTAAAATTAAAACTGATTTTACAATGCTTTCAAAAATTATGTAGGGTCTTATAAAATTATATAAAAAGTAGAAGACCTAGATTTGTTAATTTATGATAAAATTTGTAAAAAATACATTTTCTTTTAAATTAATTAATTAATTATACATAATTATTTATGACTAACAAAAATACCAAAATGTTTACTATGGTCAAATTGTTACTTTCTAAGATGCCTAAATTTTATTTAATTATTAATGGGTAAGGTTACTCTTATATTAGAAAATTTACTATTCATAAGGTTCGTACTACTATTTATAAGGGTATGTTACTATTCACCAAAATTTAATTTTTTTATTGGACCCCAAAAATCCTCTTGAACATAACTGTGCATGTCGGATTTTCAAAATTCCAAACATAGAAGTGAAAAAAAATGTTTAAAGGTCACTTAGCACATAGTAGTTCATTATGTTGTGTTTTCATGTGATTTTATGACATAATTATAAGAAAGAAATTTCCATTGATAAAACTTTGGGTCATTACATGTCTCCTATGCATTAAGTGTGGTAGGAAAATATCAAGCTGACCCAGGTGACCACCATTGGATGAAAGTCAAGACATTCCCAAAGTATCTAAGACATATAAATGATATATTCCTGATTTATAGAGGAGATGAGGAACTAGTCATCAAAGGATATGAAGATGCTAGTTTCCAGACTGATCAAGATGACATGAAGTCACAAACGGGATACATCTTCACTTTGAATAGAGGTGCAATGAGTATGAAGAACTCAAAGAAGAGTGTGGTCGCAGATTCCACAGTAGAGTTCGAGTATATCACAGCTTCTAAGGTAGCTAAAGAAGTAGTTTGGATGCGAAGCTTCATCCAAGATCTAGATGTGATACCTAGCATTAAAGATCCCATCACACTGTACTGTGATAATACTGTAGCAGTGGCTCTCAAAAAATATCCAAGGTCACATCAGCAGATGAAGCCCATACTCAGGAAGTATCATATCTTGAGGCATTTTCTCAAAGAGGTGAAGTTGTAGTGAGCAGTATTTCCACGGAAGACAACGTGGCAGACACCTTGACTAAAGCCTTGACTCAGGAGAAGCATGATCATCATGTGAGGTCTAGCAGACTGAATGTTGTAGTTATTTGGCTCTAGTTCAAGTTGGAGTTTGTAAGAGTTGGTGTCCTAGAACCAACTGGTTTTACTCTGATTACATGGATATTTAACGTATTATTACATATTGTTCATTTTTCTACATGATTATGATGTAATAATGTCCTAGAGTATTTTTTGCATTGATAAGGTCATGAAAGTTCCCCTCTATGATGACAACCTTGAAATGATATCACAATGTTCTTAAATATAGTTCTTCGGTTGGATGACATGCTATGATGGGACACATAGCATGCATACCGTCAGGTTCATGTACTCGTAAGTAGATGGGACTTCCTCTCATGAAGTTCTCACATATTAATCTCCAAGATAGGAGATTATGAGAGCAGACCCATCAGTAGAAATTTCACTTGTTTTGGTGTCATCAGATATTTATATCTACAAGTTTGTGTAATTATCCTTAGACATTTATATTATCATTAATACATGTCACAACTTACACACTTTGATTTACTAACAAAAACTATCATGAAGACAGTTGACGGAAAGTAGTGTATGTTGGGTGCATCACGAGTGGCATGTTATTAATGGATAAGTCGAGGAAGGATGTATCCCTTCCATTTATGGAAGTTGATATATCAGCCCTTTGATTGAAATAGAACCATAGCTCGAAATTCCATGGACATGGTGTATCGATGAGTTTACTTGAGGTAGTAAAAGAATAATTTATCAAGAATAAAATTTGATGACACAGTTATGAAACCTGCTTGATGAGATATTGCGACTAAGGGATTATATTGCACAGTGAGCGTTCGTATATGGATGTCATTGTTGCGACTTTACGATATTTCTCTTGGGTTCCTTAACCCATTGCTATACATTACTCTTGGACTTTAGGCAAGACCACCGAATGTCAATTAGAAACAATTCTAGAGGGGCGCACACTATGTGTTTTTGGTGGTATCGGTTAAATTCTATTTGAATTTAATTAATAGGATAAATATTATTCTCAAGACCATGGAATAATTTTCTTTAAGTTAAAATGATCGCATAAAATAAATAAAATATATTTATGTATTTTATTGAACATTTAATAAATATCTATTTACTAGTTTTTAAATAAAATATTTATTTAAGAGAATAAATTATTTACTTATTTATTCTAGTTTTCAATAAATGGAAGTGGAGTTCGAGCGGAAAAAGGTCAATCCGGCAGTAAAATAATTATTTGCAAGACGATAAATAATTTTTTAACTATTTGGCACAAATTAAAATAATGCTGCTATTATTTTGTTACACAGAATTTTATATATATTTCCATTTTTCACATGTTGGCACACCATAAATAATAATGTGGTATTATTATTAAATGAATGAGTTTACTCTATGTTCATTAATGTATTTAATTTTTGCTATGCAATTAAATATTTTAATTGAAATTCCATTTATATAAATAGGAAAGTACGCCAATTGTGTCATACACCACACCACACACCTTGTGTATTGAGAATTGTAGAGCCAAACATTTTCTACCTCAAATCCTCTTCTCTCCCCTATCAATAACGAGAGACATTCTTGAAGGCAGAAGAACAAGCGATCAAGAATGACTGACACAAGACACTCGCTTCGCCATGCTAGCACCCAGAGAATGAGCGATATCGATCAGAGGCCATCGAAACACATGTGGATCACTGCTAGAGGGTTTCTAGTTTTTATTATTACATGCACAATGAGATAATATGGAAGGTTCAATCTGGAAAATAAACATCATCAATGAAGAAAAATACCAAAGACACATGTATTATTTTTCTTTATGAAATTAATTAAATTAATTATAAACATGATGTGAAAGTTCTTCTCTAAGGTTTCAAGCCTCTTTATCCTTTTTCTAAATCCATGATTATATTCCATGGAGACTGGCGTTCATCATCGTATTGATCCTGAAATAATCATTGATCATGGTAAAAATCTATGTTGGGTGTTGTCCCAACCACGCTTCCACTATGCCCAGAACCTTTAAATGGTATCCGAGGGGATACATCATAGTTTATAATTATTTAAATATTTCATTGATTAATTATGGATTTAATAATTTAGTGGTTTCAATTCAGGTTAATCATTATGAAAATCTGAATGACAAGATCCATTCCTCCTTTTTCATTTCTCGTTCACCTTACAGAAACTATATTTTCTTTTAATTTTTTTTAAAATAAAATAAAGGATCTCATCTGGAGGTGCCAAAGCTTCCTATACATACAACACAAGAACACATTGTCTGTATTCCGTAGTACACACCGTGTAAGTCATGATAAAATGAATTAGACCAGTCCACCAAACCATGTTGTGTGTTGGAGTCTTTCTAAGTCTTAAATGACTCTGTGTGTTGGCGAGGAATAGGTGGCACATGGTTTTCAGATTACACGCCATGTGGCCCAATGGACATGATGTGTAGTCCCTTAGGTTAGGGTTGGACCTTGTACCCCATACACATCTTTCATTGATGGAGACCATGTAATGATGAACTACACGACGTGTGGCCCACTGGGCATGCCATGACTCCAATTATTTCTGAAGTATACTCACATACCGTTTCCCTGGGTGTGTACTTCGGATAGACGGTGAAAAATAATACACTCCATGTAGTTGGAACTACACATCTTGTACTCATCCAAATTATGCAGATTTATTGAAATTTATTATTATATTATAAAAACCCTTGATACATGTACCTTCGTGCGGGCATAAAGCTGAGGCACAACACGTGATAGGTTTTTTACATATATGTGTTTAATTTGACATCTGTGTAATGTTCATTTCTACTCATTAGGCAGTTATGAATAGGAATTCACCAAGTTTCCTCCAAGGTACAAGTTACGTATAATGATAATTTTAAATGAATTTATTTGTTTAAAATTATGATCAGAATATCAAGGAATTTCAGAAAAGGGTTCAAGATAAAAGTATTGATTAATTAAAGATGATAATTAATTCATTCAAGCCGGATTTATCTTAAACAAGAACGATTAATGAATTTATTGATAGTTTTATTTATGCGTAAATATTGTTCCATGTATGGATGATCATGAACTAGACCAAGACCTTTGTATGTGGATGATTTCTTTTAATTTTTTTATTTGAAATAAATTTTTTGGCTTGCGATCCATCTCGTCATTAATATATAGGGCCTTCATTCCCAAGGTTTATTTTATGTAAAACCCTTTTTACCCCTCAACTGCATGTGGGTTAAAAAAGGCATATGTAATGGATGGAAATCCAAATATAGTAGAGGTGGTTCAAGCTGGAGCTGAGATGAGACCAATCCTAAGAGATACAGAGGTTGATAGGTGGAAGCTGCAAACACGAACCCAAAATGATCAAGGTGTTTCTCCCCTAGGTCAAGGATAGTTTATCAACCACTAGATAAACTAACCATTTGAAAATCTCAGGATCATGCCATTTAATTTATTTTATTTCTATTAGTTTCATGGTTTATTATTATGGATGTGTTGTCACAATCACATAATTAATGAATTAAACAATCATGAAAGATGGAACAAAAATAAACCATACTTATTCGTAAATATTTTCAAGACATGGTTAATCACTTAAGTAAGTTCCACTTAATATTAACAAGCATGTGATAATGATAATAATATATTCATGAATAAGAGATAAAAATACCTCAAATAAAATATTAAGTTAGAACAAGCATTCCGTTACATGATTAAGAGAAAAAATCAATAAAACTATGTGTTTGAACAACCCTTATTGGGACACTTACTTTTATAAAGGAATCCCTTATGAATGTTTTTGGGTTGACTTAACTATATTACATCAAGAGCAGTAAACCTTGAAAGACTTTGTGTAATATTTAAGGAAAGAGTTGAGGAAATACAAAGTCATGATTTCATGATTGGGGATTCCACTCAACATATCAAGGAGTTTCATGCCCGCAGTTGGCAAAGACTTTCCTTCCTAAATACCTTTTAATTGCTTGACCAACCCTTGTTGGGTTATGTGAAGGGGAATATGGATCCTTTCCACTAGAATGTCATAGAAACTGGATATTCTGTGTTCAATGGTGAGGGCTATTAGGACTTGATAAAATAGTGGATGACTTAAAATTTTTTTTTATAAAATGTAATCAAGAAAGTATTAATGATATGATCTTTTAATAGTATAATAAAAATGAAAAACTTGTCAACCACAATATCCCTATGATCAATTGTGTATAAAGGCAACATCCTCATTGGTAATAACATCTAGTTTAGACGCCTTCGGGTTATCCTATGCTATGAATGGAAGTCTTACATGCTAGAGTAAGCATTACCTAATCCGCCTGCCAAAGAGGTGAGTGATAAAGATTTCCTGGTCTGTGAGAAACATATGAATGACACGGTCGACATTCAATGTTTGATGTTATCATCAATGTATAGTGAGCTCATGAAGTCTCATGAAAAAATGTATGCCTATAGCATGCTCGAGCACCTCCGTGGTCTTTACCAGGAGAAAGAAAGATTGGAAAGGATTAAGATCTCTAAGGCACTATTTAATTACCAATTTCATGTTTTCCCCTTCTATGAATTTGAATATGAATCATTACTTGTGGGTCAAACATTTAAATACAATCATTAGTATCATGTTGACCTGGGGGAAAATGGGGAGAGATCTCGACACACACTATCGGCTGATAGCAAACCCTAGATCGCGATCTTTCTTCTTGCGTTTGTGCTTCTATGTTTCCTCTACCAGCTATGGCAAGCTTCGATCCTTCTTGGGAGACCAGATCTGTGGGACATGAGATGGTCTACAAAACCTCTAATGCATCCAATCCTCCACAATAGAAACTGGCACTTGAGGGGACTTCAAAGGGAATCTCCTTTGTGGAAGTGATTAAATAACTGGAGCATGATCCTCACATGCGAGAATCTGTTGAGGTTGGTCAGAAAAACCCTTCCTTTTCTCATTTCAAGGATTCTCATGTAGGGATTAAGAAGAAGGGTTCGGTTGCACACGTCAAAGTTGAAGCTGATGCGGTGGCTGAGAGATTAAAGTTAGGGGACCATTCTATCATCGCTAGGCTGATCTTGTCGAAGGGCTCACAACCCTGGAAGTTAGACTATCTCAAGTCACGAATATCTGATATATGGGGCTTTGATGCCTGGAACTACATCTCACTCGGTAAGGGTTTCTACCATTTTCTTTTTTCCTTCAGAGGATCTTAAATTGAGAGCCTGGGGGTTTGGCTCCATCTCATTCAAGCCTGGGGCTTTAAATATCTGTGAGTGGGACAGATCATTTAATCCGTTCGAGATGGGTAACTCTGTTGCACAAGTATGGGTCAAAATTTTTGGTTTAAACTGGATCCTATGGCATCCGAAGATCCTATATGACATTTCTTTGGCTATAAGAGTGCCCATTAGAATGGATAAAGAAACTAAATTGGCCAGATATGGTCATTTTTTCAGATGTTTAGTTGAGGTGGATCTTTCATCTACTTTAATTGATAAAATCTGTTTATCTACTGATGAGGAAGAAATAAGTTTGAGAATTGAGTATGAAAGATTACCTAGATATTTTTTTGATTGTAAAGTTTTAGGGCATGACTCCTGTAACTATAGAAAGAGTCTCATTTTCTCAAATTGTTCTATGAAGGGGCATGATGTTAAATCATGCCCCAAACTGAAAAACATGATACATGAATAGAAAAGGGCTCCATCACCCAAGAAATATTCTGAATTGATTGTTCAAAACTGCTCCACAGTGTCACCTTTCAAAAAATCTTGGGCTGCCATTGTGGAAGATGGAAAATCTGGGCTCCCAGCCTTGCAACCTTATTATACTGGTAATGTGGTCACTCTGGAACAACCTTAAAATGCTAACTTTGATAAAGTGCATACACATGTTTCTGAACCTGCTTCTGTAATCGGTGTTGACTCTAATTTAAGAATTTCAGAACAACCTACTTTGGCTGACCTAGTCCAGGTTTCTTCTCTGCCTAGTCCCACTTTTACTGAAGCTATTGATAAAACATCTTTTGATTCTCCAAATGTTCTATATGATATTAATCATGCCCCTGTTGAAAGAGCATACCAGTCTCCTACTTTGACTGTTCTGGACAAGAATACAGTCCAGAACAGTGCTACATTGGTGGCTGCTTATGTTTTGAATGTCCTCACAAAAAACTGCTCTGATGCTCCTGACTCTCACCATGGGGAGGCTGGAAGGACTGTTAATACTGTTATGAATGCTCATCTGGAGTCACCTGTCATGGCTGGAACCCCAGAAATGTTGGAGAAAAATCCTGATGTGAAGGTGAGTAAGGAATCATGAGCTCCTATTTGGGAAGAAACTTTTTGTGTGCAGGAAACTTCAGGAAAATAATATCAGAAGAAGAAGGGCAGTGATGATGAATGGCACCATGCTAGAACCTGAAGCCAAAAGAAAAGAGAAAGGAAAGAACAAATGAAGAGGAAGGAAGAGGCTCAAGAGGACAGCTCTGATGAAGATGTAAAATCGCTTCTACAGCAAGCCAACGAGATACAGGAAGCCTATGGTGGAGGAAGAGGAAGAAGACGTATCAGCGCTAAGATTTGGAATGAGATAAGGGATAAAGAATGTATCATAGGGGAAAAGATGAGGAAAATGTTTGGCCTCCATGATAAATGGAGCTAGGTTTTTCTTTTCTGTTTTCAATCCCTACTTTGTACTTCTTTTGACTTTCTTTTTCTCAATAATAATCCAGGGCTTTTCCTTTTAAAAAAAATTAGTATCATGTTGACCATAGTTTCTTTATTTATTTATTTTTCCATATTACCATGAGTTGTTAAAACCACCCAGGCTAGGGATCAAGAGTAGGTGTATCTGAATTCATAATAAATCTTTAATTATGATTATTGTAACCTTAAGTATTAGTAATCAGAATAAATAATCATTGTCTATCCAATTCATTTGATAATCCCCGGTCACAGGGTATTGACGTTAAGGAACCTATCCTAGTTGGAGTAGATTAGGATATGACCAATAGCCTATGACACTTTCTACCTTAGAATCCATGCTTAATACATATAGTTTTTCACTATCTCCTGATCAAGGAATAGCTACCTACTAGGAAGAAATTGGTTAATTGACCAAAGTCAACTAGATACTTCCACTTTCTTCACAACCTAAACCTTAGGATCTTACCAAGATTAGAATTAAAATCATCCTTTTTAGAAATACACAAAATTTATCTCGATCCCTCTATCATTCTTGAAGTAACCATCAACCACCATATATCTAGTGTTTCCCAAATAGAATAAAACTAGAAAGGACTTATACCCAAAGAGTATTAATAAATTGAATTTTAGAATCATGTTTATCTCCCCATGGGATTGAGCCTAGACTATCACTTTACTATTCTTGGAAAATAAGTAAATTTTGGGAAATCAATAATTCTAATATGACCCTAGGCCATGCAAATTCAATGACACGTGCATGTGCATTAGTAATTAAATATGAATATAAAGTGAATTGATTTTCCTTTTAAATTTGAAATAGTTAAATGATTTTAATGAAAGGTTAATGGAATTTTCGTATCACCTAGCCCTTATTTAATCATGATATATGATTATGGTTATCTTTATGATTAAAAATAATTGTAGCATTAATGATTATGGTGTGGCATGTTCAAAGTGATACATGGATTCTTGTTATGGATTACATTAGAAGGAATCACGAGATTATAATAGAATCCTTGATGCATATCCCAAGTGAAGTAACACACTTAGATCTAATCTTTTATATATGATTGTGAATGGACCATCCTAGCACTGAGGTTTTACCTATATTTAAATAAATTAAAGGAAATTGAATGCCATGAATTATTCTCCATTTATTTACCTTGATGATACAGACCACCATAGATTATTCATTAGGTTCCTTTTAAGTCTCACACATAGGATACCTAGTACATGATCCTAAGGATCAGGTAATGTGGTTCACTTAGGTTTAATGGCCAAGAGTACAACCCTATGAATTTCACTCATCTTATACTATGTAAAAGCATGGAATTATTGAACATCACATAATTATTTCTATATGAGGATGAAATAGTTTTATGAATCAAGTCCTAGTGTTATATAAATATATGAAAATATAAAATGTTCCAAAAAATTTCTAGTTTTGGCTAAATAAAGTAGTTTTATACGGGTTCCCCCCATAGAACCAAGACCGACATGGTCTATTTATCTACTACCATTATTTGTATACCTTCACAATGATCATTATATATATATTGACTGGATAGAGCTAGACACCATTGGTGGTGACCTACTATGTTTTACTCACAACCTATTGAAGCATAATATGGTTCCCAAATAGACATCATGGATAAAAATGGATGTTCAAAGCTATAAACACATGATTTTCTATACTAGGATGAAGTATGGGAGAAGAGGACCGAGATTGTGCTTGCGATGCTATTGGAGACACATTTTGACCATTTTTTATTTTTTATAGCATGTACTTATTGTATGCATACTACTCTATTTACCCTATATCCAATAGTTTTTTATTGAATAATATCATCATTATTTTATATATGACACTTGTTATTTCTTATGTCTTTCTATTAATGTTATGGATAATTTACCTTGCACTAATTAATTATTATAGTACTTCTTTTTATTGATCCATTATATACTATTGTGGTTCAATATTATTAAGAGAGTATATTGTCCCCACCATACCATTGTAGACCATCAGTGATAGTTTGAAGCCTTTGGAATATGGGAAGGCATTATTGAGGCTAGGTGGCAGACTAGGTTTTGTTACCTATGAGTGAACCGGGTCTGAGATTTCACTGAATAGGTTAAAAACATGAAGACATAATCAAATTAAAAATAGAAATAAATAATAAATGAAAATTTCTATACCATGATTACTTATCTCATAATGATGGAATTTATAACAATGAACAATAAAACTCTATTTTCAAGGCCATGTTCCCATAGAATTTACTTTTCATTGAGACTATAGTCAAGACATCCAACTATGAAGGCCCTATTCTAATACACTATCCTATCATGGGAAGTGACATACACAAAAAAACCAACCTATTTTGTGTCATTATACCTATCAATGCATAAAGGGGATATAAAATCGAGGGTCCCACCCATCACTTGATTAAGTCCAATGAATTCACCATAAGAGTATTCAATACCTTTCATAACTTTTCCTGAGGAAAATTTTACTGAATAAAAACATATATATTCTTATAATAAAAGATAAAAAATATTAATATATGATAAAACTATGTTAGTAGTCAATACCCATCATGAATATCAATTTTTTTCCCCATTTCAATAAATTGGATAAAACAGTCATCTCCCATCTAGATAAAGACGGTGGATAGTTAAATAATTCATATCCAACAATCAAATAACCATCCATATTTGAATTCTAATACTTTTCCCCATGTCAATAGAATAAATGTATTTCTTGGTTAACAACATCAAATATGAATTATTTAAAATATCATGTTAACATCATATAGAGAATTGAGTATAAAGGAAAGTCAATACTAGAATAACCTTATCATAATCCATTTAGTGAATGAAAGTGGATGGTCTCAAAAGGACATATATTAATAAGTGGGAAATATTTTTCAAAGGGACTATGTTTTATAAATTTATATTACCAAAAAACCAAAAGGGAATAACAAATAATAAAATCAAATTGTATAATATACCCCACTTATATGAAATAAGTTAAAGGGAATGATCATTACTCAATGAATAAAAACTGAGTTACCAAAAACTTTTACTGATAGGGAAACAACTGAATCAATATCATATTCAATAATAAAACATTACTTGACTATTAAATTCTATGAAATTCATGGAAAGTGATAAAAATATATCTATGGTTAGATAATACACCATTCAAATAAAACATAGTACAAAAATTTAATATTTCTTAGAGAATCATAATTGAGACCATGAAAACGATTATATATTTAGAAACATTCGAATCAAGACCCATTGAAAGATAGGGATTAAAATTTAAATTAAAATAATATTATTAAAAGACAATTCAGGATATTATATCACAAATATATATTATATACACAACATAAATAACAATTTGTGCGTATATATAATAATTGTCTCATTGAAGGGATATTGAAATAAAACCCATACAACCTTTAGAACATTTTAAGAAAAATACAATAAGAAAGTTAGATTTAAATGAAAATCTAAATCTCATAAATTATAATATAATCACTATATAAATATTACAATTTTTTGTAAGTACACCATACAAAAGAAAACATGGTGTATGACATAAACACGTCTCAATGAAAGGAAATTGAGACTGAAACCCTTACATAGTCTTGATTTATTATGAACTTAAACAAACCATCCTAAAAATTAAATTAGGTTCATTAAATACCTAAAAAAGAAACTTATTCTTATCTAAAACCATCTATACTCCTAATTTATTAATCATTATATACATATAAATATTCGTTTTTCTTTACCTATTTTCCAACTAGGTGTATGCAATCTTTATTGCTTTAAACTCGTTTCCTAAAAGAGGAGTTGGTATCTATTCTATATCCAGTTTACATATTAATTTAATGATTTAATTTACTTTAATATAAGTTTCAAGAAAGATTATGAAGCCATTATTTCATTTTATGTCAGTTTTGGTTACAAATTATTGGAATCCTCTTATTTTAAGGCCCACAAATCATGTTTAAAACTTGTAAATCATTCTTAATATTATTCTATAATGATTCAATATGATCATGTTTAATCTTAATCCATTATTTGAGTATTACTTCTCATGAGAGATTGTAGATATTTTGTAAAGTCCGAGTCACTATTAAGGCGAACACATAGTGACCATTGTTGTGACCAAACCATCTCACTGTTTAGTTTGAAAATCAATAAATTATGAGTCACTGTTACAGTGACACCACTGTGTCATCCTACTGGTTCCATAATTCACAATGGAACAGACACAGTTTTAATGAAACTATTGTATCAATTCAATGGTTTAGAATTTTCATAAAGTACTAGACACAATTTCAAGGACACCGTTTCTCACAAAGGACCTGACACCATTGCATCACCTAACTAATTCAATGTTTTTGAAAAGTATGAGATGTTAGTCTGGAGGAACCATATATAAGAAAAGGACGATTCACCACTGATTGTGGAATCAATCTAGACTCACTATTACTACGACATAGTTCTTATGTCACGGATTACTGTGACATTGTTCCATACATAGCAATTTCTACATTATTTCAATTAAATTTAAAATTATTTTTGACAGTCATATTTGATATATTTAATAAAACTCATATTATTAATGATATTTTGAATATATTTCGGTAGACTGTAAAAGTTAAGAGTTGTAGAGATCATTATCCCTATTGGACAAAACAAAAACACTCGAGGACTAATATATTATGTTTCATGAGCTGAAGAATATAAAAGAGTGTCACATAAAAGATCAAGCAGAAGAGCCACAATAATCCATCTTGATTTCTGTGAGCAAAAGAAAACCTCACAGTGAACCATCCTTCAAACATCCTTGTAGAATCAGTCACTCAAATAAGAAGAATAGCTATGAAAAAAATCTCATTGAACTAAAAACATAAACACAGAACTCACAACACTCTATTCCTGAGACTATTTCTAGAAGAGGACCCGTTCTTCAAATATGCTACATTCAAAGTTTCCATAAATGTATATAACAACACTCATAGAATTTATAACCCCTTCTTATTATATTCCTCTCTATTGTGTACTGGTTTTTTATTCCTTTGAGTAGTGTATATATCTGTATTAAAAACACACATTGTCTCATGTGATAAACTAGAGAATACAAGATATCCTCTCATTATGACTCTCTTACACCATTTTACTCCCACGTATAACTGTGGAAGATTCCTCTGTGTGACTTGGTTATATTTTTTCCCTCGTAAAACTGTGGTAGAATTCTAGTTTACATGGATAGATTGTATGTTGCTGTAAACCCCAATCCAGGGTGTGGATCATGTTTATTAATATAAACTACTTAGTGACAGGTGATCACCAGGTGGAGAAGACTAAGTATTTTCTTGATACTGTACATATTATTTTATCCACTTTGTTCACGTCCTATTTTCCTGCTTATATTTTTTACTCAAATTAGAAGAAATTACATTGCTTTGATAATTAATATTAGATTGCGTTTGTTCAAGAATTTGTTTAAGTAGACTGATTTCAAAAGTTGAAGTAACATCACAAATTTATTTAACTGAAAATTAATCACTATTTTAGGAATATTCCACACTCTAAAATCTATTACAAATATGCATCTTTAATTAATTTTCCTATTTTGTATTAAATTGGGGGACTTTCAAATAAATAATTTTTAACAGAAATTTTTATAGTAACTCAATTCACCCCCCTCTTGAGTGTCTTACTCGGACCAACATTTAGTATCAAAGGATTTTTAAAAGATTTTTCAAATCCTTCCAAATGTGATTCCAGTTGTATTTTAAAGATACTTAAATTTATGTTAGTTCAAAATATTTATCTCTTTAAAAACCTATTCATTATTCTTCATTATGGATAATATATTGGATGGATCTTCTTCCAACAAAAATCTGTTTTTCAATGGAACTAATTATTCTTAGTGGAAAATTAAGATGATAAGGCATTTAGAAATTATGGGTTTTAAAATTTGGTCTTTCATTGTAGATGAATATAATATTCCTACTACTGCTATAAATACTTGGGATGAACCAACCAAGACTTCATATAATACTAACTACAAATCTATGAATGCCTTATATTGTTATTTAGGATAAGAATAATTCAATAGGACTTCTATAAGTAAAATAACCCATGAAATTTGGGATACCTTATCCTTTTCACATGAAGGAACCACTAATGTTAAAGAGACGGGACTTAACACATATAAAATTAAATATTATAACTTTAAGATGAATCCTGATGAACCTATTTATGATATGTACCTCATGTTAAATGAAACTTTAAATACTATGATTTTTATAGGAAACTAAGTTACTACTAAGGAAAAAACCATGATAATTCTTAGATGTCTACTAGATAGATGGAGTAGAACTTCATTATCAATTATAGAATCCTGTGATTTTAGTAAGTTTCTAGTCAAGGAGATAATAATAAATCTAATAATTTATGAGGAATAATTAAAGGTCAACAAATATGAAGTGGATGAACCAAATAGAAAGTCAATAGCTTTCAAAACCACTACATCCAAAAATAATGAAAATGAAAAGGTACAAACTCATTATGATAGTACAAGTAAGGATGATTAACCATCTAAAAGTGATGATTAAATGAATCATATAGCCAGAAGGTTTAAAAAATTCAACATAAAGTTGATGTTTTTTAGGAAGCCTAACTATAGAGGAAAATATTACAACACGGGAAAATGGAAAAAGGACTGGAAGAAAAATGAAAATACAAATGAGATAGCATGTTATGAATGTAAGAGTGGAAGACATGTAAAGTTCTTCACCTGAGCTCCTGGCCGGTGGTTCGAGCTCGTCACATCGTCCATAGATCTGGGTGTTTGAGGCCGAGTGCAGTCTTTCTGGATGTTGCGGTTGGTGGCGCTGGGATCCTGATTTGGTTTGATTTGTTTCCTTGGTGCTCTCGATGCTTCTCGAAGGTCTTGGAAGGGGGGGGGGGGGTTGCAGGTGGTGGTGCTCCGTGTGAGGTATGGTTTGATTTATGGTGAAATATTTTTTGATTTCGTGGATCTCCTTGCGACCTCTTCAGAAATGGTTTTTCTACTTCCTTTCATCTCGTTTCTTGGTGAGGTGAAGTATGGATGTGTTGGTGTTTTGGATGTTTGTGATTTTCAAAGGCATTATGTTGCCTGTCTTATGTATTTTATGATTTCTGATTTTTGAGGTGATGCGGTGAATGTGTTGGAGGCGTCAGCCTGGAGGATGTCAATGGAGATCGGGTTCTCCTTCGGTGGTTCTCTGATGAATTTCCCATTTGTATATTGTAATTTCTTGTTGATATTGACTGTGGGGTGGGTGATGGTCATCCTCGGTGGCTTCCAACTTGATGGATCGATGACAGTTGGTCTCCATGAGACAGTGGTGAATTTTAGGATGACATTGAGGGAGATTCCGGCGGGGTTTTCCGGCATGCTGTCTCCGGCGACGGTGCTTCCTATGGTCTTACCGACGACCTACATTGATGGTGATGTGTGATGATGGGCTCTCTGCTCGAGGTTTGGACCATGGATTTTGATGGTCAGTGGTTTGGTTTGAATTTTAATTTTGAAATATGAAAATTGGGGATTGTTTGTATGGGTACCGGGAACCCATAAACAGCTTTGGAAAATGAAAAAAAAATTATTTACAGGAAGACATTTAAAGGATGATTGTTCTAAATTGATGTATAATAAGAAATATGCGGATAAATATAAAAGTTACATGAAGGAAATAAATTCCACCTTGATTTCTACCCAGGATTGCTCTGGTGATTCATAATCATCACGTGATGAGAACGGTTAAAAGGAAAATATGCATTTCATGACAAATGCATCTGATGTAACCCTTGAGTCTCCTAAAAAAATATTATTATTTTGGTGATGAATCTAATTTTTAAAACATGACCAATGAAGAAACTTTTGAGTACGACAAAATTCTTGAAGACACATGTAATGAGTTAAAAGATAAATATTAAATTTTGAAGAAACAACTTGCTCTCACATCTACTATCAAATATAAAATTATAGTGGAAAAAGAAAAGATTGTTTAATTTTTTTAAGGGAATAATGAACTTAAATTGTTTAATGGGAAATTGAAAAATTACTTAGAAAATTTTACCAATGGCAAGAATACTCTTACACAATTTTATAGTAAACGAGTAGCTCCTAGGTATACTACTAGTATAGGATACCGACCCGGATAGAGAAACATAGCTAAAAATCATTTGGTAACCAAATTAAGGAAATCAGTTTTATGTCCAGAACTGATAATTTTTCTGCTAGTTATAAATATTGACAACCATTTACTCCCTACAATTTTTTTTACCAAACAGATTTTATTTTTCTAACACTTTACAAATATTTTATAAGAAACCCATGAAATAGTTTGGGTTACAACAGAATTAATTAGTAATATTATTAGACCCAAAAAATTATGGGTACCAATGTCTTTTATTGGTTAAATTAATCTTGTAGGTAAGATAATTTATGATCTGTTATTGAAATATATGATACTTGGACAATGGATGTTCAAGACAAATGACATGATATTATTCATACTTCAAGAATATGATAATGATTTATGGTGGTCATGTCATATTTGGTGACAATGCAAAAGGAAAAATAATTAGCCTCATTCAAATCAGTGACTCTAATCCTGTTTTAATTTCCAATGTACTTTTTGTTAATGGATTAAAGTATAATCTTCTTTGTATCTCTCAGTTATGTAATTATTGTTTCAATTTTAAATTTAAAAACGATTAATGAAATGTTTTTTATTCAAAAAATGATTTAGTTTTAACATCTTTTAGAAATTAAAATATTTATGATCTTAGTTTATAATCAATAGTTTATCAAAATGGATATTTCATAAGTTCCTTTCAAAAAAGTTATTGTATCTTGAATAGGATATTAAGGCATTGAAATATTCACCCACTTAGGAATATCATAAGTAAATGGTTAGTCAAGGATCTAACAAAATAATAATTTCCAAATGACAAAGTCTATGATCCATGTCAAAAAGGTAAATAGCAAAAAACATATTTCAAACCAAATAAAGAAGGTTCAAATTCTTAACCTCTTGAGTTGGTTGACATGGATTTTTTGAACCATATATATTTTCCAGTCATAATGGGAAGCACTATGTTTATATTCTAGTAGATGACTACTCTAGATATACTTGAAAATTCTTTATTACTCACAAAAGTGAATCTTGCTCTCATTTCACTAAGTATGGTAGAATAGTAGAAAACATAAGTGGTCTTAGGATTAAAACCATAAAGAGTTACCATGGTTGTGAGTTTGAAAATCATGATTTTGAATATTTTTTCTTAGAAAATGGCTATAGTCATAACTTCTATGATCTTACGACACCACAACAGAATGGAGTTGTAGAAAGAAGAAATAGAACCTTAAAAGAAATAGATAATACTATATGATTAATGAATATGATCTAACTATTTACTTTTAGGATGAAGTTTTCAATAAAACTTCTCATATAATTAATAGTGTCCTGATTGAAATGATCCTTAAGAAAACCCCTTATGATTTGTGGAACAATAGGAAACCCAGAGTCAGTTACTTTAATGTTTTTGGTTGAAAAGTCTATATTATGAATACTAATGATAATATAGATAAATTTTTATCCAAAAGTGATAAAGGAATCATTCTAGGTTATTAAAACTCTAGAAAATCATATAAAGTCTTTAATAAAATAACCATGTGTGTGAAAGAATACGTGCACTTGAAATTTGATGAAATAGATCCACATGAACCCAAGAAATCTTTATAAAACCTCGAGGATGGTCTGTCCAATCTGAACATAACGACCAAATCTACTGATCTTGCTGCTAAGAAATGTGTTGAATCATACAGTTATGAACATTTTGCAGACTCTTTTCACAATGAACCCGAACCCATTGAAGAAGCTGAAATTACTAGCCCTTTTTTCTAGAACTACAAGAACTCTTAAGAACCATGCTTTAGATGTTGAAGTTGTAGACTAAGAAAAAGGAACTCAAACTAGATGTTCTCTTAAAAACCAGGTTGAACATCACACCTTTTTGTCATATCTTGAATCTAAGAACAATAATGATGAAATCAGGGATTAATTTTTGGTAATGGCTATGTAAGAAGAACTAATTTTTTTTTGAAAGAAATAATGTTTGGAAACTAGTGGATAAACCCAAAGACACATTGAGTATAGGCACTAAGTGTGTGTTTATAAGTAAAGTAGAAAAAGATAGAACTATTGAAAGAAATAAATCTAGATTGGTTATACAATGATATAATCATGAATAAGGCATTGAAAATGAGAAAATTTTTCACCAGTTTCTACACTTGAATCCATTAGGATCCTTCCATCATATACAATACATCTAAATTTTTTGATATATCTAATGGATGTCAATAGTGCATTCTTAAATGGGTATATAGTTGATGATTTTTTTGTTGAACAAACCCCTAGTTTTACAATCCCACATTTTCTAAATCATGTTTTTAAATTAAGAAATTCATTGTATGGTTTAAAACAAGCTCCAATATCTTGGTATTATAGGCTCAAGACTTTTCTCATTTCAATGGTTTTAAAAAAGGCATAGATGATCCTACCATTTTTATAATAATATTTTATAAATATATTTTAGTAGTTCAAATCTTTATTAATAATATTATTTTTGGATCTTCAAAAAATTATTTATGTATATATTTTTCAGAAATGACGCAAAATGAGTTTGAAATGCGTTTAATGGGTGAACTCAAATTATTTCTCAGATTTCAAATATTTAAAAATAATTATGGTATTATTTTAAGCCAAATTAAATTTACTAATGATATTCTAAAATATTTTTGTTGGGATAACATTAAAAGTAGTGATACTCCTATGAGTACAACTTGTAAGTTGAACCATGATGAAAATGGGAAATGCATTTATCAAACCAATTACAAAGGAATGATTGGATGTCTACTCTAATTGAATAATACAATGCCTGATATTATGTTTAGTGTGTGTATGTGTAATCATTTCCAATAAAATCGTAAAGAGTCACATATTCTTGCTATTATAATAATTTTCTAATACGTCAAACATACTACCAACATAATACTATTATATCCCAGAGGAAAATCATTTTACTTAGTTATTATGATGCTGATTTTGGTGGTTGTAATTCAGATAGAAAAAGCACCTCTAGAACATGTCACATTTTGGGCAAGTCACAAGTATCATGGTGTAGTAAAATGAAAAATTCTGTTTCATTGTATATTTCTTAAGATGAATACATAGCTTTTGGTACTTTTTTTGCTCAGATTTTGTGGATGAAACACGCCTTTATAGATTATAGATATCAATTTAGAAATTTTCCAATAAAATGTGACAATACAAGTGAAATTAATATCTCCTAGAATCCAGTTTCTTATTCAAGAACAAAACATATTGATATAATAAATCACTTTTTGAGAGATCATTATCAAAATGGTGATATTAATTTAGAATTCGTTGTCACATAACATCATTTTTATTATATTTTTACTAAGACATTAAATTCTGAAATAATGAGGTATATCATGCAGGAATTTGGAATGACCATCCTTGAGTGACCATTTATTGTCTCACTATTTAATGTCCCACCATTTGCTATCTCAATAATTGTTGTCCCACTGATTAGAGTCACACCATTGTGATTCCACCATAACTATACAATCTGGTCTAACCATTTAGACTCAACTGTGTATATTTAATAATCTTTTCCTACATAAATATTTTAATTATGTTATTTCAATTTTATATTTAATTTTTAATTTTCATATTTTGAAATCCCTATATGATAAAAATATAGCACTCCACTTCTCTCCTCACTCATGTTCTGTACTGCCAAAATTAAAACCCTTCTCTCTTAAAATCCATGATATCCTTAAAACACTCTCTATATATTAGAAATTCCAAGGATAAAACGCCCATCATCATCAACTCTATAGAAGTGAAAGTTGTTAAAGAAAGTGAAATGAAATGTAATCTCAAATCCCAAGAAACTATTGAGCCCAAGTCTTGGAGAATGTTTAGTTGTGATAGAAAATGAAGTGTGTACAAAATGTATTATCTTGAGTAAGTAAATTTTTTTAAAGTTTTAGAAGAATAGGGATGGGGTACTGGTTTACTAAAGATACGAGACCCATACACCCCATAATAGTTTTTTATTTCTACTAGTATGTCCAGTTTATGTTCAATAAAAATGATGAGTTTATGGTTAGAAGATTGTTAAATGGAAAAAGGTGTTATTTCTATTCAAGGTTGTGGGATACAGTTTGAAGCGTACCTTATGAAGGTATCTTAATTGATCATTAATGAAATACTCCTCCAAGTGACATATTCATCCTAGAAGAGGCTTTAGGTGACATGACAGGATTTAGAAAAAGGAGAAGGCCTATAGCTGCAAAATTAGATGGAGATACTAAATTTCTATTCAAATTTAGTCAACACTTGATATATACAAGTAAAGGTGACTTTTCTACTAAAGAATATCAATATATATTCTTTTTGAATCGATTGAGGAATTTTCATAAGATAAATATATGCAATTCCCTTGCCTTTCACATGTGTTATAAGATCAAGATAACTTCAAAGAAAACCTCTTTATTCTATTCAGGATCTATTTTTTCTATAATTCAATACAAGGGTTTGGTATTGTAGGATGAATAATTTATTGAGAATTATAAGTTTTGTCTATCTAAATATATATGAAAGAGAATGAAAATTAGCTGGATTACATGGAAGAAGTTATGGGTTGAAGACAATGAAAGGTTGTATGAGGATTTCAATCCTATTGAGCACCCTTCAAGTCCTAAGGGTATCAGTGATCCTTGTTAAGAACCATATGAATTTGTGGAATATTCAGATGGAGGAATGGAAGTTGATGTTCCTAGAGGTAAAGCTAATGTTATTTCTGAAGGAAGTGATCCATATATTTCTTAAAGGACTGAAGAGCCTCCTCATGCATCTCCTAAACCATCTCAAGCTATTCCCTCTACAGATTCTCTTCTCTCTAAAGGTGGTGAATGTAAAATTAAAGAAAATATAACCTAAGATAACGAAAATTATAAAGGTGAAGTAACTATGGAATCACATGTTTCTAATGAACAACATACAGAAGAAGAATATGCAGAAACAGAAGTTATTTTTCCTACTGAGGTAAGAATGTAACAAGATTTTCAGTTAGAAAGAAGTGTGTCTGAGATTAATAGGTACCAAAATATAATATAAGATTTGGAAATATTTCAAATAATGGAGTAACTTAATTCTCCAAGGGAAGCATCAGTTGAGGGGGAAAGAATCTTCAGTTTACAAAGGATTGAAGTAAAGAATCATGTTGATTCATGTTTAGTGGATGCTTGGTGCAAGTTTCCCTACTACTTTGATGCTGATGATTATTATAAATCCTCAGTGAAACAAATGTACCTCTCAACTATGTTTCAAATCAAACCAGTCCTTGGAAAAGAAGTGATATCTGCTATGGATAGAGAAATTATCTTTATTTCTGAAGCTTCTTAAGCAACCCAAGTTATGTAAGCCATGATGATCTGAATGTTTTTTGAGAAAATATTTTATATAGTTTTAAAAAGATCATGAAGTCATATTCTTACCTTGTTACTAACCTTAGTAAAATAGATGCTTCACTTCTTCTTGAGAAGTTGATATTTTAAAATCAACCTAAGATGTTTCAGAAGATACAAGATGCCATAATTGAAAATAAACAGTTAAGTGATTAGATGAAATCTTTAATGTCTTTGGTTAAAGAACTAAAGAAGAAATTTCAAGATGATCATTCCCTTACATAGGTTTATAGTTTGAGGGAATATTATGCCTCCACGATTTTGAACAATTTTATAACTTCGATTAAACCGAATTTGATTTCAGTGGTTGCATAAATTATCAAGAATAACACCATGATAGAAAATTAAATGCATAAACTTATGGATGTAATCAATTGACTGACATAAGAGTATAATGGATCTTTAGAAACTATTCTTAAAAGGATTAATTCTCTCTTAAAATATTATTTGGGTCTATGTGCCTCTACTCACCCACCTCATCCTATGGAGAGTGAAATGATCAAATTAGTAATTCAAGAAGATCTTTAGTCTTTGAAGAGTGGAACTAATTAGGAGAGTCACTCAAAAGTTGTGAAGAATAGTGATCATGTGCATGACTTGGTAAGGATTTATTTCAAGGAACCTTCAACTAATCCACAATAAGTCTCTAATAAAGTGGATTAATAATTTAATAATATCAATTCCAAGCATTATTTGACAAGTTATTTCAAATATTTAGTGTAGAATTTGAATCTACCTCCAGTGACTCAAGATTTCAAGGACTAATTTCATAAGTTAAAGTAATTCACACCTACTATTGAGTAGTTTATAGAATATTATGATAAATTTGAGAGGGATATGCAATATGGTGGTGAGATCATCAAGGATTTCATAAACCTATTGAAGCCTTATTTACATGTTGAATGCACAAAAATAGTTTCTCCTTCACCTACTTCTCTCAGGCCTTTCTTCTACCACTCCTTCTTCTACATCCTTTTCTCCAATTACCATGACCCCAACTCAGGATCTGAGGTAGATTTGACCTATCCTCACAAATAAACTATTACCTCATTTTTCATCTAGACCAAGTCTTTCACCTTATATTTTTGATAGAGCTATGATTTATGTTCTTTGTGTGATTGTACTGCACACTATTAGTATATTCAATGAAAAGTTCATTTTATTTTATTCAATTGTTTATTTCATTTAGTGACTTATTTTTCTTAATTTCATTTTGAGGATCCAAAATATGGGAGAAGAAATAGAATTTACAATATTTTTATATATATGGTCTAATACTGTGATGTATTGCCTTGATTTTATGTCTTAATATCATATAATTTCACTACTACAAAAACGGGAAAGGGAAGCACCCCCTTATATCAGTGCTAAGCAAAACCGCTGATAAAGGTTACCCTGTATGAGCGCTAAAATTTTAGTGCTGATAAAGGAGTTATTTATCAGCACTTTTCTAACACTGATATATGGTCTCTCTATCAGTGCTAGAAAAGCGCTGATAAAGAAACTCTGTATCAGCACTACAATTTTAGAGAAGATACATGGAGTCTTTATCAGCGCTTTTCTAGATCTGATAAAGAGGCCATATATCAGCGCTAGAAAAGCGCTGATAAAGAACATCTTTATCAACACTAAAATTTTAGCGCTGATACAGGGTAACCTTTATCAGTGCTAAAATTGCGCTGATAAAAAGACCCTTTATCAGCGCTAGAAAAGAGCTGATAAAGACTCCATGTATCAGCACCTAAATTATAGCACTGATACAGTAAGGATTTATCAGCGCTTTTGTAGCGCTGATAAAGGGTACTATTATTAGCGCTAAAAAATCCCTGATAAAGGACACCTTTATCAGCACTAAAATGTTAGCGCTGATAAAGGTAGTCTTTATCGGCTCTTTTTAGCGCTGATAAAACCATAGTGCATTTTTTTATAAAGTCGGTAGCACAGTGACCTCGTTTTATCACGACCTAATGCTCTCACGGTACTAGAACTCTGCGAATCCCCTTTGCCGCCCGCTGAGATCACGTTTCCGGACCTCCACCGCCCTCGCTACTCATTGTCGGACCTCCACTGCCCGCTGAGTTCGCATTTCCGGACCTCCACCGCCCTCGAGCTTCAGTTTACCGGACCTCCGCCGCCCGCAACGCTTTCAAGATTCGGTTTGGAGGACCTCATTTAAGGAATGTTTTCCAAAACTTTTTTCAATATTGTTCTCATCTCCCATTTGTATATCATTTTTTTAACATGCTTTTTTATTCTATGAGTGAATATTATGGATTGACCGATTTAAGAAAATGGACCATACTTGATGGAAAATGATGTAAAGGGGATGATTCACATGTGTTTACTAATTTTCATTATATTTCTCAAGAACATTGTTCTTGTTTACTTTTATTGTTTAAAATCTTCATTGTTTTTTGGTGGGGTTATTTGAGATGTTTTTTATTAGTTTGGTTGTGATAGATTCCATTGGGGGAAAATGTGAGATGACTGAGGTGGTAAATCGTGCAGTGGGGAAGCATCCACCATTCCATTGTTAAAAAGATGTAATGAGTGGGTTATTGTTGGAGATGACATCATCAGTTGATATGGGTTTTACTTTTAGTTTCCCAGTGACATAGAATATAGTTTTTAATGATGAAATTGAAAAGAGTTTGGTGGGAATTGAATAACTTCATGGATAAAAATGAAATGGTAGCTATAAAACTATGCTCACCTTTTACGCGATGAGTGTATCGGGTGGTTCCCTCTTCTAAAATTCAAATATGTGAGTTCCTTTACCGAGATATAAACCTATGACAACTCTTAATTCAGGAAACATCCAAATCTAGGTGATAATCCTAGGTTGCCTTAGGTGACGAGAATATGAATTCCCTATGTTATGGGAATATGAGATCTTCTTTATCTCCCTAATAATGTTCCCTTGATTATACCTCATGAGATTATAAATAGATTCATTAGGGTATATGCCAAAGAATCCCCTATGAGGGGCATGAGATTCCTGAGGCGATGTGCCAAAGAATCCCCTATGAGATGAGCATGCGATCTCTAAACACTTCCCTTAGTAGATGATCTTATGTTCTTACCTGGTGTGATAAGAACACGATTCATTAGTTGATGAATATAGAAATCCTTATGTGCTATGAATATATTTTATGAACCAAATTGGTGTAGATTCCACACATGAAAAATGTGATCCACCTTGTGTAATGAGCCCAAATATCCAATTCAAATGGGCCTTATTCTATGGGAACCATACATATTAGGCCATAATCTAAATGAAAACATTCCCACACATAGGGGACTATATTCACTTAGTGGTCCATACTCCTACTAGTTGAGAAAACCCTATACCACATAGAGTCATATTTTTTGTGAATCCAAAATACACTCATTAGGCTATATCCACTTTTAGTTAGACCAAAAATGTCTTATCATACATATTTACCATACTAACTTTCACTTGGTATCATTCAAAAAATCTTCTATACAACTTGATGTTAAACTATATCAATTATTTATTATTAGAAGTACATTTCTCATGGTTGTGATAAATACCCTCGGTGCATTCACTAACCCATGACATGTTGGAGGATGGTTTTAAGGGGTCACTAGACTATAATCTACTAACCAATACAGGGTTATAAATGGGTATAGGCCATGAAATAGTGTTATCAATGAATTCTATTAAGAGATATGATGGGGTTTGATGTTAGGAACATTTGAGGATTTCAATGGTTTAGTTTAGAAAGTATTTCATTTGAATTCATTGGTATGTTTTGGGTATACCTTTCCTTAGGTTTCAAATTATGCTCTTAGTGGTTCTTCATGGTTAGTGGTTGTAGTCTCTTATTTGGGTGAAGGGATGTGTTCTTAGTATATTTCCTTCTTATGATGTTCTTCATGGTTAGTGGATGTAGTCTCTTATTTGGAGATGTATGATGTTCTTGGTGAGGGCCACTATCTAGTTAGTGGTGTTGTTGTATATGAGAAAGCATCGATGTAGTTGGAGATGTATGATGTTCTTCATTTGAGAAGACTCATTCAGATTCCAAGTGGGTGTTTCTATACTATATCTTCTTTTTTGGATTCATGTGTTTCATGAATTCCTATTTTATCCATTTGAATTTGGTTAGACATGTTTTGATCATTTTGAAGCACAAAATAACCCTATTAATGAAAATAATATATGGAATGGATGGTATCTTATTGTGAATTAACCTTTTTCATTGAAATAAATTAGGTTTCCTTGTAGCCAACAAGAAAGCCACTAAACTATTCTCAAATACCATGTTTTTCCATCTTGTTTGGGGTATTTTGATTCACTCCCCCATTTTGGTTTCCATTTCTTCTTGGCATGATCATCAGGAACGGTTTCACTTCCACCAACAGTGATTATTTAGGCATGATGAATAAATACTAATGGACAGGCTCTATTAATCTCCATTTTTATAAGGAAGTGGTTCTCTTCTACCGTATTTGGAATTCTTGTTTTGTGTACTTGAACCATAAATTCTAATATTTGAGATTCTAATAGGATGAATATGAATAAATATAGGATGGATGTTAATCGTTTAACAATAGAGTACGAGAACATAGTGAAAGATTTCATCAAGTTTGCAAAGGATCATGCAAAGGATCCTTCTCAAATCCTTTGTCCGTGTTTACGTTGTTGTTATTCTAGACTACTTACTCCAGAGGATTTGGAAGAACATTTGATATGTCACGGAATAGATTGGAGTTATAAATGTTGGAATAAACACGAAGAAAAAGCGAATGTAGCTACTAGCTGGGATAAAACTGCGTTTTATGGATCGTGAGATATGAATACAAATATGGACAATGAAGAAGACCGTATGGAGGATGTGATTACAGATGTCAATGATGATGAATATCGTATTGAGGAAATGACAAAGACAATTCAAGATGAACTCCATGATTTCCCAAAATTGTTTGAGAAGTTAAAGAGTTGTGAAAAGATGCCATTGTATGCTGCTTGCACTAGGTATACAACATTTTCAGTTGTACTGAAGTTGTATAAATTGAAAGAAGGAAATAGATGGAGTGATGTCAGTTTTATGGAACTACTTTCTCTCTTGAATAACATGCTCCTGGAAGATAATGAGCTCCCAAGCCGGAAATATGAAACTAGACGAATGCTACGCTCAATGGGAATTATTTCTGAAAGAATACTTACCTGCCCAAAATATTGTATATTGTTTTTCAAAGAGAACAAATCACTTACCGAATTCCCAAAGTGTGGTGATTCTCAATACAAGAAAGATAAATCCAATCCTATGAAAGTTGAATGGTACTTTCCAATCATTCCAAGGTTTAGGCGTCTATATGGAAGTGAATAAACTGCAAGACAATTGTCGTGCATGCAGATAAAAGAAATAAAGATGGGTTATTACGTCATTCGGTCGACTCTCCTCAATGGATGAAAATTGATCATGAGTATCCGGAATTTGGAAAAGAGCTGAGAAACTTTCGTCTTGCGTTATCTACAGATGGAGTGAATCCTTTTGGTTTTCAAACCATCACTCATAGTACATGGCCTGTTATGTTGGTAAATTATAACTTTCCACCCTGGTTATGCATGAAATAAAAATTCATCATGTTATCTATGCTTATATCAGGACCAAAACAACCAGGTAACTATATTGATGTTTATCTGGCTCTTTTGATCGAGGATTTGAAGTTATTGTGGGACTCAGGTGTAATGTTGTATGATGCTTATAAAAGTGAATACTTCACGTTGAGAGCGATGTTGTATGGGACAATAAATTATTTCCCTGCTTATGGAATTTTTTCAGGCTATAGCATTAAAGGACTCAAGGTTTTCCTGTGTGCGAAAAAGATACAGAATCAATTAGGTTGAAACATTCATCGAAATCTATGTTTCTAGGACATTGTAGATTTCTACCTCATCGGCATAAGTACCGATATTGGACGACATCATTCAATGGAAGTTCAGAAAAATGTGCAAGACCATCTCCACTAACAGGTGATCAGCTATTTGAGAAAGTAAAATATCTGAACACTATTTTTGGTAAAACATTTTTGAAAAACCTTACGAAAATCAATTGGAAAAAGAGATCTGTTTTTTTCAAAATACCATACTGGAATTGTTTGTACGTCAGACAATTTCTTGATGTGATGCATGTGGAAAAAAATGTATGTGACAGTGTTATCGGAATGTTGCTAAATGCCCCTGGAAAAACAAAAGATGGAATTATGGAAAGTTTGGACATGGTTGACATGGGAATACAAGAAGAGTTGGCTCCCGTGAAGGGTGAAAATCGGATGTTTCTTCCTCCAGCTGCTTATACTCTTTCTAGGGCGGAGATATATCAGTTTTGCAACTTCTTCAATGATGTAAAGGTTCCATAGGGGTACTCATCAAATATCAAGAACATTGTGTCAATGAATGATTTGAAGTTAAAAGGTTTGAAATCACATGATTTCCATGTTTTGATGCAAGATATAATTCCTATAGGTTTATGTTGTATTTTTTCCAAGAATTTTCATCATACGTTAACCAAACATTGTTTCTTTTTCAAGGCTATATGTAGAAAAATTTTAGACTCAGGGAAATTGCTAGCTATGGAAAAAGAAATTGTCATCATTTTATGTGAATTAGAAATGTTCTTCCCGCCAACATTCTTTGATATGATGGTTCATTTGATGATTCACTTGGTGAGAGAGATTCGACTTTGTGGTCCTATGCACTATAGATGGATGTATCCTGTTGAACGATATATGAATATTTTGAAAGGGTATGTCAAAAATCGAAGTCGACCAGAGGGTTGTAGAGTGGAGTGATATATTGATGAGGAAGCCATTGAATTTTGTACTGAATACCTATCTGATGTGGAAAGCATTGGTCTCTCGAAATCTCATCACACTTGACGCATTGAGGGTGAGGGAATTTCTGGAAGAGAAGTTGTGACAATCAGTATTATAGATCGGCAGCATGCTCATCTTTATGTTTTGCATAACAGTTGGGAGGTTTATCCATATATTAAAACTCACAAAGAAATTCTTAGACAATTGAATCCCTCGAGGGCTGAAAAATGGTTATTAGATACACATAATCACTAGTTTATAGGATGGTTTCTGGACCATATTTTTAAGCAGTTGGATGAAAATCCAAATTCAATTTCAGAACGTCTTTGATGGATAGCTGCTGGACCAAGTGTGTATGTATTATCTTACAGTGGTTATGTAATTAATGGTTATACATTATATATAGATGAACTTGATGATGATAGTACCATGAAAAATAGTGGAGTTACACTAGTGGCTGAAGCGATGCATGTTTCTGGTAGTAAGGACAGAAATCCAATTTATGAAAATATGTCACACTTTGGAATTATCAAACTAATATGGGAGTTGGATTATATGACATTCCAATTTCTGATTTTTCAATGAAAATCGGTTGATAACAACAGTGGTGTTAAAATAGATGAATGGGGATTTGTGAAAGTTTATTTTAGTAAAGAAGGGTACAAAGACGAACAGTTTATAATGGCATCACAAGCGGTACAAGTTTTTTATGTTCCAGATCCCGCAAACCAAAAGGGGTCGATTGTTCTGTTATCATCCAAAACTACTGAAGGTTCAAATGAAAATTTAGTTGAGGATGATCCTTTTAGTGGTACGTCGCAATCATTTCGGAGCGGTCCCAATGCAAATGATGTTTTCTATGTTAGAGGAGACCACAATGAAGGGATTTGGATAGTCGATAGAGGTGTTAAATCCCTCCAACCATTGAAAAACATAAAGAGAGTTCAGTAAATAGGTTATATTTTGTTTGTAATATAGATCTTGTTATCTCATATTATTATCTTATCATTACTAAATTTATATAATCTGAATTAACTGTTCAACCACTTATGCAGATAATGACTTCTGCACATTCTGATGCTCCTAACCTTGAGGCTGAACAAGTCCCTCAAGCAGCTGCTGCTGCTCCTGCAACTCATGTTGCTGCTGCTGTTGCTCTTGCTGCTCTTGGAGCTCATGCTTCTACTGCTGTTGCTCCTACTACGGCTCCGATTGCTCTTGATGCTCCTCCTGCTGCGGCTCCTGCTGCTGCTGCTCCTCCTGCTGCTCCTCCTACTTCTCCTCCTGCTGAGGCTCCTACTTCTCTTAGTGTTGAGGTCCAACAACCATCAACACATGTCATTGATACTATTCTATATGAACATATAGATGATATTGATATCGATGAAATGGTCGTGAATGAAGGACCAGCATCATAGAAATCACAGGTGCGTCATAGTTTGACGGTGTTAGCCAAAATTCTTAAGGCAAAAAGAAAAGGCATCAAATTTGAAGTCGGATGGAATGCACGAGGCCAACATGTGAATCCCAACAAGGCTATGTTTAAAACACGTGCTGATTGACATAGATTCATGGCACCATGTTGTGTCCGGGCTGAAGGCTGTGATCTGGGAAGAAATTACGGTAACATTATGAATTTATTTCTTTAATTTACTAGATTATAAAATAATTAAACAATTTCTTACTCTTCTCAATCTCTTATAGAGTACATTTATAGTAGATGATTCACACAAGGATTATGTACTAAGGCTTTCAGGAAAGATTCGTCAAGGTTTTCGCACTATTTTAACAAGATGTCACCTCAAAGATTCTAAAGGTAAAATAAACCCACACCCAGCCATTATCTACACTCACCTGATATCCCAAGAAGCATGGGATGCATTTATTGGCCGTCGTGGGGATGAGAAGTTTCAAGTACATTATGATTGATAATACGTTGTTTGAGGATACCTGTATTCATCACTTTGATTGTCAATATTTCATTTATGAAATAGAAACTCTGTACTGAAAATAAGGAACGTGCTTCAAAACGAACATACCCCCATCGTAAATCAAGGATGGGGTATGCTTCATTATAAAAGAGAATGGTACGTATTTTAAATTTACAATAATATTGTCAGGTTCTATTAAACAAAATCATAATTATTTTTCTATGTTTATATGTAGATTGATGAGTCTAAAACCAAATTCACTTCCATTCCACATCATGTGCTATGGAAGGAGGCACGTGTGAACAAAGATGGGAAGTTAGTAGATGAGAACACATATAAAGTGTGGGAAATATGTGTAAGTATGACACAATGATAATATAATTTGTTTAAAATTGCCATTACATTAAAATAATTAGTTATTTTCCTATATATGATAGTCACAGGAATCAGCTACTCCTATAGCTGATACAGACCTATTATTGACGGCTTTGAAGTAGCCAGAAAAATACGGTCGTGTCAGAGGTGCAGGGTTTAGGGTGACACCCCGAGTATATTTTGAGAAGAAGAAAAAAATTGATGATACAGATGAAAAATTGGAACAAATGAGCAAAAAATAGCAACCCTTGAAGAACAATTTCAATGGAAGGGAGAGTTGCTAGAAACTTTTATGGGTGGGAAGCAAAGGGAAGCCACAACTCAAGAACAACCGCCGTATGAACATTCCGCCCCATTCCCCGCCAGCTTTGAGGCGATCCATTCGCCTCAAAGAACTTTCTTAGCTGTGGTAATAAATATTCTAATAATTGTTACCATGAAATATGAATCGTACAAACACTGATAATTTTTCTGTACTCATCTTCTACAGGGTGATAATGATTGTGATTTATATCTGTCAACACCCACCTATCACCTTGTAGTGAGGGCTACAGTGTTCAATATCCTAGATGCCACACTGAATAATAGACCACTTCCGAAAGATCATCTGAAAGTGACGAATTCTATATCTCATGAGCCAATGGCAGAGCTACCTATTCAACTTGATGACGATGATATTCATACGGTCGAAAAGGCTATTGGGACATTCATTGCATGGCCGTCACAACTTGTAAGAGTACGTGTGGACAAAGAGGTATTTATTTCCTTTTATTTTCAAGCTAAACCCTTAACAATTAATGAAAAAAGGGTCTGAACCAATGATTTTTGTTATAGACGGAGAAAGGGAAGGGGGTGACAAATATCACCTCAAAACCATCTAAAGGATCGACCAACCGATCCCAAGGAGCTATTGAAAGCACAATAACACCACTTGTTCTCTTTCCGCATTTACTATCATTGAAGACTCATGTGGATACAAAGCTAAATGATGGTAATAGTCATGTAGTGGTTTCCAAAGAGAATATATACGGAGAGGAAAGTCAAGATTTCGTTGCTGCTGAAAATGTAAATGAAATCCTTGAAAACGGTTGGCTAGGTGTCACAGTTGTAAATGTATATATGAGGTTTATTTCCATGAATTGATTTTCCGAAATCTGATCTAGAGTGCAAATTATGACGAAATGCATTTTATTTTGTTGACAAACGCATTTATGAAAAACAATTGAAGGAATTTTCCCATGAACCAATATTTGGACTGGTTAGTCCTCATATCACATCAACACACCTAACAAAAATAGAGCCATAAAAAAGGAATGAAATAGTGAACGGCTTGCTGAAAAAATTTGAACGCAAGATTATAGATGACAGGCTTTTCCTAATACCAACCATGCAGGGGTAATACTCTACGATTAAAGCATATCAATTATATTTTCACTTCTTTTATTACTTATTTCTTTTTGTGTTTTTAGGAAACATTGGTTTCTAATTGCGGTCAACTTGGATACTCCGAATATTTATTTTCTGGATTCAAAGCAAGGATATCCATCAAACCGACCACACATGATGGAGTTTGTTAATCTATAAGACACTATATCTTACATTTTAGGTCGAAACATCAAGTAATATAATTTATATTATCTTTTACTAATAGGGAGGTGTATCATTATCGTCTAAAAAAAGGAATGCGGCCAGGGGCTAAGCATAAGGAGGCGAGCAAGTACTACGTCTGGACAAATATCAGGGTATGTATAATAAAATTTCACTATCCAAACACATCTCAACACAAGTTACTTATTCTCCTGATGATCAATTTTTTTGCAGTGTCCAAAAACAAACAAACGATAATGATTACGGTTATTATGTTTGTAAATTTATGAAAGAGATCGTTTTTCCTCAGCAAACTAGCATCCCTAAAGAGTTATTTTTAAAAGCAACAACTAGTTCGTTTAAGTTATTTATGAATTCTTTATTTTTTTATTTTGCATTACTACTATGACTACCGAAAATCCTCATACTCACAAGACGATATAGATTTGTTCAGAAAAGAGTGGGATACATACCTGATGGAAGATTGTACACAAATAAAATAAAGATCTGACTTGGGGACATGTACAATTTGTGGTCATTTTTGAGAGGGGTTAAGGGGATCAAATGATGAAACATTTTTGTATGTAAATGTTCGTAGGAAAATTGTAATTGTTATTAAATAAAACAGAATTTCTCAAATGTGTCATTTTCCCATTTTAACAGATGATATGCACTAGTAACATGCAAGAATGTTGAACCACTCAAAGGGTCTCTATTTTGTTTAAAATGGACAAGATTTTAACTGAAAACAACAACTGACCTAAAAAATCTGACCAAAAACATTTGGATTGCATTGATCTTTTATAAGAACGATCCAAGGGTCCTTGGTAATGTTTATGAATCAACCCCGCCTCAATCTGAGGCACGGTGTGGCCTCTAGCACTCAAAGGGTCTCTATTTTGTTTAAAATGGACAAGATTTTAAGTGAAAACAACAACTGACCTACGGAAATCCTACCAAACGCATTCAGATTGCATTAATCTTTTATACTAACGAACCAAGGGTCCTTGGTGATGTATAGAAGTCAACCCACCTCAATCTGAGGCCCGGAGTGGCCGCTACTGTTGTACCTATCGTTCCCCTCGTTGTTTGATTTTCATGATCACAATCACCTTATTATTTGTCTAATATTGTTTGAAGTGTTTTTGAATGATAGGCACAAGGTTGCCAAGAAGTTGGACCAAGAATGGACAAGAAGTGGACTGAAATTCAGTCCACCGGCCAACCGGTGTGATAGCACCGGCCAGCCGGTGGACCTGGCAGAGGCATTGCCCACTGCCAGGTTCCACGGGTCAGCCGGTGGCTCTGTCACCGGCCAGCCGGTGGAAACCTGATGCAACAGTGATGGCTACTGCCTCACCACCGGCCAGCCGGTGGCTCTGTCACCGGTCAGCCGGTGCTGCCTGGGCAGAAGGCCTTCTCATCATCCAAGGCACCGGCCAGCCGGTGGCCCTGCACCGGCCAGCTGGTAGCCCAGTCAAACTAGCCGTTGGCTTTGACCAGTCAACCCTCTTTTGGCCTCCAACGGCTCCGAAGACCTCTCCAACGGCTCCGAAGACTCCCCAAGGGTTCCATGCCTATAAATAAAGGCCAAGGAAGCCCTGGACACCCAACCGGATCATATACCAAGCCAACGGACATATTTTGCATCAATTGGCCAACCTCCGGCGGACTTCCTTCAAGGAACCCACCTTGCTTTAACAACTTCCACATCTAAGGAGCTCCTTCAAAGAAGCTTGGAAGCGGCCTTCAACATCTCCAATCAATCAAAGGCACCCAAGACTTCCTTAAATACGGTTTTTCTTGTTTATCTATTTTGAGCTTAATTTGGGTTTGTGTCTACAAACCACTCTTTTTCTCATCCCCTCTTTCTTTTGGGTTTCACATCACCATTAAGGTGTGAAGAGGTTGTCAAGCTTTCCTTTAAATAGCTTGAGACATAGGTGATCTATCCTTCACCTTTAAGAAGGATAGTGGGTTCTTGCTCAACCATTAAAAGCAAGTGGGTTCTTGATAAACCAATTCAAAATCAAGCTGTAAAAGGTTCTAGTGCTACCTCAAAGCCTAGTGGGTTTCTTGCTAAAACCATTGAAAAGAAAGCGGTAGAATCTCTCAACGGTTTAGTTGGGAGCGGAGACGTAGGCCGGGTTTTTGGCCGAACTCCGTTATCAATTCTTGTGTCTTGCCTCTTTATTTCCGCTGCACTTTAACTTTGATTTTAATTTGTTTATCATTTTTTTAAAAGGCAATTCACCCCCCCCTCTTGCCATCCTTCCCGTTTTTCTCCGCCCTTCAATTGGTATCAGAGGGAAAATTTGAGTAACACCTTAACCGGTTTCAAATTCAAGATCCATTTTTGATGGCTTCAACCTCTTTCACCCCCGAAGGCTTTTCTTTGGGTCGTGCTCCATTTTTTGATGGGATCGACTATAACTATTGGCAAACCCGCATGACCACTTTTTTAAGAAGCATAGGATATCCTATTTACAAAATTGTCATGCAAGGTTATTCTTTGTCTTCCACCGACGAATCCAAATGGACCCCCGCCGATATTAAGAATTTTGAGCTTAATGGCAAAGCCATGAATGCTCTTCATTGCGGGTTAGATAGAAATGAATTTAATCGTGTATCCACTTGCACCACTTCACATGAAATTTGGAAGCTTTTAGAAGTGACCCATGAAGGCACTAATAAAGTCAAAGATACTAGATTAGATATGTATAGACAAGACTTTGAATCTTTTTCAATGCATCCAAATGAGTCTATTTCTGAAATGTTTACACGCTTCACTGACGTTTGCAATGGTAGAAAATCTCTTGGTGATGATGTTTCAGCTGAAGCAATGGTCAAGAAGATTCTATGGGTTCTTCCGAGCTCATGGGCACCTAAAGTGACGGCAATCCAAGAAGCTAAGGATGTCAAAAACATGCCGGTCGAGGAGCTCATCGGATCCCTAATGACGTACGAGATCACAATGAGGAGGCAAGCTCAAAAGGAGGTCACACCAATCAAGACATCAAAGAACATCGCCCTCAAGGTACAAAAAGAAGTAAGCTCCTCCTCCTCCTCATCATCTTCATCTTCTTCATCATCAAGCGGCGACTCGAAAATGGAGAATCTCGCCCGCCAAATGCACAAATTTATGAAGAAGCACAAGAAGAAGAAGAAATCTCGCAAGGCGCGAAAGCAAGAACCCACCGCAAGATCCGAGCCCAAGGTAAAATGCTACGGGTGCGGCCAAAAAGGGCATTACAAGCCCGATTAGCCACTCAACAAAAAACGGGCCACGCAAAAGGAAAAAGGAAAGAAAAAGGTCCTCAAGGCGACATGGAGTGACACCTCCTCATCCTCCTCCTCCTCCTCAAGCGACCAAGGTACAAAATGCCTAATGGAAAAACATGAGGTATCATCATCCTCTTCCTCTTCTTCCTCCTCTAGTTCTTCTAATTCTTTTAATCATTTATCATATGAAGAACTTCAACATGTGCGAGACCAATTAGAAAATGGTTTTCATGAGCTTTCTTCAAAATTCGTTGCTTTGAAAAAGAATTTCAAAAAGCTCTCTTCCGAAAAAGAACAACTTCTTAAAGAGAAGGAAGAGTTGACCCTTAAAATCCAAAATCTTCCCGATGTTGATTCCATGGAATCAACCATCAAAGATCTAAGGGAATCACTAGCTAAGTTCACCCAAGGGGAACAAAATCTGACCAAACTCTTAGGTTCCCAACGTGTTTCTAGAACCACCCATGGACTTGGCTACACCAACCAAGCTTCCTCCTCCCATGATCCAACTGTTTTTGTAAGGGGGAGCTCTAGTTTCAAATTTTGCAATTATTGTAAAAAACCCGGGCACCTCATTTACGAGTGTGATTTCAAAAATGCCCGGTACGGTCAACCCAAATCTAATTTTTATTCGGACGAGTTTTATAGGAGAAGACCCGCCATGAAACAAATTTGGATTGAAAAATCCCTTTTGGCGAGTCTCTCCGGGCCAAAAATAGTTTCGTTTCCCCGATGATCTTTTGTTTTATTTAGGGGAGAAATTTTCTTAAATTTTAATATCTCTTTCGATTCATTTTTCAATTTAAATTTTCAATTCATTTTTGATTCAAAACTCTCAATTTCAAAAATTTCATTTGGTTTCAAATTTCAAATTTCAATTGGTTTTTGATTCAAAACTTTCAATTCAAACTGTTATTCAAATTTTCATTTCAATTTCAAAAATCTCAATTGATTTTTCAATTCTCATATCTAGTTTTTCAAACCCTTTCCCTAAATCAAGTTTTATGCCCCGAGCTATTTTGATAATCACAAAGGGGGAGAATTTCTTGATTGATTGGGGGAGAAACCTTTTGATCATGCTTAGCATTTATTTTCAATTTATTCATTAAAAGCATGCCTTTAATTTAAGTTTTTACTTTGATTGTTTTGGTGATTGTGATCATCAAAATAGGGGGAGATTGTTGTACCTCTCGTTCCCCTCGTTGTTTGATTTTCATGATCACAATCACCTTATTATTTGTCTAATATTTTTTGAAGTGTTTTTGAATGATAGGAACAAGGTTGCCAAGAATTTGGCCCAAGAATGGACAAGAAGTGGACTGAAATTCAGTCCACTGGCCAACCGGTGTGATAGCACCGGCCAGCCGGTGGACCTGGCAGAGGCATTGCCCACTGCCAGGTTCCACCGGTCAGCCGGTGGCTCTGTCACCGGCCAGCCGGTGGCAACCTGATGCAACAGTGATGGCTACTGCCTCACCACCGGCCAGCCGGTGGCTCTGTCACCGGTCAGCCGGTGCTGCCTGGGCAGAAGGCCTTCTCATCATCCAAGGCACCGGCCAGCCGGTGGCCCTGCACCGGCCAGCCGGTAGCCCAGTCAAACTAGCCGTTGGCTTTGAACAGTCAACCCTCTTTTGGCCTCCAACGGCTCCGAAGACCTCTCCAACGGCTCCAAAGACTCCCCAAGGGTTCCATGCCTATAAATAAAGGCCAAGGAAGCCCCGGACACCCAACCGGATCATATACCAAGCCAACGGACATATTTTGCATCAATTGGCCAACCTCCGGCGGACTTCCTTCAAGGAACCCACCTTGCTCCAACAACTTCCACATCCAAGGAGCTCCTTCAAAGAAGCTTGGAAGCGGCCTTCAACATCTCTAATCAATCAAAGGCGCCCAAGACTTCCTTAAATATGGTTTTTCTTGTTTATCTATTTTGAGCTTAATTTGGGTTTGTGTCTACAAACCACTCTTTTTCTCATCCCCTCTTTCTTTTGGGTTTCACATCACCATTAAGGTGTGAAGAGGTTGTCAAGATTTCCTTTAAATAGCTTGAGACATAGGTGATATATCCTTCACCTGTAAGAAGGATAGTGGGTTCTTGCTCAACCATTAAAAGCAAGTGGGTTCTTGCTAAACCAATTCAAAAGCAAGCTGTAATAGGTTCTAGTGCTACCTCAAAGCCTAGTGGGTTTCTTGCTAAAACAATTGAAAAGAAAGCGGTAGAATCTCTCAACGGTTTAGTTGGGAGCGGAGACGTAGGCCGGGTTTTTGGCCGAACTCCGTTATCAATTCTTGTGTCTTGCCTATTTATTTTCGCTGCACTTTAACTTTGATTTTAATTTGTTTATCATTTTTTTAAAAGGCAATTCACCCCCCCTCTTGCCATCCTTCCCGTTTTTCTCCGCCCAACAGCTACCACTCAAATGGTCTCTATTTTGTTTAAAATGGACAAGATTTTAAGTGAAAACAACAACTAACCTACAGAAATCCGACCAAACGCATTCCGATTGAATTGATCTTTTAAAAAAACGATCCATGTGTCCTTGGTAACATGTACGATTGAACCCCACCTAAATCCGAGGCACGGTGTGTCCGCTAGAACTCAAAGAGTCTCTATTTTGTTTAAAATGGACAAGATTTTAAGTGAAAACAAGAACAGACCTACGAAAATCCGACCAAATGCATTCGGATTGCATTGATCTTTTATAAGAACGATCCAGGTGTCCTTGGTGATTTGTAAGAGTCAACCCTGCCTCAATCCACGGCACGGTGTGACCTCTACCACTCAAAGGATCTCTATTTTGTTTAAAATGGACAAGATTTTAAGTGAAAACAACAACTGACCTACAGAAATCTAAACAAACGCATTCCGATTACATTGATCTTTTATAAAAACGATCCAAGGGTCCTTGGTGGCGTGTAAGAGTCAATACCACCTCAATCCGATGCACGGTGTGGCTGCTAGCACTCAAAGGGTCTCTATTTTGTTTAAAATGGACAAGATTTTAAGTGAAAACAACAACTGACCTACAGAAATCTGACCAAACGCATTCGGATTGCATTGATCTTTTATAAGAACGATCCAAGGGTCCTTGGTGACGTGTACGATAGTTGACCTTCTTAGAGAAGAGATTATGGAAGAGTATAATAGACATGAAAATCCATCACCCTTTCACTATATACATCAAAATAAAATCTTTGAGAACGTCGATGTGAATTTCTATCTTACTTCCATCAAGGATGATGCATGTTGGTCAAATTGTTTTAGAAATTGTTTATCTTCATCCATGTCTTGTACTTGCACCCATGAATTTGAAGGTGAGTATGCGTACACAATAGTTGACCTTCTTAGAGAAGAGTTTCTGGAAGAGCATAAGATACATGAAGCAATGAAGATCATTAGAGTGTTGGAGAAAATGTGGTTGCTACAAACAATGTGGAAATCGGCTTATGCAATGCAGCCTAAGTTACAACTTGCAGGTATTGTACTTTATTTTGTTCTGGAGGGTTTCAGTTTAAATGCATTTTGGAATGATCATTGCTATTCATTTTCTTTTAGGTTTTTTTGACACCCGTGGGGAAAGGGTGGGGTCTGTAGACATTGGAGGATATGTCGAAGGGTGATTTTGTGTGTGAATATGTTGGAGAAATGACCTCTTTTCCCTTCAAGCTCCTCGAACCCCGATGGGGATCGGGGTTCGAGGAGCTTGAAGGGCAAAGAGGCCATTTTGTTAGATGTTAGATACTATGGAAATGTTGTAAAAATATAGGATGTAATTTCCCATAATGTCACCCTTCGACATTTACTCCAATGTCTGCAGACCCCACCCTTTCCCCTCGGATGTCAAAAAAACCTAAAAGACAATGAATATCAATGATCATTCCAAAATGCATTTACACTGAAACCCTCCAGAAAAAAATAAATTACAATACCTACAAGTTGTAACTTAGGTCGTGTTGCACAAGACGATTTCCACATTGTTTGTAGCAACCACATTTTCTCCAACACTCTAATGATCTTCATTGCTTCATGTCTCTTATACTCTTACAGAAACTCTTCTCTAAGAAGTTCTACTATCGTGTACGCATACTCACCTTCAAATTCATGGGTGCAAGTATAAGGAACAGATGAAGGTAAATAATTTCTAAAACAAGTTGGACAACATGCATCATCCTCGATGGAAGTAAGATATAAATTTACATCGACATTCTTAAAGAGATGATTTTTATGTATATAGTGAAAGGGTGGTGGATTTTCATTGTTGATGTTGTTCGTCTACGAGACTTTAACCTTCTCTTCTCCTCTCGCTATGTCTTGGACATCATGCAATAGCCTTATATCATGTGGGGTAAATTGAGGTTGCTGAGAAACTATGGAACCACAATATCTTTCATGTCCAGTGCCCTCAATATTGTTTTTCTAATTAATCTTCCTCTGATCATTAGTTGCGTGTAAAGGTGGTGCGGTAGCCTCCATGATAGATTGGAAGTTGACCAATCCATTTGATGAACAAGTTGGGATGCTAAATCTGACATTAAGAGCATCCAATATAGGAAATTGGTCCAATGATTCGGCAAGTGAGGATACATTTAATGATATTTCATGTGTTTCATCAAGCGAGTCACTTCCTACTTCCAAAAATCATTCACAAACATCACTCATCAGTTTCCTCAAGGATAAACATGGGTTCATGGCTTTGTATGATCAAAGAGATCTATCCTCTACTACTTTTATAACCTATGTGGTGCATGTTTCAAATTCCTCCATGAAAAAGGAACAAATGTGGTGAGTTGTAATCCACATCTATTTTATGTTTTGAAATGTTAATTATGTTTTGAAAATGGGTTCAATCTTTGAGGAAAAGTTGAATTGTCCTTAATTCATGTAAGGATGATGGATTCACATCAATTCCAAGTGGTTTTGATGGAAAGGATGGATGATAACATTGTTTGGTGTTCTCATGGATGTATAGGCATGGTATGTTAGAAAACATGTTGGGTATGTTGTGGAATTTTAGTTGGGGTTCTAGTGGTTCTTTCCCGATGATGGATGTGTTAAACATCCGATGGGGGTGTTTGGGAACTAAAGCGTATAGTGGGAAGCACCATAGAAATTAAGTGGTCGGTTGATGACATGATTAGCGTTTTGAATTAGATAGTCTTGGGTAAAATCCATCTTGGTGTTTAGATCGGTTGAGTACATTGAGATGAAGGTTGTGGTTGGGTTGTGTTATGGGTGTTTGGGGAAATGTAAGTATTTAATGGTACCTTTATGTTTTGCATAATGAATAATTAGTATATCAAATTAGGATTACAATGATCTTTTATAATAATGATCCAAGGGTCCTTGGTGACGTGTACGAGTCAACCCCGCCTCAATCCGAGTCACAGTGTGGCCGCTAGCACTCAAAGGGTCTCTATTTTGTTTAAAATTGGCAAGATTTTAAGTGAAAACAACAAATGAACAACAAAAATCCGACCAAATGCATTCCGATTGCATTGATCTTTTATAGGAACGATACAAGGGTCCTTGGTGACATGTAGGAGTCAATCCCTCCTCAATCCAAGGCACGGTGTGGCCGCTATCACTCAATGGGTCTCTATTTTCTTTGAAAAGGACAAGATTTTAAGTGAAAACAACAACTGACCTATGGAAATCTGACCAAACGCATTCGGATTGCATTGATATTATATAATAACGATACAAGGGTCCTTGGTGATGTGTAAAAGTCAACCTCGCCTCAATACGAGGCACGGTGTGGCCGCTAGCACTCAAAGGGTCTCTATTTTGTTTAAAATGGACAAGATTTTAAGTGAAAACAAAAACTGACCTACAGAAATCCAACCAAATGCATTAGGATTGAATTTATCTTTTATAAGAACGATCCAAGGGTCCTTGGTGATGTGTAAGAGTCAACCTCACCTCAATCTGAGGCACGGTGTGGCTGCTAGCACTCAAAGGGTCTCTATTTTTTTTAAAATGGACAAGATTTTAAGTGAAAACAACTACTGACCTATGGAAATCTGACCAAACGCATTCTGATTGCATTTATCTTTTATAAGAACGACCCAAGGGTCCTTGGTGACGTGTAAAAGTCAACCCCTCATGAATCCGAGGCACGGTGTAGCCTCTAGCACTCAAAGGGTCTCTATTTTGTTTAAAAAGGACAAGATTTTAAGGAAAAACAACAACTGACCTACGGAAATCCGACCAAATGCATTCTGATTGCATTGATCATTTATAAGAATGATAAAACTGTCCTTGGTGACATGTATGAGTCAACCCTGCCTCAATCTGGGGCCCGGTGTGGCCTCTAGAACTCAAAGGGTCTCTATTTTGTTTAAAGTGGACAAGATTTTAAGTGAAAACAACAACTGACCTACCGAAATCCAACCAAATGCATTCGGATTGCATTGATATTTTATGAGAACTATCCAAGGGTCCTTGGTGATGTGTACGCGTCAACCTTGCCTCAATACGAGGCACGGTGTGGCCGCTATCACTCAAAGGGTCTCTATTTTGTTTAAAATGGACAAGATTTTAAGTGAAAACAACAACTGACCTACGAAAATCCAAACAAACGCATTCGGATTGCATTGATCTTTTATAAGAATGATCCAAGGGTCCTTGGTGACATGTACGAGTCAACCCTATCTCAATCCGAGGCACGGTGTGGCCGCTAGCACTCAAAGGGTCTCTATTTTGTTTAAAATGGACAAGATTTTAAGTGAAAACAAAAACTGACCTACGGAAATCCGACCAAATGCATTCGGATTGCATTGATCTTTTAAATGGGGGGTCATGGCATGTGATCGATCAGGGGACTCATATATATCAAGTCATGGTTGGCCTGGTATACTAGGGTGATCATGTGTTTGGGTCTATGATACTTATGGGCTTATATCTGGATGAAAATACTCCCATTTGGGAGGGTGGATATGCTTATGGGTCTTATTTCTTAAATGAGAATACTCTCATAGGGCAGGGATGAGATGTATATAGGTAATATTCCCCAAATGAGAATACAACCATAGGAGTGGGATGAGATTCTTATCGGGAATATTTACTAAATGAAAATAATCCCATAGGGGAGGGCTGAGATGATTATATAGATTATGCCTCAAATGAGTAACACCCATATTGGAGGGTTGATATGATTCTAGGAATTATTATTTGGATGATAATACTCCCATAGGGTAAAGAATATATGCTTCTCAATATTATTACCTATATTAGGGTACTCCCATAGTATAGGGATGAGATCCTTGTAGGTCTTATGCCTCAGAATTGGAAGAACACATATGGGTGGTCTGAGATACTGTTGAGGGTATTCCCTGGATGAGAAAACTCCCATAAGTGGATTTCCATGATGGAGTATAAATAAAACTCACATATTGGAGGTCAATGATAATTATGTATATAGTGGGGAGACCATGGTATATTATATGTTTTGTGTTGTTCCTATGATGTACTCAGAGAAACACTAACATTGGATGAAGTAGGTATGGTTGATCAAGCTTTAATACTTGAGAATCAGTGTGTCTTGATGTAGATGGGGTAAGACTTGGTCAAACTATATTTTTATAATGTTGAAACGCTCCTTGTGAAATGATTGGTAAATGTTCAGCACTTGGAAAATTAATTTGGGTTCAATCATGGTCATGGATTTGAGGATCAATGATGATTTTTTTATTAGTTTTATTCCAGTTCTTTCTCAACTAGGTTGTGCGTATTGTCTGATCATGCACTTACAATAGCCTATTGTAGGTTTAATATTGGGGTTTTATTAATGAGATTCATCCCCCCCCCCCAAAGTATGTGCACCTCAGTGTGTGTAAAACCCTTATAACTTTTTTGAGGTTGAGAACATGATGCATAGTGGATAGAGAAAAGTCCAAAGATTTATGTATTAATAAAACACACCCATGCGGAGCCTTATGATTGAACTGGAAATACCCTCGGACACCCCCTACCCCCCTTGGTCAGCCACCCCAAACCCTTCAATATCCACCCACAACCCTTGAACAACCCCCAAACCCCCTGAATTCTGAATTTATTTCTTTAAGTAATTGATTAAATTCTAAATTATGTGTTAATGGTTTACGAGTATAATTGTTGTATGGGTTTATTTGGTCCAATTTTCTTATGATTTATGAGTTAATTTTTTATGGGTATACTTGCTTTAATTAGATTATTGAGATACTATTTTTTAGCAGGTGTTCGGGTGTGTTGCTGCAGATTTATCGGAGTAGTAGAGAGGGTATTTATCAGCGCTCTTTTAGTGCTGATAAATCGTGCTTTTATCAGCGCTAAAAAAGTGCTGATAAACTGCACCTTTATCAGTGATAAAGAAGCGCTGATAAAATATAAGTTTATCAGTGCTCTTTTAGCGCTGATAAATCGTGCTTTTATCAGCGCTAAAAAGGAACTGAAAAACTACACCTTTATCAGCACTAAAGAAGCGCTGATAAAAGATAAGTTTATCAGCACTGAAGGAGAACTGATAAAACAACCATTTATCAGCTCTAGAGGAGCGTTGATAAAACAATCATATATCAGCGCTAAATGAGCGCTTGTTTAGCACTGATAAAGGGTTGTTTTATCAGCACTTTTTGAGAGCTGATAAAAAAACCCTTTATCAAAACTGGGCTTTACATCGCTTTTTTAGCACTATTAAAGCCCATTTTTAGCACTGTTAATGCCTGTTTTTGTAGTACTGTTTGTAGATATGTTAAGAAAACTTTTGATTGCTTTCTGAAGTGATGTCTTGTAAATTCCATGACTTTTATCATGAAAAAGGGAGATATTTTTGGACTCTTCTTGTTTTAATGCTCAAAATCATGTTTAACTCTTGTAAATAATGTTTAATCGTGTACTCTAATGTTTCTTTATGCTCGTGTTTAATCTTAATCTATTCTGTGAGTATTACTTCTTAAGAAAAACTGTAGATATTTAGTAAATTATGAGTGACCATTAAGATGAACTCATTATCAATGTTACTAGGACAGAACGGTATCACCGTTTCGTTTGAAAATTGGTAACCTATGAGTCAATATTATAGTGACATTGTTGTATCATTCTACCAGTTCCAAAAGTTTCATAGGATGAGACATGATTTCTATGACACTGTTGTATCAGGTCACCAATTTATAATTTTTGAAAAGTACTAGAAATTGTTTCAATGACACTATTTCTCACAAAGAACCTGACACTATTTCTACAACACTATTACATTGACTAACTGATTCAATGTTTTTTTCAAAACTATGAGACACCATTTTGGAGGCACCACTTAGAGGCAAAGGAAAATTCATCATTAACATTGGCACCACTCTTAACTCATCATTCCTATGAAATCGTTGACTATGACACCATTCCATAATTATCCATTTCCTCATTATTTATATTAAATTCAAAATTATTTCTAATAGTTATATTTGATCTATTTAATAACCATGATATTATTAATGATCTTTTTCAGACATGTCGATAGACAATATTAGGTATGAGGTGTAGATATCATCATACCTAACAGCCAAAACAAAAACACACGAGGATTAATAAATTATGGAATTTGATTTAAAGAACATAAGAGAGTGACACATACCAGACCTCATAAAAAGAGCCATGATAATCCATCTTTCAAGCTATGAGCTATTGAAGACCTCATTGTGAACCATCCTAAAAATATCCTTACAGCAGTAGCAACTCAAAGAAGAAGAAGAGCTACAAAGAACATCTCATTGAACTAGAGACCAAAACACAGAACCCACAACACTCTGTTTTTGAGTATATTTCTAAAATAGAACCCATAATTCAAATATGCTACTTTCAAAGAGTCCATAACACCATTGAACAACACTCAAATAATTTCTATTATATTATGCTCCGTTTTGTACTATTTTATTATTCCTTTGAGCAGTGTTCATATCTATATTAAAAACACATTGTCTCTTGTGATAAAATACATGATACACGATAACCTCTCATTACCACTCTCTTAAACCATCATATTCCCACTTATAACTGTGGAAGAGGTCTTTGTGGGACCTGCCTATATTTGCTTCCCACATAAAACTATGGTAGAGGTCAAGTTGACCTATATACCTTGTATATTATTGTAAACACCTATCTATGGTGTGGATCAAGTTTATTAATATAAAATTCTTGGTGGAAGGTTTTCACCAAGCGGTGAGGACTAAGTCTCTTCTTAAAACCAAACCTCTTGTTTTATCTGATATGTTCATGTTCGATTTTATTTATTATGTTGGTTTACTCAAATCAGAAAACATTGTGTTACTTTGATAGTTAATCATAGATCGATTTTTTTTGTCGAATTTTTTTAGTAGAATGATTTTAATAGTTTAAGTAACATTATACTTTTTTTAACTGAGGATTAATCAATCTTTGAAAAATCTTTCAAACTCTCAAAACATTTACAAATCAACTATGTTGGTTAATTATCCTATTTTATTTTAAATCAGTGTAATTTCAAATAAAAAAATTTTAACAATTTTTTTCATAGGAACTCAATTCACCCCCCTTGAGTGTCATACTCCGACTGACACAAACAATAAAGATGAAATCAATAATTACCATACTTCAGGGATTCTTAACAGATGAAATGTATATTCATAACTAATGAGTTAAATGTTTATATAAAATTAAAAGAAAATTAATTTTTTAAAATTTTATATCATATAAAACCATTAAATATGTTCTCATACTCATCAATGACATAAATTCATAGTATTTTTTATGTATGTGGTTAAACGTACTTAAACATGAACCTATAATGATTAATGGATGTTTATAAAATATTTCTTTTCAAGATCATAAAAACCCTAAGAAAAAAGATCTTATTTAGTTTCTATTATTGTGATATATAAGAATTTTAAATAATTAAGAAGTGAATATTTTTTATATAAATTCATTACATCGAAAAATAGATCATTTTTCTATTAGTTTACTCATTTTAAAGGATTAAATTCATGATAATCATTTTTTAATCATAGAATTAATAGGTTTGCCAAATTATCATAAAATAACCCTAATAATATCATAAAAACAATATTTACCCATTAATATCATCCTTAGATATATAATTATAAGGTTTTTAAGGAAATATAAACATGTTACATCATGGAGGCTGTAGTCCACACAATATAGGAAAAATAGTTTTTGTTTTCTTAATGGATGTGGTATATGAATAAAAATTATAAAACCCTTAATATAGAAATATTATTTTATAAAATGATACTAAAATCATTATATTACTGTGGTTATAGTAAATATGAATGAATATAACTAATAACAAACTCTGTAGTTGATAATACTCACGTTAGGGACTTGAATTATCCATGGATGTATCCTTGAATTTGAAGGGATTAGGTTAATTATGAGTGGACATGGTATTATGTTAGTTGGAGAGAGTTCTAAAGAGAGTAAAGCGGAATATTCAAAATAAAAAATTATTAGGAAATGTGTGACTTAATGTTTTCAAGATGTTACCCTTATATAAGTGAAGGGAAGGGTATTTTTGGGAGTACCCCTAACATTTTCAATAATTCAAGGATAATATTCAAGTGCCAAATGGAAAAAAGAGGAGTGTAAAATAAGTGTCGGTCAAAACTCACCTCAATAAATCCTTTTTATAAATCTTATAATGTTTTTTGAGTTTTTTTTGACTTTTAATCTTTTACCCTAATTTAATTTTACCTTGGTAAATAATTTATAGCTTTAGTAACTAATTTCAATGAATTAAAATTTTTAACTAATTTTATACATCTAATTTCAAATTTCAAAATTAATTTATCAAATAATGTTTTAAATTTTGTTAAAAGTTAAATATAATGTAACTATACTTAATCGTGTAGTTTTTTATGGAAATAATATTCTTAAGCTTTAAATTTAAATATAAGTTAAAACTAACTTAGATACTGATTTTATTAACATATATTGATTTATTATAAAAAATTAAGGATATGTGTCTTCTATGGAAATACAAAACTAAATCTCCCATGAAAAATACTTGATTCAAAGAATGACCAAAACAATATTTATATTTAAGTAACATTTTAATTAGTTATAAAAATGTTTTTCTTGAGTTTTATAAGTTAAAATAACATTATAAATATAATAATTTTATTCCTAATATTAATTTTGTATTAATTAAATGTTTTTCTAAAATTATAAGATATTCTTATATAATTATTAACTCATACAAATAAAAGGTTTCATGAAAACTGTATTTTTTACTAAAAAAATACATTTTTTTAAAAAAAAAATTAATAGTAAAAAAAAATTTATATATGGAATTTAAAAATGAAATTAATTTTTTAGTAGATTCAAATTATAAAAATTATATTTTTTAAATTCATAAAATATAATTAAAAAGAGTTTTCATTAGAAAATGAAAATTTCCAATATTAACTTTTATTATTGTTAATTTGTATCATTTACCAACAAAACTAGTGTTAAAAAATTATTCATATAATAAATAATTTGTCATTAATCATATTTTTCTGAAAATATAAACACTCATAACCTTGAAGTAATTTTTTAGAAAAGTAGTTTTCTAAATAATAAATCAACTTATTATTCAACTAAAGTAAACCAATTGATTTACATTAATATTATTAGTAGACTATTTCTGTATCTAATTATAATTCCTAAAAATAATAAACATAATTATTTCCTATAATTTAATAATAAGGTGTTAATGGTCATACATAAATATTTATATTTTATTCAAATATCCCATGGATCCATTTATGTTTGCTGTTTTATGTGAAGAAATATATAAAAGGCATTGAATTATTTAATGGTAATCATATATTATGAACTTGGGGTGTTACATTCTTCCTAATTAATAAATTTAACCCCCCCCCCCAATGTGACTTATAATCATTTTTATAGGGAACTAATAATTTACCATACACCACTAGGTGATCATTGGTTTATTATGGATTTGCAATGATATTTTTCTATTTAAAAAATTATAATAAGAACATTATAATGAGAGATAACCCATTCTTAATTCTACATATATTTTTACTAAGAGAAGAATATCTAGTTCCATAAGGAATAACTTCTCAAAAATCCTGAAAATGATTTATATTTTAATCAAACCACTCGGGTTTTTGTAACTCAATATTCAGTAGTTGGTGAAAACTTACATGAATGATGACACATGAAAATATTGATTGAAAGGTAACTACATGAAACATTAATAATAGTTGCAGAGGATTTTCCCAATTCAAATGGTTTTTAGTGACTGTCCTCCTTGTTGTCCCATTTATTGGGACATTGCGTCTCATAATTCCCACTATTCTTACAATTGAAGCAAAATATTTTGGAAACTTCTCTTTCACATATGTGTGTGAGTGTTATGACCATAATATCCACACTTATTGTGTTTACCCATCCCTTTAAAGAAATTTCCCCAATGATTAATAATTTTGTTGACATATAGGGAACTAAATATTTTTTCCTTTACCATATTGGACACCCAAATTTCAATGAAATTTCCTCTTTCTCTACTTTGGTGTGTTTGGGATTAAATCTATGTTCATGTTGTTAATCAGAATAATTGATATCTAGTTTAGGATAAATTTAAGTTTTCTCACTATAGAACTTATCTCACTAGGTTTTCATTAGTATTGTTTCCACATGGTCCATGGAATCCTTAATTAAATTGGTTCCTTCAGGCTTCAACCATTACTAAAACTAAGAGAGTTTACCTGAGCAGTTATCATTATCAGTGAATAATAATAAATAAATAGAACAATATTTAGCCTCATGGAGAAAACTTTATATCACTATCATGTCTGCCTATAATACATACAAATCAACTTTTATCATACTTAGTTCAACCTATATCAATCTTAAATTAATATATATAATTACTAGATCAACCTAGATCACACTGACATGGGTTCTATCATACTTGTTAACCTAATCCTTAAAATAAGGATCCAAAACTACTATAAACATTCCAAAAAATATACTAAAACAAAAAACATTACAATAAATGCTCTCAAAATATAATTTATCCATCCTCAAACAACATTAATAATTACAAAAATCATATACCCAATTATGTATATACCCAAATAATATACTCTCAATGGCATAACTTTTCCAAAAACTATTTGAATCTCCATGAAATTAAAGCACACTGAGATTATACATTCATCAAAAAAACAACTATAACTATAACATGAAAATATAACTAATAACTAGTTCATAAGGTCACACACTAGTCGCTACATATTATTATCCCAAAAATGACATTAAAATCTCCAAAATTTTCACAAATAACTTATCAATCCCAAGTTTAAAAATTAATGACTTACTTACTTCCTCAAAATAAAACCATACTTTATTATCTCATTATTATGAGTATATTATAAATAAGATTTATCCATACATAAATCATGTGTTCGTTAATAGTTATCATAAAAAATATAAAATTTTCATAAAATCACATTTCATGGTATGTAATAAAATTTAATATATATTTCAATAAAATTAATGTAAAACTATTTAAGAAACATCCATTAATGTTTCATATAATCCTTATATCTTTTATAAAATACCATAATTTAATTGATAAATATCAATATCTAATGGAAATAGAAAAGGGTATCATGAATTAATTTCTATTATGATATCATTCCTAATAATTTTGGTAATAGGAATACTAACACTTTCCATTATAATAGGAATATACTAAGATTCTAAATCCATTGAGTGTTCTCTCTTATTTAGTTATAGGACATATTGGTTTCTAGATTCATAACATTATTAGTTTTATTTATATGATATTATTTATACCAAATAGTAAAACTAAAATGGATATGATAATAACCAAAAATAGGTCTATGTAAATAGAAATAGAAATATGTCTTCCCTTATGACATAATTTTTTATAACATATGATACTTTTGAATCAATATATGACTCTCTTTATTCAATACTTAATTTTCTATGGGCATTTTTATATTATATTCTCTAAATTAATTAGTTAGCATCATTCTTAAATACTTTACCACATTTTTTAAATAGAGTGATATTAACCACAATATATCCCACATGATTGTCTTGCCTAATTTGCAGTATTATGTGCACTCATCATGCATCAGAGTGATGATTGAGTCCATTCACAACCTACCATTTTTATGGTGATCACCCCTAGAAGCATCTTCACCCCCAAACATATCAAGTTTATAATATCCAAATAAGTATATATTTATAATAAAAAATACTCAATACTTTTAAAAAATAGGATTTCATATTATACTAAGACATATTCCCTTTGTTGTCAATAATGTTCTCTCATCCTAATATATATAAATAAAATGTACATTGTTTCCTCAAATTTAAATCATATATTATTCCAAATGAATTTTTATACCATTAAAATTATGATCAACCTTAAATTATTAATTATTAACATATCCTCAATGAACATAAAAATCTTCAAAGTTATCTAAACCCTTCCTTTGAAATGAACTATGATTCCTCGAACCCACACTCCTAGATCCAGTGCTCATATGCAGTTAATTTACATCAATTATTTTATAACAGCTATAAAAATCATAAATATAACCATCCATAATTACAAAAATAGTAATTATTATTTAATATCAATCATCTCAAGGATATTTTTAGGTTTATAGATTTAGAGAATTTGTACATGACATAAACTGATAAATCCCATTTTCTTTGTATCCCTATATAATTTTCCTAGAATATATTAAACTATATAATCCCAAAAAATATATTACAGTATCCCACAAATTATTTCACATGTTTTATCATTTTGAAAATGAAACATGGAAAACTTTTATCTATAATATAGGGAAATGGAAACAGAAGAAGGGGTGTGATTAAATTATTATCAAGGGAACATATAATTGAAATAATCATGGAATAAACATGGAATAAATATTATGGAAGGAATAAATAGACAACTTGAATCCATAATAAACTTGTAAAAGAGAACATTCTATATCCATGTAAATAAACGAAAACATGTATATCAATAATACTGATATCATACTGATGTAATTGAAAATTCTATTCATCATAAACCTACTCTCAATGCCTTATGCAAAGAAACTTCAATTTTCATCAGGACTGTAGTCAATTCATCCTACTATTAATGCCCTATTACAAGACACTATCCTTTCAGGGAAAAGTAACCTATTTTTTATCAATATAACTATAAATGAACCAAGAGGATATATAATTTAAGGCCTCTCCAATCACCTAATTAATTCCAACACATTCATAATAAGAGTCGTCAAGACCTTTCATACCTTTCCCTATGAATAAACTTAGTGAATAAAAATATGGTTATCCATATAATGAAAGATATATAATATAAATACACGATAAATTAGAATAAATTGTAAATAATCATCAATAATATCAATACTTTTTCCTATTTTTATAAAATGGATAATAAGGTCATAACCCATCTAGAGAAATAATATGGATGGTCAAACAATACAGAGTCAAGTTTCTAACATCATCCATATTGAAATTCAATTAATTTTACCAATGTAAATAAAATAACTCTATTTCTAGGGGAACATAATAAAATCTGAAGTATGTTAAATATGATGTTCACATAATTTAATGAAATGAGTATATGAATAATTTAATATAGCAATAACATGATTGTAATATATATAGATAAATAAAGTGGATGGTTTAAAAAATCATATATCAAGAAGTGAGAAATATTTTTCAAAGGGATTATATGGTAGGAATGTATATAAAAAAATAAAGAGATAATACCACATAATACAATCAAATGGAATAATATACCCAACTTATATGTTATTTGTTCAAGGGAATGATCATAACTCGATTAATGAAAATTAAGTTACCAAAAACTCTTACTAATAGGGAAAAAACTGAATCAATAACTGGTTTAATAATTAAAAATTATTTTCATAGTAATTCCTAGGATATATAATTATTATATTAAAAATATATCCATTTTTATTGAATATAAAATTCATTGAAAACATGGTTCACAAAATGTATTATGTCTCGATGAATTAGAATTAAGACTAAGAAAACCCTTATAACTTTATAAACTTTCGAATCAAAGCATGTTGTAATAGATGGATTAAACTTCAACATACAATACCTTGATTAAAATATAATTCATAATAGGCAATCTAAAATAAATTATATTCATCCCAAATAAATTAAATTAGGTTCACAAATAGAGTACTTGTCTCAATGGATGGAAATTGAGACAAAAACCCATACAACCTTTGGAAAATTCAAAATAAAATCTCATGGGAAATTTAACATGATACGGGACATTGAATATCATGAAATATAATTAAATTAAGATATAAATATTAAAAAAAATTGTTAATTAAAAAATATAAAAAACATGGTGTATAACATAAAAATATCTCAATGAAATGAAAATGAAATTGAAACCTTTACTTCATCCAAATCTATTATTCGCTTGCACAAAACTTCCTGAATAATTAGACTAAATTATTTAGATACATATTTAAGAACCATATTGATAAATATAACAATATATAATACAAATTTAAAACCATTATTTATATATAAATATTAGTTAGACTTTACATATTTTTACCCTAGATTGAAGTATCCATTATCATTAAGAACTAGTTTCATAAATGTGGTATTGGTATATATTTTAATTATAAATTACGTCACTATTAGATCATATAAGATACTATAATAGATTTTAAAATATATTTTATAAATATATAATTTCATTTCATGTCAGTTTTTATTATAAACCATAAAGAAGAAATCAATGATGATCATATTTCATTAATTTCTAATAGACAAAAAGTGTTTTTTTAATTAATGTGGTAAAAATTTATATAACCTTACTAAAAAGATCATTATTTTAATATTTATTTCATATTGAACTGGTAAAAAATTTCTCATATTTATCGATGACTAAATGTATATTATTGTTCAAGTAGGTGGTTAAATCGACCCAAAGATGGACCTACCATAATTAATGGATGATTTTCAGATAGTTTAGTTGTAATATAATTATACCATAAAAATTACCTTTATTTGTTTTTATTATTGTAATATATCAGTATTTAAAATAGGTATTAATAGAATAAAATTTATATAATTTCATTACTTAGAAAAAAGAGATCATTTTCCTCTTAGCTCGCCAGTTTTCATGATTAAATTAACGGTAATCATTTTTTGATCATATCATTAATATTTTCCATAATTTTTAATACCATAAAATTTAATATATCATAAAAAAATATTTATCCATTAATAACATCCTTATATCCTTCCTTGTAAGGTTGCTAAGGAAAATATAAAATGTTATGTCATAGAGGTGGTAATACACAAAATAGATGAAAAAATGTTTTATTTTTTTAATGGATGGGGTATTTGAATAAAAAAATAACAATAAACATAATATAGTAACATTATATTATATAAATGAATCTAATATCATTATATGTTTTCTCTTAAAATAAATATTAATGAAATTAATTATGAAGAAAACTAAATAGTCGATAACAGTCACATTGGGGACTTGAATTTTCCATATAAGTCTTTTTAATTTGAAAGGTATTATGCAAACTTGGAGTCACAAGTAACTTATTTTAGTAGTATAGGGTTATAGTGAGTGTAAAATGGAATTTTATAAAGGACTAATTAAATTTAAATGGGGTTCTTGAAGCGATGAAGATGTCACCCTTTCAAAAGTGAGGAGAAGTTTATATTTATGAGTAAACCTTAAATTTATAATAATTTAATGTTTATATTCAACTGTGAAAAGAAAATAATTGAAAAAATAACAGATTAAAATATATTTTTTTCAAAAATCATCTCAAAAACACATTTTAGATAACTTTGGCTGTTTTAATAACTTTTGTTTTAACTTTTTATCTTTTAACCTAATTTACTTTTACATTGGTAATTAATGTATAACTAAATTAATTAATTTTAATTACTAAAATTCAGATTTAATTTTATACCTATTTTTATACTTAAAATTTAATGTCTTAAAATACTTTTATCAAATAAAATTTATGTTGGTGTGAAAATTTAAATCTAAAATAAATACACTTATTTGTGTAAAAAGAGTTTCTAGAGAAATAATGTTTTTTGGATTAAAAAATATATATAAAGTAAAATTATCATGAATAATAATTTTAATAATATAAATTAATGTATTTTAAAACAAAAAATCTATATAAGGCTTCAAAGGAAATTCAAAACTGAATCTCAGTTGAAAAATACTTTATTGAAAGAAAAGATTGAAAATAATTTTTATACGAATGTATCATTTTAATTAGAAATAAAAATGTTTTTCAAAGGTTAAATAATTTCAAATAATATTTTAAAATAAAAAATTTTATTCCTAAAATTCATATTCAATTACTTAAATGTTTTTATGAAGTTATTGGAAATTTTTATATATTGATAATGTCATACAAATTGAAAGTTCCATGAAAAACATATTTTTCTATTAAAAAATCACATTTTCCAAAAAAAAACTCATGAATTCATACTAAGTGAAGTTGGATATGAAGAATTTAAAAAATTCGTTTTTTATAATGTAAAATTATAAAATTCATAAATTCAATTTTTTTATAAAATCATAAAGTAAAATGAAAAACTATTTTTATTAGAAAATTACATTTTTAAATATTAATGCTTATTATTGTTATTTCATTAAAGATACCAACTATATTTTTACTTACTAATTATTAATATCAAACCTTATTCATTATTAACCATATAATTTTGAAAATATAAATGTACATCACATTAAAGGGAATTTTTATAAAAATACTTTTCAAAAAAATAAATGATCGCATTAGTTATTATAGATAAAATATTTAAATATAAATGATATTAAAATTAGAATTTATATTATATATAAATATAATTCATAAAGATATTAATTATATTAATTATATATAATTTAATAGCTAGGTTTTAATGGTTTTACTTTAATCATTATATATTTTCTAGATATATTGTGGTTTCATTTTTGTTCTATGTTACGTGTTGAGAAAACTATCAAACACATTTACTTATTCAAAGGTAATCATATATTAAGATCTCTAGGTATTACATCCTTTCCTAGAGATTAATTAAATTACATAATAAATAATTAAAGAAATAAAATGATCATGAATATTAATTGTAAGATACTATTGATATCACTAGTAAAACACTAATAATCACACATAACGAAATAAAAATTATCCAATTAATTACATCATCATTTCTCTAGACAAGAAATCATTAGCCAATTCATTAAAGTTATATATCCTTATAACACCCATAATCATATATATTTCCCAATAACCATTACATAAATAAAACATATAGGGTATTTCATTTCACCATTACATGAATAAAACTCATAAAACATAATTGGAATCCATATGAACAAACACTTTAGTTATCCCATAAAATGAAAATGATTTTAAAATAATGGGTTAACTTATTTTTTATTGAGTGTAAAATAAAATAAAAATATATAATATTGATAAATATTAATAAGAATATGAGAAATAAATTTATTATAAAATATTTTAGATATTTAATTAAGAGAAAGACTTTAAAACCATTAAAGTAAATATTTGATAGAAAACCGCTAACCTCAAGTATCGAATCATCACACACATCTAATAACATCTATAATAAAAAATTATATTAACTATTTAATTTCATAAGAACCCTTTTCATATTAATTTTATTATTCTTCTTACTTTTACTTCACTTAGTTTTATTTTTCATTCATGTATTATATAAGTATTATTCACATCAGTTATTTTGGAGTCGTTCGGTTCATTGTGTCCATAAATGTTGTAGAATAATGGAAACAAAAAATATTCCTTGTATATAATTTCAATAAGCTCTATAATTTCAAGGTATTGTTTTTATATCATTATAAAAACAATGGAGTTCAATAATTCGTGAAATAGTTACCATTTAGTGAATCTTCCTGAATACGAATATTTTTATGATATAAAAAACAATGATTGTTTAAATTTGATTACATATTAATGATGATTATTATAAAATTTTAGAATCCTAATAAATAAATTATTTTAATTTAATTGTTATATTAAATCAATAAAATCAATTTTTATGAATATCCTTGAGTGATATAAATTTAGAAAAACATCAAAATTCACTTAAATACCATAAAACCACCGTGGTGAGAAATGTTTTTCCAAAGAATTTTAAATAAAGAACATGAAATCAGTATTTTAGTTTTATAAAGAAAGGGATTTTAATAAAACTACAATTTTATGATTACATATATATTAGTTTTATTTTATAAAATAAGAGTAGATTTGAAATGAAAAGGCAAGGTTTGTAAAAAACTTGTATTTTGACATATTGATAACTTATAAAAATAATTGGTGAGAGGTAATGGAGGATATTTCATTATTTTTGGATAAAAATGATGGAAATACCATGATTATTGAATAATTTAGAAATGACAAGAGAATATTTATAATTTTTTAAGGGATAATAATTTCATATTATAAAGGAAAGATTGATTAAGAGAATGTTTATAATTTTTTAAGGGAGAATAATTTAAAATTATAAAGGAAAGATTGAGTGTGGAATTCATACCTTGATCTATGAATCATCTCCTTTGGATTGAGTCTTAAGCCATTAAAAAGTTAATTTTTCTATAAAAGAGCCTTATAGAAATTCAAATTAATTTTTAGAGAGGTATTATGGTTTAATATAGAGATAAAAAACGAGCATGATATGTTTTTTAGAAAGGTTAGAATGTGTCTCGTTTTATAAGAAATATTCAATGATGTTTTTCTAAATTTCCAATCATTAAGTGCTAGGAATGTAATTTTAAAATGGAAAGTGTCCCATAATAAAATAATAAATTATCAGATATTCCATTAAAAATCATAAATTTACCTTGGATTGATTTTATAATTTTTTATTAATTTATAAATAAGTTTTATCAGAATATACAATTTAAAGTCATTTTGAAGGTATTTCTTATAATTTAATTTTATAAATAATTAGATAATAATGAAACTTAGTTTTAAATATTTAAACAATTTCCTAAATAAAATTTTAATCCCCAAAATAGTTAAATACTACAATTCATCTAAATATTATCACATAAAATATTTTTAAAACACATATCGTGGACTTTACTTCTGCTTGAACATGTGCTACGTCGACGCTGTATAGGAATTTTAGATAACTATTAAATTATTTAAAAATAAAAATAAATTAATAACATAAATAAAATTTATTATTTATCTATATTTCCATATAAAATAATAAATAATATTATTAATTCTCATTTATGTCATGATATTTCTTTAATATAATAGTTTTTACTTTTCTTACCTCACATAGGCACTGAGTATGAATTTGGATAAATAAAATTTAATATAATTATGCAATTCATAAATATATAAAAAATAACAAATTAGTAATAAAATTTACCTTATAAGTTGATAATATCCTTGTCACCACTTAAATATATTCGTAAAATCACCAATTTCGACTTTTCCAATGTTTTGTAAGCGTTGTGCCAAAATCAATAATTATATTTATAATAATTTTGACAGAAAGTGAATTTATATGAAGTGAATAATATTTACGTAATATTTTGATAATATTATAATTTAAAAATTATTCAATAAGTTTCAATAATATTCTACATAATTTAGAAAAGAATATAATAATACTAATTTAAATTTAATTTAAAATCAAATTCTTATTTATAAATAAATAAAAATTCAAATGTGTTACTCAAATTATAAAAACAATAAATTCAAACATTTAATTTTAAAAAAAAATTATTTAGAACCTATGATAAAAAAAATTAAATAAAAATATCATTTATTTTGGTTTTTAATAGTTTTTAATCAAAAATAAGGATTATACATCACATTTACTACTTACAATCACGTGTGGTTTTTCAAAAATAAGGATTATACCCACAAATGATTTTTTGGGAAAATTTCACACTTAGAAAAATTTTCATTTTATTTCTCCTTTATTAGAGTCTTAGAAAAAATTCTCTTGTGATATTAATTATCTTTATTTCTCTTTTAATAGATAATAATATCATGTATAAAGACTTCCAAAAATTGATCAATGTAATCTCTAAAGACTATTCATTAAATACATAAATATAGAATGGGAATTAGTAAGAAAAATAGATTCACTATATATTCATAGTGTTATAAATTATATGAAATTTTTTTCATAGGTATATACTCTTTCATGACCCTCAATTTATGATATACCGAATGTTAGTCAAACTTGGAAAAGTATTACGCTGTCAAAAGTTGATCAAAAAATTCTTCAATAGAGAAAATATTATACTTGTTATAAATTGTGATCCTGTTCAGAACCTGATAATTTGTGAAGTGTTTCATTGATCCGTATATTTTTAAGAAAATAAATAGGTGAACTGAAATATGACACACTTGTCTAAATGAATCCCTTATCATGGTTTTCCTAGACCTTCTTCTTTAATTCTTTATAATCAATCCAGGATATTTTATGGGGAGTCATTAAAATTGGTTGGGCACCCTCTATGAGTACTACTAAGAAAAAAACACATTTTTTAGAAGGATAGGAAAATATTCTTGAAATACATCAAACAACTCACATACAATAGGCTTATCATTGATTTTGAGTTTCTCCCCACCCACTTGAGATAAACACCCATCTTGAATATGAATCAAAACATAGGAAATTTATGTGATTTACCATCAAAGATCATATTTATCATATCTATGATAAATGATCGTAGTTTGGTTTGGAATATCAAATGTGACATCCCTTTCTTAGAAATTGGTGTGGTATTTGTATATTGAAATCCAATCCATGCTAGATATAATATAAAATTCAACCATAGAATCAATAACATGGTTTCCAGAAGAAAATTCCCACAAAATATAACCAGAGAAGAATAATTAACTAGGTATGTGATCAACATACCCTTAAAGGTTTTTACTATTAGTTCAATGTGTAATTTTCTGGGTGGAATCTTGATACCCTTATAAAAATTTTCATATATTAATTAATGGGTAGATCCTACGTCAAATAAGACACTAGTATATATAGAGTTAATGATATGTTTACCTTTAAAATTTTCATTATTTCACCCCTCATCAGAAACTTTGATTTCATGGGATTTACCTTTATCTATCATATAAAGAGGTTGATGGAATTGATAAGTGTTATTAGCCTTCAAATTTGGGCACTTGTTAGTATAATGCACAATATTCATCTAATTGAATCACTGAAGTTTGATAGGTGAATTATTTCGATATTTCTCATTATTCATATCATTAGTTAACTTCTTCCTATTACTCCAACATTTATCAACCCCATGAACATCCTTTCTACGCTTAAAAAATTTAGTATCACCATTACGAAAATTTTCTCCAAGCTTCATTCCACACTATGAGAATATAGAATATATCATCTTCTTATCTCTGTGGTTCTTATATTTTCCTTTGAATTATTATTTTTATCTTATTATCAGAACCTCATGATTGATACATAACTCCAAACACCATTTACACCTTGATAGAACATAAAATAAATCAGTTCATAGCTACTGAAGTCTCTTATGGATAATTTAATTTGGATATTTGGTTTTAATCCACTAAAGAAATGATCAATATTAATTTTAGGTTATGATAATACCTCAAGTGTACCTCACAAATCCTGTAAAATTTTACTCATGGGTACCAAATGATTCATCATCCTTTTTCTTTAGAATAAGGAACTACTTCTACATCTTCATATAGATAATAAAAATACATTACTTATTAAAAAATAATTTCTTGAACTCATCCCAATCCATGGAGTGAATTTCATCATGTTTCCTCATATTTTTTATAGTATTCTGCCATTGATCTTCTTCACCTTCCAATTAGTAGACATCCCAAATGAATTTTTTTTATGTCCCAAACTCTAGTGAATGGAAAATATTGTTTCTTTTGTGTCAATAAAATTTTTCCAAAACCAATGGATTGTATGACCCACTAAATTAATGTAGAGATTCTCATGAAACAATCAATAGATTATTATTACCTAGTTTGTTTATTTGGATCTCCAACTAGATTCATGTCATGAGAATTTTGTGTGATCATAAAAACAAGATTTTTCATTACATCTCTAATAACATTAGGATGATGAGAAGAAAATAATTTTAGCTTCAATAGCCATCAGAATTAGCTTAGTTATTCTAAGCTCTATATATTGACTAAAAAAGAAAAAAATAGTGTAGGAAACAATAATCGTAATGGGGTTCCACATAATCATAAAAAAATTATATAGGATTTAAAAATCATGACAAATTTATTTTAATCTATGACACATTGGGTTTATATTTGTTTATTCATTATCATCATCTATTTAAATAATTTAGGGTGTTTAATAAATAAATTGTGAATTTCTAAAGAATATCCCCTAGGAGTGTCAAACATGGATTATTGCAACACCCGTTGTCATACACCAGATGACAATTGAGTACAACTTAATTCACCATTTCCAAAGTAATTACTCAAAAGTACCTCTATTATAGTTCCACATCCACATGTAGTACCCGGATAGGAATGTAATTTCATTGAAACCAATCACTCTATACTTTACCATAAATCCATGACATTTTCCTACACATTGATTCATACTTAGACTTACCCCTAGATATGTCCATACAGATCTCACTAAAGTTTTCTCATCCTAGTTTCCAAAGGTTAACTAAAATTATCCTATGATACAAAGTATAATAACACGTGATTATAATACATTGATATCAAATCATTTTTATGAATATTAAATACATTAAAAAAACACATGACTAATGATCGTATAGGTGTAGGGACATTGGTAACATGGACACCCAAACTATTAGTTCAAAGGTAAACTAAATCATCTTCCAAAGTTTTCTTCATATTTAGCACCATTATTTGACATATCATATGTAATACATTTATTTATAAGTGAGGGATGGAAACATAAGAAATGGTGAGCTCAGAGGCCCCATAAGGGTTAAAAGGGAGATATGTAAGCATAACATGAACATAAGTTAATGAGAACGTGGTAAAATCATTTGAAAAACATACTATGCATATCAAAGATCAATTTTTTTGTCATTTTATAATTATTGGATTTTCATAAGACATGAACCAGAAGGGAATGAAAGAACATAGTCCATGATAGCATAAAATATTCATAAGAAAAATATTTTTGGAATCACATAAGAATATAAAATATTATATCAAGGTTACCAACCAAGACATGCATAGCTTATTTGTCCTAGGATAACCACTCATGTACCTACTTTGGTATTGGGATGACCTCCCATGTACCCTATTTGGGGCATAGGATAACCTCCTATGAACCCTTTGAGAACATATAAAATTAATCATTACCTAATTCATTTGAGGGAGATTTAGGTCCCACCTATCACATAATGAAAATCATATATATATATAGGCAACAAGATTATAAAAAAATCATCATATCACAACCTATGAAATGAAAAGAGTTTCATCAACATTTTATTATATCAATACCCTTGAAAAATAGGCAGGTTTCATAATAATTTCTTCAATTAATCACAATATAACCTAAGAAAAGAAAATGTTTTAATAAGCATGGTGTAACCTGTTGAAGAGAAACATTTTTTGTAAAAATAATGTCATTATAAACATAAACCATCCAGATAAAAGAATAAGAACATTATCCTTCGATCATATCCCTAGAAAATTATAAGAAACATTAAATTATTCCATATTAGATGGAAAATTATTTGAAAAGATCACTTGGAACATTTCATAAAGAAAATAACATTCCATTGAAAATAAATTTTTAAAACTAAAAATCCAAAAAAATGTTGGATGTACAGTTCACTAAAGTTATCATTGAAAATTTATAAAGCAAACTTTAAATTACATTTAAACATTTTTTTAAGAAAATTTATTTTTTTGTATATAAAAAAAATTAAAAAAATTAATTTTTTTGAAAATACATTTTTTTGAAAATAAACTTACAAAATTCTAATGAAATATTCATATAAAACAATATTCATGATAGAGGAAGAAAATTTCATGTTCCACAAGTTAAAACAAAAATTCCTTTCACATTTTTGATAAAATCCAAATGTATGTTTTCTAAAAATCTACTTAAAGATTGCATTCAAAACGTTTTTTCACAATTAAAACATGGGAAAATTTATATAATAAATATTTTGAATAATGTTAAAATAATTTTTAAATTTTTTTTAGAAAAAATGGTTTTAGAAGAAGGGATTCTGACCAAAGGGAGAAATAAAAAAGTTTTTCATCAAATTTTTTTTATAATTATTTTATGTTACAGATAATAAAAAAATGTTCTAATTACATTGAAATATCATGCTAACCATATGAGTATAAAATTAATGATAATTCCATTAAGTTAGATAATAATATTTTGACATTGGAGACTTAATCATAAATAATATGGACTACTGAGGAGACTGTAACAAAAATACATTACTACTTCATGACCATTTGAAAAATAATCCCATAGAATGATAGATTATAAAATTTTTATATAAACCCCAATAAAGTTTTGAATAACCTTCATGGAATAAATTCATGGACAGTATATACACTGCATAAAATAAATATGTGGTGAATAAGATATATTTCACCCTGAAATTAAAGGGAGATTAGAAATCCATTACTTTAAGTCTTGAATTACTTCATACATTTTACAACCTCATTTATAATAAATATAATTTTATTATAAATATATTATAAAACAATAATTATATATATATAACCATATATGATTTACTTATGACCTTTTATTACCATTTTATCAATAATTCCTTATTAAAATCATGTTTTGGGTTATAATCGCCTTTTCTCATATATTGTTTTTTTATTTTTTTATTTTCATTCTTCTTAATTTGATCATGACCAAATAATCCCCATAATAATAATAAATAAATAATTATCATACTTATAGATAAATTATACTTTTAACACAAATCATGTAATATGGTTTTGAGGAATGAAGTATGTTACAGTCAGGGAAACAGTTGGTCTTATTTATACTTGAGTAACATTTCCATTTTTCAATGATCATTATGAAAATGATAAAATTTATATTTTATATTTAAATAATCATAATAATATCATTATTACCATATTATTTTTTAAATACACATATACATTTAATCTATGTGGTGTGGTGACGAAAATTGAGAGTCACATTGCCTTAAGAAGGAAGTAGTCCACACGTACATGAACGATATTATCATCTTTCGGTGAGTGAAAATGTAAGAACTAAAATGAAATTTTATCTTTAAATAAAGAGAAATATTTCTCTTATAACACATATATTCATTAAATTTAACTTTATTATCTTCAATGTAAAATGATAGTAAAATACGAATCACATTGTTTCATGAGGTAGTAGTCCACCACATACACAAGCAACATTATCTTATCCCCTACAGAATGGAAATAAAAAATTAATATATGATATAATAAATCCATAGGTATAACCTTTTTACAAATAAAAAATATTTTTTTTATCCATAATCATACTAAACCTTGAGAGATTGTAAGGGAAAAATGAATGACATTAGTTCGCGAGGCAGTAGTCCACCATACACATGGATATTTATTTAATAATCCATTTGATGAAAGTGTAGATTTTTTAGGTCATGAAATTAACCTAAAAAATATCATTATACGTAAGATAATGATTTTATTATATCATAATATTTTAATAATAATTTAATGTGGTGGAAGAATAAAAAAATGAAAAATGTGCATCGAAGAATTTTACCTCTTGTTTGAGTAACCTCCTTAGATTTGCACCAAAATCTATCCTAGGTTATATTTAAGCCAAAAATACGGATTTTTTTTATCATAGGGGTTATTTTTTTGATTTATTTGGGTATATATTTTCCAAAACAAAAAAGGGTTTAAGGCGTGAATAAGAGATGATAGGGGTTGGCCTTTTATAAGTGACGTGAGTGGAAATATAGTAATATTTTGAAAAGAATATGGTGTACCCATGTTTTTCTCATACTAATAGACACCATGATTGAGTATTATAGATACATAGAAATTATATGGTCTAAATATGTCCATAAAATAGATTTTAGTGAAGTATTAGGACATTTTAACTATAATCATTGTAGTTAAACCCTGGGTAAATCCATTTTTACCTTAATAGTGGTAATTATTTTTTATTGATTTCACTATTCATTTTGGTCAAATAATTTTTTGAAATTTTTTGAAAATATAAATTATTATGATTCCAAATTTGGAATTCATTTCTAAAAGTTCTATTTTTTAGGTAAAAGTATTCTTTTGACTTTTATGTATTTTATTTTGGAAGTCAAAAATCTCTTTATACTCATTTCTCAAATAAAAGAATTACATTGAATGTACTGACTCTACCTATCATAATGACTCTATATATCATAATGAATATGTTTATCGTAATGACTCTGTCTATTGTAATAGCTCTGGCTATCAAATGACTTTGTCTATCATAATGACTCTGTCTATCGTAATGACTTTGTCTATCATAATGACCCTTTCTATCATAATGACTCTGTCTATAATAATTAATTTATTTATCATACTAACTAAGATAATCGTATTTAGATTGTTCATCTTACTCACTTTACATCATATCAATACATTGCATACTCATGTTTTACTTTTATCACATACATGATTTTATTCATTCATCAAATCACATGTTCTACATCCGTTGTACTCATATTATAATTTTCATATACTTGATGTTTTAACCAAAATGATGTCATGGAGTTAGTTACAAACTAATCAAAACGTTGTCTTGTTTTCTATTTCAATATGACTGTACAATTCCATGTGTCCAAGTCCCTCCGAGTTTTTCAAAGAAATATGGTCGTTGGAGAAAATATGACTGTTGGAACCAGAGGCCTATAAAAAGTACGTCATTTGAATCATATATAGGGATTTTTATCAACTACAACTTCATACAAGTTCTAATGAGAAACTGTGTGACTTCTTTCTACTTCTTGCAAAAATCTTGAAATTATACAACATGAATGGATCATTCATAGTTTTTTCATTTAAATAAGTGATTTCTTTTTCATTGTGTATCTGATCAGGTTATTATTGTTGAGGGATGTCGGGGATAGGCTGATGGGGCAACCAATAATCAAATTGAGGGCATTCAAGTGTTTAAAAGATAGAGGTGTTGATTACCTATAAAATCGAGTTCTTGTGGGGATAGAAAGACAAACGTGTCAATAATCATATCAAGGACATACTGGTGTTGGTGAGAAAAACCTTTTATCCTAGGTGAAAGGATACCCCACTATTTTGGATAAAAGAATTTCAATGTCATTTACTATTCCACTACTTATTGTAATATAAATAAAAATTATTTATTTTTACAATTTGTATTATTTTCTAGTTTTTTTAATTACATCTTACATGTTTATTATTTATTATATACTCTATATGGTAGAAACATTTATAATTTGTGTTAATCTGATATTTCTATTCAACCCAAATACAATTGTATCTTAACATGTTTTGTCATATTATATCATCAGATTGAGAGTCATTCAGATAATTTGTTTTATAAGAGGATTTTTTGAATTGTTTTAGTATATGTTATAGAAAAATAAAAACCTTACTTAAAGGTTTTAATAGTTTTTTTATAAATATAAAATTTACCCCTGTTATATTTGTTCCATCTTATATCCATTTAGATCCAAAAATTAGTATCATGGGAGGTTTTTACACTTATTTGTATATTTTATTTACATTGTTTTCTTTTAAACAAACTAACCAATATTTGTGGAAAATGAATTTTTTTTCTTTATGATGGAAGGAATGATGAATGTCAGTTCAATTGATAATATTAATCCTAAAAGACCACCTATTTTTTATGGTAATGATTTTGAGTTTTTGATATATAGGATGATGAATTTTATCATAAATACCGTTGTAGATAACTTTCTTATTCTCACTGGTGAATATAAGATCCCCGATAAAGAAGTCAGAATGTTTACTTCCCAAGAAAAACTTGAATATTAGCTAAACTACAAGGTATGAAATACTTTGTAGTGTTTTATGACCAGGAAAATTTACTGCCAAATATCGTCATGTAAAGCTGCAAATTATATATGAAAGCAATTAGAGATTACACATTTTGGAACATCCCAAGTTGTTGGAACAAAAAGATATATGATAAGAGATAAATGTCATGATTTTTAATTTCATTATGGTGAACCAATATATAAGGTTCATAAAAGATTTATGACAATAGTAAATAATATTTAAGCTATGATAAGGAAAAATTTAGAAGATAATGTTTGAGTTGAAAAGATTATAGACATTATGCCAAATGAATGGGAATCAAAGAGGATGGCGATTGATGAATATAAAAAGAATACTAATCTTACACTTGATGATCATTTTGGAACTCAATTACAATATGAAGGAATAATTAAGCGAGATACTGATAAAGTGAAAAAGAATAATGATGTAGTAGAATTCACTACCACATGAAATCGTGCAAAGTCTCAATCTACTGTGAAAACCAAATCTAGAAAGAGGAAGGTTGGAATCATATCAGATTCTAGTGAAACTGAGCTACCTTTAAATAATCTTGAAAATATTTGTAGAAGAATGAATAAAATTTTTTGAAACTGGGAATTCCAATATATAAATAAATATAATTCAAAAGGTAACAAGGATAAAAAATATTATGAAGTCACATGTTATGAATATAATAGAGTAAGACACATTCGACCTGATGGCCCAATGATGAAAAGAAAGGATAGAAAGAAAAGGGATTCTATGAAAAAGAAAAATAAATACTTGAAGTCCAAGGGAAAATGGAGTGCCAGTGAAGGTTATTATTCATAAGACTCTTCTGATACTGATATCTCAAATCACAAGAATATTGAACCTTTTTCCAAAACTTCTTATCATTGTTTAATGGCCAATATATCTCAGTAATGATATTATCCTATTAGTAAGGCTTGGTATAATCCTTTATTTTTCTAAAAATGTGTATGTCTTAGTCTTCTACCAACACTCTTGCCGATATGTCTTCAAAGCATTTCTTAGAAAAGGATTTCTTTAGAGAAGGGTTAGTTTCTCGATATTGTTTTGACTAGTATGACTCAACAATCAAGAGGATTATTTTATTACAAGGATGGGAACATATATGTGTTGAGAAACCCATATCTCAAGATCTGATTACTATTTAATAGGTTAGACAATTCTACAATATTGTGTCTTTGGTAAGAATATGATGATTAACATTGTTGTGTACAATATAAAAATTGCAATGTTTGTAAAACAGGTAGCACATTTCCTCAATGTTTCTACTGTAGGTGACTCTTTTTTACATCTTGTAAACTATATGAGGATGTTGGTAATTTAAATAAGAAGAGATCTGATAATTTTTTATTTCATATAAATTATGAGAAAAGTAAATTAGCCCATCTCTCTCCAGACAACCAGTTTTTTGTCCTTTGGATGCAAGGTTTTCTAATTCCAAAGAAATGGGATAAAAAACTATTAAGGATTCTTAAATATTTGTTTTATATTATCTTTTAAACATGAGAGAGGTAAATATCGTGGGTTACATTTTCGAAACTATCAAGAATGCAAATTCTGGAGTGATCCTAACTCTTCTTATCGTGTATCGATTTATTCCCACAGACATCATTCTTGAAAGATTGATGTTTTGTAATATTCCTATGAAAGTGGAATTGAAAGATCTAAAGCCTTCTTAGATAAGTATGAATATGTTGAATAAATTTTCTATTTTTTTATGAAGAATACAATCTCTTCGTCAAAGATGTGGAAGCAGAATCCGTACCAATTCAATCGGCAAAAATATAATCAGCAGCAAATCAATCAGTACCAAATCAATCGAAACCAATTCTAATAGAATCATCTCCAACAGTTTTTGCTTCTCAAAAGTCAAACCTTCAAATCAGTGCAAAAATGTATAAGAAAACCAAATATAGATAATAGGTTGTATCTAAGTGGAGAAAGGAGAAAGAACAAAGAAAATAAAGTTAACATAAATTTGGTCTTGATCCAGCTGAATCTTTTGCTGAAAGGATAATAATAGATGATACTCTATAGGCTTAGAAGAAGAAGAAAATTATTTTGAAAAAAAAAATCAAAATTTTGATGTTTCTAAAATTCAAAATAGTGTTGAGTGAAAAAGTACCCAACTGATATAATAATTTCATCAAGAACCGATCGTTAAGACTTTTCCAAAGAAATAAAAAGGGAATGAAATAGTGCAAGATGTTATAAAATCGGCCTCACAATAGGATGGAGAAGAAGAATAATAAGTTTTTCTTTTGGAGTGTCTTCAATGTTCGAATAAGTCTAGAGAATAATGTTCTCTTTAAAAAACAATGTGAAGGAATACAACAATAGATTCCTCTTACCGAACAAGCACCGGTTAAATCCTTAGAAACCCATTCAAATATAATTCCATCACTAGTCAAGAACGAGGATCAAATTTTTCCTATTGAGAAAGTAATTTTCATCAGTGACAAAGTCAAAGAAGAAATATCTGAAAAATAAGAATAAAGGGTTCAAAAGGAAAAAGATAAAGGAAAAGGAAAATATCTTGTTAAAGACTCAGTCTGGTCCAATGAACATGAATCGTAATATGATGATACTGATTCAGAAGATAAAGTTTATCTGAAGAAAAGTGATTACATTGTTCATGTTTTAAGAATAATTGAGAATATTATTCCCTATTTTACTAGAATATAATGAATGATTGATTTCATTATAGAGAATCAAAGGAAAAAAATTGTCTCAGTAAGAGGGCTCAGAAAGAGAGCAATGACAATAGAGGGAAATCTAAACGTTTTGAGTGGAAGTTCTTTTGCTCATAAGAAGGCTTGAAACAGGATGACTAAATGGACATACAAAACAGAAATCTCAGTGAATGAACATGAGGAATCAATTGAAGACTTAGGGAGACTTTTAAATTACTTTTCCATTACTTTTAATAAGATTGAGATAGAAACTATTGACAGGTTGAATTAGATTTCAAAAACACATAGAGTCAATATTCCTTTAGTAAAAGAGATGCAAGAAATGATGAATTCTTTACAGTTATTTTTTTAAGGTTTAATCTTTCAGAGATGAAATATTTTTTTTTAAGAAATAAAATTATGTTAAATCAATAAAATAACAATATGCAAGACATAATTAATACTCTTGAATAAGTGATTATAATTCAAGAAGAGACTATCAGAAACTAGGATCACCTTTTACAGACCAACAAGAGCTTCTCAAAACTCAGTATTTTTCTATCTCATAACACGAGAAAAAGATAAAGATGATGAATAATGTTCTTCATGAGTTTATCAAGAAAAATAAGTAAAGAGAAAAAATGAATGATTCATTGTATCTCTCTTTCATATTTGTATTTAGAAAATCATGAAACCTTTTGACATTTCAATGAAATATGTTTCTTTTTCCATTATATTCTCTTTTATTTCTATCTAATATTTTTAAGAAATCTATTACTACCCCATTTTTTTTTAATCTCAAAGGGGTGGAATGTATTATAAGAGGGTAGAATGTTTCACAAAAGAGGACAATTGTTATTATTTTACACAAAAGTAATATATCTAATCATGGAAAATCAATATGAATAAAATATTTAGGAAATTATATACCTAAGGGAGAGTTAATCATATTCATTTATCTATTTAGAAGATTTTACATAACTTAGGGGGAGATAAGTATTTATTTCTTGTTTTACATTGTGTTTTGGGCCTTCCAAAAAGGGATAGATTGTTAAGTCAAAAGTCTTATAATGGAATTTATGTATATTTTTTGGAAATCAGAAATCTATTTTTACTCATTTATCAAATAAATAAATTACTTTAAATGTACTGAAGCTCTCTATCATAATGACTCTGTCTATCATAATGACTATGTCTATCATAATGACTCTGTCTATCGTAATGAATCTTTCAATCGTAATTACTTTATCTATTGTAATGACTCTATCTATCATAATGAATCGGTCGATCGTAATGACTCTGTCTATCATAATGAATATATCTATCTAAATGACTATGTTTATCATACTTAATTTATTTATCATACTGAATACCATAATTGTATTCACAGTTTTCATCGTACTGGCTTTACATCATATCAATACATTGCATACTCATGTTTTAATTTTATCACATAAAAGTTTTTATTCATTCATCAAAGAACATGTTTTATATCAATCCTAATCTTGTTATAATTTTCATATACTTATTTTTTAACCAAAATGATGTCATGGAGTTAGTTATAATATAATCAACATGATGTCGTATTTTCTCTTTCTATATGACTGTTACAATGCCAGGTGTCCAAGTCCCTGCGAGTTTTTCGGAAAAATATGACCGATGGAGAAAATATAATCATTAAGACCTAATTACTATAAATAAAAGGTCATTTGAAGCATAGATATATATTTTCTATAACTTTGGATTCTTCCATGTTCTAGAGAGAGACTGTGTGACTTATCTTTGCTTCGTATGAAATCTTTGAAATTACAAAACATGGAAAAATCATTCTTAGTTTTTGTATTTCAATAAGTGCTTTGTTTTTCTTTGTGCATCCAATCAAGTGATTACGATCGAGGGATACTGGGGATATGTAGACGGTCCAACCAATCATTATATCGAGGGTATTCAAGTGTTTGAAAGACAAAGGTACTGAGTACCTGAAAAATCGAGGACTTACAGGGATATCAAGACAGACGTGCCGATCATCGTATCGAGGGATTACTGGTAATGGTGAGACATACCTATTATCCTTGGTGAAAGGATACCCTCCTTTTGGGATTATATAATTGTAAAATATTTTACTTTTCCTATTCTTATTATAATATAAATAGAATCCTTTTATTTATTCTTTCTATTTATATTCTTTGGTAGTTGTTTTAATTACATCTTACAATTTTAGTATTGATTCTATAAGCTATATGGTAGAATCACTTATAATTTGTATTACTCTGATATTTTTATTCTATCAGAATACAATTGTCTCAAAACCTATGGTAACATATTATATCATCGGACCGAGAGTCAGTCCGATAATTTTTTTTATAAGAGGATTTGTGAATTGTTTTGGTTTATGTCATAGTAAAATAAAAACCTTACCTAGAGGTTTTAATTGAAAATTTTTAAATATAAAATTCACCCCTATTGTATTTGTGCCATATCATATCCATTTTGATCCAGCACAATTCAAATAAATATCCAAATTTTATATAAAATTAATCCCATAAATGTGATGAGAAAGCTTGTTTTCAAAGAGAAAAATTTCTGAAGTTTTCAATTTTTTATATTAAATTTCAATATAAAATTGATTAAAATGATCTTTATTTTATTAATATATATTTAATTGATATGATTTTAATTTAAAATCAAATTAAAATATAATATAAATTTATAAATAATTTAAACATAAATAAAATTTCCAATTAAAATTTATTAATTTTAACTATTCATCAAAAAATTAATCTTTTCATAAAATTATTAAAAATCCAGATTAAGATAATTTTTACATTATAATTTAAAATTTTAATTTAATTTTATCAAATTTTCAAAATTAATTTTTATCAATTTTCATAAAGTTAAATAAAAAACATTTTTTTGATAAAATTTTATTTTCGAAACATATAAAGAGTCTTTTCAAAAACTAATTACATTTTTTTATCAATATGTTATATTTATATTAAACCATTCTACGTAATATTACAGAATTATTTATTTCTATTCGTATCTCTAAGGTTAACAACTAGGTTATAACGGTTATATTTTATTAATATTTACAACATATTATGGTTTTGTTATAAATCAGTGTTGTGTGTAGTGTATGATAACCTAGTAATACACATTAAAAAAGATTAACTTGGTTTTACATGTAACAATATATATAAAATAAATTTAATTTATTCTGTAAATAATTTATTGAATCTCATGGTGTTACATGTTATCTTAAGGGTTCTCACTAATGTTTTTTTATCCTTTTTTCCAAAGGTAACTAAACCTTAATATGATACTGACTATAGAAACACATAATTCTCATAAATAAATTTCACATAATATTCGATGAATATTCAATACATAACATCTTGGCCCACACTAGAATTTTATTGTTTTATGTGTTTTAGAAACTTGGATAAATTGTTCATAGGAGATCTACACCATCTACGACTAAGTTATCCATAACCATAATCCTTTTTAGTCATATCATACTTGAAAAAATTCTCCATAACCTAGGGAAATGTAACATAAGAAAGGGTGATCTATAATTATTATTAAGGGTAAAAAAGTGAAACATTAATGATCACTTATACATAACATGATAATAAGGGTATGAGAACCTGAGTATAACATTTGAAATCCATACGCTATATTTCATAGATCATAATATTGAGTCCTGACATAAATCATGGATGTTTATAAGACATGTATAATAAATTAATAAAAGAACATGAAACATGAAACCATAACCTTTTATTTATAAAAAAGTTAATGGAATACACATATTTTTGTGGAATACATATAAGCATATATAATCATTTCCATAGTAATCAATGCACAGTAACGAGACAACCATTATGAATTGGGTTGAATCACCAAGCCATCATATCTTTAGTCAAGGTTCACATCGAAAGATATCATAGTGGAATTTTTTTTATTAAAATGGATTCACTCACCATTATTGTCCTCATTATCTTATAATATATCCATATTCACCCAACACATTAGAGGGATATATAATTAAATCACCTTTATTCACATCATGAAAATCATATATATGTGTGCTATAAGATCGTAAATAATTCATCATAGAATAACCTACGTGAAGGTAATTGGTTAAATAAACATTTCCTCATAGAATAATTGTATAATCCATGGAATATAAATTAGTTTCATAATGGTTTCATGACAACAAAATTTACCTATGGGAAAGAAATTCATTTTATAGAGTCATATTTAAATCATAATCATCATAATCCATCAAAATAATTAATGTTGACTATATCATTGGATCACATCACTTCTAAAACTTAAGTAATTTCAACGACGAAAAATTATATGAAATTGTATTAAAACTATATTTAGGTTGAATATAACCATTCAATTTTGAAATCATTTATTTAACAACTAAAATTTTCAAAATATTAAAGAATCATTTTATTTTAAAATAATCTTGAAATATTTTAAAATTAATATTCAATTTAGTTAGTTTCCATGATGGTGGAAAAAAAATTTCATGCCGTCTATGTTAAAACAAATGTTCTTTTCACATTTTCGTTAAAAACTAAACATTGACTCGTTTAAAAAATAACAAAAAGATACATTTAATTTTTTATAAAAAAATCATTCATGGGTAAAAATGAAATTAAATTTCATAGCTGATTAAAAAATACTTTTAATTTATATTAGAAAAAATGGATATGAAGAAAAAAATGATTTTTGATTGAAAAGACAAATAAAATTTATTTTTCATTAAAAAAATTATTTTAGTATATTGATTACATAAAGAGAGGAAAAATAAATTAAAAAATTTAATATATAGATAAAACTATTGTTTAATTAAATACATGAAATTATAGATAGGTATATAATTATGTTTCATTACTGTAATCTTAATCATAAATAATTCTTTTAACCAATGAGATTGTAATATAAAACCCTTACGAATTTGGTATGTTTTGAATAGTAATCCCCATGAAATAAAGGGTCTTATATGGATATGGATATCCAATAATTTTCATGATATACATCATAAAATAAATTCATGGGAATTATATACACCATATAAAATAAACAAGTAGTGAATATGACATGTGTCTCATATAAATAAAAGTGAGATGAAAATCTGTTACCACGAGTTTGACATGCTTCGAATGTGATTTTACCTCCTATATAATAAATCTATTTTTATTATAATTATATAACATACTTATTTAAATACATATAAAATCATATATGATATTCTTATAATATTTAAATACCAATTTATTAATAATTGCTTATTAAAGTCATCATTTTAGACTGTTAAATATTTCGTTTTTATGAGAATTTTGGTTCAGTAGTTCTGGTCATTTACATTGATCATGGTTATATAAAATTGAAAATGTTAATAATGATATAAATTTCATATATATTAATTATATATATATATATAGTTTTTTTATTCATCCATAAAGGATGAAGATATAAAAATGAATTACACCATTTACAGAGACGATATGACATATGTATGCATGAATGTTGTTTTAACATTTCGACATATGGAAAAAATAATGGTAAATATTAATTCCCCTTTATAGAATAATTATTCTATCATATATATAATATATATTCCCTAAATCTATCCTTATTACCATCCATGTAAAGTGTAAATGAAAGAAAATCATTGCTTAATAGAGGCGGTATTCCGCACATATGCACACATAGCCTTATCATATTCTCTTTGATTAGAAGGTATGATGGTAGATATGATATTATATATCTATAATCATGTTATAAATATTTTACATCAACAATAAACCCCTCATAATATCAATTCATGATATATTTTTATGGAAAATGAATTGTGTCACTACTTGAAGGAGGTAATCCCTAAGTACGCACAAGTTATACTTTAACTTCCCATTTTATGGAATAGAGGGTGGATATTGGTGGTTCTTGTAGTAAATTTAACATTAAAAGGGAACATGTCATATTTTGATTGTTTAAATTTATTTTGTTATTTTAGTGATAGTTCCCTATAGCCTAAGGGGGGTCTTGAGAATTTTCATATCTTTTTATATTGCAAAGCATCGAAAATTGGATAAATTGATTAGACCACAAAGTTAGTGCACTGTTAGTGCTAACTATGTGACTCAAACATACAAGGAAAATCCGTGTATAGTTGGGGGCCACACAATTTCCCAAAACTTGTGACCCTGACCAAATGGTTGTGTTCCTTATCTCATACATGAGATAGAGTAAAATCTCATAGGTTGTGCATGGTAAGTATAATCATAAACGAGATGTGCAAGGGGTGTCCTCTCTTGGAATGTGCTAACACAGGGTTAACATGCGTTTTGGATAATAGTGCCCCACATGAAAAGTGAGTAAGCTTACCCATTTACATAAAATTATTTAAAACTCACAACCCTCTTCCTCTTTTTCTTCTCTATAAAACAAGCAACCTTCTCTTCCATAATGAGATCTATCCCAAGCCTAAGTTAGGATATTTGATAACTTCCTCATATAGACTAAATTTATTTATCATTGGGTGTGTTGAATCCAAAACTATAATATCTCTTATCGTTTAGCTTCAATTCTTCCTTTATTTTCCTATATTTTGTGATATTTTGGTGAAATAACATTTGGTCTATTTTTAGGGCATTGGTCAGTTATTCTGATTTATTCCATTTTAGATTGATTTAAGGGTTGAGGCTAGATAAAGAGAGTGCTATGGGCCTAAGGTAGGTTGTATGGCAATTTTTTCTAAACTTTTCTTTTCTTTTATAGTATTTTATGATGTGATTCTCACCAGGAATTTCCATGCCCCACTTTAAAATTTTAATTTCATTATTAATTTAATTTAACCATATTTAGATACAACTGTAGACATATATAAAATAATTTTGGGTTTCCTAGTACTTCGATACCAAACATTGGGTGTGTTGAATGAATTAACCTAATTGATTTAAATGTTTAAATGGCCTAAATATCATCTAAGTGTTATGGAATGGCCTTTAAATATATTTTACTTGCTTTATAAATCAATGGTTAAATAGAATCAAACAGAAGTGTGTGGAAAGGCCACACCACACATTAATTATTTATATAAATTTTTTATGTAATATGTGATACCCATTAATAGATTGGGAGAAGTGAATATAAATGATTTAAATGAAAATTAACTATGTGAATATTGGGTTTAGATCATTGATATTGGTTGGTGAATAATTGATAGTGGTTTTTTTAGAATGGTGTTTCACACTCCCTTAAGTTGGGTGATGGATATGATGTCTCATACCTTTTACTTTTATTTAAACAATGGGCATGAAATTCCATTTTCCTATATATTGGGTGTTGGGAATGATGACTCACCCCACTATCTTATGTGATGAGTAGGAAGTCTTGCATTCATATGGGATTTTGGGATTGTAACCATTGTTGGAGTTGAGTTATCATTATTTTAGTCATGGATTTCTGAGATACACCTCGGGTCCAGCTAACACATAACATCCATGTATATGAATATATATATATATATATATATTTTCTTACATATATATTGTATATACATGTAAAAATATTATATATGATTACTTATATATTTATATGCACATAGTAAAATGATCAAACTTATCCCGAAAAATGTCGAATAAGGTAGAGTCTGCTATGTGTCCTTCCAAAACCTAAGATGACTAGCATTTACATTTTAGAATTTTTTTTATCAGTTATACTTGCACATTATATGCTATATAAGATGAATGAATTATTCTAGAAACTGTTGGTGGTGACCTACTATATTTATCTCAAACCCTACATGGGTCTCCCTTTGTACTAGAGTGGAATTTAGGGTTTCATGTGCTGATAATGGAAAGTGATTTGTCCTAAATGATTTATTATTTTTCCTATAGAATAGAGCATGGGAGAAGAGGACCAAGAATATGCTTGTGATTCTAATGGATAATTCTTTTGGTATTTTGTTCTTTTTTTACAACATGTTGTACATGCATGTTTCATGTATCCCATGTTTCCCATTGTTTTTTATATTATAATCCCATGACATAATTTAGTATATGACTTAGCCTAGGTATTGTTTATTATTACTTCTTGGATGTTTCCTATTTTTCTATTCTTATTTATGGTTTTTTCTTCCAATATGATGTATGCTATATCTTGTTTCCACTATTTATAATTATTTATTGTTTTTCTAATCTACTATAATATGATGGTATAGTATCTCCACTATGCCACTATAGAACCTCAATGCTAGTTGGAAGTCTCTGGCATTTAACAGGCATGCTTAAGGCCATGTTACTCACTATCTTAGTGCACCATTTTAGTGGATTCCGGGTTGGGACGTTACGAAGTGGTATCATAGCTCTTTTTCCTTCTTTTTTTTACTATCTGTGTATTAAAAAACTGACAAGGATGTAATGGATTTCATTAATGATCCTCTTCCAAGGAGTATATTACCTCCAAATAGGGGAAACCCAAATTACCTTTGGCGGGTTATTACTGTCCTAATTTTTGTCTGTTATAGTTGCATGGATTTAATCATTGAGTGAAACACATATTTTTAATGTTATTAATGTTGATAATATTCCAATTATGTATTTTCTTTTCTCCTTAACCTACTAAGTAAAGGAGTTATCATATCATGCATCATCGTAGGAACTTTAGGACTTATATGCCATGCATTTTTCATGAAAACATTTACTTACTGAATGAATTTCCCATGATGTGTATATTTTTTTTCATTATTTTGTACTTGATTTATACTAACACTTTTTCCAGGATGAAATAATTATATTATATAAAGTAACTAAATTAATCTCAACAATTTTTCCCGTATGTATTGATGATGAAACCTTCATTTTCCAATTATTATAGGATGTGGGTTCTGGACCTACTGGTTCAATGCACTAAAACAATGTTTGTGATATGATTTCTTTAATGACAAATGGAAATTTATGATTCAATTATGTCAATAAATTCATAAGGGAAAATCATGTAATCAAATAATTTCATAGTACTTATCACAGCATGATAATGGATGTAAAGGGCTGGTCATTGTTAAAGGATGTGCCAATGTCAATTTATAAGGTTATGGTATTATAAATTGGGAAAGGATACACGTTTAAGTGGATTGTGATAAATTTGTATAAAAAATATTAAAAAATTAATTGAAATTATAATTTTAAATGAAATGGTTACCACTAAATGGGATTCAAATTAAAAATTAAAGGGTGTTTTCATCTATAACTTCTAATTTAAACTCTAGATACTACATCCTCTATCATGTGATATGAGACCTAGACCCAAACCCATCTTTAGTAGTGGTTTGTTAGGTTTGTCTCTTTTGGTTGTTATGTCATGTTATGGACTTTCTTCATCACCTAGAACTAGATTTTGGAGCATGCAGAGATGTGTGAACTTTTTCATAGGAAGGATATCTATATATACTATTGTCTATCTAAAATATTTTTGACTACATAATACTTTTATTTGGAATATGTTTGGAATTTTAGAATCATTCCACGATGATATCCTCATGTCATACGCTAGGAAGGAAGTTATGATCATGCTCTACTGTAGTTAGGCCCCGAGCCACTGGTATAACCTCTAGTAATGCTATAAGAGGTACCACCTATTATTCCGGACTTTGGAATTGATGCCTAGTTTCAGAATGGTTTCTTTCTTATGATGAAATATATGAAAGGATTTCTTCAGTCTACCTCAAACATGGTAGATTTTACCTAATAATTATAGCATCATTATCCTCCCACTTTCTTAGGGGAAGGTTGAACAAATGCTTTTAAGTATCGGATAGAGGCCATATATTCCATATTCGAGTATCAATTGAGGCCTCCATAGAGGAGGGTCAATCTCACCACTTATATGATCCATTATTCTTTCAAGCAATGGTGTGATGTCATTACCCAGGAATAACAACATTAGGATATGATATGGAGGTACTTTTAGATGTTATTCTATGATTACTTCTTCCCATAGAGATTGAGTGATGATCATTCTAGACATTTTATTAACTAGAAGCTGGGATCTATACCAGTAATGGAATATTCTTCTTATTAAACCAATATTTATTTATTTACACCGACCATATCTAGTGATGAACTCGAGAATATGAGGAAACTCGATGATTTGATATTATATTTCATCAAATTAAATGTTATTGTTTTTAGATTGACAATTATTTCTGAGATAATCAACTTGGCCCTCATTAATGGGAAGAATTTTAGGGAAATATGACGGTGATAGCAACAGAAGTTTGGCACCCAGACGTGGAATTTGTTGTTATAGAGGACATAAGCATTGATTTGATGTTTCTTGTAGGGGTATAAGTAGTTAGAAACATTGTACATGAATTTTTGTTATATTTTACAAGTGCGGGAAATGGAGATACACAAAACCCTAGGGTATGAAAAACCAAGATGAGTACAGGAAGGATGGATAATATCAAGAGATTATGCAGGACCATTCCATTAGTTCCTAGTGAGAGAGGATATATACTAACTCTACAATTGGGAGAGAGACTAGTTATATTGCACCATATAAGAAGTTGAAATACCATCAGCCACTTAGGCTGAGGTGGTGGTTAAGGCACAGGGAATCAGACTCAGGACCCACATCACCAGCAGAGTGGGCCTGCTTATGGTAGTCAGGATATTAATTAGGGCCACAAAATTGGATAGTTAATTATAGTGAAATATAGGTCATAGGATAATAAATTCATGCTTTCAACTTATCTAGGTTCTATTTTGGTAGCCTTTACTATAAGATATTCTTTACTTGACACAAGTGCACCATACTATTTTATATCTACAACAATTATGGAGATTCTAGGATTTGAGATAGAGTAATTATGTGGAATAATATCCTCTAATACTCCACTGAGTATCTAATTAGAGAGTTTTCGGTGATGTAAGCGATTACCCCTTGAGATAAGAAGCTATATATTCATTTGAAATCATTTCATTCCTCATATTATAGGGATTGATGTAATTCCTAGGATATATTGGTTGATTCCTTAATGGGACCATTTCAATTTTTATCACCATAGGGTGATGTTTAAATCACAACAATTTAGTAGACATCTTTACAATATAGAAGGTGATATTCATGAATCTCAAGAAATAACTGATCAGCAAGGGATGTGTAGAGTGTCAACCCAGATTAGTATCCTTTTCATGGAATACTAAGGAATAAAACCTGCTATTTTCTCTCTTGTTGTAGATCATTTCAGAGATTTTTTCCCATATGAATTTTCATGGCTACCTTATTAAAATTGCTATAATTCACCATTCCGGTAGTTCCATTAGAAAACCTAGTGTCCATACCTCTTTATTAGATGCCACCTAAGGATATTCTAGTGCTCAAGAAGCAGTTGGAGGACCTGTAAGATAAAGGTTTTATCTGACCTAGTACTTCTCTGTGGTGTTCATTGGTTATTTTTTTCATGAAGGTGGGTGGTACCCTTAAATTTTTCATGGATTACTAACAATAGAATGAACTCATGGTTAAGAATCAGAATCCACTAAATCTAATATATGATTTCTTTGATCATATATGAGTGGAGGGGGTGTTTTAATTGAATAATTTCAGGCCAGGATTCCAACTGGTGCATGTTAGGCCCCTAAAAATACCTTTTACAACATTCTAGAGTAGGTATTTTTTGAGTACATGGTAATGTCATCTGATCTCATGAATGGGCCACCTATTTTCATGGACGTGATGAATTGTATTTTCTACCCGTGTCTATATTCATTAATGGTAGTCTCTAAAAAAGAAATATTAGTGTATTCTTTTTCTTGACATAACCATTCCAAACATCTTGATATCTTTCTGAATACACTAAGAGAAACCTTTATTTATGAAAATATCAATAAATTCTACTTTTGGATAGACTAATTACACTTCATAGGTCACATAATATTGGACACAAGAGTATCATTATAACTAGTGAAGTGAGAGATATAATTTCTTGGGGGAAACCTAGGAACATACTTTATATACGGAGTTTCTTGGGGGTAGTTGGGTATACAGATACTTTATCGAAGATTTATCATGCATTTCATAACCTTTTATGGGATTGACTAATAAGGATGTAAAATTCATATCGTCAGAAGAATGAGAAATAGAATTTCGGTATTTGGAGGGCCATTTTACATGAGCTTTGATCCAAATTATATCGAAGACAGACAGATGTTATATAGTTTATTAGGACACATCATGTATTGGGATAAGAGAAGTTTTGATATAGAAAAAGAGACTCGGGGAGTATGGGTCTCACCAGTTTAGGCCTCAGAAGTGGAATTCCTTGATACATAAAATTGAGTTACCAACTGTAGTTCATGTGTTACGCTATTTGGAGGAATTATTCAGATATCACAAAATCCTAAATTATATCTTTAAACAATTTGATATGAATCTAAAGAAACACATATGGGTTGAATACCTGTAGTGATTTCATTTTGAACATGCCTATACGCCTGGGAAAGGAAATGTAGTATCTGATGCTCTAAGACCAAAGACTCAAACAAACAGGGTTCTGGAAGACAATAGTGAGTGGAAGTTCATAGAATTATTTTTAGAGATACATATTGATGTTTAAGAGGACCATGAGAAGACAATCCTATAGTCTTTAATATAAAAATATACCCTTCCAGAATGGTTAACAATGAAAAAAAATTCAAATCCCCAGGGCCTAGTCTTGTGGGAAAGTATCTTAGACACAGATTCATTGCCATGAAAGGATGTGGATGAGTATGAGATTTTACATATACATGGGTGTGTCTAGGACCCAAAAGGCATCTAGTAAGAACAATTTTGGGAATATAAAACCTCATCATGGGATGAACATCCTGGTGTTTCCAAAATTTATCAAGAATTAAAACACTAGTATTATTTTCCTTATATGAAATGGAAGATAACAAAATTTTGATACTTGATGTTCCACTAATAAGTAGGTGAAGGCATAACATCAGTGAATGGAGGGGATTTTATATCCATTTTCCTTTACTGTGTGTAAGTGGGATGATGTCACTATTCATTTCAAGATAGGTGTTCCTAGATCAACTTAAGAAAAGGATATTGTTTGGGTAGTTTTTGATCTATTGAAGAAGGTCTCCAACTTATTACATACTCTTGAGACCTTCTTAGAAGAGGAGTTGGGGAGGCTATATGTCAGGGAGGTAATATGTATTTTTGGTGATTCACATTCTACTATATCTTACAGGGAAACAAATTTCACAACTTTGTTCTTGAAGGGGTTGTAAAGGGCCTTGGCTACACCGGTGCTTTAGAGCATGACCTATCATAATAATACTGACATTTAGAAAGATCGTACAATTTAGGTGTTAAAGGACATGTTCCATCCATGTGTCCTTGACTTTGTGGGTTCGTAGGAGAAGAATATACCCATTATTGAGTTCTATTATAATAATATATTTATGTATTACATCTATATGGATTCTTATAAGGACTTATATGTTAGGCCATGCCAATCAAATTAGTGCTCGTTTTAGGTAGGGGAGTCATATTTTCATAGACCATATCAACTTTAGGAGACCTAAGAACAAGTACAACTGATCATGAAGTGAATGTTGAAAATTTAAGAAGAAGCCTTATTCCAAAATCCATCGATGACCTCTTATGTTTGAGGTTAGAGATTTCATATTCTTGCATATTTTTCCTAGGTTGGTTCTTCGACGGATTCAGAGGTAGGGTAGTCTTTTTGAATGATTCATTGAACACTTTGAGATTGTGGAGCGAATCAGACCAATATACAAATTGATATAACTTACATAGAGATACAGTTCTTTATAGGACATTTTTCAAGTTCATTGGATACACTGGTTTTATCTAAACCCTTCACTTTTTTACATCCTTAAGAGGTTTAGTTAGATACAGAAGCTTCTTTGGGGGAGTACCCAAAACGTATTATAGATAAGAGAATGAGGGATCTCTAAAGATTATCATATCCTTTAGTAAGGGTTTTGTTGACGCATGGATGAGTATATGACAAGAAATAGGAGCCTAAATCTGATGTACGTGCTCAGTAGAGAAATTTTTTCTTTAACAATTCCACTTCACACTCAAAATTCCAACTTGGGGATGAGTTTTTTTAAGAAGAGGATTTTGTAAACACCAAAAAAATTTGAAGGTATAGATCATTGTTTTTCTATATTAAATTAATATTATTATCCGGGTTAGTCTTCTCTATGATCTAGGGGAGGTATTAGGAAAATACAGGGCTTATTTGGAGCTTGGAGGTCCAGAAATTGGAGAAACCTATTGGGTTGCACGATTAGCTCCAAGTTAGTGCTAACCATGTGACTCAAAAATATGAGAAACTTAATACACAGAAGAAGTAAAAACTACTTTATCTAAAAATTTGGACCTATTTTTATGACCATGTGCCTTTTCATAGAAATGGAACATTAGAAAATCACATGGGATATACACTATAAGTCTAATTGTGTACTAGTTGTGTGAGGGGTGGTCTCCCTTGGATAGTGTTGGCTCATGGTGTGTGCATGGTTTGTCCAAACATGAGGCCAAATCATCCACCTCTTAATTGTTGGAAAATTTACCCTTTCAAATTAATGGATTTTAAACTATCAACCTGTATTCCCCTTTTTTTTCTTTGGGGGATGTGTAACCTTACACCCTCCTTTGATATATCTCCTAAGCTTAAGCTAGGCTTCATGATAACTTCTTATTCTCGATTTCATTTTCATTACTCTCAGTGGAATTAGATTAGAAACTATAAACTTTATAATCATCATACTTATATTTTATATTTATCTTCCCATCACTTTCTCTATTTTATTGTGAGATCATATTCCCTATTTTTAGGTTATTGGGATGTTATTCTAATTTATTCCATTCTAGATCAATTGACGGGACAACACTGGATGAAGTGGGCTATGAGGCTAAGGCAAGTGTTCTACATTTTTTTTGATAATTTTAGGTGTTTTTATTGTATTTTGTGATGCGCCTCATGCCATAAATTTTAACATGAATCCATATAATGTGATTTTCCTTCTTAATTTAATTAAAACATTCCTAGATACACTCTTATACGAGTGTATAATTAGAATAGGTATCCAACCTCTTGGATACCACCCCTTGGGTGTGTTGAATAAATTTCCATACTTGAGTTAAATATTTAATTGATCCAACCTTCTTCTAAGTGGACTATATTAACCTTTAAATGGATTTTACAATGTTTATAAATCAATGGTTACATTGAATCAAATGGAAATGGGTGGAAAGGCCATTCCACACATTAATTATTTATATAAATGGATTATATAAATTGTGATACCCCTGTATATATTAGGGGAAGTGAATGTAAATGATTTAAATGGAAATTATTTATGTGAATTTAATGATCTGTCCATAGATATTGTTCTGTGAATAATGATTAATGAATTTATAGAGAATGGAGTTTCACACTCCTTTATAGTGGGTGACGGTCATGGTGTCTCACACCATGTAATTTTATCTGGATGATGGGCATGAACATCCACATTCACACACATCTAGTGTTGGAATTCGTGACTCAACCCAATATCTTGAGTGAAAAGAATGAAGTATCAAATTTATATGATATTCATGGATTCTACCCTCTGTTGGAGCCTATAGCTCATTGGACTAGTCATGGACGCTTTAGTTATGACCTAGGTCCAACTAGAACCTAGAATACATGTATATTCATATACATATGTCCATAAATATATAGTGTATATACATATAAACATATCTAATATGACTACTTTTATATATGTATATGAACATGGTAAACTGATCAGACTTATCTTGGCCTATGATGATGCAGTAGTGTTTTCCAAGTGTCCTTAAGGAAACTGAGCCAACTGTTATTTACTTTTAAACAACTTTTATTATATATTATATATGTTCACTTCTATTCTATATACAAAGACTGGATTATTATAGATAATATTGGAGGTGATTTACTAGGTTTATCTCAAACCCTACTCAAGAATCCCTTGGTACATGAGTATAATTTATGTTTGTAGGTGTAGAAAAGAACAATTTTCCTATCCTGGTTGATTTATTTATTTTTCCTATAGCATGAATCTTGGGAAAAGAGGACCAAGCATATTCTTGTGATTCTAGTGGAGCTGTACATTGGTCTTTTTTATTTTTTTTGTATAAAATGTTGTATATTCCTACTCCTTGTATCCCATTTTTACCCTTTTTTACGTTAGCATTCAATGGAATCATTTTGTATATGAATCTCCCTATGTATTGATTATTATTACTATTTAGATGTTTCCAATTTCATTATTCTTATTTATGGTATCTATTTCTACTGTGTTTCCTTTTTAAATATCATGTATTATATATTTCTATCTATTTATTATTCCACTGAACTACTTTGACATGTGGTTATAGTCTCCCCACTATACTAGTATGGACCCTCACGGCTAATCAACAGCCTTTGGCATACATGGAGGTGCTCTTGAGGCCATGTGACCAACTAGCTCGGGGCACCGTTCTAGTTTCTCGTAGGCCAAGAAATTCTAGTTCCATAATTATATTAACATTAAAATATAGTAATGACACTGAATTTATTATTTTATGATAAATTCCACAAATTTAGACGAGGTATAAGAAGAAAAAAATTGAAAGAGTTCGGGTAAGATGCTTACCTCTCCTGCAGTTGGAATCCTTTTGATCCTCTATTAAAGACCATTGGAATAGTATTTTAAAAAGATTAAAATCACTACTTCATGACTAGGGGAGTTGAGAAGATAATTAGGTAGGTTTTGGTCGAGATACATGGGTCAAATTGGTGTAAGGAAAAGAGATAAGGGGTGTCCTTGTATAAGAGAGGGAAATGTCAAACTAAGAATTACCAAAAATATTTAAATATAATTATTTAATTCTAAAGATAAGATATTCTATATAGATAGACATTTATATAAAAATAAGATAATATCAACTTAATATCATTTAGTGATATTTAGACAGTTTTTGGTGTGATTTTATACCTTATATTTTTGTTTAACTCATTGGTTGACCAATTTTAATATTAACTAGGGTAATGACTTATTTAATATTAAATGGTTATAATTTTACTTATAAGGAACAAATTGGACAAAAAAATTAATAGTGAATGAAATTTTAATCCCTTGCACTTTCTAATTGGCATATTTAAATATTTTTATGTTATTTAAATAATTTAATATAATATTTTTATCATAATATACTATTAATTCCATTTTAAGAACAATTCAGATAATAAGACTTTGAAAATAACATGAAAACAATGTAATTTGAATATAAACCTTTAACACATCTCGAATATGTTATCTTAATCTAATTTTTTTATTGCACAATAATTCATCCAAATTAAATTACAATCAATATTCATAAAATTAGTTATTATATTTTTATATTAATTTAATTAATACTGTGTCAGTGTTATTTAAACATTAAAGGTAATTATTCATTCAATAATAATTTAATATAAATTAATATGATAAAAAATTAATTAATATTTTAAAAATATATTTATAATTTAAGTTATCCTATTTTTATCGTTATGTAAATATTTTTAAGACATTAACATCAAGAGAGTGACATTTTTGAATTTTCTTTTCATAAAATAATATAAATATCATTCTCAAGGGGAAATGGTACCAAAATGAAAAATATTCTAATTTAGGATGTATCTAGTCTAATTTATTCCATAAAATGAAGTAAGAGAAATGGTTAAGTTGATTTTAGCCCTTATCACATGGTCTTAACCATGTTTTACCCATTTACCATTACTGAGGTGATAGATATTTATCGGTGTTACTATTCGCAATGACCAAAAATAAAATGGAACTATTTATTAAATTTAAAACTCATGATTCAAAATATGAAATCCAAATTTTAATATTCAATGCCTAAAAATATCAATATAAAATTGTAATATAAATCAATAAAATAAAATAATAAACATTTTAAAAAAATGCATTTTAAAGCATAAAAATTAACTTATATCAAAATCATAAATATTTTTTAAAAAAATGGAAATAATTATATTATTATAAATAAAAAAGATTATATTTAGATTTCATACCAAATATAAAATATAATAATATTTTTAAGGTACTTCATTTAGTGAAATGAAATGAATTAATTGAAAACTGGATATTTTACACTATTCACTAAAAAATCAATCATTTTATAAAAATACAAAAATTTCACCCTAATTGAAATATTATATTATAATTTACAAAAAATATATATTTAATGGATTAAAATTTCTAAAAGCGTAAGAAATGAATTAAAATTTCAACATAGAAAAATGCAATAAATGTTCTTTTTGAATAAAAAGACTTTTTGAATCATCAAATCACTTTACTGAAATTTGAGTTAATATTTACAATGAATTAATAAATAAATTTTGTATTATGTAGGGACATGATAAAAATAGTTTATAATTTGGTTACTCATATTCATACTAACGAATTTAACGTCTATGTTTTTATGGACACATTTAATTAATAATTTTTTAAAACATATGTCAATTCTCTTAAAGCTTGATGTTGCGTATTAAGAACGAAATAATGAATATTATTATTTAAAACTAAATTTCAGGTGTTTTATAGGTTCAATAAATTGAATCAAAGTATCCAAGTTCCATCTAGGAATGTCATCGATCTATAAGCAATATGAAGATAACTTGTTCAACACTTTGAACATTTTTGAAAACTATGGTATATATGAGGTAACTTTATCCTTGAGCTCTAGTTCCATCAATAAATCACAAGTAAATTTATATCCTCATATTATCATAAAATAAAACATTTAAAATAAGTATTACTCTATTATTAGAGTATAGTTGATCATGAGTAATGAAAGTAAAATCATTACAAAATGAAAACTATGATCTTCAAAATGATACCTCAAAAATGTAAGAACTTAGAAAAACACATAGAAAGAGAAAACAAAATCAGAAGGGATCTAGGAAATGAGATGATTTAGGGTTTAAAATTATTCATAACTACATTTTAGTTCATTATTCTCTAATAAAATCTCTTATAATACCTCTTATAACACTTTATTTCCTCAAATCCTAATATTAATTTAATGATGAAGTTGTAACATACTCAAATGATTATATTACCAGATCTTCAAGCTTGGTTGAAACAAAATTACAAGAAACATGAAAAAATATATATTATAAATAAAGAAATTTATCATATCTTATTTATTCTCTAGAAATTTTATGAATCTCTCCGTTCATCGGGAAAAATAATCAGAAGCCATAATATATGCCCAAAAAGTAGAACAACCAACATCAAGTTAGTTTAATTAAAAATTATATGTATTGTGATATTAAAAAAATTATATAGAATCCTAATTTTAATAAATAATATTATTCCACTTAAAACTATAATACAGAAATGAAAAGGTCTGTATAAAATAGTTTAAAAATAAAAACATCTTGTTTGATTTGATAAAAATCCCCTTGATATAACAATGATGAGGGAAAAAATTTACCTTAAGCAAACTCAAATGCCACGAACTGAGTTTGGTCGCCATCAAAACTATCACCATACCCAGCCTGCAACAAGGCCTGAAGGGAACTCCCAATCCCCACTAACTGGAACAAGTGCCCAGGTATCATAAATTGAAAATTGGGAATGATTTACCGAAGTTTATAATCATAAGACAACTAACAAATCCAATAAAATGAATCCAGATTTTCAAGAAATATCATCTTTTATAAAATTTTAGAATTTAATTACACAACATAAAACAGTGGTCAAAGAAAATTGAAAAGGTAAAAAACTAGAAATGACAGCCCAAGAACCTCTACATGGCAAGAGGCAATGCCCTCAAGCCATCTCCACAACACCACATCATGTTGGACCGCTAAAACCCGAACCATGGGCACAAAAGTTGTACCCAAACCTACAGAAAAAAATAAGAAAGTCTACTTACACCCAAATTTGTAAGTAGGGTGTCATCCAAAGACCAGTAGGATACTACCACTATGATATTCCATGTGATAAACATTCAAATATATAAAGCATGCAAGTTTTCAAAAACATGAAATTCTAGTTACTATTTCTAAAAGATGAAACATTAAAAATTAAAATAGTTTTCAAGTCGGATATTTTAAAGAATCCTCACTTTGAAATAAAATTGCAAAGATACTGAAATTTTTAAAAAAACACATCGTATAATGATGGTAAGAGTAAAGAATCTAATGAGCATAAGCAATGAGAAATAACCCCTAGGCACTAGCTCATTGTGGGTCCCAGGTACCTCGTATCTCGGTGAGAGTAACCATCACAATATTTGCTCTCATGCATGAGCCACTATTAGGGAACATACCAATAACCTTGTGGTACCCAATAATAATAATCATCATAGTTTAGTTAGTGTGGTAAGTATCAATCTTTATACATCAAACTGAGGCCAAACCCCACGGGATCACTAGCATACTAGTACACGTCCACCCACCTTCATACACGAGTTTCCCTCTTGTTCTCAAACAAGTCCAAAATTCCCGGAAATGTAATTTTCACATGAAAATACCACTTCCACATCACACATAAACCAAACATCCCATGTGTACATCACACAAGAACATCATCCCCCTTTTAATTCAAATTTATTTTCAAATCCAACTCACACCAAAATATCCCACAACACATTTTTCATATCATTCACAATTCAACACATCATGTAACAATTTTATAAAAAATTTCCAAGGATGATAAAAATGACATAACATACCACTCACATGTTATATAATACCCTTTTCATAAAAAAATCCATTATGCACATCACACACACACAAAACAACCCACATCACGTTCACATCACTTTCACATTTCAGTAATTCTATTAAATATTTTTATAAAACATTTCCAATAGGATACACATCACATGACAACCCATTTCACATTTAAAGTAGAATATTTCAAAATATAATCAATCCAAATATGTTTTTCAATATGGTTTCACCTCTTACCTAAATCATTAAACCATTCAAATATTTCATAGATCAGTTTTAAGGACTATACCAATGCTTTTCACATAATTTTTTTTTTCAAAACCCTCTTTAAAGAAAAAAATCACACCAATACCAATAAAAAATATAATTTTAATCCCTATAGTCATTTAATAAACCAATCTCATCTATTATAAAATCACCTCAAATAATACCACAAAAGATACACATAAAAACACACAGTTTTTTATAAAACACTTTCAAGAGGCATAACATTGTTTTACACTTAAAACACATTAAAAACCATATTTCAAACACAATGGCACACCAATACACTACCAAAGAAGAATGGTAAACCCATTCATGATTTATTAAACCAATTTCAAATGTTATAAAATACACCCAAATAATACCCCTAGAGTTACACCTGAAAAACACCCAATTTCAAGCCAAAATGCTACTATAAAATTAAATGCTTAACCAAATCAATCATAAACAGTTTTTTCTCCACACACAACATATGAGGAATATAAATAATGAGTAAATACAACAACATAACTCTTCATAAAATGTTTACACAAGGAATCACATACCTTTTTGTGTCAAAACCCTTAAAACGTGGTGTGAAACATCAACCGCACCACCTCTGCACCCCAAGTTGGTGAAAACCAACCCTAAACCACAATATTTGACCAAAAATCCAAAACATCAACCCTAGGTTCTAAGCTTAACTTCTAGTCATTTTATAACTTCATGAAAGAGGGAGGAAACGCTAAGGAAAATGAAAGAAACCAAGAAGGAATCACTTACCTTGAACAATCTTGAAGAAATCATCCCAAACCCACCAAATGTTGAATCTCCAAGCAACAAAAAGTGATATGAAGGATTGAATGAGGCATTGTAGGTTATGTGGGGAATAAAATGGGGGTGAAAGAGTGAAAATTTAAAGGTTTATGAAATAATAAAATTACCTTCTCAAATATGGACAATTTGAGAAACCCTGATAATATTCGCCCTCATCCGTGATATAAATGAGATCCAAAGAGGAAAAATATATAAGTAGAGTGAGCCAAGGGTTATTTGGATTTGGGTGGGAGGTATAATCAGCGAAAAAAGAACAAAATAAATGAGATATTGAAATTTTTTTAAAAATAATTTAAAGCAGGGAATGTGCTTATGGGCTGTCCCAAAACCTTAATAAACAACCCAAATACACCATTATTATAGATTCCTATGCGGTGAAAATTGATATGGTGGTTTTAATATACCAGGTTATTTCAATTGGGAAGTGGAATGGGTGTAAAATGTTAAAAAATTAAGGAGTTATAAAAGAAAAAAAAATATTTTAAAATCTTAAAATGGGCTCACAGTTTGTCCCAAATTTTGAAAACTCTCCATTTCCACCAAAATGAGTGGGAAACCACACAAAAAAGTATGAATGTAAATTAAATTAAAAATTCCTTTAAAAGAATTCATGGATGTGAAAATTCTACCCACCATAAAACATTCTACCCTTAGAAATCCATAGCAAGACCAAAGTAAAAAACCAAACCCAACCGAAAGGCCAAAATGGAATCCATTTCCATGTTTCACACGCCCCCAAAAGGCCAAAGAACCTCTAATTGATCAATAAAAAAAGGAATACTCTCAAAAACCAATACATACACCACTTACTAAAATGATCAAGTATATTCATATTTTATCCAAAAATAAAACTTCTCAAACTCTATCTGAACAAGATTCCCACAATTTACCCAAATGAACAACATCAAACAACAAGGCTACACTTACCTTGCTTTAACCGGACCATTGGACGTTCTCCACTCCCAATGATTACCCAATGAATATGTAGGTAGTTAGATATCTCTAAACCGGACGACCTACCTCCTAGCCAAGACCGAGGACCAATTTGAGTTACTAGTATGGGGAGACCCAAATGAGCTCCCCACCACAAGAGACAACTCAAATTTTCCCGAGATAAGATCGGGACACTAATAGGGGAGGCCCGAAAGGACTCCTCGATACAAGGGGTAGAACACCATTTGAAATTTCCAAAGGAACATAACTAAGAAACATAGTGGGTATCCCCACTATGACAACCAACCATCTTAACCGACCAGCATGGGTCGACATAAGAAGAACCTAAATTTAAATAGTTGGGATGACCACATAGTTAATCCACATAGATTGAGAAACCATGCACTAACAGTGTGGATCCTTCTAATTTCATCGTTTTCTGGGGCATGGTTACTTCTAACCATGCGCAAACCATGTGCTAAACCATTCTATCCAAATTCTAAACTATACTCAAAAAACTCAATGGAAACCAAAGGGGAAAAGAATGACATTGTGTGATAATATATAAATGAGTCAGTTCAGCTATTTCCACCAAACGGGATCAAAAGAGGTAAGATAATGACACTAGAGGTTTAAAATATTCCCATCTTTCATATTTAGGACAGGACTTTGTACAAGGTTTTGAATAACCCTAGGACTTCCCTATAAATGAGCTGGAATCCCTTTGGGGCCTATGGTTAGAGCCCAAAAGATTGAATCATCTTCGGCCTCGCAGTTTGGCTTTGGAAACCCCTATAAGGAACTTCTTATTTCTATGCCACAAATGACTACACTGCAATCCCAGACAAGTTTACCAAGACACAACGCACTCCAAAATCATCTTTCCTTAACCTGACATTTCATTGAAACAAGGTCTTAGAAGATACACACACATAACCCCTCATTTCATTGGATGAGAAACAGAAGGAGGAAATGATATAGAAACACCTTCTTCTAAACAAAGTATGTCGAGATTTCCAAAATGAGAAACACTTCTGACAAAAAAATACCCAAACAATGTTGTACAACTTCACCTTTACAGTCAAATGAGCAAGTGATATCACAACTCATCACTGAACATGACCAATGAGACTGATAGAAACAATACATTTAGCGGGGACCTTGTGCGATGTCCCCAAACATCACACAATTCCGGAAAATGGCCATAATTACCTCTAATGACAAGATTTACAATAATAGTGGTTTAACATAAACCCCTATATCGAAGAGACTATGAATGACCCAAAGGCCCTCTTAGACACCATCCAGATACTCATCCCCACGAACAACCCTAGACTACATCCACCTTCAATGAATCAGGTAACTTAAGAAACTAAGGTCTCCTTCAACCTTCCATGAGAACTCTCCGACTACATGAGGATCTGAAAAACTAAAAAGGAAAGATTATAGACTCATTGTACAAATTTTGAGAAAATATTCCTTATATTGATCAACTAGAAGATTTTCCAATGGAAAAACTATTTGGGTTTCACTTCAAATGTGAAATAACCATTAATGGGGGTGTACCTTATCCAATGAGAAAATGAAAGGACCAAAAAATCTGGTCCATTGGTCTAGAAATTCCACAAACTAGATCCAAACACATGAAGGGAACCACCGTAAAGGAATCCTGAAACCTTTCTCAGAAAAGAACACTAATCGGCCCTTCAACCCAGCTTACCAACCCAACACAAACTCGAAACACTATTCAAAAAAGAGGGGTTCTTGTACTCAAAACATCCCACAACCTCACGATTTTCAAAAAAAATATAATACACACCATCCCAAACAAGTCATCAAGTCATCAAGTTTGCCTTTAAAAACATTTATATGAAAAAAATGGCTTAGTGGTTAGCGTATCCACCAATGGTACCCCATGGGCCTCACACATGCATGTTTCTGTGCCACACTAGGCTGCCTCCTCATATCCATCCCTGAACTCATCCAGTCATTATATTAACCATCCATCATACCATATAACCCCATGCATGCAGTCGCTCATGGAAATACCAATGGTTAAAAAAAATATTTCTACTTTTCAAAACCAAAACAGTGAACCAATACTTCCTTTTTCTCAAGACCGCTAAACAAAGAATAAAAATCCCAATAATTCAAATTAATACTCACTTTCAAGTCATAAACATCTAATTCCATTAAAAAATCTTTCAATAGTTTAGAAAACTCTATTGGGAACACTTCTTCAAAACTAACTTTAAATAATTTCCTGGTTTCAAAAGTGGTGTAAACACACAGTTTTCATTTTCAATTTTTTTTTGAAAATTTAGTTCCACCATTTCACAAGTTAAACTATTCCCTCTCTATTAGAAAAATATTTCCCATAAAATTTACTCTTCTTAAAACCATGTCAATTTTTCTTTAAAACCAAACTTCCAAGATTTCCAAACTAAAGAACATAAGATAATGCAAGAGGAAACAAGTTTCAGTGGGTGACATGGAAAAATGTTTGGTAGACATACCCCAATCATGTCACAATCATGGGGAGTGATATAAGGAAATATCCTCATCTCCACATGGATTTCTAGGCCCTGCGAGCTCATTGAGACCATTAACCCAACTATCATTTCATTTCCCCTAATCATCATCAAACCAAGAAAACCAAAGGACTCAGACAAATCCCAATATCCCCTGGAGACTCGAATCCTGTCATGGGGTGTGATGGCTAGGAATAGTACCCATAACTTGAATTTCATGTCCAAAAAGTCCTAACAACAAACTATCCTGACTTTTCCCCAAATAACATGACCCAAAAGAGCAAACCTCCTCTGATAGCATTTTTTTCCAAACCAAATCTTGTAACTATCAAAACTGGCACCAAACCCAGCCCGCGATAGGGCCTGGAGGGAGTTCCCGATCCCCACAGGTTGTCATAAGTGCCTGGGTGTCTTAAACTAAAAAATGGGAATTATTTACTCTAGTTTATAAGCTTAAAACAACAAACGAATCCAATAAAACGAATCTGGATTTTCAAAAAAAAATCATATTTTATAAAATTTTAGAATAAAATTTCACAACATAAAACAATTATCAAAGACAATTTCAATGGTAAAAAACCATAAAAGTTATCCTAGGAACCTCCACATGGAAAGAGACACCTCCCTCAAGCCATCTCCACAACACCACATCACGTTGGACCACTAAAACCCGAACCATAAGCACCAAAGTTGTACCCAAACCTGTGGGAGAAAAATCAGAAAGTCTACTTACACCCAAAGGTGTATGTAGGGTGTGATTCAATTCCAATTAGGATACCACCACTAAGAGACTCTATGTGATATACATTCAAAGATGAAAATCATGAAAGTTTACAAAAACATGAAATGCTTGTTATAATTTCTAAAAGATTTAACTTTAAAAATTAAAACACTTTGCAAGTGGTCTATTTTAAAGAATCAACACATTTAAATAAAATTTCAAAGATACCGAGATTTTCATCCAAAAATATCATATTCCAATGTTAAGAGTAAGGAATCTAATTACCACAAGCAATAGGAAATAACCCCTAGGTAGTAGCTTGTTATGGGTCCCAGGTACATAGTATCTCGGTGAGAGTAACCATCACAATATCCATTCTCAGGAACGAAACCACTAGTAGGGAACATACCCATAACCTACTGGTTCCCAATAATCATCTTCATCATAGTTTAGTTAGTGTTTTATGCATTAATCATGCTACATGAAACTGAGGCCAAACCCCATGGGATCACTAGCATACTAGTACACGTCCCCCCACCAAGATACCAGAGATTCCCTCTTGGGATCAAACTAGTTCAGAAAACCATGAAATATAATTTTCACATGAATATACCACTTCCATATCACACATAAACAAAAAATAACATATGTAATTCACACAATCACATCACCCCCCTTTTCTTTCAAACTGATTTTGAAATCCTACTCACACCAAAATAACCCACAACACATTTTTCATATCTTTCACAATACAACACATCCTTTAACAATTTTATAAAATATTTCCCAAGATTCTAAACATCACATAACATCCCACTCACTTGTTACATAATACCCTTTTCAAATACAAAAATCCATTTTTCACATCACACTCACAGAAAACAACCCACATCACGTTCACATCACTTTAACATTTCAGTAATTCCATTAAACTTTTTTATAAAACATTTCCAAGAGGATACCCATCACATGACAGCCCCTTCCACAAGTAAAATGGTCTATTTAAAAATATACACAATCCAAAACATTTTTCCAATATAGTTTCACCTCTTACATAAATCATTAAACCATTCAAATCTTTCATAAAATAATTTTCAAGAGTATACCCAAGCTTTGAACACAAAAAGAATTTCAAAACCCTCGTTCAAGGGAAAAATCACACCAATACCAATCCAAAATAGAATTTTCAGACCTATAAATATTTAATAAACCACACTCAAGTATTATAAAATCACCATGAATAATACCACACAGATGCACATGAAAACACAAACATATTCATAAAACACAATCAAGAGGCATATCATGGTTTCATACATAAAACTCATTCAAAACCCTCTTTCAAACCCAAAGGAACAAAAAGAAATACCAAATAAGAATTGGAATCCAAAACATGATTTAATAAACCAATTTCATATGTTATAAAATACACCCAAATAATACCCAAAGAGTTACACATGAAAAACACCCAATTTCAAGCTAAAATGCAACTATAAAATTAAACACTTAACCAAATCGATCATATATAGTTTTCACACCACACAAAATATTTATGAAATATGAAAATGAGTAAATAAAGCAAGCTAACTCATCATAAAATGGTTAGACATGGAATCACTTGCCTTTTATGTCGAAACCCTCAAAACATGGTCCAAAACATCAACCGCACCACCGCTGCACCACAAGGGGGGAAAACCAACCCTAAAACACAAGATTTGACCAAAAAGGAAAAAAATCAACCCCAGGTTAGAACCCTAACTTCTGTAAGTTTTATAACTTCATGAAAGAGTGAGTAAATCCTATGGAAAATGGAAGAAACTAAGAAGGAATCAATTACCTTGAATAATCTTGAAGAAATCACCCTAAATCCACCAAAGGTTGAATCTCTAAGAAACAAAAACTGATATATATTCTCAAATGAGGCATAATAGGTCATTTTGGGACTAAAATGGGGGACAAAACGTGAAAATTGAATGTTTTATGAATGAATCAAATTACCTTCTCAAATCGGGATGATTTGAGAAACCCTAAGAATATTTACCCTAATCCGCGATCCAAATGAGCTCCAAAGTGGATAAATAGATAATGATAGTGATACTAGGGTTTTTTCTTGGGGTGAAGGTGGAATCATCTAAAGAAGTAAAAAATGTATGAGATATAGAAAAATTAAAAAAAATCAATGAAGGAAATGGGATTATGGACTGGCCCAAAACCTTAATAAAAAACCCAAATACATCATTATTATGGATTCTTATGAGGTAAAAATTGATATGGTTGTTTTAATAGACCAAGGAATTCTAATTGAGAAGTAGAATGCGTGAAAAATGTTGATAATGAAGGCCTTTTAAAAGAAACAATTTTTTTAAATCTAAAAATTGGCTTACAGTTTGGCCCAAATATTGATAACCCACCATTTCCACCAAAATAAATTGGAAACCCTAAAAAAAGTAATAATATAAATTAAATTAAAAATAACTTCAAAATAAGTCATTGATGTTACATCAAAGGGTTACTAGAAACTAATATCACCCTTAGAAACCACTCCCCTTTGAATAAATAATGAAAAACTAACAACACATAAACAATTTCTTCCATTAAAATAAAGGAATATAAAATATCATCAATTTACCCCACATTATGATTTTTAAGAAGAACATAAACAAATAATATTATAAAAGAAAAATTCCATTAAAAATAATTATGGAAGTAAAAATAAGTAATATTAAATAAAGAAGAAACATCCCCTAAAATTTGTAAAAAAATATCCCTCTTGAGATATATGATCCATTTTTAAGAATAATCACATCTGTGTTAAATTTTAATTACTTATTCTATGATTAACATCACCTAATTACTAAACTGAAAATACATAAATCATCTTTAATCCATTTTGAAATAAATCTGAGAAAACATTAAATAAAATAAAATATTCCTAAAAAATAAATTAAATGTATAAAACTTGTACATTTATTGATGTTATATTGTGATACCTATATATTATCTTCCTCAAACATAGATGGATACATAAGTTTTAATATAAAATATACTTCATTTCTATAGAAACTCTCAAAATATATCAATATTTATAAAACTGTTTGTAAGAAATAAATTCTCAGTTTTTCATAGAGTTATATAACGTATTGCAGTTAAAATAAAAAATGAAAAAGCATTACACACACAAGGTTCATTTCATAAGAAATTCATATTTAATAACATAACAAAAAATTAAAAAACTTCCTAAAAGTAAGAATAAATAATCAAATAATACTCATAAAAGTAAACACTAATAGTTGTATTTCATATAAGATTTATAACATGATGTAAATGATACCTTCCAAAAGTTAACTACTATAAAGTTCATGAGTAATGTAACCATTTGTATGTGAAATTCCATAAGATGTTAAAATTATATCTCATAGTTTATAATCATATAAAAAATGATATAAAGAATACACATTAAAATTTATCATAGTTCTATATAAATAAGAAATGTACTCCCAATTTGTCAAAGAGTTTTTCAATGTCAAAATATTTTGAAATAGGAAATGAAACTTATGATCATTTTTAATTAATCATACACATATTTGTTTTAAAATATTTAAGTATATAATTATTTAAATGTTCAGAATAAATGTCAGTATGTTGATGATCATTTAAAATAAAATCAAGAATAATATCATCCTTTTATGTGTGGTACTGGTGGAATTGGTTTCTTATATCAATGTGTTTAACTCATTAAGGATGTTTTGGGTTATTTGAAAAATCGATAGAATTCGTACTATCACAAAAAAACATAGTTTGAGAGATAATATAACCAAAATTAGCGAGTGTCTGTTGCATCCACAACAATTAAGTGAAAAAAATTCCAATTATAACATATTCAACTTGTATAATTTAAATTGTAACTGAAATTGTTTTCTTATTATATAAAGATTCTATGGCTTCACTGAGAAAGTTATAAGTTCAAGAATTAATCATTAAATCCATTCTATAACAACTAAATTCACTTTCTAGAAAAATATTCAATATAAAGTCATTTCTAATTTAATAGAAAATTCCATGTTCAGAAGTCCCTTTAAGATAAGAAAAATTAATATTATGTTCAATAAGATGGGATTAATTTAGAAGATCTTGGATCCTTACCCACAATAATAAACAATACATAATGTTAATATGACTAGAAATTATGTAAATTAGACTTTTGATCATCCCTATAAGAAATTTATGATGAACCAATTTCCCAGATTCATCAGGATTAAGTATACAAGAGGTACCAACAAAGAGTAATAATTTATGAATGATTTAAAAAAAAATCTACAGATAATATATCATATACTTATGTTGAGTTAATATAAATTATTCTAGTTTCTATATTATTTATAATCCTATAAAGTAATTAATCTCACCCATCATACTCATCTCAAATTCACTTCACATAAGTTTTATAAAACTATCTATAAGTTATTATTTGGTTTAACATAATATTACTCCCATAATATATATTTATTTTATGTTGGTGTCATTTAAATATTTCTTAATAAAAAGGGTGAGATATTTGCTCCTTTAACACAATAATCTTGAAGTAAAAATTTAAAAAATTTATCATAACATACTCTATGAAAATTTTTATGTCTGCAGAGTTCCATGGTAAGTTTAAATTTATACTAGGAAAATTAATTTCCTCGAAATTGATAGGTTGTTCAAGATAAAACTCCTATGAATGATCTATATTTAGAAAGGAACTATTAACTTCCATTTGAAATATAGTAATGTTTAGTTGATTTGTTAAGGGTAATAGAATCTAAATGGATCCAGATCTTGATATTAGTATAAAAATTTCTCCATTATATATGCCATATTATTAATTATAACCCTTAACAACTACTCTGTCTTTATTTCTAAAAAATATTCTATTTTCATCACACAAGTTTTGGAAGACACATTTCAATCCGGTAATAGAAAAATCCTTAAGTCATTTAACCAAGGTAAGAACCATTTTCCATTCAAATTAATTAACCTCTTCTTATAAAGAAATGTTTCATCTCTCATCACCCAAGGCCTAATTTTTCATTTTAGGTTCAAATTGAAATTAGAATGAAAGATAGTCACATTAATTTTTTATGGATATTTTAGTTCTAGTAATTTGATTCACATTACTATTGATATTATCATAAGGATGATTCATTAAGATAACATGAATTTTAAAATTTTAACTTCTGATGGCCTTCGATTAACTTATAGTTATAAACGGAAAGGGTTTCAAAATATATATATATATATATATTTTATAATATTTTTATTTTATTTTTTCGTAAGGGAGAGTCTAATCAAACATGAAATATAATATTTATTCCACTGTATGTGTTTATTTGTTAAATATTTAACAAAATTTTAGTAGTGAGGAAGTAACTAATAAATATTTATTCATAAATCTAGATATCAAATTCATGTAAATTATCTTTATTCTTCAAAAGAAACATTACTTCAGAAAATTATAATTTAGAAATGTTTTGGTTTCATACTATTCCACAATTCACAACTTTTCATATATAATACAAGATGAAGTAAAACTAAATTCAATATTTAATAGGAATTACTGATATATTTATCCCAAATATAATTATCAATATTATTTTCACACAACAATGTATAAAAGATTTTATAATGTGTTTTTCCTGATTTAAATACAACATTTTTTGTGGAGTTCATAGTGTGTAGAAATTTTGAGTCATTCCTTTTTCACTACAAGTAGATATAGAAGAGGAATTAAAAAACTCTCCACTATGATCAATATAGATAGTAACGATATATAGTTTTTCAAATTTTTTGTAAGAAAACACTTTTATCTAAAAAACTAGAGTAATTTTGACTTTAGAGATAATAAAATAGACCTAAATAAATATGATATAATCATTATCCATAACTTTCAGATAGTTTTTCATTCAATATTTCTAGTTTAAAAAGAAACAAAAAGACACATATGAACTGACATTACATTTTTACAATTTTATATTTATACATAGGATTAAATATTGAATTATGTTTATTACTGAATCAGAAAGTGTCAAAGACTCTAAGAGAATTAATAATTTTCTATGGTATGTATTTCATAAAATATTTTCTAGAAATTTGAGTTGAATTCTAAACATTATTGTTTCCTAACAATTTATTCTAAATTCAAGACTCGTCCTCAACCAAACTAATGAAAGGTATAATCTGGAACTAATTCCCTCTTGGTCAACGGTGTTCAAAATAACATGCCTATCAGTAGATAAGATGTGGACTTCTTCCAATCATGTTGTGGTATATTTATCATTCCAAAGATAAATAATTTACCCTAATCACATAACTAACTTATTCTGATATGTTTACAATTACACACTAAAACATGAATTACATTATATTTTTGAGTATTATTGAGAAATAAAATGTCACAAATACCAATTTTTTCCTTATATACAGTTTTCAATTATAATTCATCCACCATTCTCTAGTTGTAAGATCTTGAAGTCAAAATTATTTATTTTATTATTATATAAAAAATATTGTCCATGTACCAAATGTTCTTACTGCTGGTATGAGGACCCAACCTTAAACATTACATAATCATGAATTAAATGAATAATTCACATTGAGGATCTTTTCAATTTTAGAGTTTTATATAATTAGGCCATAACTATTACATTACATCTCAAAAAATTACAAGGTAGAAACTTCTACTTAGTTTCCATTTTTTTCATTAAATAAAAAATCTTGAAAAAAAGTTTCATGTCTAATTCTATGTTTTAGATAGCATGACATTTCCATGATCCCTTCCTTGACCTTATTCCACTTTATGTCTGGTGAAAAACTATTCAAAAACATGGGATTAGCATAAAAATCTCAGTAAGGTATACACACAGAAGGAAAACTGTTAGTTTTTCAAAACAACAAGTAAACCATAAATACATTATCATAAGTAATACATTTCACATTTATGAAGTAGTAAATACTCTTCATGAATAAAAGATCATTTCTTACCCTTTTGTATCCAAAAGATTACCATAAACCCATATAAATAACACATAACATATAAAGGTAACTCGAGACAAAAACATACTTAAATGGAATAACCATACGGTCGACAACCACACATATCACTAAATGGAATAGCCATACGGACGACTTACATACCCAATTAATTGGTGGTTATAACGTATCCACCCATCATGGATTATCACGACACCACCTTTCATTTGTTTTATCATGTAACTACCCGTTAAATGTCCAAGTACCATTATAAAATCATAACACATAAAATATTGAAAATATAAACCTTTCAATAATAAAATTTAATTTGAAATTATAAGAAATCATTTCAAGATATTGAAATAATCAATCCATTTCAAAAACCATATTCAATACCAAAACACCCAAAAACAGAATAAGGTATTTCCTTTTCATTTTAGAAAACACTAAGGCTTATAGAGGAATCCAAATAACGATTACGGCGGCAGAGAGGTCATTATCCCCGCAAATGTTCAAAACATTCCTTTTGTCGTTTAGTAAAAAACTTTGTAGAAAAAATATTCCCTTGAAATGAAATTAAAAGTATAATGGTTTTATTATACACTGGGTAAAATAACAAGGTTTATATTATCAAAATATACCTCAATGAAAGGAGATTGAGACAAAATCCCTTACCTTAGGTCCAACTTGACCCGTTCATTCTTTAATCTCCTGAATAATAAACTAAAGTTAATTTATACTTGATTAATAAAATTTTTAATGTTTATTATTTCTTTTATATCACTTATTACCATTTTATAAACATTATGTAATCATTTAAGTTAATAACATTCGTTTTGTCAATATTTGTTACTTGAGTGAAAAATGGACTTCTTATAATTAAAAGTTGATCACATGGTCAAAATTACATCATATACATAATTATATTCATGATATAGATTTCATATATATCATATATTTACATTATATACATTTTTTTATTCTATTACATAACATTTGTATGTAAGAAATGAAATGTGCCGTCCATGGAGACGGTAAGTTGTACGTACGCATGAACGCTACTTTAATTTCTATTTATACTTTTAATTTAATTGAAACATAATGATAGATTATTATATTATAATTCTAGTATAATATCATATATAATATCATTAAATCCATAATTTATATGTCCCACATATGGCATTAATGAGTCATTTCATTTTGAGGGGGTGGTAGTCCGCACATTCTCAAATGAAATTATCGCGTTTACCCATAATGGAAACCATAAAAGTATGATATAAATGGAAAATACAGAAGAATAAATAAAACATAAACATAATATATATCATATATAAATATAGTGTCATCTTAATGGACACCATGAGGGGTGGTATGAGATAATCGAACAATCATCGTTTCGTGAGGCGTTACTTTACCATCCACAAAAACAGTATGTTCTTCACCCATTAGATGGATGTGTGTGTTAGTGTAGTTAAAATACTTCCCATAAAAACATATTATTATATTGAGGATACTGGTTTTGTTATAAAAGAATGTAATAAAAAGAGTTTAGGTGTTGAAGAAGTAAAATAAATAAAAAAAATTAAGAGAAACAGTTGCCTTTAATTTGGGTAACTTCAATTGGTTTGAACCAAAAAGACTAATTGAAGTGCCTTATGCCTAAGGTAAGGATTATATGAGGAGGATAGGGATGTATTGAGATTAATTCAGCAGAGGTTAGATGATCCATGGGGCTTGAGATGTCTGAGGAATGGGTTAGAAGTGGTGTTCTTTTATAAGGGGGGGGAGGGGCTCTTTAGGAAAGTTTGAAACAATTTTTTTATTTTAATCATATATTCGGTTTCAAAAGGTCCAAAAATAATTAATGTATAATATAAGAAGACTCATGGTCTAAATAAAATCATATAATATGAATTGGACAGGTTTCGGATATTATTTTAATATTTATAATCTTATTTATTTAAATCTTTTATTAATGAGGTAAATACTATATCATTAATGTGTCATAAATAATTTAATTTATTTGATGTATAAAAATTATTAAAAAATACCATGATGTAAGAAATTATTTTAGATTTCTAATGAATTTTTATAGTCTAAAAGATAATTTATATAACCCCTAGTAAAAATTAATTTACTAAAAGATATTTGTTTTTGTCATTTTTTCCTTTACTTTAAGTTAATTAATCTAAGGTGTCATTATTACTCATAATTGGCTCCATGGGGTCCCAAAATGACCCAAAGATGGTCATGGTTTTTAATGACTCGTCCAATAAGGTTAAGATAAGTGTTAATGTAACACCCCAGGTAAATAAAGAATATGACCTTTTTATATTTATCCATATTTTTGAATAAAATATTAATGTTACTTTAAAGGGGACGCTATGCTCGATGGCGTACCCAATACGCAACAACGAGTTTCGTGGGAATCTTACGTTGCACTCTAATAATAAAATAATATTATTTTAAATGGTAGTTAACGCTTAGACATTGTAATGGAGGGAATGAAAAGAAATAACTACAAAATTATTATATATGTTTGTCAAATATTTTTACTCTTTACAATAAATGTTAGAGGATTAAAAATGCGAATGAATCCAATTTTAAGCGTAAACATTCTAATATTCTTTAAAAGGTCGATTAACCACCTTTTGATGGCGAACCTCTTTTAAATACACTTTTTGACAATTGTATGTGTTATATTTGACAAAATAAAATTCTTCTTTAGAATCGGGACATCAAAATTTACTTTGGGTAAATTTTTGGTATTTTTCCGATAAAGTTCATTTTTTAATTAATAGCGAAAAATGTTGTATTTTAATTCAAAAAACTTTTTAATATAATTTATTTATATGATTCGATTATATTTTGAATTGTTTTTACAGTTTAATTAGAATATATTTTTACCATTTAATCCAATTATGGTCATTGGAATTAATTTCACTTTCAAATCGGACTTAAACTAGTGTCAATCTTTTGATACGTAATGTTTCATAAAAACATGCCATTTGCTCTGACAGTGGGAATTAATTATTAAATTAATTAATGAAACTTATATGTTTTTAGTTTTTTAAAATAGACTTCATTTTTCAATTTGGAATATCAAATATAGCTTAGGGTGAAGTTTTGGTTTTTTTCTGAAGAACTTTAATTTTTGGTGAATAGTGAAACCACTAAGTGGTAGTTAAAGAAACTGATTTTTCATTTAAATGAAACTTTGCCACCTCTGTGTTTTGAATTTCAAAAATCCGACATACATGGTTGTCATTAGGAAGTAAAATGTGTAACGCCCCGACCCTAATTACCTAGAGTCGGTGCATTATTACATAACATTGGCATGATCATGAGAAAGATCAAGTCTCGAAAGACCGATTAGTTTAGTAGCCTTGGAATAACTAGATACATCCATAAATTTTTACATTACATCATAAAAAAAACATCTTGTCTTCATATCCCCTCATACTATCCCTGCAGGTCATTCATAAATTACTTCTTCATAATCCTGGGAAAAATAAAACATTGAAAGGGGTGAGCTCGGATGCTCAGTAAGGATAACATTATAGCAGAAGCTTTCATAAATAAGCATAAACACTTAAGGCAATTTATAACTAAAACAAAAGCCTTTTAAAATTGAACTTCAACATAGTATGGCAAAAGTAAAATGAAATAATGCCATTTACTTACTCACATGGATATTCTACTAGTCGAATGATCACATGCAATATCAATAACCACTTTCATAATGATGGAATGCATAATGTCAGACTATCATAACCACATAGCCAAGGCCTCGTGCCAAGACTACAAATAAGATTTTGCCAAGGCCTTGTGCCAAGACACTAGTTTGTCTCATGAGACCTACCGATGCATCGAGGAGCTATAGCGGGCTCCACCCGTCACTTATTAAGTCCAATGCATTCCCATATGAAAAGGTTTAAACATAACGTAAACATTCGTATTAAACTAGCATACGAAATGTCAATACTTTCACCACAAACCATGAATGGTATAAAAATAGCACATCCACAGTCAAACATAATTCATTCGATACAATATGGAAGATTGTATTGTATCACATTAACCTCAATCAATAATAATGAAGGATGTTGACATAGATGAAAATAATCATCAAAACTATTTGAGAGAAATATCCCCCTTTTCTTGAAAACATTTAAAAGTCACACTATTTGTCAAGAAGCCATTTAAAAGTATATTTTGGAATCAAAGTGTCCCATACCACTTTGAAACTTTTAAAAGGAGTTTTAATTTTAAAACTTTAATGTCCATATAAATAAATCCTTAAAACCATTTTTAAAATATGGACATTAATGAGCATGATTTAGAAGAATAATTCTTTAAAACATTTTAAAATGGTATTTTGGTTAGAGTTTCTAACCAAAAGAGAGACACTTGAATACAAATAATTGAGGTAATAAAAACATTGTAATATCATGAGAATAAAGGAATTCATGATATACTATGTCAAAGTAAATTATATACACCACATAGAAGAGATTTGGTGTATATCATCAAAGAAGTCTCAATGGAATGTAAATTGAGATGAAATTTCTCAAAAAGGTTGTATCCTTAGGTTAAGGATAAATCAATGACATAATTATGTGTGACAAATATAAATACACTAAATATGATTGGATATTCAGTGTAAAACAATCAAAGGACATTCACACATATTCTTGTAAAAAACAATACCAACGAATTGGATGTTTAACTCAACAAATGGAGAATGAGTTAAAATTACTCTTATCAAATTCATATCAATGACTTGAGAATTACCAATGGAGTGATTATGTGTATCAAACTTCTATCCACAGGAAGGGGAGTGGAAATTATGACATAATCAAATTAATAGTGATTCCACACATAATCTTGGGGTAATATAATCAATGAAATATGTGTAAAGCCAAATGAGTGGAAATTGAAATCTCAAATTCCCTTATCGATTAGGTAACTTACGAATCATACACCCATGAAAGAAGTATCATACCATGATGATGTAAATACCCATAAATTAAAGTATATTACACAATGAATATGATCATGGGCAGTACACATACACCACATGCAATAATTAAGTGGTGATCAATGGAATTCTCACGGAATTAAAAGTGAGATAAGAAAACCCTTACTTTGTACTTTTTCCTTGGTCGATGGTAGGTTTACCTCCTGTATAATGGTGAAATAATTGTTATTGAATAATACAAGAATCATTTACTTTAATATGATATCATATACGATCTTTTAACATTGATTTGTTAATAATATCTTAGTATTAACGCCGTTTCGGGTGTTAACTTACTCATTTTCTTTTATATGTTTTGTTACATAAGTCATGTTTGTTGTATCTTATTCATATCAAGAATGATATCAAGTCCTTAAACATCATTTTTAAATCATTAAATGATAATTATACTTGAATGGATACGATGGATAATGAATCTCATCGCGTTCGTGGAGACGGTAGTCCGTACGTACGCACGAACGCTACTTCCATTTAATTTTTTTATTTTAAAAGAATCAAATCCAAATGATACATAGGTATATTACTATTCCAGTATAATATAATATTTTATATATGTTACTTAAGTTCATTAACACCATCCTTTATACGTTCCATGTGTGGTATGAACGAGTCATATCATTTTAAGGGGGCGGTAGTCCGCACTTCCTCAAATGAAATTATCGTATGTATATACGACATGAAACGAATAATGGTATGAAATAAAATGGAATTACAGAATCTTATATATAAAATATATATCATTAATATCATATTTAATTACAGTGCCATCATAATGGCCACCATGAGAGGCGGTAAGATGTTTTTGAACAATCATCGTTTCGTGAGGCGTTAGTTTGCCATCCACAGAAACATTATGTTCATCATCCATTAGATGGAGTTGTGTGTATGTGTAGTTTGAATACTTCTCATAACAACATCCTAGTATATTGAGGATACTGGTGTTGTTACAAAAGAAGGGAAATAAAAAGAGTTTGGGGGTTGAAGAAGCAAAATAAATGAAAATAATTTAAGAGAAATCGTTACCTTTAATTTAGGTAACTCACTTTGGTTGGAACCAAAGGACTTGTTGAAATGCTTTCTGCCTAAGGGGAAGCTTCAAGGAGGAGGAGAGGGATGTGGGGAGCTTAGTTGGGCAGAGTTTTGGACGAGCCAAGTGGCTTGAGAGGTGTGAGGAAATGAGAAGGAGGAGTGCCCTTTTATAAGAGGGGTGAGGGGCACCTTTGGAAAAGCTAGAAATATTAATTTATAATAAATTCATATTCGGTTTCCAATGGCTCCAAAGTTGACTATTCAAAGGTTTAGGTGGGGATAGGTCGAAAACAACTCATCCAATAGAATTTAGACAGGTTTGGGTACTTATATTAACCTTATCTTTAAGTATTAACTCTAAGTTAATTAGTTTCACTTTTACAATGTCTCTTTGTATTTTTATATAATATGGTTAATAAACTTACTATATACATCCAAAAGACCCCCAAGTGGTCCATTAATGATTAACCTATCATAATATAAGTCTCTTTGCCGAACCTTAGATTTTTAGGAATTTAATATCAATTAATAATATAATATTTGTTTTAAGAACTCTTTTATGTCAATTTTGACACTATTCACTAGTTGATTTTTGTGAAACTCATAACAGATTGATTACTTCGAACAAAGTCAAATAAATCAATCCTAATATATCATATTATCCTAGAAAATTTGTTTAATTCATTAAAAGTTTAATATTATAATTATTTGGGTATTTATAATATCAATTATGTTAATTTTTTACTATTTTAGTAATTACTGCATCATCATTGTGTCATAAATAAAATAAATTATTTAATGTCAAAAAATTATAAATAAAATATAATTATGTAGGAAATCTTTTTAGCTTTCTAATGAATATTTATAATCTAAAATCCAGCATATATAAGCCTATGTAACAATTGTTTTGCTAAAATATATATGCTTGTGTCATTTTTGTATTCATTTTAACTTAATTAATATAAAGTGTCATTATCACTTACAAGTGGATCCATGGGGTCCCAAAATTGACCCAAAGATGCCCATGGTCGACCATGTATCAACCAATAGGGTTGAGACACATTTTAGGGTAATTTAGTATTATTATAATATTATTTTTTTTAACCCTTATTTACCGGATTTACCCTTAACCATGGTAAATAAAATATTTACCGCAGTAATTATTCAAAATGTCTAAAAATAAAAGTTACCTATTTACACAATTTGGACATCCTGATTCCAAATATGGAATCCATTTTTCTAAATTCAAAACACAGAAGTGGCAGAAATTAATTTAAAATTAATTCCCGCTGTCAAAACAAAAAGCGTGTTTTTAAGAGATAATAACTATCAAAAGATTGACACTTGTTTATGTTCGGTTTAATTGTAAAATTATGTCCAATGACCAACATTATATTAAATGGTAAAAATATATTCTAAATATACTTTAAAACCACTCAAATTCACAATTTATCATTATTAATTATTTTGATTAAAAAAGTTGTTTTTAATTAAAATTTAGTAATTTTCACTATTCATCAAAATATGAAAGTTATCCGAAAAGTACCAAAATTTCACCTTAGGCTAAATTCGATATTCCGAATCCAAAAATGAAGTCCATTTTGAAGTATAAAATATATATAATTTCTAAAAGTAGGTATTACTATTCATAACGGCTAGTTTGATTGGTTGTGGTGTGTTAAAATCTCGAAGTTGCGTACAATGCACGTCATTGCATTATTCGAAAGGAAACATACCGAGGAAGCTTGGGGTGTTACATTCTCCCCTCCTTCAATAAATTGCGTCCTCGCAATTTTTAAATTTTTGCTTGGGAATATAATGGAAAGTCCCACATCGGAAAAAGAGTCAATAAAACTGTCACTTTAAAAGAAAGGAAGAGAGGTATAAGGGTCATCCAAGATAACCCATACTAGGATTCCATGTAAGAAAACATGGATATGGATGATAAACTAAGTGTCAAGTTCTGATGGAGAGGGATAGAAATCATGATCAGGAGAAAGTTAACAATGAGAAAACCACAAACTTGTGTTGGGACAAACGACCATTAGTCTCCTAGTAGGAAAGTAAACGGACAACATTTTTTTTTAAGTTACATTACATAAGGAAGAGGAATTCATTTATGATATTGACTAAGAACATTATGAGATATACTTAAATTTTAAGTATATTTTCATTCTTTAATAAATTTCCACCACTAACTCATTTTTTTTTAAAACGATGAGTATTCAAGAAGACTTGGTCACATTGGAAGAGATAGAATAAACTTCTATAGAATCACATGATCCATGAAGGATAAACCATATATTTACATTGTCTTTGAAGATTAATCAAAACCAAAATGGTCAGTGAATGATCTAATGATCCCCCAAAAGGATATTCATTGAGATAAATATGCACTAATCTTAATTTCTAAAATTAAACCAACAATACCCCAAAGTTAAATAGATACCATTCAATAACCAATTGTCCTTAAAATCCTTTAATATAATCCAAACTAATATTGAAACCCAAAACATAGAAGAATTTGATTATGTAGTCTCCCATGTTAAATTGTATCTCCAAATGACATCAGATACTCTTAAAGTCACATACTCAAAAGTAATTAACCTAATCACATATTCTCTATTATAGGTTAATCATTTCCATAAATAACCCAAATCACTATAAATCCACAATAAAAACGTAGATAAAAATCTATCATTACTCCACAAATGAAACCCCATAGTATTCTATTTTCCTTGGACATATAGTGTTTCCAACAAAGCGAACATCTTCCAAAATAACATTTATCACTTAATCACCAAATCATTTTCCTATACCAAGGGTATTCTTTTGATATGAAATAAGAACCCAAATCAACTTATTATTGATCAATAAAATCATTTAACAAAAAAAAAAGTCACACTAACCAGGGACTTCACGTAGTCCAGTGGTAGGCGATAAATCCCAATCGCACTTTGGTTGTGGGTTCGATTCCCATAGCTTTGTCCGACTCGACGGGTTGTCACACGGTCTACGTGTTGTCCTTTTTCAAAAACTATATTTTATAATATTGCCAAAATGAGATAAATTCCTCAAAATACTATATCATAAATTTAACCACAAATGTTATATCATACCTTGAATCTTCATCCCAAATTAGAATAACTTATAATTCTCTCAAACCCCAATGATCATATAAATCCAAATGGTTATTTATACCCAAATCCACAAGAGAAGAGACAATTCTTCCTCAAATATCATTCTCACATGGCAAACTGCGGGGTTACAAATACAAGAGAAAATTATTCCATAGTAAACCTATCAACAAGGAGTGCTAATACTTTTTAAACATTTCTCCAACCATTTATTCCCACATAGCTTCTTCTTTGACCAAGAAAATATCCTATAGAATAGGACATTCACTCGGGTAATGGCCAGGTCCCCTACATTTACGGAAAATGACTGTAAATGGACTCTTGGGACCATTTTTATCTTCTTCCATAGTACTCTTCATTTTTCTTCGGCAATTCTTTACTTTATGTCCTTCCTTCCCGCACGTAAAACATTTCGTTGTCCCATTGAGACACTTTCCTGGGTGTCTCTTTCCACATTTCCTGCATGATGAAAATTGAGGGTTCTTTTATCCATGGTCTCCATTGCTGGAGGTCTTATCATTTATCACCTTTCTCTTCCTTGTTGAGTCTGGGAGTTGGTTAATATATATGTTGTTGATCATATTTTTGGAAAACTGATTTGGCATAAAGACGATATCTTTTACGCCTATCAACATTCCATTTTGTTGCTCATTGCCACCACCGTTCCCATCTTGTACATCATTCTCAAAGTCACTATGACTTCCTTGGAATCCATCCATTGACTAAAACCATAAAGCATTGTGTGAGTAATAGTAGTCGTAAAATCATTTAGAGATTAAAATGTCACCATATTCTCAATTTGAAACATATTAGGATTAACCAAGGTCATTTACTCTCATCTTATATATATATTACTTAAATTGGTTTGTAAAGAAAATGTAAATTATCCTAAGCATATCCCCCGGTAGTGTCGTAACCAAGAGTGCAGCAAGGCCCGTTGTCGTGCACCAGTTCCCGTTCGAGTCTAGCTCAAAGCGGTGTTTTCGGGTTTTACCCCTAGGTACATCTGTGCCAGAGCCGCCTCTACCTGCTCGTATCCAGACAGGGATGTATTGCTCGGAAGACTCACAAAATCTCTACAATACCAAAATTCTAGGAAGTTCTTTTATACTAATCCTCAAAGTTCATCTTAGGTCTACGTGCTCTAATCAGAGTTTATCTAAATCTAGCTACCAAGGTTTGTACTAAACTTCCTCTGATACCAACTGTAACGCCCCGACCCTAATTACCTAGAGTCGGTGCATTATTACATAACATTGGCATGATCATGAGAAAGATCAAGTCTCGAAAGACCGATTAGTTTAGTAGCCTTGGAATAACTAGATACATCCATAAATTTTTACATTACATCATAAAAAAAACATCTTGTCTTCATATCCCCTCATACTATCCCTGCAGGTCATTCATAAATTACTTCTTCATAATCCTGGGAAAAATAAAACATTGAAAGGGGTGAGCTCGGATGCTCAGTAAGGATAACATTATAGCAGAAGCTTTCATAAATAAGCATAAACACTTAAGGCAATTTATAACTAAAACAAAAGCCTTTTAAAATTGAACTTCAACATAGTATGGAAAAAGTAAAATGAAATAATGCCATTTACTTACTCACATGGATATTCTACTAGTCGAATGATCACATGCAATATCAATAACCACTTTCATAATGATGGAATGCATAATGCCAGACTATCATAACCACATAGCCAAGGCCTCGTGCCAAGACTACAAATAAGATTTTGCCAAGGCCTTGTGCCAAGACACTAGTTTGTCTCATGAGACCTACCGATGCATCGAGGAGCTATAGCGGGCTCCACCCGTCACTTATTAAGTCCAATGCATTCCCATATGAAAAGGTTTAAACATAACGTAAACATTCGTATTAAACTAGCATACGAAATGTCAATACTTTCACCACAAACCATGAATGGTATAAAAATAGCACATCCACAGTCAAACATAATTCATTCGATACAATATGGAAGATTGTATTGTATCACATTAACCTCAATCAATAATAATGAAGGATGTTGACATAGATGAAAATAATCATCAAAACTATTTGAGAGAAATATCCCCCTTTTCTTGAAAACATTTAAAAGTCACACTATTTGTCAAGAAGCCATTTAAAAGTATATTTTTGAATCAAAGTGTCCCATACCACTTTGAAACTTTTAAAAGGAGTTTTAATTTTAAAACTTTAATGTCCATATAAATAAATCCTTAAAACCATTTTTAAAATATGGACATTAATGAGCATGATTTAGAAGAATAATTCTTTAAAACATTTTAAAATGGTATTTTGGTTAGAGTTTCTAACCAAAAGAGAGACACTTGAATACAAATAATTGAGGTAATAAAAACATTGTAATATCATGAGAATAAAGGAATTCATGATATACTATGTCAAAGTAAATTATATACACCACATAGAAGAGATTTGGTGTATATCATCAAAGAAGTCTCAATGGAATGTAAATTGAGATGAAATTTCTCAAAAAGGTTGTATCCTTAGGTTAAGGATAAATCAATGACATAATTATGTGTGAAAAATATAAATACACTAAATATGATTGGATATTCAGTGTAAAACAATCAAAGGACATTCACACATATTCTTGTAAAAAACAATACCAACGAATTGGATGTTTAACTCAACAAATGGAGAATGAGTTAAAATTACTCTTATCAAATTCATATCAATGACTTGAGAATTACCAATGGAGTGATTATGTGTATCAAACTTCTATCCACATGAAGGGGAGTGGAAATTATGACATAATCAAATTAATAGTGATTCCACACATAATCTTGGGGTAATATAATCAATGAAATATGTGTAAAGCCAAATGAGTGGAAATTGAAATCTCAAATTCCCTTATCGATTAGGTAACTTACGAAACATACACCCATGAAAGAAGTATCATACCATGATGATGTAAATACCCATAAATTAAAGTATATTACACAATGAATACGATCATGGGCAGTACACATACACCACATGCAATAATTAAGTGGTGATCAATGGAATTCTCACGGAATTAAAAGTGAGATAAGAAAACCCTTACTTTGTACTTTTTCCTTGGTCGATGGTAGGTTTACCTCCTGTATAATGGTGAAATAATTGTTATTGAATAATACAAGAATCATTTACTTTAATATGATATCATATACGATCTTTTAACATTGATTTGTTAATAATATCTTAGTATTAACGCCGTTTCGGGTGTTAACTTACTCATTTTCTTTTATATGTTTTGTTACATAAGTCATGTTTGTTGTATCTTATTCATATAAATAATGATATCAAGTCCTTAAACATCATTTTTAAATCATTAAATGATAATTATACTTGAATGGATACGATGGATAATGAATCTCATCGCGTTCGTGGAGACGGTAGTCCGTACGTACGCACGAACGCTACTTCCATTTAATTTTTTTATTTTAAAAGAATCGAATCCAAATGATACATAGGTATATTACTATTCCAGTATAATATAATATTTTATATATGTTACTTAAGTTCATTAACACCATCCTTTATACGTTCCATGTGTGGTATGAACGAGTCATATCATTTTAAGGGGGCGGTAGTCCGCACTTCCTCAAATGAAATTATCGTATGTATATACGACATGAAACGAATAATGGTATGAAATAAAATGGAATTACAGAAGCTTATATATAAAATATATATCATTAATATCATATTTAATTACAGTGCCATCATAATGGCCACCATGAGAGGCGGTAAGATGTTTTTGAACAATCATCGTTTCGTGAGGCGTTAGTTTGCCATCCACAGAAACATTATGTTCATCATCCATTATATGGAGTTGTGTGTATGTGTAGTTTGAATACTTCTCATAACAACATCCTAGTATATTGAGGATACTGGTGTTGTTACAAAAGAAGGGAAATAAAAAGAGTTTGGGGGTTGAAGAAGCAAAATAAATGAAAATAATTTAAGAGAAATCGTTACCTTTAATTTAGGTAACTCACTTTGGTTGGAACCAAAGGACTTGTTGAAATGCTTTCTGCCTAAGGGGAAGCTTCAAGGAGGAGGAGAGGGATGTGGGGAGCTTAGTTGGGCAGAGTTTTGGACGAGCCAAGTGGCTTGAGAGGTGTGAGGAAATGAGAAGGAGGAGTGCCCTTTTATAAGAGGGGTGAGGGGCACCTTTGGAAAAGCTAGAAATATTAATTTATAATAAATTCATATTCGGTTTCCAATGGCTCCAAAGTTGACTATTCAAAGTTTTAGGTGGGGATAGGTCGAAAACAACTCATCCAATAGAATTTAGACAGGTTTGGGTACTTATATTAACCTTATCTTTAAGTATTAACTCTAAGTTAATTAGTTTCACTTTTACAATGTCTCTTTGTATTTTTATATAATATGGTTAATAAACTTACTATATACATCCAAAAGACCCCCAAGTGGTCCATTAATGATTAAACTATCATAATATAAGTCTCTTTTCCGAACCTTAGATTTTTAGGAATTTAATATCAATTAATAATATAATATTTGTTTTAAGAACTCTTTTATGTCAATTTTGACACTATTCACTAGTTGATTTTTGTGAAACTCATAACAGATTGATTACTTCGAACAAAGTCAAATAAATCAATCCTAATATATCATATTATCCTAGAAAATTTGTTTAATTCATTAAAAGTTTAATATTATAATTATTTGGGTATTTATAATATCAATTATGTTAATTTTTTACTATTTTAGTAATTACTGCATCATCATTGTGTCATAAATAAAATAAATTATTTAATGTCAAAAAATTATAAATAAAATATAATTATGTAGGAAATCTTTTTATCTTTCTAATGAATATTTATAATCTAAAATCCAGCATATATAAGCCTATGTAACAATTGTTTTGCTAAAATATATATGCTTGTGTCATTTTTGTATTCATTTTAACTTAATTAATATAAAGTGTCATTATCACTTACAAGTGGATCCATGGGGTCCCAAAATTGACCCAAAGATGCCCATGGTCGACCATATATCAACCAATAGGGTTAAGACACATTTTAGGGTAATTTAGTATTATTATAATATTATTTTTTTTAACCCTTATTTACCGGATTTACCCTTAACCATGGTAAATAAAATATTTACCGCAGTAATTATTCAAAATGTCTAAAAATAAAAGTTACCTATTTACACAATTTGGACATCCTGATTCCAAATATGGAATCCATTTTTCTAAATTCAAAACACAGAAGTGGCAGAAATTAATTTAAAATTAATTCCCGCTGTCAAAACAAAAAGCGTGTTTTTAAGAGATAATAACTATCAAAAGATTGACACTTGTTTGTGTTCGGTTTAATTGTAAAATTATGTCCAATGACCAACATTATATTAAATGGTAAAAATATATTCTAAATATACTTTAAAACCACTCAAATTCACAATTTATCATTATTAATTATTTTGATTAAAAAAGTTGTTTTTAATTAAAATTTAGTAATTTTCACTATTCATCAAAATATGAAAGTTATCCGAAAAGTACCAAAATTTCACCTTAGGATAAATTCGATATTCCGAATCCAAAAATGAAGTCCATTTTGAAGTATAAAATATATATAATTTCTAAAAGTAGGTATTACTATTCATAACGGCTAGTTTGATTGGTTGTGGTGTGTTAAAATCTCGAAGTTGCGTACAATGCACGTCATTGCATTATTCGAAAGGAAACATACCGAGGAAGCTTGGGGTGTTACAAAATGTGGTTCAATGAGATTAAAATAATTTTTTGGTGAATAGTAAATTTTATGTTCTTAATCGCGATTAGAGGTAATTAGAGTAGTTTAAGGTAAAAATAATGTATTAATAATATGAAATGACCTAGACACGTGTCCTAGCCTCATTGTATGAGTCATGGCCGACCACAAAAATCCATGCGTCAACTTGGGGACCACATGGAGCCACTTTGGTTGGAAAATGACATAAATACCTTTTTATTTAATGTTAAAGTAAAAATGACACAAACATGAGTTGTTTTACTAAAACAATTTTTAAATGGGGTTATACAAGTCATATTGTTTTACTATAAATATCCATTGGAAAGATAAAAATATTTCCTACATCATAGTATTTTTTTTATAATTTTTATACATTAAATAAATTAAATTATTAATGACATCATGATGATGCAGTGATGACCTCATTATTTAACGATTTAAATAAAATAGAAAGATAATGTAAAATCTAAGACCTACACATGTAAAAAACCTATTGTATGGGTGGATTTCGAACTATTATCATCTTATCCTCGAAACACATCAATGTGGGACCATTAATATCCGAAACTCATTCTAAAATAATGTAACATTTCCTTACTTTCCAAGAGTGCCCCTCCTCTCCTCTTATAAAAGGCCCCCACCTCTACCTCTTTACCCACACTTCCAAATCCTTTGTCTCAGCAAACCCCTGCCCATTTTGTCTCTCCAAATCCCTATATAACTCCTTGAATCCTCACATTGGGCATAATTCTTCCCAAGGAAGCCTTTGAGCTCAAACCAAAGGGAGTTGCCCGATTTTAAGGTAATGTCTTCACTTGTGTCCTTTTGTTTTATTTTGCTTCTACAACCCCCTGAACTATTTTTATTCATTTATTTTGTAACAAATACAGTATCTTAAATATACCAGGATGTTTTTCTAAGAAGTATTTGAGCTAAACTTACACACACCTACATCTAATGGTTAAAGAACATACTGTTTCTGTGGATGGTGAATTTCCGCCTCACGAAACGATGATTGTTCAACATTCTTCTAACACCTTCAAAGGTGGACATTAAGATGACACTATATTTATATATGATATATTATATGTATATGTTTTACTTAAGATTTTGTATTTTTCATTTATGGCATACCTTTATGGTTTCCATTATGGGTAAACGCGATATCTTCATTTAAGGAAGTGTGGACTACCGCCCCCTCAAAGTGATTTGATTCATTAATACCATATGTGGTACGTATAAAGGATATATTTAATGATATTATATATGATACCATACTGTAATTAAAACACTATTATGTATCATTATGTTTTATTTCCATTAAATATGAAATAGAAATGGATGTAGCGTTCATGCGTACGTACGGCTTACCGTCTCCATGAATGGTACATTTCATTTCTTATCTCAAAATGTAATGTAATATTATAAGTACATATATATAATGGATATATATGAATTATATTACATCTAAATTATGGATATAATTCTGTAATTATAACAAATATATATATATATATATATATATATATATCTCATTTTGTTTTAATTCCATTAATATGACAAAAAAATGAAAATAGCGTTCATGTGTACGTACGACCAACTGTCTCAATGAACGGTGCTTTTAATTTTTATCTCCAAATGATATGGAATAGTATAAAATAAATATATACTGGATATATATGATATTTAAAACATAAATACTATTCTGGATATGATGTACCTATAACTACATTGAAAATTATTTTCCAACAAGTTCAATTTTTGACTCATGTACCAAACATCGACAAAAACGTCTGATATGAACTCATATTATTAACGAATTATTATAACATTAAAATATGTGATATGAACTAAATAATAATATTTATAGAAATTACTTAAGAAGTTAAAAATTGACCAAAATTTATTATTCAGGAATATAAAGAAACGAACAAGACAAGTTGGACTTGAGGTAAGGGATCTGACTCCTCTCTTTCTTTTAAAGTACACTCTTTTATGTCATTCCTTTTAGAGCTAATCTTTCTTGTTATTGGGATATTATTTTATATTAATATTACTGTAATTTTTATGTTCATATGTTGAGATACCCTATTCTCTCTCATCAATCCATTTTGGAAGTTTTGAGTGGCGCCGTTAGGGTGCCGAATTTTCGTAAGAGATCCAACCTATCTCTTTCTTTTTAAGTACTCTCCTTTATGTCATTTCTTTTAAGCTCATCTTTGTTTTGTTGGAGGATGTTCTTTAGTATTCCTCTTTCTATAAACTTTATGTTGATATGATGAGAGACCCTATTTCTTCTCATCAATCCATTTTGGAAGTTTTAAGTGGCATCGTTAGGCTGCCGAGTTTTCGTAATAGATTTTTCATCTCACTTTTATTTCCATGAGATTTATGATACATTTTCTACAATTTCCTTTGATTGGTGTATATAATTCCCATTATTTTTTTCATTGTGTAATATACTTTCATTTATGAGTATTTACAACAATGTTGTATTTTCCTTCTTTCACGGGGCGTATGTTTCGAAAGATACCCATGTCGGTAAGGGAACCTTTCACCCTCATCTTTTTAAAAGACTTCTTTTTTTATGTATTTTAATTCACATACTATTATGTTGGGATATGTTCTTCTATATCCTTATTGATTTAAATTTTATGTCCATGTGATGAGATACCCTTTTTATCTCTCATCAACTCATTTTCTGAATTTTGTAGTGACACCGTTAGGCTGTCAAATTTTTGCAAGGGAACTTCTTAACCCGAATTTGATTCTTTGGGATAAACATGTACTCCTTGAATATATCATTCTATGAATATGTTTGAATAACCTCTGATTGTTTTACACTTAATACCCACTTATATTTGGTGTATTCGTTTGTCACACATAATTATGTAATTGATTTTTCCTTAAACCAAGGATACCGTCTTTGTAAGGGACTTCGTCCCAATCTCCTTTCATTGAGGCATATTTTGTTTTATACACAACTTTCTTTTATATGGTGTATAAACCCCTTTGAATTTTATGTTTATCCAAAAGGAATCTTTGTTAAACAAATCATTTAACAAAACGACAAAAGGGAATGTTTTTGTCATACGTATGCGGTGACCATGACTTCTCCGCTGCCGTGACCATTATTTGAGTTTCGGCTTCCTCTACAAGACATACCTCCTTTTTAAAAGAAAAATAAATATCATGTTTTACTTTTCTTTTATTTTGGTATTGAAAATGGTTTTCATAAGGTTTTCTATATCAATGTGTTTTATTTATATCTTGTGATTGAAATGTGGAAATGTTATGTTTCCTTTATGCATGTTTTATGTGATACGATTATGTTATGGTTCATGGGCATTGTTATGAATATGGGTGGTTCCGTGATAAACTAGGGGCGAGTGAGCCTGATATAGCTCTCCAATGCATTGGGTAACGTGAAGGAGTGAAACGTTAAGGTTTCTCCGAAGAGATTTAGGGAATATACTGTGGTGGGTATTCCAAACGTAACCAAGAGGGTTACTCCCTATGTAAGAATGTTATGAATGCATCAAGTTACCTTTTATGTCTTATTATTTCTATGATTTATTCATGATTTGATGGGGTATGTTAAAGTGCCTATGTTTTATGGGTAAAGTATGATTTCATTCTTATGTATATATGAACTCATGTTTCCTTTCCATTTTTTTATAACCCTTACTGAGCTTTTTATGCTCATCCCAAGTTTTTTGAAATGTATTTCACAGGTCAAGGGAAAGGTACATGATATGATGATAGTGTTAAGGAAGTGTTAAGAAAGAATACATGTTTTATTTTAAATATGTTTTCGTTGATGGGAAAAAATGAATACTATCTTTATGTAACCACTTTGTTTAAATGTGGAATTAATGCAAGTTTTATGATCTAATTCTCTAAAACTCTAAACCTGAAAATATCCTCAATGTGTAATCTTGTAATAACTCAAGATTAAGTAAGGTTTAATGATGGGGCCTTATAGTTGGTATCAAAGGTCAGTTTAGATAACATTAGTGGTTAGGGTATTCTCTAAGCACAAGTGACATTACCATAATGGTTAGGATTTCAGAAAGAGTCCTAGTTTTAGATAAGTGAATGAGTAAGTATATCTTAGTGGTTATCTTCCTCATTAGTACCTGATGGTTTTGTTGATATACTCACACTGACATTTCTGTTTTTAGTGAATGGATGGATCTAGCAGGCACCAAAGTGAAAATAGGTTTGAAGGAAACTGTGGTGGTTCTCTGATTAAGAGACTGGATGAAATGGGGTTTTCAATAAGGAAACTCATGGTTGTTCTAAACCAAATATCAAGGAGGCATGCTCAACCACTTGTACCTTGGTATGTTCTATAATGCATCATGTACGAGATATCCAACTCGATGTGGAAGTTCAGGTAATAATTATTAAGGTAACCATTAGGGTTTATATGATCCTTACATTTTAAGTAATTATGGGTTACTCTATGATATGATGGAAAATGAAATGAATGAGATAAAGTTGAGGTTAAAATATGTTATGATAATTTTTGAAGATTTTATCTCGTTTTGGGGAATGTTTTAAGAATTATGTAGTTTTGGAAAAAGGAGAACACGCAGACTGTGTGACAACCCGTCGCGTCGGACAAAGCTGCGGGAATCATACCCACAACCAAAGTGTGACTGGTATTTTATCGCCTACCACTGGACTACGTGAAGTCCCTGGTTAGTTTGACTAATTATTTTTAGTTAGATGATTTTAGGAATCAAGAGTAAGTTTATTTTGGGTTATCTATGGAAATGATTAACCTATCATGGAGGATATGTGATTAGGTTAATTACTTTTCAATATGAGACTTTAAGAGCAACTGATTTTATTTGGAGATAAAAGTTAATTTGTACCTTGGAAGACTATGTGACTAAATCTTTCAAATATTTGGGTTTCAATATTATTTTGGTTTACTTTGAAGAATTTTATGGATAAATTTTTTATCAAATGGTCCTCGTTGAACTTTGGTTTTTTTTGGACAAATTTTGGAGATTAAGAATAGATTTTATTTTTATAAAGGGATATCCTTTTCTGGATTATCTGATCTTGTACTAACCTTTTTGGTTTTGGTTTTGGTTAAGTATAAAGACATGGGAAGTATATAGTTCCCTTTTTTGGGTTAGGTTATTCTCTAGAAGTAGATTATAGCTCTCTTAATGTAAACAAGTCATCCTAAATACTCATCTTTTGGAGAAAATATGAGTTTGTGTAAGAAATCTAGTAAAATTTGAAAGTCAACATGACAAGTAAGTATGTTTCCTTATGGTTTAGTTAATCTCAAAAATAAATTCCTCAATGAAAATCAACTAAAATTTTTTTTTGCCATTAACTTTTCCTACTGGGGAATTGAATACCGTTTAACCCATCACAAGTTTGTGATTTTATTGTGGTTAACTTTCTCCTAAACATGTTTTTTATCACTCTCCTTCAGAACATGACCCTATGTTTTCTCATCCATGTCCATGTTTTCCTACATGGAATCCTATTATGGTTTAACTCGGGTGACCTCAGTACTTCTCATTCTTTATTTTAAAGTTATTGTTTTACCGACTCTTGTTCCGATGTGGGACTTTCAAGGATGTTTCCGAGCCCAATTTTGAAATTGCGAGGACGCAATTCCCAAAAGGGAGGAAGAATGTAACACCCCAGGTAAATAAAGAATATGACATTTTTATATTTATCCATATTTGTGAATAAAATATTAATGTTACTTTAAAGGGGACGCTATGCTCGATGGCGTACCCAATACGCAATAACGAGTTTCGTGGGAATCTTATGTTGCACTCTAATAATAAAATAATATTATTTTAATTGGTAGTTAACGCCTAGCCGTTGTAATGGCAGGAATGAACATAAATAACTACAAAATGATTATATATGTTTGTCAAATATTTTTAATCTTTACAATAGATGTTAGAGGTTTAAAAATGCGAATGAATCCAATTTTAAGCGTAAACATTCTAATATTCTTTAAAAGGTCGATTAACCACCTTTTGATGGCGAACCTCTTTTAAATCCACTTTTTGACAATTTTATGTGTTATATTTGACAAAATAAAATTCTTCTTTAGAATCGGGACATCAAAATTTACTTTGTGTAAATTTTTGGTATTTTTCCGATAAAGTTTATTTTTTAATTAATAGTGAAAAATGTTGTATTTTAATTCAAAACCAATTTTTAATATAATTTATTTATATGATTAGATTATATTTTGAATTTGTTTTAAAGTTTAATTAGAATATATTTTTACCATTTAATCCAATTGTGGTCATTGGAATTAATTTCACTTTGAAATCGGACTTAAACTAGTGTCAATCTTTTGATACTTATTGTTTCATAAAAACACGCTATTTGCTCTGACAGCAGAAATTAATTATTAAATTAATTAATGAAACTTATATGTTTTGAATTTTTTAAAATATAATTCATTTTTGAATTCGGAATATCAAATATAGCTTAGGGTGAAGTTTTGGTATTTTTCTGAAGAACTTCAATTTTTGATGAATAGTGAAACCATTAAGTGGTAGTTAAAGAAACTGATTTTTCGTTTAAATGAAACTTTGCCACCTCTGTGTTTTGAATTTCAAAAATCTGACATACATGGTTGTCATTAAGAAGTAAAATGTGGTTCAACTGGATTAAAATAATTTTTTGGTGAATAGTAACTTTTATGTTCTTAATCGCGATTAGAGGTAATTAGAGTAGTTTAAGGTAAAAATAATGTTTTAATAATATGAAATAACCTAAACACATGTCCTACCCTCATTTGATGAGTCATGGCCGACCAAGAAAATCCATGGGTCAACTTGGGGACCCCATGGAGCCACTTTGGTTGGAAAATGACATAAATACCTTTTTATTTAATGTTAAAGTAAAAATGACACAAACATGAGTTGTTTTACTAAAACAATTTGTACATGGGGTTATACAAGTCATATTTTTGACTATAAACATTCATTGGAAAGATAAAAAGATTTCCTACATCATAGAATTTTTTTATAATTTTTTGACATTAAATAAATTAAATTATTTATGACATCGTGATGATGCAGCGATGACCTCATTATTTAACGATTTAAATAAAATGGAAAGATAATGTAAAATCTAAGACCTACACATGTAAAAAACCTATTGGACGGGTGGATTTCAAACTCTTATAACCTTATCCTTGAAAAATATCAATGTGGTACCATTAATATCCGAAACTCATTCTAAAATAATGTAACATTTCTTTACTTTCCAAGAGTGCCCCTCCTCTCCTCTTATAAAAGGCCCCTTCCTCTACCTCCTTACCCACACTTCCAAAGCCTCTGGCTCGGCCACCCCCTGACCATTTTGTCTCTAAACATCCCTCTATAACTCCTTGAAACCTCAATTTGGGCATAATTCTTCCCAAGGAAGCCTTTGAGCTCAAACCAAAGGGAGTTACCCGATTTTAAGGTAATGTCTTCACTTGTGTCCTTTTGTTTTATTTTGCTTCTCCAACCCCCTAAACTCTTTTTATTCATTTATTTTGTAATAAATACAGTATCTTAAATATACTAGGATGTTGTTATAAGAATTATTCAAGCTAAACATACACACACCTACATCTAAGGGTTAATGAACATATTGTTTCTGTGGATGGCGAATTTCTGCCTCACGAAATGATGATTGTTCAACATTATTCTAACACCTTCAAAGGTAGACATTAAGATGAAACTATATTTATATATGATATATAATATGTTTATGTTTTACTTAAGTTTCTTTATTTTCCATTTATGGCATACCTTTATGGTTTCCATTATGGGTAACGCGATATCTTCATTTAAGGAAGTGCGGACTACCGCCCCCTCAAAGTGATTTGATTCGTTAATACCATATGTGGTACGTATAAAGGATATATTTAATGATATTATATATGATACCATACTGTAATTAATATAATATTATGTATAATTATGTTTTATTTACATTAAATATGAAATAGAAATGGAAGTAGCGTTCATGCGTACGTACGGCTTACCGTCTCCATGAACGGTACATTTCATTTCTTATCTCAAAATGTTATGTACTATTATAAGTACATATATATAATGGATATATATGAAATATATTACATCTAAATTATGGATATCATTCTGGAATTATAACATATATATATCTCATTTTGTTTTAATTCAATTAATGTGACAAAAAATGAAAGTAACGTTCATGCGTACGTACTGCCTACTGTCTCCATGAACGGTGCTTTTAATTTTTATCTCCAAATGATATGGAATTGTATAAAATGAATATATACTGGATATATATGATATTTAAAGCATAAATAATATTCTGGATATGATGTACCTATAACTACATGGAAAATTATTTTCCAACAAGTTCAATTTTTGACTCATGTACCAAACATCGACAAAAACGTCTGATATGAACTCATATTATTAACCAATTATTATAACATTAAAATATGTGATATGAACGGAATAATAATCTTTATAGGAGGTCCTTAAGAAATTATAAATTGACCAAAGCTTATTATTCAGGAATATAAAGAAACGAACAAGACAAGTTGGACTTGAGGTAAGGGATCTGACTCCTCTCTTTCTTTTAAAGTACACTCTTTTATGTCATTCCTTTTAAAGATCATCTTTCCTTTTATTGGGATATTATTTTATATTACTCTTACTGTAATTTTTATGTTCATATGATGAGATACCCTATTCTCTCTCATCAATCCATTTTGGAATTTTTGAGTGGCGCCGTTAGGCTGCCGAATTTTCGTAAGAGATCCAACCTCTCTCTTTCTTTTTAAGTACTCTCCTTTATGTCACTTCTTTTAAGCTCCTCTTTGTTATGTTGGGGGATTTTATTTTATATTCCACTTTCTGTAAACTTTATGTTGATATTATGAGAGACCCTATTTCCTCCCATCAATCCATTTTGGAAGTTTTAAGTGGCGTCGTTAGGCTGCCGAGTTTTCGTAAGAGATTTTTCATCTCACTTTTATTTTCGTGAGATTTAAGTTAAATTTGCCACAATTTCCTTTGAGTGGTGTATGTACTGCCCATTATTTTGATCATTGTGTAATATACATTAATTTATGAGTATTTATATCAATGTTGTATTGTCCTTCTTTTATGGGGCGTATGTTTCGAAAGATACCCATGTCGGTAAGGGAACCTTTCACCCTCCTCTTTTTAAAAGGATTCTTTTGTGATGTCTTTTAATTCACATACTATTATGTTGAGATATGTTATTCTATATCCTTATTGATTTAAATTTTATGTCCATGTGATGAGATACCCTTTTTATCTCTCATCAACTCATTTTCTGAATTTTGTAGTGATGTCGTTAGGCTGTCAAATTTTTGCAAGGGAACTTCTTAACCCGAATTTAATTCTTTGGGATAAACATGTACTCCTTGAATATATCGTTCTATGAATATGTGTGAATAACCTCTGATTGTTTTACACTTAATAACCACATATATTTTGTGTATTCGTTTTTCACACATAATTGTGCAATTGATTTGTCCTTAAACCAAGGATACCGTCTTTGTAAGGGACTTCGTCCCAATCTCCTTTCATTGAGGCATATTTTGTTTTATACACTAATTTCTTTTATACGGTGTATAAACCCCTTTGAATTTTACGTTTATCCAAAAGGAATCTTTGTTATACGAAGCATTTTACAAAAAGAAAAAAGGGAATGTTTTTGTCATACGTATGTGGCGACAATGACTTCTCTGCCGCCATGACCATTATTTGAGTTTCGGCTTCCTCTATAAGCCATACCAATTTTTTAAAAGAAAAATAAATACCATGTTTTACTTTTCTTTTATTTTGGTATTGAAAATGGTTTTCATAAGGTTTTTTATATCAATGTGGTTTATTGATATCTTGTGATTGAAATGTGGAAATGTTATTTTTCCTTTATGCATGTTTTATGTGATACGATTATGTTATGGTTCTTGGGAATTGTTATGAAGATGGCTGGTTCCGTGATAAACTAAGGGAGGGTGAGCCCGATATATCTCTCCAAAGCCTTGGTTAATGCGAAGGAGTCAAACGTTAAGGTTTCTCCGAAGAGATTTAGGGAATATACTATGGTAGGTATTCCAAACATAACCAAGAGGGTTACTCCCTACGTAAGAATGTTATGAATGCCTCAAGTTACCTTTTATGTCTTATGATTTCTATGATTTATTCATGATTTGATGAGGTATGTTAAAGTGACTTTGTTTTATGGGTAAAGTATGATTTAATTCTTATGTATATATGAACTCATGTTTCCTTTCCATTTTTTTATAACCCTTACTGAGATTTTTTATGCTCATCCCAAGTTTTTTGAAATGTTTTTCACAGGTCAAGGGAAAGGTACATGATATGATGATAGTGTCAAGGAAGTGTCAAGAAAGAATACATGTTTTATTTTAAATATGTTTCCATTGATGGGAAAAAATGAATACTATCTTTATGTAACCACTTTGTTTAAATGTGGAATGTAATGAAAGTTTGATGATCTAATTATCTAAAACTCTAAACCTGAAAAGATCATCAATGTGTAATCTTGTAATAACTCAAGATTAAGTATGGTTTAAGGCTGGGGCCTTATAGTTAAAGTAATTTTGTATTATTATGATATTTTTTTACCTTGAATTGCCCTATTTACCTTTAACCGTGGTAAATAAAAGTCAAAAGTTACTATTCCCCAAAAATTATTTTCATCTTATTGAACCAGAATTTACATACAAATAACAAACATGTATGTCTTATTTTCAAAATTCAATTCACATAAGTGATAAAATTTCATTTAAATGAAAAATTCAGCTTTTTAACTACTACTTAGTGGTTTCACTATTTATCAAAAATGATGTTTTTCAGAAAAATACCAAAAATTCCTCCTCAACTATATTTGATATTCCAAATTCAAAAATGATTTCTATTTTAAAAAATTTAAAACATATAAGTTGTATTAATTAATTTAAAATTAATTCCCATTATCAAAACAAAAAGCGTGTTTCTAAGAAATAATAACTATCAAAAGATTGAAAGTTGATTTTGTCCAATTTCAAAGTGAAATTGCGTCCACTGACCAAAATTGGATTAAATGGTAAAAATATAATATAATTACACTTTGAAACCAATTTAAAAGTTAATCTATCCTTATAAATAAATTACTTTAAAAGGCACTTTTGAATAAAGATACAGTATTTTTCACTATTCATAAAAAATGAACTTTACCCGAAAAATACCAAACATTTACCCAAAGTAAATTTTGATATCCCGAATCTAAATAAGAATTTTATTTTGTCAAATAGAACATATAATAGTGATCAAAACTATATTTAAAGAGGGTTCTCCATTAAAAGTAAGTAAATCAATCTTTTAATGTAATGTTTTCTTAAATTTAGATTCATTCACATTTTAAGCCTCTAACTTTTCTTTAACAAACGTGTATAATCATATTGTAGTTAGTTTTGTTCATTCCCACCAATACAACGGCTAGGATTTAACACCCATTTAAAATAATAATATTATATTATTAATGTGCAACATAATATTTCAAAGAAACCCATTGTTACGTATCGGGTACGCCATCGAACATAGCAACCCCTTTAAAGTAAAATTAATAATTAATTCAAAAAATACTAATAAAAAAGAGAATGTATTATTTATTTATTTACCTGGGATGTTACAGCTGGTACTCATCCTATATTCTTGAAATAATTAAGGTTAAACAATTGATACCCAAACTATCTTGAATCAATAAATGCTAGAAAACAATACATTATGATCCCACATCTTTCCAACCCTATGGTGTTGTAAAATTTGTATTTCTATAACAATATAAGATCATTAAATTTCAAATAATTAATCTGTGTTCATAGAATAATGTTTTCTCTAATGACCACTACTGTAAAATTTTATATAGAATGTTTCATTTTTTATAAAAAAATAGACGGGAAATGAAAATATTTAGAAGCTAAACCTAATTCAGAAGATGATATATTGTGTTTTAACTCTCTTTAGTGATGATCAAATTTATATATACAAAAATTAAAATTGTAAATAAACAATTTAAGACAATAAAATTTTGATTTTATTTTAGAAACCATATTATTATCATAATTATTTGAAACAAAAATTGATTCAATATTGAACATAGAATATGTTTATAAATTCTATCACTTTCTTTAGCATCAACTTCCATATCAAAATCATAAAATTTATTAAATTTTTCTTTTTTTCTCTAGGAAAGTCACATATCTATATATTTAATAAAAGGAAGGAGAATCATCCACTACTTCATCATCCAAATAAAAATGTTAGGAATAATCTAAAGAAAAATAAGTATGAGTATAAGGAGTTACATTCCCAAGCAATCACATTTCACTCTTAGGTGAGTTTTTATAAAATACTATATTCTTTTAATTGTAATTTTTATATAATACATTGAATTTATCTGATGATGATAGGTAAATACCAATGTTTTATAGGTTTTAAAATTTCATGAGGAATTTGATATTTTGATTACATATTCAGGGTAATTTAGAGAATCTAGTTTTAGATTGTAATTCAAAGAGTTAGTTCTTCTTGATAAGATGTTTTTAGATATGGATTGAGGAAAGAATGTGTCTCAGATGATTGGGATAAGGGAAAGCGATTTTTGGATGACTTTTTGAATTTATTAAGGGGATTTAACCTGGAACATGATTGTTTTATTGTTAAGAGAAACAATGCGAGTGAATCGTGCGATGTGTTTTGGCCATGGGGTAGAGAAGGCAATTTTTTTATTATTGCAGAGAAATAATGAAATATATGAAATTTTTTGATTCAGTTTGATCAACAATGTTTTCCCAATGTTGGGAAAACTATGTGGCCAAATTGTGATAAGTGGTATGTCTTGAGGTATCTCTAACCACATGATTGGAACATGGTTTAGAAAACCATGTAGCCACATTGTGTGGCTACCAAAATTGAATTAATATGAAAAAAATTATCATTTCCACCTCAATATTAAATCCTTCCATCACATATTCCTACCCATTCATGCATGAAAAATTGCGTAGGATCCATCCCTCTTTCCTATATAAATCACCCTTCATATGGGGTGATTTATTGTGTTTTTTCTTTGATTATTAATGTTATTTTCCCATTATTTTACAATCCCTACTCATTATACTTAGTAACCCTTTGATTGTTTATGATTTGGATTATGGTTCCTGAGATTATTCCCCCAAATCATTGTGGAATAATCATGATATCATGGGATTTTTTCTTGCTGTAGCTAGAGGGTATCCCAAAATATATGATTACAAGTTTCTTCTCATCATTTTGTTAGAGTTACATTTCCCATGGATTTTTTCTCGGGTTTTATCAACTGTGGATGAATTTTAATATTTAATTGGGTAATGAATTTGGGGAGTTTTTTATAATTTGGTTCAAGTGTGCGATGAGAGTAGGACACACCTTTTTTCCCATGGTTTAGGCTCCATCATATCTCTAGGTGAAATTTTAATAAATTATTTATATTTTAAATAAATTCTAAAATTATTTATAAATGGTTATAGTTATTTTTTTTGATTTTATGTATTTAGTTAGTTTTCTATTAGTTGATGTGGTATTAATATGAGGGTCAGACTAGCCTAAGATGAAATTTATTAAAAATAAAAAGACTTTGTATGTGGTAGGTGGTCCCTTGAGCATCTTCCTATTGCATATGAATTTTATATTCCATGGTATATGCGGTCTCTCAACTATGAGTGGTCTTCCATTCAAAATAAACAAGCAATTTTGTTAATATAATCTTTCAATTGATAGATGAATTGACAAGACTCATGATTGAACCTTGTATATTGTCATAATGCCTATGGCATATATTCTTGACGGATTAATTATACAAAATACTAAGAGACTCAAGGTCCATAAAGGACATGAGTTAAATGATATGAAAGGGAATACAGTTCTTGAATGAGGATGGACTTTATCCCTCTTTGTTCATAGTGGCTGCAACGGTGATGTTGAATGAATATGGTTTCTAGGGGATTTATCACCAAAGGGAAAGGGTTTTTATTGGATTATGAGAGAGTTGAGGTATGAATTTCATCTAGTATTAGATGCGAACAACTTATATAGAGTAAAAATATATTTTTTATTAGTGTGATGGCTTATGAATTGTAGTGATAACATAGGTGGGTGTGAATCTCTCATGTGATGAAAAACACCCTCTTGAGGGTGTATTGGACTCATAGAGAGTGACATGAGTAGGATGATTTATCTGGGTCCATAAATAGTGTGATTTATGAGATTTTATTTAGGTAGTCAGTTTGAGATCTCTTTGAGGGAAATGAGAGATTAGACTACATAATGGTTCATAGATTCATGGATGAGTGAATAGTGAACGGTATGATTTATTGCATGGTGGAAATGAATAGTGCAACACACCATGAGTTTATGAAATATTTACCTTTAAATAAATTTATTTTTATATATATTTCTTTATAAACAACAATGAAACTAAAAAACCATGAAATAATATTAAAATATTATTATTTAATGTGATAATTATCACCCAACTGTTGGATTGGTGGATATGAATAGTATGAAAATTTATTTTTTATAAATTTATAAAATGAATTCATTTGTTATCAATTGGTTAGAAATGAAAATAAAATAATTTTAAGAAAAATAGAGATATTTTTATGGAAAATTGTTTTTATTCAAAGAATGTGTCTTCATCTTCATAAATTTAATTAATCTATATTGATGAAATGATAGAATTTTAGTGAAACACCAATCCATTCCATGGGTTATGATATGATAAATTTATGAAAGTTTTAGGATCTTGTGGTACAAATATGCATTTGTTTCATCATATGATTCGTTGAATTGGAATTTTATAGCCCTCTGATGCATTGGGTAATGATAATGGAGTTGAGAGACTCCAAATAGGTGATTATGTTTATAAAATCTGGAGAAATAAAAGAGTTAATTTGATGATATTTACTCATAAGAGAATTTTGGAAATGACCATGTAGGGATTTCCATTATGGTACTTGGTAAAAAATGATAGTATTGAGAGTGTACCTTGACCAAGGATGTTATTTTCTATGATTATGTGTATGAAAAAAACATATGTCTTATGATTACAATATTTTTTCATAGACCATGGTTTATTATTGATGATTCCAAAAACTTATGAATTTTATATATTTTTCATAATAAATATTTATGTCATGACTTATAATTAATGAAATTTTACAGATTGGGTATGATTATATTATGTTATGATCATGTTCTCAAACTCTTAATATTATCTTACGGTCCCTTTTGATCACTGATTGATATCTCCAATGTTTTCTATTACTGAACATGTGAAATCACCATTTATTCTATTTTCATTATTAGGTTATGAATAATGGTTTTAATTAGGTTATATCAATTAATTATACAATTTAATAATAAATATATGAGAGATGTTGAAGATCATTAGTGAAATAAAAATATTATATAGCTAATATCCAAAGTCTCTAATCCCTTATAGTTCCAGGGAGTTTTTTGTTGGAAAATGTTTTTAATATTAACTAAAATGATATAATATCTATGCATCAAATTCTTGAGTCACCTCAGTTGGTTTTAGTGTAGATATTAGTTATTTTTGGAGATTGGGATTAATGAAAGTTTCTTTGAAAAATACTGGGGATAAGTATGAGTATTGGATAGTAACATGATGTTTTGATAAATTAGATATTGTAAATTTTTATAGAGAACTGATCATTTCCTAGATATTAGAAGTTTGATGCTTCTATGGCACTGATTCATGTAGGGGTACTAACTCAAAAAGGGGTGGATTGGGTATTATCATCACCAATTCATGACATGTGGTCGTAATATTGAACGCCTTTCAAGACACTCCCAAGTGATACAATTGTGTTTATTGAAATTTTCATTATGGACCATTATAAATGATTTAAACCGATGATGACCATGGATAACCCAGTTTAAACCTAAGGGTCATAGATTGAATAGAAGGTTTCCTAAATTAGACTTCATATGAATGATTTTGAGGATTTCATGATTACTCAAGATGATTATTCATGCTCGCAATATTTTTTTTGGTCTTATTCAATGAATAAAACTAAGAGGAATCATGTTAATGGGGAATGTGACGGGAAATGAAATTAATATCCACATTATCAACCAAATTAATGGGTACATGGGATGAAAACCAATTAATCTATTCTCACCCAACTCTCTCAACATATTAATAGTAACATGAATCATGCTAATTATCCAAATGAAAAAATAATAGAACACCTCACTATTGATTAATTTATGTAAAACTAACCACCTTATTATAGTGGTTCTTCCAATCCATGTATTTCCTAGAAAATGATTAGTTCCACTAGATAAGTATTTTCCAATCTTCAGTTTTTGGAATATGAAAATATTTTCTTGGTAGTTTATTAATAGGAAGAAGAAGAATATCAATGGTGAAATATTTTTATTAATAGAAGGAATGTGAAGGAAATTGAATCTATGAAATGGGAAGAGTTTTAGAAGGTCTTTTTAGTAATTATTTTCTATAAAATATTCACATTATGTTGGAAAATGAAATTTCTATCACTAAAGTAGAAAGATAAAAAATGAATTAGTACATGTGAGGAAAGTCTCACTATAATATATGGTATACTTACAATTTTATCATCGATGATATAATAAAAGAAGATATATTTTTTGTTAGTATGATACTAAGTCTCTAAAAGGTATTGGTTATAAGATACTTTTATAGTTATAATGAAATTGTTCGATGTGGTATCAATCTTGAATTTGAAATTAAACACTGTCAGTGTTAACATAGTTTTGTGGATAAATAAAGAATGATTTAATTTTTAGTAAATTATAATAATAAAACCCGTAGAGAAAAGAAAATTAATCTTCCTTCATGTCAGAAGTGTTGAAGTAATAATGGGGGAAATTTCCTTATGGGTTATGGTATATGTTCTAAGTGTGTAAAAAAATTCACCAAGAAAATAATATTGAAGTGATGTGAAGAGGATAGTCAATGATAGGAATGGTAAAAAGAAATAACTAATTGTGACAAAAACACTCCAATTCTATAATTGAAATGGGTATGGAAATTATGAATATTAATTCATCAATATTAGGGTTAATGAATATAATTGACATCTATAAACTCTTATGACTAGAGAAAAAGGGAATGTTCATGTGGTCATAACTTCTAAAGTGGGTCATGAGAATGAAGTGCGAAAAGGTACACTTACTATCCACTCTAGAATTGAAAATGCCTTATTTTATCATAGATCAACTAAATATTTTCTATATAAATAATTTTCTAAGGGTATCATTTCATCACCTAAAAAATTATATGTTGAGTTAGTAGTAAAAACTTATAATAGTATTATGATCAAATATCACGTTGATATCTCCTCTATGATAGATGTGTGTGGGAATGTGATTCCAGAAAATCTTTTGATTATACCTCTAGTTCAATTTTATATGATTTTGGTTATGGATTGGTTTTATTCATATAGAGTTCATATCACTTTTCGAGGAAGAGAAATCACATTATATATTCTGAATCAACCTACAATATTCTTTTTGTGGGAGGATGAATATGAACTTAAAATAGATGTTACTTCCATTTTATGGGACTTACCACCTATTCATGTGGGGTATTTATCTCAAATGGTCAGTGGGAAACTCAACGTTGAAGATATTACAATTGTTCAAGATTATGCCAATGTATTTCTTGAAGTCTTTCCTAGTCTTCCCCTAAATCATAAAGTTCAGTTTTCAATAGAATTATTAAATTATGCTACACATATTTCATAGAATCCTTGTAGAATGATCCAAATTGATTTGTATGAATTAAAGAAAAAACTCAAGGAGAATCATGAAAAGGATTAATATAGACACATGTGTCACCATTTGGTGCATCTGTTGTTTTTATTTAGAATAAAGATGGGTTAACACATATTTTCTTTTATTTTTAATAACATAGAAAGATAAATATCAAGAACAAGTATCCTCTACCCCATATTGATGAAATGTTTGATAAAATATATAGAATTTTATACTTTTCCATGATTGATCTTTATTATGGATATCATCAACTGAGGGTTAAGGAAGACATATCCAATATAATATTTTTGTTCAAGGTGTGGTCATTATGAATTTATAGTGATTCTTTTTAGACTTACTAAAAGACCACTATCATGTCAGAACAAATGAAAAGACTCTTTATAGATTACCTCAATAAATTTTTTTGTATTTATAAATGATATTCTTACATATTCAAATATAAAACAAGAGTATGAAGAAACTTTAAGTATTATGCTTAAGGCCTTCATGAAATAGAAGTTTTATTATAAATTTAACAATTTGAATTTTGATACAAAAAAATCACATTACTAGGTTATATAATCTAATGCAAGGTTATATTTGTGGATCCCTTATCGATGTATATTACTAAAATATGTCCTAGACCAACCACAAAAACTGAGATCCATAGTTTTTCTAGGATAGAAGAGTTGTACTGATTATTTTTGAGAGATTTATCATGTCTTTCTAATATAATAATCAATTTTAATCAGAAGGGAGATAATTTAATCTTTATAGATAAATATGATGAAAATATCTAGGATCTAAAAATAAGTTTAGTCAATTGTTTTGGGTACTTGTAGTTATAATACCTTATAATTTAGAATGGGTTTTAATCTTTAGTGGTGCATCAATGAATGTAATGAGATAAATTCTCATTCAAAATAATATTGTGATAAAATATGTGTCAATTTAATTAAAAATTCTTGATGAAAAATTTCTGAATCATGATTTAGAGTTGGTATCAATAATTTTTGTATATAAAACATAGAGGAATTATATTTGTCATGAAGGGTGTAATATATATACTAATTATAAATGGTTAAAGGCATATCTTTATGTAGAAATAATTTAATATGTTCCAAAGTAGATGGTGGGGGTTAATTAAAGAGTATAACTTCTAAATTCCCAACCACCATAGTAAGGAAAACAAGATGAAATATTCTCTATTTTGAAAATACAATGCTTGTTTGTCCATGATTAGGATTGAAAGAAATATAATATTTATGGATTCTTAGAATATGGATCTTGAAATCATGTAGAAATGGGATACATCATATCTTTATCAAATTAATTTTCAATCATCTATCAATGTGAGGATCCAAAAGGCATTAATGTAGTATTGGGAATATTAGAAGAAGATGAGAAATGTTTTAGAGTACAATCATGATTTAGTTGGAATAATGGGCTCCAGGCACCGAGTATATGTCATGTCTAATCACTAAATAATGAATTAGTTATTGTAAAAATATAGTAGTTAATCATTTTATATTCATCTTGTAAGTACAAAGGTGTATAAATATTTTAAGTAGTACTTTTTGTGGGATAAAATGAAAAGGGATATTTCAGAGTATGTGTCTCAATGCCTGGTATGTCAGCTAGTTATGACTGGTAGATAGAAAACTATATGGATGTTACAACTATTAACTATACTGGAATGGAAATATAAAAACATTACCATGTATTTTTTCATCACACTACCCAAAAAAAAATTAAGTGCACAATTTAATTTTGGTTATAGTTGATCGCCTTAAGAAATTAGAACATTTCATTACCATCAATGAGTATCTCTCACTTAATCAACTTCATAGGATATACATTAAGGAAATTTTAAGGTTTTATGGCTTACCATATTCTACTATATCTGATTATTATCCTAGTATTACCTTGACGCTATGAAGAACACTTCAAAAAGATTTGAATATAAAGTTGAAATTAAGAAATATATATCATCCTCAGATAGATGTTTAATTTGAGTGGAAAATTTATACACAATATGATATGATAGGAGAATGTTCTATGTATTTAAAAGGTGTTTGGGATCAATATAATTCTATCGTCATGAATTTCATTCAAAACTTTATTTCACTCAATCAATAAGATGAATCTTTACAAAGCCCCATATGTTAAGAACTAAATAAATCTAAAATATTGTGTTGAATTTGGAGAACCAAATCTACTGGGACCAGATCCAGAAAATTAAATGACAATAAAGGATAAAACTGTTCAGAAACTCATCATGGAAGCCCGAATTCTATAAAATAGATATAATGAAAATTATCGGTGATATCTGTAAATCAATGTTGGTGAGAAGGTATTACAATGAATATATCCTTGGAAAAGGTTTTGAGAATTATAAAGATGGGATATATGATCCCTATATATATCATTCCATTCTAAATTTTTGATCATATCCATATAGTTGATTATCATTTTGATATTCCACTGAATCTTTATAAAGTTAATCATGTCTTATATGTATCTATCCTAAGGAAGTACATATAGAATCCATTACATGTACTGTAAATAGAATTTATATCACTAAATATTTTGAATCAAATATATAATGTTCTAAAAAATAAGACTACTAACCTGGACAATATTATATAGAGAATCCATAAGTTTGAGGAAGCTTTTGTGGGAACCTAATGATGTGATGATGAAGATGTATCCTTAGCTGTTTGCATGAGAGTAGAATAATTTTCTGGGATAAATTCTTATATGTAGGGTATAATGTTACACCTCTCTATTTTATGATATATTTATATAAAAATAAATTTAATTTATTTGGTATCTTGTTTTACAAGAAACATTGAGTCTAAATGTTAAACAATTTACTGTTAAAAATTATTCTTTAATGTGATAGTTATCACCTAGCTATTAGATTAATGATAATGAATATTATTTACTAAATAATTAAAAATTATTCTCTATACATGTATAAAATGAAATCACTGGTTATCAGTTGGTTAAGAATGAAAATCAAATCATTTGATAAAAAATATAGATGTTTTATGACTTTTTTATGTGCACAAAGTGTTTTATCATAATAAATTAAATTAATACCAATTTATTAAATTATAGAGTGTTTATGAATCTTGTTTCCTTTCCATAGGTCACGATATGATGGATTGATGTATTTTTTATGGTCTTGTGGCACACATATGAATGGTTTTAATTATGTAATGGGTGGGACTAGAATTATATATCCCCCAATGAATTGGGTAATGATGAAGGACTTGAGAAACCATTAACATATTATGATGTTAATAAATATATAAGATGTTAAATAGTTAACTATAGGGAAATTATTCCTAATAGAATATTAGAAATGACCATGTATGCATTTATAATATGGGACTTTGTCCACAATGATATTCTAGGGAGTGAACCTTAACTGTGGACATGATTTTATTTTCATATGTGTTTTTTTAAAAAATATTTATTATACTTATGACATGTTATCATTACACATGGTAGATTGTTTATAATTTCCCACCCTTCTAACTTATGTATTTTTTTATGAAAAAACATTATTCCATAACTTATGAATAATTATAATTGAATGATTTGGTATGATTACCATAAGTTATGATCACGTTCATTTACTATTATAAATATCTTATTCTCACTTATGATCATTAAGTGATATCTATTATGCTTAAACATACAGATCATATGAGCTCACTCTTTCTTACTTTTCATTTCATAGGGTAGGAAGAAATGTTTTTGGTAGGGTATTTTTAGAAAGTCTACTTTATGAGAACTTTTTTGGGGATGATAGTAATATTTAATGACATAAAAAGATTATTTAATAACAAAAGAAATGTTTAGATCAATAAATTTTATTTATTATTAATATTTATTCATTATACTATATAATTTTATATTCATTATAAGAATATTAGGTAATGCTTTAGCCAACCAAAAAAATATCTATATCTAGCCAAATTGGAATATAATAAATTATATGGGTTTATTTAAAAGATTTATTTTAAAATTATATATTTTTAATTTGAAAAAAGTATCTTTATTTTTTAATTAATTTTGAATATATTTTCTTAGGATGAATTTTTCAGGGTTTTTTGAAAAATTTTATTTTTCCAAAAATTGGGGAAAAATAATTTTTATTGAAATCTGTCTTTTCTTTTCAAGAATTTAAAATCTTACATATTGTTTTTAAATATTTAAAAAAAATTACATAAATTATATTAAGAATAATAAAATTATGGTCTTTTTAATTAATTATATACTATAAGTTTTAGTAAAATTATTTTTCTACTTAATAATACATTTTTCTAAAAAACTATTTTTCATCGTGTTTATCATGTTAAATTTTAAATTAAATTCAACCACTTACCTAAATTTAATTTGACCAATTTTATTAAATATTTTTAATCATAATAATAAATATTATATAATGTGTTCCACTTATTTCTTGGTCATAATAAATAGTATAATAGTAAACATTTGGTACTATAGATAAGGTTAAAATAGGTCTCATGTGGGTTAAAATGATGTGATAAATGTTAAAATGACCAAGAAACATGAAAATAAATATATTTATGGACATTTTTAGACTCTATAAGACATAATATTTATAAATGGTCTATTTAAGATCCATTTTATTTAATTAATACATTTATATTTTATAATTTTTAAAAAATACAAGTGTATCATATACCACACTTATAAAAGGACACCCACTATCCTCTCATATCTATACATAAAGAGCCATTTTGTACATAAAAAACAACCAAAATTGTTTCATTACAACCCACCAAAAATCCTAGAGTCCCTGGTTTGATCATTAAACCATCATAAGAATGATTTACGAATAAACCAAAAAAGGTTGCCAGAAGAAGAGGTATATTTGTTAAAAGATATTTTTCATTTTATTTCTTCTTATTCTTCTTTAAAATCTTCTTAAAACATTTTTAAATAAATAATATATTTTATATATTATAATATGTTTTTATGTTAATGAAATACCTTATATTATTCTCCCATATCCATCAAATAGGATATTAAACCATCATTCATGTGTACAACATACTACCACCTAGCAAACCAAAGTAATTTATTTTCAATAAATGCCTATAATGGATTATTATAATTATGTCATTAATTTATATATATGAAAGTAATTAAATATTTATCATTTTTGGATGATAATATATCATCTAATTTCTTACATTTCTATCTATAGAAAAATGAAAACATCATTTGTGCGTACATGTGGAATATAACCTCCATAAAGCGATGTTATTCATTTTTCATGACCACATGACTTTGATACTATATATATATATATAATTATATAATATTATATTTATTATATAATAATAATTACATAATGATAAAATTATAATTACTTTATATATGTTATTTTCTTTGAAAAGTGGATACAATACTCATGCATACATACAACCTATAATCTCTATGGTGGCAACATAAATCATTTCTAATAACCATATTTGATAGTTGGTTTTAAATGTATAATCAATGTATAAAAATGATAATTATTTCATGATTATAATTCTATATTTGTTGTAATAATTACCTCTTTGACCATTGTCAACCTACAAAATTGGTTTTGGATGTATGAGTTGAATAACATCAAAACATCTGATGTGGACGTAAATGATTAAATAATTCTATAAAAAATGTAATAAATAAAATAAAATGAATAATTAACTTGATAATGGTTTTTAAGAAGGTAAATAATTAAAATAATTTTATTATTCAGGATGTTAAAGAAAATACATGATGTCTGAGACTTATGGTACGGGATAAATAACTATAAAAACCTTATTTATAATGTCTTAAAGATATATTTCATAAAAAATTTCTTCCATTTCTATATTCCTTAAGTAATTTTATGGATGTATTTATATGGAAATAAATTAATTTTAAAATAAAACTTATGTTACTTTTTAATTTCTTTCTAAGGTTTTAAAAAGGAATATCTTTATATATTTTATATGAAATGTTTTAGAAAAAAAGGAAAATATAATATTCAGTTTTAATATATACAACACAAAAAGTTCATTATATCAATGTAATTTGTATTTCATGTTTGTATTCATTTATAATTTTTCATGTTTTCTTCAAATAAAAACTTGTATTCCCTCCTTTTGGGTATTTTAAAAAAGGGTTTTAAATGGAATGAATATTTCAATATCAAGAAAATTTTTCTTATGGGTGAAAAGAATATTTTTATGAGTATGATTGTGTAAATGAAATATTTCATTTATTATGATTATTTTATATTTATTGGGAATTTTTTATGATGATGGGTGAGATTGATATAGATCAAGATGATGGGTGACCCTAATATAGCTAATGATGAAAGTTGAGCCTGACATATCTTTTTAATGCATTGGGTAAATGAACCTAGTTAACCGGCTATGTTTCTCCTATGAGTTTATTGGAGTATATAGGGTATGTTATTCAATTTTAATAGTGATTATATGAGTGATATGAAAATTATGTCACATGTTAACTACATGTTTTATCTATTATTTCTATGTGTTTTTGTGGAAATGCTATGATATCATAAGGTAGGCTAATGAGATTTAGTTTAAAGGTAAATTTATAACACTTTTTATGGTCAAAGGTATCACATTTCTGGAGTTTTACATGATTTAAAAGTAAAAATTATGTGATTAATTTTTAATTTAGGATATCTTATGAAATATTTTATTAAAATATTTGGATAGAGAAGTTGTTTTCTTAGGTAAGAAGATTTTATCTTGATCGAAAGGTTTATTTATGAAAATGAAATGTTTTTAAGAGTATTCATGGATTGACTTGTCTTATTTCTTTCATTTTATATGTTACTTACATAGAATTTTATGATTCTACCAAGTTTTATATGTTTTCATAGAATTTTTATGAAGATTTTTGATAAGGATGAGGTTAAGATGAAATTTTTTAATATATTTAACGTAAGGAAGATTATTTTATTAATGTTTTTTATTATGGAAATAATAGATACTGAGTGTTAGTGTTCAATTTATGATATAATATTTAATTATGTAATGCTTATTACCTAATTATCTAAAAATCAAAATTGAAATTATCTTAATATATGCACAAAAAATGAATTCATGTCTAAATAATCTATTTTGTGGATTTTTTAAGGTTTTGTCCATAGATATTATTTGACTAGTCTCTAAAGTCTTCAAAACATTATGTTTTTGGGTAATGTGTTTTTTGTTAAATGTACATGATATTCAAAAAATATATATAATATCTATTTCTTAAATGATGAAGTTTCCTCATGCATTGATTTTGATGTGTTGGGAGGTCCATAGTGGACACCCTTTACGGGAAAGATGAGGATTCTATGAGGTATTTGTGTGACCAGGATGGTCTTGAGAGTTAATATTGATTTTACAAGACAAAAAAGAGGAATTCATTGACATGTAGGGCTAGGCCCGTGTGTCTTGCACACAAATGACAAGTTGTTGAGATTATAGATTGGTTGTGATGCCCATTGTATGTGTTATATGCAATAGTCTTGGGGAAAGAGGATTCCATGGGTGTATTATCTTCTTGTGTTTCCAATTATGAGTGTCTTCTCATTAGTTATCATATGATCAACTTATTTCATAAAAGGGTGTGGGAACAAGCTTGAGTTTCTAGATCTTATACTTATTTTTTAGTATGGTTCAAGAATAAACCTAAGTTTCCAAATGATATACAATTACTACGATGGGTGTGGGAAAGCTCTTGAGTTTTTATATGATCAAATCCATGAACAGAAGAGTTCCTCCTATAACTTTTATGATTATGATAAAAAAATTGTTTAGGATATTCAATCCATATGTCTATAATGAACTATTACTCTTTCCTTATGTGGAGTAGTTATTCTATCCTGTTCTTGATATAGATAATATGTTTGTTATCCAGGGTAATGTATTCCAATGGGTTTAATATGATGTTATTATTCATAGAGACACAATATAATTGGATGAATAAGGTACAATAAATCTCGGGTGTCATCTTGAACCAAAGGATCGACAATGATTATTATTTTTATGTGTGTTCACCGTATTTATTTTTCATGCATATTACAAGTGTCTAAACTATATATCTATGTTAGGTTCTTCACCCTATTAGTGGTTCCCTATTGATTTCTACTTTGAAAATTTCATGAGAATCTATAGCACCTGGTACCTTAATAAACCTCACTGATCACATGTTTAAGAAGGGTAGAGGACCAACATTGCATTATTGAGTGGGATAACATAGATTGAGTCCTAATGTTTGGATGATTTTGTGATAGAGGATGAAAATAGGGCCCTTTCTGAATTTTATATCATTTTCTTTATTTTTGTACATTATATAATTCTAGTTGTATATTAGTTAGTATGTGTGACTATATTCTTTAACATTACATATTTTATAACATGATTCTTTTTTATGATATTCTGTGTAATCTAATTGATTATTGTGGACAATAATTTTTTATCTTATATATTATTTTTGACACTATAATATGAGGGTATAGTATCTCAAAAATAAAACTAGAGACCCTCACTTCTAGTTAGAAGCCTCTACATTATGGTGAGAAATTCCTAATATCACATAGCATCATCGGTTTGGGAATTATTTAGTGGACTCTGGTCGGGGACATTACAAAATAGAATTAAAGAGACTTTTTTATTTTCTTACTAGTTGGGGATATGGTATATAGGTAATTGGAATATGTTTGAGGTTCTATTGGTTCCCATACTAGTAGGTTGTGAACACGTTTTCTAATAGAAAGACTGTGTTACCAAGTATATAGTATTTTTTCATGGTTTATGATGATACAGTTGAGATATTTATTCAATATTAGGTGTGTATTTAAGATTTTAATTGTGATTTTGTCACTTGACCCTTTGGAAAGAGGTTGGTTTATGTGAATATTATTTGGTAAATAGGACTCACATGATATTCAAGTTTTTGTGTGTGATTGATATCACTGAAGATAGAGGTTTAAAATGTTTAAAGAGGAAATAAAAACATTATTGTGTTTTCATTTATTATTTTTATTGGTATTCCACTCATTTGAACCATTTCATATTTCTTTGTGATATATCATGTGGATCATATGGAGAGATCTTCCTTGATTTTTATTATTAATTCCCTCTCTATAATCGATCATTAGTGACCCCTATAGTTTTGGTATAAGAATTATATGTTTCAATGATAAACCCCTTGTGGATAATTATAATACTTGTTCTGGAAAGAAAAATGGGATCAATTATATAAATTTTCAAGAATAACTTATGTGGTGTTTTCCAATATATATTCATGGGAGAATTCTTCTTGACTAAACCAAATGATAATGGTTTTAATAGATATAGATCATTATAAGTAAATATTGTTGTATATGTGTCGATGATATCGGGATCCTTGGGGGGAGGGGTAGTTTGGTATGTGGATGTTTGATGAGGATTAGTGCCTTAGTGGATGAGGACTTTATATGTGATTCCTGATATATATGGTAACCCTAATGTGGGTGTCAGACATGTGATTTCCCTTATGATATTTGAGATAAGAGAAAAGTTTTTTCCTCGTGAGATGAGACCTGGTGGGAGAGCCTAGTGCCTTTGAGTTATGGCTCCAGATGTTATTGAGCCGGATACTATGGTTGACATGAGAGTCAAAATACATGGGTATCCCAAATGATGGGTTACCCAAAACTTGTTTGTTCCGTTAGATACCTAAGGCATTAATAGATACCTATTTGAATAGATTGAATAATGGGAAGTTATATTAGATATGTCACATAGGCATGTGAGGTAGATTAGTGTCTCCGAATATAAAGCACTATAGATGCTATTTATTATGGTATCATTGTTGGATTTCAAAGGAAAGATCAGTAAAACTCCTTACCCTAATTGTTCTAAATACACCTTATGTGGTGTAGTGAGAGCGTGATCATACTCTTATAGTTTGAAATGATGCCTGAGTGGAAAGAGATCATTCATTTTTTCTTATAATGAGTGGGGATCCTTAGGCTGATTAGAAAAATCATTGATTTGATTTTGGTTGGATGAGATAAATATATTGTAATAATGTTTAGTTATTTAGGCATGTGATTATATGATTGATGGGATATAAATTTAATTGGTTCAAGTTGGATGAGATATCATGGTGGAACCTGGGTGTATTCTTTCTTCCAAATGTTTTATTTTTTGTAATGAGGTCCTTCAATAATTTATGAAAATAAGGACTTGTGTATTAGAATGAGGTGTGAAGGAATGGTCTTATAAGTCAGTTTAATTTTAAATATATCATTAAGGAAATTATTTTGATATGGTTGTTGTGGGAATTATTTTCTGATAGGTTTTAATAAATTTTGAGGTGTTCCTCAACAGTGAAATGTGACATCATTAATGGTTAATGTAAAGCATTGATACGCTGGATGTTCATAGACTAGGAGGAGTGAAATGCATGTGATATTGATACATATTGAGTTTGTTATTGATGAGTGATATAAGTTAATTTATATATTTGGTATCACATCATTGGATATTATATGGTATGACCCTCATTATGGGGGATATTTTAGTAGTGATGAGTATAGAGTTCTTGGTGAGATGGGAATGGGTTGTGATTGATCTTTCAATTTGGCACTTGAGTATAAGAAGGAGAACCATGTATAATAATTATGTGTGGTAATAGATGAATAATGGGACATAGAAATCAATTTTTGTTTTAGTGGTGTGATAATAAGTACATTTCTATGGTGTGAATCAACTTATCAGATATAAAGGGATAGCCTTCACGTGGGTAGGGTCAAGGGAGTGATGAGACTAGACATTGAATGACCAAGATAGTACTAGGTTGTTAGTGTGAAGATGAGTTTGGTGTTATCTAGTTACTTGGTGTATAATATATTTGGAATTTTGTATCCAATGAATTCTGTATGATGGCATCAGGATTAGGATTTTGTGGTCAAGATCCAAGGGTGTGATAGATCAAGGGAGTATCAGTTATCAGGGTGATTGCATGGAAGATTGTTTGAGTGGTTGGTTATCCAACCATGTATTTACATTGAGTGTTGGGTTCAATATTCAATTTGAGTGCATGTTTAGATTATCTATTGATTCCTCAGTAGAGTTGAGGAATTATAATTGGGTAATTTCATTGCACATCAGTTTTCCTAAATAAGATTTTTTTTATAAAGGTCTGTATGAGGAGGTTTGAATAGTTTTTTTCATATAATTGGGTATGGTGAATTTTAACCCACATTTATTAGGTTGATGGACCACTAGAAATATATTCTCCATGGTTTCCCAAGTCCTCTTTTTGCAAAAGAAAGAAAAGAATATCGTTTCATTTATTATCATGATCATGAGAGGATATTAATAAAGAAAAAGTATCATCTACCACATATTTATAACTTTTTTGATCATCTACATAGAGATCAACACTTATATAATGTCGATATAAGATTGGGATATCATTAAATTAAGGTTAAAAGAGGGATATTCGTTTCTAATGATAATTTTTTTTCATGTATGAATTTTATGTTGATTTAATAAATTGATTTTTGTATTTACTTGATGAATCTACCCAATTTGTGAGTGATTTAATTTATTTTATCTATTATCGAATAATATAACCTATAATTTTAAAAGGGATGAAAATATGATCATAAAGACACTTCTCACTACAACCGATGCTCATGGCATGAAACCATATTTTTGAATGAGCAGTAGGCTGGAAAATAGGAAAAAATCTATTCAATGTCATGTATTTCATTACATGATGTGAGTTTATCTGGAAGCATTCCCCACTCATGAAAATATGTGAAGTAATTTCATGATGTGAAAATCCATCACATATTATGTACACAAATTCACATCATTACATTTCAAGATAGATAAAGATATGAAAAATCCACTACTAACATGGATTACATGTCCTATAAAATTACATGTCGTGGCACTATCAAAAATTTGAATAATAGATTCACATTTACTGGGGGTTTGAAGGTTGGGATTATAAAACCATTCCTCATTTTCACCTTTGGAAGAGGATTCTAGATGGGGGATTTGCTTAGACATCATCTTGGACCAAGGAACACCACTACAAAGACTAGTTGTTATTGCTTTTATTTAGGTTTTTGTTTATTCTTTTATAAACCCTCTCATAAATATCTTGAGTGGGTGATTTCTTTGGGTATTGTTTTGTGATGTGAAAGATGATTGAATGTATGAGTTGTTTCATTTTTCATTTCAATTTATGATGGGGTTTCACATTGGTTATTCAATTATATCCCTTTATTTATTATTCTTTCATGAGAATGTTGAGTGGGTTAAGAAAATGGTTTTATTTGTTTATTTCTTTGAGAATTTTCATTTCCTGGGTTAATTGAATGTGTTTGTTTGATATAGGATCTATGGTTTAGAATTACACCATGTTTGTTGGGTTTGACTCTGCTCTATGTTTAAATATGGTTTCTAGTTACCCATATGTTGCAATCTAAAGTTCCAAACCATGAGAAAAGGATATCATTGTCAAGAGAGAATTTAACAGGAACATTGGACTCACTAAAACCTGATTCCAATTACTACGTGATTTTTATTTAATTATTTTATACAATTTCATCCCATGAACCAAGATTAATTTCTATCTAAAACCATTTTTATATTTTCTTCTACCAATTTCTATACCAATACCATTTTTAATAATTTAGATTTAGTTTCATTAAATAGGAATTATTTTTGGTTTATTTTATTGAATTAATATTTTCTCCAACCCTATCTCTATTGGTTAGACCTCGGACACTCAATTCCAATATTACCATGTATTTTTGGATTTGTTTGTTTTGTGTTTATATATTTATCAATTTAGTAACATTTGAGAATTTATGACACCCATAGGGATATCCAATATTTGGTATCATTTATAGGGATTGGTGCAGAGAATTTATTTGATAAAAAAATTAGAAAAATCCTTTTCTCATACTTTGTATTTTCTAATTTTAGAATAGATACTCTAATTAATTTTTTGTATAAATTTTTGTTACACTGGGTATTTTTGGTTCTGATGGAAGGGTTTCAAGGTATGATGACTACCACGAATTGGTCTGCATTCCTGCTAAATGATATGGAAAAACTACTCAATGGTTTTAGAATGATGAATAGTAAATCCAATGATCACCCAAAACCATACCCAAGATTTTAATGAAAAACATGCCATTTCCTAGATCTATAATTCTTGAAGGTGAGTAACTAATAAATAATCACGCAGAATTAAGTAGAGGTAAGTACCACTTCCAATGCTGATATCTGTTCTAAGAATGTTTCCCTTAATTTTTTAGGTTTAAAAGATAAAGGAAATATTGCTATAGAATTTAGATAGGATAAAGCATAATTCAGTAGGAAGCAGCAAGAATAAGAAGATGAGGGAATGGAATCTTCCGTATTTTTCATATACTTTTTAGAAAATCTAAGTGTTCCACCATAATTTGATGAATAACCAGTTTCTCCCTATGTCGACTACACATGGGAACAAAAAGAGGAATAAAAAAGAATAAAATGATGAGTTTTATGAAAAATCCAAAAATATTATTGAAGAAACTCAACATATTAATCCATCCATTGAAAAATAATATTTTTACTGAGTTTGGATATATTTCGATATATTGTTAGTTATACTAATTATATCTCGACCTTGGTCACCACCTTCGAGTTCCACACCAATTCCATTGATGAAAATTTAAGATGTTGTGGGTGGATTACAAAGTCATACTCAATGAACACAGTATGTTTATCTTTATACCACACCCCATTCAACTTACCTAGGTATAGTCGATAAAAACAACCATTAAAAAAGAGAAGATTCTAGGAGTAGACCTACTTTTTTACTTTTTAGGAATTTATATTTTTTTTACTTGGATTTATATTTATAATAGTATTTAATTTCAGTTCCAATTATGTTTTTGATCATATAAAAAGAACCAACATTTTCAATTTTTTTAGTAATTTGTAGGCCAATCAAAGGCACTGGAGGCAGAAAAAAATAGAAATATGAATGAGAGGATGTTGTAGAACCATATTACATCCAGTAAACTATTAAAATCATGAAGACCAAATATTACACGTCATGAGGCACTTACACGTCATGAAAAGGTGAAGTCAGAACCTGAGAATCTATATTTGAAGCATAAAAATACAAAATGAGAGTAAACATTTAAATTGTACATTCTTACACTGTATCCCCCACCCCGCATTTAATTTTTTTTAATATTTTTGACTTCTAATTACATGTCCTCATTTGACACTTTCTTTACTCAAAAGTACTAGGATACATAAACTACATAAGATAATTACCATACCATGACTTTAATTTTCCTTTTTAATATATTCGAATGAGAAAATTGAAAAAAAAATCAGTATGTATAAGAATGTCAATTAGGAATTTACAAATTATGATTTAGGGGATTAGGTTAATTTTGATAAATGGATTTTTTCTGTGATTTGGTATACTTTTAATTTCTAATATTTGAATTCTTGGATTTTATTATTTGGATTCATTCCCATGAGTAATTGAACAAACCATTCTACTCGTTCCCAAGACATCCCCTAGGATGAATATTTCTCAATATTTTTCTTGAATGGTTTTTTTGAAACTGATGTATCCTATCTTTAAGAACTGTGTTTTCATATTTTCAAAGCTATTATTGAATGAAATCGCATTTATATTGATTGATTAATCTTTTGTGTATCCCCTTATCCATTGGACCTACCTTTCATTAACCCTTTTTAATCCCATAGAATCCAATGCCAACCTTCTTAGGAAATAATCCTAGTTACAAGCCTATATTTCCCATTCCTACCCACCTTTAAATCTTTTTCATGATATTGAAAAGAATAAGTGTGGGGGGGATTTTACAGGGTGTACAAAGATATATATTATTTAGAACATTGTTTGGGATTTCCATTTTTATTTTGGGAGAGACCATGTAATTTTCATTGTATTTTTTTATTAACCACTCTATCTAAAAATGGTAAGAAAAAAAAGGAAAATGAAAAAAAATATAACTGAACAAAAGATAAGAAAAGGAAGTTAAAAAATGGTGCTAGAAAGAGGGTTTCATACTATATTTATACAAACATTTATCATAATCCCACTTTGATCTTTTTGGGGGATGAGAGAGATTACTTATATAGAGTGATATTTTTTTGAGATTATCTTATAATATCATGCATTATGATTTAGAGATAAAACTCCTTTTTGAGATTTACTTTTTACATCACTCTACCTTCCTACCATGAATCCTTAAGAGTCATTTGATCCTAAATCGTGAATCCCTCATGATTATCTATGAGTTGGTCTTTATGTGATGGAGATGTGAGATGCCTTGTTAGACCATGGTAAGTAACATGTTCATGAGGTATATGTTTATTTCTATTTACATTTTTAAACTGTTGATGAGAAAAAAAAATCATGTGGGGTAAATTTAAAATGAAATTAATGTTAATAATATAATGAAAAATTAAAATGGATGAATGAAAGGGCTTAAATATTTAAAAGTAGAAAATTAAAATATTTTGTGGAATTTTTTAATTGAAAAATGATTCATTGATGAATTCTCTTATGTGATGCTTGAAATTTAAATTTTTTTCGATCAATTTCTTTTTTTGAAATTGAGTTTAAATCATATCTAGTAAATTGTCCATTGCAGTATGTTTAGCTTCCATCCTTGAGGAAATATATGCATTCAAGTGTTAGAGTATTTGAAAATTGTATTTCATGTATATATTTTACAAAATTTTAATACATTGATTTCTATATATAATTTATGAATATTAATTATGATACAGAGATATAAAGGACCATTCAAATGAAAAATAAGGAAAAATGAGGAATCTGAGAAAGAACAAAATATCATGGATGGAAGGGATTAACATCAAGGAGCTGATTAGGAGTAGGGTCAGAGAGTAGGACAAAAACACTAAATAAGAAATCAAGGGGGGAAGTTCTAATCAAATACAGAAGTCCCTAAAACATGGGAGTCAATAACATTACTCTCATACACGCATACCTACTCAATATTTCAAGACCAAGTCAGTGGTCATCCAAATGATCATTCATTCACTCCCATTTGTTGTGCTTCCTCATGAAGTCTGCAACTCATACATTGGGTGTTTTATATAAATATGTGACACATTCCAATTTCATAATGTCACAAATTATGACATGATACTGCACCAATTTAGATTCTCATTGAAGGAAAAATCATGAGAGTTGATCCAAAGTCATCCCCCACATTCAATCACTACCTTTGAGGATCTGGTAGGAAAATTTCTAAAATAGGTTTTCCCATCCTCAAAGTCTATAAATATGGGGGTAAGTATTTTAAATTTTTATAAATTTACTGAAGACTCTTCATATAATTCATCGTAATGATTTAAAGATTTAATAAGATGATGTCCTCATCATGTCATCAAAATGTGGTTATTAATTCCAACTTTCAAGAAAGGATTAACATAGAGAAATCATTCAATTGTGGATTATGATGAATGAGGTTAACTTATATAAAATTCACCATAGGTGGTCCTTGGATTGATGGATGATATTTCTAGTAACAGTTTTCAATGGTATCTATAAGAAGGGAAAGCATAATGAGGTCACATTATAGAAAACAGTTGGTTTTCCACCCAAATGAATATAATGTCAAAGAAAGTAATGATGGACAACCAAAATATACAATGTATTTATTGTAATGATGTTAATTATCTAGATTATAATTATCAAAACTATACATATAATTAGAGGCCACAGTAACCATAAAAATATAATTAGAATCGAGGCCAAATATTTTAGCCGAGACAAAAAGTTTTTCAACCTCAACACCAAGTGTTAACACTGATTGGTCCAGTCCATTCACAAGAGGAGACACATAAAACCATTATGACCACCACAAGAGATTAAATTAAAGAAATAAAAACATACTTCAAGGATCAAGGAATTTGAATTGGAGAAATTAAAAATTACTCACTAAACCAACAAACTATAGTAAGAAACATAGAAGGAAAGGGTTGGTTAGAATGACGAGAAACATAGGGAAAGTCATAGAGGAGTACTTGTAGGATGCCTAGACCAGAATCCCCATTCATATTTCAAATCCATATTACATATAAGTTGGATGAATACCAAAGTAATTGGTATATAAATCATGTGAAATAATGGAGAACAACCAGTGGGAGTGAGTAATCAAAATAAGAGATATGTTGAGGAACACAATAAAGAAAAATCACAAATACTATACCAAACACCACAATCATATTTAGATCACCTAATGTAGGTAAATATTGATAAAATAAAACAAATGTTCATAGATATGTTCAAAAATCTACATATCAACATCTTATATTATACGAAAATCAAACACATACCAATCTATGAAATGTTCATGAAGGGTTTGTTGATGAACAAAAAGAATCTTGAAGAATTAGCTACCATTGCACCAAAAGGAGAAAGTTAAAGAGTAGTATCAAAAATCATTCCAAAAAATAAGAGTTATCAAGGTAGTTGTTCCACTCCAATTACTATTGGTTCTAAAGCGTTTTTTAGTACATTTTTTGATTTAGTTTTGAGTGTAAATATAATTTCATATCCATTATTATAGAGCCTTGTATTGAGATATATAAAAGGAACTCATCTAATGATTCAACATGTTAATACAACAGTAATACATATTTGAATACTATATGATGATTTCATCATCAAGGCATAAATTCATTATTTTTCAACAGATTTTATGGTGATTGACAAGGATGAAGAGAATCTACCAATAGTCATTGAAATACTATTCCTAGACTAGTGAGGGGAACATAATTATTTTCACAATGGAGAACTGAGTTTAAGAGTTGGAGGATTATAGGTGAAGTTCAATTTTCACCAAAAATATAAAAATCAAAATAAATAGTTGATGAATTTTCAAAAGATAGTATTTTGAAAGAAGAGGATGCTATTTTACATGGAAGTAGTGTTAAATTAGTTGTTGTAGAATGTGAAAAATAAAGTATGAAAAAGATAAATAAAGGTAAGAAATTGTGGGAAAAAGTTTAATTGAGTAGAGGATATATCATCCAAGTTGAATTCAAAAAAGGAGTGAAGGTTGTGATAGTTAGTGAGTTTCTATATTATTTTTCAAGAATGGACAAGAATCACTGTATGGGGACTATGGAAATTGTGAAAGTATTCACCTTTGGAAGAGGACTCTAGAGGGAGGATCTTATCATTTTACTCATTTTATTTTATTTTTATCTTTTATTTTTTTTATTTTTTAATATTTTTTAGAAAGAAATTTGAATAATAAAATTTAGTTAAAAATAAATGGCCTCTCCGGAAATCAGTTTGGAAAACCCCAAAAAATTTATCGATAAATTATATCCCATAATACCTTATAGAATCCCTCCCAACATTTATTCTTTTCAATATCATGAAAAATATTTTGAGGAAGGTAGGAATGGATAAAATAATCATGTAACATTCCCCATTTCCAAACAAGGATATTCTTGGTTTATATAAAAATAAAAAGGATTAATTCAAGATAGGTCAAATGGATATAGGGATAAACAAAATATGCTTCAATCATTTTAAAAGTTATTTCATTTATTCATGGATTTGAAAGATGAAAAAAAGGTTCCAGAAGAAATCATGCCCAAGTTTCAAAAGAAATATAATACAAAAATTTTGGGAAATATTCAACATAGAGGATGTATTGGGAATTAGAGGAATGGTTAGGTCAATCACTCATGACAATTTATATGAATAAAAAATAAATGAATGAAAATATCATAAATTAAAATTTTGACAAATCATAGAAAAATTTCATTTAATAAAATTAATATTATCCCAAAAATCATGATTTATAAAATCTTAATCTAAATTATTATTCCAACTAATTTTTTCCCCATTTATCTCCTTCAAATTGTTTGTAAATAAATTTTAAACCATGGTAGGGTAATTAATTTGGGTTGCTTATGTCAACTAGTCAATCTATGTAAATCAAGAATCAAATGCAGGTATGAAATAGGATGGAAAATATTTTAAACAATTTAAATGTGTGTGGGGGGGTAGAATGAAAAAAATTTGAATTGAAATACTAACTCTCATGTACTATTTGACTCTTCAAACATGGATTCTCAGGTTCTGCCTTCACATTTTCTTAACATGTAAGTGTCTCATGATGTGTAATCTTTTGTATTAACTGCGTGAATGGTGTTCAAAATGTGAAATAGTTTTTTGAAATCCTCCCATACCTCCTACTTCTTACTAATACTACAGGTTCCTTTGATTGGCAGGAAAAATATAAAAAATAATATAAAGTACAAGTTCTTTTTGCATGATCAAAAATATAATTGGAATTGAAATTTAAAACTAATATAAGACTAAATCCTATGATAGAAATAAATATAAATTACTAGAAATCAGTGAGAACATGGGTTGCCTTTAAGAAGATACTCTTTTTTTAATGGTCATTTAGCTCAACCATATATGGGATAACTGATTGGGGTGTGGTATAGAGGTAATCATCTAGCGTTCACCCTCTTTTGAATTTGAAATCCACCCACCGCATCATGATATTTTCTCAATGGAATTGGAATTGAACTTGGAGTTGGTGACCAGAGTATAAATAGCATGAGTATAACTAAAAATATCATGAAATCTATACAAAATCGATAAAATTATTCCTTTTCAATGTATGACTATATGGGTTTAGTTTGGTCAATGATATTTTCATATTCCCCAACCATATCATCATTTTATTCTTTTATTGTTTCTTAATTTTGTTTGTCTGCATAGTGAGTATTAGGGGAAGTTGTTTCTTCTTCCTCCTCATTTCACACACATATATTTTTTAAATTATTTTCTGAAAATTATAGCTGTCATTATTCCACCTTCTTTTCCTTTATACTTCCTACTGAAGTGTGTTTCTTCGCATTCAAATTATGAATCAAATATTTCCTTCATCTTCTAAACCTAAAACGGGTATGAAATCATGGATATAATAGAAATTAATATTAGAAGTGGTACTTAAATTAACTTCATTGTGCGTTCTTCTTTGTTTGTCCTTCTTCTCATGGAATTATAGCTCCATGTTATGGGGTGTTGTGCATTCAATGATTGTGTATGGATGCATGTGTTCATTAGATTGACTATTTATTAGTTTAACTTCGCTAAGTAGTTATGACATATCATATAGTAGGAATGTGAACATATCCTTTTTATTCATCAAACCTTGTATCTCTGCCAGCACAACCAAAAATACCTAGTGTGGTAAAAATTAATACCAAAAATTATATAAACAAAAAGTATATGTTAAAATCAAAAAAATATGATAAAATAGTTCGTCTAAATTATTCAACTAATAAATTCTATACGCATATATCCTGCAATGGTGAAAATAATTTTATATCCTTAAGGATTTAGCTAATTCCCATAGGGTTACTGAATTTAGATATTTATAAACAGAATATAAAAAAATACTATACTATTGCATAGTATAGGAATTGAAAATCCAAGTTTGAACCCACAAAGGATGGGTTGGGGAAAATGGTAAATAAATAAAATAAACCAAAATAAGTTAAAATTTAATGAAATTGAGTCTAAATAATTGAGAAAGTAATTTGTGGGGAAAGTGAGAGAATAAAATATAGAAAGGGTGTTAGGCAGTAACAAATCCATGTTTATGGGATGAAAAGTTTTTGAATAATTTATTTGAAATCATGAATTCATTGGAAGAAGGTTGTAGTGATTACAATGTCCATGGTAAGCATTGTTCATCCCAATATCTCCTTTTCTCATGGTCCTGAACTTTGAGATATAAAGGATGGGTAATGAGAAACCATATTTAAGCATAGGGTAGAGGAAAACCCAATAGTCATGGATGAATTCTAAACCCTAGATCCCACATCATAGAAATACATTCAATCAACTTAGACATTTTCATTATCAAATAAATAATGAAATTAATCCATTTTCCTAATCGTGCTCACAATGGTCTTGTAAAAAGAATCAAGAAAGGGAAAAATTGAATAACCAATGAGAAACCACGACATAAACTGCAATAAAAATAGAATACATCATATATTTAATCCCTTTTTATCACTTGTGTCACAACAAGAATAAATAACCCCCTCATGATATCATTATAGGTTGGATAAATGAATAAATAAAAATCAATGGAGAAGTGGTTACAGTATGGCTCCATGGTGGTGTGCCTTGGTCCCAGATGACATATGAGTCGATCCTACCTCCTAAATATTCTTCCAAAGGTGAGACCAAGGTGTTGTTTTATAAGAAACATTGTCAAACCCCATGTAAATTCATATATATTAAATAGATTTCGTACAGTTTCACAATGTGTAATTTTATACAATGTGTAATCCATGTTAGCAGTTTCTTTTTTCATATCTTTCTCTATCTTGAACTGTTATGATGTGTATTTGTTTACATGACATGTAGTGGATTTTTACAGTGTTTAATTACATCCTGTCTTTTCCTAAGTGTTGACTACTTCCTAAGGTACTCACATCACATAATGAAATAAGTGACATGTAAATGACTTATTTCATGTTTTCCTGCCTACTACGCCTTCAAATATCCAGTGTCACGCTGTGAAGTTCGCTCGCAATAAGAAGTTTTATTAATCTCGTATTTTTATACATTATCCAAATATTGGTTGTATATGTCCCTAAAGTATAAAAAAATTAAATCATTCACTAATTGGAAATATTAATCAATTAAATATAGAAATTAATGCATTAAATCACAATAACATACATGTGTGAAACAATGATATCAAATACACTCACACTTGAATTCATAATTTTTCTCAAGGATAAAATATCAACATACTACAAAGGATTTTCACCTTACCATGGTTTAAATTCTACTTCATTAAAAAATGCTCAAATAGAAAATAAAATGTTTGATCATCCCATAAAGGAAAATTCATCAATGCCTCATTTTTCAAAGAATACAAACCATCTATGTATTTTTATTTTCCTATTTTGAAATAGAAAATACTTTTATTTAATCCATTTTAATTTTTAAATTACATATTAATATGCATGCCATTCTCAATTTACCTCACATGAATTTTTCTCCTCACCATGCCTAAAGAAAATGTCACATATAATAGGATTTAAAGGAATCTAACATCTCCACCATATATTAAAAAAAATCACAGATAATCATAAGGGATTATCAATTTTGGATCAAATGGCTCTACAGTTTCTAGGTAGGTAAGTAAATTGTGTAAAAATTAAGGCTCAAAAAGTAGTTTTGACTCTAAATATTAATGCAATATATAAAAAAAACCTCAATAAAAGTATTATCTTACATATTCCATATATCTCATCCTCCCAAAATGATAATAGTGGGCTTATAATAAATATAAACGCAATGATATAATCAACCTATATTTTCCATTTTTCAATTCTAAATATTTTTATTTGTTTTTTTCTCTTTTTTGAAATAAATTATTATAAAAAATATCGTATCCACCACCTAACCAAATATGATCAAATGATTTTTGTTCTGGGAAATAGAGATTTTTTATCTTCTTAAGACACAACACATTTTTTTTAAAAATTCCAATGTTTTATAATTACATTTTTCATAAAGAGAGGAGAATAAAGAATTACAATGAATAATACATGGACTCTCCCAAAATCATAATAGAAAAATACCTAGTAATAGATCCTCAATAATGTATATTCTAGAGATATCATTTTCATTTTATATAATATTGGGACATTACGATTTCATTGTGATTACTTTAAGAATCACTAATACTCTAATAATCTTTATGGAATTGATAAATATAGTCTTTAGATATTACCTTCATAAATTTATTGGGGTGTTTATAGTTGATATTCTCATATATTATAAATTACATTTAGAAAAATAAAAACATTTTATAATTTTTTTAAATATGTTTTAAGATAATATTTTGTCTGAAAATTATTTTATATGTGATTTCCTAATGGAGAATGTCACATTCTTAGTCCATGTGATCAGAAGCAAATATATATATATATATATATATATATATCCTTGAATGTAATAAGAAATTGATGAATGATCTAGATCAATATTAATGATGGAGATCTAGATTTTATTCTCACCAGATTAGTATTATAGATGGGATGTGAGAGATTTTGTATGATTTCAAAACAAACTAACTTAGTTAACTAAGAAATGAGTAAATTTTTTATAGAAAAAACTAATATGATAATATATTCATGGAAATAAATAAGTGTAAGGTCACAACACCCATATTCACATTACCGTAAATTAGAGAAGGATTTTTTGTATATAATTATTTTTTAAATAACACTGTGGATTGTGTGTTCATGTAGAATTATAAATTGATAGTCCATACCTTAAGACGATTTATGGTACAAGAGAAAAATTACCTGATCCATGTTCTAGATTTAGAATAAGTAATAGTATCTTAAATTTTTTTAAGGGATTATATATATAGAAATAAGTGTTACCTATAATTTAAAAATATAAGTGTAATGTACATATTAACATAGAAGAAGCTCAGTATGTGCCAAAAAAAAGATGCTTGGAGCTAATTGAATACTATTATTGCTCAATCCAATACCATCCTAGAAAAGAAAATAAAGAAGAATATGTTATAAAAAAAGTATCCAACTACCTTATTTATAATGATGATTGAATGGGATCCATACATATTATATATGAAAAATATGGACATGGTTTTTAAAGAGGATGGTGCCTTGGCCAAAAAACCAAGGCACAATTATTAAAAAAAAAGATATTGAAAAATTAGGAAAGATGGAAACATATTACAATCCTTATTATGAAAGGTATGTAAATCAGTATGAAGATAATCAACCCATGTTATATCTCCATTGACTCCCTTGTTGGCAACCCCATCAACGACCATGTTGGCTTCACAATATATATGAGTGATGATGCAGTTAATATCATGAAGAGAGGGAGTGAAGTAAATCCAACGTGTGGTGATCGGCCACACAATGTGTATCACACCATTCCATATCACCTACATGATGGTGGTTGAGTCACTCTCAATACAGTGGTTGATCCAACAATACTACTTATAAAAGGAAACTGCATGTACCATGCACATAATTTCATTTTCCAATGAAGAAGCAATGCCACAGCTACCATAAAAGAATTAGAGGATTTGGCCAAGATGGTTTCTGAGGATGGAACCACAACTGGTGGGGAGTTGATTTCTATTGGAGGCATAGTACACATTGACCTTAACCTAACCATGGAAAGGATCACACTAGAAAAAATTAAAAGTGTGGTAGGTATAGAAGAAGTTTTTATCAATAAAAAGTCATCGCATAATGCCAAAATCATTCATTGTGTTGTTTCAATAGAACTTTTGGATCAAAGAGGATTCATGTATGGCATTGAGGATCCGCATATGACCTGAATTATGTCAAAATAAGTACTTGTTATGAATAAGAGCATTTATGTCATAACTGATTACATGGTGGAGCTCAGCAACAACAGCAAGGAAAATGTTCTTGATTTGGTAAGAGCTATCCATATCTTCACATCACTTTAGTTGAGATTTGACAGATGAGTCAACCTTATGCAGTCAAAAATGTATAAAATATAGTTCTTAAGAAAAAAAGAAGTTGGAAAAGAATGAAATAGATGGTTGGTATCTTCTCTGTATTGGTTGTACAAACAACATTTAAAATAGAGTTGATGTAATTCCCCCGCCCCAGTTACCCAGAGTCGGTGCATTATTACATAACAATGGAATGATACAAAGAATCTTGTCCTGAAAGACCGATCAGTTTAGTATCCATGGAGATTCTAGATACATTCATAAGTTTTACATTACATCATGAAATAAATACATCAACAACATTTTGTCCCCTTTGGAACAAACTTATATCCTTATCCTATCCCTGCAGGTCAACCATAAAATACTTCTTCACATCCTGGGAAAAATAAAACATTGAAAGAGGTGAGCTCAGATGCTCAGTAAGAATAACAATATAGTGTAAACTTTCCTAAATAAGCATAAACATTTAAGGCAATGTATAAGACTAAAAAATCCTTTTAAACATAAACTTCAGCATAATATGGAAAAGATAAAATCAAATAATTCCATTTAATTATTCATATGAATATTATACTAGTCGAATAATCAAATGCAATATCAATATCCACTTTCATAATGATAAAATGAATAATTCTAGACTTCATAACCACATAGTCAATGCCTTGTGTCAAGACTACAAATAATATTTTTTCAAGGCCTTGTGCCAAGATAAAATTTTGTCTCATTATACCAACTGATGAATCGAGGAGCTATAGAAGGCTCCACATGTCAGTCACTATGTCCAATTCATTCCTCATAGGAAAAGGTTTAAACATAACATAAACATTCGTATTAAAACTAGCATGTAAAATACCAATACATTATCCATAAACCATGAATGGTGGAAAAATAACACATCCACATTCAAATATATCACAATATCTTCAATAAAATATGGATGTTTTGTATCCAAATAAATCAACTTCAAACAAGCTTAAAATCCATCAAAGGATGTTGACATAGATGAAATAAAAACTTTTTTATAGAAACATCACTTTCTATTTTGAAATCATTTAAAAATAATATAATTATAAAAGATCAGATATATATTGATAATATTTTTATAATTTTGTATGGGAAGCTCTGATTATGATATAATGGAGGAAAATAGCCACACCCTCTGTATAAGTTAAAAAAAGACATTTGTACCTTAATTTTATCGAAAAGTTCACAAAGTAATTTCTTTGGAAAACAATAGAAAGATACATTTAGAAACATATATGGTCAAATAAGGGTATAAATGACTTTAACCCATAGTGTAGTAAACATTGAAAATGTTTTTAATTACATTTTTAAGAAAACATGAATGTGGATGATAAAGAAGTTCTAGTAGATACTTACGTGAAAACAACCTTGGATAATAAATAGATTGTGAAATTAGCCCTTACCTTGTACTATTCCTTGGTCGAGGGGACATTAACCTCTTTTATAATAGTTAAATCATTTTTATTAAATTAAAAAATAACTATATACATAAATATGATATCATATATGATCCTCTAATATTAATTTGTTAATAATATTTTAGTAATATCATCATTTTAGGTGTTAACTGGTCCGTTTTTATTTATATTCTCGGTTAAGTAAGACATTTTTTTATGTATATGATGTATTTTTTTCATATCCAGAATGATATTAAGTTATTAAACATTATTTTTAATCATAAAATTAAAATTATTCTTGAATAATTACAATGGGGAATTAATCTCATCGCGTTCGTGGAGACGGTAATCTGTACGTAGGCACGGGCGACAATATCATTATATTGATGGCGAAATAGTATATAATTGGATGGTACAATAATATATAAAGATTAATTAACAAGTTATATTTATTATTTACATCAGTTATACTCATTATTATACCCATCCAAATAATGAAGTGTTTGAATAACAAACTACACCACGTCGTGGAGACGGTAAGTCAGACGTACGTACGTAAGGTGACTTTGTTGTTTATAGGATGGATAGAATAAAGAATATTGTTGTATAATATTTATAATAACATAAAAGTATGTATAAGGTACTGGAGTTATTATTTTGGTTTGGAAACAACAAAGAAAGAGGAAGTGGAAGTAGAAAAGAACTTGAAAGAGGGTGGTGAAATTATTACCTCTTCTTCGTGTGTTTCCATTTGAGTTGATCAAAAGGGATCCATATATTGGCTTTATGATCAAACTAAGGCCTCTATATTGAATTGAGGGAAATTTGGAGGATATTTGGGTAGGTTTTGGCCGAGACAAATGGATTTGGTGGTAAAATTTTGAGAGAAGGGGAAGTGCCCTTTTATAAGAGAGGTGAGGGGCACCGTTGGAAAAGATTGAAATATTATTTTATAATAAAATAATTTTCAAATATTAATGGATAAAAAATGATTTATTTAAAGGATAAGGTAGTTATTGGTCGAAAACCTCCCAACCAATTTGTTTTAGACAGGATTTGGTCACTATATTAACCTTATCTTTTAGATTTAACTCTTAGTTAAATAGATTAGCTTTTACAATGTTTTCTTGTATTATTATAATAATTGGTTATTAAACATACAATAAAATTACAATATAACCTCAAGTGGTTCATTAATGAAATACCTATAATTATATAAGTTATTTGGAATAACCTAAGATTTTTAGGACTATTATATAATTTAATAATATAAATTTTGTTTTAAAAACTCATTTATGTCAATTTTGAAACTATTTAGTATTTGGTTTTTGTGAAAGTCATCACAACTTGATTAGGTTGATAAAAATACATTGAATCAACCCTAAAATGTCATATTAACCTATAAATTTCTTTTATGTCATAAAAACATTGAAATTATGTTTATTTTAATATTTATAATACAATTTATTTGATTCTTCCATTAATAAGGTAATTATTGCACCACCATTATTTCATAAATAAATTTAATTATTTAATGTCTAAAAATTATAAATAAAATAAAAATATATATTCAATGTTTTTATATTTTAAATGAGTATTTATAGTCTAAAAGATAACTTATTTAACCCTATTTAAATATTGTTTTACTAAAAGATATATGTTTTTGTTATTTTGGTCTTTACTTTAAATTAATTAATATAAAGTGTCATTATCACTCTCAAGTGGCTCCATGGGGTCCCAAGATCTACCCAAGGATTCCCATGGTCATAAATGTATCAACTAAAAGGAATAGGACACATGTTAGGGTAATTTAATATTATTATAATGTTATTTTTTACCCTTATTTACCAGTTTTACCCTTTAACCATGGTGAATAAAATATTTACCGAAGTAATTATTCATAATGTCTATAAATAAAAGTTACCTATTTAAAAAATTTGGACCTCATAATTTCAAAATTGGAATCCATTTTTCAAAATTCATAACACAGAAGTGGCAGACATTAATTTAAAATTAATTCCCGTTGTCAAAACAAAAAATGTGTTTTTAAGAAATAATAACTATCAAAAGATTGACACTTGTTTATGTCTAGTTTTAATGTGAAATCACATACGGTGATCAAAATTATATTAAATGAAAAAAATATAATCTAATGATACTTTAAAACCACTCAAATTTATAATTTAACAGTATAAATTATTTTGATTAAAAAGTTGTTTTTAATTAAAATTTAGTTTTTTCACTATTCATCAAAAATTTAATGTTTTCAGAAAAGTAGAAAAAGTTCACCCTAAGATAATTTTGATATTATGAATCCAAAAATGAAGTCCATTTTGAAAAATATAATTTTAAAAATTTTAAAATTTGTTTATTACTATTTATAACGGCTAGTATGATTGGTCCTAGTGTGTTAAAACTCTAAGTTGCATACAAAATAAGCTACTACATTATTCAAAGGGAAACACACAGTGGAAGATTGGGGTGTTACATTCTCTCCTCCATAAAATAATTTCGTCCTTGAAATTTCTAAATATTACTGTATAAAAAGATTTGGGTGGTTCTTCATCATAAGTTCCTTGGGTTCCCACATTGCCTCTTCCAACTTAAAGTTTTTCCATAGAAATTTTACCAGATGAGTTGTCCGGTTTCTTAGTACTTGTTCTCTGGTATCAATAATTATGACAGGCTCCTCACAATAAGATATATCGAGTTCCAGTTCAATTTCCTCATAGGTTATTACATGCGTTGGGTCAGGCATGTATTTTCTCAATAGTGATATGTGGAAGACAACATTATCTTTGGAGATACTTGGAGGCATTTCCAAATGATAAGCTACAACTCTAATTTGTTCTAGAATTTCGAATTGTCTAATGCACCTTTGACTCAATTTACCCTTCTTACATAAATGTATAACACCCTTCCATGGAGATACATCCAAGAAAACATGATCTCCTACTTGAAATTATTAATCCTTCCTTCGGTTACCCACATAGCTCTTTTGCCTACTTTGAGCTGCTTTGATGTGGGTTTATATAATCTTCACTTTTTCCAATGTTTCCTCAACAATTTCTAGGCCTACGAGTTTTCATTCACCAACACCATCCCAATAATTTGGTTTGCGACATCTCTTTCTGTATAATGCTTCATATGGCGCCATCGGAATACTTGAATGAAAGCTATTATTATAGGAAAATTCTACCAGAGGTAAATATTGATCCCACATACATTGAAAGTCATGTGAGAAAGATCTAAACATGTCTTCTAAGGTTTGAATTGTCTGTTCTGATTGTCCATCGGTTTTGAGGGTGGTAGGAAGTGCTGAAACGAAGTTCAGCATCCATGGCTTCCTAAATAATATTTCATAATCTTGATATAAAATGGGGATCATGATTAGAAACAATAGATTGGGGTACTTCAGGAAGTCTTACAACTTCATTAATATATATTCTTTCCATACGTTCAAATGGTAAATTTTCTATTATATCAAGAAAATGTTCTGACTTTGTAAGACGATCAACAATGACCCATATTGCATCATTCCTTCTAGGAGTCTTTGGTATCCCCCTGACAATGCCCATCGTAATATTATCTCATTTCCACTCAGGTATGGGAAGATGTTTCATGACTCCTCCAGGCCCTTGCCTTCCCGCTTTCACTTGTGGACAAACCATACATCTTGACAAAAAATCAGCAATCTCTCTCTTCATGTTGTCCCACCAAAAATGTTATTTCAAATCTCTATACATCTTGGTGCTCCCAGGGTGTATAGAGAAATTGGAGCTATAATCATCATCCAATAATTCCCTTTTTAGATCAAGTATGTTAGGAACACAGTGTCTCTTCCCAAATTTCAAAATCCCATCTTCATATATGAAGTCACTCAATCTTCCATCATTCATAGCCTTAATATTATTTTGAAACTCCACATCCTCAGTATGTGAACACTTTATCCATTCTAGTAATCATGGTTTAAAAAAATTTTAAAAAGTATTGATGTTTCACCTTCCATGGTTATTCTCATATCCATATTTACTAGATACATTAAAATAGGATATCTTTCAACGCTCATTTTGGTCAAAACTCCATGATCCTTTCTACTCAATGCACTTGACACCTTATTCACCTTCCCTGAGTGGTAGTGTATAGTGAAACCATAATCCTTGAGTAGTTCAATCCATCGTCTTTTCCTCATGTTGAGTTCTTTCTGTGAGAAAATATACTTCAAACTCTTGTGATCAGAATATATCTCAAACTTTTCACCATAGAGATAGTGTATCCATATCTTCAAAGAAAATATTACATCTACTTATTCAAGATCATGAGTGAGATAGTTTTGTTCATGAATTTTTAGTTTTTGTGATGCATAGGCAATAACTCTATCATTTAGGAAAAGGACACAACCAATTCCTCTCTTTGAAACATTTCTATAAATAACAAACCCATCATTCCCCGATGGTAGAGTCAAGATAAGAGCTTTAACTAATCATATCTTCAGTTATTCAAATCATCCTTCACTCTTTCTTCCAAACAAATTTAACCCCTTTACAAGTGAGCTTGGTTAATGTGTTAGACAATCGGGCAAAATTCTGAACAAAAAAACGATAATAACCTGCTAAACCAATAAAACTGCATACCTTAGTTATACTCGTCAGTGATGACCATTCTTGGATTTCCTTGGTCTTTGAAGTATCAATAGAGATTCCATCCTTTGAGACAATATGGCCAAGAAACGAAATCTCATAAAGACAGAATTCACAATTGCTAAATTTCCCATATAATTCATTTCATCTAAGAGTCCTTAGGATAATTCCCAAGTGATTTTCATGATCTTCACATCTTTTTGAGTATACCAAAATATCATCAATAAATACCACTAAAAAATCCTCAAGATATTACTCGAAAACGCAATTCATTAGATACATGATGACAGAGGGTGCATTAGTCAATACAAAAGAAATTTTTATAAACACGTAATGCTTGTACCTGGTTCAAAATGCTATTTTCGGAATGTCTTCCTTATTCACACACAACTAATTATATCCAGATCAAAGTTCAATCTTTGAAAAATATTGAGCTCCATGATGTTGGTCGAAAAAATCATCAATGTGAGGTAGGGGATACTTGTTCTTTATTGTTATAGCATTGATCTACCATTAGTCATTGCAACCTCATAGATCCATCTTTCTTCTTAAAAAAAAGAACATGGACTCCCCATGGAGAAACACTAGGGTGTATAAATCCTTTATTACTCAATTCAACTATTTCTTTCATTAGTTCCAATAATTTCATAGTGACCATACAATAAGGGGTCTTAGATATGGGTCTTGAACCAGGAATCAAATCAATAGAAAACTCAATTTATCACTCTGAGGGATGTCCAGGTAAATCATTAGGAAACACATCAACATAGTCTTGCACAATAGGTATGTCCTCTATATGAACATTATTTTCCTATCCCATAGTTATTTTATTCTCTTCCTCCCCAATTATTGAATTTAGTAGAGCTAATGGGGGTGGATCTAGATAAGAATAAGGTGATGAAGTATCTTCTCAAATGATAAATTATACCTTATCGTCATCAAAAATTGTAACCACCTTCTTCTTAAAATAAATTTTCACATCATGGTCCGAAAACCAATCCACACTAAGGATTATATCAAATTCAATCTTGGGTATGAAGATGATATCAAAAGATAAAGAACATTTATATGCCCTAATGGGAATAGATTCACAAAATGTTGTTTCCATGATACTCCCCTTAAGAGTTTTGACTGAAAAATCCCTTGTTAAGTCAAATTGAAAATATATAATTTTCTTATCAAAATGGGAAGATATGAAACAATGTGATGATCCATAATCAAATAAAGCATTATCTAAACTTGAGGAAACCATTAAATTACTATCCAGCATGTCTTTCAGAGCTTCAACCTCAGCAGTAGTGATCGCATAATCTTGGTCTTGCTCCCTTTTCCTTTTCTAGGGTAAGTTTCCATGGGGAATAGGACATTAATTTTCAAAATTCCCCTTTTATCTTCAATTTTATCTTTCATTACTGACAACCTCTTTCTTCCCATTGAAATCACGAGCTTGGTGGCCTTTTTCACCACATTTGTAACAGACTCACATTCCCTTCAGGCATGTACCGAGGTCTTTCTACCCACATTTTCTACAGGATATACATTCAACTTTTATCATCTTCCCCTTATTTCCATTTCCAATGTGTTCAACAGATCTCTTCTTCTCTTGCTTTTCTTTGAAGTCATAACACTTATAGAATTCCTTTTCTTCCTTAATAGCGCATGAGGAAATATCTTTGTACAATGAGAAGGATTGTGAGACTAATTCTCATTTGAGAAATGGATTTATCCTATCAAAGAATCAACAAATCTTACTCCTTGGGTTACGTACATAATTTTCTTCATGCCTTGATAACCTTGTAAATTTAGCCTCATAATTTGCTATATTCTCATTTTTCTTTTTCCTCGGACTTAGAAATTGTCTTTCCATATCCGCTCGATGGCCATGAGGAAAGTATTTTTCCAATAAAATTTCTTTAAATTATCTCCATTACTTTTTTGATACTTATTTTTCTTCCTTTGTGTTTTGGATTAATGACCACCATTGATCTGTATCTCCCATGAGGTGATAAACTGCCATGACAAATTTTTCCCTTTCACTACTCCACAAAGCATGAAATATTTTCTCTAAGAAATTTATCCATTTATCATCTAATAATGGATTCGTACTCCCATTGAATGTTGATGGTTTTTGACTCATGAAGTGGTCTAACATTTATCCTCCGCATTATGGATCAGGGTTCTCCGTACGGGTAAGGTTATTATTTATAACCTGAGTGAGTGGTCTCAATATAGTGATATGGTGATCGACACTGGTTACATCACCAGATCCACTATAATTATCTTGATTGGGAGGGAAATCCCTATATAGATTACATGGGTTGATACAGTTTTCATTCCTTCCACCTGGTGCCATTTCTAAACAATGGCATACACTAGATTAGTTTATGAATCGCAACACATAATTCCAAACTTGTAAAAAAGTTAACATAAATGGAACCGTTTGTGAATATAATCCATAATCATAAAATTTTTTATTTGATGATGTATATACTAATAAACCCTTCATAATGGTTTTTAATGAAAATGATAATTATCCTAAGCATATCCCCCGAGAGTGTCATAACCAAGAGTGTTGGAAGGCCCATTTTCATGCACCAATTCCCATTCGAGTCTAGCTCAAAGCATTGTTTTCATGTTTTACGCCTAGGTACATTTGTGCATGATTTGCCTCTACCTTCTTGTATCTAGACAGAGATGTATTTCTTAGAAAACTCACAAAATATCTACATTACAAAAAATCTAGGATGTTTTTCTATATTAATCCTTGAACTCTATCTTACGGTAATGTTCTCTAATCAGAGTTTTTCTAAATCTTGTTTCCAATGATTGTATTAAATTTCTTCTAATAACAACTATAAATACATGACCCAAGTTACCCAGAGTCAGTGCATTATTACATAACATTGGCATGATACAAGGAATCATGTCTCGAAAGACCGATCAGTTTAGTAGACTTGGAAATACTAGATACATTCATAAGTTTTACATTACATCATGAAATAAAAACATCAACAACATTTTTTCCCATTTTAAACACACTTATATCATTAGCCTATCCCTCTAGGTCAACCATAAAACACTTCTTCACATCCTGGGAAAAATAAAGCATAGAAAGGGGAGTTCTCATATGCTCAGTAAGGATAACAATATAGTGGAAACTTTCATAAATAATGATAAACATTGAAGGCAATGTATAAGACTAAAACAAAATCCCTTTATAATTAAACTTCAGAATAATATGAAAAATATAAAATCAAATAATTCCATTTACTCATTCACATGGATATTCTACTAGTCTAATAATCACATGCAATATCAATACCAACTTTCATAATGATGTAATGCATAATTCTAGACTTCATAACCACATAGTCACAACCTTGTGCCAAGACTCCAATAAGATTTTGTCAAGGCCTTGTTCCAAGACACTAGTTTGTCTCATTATACCTACCGATGCATTGAGGAGCTATAGTGGGCTTCACTTGTCAATTACTAAGTCCAACTCATTCCTCATATGAAAATGTTTAAACATAACATAAACATTCTTTTTAAAACTAGCATATGAAATGTTAATACTTTATCCACAAACCATGAATGGTGTAAAAATAAAACATCCACAGTCAAACATATCACAAAACCTTCAATATAATATAGAAGTTTTGTATCAAAATAAATCAAATTCAAACAGGCTTAAAATCCAACAAAGCGTGTTGATATAGATGAAATCAAACTTTTTTTGAGAAATATTTCTTTATATTTTGAAATCATTTAAAAGTCAGATAATTATAAAAGAAAATATTTATTTTGGAAATATTTTTATAAGATTGTATGGGAAGCTTCGAAGATGATATATTGGCGGAACATAACAACACCCACTGTATATGTAAAAAAAATACATTCTTATCATAAATTTGTCGAAAAGGTCATAAAGTACCTTGTTTGGAAAACGACAGAAAGATTCCTTTAAAAACATATATGGTAAAAAAGGGTATAAATTAATTTAAACCATGTTATATTAAATAGTAAAAATGTTTTGAATTACAGTTTTAAGAAAACACCGATGTGGATGATACAGAGGTTCTAGTAGATACTTATGTAAAATTAACCTCGGATAGTAAAGAGATTTTGAAGTTAACCCTTACATTGTACATTTCCTTGGTCAAGGGTATGTTAACCTCCTCTATAATAGTTAAATAATTGTTATTAAATTATACAAGAACTATATTCATAAATATGATATCATATATGATCCTCTATTATTGCTTTATTAATAATATTTTAGTATCATCATCATTTTGGGTGTTAACTGGTCCATTTTTCATTGTATGCTCGGTTATGTAAGCCATGTTTGTTATTGATAGGATGAATTTTATTCAAATCCAGAATGATATTAAGTTATTAAAAATTATTTTTAATCATAAAATGAAAATTATTCATGAATGATTATGATGGGTAATGAATCTCATCGCGCTCATGGAGACGGTAATCCGTACGTACACACGAGCGCCAATATCATTTTATTTATGGTGAAATCATATGTAATTGGATGGTATATCATATATAAAAAGTCATTAACATGTTATATTTATTCTTTAAATCAGTTATACTCATTATTATAACCATCCAAATAATGAAGTGTTTGAATAACAAACTACACCACGATGTGGAGACGGTAAGCCGTGTGTACACACTTATGGTGACATTGTCATTTATAGGATGGATAGAATAAATAATATTGTTGTATCATATTTATAATAACATCATATTATGTTTAAGGTACTTGAGTTATTATTTTGGTATGGAAACAACAAAGAAATAGGAAGTCGTAGAAGAAATGAACTTGAAAGAGGGTGGTGAAGTTATTACCTCTTCTTCAGGTGTTTCCTTTTGAGTTGATCAAAAGGGTTCCATAGGTTGACTTTATAATAAAACTAAGGCCTCTAGGTTGAAGTGAGTAAAATTTATAGAATATTTGGGTATGGTTTGGCCAATCCAAATGGCTTTGGAGGGGTGATTTTGGGAGAAGGGGACGTGCCCTTTTATAAGAGAGGTAAGGGGAACCTTAGGAAAAGATTGAAATATTATTTTATAATAAAATCATTTTTGGGTTTTAATTGATCCAAAATTATTTATATAGATTATAAGTCTTTTATGGGTCAATAACCTCTCAATAAATAGGATTTATACAGGTTTGGGTCACCACATTAACCTTATCTTTTAGATTTAACTCCTAGTTAAATAGTTCAACTTTAACCATGTATTCTTGTATTATTATAATAATTTGTTAATAAAATTACTATAAAATTCCAAGAGAACCTAAAGTGATTCAATAATGAAACAAATATCATTATTTAAGTTCTTTGGTAGGACGTTATATTTTTAGTACTATTATATAATTCTATAATATAATATGTGTTTTAAAAACTCATTTTTTGTCAATTTGGACACTATTTAGTATTTGGTTTTTTTGAAAGTTATAAAAACTTTATTACATTGAACCAAATACATTGAATCAACCCTAACATGTCATATTCCCCTATAAAATTCTTTTATGTCATTAAAAATAAAAAATTATATTTATTTTAATATTTATAATACCATTTATTTGATTCTTTCATAAATAAGGTAATTACTACATCACCATTGTGTCATAAATAAATTTATTTATTAAATTTTTAAAAATTATAATAAAATATCATTATTTAGGAAATATTTTTATCTTTTTATTGAGTATTTATAGTCGGAATGATAACTTATATAACCCCATTTAAAAACTGTTTTACTAAAAGATATATGTTTAGGTCATTTTTGTCTCTACTTTAAATTAATTAATATAAAGTGTCATTATCACTCTCAAGGGGCTACATGGGGTCTCAAAATCGACCCAAGGATGTAAATGGTCAGACATGTATCAATTAATAGGAATAGGACACATGTTAGGGTAATTTATTATTATTATAATATTATTTTTTACCCTTATTTATCAGTTTTTCCTTTTAACCATGGTAAATAAAATATTTACCAAAGTAATTATTCATAATGTCTAAAAATATAAGTTACCTATTTACATAATTTTTACCTCCTGGCTCCAAATATGGAATCCATTTTCCCAAATTCAAAACACATCAGTGGCAGAAATTAATTTAAAATTAATTCTTGTTGTCAAAACAAAAAATGTGTTTTTAAGAAATAATTACTATCAAATGATTGACACTTTTTTATATCCAGTATAAATTTAAAATCACATAAAATGACCTAAATTATATTAAATGATAAAAATATAATCTAGAGATACTTTAAAACCACTCAAATATATAATTTAACACTATAAATTATTTTGATTAAAAATTTTGTTTTTAATTAAAATTTAGTATTTTTCTGTATTCATCAAAAACTGAATGTTTTCAGAAAAGTACCACAAATTCACCCAAAGATGATTTTGATATTCAGAATTCAAAAATGAAGTCCATTTTGAAAAATAAAATTTATAAAATTTTAAAAAGTGGTTATTACTATTTTTAATTACTAGTTTGATTGGTCATGGTGTGTTAAAACTCCATGTTGCGTAAAACCCAAGCTACTACATTATTCAATGGGAAACGTACCACGGAAGCTTGGTGTGTTACATTCTACCCTCCTTAAAATAATTTCCCCCTCAAAATTTCAATAATATTACTGCATAAACAGATTCATGTGGTTCTTCATCATAAGTTCCTCGGGTTCCCACGTTTCCTCTTCCATCTTATGGTTTCTCCATAGAACATTTACCATACATGTCATCCGGTTTCTCAGCACTTGTTCTCTGGTATCTAGAGTTTCAACAGGCTCTTCACAATAAGATAGATCAAGTTCCAGTTCAATTTCTTCATAGGTGAGTACATGTGTTGGGTCAGGCATGTATTTTCTCAACAGTGATATGTGGAACACATCATGAACATTAGAGAGATTTTGAGGCATTGCCAAATGGCAAGCTACAACTCCAATTCGTTCTAGAATTTCGAATGTTCTAATGTACTAGGGACTCAATTTACCCTTTGTACTGATACATATAACACCCTTCCATGGAGATACCTTCATGAAAACATGATTTCCTACTTGATATTCCAAATCCTTCCATTGTTTATTGATATATCTCTTTTTCCTACTTTGAGATGCTTTGATATGGGTTTGGGTAATCTTAAATTTTTTAAATTATTTCCTCAACATGTTTTGGGCCTATGAGTTTTCATTCACCAACATCATCCCAACAAGTTAGTGTGAGACATATCTTTCTGTATAATGTATCATATGGTGCCATCTGAATACTTTAATGGAAGCTATTGTTATAGGAAAACTCTACCAGAGGTAAATATTGATCCCACACACCTTTAAAGTCATGTGATAAAGATCACAACATGTCTTATAAGGTTTGAATAGTTCTTTATGATTGTCCATCGGTTTGAGGGTGGTAGGAAGTTCCCAAATAATGTTTAGTATCCCTGTCTTTCTAATGAATTTTCCAGAATATTGATTTAAAATGGGGATCACTATCAGAAACAATCGATAGGGGTACTCCGTGAAGTCTTACAACTTCATTAATATATAGTCTTGTCATACGTTCAAGTGGTAAATCTTATCTTTAAGAAATAAAATGTGTTGACTTGGTAAGATGATCAAAAATGAAACATATTGCATCATTCCTTTTAGGTGTCTTTTGTATCCCTGTGACAATTTCCATCATAATATTATCCCATTTCCACTCAGGTATGAGAAGTGGCTACATGAAAACTCCAGGCTATTGCCTTCCAGCTTTCACTTTTGGACAAACCATACATCTTGACACAAAATCAGCAATCTCCCTCTTCATGTTGTCTCTCCAAAAAATTTATTTCAAAAATATATACATCTTGGTGATCCTAGGGTGTATAGAGAGAATGGAGCTATGATCATCATCAAACAATTCCTTTTTTAGATAAGGTATGTTAGGAACACAAAAACTCTTCCCAAATTTCAATATTCCATCTTCATATATGAAGTCACTAAATCTCCCATCATTCACAGCTTTAATCTTCTTTTGAAACTCCTCATCATCAGTCTGAGAACTCTTTATCCTTTCTAGTAATGATGGTTTAGAAACCATTTGAAAAAGTTTTTATGTTTCACCTTCCATGGTTATTCCCATATCAATCATTACTAGATACATTAAAATAGGACCCCTTTCAACTCTAATCTTATTCAAAACTCCATGATCCTTTCTACTCAAAGCATCTGACACCATATTTTTTTTTCCCGGGTGGTAGTGTATAGTGGAATCATAATCCTTGAGTAGTTAAATCAATTGTTTTTTCCTCAGGTTGAGTTCTTTCTGTGATAAAATATAATTCAAACTCTTGTGATCAGTATATACATCACATTTTTCACTACAGAGATAGTGCCTCCATATCTTCAAAGAAAATATTATAGCTGATAACTCAAGATCATGAGTGGGATAGTTCTATTCATTAATTTTTAGATGTCGTGACGCATAGGCAATAACTCTACCATTCTACATAAGAACACAACCAAGTCCTTTTTTCAAAAATCACTATAAATAAAAAACTCATCATTTCCAGATGGTAGAGTCAAGATAGGATCATTAACTAATATTCTCTTTATTTCTTCAAAACATTATTTACACTCTTTTTTCCAAACAAATTTAACCCCTTTACAAGTGATCTTGATTAATGGGATAGACAATTGGGAAAAATTCTGGACAAAATACCGATAATAACCTTATTAACCATTAAAACTGCGTACCTCAGTTATATTTGTCAGTGTTGGCCATTCTTGGATTGTCGTGGTCTTTGAAGGATCAATAGAGATTCCATCCTTAGAGACAATATGGCCAGGAAAATAAATCTCTTGAAGCCAGAATTCACACTTGCTAAATTTCCTTTATAATTCATTTATTTTAAGAGTCATTAGGATAATGCGTAACTGATTTTCATGATCTTCATAATTTTTTGAGTAAACCACAATATCATCAATAAATACAACTAAAAATTCATCAATATAGTCCTTGAAAACTCTATTCATTAGATACATGAAGAAAAGGGGTGAATTAGTCATTCCAAAAGGCATTACTGTAAACTCGTAATGCCCGTACCTGGTTCAAAATGCTCTTTTTGGAATGTATTCCTTCTTTACACACAACTGATGGTATCCAGATCGAAGGTCAATCTTTGAAAAATATTTAGCTCCATGAATTAGGTCAAATAAATCACCAATGCTAGGTAGGGGATACTTGTTCTTTATTGTTATGGTATTGATCTCCCTATAGTCAATTCCCAACCTCATCGATCCATCTTTCTTCTTAACAAAAAGAATAGGGGCTCCCCATGGAGAAACACTGGGGTGAATAAATCAATTATTACTCAATTCCTACAGTTATTTTCATAGTTACACTAATTACATTGTGGAAATTCTATAAGGGGTCTTCGATATGGGTCTTGAACCAGAAATTAAATCAATGGAAAACTCAATTTCTCGCACTGGGGGATGTCCAGGTAAATCCTCTGGACACACATCAACATATTATTCCATAATAGGTACGTCCTCTATTTGAACAATCTTTTCCTCACCCATAGTTATTTCATTCTCTTCCTCCCCAAAAATTTAATATAGTAGATCTACTCGGTGTGGATCTAGATAAGAATTAGGTGGTGGCATTTCTGCTCTAATGATAAGGTACTCTTTATCATCATCAAAAATTATAATCTCCTTCTTCTTATATTAAATTTTCACATCATGGTCCGAAATACAATCCATACCAAGGATTATATCACATTCAATCATGGGTATGAAGATGATATCAGCAGATAAAGAACATTTATATTCCCTAATGGGAACTGATTCACAAAACGTTGTTGCAATGATGCATCCCTTAGGAGTTTTGACGAACAAATCCCTTGTTAAGTCAAATTCAAAATATCTAATTTTCATAGAAAACTAGGAAGATATGAAACAATGTGATTATCAGAATCAAATAAATCATTGGATAAACATGAGGAAACCATTAAATTACCTACCACCATGTCTTTCGAAGCTTCAACCTCAGTAGTAGTGACCGCATAAGCTTGGAATTTATCTTTTGGAATTTTCTGGGGTATGTTTCCTTAGAGCTTAGGACATTTATTTTTATAATTCCCCTTTTCTCTATAATTTTAGCATTCAACATTGAAACCCTCTTTCTTCCCCTTGCAATCATTACCTTGATGTCCTTTTTCACCACACTTGTAAGAGACTCACATTCCCTTTTCGAAAGTACCAGGGTGTTTCTTCCCACAATTACCGCAAGATAGATATTCAATATTTCCCTTCTTCCCCTTATTCCAATTTCCAAAGTGTTCATAAGATCTCTTCATCTCTTTCATTTCTTTGAATTTGTAAGACTTAGAGAATTCCTTTTCTGTCTTGTTAGCGCATGAGACAATATCTTTGTACGATGAGAAATATTGTGAGACTAATGCTCGATGGAGAAATGGATTTAAGACATTTAAGAATCGATTAATCTTACTCTTTGGGTTACATATATAATCTTCTGTATGCCTTTCTAACCTTGTAAATTTATCCTAATACATTGCGACATTTTCATCTTTCTTTTGTCTCAAACTCAGAAATTGTCTTTCCATATCCGCTCGATGGTCACAAAGAATATATTTTTCTAAGAAAATTTTTTTAAACTCCCTCAATTTCATGTTCAATACTTATTCATATTCCTTTGTTTTTATGATTAATAACCACCATTGATCTGAATCTCCCTTGAGGGGATAAACTGCCATGACAACTTTTTCCATTTCGCTACTTCCCAAAGCATGAAATATTTCTTCTAAGGAATTTATCCATTGCTCAGCTACTAGTGGATTTTTACTCCCATTAAATGTTGGTGGTTGTTTCCTAATGAAGTAGTCTAACATTGATCCTCTGTGTTGTGGATCAGGGTGCTCGATACAGGTAAAGTTATTATTCATTACCAGAGTGAGTTGTCCTAGTATGGTGATAAACTGATCAGCACCAATTTCATCACCAGCTCTAATATAATTATCTTTAGTATGAGAGAAATCCCTAAATTTATTACATGGGTTGATACAGCTTCTATTCCTTTCACTAGGACCATTTCTAAACAATGGCATAGACAAGATTAGTTTATGAATCGCAATACATAATTCTAAACTTGTAAAATAGTTAACATAAATTGAACAGTTTGTGGATATAATCCATAATCATAAAAATGTTTTCTTTAAGGAAGTATATACTCATAATAATTTCATAATGGTTTGCAAAGAAAATGATAATTATCCTAAGCATATCCCCCCGGGAGTGTTGTAAACAAGAGTGCACCAAGGCCTATTGTCGTGCACCAGTTCCTGTTCGAGTCTAGCTCAAAGTGGTGTTTTCATGTTTTACCCCATGGTAAATATGTGCCAAAGCTACCTCTACCTTCTCATATCCATAATGGGATATATTTCTTGGAAAAATTAAAAAATCTCTACATTACCAAAATTCTAGGAAGTTCTTCTATACTAGTCCTCAAAGTCTATCTTAAGGAAATGTTCTCAAATCAAATTTTTTCTAAATCTAGTTTCCAAGGTTGGTACTAGACTTCCTATGGTAAAAATTGTAACAACCCGACCCCAATTACCCAAAGTCAGTGCATTATTACATAACATTTTCATGATACATGGATTCATGTTTCGAAAGATCGATCTGTTTAGTATCCTTGGAAATACTAGATACATTAATAAATTTTACATTACATCATGAAATAAAAAAATCAACAACATTTTGTCAACTTTTGAACACACTTATATCCTTAGCCTATCCTTATAGGTCAACCATAAAATACTTCTCCACATCCTAGGAAAAATAAAACATAGAAAGGGGTGAGCTAAGTTGCTTAGTAAAGATAACAATATAGTGGAAACTTTTATAAATAATGATAAACATTAAAGGCAATGTATAAGACTAAAACAAAGTCAATTTAAACTTAAACATCATCATAATATAGCAAAGATAAAATCAAATAATTCCATTTACTTTTTCAGATGGATATTCTTCTAGTCGAATAATCACATGAAATGTCAATTGCCACTTTCATAATGATAGAATGCATAATGCCAGAGTTCGTAACCATATAGTCAAGGCCTTGTGATAATACTACAAATAAGATTTGGTCAAGGCCTTGCGACAAGACACTAGTTTGTCTCATGATACCTACTGATGCATCGAGGATCTATAGCGGGCTCCACCCATCACTTTCTAAGTCCAATTCATTCCTCATATGAAAAGGTTTAAACATAACATTAACATTCGTATTAAAACTAGCATAGGAAATGTCAATACATTATCCATAAATCATGAATGGTGTAAAAATAACACATCCATATTAAAAAGTATCAAAAAACATTCAATATAATATGGAAGTTTTTTATCTTAATAAATCAACTTCAAACAATCTTAAAATCCATCAAAGGATATTGACATAGATGAAATCAAAACTTTTTTAGTGAAATATCTATTTCTAATTTGAAATCATTTAAAATTCATTTAACTATAAAAGGAAACATTTATTTTGAAAATATTCATATAAGCTTGTATGAGAAGCTACGACAATGACATAATGGTGGAAAATAGCCACACCCACCGTATAATTTAAAAAAAGACATTCTTACCTAAATTTTGTCGAAAAGGTCATAAAGTACCTTATTTGAAAAATGACGGGAAGATTATTTTAAAAACATATATGGTTAAATAAGGGTATAAATGAATTTAAACCATAGTATAGTAAATATTAAAAACGTTTAGAATTAAATTTTTAAGAAAACACGGATGTGGATGAAAAAGTGGTCACAGTAGATACTTACGTAATAACAACCTCGGATAATAAAGAGATTCTGAAATTAACCCTTACCGTGTACTTTTCCTTGGTCGAGGGTACATCAAACCCCTGTATAATAGTTAAATAATTGGTATTAAATTATAAAATAACTATATACATAAATATGATATCATATAAGATCCTATATTATTTCTTTGTTAATATATTTTAGTAGTATCATCGTTTCGGGTGTTAACTGATCTGTTTTTCTTTATATGCTCGGTTATGTAAGCCATGTTTGTTATGGATAGAATGTATTTTATTCATATCCCGAATGATATTAAGTTCTTAACTCTTATTTTTAATCATAAAATGAAAATTATTCTTGAATGATTATGATGGGTAATGAATCTCATCACGTTCGTGGAGACGACAATCCATACGTACGCACGAGTGACAATATCATTAAATTGATGGTGAAATCATATGTAATTGGATGGTATATCATATATAAATAATCATTAACATATTATATTTATTATTTATATTAGTTATACTCATTATTATATCTATCTAAATAATTAAGTGTTTGAATAACAAACTACACCACGACGTGGAGACGGTAAGCCGTACGTACACATGTATGGTGACATTGTCATTTATAGGATGGATTGAATAATGAATATTGTTGTACCCTATTTATAATAACATCAATGTATGTAGAAGGAACTTGAGTTATTATTTTGTTACAGAAACAACAATGAAATAGGAAGTCAATGAAAAAAGAACTTGAAAGAGGGTGGTGAAATTATTACATCTTCTTCAGGTGTTTCCTTTTGAGTTGATCAAAAGGGCTCCTTAGTTTGGATTTCTGATCAAAATAAGGCCTCTAGGTTAAAGTGAGGAAAATTGGGAGGATATTTGGGAATGTTTTGGCTGAGACAAATGTCTTTGGAGGTGTGATTTTGAGATAAGGGGAAGTTCCCTTTTATAAGAGAGGTGGGGGCACCTTAGGAAAAGATTGTAATATTATTTTATAATAAAATAATTTTTGGTTTTTAATGGCTCCAAAATGGTTTATTTCAAGGATATGGTGGGTATGGGTCTAAAAACTCTGAAAAAATAGGTTATAGATAGTTTTGGGTCACCATATTAACTTTATATGTTATATTTAACTCTTAGTTAAGTAGTTTAACTTTTACCATTTATTCTTGTATTATTATAATAATTGGTGAATAAACATACTATAAAATGTCAAGAGATCCTCAAGTGGTTAATTAATGATATAAATATCATTATATAAGTTCTTTGGATGAACCTTAGATTTTTAGGACTGTTATATAATTTAATAATATAATAGTTGTTTTAAAAATTCATTTATGTCAATTTTTACACTATTTAGTGTTTGGTTTTTGTGAAAGTCATCACAACTTGATTACATCAAACCAAATACATTGAATCAACCCTAAAATGTAATTTTATTCTAGAAAATTCTTTTATATCATAAAAACTTTGAAATTTTATTTATTTTAATATTTATAATACCATTTATTTGATTCTTTCATTAATAAGGTAATTACTGCATCACCATTGTGTCATAAATAAATTTAATTATTTAATTATAAAAATTATAAACAAAATAAAATTATGTAGGAAATATTTTTATATTTTTAATTAGTATTAGGGTTGAAAAAATAACTTATATACCCCCATTTAAAAAAATTACTAGAAGATATTTGTTTATGTCATTTTTTTCTTTAGTTTAAATTAATTAATATAAAGTGTCATTATCACTCCCATATGCTCCATGGGGTCCCAAAATCGACAGAAAGATGCCCATGGTCGGAAATGTATCAACCAATAGGAATAGGACACATTTTTGGGTAATTTAATATTATTATAATATTATTTTTTACCCATATTTACTGGTTTTACCCTTTAACCATGGTAAATAAAATATTTACTGAAGTAATTATTCATAATGTCTAAAAATAAAAGTTACCTATTTACAAAATTTGGGAATTCTGATTCAAAATATGGAATACATTTTACTATATTCAAAATACAGAAGTGGCAGAAATTAATTTAAAATTAATTCCCATTGTCAAAATAAAAATCATGTTTTAAGGAGTAATAACTATCAAAAGATTGACACTTGTTTATATCCAGTTTAAATGTGAAAACACATAAAATGACATAAATTTTATTAAATTATAAAAATATAATCTAATGATACTTTAAACCCACTTAAATTTATTATTTATCACTATAAATTATTTTGATTAAAAAATATGTTTTTAATTAAAATTTAGTATTTTTACTATTCATCAAAAATTGAAAGTCTTCAGAAAAGTGCCATAAATTCACCCTAAGATAATTATGATATTCCGAATTCAAAAATGAAATCCATTTGGAAAAATAAAATTTATAAAATTTCAAAAAGTGGTTATGAATATTTATTACGGCTAGTTTGATTGGTCGTGGTGTGTTAAAACTCCAAGATGCATACAACGCAAGCTACTACATTATTCAAAGGGAAATGTATTGTGGATGCTTGGGGTGTTACAGTTGAATACCATAAAATTAAAGATGATCATCTATGGGGATCTTGTTGTGAGAAATGTTCCATATAAGAGTAAATATGGATGGTTTTATCCAAGGTTGTTCAATGTTTTTTATCTAACCAAAATCACTGTCTGAGTTACCGAACGAATGATTGTAAAAGTTTTTACAATTGATAATACCATTATGTACAGGTTCCCAAATTAAGAAATCATTGATTTTATGGAAATTATAATTGTCAATGAAATTAATAATGGTGTAATGGAGATGATATTTTTTGGAATTTAGAACATCTATGATAGAAAGGTTGGTGTTCTCAGGACTTTGTCTAGGAGGGACCATGGAGATTAATGGAATGCAAGTCCAGTTATCCAACCAGAAGTTCATGGAAGAGTCTATGGAGACCGTCCACCTAGAATTGTTCAAATTGGAGGAAAAATATTTGTTTATGGATGTCTAGAGAGATGAGGTGAAGAAATTCAAGTTTTCCATACTTATGTTTTTCAAGAAATCTATTTTCTAGAAAAGAAATGGAGTCAGATTTATTGTATAGAAGATTCCAAGCGAGTCTATCTTGAAGAGACTCATTGAAGTACATAAAAAATTTTATTCTTGTACCTCATTTATCAGTTGGTTTACAACAATTCGACCATGGGATGTTCACAAGTTTCATTTCCACAGTGCAACCTATCCAATTGAAATTTTTGATTGAGGTATTTATTTTTTGGATTAGACCAGTAGGCCATTTGTAGACCATCATTGAGAAAAACATTTTAGAAACAGTAGTAGATTTGAAAATTCATATTATTTTCACCATGGAAAGTGATTTTCCTTTCCAATATGATAACTGGTTATGAACATGGTAAAAAAAATTTAGATAAATGACAAGATTTGGGTCAGCCAAAAAATATGGTGACACCTAGGTGTGTAAAAGGAAGATAACCCTATTTAATATCAAGGTCATTTAAAATATTTCATTTATTATTATTGGGAAATTTTTTTCCAATGAATATAGAGGATTTGTTCCAGCTAATGGCTTGCCCAGAAATTACCTCATAGTGAGCGAGGGCATTTTTGAGGTTTCGAATGTTTCTTTTATCAACTTGAAGTAAGAGAATGATGTTATCAGAAAAAAAAATAGGTTTGTGGGAGAACTAACATTCCATGAGACATAATTGGTCTTTAGTTTGTTTCAATCAACAATACAAGTGAGAAAAAGACTAAGATAGACCTCTTCACTGGAGAGAAGGATGTTAGAAAGGGGGTCACCTTTTCTAACACCTTTGGTGCATTTGAAGTAACCCATGGGGGAGTCATTTATCATATTGGTAATAGAGGCCAAATTGAACAATGTTCTCATAGTATTGATAAAGTAATAATTAAAACCAAAATATTGAAGTACCTTTAAAATAAAACTTTAATCCATGGTAACCAAACATTTTTTTTATTTCTAGTTTAATGGAAATATTACCTCCTCTTTTAGCTTCATTTAAATTGTAAATACACTCTAAAGAAAGACCAATGTAGTTTTGAATGTATTTACCCTTAATAAACCCAAATTGATTCCAGGTGACTATTTTGACAGTGATAGATGCAATTATGTTAGTAATGATTTCTTAGATAATTTTATAAAGTGTTTTGATGAGAGAAAAGGGCCTAAACAAGTTAATTTCCATATCATTTTGAACTTTTGGAATTAGAGAGAGGGATTGGGCGTTTTCGCCATGATATAGAACACCATTGGAGAAGAATGATTTGGAAAGCTTGAAAACATCAAATTGGATAATTTCCCAATAATTTTGAATAAAACCATTATTGAAGCCATCAGGTCTAGGGGAAATATTTGGATTTAAACTAAAGACGGTTTCCTTAATTTGATGATCAAGAGGAATATTAAGAAAAAAGGTATTGTCATCATTATTTACCACCATTGGTATGATCTTAGGTAATAGGTCCTTTTTATTATCAGGTCCATTAAAGAAAGATTCAATGTAAGAGACAATATGATTAGCAATACCATATTCATTGTCTAAAAGGATTTATCCAACTTTTAGAGAGGCTAGAGGTCTACAAGATTTCCCAGATCTTTGAAAAGAGTTATAGAATTTAGTGTTTCTATCATCATTACATAACCATTTTACTTTATATGTTTTTTTATTCATATTCTCCTTAAAAGTGAGGAAAGAATTGAGCTTTACCAAAATATTGATCTCATGATTCGGATCAGTGTTAAAATCTGATCTAGTTGTATTGTTTTGAAGTTGATTTAGCTTCTTCTCAAGAAAAATGATGACATTGTTAATTTGATTGGAATGTGAGCTGCACCAAACTTTAAGCATTTGTTTAACATATTTTCATTTGATAGAACAATCAAAGGCATCATTGTAGTGTGTCAGGGAAAGCCGAATTTTTTTGATGATGTCAGTGAATTCAGTGTTAGAGAACCATGAATTGTTAAACCTAAAAGGAAGAGAGAGTTTCAAAGTTTTTTGGAACATTAACCAAAATAGGATGATGATCATGGTGGAGCTTGTGGAGGGTGGTGCTAGAGATAGTGTCAAATTTATCTAAAGCAGATATATTCATAAAGGCTCTATCCATTTTGGAGGCTACCACCCTATTGTAATGCTTTATATAGCATGTTTATTTGGAACCTATAAGATTTATTTCAATAAGGTTTTTTTCTTAAATAGAGGTTTTGAATTCTCTTGTGGATATTGTAGCATGAGAGGGGCCAAATTTACCACAAGAATTGAGTATAGCGTTGAAGTAACAAATTATAAATCAAGGTATGATAATATAGGAAACTAGATAGGTAAGTTTATCCCAAAGGGGCCTTCTATCTAGGTATATATTCTTGGCATAAAAAAAGAGCAGAAAATAAGAGTACCAAAAACAATTCCATGTGGAGGCATGCTCCAAGATGTTAAAAATGTTATCATTTTGCATTGAAGAGTGCCAAAAAATCTAGATAGAATCAATATAAGATGAACTTTTTTGTTATGCCAGTAAAAGAATAACCATGTTTACACAAATGATGGTATCTAGAAGAAAAAGTTAACTTTTGGTTCAGTTATAGAAAAAAATTGACAATGGGTGTTAACCATTCTTTTTAAAATAGTTTAGGTGTTAGAGTTGGCAATACCCTGAATATTCTAGAAAATCATCTTCATTTAAATGTAAATTTGGATTTAGAACTCTTTTTTTTGTCTCCCAAGCATTTGTTTCTAGAAGATCATGTGATATTTTTTTAGTGTTTGGGATCTTGGTCTTTTCTTGATTACTTTTAGAAGTAGTGTGGGAACTGTTTGAATTAAATACCATATTATTATCCTTGGAAGAATAATTGAAGGGGTTATTAACCAGTAAATCCATTGATTCTTCACTAATACTTGAATTTAGGTCAGAATCTTGTTGAGTAATCATGTTATCCGATTTTGCAGGCGTATTAATTTTATCTAAAGTCCAAGAAATACCAACAATATGATTGAAAATAATGGTGAGGATATGTTCCTGAAATATTTGTAGCAAAGTTTTCATGTGAAGTACTCGAATTTTTTTCCATATTTTGACTAGAACCTGGTGGTAGTTGCGGTGTGTCCACCAGGTTCAGTTTCTCTTGAGATGATGAGATGATACCCCTCTGATTTTTAACCAAGTTAATTGGTAGATTTTGATTGGCATATTACTTATCTTTCAGTCCTAAGGAAACCAGATTATGTTTTGGGTAACTATCTAGAGCAGTCTTTAAAGCACCCAGATGTTCAGATTCCATGGCCATCTCCTTGGGAGATGCACTATCCAAACCAATTGGGGGTTTAGCAGTCTGTTCAAATATAAAGTTCTTCTCCACACAAGTGTCACTATAGTGTGAACCCACAAGATGGTTTCGTTTGTTCTACTCCAAATCATTCTTCAAAACTAGCTTGGTATAGTCATCTTGTCTATCTAATAGTGTATAAACCTATTTAGATTCACAGCCCAAAGAAGAATAATGATATAAAGATTGACCATTTTTAATCTTCGTACCATTAAAAATCTCACTGTAAATATTATGTTCTTTATTACCTTAATAGGGGTCCAAAGGTGTAGCCCCTGTTGCCAAAACTGCCAAGGTAGGGTTTTCTATAATATGATGGTATTTAGGTAGTGAAGATCCTTTATGAGCTCCTACTCTCAAAGCCAATTGAATATATTTATCTGGACCCAATGGTGGGTTTGAGTGGCCTTGCATGCAGGGAGAAATATTCTGCTAGAGTCATGTCCCTGTAATGGCCAGTAAACCAAGAGGATACCCAACTAGTTTAATTTCCCTACCTTCAATTATAATGGTGATTGTATCCACATTACAATTCAAGTGATCATTTCCTGTTACAGAAGTGTTATAGAAAATAGTACTATTTGGGTTGATAGTGGCCATACCTAAATTCTCCCCATGTCCAGTTTCTTGTTGTTTCTGAATATCATTCATAACAAGGGTCTCATGCTCATCGAGAAGGTGAAGATCATTATTATCATCCTATTCTACATGGTCATACCAGGAATCATTCGAGGTATTCATTAAAGACATTGATTTATTTTATTTCTTCACCCATACCTTATTTCTTCTTTTAGACGTTTCTAGAATATCATTAGGGGTCATTCTTTTTTTCATTTTTTATTTCCTTCCATTCATTCTCCAAAGGTTGTACCACTTGTTTCATAATCACCCAAAAATTTGTAATGTTATGGTCAATGTTTTTGAAAACTTCACAGTATGGTGGTTTTCTCTCATACTCTATCCAAATTTTCGTTTTATAGTCTTTGGCATTGAAACTTATTGATTTTTTAAGTTGTGAGGATGACCTCCACCATAACCCTAAAAAAGAGGCCCAATTCAGTATTTAGTGTTCTCTAGTCAAATTATAGTGACAATACAATACAAGAAACAATGTCATTAAGGATTTTAGGATGCCAAAAGTACCAATTCAGGCCATGCAATCTAACCTATATTTGGGAAATTCTATTCCAATGAGTGTATGGGTTAAAATCATAGTCCCATTTAGAAATACTATGTAAGATAGTTTTAAGGTGAATGTTACCTATTTTCCATACACTATTAAGGTCCCATTGTGAATTAAATATATGTGAAAGTATTTGCGGCCTAGAGGTGTTAATTTCTAATCTGAAATACCCCAAAAATATGCAATTCTAGGTTTTAAATCTATTAAATTCTAGGGGAGATCGCCATTCATGTATGAGATACAGCCCATGATGGAGAATTTTCATAATCACACACGTTGTTAGAGCACATATGGGTCTGGTTCAACTAAGAATCCACCATCTTCAAGCTTCTTGAAAAGGGGAGGCTTCGTTACAGGATGATCATTACTCGGATCCAAACCATTAAGTGTATTCGGGAAGGAGATACTATTAGATCAACCCGCAATCGTTTGATTGAGAGCTCCATTGAAACAATTTCTAGACTATCAATCTTAGAGAAGATTATGGTGGTAAAAAGAGAAGATGTGAAGATATAAATTGTAGTGGACGTAATAAGGAAGGGAAACATATTAGTGTTCCAAATTTATAAAAATCAATCAGTGTGATTTGGGAAATGATTACATGGACCATCATTACTAGAGATAAATATGGAGCTATCAATTGATGCCCATAGAACGAAAATATCTATCAACCAAAGGAGTATAAGAGTTCTTTGAAAATTCTATTGGTCGTATAATATGGAGAAGGAGATTACTAAATAAATATCAAATAAATTTTATAGAAAATATGTTAATGATGAATGATAGAAGCCCAAGGGGATGAAGAAACCAACACCCAAAATAATCATTATGCCAAAATAGGAATTTAGCTACGGTTTAAACTACTGCTAAACCGTTCTGCGATGGTTTTTGTAAATTTCCCCTAAATCATTAGTTGTTAATCATTTTGCAGTCATTTTCAAAAACCGAGGAGGAATCGTTTAGCAACAGTTTTTTAGAATCTCGGAGAATCATTTAACAGCGGTTTAAACTACTATTTAACATTTAGTTGTGGTTTTTTGAATTTTTTTTATTTTTTATTTAAGTAATTTAATGAAAATAACAAAAAATTATTTATATATTATTATTTTTATTATTGTTCAATTATCAATTATCATCTAATTATTTATGATTTATTTATTTTTATCTGTCAATTATTATCATTTATTTTTTATTTTTTTTATTTTTTTTTATTTATCCTACCATACATGAAAATTTAACACATTCGATGCACAAATCCAACATATATGTGTGTTGGGTGAGTTTTCAACCTCTTACCACTTGCATATTCAACAAATACATTACCACTTCAACAACCTCTACATGTGGCGCGTAAACAGAATTTAATATACTTATATACATACAAAAAATATTTATCAATAATCAATAATCAATAATAAATTATAAGTAATGAGTAAAAAAAATATATTGAAAATATAATAAATAATTGATAAATAGTTATTAAATTAGTAAATAATAGATAAGAAATATTAATAACTAGTAAACAATTATTAAATAATTAAATTATATTGAATATATAATAAAAAAGTGATAAATAAATAATATATAATAATTAATAATTAATAATTAATAAATTATATATAATAAAATATTATATAATATATAATAAATTAGTAATAAATAAACAATATATTAATAATTAATAGATAATATTTAATAGATAATAAATTAATTATTAATAAAAAATAAACAAATTTACTAAATAATAAATAGTAAACAGTAAATAGTTAATTTATCAAAATAAATAATAAATAATAAATATATATAAATATTTAGTGAATATATTATAAATAAATAAATAAAAAAAATGAATAATAAATAAATAAAATATTTTCTTTAATAAATAGAAAATCATTACTAATTAGAAAAGTTATAAGTAAACAAATAATAATAATAAATAAATAATAAGAAATAAGAAATAAGAAATACGAAATAATAAATAATTAATAATTAATAATAAAATAATAATAAAATAATAATAAATTAATAATAAATTAAAAATATTAACCAATAATAAATAAATAAATATTAAATAAATATTAAATTGATAATAAATAATATGTTAATAAAAAGATAGTAATAAATTATAAATTAACAATAAATTAATAATAAAAAATAAAAAATAACTAAAAAATAAATAAATAATAAGTTGTCAATAATAAATCAAGAATAAGTTAATAATAAATTACAAATAAATAAATTATAAAAAATTTAATTAAATAAATAAATAATGAATAAATAAATGAATAAATTAGTAACTAATAAATAATAAATGACTAAATATTGAATCATAAATAATAAAAAAGTAATAAATAATATGTTAATAATAAACTATTATTAAATAATAAATAAATAATTATAAATAATATACCCTATGTAATTATATATAATAAATATTGAATACATATTAAATAGTAAATTTACAGTATTTTAATAATTCACAACAAATAATAAATACTAAATACTAAATACTAAATAATGAATTAAAAATAAAAAATAAAAAATATGAAATAATTAACAATAAATAATAAATTATAAACTATAAATTATAAATTATAAATGTCAATAAATATCTATAAATACATATGATTACAATGATATTTCCATAAATATATTTTAACCCATAATTATGTTATATAAATATATATAAACACACACATATAATTTTTTAGTAATATGACAATTTAAATAAACATAAGAATATATATATATATATATACCAACAAAATATATAAAAATATATTAACATAAATATGTATAAATATTTGCAAATGTATATAAATATTAACAAATATTTATACATACGTATAAATATCCATTCATAGATACAATAATATAAAATTTCAAATAAACATTGATAAATATATATATAATATAAATAAATATACATAAATCTTTATAAATACATAAAAATATATATATATATATATCTCTATGTGTGTGTGTGTGTGTCTAATTGATAATAAATCACCAATAGAACTAAACCGCAATAATTTCAACCCAATCAAATCATTATGAATGGGGATCCATTTAATTATGTCATAAAATATCTAAAAGTCATATGAAGACACTTCTAAATAAAGCTAAAATATCATTAAATGTTCAAAAATCAAGGCATCAGAACAAAAAACCCTGTTTAGAAGGCCTTACGAGTCATTTTCAACAATGTAAAAATAGTCTCCAGGGTCCCCTTAATTTAAAAATAATTAAATATTGTCGCATACATGAATTTGATATATGGTATAGCTCAAATGGATACTTAGATCAAAATTTCTGGCCATTTGAAGTTGAAGTTTGATTTTCAACATAAATTAAAAATGCAATAAAATTTATTCTATTAATTATTTCCAAATTATTTTTTAATTTAATTGACTATCATTAGATAACCTGAAATTTGGTTGGTAGTGGATCTAAACCAGACACCCAGATCAAAGGTTATGGTCATTTGATGCTGAAGTCTAATTTTCAACTTATCTAAGATTAAAATTAAGTTTCAAATAACTATTAACAAATAATTTTATGTAATCATTAATTAAAATGTCATAACTAATTAAAATAGAGAAAAATAAAAAAAAATAAAAAAAATAATATATTAATAATTTCCCTTAAATTTTTTTTGAAAACTAAACATATAATAAAACTTATTTAGCATCAGTTTTTCAAAAATAACCACAAAAACCAAAAGAACATTTAATGGTGGTTTATAAAATAGCTATTAAAGAGCCACTATGATTTTTTTGTTAAAAATTTAGTAATGGGTTTCAAAAAAGATTCAAGATCTATTTTTTTTGTAGTAATTAATGTAGTAAGGGAATATATCCATGAATTTTGTCATAATTATTATAATGATATCCAAAGGAAACAATTACATATTGGTTGTGGAAGATCATCAGAAAAATACTTCTCACATCATCAACATTTGTGAAGACATCCCATTTAATTAACTTTCTATGTTATATTTCAAATAAGTGGTGAGGTGTAATGGAACACCAAAATCAATTTTATCAAATTAAGATCCAAGGTTCATTCAATTATTTTTTAGGATTCTTTAGAAGAAATTGAATATAACGTTGATATGTATATCTAAAAGGGCCATTAAAACTCTATAGGACCTGCTCATAGATTTCTCTTTGGACTTTAGAAAAGGATAAGATCAATATATTCCATTAGATTAGTTCTCATACAATAAGAGAATACTATAAAGAGTTTATATACTCGTATACAGAGAACCTTATAGAAGAAATATAGAACTCCAACAATATCGGATGATGTTAGAGGAATGAATTTATTCAGACCAAAATTACTGAAAGAAATGATATAGAAGAACCAAGCCATTCATTATGATATTTGAGTAGCATGTAGTCAACATAAGATATTTTATTATAATTTCCATTAGGACCGTGAGTTTTAGGATTGGTATAAAGTATTCCTTAAAATATTGTAAGAACCTAGTTTTTTTCTATAAAAGACTTTGGAATATTATTGATGTTATTCCATAGCAGCGCCTTCAGATGACATGCGATTCCGAGCCCCAGTGTCTAGAATTAAAATTTCAGTGTGTTCACACTAGGAGCCCCAAATAAATGGGATAACTCCTAAACAGTGTTTCAGATCAGAAATCTGAGTGTACGAATGGGTCTAAAATGGGGTGTTTACCCTAGGAACGAAATAAAATAAGCTGGCGCGGGACGTTCGGACCCCTCGCTTGTTAGCGGTGTGTTAAATGGATAAATTAAATTAAATTAGTCATTTAATATCTCAAACCCAAGTAACTCCTAAAAAGTTTCTCATATGGGAAAACCGAGGGCACCATTGAGTCCGGAGTGTGATGTTTACCCTAGGCGGGGGGTAAAAGTTGCGGGCGCGGGCCTGCTGTGAGAGATGACACCCAGGGGCAAAATTGTCATTCTGAAATGACCACTTAGTGATTTTTATCACTGGTGTTCCTTTCAAATAACATTTAAACCGAATATCTGAATGGAAATATGATACTTCTATTGAGTTCGAAATGGGATGTTTTGCCTAGGCGTGATATAAAATAGGTGGGCAGGGAGGTTTCGGAATCTGCGCCCGTTGGGAGAGTTTTAGTGAAGTTTTATAAATTCACAAAGTGTTGAGGGAAAACCCATTTCTTCCTCCCTCTCTCTCTCTCTCTCTCTCTCTCTAGCATTCTTTCTTGTTCTTCAGTGTTCTTCGTTGTTCTTCACCGGAATGAGGAGCGGACACCGACAGATCGAAGTATGATCGAGCGGACGTGTCGCCAACGACAAACAGAACCAACGAGGTTGGAGTCTTGTTGAATTTTGTGCCATCGTCGATTTCTTAAATTTTCTCCATCAATTTCGTCTTTGAATTTTATATTTTTTAGAATTTGGGGCGTTGGCCGAACGAACACGGTCAACGCCCGAGCCCCGTTCAATTCCTTGTTCTTGAACGTTCTTTGTCCCAAATTGTCGGACACACGCGAACCTCGTCGGATCATCGAGCGAGGGGAGGCATTGTGAAGCTCCGTCCCTGAGGATCCCGAAACTGGGGTTAGATAATTTTTCCGACCACCAGAGTGGTCGGGAGGACCGGCCGAAGTATAGGCTCCGGTGAGGGCGGCGGCCGGAGAAGCCGGGCCGGTCCGGTGCGGCGGTGTCAGGTGCAGTCGGGGCGTAACCGAAAGTCGATCAGGAGGTGGCGATTGCGGCGTGGTGACCGGGAGGAGCCGAGCGGAGGGAGGAGGACCGGCTAGTGCGGAGCGGCGGGGCCAGGCGAAGCGGGCGTCTTTGCGCGGGCGATGCACGGCTGGTGTGTAGCCGGGACACATGGGCGTTGGGTGGTACGTGTGGCGGTTGCGGCATTCAGTGGAGGCGGCAGTGAGGCACTTCAGCAGAGCAGGCGGGCGTCTGTGGCCTGTCGTGGTCGGTAGGCAGAACCCGAGGCGATCATTGCCTCGGGCATGCGGAGGAAGCAAGGACCCGCGTTCAGCGAGTCCTGGTAGCACGATGCGGGGAGACCGGCCTTCGGCCGGTCTGTTTGAAGAACTGGACCCTAGGGTCCGATGTTTTGAGGTGCGTCGCAGCGTGATGGGCCGGACCCGCGGTTGGGCAGCAGGCCGGCGGTTCGGACCAAGCCGGCCGAGGTGAACCAGCCAGGTTAGTCCTCCTCACATTCGGGGGGCCGTATCTTCTAAACGGCGCATTTGTTTGACACGCCGTCTGCGGCTGTGGGACTGTGTCGAAGAGGCAGACCGTTTCAAGTGTGTTTCAGGGGGTTTAGGTTATGCGCCCGAAGGCGGGAAACCTCAGTGCATTAATTTAATAATATTAAATTATTAAATAAAGCATGCGATGGACGCACTTCGCGAGTCGGATGTCCGTTTGACGTGCCATCAGAGGCGTTGTGGCCCTGGAGCTGAGACAATCCTTCCGAGTTTGTTCAGAACCTTTGAGGGTTGGTTTCCTTACCTAGCGGAACAAAACGCAATGCGAATAATTAATTAATTAAATGTTGCATTAGACATAAATCCTACTTGGGATATCCGATTGGCGCGCCGTCAGCGGAAGCGTGACCCCAGTCCTCGTGCGGACTTTTTGATATGATTTCTGAAGCGTTCGGGTTGGAGACAAGGTGCGGGCCCCATAGAGCCTATTTCTCACATTTTACGGTGGAATGCCACTTTTTCACCCGACATCCGTTTGGGGTGTTTGGGTACTCATTTCTGAGTGTTTTTCTGAGGGGATTCCAACGGTACAATCCTGCCCACTTAAATTCAGTCCCGAGGTGTGGGCCCCACGGGGTCCCGTTTGCGTATTACGCAGGAAATGGCAGTTCCTACATCTGGAGTCTACATTAGGCACTGTCAGTTGTGTTGTGAACCTGGTATCAAGGAAAATTTGACCAGGGTGGTTTCAGGAGTTGAAGTTGGAGTGGAGGCGTGGGCCCCATAGGTCGTCTCTTAAGCTGTGTGCAGCTTACTGCGACTTTTTCATTAGACGTCCGTTTGGGGCGTATTAATAGTCGATTTAGTGTGTTTTTACGGGAGCATCGCGGTGGAGTAGTTCGCCCGACATCCCTCGAAACCGAGGTGTTGGCCCCATGAGACGTCGTATGGGAATGAAGCGGTGTGGATATCTTTTTTATTGGGAGCCCGTTTCCACTGAGTAAGTAGTCTATCTTGCGTGTTTTTCTACGAGTATTTTAGAGACCCAAATCTTGATGTACATGGACATTACAATAATTTTGCAAAATACTTATAACATAAACAAACAGTCAAGGACTGTAATAGTTTAGTGTCTTTGGAAACTTAGAATATAAACTTCTAATCATGTTGAAAGATATTCAACATCTCGCATAACGATCTTCCCCTTTTTGTTTCCTTACCTAAAACCTTTCATTTAATCCTAGTGGAAAAGAAAACATAAAAAGGGTGAGATCAAATTCTCATTAAGGTTAAGCATGGAGAAAATAAAACAAACCATATACATTTGAACTTAAAAACATGAACATAATGTTTAAACATCAAAATCTTGAGCAATGACATAAAAAATGAAAGTACATAAGGCATAGATAATAAAGAAACATTAATCATGATAAAATAGCATGGGAATAAAACATGTAATTGTGGAAACCATTAAGAACATGTTAGGATTTCTATAGTATCCATGGCATTGATTCCAAGACCATATTAGTGGACAAAGTTCCTTTCGTAATTGAGTTCACTCCTTGTTCCAGTCCTGTACCACAGAACCAGATTAACTTACCGTTCCAGCCATGTCTATCTCATGAGATATAAATATTTACCCAATTCATTTGAGGGTGATATAGGTCCCACCTATCTCATAATGAAATCATTATTACATGTGCCACAACATAAACATAAATCATTCATCATAACCCAAAGAATAAAATGGGTTTCATAAACATCATCCCATCCTAACATAATCCTTATAAAAAAATGGATATCATTTCATCATAAGAAAAGTGAAACCATGTAAATAATAGATACATTATACTTTAATCATAATCATACGGAATAATGTCATCATATATGAGAAATAGTTTTGATAAAACACTTGAAATGAATTCCTGAGGAAAATATCCTTTCTTATTCAAAATCATTATCTTTTCACAAAATGTCATGAAATATAAAAATAAGGATTTTTTTGAAAATATTCATGAAATATTGTAGATTAATCTTCATGAAAATAAGGTGTTATGAAATCGTTAAAATTTGTTCATCCCATATAAGTAAAAAAAAGACATTCTCCTCCTACTTTTGTCGGAAAAGTCAAAAAGTACATAGCATGGTAATCGAAAGAAATATTCCTTACATACCATGTAGTAAAAGTCAAAAATGGGTAAAAAGGACTTTAAATATACATGAAACCATTTTTAGAAAATAGTGACATGGATGATAAATGTAACCCCAGTAAATACTTACGAGTAAACAATCTCGGGTAAAAACGAGATTGGAAAAGTTATCCCTTACCTTAGGTATGATATGCTTCGTACATGTCCGAAAATCCTGTATAATGATTTAAATAATGTCATTTACTTATTAGAGAATAATATTCAGTGTTATGATATCATATATGGTCCACTTATGACTTTATATTACCCGTTCTTTTGTAAATTCCATGTTAAGGCATCGTTTTGGGTAAAATCGTTTTATTTATCGTACGTGTTTGGACTTGTTGTTCTTGATATTATTATTACTTATATCCTGATTTACTTACTTCCAAAATGTAAATCATGATTTATATATCATATATATTCAGTATATATATATATATAATAGATAGATAAATGAAATGAAATACACCGTTCATGGAGACGGTAGGTCGTACGTACGCATGAACGCTGTTTTCCTTTCCTTATTGACTTGAATGGAAGTAAGTAGATAATATATATATATATGTATAAATTAATCCAGTAGCTTCATTATGTCATATATTTCCTTATTATTTATTATATATACTTTATAATCATTCTTGAATGGTTAACATGAAGAATGAATCTCATCACGTCGTGGAGACGGTAATCCGTACGTACGCACGAGCGATGATATTGTTCCCATAATTATTTAATTGAATTGAAGTGGATGACATAATATCTCAAAATCAGTATGATGTTATAATAAATATATATAGTTTTTCTTTACACCATTATACCCATCAAAGTAAGGTGGTGGTGGAAAAACAGATTACACCACGGCGTGGAGACGGTATTCCATACGTACGCACGCACGGTGATTTCATTTTCTGTAGAATGAATAGGAGGTGAAATGGGGTTGTTTAATATTTATAATAACATATAATTTTATTAGTGATATAGATGTTATTACTTTATAATGAAACAACTAAATAAGAATAAGTTGAAGAAGAAAGAAAACTTGAAAGAATCGGTAGAAGAGATTACCTCTTCTTCAATGCACCTCTTTTAAGTTTCCTATTAGGGAACTAGAGTTGGTCTTTTGAGAAGACCAAAACCTACAGAATGTTTATAGGGAAGTGGAGAAGATAAATGGTCAGGGTTTGTCCAATCTTGAAGGCTCAATGTGGTGTGAGGAGGAGAGGGATGAGGTGCCCTTTTATAAGGGAGGAGAGGGGCACATTAGAAAAAACATAGAATATTATTTTATAATAAAATCATATTCGGTTTATAATGGATCCAAAGTGACTTATTTCAAAGATAAAGTGGGGACGGGTCGAAATAATCTCACCAACAGGTTTTAGACTAGTTTAGGTTACTATTTTAACCTTATCTTTTAGATTTAACTCTAAGTTAGATAATTTAACTTTTACCGTGTCTTTTTGTTTTCATACACTATATGGTTAATAAACTTACTATAACAAGCCAAACGAACCCCAAGTGGTTCATTATTAATATATATAACCTTATCTAAGTCATTTTTCTGAACCTTAGATTTTTAGAAATAGAATAACAATTAATAATATAATATTTGTTTTAAAAAATATTTTATGTCAATTTAGACACTATTTGGTAATTGATTTTTTTGAAAATAATAACAGAATGATTAGTTCAAATAAAGTTAATTAATTCAATACTGACATGTCATATTAACCTATAAAATTATTTTAATTCTTAAAAAGTCTCAAATTACATTTATTTGGGTATTTATACCATCAATTTTGTTAATATTTCCTTAATAAGGTAATTACTGCATCATCATTGTGTCATAAATAAATTAAATTATTTAAAGTCTAAAAATTATAAATAAAATACCATTATATAGGAAAACTTTTAAGATTTCTAATTAATATTTATAGTCGAATTTATCTTATTTATAACCCTGTATTAAAAATGTTTTAGTTATTAAACATTGATTTTAACTATTTTAACTATTCTTTAAATAAAATAATAATAAATGTCCTTATATAATTCAAGTGGACCTAAAGGGTAATATTTTATTCCTAAGGTTGTTTTTGGTCAAATTACACTTATCCAATAGAATTAGGACATGTGTTAGGGTAATAATAATATCATTTTTACCCATAATTGCCCTATTTACTTCTAACTGTGGTAAATAAAAGTAAAAAAGTTACTATTCACCAAAAAATATTTTTATCTTATTGAACCACATTTTACTCCTTGATATTAACCGTGTCTCTCAGAGTTTCTAAATTCCACTCACAGAAGCAGTAAAATTAAGTTTTATGTAAATTTTTAAATTCTCTTAGGAGGTGAGTAAAAGACGATGAAAAGTTCAATAAAACTTTTATATATCTAAAATTATTATGAAATGACTCCAATGATTTACATTGAACTTATATAGGTATTATGTATCAATTTTTACCTAAAATAAATTTAAATAAAATAAATAATTATTTAAATAAAAAGTCGGTTTTTAAATAGTAACCCAATGTTTTCACTATTCATCAAAAACTGAAAGTTTTCTGAAAAAAACCAACAATTCACCCTTGGCTAATTTCGATATTCCGAATCCAAAAATGAAGTCCATTTTGAAAGATAAAATTTATAAAATTTCAAAAAAAGTGGGTATTACTATTCATAACGGCTAGTTCATAATAATATTGTAATAATATCTCGTTTAGTGAAACTCGGTATTGCGTACTACACACGCTATCAAGGAAGGTCTTGATTGTGTGTAATACAAGACAAGTCAGGACTACGTGTAGTGCAATCTCCCTTTGGTATTGTGTATAACATAATCAAAACTTATTTCATTAATACATTAAACAAAATCAATACTTAATGTTGCGTAGAATAATTTCCACAAAACGAACTGGAAATTGTGTGTAACACGAGCCAAGAATAGTGTTGCATATACTGCAAGCTAATATGGTGTTGCGTATAGTGCAAGATAATCTTGGTGTAGCTTACAGCACAAGACATCAAATAAATTAAAAAGAATACTTCTCATAAAATCTCTGGTTGTTACAAGGATTACATCGGTGTAATTTGATCAGGCGAGCGGAGCCTCTTACGTGATCTTATTAAATGTGGAAATATGAAAGGGCGTTGGTCGTAGGTTTCTTTGACACACTCTGAACCTACGCACGGTAGTGGTGCTAGTGACACCCAGTGATGGCATTGGCGCTGAAACTCTATTAGGTGTTTTGTTTCTCGAGTTGGGTGATTGCATGATACCCCCTCCGTGTTCTGTTGGCCAGTGTTGTACCATCTAGTAGGGATGGAAAGGTAAGTTTTGGGTTTACCCTCCAGTAGAGACTGGGCAGTGGGTTTCTCAACGACTTCCTCAGATTTACCCTCCAGCAGAGACTGGGCAGTGGGTTGCTCACCGACTTCTTTGGGTTTACCCTCCAGCAGAGACTGGGCAGTGGGTTGCTCACCGACTTCTTTGGGTTTACCCTCCAGCAGATACTGGGAAGTGGGATGCTCACCGACTCCTTCGGGTTTACCCTCCATTAGAGACTGGGTAGTGGGTTTCTCACCGACTCCTTCGGGTTTACCCTCAACAGAGACTGGGCAGTGGGTTGCTCATCGACTCCTTCGGGGGTTACCCTCTAGCAGAGACTGGGCAGTGGGTTGCTCATTGTCTTCTTAGGGCTTACCCTCCAGAAGAGACTGGGCAGTGGGTCACCCGACGACCACTTAGGGTTTACCCTCCAGCAGGGACCGGGCAGTGGGTTACATGATGACTCCTTTCAGACTCAGTACTTTCTACTAGGCTAGTATGTAGTTTTTCTCTGTGACTTCCAGAGTGGGACCCTTGGTTGTACGGGTCTGTGATGTGACAACTTTGGCAGAGACGTGGTGTGGTTTCACTTACCCTTGAAATCTCAAGGATGAGGGGCACTTTCCCCACAGAGACACGTCCTTGTGACGTGACCTAAAACTGTGAGGGAGAGTTAGTTCCGCCCAAAGCGGATAGTATCAAGGTACGGTGATTTGAGCCCCTTGACTTGCAGTTCAGGGCAGACATGTGGGATTCTAGGCATCGATGGAGTTTACTTCTGGGATTTTTGGCTACTCACTTTCTTGGGTTGAGCTATGGGACGGATGTCCCCTTATGATCTTGTTCGGGCTTCTTCATTGAGCATATATATATGTATACCTTGTTCCAGTACCCACTTCTTGGGTTTTGGTTACTCTTCTTCCAGGAGAGTCGAACATGCGCGGGGTATGCCACGTACTTTCCGTGTCTAGAATCTCATGGTTGGACGAGTCTACTCTCCTTCTATAGGTAGAAAAGACTTGACGAGAAGTTCATCTTCCCACCGTTTCTAGCTCCTTGCATTTGGATGAGTCTACTTCCTTCCTCTTTTTGGGTTGAGTTGTACTCTTTACTGCACTCTCGGTTGTACTCCTTTACTTTTCCCTATTTGATCTACTTCTCACCTCTTCAATACCTCCTTTGTTGCTCCCTCGATCCTTTAGGGCATCCTACTGAGTATTTTTATTCTCACCCCTTCTTGGGCTTTGCCCGCACTTGGTGTTCCCTTGCAGATGACGAAAATGTTGGTCATGACATCAGAGGAGCTTAGGAGTTCGGGAGCTTGGACCGTGTGCAGTGGTCGTTGTCGGGTCCCATGTGTGGGACTCTCCCAGTTGTTTTACTTTTGTTTACCTATTGTCAGGTTATGGCACTTTTCTGGTTGGGCGCGTGTTTTTCCCATTTTCTTTTCAGATTACCTTTATCACTCACTTTGTACTGTTTAGAGGTCGATGCACTTTTTTGGTTGTTTATAGGAGTTATTACTTTACTTTCCATTTTACTCTGCACTTCTTCATTGAGTGGGTTGCGTGTGTGTGTGTGTATAGGTACTCAGGCAAAGGCATCCCTGAGTTGTTTAGCCTTCGGCGCTTGTCGCCAGACCCTGGCCTATGGAGGTGGGCTTGGGGTAGTTGTGGCTCGAGCCCAGGTAGGGTCGGGTCATGAAAAAGTGGTATCAGAGGTGGTTCTTTCCTTGGTACATTGTGCGGATGTACCTAAAAAGAAATTGGTTGGGATTTAGGGCAACAGTTTCAACGTGTCTCGAGAGCGGCTCTCAGGCTAGGGAGTCCAGTGATGGTGTGGCGGCTGACATATCCATTCACCTAGACCCTGATAACCTGCTTGTCGACTTGGTATGCTGAGACACTCATTGCGGTGAAATTGGTTTGTACATCACATAGGATTGAGTCTTGATTGTCCTTCTTGAGTTATCTCCCCATTGTTGTTGTTTTGATATATATATATGCTCATCTGACCGTGACACTCCTTGATAACATTCAGGATGTCTCCGTGAAGACAGCCAGCCAGGATACCAGCTTTGGTTCATGACGACAACCCTGTGAGCTACGAGGCCTTAGTCTAGGACCTATCATGTGAGTCCCTTTCTCCAGGTGGGCCGGTTGTAGCACCCACGCCTGGTGAGCAGCAGAGAGCTCCAGTAGAGAAGACGGATCTTGAGCGCAGGTTGGGCACGCTCCGTGAGTTCCAGCGACAGAGATCGCTGAGGCTTAATGGTGATCTAGACCCTCATGAAGCATAGGTTTGGCTAGAGACAATAGTTTTCCTCTTCAGTCTTGTGCAGAAACTGGAAGATCTTATGGTGGATTTGGCCACCAGCCTTTTCCACGGAGCAGTTGGGCATTGGAGGAGTCTGGTGACTCAGTTTCTTGATGAGTCTTTGCTTTTGATGGGCGAATTTCATCTGCTGTTTCGTGAGGAGTTTTACCCCTCCTGCTTATGCTCCATTCGGATCCAGGAGCTCTTGCAGTTTCAGCAGGGAGGGATGATGGTGACTGAGTATGCGACTAGTTTCACAGACCATGATCGCTTTTACCCAGACGTGGTCTATGACGGAAACTTCTGAGCACGGAAGTTTGAGCAAGGTCTCCACAGAGATATCTGTGTTATCATAGTATTATTTGGCATTTCCACATATTTCGGGGTTCTAGAGTAGGAGCTGGTGACAGAGAGCTTCCTGTCACGCTCTAGAGTTGGTGGTGGCAGTAGGCTCAACAGAGCTGAGACGTCTGCCGCAACTAGCGGGCATCGGGTGACAGAACCTCGACGTGGGTGGCTTTCCGATAACCGGACTCAGGGGCATGGTCGTACACCACAGTGGAGCCAGAGAGCCCTAGGGAATCCCAGAGAGCGCTAGTGCTATGCTTGCGATGGGAGAGGTCACTTAGCACAAGACTGTCGGACCAGGCGTGCTGAGAATATTGGGCAGGCAGCAGGTGCACCACCACGACAGTGGCAATGTCGTGATCAGAGTAGCTCCCAGGGAGGTGGTTTTAAAGGAGGATCGGGGGGAAATTGGTAGTGGGGGACGACTTTATGAGGTCTTACCATCACCACCAGGTGGTCCACGTCAGGCTCCAGGAGCTGACAGTTGGGACAACAGACAGCCGTGAGCTTTGGATGTTTATGATCTTGCAGAGCATGAGGTGATAATAGGTACACTCTACAACTCTTCTATATTTTATAGTAGAATTGTTAGACTCTATTTGTGAAATTCTTTTCTCCCTTCTCCTTTATTGGGATGTTACCAGGGTGACGCAGGGCGTCGGTGTAACCCTGTGTTAGGGGAATAGAAGGCATGGAACCTTTCTCATGGCTCGATGGTGTCGAATCCTTCGCTCTCTGACTGTGTAAGAGTGTCTGGGTAGTGGGACATCGACTGTGAAATCTTGCATGACCAGATATCCTTGGGTGTTTCACCATATGGATATTATGAAGGAGGGAATCACCGAGCTTTGTTCCAAGTCCAAACAGTGATTCCAGTCGCAGCGTGCGACGTAGGGGTTTGGTCGTGGAGGTGAGCTACCCCCGAGGTCCTTCGGGCCATTTGAGGCCATGTAAAGGGATGGAGAGGTTCCCTACCACCTTGACCTAACCCCAAAGTCTGTTGTGGGTGCATGACATCTCCTGCGTGGATTACCTGAGGAGATGTGTGCATGCTCCAATGCATGTCATCAGCAAGGGAAAACCTCACATCAACTGATCAAATCCTTGGGTCTGTGTGTGGTGATGCAGAACTGTGAAAGGGTTCTTCTGGGTACGGGAGGGCCAGGTGTGGGCTTAGTACTCTTAGTTGTTCCCTGGTTTTTATTTTTGGGGACAAAAATATTTAAGGATGGAATGATATAAGAACCCATTTTTTCTATAAAAATACTTTGGAATATTCATGATGTTATTTTAGAGCAGTGCCTTCAGACGACATCTGATTTTGATCCCCAGTGGCCAGAATTAAAATTTCAGTGTGTTCACACTAGGAGCACCAAATTAATGGGATAACTCCTAAACGGTGTTTCATATCAGAAATATGAGTGTATGGATGGGTCTGAAATGGGGTGTTTACCCTAGGAAAGATATAAAATAATATGGTGCGGGATGTTCGGACCCCTCGCTCATTAGCGGTGTGTTAAATGGATAAATTAAATTAAATTATTCATTTAATAGCTCAAACCCGAGGAACTCCTAAACGGTTGCTCGGATGGGAAAACTGGGGGCACCGTTGAGTCCGTAGCGTGCTATTTACCCTAGCCGGGGTGTAAACATTGCAGGCGCGGTCCTACTGTGTGAGATGACACTTAGGGGAAAAATGGTCATTTTGAAATGACCACTTATTGATTTTTATCACTGGCGTTCCATTCAAATAACTTTCAACCTGAGTCTCAGAATGGAAATCCAAAACTTTCGTTGAGTTCTAAATGGGATGTTTTGCCTAGGCGTGATATAAAATAGGCTGGTGCGGAGGTTTCAGAATCCGCGCCCGTTGGAAGAGTTTTAGTGAATTTTTATAAATTCACCAAGTGTTGAGGGAAGACCAATTTCTTCCTCCCTCTATCTCTCTCTCTCCCTCTCTCTCTATCTCTAGATTTATTCTCCGTTCTTCAGCGTTCTTCATTGTTCTTCACCAGAATGAGGAGCGGGCACTGGCGGATCGAAGCAGGATTGAGCGGACGCGTCGCCAACAACGAACAGAACCAACGAGGTAGCAATCTTGTTGAATTTCACAACCTCATCGATTTCTTAAATATTCTCCATCAATTATGTCTTTGAATTTTATATTTTTTAGAATTTTTGGCATTGGTCGAACGAACACGGCCAACGCCCGAGCCCCGTTCAATTCCTCATTCTTGTACGTTCTTCGTCCCAAATTTTCGGACACGCGCGAACCTCGACGGATTGTCGAGCGAGGGGCGGCATTGTGAAGCTCCGGCCCCAAGGATCCCAAAACAGGGGTCGGATAATTTTTTCGACCACTAGAGTGGTCAGGAGGACCAGTTGAAGTTTCGGCTCCGGTGAGGGTGGCAGCCGGAGGAGCCGGGCTGGTCCGGTGCGGCGGTGTCGGGTGCGGCTGGGGCGTAACCGGAGGTTGAGCAGAAGGCGGTGGCTATGGCGTGGTGACCGAGAGGAGCCAGGAAGAGCGCGGAGGACCGTCCAGCGCGGAGGACTGGCCGGCGCGGAGCGGCAGAGCCAGGAGGAGCAGGAGGGTTCGCGTGGGCGGTGCGTGGCCGGTGTGTAGCCGGGATGCAGAGGCATCGGGCGGTGCGTGCAGCGGCTGCGGCATTCAGAAGAGGTGGTGGTGAGGAACTTCAGTGGACCAGGCGAGAGTCCATGGCCTATCATGGTCGGCAGGAAGAACCCGAGGCGGTTAGCACCTCGAGCGTGCAGAGGAAGCAAGGACCCGCGTTCGGCGGGTCCTGCTGGCGCAACGCGGGGAGACGGGCCTTCGGCCAGTCTGTTTGAAGAACTGGACCCTAGGGTCCGGTGGTTAGAGGCGGGCCATGGCCGGCGAGCCGCTATGTGATGGTCCAAACCTGCGGCTGGGACGCGGGCCGGCGGTTCGGACCGGGCCGGCCGGGGTGAATCAGCCTGGTTAGGCCCCCTCACGTTCGGGGGGCCGAATCTCCAAAACGACGCATCTTTTTGACGCGTCGTCTGCGTCTGTGGGACTGTGTCAACGAGGAGGACATTTTAAGGTGTGTTTCGAGAGTTTTTGGTTATGCACCCAAAGGCGTGAAACCCGATAGCTTTAATTTAATAATATTAAATTAATAAATAAAGCTCGTGATGGACGCACTTCGCGAGCGGGCATCCGTTTGATGCACCGTCAGAGGCATTGTGGCCCTGGAGCTGAGATGGTCCTTTCTAGTTGGTTCGGAACCTTTGTGAGTTGGTTTCATTGGTCGGCATCACAAAACGCAATGTGAATAATTAATTAATTATTAAATTAATTAATTAAATGTGGCGTCGGACCTAACTCCTACTTGGGATGTTTGATTGACGCGCTGTCAGCGGCAGCGTGACCCCAGTCCTCGTTCGGACTTTTTGAGATTCTTTCTGAAGCATTCAGGTTGGAGACAAGGTGCGGGCCCCACATGGCCTAGTTCGCATGTTTTACAGTGGAATTCCACTTTTTCACCCGACATTCGTTTGGGGTGTTTGGGTACTCGTTTTTGAGTGTTTTCGGAGGGGGTAGCAATGGTGCAATCCGCCCGCTTAAATTAGGGCCCGAGGGGTGGGCCCCATGGGGTCCCGTTTGCATATAATGCAGGAAATGGAAGTTCCTACATCTGGAGTCTGTTTTAGGCGTCGGCAACGGCATTGTGACCCTGGCATCGAGTCGAATTTGACTGGGGTGGTTTCAGGCATTGAATCCAGAGTTGAGGGATGGGCCCCACGAGCCATCTCTTAAGTTGTGTGCGGATTACTAGTAATTTTTCATTAGATGTCCGTTTGGAGTGTATGAATAGTCGATTCGGTGTTTTTTTCGAGAGAATCGCGGTTGCACAGTTCGCCCGACCTTCCTCGGGACCGAGGTACGGGCCCTATGAGACGTCGTATGGGCATGAAGCAGTGTGGATAATGTTTTCATTGGGAGCCCGTTTCCAGCGAGTAAGTAGTCTATCTCGCGTGTTTTTCTACGAGGATTACATTGGTGTAATCTGTTCAGGTGAGTGAATCCTCTTACGTGACCATATTAAATGTGGAAATATGAAAGGGATTTAGGCGGAGGTTCCTTTGACGCACTCTGAACCTACGCATGGTAGCGGGGCTAGTGACACCTAGTGATGGAACATGCACTGAAACTCTATTAGGTGTTTTGTTTCGGGAGTTGGTTGTTTGTGCGATACCTCCTCCGTGTTCTGTTGGCTAGTGTTGTACCATCCAGTGGGGATGGTCGTGGTAGTTTCGGTTTTACCCCCCATTAGAGACTGGGCAGTGGGTTGCTCATCGACTTCTTCAGGTTTACCTTCCACCAGAGACTGGGTAGTGGGTTTCTCACCGACTTCTTCGGGTTTACCCTCCAGTAGAGACTGGGCAGTGGGTTGCTCAGAGACTTATTTGGGGTTACCCTCCAGCAGAGACTAGGCAGTGGGTTTCTCACCGACTCCTTCTTGTTTACCCTCCAGCATAGACTGAGGAGTGGGTTGCTCACCGACTCCTTCAGGATTACCCACCAGCAGAGACTGGGCAGTAGGTTGCTCACCGACTCCTTTGGGTTTACCCACCAGAAGAGAATGGGCATTGTGTAGCTCATTGACTTCTTAGGGTTTACCCTCTAGCAAAGACTAGGTAGTGGGTCACCCGGTGACCTCTTAGGGTTTACCCTCCAGCAGGGACTGGGTAGTGGGTTACCCAACGACTCCTTTCATACTCAGTACTTTCTACTAGGCTAGTCTGTTTTTTTTCTCCGTGACATCTAGAGTGGGACCCTTAGTTGTATGGGTCAGTGATGTGACAACTTTGGAAGTGACATGGTGTGGTTTGACTTACCCTTGAACTCTCAAGGATGAGGGGTGATTTCCCCACAGTGTATCATCCTTGTGACATGACCTAAAACTATGAGGGCGAGTCAGTTCCGCCCAAAGTAGATGGTATCATGGTGCGGTGACTTAAGCCCCTTGACTTGTAGTTCAGGGATGACGTGTGGGATGTTGGGCATCGATGGTGTTTACTTATGGGACTGTTGGCTACTCACTTTCTTGGGATGAGCTACGAGACGAATATCCCTTTACGATCTTGTTCAGGCTTCTTGATTGAGCATATATATATGTATACCTTGTTCCAGTACCCACTTCTTGGGTTTTGGTTTGTCTCCTTCCAGGAGAGGCGAAGACGCGCGTGGTATACCACGTGCTTTCCATGTCTAGCATCTCGTGGTTGGACGAGTGTTCTCTCCTGCTTTAGGTACCGAAGAATCGACAAGAAGTTAATCTTCTCACCGATTCTAGATCCTTGTGTTTGGATGAGTCTACTTCCTTCCTCTTGTTGGGTTGAGATCTACTCTTTACTGCACTCTCAATTGTACTCCTTTACTTTTCCCTATTCGATCTACTGCTCACCTCTTCAATACCTCCTTTGTTGCTCCCTCGAGCCTTCGAGGCATCCTAATGAGTATTTTTATACTCACTCCTACATGGTCTTTTCCCACACATGGTTTGCCCTTGCAGAAGACAGATAGGTAGGTCATGACGTCAGGGGAGCTTAGGAGTTTAGGAGCTTGGACCGCGTGTAGTGGTCGTTGTCAGGTCCCAGGTGTGGGACTCTCCCAGTTGTTTTACTTTTTTTTACCTATTTCCAGGTTGTGGTACTTTTCTGGTTGGGCGCGTGCTTTGCCCCTTTTCTTTTCAGTTTACCTTCAGCACTATCTTTGTATTGTTTAGAGGTCGATGAACTTTTGTGGTTGTTTATAGCAGTTAGTACATTACTTTCTCTTTTACTCTGCACTTCTGTATTGAGTGGGCTACGTGTGAGTGTATAGGTACTCAGGAACAGGCCTCCCCAAGTTGTTTAGCCTTCGGTTCTTATCGCCAACCCCTGGCCTATGGAGGCCGGCATGGGGTAGTTACGGCTCGAGCCCGGGTAGGGTCGGGTTGTGACAAATATATCCATGGAATAGGGCTATGTTATTTATTAATAAGGGGAATCTATGTCATAGGTAGATAATCCCCTTTGAAATTCTTGATTGTGTTTAAGATTTGACCAATCAAATTTCCATTCTACCAAACCTATCTAAAGAACATAATGTGCTCAACGTATCTCTCACATGTAATTACATGCCTAATCCCTCTAATGTAATAAATCTAAAGGTGGTATAGTTGGAGCATATCCCGTTTAGGATGATAAGTTGGTGGAAATATTTGATTGTATAGAGAAAGGGCTTCGAAACAATACCACTAATCCATGAAAAGTACTATAGTGAAATTATATATATGAAGGGTAATCCTGGGAAACTAAGCATGTAATTAAAAAAACAAACCTCATCTATTTTAATCATAGTATTTGAGATAGAATTTTGTGGAAGAAATTTCTATATAAGAATAATTAAATGATCGATATTTTTTAATATAAAAAACTTATTTCCCAATATATATATATATATATGCATAATATTTAAGTAAATGTTTAGTAAAAATAAAATAAATGATCCAAAAAAACATTATTCCATTTCACAGAATGTGAATTGGCCTTAGAATTTGGGCATACGGGCTATGTAATGGCCTACAAGCCCACAGGGCCTTCGGGCTATGTAATGGGTTTCCCTCTACCCAGTTAAAAGTGGTCTTTGCTTTGATTTAATAATAAAAATGAGGCTTCGGCCCTAACCTTTAAAAAAACAATAAGGTAATAAAAAACAAAAAAAAATATCATCAATACAATTTGAATATTTTTAAGCTCAATGAATCCTGGAAATATAAAAATTGTGAATAACAATGTTAATAAATAAATATATTAAAAACAATATTAGAATTTTATAATTTAAACAACAAATAATTTTTTTAAAATTGAGTGAATGAATAATACAGGAAACAAGGGTTATTCATTGAAAGTATAATAATTATCCAATCGACCAATGTAATTTTAACATGACTGATTAGTGTTGTAAAATTCCTAAAAATTAATATTTAAAATGATAAAAATAACTAAAAATAAGTATTATAATTATATAAAATGATTTCTTAACTTATGTAATATAATTTATAATTATGTATACATTTTAATAATGTATGTTTTTACTAATTCAGTAAAATACCAATATTTATGTATAAATTTAAAAATTATAACTATCTAATATAGAAATTTTTTTATGATAAAAAAGATCACATATTTGGAATGTTGTTGTTCAAATTATTTTATGTCTTGTTTTTGGTATATTTCTAAAATAGCAGTGGTTTTGTTGAATTTTCAAAAATATAGTTTTTATGAGTACTGTATGATTTATGTCGTCATTATTTTGTAAATATGAATCAATAAATTATAAAACGTTTTTTATAACATAAAATTTATTTATTGATGAATTTTTTTTTCAAATTAATAATATTGATTTGGAAACTTATAAATTAATTTTCAAAACATATATTTTATTTTATTCGAATAAAAAACTATATTTGATTATTTTCCTTATATAAAATATTAATAAGTTAAATTTTATTCGTATATTTGTAGAAATTTAAAATAAAAAATATATATTTTAATAAAACACTTATAAAATTTATAAGAATCTATATTATTCATAATCTTGGGACTAAATAATAAAGTGATCAACAATTTATTCAAATACAACACTGGATATATAAAGACCCCTCCTTCAGTAATTTCTCCTCACTTCCAAATCTATTTCATTTTCTAAATATTTACTAATTTAAATCATTAAAATATCATTTCCCCAGGGTAAATATCAATGGAATCATTTCATGTGGGTCTTCGCGAGGTCTCAAGTTTGAGTCTCATCGAGTTCATCCCTATACTGCCTTTTTCATGATTCTATTTGTGTTGTATCCCCTTTCTAGAATAAACTGAGGCTTTACCCTCAATCTGTAATTCATTAAACTCTCATATTCATGTTTCTAGGTCCCTATCTAATCCAAAAGAACCTTCTTTGAAGGATTTAGTCTCAATCCACAGTAGGTGACATAAAGGGAAATGTAAGTGTTTCAAATCCCATGTCACCTCATTTAAATTATACTCCTACCCCTTATATAATTCAAGTAATCATTTCAAGTAATAGGAAAAATTAGTATAATTATAGTATAATGTTTTTATTAAACCTAAATTTTCATTAGTTTTTCACTTCCATTAAATATATTTTAAAAAAAATGTTGAAAAGTGGTTTTTTATACTACCAAAGTGAATAATTAGGTTTTTATTTTATACTAATTCATTTTATGGATATATAAAAAGTATATTTTATGATTTAATATAACATTAATTATCAAAAAAATTCAAGATTATGATTTTTGACTGACTAAATAGGCATGATAATAATTAATTTCAAAATAAAAAATAATTGACACTTTTAGTCATCTAAACAATCTAATGGAGATATAATGGTTAATATGAAACTGTTTTGAAAAATACTATAATTTTATAAATACTTAAAAAAATTTAAATTGATACTTGCGGATTATATTTAACCATTATACAATGACCACCAACCGTTGTAGTTACATCAAAGTAGATTTCAAATCATGAACCAGAGAACTGCAAAATGATTGAGTATAACAAAATTTATTTAATAATGAATAAAACATGATAATAATAGATTATAATATATGGAATATATCAAAAAAAATTCTAATATAATTAATTAAAAGATGTAACATGAATATTAAGCATATTAGATCGACATGGGAAGTACTTTAGAACCAAAGGTAAGGGGTTTTCCTACTCCTTTTCATTTTATTGTTTATGTTCTCTATCACTCACTATCTCTATTCCTATGTCTCTATTTAATTTATATTTTTATAAACTCTTTATATATATTTCCTTAAATTTTACCAATTCAATTTAATTTTATTTTTCATGGATATTCATCTCTCTTTATATTCATTTGATATCATTTATTAAAATTAAACATAGAAATTGTAAAATACATATATCATATTTATTTAATGTTCTTATATTATAATGATTATTTACTAAATAATATTTATAAAATTTTTCCCTATTTATAATAAAATAATCTTTTTTATTTCGGGTTTGGGGAAATACTATGTTGTTATCCCTTTTAAATATTATTTTATCTTTTCATAAAATCTTGATAATGTGTTCAATTTCATATTTTATTCTTCATATTTTTATAATATTTTCCATTAACTTAGAGATCAACTTTTATGATGTATGATTATTTCCTTGAAAATTAATGTCTATGATTCCTTAATCGCTCATTTTGGGATCATATATGATACCTCAATTGTTAAATATTTATGGATTTATTATGTCAACCATTGGTTTATCTTGAGTTTATTTCATTTTTATGATTTATATATGTTACTTTTATGTATATCACACATATTCATGACATATTTGGAAGATAGGTGGGCCAAAAATTATTCATCTTAAAATCAATTGGGTGATGATTTATATCTCATGAGATCATTATGTATGGGCATGACATAATTACATTTGTCCACAATGTTATACATGGGTTTGATGCGTCGATCTTTTTCAACTATGTTAAGAAGTCTTAGTGGTGGAATTCAAATATTTTTGTGATGACCTTCATTTTAATGTAAAATATTTTTTGTTTCTCATGATTACCATGCCCGTAAATAATTTTTTCTCTTATAAAATATTATAATATATAAATTAATGGTCCTTTATATTATGATTCTTGTATTTTTTTAATAAAAATTATGATATCTGAATCCATAATTATCTGGATTTATCCCATTATTAGAAATTTTAGATCACCCCATATTCTATGTATATTCCCAGGATATCATACATAGTGATATAAGTATAGTGAGCTCAAGGAGATAATTGTGATAATCAAAATGGGTGATTATATAGTTTACTGAAAATTTATTAACTATATATAATATATCCCAAAGTAATTAGCCATCTAGATTTATAGGATTTATTTATGGATATTTATGTTAAAAATTATATAATATTATGTGTGGGTGATATGGGTTGTTATACTATGACCATGAAACTATTTTTCACACCATAATATTATTGGGAAATGGGAATTGTTCTCGTACCATAAGAATACTCTCGATATTAAGGCCTAGAAAGAATAAGTATCCATGAGAGTGATTCCTCTAGTTTTTAATACGATTAGTGCTTTACTTCATGTGGGTCATAGAAATTTTCACCCTTTAAATTTCAAGTTTGAATTAATTGTTCTATTTATACTAAACAATGTATTAATTAGATGTGAAAAAAGTAATCATTGAAGGAATTTGAATATGATTATTATTTTTTATTATATAAATAGTCTATTAATATAATATAATGAGAGATTTCAGAAAATATCAGTTCAATAAACTCTTCTAAATGCGTACATTATTCTTTAAATCCAATGGAATTGATGAATAAAAAATATGTTTCTTCATCAGATGAGGGTAGTATTTTGTTATATGGTTTCCAACCTCCCAATAAAGGATTTTTCTCCCTATTTTTTACTACAAATACTTTTAATGTACTTCTTTTTTAATGGAATGGGAGTAGATTTTCCCAATATGAGAGTTGTGGCGGTAATTGGGGTTTTGGACTTAATGGATCTGAAATTCCCTAGTGATGAAATATTAATTAATAATTGATCTCAAATTGATCCATTCATTAAAAGTCAACATTTTTTTATTCAAAAAATCATTCCATTATCACTCTTCTTACAAAATGCTGAGATGAAATTAGGTTATGTGTGCCTTTTTGTTTCAATTATCCACTGTTATGTGGAGAAATTCCATGAATACAAAATGATGTTGGATAGTGTATCCCCATTTTCAATGGCGGGATTAATAGTTGGGATGGCGATTAATACTTTCCCCATGAGGTTTCCTAATCCATGGAAGCTCAACTCACTTACTCTATATTATATAAATTAAATACCATGGAATATATTTAGGATTAAAGGACTATATATCATTCATTATATTTTCAATTCCATGATACATTTTTTATTTATGTGTATATTTCATAGTTGGAATAGGTTGTTTATACATCAATTATTGAGGACTAGGGTGTGGTGACACTAGGAACTAGATTGGTGTGCGGCATATATTTGGGGCCACTATATGGTTAAAGGGGATAATGTATTCTTTAACCTTCTCAGGAATTTTACATTATGTTGGTGGTGCCTATCAGGATCTCATATTTTTTCAAAATATAGTATGTTATAGACATTTCACATTTATATTGAATTCATACAATCTATCAAGGAACTTCTATGCGGTTATCATTTTAACTAAATTGTCTTGTATGTTTTATGTACAGATTTCTAGTAGCCTCTCCAAGAGAATTTATATCTCTAGGGAACATGGCATGTCTTTCCAATGGGTGATAAAGTCACAAAATCTCTTTCTTTATGACTATTTTTAGTTATAGAGGTAAAAATACTCATATTTCAAACCATTAAAGTTAATGGGTAGTGTAATTTATATCAACGACCTCGCCAATAAGTGAAAAAACCAAATTTGAGGTTATTGTTCCAAATTAATGTCAGGGCATTCATCATATATTGAATTTTTTTTAAGTTTTTATAATTCATATTATTTAGGGGTACCTAGAAGTAGGCCACACTGGGAGGAAAAGTGGGTGAGATGCTACTTTTGGTCACTAATTATATTAAATTATTAGCATTCGGGGTTGCAAAATTTTATCAATGGATGGTCAAATCCACCCACAAAAGACATGGTTTCATTTTTAGTTTGTACCAGTGAACACTAAGCAATGATTACTTACAAATGAGTGGTGATTATATCAAGTATCTTGACCTATGATACCACTCCATGTGTTTGTACATGCCCTATATAAATTTTCTAAACTAGTGATTGGGGGCAATTTAGTGGGGGAAACTCCTGATAAACAATTCGGGTAGTAGATAAGTAAACATATTGATATTTCATTGGTCCATTCATGTGGGGAGGTTATAAAATTATAATATAAAAAATTATATCCTTTTAAGGTTCATTAACTAATAGAGGTGGATCATTGACTTGAATGTCATAATCATTGGGAATATCCCCTTGGAGTAAATCAATATTTATTCATTTATGGTTTTAGTATAACAATGCCAAATCATGTAACATAAATCCAATGTTCATTTATAGAAAAGAAAGAAAATTACCTAAAATCACCGCACATATAATCCAATGTTTAATTGGATCATAAAACTAAATATATGTTTGATCGTTATATTATATTAGATACAAAATTTATATCATAATAATACATGATACATTTTTATTCCTCTATGTTCTACACTTAGATCATTCATAGAATTCATCACGGTTTCTGAGGAAAATTGAAAAATAATGTATAAAAATTAAAATACATAATGTTACCTAAGTAACCAATTATATTAACAATTCTATGTAATCCAAAATTATTAATAGTGTATAATTGGGTATAAATAATGAAAATATTTTCCCATTAAAACAAACAGCATGAATTTATAGGTGAATATCCTCCAATCAGACTAATAAATTATTTTTTATTCATACCAAATATAATTAATGGGTATATATTTATGTCAATATTCTTCCATGGTCAATCAAATAATATAAATATCTTAGTGAATAAGATTAAATAATAAAAATAAATTATAAGGTATTCCACCCATATAAAATTGAAGGATATATAATCATGTCAATATATCTCCCTAATAAATAAAATTGTATAACTATATAGTAGAATATAATTCAATATTCATAATAAAAAGGTACTTAAATAATGATTTTTTTGCATAACTGATAATAGGGGCTTGAAAAATATATAATGAATAAATCAAAAAGAATATTTTAAGAATTAAATGTAAACCCCTAAAAAATAAAATATAGTATGATATAGTCAAAGGGTAAAAAATACCCAACATAGAAGAAATAAAAATATAATGAGTTAATGAAAGTAAATTGTGTCATGAAAAGCCATAAAACACTATTAATAATTAAATTAAAATACAATGAAATAGTACAAATTAATTGGAGTTGAAAATTCTATGAATAAAAAGTAAATTATGATAAAATATAACAAGGGGATATCAATTATATATCACCCCTGTTTTTTATTACATATTAACACTTGATTTATTACATAAAATTAACAGTAATACAACCTGAAAGATAGAGAAGACTGGTGTATTTGGAAATTAGGTGCCTAGAATAACATCTTGAACATGGGGTATAACAACATTGTTGAAAACTTACTTAACATCCTTCTGAAAATCAATGGATTTTAACACCGCATGGGATAACATGGGGACATACATAAGAAAAGTGTGATCTATACTTCCATGTAAGGGAATAAACCTAGAAAAAGGTGATACATGTCAGAGAATAGGTATATAAATGGTTAATAAAAAGTTTTATAATAATAAAAATTAATAATAAGTCATGATATAACATGATAATCATAACATGAGAAATTTGGAAACAACATAGAACACTTAATCAAAATCATATGTCAAGGATAACTAAAAAATACATCATGATAGTAAAAGTCCCATAAAGTAATTAGGTTCACTCCCAGTCCCAACATGACATCCTGCAAGACTAAACATTACCCAATGCATTGGAATTCAATATAATTTTGAGCACACCTGTCACATTCATTTCATTCTCATGCTTAAGTGTGCCACATGGATCATACAACATAGATTAATTCATAATCATATTTTATTACATGATCAAGGAGTGTGGAATAAATAGTTATAATTACTAATTAAAATATGTATAAGTGTGTAAAATTGAACACTATTGATAATAAATGGGTATTATATTCGTTCAAAAAAAATTGGCATTTAAAATCACAGTGAAATTTTGGCAGCATAACATCATCATGTTATAATTCATAAAATGGGTTTATGAGAGAGAAAGGGGTCTATATTAAATTTTAAATCAAGTGGGAATTAATATGGATATTTAAATTCATTTTCCACCATTATTAATTGTAAATATAAGGCATAACATAATGAAAAAACATGAATAATTAAGAGAATGTGATGATCCCTTACTTGAGTGTGTGACACCAAATGCTTGGGAGTGGATACATTAGATCTTGGGGGAACCATTGTAGAACTCTAGAGATTAAAGGTATGAGTAATGATATGTTATAAGGATTTTGAGGGAAGAGAAATGAAATATTGGGTGAGTTTATGTAGGAAAAAAGTGGGGGTTTTCGTATTATTTCTCAAACATAGGTTTTGAACTCTATATAAAAACCAAAGCCACAACAATTCCAATGTTTTTTCCTATGGTTTATTTATAATGGTAGTGGATTTAATAATTTCATAATGAAAAGTTCCTAAATTAAAAAAAAATACCCTTGCTTATGTAGAGGTGAGTCATAATCTTAAAGAAATTATTTTAAAACCATAAAATATATTAATGGTTTTGGAGGATTTATAGTGGATTTATAAAATCTAGAAAATAAACATAAAATCAAATTATTTTAAATGGAAAACATATCTTTTTTCTTGGATACCCTTTGTAATATTTATTACATAACGTTTGGGTTATTATGATTTCATTAAACCCAAATTATATTTATACAACATTAATTTTTAGTCAAAAATTCAATTATCCCATAAAATTAGGAACAATTTACCATTGGATAATTTTGATATTTTGAATCAAAAAATAATATTCATTTCTTATAAATATTTTAATAAATATTTGAATTTTAACATTTATTGTAAAATTGACATTTATTAAGAAATGATGGGTTTTTGGCAATAACAGTTCTCACACCCTTATAAAAAATTATATTTGACTTCATAAAATTATATGATCATTTCTATTTAATAATTATTTAATAATAATATTGTATTAAAATAATATTTAATTAAAAAATCTATTAATTCAAAAAAAAAATTAATAGAATTTGAATATTGCCCAAAAATACTATTGGTTTTTTATTATATCAAAATTAAAATCATTTATAAACTAAGAAAAATAGGATGAAGATATATCCATTTAAAAATAATTTAAATACTCATATCAATAGGCTTTTTATACTTATCCCTTTTATACACCTGAAAATAACCTAGAGTAAGGTGTGTGATGACGAGACTTTCATGGGGTGGTTTGGTGTACCAGGTTTGGGCTGTGATCTTGAAGAAATTACACTTCTACCGTATATAGTTTCGATCAGGGTTATGTTGTTGGATAAAAGCTTGGGATTTTTAATGGTATGATACTAATGATTCTATCTCCCTCAACAGCATTTATAAATGATCTTCATAGGATATGACCCTACTGGTTGAGGCCATCACATCAATTCTTTATGTCAATTGAATTTGTTACAACCCTATATTTATGGTAATCATGTGATCACTATTTAATGTACATATTATCAATAATAATGATTCTTAAAATTATTTTAAATCTTATATAATATAGTAAAACCAAATAAGTGCATGTGTTTTCTATAACCATATTACATAATAATACATTTAATAAAATCACAAGTGGATTTTTTTATAACAGTTTAGGTCGTTACAATATCCCACCTTAAGAAATTTTGACATAGAAGTTTTTATTTTCCTCACTAAAAAATATGTGGGTAACTCTATTTCATCAATTCCTCTAGTTCCCATGTTACTTATTCAATCTTTTGGTTTCTCTACAACACTTTGAGCTGATGAATTATCTTATTTTATTGAAATATGTCTCTATGATCTAAGATCATCACTGGTTTCTCCTCATATGTGAGATCATTCTCCAATGGTACCACCTCTAGATTTAGTACATGTGTGGGTTATGGTATGTACTTTCTCAAGATGGATACTTGGAATACATCATGTACTTGAGATATATTAGGTGGGAGTTCTCCTTGTCGGTAGACCACCACTCCGATGTAGTCAAGGATCTCAAAGGGGTCGATGTGTCTTGGAATAAGCTTTACATTATTCCCAAATATCTTCACTTTATTCCATAGAGATATGAATAGAAATACCATGTATCTTACATCAAACTCTAGGGCACACCAATGATCGTCATCATAACTCATCTGTAAACTCTGAGAATATTTTATGCACTATTGAATGGTCTTAACCCTATCCACCATTTCCCCAAACATTTCAAGACCTAGCACTTTTCATTCCCTATTATTATCCCAATATGAAAGTGTTATTCACCTCTTCCAAAAAAAGGTCTTCATAGAGATCTATTTTGATGCTTCATCAGAATCTTTTATAATAAGAAAACTCGACTAGAGTAAGATGTTGATCCCATCATCCTTTGAAGTCAACTGATGATTCTCTCAGCATTTCTTCAAGTCACTTGATAGTCTACATAGATTGGCCCTTAGTTTTGGGGTGATAAGTCATTTTAATGTTTAACTCAACATTTAGATCACGTTGGATACTTTTTGAGATCTTATTGGTGAATCTATGATTTTGATATGATATAATCAACATTTGTACTCCATGATGCCTCACCACTTCTCTGATGTATATCCATGAACGTTGATCTAGTGAGAAATCCTATCGAATGACAATCAATTGCACAATCATTGTAATATGTTCCACAAAAATCCATATAGAACTATTCCCTATTGAGGTCTTTGGATGATATGTGACAATTTCCATTTTGATTTCTTCCAATTTCCATATAGCAATGGGTAATGGTAGCATCATCCCCTTAGATTTATTCTTTTCCGAATTCACCTTCAGATATACAAGACATCTTGATGTATATTCCATGATCTACATATTAATATTTTCACACCAATAGTATTCTCGAAGACCTCAATGAATCTTTATGCTTTTGATGTGGATGGAGAAGACTAAGCTATGTTCATAATCCAAAATATCCTTTATCATAGGATTTGATGGTACATATAGTATTAACCCAAATCTCACAAATCATTCTTCATTAGAATTGATCTCTAATGATTTCCCTTCCCTTATACATCCCACTTTATTATGAATTTCCATATCATTTCTTTGAGCATAATTTATCTTTTCTAGAAGGGATGGTTGAAAAATAATTTGTGATAGGATTGATGATGTTCCTTCTTTTATGACTACCATGTCCATTCATTCCAAATAATGGAAGATCAGATCCCACTCAATTCAAATCAATGATATAATTTCTATACCCTATCTACTTAGATCATCCACCACTTTTTTCTCTATACCAGTATAGAAGTGGATTGAACAGTCATAATCCTTGATCAGCTCTAACTATCTTTATTGGTTCATATTCAATAATTGATATGTGAATATATACTTGAGGCTTTTTTAATCTTTATATATTTCACACTTCTCCACAAAAAGATAATTCTGCCATACTTTCAAAGATAAGATAACTACAAACAACTCTAGATAATGTATTGACCAGTTCTATTCATGGAAATTCAAATACCTTCAAGCATAGGCTATGTCATTATAATTATTTATTAACACATATCCCAATCCCTTCTTCAAAGAATGGATGAATACCATGTAATGTTCTTCTCTTATTTCTGGTTTGAGAACATGGGTTGTGATAAGATGTCATTCAGTTCCTTTAATCTCTCTTCACTCTTATCATTCCCTAAAAACATGAATCCCTTCCTAGTTTGCTTGGTTATATGGTTTAACAATTGTGAAAAAATTCTCACAAATCGATGATAATACCTAGCTAATCCAAAGAAACTACAAATATCTTTCAAACATTTCGGCCACAAACATCTTTCAATTACATATATCATTGAATGGTCCAAAAACACCACATTTATTGTGATCATATGTCCCAATAATTATACTTCCTTCAACCATAACTCACATTTGATGTACCTTTAATAAATCTTCTCTTTCTTAAATGTCATTATCATTGTGCTCTGATTATCATCATGTTCCTCCTTGGAATTAGTGTAGATTAGAATGTCATATATAAAAGATATATTTTTTAGGTAATCTCTTAAGTGTGTATTCATCATATCCTTGAAGATTTTTGGATCATTAGTCAGATCAAAATTCATCACTGTGAAGTCACAATGCTCATACCTCATATGAATATCAGACTTGAGAATATCATCCGTATCCAACCTATCTTGGTTACATCCTAACTATAGATCCATCTTGGATAAGTATTGTGATCTATAGAGTTGGTCAAAAGATTCATAAATCTATGGTAGAGGATAATTTTTATTTATTAATATCTTGTTGATCTCATGAAAATCAATGCAAAGGCATATTAACCCATCCCTATTCTTGATAAAGAGGACTGGTGCACCCTATGGTGAAACACATGGGCATAAGAAAAATTTATCTATATTATCTTATAGATTTTTATATTCACCTCATGTTCCAAAACAACCATTCTATAAAGATTCTTGCATAATGGTAACTCCTCGAGTATAATATCAATTGCAAATTCAACCTCCCGGCAAAGAGGAAGACCAGAAAATTCTTTAAGAAACACATCAGTGTATTCCACCACAATAAGCATGTCTTCATGTGTGCTTATTTCATTAGACTCAGTCATTTAACCTATTTACTCATTCTCATAGGGGAATAATATCCATGCTTATCATGTTGGTTCTAAATTTGATTCATCATCCTCCTTGTACGTTTATAGAATCAATAGATGATTCGAAATATGAAGAGTGGTTTCCTGCCCGTGAAAAGTTGTGCTGGATCTATATAGGGAAAGAGAATCCATTTCTATAATTGCATCAAATTACACAAAATTAAGCATGAAAATGGTTTACAAGGAAGTCCAGACCCCAAATGTTTATAGGATAGGACCTATATACTTTGGATACAATAATTTACCCATTTTTCATCTTCACTAACACATCTATATCCATAATTTTTAGAGGTGTTTGAATAGTTCTTAAAATATTTTCTAATTTGATAGAATTCATAGAACCAGAGAAAAAATAGGGTTATATATTCTTACATGATTAACTATCATACCTATCACCAATATATTTTTGGGATCCAGCATAGCTGTTGTGATAGAAAAAGCTCACCCTTGATTCCTTGGAGTTTTTTGGTTGTCTCCAAAAACCCTTGAATTATTTCTCTGGTTTGAAAAGTTCCATAATTTATTATAGTTGAATCAATAAATAATTCCCTGAGGTTTGACTAGAGAATTCCTTTTCCTATGTTGAATTAGTGGGTTTCCTGGAGCAACCATCACTAGCCATGTTCCCTTCCTTTCCACTCTGAGAGCATTTTCTATCCCCCTTGGGCAGTTTCTAGGGTGATTTTTTCTACACCTTTGAAAAGTGGAGTGTATAAATTTCATATCACCATTATATTTCCCCATCGGACTGCCAAAATTATACAACACTTTCCACTTCTGATACCTGAGATACCATTCAGATTCGCTGATCTCCATTTCAACTTTGATGGAACACTGGGAAATTTAATCATAGCTATCACTATCTCGGATCACTAGGGATTTTTGTAGACAAGGATTTAGCATACTAAATAAGTGGTAAGAGGTGCATTCAGGGGTGATGAAAAATCCTTAGGCATATCATGAAACTCTTCTGATGTTTTCCGCATACACCCTGATAGATTCATTATCTTTTTTATCGTGTTCAAGGAATTAAATTTCCATTTTAATTTAGAGAGTGTGAGGAAAATAATTGTTGAAAAACATTTTTTTCAAAATTCCTCGAACCCCATTACTTTGATATCTTCCTCAGGCTTCATATTCTGGATTAATTTCCACCACAGATCATCTTATCCCTCCATACAATAACAATATAGTAGAACCTTGTCTTAATCTGAACATTGAAGGATGGGAAAGTTCTTCTCAATGGAGATGATCTATTGTTTTTTTGTTAAGGGATTAGATGATATATTGAAAGTATGAGGCCTTTGTCACATAAATATTCCAATTACATCTTATTATTTCTATGGTGTATTTCAATGCTCATCTTGATCTGGGTTTCAATTCATAACCTAAGTTAGTTGAGACATTATTTTCACAATGTTTTTGATTCCTACTTCCATTGGTTTTGGAATCTCGTTGGGATAGTCATCACATTTCCTATCATAATGAGTGTTTAACTGATTCATACTACTTCCATCAATTTGTTAGAATAAATAGAAAACAAGGGAATATAATTTTTAAACTATTAAACACATAAATGGGAATTTAATGAAATTATAGGGATAAATTATAACATTCATTTATTTCTATATCTTATGAATTTCTAGGCCTCAATATATGTAATCCCTGATCTATTTTCAAACATATATAATTATCAGAATTGTTTTTTCCCTTGATAATTTTTTGTAATGGGTTTTTGATTTTACCAAATCATATTTCCAAAGAGTGCCAAACTAATTATGTAGTAATGAAAGTTTTTGGGTACCAAGTTACGCTGAGTCAAGCAAGACACATATTGTTGTAATTGTTACACCTAGGTACATATGTTCCAGAACCATATCCACTTGTAGTATCTAGAGAAGTATTTTTTTTATAAACACCTTATCTATACTTGAAAAACTTTTGGTATTTTTTATTATACATAGTATTATCCGTTAGAATTTATAATTATTTTTATAATCCTAATCCAAAAAATAACTAAACATTTCCATTGATACTAATTATAACAATCTTATTCTTTATTACACATTAACACCTGATTTATTACCTAAAATTACTCGTAATTCAAATTGGAAGATCAATAAGTCTATCGTAATAGGGAATTAGGTACATATTATTTCATCTTGAACATGTTATATAATAATATTATTGAAAACTTCTTTAACATACTTTTAAAATTCCAAGGCTTTTAAAACTGTAGAGGATAACTTGGTGACATACATAAGAAATGGGAGTGATATGAAGACCTGTAAGGGAATAAACATGGAATAAAGTGGTATATGTTAGAAAATAGGTATATTAAAGGGGAATAAAATGTGTGATAATCATAAAAATGAATAATAAGGCAGGATATTGTATGATAATCATAACATGGGAAATGTGGCAACAACACAAAACACTACATCATAAACACAGGTCAAGAATAACATATAAGACCTAACGATGGAAAATTTAGAATAAATAAATCAGGTTCCTTCCATTTCCCAACATGACATATCATGAAACTAAAAATTACCATATGCATTATAGCACTATATAATTCTGGGTGCACTCATCACATTCATTTCATTCTCATGCTTAAGTATTTCACATTGATCGTAAAATATGGATTCATTCATCAAAATATTCTATTACACGATAAGGTAGTGTAAAGTAAATACATTAAAGTCACACTTAAAATAAGTAAAAATGTATAAAAGTGATCAACCTTGTTAGGAAATGGGTATGGTATTCACTATACAAATTTTTTGCATGGAAAATCATAGTGATATTTCGACAGCATAACGACATCACATTAAAATTAATAAAATGGGTTGATGAGAGGGAAATGGGTATCTCATTTTTTTACATAAAATTATAAGTAATATGGACATCAAAATACATTTACCCACATTATGAATTGAAAATATATGACATAAGATAAAAAAATAATGTTCAATAAATAATAGAAGGTGAGGATCCCTTACATGAGTGTGTGACTCCAAATGCTTAGAAAGGGATTATTTAGAGACTTGGGGCACTATGGGAGGACTTTAGAGAGTGTAATGAAGAGTTAGGAAGTTATAAAAGGATATTCAGTTAATAGAAATGGGATCTTGGGTGGTATTGTGTAGGAATTTATTGGGTATTTATTTACTATTTATCAAACATAGGGTTTTGACTCTATATAATAAAATAACAAATAAAAAAAACCTTCCCTTGGTTTTTGTGATTTTTTTCTACAAATGGTAGTGTTTTTAATTATTTTATAATAAAAATAGATTATCTTAATAAAATAAATCATTTTCATATGTGGAGGTGATTTATACTCTTAATGAAATGATTTTAAATCCTAAAAATATATTAATGGATTTAGAAGATTCATAATAGATTTATAAAATTAATAAAGTAATCATAGAATAAAATTATTTTGAAACAAAAACGTAGATTTTATTTTTTATACAATTTATAGTATTTATAACATAACTTTTGGTTTACTATGATGTCATACTACACAAATTATATTTATACGGTATTGAATTTTAAACTGAAAATTGATTGTTTCAGAAAATTATGAAAAATTCACCAATAGAAAATTTTAATATTCAGATAAAAATATAATATTCATTTTATCTCATTAATTATATAAACATTTTAATTTTCTCTTTTAAAAAAATTGACATTTATTAAGAAATGATGGGTTTTTTTTGACAATAACTGTTTTCGAACCCTTATAATAAATTACATTTCACATCCTAAAAATAAATGATAATTTATATTTAAGAATCATTATTTAATAATAATATTTCATAAAAATATTATTTTTTTTTCAAAAATCCATTAATTTATCAAAATTAATTCTCTAATTGAATTTGAATATTACCAACAAATATTATATGTGTTTAATTGTGTCAAAATAAAATACATTTATAGAGTAACCATGATAGGAACTAACTTTATCCATTAAAAAATAATTGGCGTACTCATATCTCTAGTTTCTTGATACGTATACTTTTAATACACCTTAAAACACTCTTATATTATGGTGCATGATGTTGATACTTTCATGGGATGGTTCGACATACATGGTTTGGATCTTGATCTCGATGAGCTTGAACATCTCCCATAAACGGTGTCACATATGCTTATGTTGTTGGATTTTATCTTGCGATTGGTTAAGGGAAAATCCTAGTGGTTATATCTCCTTTTGAAGCTCTGATAAATGGGATTCCTAGGGTACTTTCCTACTAGTTTACGCCATCAATTCATTTTTTCAGTGTCAATTGGATTTGTTAAAACTCTATATTTATACTAATCATGTGAAAATTTTTCAATTATTATATTATAAATGGTTATGATTCTTAACAGTATATTAAATCTGATAAGATATAATCAAACCAATTAAGTGCATGTGTTTTATACAACCATATTAAAAAAATAGGATATTTAATTAAATTATAAGGGGAATTTTATTTATAATAGTTTGGGTCATTATAATATATCATATATAAAGGAAAATAAGTTGATAATATTGAACATGTTGAAAGAATTGAGATTGAGATGAGAATTCCATACAAATAATGTAAGATATGAAATTTCTATATACAAGAGGGTGAAGAGAGAAGTGATATATTAAAAAAGTGAAACAATAAGGTATAATTTTAATAATTTCAAGTTAATACCTAAAATAAAATATATAAAATAAATAAATAATACAAGAAAATGATGAGGACTAGTAAGAGTATAGCATACCTTGTGTATAGTCTCACATCACATTCCATATAACACATTGAATAATAATATCATATTAATTTATATATTGATCTATGAACTTACTAATGTTTATTTATTTTTTATCATTTTTATTTATTCATTTATTCTTCTCTGAATAAGTTTATATCTTTTATGTCGACAATTCAATGATGTTTGGTCTATTGTTTGAAAACAACTTTTGTATACTGGTAATAATAAAATCTCCATTTATAATGGTTTCATATGCTACAATAGTTTCATGGTATTTTTTTATGTCATTATATAAGTAAATAGGTTCAACTATTTAGTAGATATTTATAATAAAAGATTATTTATAGGTAATTTTGGTTTTATGTGATTAAACCATATATTTTAATTTACAACTAATATCATTAAAATAATACCAATTTTTTCATCCCATAATAATAATGATTATTTTAATTTATTATTAATAATATATTTATATATTATCATTTTAATAAAATCCATGAAAGACATATGTGAAAATAAAATAATATTTTTTACTTTTCCAGTATAAACCTGCCATGAGGGGAAATTTTTTTTTAAGAGAGTTTAAATAAACATTAAAACTAAGGAATATTTAATTTTGGTAAATTAATTAGAGAATCATTATGATAATATTTTTATTTTACATTTAGTATTAATTATGTTATATATGGGGTAAGAGGATAATAGAAAAGAAAAGATATGGATTTTGAAACTCTTGCCTCATTATTTGAGATGCATCTATTAGAGTGAGGCTTAAACCATCATAGGAAGATATTTTATTCAGACTAAGGGGTTTTTAGGTTCATAGTAGGATTACCACACCAAGGGAGGGGGGGTTAATTAGTGTGGGATAAATGTTTACTACTTTAAGAATTTTTATCCATTTTAATTCCTATTTCACTTATTCAGTGAATGGTTATTTTATTTTCTCTACAAGTAATTAGAAAGAATGCACATAGAATAATAAAGCATAAAGACCTCCATGTTTATAATGAGGTTTTTCTCCAGTGTGGATGACTATATCCTCAGTTTATGGTGGTTATTAACCCACTCGCACATAACTTCTCCTTTATTATATAGAAAAGCTTGAGAAAATGGATGACCTGGAGCTCTTTTTTCAATATTCAACCAAGTATACTAAAATATTATTATTTGAATCACAAGAATACATGATATTGTCATGTACCTTCCATACGTGATCAAAAGAGTAGAAAAAGTCTTTTTATATTGACTATAATGAATTATGGTGAACATAATATGACTATAGAAATCTAATGGCTATAGTTATTTCACAATAATTGATGGGTAGACTCAAAAATAAAACAATCTAGTGGGATGAGTCTTCTTATTCCACATTCAAAAAATATAAATATGTTTTAGAATAGTACTCAAGAGTTATCTTTCATTAATAAAAAAGAAAAAATTGTGATTATACCAATTCACGTCTTATTTTTCTTTGTGTAAAAAACATTTGTCCAACTGAAACAAATTACACTTTCTAGAGTATTTTATATAAGATTTCACAACTTAATATTAATTCATATGAATGGAAATTTTTGAATAACTCTTGTAAATAAAAATTCCTTCATGTATACAAATTATTTAATGCATGGGTTAACTCAATTAATTCTTCTTATTCCATATCTTTTTTATCATGTGAGAACTGACTTTTTTAAGTTCACTACCTTCATGTAATGTATATATGTATACATGATATCTCAGGTTATCTTCTCCTTGGGTAGTGTATATCTATAATACATTAATATAATAATTTTTTTACAAATATCCTGATAGGTTATTCACATATTTTTGAAGATACATGATCTATTCTCCTTTATGTGATAGGATCACATGATTTATCATACTTCTTCAGGTATTAGTGGTTATGTAGGGTCTTGCTTCTCCTTCAAATAAAGGGGTCATGTTAGAGCCTCCTCCATAATGCGAAAAATGCATGGGGATATATTATCCATCACGTGAATTGGTTGTACAGTGAATATCTTCTACTTCTTCAAGTACACAATAATTGGTATGTGGTTCAATCTTCATGAGCTCAACAGATATTCATGGATATCCACCATGTTCATGTAACCAAGGGGGTTCACAAGATCTCTTGATTTATGTTTAGGGATTATGTGAGAACTCTTTTCAACATATGAAATGGTTTACATGGAACATATCTTTGAGAAACAAATGTTTCTAGGATTCTCTGCTACATTAGTTAGGAGTGATAGTTATCCCTACTATTTGAATGATAGTAGTGACTTCTCTCATCCCAAACCCTATTTATATAGGCATATTCTCGTTACATTATCTCTGATAATCATGTTGAGTCAATGTTTCATAAATTCTCTCTGATCTTGGGATCTTTTTAAACAAAATAACACTGAGTGATTTTAAAAATCCTCACATGGAGAAATGGATACACCATTTCATGATCACTTATCTTGACAATATGACACCTTAGTGGAAGAATAATTCATGAAACCAAATAAATCCATGTCGTATCCTTCTTGAATACATTATTTTTTATACAATGTAACATGATTTTTAGCCTATATTAGAGCAATTCATGTTGTTCTTATGATGGATCGGTGGATATATGATCATTAACTACCTAATAGATCATGGTATGAATGTTATTCCTGATCAATGCTTCTTTAGTTATAATTTTTTTCATAAGATGGATTTATAAAATCTAGTTTGTACATGAAAGGATATAAATCTTCATGTAATTCTTTGACAGATTTATTTTCTTCTATGTATTGTAGGAATTCAAGAGAATAATTTCATGAATTTTTTTCTATGCGATCATGTTTTTCATGTTGTCTTGGATTGATCATTAGAGATGGTTGGGATATTGGTTATTAGTGATCACCAGTTTTCTCAAGCACATGAAAGCATTTTTTAAGGGCCAAAGGTTAAATAAAAATCCCATGGTCTATAGGATAGCCATGATCAGTCTCATAACACAAACCGTGTTCTATGCATAATTTTTCAACACATGAACATTTCCACACATGCCACTAATTCCACATCAGTCTTGGGTTCGGTTGTGTAGTGCTATATAATTAAATTTTCCCATTGACTTGGCACATGTGAGAATCCATAGTTCCTATCCCAAAATGATAACACACATGATACCAATAAACCACCACTCTACACCCTTTAATGGTGGATCTGGAACCTCTATGCACACTCACCCCTACAAAAACCAACATACCCATGAAGGCACTTAACCATGCCACCATGGTCAGCCAACTGTGCTCCTTCCCATGTGTGGTTGAGATTTCTCTCATAAGATCACGGATGATTTTCTTGGTTATATAGTTATGGATGGCCCATTTTATAAGTTCCAACTCAATAGATACTTTGAATTATTCTAATTATGGAAAATAATACCAAACCTTCCTCAAAAACCTTATACCCAATTAATCCGGAAAGAACATCAATATGTCTTCATATAAATATTTCCAATGATGTCATCATGAAGTAAAAAAATATTTTTTGGTCTTAAAAAACACTTCTTCATGAATATTAATATATTTATTGTCTTGAATATACAAATGGGGGCTCTTCTTCAATCATATGTGTTTGTGTAGACAATGTGTTACTAATTAGCACATGTTCATTAATCATGTAGACTAGTTTTTCAATCTTCACACTCACTTCATTAAAAAAATTATGAAGTGAAATGTGAACTTCTCATGGATGGATATTCAATATTTTACTAAAATTTTCGGGAACATCGATTAACATCCATGGTTTTATTCTTTACTAAACATATAATTATATCATGGGAATCATCACATAATAACACATTGACAAAAAATACAACCCAGACAAAAAATGGGTCCATTGGGGATCGATAACATGGATAAAAGTGTTCTAAAAGTGATTTTTATAGGTATTTAGTAAATAAAGGTGTTTTGGGAGTGAGTATAAATGATCAGAGAAGGGGTGTTTTATAGGTTATGGAGATAGGAATTATTGAATAAAACATTTAATAATTTATTATTTTTGATTTAGATTATGAAAAGTGTTGATTTTTATAATGTTAAAAGTGTTTGATTATAAAATATATATTTCATTGACATTTAAACATATCTAAAACCTAATAACATCTTTGAAATATTGTATTCAAAGTAAATAATTCCAAATAGTTTATTTGATTGAATAAAATATAATTTAGGCTGTGAAAAATGATTTATAGGTTTGGAAATTATGTTTATTTTTTAATGTAAATTATCTTATCATTATGATTTTTAAAATTGTTCAAAATGTTTTATACATTATTGATTCCTTTTTACATCATAATTATTTTATAAAATTCATTGTATCTATAAAAAATATATTTTTACTATTCACATAAAATTTATATTTTTTTGAAAAATATTAAAAAATCATCATAAATTTATTTCAATGCGTGGATATAATAAATTAAGTCCAATTTATCAAATTTATATTCATAATAGTAGAAATTTATCTTATGAGTAGAAACATATAATAGTTTTTTTTATGAAATCTATTTCATTATAATGGGTGATTATATTTCTATTTTTTATTTTTCCTTAGTTATTATATGATTGATAATTAATTATCTAAATATTAAATTAATATGATATTTAATATATAATATATATTTTAATTTATATATATTTATTTATGATAAAAATAATAATTAATACAAAACTAATTTATAATGACTATGATGATATCCTTTGATAATTACTTCATTTAGGAATCTAGTAAATAAAAAAATTAATCAATTTTCAGTGTTAATATAAATTTATTTATTCTTATGAAGCTAAAATAATGACTCTCATGAAATTAATATATTTCATGATTTATATTAATGTTCAATTCATATAAGTTTGATGTTCATTCTATTAATTAGATGATTTGACACACTTTCCATTATTGTATCCAAAATGATATGGATATTGTTTATGTCCTGACCCACCTTTCTGAAGATAAGGTAAGGGATATCAATGTTCCATACCCCTCATTCTTCAATATTAGGGAGAGATAATGACCCCCGATGCCCACCTATAATATGTCCCGAAGTGGCGACTTGTAGTAAGGGTATGAAATCTCACACAAAATGGAAGGTGTTACCCCTTTTTAAATGGGATCGAGAGATAAGATGGTGAATCCCTATCAACTCCAATACTAAAGGTAAATGTAATGTAGAAATCAATTGCCACATGCATGTTCAAATGTGAAGCTCCTACAAAGTACAACAAAACACTAAAATAAAGTACCAATAGAAAAGAGACTAATAAGAAACAAAACAACTATCCCAACACCCGAGCTAGTAAGGACCAATACAGGCCTCAAAGTCCTCATGGAAACCTGAAAATGGTTTTAAAGATATAGGGTGAGAATACAAATATATCCAGTAGGAAAACTAAACCCAACCATGAAAATTTGGGGGAAACATACTAATGCTCCTATGAGAAAAAATTAGAACGTCAAGAACCTACCAATGACTACTTATGATTCTAGCCTCACCAAGGCACACTCACCAAATAACGAAAGTCTAGTAAAGTAGTAGTATAAGAACATAGACATTTGGGTACCCCACCCCACTTTCCCACTAGTTAATTTATATAACTAATTGCTAATGCCTTGATTCTAACACTCTTCCAAAATGTAGTCCCACTACCCTACCCTCTCACACACACCTGGCTCTCAACAATACCACACATATCGCCCATAGACACCCGGGCCACAACAACCACACCCATCTCCTGAAGAAAATTGGGCCTTATCCTGAAGAAACATATGAAAAAAAACCTAACTCGTAAACACCTAGGCCTCTCGTACACAAAAATTCTGCGCGAAGGATCTAGGAATATGGTAAGCCTCATTCCATTATAGCATACCTGGATATGCTCGAGTGGTAAGAACCTGAAAGAGGATGTGAGGAAGAAATTCAATAACCAGCCATCCATCCTTCCATCATGATGTTGGGAAAGACAGCCTCCCCGATGAAATAGGAGTGTTTTTAACATGGTTCTCAACAAGGTTGGGGTGTATATATAAATAAAAATGAACTAAAATTTATATATATAGGTAAGAAAACACTCATCCCAACCTATGAGTTCCAAAAAAACAATCAGCCCACCAAAAGCACGTTTTCTACTACCCCTATATGCACAACCACACAATAGCCACTGCCAACATTTAAACCCAATCGTTTTTCATTAAAACATTATCTATTTTTTTGATAACTGGTTCAAATTAGTTGTTCCATCTCTACTCGGGGAAACTATGAATCACAACACTAATAAAGGAAGGAGAGACCAAGATAAGGCACTTCCATTTTTACACCCATTCATAAAAACAACAGAGAACAGCCATCCATCAACCCCACTGCACACTCCTTTTCCTTAGACACCCGTTCAATCACTACAAACTATCATTCTTAAAAGTTATACCACACAATCAATATTTCGAAACTAAACCCAGCGGCCCCAATGCACAACAACACCACACCCGGTACACCTATAAACATGACTTCATGTCTCGACCAAGCCCTGTAGCCCTGCTACACAAACATTTCCCAGATGCAGTCCCACGGCATGAAATTTCCATAACCACATTGAAGTCCCACTTCAAACATCACTTGATGGCCACAACACGAACAAAGACAATCCCACTACCTACAAGTCCATCTATTTCACAATCAATCAGTATCTCAACCTGAGATTTTAACACACAACCCATACCACCCCATACAAAAATCCCTCAATAAAACACCACAAAATAATAGCCCCACTACAAAAATATACCCTTACCCATTTATAGGACTAACCCCTCTATCCACTACTGTTCCCATAACCATGATCCCAAAAGCAACACCACAAAACCCACAAAAGTCACAAAACCCAATAGAACATATCACTCATCCACACCAACCAAATAAGACATATTCTTATTTGGTAAACACCATTTTTAAGTCCACGTAGATAAATAGGGGTGATCACACAAGGGTTATCACCCTAGGTAATCCATTTCATTTAATCAGGTATACATGATTAGTCATATTAGTATTCATACCAATTGTATATAAATAAATAACAATAGTTATAAATAATCTCCCATTCATAGAAAAATACCACCAACATTCATGATTTTCATAAGTATTTATATACACAAGAGGTCTCACCCTCAACATGGATAACAAATAAAACAACCAATCTACATTAACCCACTCTCAGCCCAGTATTTCATTGACCCTGTTATATTTTTTTCATATTCCCTTCACTTCATTTTTTAATTTTTATGAAAAGGATTCAGAAATTATTCACAAGGAATAATTAGTAAACCCATTCCTCATTATAGATAAATAGGAGAGAGGAGGAAGAATCCATACTTGGAACAACAGGTGACCAATGCTCCTCTTTTCATCAAGAACAGAGGATCGCGTGAGCAAAAGGAAGCCCTGAGAAAAATGAGAATGTGGGGGATTTAGAATAGGCGCATGACTCGTCTATTATGGAACACTTTAGGTGCACCGAAAGGGAATCAAACCCTGGGAAGGGAAGATCCCATCTTTGAAGAGAAAGATCCTATATTCAAGGAAGAATAGATTCAAAATCCATTAATCTGGGATCATGGTCAAGATCACAGAGTTTGAGTATATCAAATCCCCTAGAACATTATGAAATTAAATATATACTTAAAATGATTTGAAACTCCCAATAAAGGTATTATATGTGGTTTATGTGAAATAGGACGTAAGTGTGGTGAAACTGGAAAACTGGGAAAAATTATAAATGAGTCACCAATGGTTGAGTCACCAACACTGAGCCACCGATGGGAGTTCTACTGATAGGAACTACCAACAATGGTCCACCGAAAAGTGAGATACCAATGGAAAAAACCAACACTAATTCACTAACACTGATCCACCAATGGGTGGGCTACAAACACAACCTTCCAACACTGAGCTACCGACACTAATCCACCGTTGGGTGAGCTACTGACACAACGTCTCACAGACACCCTGACTCACTGTTTCCCTAACACTAACACACTGGAACCAATGCCCTGGTGCCGAAACTGATTCCCCTAACTCACCGATTCTGACACCCCTGACTCACAGATGAAAAAAATAGAAAACTCTTGAAACAAGCTACCATTCACTCCCAGAATACCATAAACACTGGATTTCTCAAAGGAATAAACTGGGGAAATACAAGTCATTACATCAGATACCTCTCATATTATTCCGATCCATGATAATTTAAAAAAAAAACTAGAAAAGGGAGGTCTGACAACCACCAGTTAAGATACCTCTCAGAAAAAACCACCCTTATGTTGTTCTAAAGATGGAGTGAAAACTCTGACATCCAAGAACTCCTCATTAGCATCTATCTCCTAATAAACTTTAGAAACAAAAAGGCCCCACTTCCCTAAACAACAACACAAACACCGAAGGACACACTATCCAGACACAGGGATTAGGGTGATACTTCTTCTATTTCAAGATACTATCCACTTTGGGTGGCACTAACTTTACCACATGGGTTTAATGACAACCACATTAATGTGTCATGATTATGAATCAGGTCCTCCCCTCCCCACAGTGAGGACATTTCATGCACATTCAGAGAATAGAAAAATAACTCATCTTATAGATAATAAGTTTAAACATTATATCACATGCAAGGAACAAAGAAAAACACAAGAGAAAAACTCAGAACTACTCCAGGTACTAGGAAAACATCCATGCCTCCCACTCTGAAGTACTCTCCTCGAGGACACCACACCTACATAACTCATCAACCAAAGTAATGGTTCATCCACAAACCACCTTCTCCTCATGAACCTTGATTCATAATTGTCGCTCCATGAACGTCGTGTCGTGCTCAATATCCAACTCCCCCAAGTCTATGACATGGGAGTCATCATGTATATATCAACGAATTTGAGAGACATGGATGACATTATGGATACCCTCCAACTATGATGGAAATCCCATCTAATATTCCGGCTTTCTAACTTATTCCAACACCTCTACATGTTTGATGAACCTGGGAGAAATATTTCTCCCTCTGTCAAACCTATGATTCCCACTTCGAGTGGAAACATTCAAGAAGACATGGTCCCCAACCTCAAACTCTGAATCCCTCCTCCTATGATCAGCATACAACTTCTATCGGTCATATGATGCCTTTATCCTCTCATAGAAAATTTTTACCTTCTCTATTGTACTCTTCACCACATCCGGTCAATGATTGGCTATCTCCCCAACATTTATGTAGCACAATGTTGAATGACATGGACACCCATATAAAGCTTCAAATTGATCCATACTAATGTAAGAGTGATAGATATTGTTTTAAGAAAACTCTACCATAGGAAAATATTGAACCCAAGACCAACTAAAGTCTAGAACACATTCCCGTAATATGTCCTCCCATCTTGGGATAGTCCTCTCTATTTGTCCATCTGTCTGAGGGTGGAAAGTAGTACTGAGGTGTAATAGAGGTCCAAAGGCATGATTCAATCACCTCTAGACTCTCAATGTAAAATTTGTATCATGATACGAGGTAATGGATCTTGTATCTCCATGTAGCTACACCACCTCATCCACATACCTCCTCACTAAGGCATCCACTGTGATCAAATCCTTGATCACCAAGAAGGGATCCAATTTCATCAAATGATCCACTAATACACAAAGAGAATTGAATCCTACCAATGTCCAAGGTAATCCTATGATGAAATCCATAAATATTTCATCCCACATACTCCTGGGGATTTCTAAGGGCTGTAACCGACTATCCAGAAGATAGTGCTCAGTCTTCACCAGCTGACACACTAGGAACCTTTCCGCAAACTCTGCCACTACCCACTACACCCCAGGCCACCAAAACTATTCCCTCAATCATTGGTACATCATAGAGACTCTGGGATGCACCACTAGGGGTGATCTATGAACTCACAGAGAACTCCCTCATGCATCTCCACTAGGAAAAAATGATTCCCATGAAATAGTATCTGATTCGGATTATCTTTTGACCATCCATTTGGAGAATAACCCTAGACAGTGCGATCATGCATCAATTTAGTCCCTGAGTCTCCCCCTAAGACTCATCCACATGCCCCATCAAGGAAGAATATAATTTCATCTGAAATAGAAAGCCTCTACCATCATCCACTCTCGCATCTAGATGTAAAGTGGTCAACTCCTCCATTTTCTTCCAAGCATCTATGGATTCCTCAATAACCTCCTCCCATGAAAGTCTTATTAAGGTATCATCCACCACATTCCCATTTCTTGGGTTTTAAGAGAATTTGAAGTCATAGCCCTGAAGAAACTCCATCCACCTTCACTACCACAAGTTCAGGTCTCACTGGTAGAAGATAAACCTCAAGCTCTTATGATCCATGAAGACCAGAAAGAGCTCTATGATGAGGTAATGTCGCCAGAACTTTAGTGTGAACATGACCACTTCAAGATCAAGATCATTTGTGGAATAGTTATGTTTGTGTGGATGTAACTTCCTAGACCCATAAGAGACCACTACCTACTACTGCCTCAACACACATCCTAATACTAGATCAAAAGCATCAAAGAACCCCTCTAATATCACCCCTTCCATTAGAAACCATAGAAACCTCTACCATCTCTGGTTCTACTAATCCATATGAAAACTTGGATGAGAATGAGAGAAGAGGCTCCACACACTGACATCCCACCTAACATCTCCGCTCACCAACAAAAACTACACACTGGCCATCCACACCTAAAAATAAGACTCTCAACTGGATATATTAGATAATAACGTGCATATAAAACAACTATTTGATGCATAGAATGACATCATAATGCTGCATCTATAGCAGAAGAAGATCCCCACTGGACTGATGCAACCCCACCATCAGTCTACATCCCTATAAAACATCAAAAAAACTAGTCTGACCTCCAACTTACGTACTCAACACCAGGGGCACTAGAATCCTCTCGACATGTAGTCCCAGATAATGGGATATAATGGGTGAAAAAACGAGTGTGAGACTCTTGAATCAAACAAAGTGCATGCAAGAGTGAAAAATATACTGTTCATACCTCGAAAAATATTTGGCCCCATTATAACCGCTTCCTTAGCGGTACACACCTTCCCATGCCCAGCTCCTCTACCCCTCTGTTATTGACCACCTCCCTAACCACACCCTGATTGAATTCCCTGAGGATCACCCAAAGGTCGGCATCCTCCAGAACCATCTACCCTCAGAGGAGTAAGAGCTTACTACCATTACTATGGGAAAGGCATGATTGAAAACTTCTACTATTAGGGTGGGTGATGAACTTCCCCATCCCCACTGTACTAAAGTCCAACTGGGCATTGGTTTTGAATATTTCTACAGTCTCCACCAAAAAATCACCTTAGTCTTACACCCATGGGGAAAGGGTGAGGACCAAGAGATCAGAATTAGAAATACTGAGGCCTACTCCCTACTGACCGAAACATGGAAGGCCCTGATGCAGGAGAGCTACTGATGACTGCATTCCCCTTTGAAAAACACAACTGGCTCCCCTCTCATGGTACACCACCCTGTGAGTGTGTCCTATCCACTACTTAATTCATCTTATAAACTTCTATGTATGTTGGTAGAGTAAAGGGAGTGATGACACAATGAAGAGATGTTCGGAGTGACTCCTCCAAGAGTCTCACCCTTGAATCCTCATCTGGAAAGAGATCTAGTGAAAGGAGTGTTAGATCCTTGAACTTGACCCATAGTTCCCTTATCGACATACTCCCTTACTATAGGGAGATTAGCTCCTGCATCTTCTCATTCCTCATCATGGAAGAAAGGAATTATTCCTAGAACTCCTTCCCAAATACACTCTATAAAACATTAGTCTCTTTCCCCTCCCCGAGGAAAATCATCCACTGCAAATGCACTTCTCCCATCATTTGGATCACCACTAGAGGAACCTAGTACTAAGTCAGATCTTGGATTAATATGAAATCAATAACCATATCCTCAATCCAAATCCATGTATCCATTTCTAAGACACTACCTTCATACATTTTTAGAGTTTGCATTGGAAGGAACAAGGCATATTCTACCACTAGTCATCATCATCCTCTTGATCGGCCCTCTGATGATCAATCAGGTCAGCCTGCTAGGCCTCAACTACTAGTACCATATATGGATGATGTCTAGGTTCCATAACAGTGAAACAGTAAACAATGAACTTGTAATCCTATGTAGTATGGAAATTTCCTTTTTAATATTTATTTTAACTATTTATTTATATTTAAATTCACAAAACACCCCAGTCACATAAGAAAACAAGACATTATGAGGCATGTAACTTCCCTAGGGTCTCAACCCTGAAATTAGCATAGCCCCGCTTGGTTGTTCAATAGGTCTAAATTCATTGCATCAGATCATAGGTGTCCCTAAAACCCCACACCCTAGCCAGTCTTCCCTAACTTAAAAATCTATCATATCTCTCAACCATTCACCTCCCTTTGATACCATTATGTCACAACCCACCATCCTCAAGATGAGGGAAGGGATAGAAAAGTACCACACCCTTCTTTCTTCAAGATGAAGGGGAGATAATGACCCCCTAAGTCCCACCTTCAATAGGTCCTAGAGTGGTGACTAGCGCCAATGGATTGGAATATGACACAAATTAGAAGACATTAACCCTATTTATTTAAATAGAATTGGGAGATAAGACGGTAAATCCCTAGAAAATCTAATACTAAAGGTAAAATTAAAGCCAAAATCCATTCTCACATGAATGTTCAAATGTAAAGCTGATACAAAATACAACAAAACTCTAAAATAAAGTACCAGAAGAAAAGAGACTAAGAAATAAAACAAAACACATCCTAGCGACTGAGCTAGTAATGTCCAGCGCAGTCCTAAAAGTCCTCCTGGAAGCTTGAAAATAGTTTTACAGATGTAGGGTGAGTATACAAGTATACCCAATTGGAAAACTAAATCCACTCGTGCACAAGTTGGGGAAACATATAAATAATCCTTTGAAAAAATATAAGAAGCTCAAGAACCTACAAATGAGTACCGATAAACCCAGAATCACCAAGGAAAACTCACTAAATAATGCAATTCAAGTAAAGTAGTAGTATAAGCACATCTATATTTTGGTACCCCACACCACTTTCCCACTGGTTAACAACTATTCCTAACGGCTAACATTTTTTGTGCTACCACTCTTCCAAAATGCAATCCCACATCCCTAACTGCTCAAAAAAACCAAGGCCCCAACCATACTACACATCTCACACATAGACACATGGGCTACAACAACCACACCCCTCACCCGAAGACACATAGGCCTCATCCAGAAGACAATTTTAAAGTCAATCCTAGCCCTAAAACACCTAGGCCTCTCGTCTACAAGAAACCTTCCGAAAATATCTAGGACTAGGTTAATCCTCAATCCTTTAAAGCTTTCTCAGATATGCTCACGAAGTAATAACGCAGAAGTGGGTGAGAGGAAGAAATTCAGTAACCAGCCACCTAACCTCCCACCGAGATATTGGGAAAGACACCATCCCCCATGAAATGTGGGTGTTTGGAACATGGTTCTCAATAGGGGTCATTTAGGAATCACAAAGAAATAATATATATATATATATATATGTTAGAAAACACTTATCCCAACATATGTGTTCTAAAACAAACAATCAGCCCACAAGAACCACTATTTTTGCTACCCCTATATGCACAACAACACAACAGCCACTTCTAAAGTGTAAACCCAAACCTTTTTCATTCATCCATTTTCTATTTATTTATTAATGGGTTCACTTTAATTATTTCATCACTACATGAGTCCACTACCAAGAACAAAATTGAGTAAGGATAGAGGGACTAAGGCAAAGCATTTCTATTTTAACACCCATTCATAAAAAACTGATAATCACAATTCGAAAACCCCAATTCACAATCCCTTTTTCCCTAGATACTCACTAAATAACTACCAAAATTAATTATTAAATTTTATACCGCACATTAAAGATCTCACAACCAAACCTAGAATCCCCACTGCACAACAACACCACACCCGGTACACGTATAAACATGACGTCATGACTCAACCCAGCCATGCAGCCCCGCTGCCCAATAATTTCCCAGATATAATCCCACTGCATAACAAGTACATGACCACATTTTATTCCCACTGAACAACATTTATTGATGTCTACAACACACAAAAAATTCATTCCCACTGCCAACAAGTCCATCCATTCCAAATTCAATCAGTCTCTCAACTTGAGATTGCAACTCATCACCCGTACCAGCCCACACACAAATCCCTAAACAAAACACCACCAAACAACATATTGTTGTACAAACATACCCTTACCTATTTACATGACTAAAACCTCTGTCCACCCCTATACCCATGACCACGGTCCCAACAATAGCAGCACACAACCCAAACAATGTCACAAATCTCAATAGAACACAACACTCCGCCACAACTATCAAACATGACATATTCAGATTTTGTAACCACCATTCTTTAAGCCACCTTTGATAAATAGGGGTGATCACACATTGGTTTTCATCTTGGGGAATCCATTTCATTTAACCAGGTATACATGATTAGTCATATTAGTATTCAAACAAATTGTTTATAACGAAACAACAATCGTTATAAAGAATCACCCATGCACAGACAAAGACCACTAAAAAATATGATTTTCAAAAGGTTTTACCACCACTACAGGTCACACCATCAACATGAATGAAAAATAAAATAGTAAATCAACATCAAACCACTCTCATCCCGTTATTTCACTAACCCTGTTATCTTTTTATCATATTCCCCCCTTCATTTTCTACTTGTTAAGAAAATGATTCAGTCATTCTTTACAAGGAATCATTAGTACACCCCCTTATGATACACAAATAGAAGATAATAGGAAGAATACCTAAAAGGAACAATATACTACCAAACATCCTCATTGAACCTAGAATAGGGGATCATGCATACAATAGGAAACCCTGAGAAAACTAAGTATAAGGGGGCTCTAGCCTGGGAATATGACTTTTCAAGAGAATAACGCTTTAGGAAAACTGAGAGGGAATGGAAAACAGACTAGGAAGGGAACTTCCTGGATTTAAAGAGATAGATCCTATATTAAAGGAAGAATTGTATCAAAATCCATTAACATGAGAGAAGGGCCAAGATCACATACTTTCAGTATCTCAAATTCCCCAGAATATTTGGAGATTAAATATATATTTAATATCCTTTAAAATTCCCTTAAAACACCCAAAAAAGTCTTTAAACATGGTTCACTTCAAGTAAGACGTAAGAGTGGTGAAACTAGAAAACTAGAAAAAACTAGAAAAAATGGAAATGAGTCACTGATGAGAGAGTCATCGACACTGATCCACCCATAGGTGAGCTACTGACATGATCTACCTACATTGAGACATCAACATTGAGGCACATATGGGTGAGATTCTGATGCGACCTACCGATGTAGAGAGACCAACGCTGAGGCACTGAGGGGTGAGATACCCACACGACCTACCGATGATGAACCATTGATGATGAGCCACTGATGTGTGAGATACGTATGAAATGACTCACCAATGACATCACTCACTGATGCCCCAACACCGATGCCCTAGCACCAATTCCCTGGAACCAACGCTGATACCCATGAATCATTTATGTTGATGCCCCTCACTCACTGATGGAAAATCTAGAAAAACTTTCAAGCTCTGGAAACGAGCTACCATTGCCTCCAATAACACCCTAAACATTGGAATTTTCAAAGGAATGGGCCAGGGAAATTAGGTTCATTACAGTTTACCTTTTTATTATGTGAAAATTACAATTCCTTGATTACATGTGTAATCCATATGAAGTAGTTATGCCTTATTCTATAATGAAATTCAATTTTCTATAAATTTAATTATATACTTGTATTTATAACAATTAGCAAGGTTTAAATGATTTTTTATATTTTATTTAATGATTTCATAATTATTTTTTTATATTTTTTTATATAATTAATATTTTTATTAGAAAAGTGAAAAATGAAAATAATTATGAAACACATATATGAAATAATCATATTAATTGTAACAAATTAAAATTGGTCATGAATAATATATATATGTAAAATATTAATATTAAATGAAATGAAGCAATAGAAAATATATATATATATTTAATTCACATATAATGGAGAAATATTCAATGAAAAATTATAGGATATTACATTTTGACTATTTTATTAAATTATGAAATATATTCATCCTCTGACATATCCTAAAATAGCCTTATATGATTGATTAACACATGGTAAGGTAATGGACACATACTTATCCATATTGAATTAGACAACTAACAATGAATGATTAGGTGGTCGTCCCAATGTGTGGTCTCACCATTAACAATGGGTGATCATGATCTCACCATATGTTTTGGAATGAGCGGAATTCAATAAAAATGGTTCTTAAATAGTGGAACCCATATTTTTAGGTGTTGAAATGCTCAGTTTTGACAAAAATTAATTGACGCATACCCCATGAGGACCAATTCATCACCCTCATCCATTATACAAGGTGGTTCATAAGGATTAAAATAAATATATAGGTTAGTTACATGATTATTTTAGAGGAATGATCTATTAAATGAGTTTATAACTTTACCCCCCTTGAAATGTTTTTACTTTTAATTATTATACAACATTTTATTCCACATTGGATATTTCATATGGTAGTTAATCTTGAGGGAATTCTCTTTAACATCCATAAAAAATACTATGATGAGGATTCATCTCCCTAACTACTTTTGGGAGTGACCACAACCATATGAATACTCATTTTATAAAAAGTGGTTCTAAAATGATTGAGTATAATTTTTTTGGGTTGGCGTTGTAGTAGATAGTGTTTAGGATAAAATTATTATATCCTTATGGTTTGGGGATATTTCACTATTGTTAATGTGGTAGTTTTATTTCATTATAGTTGTTGTGATTTTATTTTAATGAGTTTTAGATATAGGGTAAACTGAATGGTGGTGCCACCGATTTTTTCAATATTATATTTTGGAAAAATTGATATAGAGGGTATACTTATATTAACTTGTTTCTCATTTTTTTGGTTTAATTCCATTGATATTTTGTGAAAAACGTCAGTAATTGACATGTCAGTTTCTTAAGGTTACTATGATTTCCTCTTTTGAATTCTAGAAATGGTTGAGTCCTTATGAGTAAATGAATCATGGCCATTATACCTTGAATTTGAGTATCTGCCAATGATAAAATCATTACAACTAACTTTGGGTGGAAGTTACATAAGAGAGGTTATAGCTAATCCATGGTGAATTTTTGATGATTAGTAATATGAGTAAATTGAATTGAAAAAACCCCCTTCCCCTGATATATTTTGGGGGGGGGGAAATTCTTTAACTATTAATTGGATTTCTCCAATTATATCCTTGTAATCATTTTTAATATAGTCACATATCTTTTACGAAATAGGTTTTTATTCCTTTGGAAGGGTAGTAAGGTTAAAATATTGAAATTTATCAATGATCATATAATGATGTTCAACATACCTTCTGTATGGCATGTGCTAAAAATTGAAGTGGTTGACTAAGTCTCAATGTTTATGATTAAGGAATGAAATGTATTTCATTTGTATGAGTCTGAGAATGATGTATTGATGTGTGGTAAAGGGATAGTTTTCAAATAGTATTTACCCTCTCACAAATTCTTTTCACTTATCATAAGGATTATGTTTACCTCTAATGGTTGATTCATTAGGATATTTTGATCACATGGGTCTCTTTTCAACCATATTTTCATTATAGGCCTATTTTCTCAAGTATTTTCAACTATTCTCAAATTTGAGCAATCCAATATAGGGAATAGTGATGAATTATACCATAACATGTTTGATTACTTTTTTTAATTATAATAATATTGAAATAAAATATTTAATAGAGATATCATTGGATTTATAATCACCTCCTGATAAGAGGCTAGGATCAACACAATCATTACATTAAGGGGAGGATAAATATATAGCGATGCCAGCTCGAAGCCAAACACCATGGGCTCATAGAAACATTGTGTAACACCCCCATTTTTTTTAAATAATAATATTCTCGATAGATTATTCAACACCCAACTTCATGCTTTAAGAAAATTGATATATATTATAAAAATATTATTATATAAATGTGATCGTTATAAAAAAGCTGTTAAATTGGAAGATATGGATATGAGTAACCCCATTATTAAAAATATATATAATTGTACCTAAAAAAATTATTAAATAATTTTTAGGAAATAAACACTAAATATTTTGTAAAACCATTGAATATTACGAAAAAAAATAATTCAAAAATGATTTTTATTGTATTTTTTGAATGGAAATTATATTTATTTTCAGCTAATTTTAGAAACATAATATTTTAAAACAAAAATAATGGTTTAAATCAAAATAAAAGAATTTACTTAGGGTGAAATTATAGGACTTTTTTAAATGATTTATTTTTCAAGTAATAGTGAAAATATCGATTTTAGCAAGACTTTCATTTCTAAAAAAAATTAATTTAAAAGTCCCATTACATTTTGGTGTTTTTAATTAAGTGACATATAACCCATTTTAATCCTAATTATATGATTAATTCTATTTTAATTTGAAATAGTCATGTTTTTTATATACGTAAATTTTAATTCTCAAAAACAAATTTTTCTAAAAATGTTCAGCATTATGTTGTATATATTTTTATTAAAATTTATTTCATCCAATTATAGAGATCGAATCATGAAAATATGATACCATATTTGAAATGAAGAGAATAAATTTGGTAAATACTTTCCTTTTATTTTTGGGAATTATTGATAATAACCATGATAAAAATTTATCACCTCAGTAAGAATAGAATTGGTAAAAGAAGCTTAAAACCATGAGAAAATGCCTCCAAATTAACCCAACACGTGACCATATTTCATTTAGTGGAATAAATTAGACCGTAGAATTCCAAAATTATAATATATGTAATTTTGGATCCATTTTCCCTAGATAATTATATTTATATTATTTTTTGTAATGAAATTTAAAAATTTCACTCTTGAAATTAATGAAAATAATTTTTTATGAGGATAAAATAGTATAAGTTTGATAATAAATGATTATTTAAATAATATTTGTTTTCATGTTAATTTATTTATAATTTTTCGTTATTGAATAATTAACTTAAATTCTTAATCGACATGTCACAATAATTTTTCAATTAATCGAAATATAAAATAACTGATTTTAAAATTTTTAAAAGCCATAAAATTTTTATAAATTATTGTGTTAAATTTTTTAGATAAAAATAAAATTTATTGATGTTGAAAAATTTTATATTATAATTACTCAAATATCATGATGACTTTTAAGGGAATGTAAATGAATATTGGGAGAAATGATATTAATGATATTTAATGAAAAATAATATATTATTAAATTATTTAATAATTAAAAATATACTTCAAGAGAAAAAGTATAATTCGAAATTATTTAAAATTTAATACCTTGGAAATTTATGAGATGATTTTTAAATTATATGTTAAATTATAAACCTTTGGAATTGAAAAGTGAGTTACCATAGTTAAAGTTAAAATCAGTTAATGAAGGTGTTAAACCAAAAGATAAGGTTTAAAATGACACTAAAACCTATATAAATATAATTTGATGATGGTATCTAGAACTCATAATATTTTTCTTTGAATATATTTCCATTTAGAATCATTTTTATTGAGGATGTATAAATTTTATTTTAGTACTTTTGTAACTCTAACTATGTCCTTTCCCTCAATATAAAAGGAAACTTGTTCTCACTTTTCCATACACCACTTTGGGCCATATAAATCGACCAAAACATTCCAAATTTTCTTTAGAAATTCCTTATAAATGATTTGGATGTTTTTTTCATAAAATACAATTCCAAGGGTCTTTAATAAATGATTTGAATAAGGCATACCAAAAAAGATGTAATCATATTACATTAAATATTTCAATTTATTTAATCTTCTACCTCATATAAATCCATTATATTCACCATTAATTAATTAATTAAATATAAGAAATATACTAAAATGTTTTTATGATTATGTAACCACCCATATATATGTACCCTATACTCTTTCAAAAGGGAAGTCAAATATCACTTGTTCATACGTGTGGACTACCATCTCCACGTAGCGGCATAATTGATTTTTCATCATCATCATTCATAGATGGTTATTATAATGGGTTTAAAGTTTATGTAATATATTTATGAAATAATTATAATTATTTTATTATAATATCATATCAACATTCATACCTTCCAATCTATTTTATGATGATATCATTGCTCGTGCATATGTGTGGACTACACCTACACAATGAAATATGATTCATTTTTCATTTATGCATTACATGGATGGTAACAAGGATATATTTAATGAATAAATAAGATATATATGATATAATAATTACTATGGAATTGTGAATTAATATTTAACTTTCTTTCATTTCATCAATTGAAAAGTGTAAACAACATTCATGCATACATACAACCTACCATCTCTATGAATGGGGTAATTTATTTTTCTATATATACCTTTTATGGATTAATATATATATATATATATGATATTTATATCATTTTTAAAATTCTATATATGATAGAACTAGGATCTATTTACAAGGACTAATGATACCAAACTGAAAATCTCATTAAGAACAAAATAGTGAACACCCAGAAATGAGGATTTTAATAAGGAGTTATCAATAAATATGTGTTAAAATGTTATAAGTGGGTCATATATAATATTATAATTATTTAAATTAATGTTTATTTGAATTATTTTAAATTTAAATTTATTAAATAGTAAGTTAAAGTCCATTCGATGAAAATAAAAATCAACATAAGATATTTTCATCTCACTTTTTTTGCGTGACACACTTGAAAAAGTCAACACTTGTATCTATTGTGTAGTTTACATGAAACCCATGAATGTATTTTATGATTATTTTAATTAAACTTAAGTGATATAAATATCCATATAAGGTGATATATTTCATAGGTCTTTTGATTCAATAGTTACCAAAGTGGAAATGGATTTATGTTACAATCTCATCATTTATCAATATTTTTAATGATTAAGTTTATGATGATGAATTTACAAGATAAATCTCTCAATAATATCATTAATTTTCTTATAATATGGTTATTTATTTATAATACATCTTTTTCTTCCATTTTCATCACTTTAATTACTCAAGAGACTAAAAGAATCTTTTTAAGGAAAACTGACATTATTTTTTCATCAATCGAAGATCGTTTTCCTTTTATATACATGTTTTTCAAAAATATTTGAAATAATGTTTTTACCAATATATTATTATTTTTTACCATAATTTTTACCAATATTTTATTTATTATTTTTTTAAAGAAAATTCTTCTTATCATTTTCCTAACATGGTACATTTGACTTTTTAATGAAAATGATAAATAAATATTTCTTTTGACATACAAAAAATGAATAGAATTTACCACCATCATGAATTATAAATGATTTGAATATTACTTTTTTAGGTTGCCAAATTTATTTTCAAGTTAAGTTTTTCCTTAATATTACTGAAAATTTTTAGATTTTATATAAGTAGATTCAAAATGGAAATGTTATTTTCATCACCAAATGTTTTAAGTGATATTTTAAATGAATTTTCATATGTTATAACATAATTTAATGTAACTAATGTTTCACTAGGGATATGATTCTATGATAGAATCCCTATTCATTCTCTGTGTAGTTTATTTTCATGATGATGAAATGTAAAAATATATTTTCTTTTCCATGTGTTGTGTTATGATGAAATTATAAATGTTTTCATGATCATGTTGTGTATATATGAATGGATTATAATTATTTGATGGTTGGGTCTGTTTTAGAAACCCAATGCATTGGGTAAATGTGGATAAATCATGATATAAATATTTTATGTGTGAACATAATTTCATGTTCACAATTTTATACACAGGATTGGTTTTCATTTCTATATGATTATATGTGGACCTGGTTTTTATGTTCATAAGATTATACATGGAAATGAATTTCATGTTTATAATTTTATTCATGGACCTGGTTTTCATGTGCATATGATTTTGTATGGACCTGTTTCAATTTCAATATGATTATGATTTTGAAATTTTTTTCCCCCAACTCAATGAGTGAACATGTTTCTACTTATACATATCCAAAATGTTATTAGATTATTTTATTACCTCATTCATATGTATCTGTTAGGATCCAATGGCTCATGACTGATTAATGATGGTTATGTAATCTTATTAATATATCGAATGAGAATTTTAATTAAGGATCATGATCGCATACCCTTATACTTATCATAAGAACATTTATGTTCATCGATTGATATCTTCTATGTTTACCCTTACTAAGGATCATAGCTCGCCCTTTATGTTTTTTTCCTTCCCCCAATTAAAAAGAACATTTTTTAGTAGGGTATTCCTTAGAATCATTCTATGTGGGATACATTGAAGATCATTCATGAAATAAGAGAATTGTGAATATAGAATCCTAAGATACTAAAATTTTGTGGTTCTTTCATGGATCGTAATGTTGTGTTCTAAATATTAATATAAAAGGATGAAATATTTGTTTATGTAAATTGTAGATTGCTTTAGTTGGTATAATTTATAAAGAACCTGACTATAGTATCCTAGATCTAGTGGTGTCATGACCCTTCCCTTCGGGCCTATTCCATGACATCCCCAATCCCGCCTCTTGAAGGCCAAGGGTTGGCGACTAGTGCCAAAGGCATAAACCGGCAAATGGGTGGAATTTCCCAAAGTACCTATATGCACGCATACACAACCACATCCCAAAAAATTGGAAAAGTAAAACATGCATGCCACTAATAACCACTGAGTAAAAGTAAAAGATGTAGGTCAAATGGGTTAGAATAAAAACCCAAAAAAAGAAAACCTGAAAGACATGACTGTATAGAAGATCTATGAAAAGCTATCCGCTAAAAATCCCACATGATGGGTAAGTGTAGAGTAGCTATCGAAAGCCGTAGAAGCACGCCCCGCCTGCCTAATCTCACTATGCACCACTGATTCTTAGGCCATCATGTCCTCCTTCAAGGCGGAATCATCTACACCAGATACAACATGTGCGATTGAATCCCGTGCAGGGGTAATTAATAGAATACTTAGCAAGGACCCTAAACAAATAGAGGAAATACCACAAATAAATCCCCAAAGAAACCCACAAAGTAGGACCATGAAGCAAGAAAACTCACACCAGGTATAATTTAATGTATGGGAAGTAATACCATCACTCGTATCACCGAAAACCTTGGGTTGCTGGGGTACTCCTCCTTGATGAGTATTTTGGGTAGGTTGGGTCACATATGGACACTCCCCACTGTGGGCCTACCAAGTCACATAGATTCACTTCCTACTAGTCTTGGACTATTGTGGCACTAATCCTTGATGAGTATAGTGGGTATGCTGAGTCACACAGCACTGCTACCCACCATGGGCCTACTGGTTCACAAAGTGCTGCTTCCCACCTTATCCATCATACTGGGGTACTCAACCCTGATGAGTATCATGGGTGTGTTGGGTCACCCAGAGATGCTCCCCACTATGGGATTGCTATGTCACAGAGAGACTCTTCCCACAGGGTCATCGTAGCTGATCCACACAGGGTCTCTTGTTAGTAGTCTTCAGGTATCATTTTTTTCATAGGATCTCCGAACATAGTACGCTTGATTATGTGAGAAAATGCTCCTCAATCCATTAATTGTATTCCAACATCCATTAAATCATTCTTAGAGTATTCTAAAAGAACCTCCTCATTGAAAGGGTTTCAATGCCGCAATTGAATTGTCAATCAGATGCATAATTTGTAAGTTATGGATGTTATTTCAAAAAGGGTCGGTTGGGCTTAGGCCATGTTCAACCCGTCCTCGAGTCCAACAACCCGAGATGGGTTTGCCGACCCAATACAATTCAGATACGACTTGGCCCATTGGGCTGCATGTTTGGCCTTCCTCCTTCCTGACCTGCTAGTGCGGTACATTTCCTTCCACATCCCAGATGTGCGGTGCGTCCGGGGCACGCCACTATATGGACAATCAAATTCACCCACCCAAAAAACTCAAATGTGGCCTTCTGACCATGTGTCTTACCCTTTGTGGCCTGAAGCCACGGGTCGCTCCACTAACGTGGCCAACTGTCCACATCCGCCATGGACAGCAACTGGCGGGGTCGGCGGCTCCTACTACTTTACTATAGATCATCGGGTCTGCTCCGGTAGTCTGTTCGTCATACCATCTATTCTTTTTACCTTCATGGGATTAAAAATTTCATACTAAGGCATCGAAATCTCCTTTCCACTGTTTTGAAGGTGTGACCACGAAGAATGCATGATAATGCATGAGATGGAGGGGCTCGAGCCTTGTTCATGTCTTCCCACACCATATACATTAGAGTTTCAAGCATGAATTACTGGGGGAATGGATTTTGGGATTCCAACAAATGAATTTACCCCTCATTCAAATCCCTATGCTCAAACATCCCTCCCTCAAGAACATACTATCCACGGATCAACCTGTTCATGGGTGGATTCACGTTTTTTGTTTAGAAATAATAATGAGGTACTGCAATTCAAAAATAATAAACCCCTAACTAAGTAAATCATTCATTAGAGATGATCCATATTGATGGTGGAAAAATAATGTGTCTTCCATTCGTCGCTCCATGATCCATTGTTTTGTGGTCGTTGGCATTCTTCATCATCACCCATGTGAGTTTCAGGTAAGAAATAGGATTATGCCAACAATCCTGCATTGTTTTCTCTACCATTAAACGATGAAACAAAAAACAACATTTCAGTTACATTCTGTTATGAAGTAGTTATGCCTTTTAATTTATGAAATAGTGTTTCTAGTTTCATTTCTTTATTCATTGTTTTCCTACTATTGTTTTAAAATTACAAAAAACAAAATAAAAGAGATTATATTATTTTAAACATTTTTAATAAAAAGACTAAAAAAATAAACATTTTCCCTCGACCTACACTGTTCGAGATGAGGTCTATTTTAGGAGAATCCCACCATTATGAGTTCTATAGAGCCCTTAATTTTTTTATCTATTTAAATAAACAAAAAAAGTTCAAAATCCTATTCTAGGATCACCAGGCCCTAGAATAAGGTTTTTTCAGAGCGTTTGGTCTTGTAATAATTCTATATAATTTTATAAAAAAATTAACAAAATATCGGAGTCATTACATTCTCTCCACCTTAGGTGTTTACATCCCTGCAAGACAAAACAAAGACAAAAGAAACAAATGTGGGTACTGAGCCCGAATCTAAGCCTCCTGCTCCCATGTTATCTCCTAGAAAATCCCATTCTTCCACCAAACATGCACCATAGTAATCAACCATCCACAAAGAACCCACTCCTTTCTATCCTTTATCTGCATCGGGAACTCTACAAACATCACCCCATTGTCAATTTCCAGGTCGCCCTAGTTGATGATGTGTGATGAATTATGCACATACCTCCTCAATTGAGACATGTGGAAAACATCATGCACCTAGTGCATCTATGGGGAATGATCTAGGGGGTACAAAAACTCTATAACTCTACTCAGGATTTGTAAAGGTCCGATGAACCTCGGAGATAACTTACCACCTCGGCCAAATATTCACAATCCCTTTTGGGGTGAGACCCGAAGGAACACTTGGTCTCCCTCATTGATCTCGAGGTGTCTCCATATTTTATCAGCATAAGATTTCATCCTACTCTATGAAGTCCTCATCCACTCCTAGATGATGGGAAACTTCTCAGTGGTAGCATGTACCGACTCTAGACCCTTGAGTGATGACTCCCCTGGGTCTTTCCAGCTTATAGGTGATCTGCAAGGCAACCCATAAAAAGCATCAAATAGTTCCTGGATAATGGTGGAGTGACAGATGTTATTGTATGAAAACTCCACCAGTGGTAGGTGGTCCTCCCAACAATGACCAAAATCATAGATGCAAGCACACACAATTTCTTATAGGCTCTGTATGGTATGCTCCTTCTAACCATCAGTCTGAGTGTGAAAAGATGTACTCAAGTGTAGCTGATCCCTGAACACCTATTGTAATCCCTTCCAAAGTCGATATGTGAAGCGAGCATTAAGGTCTGAGACAACCGTCAGGGGAGCCTCATGAAGCTGCACTATCTCCTGGACAAATGGGTTTCCAATCCCTCTATCGATCCCTACTCCCTGATCGGTAGGAAGTGAGCCGACTTGGTGAGGTGGTCAATGATCACCCAGATAGAATCATGAACCTTGGACGTGTGTAGAAATCCCATTATGAATTCCCTAGAGATACCATCCCACTTCTACTATGGTACTTAAAGTGGTTGTTCTATGCCTGTTGGAACCTGATGCTCAGCCTTTACTCACTAACAAGTAAGGAACTGTGATTTAAACTCAGCCACAACTTTCTTCATTCTTAGACACCAGTACTGATTTCGGAGGTCTAGGTACTTCTTCACCACTCTAGGATGTACCACCAAGGGTAAGGTATGGAACTCCCTCAAAATATCCTCTCACAATTTCATCGGTACTACTATGCTCCCTCTAAAAAAATGATGCACTCCCCACCTATCAAAAATCCATTAAAATCGTGTCCTAATGATAACTGAGCATGTCGGGCCTTGCAGTCAAAATCCACAAGTTGTTCCTCTCTAACACTCTATAAGGTATGGGTAGTGATATTAATCGACTAAAGGTAAGCTGCTCCATCACCATCCATGATGTATATCTTTATCACAGATAGCTAATCTATCTCCTCACTCAGCAGCTACAAACCATACCTCTTGCTGAGTGCATTTGACAAAATGTTCCCTTTCCTTGAAGTATGTAATACGTCAAAGTCGTAGTCCTAGAGGAACTATATCCATCGCCTTTGCCTTATGTTCATGTCCATCTAGGAGATGATATATCAGAGACTCTTATGGTTGAAGTAGATGTAAACCATTCACCAATCAGGTAGTACTTCTACATCTTTATAGAAAAGACCGCTGCTGCTAAATCCGAGTCATGGGTTATGTAGTTCTAAAAATGTTGCATCACCTTCCATGAACCGTAGGTGATCACTTCTTGCTCCTACATCAGGACACAACCCAGTCTGGTCCCTGATGCATTTCAGAAAACTACATACCCAATGTCCTCCTATGGTAGTCTCAAGATGGGAGTACCCATCAGTCACTACCTCAGTTCCTGGAAACACTGTTGGCACTTCTCTGTTCACATGAATGGTTTCCCCTTCATGGTCAATGCTATGAAGGGTGATGCTACTCTGAAAAAATTCAGGCACAAACCTTCAGTAGTATCCGGACAACCACAAGAATCTATGCACCTCAGTCACAATCTTGGGTAGATCCCAAGCTAGAAATACATCAATATTTTCTAGATCTACTTCAACTACAACCTCTGAGATTCCATGTCCTAGAAAGTGGACCTCTCAAATCCATAACTAAAACTTTGAGAGATTCTGATAATGGTGCTGCTCTCAAAGTGTACCCAGGACTATCTGTAGGTGTGTAGCGTGCTCCTCTTCTGACCTCGAGTACACCAAGATGTCATCAATGAATACTACAACAAAATGATTGAGGTTGGTTTGGAAGATCCTGTTCATGAATCCGACAAACACTATTGGGGAATTGGTGATGCTGAAGGGTATGAACAAGAACTCCTAGTGTTCATACCAATATCTGAATAATATCTTCAATACATCCACATCTCGTATCCAAATCTAGTTATATCCTGATCTGATGTCTATCTTTTAGAACCATCTCTCTCCCTTCAGTTATTCAAAGATTTCATCAATTCATGGAAGTGGATATTTTTTATTCATGGTCACATGGTTTAGGTGTTATAATTCCATACATATCCTCAAGCTTCTGTCTTCTTTCTTGGAAAAAAAATAAGGGGTCTTCCCATGGGGAAACACTGATCCTCATGAAGCCTTCTCCTAAAATTCCTCTAATTGTAACATCAACTCCTGAATATTTGTTGGGGATATCTGATATTCTGGTGTGGATATCGTTGTTGTCCAGGGGTAGAGGTCAATATTGAAGTCTACCTCCCTATGAAGAGGTAGTCCTACAACATACTTATGAAAGACGTCTTCATACTCATCCACCACTACAAGAAATATCGTACTCCTCTCTTCCACCACACTAAGGGTGAGGCTAGCCAACTGGTGAGTGACAAGCTGCACCCACCTTTGAGAAATCCCTTCTTTCACTGAAAGAGTTCCCTTATTTCTGGTGATGGAAAACATGGTCCCATCTTCACAGACACACCACACATCACACCTAATACAGTGGATCGGAGCATGAACTGTGGATAACAAGTCCATACCAAAGATAACGTCGTAAGGCCTTGATGATGCTACTAGGATATCCCAACCGAATATCTCTCTACCAAGAGATCACACTATCGGAACCAGTGTGTAATCATAAAATCCCCTCTTGTAGGAGTCTCTAATAATAAGGATCAATCCAATGGCTTCATCGAACTCTATGAACCTTGAATGAGGCATGTGGCAAGGAAAGTGTGACTAGAACCTGTGTCTATAAGAACAACAGAAAAGGTGAAAAAGACATAGATCGTACCTCTAATAATCTCCGGAACACTGTGGTCATAGGCCTCCACTGCCTAAATCTAATCTCACCCATGTCCACCTTCTTCATAAGGTCGTGGTGGACTGCCTTAGGGTGGTTGTGGTAGTACATCAAATTGTTTCCCACCACCTACTGCCCAACCAACTCCTCTTCCATTTCCACTACTATGAATACCTCCTCACATGAACCTCTTCCTATGTCTTGGTGGTCCCGTGATAGTCTGTTGACCGTCTGTGTAGTAGTTCAGGCACTCAGGATCCATGTGTCCCTACCAGCCGCATGTGAATCACGACCTAGATATTTCCTGACTCTCTCTTCTTTGGGTTCCCCACACTACTATCCTTGAGTCCTAGGGTCATCCCCTGAAAGATATGACCAGCTTGGGTCCCCACGTCGGATTCCTGTTACTCAACATTAAAGACTCAACTGCCTGATGTCTGTTGGTGGCTCCAAATATCGGCTCCTACTCTACTAGGAATCTCTCCACAAGAAGGGATCGCTCCCACACCCTAGCCTGAGTAGGGATGATAAGAGACACCATAGATGTTGTGATCTACCAACGGAGTCCCTTCTCAAAGTTCTAGGCCTTGAATAAAGGGTCTTTCAACATATATGTGGAGTAGCGGGATAGGTTTTTAATCCTCAAAGAGTAATCAACCACTGACATTCTACCCTATGGAAGTTGAAGCAGCTCCTCTATGCACACCGAGCACAAGGTCGTGTGGAAGAACTCCTCGAAGAAAAGATTCTCGAAGTTTGACCAGAAGAGGGTTACCTCATTATGAGTATGAATATTTAAACTCCAATATCTCTTTGAGATTTCATGAATATGTCTTGCGTCTAAGATCAAATCTATTAAAGAGGCATCCTCACTAAGAAGAATACTAGCATCACCACCTCTATCCAGTCCTCAACTGTACGAGGATCTATCACTCCCCTAAACATAGGAGGTCTCTATCTCTAGAACTTGTGCAAGGCACTGAGATTGTGTGTGTCCTCTACTGGTAACTCTGGTTGTAACTACTGATCAACGGGTGTTGGTAATGCTGGTGTACCACCCGGAGAGGCTATCTATAGCATGGGCCCCTGAACCGACGCCTCATCACTAGGCGGGGTACACTAAAAGTCATGCATCAGAATCCTAGCTGGCTATCTGTGTAGAGGCATCCTAAAATAGATCAATATGTACAATGGTCAACAGATTATACATGATGAGCTAACTCTAATTTAATAATAACATGAGAAAATACTAAATTCCTATATGAGGGATGAAACTAGTGTATTTTATATATAGAGATAAAAAAGAATAATTTGAGGTCCTAGTGTATGGATACTTCGGCCGCCGCACCAACATTGGACTCCCTGATTGTGAAAGTCGAACCAAATGTATTTAACATTGTTTCCCAAAAACAAAACAACAAACTCTTGGTCTTTGAAGTAGGAATGACCACCTTTGATACCAATTTTTCATGACCCGTCCCTTGGGGACCATGTCGTGACTTCCCCAAGCATGCCTTCTGAATGCTAGGGGTTGGTGACTAGTGCTGAAGGCATCAACCTACAAATGAGAGTAATTTTTCTGAGTACTTGTACGCATGGGCACACAACCATGTCCTAAAAACTGGAAAGGTAAAACATGCATGCCACTAACTACCATTGATTTATAGTATAATCTATAGTTCAAATGGGCCCAAATACAAGAAAAACTGAAAGACATGAAAGTACCGAAGATCTCTGAAAACCCATTTACTAAAACCCCCACCTGGTGGGTAAGTGTAGAGTAGATACCAAAAGAAATATAAGCATGCCCTACCTACATGATCTCACTAGAAACCACTGGGTCCTAGTGTAACGCCCCAAGATTTTATGAAAAATATTCTTTTTAATTTCATTAATGTCTTGTGTTGTACGCTACAACAAAAGAAGCTTTCACAATACGCATCCTTGACTTTCCTTCCGTTACACGCAATCGCGACCTTCCTCGATAGCGTGTGTAGTACGCAATACTGAGTTTCACGAAACAACGATATGCTATTAAAATATTATTAAAACTAGCCGTTATGAATAGTAATAACCACTTTTTGGAAATTTTGTAAATTTTATTTTTCAAAATGGAATTCATTTTTGGATTCGGAGTATCGAATTTAGCCTAAGGTGAAATTTTGGTACTTTTCGGATAACTTTCATATTCTAATGAATAGTGAAAATTACTAAATTATAATTAAAAACAACTTTTTTAATCGAAATAATTAATAGTGATAAATTATTAATTTGAGTGGTTTTAAAGTATATTTAGAATATATTTTTACAATTTAATACAATGTTGGTCATTGTTTGTAATTTCACATTTAAACCAGACATAATCAAGTGTCAATCTTTTGATAGATTTTGTTTCTTAAAAAACACGCTATTTGTTTTAACAGCGGGATTTAATTATAAAATTAATTAATGCAACTTCTATGTTATGAATTTGGTAAAATAGACTTCATTTTTGAATTCGGAATATGAAATATAGCTTAGGATGAAATTTTGGCATTTTTCTGAAAACTTTCAATTTTTGATGAATAGTGAAACCACTAAGTGGTAGGTTAAAAACGGAATTTTGCATAAAACTTAATTTTACCGCTTCTGTGAATGGAATTTCGAAAATCCGAGAGACACGGTTAATATCAAGGACTAAAATGTGGTTCAATGAGATGAAAATAATTTTTTGGTGAATAGTAACTTTTTACTTTTTTTACCACGGTTAATAGTAAATAGGGTAACTAAGGGTAAATATGATATTACTATTACCCTAACACATGCCCTAATTCTATTGGACAAGTGTAATTCGACCAAAAACAAACTTAGGAATAAAATATGACCATTTAGGCCCACTTGGATTAGATTAGGACATTTATTATGAATTTATTTAAAGAAGGGTTAAAATAGTTAAAATCAAAGTTTAATAAGTAAATCATTTTTAATATGGGGTTATACATAAGATAAATTCGATTGTAAATATTCATTAGAAAGCTAAAAAGATTTCCTACATGATGGGATTTTATTTGTAATTTTTAGACATCAAATAATTTAATTTATTTATGACACAACGATGATGCAGTAATTATATTATTAATAAAATATTGACATAATTGATGTTATAAACACCAAATTAAATGTAATTTGAGATTTTGTATGAATTCCACTAATTTTCTAGGTTACTATGATATATTAATGTTGATTTAATCAACTTGGTTCGAACATATAATTCTGTTATGACTTTCACAAAAATCATATATCAAATAGTGTCAAAATTGACACAAAATAGTTTTTAAATCAAATATTATATTATTAATTGTTATTTTATTCCTAAAAATCTAAGGTTCGGCCAAATGACTTAGATAAGGATATATATATTAATAATAAACAATTTGTGGTTCGTTTGGCGTGTTATAGTAAGTTTATTAACCATATAGTGAAAGAAAACAAAAAGACACGGTAAAAGTTAAATTATTTAACTTAGAGTTAAATATAATTGATAAGGTTTAAAATAATATCCAAACATGTCTAAATTTGATTGGTTGATGGGATTACAACCATATCTCATCTAATATTCGAATATGAGTCATTTTTGGAGGTTTTTAAGTGGGGTTAGATTTATTATAAATTAATATTTTTAAGAATTCCTAAGGTGCCCCTCTCCTCCCTTATAAAAGGACACCTCCTCCCCCTCCTCCTCACACCAATTTGAGCACTCAAGCTCGGCCAACCCCTGCTAAAATCCCTTCTCCACTTCCCTAGCAACATCCTAGAGGTTCTGGTCTTCCTCAAAGACCAATTCTAGTGCCCTAAGAGGAGGTCTCAAAGAGGCACTTCAAAGAAGAGGTAATTACCGTTACCAATTCTTTCATCTTTATTTCTTCTTCCACTTCTTCTTCTTAGGTTGTTTCATTATGAAGTAATAACATCAGTATCACTCATATACTGATATGTTATTATAAGTACGAAACAACCCTATTTCACCATCTATCCATCCTACGGAAAAAGAAATCACCGCGCATGCGTACGTACGGAATACCGTCTCCACGCCGTGGTGTAATCTATTTTCCACCACCACCTTACATGGATGGGTATAATGGTGTAAAGAATAACTATACATAGTTATTACAACATCATAATGATTCTGATATATTTTATAATCCACTCCAATTCAATTCAATATTTATAGAAATGATATCATCGCTCGTGCGTACGTACGGAATACCGTCTCCACGACGCGATGAGATTCATTCTCCATGTTAACCATTTAAGAATGATTATAATGTATATATAAGAAATAATAATGAAATACATGACATTATAAAGCTACTGGATTTATGTATATATATATATACATATGTATGTCATCTACTTACTTCCATTTCAAGACAATAAGGAAAGAAAAACAGCGTTCATGCGTACGTACGGACTACGGTCTCCATGAACGGTGTTTTTCATTTTATTTATCTATCTATTATATATATATATATACTGAATATATATGATATATAAATCATATTTTATATTCTGGAAGTAAGTAAATCATGATATAAGTAATAATGATGTCAAGAACAACAAGTCAAAACACCTACGATAAATGAAACGATTTTACCCAAAACGCTTCTTTAACATGGAATTTACAAAAGAACGGGTAATATAATGTTATAAGTGAACCATATATGATATCATAACAATGAATATGATTCTGTAATAAGTCAATGACATTATTTAAATCATTATACAGGAGGTTCGGACACATACGAAGCAAATTGGACCTAAGGTAAGGGAAATATCACAATCTCATTTTTATCCGAGATTGTTTATTCGTAAGTATTTACTGGGGTGTATTTTATCATCCACATACATGTTCCCTCAATATGTAATATTGTTTCCATCCACTTGAAATAGTTTAAATCCAATTTTACCCTTAGGTGAGTTTTTAGTAAAGAATATGAAAGGAATCTTTTGTCGTTTTTCCGTACGAGGTACTTTTTGACTTTTCCGACAAAAGTACGAAGAATGTTTTTTTTAACTTATACGGCATGAATGAATTTTTAAAACATTACTTCAAAGAAGCTTCCTTTACAAGTTTTCAAGTTTATTTTTAATTAACTTCTTTTATTTTAAAGTTGTATGACATGTTATGAAAGGAAAAATGTTTTTGAAGAAGAAAGGATATTTTCCTCAAGAATTCAATTCAAGTGTTTTATCAAAATTATTTTCCATCTAAGATAATAAAGGGTTCTGTTTCTATCCATATTTTTACATTGGTTTGACTATGTTGTGATGGAATTATGTTTATGAATTCCTTTATCATATATGAATTGATTCATGATGTCATGATGTTTCAAGAATCCCATTTTTGTTATATGTTTTATGCGATGATGTATGTTTTATGATTATGTGGCACACATAAGAAAGGATTCATTATAAGATGGGTGGGACCTATATCTCCCTCCAATGCATTGGGTAATGATTTTATATCTCATGAGATAGACATGGCTGGAACGGAAGGTTATTTCGGTTCAGTGATACAGGACTGAAACGAGGAGTGAACTCGGTTCAGAAAGGGACTTTGTCCACTAAGATAGTCTTGGCAATGAGTCATGACTAACAAGAAATGATTTTCCATGATTATGTGTGCATGCCACAAAGTTTCAAGTTTTATGTTATGATTATGGGGATCTCATTTTCACTTCTATGATTTGTTCCATGTTAAGATATTATGATCTCTTTTGCAGGTTGTGATTTTCAAAAAGATATGATATGATTTTTATTTCTTTTGTATACCCTTACTGAGCATTTGAGCTCACCCTTTTATGTTTTCTTTTCCCCAGGATATAAAGAAAGGTTTTAGGTAAAAAAAATGGAAGATCTTTACGGGAGATATTGAAGATCTTTCACCAGGATTAGAAGATTATGTTCCGAGTTTCCAAAGACACTAAACTATTACGATCCTTTAGTGTGTGTTTTTGTTATGTACTAAGTATTCCGCAAATGTAATGTAATGTCCATGTACGTCAGGATACGGGTCTCTACAGTTGGTATCAGAGGAAAGGTTTAGTCAACCTTTGGAAACTAGGATGCGAAAACGTTAGTGAGATCCCTAGAGATATTTCTAAGGTATGTCTAGGGATGTCCCTAGGGATAAGTATACGTATAGGTTATAGTAATAGAATTACGCTAACGATCATAGAATTAAACCTAAGATGTTGGATATTGAAGGTACTCCCCCTTTATTATGTTGTTTTCCCTAGCATGATTTTTGCCTCTCACACTATTCTTTTTGGGTTTTAGACGATGGCTGGAACCCGAAGGAACCGTGTTGATCAATGCAATGGACAATGCAATGATTGCCCTCCTGAACAAACAAATGTTATGGGAGATGGAGTGAAAAATATTATTGCTATACTTACACAAGCTATGAATCATTCTGGACTTCCAAATGAGCAGAGAAGGGAACAATATTCTATTGAGTCCTTCATGAGGCAACGTCCACCTTCTTTCAGTGGGACTTCCGATCCACTTGTTGCTGAACAATGGATCAGTACCACTGAAAAGATATTTTCAGTTCTTCAATGTTCTGAACATGATAAAGTCATCTTAGCAGTATATCGTTTGGAAGGTGAAGCTGATCAATGGTGGAATCTTATCAAGAATACGAGGCCAAGGGATGAAATTGAGTCCATGGAATGGGATGAGTTCAAGAACTTGTTTTTCAGTAAGTACTTCCCTCGTATTCTTCGAACAAAGATGGAAAAGGAGTTTATTGAGCTGAAGCAGAAGGATGATGAATCTGTTGGTATATATGAAGCGAATTTTACAAGACTTGCAAGGTATGCATCTGGCATTATCATCCAACCTGAAAGTAAAGTTGATCGATTTTTCAGTGGCTTAAAACCAAGTCTTCGAAGGGCATTAGCTATAAGAGAATTCAGTAGCTATGAAGAAATTGTGCGTTGTGCTATCAAGGTAGAAATGGAAGTTGGTGTTACATATCCATCTCATGGTTTTGACAAGAAACGAAAGATGGAGTTCAAGGAGAAATCTCATAATAATGGTGAAAAGAAGATGAATGTTTCCTTATGCACAAAGTGTGGAAAGAAGCATGGTGGAGATTGTCTTAAAGGAACTAGAAAATGTTTTAAGTGTGGAAAAGAAGGTCATCGAGCAGCTGAGTGTCGAAGTAATGGAAAAAGGGTTTCTAATGATGTGAATAAAGCAAACACTGCAGAGAACGCACCGCCAACACTTCAATGCTTCAAGTGCAAGGAAATGGGGCATTATGCTAATAATTGCCCTAATCCAAGGGTTAGTGATGATCAACATGAGCAACCACTGAAGGCAAAGGACAAAGGGAAATCACATGCGATCACTATTGGCAATGTTGAATATGATAATGATGTGGTGGAATGATTAAGTGTTTATGTAATGGGATTCCAAAATAATGTTGTATCATGGAGTATTGGAATATTTATGTATTGGTTTAATGTGGTATTCAAAGTGATTGAGATATTTTTGGAAATAAGATGATATGCGCATAATGAAGGGAAAATAAGAAAATGAAATGTTTAACAATATTCATGAGCTCATGATTGATATAAGGACTAAGTGATATCATGGATTGAGTATATAGAATTTTGAGGATTTTGGTATGTGGAAAGTGTTAACTTTTAACTGCATTCATGTTTTCACTAAGGTATTCAAGAGAATACATGATTAAGGACTTTGAATGTTTAGAATGTGACCAACAAAACATATCTTATGATATGTGGGGATCAACGACAGTATTAAATCTCTGGTAATCGTTGTCACTATATTATGAGAGTGGACTGCAGTATTATGGATAAGCCTAAAGATTGAAATGGATTATGTTGGACATAAGTGAGTATTGTTTAAGGATCGAAGTTTTCTCGATATTATTGATGGGATGTTATAGTAATATAGTTTTAGAAAAAGGACAACCTGCAGGACGGGCGACAGCCCATCGCTTCGGACAAGGCTGTAGGAATCGAACCCACAACCGAAGTGCGACTGGCCTTTATCGCCTACCACTGACCTACAGGAAGTCCCTGTTTAGTAGAAACTAGTTTTATTATATTAAGCAGTATGATATATGAAGTATAAGTCCATTTTAGGAACCATATATGATTAATCTCACTATAGATCGACTTATGTATATAAGTTTTTCTAACCTTTTGTTTGAGACAGATGGAATGACCTGTCATTCTATCACATGATCTGCTAACACATCACGAATAACAAATTCAACTTCATTTATTTAAGAGATGAAGTAGAAATTGTTCAAGGCACGAACAAAAGTGATATTTTACCAAAATAAAGTAAGTATTTATTCTAAGCAAATTTTCAACTTTAGGGAAATGATCTTGAAAACCAAAAATGTTGTCCTAGTGATCTTATACCTGATGAATCAGATGGTACCTTATATCATCACAAATCTATGGATTTGTGATTACTGGCTTTTCCATAGCCATGTTCTCTACCACTCTCCATCAGAACATGATGGTTAGATTTTTCTTCCATATCCATATTTTCACCTATGTGGAAACCCAGTGATTAGTATATTTGGGTAATCGTTACATTTCATACTTTAGTTTTTAAAGCCATGTTTTGGTATTCCTTTTTACGATGTGGGTTTCTATCAAAGAAAATTTTGAATAGTAAACCATTTATAACCCCGACGAATTTCGAGGGCGAAATTCATTTTAAGGGGGGTAGAATGTAACGCCCCAAGATTTTATGAAAAATATTCTTTTTAATTTCATTAATGTCTTGTGTTGTACGCTACAACAAAAGAAGCTTTCACAATACGCATCCTTGACTTTCCTTCCGTTACACGCAATCGCGACCTTCCTCGATAGCGTGTGTAGTACGCAATACTGAGTTTCACGAAACAACGATATGCTATTAAAATATTATTAAAACTAGCCGTTATGAATAGTAATAACCACTTTTTGGAAATTTTGTAAATTTTATTTTTCAAAATGGAATTCATTTTTGGATTCGGAGTATCGAATTTAGCCTAAGGTGAAATTTTGGTACTTTTCGGATAACTTTCATATTCTAATGAATAGTGAAAATTACTAAATTATAATTAAAAACAACTTTTTTAATCGAAATAATTAATAGTGATAAATTATTAATTTGAGTGGTTTTAAAGTATATTTAGAATATATTTTTACAATTTAATACAATGTTGGTCATTGTTTGTAATTTCACATTTAAACCAGACATAATCAAGTGTCAATCTTTTGATAGATTTTGTTTCTTAAAAAACACGCTATTTGTTTTAACAGCGGGATTTAATTATAAAATTAATTAATGCAACTTCTATGTTATGAATTTGGTAAAATAGACTTCATTTTTGAATTCGGAATATGAAATATAGCTTAGGATGAAATTTTGGCATTTTTCTGAAAACTTTCAATTTTTGATGAATAGTGAAACCACTAAGTGGTAGGTTAAAAACGGAATTTTGCATAAAACTTAATTTTACCGCTTCTGTGAATGGAATTTCGAAAATCCGAGAGACACGGTTAATATCAAGGACTAAAATGTGGTTCAATGAGATGAAAATAATTTTTTGGTGAATAGTAACTTTTTACTTTTTTTACCACGGTTAATAGTAAATAGGGTAACTAAGGGTAAATATGATATTACTATTACCCTAACACATGTCCTAATTCTATTGTACAAGTGTAATTCGACCAAAAACAAACTTAGGAATAAAATATGACCATTTAGGCCCACTTGGATTAGATTAGGACATTTATTATGAATTTATTTAAAGAAGGGTTAAAATAGTTAAAATCAAAGTTTAATAAGTAAATCATTTTTAATATGGGGTTATACATAAGATAAATTCGATTGTAAATATTCATTAGAAAGCTAAAAAGATTTCCTACATGATGGTATTTTATTTGTAATTTTTAGACATCAAATAATTTAATTTATTTATGACACAACGATGATGCAGTAATTATCTTATTAATGAAATATTGACATAATTGATGTTATAAACACCAAATTAAATGTAATTTGAGATTTTGTATGAATTCCACTAATTTTCTAGGTTACTATGATATATTAATGTTGATTTAATCAACTTGGTTCGAACATATAATTCTGTTATGACTTTCACAAAAATCATATATCAAATAGTGTCAAAATTGACACAAAATAGTTTTTAAATCAAATATTATATTATTAATTGTTATTTTATTCCGAAAAATCTAAGGTTCGGACAAATGACTTAGATAAGGATATATATATTAATAATAAACAATTTGTGGTTCGTTTGGCGTGTTATAGTAAGTTTATTAACCATATAGTGAAAGAAAACAAAAAGACACGGTAAAAGTTAAATTATTTAACTTAGAGTTAAATATAATTGATAAGGTTTAAAATAATATCCAAACATGTCTAAATTTGATTGGTTGATGGGATTACAACCCTATCTCATCTAATATTCGAATATGAGTCATTTTTGGAGGTTTTTAAGTGGGGTTAGATTTATTATAAATTAATATTTTTAAGAATTCCTAAGGTGCCCCTCTCCTCCCTTATAAAAGGACACCTCCTCCCCCTCCTCCTCACACCAATTTGAGCACTCAAGCTCGGCCAACCCCTGCCAAAATCCCTTCTCCACTTCCCTAGCAACATCCTAGAGGTTCTGGTCTTCCTCAAAGACCAATTCTAGTGCCCTAAGAGGAGGTCTCAAAGAGGCACTTCAAAGAAGAGGTAATTACCGTTACCAATTCTTTCATCTTTATTTCTTATTCCACTTCTTCTTCTTAGGTTGTTTCATTATGAAGTAATAACATCAGTATCACTCATATACTGATATGTTATTATAAGTACGAAACAACCCTATTTCACCATCTATCCATCCTACGGAAAAAGAAATCACCGCGCGTGCGTACGTACGGAATACCGTCTCCACGCCGTGGTGTAATCTATTTTCCACCACCACCTTACATGGATGGGTATAATGGTGTAAAGAATAACTATACATAGTTATTACAACATCATAATGATTCTGATATATTTTATAATCCACTCCAATTCAATTCAATATTTATAGAAATGATATCATCGCTCGTGCGTACGTACGGAATACCGTCTCCACGACGCGATGAGATTCATTCTCCATGTTAACCATTTAAGAATGATTATAATGTATATATAAGAAATAATAATGAAATACATGACATTATAAAGATACTGGATTTATGTATATATATATACATATGTATGTCATCTACTTACTTCCATTTCAAGACAATAAGGAAAGAAAAACAGCGTTCATGCGTACGTACGGACTACCGTCTCCATGAACGGTGTTTTCCATTTTATTTATCTATCTATTATATATATATATATACTGAATATATATGATATATAAATCATATTTTATATTCTGGAAGTAAGTAAATCATGATATAAGTAATAATGATGTCAAGAACAACAAGTCAAAACACCTACGATAAATGAAACGATTTTACCCAAAACGCTTCTTTAACATGGAATTTACAAAAGAACGGGTAATATAATGTCATAAGTGAACCATATATGATATCATAACAATGAATATGATTCTGTAATAAGTAAATGACATTATTTAAATCATTATACAGGAGTTTCGGACACATACGAAGCAAATTGGACCTAAGGTAAGGGAAATATCACAATCTCATTTTTATCCGAGATTGTTTATTCGTAAGTATTTACTGGGGTGTATTTTATCATCCACATACATGTTCCCTCAATATGTAATATTGTTTCCATCCACTTGAAATAGTTTAAATCCAATTTTACCCTTAGGTGAGTTTTTAGTAAAGAATATGAAAGGAATCTTTTGTCGTTTTTCCGTACGAGGTACTTTTTGACTTTTCCGACAAAAGTACGAAGAATGTTTTTTTAACTTATACGGCATGAATGAATTTTTAAAACATTACTTCAAAGAAGCTTCCTTTACAAGTTTTCAAGTTTATTTTTAATCAACTTCTTTTATTTTAAAGTTGTATGACATGTTATGAAAGGAAAAATGTTTTTGAAGAAGAAAGGATATTTTCCTCAAGAATTCAATTCAAGTGTTTTATCAAAATTATTTTCCATCTAAGATAATAAAGGGTTCTGTTTCTATCCATATTTTTACATTGGTTTGACTATGTTGTGATGGAATTATGTTTATGAATTCCTTTATCATATATGAATTGATTCATGATGTCATGATGTTTCAAGAATCCCATTTTTGTTATATGTTTTATGCGATGATGTATGTTTTATGATTATGTGGCACACATAAGAAAGGATTCATTATAAGATGGGTGGGACCTATATCTCCCTCCAATGCATTGGGTAATGATTTTATATCTCATGAGATAGACATGGCTGGAACGGAAGGTTATTTCGGTTCAGTGATACAGGACTGAAACGAGGAGTGAACTCGGTTCAGAAAGGGACTTTGTCCACTAAGATAGTCTTGGCAATGAGTCATGACTAACAAGAAATGATTTTCCATGATTATGTGTGCATGCCACAAAGTTTCAAGTTTTATGTTATGATTATGGGGATCTCATTTTCACTTCTATGATTTGTTCCATGTTAAGATATTATGATCTCTTTTGCAGGTTGTGATTTTCAAAAAGATATGATATGATTTTTATTTCTTTTGTATACCCTTACTGAGCATTTGAGCTCACCCTTTTATGTTTTCTTTTCCCCAGGATATAAAGAAAGGTTTTAGGTAAAAAAAATGGAAGATCTTTACGGGAGATATTGAAGATCTTTCACCAGGATTAGAAGATTATGTTCCGAGTTTCCAAAGACACTAAACTATTACGATCCTTTAGTGTGTGTTTTTGTTATGTACTAAGTATTCCGCAAATGTAATGTAATGTCCATGTACGTCAGGATACGGGTCTCTACACCTAGACCACCAAGTCCTCCATCAAGGCAGAAATCCTCTCTACCCGACACAACGTGTGTGGGAGACGCTAGTGCAGGGGTGAGTAACAGAATACATAGTAGGGACCCCAAACCAAAAACCGAAAGATGACAAAGAAATCCATAAAAAAAACAAAGGATAATGGAAACAAATCAAGTCAGATCATACTAGGTATAATCTAATGTATGGTAAGTAAGACCATTGGTCATATCACCGAACACCTTGGGATGTTGAGGTATTCCTCCCTGATGAGTACCATGTGTATGTTAGGTCACACAGAGTTTCTCCCCACCATGGGCCTATAAAGTCACATAGAGCAATTTCCCACTATCCATGGAATACTTTGGCACTCATCCTTTATGATTACCATGGGTATAATGGGTCACATATAGCATCTCCCCATCGTGGGCATGCTGGGTCACATAGAGCCACTTCCCACATTAGTCATCGTACGGAGGTACTCATACCTAATGAGTACAGCGGTCATGTTTGGTCACATATAGAAGCTCCCCAATGTGGGCCATTTTATTCACACAGAGCCTCTTCCCACTGGACCATCTTAGATGATCCACACTTAGTCTCTTATCATTAGTCTTCAGGTCTCAGTTAGCCATAGGATCTCCACACATAGTGTGCTTGATTCTGGGAGAAACTTCTCCTCAATCCATTTTTCATATTCCAACTTCCATTAAAGCCTTCTTAGATATTTCCAAAAGAACTTACTCATCACAAGGTTTCTAACACCAGAAATTTATTATCAATCAGACACCTGGTTTTTAAGTTATCGATGCTTTTTCAAAAAGTAGACGGTTGGGCTTGGGCCTAGTCTGACCTAAACCGACCCAGCCCGGGGTCCAATGACCCAACCCAGGTCCGCCATCCAAACCCGATTCTTTCTCAGTATGGATCTGACTTAGACCACTGGGTTGGGGGTCTGGCCCACCTCTTTCCCGACTCACTAGTGCGGGCCAATTCTTTCCCCGGCCCGGACGCGCGGTACATTCGGGTTGCGCTGCTACATGGATAGTCAAAGATGAATACCCAAAAAATCTACACGTAGTCCCTTGACCACATGTCAGCCCCTCAGTGGCCTACAGCTATGGGCCACTCCACTAACATGTCGACTTTGTCGTTTCTTCCTCTTCCAGTCACAGACATGGCTAGTGGCTCCTGCTGCTTTACTGTGACCTGAGCCAACCATGGACCACCTTTCGTTACATCGTCCTGGGGTGCCGCCACCCACTCTCGGCTGCAGCAGTAGGCCACCACTGGCAGTCACCAACACCACCAGCATCTCTTTCTGTAGAACACTGGGGTCCGCTCCGGTGGTCCATTCCTCATCTCGCCTTGACCCCTGGACTTCATGGGATTCCACCTTTCCTACTAAGGCCACAAAATCTCTGTTCCACCATTTTAAAGGTGCGGCCATGAAGAACGCACAATAACACGCAAGAGGGAGGGGCTCGAGGCTTTTTTATTTAGTCTTTTACCTTCTACATTAGAGTTTCAAGAATGAATTAATGGAAGGGGTGGGGGAGGTTTTTGGATTCTATTAAATGAATTTACCCCACAATTCAAATCATTATGTTCAAAAATCCTTCCTATAAGAACATATGATCTGAAGATGAACCAGTTCATGGGTTGATCTATGTTCGTTGTTTAGAAAAAATAATGTGATACTACAATTCAAAAACAATAAACCCCTACCAAAGTAACTCATTCATTGGTGATGATCTTTTCAGAGGTTGGATGAATAACTCAATGGCCATTCGTCACTCCACAATCCGTTTTTTGGCAGTCATTAAAATTCTTCATCATCAAACACCAAATCTTTAGGGCAGAACCGAGATTGTTCGAACAATCCAATGTTCTTTTCACGATCATTAAATTATGAAACTAGAAACATAATTTTTGTTAAATTATTTTATGAGGTCGTTACACTGTTTCATTTATGAAACAATGTTTTTGGTATCATTCCATTAGATATCGTTTCGCGGAAATGGTTTGAAAATTCAAAAAATAAAATAGAATAAGTTTATTTTATTTCTAACATTTTCTTTAAAAATCCCTAAAAATATCCTTTTTTCCCTCGACCCATGATGGTTGAGGTTAGGTCCATTCTAGGTGATTGCCACCATTCTGAGTTCAATGTTTCCCTCAGATTTATGATCCGAGAAACAGTTTAAAAGATGTAAAAAACCCACCCACACCTTTATTTAAATGAACTAAAAATGATCAAAATTCTATTATGGGATCACTATGCCTCAAAATAAGGTACCATTGTAGCGTCTGGTCTCATAATAATTTCATATAATTTTAAAAAAAATTACACAAAATATCAAGGACATTACAAGTGATTACATTATTAAATTGGCACTATACATAAGGGAATATATCCCAATGGACCAAATAGTTTAATAGTATTCCTAACTAGATACATACTTAAATATCACATTAAATATAAAAATATAAAATACAAAACACAATGAAATTAAATATTCCACATCGATGAATTCATTAAAAGATTCCTTATTCATATCCTAGGTAAAGGAAATAAAAATAAGGTGAGATGATATTCTCAGTAAGGGTTACATATAGTTGATTTTGTAATTAGTAAATAAAGAATAATCAATATAGAAAGTAAAATAACTGAAACACATCTCATTTAATCAATAACATAAGAATGAATAATAATATGGAAAGAGTAAATAAAGATCAAATGATTCTATATAAATAATCACATGAGATTAATACATATCCATGGATATAATAACTATCCAAGTAATCACAAGGAAATAAATAACATATTTTACAATGATGGAATGTATAGTTATAGAAATTGGAAAATTATGATTAAGGTATTATGAGAATTCTGTTTAAACTATGTGTATGCATACACCAAAACCCATTTAATAAGGCTATCCAACATGTTTTTTTCATTAAACATAAAAATTCCTTTAAGGTAAATGTATTTTTGGGATACAACCATCATTTAATAATTAAAATTCAATCATTTTATGAATTAATAATACAACTTAATTTACATGAATTCTTCAAAAATTGTCAATATAGAAAGAACTAACATTCAAAATGAAAATACATTACCAAGTCAAAATTATCAAAACCCATACATAGAAATAATAAGGATGGTATTATTAAAAAACATTCATAGTAGATAATAAATGGTTTGTTGTCAATGATGATTAGGAATACCATAAAAAGGATATTAAATACATTCCTGAGGGAAATGCCCTTTTCACATTGAAATTCACTTTTTAAGAAAATCTATAAAATTTGGGGGAATATCATTTAAAAATAGACGTGTAAAATTTTGATGGAATCATTAAAACATTATGTAGTCATCACTATGAGAAATTATAATCATACCAAGTACATTAAAATAATTATTCCTTTTACATTTTTGGTAAAATATCTCGTTATATCTTGTTTGAAAAATAAAAAAAACATTCCCTATAATTTTCTTTTTATAAAAAGTAAATAAGGGGTAAAAATAGATTTAAAAAGTAATATATCAATATCAAAAACATTATAAATTTATTTTTAGAAACATGAACATAGAAGGAAAATATTCAGGACTAAAGAGTAAATAAAGTCCATTTTTATAAAATATTTTTTTGATATTTTTAGTACTTACAATATGAAAATGAAAGGAAAAATTATAAATTAAAAAAATAACCATTTGATAATAAATTATGATGGTTTTAAGAAAGAAATATTATATAATTCCTCCAATAGAGGATTAAACATAAAAATTCTCGAATAATGATTAGATTTTGAAATATACCATTACTTCTTTGTTAAATTTTGAATAATAATTCCCATGAAATAAATAAATTCATATCGATCATTAAATAACATGAATATCAAGTTAATCATTTTATATAATATCAAAAGGGTTTTACATATACCTAATGTAATAATATTGGTTCATAACATAACATATGTCTCAAAGAATATAATTTAAGTAGAAGTACTCTTATAATGATCATAATATTGAACTAAAAATTAATCTATGATATAATTATGTGTAAAAAATATAAATCCAAAAAAAAGTTCAAATAAAAAATTAATTACACAAATTTAATTTCACACATAATATTAACATAATATAATCAATTAATAATTTTTATAAACCAATGAATGAAAATTGAGTGATGAAATACTTACCACTTTGTAACTTTCTTGTAAAATCCCCTTAGATAAAATTTTTAAATTTTAAGTTAAAATACCATTATGTATGAAGGATTAATGTTATAACATGTAAAATGGATAAAATATACACCACATAAAATAAATTATGTTCATAACATTAAAATATGCCTCAATGAAAGGAAATATATAAGGAATACCTTACCTCAAGTCTGACTCATCAAGAACATTATTTATTTTCTTGAATAATAAAATTATGTTAATTATTTACTTTATTATATAAAATTTAAAAGTTTATTATTCCTATTATTTAATTTTATTACCATTTTATACCTATTTACTCAAATAATTTTGTTCATGTTAAACGATTTGATAATATTTTTTTCATATGTCCAAAATTACTTTAGTAGGTTCAATATGGAAAAATATGTCATTGTTCCATTATAGAGATTAAATTAATCCTAAAAAATTATAATTTTTTAGATAAATTATACTTTTAAAAACAAAACACGAAATAAATTTATGAAAAATGTACTATTTTATAATCATGGATATGATAATTAATACGTACGCATGAGTAACATTTCCATTTTTCATCGATTATAATGGAAATAGGGTAAGTATTATTTTAACTTAAAAAATTATCGTTATATCATGAATATAATATTATTTATTTATATTCACATATATTTATCATAAAAGTGGTGAAGTAATGAAAAATGAATCACATCACTTAATGGAGGTCGTAGTCCACACATACACAAGAATGACTTTATCATCTATCGATAAATGAAAATGTAGTAAAATATATTAAATTTTAATTTAAAAAATGATAAATATGTCATTAATAATATATATATATATATATATATATATATTAAATACATAATTATAAACATAATTGATAGGTTATTGTAGAAAATTAATTGCATTTGTTGGAAAGGTGGTAGTATTTCGTACACACAAATGATGGTTTCATTTACCATTCGATTGGAAAAGAGATAAATGTAGGTTATTTAATTAAAATAATAAAATATAATTTTATGGGAGATAATTATTTTATTTTATAATCTTTATTTAATAAGATTTAATGAGTTGAAAAAATAAATAAAACAAAAACGCTCGGTTATGACCAAAATATATTCTTCAGACAACCTCTTAGTTTACACAAAACTTATTCCTAAGACAATTTTATAATAATACTAAGGCGAATAAGAAATGTTAATGGAAGTGGGGAAGGTTTTTGTAGAGGTATCTTCTGAACCAAATGGTTCTTTAATTATGAATGAAAGAGGAGAGTATGTTTCTATTTATAAGTGAGGTGAAGGGCACTTTTGGATTTTCATTAAATATTAATTTAAATTAAATTAATTTTCCTGAAAAAAGGATCTAAACTGATATAATTTGAATATAAAATGATGATGGGTTAAAATAATATCATGAAATAATATTTTTATATTTTTATATTAGGGTTTTCTCTTATCTTTTGGTTTTAACCCGAATTAACCATTTTTTTGACAATTACCATGATAAAAAGTTTTTACCATTTAGAGGGAAATATAGTTAATATAAAATGAAAATTGGCCAATTAATGGAGAATTATTGATATTTTTAACAATATCCCAATAACATTTCATAATAAGGGATTCATATGAATTTTAAATCAATTTATAAAATATTATTTTTTATAAAATATTATTAATGTCATTTTTGGAGCTACTCATTTAAGATTACATTGAAAAAAACATAAAAAACATTGAATTTGAATACAATACTTTCTAACATCACTTAAATGTTATATTTATTGATTAAATTCATGCTACATAATAATTGATTTAATTTATATTACTTTCAAAATTTTAAAATCATTTATTATATTTTTCTATTTTTTGAATGAATACCATATCAACCTTGCATAAGAATTTAATGTGATTATTTAATTAAAAAAAAATTAATTAAAATCATAAAAAAATAATTTTTCTTCTAAATTATTTTTCATAACTGAATATATGTTGTTTATATCCCTGCCACAATATATTAATGTTATTAAATTTGGAATGTGGAATATTTGTCTTTATCTATTATTTAAATATTATAATGTTCATAATCAATGAAATATGGAACCAAGGGGCCATATATCTAAAACTTAGATGGAAATAGATGAAAATAAATCATAAAATATGATAAATAAATGTTTTAGGGTCAATTTTGAGTTCTTTCCATTTTATTTTTACCTTAATTTCCAGATTTACCCTTTTACAGTGATAGTAATTTTTTACTATTTTTACTCTTCATTATGAAAAAAAAACTAATTTTATACTTATTAAACAAAATTAATTAATCTAATTTAAAATAAGGAGTCAATTTTAAGTAAATTATATATCTATAATTAGAAGAAATTCATTTTATAATTAACCTACACATCGTGATGAAATAGGATTTTATGGGAAAAAATTATGTCTAAAAGTATTTATATACGAAAATAAAGTATATTATTGATTAATATGATATAAATTATAATATTTATAACTAAAGGTTATTTATAAAAATTTATATTTAACCCAAAAATATTATGGGTCTTTTTCAATGAAATGAAATGAATGAATTTGAAAAATCAGCATTTTTTAGTATAAACAAAAAAATCAATATTTTTAGAAAAATAACCAAATTTCAACCAAATTTATCATTAATATTTTGATTTAAAAAAATTAACTCCTTTTATGAAATATAATTTCAATATATGGGAGGATTTAATTATAATTACAACATAAAAAATGAAATATAAAATCATTTCATAATAAAATGTATTTTTGAACTATTATAAGATTTTAACGATAATTATAGGCATATTTATTATTAATGAATAAATTATATAAAACAATTATAAAATTTTTCATAATTTTTTAAACCCTATTAATAGCCTCCAATAATATATTTACATTTTAATGGTATTATTTTAATAATAATAATATTTTTCTGTACATTTGTGCTCAGTGTGGTGTATTGTATAAGCTATCAAATGTAGAGTTCTTGTAAAATATTTGGTTGTTAAATTCTACCACTTAAATAAATTTTATCCTCATAATTTTAAATTTTTTTTTTTAATAAAGGTATTGACTATTAAAAATTCTTTTTTGGAAAACCCACATTGTAAAAAGGTATGTAGAACTTCTTCTTAAAATGAGGGAAAGGGGAATTCAAAGGTCACATTGAATAAAAAGAGCTATCTTTAGAAAAGGTATAAAATTTATGGGAAGTGAAAGTATAGAAATGGGGGAGAACACTAATTCTCAGGTTATAATATAGATTAATAGATAACATGGTTAAGAGAAATTTAATGACAAAAAATCCATAAATAAGCAATGGGTGAAAAAAACATTAATTCACCCAAAAAAGGTAAATGTATAATATTTATATTTTAAGATTATTTTCCTAAAGTAGATGGATTATGTTTATATAATGATATAGAATAGTATCAAATATAATTACTTGATAATTATTTATTTCAATTAATAATTCCATATGTTGGTTGCACGTAAATTAATTTCCACATCATTTATTTCTCCCTGAAATGAATATCCAAGATGATTTTTATTTCAAAAGCACTAAAATTAACTTTTAAAGGATCATATAATACACAAAGTAATTTAAAACTATTTATCATATTCTTTAAATAAACCAAAATGGTTAAAAAAATATACGATAATATGAAAAAATAAAGAAACCTTCATTTGAATAAATAATACATTAATCTCTAAAATTCAACAATAAAACTGATTATTTAACAGAGACCATTCCAAAAATAAAGAACCTTATATCCCAAATAAAATAAACAAACTCAATATTAAATAATTTTTTGATCTCAAAGTTCATCTCAAAACCCTTATCTTATATCTCTTAAAACAATATATCATTCTTTCCAAAAAAATCCTTCCCATTAAGCATAAATTTTATATATACCTCAGCAAAATAGAACATATCTCTAATTATAATTAATCACCTCAAAATCACAATGTTTTTAAAAATTATTATTTTACAAAATTATTACCAAAATCAACTTAATATTTATACATTATATCATTTAAGAAAAAATTTCATACTAATTAAGACATCAGAGTGGCCAGTGGTAGGCGATGCACCCTTGTTTCCCTACCAGTGTGGGTTCAACATCCATGGCCTTTCTAGATGAGACATGTTATCACCCAACATGTGAGTTGGCCTTTTTCTAAAACTATACCAATATTACTCCTAATATATTCCAAAAAATAGGATGATAATCCTCAAAATAATAGTGATTATAAAAAAAAATTCTAACCACTATGCTTTTCTATAGAACATACATTTATTAAAAAAATAATTAATATTAATTTAATATTATTACATTAACAGTACTGGTCATATTGACCATTATGGTGATTAATAGCTAAAATATTTTTTCCAAAAAATGTAAATGAATTCATCAATAAATAGCATTTGAAATAAAACACATACTAAACCAAAGGTTTGTATTCCTTAAAAGTTTCCAAAAAATATAATTAATCACCATAAACTCATATCACACGCAACCAAAAATGGGGAATCTATTCCTTTAAAAATATGATAAAATATATAATTGTTAACCCAAGACAATTCAGGTTTGTCAAATGTCATTAATGGTCATAATATATTTCAATATTTTATAATGGTTTGTAAATAAAATGTGAATTAACCCAAACCAATCCCCTAGCAGTATCAAACAAGGTTCATAGTATCGGAACACTCATTGTACACCACAATGATGGATTACATACACCTAACCCACTCTATGCAGGGTTATTATCCCTATATGCTGTTGTTCCAAAACCAAGTCCACTTGTAGTATTTAGGTAGAGATGTATTACTAGAAAAACCACATAATTTCTCTCTTATAAATTTTTTAGGATGTTATCCTATAATTATACTTATCCTGAAATTAGGTTATAGGTTTATCTTCCCTAATATCTATTTTTTTAATTTTGTTCTCAAGGTCACTACTAAACATCCTATGATACTAATAGTAAATACCCCATATCTAGTATCCCATATCTGATGTTTTCTTTACTACTTTGGAACTGGATACAAGAAAACACATCCCAAAGGACCAAATATATTAATAGTATCAGTAAACAAGATAGTACTTGAATCAACCATTGTATTTCAAAACATAAAATTCAAAACCTAATGAATGTAAATATTTTTTATCCTTAAACTCATTCAAAAGTTCCTTCTCAATACCCTGTGGAAATGAAAAAAATAAGGGTGAGATCAGATGATCAGTAAGAGTTATATACAGATGAAACTATCATGACTAAATAATCCATAATCAATGTGGGATATAAAATAAGTAAAAGACAAGAAATTGAATAAAGAATATTAGTATGAATAATATTATGGTAGGAGTAAATAAAGATAAAATAATGCCACATAAATAATCACATTTTCTTGAAACTTTTTCATATATATCATAACTAATAATATTATATCATAGAGACTAATAACTAGTTTCATAATGATAGAATGTACACTTATGAACATATGAAACTTATCATTGAGGCCTTATACCCAGATTTTCTAAACAAAGGGTATTCATAAAACAAAACTCATTTAATAATTTTATCCAACCAGTTTGTCTCATGAGACATTCTGATTCATTTAGGGCCTATATAATTTAGGGATTCACTCATCACAAAACAATTATAATTCATTCATCATATGAATAAATAATTAAACATAATCAACATGCTTTATTCAATAATAGTCTATATAGGAAGACCAAGCATATAAAATGAAAATACATACCCAAATAAAACAAATCATAAAACATCCATAGAATGAATAATGATGGTATTATTACAACATATTCCAAGTAGATAATAAACAGTTTTTTGTTTTTGATAAATAAGAACATCATGGAAAGATCATCAAAAATATTATTGAGGGAAGAACCCTTTTTAATTTAAAATTATCTTTTTAAAACAAAAAATTTGAAAAACATTAAGTATAAAATTTACTTAAAAATAATCATGGAACTTTTTAATGTGATATTAAAATCATTTTTTCTTAATTTTAATAGGAAATTTCATTCACACCATGTTTTTTAAAACAAATATTCCATTAACATTTTAGATAAAAGGTCTTTAATTTTATTTTTAACAAAATAATAAATGATAAAATTAAAAATATTTTATAAAAACTCAATAATTATTCAAAATAAATTTATAAAATCATAAAGTAATATTGAAAACATTCATTAAAACATTTTTAAAAATATATACATGGAGTAAAAATATTCCAGACAAAAGAAAAAATAATGTCTATTTTTTGTTAATTTATTTCGATCATTTGAGTTCTTAGAAGAACCAAATGAAAGGAAAACATATAAATTTAAAAATTTACCATATGGGAAGAAAATATATTGGTTTTAATATTGAAATATCATATAACTCCATAAGTTACGACTTAAACAAAAAAATCTCAAATAATGATGAGATTGGGAAATAATTGATTAATACTTTGGTAAATTTTTAATTATAATCCCCACAATAGAACTAACTTCAACTGAATCTTTAAATACAAGAAATATAAATGGAATCATGATATATCATATCAAAGGGGTATTAGATACAACTAAAAAAATATCATATGTATTTAACATAACATATGTCCCAAAATGATAATTTGAGTCGAAGATCCATTACAAAGATAATAATGTTAAAGTGAGAATTAATAAATGACATGATTTGGTGTAACAGATGTAAATTCCAAAAAAAGTTAATATAAAAAATTATTCAAAAAAATTTCATCTCACACATAATCTTGACATAACATAATCAATAAATTAGTGATATAACCCAATGAAAGGAAATTGTGTTATGAAACACTTACCACTTAAAAATATTCAATTCAAATACTCTTGGATGAAATAATTTTAACTAAAAGATAAAATACATGATATATGATTTATTCATGAAATAACATGTTAATGTGGAAATAGATACACAATATTAAATAAATTAGGTGCATAATATTAAAATTTTTCTCAATGAAAGAAATTGAGATGAAATACCATGCCTATTTTTTGACTTATCATATATGTTCTTTATATTTATAAATAATAAACTTATGTTAATTATTTTATTTCATAAGAAAATTTTTCAAGTTCATTATTCCTTTTATTTTATTTATGACCATGTTATATCGATTTACTTATTCTACTAAGTTCGCATTAGATGTTTTGATTGTATTATATACTTATAAACAAAATCAATTCTGTTAGTTGAATATGGTATAACATGCCATTATTCAATAATCTATAGAATAATAATAATGAAATATTTTTCAATTTTATACATATGTTATAATTTCAAAACCAACCATAAAATATGGGTATGAAAAATTAATTACATTACAATCATAGGGAAGGTAAGCAGTACGTACACATGAGTAACGTTTCAATTTTTCAATGATCTTGATGAAAAGAAGGTATGTAATTTTTTACATTTATGAAATTACAATTTAATCATAAATATATATTAATTTATTTAAATACACTTATAAAACCATCCATGTGATCTGGTAATGAGAAAATTATCACATCACTTTATGGATGTGGTAATCCACACATACGCATGAATGGTGTAATAATCTATTAATGAATTTAAATTTAAGGAAAAAATGACATATTAATTTTAAAAAATGATAAATATTTCATTAATAATTTATATATATATATATTAAATCCATCGTCGTAAATATTTATGAGGGGAAATGATGAAAAAATTGCATCGGTTCGCGAGGTTGTAGTCTTCAGTGCACATTAATGGTGGTTTATATTTTCATTTAATGAAGAGACAGATGTAGGTAATTAAATGAGGGAAATAAAGATTTTTTTCAACTATTTTCTAATATAAGTGTTAATTAAGTGTGAGAACTGTAGAGGAGGAGCCCATTTATATGTGAGGGTGGGAAAATTTTGTAATATCTTAAAATATTAAATTAATATAAAATAATTTTTTGGGAAAAAGGATACAAAATGACATAATTCAAAGATAGGATGAGTTATAGTTGAAATAGTATCATCCAATATTATTTTCATATGTTTAGAATATTTGTTTATCATTATATTTTTTTAACCTGTGCTATCTTTTTTTGACAATTACTGTGATAACAAAACTTTTAATCATTTGGTTTCATTATAGTTAATATAAATGAATAATTGGAAAATAAATTTACTATGATTTATTTTTATAACCATATCCCAATTTAATGAATTAATATATTATTTTTACTAATTTAAATGATTTTATAAAATATTATATATTATTAAATATCATTACTTTCATTTTGAAACTGTTTATTTAATTTGACTTTGAAAACGACATGAAAACAATTAAATTAGAATATAATATATTAATACATTAATTTTGTGGTATATTTGAAAAAATAATTCTTGCAACACAATAATTCATTCAATTTTTAATACTTTTAATATTTTTAAAACCATTTTATTTTATTTTTCTATTAATTGAATAAATATTGTGTCATTGTTTCACAGACATTTAAGGTAGTTATTTATTTAAAAAAATTAAAAATAAATTTCCATGATAAAAAATAATTTTTGATTAAAATTAATTTTTTGAACCAAACATAATTTTTTATACCAATCAAAAAAATTATATTTATTAAAATGAATAAAGTGACATTTTTGACATTATATTTTATTTAAATATTATCAAGGGAAAAATAAACATAATATGACAAAAAGTTTCCATATATTTGAGAATTGTATTTAAATAGATGAACTAAACTCATACAATTGGATAAAGATAATTTTTAGGGTAAATATTATGCCTTTATCATATTATTTGTATCAATAATTACCTGATATACCCTTTTACCATAGTGCTAATTTTTTTACAATTTTTATTTTTTCATTATGTAGAAAAATTAAGTTATCTTTATTAGAAATTAGAAATTATTATTTTAAAAAATATAGAATCCATCTTAACAAGTAGAATCTATATAATTTCAATAAAATCAATTTTAATTATCTCACAAAGCGTGAAGAAAAAATTGTTTTTTTTTAAAAATCATTTTTATGTCTAAGTGTATTTTTATATAAGATCAACTATAATGCTGATAAATATTTAAAAATTAGATTATTTATAAATGATGTAAACCTCTATTAATTTTTTATTAATATAAAAATTTTATGGGTAATTTTTTTTACTGAAATGAAATGACAATAATTGAAAAATTGGTATATTTTTACTAATCATAAAAAATCAATATTTTTGAAAAAATCCATACATTTTAACATTGATATGATGATTTAAAAAATGATATTATTTTTATAAAATTCACTTATTAAAAGTGAATGAAATTAATTACAATTTTTATAAAAAAATGAAAGATAAAAATATTTTTTGAGAAAAAGTATTTTTGAAGTATAAAATAATTTTACTGAAAGTTATGTATTATTTCTTATTAATAAATACATTATATAAAGCCTTTATAAATATGTTCATAATATTGTTAACCCTATTCATTTCCCTATTAAATGAGTAGTTTATAGTGGACATATTTAAATAATAATACTTCGTGGTTCGTTTAAGCTTGTGTTTCATGTTGTACACACTATCAAATATAAAGTTCTTTTAAAATATCTTAGTGTTACATTAAAACAGGGATTATTAAATAATTGGAGAATAAAATTAGATGAATTTGGTGACAACCTTGGGTATAATCATAGGTATTGTATGGCATCAAAATGTTTAGGTAGGATTGAGATTATGTGATTTTCCAAGAAAATAATTTTTTCTGCATTCTAAAATTATTTGAGGTTTTGAAATAGATTCGTATATAGGAAATAACTTCCAAAAAATTGGTTTATTATATATCAATAATCATTATAGTGCACAGTGATTGTTCCCTTACTGTTCACCTAGTTTTACACTCCAAGGGATATTCTTAGGTTAACTCACATTTTCAATACGTACCATTATGCATGATTAGGAAAAATTATAACCAAGGATGGACTAGGATAAACCTACGGGGTCCAAAATTGAAAATAATATATTTTTATTTTTACATTATATGAAATATTTTTAATGATTATATGATTTCTCACTATAACTATTATTGCTCATACTATACTTTTTTGGGTTTTATTCAATGGATTGAACCTAAAAGAATCGTGTGAACAATGATTTTGATGAAACATGAAATGAAAATCCTCGTAAAAAACTAAATTTTTTAGGAGTTGGGATGCATATTTTTCTGACTATGATAATTTAAATACATCAATATATGAGTGGGAACACAGATCATGTTTAAATTTTGAATACACAAAGAAGAGAGAAACATGATATTTAAAATTTTATGTGACAATTTTAACCCTCATTCTATGGTTCCTATGATCCAATAGTTACTGAAAAATGAGTCAGTTAAATTGAATATATATATATTTTGCACTATTTGGTGCTGAAAATATGAAAAGATTTTCAAATCCTTCTATTTTTTGGAAGTTAATGTATATAAATGGTGGAATTTTAGTGTGAATATAAGACATGAGGATGAAATTAACACAATGTAATGGGATTATTTTAAGAGGATATTTTTTTATAAGTACTTCCCACACATTATACTGTCAAAAATGGGTAAGTAATTAATTAAGATTAATTATAAGAATGATGAATCAATTGGTACCAATGAGGATAATTTTAAATGAATTTCATGGTATGCTTATTTTTTAATCATAACCTTTAAAATAAAAATAGGTCAATTCTTTAGTTGTTTGAAACCATTTTTTCAAAAGTAATTACCCAAAGGGATCTTTGGCTGATTTACAGAAAACATTCCAAATTCACTATATGTGTAAATGAAAAATTTAACCCCTCTTGGTTTTAGTCACAAGAAATGGAAGATGGATTTTCAGGGAAGCTCTAATTGTTGGTCACATAGTGGAAATAAAATGTTTCCACCTCCTATATAACAAAAATGTGAGAAGGAGAACTCAGGTGAATTCTTAAAAGGAAAAACATATTTCTAATGTGTGGGAAGAATAGAAATAAAAAAATAATAATATTTATGTGATGTGAAGTGTCCAATCAATGAAATGAATAGAGAGAGAGCTCAAGAGAATACACCACTTACACATTAGTGATATAGATTCAATGAGTTTGGAAATTATGAAAATAAATGCACTAATCTAAATTATAATGTGGATAATATGACACAATAACCTCTAAAGTAAAATGAAAAATGGAAAGATTAAAAAATCATAACAACTAATGTGAATCATGATAATTAGGCCACACATATCCTCCTATCCAGAGTCAGGGATTCCATGATAATTCTTTTATGAATGATTCTGATTAAATATTATTGTTCATCCTTTTGTAAAATTTTATTTGATTCTAAGAATTTATTATATCACCTTAAATATATTCCAAATAAATTTATAACAAGGTGAAATCATATTTTAATTTATAAATAATATTACGATCGACTATCAATGCAACGATGAACCCAAAAATCCTATGAAAATATTTTTGGTTAGGATATACTCTTAATTAACTAATAAATGGTGTAATATATTTTGTTAGAATATATTATTTTATTGTGAATTTGTATTGTTAAATTATTTGTATATTATATAGAATACGCGTTCAAGATATATATATATATATATATATATATGATAATTTATGAGTGATTAAAATTATCTCAATATAATTGTTATGATGATCATTAAAGCATATGAGATCAAATCATTATAATTTTTAGGTTTCATTCATAGTCAGAGATATGTTAGAGGAGCCTTAAGGTTTGCTATTTATGTAATGGATTAAGTAGAACATTATGTTTTATTATTGAGGTATTAGATATTATTGTACAATATTGGATAATATATGTTAATCATTTTAGTTTTATTAAATATTTAGAGAAATATAGAATGAAATTTAATTCTATTATGTATATTATGATATATTAAAAGTAAATATTAGTGCTTCAAGCATGAAAAATTCATATCGCATATTTATTTCATGGGGTACAAAATGAAGTAGAAATTCATAGAAGCACAAAAAAGGATGAAATTATTCTTATTAACTAGAAATAAGTCAAGTAATTACATTTTCTCTTGTTCTATATCATGATAGTAAACTAATCCCTCAAATTTAAGAAATGGATGTTGAATTAAAAATAAAATCCTTTTAACTTTATTTCTGAATAATTGATGTTTTTTCACCCATAAAAGATTTATTGTTTTGTGCTATTTATCGTTATCATAACCATGTACTCTATCACCATCTATTAGTCCTTGGATTACATTTTTATCTTCCATATCCATAATTTAACTTCCCTATAATTTCTCTTTAAACGGGAAAAAAATTATGTGATATTTTAGGTAACCATTTTGTTTCCCACTTTCCCTTTTTAAAATATTTAATATTATCCCACTATAGTTTATGGGGTTATAATTATGTTATTTTCAAATGTTAAACCTTTGATGAAAAAGATAAAATTTTTAAAGTGGAATTTATTGAATATGGGGGGATTAAACTCCCTAAAAATTTATTTATTTTGAATAATAATCTCGATGTCTTGTTTTATGTGTAACATCGAGCTTTAAGTGAATTAAGATTTATTATAAAAATATTATTATTTAACTGTGACAATTATAACATAGCCGTTAAATTTTATTATATGAATATGAGAAACCAAATTATAAAATTTATGTATAAGTATCCTAATAAAAAAATATTGATTAATTACTAGTAAATAATAACTTAATTTTTAGTAAATACATTTCATGCCTCAAAAGGAATCTTTTTTTAAAATGATATTTATTTCATTTTCTCTATGGAAATTATAAATAATTTTTTACAATTTTATAAATTTTAATTTATCAAATAAACATACTTTTTGAAAACACCTTATAATATTTCAATTAAGGTTATTTTTTGAGATTTTTTTGAAATGATTAATTTTTTAGTAAATAGTAAATAACAAAGATTTTCAAATAGTTTCATTTCATTAAATCAAGTAATTTCAAAGTCCCGTTAAATAATTTATTTGGAATTAAATTTATATATAAATAATTTTTGTTCAAAATAATCTTATTTATTACATTTGAATCAGAATGATTCTAGATTATTATATTAGTCAATTTTTTTCTTATGAAAAGACATTTCTAGAAACTGTTTTTCATTCGGTTTTATGAATTTATATTTGAATTAATTTCTTCCACATATTTTGATTAAATCATGAAAAATATAAGAAATAATTTTAATCATTAGGACAATATTTGGTAAATTTTTCCCTTTTATTTTTGGTCAATGTAAATAATAATGGTGATAAATATTTATAACCTTAGTAAAAATAAAATGGATAAAATGGTGTTAAAAATGAGATAAAGTCTCATAATCAACCTAAAACAAGACCTTACAATATTTTGTGGAAATAAATTTTACCATAGACATACAAAATTATAATATATGGTATTTTAGATCAATTTTAACTTTATAATGAAATTTAAATTATTTTATGTAATAAAAATTCCAAAATGTCACTCTCTTGACATTATTGACTATAATTTTTTTTATAAAGATAAAAGTGGTAAAATTCATTTATAAATTTTTATTTTCAATAATAATTAATTTTTTATCATGTTAATTTATTTTTAATTTCTATTGGTTAAATAATTATCTTAAGTTTTTACGTAACACCGACAAATTTATTATTCAATTAATAGATAAAATAAATAAATTATTTAAAAATATTAAAAGTAATAAAAGTTGGATAAATTATTGTATTTTAAGAATTTTTTAGATACATATCACATTATATGGATTTCTGATAGGTTTATATACAAATTCCATAACTATATTGATGACTTTAAAGTTAAATTGAATAAATAATGTCAAAAATGGCATTAATGATATTTTAAGAAAACTTATATATTGTCAATTTATTTAAAAATTAAAATAATTTTTAGAAAAGTAAATTTGGATTATAAAATATCCAAAATTTATTTATTTTTACATTTAGGAGATAATTTTTAACTTTTATGGAAAATTATAACCCTTTAGGATTGAACAAGTCGTTATTGTAGTTAAGGTTAAAATCTGTTAATGAAGGGTCTAGAAAAAAAGATAATGTTTAAAAGGACAAAAAAAGATCTCTAAATTTAATTGGATGTGGATAGTTAGAACTCATTTTCATTTTATATGAATTTATAGACATTTTGATGCATTTTAATTGAAAATTATGTAATTATAATTTTATCAATTTATTAATTCCGAGTGTATCTTTTCCTTACATTATAAAATTACTCCCATTATCACTTTTATTTACACCTGTTTGAATCATATATCACAAAATAACCATATAATGTACACTTATAAGGTTACGTATACATTAATTAGAGGTTATTTTCTTCTTAAAATATTACTCCAAACATTATTAAAAATGTATCTAAATGAGTCCTACTAAAGAAGAGCTAAGCATCTTAGTCGACCTCTTTTAATTTATTTATTCAAATACCTCATATAGATTTGTTGTATTAATATTAAATTAATTATTTAATTATCTTAAATATACTAAAATTTTATTGTTATTATTTAGACACCTATATGGACCATTTATTCTATCAAATAGGTTGTTAATTATCGCTTGTGCGTACGTGTGGACTATCGACTCCACGTAGTAATACTTTTCATTTTCCGTAAACATCAATCATGGTTGAATATTGTGATGGTTTTAAAGTATATATATTTTATCTATGACCTAATTAGTATTTTTAGATATAATTTCATATGTATCTTCTTACCATCCAATCTATTTTCAAAATGGAAATGAAACTAATGTGTGTGTGGAGATTACCACATCCATGAAGTGATGTGATTTATTTTTCATTTCCAATTTACCTAGATTGTAATAAGGATATATTTATGAATAAATATAGGACATATTATATAATAATGAATCTGTAAATTTTGAATTGTTATTTTAATTTATTTGATTCTATCTATTTAAAAATGAAAACAACTATCATGCGTATGTATGACCTACCATCTATATGAATGATGTAATTAATTTTTATATCACCACCCTTTATGGATGAATATATATATAATGAATATATATGGGATTTTTGTAATGTTTAAAATTTTTTAGATTATGGAGTAATGATCCCAGTTAATGGAATGGAACTACTGAACCAAATTCCCATGAAAAACGAAATAGTGAACACCCGGAATGATTATTTTTGTAAACAATTATTAATCAAATTAGTGTTGAAATGTTATAGGTAGATCATATTTGATAATTTAAGTATTTAAATTACTCTTTTGTATAATTATAATAAATTTTAATTTATTATACATGATGTTAAATTTCTTTCTAAGAAAGTTGTAGTCAAGGTATGCAATTTTCGTCTCACTTTTATTTTTGTGAGAAAAATGCCATATTCACTACTTTGATCTTTTATGGGGTGTATATACTACCCAAAAAATTTATTTTCTATTTATTCAAAAGAAAATTGTTTTATATATATATCCATATAAGATTATTAATTTTATGGGTCTTATGATTCAATAGATACCAATTCAGTTAGGTATTTATGTTTATTATCTCATTGTTTATCCAGATTGTTTATGATTGTCTTTATAATGATAAAATATCATGCCAGATCTCTCAATAATTTCTTGAATTTTTTTCTAATATATTTATTTCTTGAGTATAATCATTTTTTTATATTTTTCTCACTTTATGTAATCAAGATACTGAACAAATATTTTTAAGGAAAATTGACTTTATTTTTCTCTTCGATTGAAATTACATTTTCATCATTAACCATATTATCCCAAAATGTTTTAATGATTTTTTAATATTATAATATTATTGTTTAAGTTAATTTTTACCAATGTATGATTTTTTTCATGATTTAAATGTAATCATATTTTAAGTTTTTGAATGAGGTACTTTTTACTCTTTTTAAAAAACTGAATGTAATATTATTTTTAATGAACACAACATCGAAGTAATTTCCCAAAATCATGAGTAAGAAATGATTTTAATATCCCATTAAATTTTTTATGTTTTTTTCAATGTTTTTTTTTCATTAACATATTGTATTTTCTTGATGTTAAATAAGTGGTCTCAAAATAAAAAAGGTATTTTTTTCTGGAAATGATGCAATTGATCTTTTAAATTCATTTTTATATTTTATGACATCCTTTTATGTTACTTATGTTTCAACAAGGATATGATTATATGACACTATCCTTATTCGTTATCATAATGGTTTATTGTTATGATGATAAGATGTTCACAAAACACATTTTTTTCCATGGGTTCAGATATAATGAAATTTTAAATGCTTTCATGATATTGTGGAATATATATGAACAAATGATGACTATATGATGGGTGGGTCTATTATATCCCTCCAATGAATTTGGTAAATATGGATAACTCGTGAAATAAATATTTTATTCAATAACATGTATTAATTTTTACAATTTAATGCATGGACTTGGTTTTCATGCCAATAAGATTATACATAGACCTGGATTTCATGTTCAATAAGATTATGCATGGAATTATTGTTCATGTTCAAAACGTTTTTTGTGGACCAGTTATTTAGGTCCATAAGATTATGCGTGGACCTTGATTCATGTCTTTAAGTTAATGTGAGGTCCTGAATTCATGTCTATAATATATTATAAGAACTTGTTTCTATTTATACAAGTTCAAAATGTTATAAGATTATTTTTCTTTACACATTCAAATATATATGGGATGATCTCAGAGATCATAACTAATTTTTTATGATTACACACTCTTATGAATATTATATTTTATTATGATAATGTTTTATTCTATTGCTCATGTTTATGGTCTATGATATATTGAGCATGAACATTGTATTATTATCATGATCTTATACCATTATTATTATCTTATGATCATGTTAGATCATTAATTGACATCTCCTATATTTTCTCTTACCGTCCATCTGAGATCACCCTTTCTTATATTTTTTTCTTTCTATGGTTAAAATGAAATGTTTTAGGAATTCTATACATAATAATCATTATTTTAATGAAAAATTAATGATATTTCATGAAATAATAGGATTATGTATCTAGTATCAAAAGATACTAAACAATTATGATTCTAGCATGGATTATACTGTTATGCTATAAATATTCATCTAAAATGATGTCATATAATTGTATGTAAATCATGGGACACTATTGATTGAGTAGATACTATCCTCCTAGCTAGTACCTATATAAATGTTTTTAGAAAATAACTCTTAGATGGTCTGTATTTTATCATATAGAATAACTAACCTCCTGATTTTCATGGATTGATCTGAAAAATCAAGGATATAATATTTTTAGAAATACTGCCATTACCACTTCTTGAATGGGGTGTCAAGGAGGTGATGATATTTTATTGTGGATGATTCCTATGGGCTGACTAAGGATAGTGGGTATTTCCCCCAGTTGGGACTCTACCACAACATCATGGGGGAACTCTCCCACTAGCTGACGATAAATCTATAGAGAGGGCCTTCATAGAGATTGCAAATTCCACTATAGGGAGTTCCTTCATGCTAGTTGAACTTCCTTAGTAGGTAAGGGACAATTTTTGGGGTCACCAATGAACATTTATCTGATTTTGGGGGATTACAAACTAATGTGACTACAAAGACACCTTTAGTCATCATTTTTATAGGGTGGATAATCTTTAGTGTCTTATAAGAAATTGTTACATAATCTCCCATTGATGATGGGTTTATGTTTACCTCAGTGGTAACTCCCTTTGGATTCTTAGGATGGGTTCAAGGGGAAGGAGTATCCTCAATCACATCCAGTGTAGTCAGGATCATGTGTAAATGTCACTGAACATGATAACTAGAATCCCTCATGGGTGAAACTTTTTTTAACTATTCATATGTGGCTATTATTGTAATAAGTTGTATTATTAAAAGTCACTAAATTCATATGGAATTTGAATTATGATTTATCTATAAGGGTGAATTTGGTAATGGTATTATATATTAATTACATGAGTTTGACCATCTCTCTGATTTTTTTATTTGTGTCCTTTTATGTCAATGGTGCTTACCAGGTGTCTGTCAAGGGTCAAAACAGTGTTTGGATTTATTCATGAAGTAGTTAAACCATAAATTAAAATTTTATGGTATATTGGGAACCTATTGTGACCCTTAAATGTTGGGTAGACCCTAGGGTGCCACCAGGTACCCAGTGTCCTCTAACTAGTTAATTGGTGGTAGTTTGGGGGGTTTTTATTTTAATTGTTTGTTTTGTTTTAAAAATTAGTATCCATACATCTATTAAATATACTAAACCAAACCCTTTTGACATATATTTCTCTTATTATCCCCTATTATACCCCTATTTGATTCCCCACTAGAGGGAATTATTTTTTTCAGATTGACGCACCATCTAAATCAAGAGCCTTCTCATGGTTTGGCTATAGTGAACATGATTAGACCAAGTCAAGATATCAGATGAGTAAACTAATATGAGGTCATGTTGAGTAGTTTATTTCATATATAATCATATATAATTTTTTACTATGTGTTCTACATATCCATTTCTTGATTATTTGGTTTAATAATTATGATAAGGGGATATGTGATTCTAAAGATATATGCTAGTCTAGGGTAATGCCTCTTGTTTGGTATTGAGTATGTTGTCAATGTTTTATAGATATTAGAGTGGGTCGATGGCTATGATACTAGGTTTAATGTCATATAGTTGGTTTCAATGAATAATAGATTAGTATTTGTTCAAGTAATTGAATAAAAATGGAAAACTTTGGGGCCACCTATGAGGGATATTTTTTCCCACGTAGTGAGTCCTTGAGTAAAGTTTTTTATTAGTAGAGAGCCTAGGGAATTTTATAGTAAGATAATAGGTGTATATTTGCATCATGTAACCATCATGATATAATTATAGTGACAGTGATATGTTTTTTTATATCTTACTATCATAAGAGATATATATGGTTATTTTATGTCATGATCCTTATTGGTTTTCTTGTATTATGTGGTGGGTGAATTTCTTAGTGAGTGCAACCATCATGTGAAATATTGGTAGATTTATGTTAGTAATGTTTATAAGAAACATTTTTATAACATGGGAATTCTGAATACTTGGTATGTATTTGAAATCCCTAAGGGTGTAACCTATTTAAAAATTAATTTATGGAATCCCCTTATAACCTTCAGGGGTGTATGGCATGGAAATTATTGAAAGTGATTGGAAGGATTAGTAACACGTTGGGGTTATTACTATGGATATTAGAATTTATTTTTTGGGAATGATTATGTTAGTTACTTATGGAAAAATTGTTAAATAAAGAACTAATAGGGGTGTTTTAAATGGATTCAACTAAATGTGACCAGAGAGTTGGGTTAGGGCCTATGTTCATTGGGATCATCATGATGGATTGATTATAAGCCGGTAATGCATGATAAGTTTTGGTAAGTGAGAAATATTTGATTAAGTGAAGTATTTTGTATTTTCACCTATCAACTATTCAAATTTATGGTTCTCTGTTATATTGTGTATAATGATGATTAGGTTTAATCCTTACTGAAAGTATTATTTTTTGGAGTTGATATTTTTTTCTAGCCATGTATTGTCGGGTTTTTTCTACAGTGAAATGATGAAATGATTTATTGATGAATTAAATTTACTAATTTAATCATTAGTGTGTTGAGATCATTATTAGGGACGTAATATTATGATATACTCAAGATTTCCGATATATTAGACTAAATTAACACCCACTTCAGAAGATGGTTTCAGTCAGAATTCCATATTGTATTAACTTTAATATAAGCCTTAAATATGGTTATAATAATTATTAATTATTGTTTATGGAATTGTAAAGATGGTTATAATAATCCATAAAATACACATTTTAAACCAATCAAGAAACTAATCTATGAAATTTTATGTCTTAATATACACAAAGTTAAGGTAAATAATATTTTAATAGAGAAAGCTCTCAATCACATGACATCCCCAACTTATAATGCCACCTAATGGATGATTTAATCAAAAATTGATATTTTTATTAATATGGTTTAGTATGTTCATTATTATTAGATAAAATAAAAATAAAATTAATAAGGTAAGAATAGAGTTTTTTTTCGAACACACAAACGAACGGTGAAATGGGTAAACCATACTCTTTGGATTTATTGATAATATTAAATAAGAAAGGTTTATTAACTTGATTTATTATATTTTAAGACCATTAACATTAAACAACATAATCTAGGTTACAATAATATATTACGATTATGATACATTCATTAATAATCAATTTAAAATATAATCACACTTATACAGTTAAAATTTAAAACTCTAAAAGTACATGAAAAGAAAGCATGAAGGAATGGTATCTTAAGTAGAAACATGAATTTAGAATTTCATCCTATGAATTTATAAATTCAATGGTAATGCCAATATATTCTCATAAGAATGAATTTTTTAACCCCTTCAAATGATAATAGTGGAATTCATTTATTGCCAAATGTTGTGGATTGTTTTCCTTGAAAACCTTCCCTTAAAGTTGGATTGAAAATTTGACCATTTATATCTATAAATATATTAAAATATTTTTTAAAAAGTTTTTTATTTGTATTTTTAAAGTTCATCCTAAATATTTGGAAATCTTTGGACATTTGGAGAAAACTTTATGGCTATTTTCCTAAACCCTATATAGATGTCCATTTTTATCCAATATTTTTTATGGACTAAATGTGAATGGGTTTTAGGCTAGGAATAAGACTTCATATAGAAATCATTTCGTCTAAAAAAAATTTAGCCTAAATTTTAATTTATAAACACAAAAGTTCATCAAAATTGGGAGAGTGTATTTGGATAAATGTCAAGAATTTACTATTTTAAATTCCCAAATAGAATGTGTCTTGGAATTTCATACATCAATTGGGACACATATTGGTTGAATTTGGCCTAGAATTTTTTCCCATATTTTAATAGAATATTTATAAAAATATGGTGTAGTGTCAACACATTTGGAATTCTGAATTGAGATCATAAAATATAACATCAATGATGGTCCAATTTCATTAGTATACTCTTTAGGCTTATTTGAGTGGTTCATATAGCTCTTTAGATGGCCGAATAATCAAAATATCAAGTTTAATGATTTCTTTTAATTTGAATAAATAATAATAAAAAACAATATCCAAGTAATTTAGATCATTACATTAAATCTATGATAAAAATATTAATATAAATTATAATTTAAGGATTTAAAATAATGCTCTAAATATGTGTTTATGATCAAAAGAATAACATTAGTGGGAAAATAGTCACATTTCAAGGAGAAAATAATGACGAGAGTGACATAAAATCGTGAATGAATATGTAATATCAACTCAACCATCTTAATATAGTTTGTTTCATCAGTAAATGAAAAAACAACTCACAATAAAATCATTTTCACACTCCAAAAATTCTTAAAATTATGTTTTCTACAATCAGGGGGTCTTGACTAGTTCAATCATACATAATGGATTCGAAAACAAATTGGTACAAAAATAATGTGTAAAAAATCCATTTTTTCACAATAAAAAACTAAAATGTAAAAATTCATCACAAAAATATAACACATCTCACAATGATTTCATGTTTATTTACGGGGTTTAACTCATTCACAGACTAAAATAGAAAATCATTGAGTTTTAATATTTCATAGATTCTAATACATATTATAGTGTTCACATGAATACATTTTTATTTTTTGGGTTGTTTTGGTGGTTGTGGGTTGGTTGGAATATAATGGCCAAAAGAGTGGAAAAGAAGGGGAAACACTAACATAGTAAAATTAAAGCATATTTTTTGAAATACGACATAGAAGGAATTGGAAAAATATTTAAAAGGGTAAAAATGTTCCAATAAAGAAAATAAAGATAGATAGTGAGAAATTAGGAAGGGAAAAATTATATAATGTATAGGAGACACAAAACCACACCCAATGAAATAAGAAAAATGATACATGTTCTTTTGTTTTTGTTTTTTGGGAGTTCTACATGGAAAAATCTCACACTCATATCTCAATCCTTGTATGATCTACTCGTAAAAATGATTTTAATTGTTATTAAAATATAAAAGGTTAGGGAATACTATTTTTTGACTATCCCCAGACACAACCTATTTTTTTCAATTTCTTATGTTTTTTTCCTACATTTTTTTCTTTTTTACTAAATACTTTTAAATTATATTTTTTAAAAATGATATAAAAAAACATTTCCGAAACCCATTGAATGAAAGCATCTCCCCCATATTTAAGTGGATTATTTACCTCAAGAATAAGGTGACACGTCGGAAATCTATAAATGTGTGCCCAAAAATAAATCTTCTCCCCCCTAAAATTATATTTCAATAAATAGTGAAAATAAAATACATGTAGATTCTTGGTGGAACAAGGTTTTTAGCTTGTAATGTGGCAAAGAAAATATTTATTTTGGAGTATTTAAAGGTATTTAAAAAATAAATACTAGTGTATGTGTAATGAGAGAATATTTATCTATTTTTATTGTCTGGTGGTTTAGAAAATACATCAATTATATTAATGGAAACCAAATAAAGAAATTCAAATCAAAGGTCCAAAAACTAAATACTCATAATAATGGTACAAAAACAAGCAATATTATAATATGTACATAGGTGACTTTCACATGAAAGTTAAAAATGTTCCTCATAATGGTGAAAATAATTTTCCAAATAGTGAATTGATAATATAAAACATTAAATTCTAGAAAAAAATACATTATCCAAGTTTATGATGAAAACACTAGATGGTTGAGATGAAAAAAGTCTTTATGATCCTCAAAATGGTTGAATAAAATTTCAAAATTTGACACTGAGTAATCTTATATCTTCTTGTTTTTTTTCTATTTTTTGGTTTTTTTTTTGGTTTTTTTTTTATTATTTTGAAAATCACACACACACAAAAGAGAAAAAAATGAAATGATGGAATGAGAAATGAGAACATAAATTTAATTATAATGGGATAATGAAAGAGGAAGAAGAAGAAACAGAGGGAAATAGATAGAAGTAGTGGGATATGGAGAGGTGGAAGTGAGTTAGAGGGAGTTAAAGGGAAAGTGACACCCATGATTTGAATTTTACTGGTCAATGTATCCATCCAATGGTGGTTATACATTAGTTCTTGGTAATTTTATAGAATTTTATGTAGTTATTGGGGTGTGTTTCCTCTCATGTTGATGCTTCAATTTCTACCCATTAACCATTAATTTCATTATTAGAGAATGATCTTGGACTTATACTAAACCAATTGGGTAAACATTAGTAACATTAAATGGTCCTTACATTGGATAATTAATCTTACTTGAATGAAGAATAAATTAATAATTGAATATCATTACCTTTTTACCATTATGAAATACCTTTTAGAGGATGTGATTTTCATGCAGTGAATTATATTTTTCTTTCTAGAGTTTAGAATTATCATTGGAATCAATTTGAAGCTCCTCCAGTTCATTGATCATCAAAAATATATCTTCATTGGATTTTTCATCATCAAAATTAAATTTTTTCATATTAAAAATGACCTATCATGTATTTCAACCAGTAAAAGACACACCTTAACAAAAAAACCTAAATGGATATATCCTATGGGTGTTTTGTAGGATATTTAATATACCTGATGCACTACACTATGTATTTTAGGATGGAATTTTATTATTGGATTAAAAATTATATCAAGTGGTATTTTCACTTCCCTTTTGGGAAGTTCATAAATGAAATTTTTATGGGGTGATATGTAGTTGATGTTTTTTAGACAATACCTTGATTTTTTAAAATTTAATCCATTTTTTCATTAAATAAATCAGTTCCTAAGTCACATATCAAATCATATTAAGTTTTAAATTTATGGATTATGGGGGGTTTAAATAAGCCACTAATTGTATATGAATCATCCCTTCTAGTGGGGTTGGAATCAACCGACCTTGTAAAATATTAAACCATAAGAATAATGTTGGACAGTCTATTTGAAGGGGGGGTGGTCCCATGAAATTATTTCCCCAAACAGTAATGATCACATAGAATATTAATGGGTTTTGTGTAATTTCATTTCTTTTGGAAATTGTCTCAAAAAAAATTCAACTAATACTTTTTTGATAGTACACACTTGATTCCTTAAAGATTGGTCTCTAGAAGAATCTGGGGTCCAGGTCCATTTATAAGGTCCTTGTTTTCCAAAATGTCCATCTCGAACCATTGAGTGGAAAAATTTCAAGATCAAGGAATTTTCATCTTCATCAACACATTTCTTAATCACCATGTATACCCAGTTTTCCAATGTTTATAATCTTCCCAAAATATTACTTTGAATCACTTTTTAAATTTTATTTTTGTTCATTTGTATAATTTTCAGGAAAAAAACAAACACTAATTATTTTATAATTATTTCATGGCATGGTAAATTTTGAGTGAGAAATGAGAGGTGTTCCTTGGGAAATTTAAGATCACTGAATTAAAGACAAGAATAATTAGAAATTCATATCAGTTTACTAGACACATGGTATTCATTTCTAGGTCTATCTTTGATCTAATGTTAAAAATCTTATATCATTATGATTCATATTATTAGCCTCAGTTTGGAATCAATTTTATTGAGTAAGAACATCAAAGTTGAATAGTTTATAAATATGATAATTTTAGAACCTAAGATATAGGTCCAAAAATTATCCAAGGATAAAAATATAGATAAAAGTTTCTTTTCATTTATAGTATTCTTATAATGAATTTTAACTAGTGTTTTTTAGGGATAATATATGAAATTCTATATATATTTTCTTTTTTGACTATGAACATCCCCAATGGACCTATCTAAAGTATTAAACATAAATTAGAAGGGTAATGACCAATCTTGGGGTTCGATTATTGAAAAAAATGTATAAAACCTTGATTTCAATGTATGATATCTTTTATGACTCATGCAAATGGAATGTAAAATCAATATGGAGTATTTGAGGTAGTGTGGGGGAAATACTAATAATTTTCTAGATGAATCACCTATATAAATCATAATGACTAAAGGACTGATCAAATGTCTCAAAATAATGTTAGTTTAGGAAGTTATTGTATCATATCTCTCTAAAATGGATTTAATTGAATACCTTATTTATAAATTTTTGGTCCTATAACAATCCCCTTAGTAACCATGAAGTGACAATCCTAAAAATTAAATATAAGTTTACATTTGACATACTTTTTCAAATTAGATACAATGAATTCATGTAGGATTCAAATCAATAATAATAAGTTGTAAATTTATCAATGAATACCTCAATGAAATTCATAATTAATTTGGAAAGTATACTCATCATACATATATAGAATGTTTCAAGAGAAATACACAGCTAAATAATATTTTTCTATATGTATATGTTCCCAAGGGGAAATTGAATTTAGTATTTTCATGGACCTTAGGTGAGATTTGGATATCAAAGTAACAAGTGTATCCATTATAAAAACAATAATGTGACTTTCTAGATAATATTTATACTATTTGATCATGTAAAAAAATTATGTAGTGAGATTTTTGTGTTTCAATATTTTATTATTGATAATCGACGAAGAAACATCATTATTTTCATTCGCATTGGGATTTCATGTTAGTTTTAATTTTTGAAAATAGTTATCCCACCTTTCATAGGTACCAATTGAATTAAAATAACTAATTCACTATCTTCATTTATTATATAATTATATCTTGAAAAATCATTGTAATATATTCTGAAACTACCTAATGTATGACTGATTTGAGTCAATTTTGAGGTTTTCTGATTGGTTTCATTGATTATTCTAGAAGGATGTCATGAATGAAAAGGGAAGGGTTGATTCCTATTTTTTCATCAATGGTAAAACATTAGGCCTTTTTTTCTCTAACACCTAAATATGTTTAGACTCATCAATTTTAGTATGTATGGTAGAGATAATGACTCAGTTGTGATGATCTTGGAAAAGATGAATTATTTTGGTGTCCATGAAGAGGTTTATAATCAGTATCATCCTTCATTTATGGGAAAAACTAATTAAGAATAGAAAAAGGTATTATAGTTTTTTTTGATTCATTTTCTGCAATAATATTTAAGGATAATCATTATAGATTTGAGGTGAGATGGGATTCCAATTAGATTTCATGATTTTTTTGGATTGATGGAATTTATAAATAAAAGGTCAAAATAAACATCCCCATTCATGAATTGGATATTCATGGAAGAAATTTCTTTAAATACACTCCCATTAAAACAAGAAGAACATGATGAAATATGGCTTAATCCACTCATAGAAGTTTCCTAAGAAGAATAGATAGATAATTCATTATGATCCTCTGATGGGTATCACATGGCTTGAAAAATATTAAACTTGACCAGTCGGTCACCAAATACCATGGATATGATTCCCAAATGAACATAAATTTTAATTATATCAATCATGAGAAATAATATTATTAGAATTATTGGAGAAAATGAAGAATATGTTTGGCATTCCATTTCAATGACATAGAAATTAGCTGGGAATATATCATCATTGAATCAGATAAGGACATCAAAAATTATTACCTTATGAATGGTTATTCTTCAATGTGATAACTAAATGAATACACTCATTGGGTGAAAGTGGCCTAGAACAATTTTGGAGAATATGGATTAAGGCATGATATTTATCGATGCTCTTAGCTTTATGAGAGTTTTATCAAAGTTGGAACTTTCTTTTAGGCATGAAATCATAAAGTTACCTGGATCTTTTAATTTTAGGTGAAATGACTATCAGATTGAAAATATTTCAATGGTCTTGATAATTCTCTTACTTATTCCAAATTAAATAAGAAATTTTTCATTATGAGATATTTATTTATGGAATCCATGAGGGAGATGATAACTTCAACACATCAGAAAATGTCGAGCATTTCAGATTTGGTTTAAATGGATTTTTTAGCATAGAGATAGTTTGAGGAAAAATAATTGGGTTCCTTAGAGGGCTGTAAAGAGGAAAGGTTATGGCTTCAGGTACTTTTCTTGGGATTTTATTTTTTTCTTTTTCCATATAAAAAAATTAAAGTGGTTTAGATAATTCATCATGAGGCATAGAAAATGGATTTTCATATTGAAGTGAAATTTATTTTGTGTTAGAAAATAGTTGTGCTAATAGTTGGGAAGAATTATGTTATTTCTGTTGTCTTAGGTGGGAAAAAATTTATAAAATTTAATTTTCAATGTTTTAGAGGCTATAATGGTTGAAGGAGACAAGATCTTCCAAAATAATTTTCTACAGTTTATTAATATAATAGGTTCATAATAGATTGGTATTTCCTTGATTTGGGTTCTTAGAGAATAAATTTTATTTGGTTGGTAATTAATAAGGCTCACTAGGATAGTGGAAACATGGAAGAGTAGAATTTCTCTTTTTATGTCCAGAAAAAAAGGATAATGTTTTTGGAAGTTACTCTCATTTTGATAATATTGGAATATTTTTGGATTTTCAAGAGGTTGTTGAGGGGGATAAGATATAGGATTACCATACCTAAATCCTATATTATCCTTCCATCCTAGGTTATATTTAGTAGATGTTGGTAACAAGGTCACATAGGAAGCCCTTGGGAAATGTATTTTTATGTTTTCCATAATTAGGATGACAATATATATCGTCTCTGATTATATGATCTCTGCTATAATATGAGTATCTTGCGTAAATTAAACAGAGAAAAAAATAATTAGCCGAAAATTACCTTTTCAATATGAATCCAATCTAGAAATATGCTTTTCACAGGCGATCACTACATGAAGTATCCAAAAAAGGATCTCCCTATATTGTTCACTCGTGATCAGAAATTCAACTAATGTGTTGATCATTGAATTATGGGTGTTATCATAGAGATCTGAAGATTCCTTCAATTCCCCAACTATCATAACATCATCATTATTATAATTTATGAGGTAGAATTCGATCTGATCTCACAGATCTAGAGATCCTCTATCTATAAATTAAGAGAGGAGAGAGAGGCTCGGATGATGAATAGTCCTTGTTCCAAAGCATGTCTCCTCAATTTATAGTGGGTGGTCATAATTCCAAGTAGTGTTCCTCGACCACAATTTATTTAAACATCCACTAAATAAATAATTATGACGAACTAAACTACATCATAATAGTATCTATTAATTTCAAAATCATTTAATATATATAAAATAAATTATGTGATAAACTAGTGTCATTAATTTGACTCATAACTACCTCATAATATTAAGTAATATCAGAATCATTTGATTAATATTATTCCTAATATTTACTTAACAAGTAAGTAAATTTAATAAATATATTCAACCTAATAATTCTTTACATTAATAATGAATTTAATTAATATTCAGGGATCGATTACTTGGAAAAAACTCAAACCATGTGGTCCGGCTCACCCTGTTCAATATACCTAATCAACTTAATATGGCTGATTCTTGAATACATTATTGTTTGTGACCCTCTGGGTCCTTATCTTGATAGTAGTGAATAATATTCACAGACTAAGAGTGGAATCTAGAAAACCATCAAGTTCCGTAAAGATATAAGGATAGTCATAAAAATGAAAACCAAACAATCAATATGTTCTATGTAATATAATATATTTTTATTTAAATATATCATAAATAAGGAGACACACTTTTTTAATCATTCTTTCTTTCATTATTATTTATTAATAAAGCATTATGTATTTACCTTCTAACTCCCACGGTGAATGATTTATGAATAAACTACCTTCTTGGTCATCTTGGCCCGACATATAACTTCATCAACCAGGACGCAACAAATCGTATCATGACCATTAAATTAATTCTATACCACCAATGGAAAATCAAAAATAAGATAACACACCAAAATTTCATTATCATTGTTTTTTCCTTACATCAAAATAAAAAATTAAATGGAACACATAGACAATGATCTCAATTCCAGAGACCAATAACCATGTCGGTAGATAGGAACAACCTATGACACCCAAAACATGTGGTGTTCTTATTAGCGAGTATTTCCTAAAGATCTCACTACTAAATCTCACCTAGTACGAACTTTATGAGAAGAAGTATCAATGCTTATAATCTCCCAACACATGATAGTTAGTCATAAAATTTTTCTAGCAAGTATGATGTATCTAGACCATATAACCTTTGTTTATGATTAATGTCTTAGTATCTTGAGGTTATCATAACATCTTGGGATCTACTATAACCTTTTTATATGATAATTAGTCTATGGAAATTACCGTTTCATTATTGGATACAGAAAATTCTACACTATAACAGAATGAATACATCATGTATTTATAATTGTATACATGACATGGTAATCAAAATTAATATTCAATTTGGGTCTAGGGACCCAACTTTTAAACACTCCCACTAGAACTAGATTCATCTTGCTAACTATACTCTTCAAGTATCACATTATTAAGATCATGTTTCTTTTGAGTAATGGATTTAGGTGTTTGGCCTGCCACATTTCTACTGTGTAGAAATTCTGTAATGTGTGACCTCACCACATTGAGTAAAACTTCTCAAGAGATGGAAAACCCAAGTATATACCTTTTTTCTACAATCATAACTTAAAATCATGGCTAATTTTTGTAAAATAATTATCATACTTACAATACATTACCTAATAAGTGTGATTCCAATAACTAAAACAAATCATTGCATTTCATAACTACTTATCAACTGCCTCAGAAGCTGCAACGTACTCGGTATTTTTAGGTATAGCTATCACTATCTTTTTTGATATTGTATTGATCATCACCTTATTTTAATTGTTATACTTGATCATATTTATATAGGGGAAACTGGTTTTCTTCCCCTCAAAACTAGTATCCCTTCATATCGACATACTAGGTATATATATTTTGTACTTTCCCACGTACAAGAAGATAGTACTAATTGATTTGCTTATAGTTATCTTATATATAACTGATATTTTCCGACCATAATCTATATGATGGAAATGCCATTTCTTATACATATCATGGCATATATTATTGATCCATAACTAAATCATATGGAACACAACTCACCACTTAATCTACTACTATTCAATTTTATTTCATCTTCGAGGGATTTTTGTCATGTGACATTGGTAAAAAATTTCTGTTTAATTATTCTATATTGTATTTTTCAATACCATGTCACTATATGTATGTTTTACTAGGTCCATGAAAATTTTATATCTATCTAAGTAGATCATGTTATCTAAACCTTAGGTTTCTACATTAATTCAATCACTGGATAATTTATTTTATTCTAGTTTTAACTAACTGTAAGACTAATAGCATTTTTCAATTTGTAACTGAAGATATTTTACTTGGAAAACAATGGAACTCCTACTAACATCTGGTAGACACATGGAAAATATTCATTCCAAATGAATATTCTATGACCTAGTTTCTTACATAAATCCAAAACTAGATGTTATTAATTGGAAAACATTATCATAATCTTGTGACGAGACCATCCCTTTATATTTGTGTCGTATAGACACATTCCAAAAAAAAATCTTGAAATCCAACGACCAATTAAATTGATCATAGAAAGTAGTTATGACAAGTAAAATTTTAATGGATTTAGTAATAACTGATTTTTATAATTAATTGAGACTTTTTGGTACCATGATTATACCATCCATGTATTGTGTTACATGAATACACACCATAGTATTCAAAATCACAAGCCCCTTTTCACTTTGATACATGGAATCCATTATTGAATTTTAGTTTACATTATCAATATTACATGATATCCATATACTACATACTTTTGAGAATTATTAATCTATATAATAATGTATTACCAACCACAGTGAATATAAAAATATCATTATGGCTTCAACCTTCCCACACAATATGTGTGGTTGGAACATTCGTGCTACACACATCTTATTGAACTTGTTCTTATGAAAACTACATGTGCATCTTTGGTATTGACTATACCTAAGTCATCAAGGATCCCACTATCTCTAATAGATATCTGTACCATTTTATAGATATATAGTATATCACATTACTACATATTTCTTATCATAGGTATTTGTGAATTTTCATATGAAACTTTTATTATTATTACATTAAATTCACATTGTTTTTGTACTTGTTGCAAGTTTGTTTATATCATTAACAAAAACTTTTAATATAAACACATGTCTTATGAAATATTGAATTTACATCATACTATGTCTCATATGATGTCAATTTTTCATTTTAGTTGTCATATAGTTGTGGGATATCATCATTATTTAAAAATCACGTCATGAAATTCCATGAAAATTTATGCAAGTCACTACATTGATACTACTTACAGTATTACTCCGATGTATAAAATATGCATTTATGAATTGATCCATGCAACATTTTGTTGATAAATATTAATATGAAATAAGTATCATTTATCCTCTTTATTAACAACAATTTCATGATCTGCATAATATAATGTACATTTATTAATTACTCTATGCTACATTTTATTAATCGATAAATTCATGGTTGAGATATTCTTCGGCATGTCGGCCAAAAAAAAATTATTTCATGTTACCATGGATATTATATACTAAATTTTTAAAGTCTTAAAGGAATCTTATGAACTATATTTACCACTATATTATCACTAGAATTTTCCACGCTCACTAGTTGAACTAATTATAAAAGATTTATTGTATAGTTTTATTTTTAAAGGTTTATTTTTCCAAACTATATAATTATATACATCGATAATACCTATGGTTTTTACCTCTACAGTCACGAACCAAATTTGGTCTCCATCGAAACTGGCACTCAACCTAGCCCTTGACAAGGCCCGAAGGGAATTCCCCATCCCCATAGGCTGGAACAAGTGTCTGGGTATCATAAATTGTGGTTTGGGAATGATTTACACTAGTTTAGAATCATTTAACAACCATAAACAAACAATAAACTGAATTAGAAAAATTCAAACCAATCAAGCCTTAATTAAAATTCAGAATAGAATACATATGTTCAAACATTATACAAGAGTTCCAGAGACACAATCAAGTTGTGTAAAAACATACCCAAGAACTCTACACAACAAAGGGTCATCACCTACAAGCTGTCTTCACCACACCACACCAATGGAAGAAACAAGTAACCCGAACTGCCATCACCCAAGGCCTTGCCTTTACCAGCATCAAAAATGAACAATTATACTTACACACAAGGGGTGCATGTAGGTTGTGATCCTAAGAACAATAGTATACCACCCAAAAGATTCAATATAGTATGAAATACAAGAAACAAATCATGCATGTTTAGATAAACAAGAAGTGGTGGAAATAATTTTTAAGAATGAAACTTTTAAAGGCAAAAAATTTTCAAAGGGAATTATTTTTGAGTGATAAAATTTCAATAAAACATGTAGGAAACTGCATTTTCCATCCGAAACCACCATAATATAGTGATAAATAAAAAATTTCAACAAGAAATAATCCCAGGAACACCCATAGGAACTAGTTAGTCTCGGGTCCCTGGTACCATGTACATTGGTGTAAAGGAACCATAGAAAAATTCATTATTGTGCATAGAAAAATATTAAGGAAAATCCCCATAACTTATTGGTCCCAAATCATCATCAATATTGTTTTTTTAATGTGTCTTTGTCGAATTTTCTCAGTGAAATATGGATAAAGCCACTCCAGATCACTAGCATACTAGTACACATCCGCCCACTTAGATACCCAGGTTTCCCCATTGGTGCTCATGATTTTTTCACATGTTACCAAAAATCCATTTGAACATAAAAACATAGTTTTTTTCTCTAATAATCTCAAGAAAGTATATACAGATGCTTCAAACCATTTACACAATTCAATAAATCATGAAAATTTTTAATAAAACAACTTCAAGATTTAAAAGCAAACATTGCGCATGAAATCCATTTGAAATCCCCTTTTGATATTTAATTTCACACCAATATTACACAAAAATATAATTTTAAGCACTATTTTTTTTAATAAAACTATTACATGAGTTATAAAACATCCCCAACTATTATAACTTTGAATGGACATGTAGAACACCCAATTTCACACAAAATTGGTACTTAAAAATCAATTTCTTACCAAATGCCACCAAAAAACATTATACAATATGAAAAATTATGGAGGAGTGTTCTAAAAATATAAATTAATCAAATCTAACTCATCTAGTAGTGCTTACACATAGAACCACCTACCACAAGTGTCAAAACACCAAATCCTTGTACAAAAGTTCACCTGCACCACCGCCACACTACAAGGGAGTTAAATAAAACCTAAAAACATAAGATTAGACCAAGAAACCCAATATCAAACCCTATGTTTGAATCTCCATTTTCTAGACATTAGGATTTTAAAAAATAAATGGAAGAAACCCTAATAAAATGGGAGTAATAAGGGATGGGACCCACTTACTTGAGGGATCTTTATGAAACCTACCCAAATACACTATTAGATGAATTTACAAAAAGAAAAAAATTCTAGTGAGGATAGAATAAGGCTAATAAGGTCATGTTATAACTGAAATGAAGGAAAATGCATAAAAATTTAAGGATTTATGAAGGAAACAAGTTACCTCTTCAAATTTGGATGATTTGAGAAAGCCTAAAAAGTATTTCCCTGATTCATGATTCATATGAGCTCCAAAGAAGGGGAAAAGAGAATGGGGGAACTCCTAGGATCATTGGAATCTTTTGATAGTTTTAATCACCAAAAAATCATTAAAATTGAAAAATATATTAAGGAAACAATTTTTTTTAAACTAGAAATGAGATTATGGGTTGGCCCAATTCCTTAAATAATAACTCAAACCCCACATGATTATTGATTCCTAAAGGATAAAAATTGATATTTTGGTGTTACTAGGTCAGGGGAGGCCATGATGGAAGTGGAATGGGCGCAAAAATGTTGAAAAATTAAAGACTTATAATTAAAACAAAATTGGTTTTTAAATCAGGAAATGGGATCACAGTTTGCCCCAAATCATGAAAACTCACCCTTTTTCAAAAAATGCATGGGACCCCCCCCCCCAAAGTAAGAATAGAAATTAAATGAAATGTGCCTTTAAAATAAGTCATGGATGTTAAATCTACTGAGTATAAATACCAAACTAAGAATATCCTTGACATTCACTTTTAGTTTTTCTTAACAAATAATTATCTTTCACTGAATGAATATATTATCTTACCTTCTATATTCAGAAAGTATTTCCATTGATTCAAGTATCACTGAACTATTGGTTGAGTATGAAACAAAAAAACCAAATTCATTCCTAAACATAGAATAATTTATCTTTCTTTCAAATGGACACATGAGATGAAATTTTTGGTTATACTCAATAATATTATGACTTGAATCATTAACTTGTAAATTAGAAGTTATGTGTTTCTCATTGTTTACATTGGAATCACCCTTTCTCATCCACTAGGAGAATAAACCTTAAAACTTGTAATTTTTATATACTTTCTTGGTTAATATATTTCAATAAACATATGTTAGAAACATATTTTATTTAATACCCAAGAAGTATGATAGAAACATTAAATTTTATATTGATGAATATATGTGAAGAAGAAGTGATGACTTTGTTCATTAATTTAGTTAATTTTGATTAAACTTCCCTAATTGTATTTCATGATATGCAAAAAAAATAATCTCTTGTTTAATAACCTCCTATTTCTTAAGAAACCTCATTTATTTAAAAGACGTCGCGAATTTGTCTTTGATGTTACACTTTCCATTGGCCTTTTTTGAATGGTATTTTAACTTATTCACCCTAATAACTAAATATTATGATTTATTTGAGTTCATTACTTGTAAAAAATTATCAAAAAGGTAAAAAAAATTTAATCCATCATTTTTTTTAATTTTAAACGAAACTAGAGTAAATGGGTGAAAATGGTATATTAAAGGGTTCCTTTGATGGATCATGATCCATTTTTCAATTTAAAAATGTCATGTATAATCATCACCTTATTCATATTTTTCTTCAATTTCTCCTCAGAAACTTCTCATAGATGAGGCTACATGTTGTATCATACATTTCCAAATGTAGTGACCATAACAAACATCAGACATTGATGTTTGAGTAATTAAATAACCATCATATTCTCTATATAAGAGTCTCATTTAAGAAATTTTACACCCTCACATTCTAAGGTGACTTAATAAGTATAGGGACACTAGCACCTTGATTTTCTAGTATCGTAAGTTAATGTGGTTGGAAATCAAACTCATACATTGAACTATCTGAGTAGTGGTGTAGCCAAAGCTTGTAGACTATGAGGGGAGGCTTAAGGATCCTTACTAATAGAATACTCAATAGATAGAGAATTCCAAATCTAGTTTAGAGGGTTATTATAATTTGATAAAATAGTGGGAGACATTTAATGATTTAATTAATCAATCAATAATTACTAAATTGGAAATCATGATAAAAAGTTCAATCTGCTAGATTTTATTTTTATAGAAAAATTCAAAGTAATACTGCAAATAAAATATGATAATTTTTTGAAAAATTAAATGTCCAGACTAGCATTAAGTATAGGGACACTAGTACCTTGATTTTCTAGTATCGTAGTATTATTTAAAATTTCTTGTATAACACTAGTAAATTAATGCTAGTCTGTACATTTACTTTTTCAAAAAATTATCATATTTTGTTTGCAGTATTACTTTGCATTTTTCTATAAAAATAAAATCTAGCAGATTGTACTTTTTATCATGATTTCCAATTTAGTCATTATTGATTGATTAATTAAATCATTAAATGTCTCCCACTATTTTATAAAATTATAAGAACCCTCTAAACTAGATTTGTAATTCTCTATCTATTTATTATTCCATTAGTAAGGATCCTTAAGCCTCCCCTCATAGTCTATAAGCTTTGGCTACACCACTACTCAGAGAGTTTAATGTATGAGTTTGATTTCCAACCACATTAACACATAGTTCCTTGATATGTTGAGTGAAGTCCCAACATCTAAAATCATAAAAGTTATTTTATAAACACTTTCCTCAAAAATTACCACAGGATAGATTTGGTTATGTTTTAGCTTCAATTTTAGATAATCTGACCCATCACTCTCATAAGAACTCTCTGGTTGTAAGAGGTGCCCTCAATATTTGCTGATGACCACCCAGAACACCCCAAACACCTGGTTTTATTAATATTCAAATGATGGAATCTAGTTAACCATATAATTTTTTTGTGAGGTTTTTTAGATTTTTCTCATTGAATGTAGTCTATTTCTATTATTCTGGTTCATTCAATGTTGTCACACTCATAACTGAACCTGAATTGATAAAAAATTAACATCTTATTTACGCATTTTACTAATTATTATTTTACGTACTTCTTGCTATCATAAAATACACAAAATAATAAATAAATACATAATGTAAATCATCTACTTTGCTGGTATTGAGCATTTAAAATGACATAGGGGTATTACAACTGAGTAATAACTTGTCTCTTAATACAGATCATCCTCGTCCTATATGTCCACTACCCATCTAGATTTTTCCTTAACATGGAATTTTCTAAGTCTTACATCATCCTTATCATGGCGCACCACCTCTTCTTTGTGGGGCCTATGCAAAAAAATTTCTTTATCAAAAGTAAAAGTGTCCTCACACACAAGTGAGGTGGACTAGGGGTGAAATACACATAATATAAATTTGTACGTGCAGACACTTATACATATTGACCAAAAAAAATATTTTGTGAAGAACACTTAAATATTTACAATCGTCACCTATAGTTAAATAATTAAATAAATAAAGAAGACAAACATATGAGGAAGGTTGATAATCAATACCACTCTATAGGAAAATTAAGAGAATAATAAAAATTATGTTGAAATAAATTAACGTATGATGATATTTACTTAAATTAAATGAATTAATTAAATTAAAATAATTTAAATATATTAGTCCCCAAAATTAAATAAATTTTTATACCAAAAATCATATTAATTAATTAATTAATTAATTTTAGTACCAAAACTAAGGCAATTTCTACCGGGTATTAAAATTATTATTTTTTTAATCACAAATTAATATTTTAACTGATTTAACTTTATTTATAATTCAATTAATTAATATACATTTATTTTTATTAACTCTGTTCTCGGAAAACAAAAGCAGGCCCAATGTGGGTCTTGCCAAACCCATGAAAAAACCCATTTCTGGCAAGGAAATGCTTGTTCCTGGATTACTAGACCTGTTTAGAGTTTGAAGGACCCACCCAAACCCAAAAAAGACCTGTTTAACCCAAGGAAGTAGATTACCTATCCATTGAGAGGAATGGGAGGTGACCATAATTGAATCTGGTGGCAATACCAAGCATGATGGGGCATTAATCTGTCTGTTCTTATCTAGAGGGTGTTGGTGTGTCACGATATGAGGGATGATGGTCTTTGTGGGTACCCCATGATCAGTGGACATGGTGACCATGCTGATGAAAGTTGGAAGAAAAGGAGCCTAGAACCATGAAAAATGTAATTGGAGGTGGTATTGCTGGTGTATGAGAGACGGTCGAGAGACATGCTAAGAGAGAAAAAGGTTGGTGGTTCCTTGGTCAAGACCCAAGAGACTGGTGTTCATGAGGCAGGTGGTGGAAAAGCAAGGGCGGACGGTTGTTAGTTCACTTAGGAGAGGGAGGCCATAGGCGGCCTCAGATTCAAGTTCATCTTACGCATTGAGGAGTAGTCACAAAGAGGGAGCATAGAAGGGTGGCATGGGCTCTATTTTGGTCAGATTTGGATGGTGTTGTGGTAACCATGATTAAAAAGGCGGTTGGACTGGAGGTGGCCAACATGATAGACCGTCCACTTTTTCCTTTTTTTTTGTTTTTTTAATTTCTTTTCAAAATTCCATTTACCATATTAAAATGATATTTTTGGTTTGTTAAGGTGGATCAAATTGACCCACAACCTCCTCTTGCAATTTTGGATGTTATTGAAAATTTCAAAAAGGCTAATATCATAACCCTTTTATTGTAATAATAATTTTTATTAAAAATTTTATTATAATTATTATTATAATTATTATTATTATTATAAAAAATAATTATTATTATAATAATTAAAATCTATTATACCTTTGGAATTAGAACATTTCAGATAAGTCTATTTCGGCCACCCAAATCCACCTCAAGCATAGCGCCAGAGTAACATTAACATATAAAAACACATATGTTATTTTACATTTAATATACATAATCCACATATAAGCCATATTAAAAACTTATAATGACCACAACTTGGCCATTAGAAATAGGATTGATATGTGTTTTGTGATGTTGGGACTGAAATTAAACCTTGTACAAAAATTTAATTCAAAATTAATTTTCCTTGCATAGAAAATTTATGTGATCGATCTAAAACCAATTAGTGGTGGAAGAGTCATAGAAAAAGCCGATGAGTTGGTATTTTAAAAAATTTCATCATCAAGATGATGATCCTTGTCATCTTTGAGGATCTGATCCCTTGTACTATATGAGGATCTCGCATAAATTAAACAGAGTCGGAAACCTAAACCAAAAACATTCCTTTTAGATCTAAAGGCATGATCAAAATTTTCTTATCACCGATGATCACTGCTTGAAGGATCAAAAGGAGGATACATCTAGATCATCCAAAACACTTAAAAATATGATGGATTGTTGATTGTCGAATTATGGGTTCTAGAATGGAGATCTGATAACACCTTCGATACCCCCAATGATCACCACATCATCATGCTTGCGATGCATGATGGAGAACTCGATCCAATCTCTATGACCCAGAGCTCCTCTCTATATAAATAATGAGAGTATAGGGAGGCTCTGAAGAATTCACCATGTATAGTCTTTATTCTAAATAATCCATCCTCAATTTATATTAGATGTTCAAAATACACAGTACGGTTCCTCGACCCCCATTTATTTAAACATCCATGAAATAAATAATTATAATAAACTAAAATGCATCATAATATTATTTATTATTTTCTAAAATACCTATAATATATATATATATATATAATATTATGTGATAAACCATAGTAATTAACCTAACTCATAATTCTTTCTTAATATTAGACAAATCAATAATATGAAAAAAATAATTGTTTGATTAATATTATTCATAGCATTTAATTAACTTTTCTATAATTTTAATAAATAAATTAAACCTAATTATTACTTACATGAATAATAATTAATTTAATAATTTCTTGGTGATCTATGACTTGGAAAACAGATGAACTCTATGGTTGATCCCACCTTTTCCAATATACCTATTCAACTGAATATGGAAGATTATTGAATACACTATTGTGTGTGATCCTCTATGCCCTTATCTCGATTTAAGTGAATAGTATTAACAGACCAAGATCAGAGTCTAGAAACCCATAAAGGGACCTATATGGATAAGGATAGTCATATAAATGGAAACCAACCTCTGAACACTCATAGTGTAATACAATTTCTTTATCTTTATATATATTATAATATAGAACACACACTTATGTGATCGTCCTTACTTATCTAACTTTATAAATTTTCCTTCCAAATAATATGGCCAATGATTTATGACGGTAATACCATCCTGACTAACCAGGCCTGAGATATAACTTTCTCAAACCGGAAGAGACCAATCCAATCATAACCATTCAATTAATTCCATACAGCTGATGGCACACCCAACACAAGATACCACTCCACGATTTCACTATCATGGTTTTTTCTTACATAAAAATATGTGATCAAATTACACACATTTATAATGATCTCAAGTCATGATACCAATACCCATGTCTATAGATAGGGGAAAAAATAAAACCCAAAACATGTGGTGTTCCTACTATTGGTTATTTCCTCATGATATCACTACTAGAGATCAACAAGTTCACACTTTATGAGGATATGTTTCAATTCTTATGAGACCCCATCACTTGATAGTCAACCATTAACTGTGTCTAGATAGCATAATGTATCTAGACCATATGACCTTTATTTAATATTAATTTCATAGTATCTCAATATTTTCATAATAGCCTGGGATCTACTATATCTTTTTGATAAAAAAAATTAGTCTATGTATATTACAATTTCATTAGTCGATGAAGAGAAGTAAAAACTACATTGGTAAGAATACATCATGTATATCTAACTATATACATGATATGGTAATAAAAAGTATTGTTCATGTTTGGTCTAGGGAACCACTTTTACAATAGAAGAGAAGGGACTATAGTGAGATTTTCTATAAATTTTAATGAATTGAAATTGTTTTATATGGTTTTAGATCTTATGATAAAATAATATTTTGAGCTCTATTGGACTTAAATAATTTTATGGATCTTATTAAAATTTTATCCTTGTGTTGGTAGGTGATCTGGTGAGAAATTGATACCATAATTTTTGATAGGTCAAGGTAACTAATATTGGGAAGAGGGTGAGGTTGGGGATTTAGAAGCTACAACTAGTTTATATACTAGTCTTATAAGTTCACTCAGCCAACTTAGTGGGATCTATGGATGGATTATCTTGTTCTTTCTTCCCATGGTCATGTACTCATGTATTGAATCATTGTGTGTTCATAGACATGTTTCTTGTGATATGTCATGTAACTACTGGATTTTTATCTACAAGAGAAAAACAACTTTTAGTTTTGATACAAGTTATCTCCTTAAGAAAAAGATACTCATTTAAGTAGTGCATAAAGAGTTGGTTTGGGATGTAGTGGTTAGGTAATGTAGCCAAAAACGTTACAAACCTCTCCTAGTACTCAAGGAGTTATTCATTGTGGGAATTGATGGATACCACTAATTTAATTTTATATAGAGGAATTTTGAGAAGTGGGAGAGAATTTATCTAAGAAGAGTCACTTTAGATCATTCCAAAAATTTATGGAACTAGAAAAGAGGTAATAAATCCTTGAATTAGTAGAATAGGCTGGGGAAAATGGAAAGGCTCTATGTTTTATTTATTATTTAGAAACCCCTTGAGGTTTCATGGTAGAGGATTCCACTTGGAACTCATTGATATTAATATGTGGATCCTCACAGTCTAGCACATGGAAATATAAAAAAAAGATGAATCATTCTTGATTTTAATTCTAAATTTGATTCAATGTTTGGATATTGAATACCAAGGGGTTAGAAATTCATATTAGGGTAGTGAGTTATTTATGATTTTATTCCCTAGTATTGGACATATATAGATCAATTTGATGGGATTTTATTGTTATACCTAATATTTATCCAATGTCTATGAAGAGTTTACTCAATTTCAGGGTCAAAAAATATGATAGATATTTTGGGATGCTATGGGCCATTCAAAGAAATTTTAAAAAGATAAAGGAGGGGATTTCCTTGTGTATTTTCCCATTTAATATTTTATTATTAGAAATAGGGTTTTTGTTTTTGTTTTTTCTTTTCAAAATAATTTATTGGCTTATATATATATATGTATATATTCAAAAATCAAAAATAAGAAACTAAATATTGCACCATACCCAGCAACAGATCCATTTGAATTGTGGAAAATTGTCACCTATTGACTATTCAGTAGTCTAACACTCTGTTATAATGGGCATAGTGCTATTTGGATCAAATTTTCTGTGATTGTTCTTATAAAAACCCCAAATTTTATTACACACATAAACAAGATTTAATTCATAGATGAAACTCTATAATCAATATGTGAATTTGCATAAAGTTTAATACCCTTGATAGGTAAATGGGCATGGTATTCACAACACAATGATATTGGCTTGGAAAACAATGCGATGCAATTTCGGAAGCATAACGACGTGACATAAGAATTCATAAAAATGGTTGATGAGAGAGAAAGGAGTGTCTCATCATATGTACATGAAATGTACAGTAAGGGGGTCATATAGATACATGTCCCAACATAATTAATGTAATATGGATTCATGACACTAAATAATTTCTTGAATGTCAATGAGGAGAGAGAAATATCTTACGGAATTTCATCATGGTAACAGGTATACATGGAAGGAATATATGAGAGAGAAAGAGGCCTATCATCATTAAAATGTAAAAAGGACAATATAGTTGAGGTGCGAAATTATACTCCAACATTTATAATTGAAAAGAAAAGGGCATAACAATATTAAGAAACTTTGATAAAATGAGAAAGGAAGGAATCCCTTACTTGGAAGTATGATACCAAAGGCTTGGGAGAGGTTTGAGAGAGGCTTCTTGTGAGCATGGGGAACCATAGGAGGATTACAGATAGAGGAGGGAAGAGTTTGGATGAACTCCAAATACTTTGAGTGAAGAAGAAGTGGGATCCGGGTTGGGTTTATATAGGAAAGAAGAGGTCATTCATTATTATTTAGGTTTGGGACACCACACATCAAACAAATCAAAAGCACAAACCAGACCATGGTTTTTGCCCATTGTTTTTCCAAATGGGAGTGGAAAAAAAATTTATGAGGCCAATGACCTAACTTCTCAAAATAATAGGGTTTCTTATGTATAGGTGAGTCACACTCTCAAGGAAATCAATTTAAAAAGCTAAAAAGTTTTATAAGCCTTGGAGGGCCCACTAAGGCTTTGTAAAATAAATCAAACAAACATAAAATCACACTATTTTAATGGTAAAACATATATTGGACAAAAATAATGTTTATAGTATTTTATTACATCACTATTGGGTCAATATGATGTCATAAAATACATTATAAATTTAAACAGTATTTAATTTTTAACCAAAAATTTGATTATCTTAGAAAATTATGAAAATTTCACTATTGGATAACTTCAAAATCTTGATTCAAAAAATAATATTCATTTTATCTAAATAATTTTCTAAATATGTGAATTTTTACTTTTAAAATATAAATTTTCATTTATCGAAAATTCATGGGTTTTGACAAAATCAACTTTCAAACCTTAATAAAAAATACAATTGTATTTATAAAAAATATACGATCATTTATACTTAATAAAAAGTAATTTAATAATAATAATATTTTAATAAAATATTATTTAATTGAAAAATACATTAATTTATCAAACTATATTTCTTAGTTGAATATTAACTAAAAATACTATTTGTGATTTAAACAATATTTACAAAGTAAAAATAATTAAATAAATGTATATTATTTATTATATACAAAAATAATGTGCATAATAATAGTGCTAAGGTCTTGTTACATAACCCCTTATAACATGAGCATAAGACCTAAGGTTAAGGTGTGCGATGGTGATAGACTCTTGGGTGGCTCGGATAACATCCCTCGGGTGGTAATCTCTTTCAACATCCACTTCACCAGTTGTCGGTTCTGTTCGATCTTAACATATTGCAGCTCAGCGTGGGTTTAGTCAAGAGCGAATCCCAATGACTCCACCTCCTTTCCAAGCTCCGAAAAATGGGATTCGTACAGGGCAAGTCTACTGGATGAGTTCATCAATTCCTTTATCTGAGTAAATTGGATTTGTTAAAGCCCTATATTTATACCAATCATGTGATCACTGTTAAATGAATATATTATCAACAATCACATTTCGTAATGGTATTTTAAAAAAAATCAAAATCATAAAACTGGAGAAGTTCATATTTTATTTAACCATTTCACATAATAATAAATTTTATTAGATCAAGAGGAATTTCCTTTATTAAAAGTTTGGGTCGTTACAATCTTCCCCCCTTAAGAAATTTCACTCTCAAAATTTCCTTTTTCTACACTAAAAAAGATGTGGGTAACTCTGCTTCATCACATCCTCTGATTCCCACATTTCCTCTTTAAACTTGAGGTTTCACCACAACACCTAGATGAGGGGCATTGTCTTTTTTTCGTAGAAATTTTTTTCTACAATTTAAGATCTTCTCTGGTTGCTCATCATAAGAAAGATCATCCTATAACTATACTACCTTTGAAGAGAGTACATGTGAAGGTCCTGGTATATACTTCCTTAAGAGGGATACATGAAATACATCATGTACATTGGCCATTGTAGGTGTATGTGCTAGTTGATAGGCCAGATCCCCGAAATGATCAAGAATCTCAAAGGAGAAAATGTACCTAGGACTTAACGTCCCTTTCTTTCCAAACCACATGAACTTCTTCTAGGAATATATGTGTAGAAATACCATGTCCCCAACTTTGAACTCAAGGTCTCATCGACAGTTATCTGAATAAATCTTTTGTCGACTTTGTGCTGGCTCGATATGTTGCTGAATGGTTTTCACCTTCTCCACCATTTCTTTGACCATTTCAGGTCCTAGAATCTTACACACACAAACTTCATCCCAAAACGCTAGTGTTCTGCACCATTTCCCATAAAGGGAATCATATGGTTCTATTCAGATGTTCAAGTGGAAACTGTTATTGTAAGATAATTCAACGAGTGGAAGATGTTGGTCCCATACTCCTATTAAGTCCATAGAACATGATCTTAACATATATTCCCGTGTATAAATAGTTTAATCATATTCGCCATTAGTTTGAGGATTATAGGTCGTACTAAAGTTCAGTTCAGTGATTAGAGCATGTTGGAGACTTTTCCAGAACTTTGAGGTGAATCTCAGATCATGATCGGATACAATAGATAGTGTTACTCCATGCCACCTTACCACTTCGTTGATGTAAATCTGTTCAAGTTGATCCAATGAGAAGTCCTCTCTAATTGTGATAAAGTGATATTTATTCATAAGATGATCCACAATGACCCATATATCATTGTTTCCTTTGAATGTCCTTGGAAGTCCAGTGACAAATTCTATGGTAATGTTTTCCCACTTCCGTGTTGGTATGGGTAGTGGTTGCGTCATCCCCTTATTCTTTTTCCTCTAAGCCTTCACATGCTGACATACCATGGACTTTGATGTATATTCAGCAATTTTCTTTTCAAATTTTTTGTCCAAAATTTTTCTCGGAGATATTGATACATCTTTGTGCTCCTTTGGTGAATATAGAAGTTTGAGTTATGTGCGTCATTCAGAAGCACCTTCTTTATCTCTAGATCGGATGGTACATATAATCGTGACCTGAATTTCACAATTCCATCCTTGTCACTCACAAACTCTGAGGATTTACCATTTCTGATAACTTCTACCCTTTTCATAATTTCCACATCCTTTCTTTGAGCATCCTTTATTTTCTCCACAAGGGATGGTTGGGAAATCATTTGATAAAGGATTGATTATGTTCCTACCTTAATGATTCCCATGTCCATCATCTTCAAATCTAAAATGAATGGATCCTTTTCAATTCTCATCATTGATAAAGATGCAGGATCCATTTTACTTAGTGTATATACCACCTTGTTCACTTTCCCAGTGGGTAATGGATCGAGAAGTCGTAATCTTTGATTAGTTATATCCTTATCTGTTGGTTCATATTAATCTCTTTTTTGTGGATATATATTTGAGGCTCTTTTGATCAGTATATATCTCACAGTTATCCTCATAGATATAATGCCACCATATTTTCAACATGAAGTTCACAGCCACTAACTCCATATCATTTGTGGGATAGTTTTTCTCGTGGATTTTCAGTTTCCTTGAGGTGTAGCCTATCACTTTATCCTTCTACATCAACACAAAACCCAAGACCTTATTTGAAACATCACTGAATACAACAAAAAGTTCTCTACTTATGGTTAAAGTGAGCACGAGCATAGTGATAATCCTCATTTTCAACTCCTTGAAGCTTTATTCGCATTCAATTATAAAAGAAAACATGAATCCCTTCTGAGTTAGCTTGGTAAGAGGGTTCGACATTCGAGAGAAATTCATTAGAAATCTGCGATAATATATAGCTAACACCAAGAAGCTACTGATATCTGTTACAGATGTTGGCCTCAGCCATCCCTAAATTGCAGTTGTCTTTGAGGGATCCATAGATATCTCATTGCTTGTGATGATATGACCCAAGAATGAGTCCTCCTTCAACCATAACTCACACTTGATGTACTTTTCATTGATCTTTTCCTTTCTCAAGGTCTCTAGAATAGTTATTAGATGCTCCTCATGATCCTCCTTGGTTATGTATTATATAATAATATCATCTATAAGGACTACCAAATATTTGTCGAGGTAATCTCAAAAAACTCTATTGATCATATCCATGAATATTTTTGGAGCATTAATGAGTCCTAAAGGAATTACATTGAGTTCATAGTTCCTATATCTTGTATGAAAAGCAGTATTGGGGATAACCTCCTTCTTCACCCTTACTTGGTAATATCCCAACCAAAAATTTACCTTGGAAAAGTATTGTTCTCTAAGAATTTGATTGAATAATTCATCAATTTGTGGAAGAGGATTCTTTTTATTTATCATGATTTTGTTAAGATCATGATAATCGATGAAAAGGAGCATTGACCCAACCTTCATCTTGATGAAGAAAACTAGTGCACCCCATGGTGAAGCACTTGGGCGTATAAACCCTTTATCTAGATTCTCATGAAGTTGTTTCATCAGCTCCTCAAGCTCCAAAATAGTCATTCTATATGGATTTTTGGATATTGGCAATGGCACATGTATAAGGTCAATTGAGAATTCAACATCTCTTATAGGTGGAAGACCAGGAAATTCCTTGGGAAACACTTCAGCAAATTCCCACACAATTGGCATGTCTTCATGGATGGTTTCCTCCTTAGACTCAATCATCTAATCCAGATATGCATTCTTATAGGATAGTAATATCCATGCTTGAGATGATAGTGCTGAAGAAGATTCATCTTCTTCTTTGCACTTGTATCGAATCGGGGGTCGATTCTCCATATGGAGAGTGATTTCCCTCTCACAGAAATTTATGTTGGATCTATATAAGGAATGCATTTTCATGCCAAGAATTACATCAAATTCCACCGGAGGGAGTACGATGAGGTTCATCTGGAAGTTAAATCCACAATTTATGACAGGGGTGGAGTTATATTCCTGAGATGCAATGATTGACCCATTTTCTGTACTCACTGACATCTTTACTTCCATGATTTTTGGTGGTGTTGGGATTTTCTACTAAACTTTTGGGATTTAAAGAATGTGAAGAACCAGAATAGAAAAGTATGTTCTCTATTCTTAAATTAATAACTACAGTATAGGTCACCACTTAATTTTCAGGGTTCACATCGGTGGTATTGATGGAAAAAGATCTCCTTTGTAGCCTTGGGGGTTGTTGGATACCTCCAAAAACCTTTGGATTAGGGAACTGATTTAAAAGGTTCCCTGGTTCATTATAGTTAAGTAATGAACAATGCGTTGAGGGTCGAACGAAGAGTTCCTCCCTTCTGTCACAGTCGTGGGTTTTTCTTGTTATCATTTAGCAACTAGGTTCCCTTCTCTTCCACACCTAAATCAACTCCTCGTTCCCTTTAAGAAATTTCCAGGGGTCTTTTTTCCACACCTTTGGCAAGTGGGGTGTTGGAGTTTCTTCTCACCGTTGGATTTATTCATCAGAATACTAGAATTGAAGTACACCTTATGCTTCTTATCCCTATGATACCCCTAAGATTCTCCAATATACATTTCAACCTTGAGGGAACATCTAACAAGTTCATCATAGCTATCGAAGTTACAGATCACCAGGGCTTTCTGCAGGCTAGGTTTCAGCCCACCAAAGAAGCAGTCAACCTTGCATTCGGGGGTAACGACAAAGCCAGAGGTGTATCGGTCAAGCCTTGTGATGTTTGCATCATATAATTTTATGGATTTTTCATCTTTTGGATTTAGGTCAAGTAAGTCCCATTCCATCTTAAGTCGGAAGGTGGGAGGAAAATATTTATTGATTTTTTTTTTCTAAAAATCCTTCCATTCTAACACCTCGATCTCTTTTTAGGCTTAGTATTTTTGATCTATGTCCACCATTGATCGGCTTCACCCTCCATATGATAAGAATCCAGAATAACCTTCTATTGTTCAGATCATTGAAGGAAGGAGAGGATATTTTCTATGGAGTTGATCTATTGTTCGGCGATTGAGGGATCAGATGATGCATTAAAAGTAGAAGTATGTTGTCTCATGAAGCTCTCAATAGAGACTTGTTATTTTTTGGAGGGGGGGTTGAATGTTACTATTGACCCATTTTTCTATTAAAATATTGAGTTAACTAAGAGAGTATCATGACAAATTTCACAATTCATACTCCCATCAAATTGGGCATCTCATTATAACAGTCATCACATTGATCTCTGCATCAGTTGTTAGCACGAGTCCTCCTATTACCGGACTTTGGCTGGAATAAAAGGAAAGTTAGTGGTAACAAATAAAGCATAATCCATGGACAAAACAGATGACTTATAAATAACTTTTATTTTCTTAACTTATGAATCTATAGGCTTCAATCAATGTTATCCATTATCTACTTTCTAACATATATTCTTATGGGAATTTTTTAATCCCCTAAATAATGGTTCGTACTAAGATTGTGAATTTTCCAAAAAAATATCACACAAGAGTGTCGTAACTAAGAGTGCAGCAAGAGCTATTTTCGTGTACCAAGATACCCAGGTTCAAGCCAGAAACTCTTTGTCATAGTTTTCAATCGTAGGTACATCTATGTCAGAGCCACCTCTACCTGCTTGTATCCAAACAGGGATATATTTTCTTGATAAACCACTTACTAAATACTCACTAAAACATATTAATGTTTTATTATAATTAGTCTTATTCCAAAGGATATCACTAGGGTTTTCTAATCCTAATCCCAAAAATAATGAAACTAATCATCTGATACCAACTAAAACAACCCTTCTTTTTGTTACACACTTAAACATTATTTATTACATAAAATCTTCACATGATACAACATGGGAGATCAATATGTATAGTTCATTTGGGGATTAGGAACATTACATAACAACATAAAACATAAAAAACCTAACATATTTATTAAAAACTTCTTTACATAACCATGAAATTCCCTCATACATAGCATTGCATGGGATAACATGAGGACATACATGTGAAAAGGGTGAGCTGTAAAGCCCAGTAAGTGGGTAAAAAAGGCATAAAATGAATAATACCATACATGTTAGGCAATAGGAATATCAATGGTGTATAAAATAACATGAAAATAAAGGTATGATATGGAATTATTATAATAACATGGAAATTGACAACACCACTTAACATGGAATTAACATGAGCCAAGGCTCATTGCACATGGAGCATGAGTAAACCCTCATTGAACTTGAATTAGAAAGAGTAAATACTCATTGAACTTCAAGTAGAATCATTAAATCCTCATTGAAATTAACGTATCATGATACTAATATTTACCCAATGCATTGGAGCACTATCAGGGTGCACCCTTCCTAATCATTTCATTTCATGCATAAGTGGGCCATATGGATCATATAACATGGATTCATTAAACATCATCATTTATTCCATGATAAAGTAATGTGGAATTAATACATGAAACTCAATAATAAATAAGTAAATGTGTATAAAGGTTAATACCATTGATATATAAACAGACATGGTATTCAATACACAATGACTTTGGCTTAGAAGAAAACGCGGTGCAATTTCAACAGCATAAAAGCATGACATAAGAATTCATAAAAAAGGTTGACAAGATAAAAATGAATGTCTCATCATTTTTACATGAAATGGAAAGTAAAGGGGTAATATTTATACATGTCCCAATATATTTAATGGAATTTAGATTCATAAAAAAATTTCTTGAATGTAAATGAGGAGAGAGAAATCCCTTACAAAATTTCGGCATGGTTATGGGTACACATGGAAGTAATAGATGTGAGAGAAAGGGGCCCATAATCATTCAAAAATAAAAATGAGAGTATAGGTGAGGTGATAAATCATACCCCAACATTTATAATTGAAAATAAAAGGCCATAAAAATATTAAGAAACTTGGATAAAATGATAAAGGAAGGAATCCCTTACTTGGAAGTGTGATCCCAAAGGCTTGGAAGACGCTTCAGAGAGGCTTCTTGGGAGATCGTGTTTTTTTGGGAGGATTTAATAGAGAGGGGGAAGAGGTTGGTTGAACTCTAAAGTCTTTGAGTGAAGAGGAAGTGGGAGCTTGTGTGTTTTTATATAGGAAAGGAGAGGGAATTCTTTATTATTTTGGTTTGGGACACCACACATTAAACTAATCAATACCACAGACCAAACTATTGTTTTTTCCCATGGTTTTTTCCAAATGGGAGTGGAATAAAATATTTTATAAGTTCAATGTCCAAAATTTTTAAAATAATAGGGTTTCTTATGTGGAGGTGAGTCACACTCTCAAGGAATTCAATTAAAAGTTCTAAAATGTTTTATAATACTTGGAGGGTCCACTAAGCCTTTGTAAAATAAAAAAAACCTAAAATCAAATTATTTTAATGTTAAAACATATAGTTTCTGAAAATAATGTTTATATTATTTTATTACATCACTATTGGGTCATTATGATGACATAAAACACATTATATATTTAAATGGTATTTAATTTTAACCCAAAAATTCGACTGTCTCAAAAAATTATGAAAAATTCACCATTGGATAATTTTGATGTCCTGATTCCAAAAATAATATTCATTTGATCTAAATAATTTTCTAAATATATGAATTTTTAAATTTAAAATATAAATCAATATTTATCGAAAATTCATGGGTTTTGACAAAAACAGCTTGCAAACATTAATAAAAATTACAATTGTATTAATAAAAATTATAAAATCATTTATACTTAATAAAAAGTAATTTAATAATAATAACATTTTATTTAAATATTATTTATTTCAATAATCCATTAATTTAGCAAAATAGATTTCTTATTTGAATATTAACTAAAAATACTATTTGTGCTTTAAAAACTATTTATAAAGTTACAATAATAAATAGAATGTATAATCTTTATTATATACAAAAATAATGCACATAATCATTTTGCTAAGGTCTTGTTATATAACCCCTTATAACACCCGCATAATATCGAAGGTTAAGGTGTGTTATTGTGATAGAATCTTGGGGTGCCTCGGATAACATCGCTCAGGTGGTAATCTCTATCAACTTGTACTTCTCCTGTAGGCGGTTCTGTTCAAGCTTAACATGTTAAAGCTAGGATTCAGATTGATCAAAAGCAAATCCCAATGATGCCATATACTTTCCAAGATCTGAAAAATGGGCTTCGTATGGCACAAGTATACTGTATGAGGCCATCACTTTCTTTGTCTGAGTAAATTGGATTTGTTAAAGCCCTATATTTATACTAATCATGTGATCACTGTTCAACGACTATATTAGCAACAATCACAATTCGTAACGGTATTTAAAAAAAATCCAAAATTATAAAAGCAAATAATTTAATATGTTATATAACCATTTCAAATAATCATACATTTAATTAGATCAAGAGGAATTTCCTTTATTAAAAGTTTGGGTCGCTACAGTTCATTTTTTGGAGTTAATTGTTTTTGTTCTGTCTTTCGATTAAGGGGTGGATTTTTTGTTAGAAATAAGAGATTTGATTAATTAATGAATATAATTTATCAATTTAATAATGATTCAATTGAGTTATGTTTTAGATATGTAGCTTATGATATCCTTGATCTTTGTGATATGTTGGATTTAATTTCCACCCACTTCACAAAAGGATTTCGATCAGAATTCCCAATTGTCATAAATTTCATCTAATCCTTAAATAGGGTTATAATACTTATATATTATTTATGGATGATATTTATTATTATAATAATCCATTTATTCCACAATTTAAACCATTATTACAATTAATCTATGACATTTTATCTTTTAATGTACGTAATAATAACATAAAGAATATTTTAGGATAAAAATATATCAATCACCTAACATACCTAAATTATGACCCAACCTAATGGTTTATTTACTTATACATTGATATATTTATTAATAAACTTTATTATGTTTATGATTAGGAGTTAAATTAAAAAGAAAATGATAAAGGAAATAAAATAGTTGTGTTTCGAACACACACACAAAAATAGTGAACGGAGTTAAAAAAGCTCCTTGTATTGAATAAGAAAGTAAAATTGGGAAGGGTTTTCAACATGATTTAAACTATTTTAAACCATTAATATTAAAAAAAAATAAGGTTTACTATAATTATAGAATATTATTATGATACATTAATTAAACATCAATTAAAATTATAATAACAATTACATAATTAAAATTGAAATTAGATGAAGTACATGAAAATAAAGTATAGTGGAATGATATCTAATGTAGAAACATGAGTTTCGTAGGTAGTTATAAATATGTATAAAGTATATGGTCATTCCAATATATCCTCTTATGTGTGGAAGTTCCAACCAATTTCAATGAGAATAGGGGAATTTATTTATATCAAATTTTGGTGGATTGTTTGCCTATAAAACTACGCATTAAGTTGGCGCGAACATCTGACCGTTCATATTGATCAATTGTGAGAAATATTATTTTTAAAATATTAATATATTAATATGTACAATTCACCCTCAAAATTATACATCCGTTGATATTATTGAGGAAACATTATGGATTTTTTCCTAAACCATGTACATTTGTCTAGTTTTATACCATTTTTACCATATAGTGAATGTGAATGGGATTTAAAATAAGAAGATTCATTCATCTATAAACCATTAAATCTATATGATTTTAAATTAACTCTTTTTTTCAAAAAAAAAATCAGATCAATAGGGAAATTATATTTGTTGGAAAGTAAATAAATATCGGATTTTTCAAAATCTAAGATAGAAATGTGGGTTGGAATTTTACACATAAATGGGGACACTTATAATTTGATTTAGGCCTTAAAGTTTTTTTCCATGTAGTAATTTTATTTTACAATAATTCAAATTGATTATTAATGAGTTTGGAATTTGAATTTATAATAAAAAATAGAACATCACAACTATTTTAGTATCCTTATCAGATTCATTGTGCCCTTTAGTTTGGTCCATAGGACATTTTATGTGACTAAATTATCCAAACACCTAGTTCAATTATTTATTTTAATTTGAATCTAAGAAACTAAAAACATGAATCAAATCATTTAGATCGGTATATTGAATGATATGATCCATAAACTGAAGTATAATTTAAATAATTCAAACAATGGTCTTAATATGTGTTTATGATAAAAACATGAACATTGATTAGTAATTAATCATTTTTAGTAAAAAATTAGTGATGGGAGTAACATAAAATAATGAATGATTATGAAATATTAGAAAGATATAAGATCTGTTATGTTTTATAATCTCAAAGAGAACTAGGTATAGGACTTATTCCCATTGAAGGGCTAGGGTGTGGAATTTATCGTACGTCCAGTGATGATAGGTTCAGAATTGAGAGTGACCTATCATGTTTGTTGATGTACATGATATAAATTGGTTTGTTCTCAGTTAGTTTCTAGACACTATGTTTGTTTAGGAATATGATATAATGGTTTTTTGAGTCAGATATGGGACCCTAACTTGATTGATATGGTAGTAGCTAAGTCATAAGTGTGAGACCCTATCTTGAGTGAGAGGATAGTGGTCAAGAATAAGTTGTGAGACCCTACCATGAGAGGGAAGGTAGTGGTTAAGACTTGGTTTTGGTTGAGATGTATATGTTAAATGAACCTTGAGTGCAGGGTAGTGGTGGAGACTAAGATATGGTACCATACCCTCATTGAGAGGGTGGTGGTCAAGACATAGATGTGGGACCCTACCCATGTGAGATTTTGTTGGATGAGAATCGATTGTGGGACATTTCCATGAATAATAGGGTATAGGGAAGAGTTTTTGTTACCATATGACTTCTTTTACTTTCATTAGCCAATGTTGGTGGGGGAATGGTATTGTGGTTTTCTAGTAAGCACATGATGTCTTGAAGTGTATTCTTGTATACTTTATATTTTTTTCCAGTTCATAAATAATAAATAAATTCTGACATTTAAGATAAAACCCATCATTGGTACCCTATTGAGACCCATTTCTCACACCCTTTACAAGAACCTTAGTGCACATGAATACCTTCATGTTTGAGTTCTTGGTAACAGAATGTACATGGAATCTAGATAGAGTGCTTAGATTGTTATTAGGTGGAAGTTCTATAGCAAAAAATGAGGTTATTCTATTATATCTCTATATTTGTTTTTTCATATTGACAACTTTATTATTTTTCTAGTTTGATGGGACATTCATTGGTATCAATGAATGTAGACACGAGTTTATTGTTATAACATAATGATATTATAGATTATTTATGGATGGGTCATAATGAAATTTCTATGTATGTACCATGATATTTTATATTGATTTTTATTTATATATTATTTTATGTGATGATATAAAGTGTATAGTATCTTAATATTGGTTATAGACTCTCTCCACTATTTATAAACTTATGGAGTATGGGTTCATGTTCCTGAGGTCATGTTGTATCCCCAACTCTTGATGTTAGGCAGTTACATGGGATATGAAGTTTTAAATGTTATTAAGTAATTATTTAGGTTTTATTACTCATTTCTAACTTTTAATATACATGTAACAGTGTTTAGATGTTGAGATTTACCCCACATTTCTTTTCATTCAAACTTATACAATGGAGGAAAAATATACTAGGTGTGAATGATTATTGTTTTTATTTTCACTATTATGATTTAGATTTTAATATAAAAAAGTATTTTTTAGTTGAGGATTTTATTTTTTGTTTTATACTAGGAATGGTGTATAAATTGTGTGTGACACGATATAGGTGTGGCACTTTAGGTCTCATTATTAAAGGCCCTGAATTCAACTGGTAATTTATCATGAATAAAGGGGTTGGGATTGGGTGAGATTAAGGATGGAACAACCAATTTTTTCTTCCTCTATTTTACTGATCTATTATTTTTTAATGTCTGATTAGATTTTGTGTGGTTCAGTCATTACTGTCTGGGGATAGGTTCATGTAGGTTGTTTTTTCACTTCCTTCCTACTTATCCTAAAGTTTCATTCTAAAAATACAAAAAATATTTATTTTTGTGAAATGGTTTTGACCATTGTAAATGGTTTTACTCATTGTAAATGGTTTCTAGTAAATATTTTTTGAATTAGAAGAAATTTGTTAAATTATTTAAGAAATGGGTTTTAGTTAATTAAAACATCACCAATAATTTATTAAATATTTTCCAAAATAACTTTTAAAATATTTATTAATTATCTAACACTATAATGGTGAGTTTCATGTGTTATTTTATTTATATATGCATGTTATTTGTAGATTTTGGTCAACAATTCCTCCAAGTGACTTTGAAATATTTTTTGGTTTGTTATGATTTCCAAAAATGAAGGGTTTCAAAGTTATCTATGATGTTTTAATGCAATGTTTTATCAGGTACATTAAAAAATCCCCATTATATAGTAATGTAAGATTTTAAGGGTTTATAGGAAGTTTTTCATATAAGGTGGCCCCATTTAATAGTGTTTATGAAATTTTTTTATCTAAAATTTGGAGGAATGGAAAAGCCATTTTTTGAAAAGGGATGATTTTCACACAAATGAAAATGTTGCATGAAGAGGGCACAATTATTTCATGATGTTGTGTTCAACTGAATGTTCAAGAACACCTCATCAATTTACTTATATGAAAATGGTTTTTTGAATGTTCTAAAGTTTTATGCATGTATGAGTTTCCTCGTGTAGATGGACTTACTCAAATATGTGAATTACATATGGGGTTGTGTGATGATATTATGTTTTGTGCTAAAAGTGATGTAAAACCACCGGTGTTAAACTATAATAGGATGTATCCTGCCATTTCGGTGTGTACAATGAATTTTCTCATAGGGTTGAACACTTAAATAAATAGGACTCCACTCCTCTCATTTTAACTGTACAACCATTAGATAATACTATTGATTTTAATCATGTTTGAGTTTTATGAATATGTTTCCTGCATGAAGAAATAACTCAAACACTAGTTACATGTAAAAATATATTTGTGTCTACACGACCAAGGGATTTTCCTTAAAAAAAGAAATGATTAATGGAATTTAATAATTTCAGGAAAACAAATTTGTGAAAATGGTGGGAGTTCCAAGAATAACTAAAATTTTGTGTGATAGTGTTAGTTATACTGAGAAACATAACAATTTCTTAAAAAATTTGAAAATTATGAGAAATTTGTGAAAAGATACAAAAAAATATAAATTTGTTTGAACTAGTAATAAATTGCCTATGTATTTTGTGTAAAATTGAAATTCTTTAGGTATATTGTGGAAGATCTTCATAACCCACTAAATTTTTTGTAAACAATAATTATTCAAGTATTTAAAAAAAGAATAATTTTAAAGATCAGTTCACACAGTTTAGTTGAGAGAGTATTGATCTTTAAAAGTGTGAATTATAGTGAACCAATAAGGATAATTATTCCAATTTGAAAATTTTATCATTAGTAAACTATACTTTATTTTTTTCATGGAGATATTTGCGTTGTATTCTCTATGTACAATCCCAGTTATGGGTGATCCATTTAAAATTGTAGTGTATTGTGAGAGTTTTCATTTATTATCCTATATTTCCTTGGGAAGGGGAGAGAAGATTTTTTTTAAACAAAAAAATATCTATGTGGGTGGATGGTTTTAATATATTATAACATGACTCACAGCCTTCTCAGTATATTTAACATGATTGAGAGAAAAATTTCTATCTGTGGGAAAAAATAAATTTAGTATTTCTATCTTAGTGCATGAAAAGTAGGTTGTTAATCCTAAAGGGATTTTGATCATTGAAGGAAAAAAATTCAATTATGGGAGAATCAAATGGATTACTACTTCCAATAATATTTTATGGATGTATTTACATCTTCTATGAAAGTAATTTTGTAAAGTATCGATACTAGAGCTTTACCAGAAGCAGAACAAACAGAATTGCGTATTGATTCCACATGAATAAATGCTTTAGAGGTCTCTTTAGAGAACAAAATATACATGATGGTGAATTCAATAATGTTATCACATTCCATGTGGGAAATTTTCAAAACATCAATATGGATGATTAAAAATTCAGATCATTTAAGTTATAAGTTGTGTTAAATAAGTATGATGGCTTATCCATGAGCCATAATGAATTATTTGATTCATTATTTAACCGGGTGAATGTTTTTGGGAGGATATGTGTGGTCTCAGATATATACCCAAGAATTTAAAGATCATAAATCACATACTAAGAATATTTCCACCATGTTTTATTCCAAAAGTCTCTATAATAGAGGAAAAATATCCAAATGAGTTAACCTTGGATAGTTTACAAAATAATATTTTCAAGAATGAGATGATAAATGATTATAATATTTTTGTGTAAAATGTAAAATCCATATTTTTGGGATTTAATATCTTTAAGAATCTCACCATATAGGATAGATTTGAGAAATAAATAGTGTATGAAGTTATTTCATTCATTTACTCAAATTTTCAATGGGGAAAACTAATATTTAATGGGAAATATCCACTCCTAAGATTTAAATGAAGAATATTTGGGTATATTATAGCATGGTTTACAAATATGTCTAAATATGATAATGAGGATGATAAATAAATTTCAATAAATAAGTCTTCTTCCAATGTGAAATTTATAAAATGTGATAAGAGATATTTCTTCAAAAAGAAGAGACTCCTTTCTAAATAGAATAAAAACACTGAAAAAACTATGGTAGAGTAAATTGAAGATTGTAAAGAGAGAAAAGTAAATACAACGGTGGAGATTGAAATAAATTCATCGAATAAGGATGTGAGTGAAAATGATGAAGGGTAAGTGTATTAAATATTTGATGTGTAGGTTGAATTAGAAGTTTTTTGGAAGGTGATAGTTGTTTGCAGAGACAAACAAATAAAGAAAAAATATTGGATCTTGATTCCAAACTCTATATGTAGTAGTTGGAAGAAGAGAAGTCTGGACATAGGGCATAAATTGAAAATATCAAGTCTAAAAATCCTTAAAAATCAATGATAGTTATTGAGAACAAGATCAATATGGAAGAAAAAACTTGAGGCATTAAACCTTTGACTAAGACAATGAAAGATATGGTCAAAAATATCAACGATTTGGAGGAAGAAGTTTTCACACTACAAAATTAATATCCTTTTTGTGGTGGTTTTTAGCAGTAGTTTACTAAATCACTGATAATTTTTTTATAAATTATTTAGTGGAAGTTTTTAATAAATCACCGATAAATTTTCTTTCAATCCCAACACTTCTCCACCCCCCCCCCCCCAATCCCTGTGAGAACCCCCTTCTCACCTCAACCACTGTGAGACCCCCCCCCCTCAGCGACCCCTGAATACCTATCCCCTCGCAGCCTCACCACCTCTCCGCCTCGCCGACATTCTGGTAGGTTGGAGGTACAGTTTTATATTCTTCTTTGAGTGTTCTATCCATTGACTCACCATTAGTGGATCTCGTATGGGTGGTTATAGATCTTGATTGTGGTAGGTGGTTTCGTAAGGTAATCTCTATCAATATAAAACTTTAATAATTTTTAATTCAAATTTTTTTTCCAATTTATTTCTAAATATTGAGATAAAGATATTGAAAAAATATTAGAAATGGAATGAAATAATTTGTAAGTTTCAAAAAATATGATCTTGATTTGAAATGAATGATTTGAAGCATGATTTGATGAGATATAAAATCATAAAATTTTTCATGTTTTGAACTGAAATGATTTTAATCTAAAGGAATGAGTTTCTAATAAAAACCAATTGATATAGGTTTTTTAAATGAAAGGCATGTTTTTAAACTTTAACATGGGGACTATTTATTTGATTGATTGAATTATTGATTGTATTGAATGATATCCCAAATTATAACTAATTTTCTTGAAACACATGGGATTAAAGGTAGTCAAGAGAAAGAATATTAATGATAGTTAAATTGATATCTTACATCAATATGATGATTAAAATGAAACAAAACTACTTGAGGGGAGGTAGGTTGTTCTTTGGGGTGTTATCATATTCCCCCTAAGCTTGTGGATCTAAGGAGTGTGTGTACCCCTAGAGGAATATTTCACTATGATTTTTTGAAGTCTTATGACTGGTACTAACCCTTGATGTTATCACTATGGATATATTATCGAAAATGATGTAAAATTATTTATACATGACAATTATTGATTGAAATTTTTTAATCATTTTTGTTTTGATAGAAATTCTTATTAATTCTCATTTTGACATAGATGATTACATCTCCATAATTTTATGGAAATTAAAATTGAAACATGTTATAACTTAGACATTGAAATGTTTTATCAAGAATATTTTTATTCATATTGAAAATATAATTCCATGCTAAATTTTATTTAAAAATGATAAAATTTGGTTTATTTGTTATAGTTTGATTATGAAATTCTTGGTGATATCCTACTAATCTTTTTTATCACACCACACCTTTTTTGTTTGTAATTTATATATTTTATTTTTCATGGTCCAAGAATATTTAAAGATACACTCAAGGGTGGTGGATGTTCTTAGTTAGAGAAACCTGGGGAGTTAGTGGTGACTGGTGTAATGTGAAATCCACTTGTAACATGGAGTTCCAGGGTTGTGATATTAATGGTTGAATTGATAAAACATACCATTTTTTAGACTTATATCTATTTACTTGTGCTTTTATCCCTCATGGAGTATTTGGAATACAAACTATTTTTCATTTTATATTCTTTTATTTTTCTTTATTATTTTTACTTATAGTGAAATCATTCCCACTGGTTTGTTTTGATTCCTAGAAACTAGTCACCAGCCTTTGATGATGGGGAACACCCATTGGGATATGTCAAAACTAGATTATGTTCCACTTGGGAAGGTTATCTAGGTTTGTTTGTGACCAATTGGTATAAAAGGAATTCATGCCACTTCTTTTAAATTTGTATATAGTTTGGGATGTCTTGGTAGACATGAGATGGTGTTTTTGAGACTTAATAGGTATATTATATGAAATTTCATGGCCAAATATCATCTTAAAGTTCCTCAAGTTACCATGGACTATTGGTAAAAAGTTTCTTTGGGGATATATTTGATATAATCCAAGACTTTTTCGAGATATTTAACAAATTTATATATTTTTTCAACTATTATATAATAATATCTTTCCCTATTTATTAATATTTGTGTGTTTTAATTTTTTTTAATATTGTGTAGGCGCATTGTGATATACATGGATAATAGCCGAATCACATTACCGAGGAACGCACCTCAGTATATTAATGGTTTGGAAAAGTTTTTAGATTTTTTAATTTCCATTTGATCAATTGAAGGGAGAATAAGATGTCTATGTGCTAAATATAAATTTATAATATGGTTGAAGAGAGATGATGTTTATGAAAATTTAATTTTAAATAAATTTCCTAGTCAATATTTGTGTTAGATTTCACACAGATAATCAAACGTTACAGAAAGGTTGAGCACTGATGTCAATCCATAGAATGAGCTACGAACTTCGTCAATAATGGAAAATTAAATGAAAAACCTTATAAATGATGCATTTGGCACTACAAGACATGACCATCAACATCAAAACATATTATAACAATTAGATGAGTTTGCAACAAATAATAACGTGACAAGTGAGGTTTTGAGACAGTAGGACAACTAGATAAATATTTTAACTTATCAATGGATCCTCCTCTTGATTATGTGGGGGATAATGTAAGATAAAACTTCACTCAGGAAAATACATTTTATGATTTAGTTGAAAATGGAAATCAAGAGTTGTATAGTGGATGTTTGAAATATTCAAAAATTTCTTTTCTGCTAAAGTTGTACCATATCAACTGTCTATGTGGAATTACAAATAATTCAATGTCCAAGATATTTGAATTGTTACATGATAAATTTCTTGAATCAATCAACCCCGATACTTTTTATGTTATGAAAAAAGTTGTTAATAGTCTTGGTTTGAATTATACAAAAATACATGTTTGTCACAATGATTGTATGCTTTATTGGTGAGAGGATTCAAGTAGACAGGATTGAAAAAAATATCTTCTTCTATATGGAAGTCAATGGGTGATGTTGGATGTTTGAATCAACATACTACAATGAAGAAGAAGAAAAGGAACACACGTGCAAACATTTTGTGTTACTTTCCTTTAAATACTCGATTGCAAAGATTATTCATGTACTCGAAAACTGTCGAACACATGAAGTAGAATTCTGTAGATAATAACAATGATGGGTTAATGTGACATCCATGAGATTCACAAACGTGGAATACATTGGATTTAATATATTTAGATTTCTCAGCCGATCCTACTAATGTTCAATTGGGATTGTTTGCCGATAGATTCACCCCGTTCGGAACTTTGAGTACAAGTTATAGCATTTGGCGAGTAATTTTGATCCCTTACAATCTTCCTATGTGGATGTGTATGCAACAAAATTATTTTATCATTTCTATGGTTATTCCTACAAAATAATACCTGGAAATGATATTGATATATACTTATAGCCGTTAATTTAAGAATTATAGGAGTTATGGGGAAAATGTATTGAGACATTTGACGCTTCTTCTAAAAAATGTTCAAAATGCATGCTGCTTTAATATGGAACATTAGTCACTTCCCTAGGATTGTGAATTTATCTGGTTGGAATATTTACATGGGTTTGACTTTTCTAGTTTGTAACATTGATTTTGATCCCAAACAACCACCTCATAGTAGAAAATGGTGCTTCTTGTACCATCAAAAATTTCTCGAGTCTTCTCATATATTTCGGCTGAACAGGTTAGAATTTAATGGTTTCATTGGTCGTAGACCACCTTCAAAATTTTTAACTGGTTCTAACATATTGACATAACTTGGAAAAGTTGAAACAGAATTTGGGAAGATTTATCATTTGAATGATAGAGGGAAATGGGTTCGAAGTGCATCATCAAGTAAAATTGGAACGCAACAATGGAAGAAAAAAGTATATTTTTCAAACATCCATATTGGGAATTTAATTTGTTTCTACATAATCTTGATGCGATGCATGTTGAGAAGAATTTATGTGAAAATTTGATCTTCAAATTTCTTAATGATCTTGGAAATTCAAAGAATCATCTCAATGTTTGGAAAGAATTACAAGTAATGAACATAAAACATGATCTCTGGCCAGATGAAAATGAAAATTATACTCCAGTAATTTTTGAAATAAAAAATATGGATAAAGACACATTCCTGCAAATTTTAAAGCATGTGAAGTGTCTAAAGGGCATTCAAGTAACATCTTGAGGTGTGTTGACTTAAATAATCATAAGTTACATGGATTTAAAAGTCATGATTCACATATTTTGTTACAGTATTTACTACCAATGGCATTGCGTACAATATTACCTGAAAACGTTATTGTGGTTGTACTCCAATTATACACATTATTTAGAAAACTATATGAGAAATATCTATATCCATTTGATCTTGAAAACCTTCAGGAGAGGTTTTTATTGACACTTTGTGCAATTTAGATGATCTTTCCTCCATCATTCTTTAATTTTATGACGCATTTAACTGTGGATGTGGTTGAGGAATATATATTAGGAGGCCCTGTTCATTATCGATGGATGTATCCAATTGAGAGGTACTTTATTTATATATTTTTCAATTAAGTAAACCATTTTAGGAACTTGATTAAATGAATAATTATTTTTGTTTATTTTATTTCATAGATATATAGGGCATTTTAAATCATACGTGGGAAATAAAGAAGAACCATAAGGCTCTATTGTTGAAGGATATTTGGAAGAGGAGTGTATTACCATTTTTTCTAGAAACTTGGATGATATTGATACAATATTTAATCAAGTTGGACATGTTGACGACACATCGACTCAATCTCAAATACATGGGAAATAAAAAATATTTCTTGATATTGGCCGATCAATTGGGAGGACTTCAAATTTTACACTGAATAAAATAGAATAATTACAGGCACATAGATATGTGATAATGAATAGTGAAATTACAAATCCATTTATTGAAGAGTTGGGATACAAACAAAGAGACTAATGAGAGGTTGAACATGAAATGAGAAAGATTTAAAAAAAGTTGTCAATAAAGATCTTGTAGAATGGTTAGCACATTGTGTAAGTTCATAAATATTGAAAAATCATAGAAAAAAATGCAAATACTTTAAATGAAGATTGTGGGGCTATTTCAATGACACTTTATTGATAGCCCAATAGATATATGACAAGCTACCTGATGGGGTACCCAAAGTGCAATGGAATGTTTTTTTTTGACAGGCATTATGAGGAGAAGAATATGGTATTTAAAATATATTAATATAATAATATCATTTTACATATATACATGTATATAAAGAGGATATGACACTAAATACATTAATATTAAATTTATTTTTTATTTATTTTAGGATCTTCCAAGAAAAAATGCATCAAGCCAGGCTAAACAGGTCATCCCTCACACTGTGGGGTCAAAGAGTTATTCAAGAAGATGGTCTACTCTAGTAATCTTATGATTAGTTTAAATATTTATAATAAAATAAAATATGATTAATATATAAAATTGTTGATTTATTTTTGTTTAATGTAGTCACAGCGTTTAGGACACGAAGCATTCCGAACAAAATTTTGGTTGAATGTTATCCAAAAATATGATGGAAGTTTTGTTAATGATCCTGCCAAATAAGATGGGGTATGAACTCATTTTTCATTATAATAACATATTATCAGTTTTTACTATGTTAATATATATTGCTTCTAATATGACTTCTATTTGATTTATAGGTAAAAATTAATGAATCGTGTGATGTTAATCATGTGCAGTCCTACTTAGTCTCCCAGGATTACTCGGTTGCAAAAGTCCTTGGTAAGGAGCATCATGGTAGAGTGTGTGGGATGGGTTTGAGACCCATACCATATGAGTTCTTTGACAAGACACCAGGGATTATAGCTGCATCTACTCTTGGTTGTAGTCGGTCCATACCCCGAGATACTCAGAGAGATATTGTTTCTCTACGAAACACAGTTCAAGACCAAGGGGCTCAGATATCTGCATTGAAGAAAGCGTTTGATTGGTTTATATTATATGGTGAATGGATCTTCCCCCAAAGGTATTGCATCAACAGGTGGTGAGCAGTTAAATCACAAAAAATCAAAATCATTTAGTTTTCAAACTTTTATTGGCTTTAAGTTTAAATCTAAAAATACAACAAAATTTAATTTTCAATATAATGTTGTTTTAGGTGGTAACAGGAAGTATAGATAGAGGTGGAGAGGGTGACAAGCTATGTTAATTGTCAGACCATGATTAGTTGTTTTGTTGATATGTTGGAAAAATATGGTAACAGTCAGTTTGTATATGTATCATCTGTGGCACATAGTTTCCACCAAACATTTTCATGAACAAACATTTTCTTGATTTTTCATGTTTCCTTTTATGTATCTTATTGATTTATGATGTTTCCTTTTATGTATCTTATTGATTTATGATGTTTCCTTTTAGGTCCTGATTCCACGAGTTTGGTATTCACTATATATCTCGATTTTTTATTGTCATGATTTATTTTTTATGTTTCATTTTTACTAAATTTATAAGGTTTTTTACCCAAGGATTAACGATCAAAAACATATACTATAGTAACAGTAATCAATCCATTCATAGTTCTTAGAAACGGTCATCTATAAATATTTGGCTTCTGTATAGGAGTAGAAGGATGAGATGTATGGGAACCATTATATGATAAAGAAATAAAGAAAATGATGTGAATGAGGAAGGGTCTTTCCTTTATGGTATAACAAGAGTGATTATAATTTTCACCAAGGCCTATTATAGGAGATCCCAACATCATTACACATATTGAAACATCATGAATCAATCCATATATAGTTTTTATATAATAAACCTATGCATATTAGGCCCTTCCTAGTTTAAGAGTCATTTTTTTCATAACATTGTTCTATGGATAAAGAACCACATGCTAAGGATCCTAATGTAGATTTGGATAATATGTAGAGGAATACAGGACTTACTAGGTAGACTAATCTAAGAAGATTTAAGTCTTACAAGATGGACCATGCATCACATAGTTTAACATCATGTGAAAATTACTAAACTCATTTATAGTTTAAGATCATATGAAAAATACCTTATTATATGAGGTTTTATATAGTTTAAACTCCTTTTTAAAATGAAATAAACTTGTCTTGTTTCCATCCGTATGGATGGAAAACCAATGTTAATGAAGAAACCCATTCATTGTGATAAAGTGAGGGATTTGATATTGGTTTTTTGGTTGGGTTTGTGATAGGAGATCTATGAATCACTATGTATCCCATGAAAAAAGGAATCAATCCACACATAGTTCTTATAATAATGCAGAAAATATGATCACTTTCACATAGAATTGAGAAATAATAGGGAAACCAAAATAAATAGAATGAATATAATGTTACATACTGTTTATGAACATCCCTTTGTGAATTATCAAGTCTATTTTTGTGGTGATTTTGAGGTTTGAGGTGGTGTTTTATCTTTTTTAAGGCCACCACGGCTTGTGAAATGACTTTTCTGGATATGATGGAGGTAGTTTTATTTTCGTAAAGATATTGTGTAAAATGGGATATATAACCATGACTTGGGGATGGAATGGTGCTATGTATGTTTTCCTAGTGGTTTTCCTATGAACCATGAGAATCATGAAATGCCCTTGGGTGGGCATGGAATCTCGGAGGACCACCTGTCCAAAATAGGAAACCCAAGGTCACCACATTGTATCCTTAGGAATTGTGAGGGTAAAATGGTTTGGAAATCGGAACTAGGTCATGGATTCTATACATAGAAGAATATATAAGAACCACTATATTATAGACCACTCCATGTTCTAAGATTTCTGGGAGGCCAAATTCTATTTTAAAATTGGAAGAAAGATAAAAAGACAATGATGGTTCTAGATCACACTTTTACCAAACCCACCACATGAGTTTTGGATATTAACCATGTTTTGGTAGATTCCAGGGTGATTCATTTATAAATAGGAGTTTTATTACCACCTTGTATTGAATTTTAGACTTTCCCTCAATTCTTCGTAGACCCTTACTCATTCTCCCCGTCCCTGGTCACCTCCCTTGGTGTTCCAAACCACTTGGATCAAATTAGATCATTTAGATTGAAGTTATTTTATTCATGGTAGTCCTCTATTTCCCCATTACTCCTTTATTATATTTCTATTATATTCAAGAGTTTATTATGTTTGTAACTCTCCTATTTTTTGGGTAGTTTTTTATGGAGTCTTATTATTCATTGGATTCAATAGTGATTCACTTGAGATCTGTGGTGGGTTATCCTTGGTTATTTTTCATTCCTCCATGACGATTCAGTCAAGGTTTGGGATACTTCATCTCCCCTTCTTTATATGTACATTTGGAAATATCATGCTTTTGTATTTATTTGGTTTAATGGTACATATAATCTTAATAAATATAATGAACAAGACTAATTGAATTTTAATTGGAAGGGAGGAATCACATGATTTTTACTTATTCTTGTTGTTTATTCTTATATGGCCACACTTAATTGGTTTTCAAATTATGAAATATTTTGTGATTGTGTGTTGTTTTAGTTTTTATAAAACTTTTTATTTTTGTTTGTATAACCTCACCATATATGAAAAAAACTAAGAATGTATATCGAACTATTAAATTGGTCTCACATGCAATATTGTATTTTTGTGGGAATACCCTTTTATAATAATTTAGTAATTATGATAAAAACCCTTATTGAAACTAAATTATGCTTGGTGTTTGTGATGTGTAGTGTTTATGATGTGGGGTGGTGGTGATGTGGGTTGGTTGTGAAGTGGGGTGGTTGTGATGTGGGGTGGTTGTGATGTGGGGTGGTTGCGATGTGTTGTAGTTATGATGTGTGGTGGTGATGATGTGGGGTGGTTGTGAAGTGAGTTTTTTTGGAATGGATGGATGGTTTATTGCATGTTTTGTTTTGAAGTTTCTTGATAACTAAATAAAAAGTTCATAATGTTAACATGGTTAATGAAATATAATGGGATGGAATGATTAATGAACTCATATAATTAAAGTAAGAAGTGTGGTTAAAGTTATCATCTTTAAACATGAAATGAATGTTCTTGTTGAATGAATATGGTTGGTAATTATAAAATCTGTAAATTGGTTGGATTGAAAAGGAAGATGTAATGTGGCTTGTGGGCATATCTTGTTTATGTGGTGTAGTGAATTTATAGGTGGAAATGATCGTGAAGGTAATTATGAAAACTTTTGTGATGTGGTGAGATATGTTAGATTCCATTCTATGAAACCATATAACTATTATTTTTTCTATTCCCTTGATTCAAATATCATAATAAAATATTTATAAATCATCAGGTATCATTAGCCTCATCATTTCATATTCATAAATAGATCCTCTCATCACAAATCTGGTAGTATCATCTTCATGTTATATGTTATATCGATTGGAATGTTTTTTCATGGAATTGGTAATGGGGTTGCAGTATCAACTGCTTCTTTTGTAAATCTGGAATTTGCCGCATTAAAACCACTACTACAATTACGGTATTTTTCTATCCATGGTGGTTAAAACCTACACTATACAGTTTTCATATTCTTTTATTATTTCATAGTGGTTAACATGGTTTTAGCAGTGGTTTTTCCTGGTGAAACTGATTTTTCATTTAGCGGCAGTTATAACCACCGCTAAAAAAAACCTTCACCACGAAAACCATTTCTAAAACTATAAAAACCTCGGCTAAATGCACCAACTATGATGGTAACCATAAACCTTTTCTAAATAGAGGAAATAGCCACATATTATATGTTGACACACACTTTAGTGGAGGTTCTTTGAAACCACTACTATTTCCAAATAAAATGTCGTGAAATGGTAATTTTCTTATAGTGTCAGCCTATAAAAAAATATGAATATTATGAGAGACTCTTTACCCATAGTATTAAATTAGTAAATATGTTAAAAACAGTGATATAAAAAGGTTTATTAAAATGTAGCGGTCCAAAAAATAGTTTAATAAATTTCAGGAGAAGAAAATGAAACATCAAAAGACTAAAAATGGTATAGGGCTTGATTGTAAGGAAAAGGTAATGATAATTAATTTGAGATAATAAATACACACTATAATATTGAAAATTTATTTGGGTATGATTAAAAATCATATGGTTCATAGAACCTAAGGAAAATCTAGTACTACAATAACGACCCAAGGTAGTGCACCTCATATCAGGTATACTTTTGGTCGAAATATGGGACATTCCCAAATCTCAATTCCAAATACAAGAGGGGAAAATTTAATAGGCGTAACAAATACAGCTACACAAAGATCAATATTCCATGAATAAATTTTATGGTTACTTTTTTTTGAGGATTTGAAAAAAAAATCCACATATTTACCACAAACAATACATAAAGAATGTAATGAAGAAGACACAAAGTAGTCATAAGTTACAGCTCATGGAATCATCAAAAGACATGAAAACACAAAATATAATAGAATATTTTAAAGTTAAATTCGTTCCATCATACTTTGATGAAGATTAATAATATGTGACCACAATAGGTATGATGTTGAAGATAAATAACCAAAAAAGAGTTGAGTAGGAAGTTGTTATAGATATTTCCTTTAATTCTTCATATCATGCTAGTACATAGATTCATGATAGTGGTTAAAATTCTATTATTATTAGAAATATTAATTTATTCAAATAAATTAAATACATAATGTATGGTTTGTTTAATTTGGAAATTTTGATGTTCTGAAGATTATTGGATCTTGAAAAGCCATGTTTGGGGAAAAAATATGAGACATGCTGGTGCCTTTTTTATTAATGGTATCAGTTGAAACTTATTATGGGTGGTACAGTATGTGACTCATGGAATTTTATATACATTATAAAGATTTTATGTATCATCCTGGGAAAATAATGTGCTGTTATTTTATTGGTAAATAAAACAAATTGGAATAAAGACCCTCTAAGTGGAGAATAAGATAAGTGATTTTTATTCAAGGAAGAGGAAATAGGATGTTGCATAAATTTATTATCATTTTGTTCCAAACATCCTTGTAAGATATGGTAAAATGTAGATGTATCTTGAAATCTCCCTAAGATATCTTTTGATCATACGCACACATGTGATGCTTGTCAATAAAGGAATACCATTTGAAAGATGTATAAGTAAAAAAACAAAAGTCAACCAGATTTCTTAAATTGAAACATGTAGATGTGTGAGGACCTATCTTACTAAGTGACATTGAAATTATTTGGTATTATTTTCTATTTATTCATAATTTCATTAGGATTTAATTGATATTTTTTATTGAATAGAATGTAAAGGAGTACAATTTCTTAACACAATATCATAGGGATGCTAAAAGGATGTGGTTTCATAAAATTATAAAGTTTTGTAATGTAAATGGTATATAGTTCATGTATAACCATGTGGTGGATTATCTTCAAAAACATGGGATAATGCACTATGTTTCAGTAGAAATAACTCCTTAAAAAAATTGGTCGATTTAGGGGAGAAATAAGATCATAAAAAACATGTTTAGAATTATTATTATTGAAAATGAACTACTTGATATATTTTGGAAGGAAGCAGCCATAAAATTAACATATATTTCCAATAGTTCATTATTATTTATGAAAAAACAAAATAATATATTTGAGTTGTGTTATGAAAGTAATAGAACATTGAAATAATTTCAAATCACTATTAGTCAGTGTTTTAATCTCACTACAGAATCACAAAAACATTTCATCCCGTATATATGAGGGTATTTTCCTTATATACTTATGAAATAGGAAAATATATGAATACATTAACATGGTGCATGTAAAGTTGATATAAGGTAATTATGTAATTTTAATTAAAAATGAACTGGATGTTCTATATTATAGTGAATTATTTTCTAATGATATTGATTATGAGGTTAGTGATTTAGAGGGAGAATATTTTGAGAATGATAATTTAGAAGAAGGTACTAATGTTGAGTAGGATGAAGTAAAATATGTATTTTCATAGACTTTGAAGTGTCAAGATAAAATTGATAGAGAGAACATCCTCATTGATTAGATATTTCATATTCAATCAAGGATAATGAAGACTCTACGACAAACATCTTATCTATTTGGGTAAAGAAAAATATTTTTAAGGAATAAGCTTGGAATAAAAATTATGTCCATGTTATAAACAAGGAATGTGACCTAATCAAAATAATCAAATATGGGAGATTTTTTCAAGGCCTAAAAATAAGAACATAACTGGGACCAAATGGGTATTTTGGAATAAAAAATATAAAGATGGAATGGTATTTCATAAAAAATCAAAATTAGTTTTCAAGGGATAGTTCCAGATCAAGGGAATAAATATTTCTGAGACATTTGAACCTATTACATGGATTGAGACTATTCACATATTTATCAACATAATAATGATATAAAAGTTCAATGTTTTATAGATAGAGGTCATCTCGAAATTTCAAAATTGGGGTTTGGAATAATGAGTGTACATTGACAAGGAGAATGTTTTTCCCATTTTTTTAAGATAAGAACCAATGTTTTTGGTTGAGATAGTAATTATAAGGATTGAAGTAAGCACTAACATATTTTTATTCATTACATGATATGTACTTAAATAAGATCGATTTCAATTTTTTTTAGTTAATTAAAATTATATATCAATAATGGGAGAAATAAAAATATGATGGTGACTGTGTATGTTAATGACCTAATCTTTGGTAGATCAAATGAAGCAAAGTGTAAAAAGTTTTTAAAATTTTTGATAGATGAGTTTGAAATTTCATGGATTGGTGAGATGATATTTTCATTGTTTTATAGGTGATTCATGTATGTAATGTCACATTTATCTATAAATAAAAATATTCCAAATAGTTTGTAAAATTATTTTGAATAGATAATTCCAAGGTGATGAAAAATATTCTTTTGATCTGGATAATGCTATCAAGATATAATGAATGAAAAGTGGAAAATATCATAGAATATAGGTCGATCATTGATAGGCTATTATATTTAATTGGGACATAACCTGGTATCATTTTTCCACATGATAAGTGGCACAATATCAAATAAATCATATTGAAATATACTTACTTGTGGTGAAAACAGTACTTCAGTATACAAAGGGCATGATGTATTTTAGTTTCATGAGCAATGAAAAATATCCAAAAGAGTAATTGGGTGATACACATTTAGATTGGAATGGATCAATAGATTATAAAAAATTAACATATATTGGTGTAAACTTTCTTGTTGGATTGTGTATTTCTTGTATAAGTAATAACCAAGATCTCATTTAATGACTAGCATAAAAGTTTAACATATTGTGGAAACTCACGCTTGTATGAAGTTATTGTGGATAAAACTTCATATTGAAGATATGGGACTTAAATTTAAGTCTCCAATCATAATCCATTGTTAAAATTAATATTCTATAAATCTTATAAAAAATAGTTCTAACACACATAGATAAAGAAAACTGAAATTTAGTGTAATTTTATTAAATAGCAAGTGGAGAATGGGATTGTGAAGTTATAGTATCTGGATACAGAACTAAATGTTATAGATATTCTGATGAAGACCTTAAAAATTAATAATTTTAATTTCCTCAACTAGCACATGGAGTTCTATAGAGTCCCTACAAATGAATAAGTGTGGAAGCGGAACCACACTCTGTGAGGTATGATGTGTTTTTCTGTATAGGTTTTCATATTTTATTTACCATTTTTCATACCGAAAAGGAGTTATCATCGGGTTTATTTAAAATTGTGGATAATTCATGGCCATGAAAGCTGGATAATATGATAGGGGGAATAAAGAAATAAGGGGATTTTATTAAATCTAATGATGTCATATATGTTCATTCAATGATTTTATATCAGAATTGTTATCTTATGAAATTCATCGTGATGAAAATAGCTTCATAGTGGGGTTTATGTGGTGGTATTCTTGATTTCCATCATTATTCTCAGAGAATTAAATGATTATTCTTCAATGGAAGATTATAATGAATGGTTTTTTCAATAATTAAGTGATTAATTTATGAACATTGCATTCAAATCTTGTTTTTCAAACTCATCAAGGATAAAGTGGGATATGAGTATATATTTATTAAATCATTGTTCACTTTCTAGAGTCACATGATATATTTTTTGGTTAAATATAAGGAAATTATTTTTTTCAATAAGATAGAAACATAAATATTAAAGTAGTATCAAGTGGTCAAGAGTTGTCAGCATACCCAAATAGAGAGATTGTTTTGAAAAAATCCCCCAAGTGACGTCAGAGTACTTTTGGGTTGGTTATGTTTATAGAAAAAGTTTATTGACAGGGTTAGTTGTGAAGGTCTAGTGTGATAATTAAAAATTTATGTTGAAAAATATACATTACAAAATTATAAAATATTTGGAAGGTGTATTTGGATTTATGCATATATATTGGTGGTGCTTAATAGTGTTTACCAAATATGTTGGGCCTTAAATATATAGGTAGAAAAAATATTTTTTAGAAAAGAGAGGATTTTACATAAAAATACAAAATATTCATGAAATGAGGTAGGATTTTCAATAATTTTTTCCCAAGTGAATGTTAAAGGTCACCAAATCAAATTGCATATAAGGAAAGTATTTCATGAAATTTATAAAGTTGAACACAAGTATAGTTGTGAAAAACTAACAATGTTGTGTGAATCAATGAAATACAATTAGGGTTGTGTGAAAACATTGAGTTGCTCACTAACATAAATTTCAAAAAATTGTAGTTAAATAAGAAGGGAAATTTGTGAATTGTGATAGTGTGTGTAAATCAGTTATGTGATGGTTTATGGGTGTCTTTAAATAGGTTGATACTGACCTCATTTCTAATGTCCATCCCATAGAGAATTTCAAGGAATTTAGAACTTTATTTATTGCACTAAGTTGTTTTTTTCATGAATTAGTGACTCAAAAAATTATTTTCACAATGGAAGAGAATTGTTCCTATATGGCCAAGGATGTTTCTGGGAAAACAGAAAATTTGTGAAAAATATTTATGTTTCACCACAAAATGCTTTTTTTGTAAATTCATGAGTTCCATGGAAAACTAAAATGTATATTTAACGGGGCATTTTTGTGATAAAATAAAGTTATGTGAATTTTTTTAATGTTTCACTCTATTCATACACAGTTTGTGTAAAATCTAAATTTTTACTAACCAATAATGAATTTCCCATTTATTATATGGTAAGATAAAATTCACCAGTTACATAGATAAAGTGCTTCATGACACACCTAATTAGTTGTTAACAGTATTGATTGAATTATTCAATATAAGAATCTTTTTAAAGAGCATTGAACACACATCAGTTGGAAGAATAATGATCTTTCAAAGCATCACCGGTAGTGAATAATGAGGGTTTGTGAGTCCACTCTTAACATTGAAACAGAGGTTCACTATAGTGAATTTATTAAATAACCACATTTCCATTGTATTCTCCTTGTATTATCCTAGTTAAGATTGAACCAATTAAAATTACTATGTCTCATAAATGTTTTCATTTTTGTCCATACATTGATATAATAAGGGGAGAGAAGTGTGTTTTATTTATTGATGAAATAATTTCCAAATGGGGGAGTGTTTTAATATTTCATACCACGATTTACCCCCTATAAGGGTATTTAACCAAGTAAATTAAATAATATACAATGTTTCTCTACTGTACAAGTTTTGTAGTGTTTTCTATGGTATGGATGTTATTGGAATTTCATATTAAGTATGTGGATTGTTTTTTTATAAGTTGTTTCAATTGATGAGAAATCCTCGATAGTGTCATGATGGTATATGGAATTGTATATGGATAGTGATGTGGATATATCTAAAATGAGAAAATATAGAGACCTTTTAGGTAGGGAAGTGGTTAACCCAATCATAATGTTGGATTTGAATTTTTTATTTTGTGGGAAAGATGATTCTTATTTGTTTATGGGGTGAGAAATTAGGTTCACTTGATTTGAGATGTGTGTATGATTTTTTTCTTCGTTTGAGCGGAGCATGGGTAGATACTGTGTGAATTATTTATGGCTCGAGTAAAGTTGGATTGAGTATTGAGTTATTCTTGGTTGATAGTTGGTTTTATTAAAAACAATAGAAAAATTTGTGAATTGAAATGGATGTTTTGGAATTCAAGGAAATGGTAATGTGAAGGGATTTTCTTGTGGTTTCAATTTGGAAATAAAATTTTGTCCTTATAATGGGTAAATCAAGTTGTTATATGTCAAAACTATGAAATACATTAGAGTTATGGTGATCATGAGGGTTCAAATGGCGTGACATGCTTGGAGAAGCATGTATTAAATTAAAAATAGGTATGTATTCAAGGGTTTATATAACCATTAGGATTTATATAGGTCATTGTGGTATAACTATTGAATGAGTACTTTAGAATGAATGTGAATTTTTTTATGGGATCTTGTTTAGGGAATGCCTATGTTGGGTAGTTCCCAGTGAAACTACATGAGGGGAGTAAATTTTACTTATATTCATAGATATTAGTATTTGGATAATTATGGATGAAAATGGTATATATATAATTTGGGTTCTTATGAAAATAATACAATGTTATTATAGTATTGTGGGGTATCTATGATGGATTGTAGTGGTGTCCTATGACTGAGTGAGGTGGTTTTTTGGAAGTTGTGTAGGTTGGTTAATGATTGATGTGGTGATATTGTGTAGTAAAGTGACCTTGGATTGTAGTAGGATGTGAATATCTTAGAGGGAGTGAGTTGGTACTTTGGATGATCTTTCTATGTTTTTTATGGGGGGTATGTTCTATTTATCTAGTTGTGTTATAAGGTAAGAGACAATGGATAGGTCTATTAGAATGACCTCATAGTTGGTTCTATGGATATAGTGTAATATTTCTATAAGGTCAAAAGAATATCCATGTTAGGTAGATAGGACCAAGGTATGGATGAATCATTATAGGGTTGGTCGATATATCTTGACATCATATGACCTCAGAGTAGGGATCAAGTGTTAGGATCATCCTGTTTTATGGATTGGGGATTTTGTGTGGTGATCGTCGTGGTATTTTGGTATTATGAAAAGACAGAATCTATGAGCCAATGTGATGAAAAAATATATATTGGGGATTTTTATCTCTATTTTTTTTTGAGTGTTCCTCTAATAGGTTTTTTTTTACTAGGCTGTTGAGTGGTTAATGGTTGATGAAGATGATTGAGAGTGAGTGATAGAGGCGTCTCCTGAGGCATCATGGTGTAAGTAAGTAAATTTTATCTGGATCACTGATAGATTTTTTGGTTTTAATCTTTATTCACTTTTTTAGAAAATTTAAAGTGTTTTGTGATATTGTGTGGTGTGGTTTGATATATAGAAAAAATATAACTATGTGATGGTATAGACAAATACTCCTGGTGTAGAGTTAAAAAGAGGTTCTTTGAGGTGATGTGTTCTTGGGAAGCTAGTGTTTATTTGGGTAAGTAGTCTTTTTGAGATAATTGGAGCTACTCTCATGTGTGGAGATTCCATTGTGGTAGAGTGGAATATTCGAATGAGAGTATTCCTAATGATTTTATAAACAATCCAATTACATGTAGAATCCTAACAATCTATTTTTAATGGTCTCCATGTCAGGGGATGATGAGCAGTATTGGGGTTTTGAGTATAGAATATTATTTTCTAAGTGGAGGCCATAAGTGTTTTTTGTATTTATAGGTTGGTTGAATCATATATGGGTTCAGAGACACACCATATTTAATGATTAACTTGTGATGTTTGGCCAATTCCATGAATTTTTAAACTAGAAACAAGTGTTTTTGGGAAATGGGTTTGGTATATCAAATGTATTCAATGATAAAACATCTAGTTTTTTATCATGATTTGATATCATAATTGGATTGTTCCAATGTTGAGGTATTTGGTCTATTGGAGATCCAAATGAGTATTTTTAATATATTTTGGTATGAAGAGATGTGTTCTGTGAGGAATGTTTTATTTGGGAGACAGATTATGGGTATTGAGGATCAGTACATAAGTTTCATTGAAAAGAATGTTGGGTTAGATCCTGAATAGGTGTGATAGAGTCATGCCGAGTTCATAATTAAGAAATTATCATGTAATTGGACTTTGATATATGATTTTAGAGTTATGGAATTGTTTTAAATGTTTCTCTAGGATGAGAATCCATATGGTGATTATTTCATAATAAATTGCATTGTTACATATAAATTAATTTGAAGGAAATTTAAATTTAGGGTTTTAATGAATGTCTTGTTTTGGGAATTATGAATCATATTAGAACATTGAGAGTTGGACCATCTATAATAGTTATTTTTATTAATTTTTGGGGTTTAAATGGTTCTCAGAGCATTCAGGGGAGGGTTGGAGGGGTGGAAGGACTCGTTTCTTAAGTATCAGACTTACGATGTTCTTAGTCATGGTACACTAAGTTTCCAGTGATACCCCCAAATGATGAGAATACCCTAGGGTTCTATTAGATACCTAATTTATTCTTACCAAATACCATGTTTCAATTTGAAGAGTTTTTTATAAAATCCACTTTTTTAATAAATACCCTTTCCTTGGTTTAAGCCTCTTGACCTAACCCATTCCCTCTCTTTTTTATCACTCTTACCTCATTAATAATTTATTTTAATTTTTATCAGATTGATTCCTCTTATTGGATCACAATACCATATGATGTAGTATACCTTTCTGGATGTTTCAAGGGTGAATGAGGTTGGAACACACCACAATATATGATAATTCAACTTCTGTGATATTGAGGTATATGGTTTCCTTCATATATCAATATATACCTCTTATTTGTATTTAATGTGAATGCACAATCCTAGGGTCTCAGGTATGATAATTCTATGAAGGGTTGGGTGAGTCCCGCTAGGTCTTTAATGCTAGGGTAAATTCTCTATAGAGTGTATTGAGTATGCCTCACATGGTTTGGTGAGTAGGTAATGGAATAACGGCTATACCACAAAGGGGAGAGAACTGTAGTTAGGGATTATGGATCTCAAGGTGATCTAGGTTTGTGTAATTGATTATAGATAACCTAAGTTGGGTCTATATATGAGGATTATTATGGCTCTTGTATTGTGGACCTTGGGTGGGTATTTCATTGAGTATAGAGTTATGTTAATTTCATGATGAGGATATCTTTGTATCTTTAGATCATATAACATCCTGTATAGGATTATCATGATCATGATATAACTTCCACTAGTTGATACCTTATTTCTATAAGAGTTATAGAGAGAAATATATATAGTTATTCTGATTCAAAAACCCTAATGTCTATCTTGCATAATGTTGTGGGGGTATTATTTAGTAGGTGACAATGTTTACATGAACCATGTGTATGTTTAGGTTTGGGATATTTTGGAGAATTATTATTATTATTAAATAATTATTATTACTTTTTATAAATTTTATATCCCACAGGGAGTGCTATGTGGGTACATTGAGGTGTAAAATCCCCTTATAACTCTTAGGGGAGTAGTTTATGGAATGTGTTTTAAGGGGATGAATTTCTTAGTAACTTATTATGGTTGTTATTATTTTTTTTGGTATGGAATAGTAAAGAACAATTTTGTAATTCCCTTATGGGCTTAAGGGTTGATAAATGCTTAAAAGGGGTTCTACATGGATATAAATAAATATGAATGATGACTTGGTTGATATATGGGTTATGGACTATGGAATTTTTTATCATCATATGGTATTTATTTTTTATAGTGTATATATGAGATGTTTGGGATTATTATATTATTTAGGGTATGATATCTTGATTTTTTGTGATAACCTCTAGAGGACAACTAGGAATTGATCTTATTCCTAGTGGAGGGGAAGGTCATTGGATATGTCCTACACTGAGTGAGGAGATGTTCGGGCATGAGAGAAGAATCTCATGCTGGTTAAGGTATGATCTATCCATATATGGGTTATGATCTTGTGTCCAAACCTTTAGAGGGTTGTGGTTGAGACTCAGGTGAGGGTGAAGACGATGAGACTTTGGTGGTGGACCGTAAAAAAGTTAGAGGATTGTGGTTGAGACTCAGATGAGGTACCTGACACTGAGTCAGAGGGTAGTGTCTGAGTATTAAGTGTAGAACCCTGACCTATGTAAGGGGATAGTTTTCATGATTTAGATGTGGTATTGTACCTTGATTGAGAATATAATATTTGAGACTCTGATTTGGGACCCAACCTTGGGTAAAAGGGTAGTAGTAAAGAATCAGTTTTGAGACCTTACCCTGAGTGATAGGATATGGGGTAGGGTTTATTATATGATATAAATTATTCTACTATCATTGGTTGATTTAGATAATATCTGGTGTCAATGTGTCCTAGAAAACACATGAAGCCCTAACATATTTTCCTACATTATGGTCATTTATTCTTCATTGAGTTAGCTCATGCCTTAGATGTGATAGTTATTGTGAGTCAGATGTGGGAACCTTCCCTAAGTGAGAGGGGTGTGTTTGAGACTGAGACATAAGACTCTACAATTAGTGATATGATAGTGGATGAGACTCAAGTGTGGGAACCTACCCCGATTGAGATTGTAGTGGTCATGACTTAGGTGAGGTACCCTACCCTAAGTGAGAGGGTAGTGGTCAAGACTCTGGCATGGGACCCTACCTTGAGTTATAGGGTTTGGTTAAGACGTAGACGTGGTTCTATAATTTTAGTGAGAGAGTAGATATTGAGATGTAGATATGTGATCATACCCTTATTGAGAGGGTAGTGTCTAAGACATGGTTATGGGACCATACATTGAGTGATAGGGTATGGTGTTGGGTTTATGGTATGAAACATCTTATTATACAATAATTGGGTAAAGTAAGTGGGGAAAGGTTCCATGGTGGGTAATTTAACACATGAATACCTCATATGTAAACTTCTATAGTTCTTTTTTATTTTTCATGTGCATACATACACTAAATATGTTGACATATCTATGGAACCCCATAGGTGGTTCAACATTGAGATGTATTTCTCACGCCCTTCATGGGACCTTGGAGAACATGAAAAGATTCATGTTTTAATTTTAGGTAATAGGTTATATAGGTAATTTGGTTAGCATGTATGGATGGTTTGGGGGAGATAGATTTATGGAGGGACATTTGGTTTGGCAGTTATATCTATACTTGGGTTTTTTTTATTTTGTATACATTTTTATTTGAATATCATAATGGTAATTTAATTAATATATATATATATATATATTGAAATTGGTTCAATGATATGACATGATGATATTTCCTATTATTAATGGTTGAAACATGTCTTTAATTCATCACATGTAATATTTTGTTTTATAACGGCTGATTATTTATATGGTATTTTATGTGATGATACTGAGAGTATAGTCTCCCCATATATGTTATAGTCTATAATTTCTATCTGACAACCTCAAGAATATGGGGAGGCATTCCTAAGGTTATGTAGTTCTCTTAGATTTGTTTAATGACTTGTTACCTAGATTTGGGAATTATAATATTCATTCTTTACCTCATCAATCTATGTATTGTGGGAGTTATATCACTTGGAAGAGAGAGTCCAAAATTATTTGGATGTGGAAATAGGAATCACCCACCCCTTATTTTCATATTGGTGGGGTTCCACCCTTTATAGATTTATCCGTTCTATGTTTTCTTATGATGGTCCACAAGTTAGGATCTTGAACACCAACATATAGTCTTGAATTAGTACCTTGAACTTATGAAAGTGGATGTGCAGATTTGGGAATATAGGGTATTTGGTACTTGGGATATATCATATATAAAAAATTAATGATATATATATAGGGAACTGTAGCACGATGTTTGGAGACACTACAACACAAGTGACCATTGGGATTCCCTCTAACAAGATGGGGGTTGAAACACTTTTTTATCCACCAACAAGTGAAGATGACCTATCAATTAATATTATTTAGAGGTAAATTATTTCATGTCAACTTTACCATTTGGTTTTTGAATTTTCCTAAACCTACTATCCATTTTGATCAACATAGGTATAAATGTTTTGATCAATAGGATGGGATGATGACTCATTTTACAAAGGATTATATTGTTCATATTATGAATCTTTTATAAATTTTGGATATTATCACGAATCTAGTAACAATGTCAATTACTTTTTATAAACTGGGATGATTTAAATTGATGAATTTTGAGTCGCACTATAGATATTTAAATCATCTAAAACATAGGGCATGTGTAATCCCTAGATCACCACACAAAGAGTGGGTTATTGTTATATGTTTTAAATATATATATACAAGAATACTGAAATTTAAATTTATCTAGGAATGTGTGAATGGTAAAAAATAGTTTAAATCCAAATAGGAAGATATAAAGGGTTATTCTGTTGTTACAATCTAGAATGAAATTTAACAAATGTTACATTTAATTTTATCATTATCTATGAAGAATAAAGGTTATTTAGAGTTCTATTCCATCCATAAATGAAAAATCCTCACGGTTTATGGTTATCCAGTAGGATATTAGAGTTATGTTGAAATATAAGTTAATATAATAAGGCTTAAATGTTTATTATGGATTTATCATCTTCCAAAACTAATTATACCTTACACAAGATTTTATCATCATCTATAAATATAGAAAGTTATAGTTTATTTAGGCACCATTTGGGAAGTTGAAATGTTTTCACTAGAGTTTTATGCCATATATTAAAATTATGAAGTTATGTTGTAGTTTATAATTATCTAAAAATAAATAATTTTATGTTGGAGTTTCATACCACTATGGAAGGGGAAATGTTATTAATGATTTTGTCTTCTCCTTGGAAGGAAAAAAAGGATTATATTAGAGTTTTATATTATCTTGGAATATGAGAGGGTTTACATTGAATTTATTATTTTCTAAGACGACATAATGGTTTAAAATAGAGTTTATCATCATCCCTGAATATAAAAGTTTTTAAAAATCACCTGGAGGTGCTAAGGTGTTGTGGTTGACAATGTAGAAGGATTATTATATATCCCTAGTGGGGGGAATCAAAACCCACCATTTTTAGTGTAATAGTTTAAATAAATATGATATTACAAGGGTAAAGTCCTTAATAAACAGGGTTATACTTTTAGGATAGTAATAAGGATAAACATATAATTTAAAACTACAGGTCCAGGGAGTGACATGATGTTCAAAATTATATGAGAATGAACTTTTTTTATTACATTTAAGTTCATGATACAATAAGAACATTATTTATTTTAAAGTCACATAAGATAGACCATGTGCCTTATAGTTTTAGGTCACATGACTAGTACATATTGTAAGAATTATATTAGGATGACCCTTAAAAGAACCTATACCAATAGAATATGGGGAAAATTGGGAAAAAAATTAATAATATAAGGTAGATATTGGTGGGTATAAATATATAATTATGATAAATAATCCCTCAATATTTCCCATATAAGAGTTGGGTAAAGATATGGGGACTTATAGTGTGTGTGAATCCCACTTCAATAGGATAGTCAGAGGTGTATGGAGATCGAACTGGAAGTTTCATGGGCTTGGGTGACCATAAAATGATTGATAATTATGTGAAAATTTCTTATAGTGTATTGAAGATTAAAAAGTAAAGGGTGGTTATTTATAGACCATATGAGGGAAGAATATAATATGAATAGGGATTATATATAAGTATCCTATGGGTTTGAGGCTTGTTTATAAAAATGGGTAAGGTATATTACTTTCTCAAAGACAACCAAGAATGTGCTTCTTTGGTATGTTAGTGATATAAGATGTTAGAAGACACTCTGTGGTGTGAACCCTTAGAAAGATCATACATTTTGTTGGTTAAATGCGATAGTGAAAATTCATGTATATTAGAACTTATACCTAGAAAACCCATCATTATCAATACTTACATGCATGATTATAATTATAGATTATTGAGAAAATGAAAACATTATGTGTGATTTAATATTTACAAAAGTTATGGGACTTAGAAATATGAATATAACTCACTCTAATGAATCATTATGGTTGGGGGATCATACAGAGACCCATGATAATCATACATAGATATTAAATAATTTTGGATGAATACTCATTTCAATACACAAACACACGCTTGAGGGCCATACTCATTACAATACAAAAACACACACTTGAGTGCCATAAGATTTTAGTGTCTTTGGACACTTGGAAACACCAATAATTGGTCTTTAGGTAAATTACATCATCTCCCACTATGGTATTTATTACTATCACCCTTCTTATACATATCATATGTACTACATTTCTTCATATATTGGGGAATGAAAACATAATAAAGGGTGATCTCATATTATCAGTAAGGTTAAATAAGGGAGATACATACACTGATATGTTCTGGGGCCCATAATAGAATCCAATGGGCTGGGTACTTTTAATTTTTTTCGGCGGATCGACGGTACTTGTCGATGCCGACGATCGGAGCCTCAATGAGGTCTATGGATCTCACATAAATTGTAAAGGGAAAAAAACATAAATAGAATGCATACCTACTGAGATCTAAATTCGTGGTCGAATGAAAATAATCTATAGCGCTAATCTAATGAAGTGTCCATAGTTAGATCCCTAAATATCCTCCACACATACTTCAAAAGCCTGTGGGAGCATTGATCATTGAATTCTGGGTGCTAGCATGGAGATCCGTCGATGCCTTCGACATCCAGATGATCACCGCATCAAGATGCCTTCAATGCTTGAGGGAGATATTGATCCAAACTCTTAGATCAAGAGCTTCTATATCTAGAGAGTGGGAGGATAGAGATGCTCTGGATTTCATTCCATGAAACGAATGAATAGTTACCAGAGAGAGAGACTCTTCCTTTATTTATAGTGGAGTTGATAAATACCCAGTTGGGTTCCCCAACCCCCGTTTATTTTAACATCGACTAAATAAATAATTTTGATGAACTAAAATAAGTCAATATTATTTATAATTTTATCACATAATGGAAATATATATAACACATATTACGTGATAAAAAATGAGCCATTTAACTCCACTATCTGTCCTACATAATATTAAACGAACCATAAATATTAAAATAATATTCATTCAATTAATATTATATAGTATTTAATAAACCTGTAAATACATTAAATAAATTAAATCCTAATAATACATTACTTGAATAATAATGAATTTATTTAATTTTTTGGGGGATCAAAAACATGGACAACACTCCGACCCCATGGTGGGGCACACCATGTTCATATAACTATTCAACTAAATAGAGAAGATTCTTGAATATGCTATTGTTTGTGACTCTCTAGGCCCTTATCTCAGTAGTAGTGAATAAAATCTATAGAACAAGAGTGGAGTCTAAAAACCCATCATGGCCCATAAAGAGATAATTATTTTCATTTCAATGACAACCAACCTACGAACATTGACTGTGTACTATAATCTCTTTGTCATTAAATATCTCATAAAGCAGAACACACACTTGTGTTATTGTCCTTTTAATGTTTTATTATTTATTGATCTATCATGATGGATTTACCTTTAGAATAAATTGTAAAAAGAATTATTAAGGTAGTTTCATCCTGATCTACCATGCCTGATATATACAACTTCCTAAACTTGGTAGTGACAAATACATTCTTGACCATTCCAACAATTCCATACCACCAGCGACGCACACAACACAAGCTACCTCACAATGATTTGAATACCATGGTTTTTTCCTTACTTCAAATTATGCTATCAAATGATACACATTCGTAATGGTCTCAATTCAGGAGACCAATACACATGACTATATATACGAAAAATCGAAGACACCCAAATCATATGGTGTTTCTATTGGCAGTCCAATCCTCATGATATCACTACTAGAGATCACCAAGTTTGAACTTCATGAGAATAAGTCTCAATGCTTATGAGCCCCCAACACCTGATAGTCATACATCTATTGTATCCTGTCAGTAAGATGTACCTATACTATAGAACATATTTTTAAGATTCATTTCATAGTATCTATAGGTTCTCATTATAGCCAGGGATCGACTATAACCTCTCAACATGACAATTAATCTTTAGACATTACCATTATAATAGTGGATGTATAAAAGTATACACTATAATGGTAAGATTACATCATGTATAACTAACTGTATACATGATATGGTAATCAAAAGTATGGAATAGTTGGGTATAGGGAGCCCACTATTTCAACCCTCCCACATGCACTAGAGAAAACATGCTAACCAAACTTGTTAGCTACTCATATGATAAAGATAATTATTCTTCTGAGTTATGTATTTAACTACTAGGTTTTCCACGTTTTCGTTGCATGGAATATCTAATATATGCGACCTCATCACCTTGAGTAAAACTTCTAAAGATAAGGTATCCATGAGTATATCACTTTTTTACATTGTCATAACTTGAATAATTGGCAAGTAAGAATATCATAATTTACATTATGATAATTATTTTCTCACTAGGTGTGAATCCAGGAACTATAGGAAATCCTTGTGATTTATAACTACTTCTTAGCTTCCTTAAGAACTCCAACGTACATAGTATTTGTAGGTATGGATACCACTAGATTTTATGATCTTGAATCACTCATCACCTTTGCCAAACTGTAATACAAGATCAAATTGATCTAAGGATTACTAGTTTGTGTCCCATAAAAAAACTAGTATACATTTTTCTTTATATACTAGGTACATATCATTTTCACTCACCAAATTACAAGATGATAGTTCTGACTGCATCACTTATAGTGCTTTGAGATATAATTGATATCTTCCTACTATAAAGAATATCATGGAAACATCAATTCTTGTACATATTCTAGAATATGTGACTGATCCATCACGGGAGTGTATGGAATTAAAATCACATCTTTAATCTCCTCCCATGTTCCAAACATTTCAACCTGGAGATATTAATCCATTTGACATTTTCAAAAAAATTGAACATTAATTCTTCCAAATTGTATTTTTTCAATACAAAGCCATTGTATGTATGATTGACTAGGACCCAGAAACACTTAGATCTACCTTAATTGATCAAGTTCCATAGAACTTAGGTTCATACATTATATCAATCACAATATAATTACTTTTAATCTTGTCTTATTTAACTATAAGACCAAAATATGTTTTCCATATGTTGCAAAAATTGTTTTTCTTGGAAAAAATTGGTGCTCCCACAAACCTTTGTAGACTCATGCAAAAAAGTTCATTCACAATGAATTCTTTAAGATATTGTTTCTTACTTTAATCAAGAACTATATTTCAGTTACTTGCAATATTTTTTGGAATTTGATGATGGTGTTATCATCCCTTTTTGGTTTCGTTGTGTAGACTCCTTCTATGAATAATGAACTTGACATCAAATGACCAATATAATGATCATAGAAGTTTAGTTATGACAAGTAAAATTATAATGGATTGAGGCAAAAAGACTTGGTATAACCAATCGATCCTTATTGGTACCAGGATTGTACCATCCATGTATCATCTCATTTAAAGACCCGTTGTAGTATTCAATTTATATTCCCCTTTTCAATTTAATACATGGAATCCATTATTTCATTTTAATTGTCTTGTAAATCTTAGAGAGTTCCCATATACTTATTACTTTTAGGATACATTATTCTTAATGAATAATTTATCACCTGTAATAATGAATATAAAACAATCACCATGATTTCATTCTTCCTACCCAGTATGTGTCTCTAGAACATTCTTATTCAACATGTATTTGTGGAACTTGTTTCTATGCCAACCAATTATGCATTTTGAGTATTTACTAAGTCCATGTCAATTCATCTCCCATTATCTATAATAGATATGTGCACCCTTATATAGAAATTTAGTCTATCACTTGACAAAATCATTTCTATATTAGGGATTTACATAATATACTAAGAAACATTTAGGATATTTACATAGATGCACTAAGTGCTTATCTTGATGCATTTTTTTTATATCTTAACAAACGCTTTGCATCTAAACATGTCCTATGACATAATGGATGGTCATCATACTATGACTTGTATGATATCCATTTTTCATTTTAGTTGGCATATTGGTTATGGTATTTCGTTTTTATTTTCATCGCACACCTTGAAATATAATGAAAGGTACTAAATGTTGTAACATTGATACTCCATACATCATAACTCTGATGTATAAAATGTGTATTTAGGAATTTCTCATGGCTACATTTTGTAGATCAATGTTAACATGTAAGACTCATCATCGATCCTCCTTATAAACATCAATGTAGTTATGTAGATAAGGTAATTTGTGTTTAAGAATTACTCCATGCTACATTATCATGATCGACGAATTCTTGGTCAAGATATTCTTTGGCATGCTGATGAGAAGCAACTCATATCTTCTAACTATATATATAATTCACTATTAAATTCCATAATAACTTAATGAAATCTTATTAAGTGTCTTTACCTCTAACTTTCCTTTGTAATAGTTCATACTATCTTGTTGAACAAACCCCGATAGCTTTGGGGAATACCTTTATTTATAAAGGTTTCATTTTCTAAACTAAATATGTCAAATAATACAAAATTTGTTTAGTTTTACCAAGCCTAAATACCATACTGGGTGTAGTCTTGATGTCCACTTTAGTTTTACGTGACAAAGAGTTACATTGCCACAACTGGGTAGGTCTTACATTTTTATATTCATCATGTATTGTCTATGATTCAAGTATGTTTGAACTATTTGATGAGTATGTGACACTTTAAAATACATTCATTTCAAAAACATGGAATAATGTCTCATTACTTCCAAATGAACACATGAGATAAATGTTTTGGTTGTACTCAACATCTTGTTAAATTTGAATCAATCACTTGGAAATTGGAAGTTGTGTGTTTCTCACTGCTGACTTAGGAATCACCCTTTCTTAGATACTTAGAGAAGATACCTTACTCCTAGTAATGTTTCTCTACTAACATGGTTAATGTATTTAAAAACATATATGTGAAAATAATATTTTATTTAATACCCAAGAATTGTCTGAGAAAATAATTCTTTTATTTGATGAAAATAAACAGAACGAGAAGTGGGTACTTTCTTCTTGTATTTCAGCTCATTGCTTCTTTTAAACATACATAAATTTATTTCAATATGTGATTCAAATAACCTTATGCTAAATAACCAACCGATTTCCATTGATGTAGATGAAGAAGGTGCCTTTGGAGTAACATTCCATAGGCCTTTTCTCCTTTTCATTTAATATATTCTCTATAAGAACAAAAGACGGTGCTACCATTAATATTATTATTACTTGGAGAATGTTACACTAAAGGTAATGCAGCACTTACTCCATAACATTCCTTTATATCCTTAAAAAAATTAGAGTAATTTGGAGTAAATGTTTTAAGAATGGTATTTCATGAAAGATGGTCATCTATCTATCACTTTACACAAATCGAGTGCAATCATCACATTCAAATATTGCTTAGATTTCTCCTTGGAATCTTCCTGGAGAAGTGACTACATGTAGCATCATCCATGTCATGATGTAGAGACCACAAATAACATCAAATGGTGATGATAGAATTATGACAAAACCATAATATGCTTGATACATGAGTCTCTTGAAGCAGTTTTACACCCTCACTTGCTGAGGTGGCTTAATAGGTTGGGACACAAGCACCTTGAATTTCTGATATATTAGTAATGTGCACAAGCGCATATACCACACTTGTAATTTCATGATTTTTTGGACATTAACTTAGTCCAATAATTATCACATTTTTTACTTGTAGTATTATTTTCCATTTTCTACAAATTAAATTTAGTAGATGAGTACTTTTATGCTAATTACCAAATGTGACATTATCGATTAATTTAATCATTAAATGTATCCCTCTAACTTTTTAGAATTCTAGGAACCCTCTATACTAGAATCATAATACTCTATTGTTTGAATATTACAGTGGAACGGATCCCCCAACCTCCTCATAGTATACAAGCCATGGCAATGCCACTACTCAGAGGGTTCAAGATAGGATTTTGGTTGGCCAACCACATTAATGCGTGGTTCCCTGATTTGTTGAATGAAGTCCCAACTTCAAAAGTCATTATCAAATTTACACAACACATGCCTCTAAAATTAAAACAATATAGCTATGGAAATTTATTTGGTGCAATTTTAGTCATATTGACCCACCACTCTAATAAAAAATCCATGGTAGTAATAGACACCCTCATCTCTGGCATGATTGGCACCCTGAACAGCCAGTTTTGTTGAAACATGAATGATAGAAGGCTGTGGTGACTTAATATTTCATTGAGGGTTTTTTGTTTTTCTCTCTCGATGAATGTAATCCATTTCTATTAATCTTGTTCAACTATGTTGTTAGGCTCACAATTGAACATTAATATAATAACATACGCCACTTCTTTACGCATTTTATTATGTATTATTTTTATGTATTTTCCCATTATTCTAAAATGCATAAAAAATAAATAAACTCATAAAGTTAAACTACTACCCGACTAGTCTTGATAATATACAAGACCTAAGGGTATTATTCCTGAGTCGATAATTGACACTTAATGTAGCTTTCCCTTGTCTTGTATGCTTGCTTCTCTTCTGAAATATTGCCTCTTCTTGGGGAGTTCTGTGTCACGTCTTGGTGTACCACCTCATCTTGGTAGGATCCACGTGTCGTCTCGCACCATCTTAATCAATGTGCACTGCCTCATCTTGGCAGGGTCAATGTCTTTTTTCATCTTCGTCCGAAGTACAATGATACTCACGCATAGGTGAGGTGAACTAGGGATATAAATGTACATCAGGTAAAAATTGTATGTGTAGGCCCATATAAATTTTAATTTAAAAAGAAAGATGATGTGCATACTATCCATTTAATTAGTTACAATAATTGCACACAGTTAAATAATTAACTAAATAAATAATTAAATGCAGACATACAAGGGTTCGTGCTCAAGACCAGCAGGTAGGTAAAATCTGCAATAAAATTAAAATGTGTTAAATAAGTATGGGGTTATAAATTAAATTAAATGAATTAATAAATTCAAATAATTTAATTAATTATAGGTCTTCTAATTAATTTAATATTTATATCAATATTAAATTAATTTATCTTAGTTCTATTTATTAATCAAATTGAATTAATATTCATCTATGTATTAAAATTTATTTATTTTTATCCAAAATTAATATATTAATTAAATTAATTTAAATTCTATAATTAAATTAATTAATTATACTAATTGGAATTAAAAATCGGGTCTCGAAACCTTACTATAGCACATCGTGGGTCGTTCTGAACTTGCGCAGACACATAACGGGTCATGCATAGCCCATGCTTGGCTTAACTGGGCGAGGTAGGTCAGCCTAGACCCAAACATGGTTGGGCAGATCTACCCAGTCCGATTTTGAAGTAAATCAGAATATGAAAATGGTGTATGAGGTTACTTGCACCACGGTTTGTCTCAAGATGATGGAGCCATGTTGGTGGGGGTGGATCGACGCTGCTTCTGTCCGATGGAAGGGAAGTTAAAGGCCGGTGTGGCGGCCTGCGAGAGCATCTGGTGGATCTGTCCGACAACACCGATGAAAACCGGTGAAGGAGGGCGGCGATGGTTAGGGCCACACGGTGGGGGGGGGGTGGCAACGGCCAGGAGGAGTTTCTGAGTGTAGGGAATCCCAGTAGGGAGGAGGTCAGTTGTGACCAGCATGGTGGAGGGCTGTTGGGGCGGTCGGCAATGGCCGCGAGCTAGTCGACGCGGACGGGGAGGTCTGGTTAGTGTGCGCATTTGGGTAGCGGACTGCAGTGTGGTGACTGTGACGACGTCTCCGGTCCGGACAGAGGGCAGTGATAAGAGGGGGAGTAGATCTGGCGGAGTGGCTGCAGAAGGATGCCCAGAAGGAGGAGGTCATCCCTAACGTGGGTCACTTGGGCTAGAGTAATAGAAGGTCGGCTCTGCATTTTGTTCTAGACAGATGCAAGGTGGCGTGAGGACACTCAGAGGCAGAGTCGACCTGGACCTCACGTGAGCTGGGTGGAAACCTGTGTAGCTATGTGAAGGGGAGAGGTTGGGTCGGGCTAGGCGGCCTGAGGTGGCTGTGCACTGAGGTTGGGCGACAGGCTATGTTTGGCCAGTAAGGAGTAAAAAACCAGGGGTCCACCTAGTTTGACATCCCAAGGAAGAGGATCGGGGTCCCGTGTCGACCACCCCCCCCCCCCCCACCCATTATTTTTAGTCTTTCCTTCAATTTTTCCCTTTCATTCACCACTCCCCTTATTAGTTTTTTTATAAAGTCTCCTTCATTTTTTTATATAAAATAAGTCTTCAATAAATTTTTTTCCATGTCTCCTATTAAAACTTTTCTGTGTTTTTCCACACACAAATTTTTCAAACCCTATATAGCCTTTTAATTTAATAATAATAACATTATTACAATAAAAAATAATTTATTACTATATTATCATTATGATAATAAAATAAATATTATTATAACAATAAATTTTCCATCATAAAAATTATCCAATTGAAAATTTTTAATTTTCACATATATTCTTTTTTGAAAAATTTGAAAAGGAATAAAATTTTAATAACCTCAACTCAAACCGCAAACATGGATCCATTTAGAAAAATTTAAAATGACCATAACTAGGTCATTTGAATTCAGATCACCACATGGTTTGAATTATTGGAAACGTCTTTGAAACCTCTACTTAATTCCATGAAAAGTAATTTTATTTTTATTAGAAAATCTACATGATCACTCGGATACAACTGATATGTTCCGGGGACCACAACAGAAGCTAGTGGGCAGGGAATTTTAAAAAATTTGTCATCAGATCGACAGTACTTGTCGACGTTGACAATCTGAGCCCCGGTGAGGTCCAAGCTTCTCACATAAATTGTAAAGAGAATAAATCATAAATAGAGTACATAATGGTGGGTATCTGAATCCTCAGTCAACTGTAACTCTTCAATGGAGATCGTCACTTGAAGGATCTATATTAGGATCCCTCTATATCAGCCACACACACTTCAAAAACACATGGGAGCATCGATTGTCGAATTCTATGTTCTAGGGCATAGATTGGACGATGCCTTCGACATCCCAATGATAATCGTATCGAGAAGCCTTCGATGCTTGAGGGAGATCTTTATCTGAACTCTTGGATGGATAGATTCTCTCTCTAGAGAGTGGGAGGAGAGAGATTATTTGAATTTAATTCCATGAAATGAATGAATAGTTGCCTAAGAGAGAGCCTCCTCCTTTAGTTATAGTGAAGTTGATAAATACCCAGTTGGGTTCCCCGACCCCCATTTATTTCAATGTCAACTAAATAAATAATTTCGACAAACTAATATATATCAATATTATTTATCATTTTATCACATAATTTTAATATATATATATATAATATTAAATGATAAAAACCAATCCATTTAACTCGACTCACTATCCTACTTAATATTAAACTACCCTTTAATATTAAAATAATATTCGTTCGATTAATATTATCTCATATTTACTAAACTTGTAAATACATTTAATAAATTCAATCCTAATTATTCATATCTTGAATAATAATGAATTTATTTAATTATTTGGGTGAACAAAAACATGGAAGATATTCGGACCCCATGGTGGATCCCACCAAGTCCATATACATATTCAACTGAATAGGGTGGATTATTTATTATGATATTGTGTGTGACTCTCTAGGCCCTTATTTCGATAGTAGTGAATAAAATCCACAGACCAAGATTGGAGTCTAGAAACCCATCATATCCCCTAAAAAGATAAGGATTTTCATAGAAATGACAACTAACCTTTGAATACTAACTATGTACTATAATCTCTTGGTTATTAAATATATCATAATGCAGGACGCACACTTGTGTCATCGTCATTTTCTTGATTTATTATTTATTGATCTATCTGGATGGATTTACATTTTTATTTCTTTAGCCAAAAACATATTAAGGTAGTTCCATCTGGATTATCCATGATCGAGACATAAAACATCCTACACATGGAAGTGAAAAATCCTTTATTGGCCATTCAACCAATGTCATACCACCACCAACACACCCAACACAAGCTACCTCATCACCATTACAATACCATGGTTTTTTACTTGCATCAATGTACGTAATAAATTGATACATTGATAATGTTATCAAGTTAGGAGACCAATACACATGTCTATAGATAGGAACAACCAATGACACCCAAACCATGTGGTGTTCCAATTGGCAGGTTAGTTATCAATATCTCACTACTAGAGATCACCAAGTGTGAACTTTATGAGAATAAGAATCAATTCTTATGAGCCCCCAACACCTGATAGTCAAACATATTCTGTGTCCAGTCAGTAAGATGTATCTGGACTATAGAAAAAATATTTAAGATTAATTTCATAGTATCTCGGGGTTCTTATTATTGCCTAGGATCTGTTATAACCTCTTGAATTGACAATTAAACTATGGACATTACCATTACAATAGTGGATGCTGAAATGTATACACTATAATGGTAAGATTACATCATGTATAACTAACTGTATACATGATATGGTAATCAAAAGTACGACATTGTTCGGTCTAGGGCACCCACTCTTTCAACATGAGCATTACATAAACATAAATGTATGAGAACATGGTCATAACATTTTAAATCCATACATTGTTTATGAAATATCATAATATTTAGTCATGGAATAAATATTGGTAGTTCATAAGACATGACTAATAAGAGAATCAATGAACACGAGCCACGAGAGAATAATTTTTTTTTCAATTTAGAGGTTTGTAGCATACACATAATCATATAAAATCTTATTTCAAGACTGCCCAACATAACATTCCTAACATATTAGGCTTGGGCTAACCACTCGTGTAATTTCTTCAGGCTTCGGAAAACCACCTATGTACCCAATTATTTGGTTATTAGATAACCACCTATGTACAATATGATCTCATAGAACAATTATCATCACCCAATTAATTGGAGGGATATATATGACCCACCCTTCACATTATTAAAATCATAGACATATATATCAAAAGATCAAAAAAAGTCATCATATCACTACCTATTAAATTAAATGGTCTTTATATACATTTCCTACTATCATTACAAGTGTAAAAGAGATATGTTTCATAATAATTTCATCATTTAATCATAGAATAATCCATGGAAGTAGAATTGTGTTTCAAAATAATTTTATCCTAGTATAACCTGTGGAATAGAAATGGGTTTCATAAACTTCATGTAATCCTAAACCATTTATATAATGAACAATAATGGTATCCTTGGTTCATATCCCCATTAAATAATAAGTTATATTAAAGGAATTCATATGAGATGGATAATTATTTTGAAAGTTAAACCACTTGTAATGTTCTTTAAGAAGATAAATTAAATTTGAAAAAACATTTTTTAAAACATAAAACATTTTAAAAATAATTTTCATTGAATATAACCCTGAAAATTTATAATGGGGTCTTTAGAAATCATTTGATAAATTTCTTGAGGAAAATAAAATTTTAATTTTGGAAATTATCTTATAAATAGAAAAAAAATTTAAAAACTTTTCATTGAAAATAATTTTTGAGAAAATGGGTAAATGTGTTTTTTTGAAATCATAGGAGAGTAATAAAATATTTTTAAAACATATTTAGAGAAAAATTGTTTTGGAAGAATACATATTTTCGAACGAAGAGATTAATAAATTCATATTTTATTAAAAATGTGTTTTTAATTATTTTATGTACCTAAGAGTCATAAAATGGAACCATTATATGAAAATACTTTGAATAGATATATGGTAAGAAAAATAATGAGTTTATTAATATATTGATCAAAAGAATTTATCATCAGAACATAATCATATACAATCTTGATAAATGATGAAATTGTATAATAAAATCATTACCACTTTGGTAAAATTAAATTGTAATACTCATGAGGGAATGAAATTAAATGTAACTCAAAATATACTGAGTATAAATAAATAAATTAATTACATTACATGTCAATGGGAAATTGTACACACCTCATGAAGGAATATAGGTTCATTATTTAATTTTTGTCTCAAAGAATTAGATTGAGAGAAAAATATCTTACCTTAAGTCTTAACATCATTCTTACTAGTTAAAAAACAAACATATAATAAATATTATCTCAATATAATTCCATTACATAACCATAAATATGCATATATATCATACTATATACTATTTACTTATGAAATTTTACTACCCGTCTATTGACAATTCCATGTTAAAGTCACATTTCAGAAAATAATTATTATTTTTTCATATATGTTTTGATTTTTATTTTAGGTCATATTAATTTTATCAAGGTTTCATCATATAAGAATGATAACTATAATATATGTCACACTAGATTTTTCATTTTCATTATTTTTTTGGTTCATTTAGAGATCTTGGGTTTTTTCTCGGGTCCCAGGAGTGACGGTGTTTAATTTTTTGTGGTGTATCTGGTCTAGTTTTTGTACTTAGGTTTTCCCATGTTCATTTGGGAGTTATTGAATAAAATTTGGATTTTTGAGATTGACAGTAACATGCGCAAAGTTTGTGCACATTTAGAGGAAACTATGCGACATGTGCTAGGAAACCGTGCAAGCCTTGAGGTGATCCTGGTTGAGGGTGCACGACCCATGAATGGTTAGTAAAAACATGATTAAATCATTCAAGAATGAATTATATTGTGTAAAAACCATTCCACGTGGTTGGAACATGATTTGGAAACTATTCGACTAAACTGTGATCCTTCCAGGTGTGTCGAATGATGGGTTCATGGTTGGCACATGGTTTGGTAAACTGTGAAGCCAAACCAAGTGAGCCTCCAAGAACATAAAATTTGTGAAATTCTATTTATTCCACCTTGGTATTTTTAGTCCCATTATGAAAAAATCACCTCCCTCTTGGTTTTTATAGCCCTAGTTAAGGCTCTCCATGGTTCTTTAAGATTCCCTCTTCCTCCCTTGCTATACATCTAGAAATTTATCCAAGTTTGGGGCTATATCTATCAAGGAAACCCTACCCTCTCTTCACCATATTCCATGTTCTTTCATTTATTCTTGATATCCTTCTCTGCCTTAGTCATGTGAACCTAGGTTTTTTGTTTCACAATGATATATTTTGGGGGTTTTGTGTGTTTCAGGTTTCTCTTAGTTGATCATGGATCTATCAACCTTCATGGTATGTTTTAGGGAATGATTTATTGATGCACCACAAATTTGACAAAGGTTTCCCTTTTACTTACCTTTATATTTTAAGATTCATTGATGTCATGTATTTTTACCTTAATTGAATATTAAATATTTATATATATTCATTTAAATAATTTTTTAGTCTGATAAATGGTTATTGTACCCTTGTTTTGTCAGAAACAAATTTTATTTTCTAAATTATGCACACTAAGTGTTTGATGAGATTCCTGATTGGAAATTTCATGTGGTTTGTGACATATAAATCATGTTTTTTATAAATATATTTATGATATAATAAATTATGTTTTGAATTACTTGAATGCATTTTCAAAGTGGTTTTGGTTTCAAATTGCACATATATTTGGATTTCAATTGTGGTTTAGCATGTGATGATAGTTAAGTGGCCGTTTTATATCATTATAAAAGTGTATTTGTCTTGAATGTGGGAGTGAGTGTTTAAAAGATAATTTTTAAATAATTTTGAAGTGTAAAATGGTGTTTTTACACCTTTTAAGAATGTGGATTTAGTTATTTTAAATCATTGGTTTTGTGAAAGATTCTTAAAAGACTTTTTCCCATTTTTTTGAAAATGTTGGAACTATTTACTCTGAAACCCCTCCTAGTACAATCATATTTAATTGTTTATATATGAATGTTATATGGAATGGTAGATCCACAGTTTGGGATCCTTTGTGACTAATGAATTATATAGAAAGAGACTGGTCCTTGGAGTGACTTGGGTGATTCCTATTTTTAATGATTATTATATACATATGTGATTGGATGCTCGGTTGGTATAGGTTGACTCACCCCATTACATGTGATACATGAGAACCATTAATAGTGATAGAATTTTCTGAGAATGATTGTTGTAATGGATATATTGTGCACTAGCCGGTGGTGAATAGTAGGTGGAAATATTAGGTTTATTACTATTGAATTTCCCCTAGGTCTGAACTGAGATATGGTGGATGAGTGTATTTAGGTCATTTTTATTTCATCATGTGAGGCATGATTTGGGGTATGGATCTCATGTGTATGGATTATTCACAATATCTTAGTTTCAACCATGTTTATTGACACTTAGTTGTCTGTGGTGATGATTTTCAGAAATTATTCTACTTGTTTGTTTATCCGTATTTCATTTATTATGTGATAATTTTAGTACTTTCATATGTGGTGTAACTATTTGGAAAGTGATTTGTTAGCTTTAAAATTTTATAATAAATTTTTTAAAGAAGAGAATATTTTATACTCCCATATATGTTTTCTAAAATGAAAGAATCACTTTCCCCTTGAAAATGTTAATGTTTCATTGATGGAAGTAAATATGGATTTGTAATGGAAAAGAGAGAAATGGTTATGGTTTTTTTAATTGAAAATTTGTAAAATTTTATCATGATATATTTTATTTCAAACTTGAACTTGATGTTTCTTTTATTTTAAAGGAAGTTCATTTATAATAGATTGCCATGATAGCCTACTGAGTTTTAATACTCATACCAATAGTTTATTATAGTTTTCATCTTCTGGTGTAGGTCTCAAATTGGTCTTGATCATTGGGGGATATCGTGATTCTTGGTATTGAAGAGTGACCCTCGGGGTCACATGGAGAGGTTGAGTTACCAGGTTTCTATTTGGGTCTTAATGTATAGTTTGGTTTTATTTTTAGATTATTTCATAAAGTATGTTCTATTTGGAATTTTTTATATCTACAGGGATGATATGTTTATTTCCTAAATTTAGTTAATTTTTTACAGGGAGAAATTGTTCCCTTGGTTTACTCTGTTGTTGCTTGACACTAGTTTCTAGCCTATGGGTATCGGGAATGCCCTTTAGGAATTGAAAGGGTTCAGATCGAGTGACTAGATCAGGGTCGACCAAGGATGGATCGTGAAAATATAAATATAATAAATATTCATTATATATTTATTTAGATTAATCCATCAAATCTAGTGATATAAAAGGAAATACACCTTTTATAGAGTTGTTAGGTCGTATATACACATGAACAATATTTCCATTTTCTTATTGAATTGAAATAATTAAAGTTAAAATATATATTATCATTATATTTTCATTTTTATGTCATATATATGAAATAATTTTATTTAACCCATCCTAATTACCTTCCATATAAACCATGAACGAATCACATTACTTCGTGAGGCATCAGGCCTCTGTACAGATGGGTGACGTTATAATATTCCATAAAATTATATAGTGTGATGGTATGTGTGATATAATTAATCTAGAATAATCATAATATCATAAATATCAAATTTAAATAATAAATCTATCAATATGTCCAACCATGAGAAGTGGTAATCAAAAAATTAATGACATCACTTCACAAGGTCGTAGTCTGCCAAACACATGAAGGATGATTTCGTAACAGATTTAATGGAAGTGAGAATCGATATAGATAATTCATTTAGAAAAAAATAATTATATGGAATATATTGTTGTTATTATATAATCCTACTATAAAATAATTGAAGGATCTGGAGGATGAAAAAATTAAAAATTTCAATGATGAATGTTACCTCTTCTTGAGGTATCCTCCTTAGGATTACACCAAAATCCTTCTTTAGTTAGCATTTAATCCAAAATAAGAAATATAGGATAAGAAAAGGGATGTTGGGAAGTGATTTGGGTAGGTCATGGACAAACCAAATGGTTTTACGGTGTGAATTATAGAGGATAAGGGGTGACCTTGGATAAGTGAGGTGAGTGAAACACTTGTATTTTTTTGAATGGGAGAATTTCAACCATGTTTTTTTTCATGTCACAAGGATCCAATAATAAAACATTAAATATAATTCATTATATAATGTCTAGATATGGACATAAATTAATATTTAGGTATTTTTTGGGTCACTTTTGTCCCTAATTATTTATTTTAACCCAGGTTAACCCATTTTTACCATAACCATGATAAATAGATTTTAATGATTTTACTAATAATTTTAGAAATAAATGAAATTTAACTTATTAGGTAATATAAATTACGATTATTAAAAATATTAAATCAATTTTTCCAAATTCCATTCACATATTTTGAAAATTTTAATTTAAAATTAATCATGTAGATGTGATGAGAAAGCATGTTTGTAAAGAGAAAATGTTAAAAAGTTTGAAATGATTATATATCAAAAATAAATATTAAATTGATTAAAATTGAGGATAATGGATTAATATATATATATATATTATTTTAATAATTTTAACTTAAAAATTATTCAAAATATAATTTAATATTATATCTAATTTAAATGAAAATGAAGTTTTCAATTAAAATTTTATATTTTTCACTATCCATCAAAAGATGAACCATTTTATAAAAATACCAAAAATTTACCATAATATAATTTTAAAATTATAATATAAAACATTATGTATTTTTTATCAAAATAACTTTCTAATAGTGTGAAAAATAAATTTCATTAATGTTTAAAATAAGAATCAAATTTTTTTTTGGAAAATTGTACTTACGAAACATATAAAGAATTTATATAAAATTATGTACTTTTTTATAAATATGTTTCCATTATATAAAAACATTATAATTTATATTTTAAATTATTTATTACTTTTCATATCACTATGTTTAATTCCTAGGTTATAATTGTTGAAGTGAAGTAATTATATAAATAATATATCATGATTTTTTTAAAACTCGGTGTTGTGTGTAATGCCTGAAAACATAGTGTTTCATGTAGCCCATGATTAACTTGGTATTAAATGTAATTTACAATAATGATGAAATATAATTTATTTGAAAATAAAAATTTATAAAAAACTTGTGGTGTTACATTATAACCCCCTTTAAATGAATTTCTCCCATGGAATTTTTCACTATGAAACAAAAAATGAGGATACATTTACCTTATAATATCTTAAAGTGTCCACATAACTTCCACAAACTGATGGTTTTACCAAACAAACTTTTATCAAGTGAGTGGTCTTATTTCATTGAAATTTAACTATATGATCTAGAATCTCCACTAGTTGTTTCTCATAAGAGATTTTATTCACTAGTTGTATGACCTTTGAGTATAGTACATTTGAAGGGTCAGGTTTGTACTACCTCAAGAGAGATACATGGATCACATAATTGTTTTGAGAAGGGTTGGTGCAAGAACCAAATGAAATGCTATAATACATATATGATCAATAATTTTAAAGGTAATGATATACCTATATATTTGTTTTCCCCTATTTCCCAATCTCAAAACCTTCTTCTATTGTGAAATTATTAGAAACCCCTTGTCACTAACTTTAAATTCAAGATCACACAGGTGATTATCATAATTTTTTGAAGAAACTGAGATGTGTTGATTCATTGTTAAATGGATCTAACCTTATTTTCCATTTCTTTATATATATTATATCCCAATATATTTCTTTATCCAAGTCCATTCCCGCATGTAGTTGATATTTATTTCATTCTATAAAGGGCTTTATAAGGATCTATTTCAATGCTTGAGTGAAATAAATTATTGTAAGAAAACTCAACTAAAGGAAGGTATTGATCCAATCCACCATTAAGATCCATAGAACAAGATCTGAAAAAATATTATGGGTTTTGAATTGTTCTATCAAACCGACCATCTATATGACGATGACACAAAATGCCTAAAATCACCTCCATAATAGGATATTACCAAATACTTTTACAAAAATCTGAGGTAAACCTTGTATCCTGATTAGATACAATGGAATGTGGCACTATATTAATCCTGTCCACTTAGTTAATTTATATCATGGAATGATAATCCAAAGATAAGTCTTCTTTGACAGTGATAACATGTTTTTACATTGTAAAGTGATCAAAACTAACCATATAACATTGTAACCTTGAGATGTTATGGGAAGTATAATGAAAAAAATACATGGTGACATTGTCCTATTTCCATTATGTTTTAGGAAATGGATGCAACATCACCTTAGAATTTTTTTTATTTCAGGATTAACTTTATAATATACAAAGCATTGTGATCTAAACTATGTGATATCCCTCTTCATGACTTCCCACCAGAAATATTCTTTCAAATCTCATTTCATCTCCATGATATTCAGATGAATTGATAATTGAGAACTATGAAATACCTAAAACAACTCCTTCAAATATGGTATGGATGTAATGAATATAGGGTTACTGAAGCATATCATTCCATCATGACCAAGGTTATACTCAAGGATATTTCTAAATTTCTTTTTCAGCTCTACATATTCCTTATGTGCCTCTTTAATCTTTACATGGATAGATGGTCAAACAATCAATTGAGAGAGATAATATTTTTACCCCTCCTTCCTATTTTATAGATCCATACTTTGAAAATCTAAAACATTGGATCTTTTTTAATCCTCATCTTACTGAATCTAGCATGATCCTTTCAACTCAAATCATCAACCATAGTGTTCTCTTTCCCAAGGAGGAAGTGTATTGGGCAGTCATAATATTTAATAAGATCTAACAGTCTTCCATAGTGAATATTCAACACCTTATATGTGAATATATACATTAAACTTTTGTGATTGGTAAATATATCATACTTTTCTCCATAGAGATAATTCCTCAATATCTTCAATGAAAAATTTACAATAGCTAACTCCAAATCAAGGTTAGGTTAATTTTTATCAGGAATAATTAATTATACTGAGACATAAGTATAACCATGTAATTATATATAATAACACATAAAAATACCTTCATGGATGCATCACTATATATTACAAAACCGCCTCCACTATAGGGTAATGTAAGCACATGTACACTGACTAATATTCTCTTCAGTTCCTTGAGATTTTTTTCATATTCATCTTTCTAGAGGAACATGGTTCCCTTCTAAGGTAACATGGTTAGAGGATTAGAGATCCATGAGAAATTCTCCACAAACCTTCATTAATATTTATCTAAACCCAAAAACTTACGGATCTCAGTTACCAAGGTTGATTTCTTCTAATACTCAATAGCTTATATATTTTATAGTTCCACTAATATAACCTATCTTGAGACTACATTACCCAAAAATGAAACCATTTAATGAAAAAAATTACACTTTTTAAATTTTTCATATATTGCATCCTTCCTTAGGGTCCTCAACATAGTTCTCAATTAATCTTCATGTTCTTTATTTCTATTTGATTAGATAAGAACATATTATATAAATACATCCAAAAACTGATCAAGGTAATATCTAAACACTATTTTAATTAAATATATGAATATGTTATGGAAATTTTAAAAACATAATGGACCCACTATATATTCATAGTGTCTATAATTTTTAAGAAATGTTTTCTTAGGTATATCCTCATTCTTGACCCTCAATTGATGATATCCAGAATAAAGGTTAATGTTGGAAAAGTATTGAGGTCCACATAGTTGATCAACCTAGTCATAAATACAAGAATTTTGATACTTGTTCTTAATTATAATGTCATTAAAATCCCTATAATTAATGCAGATTCAGATTGGGAAATAATTATTTTTAACAAAAATAACATGTTCACCCTAAGGTGAAACACTTGGCTAAATGAATCCATTGTAAAGGTTTCCATGGAGTTTCTTCCTCAACCATTTTAACTCGATTAGGTACATTTTATAGGGAGTCATTTTTTATGTCACCAATTATGAGTTCTACTGAGAAATAAACTTCACATTTTGGGGGAAGGATTTGAAACTATTTAGTAAATACATTAAAAAATTAACTCACAATATTCATAGAATTAATGTTGATTTTATACCCAACCATACAAAATAAAAACCCCTTATGAAAGGTAATTAAGACTCATATAGTGGATGATATATCCAATATAATTTCATACTTATTGTCATATTGACATTCAACCATAGGATGTTTTTGAATATAAAACATGACTTACCTTAAATTAAGATTTATGTGGGATTTATGTAGATAAATAAATTCTATGACAAAGATAACATCAAACTCAACAAGAGGAGTAATGAAAAGATTTTCAAAATGAACATTCCCACCCACATCAACAGGATATGAACTATAAAATTTATTTTCTATCATCATATCATTAGGGGCTTAAAACACTAATTTTAAATGATATAATTTTGGTGTCATCTTGTCACACTTAGGGAATTATTTATAAATGAAGGAATGGGTAGATCCAAAGTCAAATAAGTCATTATCATTTATAAACTGGATGTAAGTTTACCTTTCAGCATAATGTTATCTCACCCCTCATCAGAAAAACTAATAACATGAGATTTACCCTTCTTCCTAGTCTTAATAGGCTGCTTGATTTGATCACCAACATTAAACCTCATATTTGGGATCTTATTAGAATAATTCCCAAACACATTTCATTTGAAACACATGTGTGTATGTAGTGCATTATTTTGAGATTTTCATTATTCATTTAATTAGGTAACTTCTTCCCACCACATTGAAATTTAGTTACTCTATGACATTCCCTTACATAAATGAAACATTTAGTAGTCAGCTAAAAACAAATTAATCCATGCTTCTTCCCACACATTGATCATAAAATAAAGTTCATATTCTTATCTCCATGGTTATTAGATTTTACTTTGAATTCCATTTTTCTCTTCTTATCAAAACCATGAGATTGATATGTAACTCCAACCTCAATTTCCACCTTGATATCACATAGAAAAGTCTATTCATGGATACAGAAGTCTCTTATAGACAACAATCTTCAGAGACATGGTTTTGTGACACTAATTAATTGGTAAACATTACTATCAGGTTGTATGATAATACAAAAATAATACCTCACAAGTATTGAAATTTTTTTCTCATAGGTACTAATATATTCATAATCCTTTTTCTTTATCACAAGGAACTCCATATCTATCTTCACATACGAAATAAGAGGAAATTACATATTAAAAAAAATCAGTTCCCGAACTCATCCCAATCCATTGATTCAATTTCATCATGTTCCCTGGTATTCTTGATATGAATCCACCATTGACCTACTTCACCTTCCAAGCAGTATTATCCAAAATAAATGTTTCATCTTACAAACACTTGATAATAGAAAACAACTTATCAATGAAACCGATCCATTATTCAGAAACTAATTAATCAAAAGACTCATATAAATAATTTGGGTGTTGCCTCATTAAGGACTCAACATAATTTTGTTCCCTCATTTTTTCATTTGGATGTACTTTATTATTCATCGATTGATAAAGTTTCATGACAATAATAGTGAACTTTTTCATTCCATATCCCATAATGTTTGGATGATCAGGAGGAAAATTGTGGAATTGTCTTATCCACTCAACATTAAAATTGTTTCTTTGGGTTTTATCCATTTAATAAAACAAAAAATCATAATGTTAGAAACAATAATCATAGGAAGAAACCACAAAATTTTAAAAAATCACATATAGGATGTATAAATCATGAAACATTATTTTAGATTATAGAACCTTTGGTTTATATTAGGTCATCAAAACCCCTCATCTACTTAAATCCTTCATGATATTCTATCAAGAGTTTTTTGGTTTCAAAAGAATATCCCTCAGGAGTATCAAACCTGGTGTGAAGTAAGGCCCGTTGTCATGCACTATGTGACGATTGAGCATAGCTCAATGGTCCATTTTTTAAGTTATTACCACTAAGTACCTCAATTCTAAAATCACTTTAACTTCTAGTATCTAGAAAGGGATGTAATTTATTATAAACCACCTAACATATCCTTTAGTAATTTCCAAGAAATTTTTCTATACATTGAATCATCATTAAATATATCTTTAAACATTTTATAACACATATCACTAATGTTTTATCATTATAGTGTACAAAGGGAAACTAAACCTATCCAATGATACCAACTATAGTGAACCAAGATTATTATACATAGATATTACATCAATTTTTATTAATAATCATTACATTACACAAGCACACGCCTAAGAAGAATAGTAGATTAGTTTATTAGGAAACATGGAAACATAGATAACTGTTCATTAGGTAAAATACCTCATCTCCCACAATGATCATCATAACTAGAATCCTTATTAGTCATATCATACATAATACATTTCTTCATGTCCTCAGAAAGGAAACATAAAAAAGGGTGAGATCAAATTCTTAGCAGGGGTAAAAGGGGAGATACATAAGAAGAACATGAATATAAGGGAATGAGAACATGAGAATAAAATTAAATAAAAATTACATACATATCAATGATCATAATATTGAGTTGTGAAATAAATATTGAGTTTTCATAAGACATGAATCATAATGGATTCAATGAACATGATCCATTAGATTATAATATTGGCATAAGACATAGTGTTTTGGCCTACACATAATCATAGAAAATATTATGGCAAAGCTAGAAATAAATACATTCATACAACATTAGGCATGGGCTAACCACGCATGTATCTTCTTCAAGATTGGGATAACCAATAGTGTACCCAAGATTTCAGGTTTATTAGAACCACCCATGTACCTCTAATATCATAGAACCGTTATCATTACCTAATACATTAGAGGGAGAAATAGGTCCCACACATCACATAACAAAAAACTTACACATGTGTGGCACAAGATCATAAAAAATTAATTATATCAAAACCCCTAAAATTAAATGGGTTTCATAAATATTTAATCTTATCATAACCAGTGTAAAAGATACAGGGTTAATAATCACTTCATAATTTCATCATAGAATAACTCATGGAAAAATAGGATGGTTTAATATTATTTTTTCATGCTATAACCTATAGAAGAGAAACTAGTTTCATAAAAAAACCTTTTTATCATAAAACATTTGGAGAAATAATAAGAATTATATCCTTGGTTCATATACCAAGTATAGAATAAGTTACCTCAAAGAATGATATCTTATATGGAGTATGATTTTGAAAGGTTAATCACATGGATTATATCATAATAAAGATAAATACACTTTTATTAACAATATTTTTAAATCATAAAACGTTTTAAAAGTACTTTTCATTGAAAATAAACATTATAAATTTTAAAGGAAACATTAAAAATAATTTAAAACATTTCTTGAGAAAACTAAACATTTCACTTTGAAAGAAACATTTTAAAACATAAAATATTTTTAAAAATATTTTTGATTGAAAATAACCTTTAAAAATTATAAATTATCCTTCAATGTAAATAATTTTCATGATGATAGAAATATTTGTTTATTTTTTACCTAGTAAGAAAATATTCCATTCACTTTGTTGGTAATAGAAAAACACAATTTGTGTGAAAAAAATCATGATCATCACTTCCAAAATATTTTAAAAAAAATATTCAAAAATTGGTAGAAATTTATTACAAATATCATAGGCTAATAGTCAAACATTTTCATTTTTTTAGAAAACAAGGTTTTAGAAGAAGACGGGTTTATGACTGAAGAGACACATAAATTCCTATTTTGTTTCAAACATTTTTTTTAGTTATTTTAATATTCAAATAATAAATAATAGTAATATTACTTTAAAATATCAGTAATAATTATAGGATAATAAAATTCATGATTTTCTTGAGAGATTTATCACAATACTTTATTATCTGAAACATAATTATAAATAATCTTAATAAATGATGAGATTGTAATATAAAATCATTACCAATTTAGTAATTCTGAATCAAAATCCCCATGAAATAATTATATAAAATTAATCATAAAATTTCATTAAAATAAATAAATTCATTATATTAAATGTCAAAGGGGATTTATATGAACATTTTGAAATAATATAGGTTTATAATGTTACACACATCTCAAAGAAGAAAAATTGAGGAAAAATCCCATACATTATGTCTTGACATACATTGTACATTGTAAGAACCTGGGTTTTCGTACAAGGTATGGATCCTTTTTCTTTTCGGTTTAACTATTCTGTTGAGGCCTAATGTGGATTTCTAACTTGACCGAGGGAGTTATGGAGGTTTTCGGGGCTTGTTCGGTGCCCGGAACCAAGTTTTAGGCTAGAAATGGCCTGGTACACGGTTTGCGCACGGCCTGCGCACGGCTTGGGTAAACCATGTGCCTTGGTGCAGGCTTCACAGAGGAAAAATCATAGAATGCACACGGTTTGGGGAAACTGTGTGGGGTGGTGGTACGATTGCCCCTTTCCTTCCAGCAAGGTCTGCACGGTCTCTGCATGGTTTTTCCAGGACGTGCAGGTAAACCATGCGACCTGCTGTAGGTTGAAATTTAATTAATTTTTAATTAAATTGATTAAATTTTATAAAAAAATAATCTAACCTATTTCTTCAACCGGACAGCAAGGGGGAGGCGCCTGGGAGAGCTCTCAAGAGACTTCAGAGAGATGTTGATCCTACTTATTCGTCCAATCTCTGTTTCAAACATCGTTCGCCTTGTTAGATCCTCTACAGTAAGTCCTCAATTCCTTTTTAATCCTTCTTGATTCTTCTGGTTATAATTAACGAAGATTGGATTAAGGCTCATATGCCCTAATTTCTCGTTCTTCGTCTGTTCTTCAGATTTATTCCAAATCAGGATGAATCAAAGCCTGATACTGGATGATCTATCTATTACAATCCTAAGGTAGGTGGTCTCGTACTTTTCGCAGATTTTCAAGCTGTTTATATATGCTGGAGTGTTGCGCGCCCACTTTTGGGGTGTCGCTTGAACCTGGAATTTAACCCTGTTATTACCTAGCATGTTGTAGGTAATCTGAATAGGATGGTATGTGCTTGAGTTAGGTTGTACACCTTGGGTAGGAACCACCCCTTGGGTGCATTTCCTGGAATAGATATTTTATGGATTTTGACCCAGGATGCCTATGAGGCATGCTTTTTCTTTCCCTTGTGGGTTGTTAAAAATAGAAATTGAATATGAATGGAATTGCAATAAGATAAAATTGTAATTGAAATGGTTTTGGGTATGGGATGGATTGTTTCCCCTTGCCCCTTTTATTCTAATTCTTTAATTTCTATCACATTTGTGTTAAATGTGTTTAACTGCTTAAAATGTGAAAAAAAGTCATGGGTGAACCATAGAACCAATGTGAGTTGCCATGGAAAGACTCATACAAGACTTGTTACTGAAATGCTGAGTGAATCATGGGTCCAGTGTGAGATGCCAGGGACGAACTAAATAGGGAATTATATGACATGGGAGATACCAGAATATTATTTATAGGATCCCGGATATGGGCTCAGATGACAGACTATACCACAACAAGAGCGAGGTTGGGTACCTAGGAGGTTCCCTGGAATGGGCTTGTAGGGTGTTGGTGGATTGTTTCCCTAAGCGATTCCTAGTTTCTAAATTGAGTATTCTAGGAACGGGCTCAAGGAATAGTTGAACACTTGAATGAAGTGATTAATGAATTGAATGGATACTTGAAGCGAAGCCAAGCCAAAGCACAAGCTTGGGTCGGTCTTTCTAGTCTCCTTGTTTATTGCTTTCTATATTACACTGCCTGTTTTATATATTCACTGACAGATTAGAACGGATCTTTGCTGGTTTCCTGCTGGGATTTAGTCTCACACCCTGTTTGGGTGATGTTTTTGGACCCAAGCAAATTATATGATTTTAGGTAATGAGAAGGGGAATAGCCCTAGTACAGGTACTTGACTTTCTGCTCGGAGTAGGAGTGCACAGGACCAAGCTGAGGCTTGCGATGTGACTGTGGATACATTTTGGATTCTTTTTGGTATTTTGTGTACTTGTGTTGTATTGTATTGACTTGCACCATCATATATATATATCAGATCCTTCTATTTCTTATCTATTTCTGTTTTTTATGAGTTGTCTACTGGTTACCTTTTTCTGCTATTGTATGTTTGTAATTCTGTTGTGATACTTTGGTAATGATTGAATAGTCTCCCCACAGACTCACCTAGGCCCTCGCTGCTAGTCAGCAGCCTCTAGTATTTGGGGAGATGCGCTTGAGGCCATGTGGCAACTGGTCCGGCTACTGGGTTGAATGGTAAGTCGTGTCGGGACGTTAAAAAGTGGTATAAGAGGGAATTTCCTTTTCTTATTTGACTTACTATTTGGAAACTATAGACAGGAGTAGGAAGGGAAGGGACTTTGGTAATAAACTATGCCCGGGAGTTGCATACCTGCGTACAGGTAAAAGCCAAGTCGCCTCATATGGAATTGTGTTTCTGGGTTTAATTATTACAGTTGTTCTGATTTCACCGTTGGGTGATGCACATGGATTTTGCTGATACTATTGATATTATTGTGGGTTCTATTTCATTGCAACCCGATGAGATGAGGGTTTTCCATCTCATGCATCATATAGGAACCTTGTTAGGAATCACATGTCATGCATTATGCCATGCTATCTAGGATGCATTAGATATTGTATTCTATTGTGATAAGTGTTATGATAGCAATTGCATACTATTTTGATAGTTGATTGATAGGTGTGCCTACTGTTGTGTTATATTGGGTGCAATGAATGAAGAGTGATGTCATCTTTCAATTCATAAGGCGTATGGGCCCCTATGGATTAGGAAATGACGCACCAATTGGATGTAAATTCTAAATGAAATTGAATTGCATCGTTATATGGGCATCAAATTTTAATTCATGAGGTGTTATGAGCCCTTAGGGATCGGAACTTGGTGGACCATTGGTTAAAGATTTTGAACAAAGGTATGTTAAAAGAATGAATGTTGGAAATAGAGCCTGACCTAGACCCGGATTCTGAATGGGAAAGAGGTAGTGACTCTAGTGGTTTTTGGTGACTGTTCCTTATGTAGTCCTGGATTTAGAAGCAGGCTATGGGTTGACGTGATTTTTAGTAAGGTCTTGACCTGTCCTGTCCTATTTCTTGTTCTCGTGAGTTTCAAATCTCATTAAAAATCTTGAACTGAGGCGTGTGTTTGGAATTGCAGAGTCATGCCACCACGGCGACCTCCAGTCATACATCGGGAGAGTGGTGACGACCATGTTCCGAAGATGGTAGGCCATGGGATACTAGAAGAAACACTGGTTTTTCCAGCTTCGGCACCAGAAGTTATGCCGGGCACAAGTGTTGAGGCACAGTTCTGTGAGAGCTTTTTGCGTTTTATGAAAACCGTTCAGGGAGCACCGCGACCTGCCCCAACTATGGTAGAGTTGATGCGTGAGTTTTAGTAGAAGCATCCTCCTACGTTTTCAGGGGATGGAGGACCCCAGGCTATAGAGTCCTGGTTAGAGGTGATACTATTTATCTTTGAGCATTTAGAGACGCCTCCGGAGAGGAGGGTCAATCTTGCTATGTACATGCTGCGTGATTTCTCCAAGAGGTGGTGGGACGTGATCACTGAGTCGGATCATCATCGGGAGATGGATTGGATAGAGTTTCATACGGACTTCTAAAATTTATTTTATCCTAAGAATTTGAGGGCCGATCGAGCCTGGGAGTTCTTGCGTCTGGAACAGGGCGTGTTATCAGTGATGGAATAATCAGCCCGTTTTACTGAGCTTCAGCGCTTCACACCTATCCTGATGGGTGATAAACTGTCGAGGGCTAGGCGTTTTGAGGATGGTCTGAGATATGACATCCGATATCAGGTAAATATCTTCAGGTTGACTACCATTTTTGGAATTGTGAACCAGGCGCTAATCAGATAACGTAACCTGAGAGAGGATGGAGGTGCGATCCATAGCGGTTCGGCTTTGAGATCAAGTACTGTAGCGACTGTTAGTAGTAAGAGTCTTTTGGAGCTTCCACATGGTGATTCTAGCAGTCAGAACCTATCTTAGGTTAGCAATCTGAGGTGCTACCACTGCGGTAGGCTGGGACACACGAATCCGTAGTGTCCGAGGGACCCAGTCGAGTGCCGATCATGTGGCAAGATGGGTCATCTTCAACGTTTTTGCAGAACGTTTTCACCAACAGCCAGTGATAGAGGGTCCGCACTGACTCTATATGTCGGAGCAGGGTTAGCAGATTCTCATCAGACAGGGAGTTGGGGTGTGATTGGACGATCAGGCTGAGGTAGTGGTCATGGAAGAGGTAGCCAGGAACAGGGTACATCGATATGTCATAGTGGGCCAGTTCTGGGTAGTGAGGTTGTATCACAGGTCTGTGGTTTAGGCCAGATGTATTCAGTGCAGCCTACTTCTGAGGATCAGGGAGCGAGACTATCTACGGTGAGAGGTACAATCTTAGTAGCGTCTATTATTTCATCTGCCCTCTTTGATACAGGTGCATCACACAATTTTATATCTACGCCTATAGTGAAAAGCCTTGGGCTAGTTGTGTTGTCCTCTGATGTCGTTTTGATGCTAGACACACCACTAGAATTTAGGGAAGAGGCTGTATGCCAGTGTAGAGGGTTCCCCCTTGTAGTTGGAGGGTGTCACTTCGTCTGGTATCTTTATAATCTCGAAATGACAGGTTTTGATGTCATTCTCGGTATGGACTGGCTAGTAGCTTACCGAGCCTATGTTGATTGTTACCACCATAGGGTGATTTTCACATCACTAGAGGGTACAATGTATACTCTTAAGGGTGAGTGGGATCTCCAGGCAAGCCGAGCTGGACCAGAGCAGCGTGGGCTGGACGGGATGACAGTCCAGATTGCTAGTTTGTTTCTGGATGATCAGGGAGTGAGTTAGACAGACCTTTCTTCAGTGGTTGAGCACTTCAGGGATTTTTTTCTTGATGACTTTTTAGGTTTACCTCCTAAGAGAGAGGTGGAGTTCTCCATTGAGCTAGTGCCAGGAGCTGTACTAGTATCCATTCCTCCTTACAGGATGGCTACGACAGAGTTGAAAGAGCTCAAGAAACAGCTCGAAGATTTGTATGAAAAGGGGTTTATTCGACCCAGTACTTTTCCATGGGGTTCGCCTGTCCTTTTTGCAAAAAAGGCGGACGAGTCTCTTAGGCTGTGTGTGTACTATTGGAAGCTGAACCAACTGATGGTTAAAAACTGATATCCCTTGTCGCAGATAGATGAGTTGTTTGATCAACTTCGAGGAGCTAGGGTGTTCTCAAAAATTTATTTGAGGTCAGGGTATCACTAGGTGCGTGTTCGACCTACAGACATACCATGTACGAATTTTTGTAGTAGGTATGGTTTATATGAATATTTGGTTATTTCGTTCGGTCTCATGAACGCGCTAGCGGTTTTCATGTCTTTGATGAATTACATGTTCCATCCTTGGAATCGTTCTTCGTCATTTTTGTGGATGATATTTTGGTCTATTCTCGAAATCGAAACGACCATGCCAACCATCTTGAGATCATCTTGAATACACTAAGAGAGCATCAGCTATATGCAATGCTAACTAAGTGCCACTTTTGGATGAATCAAATTCACTTCTTGGGTCATGTTCTCTCTGAGAAAGGAGTGTCTGTAGACCCAGAGAAGGTTAGAGCGGTGGTTTCTTGGGAACAGCCCAAGAATGTCTTTGACATACAGAGTTTCTTGGGGCTTTCTGGTTATTATCGCTGTTTCATACAGGATTTCTCACGCTTAGCAGCGCCGTTGACAGGCCTGACTAAGAAGGGAGTGAAATTTGAATGGACAGATGCTTGTGAAGCAGCCTTTTAGGAGATTAAAGGAAGGTTGACATCAGCACCAATCCTGATACTGCCAGAACAGGGAAAGAGTTACATGGTCTATTGTGACACATCAGGTATTGGGCTGGGTGTAGTGTTGATGCAGGGAGACAGAGTCATGGCATACGGATCTCGGCAGCTGAGGCCACATGAGTGGAATTATCTGATGAATGATCTTGATCTAGCAGCAGTTCTTCATGTGATGCGTTGTTGGAGAAAATATTTATTGGGAGAGCGTTTTGTGGTTTACACAGGCCACAAGAGCCTCAAATATATCTTTACTCAGTGTGATCTGAATCTTAGGCAGTGACGGTAGGTGGATTACCTACATTGCTTTGATTTCGAGCTTGCTTATACACTAGGTAAGGGCAATGTAGTGGTTGATGCATTGAGAAGGATGACTCAAATACAAGCAGTGAAACAGGCTATAAATGAATAGAATATTATGTCCTTGTTCTCTGAGATGCATCTTGATGTGTAGAATAGCCAAGGGCAGTCTTTTATATAGTTTTTATCTATGACTTCCACCCTCCTAGACAGAGTAAGGATGAGATAGCTATCATATTCGGAAGGCCTAGTTCTACGGGAAGGTGTGTCGGGTGAGGACCCTCCTCCGGGTTGGACGGTAGGCGAGGATGAAATTCTTTGTATCCATGGACGTGTATGGGTTCCAGTGGATATTTGAGAGGAGTTGATGCTGGAGTTTCATGATTAGGTTAGGGAAGTTCATCCCGAAGTCACTAAGATGTATCGTGACTTGCGCCAACAGTACTGGTGGCTGAGTATGAAGAGGAAAGTTTCTAGTTTTATCACGAGATGTTCCACCTATCAGCAGGTGAAGGCAGAACACCAGTAGCCAGCTGGGCTTTTACAGCAGTTACCTATCCCGGAGTGGAAATAGGATGATGTTTCGATGGACTTTGTGACTGGTTTGCTGAGGTCACCTCGAGGTAACGATGCTGTGTGGGTTATGGTTGATAGGATCATGAAGGTTTCTCATTTCTTGCTGATCAAGGAGACCTTCAGTGTGGATGATCTGGGAAGGTTGTATATTCGGGAGATAGTATGACTCCACGGGGTCCCACACACCATTGTTTCAGACAGGGATTCTCATTTTACATCATGCTTCTTGCAGAGTTTTCAGAGGGCACTGGGTACACAAGTTCTTCTGAGCACAACATACCACCCTCATCCATCCAATGGCCCGAAGGCCTTCAAGTTTTTATTATTATTGAAAGAGACCCCCCTTTTAAGGGAAGAAGGGGGGAAACCCTAACCGACATCATCAACTTAAAATAGATAGCACAACTTGAAGGTCTAGCGAGACAAACCAAACTAACAATATGAAGTAAACCCTCCCCAGCAATTAATCGTGAAAAAACTCTCCATCAATGCAAAGATAAATGGATAGCAAGTGTCTTATGTCAAAGAATAGGCCCGATCCAATGGAACACACCATACCCTCTCAAACATCCAAATCCATAAAGCACTGCAATGATGATTAGCTCACTCTGAAACCTCCTTGGGGGCCAAATCTGCATGGTCATGTCTGGGTGCATCACCATACCAACAGACATCATAAAACGTTTCAGAGCATACGATACAAGTGCTTGAGGACATGCTACGAGCATGCATCCTGGATTTTGGTGGCTCATGGGAGAGGCATATTCCCCTAGTTGTGTTTTCGTATAACAACAGTTATCAGGAGACTATAAAGATGGCACCATATGAGCCTTTATATGGTAGCCCAGGACGATCACCCCTATGCTGGTTAAAGGTAGGTGAGGCAGCTTTTCTGGGACCACGTCTTGTTCAGGAGACTTCTGAGTAGGTCTAGTTGATATAGAAGCGGATGGCTACCGCACAGTCTCATCAGAAGTCATATGTTGATCGCCGCAGATGACCCCTAGAGTTTGAGGTTGGGGATCATGTTTTCTTGTGTGTTTCACCGAGGTTGGGACACATGCGGATTAGAATACATGGTAAGCTATCTCCGAGATATGTGGGGCCTTTTGAGATTCTAGAGAGGGTGGGGTCTGTAGCCTATCAGTTATAGTTACCTCAGAGGTACTGAGCCATGCATGACGTGTTCCATGTTTCTCAGTTATGGAGATACTATTCAGACCCATCTCATACCTTCCAGTCTATGGAGGTCAAGCTTTAGGTAGATGCATCCTTTGAGGAGCATCTGATTCATATCGTTGATAGGAGCACGAAGGTTCTCTGAGGCCGGTCAGTTCCTCTAGTACGGGTGCAATGGCAGCACGGCCATTTACAGGATGAGACTTGGGAGTGGGAAGCCTACGTACGTTCTTAGTGGCCAGAGTTGTTTGTAGATGAATCTTTACCACCCTTCAGAGAGAAATTCGGGGACGAATTGCTATAAGGAGGGAAGATTGTAAGAACCCGGGTTTTCGTATGAGGTACAGATCCTTTTTCTTTTCAATTTAACTATTCTGTTGAGGCCTAATGTGGATGCGTAACATGACCGAGGGAGTTACAGAGGTGTCCGGGGATTTTTTGGAGCCCAGAACCAAGTTTTACGCTGGAAATGGCCTAGCACACAGTTTGCGCACGACCTGCGCATGGCCTAGGTAAACTGTGCGCATTGGTGCAGGCTTGGCAGAGGCAGGAGCACGTCCTACGCACGGTTTGGGGAAACCGTGCGGGGTGGAGGTGTGGTTTCCCCTTGCCTTCTATCAAGGTCCGTACGGTCTCCGTACGGTTTATCCAGGTCATGCGGGTAAACCGTGTGACCTGCTGTAGGTTAAAATTTAATTAACTTTTAATTAAATTGATTAAATTTTAAAAAAAACTAATCTAACCTATTTCTTCAACCAGACAGCAAGGGGGAGGCGCGTGGGAGTTCTCTTAAGAGGCTTCAGAGGGATTTTGATCCTGCTTCTTTTTTCGATCTCTGTTTCAGACGTCGTTCGTCTAGTTAGATCCGCAACGGTAAGTCCTAAATTCCTTTTTAATCTTTCTTGATTCTTCTGGTTATAACGAATGCAGATTGGATTAAGACTCATATGCCCTAATTTCTCATTCTTCCTCTATTCTTCATATTTCTTCAAAATCAGGACGAATCAGAGCCTGATGCTAGACGAGCTTTCTAGTACGATCCTAAGGTAGGTGGTCTCGTGCTTTTCGCAGATTTTCAAGCTGTTTATATATGTCGGAGTGCTGCGCACCAACTTTTAGGGTGTCGCTTGAACCTGGAATTTATCCCTATTATTGCCTAGCATGTTGTAGGTAATCTGAATAGGATGGTATGTGCTTGAGTTAGGTTTTACACCTTGGGCAGGAACCACCCCTTGGGTACATTGCCTGAAATGGATATTTTATGGATTTTGACCCAAGATGCCTATGAGGAATGCCATTTCTTTCCCTTGTGGGTTGTTAAAAATGGAAATTGAATATGAATGGAATTGCAATAAGATGAAATTGTAATTAAAATGGGTTCGGGTATGGGGTGGAGTTTTACCCCTTTCCCCTTTTATGTTAATTCTTGAATTGCTAGCCCACGTGAGTTAAATGCTTTGAAATAATTAAAATGTGAAACAAAGTCATGCGTGAACCATGGAACCAATATGAGTTGCCATGGACGGACTCATATGAGACTTGTTACTGAAATGTCGAGTGAATCATGGCTCCAGTGTGAGATTCCATGGAAGAACGCAACAGACCATGATATTTCATGGGAGATACCCGGATCTTATTTATAGGGTCCCGGGGACGGGCTCATATGACGGACTATACCGCACCTAGAGCGAGGTTGGGTACCTAGGAGGTTCCCAAGAATGGGCATGTAGGGTGTTGGTGGATTTTCTCCCTGAGAAATGCCTGGTTTCCAAATTGAGTATTCCAGGAACGGGCTCAAGGAATGGTTGAACACTTGAATGATGAGATTAATTAATGGAATGGATAATTGAAGCGACGCCAAGCTAAAGCACAAGCTTGGGTCAGTCTTTCTAGTCTCCTTGTTTACTGCTTTCTATATTACACTGCCTGTTTTATATATTCACTGAGAGATTAGCACAGATCTTTGCTGGTTATCTGTTGGGATTTAGTCTCACACCCTATTTGGGTCATGTTTTTTGGACCCAAGAAGATTATATGATTTAAGGTAATGATAAGGGGAAAATCCCTAGTATAGGTACATGACTTGCTGCTCGGAGTAGGAGTGAAGGGGACCAAGCTAAGTCTTGCGATGCGACTGGGGATAAATTTTGTTTTCTTTTTGGTATTTTGTGTACTTGTACTGTATTGTATTGACTTTCACCATAATATATATATCAGATCCTTCTATTTTTTATCTATTTCTGTTGTATATGTGTTGTCTACTTGTTACCTTCTCCGCTATTGTATGTTTGTAATTCCGCTCTGATACTTTGGTAATGAGGGAATAGTCTCCCCACGGACTCACCTAGGCCCTTACTGCTAGTCGGTAGCCTCTAGCGTTCGGGGAGATGTGCTTGATGCCATGTGGCGACCGGTCTGGCTACCGGGTTGAATGGTAAGTTGGGTCAGGATGTTATATACACATTCAAAAAAAATATATAGTAAATATAGTTTTATTATAATTCTCTTAAGGAACAATAAATATATATATCATACCATATTTTATTTACTTATGACCTTTTCTTACCATTGTAGTAATGATTCCTTGTTACAGTCACGTTTCAACTAATAACTTCTTCATTTTCTTATATGTTTTGATTTTTCTGTTTTTGGTCCCTTTAATTTGATCATGGTTTCATCATCTCTAAAATTTTTACCATGATATAAACATCATATATATTAATTATATATTTATTTAGAGTAGTCCATAAAATATAGTGATAAAAATGAAATATAAGGTTCATGGAGTCGGTATGTCATACATATGCATGAATACTATTTCCATTTTAATGTTGGATTGCAAGAAAAAAAGGTAAATGATATGTTATAATTAAATATTAATTTTTATATCAATTATATGACATGTTTTCATTAAAATCAATTTTATTACCTTAATGTAAATCATGAACGGATAACATCAGTTCATGAGGTGGTAGTCTGCCTTACACATGAGCACCATTATCATATTCCCACAAAATGGAGAGTTGAAGGTATATATGACATAATAATTAAATAATCTTAATAATATCATAAATATCATATATAAACAATAATACTATCATTATATACAACTACGATAGGTGGTAATGGAAAAATTAATGGCATCGGTTCGTGATGCGGTGGTCCGCCATACACATAAACATTGATTTCATATCACATTTGATTGAAGTGAAGATGGTTTTAGGAAATTAAAATAACAAAAAAAAAATCAACATATTTAATATTCTAATTTAATTATACCATAATGGTATAGAAATAATTTATGGCGTTGGAGTAACAAATAAAACAAAAAACACTCATTGATGAACATTACCTCTTCTTCAGGTATCCTCCTTAGGTCTGCAGCAAAATCTTTCCATGGTTGGATTTTTTGTAAAAAAATAAATATTATAGGATTAGAGTATGGAATTTGGGAAGTTATTTTTACATTTATTTTATGAAAAATTGGTTTAATGGTGTGAATAAGAGTGGATAAGGTGTGGGCTTTTATAAGTGAGGTGAGAGACAGACTTTTAATTTTTGGAAATAAAGATTCCACCCACATTTTTTCATCTCAAAAGTGTCCAATGATGGACCATTATCAATCCTACATGAGATAAGGCAACAGTAGGGATATTAAATATGATTTATACATGTTATTTTTCTTTTTTAACCCATATCATTTCAGTTTAACCCCTTGTAAACTCATTTTTACGTTAACCACAATAAATACATTTTACTATTTTTATGATTCATTTTGGTCAAAAATTAAGTTGAACGTATTATATAATATAATATATTCTTATTAAAAATATGGAATCCATTTTCCCAAATTCCAATAATATATATGAAAATTTTTAATTTAAAATTTACCCCACAGACATGTTGTTAAAGAGGGTTTTTTAAAGAGAAAATGTTTAAATGTTTTAAATGTTTCTATGTCAAAATTCAATATCAAAATGACTAAAATGAACTAATTTGGATTTATATAAATATTATTTAACTAATTTTACTTTAAAAAATTTGAGATAAAATCTGAAATTAAATTTAATTTAAATGAAATGGTAGATTTCTATAAAAATTCATCATTTTTCACTATTCATCAAAAAATGAACAATTTTAGAAATTCAAAGAAAATAACACAAAGAGAATTTTAACATGATGATTTTAGAAAATAAGTTTATTTTATAAAATTAATTTTATAAAATTTTGAGTAATTAATATTATTAATGTTCAGATAAAGAAAAAAATCAATTTTTTGAGAAAATAATATTTTCAAAACATATAAAGACTTTACTGGAAATTAATTAATTTTTATATCAATATGTTTTTTTATGTAAAAAATTATAGATAATATTATAAAAGTATTAGTTACTATTAATATTTATATGTTTGAAATCAAGGTTATAAAAATCACATTTAACTACTAATATTGATAATATATAAAGTTTTGTTAGAACTTAGGGCCCGGTGTAACCTAAGCTGACCCAGTGTTGAGTGTAACATAATATTAACATGGTGTTGTGTGTAATTTAATATATTTAAGAAATATAGTTTTCTAAAAAATAGTTTATTAAAAATTCATGGTGTTACTTATTACATGCATATTTGTGTTTCATACATCCTTTATCGGTAGATCTTTGTGATACGTTGCACAAAAGGATGAACTGTAAACATATGTGAGAATCCCTTGAGTGTAATTTATTTCATAAGGATTTAGAAGTGTAACATCATCATAGAGGTAACCTATTATATTAGGATAATTGATTAACCTATGATTTTTAGGTTTTCATTTCGGGTTATGTTCAGTGGAAATATACAAAATTCATAGGTACTTTAGAATTTTAGAGCATCTCTCATTGTTCTTGGTTGACTACCTATTTGGAATCTTGTTCCTATTGGTTATATATAAAAAATAATCACATGAAATTGAATGTTGGAGAATTAAATGGTGAATTTTGATCAATAGAAATGGATATAAATGAATTAGCATAGAATGGAATAATAGGGATCTATATGCATCAGAGGATGACATGTGTATCAATATCATAATGGATGAGGATAAAGGTAGTGTGAGGTTGATGAAAGTCACGGGATGGAAAAAAGGGTTATATAATTGGGTGTATCTAAAATAATATGGCTTAACATTATACTTCAAATTTTAATGCGTGGAAGGGTACACACATGTTTATAAGGGAATGTGAGGGAACAACATCCAGACACACTACATGATAACTAGAGTATCACCTTAATAACTAATAGTGGGGAAGGAAATATGTGGGCAGATAAGGGTGAAAAATATGTTTTCATAAGGTGGATAGAAAAATGATTAACATATAAATGTGAATTATTGATGTGGGAATGCAATTTTTATGGTCAATAAACATGGGAATATTTATTGAGTTTTATGCACGGCTTCCATTACCTCTAAAATTTTATAAAAACTAATTTAAACATTGAGTTTTGATCACATAAAAACTTTCATGGTCAAAATATAACCATTTTTGTATTAGTTAAGAATATATATCTTTCATGCCTCATGGTAGTATGATATTTTCTATTGATAGAATTGAAAACCATGTCTACATTCTAATTTTAGAAATGTATTAAGGAGACATAATCCTTTATCAACCATCTCTATTGGTGTACATTTAGATAAATCTATCAGAATATGTGTTTTAATAATATATTATCAGTATATATGTATCATATTTCACACTATACTTGCAATGAATCCATGTTTTTAATTCAAATATAATCATTTAAAACATTAAATCATGTTTTGAGTAATTATTATCATTGATCTGTAATTCTTATATGGTATAGACTGTCAAAGTATCATTTTTCATAATTTCATAACCCGATACCTTCTTTGAAGAATTATTGTATATAAAAACCCTTCTCTATTAAAGGTTAGTGTGATTAAATTTACATCAACAAAAAAAATTATTAAGCTCATTGTAGCTATCTTCATGTTCATATATCGAGATAAATATTACACACTTTTGAGTTAACTTTTTTTGTAAGTCATATAATCATGAGAATTTTTTCACAAAGATTCAATAGTATCTATCCAATAAAAGATAACTATTGACCTCTATTATAATATATGTTCTTTTCTATTCATCATTAAAATCTACAATTGAAGTATTTATTGGGATACATTCACTTATGATTAAATGACATTGGAATGATTCTTTTATAGCCAAAATTTAAACTTGCTTCATTTACTTCAAAATTTATCATTTCTTATTCTCATTAAGAAAGTCCTAAAATAATCATAATGTTATTTATTTATCTTTTAATATATAATAATATAATCTATAATGACTAAAATTAATTTGTTAAGGTAATTTCGAATTACTATTAATAAAATACATAAATATTACTAGGGAATTTGTATGTTTAAAAGGAATAACTATGAGTTTCATTGTTCATATACATGAGGTTAATAATAATATCATATATAATAGATAGAGTATACATATTCTTGATCAAAATAATTTTCATATTATAATAATTAATACAAAAAATCTGTTGTAAAATTATTCTTCTTAACGATGTGAAACTTTTCAGACCATGATAAAGCACTTAGGTTTATAAATCACTTTTCAAAATTATATGGTTATTTCTTCTTAAATTCCACCAATTTAATTAGGTAAATTTTATATGGGAAATTTTATATTGGAATAGCACTAGGTAAGAGTAAAATTCAAAACCCAGCAACATAATCTAAGAGAATACTTATAATTTTTTTGGTAAATACATTAATATATTTTGTTAGAATAATAATATCTTCATTGTTGTGTTTTTACCCAAACATTAGACCCAAATTACCCTCATTATTTAATGCTAAGAGAAATATATAGAATGTAGTATCCATAGGTAATTAATGATCATACTTGTATGAATATTGAATTATGTGATGAATTTATATATATAATTAAATTACTTTATCTGAGATTTTGATTTTAGCTTTATGTAGAGAGAGAAAATCGATATATGATATAACTTAAAATTCTAAAAATGGAATAACAAAAATATTTTTCCGAAGTATCATCTAAAAAATATCAATTGGAGATAGGTAATATAATTAAATTTATATCAAATAACCACCATCTGTTTTAACTAATAACACAACATTTAATATTTTATGTGATGAATCAATAGTTTGAAAAAACATATAAAATACCAATGAATATATTTAACTAGATTAAACAAAATGTATTCAAAGTTTTTAAATGGATAATAAGTTTAAATTGTAATAAATAAGTTTTATGATATTATTTTACATCATTTATTGTATAATATATTTTTTCCTTGTTGTATTTGAAGGTTTTAGACATATTTTTATCCTAAAAACTAGTTTTGGTTCATTGTAATACATAATTCACAAACTCCTAGTAAATGAAACATGGATGTGTTCTTGAATTATTAAGAAGAATATCCTTTCCCTTTATTATTCTTAATTTACTCATCATATAAATTAAAAAATATTATTATTGAAAAATCCCATTTTATCTCTTAAAACACTTTCTGATTCCATTGATGAAATTTCTAGGATTTTTTCATCCAATATTTTTTGTGTGTATGTTTTTGAATATTAATTCCTTAAATATATTTATGACTTTAACTTCTATAAAACATCAATTTTCTATTTATATACTTAAATCAATAACCCTATAGGGAATATAAAATTTTTTCCACCACCATAAGAGATTACCATAAAATCACTTCACAACTACCAAAGTGTAACACCATGATATTTGGTTTATTTTTTTCAAATTAATTTAATATTTTTTTATATTTTTCATTTCACAAAACACTAAATATAATTTATTTTATATTAAATAACTATGTTTGGATTGAATTATATGCAATTAAAAGTTTATAATATACTAAGAACAACATAAATTTTAGCTTGTTATACCTGGAATACTAAGTTCATATAGTATTACACGCAACAATGAATTTCCTCGATGGCTTTCATAACACCCAAGATAGAGGATTATCAAACAATAACATGTTATTAAAATATTATTATTTAATATAATAAGATTTAATATAGATGAAAAATTTGGGATTATGAATAATATTAACTAACTTATAAAAACAAATGGTTTACATATATATAATATGAATTAATAGGTTGTAAATTAATTATAAATGAATATGAAAACCGAGTGAATATAAAGGGAAATATTTTTTTTGGACACATAGCTATTTTACCATAATAATTTAAATTAATTATAATTATAGGGTGATATAAATGTAATTTACATGTTATATGTTCAATAAAATATTTTTAATATTCATCCAATATATTTCATTGACATAAGATAAGAACAAACTCGATTTTATGTTTAAAAACCTATATTTACATAAAGTAACTTTTACAACCTTTTAATGGAGGACCCATTTTAAATTCAATATTTTAAAATTTTATTAATTTAATGTGTCAAAATGAACTTCAAATTTGAAAGAGAAACATAAAATTAGATTTGGATAAAATCTTGGTATTTTTGGATAAGGTTTCATTTTTAATGAATCATTAAAAACAATGAATATTAATTCTAAACTACTTAGTCATATAATTTATTTATAACATAAAATTATATTTTAAATTGATTTGAAAGTATAATTAGATAAATGTATAATATTTTGGATTTAAAATGGGTCCTCTATTAAAATGAAGTAAAACTTCTTTTATGTAAGTATATGTTTTTTAATATAAAATTGGGGTTGTTCTTATCTTATTTCAATGAAATATATTGGAAAAATATAAAAAAATATTTAATTTAATATGTAAAATATATATTAAATTTTAATTAATCTAATTTATGTCATTTAAAAAAAGATATATTGAAATTGGATATAAAAACATAGCAATTGTTTGAATTTGATTACATTAAAAACCTGAATTGCAGACTTGACTGTGGGATTAATTATAAATTAATTTCATCCACTTCAATTATTTGAATTTATAAAATCAATTCCATATATTGAATATGAATAATTTATAATTTCTATGAAGTTCAATTTATTTTTTGACCCAAATGATTAGTCAATTTAATTAAAGTTAATTACATCGATGAAGGAAAAATTAATCTAAACTAAGGACTAAATATTTAATTTAATACCCAACAAATACTATAAAATTGTAAAATAGTCATTAGATATACATATTATGAACTTATCCTCCATTTTATATACATTTTTACAATATTGGAGCCATTTTACAAGGAAATAACATAGGTGGAATTCCTTTTCCAATGATTTACAACAGTGTCACTCATCCTCCACTATAAAAAAGACATACTCTCCTCCACTTCATTACACCTATAAAAACAATTATGTGATGACATGATCTACTCAAATTTCATACCAAATATACTCATTTTATTCTTGAATCATCCCTTTGGGAAGTAATTCCTCTAAGGAATCTTTTTGGCATAAATGTATAAGAGTTACACGATTAAGAGTTAACACCTTCTCTCAAGATCCATTATTTTATTTTCTTTATCCACCCCTTAACTATATTTATTAAATGTTAATATTAATAGACCATTAGGCTTAATATATAAGGATGTTATTATGCTAAAGTTTTTACATACGCTTACACACACCAGCATCTAATTAGTAATGAACATACAATTTAAGTGTGTGTTGAATTGCTGCCTCACAAAACGATGATTATTCAATTTTCCTTACCATATCTCATGGTGGATATTATGATGTAATATTTGTTTATATATGTTATATATAATATTTATTATTTATTTAATTTTCTTAAATCATTATAAAACAATTTTCTCAATACATTTCACTTGGTTTAAATATGATAATTTCATTTGAGGAAGTGTGGACTACCACCCCCTCAAAGTGATGTGATTCATTCACAAACTATGTGAAATGTATTAAGTATGTTTTCTATCAAAGTATATGATATATATTAATAAATAATTCTACTATAATTATAATATATTCTTATATACTTATATTTCATTTTCTTTCTTTCCTTTAATATGATATGAAAAATGGAAACAACGTTCATGCGTATGTACGGCTTACCATCTCCATGAATGGTGTATTTCATTTCATACTTATATATTATATAGTTTATTATAATAAAAATATACTTAATATCATGATATTTATATCTTTTTTTATATTCTACTAAACATGATATATGTATAAGAACAAAATATATAACAAATTAAGGCACATGCGAAAAACAAAGCGAAAATTACCCATAGTGAAACCTTAATGGGGAATTGTTAACAAGAGTGTAGTATAATGTCATAGTCAAATCATATATTATATGAGATATAATAATATTTTTATGTGATTGATGTATAATAAACTTATATTATTATACTAGAAGATTTTGTGATTACGACAAAAGTCAAGACACAAGGTACACTACAGGAAAACTGCCTATTAGCGGCGGTTTTTTATTCATATAGCAGCGGTTTACAGAAACCGCCGCTAAACTTGGCGTCGGAAATCTATTAGAGGCGGTTTTATGCATTTCGTGGTGGTCAAAGAAAATCCTCATAGTACCTCATTTCGCGGCGGTTTTTGGTAAATTTAGCAGTAGTTTTAAGGGCTATTTAATTAGCGGCGGCTATAATCGCCGCGAAATTCAGGAGTGCTAGGCGCCTGCTTAGTGGCGGTTAAAACTACCGCTAAGCAGTCTGACGAATATAGTTCGCGGTGGTTTAAACCTCCGCTAAATGTATAAGTGGTAAAACATTAGCGGCGGTTAAAACCGCCGCGAAATTCTGATCCGGAAAAAAAATAGAATTTCTGTTTATACTCCACCACTGCCCTGGAAAACAAACAAAACAACACATACAACATATATATAATAAGGATAAAATTTATGCACCACCTACGCAATATTCATAAACACCCATTCATTTAATGTTGATGAAAAAGTTGATCCAATTCAATAAGAATACCTAAAGCATACAAAATACCTAAAATTATGGATTTAGAATGAAACACAAGATAACATCAAATGAAACAAGAGATTGGGGGTCACAAGGATTTATACTTATAGTTTACAGATGATCAAAATTGAAAATATTTCATTCCATAAAGGATTAAAGTGTATGGATCAAACTGTGCCAAAGAAGAGAGGGGAGGGATCACTACTAGTCGTTTTTCCTATAAGGATGAGGAAGGAGGATTAAATGGGTTGATGTTTAGTCAGAATAAGAACCTTTAAAACATTATTGTTATAAAATAATTTATATCGATGATTTCCATTATGGTTCCAGGAAATAAGGTCTCTCTAGTCTACCACATAAGAAGACATTTGAGAAATATAGGGAATATTTAAAGAGAATAGAGAATATATTAGAAGATATGTAACCATTAAGAGAGAATCAGTTGTGCTAATCAAACAAAATAAGTGCATAACATGGAAAACATTACGTGGACCACATGATCCATTCTAGGTCACGAAAATCACATAACCCATAAAAAATCTTTTGATCACATGATTTTTCTTAATACATATAATCATGTTACCATGTGAAGGTCACATGAATCACATAAATATTAGTAGATCATGAAAAAATCCTCAAGAGACAACTGAATCACATAAGATAGACTAATGGCCAAGGGTGTGCATCAAAGTTCTAATAAACTACCATTGATTAGTTCATGGATCGATAAGTGAGATATTTAGACAAGTTGATCACACAAAGAGGTCAAGTGAAATGATCCCATGATTAGGTCTCTTGTATGGTTCTTGTGATGAGGTCATGCAAAATTGTCTTGCAAAACAAACGCACGAGAGATAGGGTTTTGAGAGCTATGGAGCTTCATGTCACCGGTCAAATGACCAGCCTCTCACCCCCTATTTATAGGGAACCTCAAGGAATATGAATGGACTTATAGAAGACAAAAAGATGTTTCGAATTCCAACCATAGAAAGCATAAGAGACTCATGAAGTCATTTCCTACCTCATAACTGAGTCCTTGTTCCTTCGAACATCACTTTTGTGGGGGGGGCATATTTTGACGCTAGCCAAATGGGCATTGTATATTTTAGGAACAAAGAAATACCCAAATCCTAGGTATTAATATATACCCAAAGGAAAGAAAATTCTAGCATGTATACATATAGATTAATCACCTAGGTCATAAGGACCATGTGAACTTCAATGAGGCTCATGATCACATGACCCTAGGAACATCATGCAAAGGGGTTATGCAATTCAGGTGATATGTTCCTGATCATTTGAAGCCCCATAAAATAGCCCAATTAATCATGTAAAACCCCTATGATTATTCTTTTTTATCATATGACATGTCATCTAACAATCTCCCAATATGTTCATAAAATAAAAGTTAGAAAATAGGGGAGCTTCATGGGAAGGGTGTTGCATTGGTTTTCATGTGATGTGGTTACGTGCCTCATAAAAACTATTAATGATCATGAAAATCACCTCAGAAAACCATCTTGATCTAGTGATATCCATTCAACATGGCTGTTTGGACATGAAACACCCTAATGAGTCAAATTCCCAATGCTGAATTTACAACAGAAACATCAAAGAGCCTATTACCATAGATCAGCTAACCAATGAAACAAACACATCATTCTCTTTACCACCTGAGGTTATTGTGATCATTCAAGGTTAGCCACTGAAGATCCTCCAAGACCAATGGTTTTTTAAAGGTTCCATACACCACACATGTTATATATACAAACCAACCTTTCCCATATTTGTTCAACACATCAACAATACTACTCATCGTCTGATGATGCATCGTCACCCTATCCACCTCCATCTCCTGATGCCACCTGTAAGAACATTATATTGAAAATTAAATATTGTTGCATATTTATAATTAAACTTAAAACCAATAAAAGTTTGAAAACTAAATGATTGTGATTTTTTGGGATTTACCTGCTCACCACCACTCGGTGCACTACCACTGGGGTCATATCTGCTCATCTGCTGATGTAAATCAGTCAATGCTTTCTGCATAGTGGATATCTGAGTCCCTTAGTCTTGAACTATGGCTCGTAGAGAAGAAATATCCCTCTGAGCATCTTCAGGTATGGGTTGACCATAACCAGAAGTAGATGCGGCTGGAATCCCTGATGGCCTGCTAAAGACCTCAGATGGTACGGGTCCCAAACCCATCCCGCGCACTCTACCAGGATGCTCCTTCCCAAGGACTTGTGCAACCGGGTCATCCTGGGAGACTGAGTAGGACTGTCCAAGACTGGCATCCCATAGTTCTTTAATTTTTACCTATAAATCAAATATCAATACATATTAACACAGTAAAAACTGATAATAAGTTATTATAATAAAAATTTTACTTCATACCCCAACTTCTTTGGTAGTCTCAATAACAAAAGAGCCATCTGTTTTTCTGTGAACATCCAACCACAGTTCAGTCCGGGAGGCTTTGTTCCCTAAATTCTATGACTACATTAAGCAAAGATAAATCAAAACTTCAATATATTAATTAGATAATATTGTATTATAAATATTTAAACTATTTAAAATATTACCAATGACATTCGGCTTTTAGAAAAGCTTTTTGATCCCGCCGTATGAGGGATGACTTGCTTCGCCCTGTTTGATGCATTCTGTAATGAGAGATCCTGAAATAAATAAAATGAAATTTAACAGTAATGTATCCAATGTCATATCCTCTTCATATACATTTATTAATGTAAAATGAGGATAATATAATAATATATATTTCAATACCATCCGCTTCTCATCACGATGTCTGTCAACAAAAACATTCCACTTCTCTTTCGGTACCCCACTGGGTAGCTTGTCATACATTTGTTCCAAGGTCAATGAAGTATCGCTGACATCACACCACAATATCCATTTGAAATCTTTCCATTTTTTACCGAGATTTTTTAAATTCCACTTCCGTGCTATCACATAATCAACTGTAAAGTGGAAGAACATCTGTATACCGAAATTCATTTTGAACATATTAGTAACATGCCATTCAATTAAACCATAATGTAATAAAATTACCTTTATTTGAGAATCGAAAACCTCATTTTTCTAGTTTGGAGGCATATGTCTCCAATCATCATATGAAATGGGAAGGGAAATGTGATCCGCTACCAACTGACCTATAATCTGGCCAAGTAACCCCGCGGCATCATCCGTAGGGACCCCATAAGAATCAAATGGCACGACTATCTTTTCGCTATTCAAGTTCCAAACATCTGATCTTTTTAAGTGTTTCTCCATGGTTTTATTTTTGTCATCTTCAATGAGAAAACAATTAGTATAAACAAAATGTAATAAATTTATTTAATTAAAATTTATACCTATGACTGTGACCCTCCAGTGTGTCCAAGATGAACTGGAAGGGGTCTGTCGCCGCCCAACTGATGAGGCACCTGTAGGGGGAGTCGAAAACTCAGCCTCTAATGGGAGGCTCTCTGATGGTGTGAGAGATGGTGCAGGGGGAGATGGTGCGGGGGTGTAGGCAGCTGGTGCCTCGGATGTCATGGGGAGCAACCCAGATGGATCAGTATCCGTCGTAGAACTAGAAGAAATAGTATACCACTTCCTCCTTGGAATTCCTGTCATTTAATCAAATAAAATTAAGTTCAGAATATATATTTCAAAAAAATTATGCAGAAAAAAAAATTAAAAATGATAATAGATGCCCAGTACTAACAAACAAAATATATAAAACAATGATAATGAATGACTGCAGAAATGAAACAAGTGGTTGCTGCATTAATGAATAATTGTACATACAATCATTTTCCCTTCAATAATGTCGGTTTCCTACTCCATTGCTTCAACCACTTCATTCATCCTTGTAAGACTAATATTTTCAATATCATGATGGAAAAATAATTCTGCTTCCTATTGTTGATGACATTCAACTTCAGAGGTCAAATCTTCCACTTCATCACCCATATCATACAAATCTCTTTGTATTACGTGAGTAAGTAAACTCTACCCTTCATCCACAACATCATTCACATAATATACCATTTTTTCTTATGATGCTAAGATATATGGATCATGCATTTCACGATCACCAACATCCATCAAGCGAGAGAAGTTCACAGAAGTAAATTGCAATGAATCTCTTTTAACACCTCTGATAATATCGACCCATTTACATTTGAATAAAACAACAGAAAAATGTCCATGGTAGTTGAATTAAATAATATCATGCATCTTTCCATAGTATCCCACTCCAGCAAATGTAAATATACCACTATTTTGTGTTTTCAAACCCACTTCTCAATCAACTGTACGAAATCTAAAGCCATTCACATTATAAGTGTCGAACTTTCTAACTTGCTTTATAGGACCTCTAGCAAGAAACTTCAAATCTTATGAAAAGTCTTCTCGAGTATCAGTATTCATGATCTGAAAAAATAAATATAATTTAATAGATTTACAAATTGTATATGTCAAACTAATATTCTTATTTATTGCAATATTTATGAACTTACACGTCGTGCAAACCATTCTACAAGCTCTTTATTCACAGCTTTCGTTATATCTTTCTCATTTCATGTTCGGCCTCTCATTCGTCTCTTTGTTTGTATCCTCAACTCTTCAATAAATGGATCTGCAATTTCACTATTCAGAAGCACATATCTATGTGCCTGTAATAATTCCAATTCTGTCAGTGTCACATTTGAGGTCCTCCCAACTGATCGGCCAATAGCAGGAAATATTTTTGATTTCTGATGCATTTTAGATTGAGTTGATGTGTCTTCAACACGTCCAACTCGATTAAATCTTGTCTCAATATCATCTAAATACCTGGAACAAAAGGTAAGACATTCCTCGACCAAATAGCCTTCAGTAATAGAGCCTTCTGGTTGAGCTTTATTTCTCACGTATGATTTCAAATTCCCAAGATATCTGTGAAATAAAATAATAATATTATGAATTTATTTAAATGTCAAAAATTGTTTACTTAACTAGAAAACATATAAATAAAATACCTCTCAATTGGATACATCCATTGATAATGAACGGGGCCTCCTAATGTAGCTTCTTCAACCAAATGCACAGTTAAATGCATCATGATAGTAAAAACGATGGAGGAAAGATCATCTCCATTGCACAAAGAGTCAATACAAACCTCTCCTGGAGGTTGTCAAGCTGAAATGGATGTACAACTTTATCACATAATTTTCTGAAAAATGTACAGATTTGGAGTACAACAACAGTAACTTTTTCAGGTAATAATGTACGCAATGCCAATGGTAGTAACTGCTGTAACAAAATATGTGAATCATGACTTTTCAATCCATGTAACTTACGATTCTTCAAGTCAACACACCTCGAGATATTACTCGAATACCCATCAGATACCTTCACATTCTTTAAAATTCTAAGGAACGTATCTTTATCCCTATTTTTCACTGCGAAAATGGACAGAGCATACTTTTCATTCCCATCTGGCCAGAGATCGCGTTTTATGTTCATTACTTGTAAGTCTTTGCGAGCATTAAGATGATCCTTCGACTTTCCATGCTCATTAAGTAATGTGAAAATGAAATTATCACAAAAATTCTTCTCAATATGCATCACATCAAGATTGTGGCACAACAAATTAAATTCCCAATACGAAAGTTTAAAGAATATACTTTTTTTCTTCCACTGTTGCGTTCTGATTTCACTTGACGATGCACTTCGGACCCGTTTTCCGCTATCATTCAAATGATGAACCTTCCCAAATTCTATTTCAACATTTTCAAGCTGTGTCAATATTTTAGAACCGGTTAACAACTTTGGAGGTGGTCTACGATCAATGAAACCATTAAATTTTGATTTGTTCATCCGAAATCTATGAGATGCATCGAGAAATCTTCGATGGCATAAGAAGCACCATTTTCTACTGTGAGGTAGCCGTTTGGGCTCAAAATCAAAGTTACAAACGGGACAAGCCAAACCCGTATAAGTGTTCCAACCAGATAAATTCCCAAGACCAGGGAAGTCACTAATGGTCCACAGTAAAGCAGCATGCATTTTGAACATTGTTTTAGAAGAAGCATCAAATGTCTCAACACCGTTACTCCATAACTCCTTCAATTCTTCAATCAAAGGCTGCAAGTATACATCAATATCATTTCCAGGCATTTGTTTTCCTGGAATAATCATTGATATGATAAAATATGATTGTTGCATACACATCCACGGAGGCAGATTATAAGGGATCAACCATGTTCTAAATTTACATTTAGGACATGGACATCTTATTCTCCCTTCAACGGATCGATTAGAAATCGCAAAATCTAAAAACTCATTCAAACCCTTAACATACTGAGGTGTGTTCCTCAGTAATGTGATCCAGCTTTTATCCATGTATATCACAATGTGCTTACACAAAATATACGATAGTGTAAGATTGCAGAATCATAATATAATAAAGATGACCCATTGATCATAAAGTATGAATAATATAATAAAGATGATTCATTGATCATAATATAATAAAGAAGACCCATTGATCATAAAGTATGCATAATATAATAAATATGACCCATTGATCATAAAGTATGCATAATATAATAAAGATGATTCATTGATCACATTTAAAATAGGCGAGTGGCTATTTTGGTTTCAGTTCTTTTCTCCAGGCCCTTGGATCCCTACCTAGAGATCTTCTCGGGTTTTTTTGGGAGACTATGCTCCATCTAGATTGATCCATTCAATATTGGATCTTTTATTATAGTTGTGGCGCATCTCTCTGGGTAAGAAATATTTCTGAATCTTCATTTCTCTTGATAATGGTGGCACCCTAGGGTAACATTATCATATCTGGTGGCCTAAGTTTTTGAATCTTTGTGTATTCTTCTAGATCCTTTGGGAGATCTCATTATGGAGGCCATTCCTTGGTTAGTTGTGGTGTGGCAGATGTCTTTTCTTGAGGTGTTTTGTGTTTTCCATTTCCACCAACCCCTTCTTTTCTAATTTATATAAATATTAATGTTTTTATTATATTCTAGGGACTTCGTTTTCATCATTGGGTTTTCATTGTTGGTGGATCCCATTACGGGAATGTGTGACTTGAGCTTTGAGGTAGGTGGTTCCATCTCTAGCCTATGAAAATTATCCTAATTTATCTTAATTTATAAGTTGATATATCAAATTGGAATGACTATTTTCATTTGTTTAAGAAGGGGTTTTTGAGAGAAAAGTTTTTCCATTATTTTTGATAAATGAAAATGAAATGGGTACGTTAACATAAATATGGGTTAGTGTTCAACCACTGATTGTGATCATAAATGTAAGAATAAAATTATGAATTCTTTTTTTAACCTTACCCATTTTTTGTAAATCTATTTTATTAGTTATGTAAATAGAGATAAATTTATAAAAAATCCCTATAATATCTAGTGTGTTTTAATAAGATCATGATATCAAATTAATGACTCAAATATTACCATAAATTCACTACCCTAATTTCCATTGGATCAACTGACACCCAATGATTCTATGCCAGATATAATATGAATTTGACTAATACTCATAAAATGTGTAGGTCCAATTTCTCTTATATTTAAAGGGATCTATAGGAGTCTAACCCTGATGAGGGTATGGAGGCTGATATGGGGATAAAGCCTGATTAACTAGACTAGGTAGTAGTTCTTGAGGGGGTGGTGCTGACTCATTCTACAGTGGTTTATGTATAGCCTGAGGCTAAGAAACATTCATAAATAAGAGGTATACTGAGATATGTGAGTGGATAAACTATTATCTTTAAATCAATTATTCCTTTAATAGGAGTAACATGACTTTGAGAAACATTCATGGAATCTATGATGTTGATTTAAAATCCATTATCCCTTTTCCTGTATCTGAAATTAATTATAATCTAATTTTTTGAAATATTCAATATATATTTTATATTAAATGAAAATATGAACATATCACCATTGAATAAGAGATGTGATACTCAAGGATATTCAAAAATTCCTTTAAACCATTACATTATACCTCCCTAGTTTATGAAATTTGGAATCCTATAAATTTCAGTCAGATAAATAATTAAAAAGGAATATGATAATAGGTATACCTATATAATTTTCCTATAAAATCCAATTGGGAACCATTCTAAAGACTAGGCAAGAAATTCTTAGAAAACAGTTTCAGTTGAATCTCAAAATGTTAAAAAACACCAATTTACATTCCAGGAACTTATTATAATTGATAAATATGGTTCTAAAAATCCCAAATCTGGTGAGAAACAAATGAAACATTTAACTAAAAAACCAGCATGTACAACTATAATCGGATAATACCATTTTCATAAAACAAGGCCTAAACCACCGATTTTTCAAACCCAATGAATTAACCAAATGGTGCACAATAATAATTAACAACTGGAAAAAAGTATAACAACAAGAAATAGATGAAAGTAATATTATAAATCCAAGCATAATAGGACCGACATTATGTGTGCGATATTTCACAAAACAAAGTCAAATATCATAAAACAATATTAGACCAACGTTTGCGAATGAAATTAATTATATACAAAGATTGAAATTAGATTATATAAATAAAATATGGTGATAAAAACACATATTTAATTATTTTTAAATTAAAAATGTCAATTTCATGGGAATCCTACCATAAATCTAGGGCGTGATAAAAAAGAAAACCCGTAGATCACACCGTAAGGGTTATAATTCTCCTATCCTACCAAAAATTATCATTAACAATAAAAAACAAACTAATTGAAGGAAAAAAAAAAGAATGAAAATGGGTTTACTGGGGAGAGTTGTGCTGCTTGATCGAGCAGGAGGTCGCGGGTCGCCGGAGGTCGCGGGTCGCGGGTCGCCAGAGGTCGTGGGTCACCGGAGGTCGAGGGTCGAGGATTGTGAGTCGCCGGGGGGTTAGAGGAATAAGGGAGGGTGCGAGGTTTTGGGGAACGATCGAGGTGGGGGAAGAAGGGTCGGGATTGTGAAAATGATTTTCGGTTTTAGCAGCGGTTTATTAAAAACCTCCGCGAAACCTTTCGGCAAAAACGTTTAGCGGAGGTTTTGTGAACCGCCGCCACAAAACCGCTGCTAAACACGGTTTTTGTTGTAGTGGTAATGTAATTTAATCTCACTTTTTATTTCCATGAGATACATTGTTTATTAGCCACACAATCCTTTTGTGTGGTGTGTATACATCCCATGGATTAATTATTTTATGACTATAATTATATTAATAAGTATTTACATACCCATTTTATGATACCTAAATCATGGGCTTTATGTTTCAAAATTTACCAAATTAGTAGAATAGTTTTTTCTCAATTTTCCTTCTTTGGGACTCATGTTTTTTTATAAACCTAAATTATTTTTCAAGGTGTATATACTTAAATATTACATTTTATAAAATGAATGCACATATTTTAATGAAACATTAGATTATTTTTACATTCATTTTCTTACATGGAGAGTATGATCCCAAGTTAGCAAGTTATTAGAGTTTATTGAAATAATATCTTGATTTTCAAGATTGTTTATGCTTATACATATATTGATGAAATATTATGATCCATTTCTCAAGAAAACTTATGATTTTACATATCCTATAATTATTCAATATATATCCATGTATTAGTACCTTTTCCCCACTCTTTGGTACTTCAGATAATTAAGAAAATATTTTTAAAATATTTTGATCACATCTCTCTCTTCAGTCAGAATCCTGTTTTATTTTAAATACCATGATTAAAAAAATATTTCAAATATGTTTTAAAAAGATTGTTAAAGTTAATTTTGAAGGAAAATTTATTTTAAATTTTTTTTATTTTTTAAAATTCTTCCTTTATAATTTTAAAATTAAATTATCAAAGAAAAATGTTTTCAAAAGGTTTTATTTTTTAAAAATATTTTTTTAATGAATAATGGATATTTTCCTAAAGATATTTTTTTAAAAGATATTTAAAATTTCCCATGTAATATAACATCCATTGGTGTTAATAATGAATATCTGGTGAAATATATCAATTTTTTCATTCATATTATTTCTCTGAATGGATTGTGTTTCAATGACAATATGTTTACAAAACCTATTTCTATATCACGGGTTATTAGATTTAGAAACCCGCTTCTTTTCTTGGGTTCAGTATATAATAAAACGATAAAAAACTAATCCTTTTCAATATGTTATGTTAGAAATACCTTTTTATAATGACAAATTTTTTCATGCGTTGTGATATGATTTGTTTATGATTTTCCTAAACATGTATATATGATTTCATTATGAGATGGGTGGGACCTATATCTCCATATAATGCATTCTGTAAAGATTTATATCTCATGAGATAGACATGGATTGAATGATAAATCAACTTAGTTTAATATTATAGGTATGTAATGAGAAATGAACTCAGTTTAGTATTACATTACTGGAATGAGGAGTGAACTTTGCTCAGTAGTATATGGCTGGAATGGGGTTTGAACCTGATTCAGTAAATGACTGTCCACTAATATGACCTTAAGAACAATTCCTTGATTACTATGAAAATAATTATATATTATTATCTTTCTTCCATAATTTGAAATTTTATTCATATGTTATGATTTCATGGATTATGTTATTTATTTCATTATGATTCATTCCTTATGAACTGGTAAGATTTATGACATGATTCATCTTTATGATATTTTTTATATAGGTTATGATATAAAATTTTAATGATAATGTTCTTATACCCTTACTCTTAGGATTGTTCTTATATATCTCCCTTTACTACCCTTACTGAGAATTTGAGATCACCCATTTTCTTGTTTCCTTAGCCTAGGTTTTGAAGATACGTATCATGATTCATGTGTTTAAGAAAGGTTTTAGTCAATAAGAACTAATTATAAGATGATCTAACACATTTATGTTCTAGTGTTTATGTATCCATGTTTCCAAAGTCACTATACTAGTTTGGTATTTGGGTTATGTTTGTATAAAGTTTTCTGTATTCCAAAAATATTATATAATGTTAATGTTTAAAAAGTGAGGGTTGATATAGTTATTATCAAAGAAAAATTTTAGTTAAACTTTGGAATATAGGATGAGAAACCATAGTGAGAACCATGAGAAGAATTCTGAAAAAATTCTAATAATGTGGAAAAGAATAGTAAATTTTTCTAGATTATTGGTAAAGGATAAGGTTAGTGGTTTTATTTCAAAAAATCCATATCTAGATACTACAAGTGAATGTGGATTTTAAAGAAATGTATCAAGGTGTAACAACTCCAAAAATATGTCACATTCCTCACATAAGGTAATATGGTACATTGTAAGGGCCTTGAGGCACAGTTGGTTTGAAACTCTCAGGGATATGCTTTGTAAATTCACAAACTCTTTATAAACCATCATGAAGAATTTACATATATAGTTCCTATTAATAACTTAGGATGGCCATATGGTGTCATAGATCAAGTATGGTGTCATAATTTAGACATCCTATAAGTGATTATTTTCATGACTATGTGGTTTTATTCTATGATAAGTAATGCTCACACTATGCTTCTAGTCATATTAAATAGAGGGAACCAGAAAGAACTAGATTAATGTTGAATGTGATGGGAAATTTTCCGATGAGTAGTCAAGTGGGATGATCACTTGAGTGAAATATGTTGTGATAATGCATAATCAAATTTCACAGAACATGATTAACAACATGTACCTTAACCAACTCTCAGACTCACCAAGTAAGAGAAATAAGGTTTTGACAGAGAGTTTGGGTAATGTAGACCATGGAGGAAGGATGATTTGGTTTACTTTATGTAAAGAATTTTGAAATAATAACCTATGTGAATGTATTAAAGGAACAAGATGATGTTTTTACAATGGAAAAGAAAGACACAAAGAAAGTGACTACAAGGGCAACATGAAGAGTTCAGTTAATAAAATGGATGAGAAAATTGGTCTCACTAAGGAATCATCTAAGGTTAAGTTATTTATGTGTGGAATAAATGGTAATTATGAAACTCACTATCCCCAGACGAATTCTCCTAAATAGAATCAGCAAGGGGGGCATGTAATGGTCATATTACATACGATGAGAAGATTATATATGAAATGTTAATGGAAAGAGGCAATATGTAATAAAATGTGGTATCATTCATATGTATTATGGATGAAGTACATTTTTAAGTAGTTTGGAATCATGAATTATGTTATATAAATAGTGAAAAAAAATGATTGTCCAGTTTATGTTTTTCTCTAAGGATTTAAATGATTATGCTGACTGTTTCTGATAGACTAGAAAAGTTATTTAATAACAAGGTGATATTTTGACTAAGGGAAGATAACCCCTATTTTTTTACTTATGTTAAGTTATTTTTGTTTGGATAAAGACATTTGGAATATGAATATGTAAATGGGACAGAATTATTTACCTTATTACTAGTTAAATACTTTTTACCAAGTAGTTCAGGCTATCATGGATCAAGTTAAAAACTTATTTGATTTATAGAATATATCCAGTAATCTATGGATTAAGTAAGAATGAAACTTTTACAACAGTATTTTTGGTAATTTATGTTTTTAACATGTTCCACAATAATTTACCATGAGGGTATTCACATGTTTGGAATGTGACAACAATTATCTACTTTGTGATATATGTAGGATTAATGTTAAGATGATTTCATGAGTTTCTTTCTAAAGTTTTGTATTTTCATATTTCTTAAGGGTTATAAGGTTAACCATTTATGGGATTTTTATGTTTAACTTTAGATGATGTTTGTGAGATTATAGTATTATCGCACCATATGAGGATTCATGCATATTGGATAACCATCTCTAACGGTTTTGTGTTGATAGTAACTGAATAGAGATGAGATGACTTATCATGGATCTCATGATCTATTAGATCTTTAGGAATGAAAAATTAAACATCATTTTTGGAGAAAGTGATGAAGTGGATAATATTAGAAAAAAGGATGAGATTTCCATAAAATCATTAAAGTATATCTTTTCATGAAAATTATTCATCTTTAGGAAAATAGTCCAAAAATAAAATGTTATCTGTGTACCGTTGTTTCCGATATATCATATGGTCCTCTAGCTCATCATAGATATATGGATTTGTGATTATTAACATTATCCTCACTTTATTATCTATCACTCTCTATCCAAACATGACAGTTAGATTTTTATTCCATGTCTATGTTTTCACTTCCACTATTGTTCTCCTATGTGGGTGGCTAGTTATTAGTTACTTTGGGTTAATGTTACTATTCACATTTTATTTTTTAAAGGAAGTTTTAGTATTAATCTATATGACGTGGGTTTATATGAATGGAATTTTCAATAACTAACCCTTTAATAACGTAGATTAATTTAGAGGGATAAATTAATTTTAAGGGGGGTAGAATATAAAAACATGAGATTTTGATTTTTTTTTGAATACATTTAATCATTTTGATATTATTCACTTCAAGAAACACTGAAAATAATTAATTTTATATTAAATCACTATGTCTAGATTGAATTATATGAAATAAAAAGTTATTTGTGCACTATAGGCAATATAAATTTTAGCTTTTTCTATATAGAACATTGAGGTTAGATTGGGATACACACAAAAATGTCTTTCATCATTGGCTTGTGTAACACGCATGACCGAGGATTACCAAAAAAATAATATATTATTAAAATATTATTATTCAATAAAATAAGATATAATCTACATGTTAAATTATAGATTATTAATATTATTAGATAATTTATGAAAATATATGGGTTACACATATATTAGATGAATTTTTATTTTACCAATTAATTGAAAATAAATATGAAAATTGATTGAATATAAATATAAATATTATTATTTTTATGGTCACAATGCTATTTTACCCTAATAAATGAAATTAATTATAATTAGTGAATAATATTAAAGTAATATATATGTTATATATTCAATATTTTGTTTTTATATTCATACAATATATTTCATAGACATAAGATTATAACAAATCCAATTTTATTTTTAAAAATCTATATATTTATAATGGTATTTTTACCGCTAGTTACTGGATAACCCATTTTAAATCCACATTTTTGAACATTTATAGATTTAATAAGTCAAAAATAACTTAGTATTTGAATGATAAATATAAAAATTATGTTAGGATGTATTTGTTTATTTTTCTGTAAGATTTCATTTTTTATGAATAGTTACCAGTAATGAAATTTAAATCTCAAAATAATTCTTCATATAATTTATATATAAGGATAAATTATATTTTAAATAGGATTAAATTTTTAATTAGATTATATTTTTTTCAATTAATCCAATATAGGAAATTTCACATTGATGTTGGATGTAAAAACATAGCACACTTTTGAATGTTTATAATATAAAAAACCACACTGTCGACCCGATTGTAGAATTAATTTTAAATTAATTTCTACCACTTATATGATTGGAATTTGGAAAAATTGATACCATATTTGGAATCAAAATAATTTATAATTTTTCATAATTTCAACTTAGATTTTGACCCAAATTATTAGTGAATGTAATTAAAATTAATCACATCGATTAAGGTAAAATAAATCTTAACTAAGGACTACACCTTAAATTTAATATCAAAATGAAAACTTTTCCAAGAGCCATTTTCTGAACACTTTTCAACCCTATACTCCCTTTGATTTAATTTCTTCCATTATGGGAGACACATTCCATGGAAAAAATATGGGTGGAATTCCATTTCCAATGATTTACAAGAGTGACACTCCTCCTCCGCTATAAAAGGCCTCATCTCCTCAACTTTTTTACACCTCTCAAACCAATTACATTCAGAACATATATGATAAAATATACCAAAAATATTCCTAACTTACCCCTTTAATCCTATCTTTGTGCATAAAGTAATCCAATGAAGCCTTTTGGCACAAACCAAAAGGAGTTACCCGATTAAGATGCAACACATTCTCTCAAACTCATTTCTTTTATTTTCCTTCTCCACCCTACACTCTATTCATCCCATGCGAGTATAACAACTCCAGTAATTAAATATAATAGAATTTATTTATTCTAATGGTTTAACATTCCCTTAAATTCACCTAAATCTAATGGGAAACATAAAAACTGTTTATGTGTACGGTAAACTACTGCCTCGCAAAACAATGATTGTTGAATTTTCCAAACCTTACCGCCTCTCATGGTAAAAATTATGATGGAAAATATATATATATATATATATATATCTGTGTGTGTGTGTGTGTTATATATTATATTTATTATTTATTTTATATTCTATATTCCTTTTACAAAAACTAGAATAATACATTCCACATGGAGTTGATATGATAATTTAATTTGAGGACGCGTCGACTACCGCTCGACAAGGCGATGTGATTCGTTCATACACTACATAGAATGTATTAATGATGATTTTAGTAAAAATATATGATATATATGAAATAATAATTCTAATATAATTATTATATATATATAAATATATTTCACTTTCTCTCATTCTTTTTATATGATAATAAAGATGAAAACAACGTTCATTCGTACATACGGGTTACCGTCTCGAATAATGGTGTATTCTATTTTATAATTCTATATTATACAGAATATTATAATAAAAAATTAATAATATACATGATACTAATGTCATTTTTTATATAATGTAAATCATTATATATGTTTAATGACCCAATATATTACAATTTAAGACATATTTGAAAAACAAAATGAATATTACCCGAAGTGAAACATTAACATGGAATTTTTAACGAGTAATATAAAGTCATAATAAGAGAATATATGGTATTAGATATAATAATATGTTTATTATATAGATTTATAATAAAACTATATTTATTATACAAGAATGTTTTATAAGTATGAAATGATTCAAGACAAAGGGTTAGGGAATTTCATCTCATGTGTTATTTCAGTGAGATACATACTTTAGTCACTACCCATTCCATTTGTGTGGTGTTTTAACTACCCAGGGACAAATTTTAAGATTTTTATAATTATATTAATTGTAATTTATATACAAATTTTATGATATTTATTTCATGGAGATTTAAGTTTCAAAATTTACCAAATCGGTAAAATAGTTTTGACTCAAATTGCCTTCTTTAGGATTCCGGTTTTTTTATACACCTAAATTCATTTTTTAGGTATATATACTTCAATTTTAATTTTGTATCATGAATATAATACTTTTAATGAAAATTTATGCTTAATTTAATTTAATTTTTTTACATGTTGTGTATGATACCAAGTTACCTAGTGAGAAGATTTTATTAAAACAATCGCATCCCTTTTCTAAATTGTTTATATATATACTTATGTTAATGAAATATTATGATCCATATCTTAAGAAAAAACTTGAGTTTAATTGTCCTCGATTTATTGAATATTTATACATGTGTTAGTTCCATTTTTTCACTCTTTGATACTTAATATAATTGAGATAATGTTTTTAATAAAAATCTGATCGTATATATCTCTTCTGTTAGAATCCTATTTTATTTCAAAATAAATGTTTTCAAAAAAAAATTAAAATGATACATGGATAGAATTTTTATGTTAATATGATTTTAAAAATGTTTTAATGATTTTAAATATTCCATTATAAGTTTTCAAAAAAAAATTCAATGAAATTTTTTTTCAAAATGTTTTGTATTTTAAAGATAATTTTTCCAAGTAAAACAGATATGTTTCTCATGAAATGTTTTTCAATCACATTTAAAAATTATTTCCCATCTATGTTCACATAAATTTCTGTCAATAATTCCTTTCTGGGGAAATTATTCAATTTTTACATTCATATTTTTTCTCTAAAGGGATTATGTTTTCACGGCATGATCTTTATGAAACATGTTTCTCATTCACAATTTATTGGATTTTGAAACCTGCATATTTTCATGGGTTATATTTATGATGAAATGATTATGAAACAAATATTTTTATATAGGTTATGTTGTTATAACATTTTTATAATACCCATTTCATTTAATATTTTATGATATGTTTTTAAAGACCCAAAAATTTCAAGGAACATTTTTTTTCTTAAATGTTTTGGAATTTTACGAGTCTGCAATTTCTAAAAGAACCTAATTCTGAGGCCCGGTGTGCCCGGAATCAATTTCTAAAGTTTTGTTCGGGTACATTCAATAAATGTTCATTCGAGTTTTTCTATCTTTTAAACTGGTGCTCATAATTGAAATCTAAGGACACTGATGAACTTGTAGCGTCGTTATTCGCTTAAGGGGACCTTTACCACAGTTGCATTTTATCGAGAGGAGAAGTTAAATTTTAGGGTTTGTTAATAAATTAAAAATTATATGTGACACAATTTTTATGTGGTGGTTAAATACACCAAAGGGAAGTTGGGATTGGGGCCACCCCCCCTCCCCACATAACCTCCCATGGGAGGATAATGTGTGTGGGGCCCACACGAACATCAACTCTTTAACTCTCCCTTGAAACCCTTGGAACCCCCCACTGATGAGGGTTAAACCTTCCACCTTCCTCTCTCATTTAATATGCCAACACTTCTAATTCATTAATTGAGCTCCACAATTAATTATTTATTTGTGGTGTCATGAAATCATTTGAAATATTTTTGAAATGCATGGAAATATTATAATATTGGGGAGCCAATTATTTCATTGGCCTTGGCAAAATTTCTGTGGAAAGGCATTGGGATAATTCACCCTCTCCAACGAAGAACTCGAGGAACAATATTCTCTCAACGAAGAACACCATTCTTCAACAAAGAATGCTCCACATCTCGAAGAATGTGAAGCAACACCTTCTTAAACTGGATTAGTAATGGAGGAACCCTCACCCACTAAGTACACCAAAGACGTCATCTCGACAGGACGTTTCGAGATCTACTTCCTCCGATGTTGACAGAATGATTCCCGTCATCTACGACTCGTCAACGTTCAACGCCGATTACGAGGTAGGGGTTTTTGTATAATTTTATATATGTGAATTATACCCTCATACTAGGGAGATTATATGTTGGATAATTGTATGAGCCTCTAACGCGGTGGGTACGGGCTAACAAACAATTCCGGACCCTCCGTCAATTTGTTCGTGATACGCGGTTTGTTGGGAGACTGGTGAACGGAAGGGCAACGATGTTTTGAGGCCATCGCAGTGAAAAGAAAGACCCGAGGAGGCCATAGGCATAGACGGGAGGCAAAACGGACCACCGGAACAACTCTGGTGGCCCCCAGAAAGGTGTGGCGGCGGGCGACTAGAGGCGGTGGCCGGCATCGGTCAGCCGCCTGGGGGCAGCGGCGCCCCTCGCGCGCCGCCGACGAAAGACCGCCACCGCGGAAGAGAAAAACCTGTGTCCTCAGGTTCCAAGAGGCATGGGTGGCTCCAAATGGTGTCGTCGTTACGAACCCCCCCCCCCCCCCCCGTTCTGCTTGGCTAGCTGGTCGAGCCGCGGTCAGCCGCTTGCCGCGCGGTCCAAGGTGCCTGCCGTGCGGGCCGAGCCACCCTCACGTGGGTCGGGTCACAGCCGTCGGGCCGGACTCGGACCCGGGTCGGGTAGACCCGGACCTGGGTCGGGTAGACCCAGTCCGGGCTGCCCAGGGCGGGTTGGGCCGGGTCGGACCGGACCTAGACCCCCCTCTTTAGACCGCTTTCGGTTATTCGCTCATAACTTGATCTACAGACCTCCGATCGACACACCGTTAGTTTTGTTGGATTCCTTGGATCGAGACGGTCATTTCAGTATATCACACCCAGATTTTTGGTGAAGATTGTGTATGGTCGGGTTGGTTCGATCCCGAAACCAACCAGGCCATCGGAGCGGAAACACTTATAACTTAAGGACCGAATGTCCGATTGATGTTCCATCAACTAAGATGGGTTCCTTTTTATGATACGGTCCTTTTTTCGTATTCCAAATAGGATTAGGATGAGGTTGGAGTATGGCTGGGTTGGATTGTACCCGAAATCCAACCGGCCCCTTGGAACGAAAATGACAATAACTCTCAGACCGGGCGTTCGATTGACGCACCATCTGGCGCGTTGGGTTTCTTTTGACGAAACAAAACTTCGGGATACATAAACTTAGGACTTCGTGATAGTTGATGTATTGACCCCTTTACTTGAGGATCAGACCCTCCCGTAATTGAGCGTTATGTGTGCGGGAACCCTAGAGCTGGCTGCGACTGAGATGAAAGGATCCTACGTGGACCTACTATTGTTCCAAGATCCTACGTGGGTTCAACAGCGACAACCACTGTACCGGAATCCTATGTGGGTTCGACAGTGATGTCTTTTGTAATAGGATTCTATGTGGGTTCGACAACGATGGCTTTTTTACCGAGATCCTTTGTGGGTTCAACAGCGATAACTTTTGTACCGGGATCCTCCGTGGGTTCGACATTAGTGACTTCTGTACAGGGATCCTTCGCGGGTTCGACAGCAGTGACTTCTGTACTAGGGTCCTACGTGGGCTCGACCGTGACAACCACTGTACCGGAATCCTACGTGGGTTCGATAGTGACAAATTCTGTACCAGGATCCTATGTGGGTTCGACAGCGATGACTACTGTACTGTAATCTTATGTGGGTTCGACAGGGACTACTTCTGTTCCAAGATCCTATGTGGGTTCGACAGCGCTGATACTGTTCCCGGATCCTATGTGGGTTCGACAGAAGATATGAATCAGAGGCTACATCTAATCATCTCCACCCCTCTTCGTGAGTTGTAAACCTGTGTGAGATGATTCATGTCTTTCAACCATTATCAATGTGGTTAATGACTTACTTCCTTTATGGAATGGTTTGTGCTTGGGCTCGAGAGTTGGAGCCAGACTGGGATTGATAACTTAGGTATATGTATGGGCATATACCTAAGTAGGGTTGGTTGACACTTCGTGATTCTATTTTCTACTATGGTTAATCCTTTGTGAATTTTGGTGAGACCTTGAGGGTCTCGGGGTCCCTACTGAGTATCGTTATACTCACCCCTGCACGGGCTATGCCTGCACCTCCTTTTGTTGGATGTAGACGACAGAAAACGCTGACGGAGGCCGAGAGTGCCACGACTGGACGGTACCTGTAGGTGGACCTTGCGACGAGTCGGCACACAGTGGGGACTGACGGATGTGGGTGCTGAGGTGGCCATTTGTACCTAACCTTCAGGTAGGAATCCCCGGAGGATGATCTGGGATATGCTCTTTACTTTCATTTGTTTTTACCTTTTCATGTACTTGTTGTTTAGTTGGGTTTGTATACTGGCACATTTACTTTCCAGCACACTCTTTTGTATTCAATTTTACTTAGTGTTTACTTCATGTTTCGTACTCTGTTGTGTTTGTTTACTTTCTTAAATGCAATGCCTTCCCAGCTTAGGTATTTACGACTTTGGTGCTAGTATCCAGCCCTTGGCTTATGGAAGGCGGGCTTGGGGTAGTCACGTCATGGGCCCCGAGGACAGGTCATGACAAAATGGTGAAAGAGGAGTCGGTTCTACCACAGAACTTGAACTCTGAATCTTTTAACGGAAATAATGTTAAGTGTTTTGGGAGTGGTTATCAGATTAGGGAAACCAGTGTTGGTGCAGTGTCCGACATATCCATACACTAGGACTCTAACTTCTAACCTCTGATTCAGTGCATGAAAACACTAATTGTATGTGTGTTTCCTTTGGAAAAGTTTTATTTGTGAATACTTTATGTCAGCTCACCAGGTATACTGTTTTAACCGTGGTTCACCTATTTCTTTTCAGGATGACCCCACAAAGGCATCCAGCTAGGGATCCGAGTTACGTACGAGATGGTAGCCAACCGAGTGATGAGGCTTCGGTGCAAGGCCCTATCACAGTGGAGGTACCAGCGGTACCACTGCCCGCTGGGTCACTGATACCACCAGCTCCAGCAGCAGAGAGAGCACGTCGTCTGAGTGTGTTGCACAAGTTCTAGTGCCAGAGACGACCCAAGTTCCGGGGAGAGACAAACCCAAAGGTAGCCGAGGATTGGTTTGAGGTTGTTGTGAGAGTTTTCATATTGGTAGGGACACCAGCCGACCTCATGGTGATCCTTTCCGCGAGTCTCCTACAGGCAGTAGCAGGTAGATGGTGGGGCATGAGGCTTCAGGTGCATGATGAAGCATCACTAATCTGGACAGACTTCGAGAGCCTGTTCCAGGCAGAGTTTGTACCAGCCACCCTCTGTGCGGTGCGGATTCAGGAGTTACTTCATCTGTAGTAGGGCAGCATGACAGTAGATCAGTACTCAGCAAGTCTCACTGATCTCTTGCACTACTCTACAGATATGGTACGGGACCCATTCTTTAGGGCTCGGACCATTGATCAGGGACTCAGGAATAAGACCAGGGCTTCGATGATCTCCCTCAACATTCAGACGCAGGCAGGGGTACTGGATAGAGCCCTTCTAGGGGAGAGCTTTCTCCCTGAGCAGCCACCAGTAGCGAGACCCACCACAAGGCAACACATAGCGGAGTCTTCTATAGCCAGCAGAAGACAGATGACATAGGGGTCCAAGAGGACCAGACCCATAGGTGGTCAACTGCACGACTCAGGTTTGGTTGTGCGGAGCACATGAAACAGAGCTAGCTATATGAGGAGTAGGTAGTGCTATGCATGCGGCGAGCAGGGTCACATGGCTCGAGACTGTCCGACTCGTCCTGCAGATGAGCAGCATGCAGTAGAAGGACCTCTCTGGCAGCTGAGGCCTACAACCATAGTGCTCCGGGAGTAGGTGGATAGGAGCGGGACTAGTTCTAGGCATATAGTCCTTTGTTCATGAATCTTCTAGCTTCATTTATTTCGTTGTTTGTGTTTTCTTTGTGTCTTTGTACGTTGAGCTATAGTATTAAAAGACACTTGTCCTTGTGACGTTTGATTTCCTGCCTTTTGTGTGGATTATACTAAGAGAATCCGGATAAAAATATTGACTTGACCCTTACATTCGAGATTCCTACTGGAAGAGACCCAGTGACCACACACTGATGCCGACAATGTGTCTCAACCCTTGGAGGTGAGAGTAACAGTTGGATCTATTGGTAGTAGCGTAGAGGCCTTACGATGTCGTCCATGGCATGAATTAGTACTGTTAATGTTAGGATAGACTATATTAGGTAATGGGTGTGGTTCGTCTATGGTATGAGACTAGATTTCTCTTTTTCGGAAAAGGATAAATCATTGTAGCTCTTGTAATACGTAGGAGAAGAAGGGTGTAGATGATTTCTTTTAAATTTTCTAGTCTCACCCATAGTTCATTGGGAGAATGCTTTTCAGTCTACTCTGACCACCAGAGTATCAGGTATATCTTCTCTTAGAAGGACCTGAACCTAAGACAACAATGATGACTTTAATTCCTCCAGGACTATGACCTCGAGATAATATATACTCCTTTAAAGGAGGAACGTTGTATCCAATGCTCTCAGTACGAGAACTGGAATTCAGCTGCTAGGAGAGGCGACAGAGCAGCTGGCTGCATTGCAGACGTGAAGAAGGCAAGTGAAGGTAGAGCATCTAGTACTAGCAGGCTTTGTACAGGCCTTAGAGGTCTCAGAGTGGATGTGGGACAGGATATCCATGGATTTCATAACAGGATTTCCACATACATCTAGAGGACATGACTCTATCTGGGTGATTGTCGATCGACTCTCCAAGTCGGCACAGTTCCTACCGATTAGAGAGCAGGGCTCAGTAGAGAGATTGGGATGCCTCTACATTCAAGAGATCGTACGGCTTCATGGTGTTCCATTGACTATCATCTCCGATCGAGATTCTCGTTTCACTTCCCGGCTATGGAAGGGGTTACAGGAGGCTTTTGGGACGCAGATTCACTTGAGCACCACCTCCCATCCTCATACGGATGGTCAGACTGAGAGGACTATTCAGACTCTCGAGGACATGCTCCGTGCATGTTTCATCGACTTTGGTCGCAGCTGGGAGGACCACTTACCCTTGGTGGAGTTTGCGTACAACAATAGCTACCACTCCACCATCGGGATGGCCCCTTACGAGGCATTGTATGGACAATCTTGTAGATCACCTCTATGCTGGACTGGCCCAGGGAAGTCAGCACTTGTAGGACCAGAGATGGTGCAGGCTGTAATGGAGAAGGTGCAGATCATCTAGGAGCAGATGAAGACTACACATAGCATACAGAAGTCCTATGCGGATAGGAGATAGAGACCACTAGAATTCGAGGATGGAGACAACGTCTCTTTACAGGTCTCACCTTGGCAAGTTCTATGGAGATTTAGCTGAGGTGGAAAGTTATATCCACAATTCTTCGGACCTTTTCTAGTCCTCCGTAGGGTAGGTGAGGTGACTTACCACTTGGCCCTTCCACCTCAGTTGCACCGGGTGCACGAAATCTTTCACGTATCTCAGCTGAAAAGATATGTGCACGATCCATCCCACATCATCGACCATGGAGAGATAGATATCAAAGACGGGGAAACTTTTACGAAGGTTACAATGGAGATTGAGGATCGACAGGATCAGTTCCTGTGTGCATTATTGATTCCTCTGGTGCGCATTTGCTGGTAGCACAAGAACCTCCAGGAGAGCACAAGGGAGCGGGATGCTCAGAAGCGTGCTCAGTACCACCATTTGTTTCCCTAGTGTGTGTTGTAGCTATACGGGGACGTAAATCCTTGAGGTGGGGGTAATGTAAAGACCCGGAAATGTCAAGGAAGATTTTTCTTCTTAAAATTTCTGGAATTTTACGAGTCCACAGTTTCTGATGGTGCCAAATTTCGAGGCCCAGTGTGCCCAGAATCAATTTCTGAAGTTTTGTTGAGGTATGTTCAGTAAACGTACGTGCAGGTTTTTCTATCTTTTGAACAGTTGCTCTGTATTGAAATATGAGGAAACTGATGAACTCATAGCCTCAGTATTCTCTTAAGGGGACCTTTACCGCAGTTGCATTTTATCGAGAGGAGAAGTTAATTTTTTGTGTTTGTTAACAAATTAAAAATTATGAGTGACATAATTTTTAGGTGGTGGTTAAATCCACAAAAGGGAAGTGGGGAGTGGGGACACCCCCCCCCCCCACATAACGTCCCATGGGAGGATAATGTTTGTGGGGCCCACACAAACATCAACTCTTCAACTCCCCCTTGAAACCCTTGAAACCCCCCATTGATGAGGGTTAAACCTTCCACCTTGCTCTCTCATTTGATATGACAACACTACTAATTAATTAATTGAGCTCCACAATTAATTAATTATTTGTGGTGTCATTAATTCATTTGAAATATTTTTGAAATTCATGGAAATATTATAATATTAGGGAGCCTATTATTCATTGGCATTGGAAAATTTTCTATGGAATGGATTTGGGAGAATTCACCCTCTCCAACAAAGAACTCGAGGAACAATATTCTCTCGACGAAGAACGTCATTCCTCAATGAATAACACTCCACATCTCGAAGAACGTGAAGCAAAATCTTCTTCAACTGGAGCAGGAAAGGAGGCACCCTTTCCCATGAAGTACACCGAAGATGTTGTCTCGACACGACGTTTCGAAATCTACTTCCTCTGATGTTTACGGAGCGATGGCCCTCTTCCACGATGCCCGTCTTCCGCGACTCATCAACATTCAATGCAGATTACGAGGTAGGAGATTTTTTTATAATTTTATATATGTGAATTATACCCTTGTACTTGGGCGATTATATGTTGTATAATTGTATGAGCCTCTAACGCGATGGGTACGGTCTAACGAACAAGTCCGGACCCTCCTCCAATTTTTTCGTGATGTGTGGTTTGTTGGGAGATGGCTGAATGGAAGGGAAATGACATTTCGAGGCCGTCACAGTGAAAAGAAAGACCCAAAGAGGCTGTAGGCGCAGACGGGAGGCGAAAAGGACCACCGGAATGACTCTGGTGGCCCGCGGAAGGCCGCAAAGGCGTGGGTCGCTAGTGTGGCGGCGCCGGTGACTGGAGGCGGTGGCTGGCACCGGTCGGCTTTCTGGGGGTAGCAGCGCCCCTCGCACACCACCGGAAGAAGGCCGCAACGGCACCGGCCGCGGTGGCGGAGCAGAACCCGTGTCCGCGGGTTCCGAGAGGAACGGGAGGCGCCAGCTGGTGCAACCGTTATGAACCCCCCCCCCCCCCCCCACTACCCTGCTCCACTCAGCCAGCTGGCCAAGCCGAGCCGCCGGCGTGCGGGCCGGGCCGCCAGCCATGCGGGCCAGGCCACCTGCCGCGCGGGCCGGGCTGCCTGTCGCACGGGCTGGGCCACCCCCATGTGGGTCGGGTCACAGCCGCTGGGCCAGCCCATACCCTATCGGGCCGGACCCAGACCCGGGTTGGGTTGACCCGGTTCGGGCCGACCCAGGTCGGGTTGGGCCGGGTCGGACCAGACCAAGACCCCCCCTCTTCGGACTGCTTTCAGTTTTTCACCTATAACTTGAGCTACGGACCTCTGATCAATGCACCGTCAAATGAGTTGGATTCCTTAGATTGATATGGTATTTTCATTATATCACACCCAAGGTTTCGGCAAAGTTTGGGTACAACCGGGTTGGTTTGATCCCGAAACCAACCGGGCCGTCGGAGCGGAAACACTTATAACTTAAGGACCGGATGTCCGATTGATGTGTCGTCAACTAAGTTGGGTTCATTTTGATGAGACGGTCCTTTTGGAATATTCCACACAAGATTCAGATGAGGTTGGAGTATGGTCGGGTAGGATTGTACACAAAATCCAACCGGCCCCTTGGAACGGAAATGCTAATAACTCTCAGACCGGGCGTCCGACTGATGCATCGTCTGTCGCGTTGGGTTTATTTCGATGAAATAAAGCTTAGGGATACATAAACTTAGGAATTCGTGAAAGTTGATATATCGACCCCTTTTCTCAGGGGGTGGACCCTCCCGGAATCGAGCATGCTGTGTGCGGGAACCCTTGAGCTGGCTACGACCGAGATGAAAGGATCCTACATGGACCTACTACTGTTCAAGGATCCTACGTGGGTTCGACAGAGAAAACCATTGTACGAGAATCTTATGTGGGTTCGACAGTGGCGACTTCTGTACCAGGATCCTACGTGGGTTCGACAGTGATGACTTCTGTACCGGGATCCTCCATGGGGTCAACAGCAATGACTTCTGTATCGGGATACTCCGTGGGTTCGACAGCAGTGACTTCTGTACCAGGATCCTCTATGGGTTTGACATGAGTGACTTCTGTACCAGGATCCTACGTGGGTTCGACAGTGATAACCACTGTACCGGAATCCTACGTGGGTTCGACAGTGACGACTTCTGTACCAGGATCCTATGTGGGTTCAATAGCGATGACTACTGTACCGAAATCCTACGTGGGTTCGACAGTGACGACTTCTGTGCCAGGATCCAATGTGGGTTCGACAGCGCTGATATTGTTCCAGGATCCTACGTGGGTTCGATAGAAGAGATGAATCAGAGTCTACATATAATCATCTCTACCCCTCTTTGTGAGTTGTATACCTGTGTGAGCTGAGTTGTGTCTTTCAACCATTATCAACATGGTGAATTACTTATTTCCTTTGTGGAATGGTTTGTGCTTGGGCTCGAGAGTTGGAGCCAGAATGTGATTGATAAGTTAGGTATATGTATGGGCATATACCTAAGTAGGGTTGGATGACACTTTTTGATTGTATCTTTCTACTTTTGTTAATCCTTTATGGATTTTGGTGAGACCTTGAGGGTCTTGGGGTCCCTACTGAGTATCGTTATAGTCACCCCAGCACAGGATATGCCCACACCACATTTTGTTGGATGCAGATGAAGGATAGCACTGACGGAGGCCGAGAGTGCCACGACCGGATGGTACCCGGAGGTGGACCTTGTGACGAGTCGGCACATGGTGGGGACTGATGGACGTGGGTGCTGAGGTGGCCATCTTTACCTACCCATCAGGTAGGAATACCTGGAGGACTATCCATGATCTGCTCTTTACTTTCAGTTGTTTGTCCCTTTACTTATACTTGTTGTTCAATTGGGTTTGTATACTGGCCCATTTACTTTCCAGCACACTCTTTTGTATTCATTTTTACTTAGTGTTTACTTCCTGTTGCGTACTCTATTGTGTTTGTTTACTTTCATAAAGTCAATGCCTTTCCAGCATAGGGATTTATGCCTTTGGTGCTATTTGCTAGCCCCTGACCTATGGAAGGTGGGCTTGGGGTACTCATGGCACGAGCCCCAAGGACGGGTCGTGACAATGTTTGTTTATGGCTTTTTAACCATATATGTATGGTTTCATTATGCGATGGGTGGGGCCTATATCTACCTCAAATTCATTGGATAAAGATTTATATCTCAGGAGATATACATAGATGGAATGAGAAATTAACTTTGTTTAGTATTATAATCTAGGAATGATAAATGAACTTGGTTGTGTATTTTAGGGCTAGGGGTTAACAAATTTTAGTAATACATGTCTGGAATGGGTTGTGAACCCAATTTAGTAATGGAATTTGTCCACTAAGATGGCCTCGACAGCAATACATTGACTACTGTGAAAATAATTATATATTCTTATCTGTCTACCACAATTCCACATTTATACATATGATATTATTTCATTGTTTATATTATTTATTTCATTTTTTTCATGTTTTATGAACTACCAGTTTTTATTCCATGATTAAAATTTATGTTCTTTGTTATGCAGATTGTGATCTTCTATTTTCATGATAAGGTTCTCAAATCCCTATGATTATGATTATACTTACTTATCTCCCTCGTTTAACACTTAATGAGCATATAATATCACATATTTTTGCTGTTTCTTTCCCCTATTTTACGAAGATATGTATTATGTTTTATATGTCTAAGAAGGTTTCTAGTCTAGAAGAACATAGTGGGATATGATATAGATCATTTATGTACCATTGTTTATCTTTCCATGTTTCCAAAGGAACTAGACTAGTATGGCCTTTGGGAATTTGTTTTTATAATATTTTATGTATTTCGAAAAATTTATATAATGTTAATGTATGAAAAAGGAGGGATTTTATATAGATTCCCTTATCACTAATTCCTTTTGAGGATTTTTTTAATAAACTAATGAATTGAATGGGATTAGGTGTTTTAGGGTCTATTATAAAAAAAGAAATACCTTATAAATATTTTAAGGATATATTTAATGCATCCTAGGGAATCATCCTAATTTTTCTTATACTCAAATAACTCCCTATCAATATTTCTGTGAATATTATGTCGAACATATATATTAAAAATTATTTTTAAAAAACTTATCTCATAATTTTTTTGGAATTTTTAAATAAGGTTAAAATTTTATGGGCTTAGTTGGAACATTTAAAAGTGGTCTAATTTGGGAGTCCTAACACCAAATGTTATTTTTTACTTGGCCCAACCCTATGAACTCATAATATGATATAAATAATAAAACCACAAAATACCCATAAAAATGATAGACCACTACACCCACAAAATAAAGAAATAGGGCCAGGATAGTCCCAATATATCAAATCATAGCTTATGTTTATATAAAATCAATTTAATATCTTATTAATGTTAAAAATTATATTTTATAGATTCATATTCAATATAATAATTTTATATAAATTTTAAATAAAAAATGAAACAATTTAATTCTAACTAATTCTTATTCCACAAATTAAATGGTTTTATTTAAAAGTAAAATTTATAAATTTTGTAGTCTAAATTTTATAAAATGGAATTATTTTTTGGATTCAACATGTGAAAATTATTTGAGGTTTAATTTTTTGAGATTTTTTAGATGGTGTCAATTTTTTATTAACTAGTAACAATAATTATTTTTAAAAAATATCACTTTTATGATAATATCATGATATAATAATGACATTAAAATCAATATAAATTGTATTAGAGAATAAATATATATATATAAAATTTAACAAATCATTTAAAAATATTATGTTTAATTTAGAAACCAATGTTGGACATTTTGATATCTAAGTAATGTTTTATTTATTAAAAAAACTATTTCTAATTTTTTGTTTTAATTTAACAAATTAGGAGGTTTCATTTAGATATAGATTATTTTAATAGCCATATAAGTCAATATTTTTTAGTCATAAACCTAAAAATATCCTAATGATCATTTATATTCTTGATTTTGGTGTAAATTTGATTTTTATGCCAAAAATGATTTTACTTTGCAAATTTGTATATTCCATTTTACACGTTTTTATGAAAATTAATTTTCATTAATTTATAAAATTAAAACATTAAATTTTTTATATTTTTTATCAAAAGGTTAAAGTTTTTAATGAATTCAATTTAATTTTTTATAATGATATGTTACATGGTAAAAAGTTAGTCACATTGGTAGGGAGTTAAACGACATAAAATGTTTAAAACAATGAGATAAGGCCCTATATTTGTATATTTAATTTTATTGGAAGATTGTATTTCATACAATGTTTTATTATCATCAAAAAAATTTCATTTATAACCAATTTAGTTTTAACTAGACCTTAATATTATTTTTAATCATTGACTATTTACAATAGTGAATCTCCCCTCACATATAAAAGGATCCCTTTACCCCAAAATATTTCAGACAAATTGATAACTTTATCTAAAAAATATATACAAATATTCCTTCCCAAATCTCTTTACCATGTCCTAGAGTTAATTATATTCCCAAAATACTAATAATATAAGGCTTAAATTGATATCTAAGGGGGGATACCCAATGAATAGGTAATCATTTAACCAAACTGTCTCAAGTTCATTTCTTATTACACCTCCATAAAATATTTTCTAAACAACATAATATAATTGAATCATAGTAATTAATTTTATTAAATGTTAATTTTAAGGAATATTAATCTCCCCTCTCCTTTCCATCCAGTGGAAAATGAAAATTATGTTCGTGCATATGTACAGAATACCACCACCATGAAGTGGTGTATTTGATTTCTCATAACCACCTCACATGGAAGGTTATAAGAATGTATTTAATTAATATAATGACATTTATTATTTAATTATAATTATAATTATATTTATATAATCTATAATCTAATATTCCTTCCTCCCATGAAATATAAAATTCATAATTCACTCGCGTGTATGTGAATACTACCTACTCCATGAAGTGACATATTTCATGTTTCATTAATGCCATAAATTGAATGTTATAAAACAATATTTAATTTATAAACATAATTACTATAAAGTTATTACTATTCTTTTGATAATAGAAACATTATCCACTTTACCACAATCATCCTACAAAAGTCCTTTCAAATATTTTGAAAGAAACATCCTCAAAACTTCATATAATAACTTAACCGATTTAGTAACTAAAAAAACACAGTAATAAATGAAATTAAATTAATAATAATTATGGAATAAAAATGAAAAATTTTCTAATGTATGTAAATAATTAATATTATTTTAATATTTAGAAAAGTAAATTTTTTATGCAGTGATTCAGGACTCAAGGTAAGATATTTTCATTAAATATTTTAAAGGTTTACCTTTCATATGTTTCTAATCCAAATCCATAATATTTATAGGGTTTAATAATTTTATTATCCACAATCCAGTGATTTTTAAGTTCATTTACCATTATATTTTACTTTATTTATTAAGTTTTAAAAATTAATTTTTAAATTTTTTTCATTTGGGTCATTTTTTTACTTTCTCATAAAGGATTGAAAAGAATATTCTTTTAACATTTACGTCATGAAATTATTTTTCACACCATATTTACTATTATTCTTTATGAGTTTTCTTCTTTATGATTTTATCGATTTTAAATGATATGTTAATTATCATTGTATTGAGGAATTTATCATTTTAAAGAGTTAATAAAAGAAAAAGGATATTTTATCTTATTTTGATGAGATGATTGATAGTGATTTTGATTATGGGTTAAAATGAGTTTTTAGATGAAAAGTGAAATATTTTATATTTTTAAGTAATATTTCGTGGGAAATATATATGATGATGGGTAGGCCTATGATATATCCCTCTATTTTATTAGGAAATGATTTATTCCAATGAAAAATGATGATTGTAAATAAATTATTATAGTTGATTAATTATAGGTGAAATATGACTAAACATGGGTGATAAATATGATTTCCTAGGACAAATTCATGGTTTTTCTATGCTTGAATTGATTTCTAATGGTTTTATTGTTCAATGGTTTATTTCAAAAGTGATTGTGTTTTATTATGAGATCAACATTGATTTTTTTAAAAGGAAAACCTTCTTTTGAGATTTCATGGTTTTAAAAGCACTAATGGGTTTCAATTATTTATATATCCCTTACCAATAATTTTTTTATTATTATAGATTTTCAATAACTTTTCATAGGGATTAAGGATGTGTAAAAATACAATGTTCCAATTATATTGACACATCTTGAACTAATATAGATGTTTTATTAATGAAAAAAGAGTTCAAACTTAAGAACTTATTTTCTTGAAAAAAATATACATGTCCTGAATGGCCCAAGGGCCTCCATTTTTTATTTATTATTGATAATACACTTTTTAAGGGATGAAGGGGAACCCTTACATGGCATGTAGGCTTAGTGAAAAAATACATGATCTGAAGTCCTTGGAGGAATTGAACCCAAATAGACTGTATGGAACTGCCCCTCCCAAATATATATATTGATGTAATCTCTCCAACATCACAAGGTTGGTGATATATTGACACATTACATGGCCCATAGTCTTAGTTCCATATTACATGACTTAAAGAAATTACTGGAATTCATCCCCAAATAGATAAGATGGATTTTTACAATTTGTAATATAATGGGTTTTTTCTTAATTCTCTACAACTATATACCCAAATGATCAAGAAAATTTTAAAAAGTAAAATCCATTTTATAAAACTCATCACTATTCACTTTTTATGTCTGTATTTTTATGGTTTGTTTCAAAGAAAATGTGAAACGTATATGCTTCTAGAACCAGGTCCAAGTATTTGGTTCTTGGGCATTATAAAATCTAGATCGATCTCACCCTAACATAGTAAGAAAAGTTGAAATATGAATTTTTTAATTTCTACCTATTCCACTAAGTCAATTTCTTCCTTTGGTCTTTTGTTTTTTATCAGATTCCACCATCTAACCACTTCACCTTGCAAATCATAAATGTCCAAAACCACTTTTTTATGTTAAGAATATTTAAAAAATCATTTCTATAATGTTGTTTCATTGTTTAATAATTAGTGAATCAAAAGATCCATTAAAGTATGGTGATCATTATCACATGAAGGAATAAAGAACTTTTTTATCCCCTTTTGGTGTACTTGGAAGTTAAACATGGTTCAAGATATTATTAATTAACTTAAATAGATGGGAAATAAAAACTATAATATTTGGAACACCCATATTCATCTAATTTTGTTTTTATTGGAAAAATCAATTCATTTTTCATCACATTCATTGTTCACTCAATTCCTCTAGTTTCAATAAATAGAGTAAAACCATTGTGGTTAGTGTGAGTAATGAAAATATCTAATATAATTAGAATGAACCATCATATGAATGTGAAAAATTAATCTTAATATATCCTATCCTATGACACATTTTGTTCAACCTAGGTCAATTAATGTTTTATGCACTTATATTTCATAACATAATCCCCAAAATTAACTAAAACCCACCATGACACTGATTGATATGAGTCATATATAACACATATATATATATACAAAAGTTAATTTGATGAAAAATTCAAACTCCCATAACCATAAGTTTTATCATCTTTATAGATTATCTATATATCTATATTATTATATAATAAAACATACATTTCTTTAATAAAACCCTCCATACCTTTTTCCCTTCTAAACAATTCAATGCATATAAAATATTGAGAAGATATAAAAAAATAAAAATTTAGTCCAAATACTACTATAAAGAGAAAAAATTTGACAAAAATAAAATAATTATTAGTGAACATAAGAAAAATCATATTGTAGTAAGAATAAAGTTAAAATATATGTAAGAAGACATAATCATGGTACGTAAAATAAGTATGATGAAATAATACTGAGAAAATTCTAATCCTTATAAATATAATAATAAATTAATAAATATAAATTTACATGAATTATTATTTTGTAACATATAAAATCATTGTATATCATAGACATATGCCAAGTCTAACCACTATAAAAATCATAATATATTTGGATATGCTAGAAATCCATGTCCCATAACATAGTGGAATAGGGTAACAATCCATGTTCCATATATAATAATCTCTTGAGATGTAAAGCATTACCTAATTTATTATAGGGATATGTAATTATAGGACCAACCACAACATAAAAATATATCATTACATATGTGATCTAAATGAACATGAAAATAATTATTGATACCTTAAAATTCTCTGCTTAATTAAGATATGAAAAATACAGAAGTTGCATAAAAATTACATGAGTTATACAAAAATCATCCAAATAATGGAATTAGATGACACAAAAAATATATATCCTTATAAAAAATAAATTAAATGCAATAAAATTAATGTTAATAAGGTGAAAATGTGTATTGAAATAGATATGAGAATATTTAGTAGAAGATGAAAATTATATGAAACGTATATAGAATATCTTTTACATTTTGATATTTTTATAAAAAAGGAATGTGTGAATAAATAGAATAAAATGAAAGAGAAAAAAAATAAAATTTATATTAATATCATGTTATAAAAATAAATTCAAATGTACGAAACATAATGAAAATAAAAGAAGTAGGTGAGATAAAGATAATCAGATAGAAACATAAATAAAGAGGGTGGAAATTATCCACTTACCACCAATATAAATAACTCACATTCAATATTATGTGGCATTAAATATCCATATAAATAAGGAATTAATATAGGGAATTTCTATTATATGATATATAATATAAATAATATGCATATAGAAGAGAAATATAAAATCGATAAGTGAGATAAACAGATCTTCCCCTTGCAATATCATAATGGGTGAAGTAGAAATCATTCGTTAGGGAATAAATAAATTATTTTAAATCACCAAAATGACTATAAATGAATAAATATTAGTCTTTAAATATAATGTTTAAATTTATTATTCAATAGAATATTATGAATATAGAATATAAAAGAATAAGTGATATTAGGAAATAATCCCTTTATATTAACTTAAACCTCAGTTAAATATCCTCTAACTCACTATATAATCAACATTAACTTATTAATAATCTGTGAAAAAATATTATTTGTATTTATTTATTTTATTATGGGTAAATAAAATTATTTATTTATTTATTTAGAAGTTAAACGTAATTTATACATATAATTTGTTTTTAATAACTTAAATGATCTAATCATTTTTTAGCTTGGTCATGTTGAATATTATTCCAAGTTAATGATAACACCATATCATGAATTTTCAATGTCCTAGAATAATATTTTAATAATTTTTTATGATGTTCCATTCTCATTAAACTATAGGTATGTCTATTTTTTGTACGGAACATTCAAAGATTTGTTATTTAAAGTTGATTTTTTCATGTGTAAAGAGTTATTTTAATAATGATATTTTCTTTACATATTTTCATTCCAGAACAGAAAAAATAAAATAATAATAATAATAAATTATATATATGACCATAAATTACGTCTTATTATCCCTCTATGATGATAATAATGAAAATAGATTAACATTATTCACGTATTTGGTTGAACCAACCCAAACATGAACTAAATGAAATGAAGGAATTATTGTCATCAGATTATTATTTCATCACTATATTGTAATCATAAAAATATAGTTATGTTAATTTTTTGATATTAATTTTACTAATTAGATATAATGAGGCATAAATATATAATATAAAATGAAAAAATTGAAAGGAAATAATTACCTATTTAGTATAACATAAATCATTACTTGGAAACCCTTTTTAATGGATTTAGGACTTCTTATTGTGACTAAGTGATAAAAAACCTGATATAAGATTGAATTGATGTAAATTTGGGTTGGTTATGGAGGGAAAATATTACATTTAGGGTGTTTTAGAATGAGTGGGGAATGATAAATTTTATATATAATATTTATATCCTTTCATTAACATTCTAATTCCCTAGTGATTAGGGAAAGTAATTTTTTTCTATAAAAGAAATAAAAATGTAAAAAGGCAAACATGGTCATTAATTTCCAAAATAAAATATTTTCATGATAATATTTCATGGATTTTAATTTTTTTATCATATAGAACAAATATCATAAATATCATTTTCCCAAAAAAAATTATAATTCACAACTAAAAACTTATTTTTTACCAAAAATGATATTATCCTTGTCACTTAATTTCAACTTATTAATTCTAAATATTTTTTTTATTTTCAACAATTTAACCTTTATATAAATTAAATTTAGATTTTATATAAAAATATATAATATGTAGAAAAATATATTTATTTTGGAATAAAAGATGATTATTTTTAAATGAATTATTATATTTTTGTTAATATTTATTCCAATTTTTTTCACTATTACATGTTAAATATATTTTTCATAAAACATTATTCACTTCTATATAAGTTTTATATTAATGTTATAAGAAATTTAATGTACCCATAAACTATATATATACCAAATGGAAATATTTATACCAAAAAACCATATAATGATCTCATCATCCTTTTCCATAACACACTATGATTTTAAAAGTAGAGAATTTTGTTCGATAACATATTCAACAAGAAACACTGAGCTTAAATGACTCAAAAAATATAAAACCATTATAACATAGTCATTAAATTTTTGGGTATGAATAATATTAACTAACTTATTATGTATGTTTTTATATATATGTTTCTTACTCAATATAAATTATTATAAAATAAATCAATTTTTAGTAAATTAAATTTATTCTACAAAAATATGTTTTCTTCAAAAAGTTATTTATTTATTTTTGTTAGAAACAATTATAATTAATTTTTGGAACATTTAGAAATCGTATATATTAATATTGAATTAATTTTTTATAAAATATTATCAAAATTAACTTAGGGTAAAAATAAGAGATTTTTCATAGAATATTGATTTATAGTGAATTGTGGAAAAATATATATTTTTAAAACTGCCTTTTTTTAATAGATTAAATAATTAATAGTAAAATTTTGTTTTAAATATTATTTAATTTAATAAAATTATTATTTATTTATATGTAAGTCAGTTAATAAAATTATAATCATATTTATATTGTATTTTTATATAAGTTTATTTTTGTGTTTAAAAATGGGATTTATCTGAAAAAATATTTAATGTTCGTAATGTTTCTAATTTTTAATTAACTAAAAAACCCCTAAATATTAAAATTTTAAGTTAAATTTATAGATTATATATCAATAAATATTAATTTGAATTCATCCAATTTTTATTGTCAGTCCTAGAAATAATATAAAATCATCTTTTTCTTAAAAAATACACTTATTGAAAACCCTGTTTTTCATTTCGTATATTGTTCTAATTTTAAATTAAATCATTCAAAACAGGTGAATTGAATTTGGTAAAATGAATGAAATATATTTAATCAGAATATTATTTTTATCAAATAAGGTCATCAAAATTTTTTACCATATGAAATAGTGAAAAAAAAAATAATTACAATGGTTGAGGTGAAAACGGTTTTAATGGGGGTTAAATTAAAAATAATAGGGTTAAAATGACATAAAAAATATATAAAGGATATTTTATAGAAATATTTAGACCTTAACATGTACAAGGATTGATAATGTTCTATTTTGGATCCATTTGGTATGTCAAAAACGTGGGTACACCTTATTTTCAAAAATTACAATTATGCCACTCACCTCACTTATAAAAGTCCACCTCTTCTCTTCTATTATTCACACATTAAAATTATATTTTATAATTCAATAGAAGCCCAAATATATTACTTAATTCCATCCCCATGACCTTTATTCATTATTTTTATCATAAATATCTCATAATAATACTTTTGGTGCTTATATAGGGAAGTTATCCAAAGAAGTGACATTGTGCTTAACTAAGTATATTTATTTTATTTTATTTTTTCCTCCTCCATGAAACTTTAATAAATTATTTAAATATAATAAAAAATATATTAAATATAATCATACTTAATTTTTTTTAATTGAATTTCCTAAATCTGTCTCCTCTTCCAAAAAATGAGATGCAAAATAATAATTATTGTTTATGGTGGAATACCTCCTCACAAATCGATGTCATTTGTTTCGCATCAACAACACTCAAAGATTGATTTAACAATATTTTTAATGTATATATATGATATTTGTGACATAGTTATACTTTTAGAGTTATGATATGTCAATTACATTATAAATTGTCGGCCCAAAAGCCCCTAAAACTTGTGCTCCAAGCCAGATCACCACATGATCTCAGGCGCTTATTCCCATACAATAGACGCTACATACTAGCATCGTGGGACTATTCAGATTTGTTGGAGTGAATATACCAATTTATTAGATTAAATCATCTTAATAAATCATACAAACAGATTTAAAAACCATGATAAACAAATAATGTACCACAAATGAAAAAAAATAACCAATAACTAAGTAACACATACTATAACAATATGGTGAATAAACTAAAGGTCAAGAAGGCATAAAAAATAATAACTAAAACAAAAAAATACCAAAATATAGTAAACATGGACCTGAGTACCAACCTAGTCCTCACATCCCATGCTCTAACTCATCATCCCATCAAGAAAATATACACCACGTTGGTGTCATGATCCTATTACAGAAAATAAGAAGCATCTACTCAGATACCAAATAGCATCCCTTGAAGGGTCTTAGTATGAATCATTAGGCCATAACTAATGGTGTATAAATAAATAACTAGTTTGTAAAATAGTGTATTAATTTAATCAAGGTATGGTAATAAATAAACATCAAGGGAAAAATGTTTTACATTTAAATGTTTGTTGATTATCCACTTACATCATTAAGTTATTTCAAATAATAACCATGGGAATCCACCATTTTCATTCACAAAGACATTATTTTATCCATTAATTTAACTGATTGTACCATAGTGAATCTTCCCTTGTACCCATAGCATATATCACAGGGGCCATGGTTCTATGATCAAGGAACCACAGTCAAAGAATCCAATCGGGATTCAACTCATCATGTCTAGAAATCCCAACCACTAGGTCATAGTTCAACAAACATAGAGCATCATTCCATGAATCCAATCAGGACTCAGAGCATCATGTGTAAACTTTCCAACCACTATATCACGGGTTGGAAAACATAGAACATCATTCCTTGAATCTGGCCAATACTTGAAGAATCACTTTCAACCATCCCAACATTAATATAGAACACTATTTCCATACCATTGGGTTAAAAGTGTTAAACCTTCTTATAAATAAATTTTGTTCACTAGGGTGCATGGAGAATCAATTTGTCCCACCAAAAAATTGGAGAGTGGATCATCAAAACAACAACCCAAACCAAAATTCATAGTTTGGAAAACACTGAGCATCGGTCCATGAATCCAACTGGGATTCAAAAAATCTCATCCGAACACCCCTAAGCATTATAGTATTATTAATTTAAATATTTATCACATAATTTACAATATTTAAATATTATTATAAATTCATCTTTAACCATGATCCCAACAAACCTTTAAAATCAAACATTTCATAACAATACCTCACCCCCTTATCCAAATTTCAAAAACACCACTTAAATTTTTTTAAGGGCCTTGAAAAATAAAATAATTTCCTTAAAATTTTTAAATCCACCCTTCACAAGGGTATTTAATGTTAACATGAAAACACATCAAAAGGACTCTCATTCCAATTAATAATTTAAATGAAACAACCAATGAATTTTGACAAGTATAAATCACACACACAGTTCAACTATAGTTTCAAATCTATTAAAAACACCTTATAGTGAACATATAGTTTTAAAAAAAATTACCAAGTTACGAAGAAAAAAAATTTCTTTAATGAAAAACCATTACCGGATCAAAAAAAAAACACATCATTTAAACCATTTCAAAAGACTCTTTTTCATTTCAAACAAGTTAACCAATAAATATTTCAATGGTACAATTGACCATTACTATATCAAAATAACAATTCACATATCATTATCTTTTATAATTACCCTATATAAATTTATACCAATGTATTTCACTACTCAAAAGGTTTTTACAAACCCCATAGGTAGCCCTAGGTCAGGTATCAAATCAGCAATAGTCCCAATGAGGTCTGTAAAGGTTCCCACACTAGAAATTAATGGAGAAATCTATGTCCTTAGAAAAATTAATGAAAGAACACCATGGGAATAACTTAGAACAACTTCATTCACATATATAACATTTCCAATAATGGTAAAATATTATAAACCAACTACCTCATACTTGAAGATGATTATTTTACCCTATGAAACCTATGATTTAATGTTGAATGACCACAAAACTAGGATGACGAAAACCCTAAAAACGATGTTTTAGATATTCATAGGAATATAATCAAACAAAAAACCATATTCCATAAAATGTAATGAAAAAATTTTGAAGGCTTACCTAAAGATTTAATTTCCACCAAAAGACACTGAGAATGACAAAGAATCAAAGAAGAAACACCCATGAAGGAGGAGGAGGCTACTAGTTCATCACACTAGATGGAGGGGGTTGAATAGGGGATGAATTCAGGGGAACAAAATTTAATACCAAGAGGAAAAAATTACAAATTACCACATTTTAAAGGTTTCATGGTTTTTTCGCACAGCTGGCCAAACTGTGCGCCAACACTATGGCTCCTAATTTCCAAGAGGGACAAAGTTGAATGGTCACCTAGGAATCCCACATGGTTTGAAAAATAAAGTGGATTTCATGTGAAATGGTTCTATCCATGTTTATATATTTTTTTCTCATTATATGCTTGTTTTTTCAATCGTGAACCACCCTCCTAAAATCCACATGGTTATGGAATACGGTTACCACTAACTATGTGACAACTATTATCTAAGTACATATTAGACTTTTTTTTCACTTTTATATTCCCCAAACCCATAGGATTCCCTTGAAACCTTTCCCATTATTGTAAAACCTTCCATAAGAAAACATTTCAAACATGGGATTTCATTATCTAATGGATATGGTCTTAAAACAACCCCACCTTATAGAATATCTTCCCCAAGCTGTATTCCAAGAATAACCAAGCCATTAAAAAAATGGTAGAACCACCAAAATGTCACGACCCGCCCTCGGGGTCCGTGCCGTGACTACCCCAAGCCCGCCTTCCATAGGCCAGGGGCTGGCGACTAGCACCAAGGCGTAAATCCTGGTAAAAAGGGAAGGCATTGCCTTTGTAAAGAAAACAAACACCACAGAGTAAGCAAGCGGAAAGTAAAAACTAAACAAAAGCAGAGTACAACTGAAAGTGCGGAAAAGTAAATGGGCCAGAATACAAACCCAAACTGAAAGTAAAGTACAACTCGAAAGGGAAAACAGTAACTGAAAAGTAAAAGCCGCTACTCCGAGCTGTCCACTGGAAATCCCACCTGAAGGGTGGGTACAGATAGCTCCTCTGCTCCACGGGTCTAGCCGTCCGCTCCGAGCACGTCCCGCCCAGTGGTCCACCTCCGGGTACCGTCCCGCTCTGCAAGCCTCAGCTAAGGTCAACGCTGTCCGTCGTCTGCAACCAACACAACGTAGTGCGGGCATATCCCGTGCAGGGGTGAGTATAACGATACTCAGTAGGGACCCCGAGACCCTCAAGGTCTCACTAAACCAACAAGGATAACCACAAAGAAGATCTCAACAGATAACCTCTACTTAGGTATATGCCCATACATATACCTAAGTTATCAAGTAACCCATCTCAATCATGAGAAAACACAAGGATTGTGAAAACAACGGATAACCACTACCCGGGTATATGCCCATACATATACCAAAGTTAGCAAGTGACCCATCTCAATCATGAGGTAAACACAAGGTCAAAAGTCTCAGCTCAAACCAGGATTTTCATTATCGAAACCGTAACTGCTGAAGAGCTCCGTCTCTAGAGTGTACAGTGGTCCTGTCACGACTCCGAGGTACTGCTCACTAACCTAAGACTGCTGAGGTACTCCTCCTGTCGAGTACTGCGGGTTTGCGGCCAACTACCTGGCGCTCCGTCCGCTGAGGGTCTGTCGCCAAATACCGGGCGCTCGCCCAAATAGCCTACTGAGGTACTCCTCCTGTCGAGTACCGCGGGTTTTCTTCCAACTACCAGGCGCTCCGTCCGCCGTGGGTCTGCCGCCAAATACCGGGCGCTCCGTCCACTGGGCTAGTCGACTCACTCCAAGTCGAGTCGGTCAAGCAGTCGTCAGGTCTCAGCCGGCTACACGGTCTCCGTACTCTGCACGCTCGTCTCCGGGAGGGTCTGCTCCATGAGCTACTGGTCGATACTCCAAGTATCACAAGTCCCGCAAAGAAGTATCTCAAAGGACCGTCTCGTCACAGGGGTCACAACGCAACAGACGGCGCGTCGATCGGACGCCCGGTCTGTGAGTTATTAGCCTTTTCGTCCTAGGGGCCCAGTTGGTTTCGTGAGCGAACCAATCCCGGCCGTATCACAACTGTACCCTGAACTCCCGTAGGGTATTCTCAAAGGGACCGTTACTCAACGTAATCACCAACGCCGCTGACGGTTCGTCAAACGGACGTCCTGTCTGAAAGATATCAGCTTTCCCGTTCCAGGGGCCCGGTTGGATTTCGGGTGCGATCCAACCCGGCCACTACTAACTGTATCCAAAACTCGGGCGAAGGATGCCAAAAGTTCCGTATCGTAAACAGGAACTCAACGCAACAGACGGTGCGTCGATCGGACGCCCGGTCTGAGAGTTATTGGCATTTTCGTCCCCGGGGCCCGGTTGGTTTTTAAGGTAAAACCAACCCGACCGTACTCCACCTGCGTCCAAACCTCGGGCGAAGTATTCCAAAAGATCCGTCTCACTAAGAGGAACACAACAAAGCTGACGGCACGTCAATCGGACGTCCGTAGCTCAAGATATGAGCGTTTCTGCTCCGAAGGCCCGGTTGGTTTCGTGAACGAACCAACCCGGCCGAACTCAAAGTAATCTGAAACCTTGAGTGCGATATACCGAAACGACCGTCCCGATCCAAGGATCGCGTTTCCGCAGACGGTTCGTCAATCGGAGGTCTGAGGCTCAAGTTATGGCCAAAAGACCGAATCTGGTTCGAAACGGGAGGGTCCGGGTCCGGGCCGACCCGGCCCGACCCCCCCCCCTGGGTCGGCCCGAACCGGGTCGACCCGACCCGGGTCCGACCCGGTCTGGCCGACCGGCGGCGCGGGGGCCGCGGCGGCCAGACGCCGCACGGGGGCTGCACGCGGGGGGCTAAGCCCCCGCTTTCTTGGAGGCGGCGGCGGGGGAAATCAATCCCCCGCGGATAAGGGGGCGGCGCGGCTTATAGCCGCGCCCCTTTTTTTTAAAAACGCCCCCCCCCCCCCACGTGGGGGGCCTATTTGTGCGGAACCGGGGGGCCGGCTGCCCCCCTCCCTTCAAGAACCGCCCCCCTCATAAAGAGGGGGGTTTTTGTGCGTTGGCCGGGGGATTAATTCCCACGGTTTAATGCCATCCGGCCGGCCAGCTGGCCGACCGGTTTTCTCCAACGGGACCGGAAATTCCGGTCCCCCCTTCAGCTTCCGACGCCGGCGGCCCGGCCGCCGGTCTTCTCTTCCGCCGCGGCCCGGAACCGGCCGCGGTTTTCGTCATCCGGCGCGGTGCGACGGCACCGCGCCCCTCCGCCGCACCTCGATTTCTTCAACGCGGCGCGACGGCGTCGCGTTCTTGATGTTTCTTTCATGGCGCGGCGCGACGGCGTCGCGTAATAAGGATTGGGCGAATATCCGCTTGGTGCGACGGCACCACGCCACCTTGATTCATCCACCCGCAAGCAATACAACAAGAACGATGGAGGGGGTTCGGCCGTGTTCATGCGGTCCGGCCCCCTCACGTTAAGCAATAACGCAACTCAAAATATTTCGAAGCCACACGTTAGACTTGCTAAATTCATGATCAAGAATAGAATAATTAAACAATAATCAACAACCCCTACCTCGGGTAAAGGTTTAAAGATTTGACAACGTCCACGGAAGTCAACGTCGCGGAGATCGGGCGTCGCGGTCGTCGTTCGTCAATTCCGTTGACGAAGAGATGTGTCTGATGTGATACGTCGTTGGCGAAACCTCTTTTGTCGACGAAGGGAATCCGAGGAGGAAGCGGCGTTCCCTCTCGTTCACACGGAAGACGAAGAAGAGCGGAGCGGCGTTCTTCGTCAGAACTTGAGCGTTCTTCGTCAAGTTGAGCGTTCTTCGTGTTCTTCGTCAGAGTTGAAGAAGAAGAAGAAAATCTCCCAAAAGCTCTCAAGGTGGCCAAAGCTATTAACCAAAATAAAATAAGACACTATCTTATTTTATTAACACATCAACACAAAAGAATTTCCAAAGTTTGAAATTCAAAAGTATTAACTCCAAATTAAATAACTCATGTCATTTAATGAGGGGTTAAGTAAGTTGGGAGAAGATGAAAGGTTTAGGGGTTCGTGTGGGCCCCACCACACTTAATCCTCCCAAGGGAGGTTAAGTGGGTGTGGGTCCCACTTCCAACCCCCTTTGGTAGGTTTTATCAAGTTATAATAAAATTTGTTCTTCACAAATTTTATTAAACTCAAACTAAAAACCCCAAAACTAACTTTCAACCCGCAACAAACGCAACTTCCGAAAAGGTCTCTTTAAGCGAATATCGGTGCTGCGAGTTCATCGGTGCCCTCTGATTTCAATTCCGAGCACCGAATCAAAAGTTAGGAAAACCCGCTCGTTCGTTCACTGAACGTACCCGAGCCAAACTTCAGAAATTAATTCTGGGCACTCCGGGCCTCGGAATCAGGTGCCGTCTGAAACTGCGCTCTTGTAAAATTCTAAAGAAAATTAAGAAAAAAAAATTTCCCTTGAATTTTACGGGTCTTTACACAAAACCCCTTTTAAAATTTAATCACCCATGTATCCTCTTCAACATAGTCATGTTGTTAGAATGTTCAGACCAAGGAAATGTCCTACCTAGTGGAATTCCATCATTATGGTCGACAATAAGAGCATGAACCTCCACAAAGGATGCATCAACCTCAAATTAACTTTATCAACACCAGCCATACAAACAACCTAGTCCACCTAGAATCACCTGAAGGGACATACTATTAACCAACAACATCCCCAAACATATATCATTCAATAATTCAATTTTCAACTTCATTATCCCATATACGAACACCTGAATCACAACTAGGGAATAATAATCATATCAATAATTTAATTGGTCAAAACTTTATCCAACACCAATTTGTAAAACTAAAAAACAAATAGATTTTTGCAAGCCTAAAAAAAGAAAAAAATGGTCACGTCATCAACTGACCACTTACCCTAGAAGATACTCCTGACCACATGATATAGCTCACAACCACCATCTCCCAATTTTTTTCACCTCCTCCACTCAGAAAATGACTACTTGAACCTCAAACATAAACTCCACAGTGTTCAAAAAAAGATTCCCAAATCATCATGCACAACCATCTAAGAGAACATCATCCAACATCTACATTTATCCTTATCATTATAACCACCCAAAATGGATGCACCCCCACTATCTTTACATCAAACAAAGGTAAATTGGATCCTCCTCAAAACATTTCCATTTAAAAATGCACTTAACCTTCCAAAACATCAACCAATGGTGGTTTAAAAATCAACACCTTTATTTATTTTTACCTTTCTCTAGATGGACATCCACAGAAAATTATCATAAAAAACACAAATTTCCCACATATACCTCATGAAATAGACATCGAATTTAGTTTTTAGAACAACTATTTTCCCATGGAAAATGATTAGCCTGTTAAACTACCAAATCCATGTCGCACCTGGATTATAGGTGAATCTCACCATGTATCTCACTAGTTACTCACATGTATCTAAATGTCACCACATACAAACCATGGTCATCTCTAAATATTGGAAATCCATTCGAGTTAAAGGTCATAATTCAATAAATAAAATTCTAATACCCACATTAGGAGTATCATCTTCCACTTTTTCCCCATGTAATTCAAACTACCATATCTCACACCTCAATCACTACCAAGCCCAAAAGTCATCATGACCATCTCTCCCCCACTTGGGAAACAAAATGAAACATTAACCATCACTTGTTCCCATCTTACAAGATCATCACCTTCGTAATTTACCATCTTGAAATCACCATATAATCTGCACTCAGGGGATGGGTGGTGGTGAACCACCCCCAACATGAATTCACTTTAATCATGCTCCAAAAACACAACTTCTAAGAGGCTCTCCATCCAACCAGAAGAAAACACTTTATGTATCCCATAATATATATAGTGATCTCTTGGTATACACAAGACTATAAAATGATTTGGAGAATGATCATATCGATTATGAATGTACAACTAGAGGTCATTGATGAAAACTAACTCAACTAATTTAAAACCAAAAACCATCTTTCATGACTATTACTTACCACATTGATATTATAGAAATGAAAGATGTTTATCCATAGCTACTCATTCATATATCCCAAAGGGAATATCATATCTATATATCATTCCCCACATCTGGTCCTTATCAAAATACATAAGGCCACACACTTTCCTACAATCATACTATAACCTGAATTAAGATCCCATGTGTCGTACATTCCTAGAACTAGGCCCAAACACCCACTCATGAAACAACCCATCCCTCATGGTCATTCAAATTAATAATAATCAAGTAATCCATGATATTTAAATCCAATATACCAACTTCTACATGAAAAATTCCATTCACATTATCAATCCTCCCTTCGGGTGTAACTTACGAAAAAATGACTCACCCATACTATGGTCAACCCTACATCATTTTCCAAAATTCAACATCATACCCATTATTAATCATCATTAAATAGATGGATCACACCCCAAAACAATTATACCTCCACTAAATTCAACCTTATAAATAACCACAATCACTCATGTGTCTTCCTGAAAAAAAACTTGGCAAAACCATGCAAATTACCAAAATTCAATGGCACCCACCATTCGTCGATTCAACATTTGATGCAAAAAACCATTCTTCACATTACATGAAACTTGTAACACTAGGATAAACAACCTTTGGGTTGCCTCATATTTCCAAACACACCAACTCATCACCATAAATCTAGTCACATCGCCAAAAACACTAACATTCCCACTTATTCCTCTAGGAAAAACCCAGACGAGACAACTCTCTCTGTCCGCAACTATCATGGTCCAAAACATTCTCTTATTCCACACACACCCAAAGCACTAGAAACACATCCATCTTCTCTCATAGATCATAATCCTAGATCACATGTTATAATCACCCAAAACAAGATCCATGTTTAACAAGATCCAATAACTCTCCCTCTAATCCATACACATTGAACCCCAACAAGTTGCTTCCTACGAGGCACTCCTACCTCATTATGAATCACACTACACATAACACACCAAGGGAAAAATTAATCTAGACCCCACACCTAGATACACAAGAAACCATATCAACACAATAGAGAAAGCACTCAACCTGTGGTCCAATCACCAATAACAAGGTATCAACCCTTAGGGGTCACCACATCCATGCCAACAGAATACATTTCACAACATCAAGGCTGCATCTAACTGAAGGCACAATGAGAACACCTATTTAAACACACATCTGAAACCAAAAAAGCCTCACCACCCATTAACATGGTATAAAACTTGGGAACCCTCCATAACCTACAACCATTACATAGGGTTTAACCTCAACAATAGGGATACCCAGACCAGCATCCCTAAAGGTACATCATTTCTCAATTTAAGTTTTAATTAACTTTACTATTTTGAATCTTGAGATTTCACATTTAAAAATATTTTATGTTTTCAAAACCTAAATATTTACAATTTCCAAAACCATTTTATTAACCCACATTTTTAAAAGAACCAAACTTTAATAAAATTCACACTTAAAAAAATTGTTAACAAAAATATCCATAAAAATTATAATAGGTATAAACCAAAAGTTAAACTAGTACCTACCTGGATAATAATCCAAAGGAACTATAAATAAATGACAATATAAAGATGGTTAATAAATCCTATATTCCTAGATACTTATATGATCCCACACACCATATCTACCTTTTTCTTTAAAAAGGACATTATTTTATCCATTAAATTAATCCAATATACCTAAGAGAACTAGTCTGGGTACCCATACCTAATATCACATGGGGAACCAGTTAGAAATCAAGGAACCTCATTCTAAGAATCCATTAGAGATTTGGGATGTCATGTCTAGCCACACCAACCACTAAGTCATCGGTCGGGAAACATAGAGCATCAGTCATTGAAAGCAATTAGGACCCAAAGCATCATGTATGACAATCCCTACAACTAGGTCACAGGTTGAAAAATATGTATAATTAGTCCATGAATACAAAAATGACTCAGAGCATCATTTTTGACCATCCCAATTATGATATAAAACACCATGTCTATTCCCTTGGTTTTGGGAGTGGAAGTCCTCCCCCTAAATAAATGTGTTGCATTGAGTCTGTTGGAGCATCATTATGCCATACCCAAAACATGGTAGTGGAGAATCATTCAAACATCCCAAACAATAAATAATATGTCAAAAAATATGGAGCATTTATACAAGAATACAACCTAGATTTGACACATTTGGTATGACAATACCCAACTATTCCATAAACATTATTTTACCTCACTATCAAATTATTTGTTAAATATAAATAATATTAATAATTCATCATTTACCATGATATAAACAGGCTTTTAAAATAGAAAGTGTCACCATAATACCCAACCAACATTTCAAAATGTCATAAACACCACTGAAGGCATTTTTAGGGCCTTGTAAAAACAACTCATTTCATTAAAAAATTTCAAAACTATCATTCATAAGGGAATTTGTATTTAATAAGAAAACATGGACAACGTACTACCATTCCCACCTAATCATTAAAATAATACACGATGGAATCTCTATATTATATATAAACTTCACACACAATTCAACTACCATTGTGAAATATATTAAGAACCCCTTTTTCAAAAACAAATGTTAAACACATCATTTCCAATACATTACCCATTTACAAAACACCATTTTATATTATTAAAAAACTAGGACTATATAAAAACCCTAAACATGTCATTTAAACCATTTCATAATCCTCTTACGATTTCACAAAATTTAAACAATAAACATTTCAATTATTCCATTAAACATGCCTATATCCAAATCACAATTATCAACCCATTCCATATCATATTTACCCAATATAAATGTTTACCAAAGTATTTGACCACTAATAAGGGTTTGTAATGTCCCATGAGTATCATTAGGTATGTTATCAAATCATAAATAAACCCAATGAGGTATGTGAAGGGTCTCAAACCTCCCATTAATTCTTAAATAACATTCATTATCCAAAGACATGAGAAAACATGAGGTAAGAATATTAAAACAAATAAATGAACATATATAACCTCATGAATATTGTAAAAATATTATAGACCACCTACCACATTCCCAAATATGATTACATTCCCAAATTGAACCCTTTATTTTATCTAGAAGGGCCTCAATAATAGAATGAAGAACACTATGGAAAAACTATGTTTTAGTGATTTAGAAGGTTTTTAAACTACTAAAATTAATTTTATAGAAAATGGAAGAAAATAAAGTGGATTACCTACCTGGAGCATCGATTCACAGCAAACGGAACTCCAAACGCCTATTAATCGAAAGAGAAACACCCATAGAGGAGGAGGAGGATGTTGGTTCGTTATAAAATCTAGAGGTGGTTGAGTTGGAGATTTATTAATGGGAGAAAAATTTAATACATAAAGGAAAAAAATTGAAAATTTTCATTTTTTTTATAGGACATGTGATTTGGATTTATAGTTGTCCAAAACCTACACTAATCATGTGGCCACTTCTTTCCAAGAGGGATCAGGTCGAATAGTTTTTTGGGAAGCCCATATGGTTTAATAAATAGTGCAGTGGTTATGTGAAATGTCTCTATCCAAGTCCACATGTTCTACTCCCCTCCCATTCATGGTTTTTATAACCATGAACCACTATCCTATAATTCTCACTATTTTAGAGCATAGTTACTAGTAACAATCACCAACCATTGGTCTAAGAATAGATTGGCATATTTTTTATCTTTTCCACACCCCAAACCCCTAGGATGCCCCTCATACCTTTCTTAATCCACAAAAATTTTCCATTAACCAAAAAATTAAGTCTATGGCATGCCTTATCTCAGGGTTAAGATCGTACATAACTTCTTTCTTTCCATTCCATTGGGGATATGATAATATTGCTAATGTGTATGGTGGACTACCGCATCATGAAGGGATGTTATTTGTTTTTCACAAACACGTTACATGGAATGAAATAAGAAAAATTTTAATTAATATATGTTATAAAAAGTATTAATTATGATATTAATTACATATTTATCATTCATAAAATATTATACATACGATTTACTTATACATTTCCACTCACTAAAAAATGATAATGACATTTCGGCGTATGTGTGGACTATTACACCCATGAAGCGATGAAGTTATTTTATCCTAACCAAATTAAATGAATGATATATACATGTATATTTAATAAAATATTATTATATTTATGATAATATTACTAGTATATAAACATAAAATAATACTTAACTTCTTTCTATAATTATAGTTAAAAAAAATGAAACATTACTCTTGCGTACATACAGTCTACCATCTCCATGATCAGAACATAGATAATTTTTCATAACCATCATTATTTAAAGGTTTTAAAATTAAGGCTCATAACTAAATATGATAATTATTCCATTATTATTATTTAGAATATGATTAAATGATGCCCTCTATGACCAGAGTCAACTTTTCAAAGTCATTTTGAATTAATCAACCAAACATCCTCAAAACACCTGAGGTGGACTTAACTGATCAAGTATTAAAATATGTTACTAAAAATAGAAAATAAAAAAAAATATTTAAGTTTATTGTATTAAACTGAAAAAAATTTATTTATTAAATAAAAAAATAGGTGTAATCTTATTATACTGAATTTAACATACACACATAGAATATTTGGACTTGACGTAAGGGTTTCTCATCTCACTTTTTATTTCTATGAAATATAGTCATATTTACCCCTTGTTTTAGTTGTGTGGTGTATATACTACCCATAAATGTTTGTTTATTATTATTAACATGATTTTAAAAAAAATATGTGGTTATCTATTTCATGGGGGTTGGATCTGAAGATTAATAAAGTTTTAAGGGATTCCCTCTCAATTTTTCTTTATTGAAGATTATTTTATTATTATGTATGTAATTTATTTTATATGGTGAATATAATAACACATTGAAAATTAATAACCTGATTCATTCATACTTAATGTTATTTTAAGTTTCAATTTTAATTATTTCATCCAAGGATATTTAACTTGAATGTTACCAGGGTTAAAGGGTTTCTTTACTCAATTTCTATTTATTGGATTATTAACTCTTGTTCATTAAAATTATTATGTGTGGGTTGATAACTAATTTTTTTTATTTTTTATTTTAACATTTTCTATGGATTTAAAATTTTTACACATAATCTCTCCCTTTAGTAACTCTCAATTAAATGATATGGTCTTTATAAGGGTTATTCATCTCAAATTCCATTTTTGGGAAATATGTTATGTTATTAAACTATATAGTTTTATGTGGAATATATACTACAAAATTGACATGTTATATAATTTATATCCATATTATCATGATATTTAATATTTTATTTGATGTTATTCATTCATGGAGACGGTGATTTATGAGTTACAATAATGGAAAAGGCTTTTTTTTATAATCACTTTTCTTTCGATATTGTTTATGTTGAAGTTTCTTTTCTATGAAATAATATAATAATATATTCATAAACGACATCGCATAAAGTGGTTAAAATTTATGATTTTTATTTCATTAATAATTTATTATTGAAACATCAATAAATAAATTGGTATGTGATATTGATCTTGAATTTTCTTTTAGACTGTGAATCATTCTCTTTCATATCCATATTTTCTAAAATGTTTTCAATTTTTTTCCAAATTTAAATGATTTAGTAAACCTATTTTACATGGTTTATGAATTTAATTTAGTTTGTTTGTATAAGTTAATTTCTCATAATTTTCCAAATGGGTCGTTTTTTGATCCATTTTAATGTTTTTTAAATGAATTTTTATTTATAAATTTTTTAACAAGAACGAATTTTCCCACCACTATGTGAACTATCTTATTTGAACCTTCCTTTGTATTTTTACAAGGTTATTTTCAAGTAAAATGATTTATCATAGTATTTTGTGATTTTTTAATTTTTAAAAAGTTATTTACAATGTAAAAATGGGTATTTACATCAATAATGTTTTTAATGATCTTTTAACTGTATTTACATTCATTAATGTCAACAACAGTTGATGTTACTTATTCCCCTCTGAGGATATTTTTTAATGATACCACCCCAATTATTCTTATGGATGGATTTCACTGTTTCAAATAGATTTTTCTGGAACTGGTTTATTTTCCATGTATTAATCATGTTTCAAAGAGATTTTTATGGAACACATTTATTTTCCACTGGCTAGTCATGCTTCAAAGATATTTTTATGGATCCCATTTCTGTTCCATGGGTCAATCATGTTTCAAATATATTATTATGGAACCTATTTCCTTTACAAAGGTATTTAATGTTTCAATGATATTGGTATGGAATCTATTTATTTTCCTTGGGGTAATCATGTTTCAAAGATATTCTTATGTAACCCGATTATTTTTAACATGTTAATCAAATATAGTAAATAATTAAGGGTGTTTCTATGAGTTTATGATGAAATGAATAATCTATTTACTTTATTGAAGATAAATTTCTTGGTAATTATTTATGATGATGTATAGTTCCATTATTAACCAATGATGGGTAGTTATGTTATAAACCAAGGATGGGTAGTTACATTATTGACTATGGATGGGTGGTTTCATGATAAAAAAAGGTGGGAGGTTTTATGATAAACTAAGGATGGGTTTTTTTATGATATAAATCCAATGAAATGGGTACCATAGAGATGCAATTCAACCATATTTTCTATTACATTTGTAAGAGTGATATCATGAAAATGTTCTACGATATAAATACATTTTTATTATAGTTTCTATTGGATTTAAACGTGTCTTTTTTCAAGATGAAGATCACATGGATCACGATTTATAGACATTAATGAATATTAATATTTTTAAAACATTATACCTTTAAACATATTAAATTATCCATGTTTGATTTGCATATTTTATCTTATCATTATCTCATGAAATTTTATTATATAATCATACATTTATGATCATATTATTATCGCATATTTCATTTTATTGTTATTGCTTATGTTTACCATTGATGTGAATTTGAGATCACTCTTATTATGTTTTATTTTCCACAGTTCATCAATAATAATGTTAAATGATCTATTTTATAGAAGGGTTTCATATGGATATTTCGAAAACCTAATGTGAAATATGAAAATATGGGTATAGTAGGAGATGATGTGCATATTTATGAACCTGTTTTTTATGAATCCATCATGTAAATATTTTTCTATAATTCTAAAAAAACTATAAACCTATAAGTTTTTTTCACAAGGTATGTAAACCAGTATTTCCTTTTGATGTTGGGAGGTTTTTATGAAAAAAAATTGGCTCCCATTTATCAATATAAAAGATATAAATTTAATGTTTATGTTATTATGATGTTATAATTTTATTTTTTTCTATAGAGTTATGGGTTCCATAAATGGTTTATAAGTTTATATTTAATCATATTTTCAAGTTTTAGAAACCCATTTTTAAGTTTTAATTAATGAAAATTTGAGTTGATTAATAATATTTTTGGCTTTTTTTGTGTTAGGGTATGTGTAAACCTTAGGTTCTTTATGATGTAGTATTTGAGGAGCTATTATCTTTTCATAAGTTTAATGGTATTAATAACCTCTAGGGTTTATATGAATTTTTCTTATTAAGGTTATTTTAATGGTTGTTCAACCTATTTATGGGAATTTTATATGGATATAACTTTAGGAAAAAGGACAACATGAATACCGGGTGAAAACCCATCATATTCAGAAAGGTTGTAGGGATTTAACCCACAAATTAATGGAGATATTGGTGAATTACTAACCACTGTAATATGTGGTGTCATTAAGATTATCACTATATTTTTAGGCTTGTAATCTAAAAGGTATGAGATTACCTTTGATGTTAAAATAGTATTTTACATTTAGGTTGTTAAGGCCATTTTGTATATAGAGTTATTTATTTTTTGAATAACATAGGTTAAAATTTGGGTATTGTAGTTGAATTTTAGATATTAATATATTATTTCATATAATTATAGTTTATTATTTTTGGGAATTACCTTACATTGTGCTAACCATTTTGGTTTTGGTTAATGTCTAAAGATAGACAAAATAGATTGTTAACACTATTGTGGTCATGTGATCCTTTATATGTTGATTCTATTTCTTTAGGCCTAAAAAATAATCACCTTTAATACACATCATTTTTAGAAAAAGTTGATATTGTGGTGGAAATTGATAAAAAGATGAAATTATACTCCTCATATAAGTAAATTTACAAATTATCTTAGTATATATGGGAAAGGAATCACTCAACTCTAAGAAAATGATCTAGAAAAAATTTTGTTCATGTTACCATCATTTATGATTATACCAATGACCATTTCAAGACCAAATTTGTTTATAGTTTTGCAGTTGTGGAATTTATCATTATCATTCAATTTCCTATGATCAGTGATCTCTATAACTCTCTGTAATTATTTGGAAATTTTGGTTTTATTCTATTTACATATCTTATCTCCTCAAAAATTCTATCCTATATGGATACTGAGTTATGAATTATTCCATATTAAATTCATAGTTCCCTGTCTATCTTATCAACTAGAAGTTTTATTGACCCTTTTTTACGATGCGAGATTTCAAGGAATGTATAATCGAATGTAATTCCTTTGATTACTTAGATAAATTTAAAAGTGTGAGGATTTAATTTATTAAATTTATTATAATGTAACACCCTAATATTTTAAAGGAATGTTATTTTCTTATATCCTATTAAACATGAAACACTGAGCTTAAATGACCTGTGAATTATATAGCATTATAAACTAGTAGTTAAAATAGCAGGTATGAATAATATTTACTAAACTATGATATATATAGATACATAAATAAATACATACATACATATATTTCTTATTAAATATAAATTATTGATGACTAATTTGTAAATAATCAAACCTATTTAGTAAGGTAATTTAATTATTCAAAAAAATGTTTTCTTCAAAAATGATTTCTATTACTTTTTATGCAAATATATAATAAATATTTTTATAAAATTTATAAAATGTATTCTATAAAATTAAATTTTTTTTAAATAATAATATAAAAACTAACATAAGGTAATATTTTTGGATTTTTTTTGGAAAATATTGATTTTTTTAGTGAATAGTGAAAAATATAGATTTTTGTAAAGATATCACTTATTTTAAATAAATTAAGTAATTTAAAAGTACCATTATGTTTTACATGTCTTTTAAAGTAAAATAAGTATTATTTATTTACATTTAATCCAATAAATTAAATTTTAATATTCTTTGTATAGTGTTTTAGTATAAGTTTATTTTTCAGTTTAAAAACCATATTTTTTTGAAAAGTATTTCAAAGTCCATAATGTTTCTCATTTTTAATTAATTAAAATCCTACTAATGAGGAATTATTTATATGAAATTTTAATATTTTATATAAAAATATTATTTGGTATTCTTACAATTATTTTTATTAGTCAGAGTTAAAATAAAATCATCTTTTTCTTGAAAAATAGACTTCTTGAAAACCCACTTTCTCACCACGCTTGTGGGTTTAAATTTAAATTTGATTTTTCCTCTTATATGAGTTAAATTGGGTATAATGTATAAAATATTTAGAATATGAATTATTTATATTATCTAATAATTACATATTGTTTTTTTACCATAATGAATAACAAAAATACGAAATATTAATTTCCACATATAAGGTGAAAACGGGTTTATTAGGGGATTAAACTAAAAATATAATTTTTAAATAACCTAAAAACATATCTAAAATCTATTTTATTGAAATTTTTAAACCATATAATGTATAATTCTCATTATTTTATCATTTTTTAACCTTTTTGAAAGTGAAAAATGTGGGTACACCTTTTTCTTTTCAATAATTACAAGGGTAACACTCACCTCACTTATAAAAGGCCACCTATATCCTCTCCAATTCACTATGTAAAAGACCATCGTATCAAAAAATACCTACAAAAATATCTTAATTAGTTACATTTACAAAACCAAGATCCATTATTTTGGTCGTAAATCGATCCTATGATGTCTTTTGGTGACTACCTAACAAAGTTGTCTGAAGAAGAGGTACCATGCCTAACTGAGGATTTTTATTTTATATCATATTAAACATCCATAGAATATTCTTATATTATTTTTATATAAAAAAATAGTATATCATAGATAATTATATGTATTTATTTCAATGTAATAACCTAAATTTATCTCCACTTCCATAAAATGGGACATGAAATAACCATTTGTGTGTACGATGGATTAACACCTTGCGAACCAATTCCAATCATGTTCCATCATTCCCTTTCTAAATTTTCTTATAATAATGGATTTAAAAGAATATATATGATATTTTTAACATATTTTTTCTTATTTAGTTAATATATTGTGTATAAATTATTAATTTACATTCCTTGGGGAACACGATAATGTTGCATTTGTGTACGATGGAGTAATGCCCCACGAAGCAATATCATTAATTTTTCATTAATGATTTCAATGGAAGTTAATAAGGATAAATATAATGATGATATGTTATTTAAATTTAATAATTATTATATTGATGAAATATTTATAATTGTTAATTAATAATATATACCATTTACTTCTACATTTCTACTCACTAAGAAATGATTACGTACTTCATGCGTACGTGTGGACTATAGACTCTACAAAAAAGTGATTATTTTCATACTACCACATCAAATGAATGATATATATTGTTGTATTTAATTAAATAATATGATATTTATGATTTCATTTCCATTTTTAATGATAAAATAATAATTTAATTCATTCAATAATGATCATTTAAAAATTGAAATGTTACTCATACATATATATGGTCTATCATCATCATGATCACAACGTTGTTTATTTTTTATAACCACAATTAATGAATTGTTTTAAGAATAAAATTTTTGAATAAGTATGATAATTATTTAATTATTATTATTATATATATTTTTAAACATTAAACTCTTTGACCATTGTCAACACACCAAAGGGGTTTTGAAACAATGAACTGAATACCATCAAAACACCAGACTTGGACTTAACTGATTAAGGCATTAATATGAAATTAAAAAAATAAAATAAATTATTAAAATATAAGGTATTAAACCAGTAAAATGTTCCTAATAAATCATATAATTTATATAATCTTATTATTCTGGAGTTAAAGGACCCACATGGATAGTCTGAACTTAAGGTAAGGGTTTATTGTCTCACTTTTATTTCTGTAAACCATATGCCATATTAATAATTTGTTTTTATTTTTTGGTGTATATAATACCCATGAATGTATTTTTTATTAATTTTATGTTTTTTGGATTTAGAAATCCATATAAGGTTCCCCATTTTATGGTGTTTTCATCCATATATTACCAATGTTGCACAGGATTTGGTCTCAATTTTTCATTTATTGGGGTATATTTTACTTTTATACACCATATAAATATAATATGGTATTTATAATGACCCATTATATATGTAATATATTGATTAATTCATTTTTAGTTTTATTTTTTGTCTCAATTTTATTTATTTCATCCAAGGGGACTTTACATGAAATTTTCCAAGTGGTAAATGGTTTCTTAACTCAATTTCCTTTCAGTGGGTTATATGTATTTTTCATTGACTTTGATATGAATTAATTATATTTCAATTAAAATATAAATTGTTTTTTTATTTACACTTGTTTTTTTGGATTTAATTTTTTTACACATACTCAATCCATTGATAAACTCTCAATTAGATGATTTGATCTTTGTAAGGGATATTTGTCTCAAATTCCATTTCCTTGAGGCATATGTTATAATATGAATGTATCTTATTTTATGTGGTGTATCTACATACCATTTGATATCTGATAACATGAATATACTTATTTTCATGATATTAACAGTTTCCTTTGAAATTATTCTTTCATGCGGTATACAATTGATGAGTTACCAATCCAACAAAGGCTTTATGTTCCAGTCTCATTTCTTTAGAGATTCTTCATATTTAAGGATCTTTTAGAGGAAATAATATGATATTATTATTTTTTAACTATATATTTTTATTATACATTTTTCATAAATTTGGTTAAAATGTTTGATTCCAATTTTCTATCTCATTGATTAAATAAATATCAAGAAAGTCATTTTTAAGTCATATTAATCTTGTATTTTCATTTAGATTGGGAATATTTATCCTCCAAATCCATTTTTTAACATATTTTTAAAACATTTGTTTTAGAAACATCAATTATTTCCTAAATCTATTTTACATGGACTCTCACATTCTCTTAAATGGTTTGAAAAGAAAAAATTTATCATTTTTCAAATGGGTCACTTATGACACCTTTTAATAAAATGTTTTGAAAGGAATGTTTATTTTTAACATTTATGAAATGAATGGATTTTCCCATTGTATTAAACATTGTTTTATTTGAACTATACTTTATAAATTTATAAAGTTGTTTTCAAATTAATGGGTTTTCACAATATTTTTTTTATTGTTATTTTTTTAATATATTCTCCATGTAAAAAAATTATTTTACTCAAGAATGTTTATAATGATATTTTATTGGTCTTTTCATTAATAAATTCCAAAAAACAGTGATGTAAATTATTATCCACTAGGTTAATTTTGTAATTATACCATATTATGTATTTCTATCGATAGATTATTCTTGTTTTAAGGAGATTGTTATAGAATCCCTATCTTTTCCATAGGATAATCATGTTTCAAAGATATTGTTATGGAACATGTTTCATTTCTGTATGTTAATAACGTTTAAAGTATATTGTTATAGAGACCTTTTATTTTCCATATGGTAATCATGTTTCAAGGATATTGTTATGGATCCCATTTCTTTTTCCTTGAGTTAATCTTGTTTGAAATAGATTATTATGGAAACCATTTTTTTTCACGGGTTAAACATTTTTCGAAGATATTTTCATAGAACCAATTTCATTTCCATAGGTTAATCATGTTTTTAATTGAATATAGGTTGTTTCTATTAATTTATGTTTAAAATAATTCTCTATCTAATAATTTCACAGTACAGTTCATGGAAACAATTTTTTATTATTAGTGGAGTTCTTATAAACCAATGATGGGTGGTTCTATTATAATCCACAGATAGGTGGTTACATTATTAAAAAATAATTTGTGGTTCCATGATATACTAGGGGTGAGTGGTTCTGTGATAAACCATAGACAAGTTGTTCAATGACATCCCTCTGATTCCTGGGTAAATTTAGATGTGAAAGTCAGTCGTATTGATTATTCCATTTGTAAGAGTATTGTGAAGATAATTTTCCAAGATACCATTAAATTTTATACAGAGGCCCAAACCAATTTCAAATGTTATTAAATGATTTCAAGGATTATTATCCATTAAATATAATCCAAGGACAACAAATTTTAGTGAATTTGGAAGATTAGGTAAATAATTAGAAAACATGAAACTAGAATAAAACACATTTTTACTAATGTCCATAATGAGATCCTAACTCTATTTTAGCTCTTACAACTACATAGGATAACCTGTGGAATACATAAACAAAAAGAATGAGCTAAAATCCCCAAAAAGGAATAAACGTGGTATTGAAGCATAAAACATGAGTTATAAAACATAAAATGATAAAAAGGGAATGGATCATGAATAAAAACATGGAATCGTAACATATAAAACATTGAATAATATGATAATTGAAACATAGGAATCTGGAAAAAAATATAACATGACATAAACACGAGTAAAGGATAATGACTAAGGCTATATCACATGGTGGAAAATGTCCCATAATGGATTAGGTTTCTTCCCTAATTCCATACATAACTTATCATGAAACTAAAAAATTACCGAATTCATTAGATCACTATAAAATAAAACCCATCATGACATTTTCATTCATATTTTTTCCTCATTAATAATCAAACTTAAAGAATATACATAAGGGTAACCTAGGGATGAAATGGGTTTTGTAACCATGTTAGAAGGCATCTCCAAAGGGAATATCATTATTTTGTCCATGAAGGAATGGATTTAAATAATTATAAGATATTAATAAAGGAATGATAAGAATATATCATGAATAATGAAGTCCAACTAAATTGAAAACACCAGAAATTTTGTTCATGTAACATTAGAAATGTGTCACTTAAGAATGGTTTTAAGGAAAAGAATTAAGAGTCTTTAAAAGGGGTAAGAGAATAATAATTTATATTAAAAAAAATATAAAAATGGTTTTAAATGATATAATGAGTTATCTTAGAAAATATTGGTGGATTAAAACATTTTATATAGTGTACTTTAAAGGGGTTAAGAAATAGAAAAGTTCCCTTTAATTCAGATTACATATCATGAGGAATTGAGAATGGAATGATTAAAAATATCTATTTTCCCCTAAAATAAAGATAAAATTAGCTAGATATATATTTTTGGAACATATATATAGAATTTATTTTAATTATATCTGAATAATGAAGAGATAACTTGAGGAAAAGAGAGATAAATTGTTACCTAAAGGAAATATGAATGTTCAAAGTTATCTCTTCCCATATGTTCGAATGTGTTTCTAACTTGAACTTAGTGACCTGTAAAATTAAATTATATTCATTAGTTTTATAATAAATAACCTCTTAAAAATTATTTTATTTATTATAATTTTTCTAATTTTATTTTATCCATTTTTATGAGTTTTAAGGTTTAATTTCTTTGTTCCAAGATTGTCCATTCCATGCTTTCAAGTTAAGTTGACTAGTGTCTATAGAGGGAAGTTTTTGTAGAATAGAAATAATATACCACAATTGATATGAAATTTTATTCCTAAAGCTAGAGAATTTTAAATGGTCTCATATAAAAAAAATTCTAATAAGAAGATGATTCATTTGATAAAATGTTAATGATAAATCTTTAGTTAATTTTGGATGTTTTTACGACAATCATGAACTAGTTTCATATTATATAATATTATGTCTATGAATTAGTTTCACAACATGAAATAAGTTATAATATAACTGTTAAAATATTATTTAACCATAATCATAATTTTATGATTATCCTTGAAGGTGGCAATGGAAAATGAAAACACATTATCCATGATGATAGTTAAATACCATAATTTAGAAATTGGACTACTTTATTTGAAAACGTGGGGATGAGAAAAATGGATGGATAGATAATAATATGTTATTAATAGAAAATTAAATTATATAAATGATACTATATTAATTAATTTTTTAATGATGAAAGAGGCAAGGATAATGTAGAATAAGTAAATAAATTAAAAGAGGTAGTTTGGGAATGTTACCTCTTGAATATCACCCCTTGAAGGATCCCTAAATGAACATTGATTTGGTATTTCTGTCAGACCAAAAGCTCTTGGAAGTGGGGATAGTGGGTATGAGAGTTTTTTGGATGATATTTATAAATATTTAAGGATTTTAAGGGGTGAGGAGAAAGGGTGAATGGGTGTGGTATTTATAAGTGGAAGAGAGGGGTGTTTTTGAAAGTTCTCAAAATATTAATATATAATAAGACTATTCTAGAACCAAATGATTATAAATGGACTATAACTGTATATGGACTGAAATTTTAGAACTTATATTTGACCCCTTTATCTTATTTATTGTTTTTATTGTTTTTAAATAATTAAATCAAATATTAATCCTATAAAATGCTTTCATTATCAAATTTGATACTATTCATTACTTTCACTTTAAAATCATCAAGAGAAGACGTCAATTTCGAATAAAATATTTTAATATATCCTGAAAATGTCATTTTAATCAAGATAATTAGTTTATCACATTCAATATATCAATTTAAATTTACTTTAATATTTTTAATATCATTTATTTGATTTTTTCTATTAATTTAATAATTATTGTATCATCATTGGTTAAACATTTAAGGTAATTATTTATTCCAAAAAAATTTAAAAAAATTATCATGATAAAGATAGATCTTTTATATTTAAAAATAATATTTATGGTAAACACATCTTCTGTATAACAATATATTAAAAATGTTATACTTATTAATAAAAATAGTGTGATAAGTTTGACTTTTCTTTAAATAAAAAACTACAAGGAACTTAATATCATCCAAGTGGCTCTAAAAGGTCATAAATTATACCCATGAATGATTATGGACGAAAATTACTCAACCAATTTAATTAGTTCAACTTTTGAGGTCATTTCATAATCCTTATCATATTATTTTTACCCTTAATTTTTAGATTTACCGTTAACAGTGATAAAAAAGTTATTATGTTTACTATTAATATTGAATAAAATATAAAAGTGGTCTATTTACTAAATTTGGACCCACATAATCCAAATATGGAAAAAAATTAAAAATTCATAACATAGAGGTTTCATGATTTAATTTGAATCGAAACAGAAAAATAAAAATGAAAAACATATTAAAAAATGATATATTTTAAATATAAAATGTTTTTATACTAAATTGATGTATAATATCCATTTAAAGGACTAAAATTAGATAATTTACAAAAAAAGTAACTAATTAATGTTTAAAAGTAACCAAAAATATAATTTTTTTGTAAATTATTTAACATAAAATATATTTTTCAATATAAATCACAATTTTCACTATTCATTAAATTTTCAAACGTTTTATAAAATTATAAAAAAAAGAATCATAAGATAATTAATTTAGGTATAAAAAGTGAATTTTTATTTCTATTTATTTTTTTCTAAATGTTTCAAAATTAATTACCTTTATTTTATCATAGAAACATATAAAACTATATTTTTTAGGAAAACATATTTTTGATGATTAAAAACACTTAAATAATAATGAAATGTTCATTTAATAAGTATAAATTAATAAAATTGTTTCATTATATGGTTCTTCTTATTCAAACATTCTAATTAAACAAATAGGCTATAAAGGCTTGTTAATAGTAATAGTGTCTTAATAGTATATCATGATTTTTTTAAACATGATGTTTTTTGGAACATAAGATACCGAAGAAATAAAATTATTTAACAAAAACTATTTCGTAAAAATAAAGGGGTGTTACATTCTTCCACCCATATAAAATTTATCTCTCTATTTTTTATACTTAATATATTGAAAACATGTGAGGTTACCACTGCTTCATCTCTTCCTTTAGTTCCCATGTCACTTCTTTGTATTTCTGGTTCTAACATAGTACTTTAATGAGGTGAGTATTCTTGCTTCATAGAAAATTATATCCATGGTTGAAGATCATCACCTTAATCACCTTATAAAATAGATCATTTTAAAACTATACCACCTCTGAATTCTGTATATGTTAGGGATCTAGTATGTACTTAAGTGGAATACATGGAATACATCATGTACATGACACATTATGTTTGAAAGTGTTAATAGATATTCCACAACTCAAATGTGATCCATAATATCAAAGGGAACGATGTACTTGGGATTTATATTTCTCTTATTTACAAATAGCATGAATATATTCTATGGAGATACGATTAGGAATACCTTCTCTCCATCAACAAACAACAAGTCCTATTTAATATTGTCTATATATTTATTTTATCGACATTGGGATTATCTAATGTGTTATTGAATTATATTCACATTTTCTACCATTTCCTCGACCATTTTAGGTCCCAGTTGTTTATGTTATCAAAATTCATTCTAATATGCATGTGTTCTACATCACTTCCCATAAAGGGATTCATATGGATCCATTTGGATGTTTTAGTGAGAACTATTATTGTAAGGGAACATGAACAGTGGAAGAAGAAATTTTCATCCTACTTTGAAGAACATTGAGAATTATATAAATAAATATTATAGTGTCTGAATAGTCCACTTATATTGGCCATTAGTCTGATGGTGATAAGGCGTACTGAATTTCTTCTCAGGGTTTATAGCATGTCGGATACATTCCCAGAACCTCGAGTTAAATCTTAAATCGTGTTCAGGTATAGTCAATAATGTTAGTATATAGAGCCTCAACACTTCTATGATGTATATCTAAGCATGTAGATCAAGTGAAAAGTCTTATTGAATTCCAATAAAGTGAGATTTATTTGTATGATGATCCAAAAAGACCCATTAAACATCATTTACTATAGATTTCTTCAGAATTCTAGTAACAAATTCTATGGTTATGTTTTCCCATTTCAATATAGGTATAGGTAAAGGTTAGATCATCCCAATATATTTTTTTCCTTTCATCATTCACTTGATAACATACCCGGCACTTGGATGTATATTCAGTGGTCTCCTTCTTTGTATTCTAGCACCAATAGTGATCTCAGAGATCTTGATACAACTTTGTGCTACCTAGGTTTATGGAGAATGTAGGGGTATGTATATCATTAAAAATATCCCCCTTTATCTCATGATTTCATGGTATACATAATCAAAAACCAAAAAAGTATGGGTCCTTTGGCATTAATTTTGAATTATAAGGATCTCTCATTTCTGATAGATTCCACCTTCTTCTAAATTACTATATTATTTATCATAGTATATTTTATCTTCTATATAGGGGATGGTTGATAAATAATTTTAGAAATGAATGATGATATTATTACCCTTATTATTAACATGTATATACTTTTTATGTCTTGGAATATTAGATCCTTATAAATTCTCATCATTTATTGAGTTCTAGGATCATTTATACTTAGAGCATATGATACTTTATTTTCATTATGAGGACTGTATTGGATTGAGAGGTTATAATTCTTTATGAGATATAAGAATCTTCACTGGTGCATATTAATATCATTCTATGTTAATATGAATTTTATTACCTTGTGATTGGTATATATGTCAAACTTATCCCCATAGCGATAACATCATTATATTTTCAATGTGAATATCCTAGCCTCCAAATCCAGATTATCTGGGGTATAGTTCTTCACATGAACTTTGACCTTCCATGAGGAGTAAGCTATTACATTATCATTTTTAACTAGTACACATCCTAATATATTCTTTGGTCCATCATTGTGTACTATAAAAAGTTCCCCACTTATGGGTAGTATAAGTAATGGTATAATGATAAGAATAATTTCCAACACATTAAAGCAGTCTTCATATTCAGTGGTCAAGAAAACTTTTACTCCCTTATGACTCATCTTGGTTAGTGGGTTTGATAATCATGATAAGTTCCTAAAAAATAATCAATAATACCCAACTGGACTGAGGAAACTATAGATATTCATTACAAATATTGGGATGGTCAATTGATCAATTTTCTTTATCTTAAAAGGGTCTATATATTTACATTTATTGATGATAACATTCCCTAATAATGATACTTCCTCCATCCAGAACTCACATTTAATATATTTTAAATATTTTTTCTACCATTATAATGAATTAAAAATAGTATTCAAATAATCCTCATGATCCTCCTTTTTCTTGGCATATATTATAATATCATCTATAAAGACTACCAAATTTTTTTAGGTAATGTATAAAAAATATATTCATTTACTCAATGAAATTTTCATGATAATTAGTTTGTCCTAAGGAAATCACATTGAACTCATAGTGTCCATACCTCGTTCAAAATTAAGTCTTGGGAATATTTTCCCTCATTAACTTTAATTGGTGATATACCTACTAAAGGTACACATTATAGAAATTATAATCCATACAAATTTGATCAAACAAGTCATATATATGTAGAAGGGTAAACTTTTTTGTTATCATGTTTCTTTTGAGATAATTCTATTAAATGGATAAGGTTGTTGATCCATCGTTATTTTTTATGAATAGGATTTTTAAATCCCATGGAGAAGCACTGGGGTGTATAAAACCCTTGTTAATATTCTCTTCTAAATTATTTTTCAATTATTATAACAAAATGGTGGACATCCTATGAGGAGTATTTTATTTGGGTAAAGATCTTGGTATAAGATAATTTGAGAACTCAACCTCTCGGTCATGAGGGAGACTAGGAAATTCTTTAAGGAACACGTTAGTGTAGTCCATAGAAATGGAAATTTCTTTAATCATTATTATCTCCTTTTTCTCAATAATTTGAGATAGATATTCTTACTCATATGTAAATAATATCCACACCTTAGTTGATGATTTTGAAGTAGATTCATCTACCTATTTACACTTGTATTGAATTGATGGATACATCAGGATGTGTATGGTGATCTTCTTTTACTAGCATTTGATGATAGATTTGAATAATAATAGATAATACATTTCCATTATAGCATAAAACTATACTAAATGATGTAATATGAGATTTAATGGGAGGTTAAACCCACCAAGATTTACCAAGGAGGAATTATATACTTTAGATGAAATAGTTTTTCTATTCACTATTCTCACAGATAAATAAAACTCTATATTTTAAGGTGGTGTTTGAATATTTAAATTAAACATCAAATATATGAAAGAATGTGTAGAACCAGAATAAAAAAGTACATTTTCTATTCATGAATGAATAACTAGTATATATATCACCACATAATTTTCAAGATCCACCTCAGAAACAATGATATTATTTTTCCTTCCTTGGTGCCTTGGATGTTTTTTTCACTGATTTTATCCTACAACCCTTGGCTTAGGGTATTTTCTCGTATAATTATAATGTTAATTTCAGATAAAACACTACACTAGAGGTTGTGTGATGATATGAGACTTCCTTAATTCTTCTGTATTAGTGGGGTTCTTTAAATAAATTCAAAAATGATTCTCTTTATGTCCCTTTCTTCCATTTTTGACACATCTATTGGTTCCCTTTAGACAATTCATGGGAAAATTCTCCCACACTTTTGACATATGGGATGTTGTGTATTCTTTATTCCATTTGATTTATCTATTCATCCTCCAATATTAAACAGCATCTTCTTCTTTTTTATATCTGATTCCACATGACTAATGAGATTCTCTAATATCCATCTCAACCTTATGTTCACAATATAAAATCTACTTATATCTAGAAAAGTATCAAATCAGGAAATATTTTTTCAGACTCAACTTTATTACACTAAAGAAGAGATCCACCTTGCTTTGGTGTTCTTGATAAATCTTGAGGTGTTTCATGAATTCCTTGTAATGTTTTCCCCAAATTATTCAATAGACACATCTTTCATTTTATTTAGTCTGAGGACATCCCTTTTCAACTTAATATGGAGAGTTCAGAGAAAATGTTTATTGAAAAATATTTTCTAGAATCCTTCCAAATACATGGGTTCAATTTCATCGTCTAATTTTTCTTCTTGATCAGTGACCAACATTGATCAGCATCCCCATTGAAATGATAGTCCTCCAGAAAAAATATCTCTTCTTATGAGAATTGGTGGATATATGATATATTCTCAATGGATTTATTTCATTGTTCTATGATGAGAGGACCATAAGATTCACTAAATATGAGACACAATTTTCACATAAATGATTCAATCTCAACATTATATTTTGTAGCAGAAATACTGAATTCTACATAATTAAAGTTAATATTCATAACAAGATGAATTTGAGAAAGTATTGTCATGATGTTTTGAGATCCCATTAAAATCATTTTTGGTGTCTCATTTAGGAAATAATCATATTTCTTATCACATTAGTTGTTAGTATAGGTTCTGATATTTCCATCCGTTAACTAGAAAATAAAAAAATATGGGGTCATAAACACTTAGAAAACAAGAATATAAAAAAGAAACTATGAACATATATGGATAAAATTTTAAATGAAAATAATATCTAATCTTTTGATTCCATAAGATTCAATCTAGGTTTTATGTGGTGAAATAATTATGCCTAAGGTTATTTATAATGTTTTTTGTCATAATCCCCAAAAATAACTAGATTGTTCATTGATACCAACAATAGGTACTTGATACTTTTTAACATAATTTTTATATGATTTTAAGAATTATTATTTGTGATATACAATCCAAGGATTGAAAATTCTTGTGTCATTAGAAGATTAGACACAAAATTATAAAAACTATGACTATAATAAATAATTAATTTATTAATCTCCATAATGAGCACATAACTCCATATGACATCCTAAAACTATATAAGATAACTTATGGAATAAATTGACAAAAGGGCTGTGCTAAAATCATAGTAGAAGAATAAATAGGGGATTAAGGAATAACACATTAGTTAAAAAGAATAATGTGATAACATAAAATACATGACTCATGAATAATCATATGTAAGTATAAAATACATAACATGGAATCATTTGGTCATGAGAATATAGGACTATGTTAGAAACATATTACATGACATAAACATAAGTCAAGGATAACCACCAAGATTATATCACTTGATGGACATAGTCCCCTAATGCATTATTTCTACTCCCTAATACTATAAATAATATCTTATGAGACTAAAAAATACCCAATTTATTGGAGATATATATGGGTGAACCCATCATAACATGTTAATGAATATGGGTTCCAAAAAAAATCAAACACAAGGAATAAACATAAGGGTTACCCCTAGAAAGAAATAGGCTTCGTAATCATGTCATAAGGTATAAAAAAGGGAGTATAATAATGGTATCCATTATGGGAGTGATTTAAATAATTCTTATACACTCATAAAGTAAATATAATAACATTACGTAAATAATTCTGTACAACTAAAGCTAAAACATTTAAAATCTTGTTTAGGGAACTTTAGGAATGTGCTACTTAAGCACCGTTTTAAGGAAAAGAATAAAGATCCTTTAAAAGGGGGTTAGAGAATAATAATTTCCATAAAACCAAAAGTGAACTAAAAATGAGTTTTCATATAAAAATAATTTTTTTTAAATATGGGTGGCTTAAAATATTTTATGATGTGTATGTGGAATGTGGTGACGAATAGAAAAGTTCCCTTTAATCGGGTTTTCTTGTGAAGTGGAATTGAGAATGGAACCTTTTAGAACTTGTTTTCCCCATCAAAATAAAGAATAATTGATCTTGATATATATGTTCAGAACAAATATAAATAATTTATAATAACTATACAATAATAAAGAAGATATAACTTGTGTCAAAGAGAGATAAATCTTTACCCAAATGAAATATGGAGGTTTAGGGAGATCCCTTACCTTATGTCTGAATGAATTTTTCATATGATCTTATTGTCCAGGATAATCAAATTAGATTCTTTAATTTTTTTCAAGGTTTCATGGTCGGTTCACTTGTGTATAATTATGAATTTCTTATTGAAGGGGAATAATATAAAATAATTTAATTTAAATGGTTTTAATGCACATAAATAATTATTAAAGGATACATATAAACTTTTTTTTCAGCAAGAGGATGATTCATTTCATAAAATTATAATGATAAATGTTCAGTTTTTTTTGCATTATTTCATCCATCATGAGTTCGTTTCAATTTATTTAATATAATTTCAATGAATTGGTTATAGAACATGTAATAAGTTATAATATACCTCCTAAAATATTTTTTATCCATAATATTATTATTATTACCATCCTTAAAGGTGGTAATGGAAAATTGGAACACATTATCCATAGAGATGGTTAATCACTATAACTTGGGAAATGGTTTCCTTTCATTGAATAAGAGGAGATCAGAAAAAGGGATGGAAAGAAAATATTTCATTATAAAAATACATTCATGTATAAACATGATTTTGTAGTTAGTATTTTGTTTTTGGGATGGAATAGGTATGGAGAAGGCAGAAGAAGAAATGAAGTTAAAAGAGTTAGTTTGAGAATGTTACCTCTTGAATATCTCTATATTGAAGGATCCCTTGAGGAAATTGGAATTGGTTTTTTGGTGAGAAAAGAGTCACTTATACTTTGGGAAAAGTTGGTAGGAGTGTTTTTGGAAAATGTTTTTAAATCCGTAAGTCTTGGAAGGTGTGAGGAGAAGGGGTTATGAGGGGTTGTATTTGTAAGGGGAGGAAAGGGGTGTTTATTTTGAATTTCTCAAAATATTTAATTATAATATGACTATTCTAGATTAAAATACTTTTAGATGGACTATAAATTTCTAGAGGATGAAATTTTAGACCTTATATTATCCCATTTTTTCTTTTTAATATATTTTTTATTTTAAATAGTTTAATAAAATATTAATAGAAAAAATATCTCATTATTTCCAACTTTGATATTATTCATTACATTGACATTAAAATCATCAAGAGAACAAGTAAATTTAAAAAACCCATTTTATTTTATCCTAAAAATGTCATGGTAATCTATATAATTATATTATTACCTTAAATATATCAATTTATATTTATTTTACTATTTTTAATATCATTTATTTGAATTTTTCATTAACTTATTAATCACTACATTATTATTTTGTATATATTTGAAGGTAATTATTTTTTCCTTCAAAATTAAAATTAATCACCATGATTGGGATAAATATTTTAAATATCAAAATAATATTTATGTTCAAAGATATATTCTAGATAACCACATATTAAAAACTTTATACTTATTAAAAACAATAGTGTGACTTATTTGACTTCTCTTTAAATAAAATGCTCTAAGGGGATTATTATTAACCAAGTAGCTCAACCATAAATTAAAAAAATGGATTATAATGCTAAAAATTCACTCTTAAAATAGAATTGGAGAAATTTTTAGAGTTATTTTATAATCCTTATCATTTTATTTTTACCATTAATAGTCATATTTACCCTTGAATGTGGTAACAAAAATTACTAAGGTTACTATTTAAATTGACCAAAACATAAATGGTATCAATTTAATAAATTTCAAACAATTTATACATAATATAGTATACTTTTTTCAAAATTCATAACAAATATTTTTCATAATTTAATTTAAATTTAAAATGAAAAATAGTTTTTCAAAGAAATTCCATATATAAATATTAAATGTTTTTTTTACTAAATTCATGTTTCAAATTAATTTAAAAGGCCAAAATTAGATTATTTATAATAAAAAGAATGTAAATAGAGTTTAAAATGACTCCAAAAAAGAATTTTAGTTTATAAATATTTAAAAAGAAAATATTTGTTTTAATGTAAATTAAGGTTTTTCACAATTCCATAATATTTAAATAATTTTCAAAAGTCATAATGAATTCATATGAAATTTATTTTGACATTATTAATTAAAAAATTAATTTCATTTTTTTGAATAAATTTTATAAATTTTCAAAAATAATTTAATTTATTTTCTCATAGAAAGAAATAATAACAATTTTTTTATTAAAATATATTTTTAAACAATAAAATAACATTAATAGAAATTATAGGTTTTACTATGTATTTATAAATAAATATATTTCATAATATTTTTATTCCTATTCATTCTCACAAATTAAATTTATTGGGATAATGTACATGTTTATAATAAAAATAGTTTTATCGTATATCGTGGGTTGTTTAAACTTAGTGTAGTATGGGAAAAAATCAACCAAATAAATACAATTATTTAACGAAAAATATTTCATAAAAATAATAGGTTGTAAAATTTTATTTATACTCACACTGGGTATTACACATTTCCTTTGATCATGATTAACATCACATGGATTATGATTTATTGGATTTCATGGATCTTACGTTTTTAAAATCTTCATTCATTTCAACATATTTATTGATCTGGGTTTGATGTGTCTTTTTTCTCTTATGTTATTCTCAAGAATATTTGTGGAATCATCATTCCCTTATACACATATTATTATCACTGATGACATTATATTGTTAATTATTATGTTTACACTTAATGAGAATTTCACCTCACCCTTCTTATGTTTCCTTTTAACTAAGTTAGCAAGAATTATGTTAATATAATTATGTCTATAAGGGTATCATAGAGATTATGGTGATGACATAATGTAGAATATAGAAATATGGTTATAGTGGGAGATGATTTTCATATTTATTAACTTGATGTTTATGAATCCATGATGTTAAGAGTTTCTCTAAATTCTATAAATCTCAAAACCAAAAATTTCCTTAATAATCCAAGTGACCCTATATTTATTTTCGATGTTGTATAGACTATATTGAAAAACTTATGTCACAATTATTTGTATAAAATCCATAAATGTAAAGTTTAGGATTTTATCACTTGATATGGGAGTGTGGTTTGGGTATTATTATATTTTCCATTACTATATAGAAAATCATATAAGAATATAAAAATCCTTAATATAATTTATTATACAAATATATCATTTTATAATATTTTTATGTTATCTATAGATATACTTGGAGGTATGACATTCATGGGAGACTCCAAAGAAGAATACTTCAGGATTTCTTTTTACCATTTATTGTTTTTACTATCTGATTTTAGTTTAATAATTAAATGTTATTTATCTTTTATAATATAAAAATGATTATATTTAATAATTATTTAACATTATATATTAATTAAATAAAACATTTTTCATTTTATATTTTTTCATGGGAAACATTTAATTTAATTTCACCTGTATGGATGTATAGATGGAAAGTTGATCAAGAACCAAGACTATGGTATTCAAGGTCATATGTTTTCTTGAAAAGTTTGTGATCCACCCAAGCATAATTTAATCATAAATAACATATATATAAGACTCTTGGAGGAAGGATAATGGTGCTGGTGAATATCGACAAAATCATATTTAATGGTTTATGGGAATAAAGTTACAAAATATTTTCTAATATGAGGAATAATGATTTCAAATTATTCATGAAAGTTAAACTCTCATTTTTTATTAGCATTTAGATTTATCAAAATTATACTCCAATATTCATATATTAATCTAAATATAATGAATATATATTGTAAAATTTTTATATAATGTAAATAAAATCCTTAGCAACACCAACTATATATATAAAAAATTTTGAATAAGAAATCATTACATACCAAAGATATCTATTTACAGTAATATTTTATGGATATAATCAGTTATTTGAAATAATTCCATGGAATTAAAATCCATGTATTAAAAATAATACTTCCTTAGTTTTTTTGTCAAAGAGGGAACTTATGAATTTAAAAAATAATAGAAAAAATCTAGTAGATCTACTAAATCTAGTGCAGTTTAGAATGAAATAATGGGGGGAGAAATAGTGATTGAAGAACTAATCCTTAAAACCCATGGGAAAAAATATTTGAGAAGAAACAATGATGATATATAAAATTAAGTAAATAATTGGTGGTTTCTAATTGGATGGTAAATAAGGTGAATAAGTTATTATTAGATTATATACTCAAAAATTATTTTAAAAATTGGTATCGAAAATATTTCTAAAAACTAGTATAATAGAAGATTAGATTAGAAAATGAGATCCTCCATTGATGTTTGAAAAATAGTTATGGAGTTTTATAGAATATAATTTCATGGAACTCTGTTGAAAAACATTTTACTCATTTTCATCATAATGAGTTTATCTCATATGGTAATATAGTGAATAAATATTTTTGTATATAATTAACCACGAAAAATATACTCATATTATAGATATATTTTGATCATAAAGATAATATTTATTTCCAAAAAACCGTAATGGGATATATTATTGATACCAAATTTAAATTTGGTGTTTGGGTTGTGTATATTTTTAAATTTTATTAAAAACAAATGAAAATATTATATAATAATTATGGAAGATATTTTATGGATATAAAAAGATGTTATGTGTTATATTATATTATGTATGATTTCTATAACTATCATGGCTAGTATTACACAATGGAATATTCCAATGTTCACTAAGAATTTTTTTTAAGAAATAAGTAAAAGGTAGTAGTTCCTGGAATCCATTCTCAGAGAAAACATTTTATGGTCTAGTCAATTTTGGTGGGAAGGATATTTGATGTCCCAAGATTTGATAACATTAGAATGTAATATTTAAATAGATAGAGTCATGGGGAAATATTCTTAAATGGTCTCACTATCTAAAAAATCTTAACATTAGAATTATTATTAATAGGAGGTCATAGTGGAAGAATACTTTGGGTATTAAACTCTCTGGAATGGGAAATGTGTAATAATATACAACAATTGGAATCTATTTCAAATAAGGTTATTTTTTATTGTCACTAGATAAAACATAGGAAAAAATATATTCCATAGTGAAATATATTTACCATGAGAAAATAAATTCGATATATGAAGTGTCAAAAGAATTATATAGTTGGGTATAATATGCACGTGATGAGGAGATGAGGAAAAAATATATTATATAAAAAAAATAATATATAGATAAAGAGATAAAAATATGGTTTGAGAGATGGTATAAATTTTTTTAAATATTTCAATCTCACTGAAATATAGAGTGATTATATTTTTATGGGATATATAGACTTAAGATTTAATATAAAATATGAATTATATTTGACCATATACATTTTTGAAATGAAGATGTAATAATTAACTAAGAGACTATCATATCTTTTAATAGAGGGATTGAACACAAACAAAATAAGAGTGGGGGGGCCAATAAAAAGAACATGGAGTAAATAAGTTATTCAAGGGATAAATATATTACTATAAATATTATCAATTAAGGAAAAAATCATTTTGTGAAGATATAAATACATTATCCATTTTCAAATACTAAAGAATATGGAATACGTCATTTCATTGATAAAATTTTTATAAATTATTTTTGTTTAAAAAAATTATGTAATGGTATTGATACCATGTATAGTTAGGGGAGTGATCCTAGAGGGACAATGATTCGACTCAAAATCTTAATAATGGTGGGATGATTATAATGAATTTATTAAGATGACATTGATTTGTTCTTACCCCTTTGAAAATTATATCTACTTAGGGATGTGAACCAAGTAAATTCACTTGTGATTTATCTTTATTAATTGTTTCATGTGAAAATATAGGTTATGTGAGATCTATATGCTCTAAAAAACTATATATGAAATAACTAAATAGATAAATAATAGTTAAAAATTTATTAATACTATACAATAATTTTACAATATTAAAATATTTATCATATTAGCTAAAAAAGTAATTAGAGATAATTTTGGGAATATTACATGAGCATATTCCATTAGTTAAATTTTCAATGTGTTTATTTTTGGAAAAAAATTAATTTCATTATACAATGTCTTATCAGAGAGAGGAATTTCCATTAACCATGAAAATGTAATGATGATAAAGCCTTGGGAAATACATAAAAGCATTTTTAAAATTTATATTTTCCTTGGGATAACTAGTTTTTATTGGTAATTTTTTTAATAATTATTTATTTTGTCTTATCTTATGACCATGTTAACTTCTTATAGGCTTTAATTTGTATGATGTAAAAAGTGATAAACATGTTTTATAGAGATTAAGAAAATACACTCTTTAACCACCATTTTAAAATATCATAATCTAGGTGGTGATTATATTATTTATTTTGATTTACCATGTATGGGTTTTGAAAGTGCACTAATACAGAGTGAAAATGTTATTCAGTGTGGTTTATTCTAGTTCAACCATTCCTTGAAAAAACTAACCTTCTCATGTCTTCAATATATCTATGTAAGTTCATACATTTAGGTGTTGGAGTATTTAATTATTTTCAAATAATTACATAGTATATATAAAACTAAAAATTAAGAAATACTTTTCCTTAAAATAGGATTTTAATTTTCATCAATGAAGGTGGTTTTAATAAGTAAAAAATTAACATTGAATTAGAATATACACTAGGTAATGTAAATATATTAGATAATTTATTGAATCTAAGATTTTCATTCTCAAGTTATAATGGAATTAGAGAATCTGTAGCAGCAAATAATTTTAATGGAATGACAATATTTGAATATAATTTTAGGAATGGTTTTGGGGTGTGGTATTAAATGAATGTCATATATACACTCATAGATTACATTAAGTAGTCCAATTAACTAATTTATGTATAAAGGGATGCAAAATTTCATATATAGTCATCTGATTAACAATTGGTGGATCAAATCACCCAATGAAACCATTTATTACTATGGACTAATTATTATTCCAATTTTATTATAGAGGAGGTTATAATATAATTATATCTTTCTATTTAGAAAGTTAATTATCATAAAATGGTAATGTACCATGATAACATGTGGAAATAATAATTTTTTAGGATACAAAATGGTATATATTGTTTTGGAATCTGATTCATAACTTTCTATAATTTAAAACCAAGAAACTATAACCAAAGAGTCTACTGCAATATTTACATATTATAGTATTGAAATTATTGGATATTTTGATAGATTTTTTGAAAAAAAATTATGGTAAACATGTTGGAGAGACATTATTTGGGTAATAGTAGATATAATATCCAATAATGCTAACTTTATTTAGTTAAAGAGGAATAAATAAAAATAGTTTGTTAAATGATACATAATAGATGTTGAAAAATTATATGGTGTGCCTATTTCTATTATCTTATAAAATCATATATTTTTATTATATGTTTTGGAATTTTTTACAAATATATAGGGATAAAACTAAATAAAATCATTTCTTATTATTTTTAAAATATTTAAATATGAAAAGAACAATCATTTCACTATAATATATTCTCTATAATTGGGAATTAGAATTTATAGAATCATGGGAATACTATGTTTCCTTGGTAGAATTATTATATAATTATTTTTTATAAAACTCCATATAGATGAAACCATTCTAAGAATTAAATGGAATTTCTTGTTGGTCTTCTTTTAATTGGAAAAGTATTATAGAAAAATCTCTTCTTAGAATCATTTTAGTTTATAAAATTATCAAATGTTTTCAATTATTCAAGAATATTATGATGATAATAAAATCTCACTAGAAGTCATATATAGTTCCATTTCAAAAACAAGTTGGATTTTTCATTATTGACATAGTATTTTTGTGGATATTCCCTATGTTGGGAAATTTTCTCTTTAGGAATCAATTTGAGGGAACAAATCAATATTTTGGTCCATTTGATATCATTTAATTGGTTGAAGAAGTAGGTTTTGTGTTTATAATCACAACATTAATCCACAATCTAAATGTTTTCCATTTGAATAAATATGGAACAAAGCTATCACTTGTAATTATAAAAGTTCCTATTGTTCTTAAAGATGATGTTACTTTTATATAAAATATTGTTTAGATTATTGGTTTAAAAGGGAAGGTTTTAAGGGGAAGGGGAATTTATATGGATTATGTGTTATTGAAACATGATTATATTCAAGAGGAGATATGGGATTGGTAATCAATTATAAAGTTTAATTGGTAGGATATTTTCACTAAAATAGTGTCACAATGAATGTATGGTATGGAAGGTTATATGGTGAAAAATATTGTATCACCTTAAAATTTTAATGTAATTTATTTTTTCAGTTTTAATTTATACAATGTTGGGAATAATAGTTTTTGATTGGTTTGTAGGTATTCACAATTTGAGAAAGAAAATTAGAATTTGTGTAGAATGACCCAATAAACTCTAAAACATATTTAAAATTAAACATCAAGATACATATAGTTTATTATGTGGTTTATAAACCATTAAACAAACCATTAGTATAGTTAAAATAGAAAGGATTCATCCCAAATGTTCAAAAAACTTAATTTCTCCTATTTTTTAGATTTAAAAGTGAGAGTGGGTTATATGTTTATTTTTTGGTGATATTAGAGCTCTTCATCCCTATAAAATATTCTCTCATCCATATTTATATTTTATAGCCATTAATTTAAGATGAATTATCTTTTAATATTTTTCCTCCTCTAATATTACATATTCTAACAATTATGGACACTTCTGCAAGGGGGTTTCTCTCTATTTTTGGTTAAAGGTGAGACTAAATTGGTTTTTTTATTATTTTAGATTAGTGATCTTATTATGAATCTTTATCCACGTTCATAAAACGTTTTTAATAAATTATAACATATAACAAGTAGATGGATCTTTATATTTCCAATTATTTGGTTAATCCATTGTTGTATTGAGTGTATCTTGGAAAATAATAGGTTAATAATTTTCTTTTAACCTTAACGGTTTGTTTTTTTGGTCAATAAAATGAATTTAATTAATGGAATAATAAGGAAATATTATTTAATTCTAATAAATTTAAAAAAAATTATTTAAGTGAGTGTTTAGATTTAATAATTTTATTCTAAGGGGAATATTTTTTTAAAAAAATAACATAGAGAATTGCGTATTGGATTTAGATTTTAAATATTCTATTGGAAATCTTTGAATTTAAAATTTTATAATTTATTTCATTATCCATCATGGGGAAATGACCTTTGATTGTTAATTATAATTGATACTTGTAATTTTTTTAGAAGAAATTATACATGAGTTGTCAAATTAAAGTGTGATAATTGTTTAATTTATGTTGCGTTTGGGGGTGGGGTATTAATATTTGGTTTATACTCCATCTAATTTTTTTTTGACACTGTAAAGTAGGGGGTCTATCCATATATGAACATGTATAGAATCAAGATCAGTGGCTATAGTGAATCCTCACAACTATCCTAACCAATGGTTATATTTGCAGGGCTCTAATTTTCCTATCATTATTCTTTAAGATGGAAATTTTATTTTAATTTTCTATATGATTTATATGGTTTTTAATATTGGTCTATGAGGGAAATTTTTATAAAACCAATGTTTGAAGGTTTTTATGTGTCTTTGTATGTTTTTGAGTTATTATAATATTTAATTATGTCTTATTATTGATAATGTTCATGAGAATGATTTTTTTCATCACACACACCAAAAATCATATTTAGTTTTTAAATACATGGGATTCATGGGGAGTGTTTTTGGGAAAACCTCTTTTGTATATTTCACTATCCCGCATATTCATACTTACTATTTCAAAATAGATGTGACATAACTGATATCCCAATAGAGGTTTCATGATCATTTTAAATGGACAATATTTTGGTTCTATTAGTTTAACCCATAATGTATGCTCATTTAATAAATTTTAATATATTTTTAACATTCTTCCACATGTATATATTTGAATTTTTACAGTTATAAATTTTATATAGTTATTTATTTGTTATTTTTTATCATGTACACTTGTAATTGGGATTTTTTTTAATCTAAATTAAAAAAAAGTACATCAAAGAATTTCCAATTTATAATAGACTTGAACCCACACTCCTAGATCTAGTACTAAACCCATAAAAATTATATTTATTCCTTTGATACCTATGAAGGTCACCCAATTTTGAAAACCCAAAATAGAAAACATGAAATAGAAATACGATATCAATTACATACTTAAGGACCTTGTCAGTTTAGACTTGTATTGAATTAGTATAAAATCATACATAAACAATACTCATGTCTTTAAATGGTCATTTTTTCAACATAAACAAGTTTTTATTATTTTACATTTTACAAGAACTAGTTTGGGTGCCCTTGTAACCCGATAACCAAGTTGGAATTCACATGGACGAAAGAGAATTTCTGATCCCCATGGGTTGGAGACTATCACCTGACATCATACAAAATGAATGTGGGAATTATTTTTTCCCAAACATTACAAAAACATGATAAAAAATTTCGTATTAATATGGAATAATATCAACATGTAGAACATTAATATAAGTTAAACATATAAAAAACCAAAGTAGTATATAAAAGTACAAGAAAAATAAATGAAAAACAAAATCCCTAGGGGAATCAACTATCTAAGCTGAAAGTTAAGCAGATAGAACCACTTTAAAGTGGTTATCTTCCCATACTCAAACCTAGGAGGATAAAATTTATAAACACCCAAAGGAATAGGTAGGGTGTGAGAAAAAATCCTAGTAGGGTCTCACAAAGGATTCCATAACAGATGCCAAAATTTAATTAACCAAATAAATATATTTCAATTTTAATTAAATAGTTTTAGAATTTCAAAATAATATTTAAAAAAATCATACTTTTCCATTAAAATGATGGAAATAATTTAAAAAAATGGATTCAAAAATATTTTATATAAAACACTTTATATAAATTCAAAAGGCATGTAAAACAGTTTACAACAATAGAACATATTCATTTTAAATTCAAATAAGTGATCAACATGTTCATATGCATAAAATTATGATAGTTTTAGGATATAAGACTCCAAAAAAAAGGTGATACATCAATATGTGTATAAACACATCCATTTGGTATGACCAATGAAGACTTCACCACCACGCTATCTGGTATGTGATGTTTTTTATTTATGTTTTGGATTGATGAAATTCATAGAGTGACCTATTAATAACTCACTAACTACCTATGGATTGCATGTGATCTAATAAAAAATAAATGATGTGAAGTTTACTTTAAGACTTATTAAAATAAAATTCATCCCATTATCTATTTCAAATATTCAAATTTTCAATTTAAAAACAAAAAAAATAAAAAAAAATGTTTTTACAAGATAAAACCTTATGGTTTATATAAAAACTATATGAATACATTTTCATAAAAATAAAAATTGAAATCAATTTCATCAAATAAATTTTCATAATCAAACACCAAAATGTACCATCAAATAAATTTTTGAATTTAAATTCAACAATTAAAATTTTACCAATTTCTATAAATTTAAAAAGAAGACCCAATTCAATGTAATTGAAGGGTTTTTTCCAAATTTTATGGAAAAATAAAATTTCTAAAACAATTTCCTCCAATTCAATGGAATTATTTTTTTAAAAAATTCAATTTCATATGAATAAAATTCCACTGATTCAATTGAAATAAATTTAATCACATCCATAACTTTAGTGTTAATTATAATTTTCAATAAAAATAGAACCGCCTACCTTGGGATCATGATTTCTTGATTTAGTACACCCTAAACATGATTATCTAATGAATAAAGTCAACAATAAGAAACCAATAATCAAAACAATGTTTAATATTAAAAACATCATGGATTATATCCTCTAACCAACACTGATATCTACAAAACCCTAAGAAGGAAATGGGAGAGAGGAGGAGAAAGATAATGAGAAGAAGAAAATAATATAGATAAGATCAAACACCATTCACCTTGCTTTAATATGCTTATATAAGGGGGTCAAGGGGCCAAACAATACTCTTGGGTGCTCACAAGGGAGAAGAAATTTCATATGTGTCATACAAGTCTATTGGGGGTAAATATATAGGGTTTCAAGAATTTAAAAAATAAATGCCTGATTAAAAAATCTAGTATGAATGGTTAGATAGGTAGGGATTCATGGTTAGACCAAATTATACACCCTATTTGTGCACCCATTTAAATGGGATGAACATTTTCTCCTAAGTGGGTAAAATGTTTGTTAAACCATGCACCATTCACGCAAAAACCCACTACTTGGGTTTGTATAGTATGGATTGAGAGGGCATATGGTTTGGGAAAACCATGCCCCAACCGTGCATAGCCCAGAAATTTCAAAAAATGCAAAAGTTTTCACCAAAAAACCCCAAATTAATCCAAACCAAAGAATGATCAAAATACGAGTTTAGTAATACCTGAAAATAGTAACATGATGTTACAAAATCCCCCACCATAGAAACTTTAAATCCCAAAAATTCCTACTTATATGCTTCCATGAAAAAGAATATGAGTCCTCTACTGTAAATACTCGGAAATTTCAAGGAATTTTTTTTCTTAATTTCTTTGTAATTTTACGAGTATGTAGTTTCTGGCGGCACCTAATTCTGTGGCCCGGTGTGCCAGGAATCAATTTCTAAAGATTAGCTCGGGTACGTTCAGTAAACGAACAAGTGGGCTTTTCTATCTTTTGAACCGGTGCTCAGAATTTAAATCAGAGGGCACCGATAAACTCGCAGCGCTGGTAATTGCTTAGGGGGACCTTTGTCGTAGTTATGTTTTGAGCGGGTTGAGGTTAAATAAATGGGGATTTAGAATAAAATAAATAAAATTTGTTGTGTACAAAATTTATCTAAGGAAGGTGCTTTTTATCTTATAAATGGGGAGTTAGATATGGGTCCCACACCCACCTAACCTCCCATGGGAGGGTTTAGTGTGGTGGGGCCCACACAAACCCCTAACTCCTCACCTCCCCATAACTCCCCTTAACCTCTTTAATCTTCCCTTGCATTTAATATTTTGACAACACCTCCCATTAATCATGTGGAGCCTCTCCACCTCCCTCTCTTTAGTAATTCCAACACAATTAATTTATTACTTCATTAATTAATGTGTGGTGTCAACAATTTGTTTGAATTGTTTTGGTTTTCTTGGAAAGGTTAATATATGGGAGAGTCTTAATTTTATATTGGGGGATTGGAAATTTCTTGGTGGTGGAACCTTTGGATATTTTGGGAGGAGAGCTTCATCCCTCACCAACGAAGAACAAATCCGACGTTCTCTTCACAAAGAACAGTTCTTCTTCCGCCGGATCTCCAACGAACAACACTCGAGCAGGGATCGAAGGCTTGCGGAAGCGACGAGCACCAACGATCGTCGTCACCTTTATCTCCTCCCTTGGGACGACGTCAACGAGCCGATGTCCACCCTCTCGTGATATCATCGTCGAACGGCAAACCTTGAGGTAGGGGTTTTTATGTTCAAGTTTCAATACCGTTTAACAACGTTCTTTATTTCTTGAGTTCTGTTGGGCCTCCTGATACCATCTTGACGAGGAAGGGCTCGGACCCCACGAACACGGTCTGACCCTTCCCTATTCGTTTGTTGTTTATGGACGATGGAGGCGGACTATGAAGAGCTGGCTGGTGTTGGGCCGATCATGGGCGGATCGTCAACGCTTGTTTGTCGGGTCACCGCAAAGGTGCGACACCGTCGTTCCGCGTGGAGTAGAGCCGGACCTCGGCCTTGCCAAGCCACGACAGAGGGGTGCGGTGCTGTCGCGCCCCGCCGGAGCTAAAGGGCCACGGCCGGGGCGGGCCGCGGCCGGGGCAGGCCGTGGCAGAGGGGCGTGGCGCCGTCGCGCCATGCCGGAGCTACAAGGGGTCGCAGCTGGGGCAGGCCACGGCGGTGGGGTGTGGCATCGTCGTGCCGCGCCGGTCGAACAGAGTCGCGGCCTAAGGCCGCGGTGGATCTCAAAGTGGCGGTCAGCTGTGCTAGCCGCCAACACAACCTAGAGGCGGGACCTGAGGGGGTCCTGCGGTTACTCAAGGGCCGGCCATTAAGGCCGTCCGTTTCAAAGAAACCGGGGGGGCATAACCCCCCGGACCTGCGGCTAGGGTGGGCCCCACTGGGCACCTCCAACGCCCCCCTGGTCGCCCACTCATGCGGCCAACCGCATTGGTCACGTGGACCGGACCACGTCGGTCGGGCCGGGCCGCCAGCGCCGGGTGAACACCCGCGCCGGGCCGGTCCGCCCACGCCGGGCCGGGCCGCACCCAACCGGGCCAGATTCGGACCCGGGTCGGGTCGACCCCGGGGGTATTGGGTCGGGTTGGACCGGTCCCAGACCCCCTATTTTCAGACCATCTTCAGTTAAACACTCATTAAATTGAGTTGTAGAGCTTAGATTGATTCATAGTCAGTTTCATAGGATTACTTGGATCGAGACGGTCGTTTTGGTATATTACACTGAAGGTTTCGGTGTAGTATAGATATGGCCAGGTTGGTTTGAACTTGAAACAAACCGGGCCCTTGGAGCAGAAACGCTTATAACTTGAGCTTCGGATGTCCGATTGACGTGTCGTCCGATTTTTTGGATTCTTCTTGATGAGAAGGTTCTTTTGGAATACTTCACTTAAGGTTTGGATGCAGTTGTAGTGTGACTGGGTTGGAATGTACCCGAAATCCAACCGGGCCCCTCGAACGGAAATGCTAATAACTCACAGACCGGGCGTCCGATCGACGCGCCGTCTATTGCGTTGAGACCCCTAGGACGAGGCAGACCTTTGAGATATTTCCACATGCGTTTGCGTGACACTTGGATGTATCGACCCGTAGCTCGTGGAGCGGACCCTCCCGGAGACGAGCGTACAGAGTACGGAGACCTAGTAGCTGTAGACCTATTAACTGCTTGACCGATTCGACTCGTAGTGATTTGGTTAGCCCAGTGGAAGGAGGGCCCGGTATTTGGCGGCAGACCCCCGGTGGACGGAGCGTCTGGTAGTTGGCAGTAGACCCGCAGTACTCGACAGGAGGATTAACTCTGTAGGCTATTCGGGGGAGCTCCCGGTATTTGGCGGCAGACCCTCAGCAGACGGAGCAGCCGGTATTTGGAAGTAGACCCGCAGTACTCGATAGGAGGAGTACCTCAGCAGTCTAAGGTTAGTGAGTAGCGCCTCTGATTCATGATAGGGCTATTGTACTCGATAGAGGAGGAGTTCTCCAGTAGTTGTGGTTTCATTAATGAAAATCCTGGTTTGAGCTGAGTCTTTGACCTTTGTGTTTACCTCATGATTGAGATGGGTCGCTTGATAACTTAGGTATATGTATGGGCATATACCTAAGTAGTGGTTATACATTGATTTCATAACCTTTGTGTTTCCTCATGATTGAGATGGGTTACTTGATAACTTAGGTATAAGTATGGGCTTATACTTAAGTAAGGGTTATCTGTTGAGATCCTTATTTGTGGTTATCCATGTTGGATTTAGTGAGACCTTGAGGGTCTCGGGGTCTCTACTGAGTATCGTTATACTCACCCCTACACGGGCTATGCCTGCACCTTGTTGTGTTTGATGCAGACGACGGACAGTGCTGACATAGACCGAGTGTACGAGGACTAGACGGTACCCGGAGGTGGACCTCATGACGAGTCAGTACCCGGAGGTTGACTTCACGACGAGACAGTACTCGGATGAGGTTGGCGGGCGAGAGCGTTGAGGAGGCTGTCTATACCTACCCTTCAGATTGGATCCGAGGTGGACAACCCAGGATTTGCTTTTATCTTCCAGCTGTTAGTCTTTTCTGCTGTACTTTCATTCAGTTGTAGCTGTACTTTTCAGTTGGTTTTGTATTCTAGCCCATTTACTTTCCAGCATCTTCTTTTTTACTTAGTGTATTACTTCCTCTTGTACTCTGGTTGGATGTGTTTATGTTTTATAAAGTAAATATCTTCCCAGTTATCGGATTTACACCTTTGGTGCTAGTTTCCATCCCCTGGCCTATGGAAGGCGGGCTTGGGGTAGTCACGACATGGGCCCCGAGGACGGTTCGTGACAACTACTCTCTCATCAGTGCCTCCCTCTCCCACATCACATAAGAATATGAACCATGATGAAATACCACACAAAAAAAAGGTATCACCCACCCATAAAGTACCTTGGTTTTAGGATCAACTCAACATTCTGGACGTTCGGTCATGGATAATTGAGGTTCAACATCAAGATCACTCCAACTAAGAACAAGTGATGGATCTGGTAGATAATTTCTCAGCTTTGATACATAGAAGATGTTATGTATCAACTTCAGTTGTGGTGGATGTGATAAATGATAGGAAACTTTTCCCGCCTGCTCAAAAACCTAAAATTATCTCACATAATGGGGAGAAATTTTTTGTTGCCTCCCAAGACATCGATGACCCAGCTGGGGGGAAACTTTCAAGAACACTTGGACACCAACTAAAAATTCCAATGGTTCATGACGATGATTTACGTAATATTTTTATAAAATCTATACCATCAATTTTATACATGGAATTAAATAAATCTTTCTCATCATCTCTCAAACCAAGCTCATTCTAACCAAGTAACCTTCAGCATTCTCTTACCAACATAATGAAGATTTGAATGAATGGACATAAAAGGAATAAAAAAGAATCATTCTGATCATAGAATGGTAACTATTATTATAAGAATACCCAAAAAACAACAAATGGCAATACCAATCCCCACCAAAGTTGATAACACAATCACAGAAAATATTCTCAGGAATCTATACAACTCTTTATATCTGGCCATCTGGCTACAGATGATATATCGTGTCCAAATTGACATGATATCTTAGTGCCTATTGAAGTTATATAAAAAAATGATAAGTAATCCAAGGAACCATATTAGAGACTATATCAGATGGACCTCCATGAAAATGAAATATCCTTTTCACAGAGAGACTTACCAACTCCTCAAATTTGGTTTTATCACAAATGGTTATAATGTGAGATGATTTTGTAATTAAATCAATCATGACCCATTTAACATTCTTCATAATTTTCTTATGTGGCAACCCAACCAAAAATTCCATGGAGATCAGATCCCACTTCCAAGTAGATATTTTATGTGGCTAAAGAAAACCCAAAGGTTTCTGGTGATTGAATTTAACATTTGGATCGTATAGAAATTAGAGGAAAATTTAGAAATTCCCCACCTCATACCTAGACAATAGAATAGATGTAGAATGTCATAGAACATCTTTTTGGTTCATGGGTGAACTAGACACTTGGAATTATGGAAATATCCCATAATAAATTTCATTGCTGCTAACAGAACAATAATGTGATTCCATTAAAATAAAACCCCCTCTTTGGGGAACAACCACTCAAAAACTGTATCACCACAAAAAATATAGTATATGATGCTATATAACTCATCATAAATATGTTGTTCCATAAGAATAATCTCAATAAGAATGTATTTCAACATAGAAGAGGCCAAATAAACCTCCTCCCTGGATTCCTAAACTCCAATATGCAACTGATCAAAAATAGACATCAAGGTCCACTCTTCCAATGATTTCATCACTACATGGGTCAAAAATTTTCAACTCAAGGTATCTATGACAACATTACCTATACCCGGGGTATAGGAGATTTAGAAATCAAAATAATAAAAATATTCCACCCAATGCCTCTTATAGAGATTCTAATATTTTTTATAGAATATATAACAAATGTTTTATTGGTATGAAGACATAGTAAAATTTTCTCTGAAATGATAATTACGCCAACTATTAAGTGTTTCCATCATAGATAAATTTCCAAGGTCATTGGAAGGATAATTATTCTCATGAGGGATAATATGATGAGATCCATAAGCAATGACATGATAAACCTATATTATAATGCAACCCAAACCAGAACCTGATGTGTCATATAAGATCACATGGCTCTACCAAACCTCTAGAAGATTCAAAAATCGAAGTAGTAGTCAAAAGATATTTCAACTCAAAAAAATAACTATGAAACTTTTGATCCCAATATATCTTTACTTCTTTTTGAGTCATAGAATTCATTGGATAATCTAACCGTGATAATTCCTTAATGAACCGACGATAATACCCAGCTAGACCCAAGAAGATTTGAATCTAAAAAATTTATCTATTTTCTCCAATGTCATAATAGCCTTAAAATTCTCAAGATCAACTAATATTCTATGTCCCAAAACAACGTGTCCCAAGAAAATCACTTCGAGGATACAAAAATCATATTTTGAAATCTCGTAATAAAGTTATTGATTTCTCAACAATTCAAAAACCTCTCTCAGATGACGCACATAATCCTATATGTAAAAAGAGTAAATAATAATGTCTTCTAAAAAGACTACTATGAAGGAATATAGATACTAATGGGAAATCCTATAAATCAAATACATAAAGACTGTAGGAGAATTGGTTAGACCAAATGGAATTCTAAGGTACTCATAGTGGTCATACTTTCTCTGAATAGTGGTTTTCTAAATATTGGATTCTATTATCCTCAAATGATGGTATCTAGTACAAAGATAAATCTTCAAGAACCACTTGTATCCTTTCAACTAATCTTATATATCAGCAATCAGTGGCTATAAATACTTTATCCATATCATAACTCGATTTGGAATTCAATAATTAACACAAAGTCACTATGAACCATCATCATTTTTAGTAATGAGAATAGGAACCACCCTTGGGGACACACTCAATCATATAAATCATTTCCCTATAAGATAATCCAACTGGGTCTTAAACTCCTTCAATTTAGCTACCACCATGTCATAAGAGAGAATAAAAACTCATTGAGTAATAGGAACTAAGTCGATAGAAAACTCTACCTCACTTATCGATGGAAAGACAGAGAATTTAGATGGGGACACATCAGGAAACTCGATGAAAACTATAGGGATATCACCACTTAAATATTACCACTCTATATCAAAATAAAAAATAGATATCACATTCACCAACTACAGATAAGATGGTCCATATCTACTTGACCTTATGTCACATTCTCCTTGGAAGAAACAGCTCACACCATTGGGTGTAGTGAAGGAGATTCGTTAAAGATAACAATCAATATGGGATTTTTTTTTGTAAATGATCCAATATATCCCAAATATTATGTCAAGTGATTTCATGTAGAGAACCAGAAATTCCATGAAATATCAACATCATTGAGAGATACAACACAATTGGGAATATATAGACCTTGTTCTCTCTTTATTCCAAGGTGTGTATTAATATCCATTAAATAAGCCAAAGCCCCCTGGGAAGATTTAACAGATTGAAAATGTGGGTTGAAATAAATGAATAAGATGCACCAGTATCAAATAGAGTAGTCAATAATGATGAAACTATAGTTATGGAACCTCTCATTATCATTGGACCCATATCTACTTTCTTTAGAGACACTTATATTGCATGAAGAAGATTTGTTCTGGATGAATATGAATTCAACCTTTTAACACTTGAATCATATGATTTCACCACAGTTTTGGTACCTGTTAATGATCCCATACCACTAGGGGAGTGGAATAATCATGGAACAACTTTTTAAAAGGAAATGAGCATCTACATGAACCACATAACATGGGTGCCTTTGTGAAACCTTCTTAGAATGCTAATGTTTTCCACCCTGGTAGAAATGAAAAGGGCTTATACTAGTCACTTCAAGAGGTTTGGAAATACCATAACATCATGAAAACCCATGAGAATAATCATTATATATCTTTCCTTTATTATAACATTCACCGCTATAGGGAGATAATGATACGCCCAATAACTGTAACTTTCCATCCAGGTATCTTTCAACCATCAATGCTCTAACCAACACATCAACATAAGAATAAAGATTTAGAAAGAAATACTAATAATGAATATCATATCATATTCCCAACTCGAACCTTCAATCCATTATCCAATCATTGAATACTATCTCAAGTTTGAAATACATGAGCTTATAAAAACTATTTTCATAAACTAGTATAGTTTTATTAGCCTGATCAAGATTAAATAACTATGTAGCCTTGTACAATAGCATCAACTCTGGATATAACTGATTGGTGAAAATAATTTTTTTGTTATTTCCATTCTAATATCTCATACTTCTTCACTATTATCAGTTTTTCCCACAATATCATGCTTAGTCCTTTAAGAATGAACGTGGCACACTTCACATTGATTTCATCAGGTGTCTCCAAGAAACAGAAAAAATACTCCATCCTTATCATTATTTACATAACCTCTTGAGGATAATTTTATCCCTTTAATTACACCTAATTTTAGAGAATTAATTTCTATGAATAATTCAAGAGATCATCCCATTGAGGTTCCATAGCTGGATCCTAAAAGAGAGCTGGTGGTGGTGCCAATCCTAGAGCATGGATAGTAAGCACAATCACCTCAACTAGATTTGGGTCCAAAATAGGATTTTATCATTGAGGTTCAAAAATGTATTCCACGTGGATCCAATTATCACATCATCTAGGTGGTATTATTCTACTCACCATTCGTAGAAAACTAAGAAGATATTAAATTATAAATAAAACTGAGAAATAAGAGAAAACAATCATGATATATAAGAATAGAGAATTTTTATTTCATTCTATCCAAAATAAATACAGGGAAAAGACTATAATTAATCCTCAAGGAATCGTACACTAACCACCCATGGTGACTCTAGGTTCAATACAGTGAGATATGGCTATACACTCAATTGAAACTACCTAATATGTCCAAAAAATATTACACAATGTATACTAAATTCAAGATAATATGTAGAACCAAAAACTAAATTCCTTTCATATCACTTTTTCGTGAAATAGATCGTATGCCCTAGTAATGTGATAACCAATCCTACACTGACATGGCCTGAAGGGAGTTAGCGATCCCCATAGGTTGGTGAATAGAACCTAGTATCATAAAAAATAAATGTGGGTATGATTTTTTCACAAACATTGTAGAAACAAGATAAAAAAATAAGTATTAATAAACAATATACTTCGTAGGGACAACTATACAAGAATTTAAATTAGGAAAAAACTGCATATACTACAACAATGTACAAGAAAAATGAAAGAACAACCCAATCCCCAACAGACTCAACTATTCAAGACAAAATATTAAAATCTATAACCACCTCTAAGTGGTGATTTTTCCCTTCTCAAACATGAGGGGATAAAATCTACAAACACCCATAGAAATAAGTATAATGTGAGATTAAATTATAGTAGGGTCTTACCAAGGATTCAATAATATATTCAACATTTAATTAACCAAATAAAGAGCATTAAATTTTAAATAAATATTTATTGTATTTCAAAATTATATTTTAAAAAATCATGCTTTACTTTGAAAATGATTGAAATACTTTAAACAATTGAACTCACAAATATTTTATATATAAAGGTTTATATAAATTCACAAGGCATGTAAAAAAGTTCACAACAATGGAATATATTCTTTTAAAGTACAAACAAGTGAGGAATAATAACTTGTTCCTAATATAATGATTGTTCAAGGCTATAGGACTCCACACACCAAAGGTGACTCGACAAAATGAGTATACACATGTCCCTTTGTTATGGACAAAGGAGAATTCACTTCAATCTTATCAACGATTTGATGTGCGTCATTTATGTTCTTGAACACTGTAAATCCTAGAATACCATCCAAATAACTCACTAACTACTCAAGGATTTCATGTGCTCTAATAAAAAATCAAGGATAGAAAATTTAATTCAAGACTTTTAAAAATAAAATTCATCTCATTCTTCATTTCAAATAAACCAATTTTCCATTTAAAAAATTGGGTTTTAAAAAAAATCCTTTTCCAAGATAAAACTCAATGGTTTCTACGAAATCATTTTATGACACTTTCATAGAATAAAACATTAAATACTTTTCATGATATCAATTTGAACAATAAAATACCATAATTTTCCATCAAACCAATTTCACAATTTAATTTTTACCTATTTCCATCAATTTCTCAAACTCACCCCAATTTAATTGAATTTTAAACTTTTCCCTATTTTATACCAAAATCTAATTTCTAAAACAAAATACCCAATTAAATGTAATTAGTATTTCAACAAATTAAATTCCATCAAATAAAATTAATCACATTCAGTTGAATGAAATTTAAAAAAATCAAGTAATTTAGGGTTACTTAAATTGGTTATCAAAATAAAAACACATACCTCAGGATCATAGGATCTCAATTCACAACACTCTAAATAGGATTTTCTGGTGAAGAACATAAAAAATGGGAAACCAAGAATCAAAACAATGATTACGATTCAAAACAACTAGGATTAGATACTCTAAAAAACATGAAGATCTAAAAACACTGGGGATGAAAGTAGAGAGATATGGAGAGATAAGGAGAATGGTAAGAGAAAACTAACCAGGAAAATATCTAAGGCCATTCGACTATAATTGATCTACTTTTGGGAGGTTGATGAGGGGCCAAAAACTACAATTATGAGCTCCTAGGGAAGAAGAAATCACACGTGGGTCATATAATTCCACTAAGGGTCTAAAAATAGTGTTTTGAGAATTTTAAAAATAAAATCTAGACTAAAAAATTCTTTACACACTATTAGATGAAAAATATTACTCGGTTAGACCAAACCATTCACCCTAGTTTTGCATCTCTTTTAATGGGTTACACAATTTGTCCTATGTGGGAACAAGGTTTTTCAAATAGTTTGCTAACCATGAAAACCCCTACTACCTACAATTTCATAATTTTCCTTGAGAGGATAGACAGTTTGGGAAAATTGTGTTCCAACCATGTACAACCCATAAATATCCAAAAATTCCAATGATTTCACCCAAAAAAACCCCAAACAAAACCCAACAAAAGCATGATCAAAAGACGGGTTTTGGAATACCTGGAGATAGTAATAGGATGTTACAATATTAAATCAACATCGTCATCTATATGAAACCCTTATAAGAATAATTAATTCAACATCATTCTTGATAACCTGGGGAAAGTGAAACATGATAAGGGTAAGATAAAATTCTTAGTAAGGGTAAACATAATCATTAAGAATTTAATTTCATAAGTGATAATAAGATGAGAATTAGAGTATGATGACACAATCAAAGAACATGAGCCCAACATTCGAATATTCATACTCATCAATACTAGAACCATCAAACATGAAAACATGGAATAAGGCTTAAACAAAGGAAAGAGACATAAAAATCAAAAATAATGATTCCTTTGATATCAATCATTGGTCAATGGGAGCATTTATAACAAAAATAAATCATAAAAAAGTGTGTGGGTATCATTGGAACATTATCTTCATAACCCATTTTAAACATTTGTCAATTTTAATTAGAGCCTAGTTAAATCAATAGAAGAAACCCCCTAGTAACCCCATCCTTTTTTCCTCTAAAGACAAGAACCATTACCCAATGCTTTGGATCACTATCTGGGTTCACCCCTCATATAATATATATCAAGATCACCTGACACTATGTGGGAAAACCCATCACATAATCTATATAGTAATACAAAATAGGCCTTTAATAACAATAAAAAAGGACTTTATCAGCGCTAGAAAAGCAATGAGTACATGAGAGGGTTTAAAAGCCTTGGTCTATTAATAGCACTGAAAAAGAGCTGATAAAGGATTCCTTTATCGGTTCTAAAACAATCATTGATAAATGGGACCTTTATCAGCCAATTTAAAAGAACTAATAAGGAAATCATTTATTATCACTTCTTTTTGGTCTGATAAAGGTTCTATTTATCAACACTTATAGAATGATCGATAAAGGATATTTTATCAATGCTTATAGTAGTTCTGATAAATTAGACACTTATTAGTGATTTTAGTAGTTTTGATTAACGTTCCCTTTATTAGTTATTTTAAAAGTGTTGATAAAGGGTTATACTACGGTGTTCTATGACAGCCAACTGCAGAATCACTACATTGTGCTATAATAGCACACAACAACACCACAAACACACCAGATATCAACAAAAATAAGTACCAATATGGGATTTAAATGAAATGAAATTTACAACACAAACATTGTAAAACAAATACTATATTATATACATGTCAAACATTGGTTTATATAATTACATAAATACAAATTATAACATACATTGAAAAACATCATTGTCCTTTATTTTTGAATCCTGACCCAACTCATGCTATTGCTGAAAAAACCACCCCTACTCAAGAAAAATAATGCAACTGTATAAGAAAAAAATATTATTATGTTATTAATAATATAAAGAAATTAATAAATAGAAAGTTTTAATTTTATTAAAATTGATGTCTGTTTTAAATAAAAATACACACTTTGAGTCATACCGGTCACACCGTGCATTAGATTTAGGTATTAATGATTCCTAAACATCCCAAATGACTTTTGGATCATTTTCCTAAAGTATTAAAAAAATATGAATGTGTTTTATCGATTTTGAGTACCTCAGTAGTCTTTTTTACTAAAATGTCATTTTAATCTTGAAACACACACTTTTGATTAATTCTAATCACATCATGTATCAGTTTGATGAGAAACAGATTCATACACATTACAAATGACTTATGAATCATTTTCCTAAATTATAAGGAAAATCCAATGGAAATTGATCATTTTCCAGTGAGTGAAACTTTTTAAACTAAAATGTTAATTTTTAACTAATAACAGACACTTAAAATCATACTGGGAACATCGTGTATCATATTGATTTGATGATGATTCCTACACATCACAAATGAAATATAATTTTTTTTCATTAAGTATCAAAACAATAAAATTGTGTTTTCATATTTTTTAGTAGGATAGATTTCTATTTTGCTAAAATTGATGACAATTTTAAATAAAACGATGCACTTTGAGTCATACTATCACACCATGCATCATATTAATGTGCGTTTAATTCCTACCCATCTCGAATGACATATGTATTATTTTACTAAGGTATCAAAACAATGTGAATGTGTTTTCTAGGTTTTGTATATGTCAATTTTATTTTTTTCTAAAATTTCATTTTAAACTGGGAATACACAATTTTGACTCATTATGACAACATCATATATCATTTTGGTGTGAAATGTATTCCTACATGTCAAAAATGACTTATGAATCATTTTCTTAAACTATCAAGAAAATATGATCATGTCTGATTGGTTTTCAATTAGCGACACTTTGTAAACTAAAATATCAATTTTAAAATTATAACAGGCACTTTGAGTCAAACATGGAACAATATATATCATATTAAGGTGAGACTGATTCATACACATAAAAATCACATATGGATCATTTTCGTAATGTAGCAAAACAATTTGAATGTTTTTTCTGAGTTTTGAGTAGGACAATTGTCCATTTTAATAAAATTGGAAACAATTTTAAATAAAAAGACACAATTTGAGTCTTACCAGTCACACCGTGTGTCAGATGAGATACTACTGATTCATACATGTCCAAAATGACTTATGGATCATTTTTATAACGTATTAATACAATATGATTGTGTTTGATTGGTTTTCAGTATGTCACTTCTCTTTTTCATTAAAATGTCATTTTAAAATTGAAACACAAACTTTGACACATACCGATCACATTTTACATCAAATTGAGTTTCAGTTGATTCAGACACATAAAAATTACTTATGGATCATTTTCCTAATATATTTAATCAATTTGAATTTGTTTTCTCAGTTTTGAGTAGGTCAGTTGACCCTTTTACTAAAATATATGTCAATTTTAAATAAAAACTTACACTTGGAGTCATACTAGTCACATTGTGCATCAAATTAAGGTGAGGCTGATTCATGCACATCTCAAACAACTTATGAATTATTTTTATAAATTATAAAAACAATCTGAATGTGTTTGTTCATATTTATTTGGTAATTTTGTTTTTTAATCAAATTGAAGTTAATTTTAAATAAAGATTCACAGAGTCATAATGGTCACACCATGCATCAGATTGAGATTTTGTAGATTCCCACACATTCTAAAACATGTATGGATTGTTTTCATGATTTATCAAAACAATGTGAAAGTGTTTTATTGGTTTTGAGCATTTCACTTGTATTTTTACTAGAAATGTAAATTTAAACATAAAACACACTTTGACTCATAAGTTTCACATCATGTTTCAGTTTGATGTGAGGCCAATTCCTACATGTCACAAATTATTTATGAATAGATTCCCAAAATTATCAATAAAATCCTACCTTGTTGGCTCAGTTTTCTCTGAGTGACACTTTTTAAATTCGAATATTTATTTTACACTAATAACTGACACATTCTGTCATATCAGCCATATCGTGTATCAGGTTGAGTTTAGGATGATTCTTATACATAAAAAATGATTATAGATAATTTTATTACAATATAAAAATGATATGAATTTTTTATTGGTTTTTAGTATATTTTTTTCTTTTTTAATAAAAATAATGTCAATTTTAAATAGAAATAAGTACTTCAAGTCATAATAGTTCCTAGACTTTCATTTTCGAACTTCCAAAACTGTATGAGATTATTTGATAAGACCACATGATTAGCCACTAAATGAGGCTAATATTAATTGGTAATATATATAATATTCATGTTCTTTATTATTCATAAACACCATTTTAGTGCATTTTACACTTTGAACATCATTTCACATTATGATTGTAATACCTTCTTAAAATGCACTATTATGTGGTACATTTTTTAACATCATTTAAAGTACCAAATGATTCATTTGATTATAAATATTTTAATTTGATATTTTTGGAAATTTATCTACACTCCAATATGAACATGTTTCATTCAGAGATCAATGGAGAATTCATGGAGGATGATGGAGATATTTGGCAATGAAAGGAAGCAATTCTAGAGAAGGCAGATTGGGCACCAGCCCACTGATGAGACTGTGGGGCCCAAAATACAGGCCCAATGAATCATTAATTTCGTGGGATGATAGAAGACATGTATAGGAACAAATCCCTCTTCAGGATCCAATGATAATTCTGCCTCCATGGTGGTACTTTAGACGGACCAAGTTAGAGATAAAATTCTGGGCCAGATTCTGCGGCCCAGAAGAACATCCCAGTAATCTAATAATATCTCCGAATATACAAGTCCAATTGGGCCCAAATTTTACAGGCGGTTAGAAGACTTCCGGAGATCCATTTTCTGCTTCTATGTACCACTCTTATTCAGCCATATAGAAGGTGTTTCAAGCGCGTCTGTTCGGTAAATGAAAGATGGATACCTTTTCAGGTCAAGGGTGGAAAGTCTTCTTTCCACAAACTTTCCACCACCCTAGACCTACCATACTCAAGTGGGATGACTTGTACTGTTGGAGGCTAGACCCAAGGGATCAAAAATTCCTATTTAAGGCAGTGGTGTTGGAGGATTTAGGAATCTTGGATGCTTTGTTCAATTGTAATGTTATGCTGCAATTTTGTTATCTCAAATTTATCTTTCACATGTAAGTGGTTCAATTCACTTTAGTTTCTTAATAAAAGTTATTCTTATACTTTTATTCTATTGTTATTTATATCACTTTGATACCTTTGGATCAAGGTGTGAATTTATTCACACCAAACCTTGTGAAATTATTCACACAACGGTGGAGTGGTCATTTTATTTTTGTTGTTTTCTTTACTTCTCCATGTCCTCCCTCATGAGTCTACTTTCCGCTTCCATTGAAAACATGGGATCAATGGAGGGATAACTCTTTTATGGGTTGATCCAAGGGAGTAGAAAGGGGCTGTATTGGATGTTATTTATCACTTTATTAATGGATAATCACTACTTTAATTGAGATTTTTATTTGATGGTTTTTAAACTCCATCGTCCTTGTTGAATTTAAGGCCACACACTTCAAGTGCTAATACGAACCTTTACCTTGAAGTGCTCAAAACCTTGACCCTTCAAGTGTATAGGTGATTAGTATTAAAGGGTTTAGGCATTAAACCAGTAAGTGATGATGTTGTTTTATCTCCTTAAATGAACCCATCTCAAATTTAAGAAGTTGAAATCATTAAAAAGAAAATGCGTCCAATCCACCCCGAGCGATAACCTATGATCAACTCATTATTTTAATTTGAATTCACTTAAGTCTCTTAGATTTCACTTAAACCCATCTAAAATCAACCCAAAGTTGGCCACTTCATAGACAAAAACAATCCTTAGAATGTGCGTGTCTATAGGTTACTTCTTAGGTCTCTGTGGATTCGATAACCCAAGCTAGACTACAAGGACCGTTCTACCTTCATCTCTTGGGTAAATTTGAGCGAGAATCACCACATCAACTCAAAAATAATAATCCACCTATATAATAAAAAAAATAATTATAAATACTAAAAATGAATAAATTAAACATAAATATTAAATAATAAATTAATTCAATAGATATTGATATTACTATAAAAATATCAAGATTACTTCAATGATTGATTAGTGGAGGGAAGTTAAAGGAATTTTATAAATGTCAATACTATAGGGGTGCATGGTTTTCAAAGAGAATAAGTTTGTGGTAGTTTTTATGTGGAAAGGCATGAAATATGGAAAGATCACCCCAACTCAAATAATAGAATCCATCTCTATAAGAAAAAATTATTATGTGAGTAATACTAAAAAGAAATAAATTAAACATAAATACGAAACAATACATTAATTCTATGGACAATGATTTTACTATGAAAACATCATGATTATCTCTGTGATTGATTAGAGATAGCATCGTTGCTCTTCTTTCAAATTCATGACACCTAGAAAGAAATATCTTAAAATAAAAAAAACTCTAAAAGAAATAATTAAAATTAAATAAATGTTTCTTTATATAATTTTTCTGTAAAATTAAGAAATTATATCATAATATTTCCTTTACATGTTTTCAAAGGGTTTCCATTAGTATATATTGTTCTCCATAGGTATTGGTAGCATCATCATGTTTATAATACATTGTATGCATGATTAGTGAAACATTTAATTTAGATTATGTTAATGTAGTAGAGAACATATAATATTATGAGGAAAAACATAATATATTAAAAAACACATTTACATTCTCATTTAACTCTCTCTCATTTTTAAAGGATTCAAGGATTTTGTTCCTCTATCAATAATCTAAATCCCCTCTTTAAAGACCCCTCTAAAGTACAGAAAATTTTCTACATTGGGACAGACATGAACTGATTATGATGTCCTAAGGAAAGGGTAATCCTCAATTGAGTTTTCATCTGACTTAACATTTTTGTTAATATCCATAAGGACAATCAACCAATTCTATTTTATTGGATTAGATACACAAAATACATGCACTGATTGCGATTCCATTATGAATAGGTCATCTTTTTCTCCTTCCATACTGAAATTTACCATCATAAATCCCATTTCATCATCTTTCATTCCATTAATATCGCCAACCCATTTGCAATTGAAAACTGAAACTTGAAATGTTGTATAATCTAAATTTTATATCTATTTGATAATTTGAAAATATTAAATATTTGTATAAATTGGATTTCTATCTTTATAATTAGATATGTACGTTGATTCTTCAACAAGCCTAACACCGATTTTTTCATCTTTGGAAGTCACCATGTTCTTTTTTATAGACCATATAACCATTTATTACCAAACCAATGTAATATATAACATTTTCATTGGTTCCTTTATCTAGCCATTGAAGTTATTCATTAATTGAAATCATATTTTTAGATAACTCTTTATAAATTTGATCTCTGAACCATCCTATAATCTGTTGATTATGTTTATTTGAAATCCAATATTTAGACTTTGATGTGTTCAAATCACTAATAATCTCTTTGTAGGATTCAATGTATGGATCAATAACTTCACTATTAATTAATATGTAATGGTGCACTTTCTCCCACTCTTTCATGGTGAATGTATATCATACTTTTTGAGGCGAAATGCAATAGAAATATAGAGGCATTAAATATTATATCAACACATGTTAGTCATGTTATTTTATTTCTTGTAACATCAAATTAGTCATTGACATTTCATTATTGATATTTGATGAATAACTTTGTGAAACTTTTACACTAATAAGAAAAAGGAAAAATTGATTTTTTTATCTGGATAGACTGTAAGATGTGGGGGGAAGAAAAGTTCAACTTTTACAATTCTCTGGTTTTAACACATCCCTTATCTGCATTTCAATCAATTCCAACAGATCGTTGATTCCATCATTCATTTTTCTTGGAACATTTAGTAATTTTATAATAACACTATCATATAAATGTTTTCTACATTCATGACATCACAAAAATGTATGACATACAAACAATTCAATTATGGAAATTCAAATAAAATTGATCACTTCTTACAACATGGTTTTGTATGGTTTTTTGAAAATGGTTTACCAAAACCAATGTCAATATTTTTTACTTTACTATACAGTTGATCGTATGTTACTAGAGACAATGTCTACCTTGTTCGATATCCTCATTGAGTTCTGTCATAAAAGATTGGTATTTATGTCATCAAGGTAAAAATTTAAGATGACTTATAAACACAGTCTTCAAGGAATGTTTCAAATTAACTAAGTGTGTGCATTTTTCAAAAATGGGAAACCCCAACATTTCTTTAATTCTATATCCTGATAAATTTTCATAACCTGGGAAGTTGTTTATCATTCCATACAATGTGGCACTCTATGTAAATTCTTCACTTCTATGAGCATTATACATTACAACACATGTATCTCACATAGATTTCACATCTTCAATCAATAGATCCAAATAGGCATCAATATCATCACTAGGTTGCATTGGTCACGAAATTATTAGAGAAGACATAATGTATTTTTTCTTCATAAATAACCTTGGATGAATTTTATAATTTACCAACATGACTGGATATATACTATGAGTATTACTCTGTACACCAAAAGGATTTATTCTATCTGTAGATATTGGAAGATGCAAGTTTCTAAGCTCATTTACAATTTCAGGAAACTCATAATCAATTTTTTTCACTAAGGAGAATCATCTGGATGAAGTAAGTTTCCATCTTAAATTCTTTTATATGCATGGAATGTTAATTATCACACGATTTCCTCACATTCGTATTTTTTTCTAAACCATGGAATGAAATAAATGTACCATACAAACTTCAAAGAACATGATTCGTTTTTATTGTATTGATTCGCGCCAAAATTAGGGAACTTTATGAGTGTTTCATGGTACTTGTGAAACAATATGAAATAATTTATACAAGAATGTATTTTTTAGAGACCATTCCCAATAAATTCAACATTATTTTAGCATTATATGTTTGTAATGGTAGTTAATTTTATATTTTTATCATATGATTCAAGAGAGTAAGTAGTTATGTAAAGATTGTGTCACTCTTTCTGATATCTTCATTAAAAATATATAACTTCAATATAGCTAACAATGTTGTGTATTTAGTACAACCAATAGAAAATGGTTTTTTGGGACACCTATTTAACTCCTCAAACTACTTTGGATAATCAGGAAGGTCATATTCAATTGTCATTTTCATTTATTCCATGTGATTTCTATCATTATTTATAAAGGTATTAATAAAAACTATTCATAAACCTCAGTATCATCCTAATAGGTGTCTACATTCATTTTTCCTTGTATTTAGTCCATCATTTATATCATTGATCTATTCTTTGAAAAATAAAATGTTATTCTAACTCCTCAAGACTGATGTATCTTAAATCACAATAACATAAACATGGAAATAAGATTTAGAAGGGTTTCTACATTCTCTCTTACAAACATGATGAACTATTTAACTCCATCTTCATACTCATTTGTCAAATGATTAGCGTGAAACCATTTTTGATTCATATCAATTATACTAGGTTTATAAAATACTAATTTTTTACAATATATAAATAAATACACAGAATATATTCATTATCAAAGCTGAAAGTAATAAAAATATAATAAGGGAAATAAATCATTTAATTTTTTCAAAAAATTTATGTATATTGAAGAAAATGAGTAATTAGATTTAATAAAATAATTACTCCACTATAATAGGTGTTATCCTATGAATTCATTCAAATGTGAATGTAATAGATAAATAATACTCATTTAATTTTACATGATGCATCCCCACCAATAAAATTTATAGGTAATGAAAAAAAATCTACTATTTTTTTACATTGGATCCACATGATATGTATATTTTTATTTATCACACATTAAGGAATGGGTATTTGAGAAAATGATAATCTTTTTCAATTATTTAGTAACCGTTCTACCACCCTTTCAGTATAATAAATAAAATTATGTTCCCTCAATATATGCTAATTATAATCATTATAATTTTTATCAAGTACACTTTTTAGTGGTCCTAGTCTCAATAAGTTTTCCTAAATTATTCAATACAAAAAAATATTTCAACATAAGATATGATTTTATTTATGTAATTAACAATTACATATTTTTCTTTTCCAATTATCTTCCTCAACTGCCTATTCTTTTTACTAATTTACCACTTTAATAAAATAAAAATAAAATAATTATACTTCTGTAATAAATATATTACAATCAAATTAAATTCCTATTAATTATCATCCATTAATTGTTACATGTTATTTTTTGGGGTCAATTTAGCCACCTATAGGAAGGATGATATAAAATGATATCATGTATTATTATGAAAACATAATATTTTTTTATTTGTAATTTGATGATTTTTTTTATGGTTCTATAAAGGTAACATGAAAATTTAACCCATTTTAATAAAACACCTTCTATTTTTCAAAAATTACTAAAACATGAATGTTATAAATTCTGTTTTGGGTAACTATACCTAAAACATCCATTGAATGAACAAGGAACATATTAACTAAAAATGGAATATTCCTTCAATATTAAGTAGAAGATGAAATAGTTAACATGGATTAGTGGCCAAATATCTCTATATTAAAATAGATATGGGACAATTGTAACTAATATCAACCAGTGGTAAATATAAATTACAAACAAGGAATTAATCTTGGGAATAAAGCTAGGGTACAGATGTAGAAAATGAAGAAAATTAATTAAAAAAACTAAAAAAAATTAAATAGGATATCCAAATCGGTAGTCAATAAAACAACGGATCATAAATAAATCATTTTGCTAATATTCTAAATTAAAAATATTATACATGTACCAGAAAAAAATAAATCATTACATCATTGAAAAAGATATCAAAAAAAACAAAAAAATACACAAAGAGAAATGAAATTCTTACCTCAATATGTTGAAGAAAATATGGTTTGTAAACCCTAACTACATCCCATCACTTGTTGTCCGATGATGTTCTCTAAAATGGAGGTTTCTGAGTGGTGTGATTCGAGCTTTAATTAATTGAGGAGGAGCATCGGTAGTGGGTGGATTCTGAAAAAGTCTTCTGATATCATGATGGGTTCGTAAATGGATAGGATTTCTAAATAGATCAGCAGACTTTTATCAAAGCATACAAATAAGAATCGATGAATGAAATATTTATCATCACTTTTTTATCACTAATAAAGGTAGGTCTTTATCGGTGCTAATAAAAGGAAAATTTATCAATACTTTTTTAGTACTGATAATGGTAGGTCTTTATCAACATTAAAAATAAACTAATAAAATCCATATTTATCAGCGGTAATGTTTTAGCACAAATAAAGTCATACCTTTATCAGTTCTTAATACTTCATCACTGATAAAGGATTTATAATTATAATTATAAATAAAAAATTGTATATATAAATATATAATTAATAAACATATATAAATATAAATATAGTAAATAAATTCCCTTTTAAATATATGTATTATAATTTTATAATTAATTATTTATAATTATAGAATTTTTTATAAAAGATAATATTTATATCTAATTTTATGTGAATGAATAGTCATATACGTTAAAAACGAGTCAAATTGAATAAATTTAAAATAATTACACTTTAACAATATTGAAAAATGGATATGTTGTGTGTTTGCGAATTTTATATAAAAATACATTAATTATGTATATATGAAATCAATATAAAACAGATTTTATCTATGTTAAATTGAAAAGAAAAATGATACATTCAATTATATGTCCATTGCGCTATGAAATTTGTGATTATTTTTAATTCATATTAATTTTTAATTATAAAACATTATTCATTAAATATATTACTATTTTATGTAAATCATATCAATATATTTTAATATGTAAATCATATTTATATAAAATAATATATATCTATATATTTAATACATACTATTTATTAATATTTATTATCATAATTATCTAATTAATAAATTGTTTAATATTTAAAAATGTATAATAAATTTATTCATTTGTATCAATAATTATTTAATTAATATAATTTGTAATATTTTTTATAATTAAATCATTTTTATTTTTAATTTATTTAATTATTTCATTTTAATTATTTGAACCATTATCATCGCTAAAAAAGAGCTGATAAAATCTATCTTTATCGGTACTAAGATTAAAGTATTGGTAAAGGGTGCCCTTTATTAGTGTTAATAAAAAATAACTGATAAAGGGTATCATTTATCCACCCTAAAAATAAAGTGCTGATAAAGGTTCAATTTATCAGTTCAAAAAAATCACTGATAAAATGTTAAATTTTTCAGTTCTTTCTTTAGCGCTGATAAATATTCCATTTAACAATGATTTTTTATAGTGATGATAAATACCAGCACTGTTAAACACCAATTTTTTTGTGATAATATGCTCACCCATGATCATTAATTAATTTCCAAGTACCATTCATGAATATAACATTCATAATCATTCACTTTTTGACATAATAATAATCATTGTTCATTCATTGACTGATTCAATAGAGGAAAAGAAACATGTTTCATGATAATTTCATAATCTATCCAGAGAAAGAATAAGGATTATATCAATAAATATTTTTCCAATTTTTGAGTAAGTAATATCTAGGGTCATTTTCATTGATTAATAGAAATACAATTAAAAGTTAATCAACCACATTATTGATGAAAATACCCTCTTTTAAATTAAAAACAACTATTAAAAATTTAAAAATAAAAAAATAATATGGAAATAATTTTATTTGAAAACCCCAAGGAAACATATAAAGGATAGATTAAGGGAAATTATGGTCATGATGCATGGAAAATACTTTCATATTTTAAATTTAAAAAAACCATTATTTTTAAACATTTTTTACATAGAGTCAAAAGTGATCAATTTATAAAACATTATATTTTTTAATTTTTAAAACCATTTAAAAAAAGATGAAAATAATGTAAAATAGATTTTAGAAATATTTTAGGTTTTTAAAAGTAAATTTTTTGAATCATTTTAGAAAACATGGATATAGAAGAGAATTATTCTTGGTCTAAATGAATGATAAAATATCAGTATCAGTTATAAATGATTTTCTTGATTTTTCTTCAAAAAATAATGAATGAAATCAAAATTAAACATGTGAAGCACATATATAACTAGTGGATGAGAAATGTGACATGGTTCAAGGAAATAAGATTATATTGTGTAAAGAAAAATAATTCTCATATATATATACTATATATTTTTTGATGAATATTCATTACATTACAAAAACACATTCCTGATGATCATAACAATATAGTGCCTTTGGATTCTTGCACACATAAACTATTGGTCCATAAGTGAGCTATGTCATCTGCCAATATGTTATTCAAAACTCACACCCCTGTTAGACATATCATATATAATACATATCCCTTTAACCCAAGTAAATTAAACATAATAATGGGTGATCTAAGATTCCCAGTATGGGTAAACAAGGGCGATATCAATATATTATGAGAATAAGGTTATGAGAACATGAGAGTATCATTTGAAAACCATACCCTACCTATAAAAAATCCTGAACATGTGTCATAGAATAAATCATGGTAGTGCATAAGAAATTATCCACAATGTAATCAAATAACATGAAGTATGTGAAAAAAACATTGTTATATATTTGTGGCACACACACACATGCATAGAAAATAAATCCTTATTAGTTCAAGTATCATTACCAAGTCTATCATATTGGGATGGGGTCAATCCCTAAACCATCATAGTATTCAGAGTTTTCTCCCAAGACTATCATGGTGGAAAGGGTACTATACTAAACGGGGTTCACTCCCCATTCTAGGACAATTTATTTAATGAGATATCAATTTTTTAATCAATGCATTCGAGGGGTATATTGGTTTCACCCATCACATAATGAATATAATACCTAAAAGAGACACAATATCATAAAATATTAAATTGATCAGAACCCATGAAATGAAATTGGTGTCATAAACATTTATTGATACCATAAAATTTATAATAAAATATGTTTCAAAAAAATTTCATCATTCTATTAAAGCATAACCCATGAAAAAGAAGCGGTTTTCACAGGAATTTTATTATGGTATAACTCATGTAAGAAAAATTAGTATCATAAAAATAATGTAATAAAAAAATTAAAATAATGGTATCCATGGTACATATATCCCTATTAAATCATAGTAATTATCATCCAATGTCATCTTATATAGAAAATTATTATGAATGAAAAATCACAAGAAACGTTTCTTAAAGAAAATATGATTTCGTTGAAAATAAAATTTTTATAAAATTAAAAAGTTAAAAAATATTGTGGAAATAATTTTCATTAGAACAATCCTTGAAAAATATATAATGTAATCTTAAATGAAAATAATTTTCATGACTTCAGGAAATTTTTATTCATATCATACACATTAATAGAAATATGCCTTTCAAATTTTCAATAAAATACAAATAGGCCTTCTCTGTTAGACAACATTATGATTCTGATAATTTTTTTAAAAGTAAAACATGGATAAAATTATCATTAATAATTAATTTTATGAATTTTAAAAAAAAATTAAAAAAAATTCTTGACAATAATTTTTGAAATAATTTCCTTGGAATAAAAAGTGTTTCTGACCGAACAGAGAAATTAAAATGATTTGTCTTAAAAAATTATTTTGAATTCTTGAGTACATAAAGAAAAGAAAATTAACAAAAAACTAGTATTATATTTAAATAACCATATTACAAAATTATAAATGGTTTTATATAGAGATATATCATATGATTTCATCATTTGAAGCATAATCACAAGAAATCTCAATAAGCGATGAGATTGTAACTTAAAACTCTAACAACTTTGGTAAATTTGAATCATAAGACCCAAAAAAATTAAAATTAAATGATAAATATAAGGTCATGAGAATAAATAAATTCATAATAAAACATAAAAAATGTGATTTAAATATAATAAATAAATTAATATAGGTGCATAACATAACATATGTCCCAAAGAAGGAAAATTGAGACAAAAATATTGTATGTTAAGTCCTGAATTCTTTTGTACATTTTCAAAGTACGTATATAATAAATATATGTTTATTATAAATATATTATGAAACCATATATATATATATATCATACCATATATTATTTACTTATTATGTTTGTATTACCTATTTATTAGCAATTCCTTGTTGAAGTCACGGTTTGAGCAATAAGTGATTAGTTTTTCATGAATGTTTTTATTTGTTATTTTTTCATATTTCATTGATCTTTTTCAAATAATATACTTAATGTTAATAATGATATAAATATCATATATATTTTTTATATATTTATTTAAAGTAATAACTAAAAGGTAGATATATAAAATGAAATACACAGTTCATGGATATGGTAGGTCGTATGTATGCCTGAACGATGTTTCCATTTTTGTTAAGTATTGAAATAAATAGTGAAAAGTAATATATTAAACTTAAATAATAATTATAATTTCATATATATATAATAATTTAATTAAACCCATTTATAACCATCTATGTAAAGCGTGAACAAATCACATCGCTTTGTGATTTAATAGTCTGTCATACACCCAATCAATGTTATTGTATTCCCAAAGAATGGAAAGTAAGATGGTATATGTGATATAATAATTAAATAAGTAAAATAATATCAAAAATAATAATAATAAACATTTTAATCCATAATTATATCTACCAGTGAGAGGTGGTGATTGAAAATGATAAACATCCATTCACGAGGACGTAGTCTGCTATTCAGATAAACAATGATCTTATATCCCTTTTTATGGTAGTGGACATGATTTTATGTCACGAAAAAAATATAAAATAATATCATTATATTTAATATACTTATGTTATTATATCATCATGGTTTAAAAATAATTATGTAGGTGGAGAAAGAAATAAAATGAAAACACTCATTGAAAAATATTACCTCTTCTTCAGGTATGCTCATTAGGTTTCCACAAAATCCTTCCTTGGTTGGATTTATAACCAAACTAAATATTATAAGATTAGATGAGGTATTTAAGGAATATATTTGGGAAGGTATTTTTTTAAATTTTTTTTTTGAATTATTAATAGGAGAGTAGAGTGAGTGGCCTTTTATAAGTGAGGTGAGTGGCATACTCATAATTTTTGGAAGGGAAAAGAGGTACCCACATTACCCACATGAAAAAAGGATCCAAAATAAAACATTACAAATACATAGACATGAATAGGGATAAAATAGGTAGAATATTGGTTTTTAAAAAATATTGTCTCGTTTTTAAACCATATGTTTTTAGTTTAACACCCAGTAAAACCATTTTTATCTTAATTGTGGTAAATAACTTATAATATTTTAACTACAAATTATGTTCAGAAATTAATATGGCCTTATTAGATAATATAAATTATTATAATTAAAAATATCAAATCCATTTTACAAATTTCATTCATAGGCGTGGAAAAATTTTAATGTAAAATTGAACCTGCACATGTGATGAGAATATATATTTTCAAAGAGAAATTGTTAAAAAGTTTTGAAAGTTTTTATATAAAAAGTCAACATGAAAATTATTAAAATGAAATAAATTTAAAAAATATTATATTTAATTGAACTAATTTTAATTTTTTACACATTTTATAACAAAAATTAACATTGTAAATTCTTTAAAATAAATGATAGTTCTCAATAAAAAAGTATTTTCACTATTCATCGTAAAATAATATTTTCCGAAAAATCAAAAAAATTAACCCTATGATAATTTTGAAATTATTATTTAAAAATATGTGTTTATTTTACAAAATAAATTTTTTAAATGTCTCTAAAATTAATTTTATTATTTTTCACAAAAATATATTAAAACCTTTATTTTAGAAAATAGTATTTTTGAAAAATATAAAGAATTTTTTGAATTTGAATTATTTTATATCAATGTGTTTTATTTATATAAATCCCTTATAATTAAGCTTTAAAATAATTTTATTACTATTCATACTAAAAATTTTAATAGATTTTTATAAATGGTCTTATTTAAATTATAATATTAGTATTTTATTATAGTTCCTCAAAACATAGTGTTACATGTAGAGTAAGTTATCGAATGAATTAAATTTATTTTAAATAATAATAATTCACAAAACATAGAGGAGTTACATTCTAACCCTCTTAAAATGAATTTATCCCTTGAATTATGTTAGTCTGATATAAATATATAAGGATACTTTCACCTCATCATATCCTCAAGTCCCCACATAACATCCTTAAACTAGTAGTTTCAATACAAAAAATTGACAAGGTTAGTTATATTATTTTGTATAAAATTATTTATATTATCTAAAATATCCCAAATTTGTTCCTCATATGAATTATATTGATTTATTGGAATGACCTCTGAGTTTTGTACATGTGAAGGGTAAGGTATGTACTTCCTTAGGATAGAAACATGGAACAAATCAGGAACTTTTGAGTTATTTGATGCCAGTGAAAAATTATAAGTTACTATCCAAAAACAATTAATAAATTTAAAGTCACTGATATACCTAGGAATTAGGTTTCACTTATTTAAAAATCTCATTAGCTTATTCTTTAGATAAATTATTATAAACACCATTTCACAAACATTAGATTTCAGATCTTGTGTATGATTATCAGTATATATTTTTTATTAACTTTATTCGTACTTTGAGTGTTATTGAATGGATCTAAACTTCTCTTAAATTTTTTTTATTTAATTTCTCAATATCATTAATTCTCCAACTATATTCCAACATGTTTCTTCTCTACACTTATTCTAGTATAGGGCTTCAAAAGGTTCCATATAAATGCTTGAGTGAAAGCTATTTTTGTTTGAAAACTCGATTAGAGGAATGTGTTGTTCCCAAACAACTTTAAAATACGTAGGATAAGATCTCAACATATCCTTTAGGTTTTTAATTTTTTATTACATTTAAATTTTTTTAAGGAAGATACATTGTTCTAAAATTCAACTCCATATCAAGAGATTGTTGAAGACTTCGCTAGAACACAATGGTAAATATCATATCCTAATCAGACAAAATTAAATGTGGTACTCCATGAAAACACAAAAATTACTTAATGTATATCTATGAGACATGATATAAATATAAATATATTCCTATGGTGATGAAGTGTGTTGGATTTTTATGTTGGTGTACTATAACCCATATAACATTAGGCCCATTAGACATTTTGGGGAGTCTGATGAAAATAATACCTGGTGATGTTTTCCCATTTCCATTATATTATGTATAATAGATGTAACATACAATTATAATTTTTTCTCTCTTCCTAAACATGAGGAAATAAAAATCACAAATATACAAACATTTTGATATCTCTCTTCGTTCCATCCCACCAGAAATACACCTTCAAATCTCTATACATTTTCATACTTCATTGATGAATACAAAATGAGGATCAATGAGGTTTCTCTAACAAATCCTTCTTAAAATCGAATATGTACAGAATAGATACACAGTTCCTAAACCTTATCTTCCATCATGACTAGGGTTAATCTCAAGAAAATTTGTATCCTTATTTTGTAACTATATATCTTCCTTCATCACCTCTTTAATATTAACTTGGATATATTCTAGAACATTTAACTGATCAAGATAATATTTCTCCCCTTCCATCAATATTTCTAGATCTATCCTTTGAAAATCAAGAAATATTGGATATCTTGGGATCCTTATCATGGGTAATCTAGCGTGATTGTTTCTACTCAAGGCATCATCAACCTTTCTTTCATTCCCATGGTGGAAATGTATTAAAGAGTACTAATATTTAATCATCTCTAACCATATTTTATAGTGTATATTAAACTCCTTCTATGTGAATATATACATTATATTTTGCTGAACAGTATATATATCACATATTATATGTAATTATAATTCCTCTATATCAATAATTTAAAATTTACCACAGCTAACTCCAAGTCTTGAATTGGGTAATTTTGATCATGAAACATTAATTTCTATGAGTAATAAGCTATAACCATGTCATTCTACATAATAACACATCAAAATTCCATCATTAATAAATCACTATGTAATTCCCTGACCCTAGATTCCCAGATTCGGTGCATTATTTTAATACATTGGCATGATTACAAGGAATAATGTCCTGAAAGACCGATCATTTTAGCAGTCTTAGAAAATAGATTACATATATGAACGTTACATTACACTTTATAACATACAACAACAAAAAATTATTCTTTGATAATGTCATTGTTCCCTTAGATTAACCCTACATCTCAAATATAAAAAACTTCTTGGGATCCTAGGAAAATAAAACATAAGAAAGAGGTGATCTCATATGCTCAGTAAGGGTAAATAATTTAGAGGAAGATAAAATAAACAATAATCATGGTGAATAATTGAAAACACATGCCTTTAAAAATAATAAACATGAACACTTTATGGTAGATATATGAGTTGAGTAAATAATTCCATAATAAAACATAGTCATGGGTATTCTACTAGTCTAATAACCACATGAACCATCAATATTATTTTCATAATGAGGGAATGTATAATGCCAGACACTCTGAAACATTTTTTCAAGGCCTCAGCCAACACGTCTAAAAATGATTAAGGCCTCGGCCAAAACCATATATCAAATTGGGAAATGCATCAGCCAATTCCACATCTAATTGTCTCATTAGACCAACCGATGCATCGAGGAGCTATAGCGGGCTCCACCCATCACTTACTAAGTCCAATACATTCCTCATATGAAAAGGATGAAAAATAACATAAACATTCCTATTAAAAATAGAATATGAAATTTCAATACTTTATCCATAAACCATGAATGGTATAAAAATAACACATCCACTATAAAACATATCACAAAATGTTCAATACAATATGGAAGATTTTCATCATAAAAAATCAATTTCAAACAAGTTTAAAATCCATCAAAGGATATTGACATAGATGAAAATGATAAGTAAAATGCTCTGAGAGAATTACCCCTTTTCATGAAATCATTTGTAAGTCTCAAAATTTATAAAGGAATTCATTTAAAAGAGATTTTTAAATAAAAGTGTCCCATGGAACTTTTAAAATTTTGAAAAGAATTATCATTTCAAAACATTCATGTCCATATAAATAAATCCTTAAAATCATTTTGAAAATATAGACATCAATTAAAAGGGTTTAAAAAGATAAATCTTTAAAACATTTAAAATGATGATCTAGTTAAACAGACCCTCCCATAAAACCTTAAAAGATTCTTTTTGAAAACATTTTTATGAAATATGGGTATCTATGATTAGTATTTCCTAGAAAATACTTACACATGATCAATCTAGGATGATAATGAGATTGAGGAAATAACTCTTACCTTGTACTTTCCATTGGTCGAGGGTATATTTAACCTCCTGTATAATGACCATAATGTGTTATTAAATTATAACAGAACCATATTCATATTTATTACATCATACATGATTCATTTATGACTTTATACTACCCATTTAATAACTATTTTCATGTTAAATTAACATTTTGGGTAATAATCTCTTTCTTTATTATATGTGTTTTAACTTGTTATTCTTGATCGTATCATTTAGATTATGATTTAAATGATTCTAGAATATAAACCTTGATTTATATATCATATATATTTTGAATATAAATATTTATAATAGATGTATATATGAAATAGAAGGCACTGTTTATGGAGACGATAGGCCGTACATACGCATAAACGCAGTTTCTGTTTTCACATCGTATTGAACGGAAGTAAGTGAATAAGATTTATGTAAGTACATACATACATATATCTGTATATATATATATCTTCAATAGCATTATTATTTCATAAATTAAATACTTATTAATAATATATATTTTTATAATCATCGTTGAATTGTGAACTTGGAAATGACTCTCATCGCGTCGTGGAGACGGTAATCCGTACGTACGCACGAGCAAAAATATCATTATTTTGATTTAAAATAGTATGTAAATAGATGTTATATCATAAATATAGAATCATTAACATGTTATATTTATTATTTACATCAATTATACATCATTATTATACCCATCCAAAAAATAATGTATTGAATAACAACTACACTACGACCTATAGACGGTAAGCCGTACGTACGCACGTATGGTGACATGTCATTAATAGTATGGATAAAATAATGAATATGGTTGTAAAATATTTATAATAACATCAAAATATATATAACATACTGGATTTATTGTTTTATAATGTAAACAACAAAGAAAGAGGAAGTGGAATAAGAAAAGAACTTGAAAGAGGTGATGAAATATTTGCCTCTTCTTCGGGTTCTTCTTTTTGATTTGATCAAAAGGGATCCTTATGTTGACTTTATGATCAAACTAAGGCCTATAGGATCAATTTAGGGAATTTTGGAGGATATTTGGGAAGGTTTTGGACGATCCAAATGGCTTTGAATGTGTGAATCAGAGAGAAGGGGGTGCCCTTTTATAAGAGGGGTGAGGGGCACCTTAGGAAAAGCTAGAAATATTATTTTATAATGAAATAATTTTTGGTTTATAATGTCTCCAAAATAGATTATTTAAAAGATAAGGAGGTTATGGGTCAAAAACAACTCAAACAATATTTTTTAGATAGGTTTGGATCACTATATTAACCTTATATTTTAAATTTAACTCTTAGTTAAATAGTTTAACATTTACCATATCTCTTAGTATTTTTACATTATATGGTTAATAAACTTACTATATACTTCCAAGAGAACCCCAAGTGGTTAATTAATGATACACCTATCATTATATAATTACTTTGGCTGAACCTTAGATTTTTAGGAATAGAATATTAATTAATAATATAATATTTGTTTTAAAAACTCGTTTGGTATTTTGGTATTTCTAAATTCATAACAGCATTATTACTTCGAAAAAAATTCATATAATCAATCATAACATGTCAAATTAACCTAAAAATTCGTGGATGGAATCAAAATGTTAAAATTATATTTATTTTAATAAATATAATACAATTTATTTGATTCGTTCATTAATAAGGAAAATACCGCATCCTCATTGTGACATAAATAAATATATATATTTTATGTCTAAAAATAATAAATAAAATATCCGGAGGTAGGAAATATTTTTAGCTTTCTAATGAATATTTATAGTCAAATAGATCGATTATATAACCTCATATAAAAAATATTTTACTAAAAGATCTTTACTTTTGTTATTTTTGTCTCTACTTTAAATTATTTAATATATAATGTCATTATCACTTCCAAGTGGCTCCATGGGGTCCCAAAATTGACTCAAGGATTCCACTGGTCGGAAATTTATCATCCAATAGGTTTATGACATGTGTTAGGGTAATTTAATATTATTATAATATTATTTTTTAACCTTATTTACTGGATTTACCCTTTTAACCACGGTAAATAAAATATTTACTGAACTAAATATTCCTAATGTCTAAAAATAAAAGTTACCTATTTACACAATTTTTACCTCCTGATTACAAATATGGAATACATTTTTCTAAATTCAAAACACAGAAGTGGCAGAAATTAATTTAAAATTAATTCCCGTTGTCAAAATAAAAAGCGTGTTTTTAAGAAATAAAAACTATCAAAAGATTGACACTTGCTTATGTCTAGTTTAAATGTGAAATTACATACAATGACTAGAATTGGATTAATTGGTAAAAATATAATCTATTTATACTTCCAAACCATTAAAATTTATAATTTAACACAATAAATTATCTTGATTAAAAAAGTTTTTTTCAGTTAAAATATAGTATTTTCCACTATTCACCCAAATATAAAAGTTATCAGAAAAACAGCAAAAAATTATTAAAACTAAATTCTTATGTCCCGATTCTAAATTTTATTTTTTCAAATTGAATATATAAAAGTTTCAAATATTTGATTTAAAATGGTTCACCATTAAAAGGCGGTAAAATTGCATTTTTTTAAAAAATACTTCTTTTATCTAAAAAAATGAATTTATTCTTACATTATGTATAGGAAACTCATAATATGGATTCTAAAATTATATGTATCATATAAAGTTTAAAATTCAGTTGTTATTATTCATAGCCTCTTTTGAACGACTAGTTTGGTAAGTCATGGTGCGCTAGAACTCGGTGTTGCGTGTAGTGCAAGTTATTAAATTACTTTTAAGAAATAACATAATATGAAATCTTGGGGTGTTACATTCTTCCCTCCTTCAATAAATTGTGTCCTCGTAATTTGAAATTGTTTTTTGAAAATAATAGGTTTAAAATAGAAAATACCTTTGGGAAAACCCACATCGGAAATTAGGTTAAAAAATTAGTCTTAATAAGAGGAAAAGGGAAATGAAAGGGTTACCACCAAATTATGATCTCAATTAGGAAAACATTGGTGGAAATTAGAGATGCATAATTGGAGGAAAAACCAAAATATTTTTAGGGATTGATTGATGTCATCAATCACAATATATCATTAAAATATATTGACATAACAAATCCATTATCAAAACCATTTTCAATACCAAAATATGTAAAAAGAGTATATGGTATTTATTTATTTTTAAAAAAAAAATATTTTGGCTTCTTAAAGAAGCCAAAGATCAAATAAAACTCGTTGTTGTGGAAAGGTCGTTGTCACCGCTTACGTTAAGAAAACATTCCTTTTTTCATTTAGTAAAATTCTTTGTAGAAAAATATTCCCCTTGAAATGAAAAGTCAAAGGGTTTTATACACCGTATAAAATAAAGTCATTTGGGAATAAAGAGATGCCTAAATGAAAGGAGATTATGATGAATTCCCGAAACTAAAGTTTAAGAATTAATTTCTTCATAAAATAAGATAAGAAAAATATATATACTTGAAAAGTAGAGTTCCATCCTTTAACTAATTTCTACCACAAACTCATCTTTCACTCTAGAAGATAATAGAACTTAAAAAATATTCAATTAATCTTATTCATATAGGGTTCCAAAAAAACGAATTTATAATTCATCTACTAGACCATTAAAAAACTGTATTATTCAATATAGGACATCACGTGGGCAAGTGGTAGGTGATACACCCTTGTTGCCCTTCAGTTACAGGTTCAAGTCTCGCGGCCTTTCCGAACGTGACGGGTTACTGCCTGACCTCCGGGTTTTCCTTTTTATGGAAATCCAAAAATAATCTCAAACTAAACTTATCCAAAATACTTCTGTCCAAACTCACAGTCCAAAATTTATCAAAAAGGTAAACACAATGAAGATTATTTTTTCCACGTAATAACATGTGAACACCTTCATCATGTATTATTTTAAAACACTACAACATCCTGAATTACCATAAAACCTTATTGATTACATTTATGCTCCCTTATTCCCTATAGAATACTGGATATACTCTTTATTTCCGAAAATTTTGTAAATTACAACAATGATGGAATATACAAATCATTAATCATTTCAAGGTAGTCAATAATATCCAATATAATTTATCCAAATCAATCATATATTATTCCAAAATCACTACCTTAGTATCAGAACCATATTATGGTTTATCTTTCTCTTAACCATATATTTTTGAAAATTTTAACCAGTTATTGAGTCACTTTTCTTGGTTCCACACAATCTCAAGTCCTTAATGAAATAGTACTATAATGCAATCCTTATATACTCTATAATTCTTATAACATGTACATCATTAATACAATACTCAAATGACACAATACTTTAATAACAACGTAAGAAATCTAATCATTCCTCTTCATCTTTAGTAGTATCGTAACTTTATTATTATCCAATAGTAGCATTCTGGGTATACTCTAATGATTTGAACATTTATTCATGTAGTTCCTTAACTCCTTGCAGATTAAGAATTGTACATTTGAAAATTATTTCTTACTCTTTCAATCACATACTTTGTGTCCTTTTTCTCCACACTTATAACAAACTCCCATTCCCTTCAAGCATTTACCAAGGTGATTCTTTCCACAGTTATCACATATGGGAAAATCCTTCTTTTCCCTCTTCCATTTATCCATCTTTATATCTTACATCCTTTTCTTCTCTTGCTTCCCATAAAAGCCATAGGACTCAGATAATTCTTTACTTATCTTATTAACACATGATACTATTTATTCATATGTTGAGAATACATGAGAGACTATTTCCCTTCTAAATTTTAGCTTAATACCATAAAATATATGATCCTTCTTACTCTTTGGATCATACGTATTGTTGGAGTTCTCATTCCTCCTACTGGGCGCCATTTCTATATAATGGCATACACTAGGTCAGTTTATGAATTGCAATGAATAATTCCAAACTTGTAAGATACCTAACGTAAATTGAACAGTTTATGGATATAATCAATAATCATAAAAAATGTTTTCCTTGGGGAATTATATACTCATTAACCCTTCATAATGGTTTGTAAAGAAAATGAAAATTATCCTAAGCCTATCCCCCGAGAGCGTTGTAACCAAGAATGCAGCAAGGATTGTTGTCGTGCATTAGTTACCATTAAAGTCTAGCTCAAAGCGGTGTTTTTGGGTTTTACCCCTAGGTACATTTGTGCCAGAGCCCCCTCTACCTGCTCGTATCTAGACAGGGATGTATTTCTTGGAAAACTCACAAAATCTCTACAATAAAAAAAATTAGAATTTCTTCTATAATAATCCTTAAATTTTGTCTTAGGTTAATGTTATCTAATTAGAGTTTATATAAATCTATTTCCATGGTTATTTCTAAACTTACTCTGATACCAAATGTAACGCCCCTACCCAAGATTCCCAGAGTCGGTGCATTATTTTAATACATTGTCATGATTACAAGGAATCAAGTCTCGAAAGACTGATCAATTTAGCAGTCTTGGAAAATAGATTACATACATGAATATTAAATCACACTTTCTAACATATAACAAAAAAATGATCCTTTGAGAACACCATTCTTCCCTTATCTTAACCTTGCATCTCAAACATAAAACACTTCTTGGGATCCTGGGAAAATAAAACATAATAAAGGGGTGAGTTCAGATGCTCAGTAAGGGTAAATAATTTTGTGGAAGATAACATAAACAATATTCATGGTGAATAATTGCAAACACATGCCTTTACAAATAATAAACATAAACACTTTATGGCAGAAATATGATCTAAGTAAATAATTCCATAATAAAACATAGTCATGGGTATTCTACTATTCGAATAACCACATAAACCATCAATATTATATTCATAATGAGGGAATGTATAATTCCAGACATTCTGAAACATTTTTTCAAGGCCTCGGCCAAGACGTCTAAAAATGATTAAGGCCTCAGCCAAAACCATATATAAAATTTGGAAAGTCCTCAGCCAATTCCACATCTAATTGTCTCATGATACCTACCGATTCATCGAGGAGATATAGTAGGCTCTACCCTTCACTTACTAAGTCCAATACATTCCTCATATGAAAAGGTTGAACATAACTTAAACATTCGTATTAAAACTAGCATTCGAAATGTCAATACTTTATTCATAAAACATGAATGGTATAAAAATAACACATCCACTATCAAACATATCACAAAACATTCAATACAATATGGAATATTTGTATCATAATAAATCAATTTCAAAAAAAATTAAAATCCATCAAAGGATGTTGACATAGATGAAAATGATAAATAAAATGCTTTGAGAGAAATACCCATTTTTCATGAAATCTTTGTAAGTATCACAATTTATAAAGGAAGTCATTTAAAAGATATTTTTTAATCAAATTGTCTCATACCACTTTGAAACTTTTTAAAAGAATTATCATTTCAAAACATTCATATCTATATAAATAAATCCTTAAAATTGTTTTGAAAATATGGACATTAATTAAAAGTGTTTAAAAAGATAAATCTTTAAAACATTTAAAATTATGATCTAGTTAAAAGACCCTCCCATAAAACCTTAGAAGATTCCTTTTGAAAATATTTTTATGAAATATGGGTATCTATGATAAGTATCTCCCATAAAATACTCACACATGATCAATCTCAAATAATAATGAGATTGGAGAAATAACTCTTACCTTGCACTTTCCTTTGTTCGAGGGTACGTTTAAACTTCTATATAATGAACATAGTATGTTATTAAATTATAAAAGAACCATATTCATATTTATTACATCATAAATTATTCATTTATGACTTTATACTACCCATTTAATAATGATTTCCATGTTAAATTACCATTTTGGGTAACAATCGCCTTCTTTATCGTATGTGTCTTAACTTGTTATTCTTGATCGTATCATTTAGATTATGAATTAAATGATTCGAGAATATAAACCTTTATTTATATATCATATATATTTAGAATATAAATATTTATAATAGATGTATATATTAAATGTAAGGCACCATTTATGGAGACGAGAGGTCATACATACGCATAAACGCAGTTTCCGTTTTTACATTGTATTAAACGGAAGTAAGGGAATAAGATTTATGTATGTACATAAATACATATATATGTGTGTATATATATCCAGTATCATTATTATGTCATATATTACATACTTATTAATAATATATATTTTTATAATCATTGTTGAATGGTGAACATGGAAATGACTCTAATCTCTTCGTGGAGATGGAAATCTGTACGTATGCACGAGGGAAAATATCATTATTTTGATTTAAAATAGTATGTAAATAGATGGTATATCATAAATACATAATAATTAACATGTTATATTTATTATTTACATCAATTATACATCATAATTATACCCATCCAAATAATAATGTATTGAATAATAACTACACCACGATGTGGAGATGGTAAGCTGTACGCACGCACGTATGGTGACATGTCATTCATAGGATGGATAAAATAATTAATATGGTTGTACCATATTTATAATAACAACACAGTATATAGAAGATATTGGATTTATTGTTTTATAATGGAAACAACAAAGAAAGAGGAAGTGGAAGAAGAAAAGAACTTGAAAGAGGTGATGAAATATTTACCTCTTTTTTGGGTTCTTTCCTTTTTAATTGATCAAAAGGGATCCTTATGTTGGATTTATGATCCAAATAAGCCCTCTAGAATCAATTTAGGGAAGTTGTTAGGATATTTGGGCAGGGTTTGGCCTAGAAAAATGGCTTTGAATGTGTGAATTAGAGAGAAGTGGGAGTTCCCTTTTATAAGAGGGGTGAGGGGAACCTTAGGAAAAGCTAGAAATATTATTTTATAATAAAATCATTTTCGGTTTCTAATGGATCAAAAATGTATTATTTAAAGTCTAAGGTGGGGATGGGTCGAAAACCACTCAACCAATAGGTCTTAGACAGTTTTTGGTGACTATATTAACCTTATCTTTTAGATTTAACTCTTAGTTAAATAGTTTGACATTTACCATATCTCTTTGTATTTTTATATTATATGGTTAATAAACTTACTACATACTTCCAAGAGAACCCCAAGTGGTTCATTAATGATACAAATATCATTATATAAGTACTTTTTCTAAACCATATATTTTTAGGAATAGAACACAAATTAGTAATATAAAATTTGTTTTAAAATCTCTTTTATGTCAATTTTGCCACTATTTGGTATTTTGTTTTTTCTAAATTTATAATAGCATTATTAATTCGAAAAAAATTCATATAATCAATAATAAAATGTCACATTAACCTAGAAAATTCGTGTATGGCATCAAAATCTGTAAATTATATTTATTTTAACATCTATAATACCATTTATTTGATTCTTTCATTAATAAGAAAAATATTACCTCATTATTGTGTCATAAATAAATATATTTATTTTATGTCTAAAAATTATAAATAAAATATCCTAAGGTATAAAATATTTTTATATTTATATTTAATATTTATAGTTTAATAGATCAATTATGTAACCTTATATAAATATTGTTTTACTAAAAGATATTTTCTTTTGTTATTTCTGTCTCTGCTTTAAATTATTTAATATATAATGTCATTATAACTTCCAAGTGGATCCATGGGGTCCCAAAATCAACCCAAGGATGTCCATGGTCGTACATGTATCATCCAATATAGTTAGGAAACGTGTTAGGGTAATTCCTTACTTTGAGCATGAATAAATATAATCTTATTCTCTCCTTGGTTTCTAGTGTTTCATTTTAATTATATCTCTAATTTGGTTTCAAAACCATGAAATTTCTAGGTAACTCCAATATCTATTTTAACCTTGATACCACATAGAATGATTTCTTCATATCTAGTAAAGTCCCTTAAGTATAATGAATTTCAAAGAATTATTTTTACGACATTGAAAAAATGATCAACCTTATATTTAAGAAAGATGATAATACCAAAAGAGTACCTCCCAAGGCTTCAAAAGTTTTCCTCATAAGCACAAATAGATTCATAATCCTTCTAATTTAGAACAGGGAATTACTTCTCCATTTTTATAAAGGATGAGAGGGAATTACTTATTAAAAAAATAATATCTTAAACTCATTCCATTCCATGGAGTTAGTTTCATCTTATTCTAATGTATTCATCATGAGAGTTAACCATAAATCTACTTCACCTTCCAAACAATAGAGATCGAAAATGAATTTTCCAAATTCTGAGCCCTAGATAATAGAAAATATCTTTTTAGTGATACCAATAAATTATTTAGAAACTAGTGGATTAATAAAACCACTAAAATAAGTTGAATGTTGCCTTATGAAGGACTAAGAAAATGTTTCTCCCACATTTTTCTTATTTGGAAGTTCAGAAAGATTGATATCTTGAGAATGTTAAATGAAAATATCATTGAGATTTTGAATTCCAACTCCCATAACATCTGACTAATAAAGAGTACAATCCTTTAATTGTCCATTATAAAACACATTAGAAAAAAAATCAGTTTCAAGCCATTGAATAAAACCAAAAGGCATATATAAAAAAAATAAGCATGTTGAGGAACCACATAATCATGAAAAAATCAGTTATAGGATGAATAAAACCTAGAACCTTCTTTTTTATGCATGAAAGATTATATTTATACATAGTTATTCATATTAATCATCTATTTAAATACCTCATCATGATTTATAAATTATTTATGAATTTTTGAAGCATATCCCTTGAGAGTGTCAAACTAGGTGTGGAGTAAGGCCTATTTTCATGCACTAGATAATGATCAGGTCCAGATCAATACACCCTTTTCAGTGTTATTACCCCTACAAACCTTTGTAAAAGAAAAAAATCCACTTTTAGTATCAATATTATTATGTAATTCATGGAAACAACTTTCTCTATCCTTTACCCAAATTTATAGACATTTTCCTATACTTTGACTCATCCTTAGACTTATCCCCATACATATCATCAATGTTATCAATATATTTTCCATATCCTTGTTTTGAAAGGATAACTAAATATATTATTTTATATTAACTATAATGACCCAAACATATCATATATAGATATTACACATTTTTATATGAATATTCATTACATTCCATAAACAGAAACATGAGGATAATAATGTTATAGTGCCTTAGAAAACTTGTACAGAAAAACAACCAGTCCATAAGTGAGAAACATCATCTCCCACTATGTTCTTGAAAACTAGAACCCTTCTTATACATATCCTACATAATACATTTCATAATAACCTAGGGAAATAAAATATATGAAAGGGTAATCATAGATGCATATAAGGGTAAAAAGGGGTGAACTCAACATATCATGAGCATAAAGTTATGAGAACATGAGAGTAACATTTTAAAACACCACCACTATCATGGATCATAAAATTGTGTCTTCAAATAAATCATTGATGTTCATAGGACATGTATCATAATGGAATCAAAGAACATGAGCTATAAGAGAAGAATAGTGTCATAGATTTGTGGCATATAAATAAGAATTGAATATAATTTCCTTATTGGTTCATGGATCATTTACAAGACTATCATATTGGAATGAGTTCACTCCAAAAACATAATATAATTAAAGGTACACTCCCATGATTATAATAGTGTAAAAATCCCCTTATTAAATTGGGTTCACTCCCCCTTCCAGTCCAATTTATCTCATGATATATAAATCATTACCCAATGCCCTGGAGGGAGATATAGGTCCCACCAATCACATAATGAAAATCAAACATATGTGTACCACAAGATTATAAAACATTAATCATATTATAAAACATCAATTGTAATGGGTTTCGTAAATATTTCATCATAACACAACCTACAAAAATGAAACAAGTTTTAAAATCATTTCATTATTTCATCAAATCATAAATCATCGACAAAGATGATAGATTCATTAAAATTTTATCATGGTATAGTCCATGGTAGAGAATGGGGTTTGATAAAAAAAATTCATCATAAACATAAACCATTATAAGAAAAAAACATGAATATTTTCCATGGGTCATATACCCATGAAATTATATGCAAACTCAAAGGATGTCATCTTATATGTAAAATTATTTATAAATAAAAATCACAGTGAATGTTTCTTGGGGAAAATATTATTTCTTTGAAAATATATATTTTTTTATTTTTAAATTCAAAAAATTTTAAGGAAATAATTTTCTTTGACAATAACCTTGAAGAAATTTTAAAAAATATTATAATAAAATAATTGAAATGATGTTAGGAAAGTTCCGTTCATATTTTACATGTCAAAACAGTGATTCCTTTCCCATTTTCTATAAAATACAAAAAATCATTGTTTGTAAAATAACAAGAATATTACTTTCATTTTTTTAAAGATGTTAAAAAAAATTTAAAATATCTTCAATAAATCATTTAGATAATGTTATAAACTTTTTGTGATTTTCTTAAAAAACATGGTTTTCGAAGAGAAATTATTTTTGACCAAAAATACAAGTAAACATAATTTTTCTTAAAAACTTTATTTTGAACTCCATTGTAAATAAATAAAGTAATATTAAGATAAAACATTAATTCTCTAGAAATTTCCATAAGATAATTAAATATATTAGTTTATTAAGAGATATATTGTAACCCCAATAGTTTTTGTGAACCATTTTTTTGAATAAATTAATTTCCTTTGATATATTGTGTTTTATTCTACTCTAAGATGGTTTTTTATACACAACACCAAGGTAAAATTTCAATATGTGCAACACTAACTTTTCTTGCGTTACACACAATAATGAGTTTCTCCAAAACAAACCTATATTATTATAATTATTTAAACAAGATAGTTATAACCTATTCATTAAACCTAGAAATATGAATAGTAATAAATAAATTGTAAATGTTATTTTTAGTGGTTTCAAATAAATGAAATGTATTTATAATGAGATATATAACTTTTGGTAAAGTCTTTATATGTTCAAAAATACTATTTTCTTAAATGGTCTACTTTTTATGTCTATTAGTGAACAATAAAAAAAATTATTTTTGACACACTTTGAAATTTAATTTGATGAAATAAAATTATTTTTTGGTCATAATGTAAGAATTATATTTGGGTTAATTTTTTGTATTTTTTTAAGAAACATCATTTTTTGATGAGTAGTGAAAAATACTAAATTTTAACTCAAACTGCTTTTTAGTATAATTTAATTATTTAGTAAAATTATAATTTAAGTTTATTTTAAATTCAAAATGATCAATTATAAATATATAAATCCAATTAATATCAGAGTATTTATTTTTTTTATATAGAATATAAATATAAATTTTTAACAAACATTTGAACTTTCTCACTTTAAAATCTCACTTTCTCTCCATGTTTGTGAGAATAGTAGTAAAAATAATTTTTCTGATTATGTAAATTGAATTTAAAAAAGTGTACATAAAAGTTTTTAAAAAATTTAATATCTATTCTTAAATAATATAAAATAATTATAAAAAAAATATTAGTGAAAGTGATAAAAGTTAATTTTTTAGATTAAGGTAAAATTAATCATAATGAGGGACTAAAATGTAAACCATTGAGATAAAATATCCTATACATTATCAAAACCCAATTCTATGGCCATATTATGTCCCTAAAACTAAAATTTGTGAGTTTTTTTGTTGTTATGACCTTTTTAGGTAAAAACATGGTAACACCTTACTTGTTTTCAAAAATTCCAAGTGTGTCCCCTCTCCCCCCCCTAAAAAGGCCACCAACACTCCCTCTTCTTCAAACATATAAAAACACATAGCATCAGCCAATATATACTCAGTTAACTTAAAATAATCCCTCTATTATTCATTTAATCCTCCTTTTTAGAATAAATCTATCCATGGAAGCCCTTTGGTGAAAACAAGAGAAGTCGCCCATAGAAGTGGTAACATCCTTCCTCAATCTCATTTCCATTATTTTCTTTCTCCACCATTCACTAATTAAATAAAAACATAAGTATCATAAATATACTAATATTCCATTATTCTAATTTTTCTAACTTCAATTATACACACTCTCATCTAATGGGTAAAAAAGGTACCATTTTGTGTATGACGAACTTCTGTCTCACAAAATGAAGTGGTTCATTTTTCCTTCACCACCTATCACAGATGGGAATTATGATGGAAAATATATTTTTATATGATATATATGATATTTATTATGTATTTATTCTTATTTTATTATTATATAAAACATACGTTCTTGATTTCCATTTTTTCTAACTATGATAACATCGTTTGTTGAAGTGTGGACTACCACCTCATCAAAGAAATATGATTTGTTCACACATTATATGAAATGTATTAAGGATGGGTTTTTTAAATTTATATTATATATATAATAATAATAATTATACCACAATGATATTATATATATAATTATATTTCATTTTGATTCATTATTCAAATACGATAATAAAACAGAAGCAATGTTCATGCATACGTACGACCTATCATCTTCATGAATGGTTTTTTTGTTTAATATTTCAATCTTTTATAGATTAAAATAAAATTTATATAATGAATATATATAATATATATATAATTTTTTACATTCTAGAAATAATTATATCATGATCCAAGTAATAAGACCTAGAATAACATGTCAAAACACGTACAATAAACATACCAGTTATTACTTGAAACAATATATTACATGTAATTATTAATAAATGGGTAATATAAAGTCATATAAGAATCATATATGGTATTATATGTTATAATATAGTTCTTTTTAAGATTTATTATAAATTCATATTTATTATACATGAGTTTTGAATATATAAAAATGAATTCTATATTTAAATTAATAGAATTTCATCTCCCATTTTATTTACCTGGGATATATACTATATTCACCACTCATTTATTTTGTTTGGTGTGTATAAAAACTATGGAGTTATTCTATGATTATAATACTTAAATTTATGGGTATTTAAATATGAATATAATTATATTTCATTCAAGTTTTTTCTATTTCCAAAGGTACCAAATTAGTAAAGTAATTTTGTCTCAATTTTCCTTCTCTCAGACGCATGCCATGTCATACACCTATATTTTTCTATGAGGTGTATATAATTAATTGGAAATTTCATATAATTAATATAACTTTTTTCATGATATTTCATGCATTATATAATTTTATTCTTTCCATTTTATTATGATACAAATTTATAAAAATGGTAATGGTTTATTTTTAAAATCTCATCGTTTATTGAGATTACTCATAATTGAGCTTCAATTAATGAAATATTATGATCAAACTCTCAGGGAATGTAATAAATTTTCTTATCCTCTGGTAATTCATGTTATATCCTAGTAATGGTACAATTTTTCCACTCATTGGTACGTAGGATATTTAAGAAAATGTTTTTATGAAAAGCATACTTTATTTATCTTTTAGGTCACAAACATGTGTTATTTGAAAACCATTATTTCTAAAAAGTTTTCAGCATTATTTTTATACTGACAATTTATGTCTAAAGGAAAATTTTATCCAATTATTACGTTTTTATTAAATGTTTTTAAAATAAGTATTCTTGTCATTTTCTGATAAAGGTGCTTTTCTAAAATTTTAATGTGTAAAATGAATTTTTGGTTTGTATGGACTTACCCTCCATCATGACTGTCATTTACATGATGTTTCCATTGTATGTTTACAAATTTATTTTTTTGAAAAAAATTTGTTTCATAATATTATATAAATTTCTTTATTTTAAACCGTTTCCAAAGAAAAAGGGTATTCAAAAATTGTTTTATGTTTAAAAAGTGTTTAAAATGATATTCAAAGAATCGTTTATTTTTTTTATAAAAGGTTGTTTTCAAGGAAAATTATTTCAATGATTTTAAAACTTATTTTATATATATTTAAATTATTTTTGAATATAATGGATTTTAAAATGTTTTCAAGATTGTTTAATATGTTTTCATGTAAAAAGGTTTTAAAAATGTTTTCATGCTTTCTAAATATTTTTTCATGCTTATTCTCAAAGAAAATGGTTTCCAAAATATTAAATTTTTAAAAGAATAATTTTTCAAATAAGAAAGGTTAATTTTTTAAATAAATTGTTTTGTTTGTTTTAAATGATTTTATTATAGCTTTTTCAAAGTTTTTTTCAAATAAATGGATTTTTAAAATGTAATAAGTTTTAAAAAGTTATTTTTTGAGAAATATTAGTTTACAAGTTATATTTAAAAATAATTCTAAAATAAAATACTTGGTTATACATTATTCCTTACAAGATATATGATCCAAGTATATCATTCATCTTCTTTCTATAAATTGTTTATGTAACAATGTTAGGATGTTTATAAAACCTGCTTCCCTTCAATGGTTTATACAATGATTAATTCTTATGAATCCCATTTATCTTCATCAGGTTATACATTGAAAAATTTGTATAAAACACATTTCTATTCAATGGTTTATAACATGAAAAATTATTATAAAATATATTTCTCTTCAATAGGTTATACCATGATAAATTATTATTAATCCTTCTTCATTTAACAGGTTATTCTAGGATGAGATTATTATAAAACCTATATATTTTACATTGGTTATGATATGATTAAATTTTAATAATACCCATTTCATTTCATGGGTTATGACATGATATTTACGAAACCCATATTGTTTATGGGTCATGATATGATACAAGTTTTATTCTATTATGGTACATGTATGTATGAAATCATTATGAGATGGGCGGGACCTGTATCTCTCTATAATGTATTGTGTAATAATAAATGGTTTATGATCTTAATGGGTATACAGATTGTAGCCTAGGTATGAAAATAATAAGTTACACAGTTTGTAGCCTAATCCCAAAAATAAGAAGGAGAAAATGTTGCATCCCATGACTAAAATTAAGTAGGTATATAGGTTTTTTCCAAATATATAATGTAAGAGGGTACGCAGGTTTTAGCTAAAGACCAGAAATAAGAGGGTACGTAGGTTGTATCCCATGACTGAACAAAAGAGGGTATATATGTTTTATCCCAAGCACAAAAATAAGATGGAGCATTCATTGTATCCCAATCCTAAAAGTAATAGGGTACACATGTTGTAGCCCAAAATAGAAAATAGGATGGTACATGGGATTTTATCCCAAGCCCAAAGATGGTCAACATGTGATTATCGCAATCCTAACATGTTATGAAGGTATTGGTAGGTATCCTTGAAATAAGATTTTCTATGTTTATGTGTATTCCACATATTCCTTGTCTTAATCCTATGTAATGCTTTTATAGATTATTCTATTGACCCCCTAATGATTCATGTCTTATGAACTGCCAATATTTATGTTAGGGTTCATGTTTATGATATTTGATATGTAGGGTATGATCTTATAATGCAATGATCACTTTATAATATCCCTATGCTCATATATATGCTTATATATCTCCATTTATACCCTTATTGATATTCTGAGCACACCCCTATTTGTGGTTCTTTCTCTACGTTATGAAGATATTTATTAGGTATGATATGTATAATAGGGTTGTTAGTATTTGAGAACCTAGTGGGATATATTTTATCTTAATCATGTACTAGTGATTAAGTTTCCATGTTTCCTAATGTACTAAACTAATATGGTCCTTGGCCGTTTATTTGTGAAATGTTTTATGTATTCCAAAAAAAATTCATAATTTATATGTATGATAAGGCCCAGTTTTTATAGTTGGTATCATAGTGACAGTTTTTCCAACCATTGGAAACTAGGATGATAAATATTTAGTGATATACCTAAGGATATTTATAATTATATATCTATGTATTTCTTAAAGGATAAGTATAAGGATGAGTTAATGTTTAAGAAAATATCCTAGAATTTTGGTAAAGTTTAGAGTGATTGGTTTCTTAAAAATATATCCATTTTTGGACACTACAAGTGGAACTTGATCTAGATTAAATTTAATTAGGAGTAGAAAGACCAATCAGATGTGTTGGGCCTTACTTGATCATAACCAGGTACATGACAATGATCATTACTGCGCACTTGGTTTGAAACACCAGGGAGTTATGCTTTGGGAATTCAAAAACTCCTTTTGAACAATCATGAAGGATTAAAATAGAATATGATTATGAATAAACTAGTATAAATATAAGGTGTCATAGATTAAATAAGTTAACATCATTATTTATACATCCTATCAATAATTTTTCATGATTATGTGATTTTCTGTTTTGATAACTGTTTCTCACACAATTACTTGTAGTCTATGTCAGTGGGATGAACTATTAAAAAATGAGTTAACATTGAATGATTCATATGTGTAATGTAATTTAATTATAAAAATCCATGCCCTGTGTGGTAAAATAATAAAGAGAATCAGGAAGGTGGTACGAGCATTGGATATTCTTCAAAAGGCAAGGAGGAATCAAATTACATGTGAAGTTATGAAATATTCTTACAGTATTGTTTATATTAAACTCAAGAAGCATGATTAGATTAAGTTTGAGGAAGATTAATAAATTATTCATAGTTCATATTCTTTGAAAGTAGTATTAAGGAATATTTTGATGAATCATGAGTAATGGTTTGAGAATAATTTTGGATGATTGAAGTAAATATGTTTCTGAATTCAAATATTATTTAATATGAATCACAAAGTAAATAAGTTTTTTTAGATGTTTTACTTTATGTATTTTAAAGAATGTGTTAAATGATAATGATGGCCTAAAAATTTGATTTAATGGAAAGCTTACCTTAAGGGAAGGTGGACCTTAACTTGTTCCTAAGGATGAGACAATGATATTTTATTTAGATAAAGAGGTGATGATATGGATATTGTAAATTGAATATTATTTGGGACATCAAAACTAAAAAATGATTTTTCTGGAAAAAAAATTAATGGTCTCATGTATGCTTTTTATGACTTCTTTGATTAAAGGAATATGTCCAGTAATATTTGGAATGAGGAAGCATGAATGTTTTCACAAAATATTTTTGGTAATTATGGATACTACCATGGTTTAAGACAATATATGATGAGGGTATTTAAATTTTTGGAATGTGACAACCAAGAGATACATTTTGATATATGGGGGATCATTATTAAGCTAATTTCATGACCTTATTTATAATGTTTTTATATTTTCATCTTCCGGAAGGGTAATAAGGTTAACCATTTATGGAATGCTTTATGTTAAACGTCAGATTAGGTTTTATAGATGATAGTATTGTTGCTTCATATGGGGATTTATACATTTTGTAAAATATGTGATAATATTTTTGTTGTGTTAGATGGAATGGCATACCATTATATTTATGGATATAATGATATTTTAGATCTTTGACAATGATAAATTCACCTTCATTCCTTAGAGTAATAGATGAAGTGGGAATTGATCAAGTCATAACTAAATCATGATATTGTTCATAAGGAATTTAATGAAATCAAGTAATTATATCATCTTTAGGAAATGTGTCTTGAAATAAAATGTTTTCCTATTATCATCATTTTTATGATATGGATGAAATAATTCATGCTTCTTCAATTTATGGGTTTGTGATTGTTAAATTTCTATGAATCACCCACATTCTTGTGTTTAGTGATCTTTATCGATCTCAATAATTAATTATTCTTTTTCTCTATGACCATTATTCCCTTCACACCAAAGTTCTCCTATGTGAAAACCTAGTTACATGTTACTTTGGGTAAATATTATGTTTCCAATGTTCACTTTTTTAAGGATGTTTTAGTCTTCATTTATATGATTTGGGATTCTATGAAAGTAACTTTTCAGTATTAGTCCTTTGATAAACCAGATGAATTTTGAGGGAGAAATTCATTTGAAGGGGGTAGAATGTAACAACCCAAGATTTTATTATCCTTTTTTTCAAATAAATAAATTTTATTTGATGTATTTCATTACATGATAAATTTCTTCTTCCATTCTTTATAAACAAATCAGTTATTACCCAAAACAATACATTAATAAGGAATTGTTAATAAATGGGTAACATAATGTAATCAGTGAGTCATGTGTGATTTTAGATTTAATAATTTGGTTCATTAGTAGATATTTAATAAAATAATACCAATAATACATGTTTTTTAATTTTTACAATAAATTTCAAGACTTAAGGTAATTAAATTTCTTCCCAATTTTTATTTCCATGAGAAATGTGCCTTATTTACAAAAAAATTATTTTTTGTGGTGTGTATATTTCCCATGGTTGTATTCTATGGTTTTTATAATTAAATTTATGTGTATTTAGATATACATTTGATGATATTTTTTCATGGGGTTTATTATAAATCCTCAAACCCCAGTTTCCCAAATCCAGTGCTAAAATATGCTGTGTAATTGTTTTTATAAAATGAAATGATAAATTACACAACACATTACACAGTTGAGAATTTTTACCAGTCTAGATTTTGGATAATTATATACAAATATCAAATTTTCTCAAAAAATACAAAAAATAAACATCAGTGTGATGTATGCCACTAATAAATCTTCTGATCCTGTAAAAGAGAATTTAAATCATATGTGAGCATTTAAAATTCCTAGTAAGGGTTTTTATAGTAATTAATTAATTATTTTAAAAACATTTCCTTGTAATAAGATACATACTTTTATTAATTATCTTAAAAATAACATAAAATTTCTCATAGCATATCATCACCATTTTTCAAGAGTTACTAAAATCATTTTGAGGAGAATCCCATGCTCAAAAATGGTTATACTTATTTATATGTTACAAATAAAATACATAATAAAATATTCATGCACTTTTAATACTTATATGAAAGTTCATAATAAAAAACATTATAAAGTATGCACACACTTGAACAATATTGCATGGAATGCCTCTTTTATGTTAGATAATGGCCACACATTAATTTTCAAAGACATACCAAGGGTGAAGAAAAATTTTCAAATGTAATATTACTTTTTTAAAATTTTAACATAAAATGATAACAATTATTATTAGACACATAAATTCAAACCATGTAATGATAGATGAGTTTTTACCATTTTTTATAGACTGTAAATAATGTATTGATCCTTCTTTGAAAATTTATTGCTATATAAATATATACATAAATATAAAACATTATACCATGTGCATTTTAAAATTTAAGACTGATTAATTAAATCAATATAAATGTACATAAGGGAATGATTATTAACCACATATATTATACTTGTTGAATAACTACATAGAAGGTAAAATATTAGATTCATAATGAGAGAATTCATAATACAGAACACCATAACTATGATGTCAATGTCTAGTTCCAAGACCATACATAACCATACTGTAAAATCCTTGTTCCAAGACAATATTTTGTCCCATGAGACCTAACGATCCATTTAGGGGCTATATCAGGCCCCACCCATCATTTACTAAGTCTAATTAATTCCTCAAGGAAATTCATGATGCTGGACATCTAAAACATATTGTTAGGCTAAGACATCTGAAAATAATAGGGTAAGGCCTCGACCAAAACCCAATTCTGTTTTGTCTCATGGGACCTACTAATGCACCAAGAGGCTATAGCAGGACTCGCCCAACACTTAATAAGTCTAATTCATTCCTCATATAAATGGGGTTAATCATAAGAAACTTATACATACACCATGTAAATAACCTTCTTTATTTTAAATAAATAAACATAATAGTGAAAAAAATACCTACATTCTCTCTAAAATGCATGGAATGTTATTTTTAATTATATGATGGACATACCTAGTTATGAATGGAATAACAAGATATCATAATGCAGTTTGACACAAAATAATGATAGCTTACACATATAAAATAATAACAAATTTATTCTTTTAACATAAAATGATAATTATTATCATTTAAATACTATAGTTACACATAATCATAACCCTAAAATAATAGAATAAAAATAAATTCTAACTTCGTATATGGATTTATAAAGAAAATATTAACCATTTTAAAAAAATAATGAGATATATATATATATGAAATAATAATTGAAATATCATAATAATAATACATTTTAATATTTTAAGCCACATAATAACAAAATAAGGGTTTGTTATTGTTTTCCAAAAAAACTTCAGAGAATATATTCACAAAGGGAAACTAGATTTTTATTTGAAAATATTATTTTCATAGTTTAACATGTATACATATATATATATATATCATATATGTATATATATATATACATCTTTATAGAATAGAATCATTTGATAAAAATTCAACTCTTACATTCTTAATTTTGAAAACTACATTCAATGGATAGAAACAATTACATATACTTATATATGTATAAATAAATATACTTCCATATATAAGTATATATATACATATAAATGTATAAAATTATTATAGATTGAAAATAGTGTATCCTTTACAAACTATAGGTTTTAGAAATAACCATTTAATTCAAAACCCTTATCACACACACACACACATATATATATATACATGAAAATAAACATTTCATGCATATATATATGTGCGTGTGTGTGTGTGTACATATAATAATGAATTTATAATTCTCGCCATCATAGAATAAATTTTTTTTTGAGAAAAACACAGATAAATGAGAATATCAATTAAAAGAATTAATAAGAAATATAATTAAAATAAAAAAATTGATAAATAACAATATTCGTTGTGGAATGTTTTTAGGAATTTATAACATAATTTTTATAAATTTAATATATTAATTTAATAGAGAATATCAAAACATAAGAAAGTAATTAAACTCACTATACATCTATAAATTAAAACATCAATTGATATTTAAAAATAAAACTTTACAATTATAATATAAAAACTAAAATAATATAATCTATCTTTCATTATATCTTCTGAAAATAATTTATGTTTTGTATGCATTTTTATTTATATATATGTGTGTGTGTGTGTGTGTGTCAAACAAAGACTGATAAAAATATAATTCAAATCATTTTCATAAAAATAACAATTCCCATATGTTATACATTCTGAAAATAAAATAAATGGATGGATTGAAATGAATTTCTATATATATCCATGAAAATTAAATCTTGAATAGATATAATAAAATTAAAAACCTTAAAAAACACGCAACATGGGATGAAAAAATAAATGATTCCTTACTTCCATAAAGTGATGATCATAAATATCCTTTGAAACGAACATCAAAATAAAATAAATATAGTCTCTTAAAATTAATAATGAAAAATTATTTTTCAAATTTGACAAAATAAATTTGTTTAAATAATAATCCCTTATAGAAATTAAATATCAATATAAATGAATAAACATTTATCCATTACAACATTTACTAAAATAAATAACTTGAATAATATTACTATATCCATTACTATAAATTTTTAATTATTTTAAATAAAGAAATCCCTTACACAAACTTCAATTAACATTTTAAAAAAAAATTCCAAAATAAAAAAATTTAAAATAAAATATATAATCCCATTATTTGAATTTAAATGGAATATAAGAGAAAAATTTGACCATAAGTTTTTAAAAAACAAATAATTTCCTTTATTCAAAACCCTAAATCATAGTTTTAAAATAAATGACTATAAAATATACTTAAAAGGAAATGTGACTTAGAGTAATTGACAGAATAAAAATAAAACTCCCTTATAAATGAATATGAAAATACTCTATCTCTTACATAATTAAAACTATATCTTGTTATAATTCCAAAATAATCGATCTAATTCATAATAGTGAACTACAATGATTGAATTATTGTCGAAAAGGAGGAGAGATTTTTGATTAAGTATTCAAAATATGTTATTAATAGAAAATAATACAGTTATGTAAATATTTCCCTCACTTGGTGAGAATACCACAAGAAGGACATCCACTTCTATGATCTAAAATTGGGTTCTCCCCCTTTCATTTCCACACCAAAACAAGGATTTTATAGCCTAAAATATACTGTGTATTCAATGACACATATGGACACCACTTGTAGGGAAATATGAGGATGGAAACAAATAGGAGAAAAAATATTGACATAATCATTATAAAATTACCACCACAAGACATCCAGACTACAACAGCATACAAAAACAAATTTCATTCTATTCATAGCCTAAAATAATACCACAAAATAGAGGTATAAAAATTATAAAAGGACCAATTAATGAAATATATTAGATATAACCACAAGATGTTATATTAGAATCGACGCTGAGAGTTGGTAGAAACATATTTCTATAAAATATCAAGAAACACAATGATGCAAACAGAGGAATAGTCCACTGTAATATTTGATTGCAAAGACCATGATTCTAGAATGTTGAAACCAACAAACACCTAAAATAAAGAACAAAACACTAACATTGGTAGGTTGAAGAAGATCTGAACCCTCAGATATGGATCTCAATGCTTTAGAAACTCTAACTGCAACCAATGCTCGAACTATGAGGGCTTAGGTTAGACCCTCACTGGAGGCTTTCCCCTGATCTCCCCTCACCGGAACGTGATCCCTCACTATTGCGACTCTCCTACGAAACATGAAGGCCTCAGCTCAGCCTGATTTCTTGCAACTCTGGCCTTGCCCCTGACTCCCACTAAACATCACACCCCCTTAGAGGATTTTCATTTTTTTATTCAATTAAACCCCTTATTTTATTATTATTATATCATTTTTTTATTTATTACATTTTCATTAATAAATTTATTACCATAAACATTATCATAAAAAAATATTTATAAAATATAATTTCAACATTTAATGAAAATAATTATCATAATTCATACTTTTTTTAAAATAGTATATTAGATGGTAATATTTTTATAATTCTAATATTAATTCATAATTTCAGAAATAATTATTATAATTTAACACACACACACACAAACATATATATCATTTCAAAAATCAAAATTTTTAAAACTAAATTAATTATATTCAATAATTATTATATATTATTTCATATTAAATAATTATTATCATAGTAAGTATTTTTTAAAATAATTACAATTGTCGGTTGTTTTTATAAATTAATTTATTTAAAATGTTTTATCAAATACCCTAAAAATTTTTGATATTCAAATTCTTCTCAAAAAAATAATATTCATATTAAATTATTCTTTAAAATAAAATAATTCTATAAATTAAGTTTGAAAACTATATAATTATCCTTATGAATTATAATATAATTAACATGTGATCAAATTAATTAAAACAAATAACATAAAATATTATTTTCAAAAAAAAATCCGCTCAAAAATATTATTAGTTTCTTTTAATTATAAATAACATAGTTTGAATTTTCTGGGATATTACATTTATGTTATAAAAGTTACCAAATAGGTAATGTAATATTGCCTCAATTTTCTTTCTTTGAGACATATTCCATGTTATGAATCAATTTTTTTATATGAGGAGTATATAATATATATGAAATGTTATATCATGAATCTAATTATTTTCATGATATTTCATGTTTTATGAAATTTTATTACTTCCATTTTATTATGATTCAAGGTTACCAAAGTTGTAACAATTTATTTCTACAATCTCATCATTTACCAAGATTATTTACCATTATGCTCTAATTGATGAAATATTATATTTCATCTCTCAAGGAATCCCATGATTTTTTACCATTTGGTTATTCATGTTATATCAATTCAAAGTTACCAATTTTATATTCTTTGGTACTTAAGATAATTATGAATTTTTATGAAAATTTGAACTTATTTCTCCATTTGGTTGGAAAACTATGTAATTTAAAAACCTTACTTTATAAAAATGTTTTCAAAAAGGATTAAATATTATCCGATGAGATTTAACGAAAAAAATTTCATATTTTTTACCTTATTAAAAAATTATTTAAAAGGAATATTATTTTCATTTTTTGATCACAACACATTTCAAAAAATTTAAGAAGAAAAATCAATGTTCTCCATGTATGGACTTTCCCACCATCATGACCGTTATTTTATTAATTCTTTTATTATATGCTTACAAGGTTATTTTTTAATGAAATGTTTTTTCAGAATATTGTGGAAATTTATTGATTTTAAAATGGTTTCCAAACAAAATGGGTTTTTAAATATTATTTTATGTCTAAAAATGGTTTTAAATGATTTTCATATATTCTTTTAAATGTTTTCAAAAGGTTGTTTTTAAATAAAATGATTTAAATTATTTTAGAGGATATTTTATATGTTTTTAAATTATTTTCAAAGAAAAATGTTTTTATAAAATTTTCAAGATTCTTTTATATGTATTCAAGGAAAAACATTTTGAATTTTTTTTGAATTTCTTTCATATTTCTCTAGGTTATCTTCAAATAAATGGATTTTAAGAAGGTTAATGTTTTAATAATAATTTTTTTATATAGAAATGTTATTCTCCTCAAGAAATTTTTTATTGGTTTTTAAAATATTTCATTATACGTTTTTCAAAGTACAGATCAAAGAAGTTAATTTTTCAAAAAATTTATGTGTTTTAAAAAGTCGTTTTCCAAGAAAATTTATGTTCTAAGTGATATTTAAAAATCCTTATAAGATGGAATTGTTGGTTATAGTTTATGTTTTACTAGGAATATGATCCAAGGATACCATTCATATTATTCTTATTAACGATTTATGTATCAATGAAATGATGTTTAAGAAATTCATTTATCATCAAAGAGTTATACCATGATAAATTCATATGAAACCCGTTTAACTTCATCGGGTTATACCTTGGAAAATTATTTTGAAACCTATTTATCTTCAACATGTTAAACCATGATAAATTTGTATGGAACCCATTTCAATTCATCTAGTTACACCATGATAAAATATTATAAAACCCGCTTCCTTTCAGAGGTTCTTCTAGGATAAAATGATTATGAAACCTCTATATTTTCCATAAGTTAGGATATGATTAAATATTTATGATACCCATTTCATTTATTTGTTTATAATATGATGTTTTTAAAACCCATCTATTTTTATCGGACATGGTATGATGCATTTTTTCATTATATTGTGGTACATGTATGTATAGTTTAATTAAGAGATGTATAGAACCTATATCTTCCTTCAATTAATTGGATAATGATAAATGGTATATGTGATAAAAGGGTTCACAAGTTGTATCTCGTGCTCAAAAACAAGAGGGTACATGAGTTTTAGCAAAATCCCAAAAAGAAGATGGTATACTAGTTATAGTCTAAGCTTAAAAATAAGAAGGTACAGATGTGGCAGCCCAAACCTGAAATTTTGAGTGTACATAGGCTATAGGCCAAGGCCAAAAATAATAGGGTATATAGCTTTTATCCCAATCTTGAATGTATGAGGTCACACAGTTTGTATCCTTATCCTTAACATATGTGGGTACACTGGTTATAGACCAAGCCCAAAAATAAGAGGGTGAACGGGTTATATCCCAATCCTGAATGTAAGATGGTACACAAGTTATAGCCCAAGATCAAGAATAATAGGGTATACGGGTTGTTATAATTTGACTAAATATGTTACATGGGTGATTATCCCAATTTTAACATGTCATGACGGTATTAGTAGGTAGTCCCGACATAAGTTTTTTTATGCTTATGTGTATGCTAAAAAATCAATGACTTACCCCTAGGTTATGATTTCTTGGTTTATAATATTGAAACCCTTATTATTCGTGTATTATGAACTGCCAATATTTTTGTTGTGATTCATGTTAGTGATCTTTTATATTCAATGTACGATATTTTAATGTTATGATCACGTTCTCATACCCCAATGCACATGTTTATGCTGGCATTTCTCCTTTATTTATCTTTACTGAGCATATGATATCATCCATTTTTATGTTTTCTTCCCCATGTTATAAAGATATGTATTATATATGATATTTTTAATATGGGTTCTAGTCTCGGAGAACCTTTGTGGAGATATTGTATCTCACTCCTGTATTGGTGTTTATGTTTCCATGTTTCCAAAGGCCCTAAAATAATACGATTGTTGGGATACTATTCCTATAATTTTTTATGTATTCCAAATAAATTATGTAATTTATAGGTATATTAATATTTGGTTGTCATATAGGTATTTTTATATTTTTATTGGATGTATAATCATGAGGAATTCTGATAAAAGATGATATTTTAACAAAAAACTGTTACAACATTAGTAAAATAGAATTTTATGCCCAATTAAAGAATAATTTCTAATGAAACTTATAATATGAAGATAATAAATAAATTAATTATATTAAATTTAAAAGGTTCTACATATACATCTAATAAATTTAAAAACGTGTATAACATAACATATGTCTCAAAGAAGGAAATTTGAGAAAACAATTCCTTACCTTGAGTCTCGACATCCTTTATAAATGTCCAAACCTAATATTATAAAATTATTATGGAACAATACATATATATATATATATAATATAATATATGATTTAATTATTACCTTTTATTAACAGTTTATTAGTAATTCCTCATTAAAGTCACTTTTCAGGAAATAACTGCTTTATTTTTGTCTATGTTTTATTTTTTAATTTTTTTCATATTATATAAATCATGGTTCCATTGTATCCATAATTTAAAAAATTCTATTAGTATCATATATATTTATTATATACATATTTATAGAAATCTATATACGTTTGATATTGAAAATGAAAGACATCGTTCGTAGAGACGATGCATAGTAAGTAAACATGAATTTTATTTCCATTTTATTGATGGACTAAAATAAAGATAGTTAAATAATTTTTTAAAAATAATGTATCATTATTATTTAATATAAATTTAATATTTTCATTAAATCCATCCTTTTTACCTTTAATTAAAATTGAGAACTAATCAAATCACTTCGTAAGGATACATAAGCAACATTATCATATTAAAAAGGATTAAAACTTAATTAGGTATGTGGGGTAAAATTATTAAATAAGTATAATAATATAATAACTCTAAAATATTAACATTCAATATATCATTTCCCCACCGTTAGAAGTGGGGTGCTAAGGGTTTGAGGGAGGAGGGGCAGGTTGTGGGGTAAGTACCCAGGACTGCATGTTTATATTGATTTGTTTCCTTGCATTATGTTTTGGACTGATGGATGTAACCAACCATATATAAATTTAATCTATTATTATAACATATATTCAAAGGTGGCTATCGAAAACGAATAACATTGGTTCTTGAGATGGTTGTATGTCATACACATGAGTGATGATTTCTTATCCCATTTTGTTGAAGTGGAGAGGGTTGTAGGTAATTCCCATACCCTAAAAAAATATCAGTATATTTAAGATAACTATTTTATTATATAATAATTATTTAATAATAATTTAAGGATTTTAAAGAATAAAAAAATAAAAATGATTGTTGAAGAACGTTACCTCATCTTTGGGTAACCTCCTCAGGTTTGAACTGAAATCCTTTATATGATGGATTTATAAGAAAACTAAGGATTATAGGATAAGAGGAGTGATATAAGGAATATATTTTTATAGGTATAGTTCAAAATAAATGGTGTTTTATTTTTTAACATAATAGGAGAAGGGTTTTACTTTTATAAGTGAGGATAGTAGAACAATTGTAATTTTTGGAAAAAAAGTTATAACCACATTTTCTACACTCTAAAAGGCTATAAAATATATCATTATCAATCCTTGGATATTATAAAGAGTATATAGGTCTAAAAACAGTGTTTGGATATTTTTTGTGTCATTTTTAACCCATATTATTTTAGGTTAACCGCCCGGTAAACCCATTTTACCTTAACAATAGTAAATAGTATTAACTATTTTTACTATTCATTATTCTCATAAATTAGGTTGAAATTTTTTATATAATATAACTTTTTTTATTATAAATATTACAAACTTAAATTTTACAAATTAAATTAATAGAATTTGAATATTTTAATTTAATATTAAACCCTCATACGTGATAAAAAAGTGGGTTTTCAAAGAGAAAATGTTGAAAAGTTTAAAAAAAATATATTAAATTTCAATATGAAAATGATTATAATGACCTAAATTGGAGTATTTGATATATAAATTAACTAATTTTACTTTTAAAATAAATATAAAAAAATCTTATAAATTCTTTAAATGAAAAAAGATATTTTCAATAAAAATAAGTATTTTTAACTATTCCTTGACCAATTATATTTTCATAAAAATTCCAAAACATAATCATAAGAAAATTTAGACATTATTATTTCAAAGAAAGTTTTTATTTTAAAAAAAATCCATTTTTTGATGGTTTCAAAAATTAATTTTACTATTTTTCACAAAAAATAAATATTTGTTTTGAGAAAATGGTGTTTTTGAAAATATATAACGAGTTTACAAAAAAATTAAGTACATTAATATGAATATGTATTATTTATTAAAAACCATTATATTAAATTTTTAGATTTTTTTTATTTTAATTCATTCATTCAAGTTTAATGTATAGGTAATAATAGTCTTATTTAAGTATTAATATTTATAGTTTGTCATAATTCTTTAACCCTTTGTGTTTCTTGTAACTCAAGATATCAAGGAAATTTACATTATTTGAGAAAAAATATAATTCATAAAATCTTGGCGTTTCATAATATTATTTCTTATAAATGAACCATGAATATTAAAAATCCTTAAAGAAAGGATGTTTTAACATAAATCCTTTTCCATCTTGGAAACTCTTCAATCATAAGCTGCATGAAAGAAAAAAACAAAATAAAACATTAAATATCATGAACATAAGAATATAACTAATATAATAATTCAAAAGGGTAGTGTATAAACTAAAAAATTAGTATATTTTCATATAATAATCTAATGTCTCAATGATATAAACTTTTATATGAATAAAACTTACAAAAATTAATCTATCTAATTTGATAATTTTTGGGTACACTGATTAGATTTATCAATTGTGAATAAACATAAAAAAGTGTAAATAAATCATAGGATAATCAGATGTCATTATAAACATAATCATAGAATATCAAACACAATGAATAATTTATATAACTTAATGAAAAGAAACTAGGTCATGAATTTACTTACTGCTTGGTAACTTTCAATTCAAATCCACATGGATGATCTAATTCAAATTGAAACTAAAATTATATGATTTATGAAGAATCCATGATATTTCATATAAAATGGGAATTATATACACCATATAAAATGAATTATTTTCATAACATTAAAATGTTCCTAAATGAAGGGAAATTGAGATGAAGTACCTTACTGATTTGGAAATCTCTAGATCAAAACCTAATGAAATGGAGAAACTCATATGGATCGATAAATACTAACAATTTTTATGGAAAAAATTACAAAATACCTTATTGGTATGTATTTTCACCACAGAATAAAAATAAGAGTGGAATATACCATATATCTCATGAAAATAAATGGTCATATGTGGAACCCTTACATTGAGTTCAGAATTTCCTTATATGTCCTCTAAATCCTATATAATATTCATAAATAGGTTAATTTAATTCAGAATTAAATTTTTCTGGATTTAAACCTTATATATAAATCATTTATTTTATTTCATTAATGATAAAATATTTAAATACAGAATCAGTTAAGTCCACGTTGGGTGTTTTGAGGATGTTCAGTTCATTGTTTCAAAACAAATTTGGTGTGTTGGCCATGGTCAATGATATCACTTTTAAAAAAATTATAGAATAATAATTATGAAATATTTATCATATTTATACATCAATTACACTTTTAAAATCAATTATGTGTGACAGTTATGAAAAATAAAATACGTTACAACAATGGAGATGGTAGGTTTTACGTACACATATGTAATGTATCTATTTTTCGATGATCATTATTGATTTATGGTATGCATTAATTTTTCATTAAATAATTATAATAATATCATAAATACCATATTTTTTCTTAAAATATAATTATATATATCATTCATGTGACTTATTGATAAATAAATAGTCACGTCACTTCATGAAGGCGTAGTCCACATATAAGGACAAACATCATAATCATCTTCTGATGTAAGAAATAAAATGAAATATTATAATTTATTAATGAAAAATATTTCATTTATATCATAATTATTTTATTTATATCAAACATTTTAATTAAATTTGTCCATTTTAAATTTCTTTTAAATCATTTGTGAAAAACGAATCAAGTCTCTTTGTGAGGTGATAGTCTGTCATACACACAAGTGATGTTATCGTATCCCCCATAGAATGGAATGTAAGAAGATATATGAGATATAATAAATAAATATGTATAATTTTTAAAAAATATAATATATATATATATTAAAAAAAACATTATATCAACCAGTGATAGGCGATTAATGAAAATGAATAACATCGAGTCGTGAGGCGGTAAACTATCGTACATGAAAATGATAATTGTATTTTCCATTTGAAATAATATGAGATACATTTAGGTTATTAAATTAAAATAATAAAATAATATTATTTTATAAAAAAACAATTACTAATTAATCAAAATTCAACAACATTTTATTGAGGAGGATGAACAAATAAAGCAAAAAATGCATGATTAAACATGATACCTATTCTTCAGAAAACCTCCTTAGGTAAGAATCAAAATCCTTCAAAGGATAGATTTATGATAAAACAGATGGATCCACATCAAGGGATGAGAAGTGATGAGTAAATTTGGGTATTTTTGGGATAATCCAAAGGGGTTAGATGATGTGATGAGTATGGAGACGGGGTGGCCTTTTATAAGTGAGGTGAGTTTAACAATTGTAATTTTTAAAAAGAGAAATGGGTTCCTACATTTATTACATACCAAAAGGATAAAAAATTGGATATTATCAAGAATTATATATTATAATGTCAATTTTTTCCAAAAAAAATATATTTAAACAAACTATTTAAGTCATTTTAACATTTATCTTTTTACTTTAACCTTAGGTAAATCCATTTTCACCTTAACCCCGTTAATTAATATTTTTTTCAATATTAATTATCATGAAAACATAATTTCACCATACAATATAATATAAATTATTCTGATTCAAAATATTAATTTCATTTTAAAAAATTAAAATCACAGATTTAGAAATTTTTAATTTAAAATTTAATTCAAAAATGTGATGAAAATTATGGGTTTCAAGAATTTCATTTTAAAAGAAAAGATAATTTTATACAAACTAATTGACTAGTAAAAACAATATTATGAATTTATATTATTATTTATATATATATTCTATATATTTCATTTAAATAATTTTCCATTAGGAGTTTTTTAATTAATGAAATCGGAGAAACATAATATACTTTAAAACTGTTTTTAGAAAACTCATTTTTAAACCTATAAATTTACTTATACTAAAATTAAATTTTGAGATGATTAAAATTTATTATGTGGATTAAATAAATATAAAAAATATTTTACATGAAATAATATTCAAATAAATAATGGTAATTTTAAATTACATAATTTATTCAAAAGAAAAGACTGTTTTACAATAATCAATATTATTCATTATTAACTGGAAAATATTATTTTTCAAATAAATAAAAAATTCACCAAAATTAAATGATTATATGAAAATTTAAAAAATTAATATCATTTCTTCAAAAAAATTCTAAAATTTTAAAAAAACTATTTATAAAATTTTATCGCAAAAATTAATTTAAAACATTTTTTATTAAAACAAATTTCAATAAATAAAATTACATTACTAAAAAATGATTGATTATTTATGAAGAATTTATCAATAGTTTATATTATGTATTATATATATATATATATATATATTTCATAAATTCTTGAATACAATTCAAACCAAACAATTTAATGGTGAAGTTATAATGGTTATATATTTTAGGGGTTGCTGTTGTGTGTTGAATAAGATATCAAATATAATGGTATTATTATAAAATATCAGGGTGTTACATCCTCTCCCATTTAATAAATTGTGTCCCTAAAATATCAAAATTTTCTTGTTAATAAATGGTTGGAAATTTTAAAACCCATTTTTTGGAAACTCACATCGTAAAATAGTTTAATAACACATCTTCTTGATTAGAGAGAAATGGAAGTATAAAGATCATCTAGAATAACACATGATAGGTTTCAAAATCAGACAACATTAGTAGGAAGTGAGTATTTGTAAATGGAATAAAATCATAAATTCCAAATAATTATGTATAGTTCAAGAGATATTTGAACAAAAAAAGTGGATGATCATGACAATGTCAACAACCCCAAAACCCTAAACCATAGAGGTGTGAAAAAGGACATTGATATCATCATAAGTGATTCTTATAGGAAAAACTTTTGTTTAATAATAATTTTATAATATTTTAAGAATTAATTTTCTATCTAGACAATCGGAAGAATGAATTATACTTACATGATGAGTAGAATTTCATCTTTTTTAAATTTCCACCGCAATATCATCTTTGGATACAAAGGTTTATTATTCAAGATGAATTTCTTATTAATGAATAAATAAATTCAAAATTAAATGAATCACATAATACCAAACTGTATTATAATATTGTCTTTCTATCTTGCTAAATTAACCACAACAAAAAGGTTATAATAATGTATTATTTTCCCCAAAATGAAAAATCCGTTATACGATGAAATAATACATAAACTCTAAAGTTTAATAGTAATTCTAAAAGTTGAAACTATATCATTCCATAAATAAATAACACTATGAACCTAATCACTAGAACATTAAAGTGTTTTTTATCCTCAATGGTTATCTCATAATATACAGCAATTAATCTCAAAAATATAGAAATAAAGTTAATTAATTATTCATCAAATTATATTTCAATCCCATTGATATTGATATGATGTAACATGTGTTGCCATAATTTCATCAAAATCCATGATGTTATAAAATCTAAATATTTTCAATTCCTTAAATAATATTTCTAAAAAATTAAATGAAATTAATTATGTTAAACTAAAAAGTTATATATACTTAATACTAATTAAATTCCACCTAAAATACCATTAATCACCTAAAAACATTCGTACTTAAATCCTCAGAAGGGATTTCTATTAATTTAAACATATGATTGACCTTAAACATGTAATCCCATGATGTAATCCATAAATATTAAAATAAAATCATTTAAAAAATAATAATATCCAAATTTATCTAAACCCTTCCTATAATACCAATAATAATATACTCAAACACACAATCATGGATCTAGTGTTAGAATCATAAACATTACATTTCTTGATTTCTTAAAAATGAAGGGGACCCAATTTTCAAAATCCAAAATGTAAAAAATCAATAGGAAATATAGTATCAATTATATTCACAAGGAAATTTTATGTGTAGATTTTTACTGATTTATGAAAAACTCTTAAATAAACAATACCCATGTCTTTAAATGAGAATTTATCCCACTTGACCCAACTTTTATTACTTCATGTTATGTTATCATCATGATCCATATGAAACCCTTTTATACATAATTCATTCAATATCATTCATGATAAACTATAAAAAAAATAATGGTGAGATCTAATTATTAGTAAGGTTAAACATAAGTATTAACAATTTAATGTTATCCTTGATAATAAGAAGAGTATAAGGGTATGAAGACATAACCAAAGTGGAGGACCATAACATAATAATATTCATAACTATAAATACCTAGATCATAAAATCTGAAAACCTGGAATAAGTATTTAAAAAATTGAATGTGTCATCAAAATCAATAATTATTATTCATGTTATATCAATCAGTGATCAATAGAAACATTGATAACCCATATAGTATAATAAATATTTGTTGGTATCTTTGCAACAATACTTCATAACCCATTTAAAAAAAATTGATCCTAGTTAAATATAATGGAGAAACCCTCTAGTAACTCCCTCCTTATTTCATATAATTTCATGGAACATTACCCAATGCATTGAAGCACTATCTGGGTTTATCCATCGTTAATTTATATTGAGCACACCTAATTTTTTCTAGGCACACCCATCATATAAGCTTTATCAAGCTCACCTGTGATCATCTATAATTTCCAAGTACCATTAATGAATAAGACATTTAGAATGATTCACTTTTTTACATAATAATAATCATTGTTCATTAATTTATTGATCATTACATTGGGAAAATATTTTCATGTTGTAAATAATAAAATAAAATTTTGTTTCAAACATTTGGTAAAGGGGGTCAAAAGTTACACATTTGGAAAATTTCAATAAATTTACTTTTTAAAGGACCATTTAAATGTGGGTAAAAAAAATTTAAAATATATTTTAGAAATTATTAATGTTTATAAAATATCATTTTTTGAAGCATTTTAGAGAACATGGATACACAATAGAAACATTCCTAATCTAAAATAATGATGGAAGAACGGTATCAATTACAAATGAATTCCCTTATGACTATTTTTTCAATAAGGGTAGAAATAGAAATTAAAATTTTGAAAAACAATTCATAACCATAGGTGAGTAAAATATATGTTGTTTTATAAAATAAGAGAATATGATTTCCCCTAAAGGAACCTTCAACATAAACAATCATGAAAAAAAATATAGATTGTAACATAAAGCCTTTTTTTACTTTGGTAACTATTAATCATAAGCCCCATGTAATAATAACATTAAATAAAACATTAAATATCATGAAAATAAGTATATACATGATATAAAATGTTAAAATTGTATTATATACACCACAAAGAAGAATATAAGTGAATATCAAAAAATTATGTCTCAAAGAAAGATAATTTCAGATGAATAATCATTCTATTAAATGTGATAATTAATCAATGAATGGATTATGTTAACAAAATATAAAATAAAATATAAAAAACTAAAATACAATATAAAAAAATAAAAATTAATTACACACTTAATCCTATAATATTAAATTAAATGAAGAAGTATTACATCCCAATGAAAAGAAATTGAGTTATGAAATTCTCTACCACATTGAAATATTCAATTAAAATACCCTTGGATGAAATAATTTACAATAAATACAAACTAAATTTATGTATAAATATTTAATGATATTACACGTAAAATGGGGGTTATATACCCCATATAAAATGAATTAGGATCATAACATTAAAATATGACTCAATGAAGAAAAATTGAGACGAAGTCCTGTTCTCCTTTGGTAATATATAGATCAAAACCTCATAAAAGGGAGAAAATCGTATGGATTTAAAAATCCCAATAAATTTCATGAAAATATTCATTAAAAAAATTATGTTCTATATTTACTCCAATAAATAAAAAAAATGGTGAAAATCTGACACGTCTCATAGAAATAAAAGGTGATATGGGAAACCCTTACCTCAAGTCCATAATTTACTTATACGTTCATTAAATTTTGAATAATAATCTTACATAAATTAGTTTATTTCTTAAGAAACTTTTCCATGTTTAATTCCTTAAACTTAAATAATATATTTTATTTCATTAATGATGGTATATTTAAATACTTAATGAGTTAATTTTGCACAGGGTGTTTTGAGGACATTCAATTCATTGTTTCAAAATGGATTTAGTGTGTTAACCATGGTCAAAGAGATAGTTATTTAGGAATGTCGAGAATAATAATCAAGAATTATTTAAGTAATTTATACATAAATTATAATTCTAAAACCATTTATTTAATATGTTTATGAAAAATTAACAACATTACAATCTTGGAGATATTTGGTCGTACATATGTATAAGTAACATTTCCATTTTTCCAGGATCATTATAGAAATATGATATCTATTATTTTATATTTAAAAAATTATAAAGATTTCATAAATTCAATATTATTTATATAAATATACTTATATATATATATCATTCATGGGATTTAGTGATTAAAAAATTTCCACATCGCTTCATAGAGGTGATAGTCCACACATACGTACAAACGATGTTATCATTTTTTGATGTATAAAAGAAAGGGATATATTATATTCTCAGAATGATAATTATGTCATGAATATAATAATTATTTACTTTATATCATGTATATATTTTTATATAATCTTTATTACCTTCTATTTAATGATTTATTAATAAACGGAACACATCCCATCGTGAGGTGGTAGTCCACTATATATACAAATAATGATATTGTATCCCACACAGGATGGAAAGTAAGATGGTATATGTGATATAATAAATCCATAAGTATAAATATTTTTCATTTATTAAATATATAATTTATGTTCATCATTACATCAGTACTTAATAGGCTATGATGAAAAAATATGACATTAGTTTGGGAGTCTATAGCCCTCCATACTGATGAATGAGGAATTTGTATCCCATTTGACAAGAGAAGATATGAATTTTGGTTATTAAATTAACATAATAAAATATATGTATATGGGAGATAATTTTTTTATTTAATCATAAATTAATTATATATTAATGAGGTGTAAGAAGAAATAAAACAAAAATACACAGTTAAGAATTATACCTCTTCCTCAGAAAACTTCCATATGTAGACAAACAAAATACTTCTAAATGACTTTATGATTGCAATTAGTGCTCTAGGTCATGTTTAGGGGAGATATTAAGAAATTTGTTTTTTTATCTTCAAATAAAAAATGATTTTATGGTGTGAATAGGAGAACATATTGTGTGGCCTTTTATAAGTGAGGTGTGTGACACATTTTATTTTTTAAATGAAAAAAGTGTACCTACTTTTTTCACATTTTATAAGGATAAAAAATAGAATATTATCAATAAATTAAAATTAAATGGTATAAATATTTACATATTATAGATTATATAGACGTTTTTAGTTCATTTTGAACATTATATTTTTAGTTTAATGCCTGGTAAATCAATTTTAACAACAAACACGATAATTATTTTTTCTATTTGACTATTCAATATTGTAAACAATTATCTATAAATTATGTTTATTAAAAATAAGAAACCCATTTTACCATACTCATATCACAAAAGTGTAATGATTTAATTTAAAATTAGACCCACAGACATGATGAAAAATGATTTTTCATGAAGTGTGTGCTAAAAAAGTTGATTTTATATTAATTCAATGACTTTTATTAATATTTTTATGAATATAAATTAATATTTATTTATATATACTATATACATAATTTAAATCATTCAGCATTTTTATTTTTTAATTATATAAAATGTATAAACATTATACGCTTGAAAACAGTAGTTAGAAAGAAACCGTTTTTAAAATTAAAAATGTACGTATACTAAAATTCAACAAAAACATGATTCAAATGTAATTATGTGGACTAAAAACAATTAAAAAATAATTTTTTAATTTTAAATAGTATTCAAAAAAAATTGGTCTTTTAATTTATTTAATTTATTTAAAAAAAGTAGTTTTACAAAAATCGATATTTTCACTATTTACTGAAAAATCATCATTTATAAAAAATCTAAATCTTCCACCCAAAGTAAAATTTGATAAGCCAATTGAAAAAATTAATTTCATTTTTTCAAATAATGTATCTAAATTTAAAAAAATTAATTATAACATTATGTCACAAAAATAAATAAAAAATATGTTTTGAAGAAAACATACTTTGAAGAATAAAATTACTTTACTAAAAATTGAATAACTATTTACTAAGTAGTTATCAATAATTAATATTTATTATGAAATTTTTTATAAATTTATGTTCCATAAATTATTTAACACTATTAATCCGATAAATTTATTGTCTAGGTTAAACCGGGAATATATTATGTCGTTAATTTATGCTTGGTGTTTCATATTGAATACACTATAGAACATAATGATATTATTTTAAAATAGTAAGGTGTTACACCATGTAAATATTCATTTTTTGGGTTGTTTTAATTTTTTTCATAGTTTTTTATATTTTCTCATTTGGAATATTTTTAATTAATTTTTTTATCAAGGTAATTAGTTTCTTATCAATGCAAAATCATTCCCCAATGGCTATTATTTCATGCTCTATAATATTTTCAATCATTTAGAGATAAAAAGTTATATATAGGGTCTTGTGATTCTCCCAAGATAATTTTTAATGTCATGTATTTGGGAAATGTAATTTGAAACTAGATCACCTTATACGGTTTCCTAACCCTAAAACCTAGTAATAACGTGTTTTTGGATAGCTTTACATTATTCCCTAATTGTGACATGTAACTATTAATGTATACTATAAACTATGCACTAATTGAAAAATATGAAATGATTCAAAATATTTCTAATAAACTAACAAAAAGTAGAAAATCCTTCCATCCCACCAATATTTCTATTTTGAATGTATTTCTACCATTCAAATTCCTCTAAACCACCTTCATTTTATACACTACCTCATTCCCAAAATACTAAGTTTATTTTAATTATAATTACCTAACAAATTCCTATGATATGAACTAAATATTATAATTTTTCATTGAATAACCCAAAAATATATTTTTATAAAATGAAATAATCACTCAAATATTTTAAAAAATTAGTATATAATGAAGTTAAAACACATATTATTATATATCTAATGATACAAATATATAAATATTTATGAACTTCTTAGGAAATATACTTTGAGTGATGTGAATCAGTGTATAGGAAAACATTTTATGTAATTGTATCCTTTGAAATGATCTTATCCTTATATTTATTTATGAAAATTATCACGTATTATTTATATAATTGAAATAAGATAAATCATTTTACACATTATTTTACTTTGTTAATCTAACATCGGATACGTTTAAGTATAACATAGTCAATGATTTGTTGGTGTACAATATTCACTAACACAAAATTATTATAATCATTGAGTAGAAAAACTATAATTATGGTTTTAAAACCCTAAAAATGAAATATTTATTCTCTTTCACAGTCTATATTTAAATTATAATTATAATAAAATAATGATATCATAATGATACATTAGTGTACACTATAAAAATAAGGGAAACAATATATTTATATCCATTTATATAGAAATAAGTAATGTTTTTACCATGATGATGATATCCTTTATCCACTAGTTTTATGGACAATATAAAATTAATATTTTAGTCCACTTTAATCCTCCATATATCAATATGTATATGTTTTACACCTTTCACACTCTCACACCCTAATTTTATTACCATAACAATTGGGAAAATAATAATATGGTCATTGGGGGGAGACATTGTAACACCCTAATATTTTTTTAAAAATATTTCTCAAATTAGTTTAGTCATTTTTATATTTTTCTTTATGCACAATAAAAGCTTTACCTTGACTTACATGAAACACTGAGTTTGGAATGTATAACATGAAACATTGAGTTTAATAAAAATGATATATTATTAATATATTATTATTTAATATGTTTGTTTTTAAAGAACCGCTGGAATGGAAGTTATGAATAATATAATATAAATTATGATACTATTTTTTTAAACATGTATATAAATTTAATTATTGGGTCATCAATTAACTGGAAATGAAAATTAAACACTTTTGAAAATAAAAGTATATCTTTATCTGAAAAACTATTTTTATGTGCACAAGTGTTCTTTATATCTATAAATTAAGAAAATAAATTTTTAATAATTTTAATGAATTTTATAAATTATATATTTAATAAAAATTGTAACATTCATAATTTATTTTTTCTAGATAATAAATAATAATAAATCCAATTTTACACTTAGAAACTGTATTTTTCTAAAAAATAATTTTGTTATATTATTGCACACTTTTAATAAAATAAATTTTGGAAAATTATAGAAATTTAAATTGATTAAATTAAATTAAATTTTTTAATGTTAATGTTTATAAAATATTATAGTGATTTTTTGGGATTATACTAAAAAGATTCATTTTTGAGTAATAGTGAAAAATAATGAATTTTAGTTGAAAAATTCATTTTAATTAAATCTATTTATAACAAAAAAATTATATTTTAAATTGTTTTTGAAGTTAAATTAGCCAAATTTTATATCATATTATACAATTTAGGTCATTTCAAACAATTTTATATTAAATTTTGACTTAAAAACATTTCAAACATTTGAACATTTTCTCTAAAAATCCACTTCCTCATCGTCTCTATATGATAAAATTAAAATTAAAATTTTACACTTTTATAAATGGAGTTTAGGAAAATTTATTAAATAATTTAAATCATCATAATATATAATTTATAATATTTTAATCTTAAATTTTTACCAAATTTAATAGTGAATGAAGTAAAAATTAATTATTATAGTTATGGTAGAAATGGGTATACCCAGAGGTTAAACTAAAATGATAAAGGTACAATTAACCGATAAAAAATTATAAAAACTATTTTATACCATTATTTAGACAATTAAACATATAAGGTTCTATAATGGTCTATTAGGGATGCTTTTGAAATATGAAAAATTTTGGTGCAAACAATTGTTTTAAAAAATATCAAGTGTGTCCTCTTCCCCACTTATAAAATGCTACCCACTCTCATCTCTTCCTTACACCTTGAAACCAATTTTGATCATAAAATCCCTTACATTGTCACTTCAAAAAAAATTATCATCATAATAGAGTTCTTATTTTCAGAATAAATCTATTCTAAGATGGATTTTAATGAAATCCAAAGGAGGATACTTGAAGAATATGTAACATTAATCAATGAGTGTCTTAATTTTATTTCTTAGACCACCCTATTAAATTAATTTTATAACATGATTATATAGTAATCTAAATATATTAAATATAATGAGATATTTTAGGTTATTTTAATGACCTAAAAATGTCTTCACTTCCATCAAATGGGTTACAATATCCTCATTTGTGTGTACGAAGGACTACCACCTCGCAAACCATTGTCTTTTGTTTTTCAATTGCCACTTCTTATAGTATAAAATAAAGATGGAATTATTATTTAAAAAGTATATATATTATATTATTATTCTTATTAAATTACCTACATTACACATACCTTCATTATTTCTTTTTTGTGGGAATACAATAAAGCCATTCGTGTGTATGGTGGACTAACACCTCACTAAGTGATATGATTCGTTAACTCATACATGGATTTTATTAAGTATGATTTTAAGGAAAATATGTGATATATATAGAATAAAAATTATTATTTTATGATAATATATCATTTTTTTCTCTTTAATTCAATCCAAAAAAATGAAAATGTCTTTCACGCGTACATACGACCTACCATCTACATGAACAGCGTATTTCATTTTATATCAGAAATTTTTATAGAATACAATAAAAACTTATATACTGAATATATATGATATTTATATAATATTTAAAAATATATATTTGTTGGAACGATGATTTAACAATGTGTACCAAAAATAAAAAGTCAAAAGATACATGAAAAACATAGTTATTACAGGAAATGTGACATTGTGATGAAATTGATTATAAATTGGTAATAAAAGGTCATAAAAACAATATATGGTATTATATATATGAATATTGTTATATAATATAGGTATAATAAAAATATGGTTTATTATAAATGAATTTTTAATGTGTATGAAAGATGTTAAGACTTTAAGAAAGGGATTTACGTCTCACTTTTATAATATGTGAGAAAAATTCCATATTTACCATGTGTTTAATTTATGTGTTGTATATAATTACCCTGAATATATTTTATAATTATTATACTAAATGTTATGGTGATTCTTACATCCATTTTATGGTCTCTATTTCATGGGTTTATGGTTTCAACATTATCAATGTGGTAAGAGGAATTCTAGTCTCACTATTATTTATGAGTGACATATGGAATATTAAACACATGTTTCTTTTGCGTGGTGTATATTATTACCTATCAAAATATATATCGTTAATATAAACCATTTAATGATAATTAGTGTTTCTAATGATTTTATTATTTCAAGTGGATTATGATTCAGAAGTTACTCAATCAATAAGAGGTTTTTATCTGAATTTTCTTTCTTTGAGATGTACACTATATTATACACATATATTATTTAATGAGGTGTATATATAGACCCTTTTACATGTAATATCATAAATTTAATATCCTCATGATATTTAATGATACCTTTTATGTTATTCCATCATTGGGATTATGATTCAATGTTATCAAAGTGGTAATGATTTTATGCTACTATCTCATCATTTATCAGTATTGTCTATGATTATGTTTCTGATGATAAAATAGTGTGATCCAAACCTCATAAACCCAAGGAATTTTATTCTAATATCTTTTTTTATGTAATAGTACCATATTATAGTTTTTGTACTTATGATAATTGATAAAAAATTTAAGAAAACCTGATATTATTTGTATCTTTAGTCCGATATCTATTTCCTTCTAACCGATATTTTCTAAAAAATTTTTCAAAAATATTTCATTATTATCTTATGATTTTTAAAAGACATTTTACCCATGTTTTAACTTTTTAAAATAATGTCCAGATTTGAATATTTATGTCAATTTCCAAAAAAAATGATTGTTTGTTTTTTCCAAAAATTTAAAAATAATATTTATTTTTAACTTTAAAAGAATCGAAAATATATCTCTCTATCATAACCACTCAATTATTTCACTATTACATAACATTTTTTCATATTTATTTTCAAATAAAATTATTTCCTTAATATTTATGATATTTTTAGATTTTAAATAAATTATTTCAAAGTTAAAAGGATTTTGAAATTATTTTACATTTTAAAAACTATTTTTTCAAATCTGAAGTAATATTTTTTGTCCTTAAATGTTTTTAATATTTTTTATATCTTATATAATATTATTTAAGGTTATTTTCAATGAAAACTATATTATTATAAAAAATTAAAATATAAAAATATCCATTCCTAATTTTTTTCAAATAATTGATCAAAATAATTTTCCATCTATTTATGCATTAGTTGAAGATATCTATGTATTATTGTGGATATGATCTTAGTATACTATTCTTATTCTTTTTCATAATTATTTATGTTTACTATGGATTTATTTCTACAAAATATGTTTCTATTCCATAGTTTATAACATGTGGAAATTCATATAAAACCCACTTCCTTACATGGGTTAATATATGATGAAATGATTAGGAAACCTATATATTTTTCATAGATTATTATGTGATGGAATTTTTATAAGACCCAATTAATTTCATGTGTTATGATAAAATGAAGGTTTATGATATTGGGGAACACATAAATATGGTTTTCATTATGTGATGGATGGGACCTACATCTCCCTAAAATGTATTGTCTAAGGATTTATTTATCATGAGATATATAAGACTTGAATAGGGAGTAAACCTAGTTTAGTAAGATGATTTTGGAATATGGAGTGAAACTGGTTCAGTATAATAGGGTTGTAATGTGTAGTGGACCTAATTTAGTAAGTCAATTTGGCTTCTTTGATGGTTTGGGGAGTGAACCCATTTCAATATGATATCCTTGGTAGTGATCCTTGAATAATACAAAATTTATTTTCTATACTTAAGTGTATTCTAAAAATTCCACGTCTTATAGCAATATTATGCTCCCATAGATCATATTCTTTGAATATCTTATGATTCATGTCTTTTTAAATACAAAAAATTATGTCAAGAATCAGGATTATGATATTTGATATAGAGGGTATGGTTTTCAAAATGTTGTGATCATGTTATTGTACCCTTATGTTCATTTTATACCTATGTATCTCCTTTTTCACCCTTAATGAGAATATAATACAGATCTTTATAATGTTTTCTCTCTATAGGTTATGAATAATGGTTTTAAGTAGGAGTAATATATGGTATTGTATTTATGGGAGACATAAAATATCCTTCAAAAATTAAGATGTTTGTGTTCCATGTTTACGAAGGTACTTAACTAATGTGGTCCTTAGATGGGTGTTTGTATAATGAAATGAATATATATCTTAAAAATGTTATATACATGTATGAAAATCCTAGATATCTATAGTTTGTATCTATGTAATGGGTTAGTTAACCATTAAAAACTATTATGAGAAAAAATTAATGAGATCCCAAGGGATATTTTTTGAGGATATATCTAGGGATATAACTAAAAAAAGTTTAAGGACGAGTCATAGTATATGAAAATATCTAGGAAATTTGGTAAAGGATAGACCAAATGGTTTTAATGAAATTAACTCCATATAAAAATACTACAATTAGATGTGGATATATAATAGATGTACCGAGGGGAAAGAACCCTAAAAATACCGTATTGAGCTTGACTCTATTAGGAACTTATACACGAAAATAGACCTTGATGCACACCTGGTTTGACACTCCCAAGGGAATTTCATTGTAAATTCACAAATTATTTATCAACTATCATGAATGACATAAATATACTATGTCTATAAATTAAATAGGATAAACTTAAGGAATCATATAGTAAAATATATTTCTTGATTTAGTACTCCTAAATTATTTTTTATACTGTGTGATTTTCCATTATGATTAGAATTTCTCACACTATGTATTTTGGTTTTAGTAAATTTAGGGATACAAATGTATCTAGGTTAAAATTTAATGTTATAGACAATTTACTGACGAGAATACAAGTGGGATGATGACTAGAGTGAAGGTTGTTGTGATTTTTCATAATCATTTTTTATATAAAATCATTAAGAATGTGTACCTTAACCAAATCACAGGCTCACCAAAGAAAAGAATAAAATAGTTTTCTAAGATTTCAAGTAATATAGATGATGGAAGAATAAATATTATGTTTTATATGTGTTGAAAATTCATGAAGAAGAACCCATGTGAATGACTTCAAGGAAAGGGATTATTTTTTTATTGTTGATACAGACATAAATAAAATAAATACAAATGGAAAATAAAAAGTTCAGTTATTGAAATGGATTTAAATATTGGCCTAACTATGATACCATCGACAGTTTAATGCTTAAAATGTGAAAATTATGTGGATTGTGTAAATTGACATCCTAGGGGAAAATATATTGACAAAAGTTAGTATTTTTTTATGAATAAGGATTATATTTCTAATGATGAAGATACTATAGATGACATGTGAAAGGAAATAGGTATTAAAGAATAAGATGGTGAATCCTAGATAATGGTTCAATATAGAAGTGGGATGAATGAAGTATTTAAGTATTAGAATTCAAATATTGTGTTATTAGAATCATGAAATATATTATTATTGATTGGAATAAGTTTTTCATTAATTATTTGAATGAATATGTTGAATGATACTATATGGACCCTCCCTTATAAATTACACAATCTTCAATTTTATTTAAGAAATTACTTTCTTTCAAATTGATAATCTTTTTAGGTTTAGAGTGTTATGGAATTATTAAATAACTCATACATAACAAAAATATGAAATACAGAGTGGGAACTGTTGAAAAGTATCCCTTTTTTCCATAAACTAAAACATTTTAAAATAATACATGATCTCTTGTATGAAAATGATTTGTAACGTTCAAGATGAATTCTTCCTATACCATAGCCATAATTAAATCCTATGGAAAAAATTAAAAAATGTGGGATGAGTTTAAAAATATTAGTAAGGTATCTATTAATAAGGAAACTATTATTTCATTGATAAAAATTAAAACTCATGAAAAACTGTTTCTTGAAAACATGAAATTTTACCCAAAATTGGAAATATCATTATTTAATAAATATAATTTATTTTTACTTTTATTATTTCATAAAAACTCATTATAAAACATATAAAATTAATATAGCTACCTTGGTACATAATCACATTGAACTCTTACATAATAGTTAAAAAACCATTACAGATCAAAATAACCACAAGACCAGCATCCCATATAATTTTCCAGAGAATATAATCATTACCCAATGCATTATAGTGATATCTAAGTGTATCCATAGTTTAAGCAATAATGGGCTCACCTGGAACTATTTGGGTGAACCCATCATTTATAATGTCCAAGAACTAGAACATTAAATAAAAATTTCATAATTGGAATAACACTTTTAAACTCATATGAAAATCACTTTTAGATATTAAAATACCATTTTCCATATAAAATACACCTTTATTTTAAAAAGTCAATTTTTAGTACCAAAAAACCAAAAAAAATAAGATTTTTCATTTAAGAAAACATGAAATATTATCAATGAATCTATAAATAAAATAATTTCCATGACAGACCGTATATGTGGACATAATAATATTTCTTTTATCATTTTTCCAAACATTCCATATAAAACACGTAAAAGGATTCCATTTAAAAAAATCCAATGAAATTAAAAATATACATAAAATTTCCTTAATGAACCTTTTATATCCATATAAAAAAATATTCAATATAATAACAATAATATTGATATGGAGAAAATATTTTAAAATTAAATCATTAAACATTCAAAGTGTCCCAACCCACATTGAACATTTAAATCATAATACTGATGAATGATTAAAATTTAACAAAAAATTAAAAAACATTAGAATAGATAAAATATGGCTATATTATTTCAAAAGTTATGTATATACACATTATAAAGGAATAAAGGTTCATATCATCAATAAATGCTTCAATGATAGTATATTGAGTAAAAATACCTTACATTAAGTCTGGCATGTCACATGTGCCTTTATCCTCCTAAATAATAATTATCTTTAAATATTTATTTCTTAAGAACCTTTTTCAATTTTATCATTAATTTAATTTCACTTATTACAATTTCCTATGCTAATACTTAAATAATTAAGTCTTTTCAGGTGTTTTGACTATATTTGATTTAGGTGTCAAAAAACATTTGTAGATAAACTATTGTCAAAGGGTTCATTATATAAACATCTTAAAAATAATTATCATGAAATAATTATAATATTTTACATCAATTACACTTTAAAACCAATTATGGAGTTTTTTATGAAAAATGATCCAATTTTACAATCATGGAGATGGTATGTCACATGTATGCATGAGTAACGTTCCCATTATTCAATGATTGTCATGAAAAGAAGGTAATTAAAATTTATCTTTACATAATTTTAATTATAGTAGAGATACTATATTATTTATTCATATACACTTATATATAGAATTATTGTGATGTGAAATAGATCACATCACGTCAAGGAGGATCTAGTACACACATTGACGAATAATGTTGTCACTTTTTTAGAATGTGAAATGGTAATAAAGAAAAAGATATATTATATTTCTAGAAATTAAATTATGTCATTAATGTCATAAATATTTTATTTATTTCACATATCATTGATTAAAACCTTCCTTAATACATTCCATGTAATGTTTTAATGTATCACATCACTTTGGGGAGGCGATACTCCACACGTTTATAAACGACGTTACCATATTTACAAAAAAATGAAATCATGAGGGTAAGAGTATATAAATATTATAAAAGTATTAATACATCATAAATATCATATATAAATATTATAAAAAAAATCCATCATAATTCCCAACCATGAGGGGTGATAATGGAAAAAATGAATGACGTCGTTATGTGAGGTGGTAGTTCGCCATACATGAATGGTAATTTCATTACCCATTTGAAGGATGTGTGGGTTGGTGTAGGTAGATCCCTTAACAAAACAATATCTCAGAATTTTTAGGATACTAATGTTATTATATAATCATGAAATAATTACAAATGAAGTGGTGGATAAATAAATAGAACATACATGCACATTGAAGAGTGTTACCTATTTTTTGAGTAACTCATTTTGGTTTGCACCAAAGGGATTTCATGGTTGGATTTATGTACAAAGTGATGACTCTAGAGTGATGGTAGAGCTATTGGGATATCATATTGGTAGGTTATGGATTACACAAAGGGGATTTTTAGGTTTTAATAAATGGTAAGGGTGTGTGCCTTTTTATAGTGGAGGAGTATAACTCTTGTAAATTTTGTAAATGTAATTCCACCAATGTTTTTTCAATGGAATGTGGTTTCAATAATGGTAAAAATACAATAAAACGGTATATAGGGTATAAATATGAACAACCAATGGATTATTGACATGTTTTTAGGTCATTTAGGCTCCATGCTTTTAGGTTTAGTCCCTTATTAAGCTAATATTCATCTTAATCACTGTAATTAATTTTAATTAATATCACATATATTTTAAGGGAAAATATTATTTAGATTTATTATAAATTATAAATTATGATGAATCTAAATGTATAATACATATTTCAAAATTCCAATCTCATAGTTAGAAAGAATAAATTTAAATTTAATCTCGTAGATCAGATGAAAAAGTAGGTTTTAAAGTACAAATGTTCAAAAGTTTGAAATAATTTTATATCTAAATTTAATGTGAAATTTTTTCCAATGAAAAAGATTTATTTAATTTATATGAAATTTATCTAGTTTTAATTTAGAAAAAAATAAAAAAATAAATTAACTCTATAAATAAATTACACGCAAAAGTAGTTTTGTAATAAAATTTATTATTATTCATTATTCATTAAAATTGGAATGTTCTCAGAAAAATGCCAAAAAATAATCTAAAGTAAATTTTAATATTTATCTTTAAAAAATTAATTTTATGTTTTTATATAAAAATTATAATAGTTTAAAATTTTAAATTTAAAATGGGTTCTCCATTAAAAGGTGGTAAAATGACCTTTTAAAAATATTGGCATTTTTATGCTTAAAATTTGATTTATTCTAATTTTAAGAATATAAAATTTATTGGATTATATAAAAGAATTTAATAAAAAAATTTAAACATAATATAGTTAGAACTATTCATTCCTAGAAATAAAATTACTAGTAGATAACTATCACTTAAAATTATTATTAATAACAATATATTATTTTTTGGTATAACCCAGTCTTGCATACAACATAGATTTCAGAGAAACTAATTGTTGCATATCGAGTATGCTATTAGACATATCATCCATTTAAGGTAATAATTATTATCTAATTCATAAATTTTAATAAATATTAAAAATACCTATTTCATCATTACCCAGGATGTTACATCCCCCCTCCATTTTGAAATTGTTCCCTCGTAAATTTATTCACTTAGAAAATAAGTTGTGATATTTTCTACTTATAAAATTTTCATATTCCCATGTTTCCTCTTCAACCATATTTTTTTTAATAAACATTAAAATGATGAATCACCTTATAATGCAACACTATATCTATGTGGTCATGAACCTGAATTGGTTATTCCTCATAAGAAATTTTCTCTTCCTGTTGAAAAACTCCAGGGCTCAATACATGAGATGAGACAAGTACATACTAACATAATGTTGAAACATTAAATACAATGTATAACTAATAAAAACCTGGAGGTAAAGGCACTCAGTAGGAAAGTGATCAATATTTCTCCTGTATTTCATATGGCCTAATGAACCATAAACCAAACTTCCCATTATAACGAAAATGCACCATACTTTTCAATGGAGAAACATTTAAAAAGACATGATGATATATGTTTAAATAAAGGTATTTTCTCTAGTTATCTGTATAAACCATCTTCCAAATATGATATGGCCTCATGTTTTGGTGAATAAACATCACTTTATCTTTTATTTCCTATACCAACTATAGTCACATCAACTTCTTTTCTCCTACATCATCCCAAAATCTAGTGGCCAATACTGCTTTTTATTTAATTCCTCAATTGGTGCCATCTATATACTGGAATAAAAAAATTATTATAAGAAAACTCATCCAAGGAAATATATTTATCCCAACATCTTTAGTAATACATTAAGAAAGAACAAATCATATATTCCAATGTCTGAATTTTTTTCCCATATTGTCCATAAAATTAAGGATGAAAATCTATATTGAAAATTAATTTGGTACCCATTAAATTTTTAATTCCTTTAAAAAAATTGGATGTGAACCTAGGTTCATGGTATGATATAATGGAGACAGGAATTTAATCTAACTTGATAATCTCATTTAGATATAATCTTGATAGATTCGCTAAATACATTGTGTCTTGAATGGGAAGAAAATGTGACTATTTAGTTAATTGATCATAAATAACCCTAATCTCATTATTACATTAATACGTCTTCGAAAATACAATATCAAAATCCATTTATATATTCTACCATTTTCACTTTGGTATAAGAAAAGGTTGAATCATTCCTTATGGTAACTATCACTCTACTTTAATCTTCTGACAAGTAAAAAAATTCATTGTAAATTCAAAAATATATTTTTTTCATTACATCTAACTAATAATACTCTATATGATCCATATATGTCATAATGCTGCCCGGATGAATGAAAAATGGAGAACTATGAGCCTCAGTCAATATTTATTTCCAAAATTATGAATAAAAAGGAACACATAATCTTTTTCAAAAAATTCACTCACCTTCTTCATCAATATTAAAATCAAAAAATTACCATTCTTAATAGATTATAATTTACATGGAAAGATTGATCCACATTCTAAGACGTATTAATTCTTTCTGAAAATTCTAACTATACTAAAACCTAAAAAAATAGGATGTCCCTGCATCCAAAAATTCTAGGACAAAATTCATAAAATCATTAATCAAAGGGTCATGTTCCAAATGCAACATGGTTAAAATAACATTATTTTTATGACTCCTAGCATAATCTACCTTGCTTGATTTTCTATGATGTAAATTAATTATATAATCATAATCCTTGATTAGTTTAAGCCATATTTTTTATATCTTGTTCAATTCCTTCAGAGTGAATATATACTTAAAAATCTTATGATAAGTATATATTTCACACTTGACTTAATACAAATTATACCTCCAAATTATTAAATAAAAAAATAGCAGCTAATTCAAAATCATGTGTAGAGTAATTCAACTCATGAGTATTTAACTAACGTGAACCATAAACCATTAAATAATCATTATTAATTAAGAAGCAACCATTTCGTTTCAACAAAACATCACTACAGCTGATGAATTACCCATTTTGGAAGGCAAGGCTAAAATTGGATCATTCACCAATCTTATTTTCAGTTCCTAAAAACAAATATCATATTCAATTATGCATATAAACCTAACACCATTTCATGTTAACTAAGTTAGTGTGATAGATAACCGAGCAATTTTTTCATAAAACTATCGACAGTAACCCGCTAATCTACAAAGAACTATGAATCTTCATGACATTGGTAGGTCTTGGACACTCTTCAACAACTTTAGTTTTATAAGGGTCAATAGTAATTCAATTTTTAGAAAAAATATGTCCATGGAATGAAATTTTTTGCAACAAAAATACATCCTAACTCAATATTACATAAAATTTATTTTCTTTTAATTATTGAAAAATATCCTCAAGTTAATTTCATATTCCTAATGTATTTTAGAATATACTAGAATATCATCTTTAAAATCAACCAAAATACATTCCAAGATTTTTTTATACACTAAATCAAATAACATTAAGAAAATATTCTTAAATTTGTTCCAATCCAAGGTTTAAATCATTTCAAATTATATAATATTATTAACAATTGACCACCACTAATTGAATTCACCTACAAAATCATAAATCGCACGAGATAACTTTTGATGATCTGAAAACCTAATGAATTGAATATCTTTTCTAGTAAATTACTACATGTTTCAGCTAGGATAGGGATGGATGATACTCTAAATTATGGGGGGGGGGGGGGTTTCCTCCTAAAGTTATCCACTATCGTCATATTCTATTTTGGTATATTTGGTTTATATCTTATATGGACACCACCACTATTATATAATGTTTCAATTGATAAATTGCTATTAAAAACTATTTTATATCAATTACAACCATCATGATAAGACTATTCAGAAAGATATTTTCCTATTGGTACCTTCCAACTACAACTTCCAAATTTTATTTATGGAAAACCATTTTAAAAAAACATACTTTTGATCAATCCACATGGAAATCATTAAATTCAATATTGTTATAACTTAACCATAATGTAAAATATTCGAAGGGAATGCTACTAAAACTACCCAAAACTCTAATGTTTTCTAAATAGAAATTTTATTCCAACTATAAGGCACTGACCTTAAAAATTACATAATCCTATGTTTTATCCAATAAATTAGTTTATTTGACATTGAGAATATTTTTAGGTTTAGATTTGTATAGAATAAGTCCATAACTCATACATAAAAAAACATAAAATACTAAGTGGACAATTCTGAATACTATAAATGTTTCTTAAAAATTAATGATTTTTGAAATAAAGCATGATATATTTTATGGAAACTCTTCATTAATTTCAACATGAATGCTTCTAATCCCTTACCCATTATTAAATCATGTGAAAGAATTTAAATTTTTGAGATGACTAGAAAAATCTTAGTAAGGGATATAAAATGTAGGAAACTATAGTCCATTGATAAAAATTAGAACTCATGAAAACCCATTTCATGAGATCCGAACATTTTACCCAAAAAGTGAAATATATTTCTTTAATAAATATTAAATATTTTATATTATGAAAAAAAATTCTTCAAGAACACTCATACTAAAACATATAAAATTAATATAGGATCCTTGGGAAATCATCACAAAGAACCCTTACAGAACCCTTTCAGATAGGAATAACCATACGACCTATATTAAATAAAATTATCTATAGAATTTAATTATAATCCAATTAATTAGAGTGTTATCTGGGTGCCCCAATCATTAAAGATATAACATACTCACCCAGAACTATATGTGTGAATCCATCATTTATAATTTTCAAGAACCACAACATGAAATAAAACATTTCATCATTTGAAAAACTATTTTAAACTCATATTAAAATCAAATTTAGATATTAAAATACCATTATATTTCAAAAATACCATTTTGAATACAAAATACACATTTCTTATAAAAAACAAATTCAATACTAAAAAACCAAAAAATGAAATAAGGTTATTCATTTAAGAAAACATGAAATATTATAAAGGAATTGAAAAATAAAATAATTTCCATGGATGTGGAATAATTATTGTTATAGTTTATGTTAATGATAAAATATTTCTTTTTAATTTTTCAAAACGTTCTATACACAACATGTAAAATGATTCCTTTTTTAAAAAATTATAATGAAATTTAAAATTGGCATATTTTTTATTTTATAACCCTTTTATATCCATATAAATATATATGTAAAATAATATCTTGTATTTGGAAATTTATAAATTTTTATGAAATTAAAATTTTTAAACATTAAAAGGTTCCCATAGCACTTTGAAAATTTTAATCATAAAACCAAATAATGATTAACATTTATGAAAACGTAAAAAATATTAAAATAGAATCAATATGGATATGTAATTTAAATGGTTTTATATATATAATATAAAAAAAGGTTAATTTCATCAAGAAATGCCTCAATGAAAAGAGATTGAGATGAAATCCCTTACATTTAGTCTGACATTTCACCTGTCCCATTATCTTACTGAATAATAAACCTATACTAACTATTTAATTGACTGAGAACCTTTTTCAAGGTTATCATTAAATTTATTTAAATTATTACAATGTTTTAAAGAACTACATAAAAAAGTATCTTTACGTCGGGTGTTTTGACAATATTTGGTTTATGTGTCGAAAACAACTTTGGTAGGTTAACAATGGTCAATGGAGTCATTATATAAACATATCCAAAATAATAATAATGATATAATTTTAATATTTATACATTAATTACACTTTTAAAAATAATCATTAGTTATTTTTTTGAAAAATTAACAAACATTACAATTTTTGAGATGGTAAGTCGTACATATGCATGAGTAACGTTCTCATATTTCAATGATCATTAGAAAATAAAGAAAGTAAAATTTATCATTATTGAGAAATTATTATATCATATATAACATTTTATTTATTCATATATACTTATATATATATTCAATGATGTAAAAGTAATCAGATCATGTCGAAGAGGTGGTAGTCCACACAAACAAGAAACAAGTTATCACTTTTTCAGTGTGTGAAAGGGTGATAAAGAAAATGATATATTATATTTTTAGAAAGGTAATCATTTCATGAATATAATATATATGTCATTTATGTCATATATTTTTAATTAAACCCATACATAATACATTTCATGTAATGTGTGAATATATCAAATCACTTTGAGGAGGTAGTAGTCCACACATCCACAAACAACCTTACCTTTTTCACACAAATTGTAAATCCTGAAGGTATGTTTATATAAATATTCAAGAATTATTAATAAATCATAAATATAATATATATATATCATATAAAAATATTTTGTTCATAATAATTATCATCCATGATAGATGGTAAAAGAAAAACAAAGGATATTGCTATGTGAGGGGGTAGTTCGTCGTACACGAACGATAATGTCATTACCCATTGGATAGAAGTGTGTGTAAGTGTAGGTAGAAACATTAATATAAAAAATATATAATTATATTTAGGATAATTATGTTATTATACCATCATTTAATAATAATAAATTATAGGATGGAGAAAAAAATAAAACATAAACACACATTGAAGTTTGTTACTTCTTTTTCAGGTAACTCTTTTTGGTTTTCACAAAATGGATTTTTTGGTGGGATTTCTACCCAAAGTTAGGGTACTGTATTGGAGTAAGATATTTTTTGATTTTATCAAAGATGTTTTTTATGAGATAATGGAGTTTGATAAGTGTTAATAAATGGTTAGGTTGAGCGCCCTTTAATAGTGGAGGTGTAGTGTCATTCTTGTAAATCTTTTATAATGGAATTTCACTGAATTTTTTCCCATGTCATGTGGCTCCTGTAATAGTCCAAATTATAGAAAAGGGATCATAATTTCTAAATATTAACATCCAATAGATTTTTTCAAAATCTATATGTAATTTTGGTTCTTAAGATTAATGTATAGTCCCTTATTAAACTAAATTTCCTTTTAATTGATGCAATTAATTTTAATTACAGTCACTAATTTTTTTGGTAAAAAAACTAACTTATTATAAAATATAAATTATTATTAATAAAAATACTGAATACATTTTACCAAATTCATATCACATTAGTGGAGTAAATTAATTTCAATTTAATATCGTATATAGGATGACTAAACATGTTTTTAATGTAAAAGTGTTCAAAAGTTTTCCATGTTTTTATATCTAAATTCATTGTGAAATTGATTAAAATTAATTAATTATTATAAATTATATAAAAGTTATCTAATTATATTTTTAAAAAATAAAAACATAAATTATCTATATAAATAAATTTGATAAAAAATCAGTTTTGAACTAAAATTTAGTGTTATTCACTATTTGTAAAAATGTGAAATATCATAGAAAAATTCCAAAAGTTCACCCAAAGAAAATTTTGATATTTATCTTTAATAAATTAAGTTTATTTTGCAACATAAAAATTATAAAATTTTCATAAATTACATTTAAAATCAGTTCAGCATTAAAAGCCTGTAAAACTACCTTTAAAAAATATAGAGCTTTTTATGCTTAAAATTGGATTTATTATTATTTTAATCCTATAAAAATTATTGAATGAATGTAAAAATATTTCATAAAAATATTTAAAAATAATATATTTAGTCCAATTCATTCCTACCAATTCAATATTTATGAGATGATTGAAACTTAAAATAATAATATTAATAATATATTATTTTTGGGTATAACCCAGCCATACATGCATCGAAAAATTTCAGAAAAACTAATTGTTGTTTGTCTGGTAAGCTATTGAAAATTTTTGGTTGGATTAGATTACTCAAGAGGGTTAAATTGATTATATATTTAAAAAAAATTGTTATAATTGGTTCTATGATAATTTCCCCAATTAAATATAGAATACATGTCAGTTTGTGGTGAATTTATAACAGTCTTAAATGTTCAATTAATCTCTCAAAACATTTATTAGTTATCATCTATACTAATCTAAAGATTAATATAACTTTTGAAACTAATATACTAGTTTAACACAATTATAAACACTTTCTAAACTTACAATCAAAGTTTAATTTAGTTTTATGAAACATGTGATAAAGAGTAAGTAAAAACTAAAAGGTAAAGGCACAACAGATATAAACAAGATGTTTTGTCTCAAGGTGAGACTTATTCCCCTCCACTTGGTGATCACCTACCACTAAGCGGTTTAATTTAACAAACAGTTAGATCCACACCCTGGATCAGGGTTTACAACAGCACACAAGGCTGTCCAGGTCACACTATACCTCTTCCTCAATTATTCATGGGGAAAAACAAACATGTCAAACATAACCTCCTCCACTATTCTACATGGGATACAAAGAATAAATATAGATTTAGTTTGATGATATCAAGTGTTCTACACATATTAATAATCGTCAGTGTGTGTAATAGACAAATACACATTGCTCAAAAATTTAACCAAAACAACACAACAAAGCTAAAGATGTATAATAAGGTTTAGAAGTCTCTGTGTGTTGTGCAATGCAACTCTAGACTCATTTGATGTAGTGGAAATAATGTTTGAGTCCTCCTATGGAAGTTGTTTCCAAAACAAAGTATCATATTCTCTGTGCTCTGGATTCTAGGAGTGTGAAATGTTCAACTCCTTTCTTGAAAATATATTCAGTGTAGACCAGAAAGTTTGTCTTGTCTTGTTGATCTACCCGTATATTCTTCCATTGAGTTCTTGGGATTTTTGAAGTAATCTCGAGAGTTTAAGGTCTTTATTTTCTTTCTATTCATTTGTATATATACATGATCCACCTTGTAATTATTTTATACTTTGAGGTTCAATAGGCAGGAAGATCTCCCCACATGCATGTACCTTGTACTATCTACTGAATGTCCTACAGACAACATTAAATAATGTCAGAAACATTAATTTGTCTAAATAGGACTGTTAGATATAAATTTGAATTAATAAAATAAAAAATAGTTTTTTATGACTATCGGGGAGTCATAAGTAACGGTGATTCATTGGTATCAGTCTTTCATCATCAGGAAGTCATCATCAGTGACTCTCTATATCGGTGAGTCCTTTCTATCGGTATTAGTGACTCTGGGAATCGGTGAGCTGTTTGTGTTATCGATCTGTCCCGGCATTGGTGACACATTTTGAACTATCGGTGTTTCACCCATCGATGACACATCCATCAGTATTTATCCCATTAGTGACTTGTTTATCGGTGTGTGTCTCATCGGTAAGTCATCCAAAGGTGAGTGGATTGAACTATCGGTGTGACCGATCATCAGTGACTCATCCATCAGCATGTTGTTTGTTTTATCGGTGAGTCGTTCATTGATATCTTATTTGATCACTGACTTCTTCGATCGATGATTTCTTCAATCGGTGAGTCCTCATTGGTGAGTCACCCAACGGTGACTCTTTTGAACTATCGATGTTTGAGACTCTATAAAACATATAAAGTGTCTCTCTTACACAGAACATTACCAGATTAAGTGAAATTCTTAAATACATGTAAATATAAACTTTTAAACATATTAAAACATAAATATCCATAATTTTTTTTAGTTATTGAAATATATTATATTGTGTGACATAATTTATTCACTTATAAATATTCATTGAAATGATTTTTGGTTATGAAAACAATTATTTCAAAAAGGGTCCAAAAATCTCCCCCTTTTTGATAATCACAAATTATGGCATTAATGAGTTATACAATTTGTTAAGGAATAAAAAATACTTGACTTAGCATACCAGAAGTGAATGTTAATTCTCAATATAACTACGGTGTTTCCTTTTAAGTCACCCCCTCAATTACTGTATCATAGGAAATATATATAGAATATTACATTATATCAGAGCATTGTCATGAAACCCCTTTGTATTAGAGCATTTAGAGAAATATGTATTAGAGGAGGTGAGACATATACATATAAACATAGTCTGTTTAGTATATATATTTTTTCTTATGCTAGAATTACTCCCCCTTAGATTAAGAATGTATACTAAATGTTCCCTCCCATTTGGGATTATCAAAAAGGGAAAAGAAAAATTAGGAATAAAGAGAAATAACACAAGGAAAATTTTAAACACAATGAAGTCAAAATAGATCATTCATTAAGGTTCAAAAAGTATAATCATAAAAATAAAAGTACAAAGTACAAATCCCTATCAAATAAACAATCCACAGTTAAAGATTTGGATTTTTTGGTGATTTCCCTTTATATGAAGGGTCAAGAGGTGGTGCATGAGGTATTGTTGTGGCTTTAGGAAGGGTTTGTCAAATGAAAACACAATGAAAGGCAACACATGTAGGAACATTGGATGCAAGGAGATATCTTCTCTATGATAGAATGGAAGAAACTATTGAGACCACTATTGCTTCAGATTGAACATGTAAGTAGGGATTTAAAATCTTGATGAAATAATTTAGTATTTCACCTTCATATTTCATAACCTTCTCAAAATCATTCTTGTTCTACATGAATTTATCTAAGAGAGGAGTAAACTCCTTTAACTATCCCACTATCCTCCTAAATACTTTTATCACTAGAGGGATCTTTATATTTTCATTAAAATACTTGAATTTATTGATCAAGTCATGCTTGGTAAAGATTTTGAAGAAATATTTGTCCTCTTTTTCATTGATTTTTCTTCTGATAAGTAGAGGCTTCATTGGTTCATTGTCTTACCATAATTTAAACAAGATCATTGTTTTTGTGTACCTTGGAAAGTGTTTCCTTATCAGAGTCACTCTAAATACCCTTATGTTCTTCCCTCATCATAGCCCTGAGAGACTCCACATCAGCAGCAGCAGCCCTGGTACCTTTAGAACTAGCGGCAACATTATTCATCTTTCCATGATCCTCATTTAATTTATTTAAATCTACACTTAGTAGATGTGTAACCATGTTTCTAAGAACCTCCATCACGCCAAAAAGAGTGGTCTTGAAATTAGTGGTTAAATATACAAGCTCATTTCTCATCCTCTTCACTTCTTCTCTTAGCATGGTATTTTTTCTAATAATGGTTTCAGCTATAGTCATTAGGTTAGTATAAATCTCCAAAATCACTATTCTGGAAATTCTAGCAGTATCGGATTCAGAAATTATCATGGTAGTAGAGGATTATTTCATAACACCAATAGTATATCTCACTGACTTACATATATCATCCTTGAAAAGTTCTAAATCAACCTTAGTGACATAGTCACCAAGCACTTCAAGCACAATAGGCTCATTAGCATATAAGATTGGTGAAGAAGGGGGAATCAGTTATGCTTCATCTTGTGCTTGTGGAGCAGGATGAGGAGGAGAAATCATATCCTCATCAAAATCATAGTCCAAACCAAATATAATATACCCAGTATTTCTATTCCATTCACGAGTACAGGTCCAGTCTTTAGGCTCCACATTATTAATCAGGACTCTTCTTCCTTGAGGCTCAAGTATATTTTCAGTTTCATCATCTTATTCTTATTATTTTCCTCTAGACAATATATCATTTCTAGGTAATGGTACCAACTGATCTTGAGGTTCCTCTTTAACTCCTACCACTTCAGCTACTCTAGGAACTTCCTCAACCTGAGGCATAGGTGTAACTTGATCCACATCCTGTTCTCCATGGCCTCCAGCCATAATTTTATTTATATCCTGAATGATACCTTGATCTTCAACATCTGGGTGATCAAGTTTGTACTCATGTCTAGAATCTCCATCACCATCTCTATCACCAACTAGTCCAATTGGATTAGCAATATCTACATGCTAATTATCCTCTTCAACTTCTCCATGAACAGATTATTCACATGAAATATCCACAACTTGTTTCCCTGATTTTAGTAAGTCACTAAAATGGTCACCATTATTCTCCTCATCATCATCATAATCATCTTCATCTGACTTACTTACATAACCCTAAACTCCAAAGACCTTAATTTCTTCCTAATCCTCATCACCAATAAAGGCTCTTGAGAGTGTAGTTATAATGGTGGACTGGTAGGTCCATATAACATATCCTTTATGCTCTCAGCAATATCAAGGTCACTCCTATCATATATAAGAGACCTCTCTACCCTATGAAGATCACCCCCAACTTCCTCATCTGAATAAACTGCTTCCTCACTAGTCTTAAGACATGTATTAGATTGATCCTTAGGTCTGTTAGGTTGATCAATAGGATTTAAGTCCTCATAGAGATTCACTTTATCTTCTACCCAAAATCTATTCCATGGATTCCAAAATATCTTCATCCTCTTGTAGATTTCTTGGTGTAAGAAGAATCCACTGCTGGAAGTGATCACTTAATCTATATCCTCTACACATCTCAGCTTCTTCATCATAGTAGATATTATTCTAGATTAGTATAAACATGTTTCATTATTGGAGGGTTTGATCATATTAGAGATGTGTACCATTTGATACCTCCATAGGTTAACCTTCACCCCATTTATCAACATATTAATTAGGAAGACATCATGATACTTTACAGCTGAAAAATCTCCCTTCCTTGGGAACATTTGATGTCGAATAAACTTGAAAATAAATCTGGCCTATCCATCCAATTTTGTGGCAGTAGATCTATAAGTCCCTGGCCTTAAACATCTCTTAATATTTAATTAAATGAGTAATTCACATTCAGTATCTTTTCAGGTTTAGAGTTTTAGAGAATTAGGACATAACTGTTACATCTCAAAAGATTACAAAGTAGACTAAGTTTCCATAAAATAAAAAATCTTAAAAAGAAACATGTCTAGTTCCATGTTTTATATAGCATGACTTCACCTTGATTTCATCCTTGACCCTATTCCACATTATGTCCTGTAAAAAACATTTCAAAAAAACTTGGGGTGAGCATAAAAAGCTCAGTAAGGGATACACAAAGAATAAAAACTGTTAGTTTTTCAAACATCAAGTAAACCATGTATACTTTATCAAAGTAATACCTTCACCTTCATGAAGTAGTAAAAACTCTTCACTGAATAAAATATCATTACTTACCCTTTTGTAACCAAAGGATTACCATAAAACCCATATAAAGACCACATAACATATAAAGGTAACTTGGGACATAAACATACTTAAGTGGAATAACCATACAGTCGACTTCCACACACATCACTTAATGGAATAGCCATACGGCCAACTTCCATACATACTTAATGGAATATCCATACGGCCGACTTCCATACCCAATGCATTGGAGGTTATAACGTAACCACCCGTCCTGTTATTCACGGCACCACCCGTCATATGGTTTATCACGTAACCACCCATCAAATGTCCAAATACCATTATAAAATCATAAGACATAAAACAAACATAATGGAAAGAAAACATTTTCACACTTTGATCACAATATATCACTCAAATATATTGACATAAAAAATCCATTATAAAAAAAAATTCAGTACCAAAATACATAAAAGAGTATATGGTATTTATTTCATTTTAAAAACATCCCGGCTTGTTGAGTAATCCAAAGACCAAATAATACTCACGGCGGCGGAAAAGGTCGGTATCACCGCGTACGTTAAAAGAAACATTCCTTTTTTCGTTTAGTAAAACACTTCGTAGAAAAAGATTCCTTTTGTATAAAAGTAAAATTCAAAGGGGTTTATACACCGTATACAAGATAGTTGTGTATAAAACGAAATATGCCTCAATCAAAGGAGATTGAGACGAAGTCCCTTACCTCAGGTCCGACTTGACTCGATCGTTTTTTAACGTCCTGAATAATAAACTTGAGTTAATTTCTACTTGCTTAAGAACCTTTTCAAGCTTATTATTCATTTTATATCACTTATTTACATGTTATAAACATTATGTAATCATTAAGTTAATAATGTTTTTTTTGTTGATATTTGGTTCTTAAGTCGAAAGTGGACTTCTTACAATTACAAGTTGTTCGTGTGGTCAAAGGTTCTTTATATCCAGAATGACATTCCTGATTTGGATATCATATATATCATATATATATCCAGAATATACATGTATTTATAATTTTACATAATCATTTAGAGGTAAGAAATGAAATGCACTGTTCATGGAGACGGTAAGCCGTACGTACGCATGAACACTACTTTCATTTCTATGTCATATTAATGGAATTAAAACTAAATGAGAGGTATGTATATTTTAATTCCAGAATTATATTAATCATTTAGATGTAACATACATCATATATATCCATTATATATATGTACTTATAATAGTACATTACATTTGGGGATAAGAAATGAAATGCACCGTTCATGGAGATGGTAAGCCGTACGTACGCATGAACGCTACTTTCATTTCTATCTCATACATTAATGGAAAGAAATAATAATTATATAGAGGTATATTATAGTTCCAGTATAACATCATATATAATAACTTTAAATCCATACTTTATACATCCCACATATGGCATTAATGAATCACATCACTTTGAGGGGGCGGTAGTCCGCACTTCCTAAAATGAAATTATCGTGTTTACCTATAATGGAAGCCATAAAGGTATGCTCAAAATGAAAAATACAAAATCTTAAGGAAAACTTAAACATATTATATATCATATATAAATATAGTGACATCTTAATGGCCACCATTAAAGGTGTTTAAAAAGAATGTTGAACAATCATCATTTTGGGAGGCAGAAATTCGCCATCCACGGAAACAGTATGTTCTTTAACCATTAGATGTAGTTGTGTGTAAGTGTAGCTCGAATAATTTTTATAAAAACATCATAGTATATTGAATATACTGTATTTTTTACAAAATAAAAGAATAAAAGGAGTTTAAGGGGTTGGAGAAGCAAAATAAAAAAAAGGACTCAAAAGAAGACATTACCTTAAAATCGGGTAACTCCCTTTAGTTTGAGCTCAAAGGCTTCCTTGGGAAGACTTATGCCCAAAGTGATTCCTCAAGGAGTAATAGAGGGATGTGGAGAGACAAAATGGGAAGGGGTTGGCCGAGCCAAAGGCTTTGGGAGTGTAGGTAAGGAGGTAGAGTTGGGGGCCTTTTATAAGAGGAGAGGAGGGGCACTCTTGAAAAGTAAGGAAATGCTACTTTATTTTAGAATGTGTTTCGGATTTTAATGGTCCCACATTGATGTGTTTCGAGGATAAGGTGATAAGGGTTCGAAATCCACCCATACAATAGGTTTTTGACATGTGTAGATCTTAGATTTTACATTATATTTCCATTTTATTTAAATCGTTAAATAATGAGGTCATCGCTGCATCATCATGCTGTCATAAATAATTTAATAAATTTAATGTCTAAAAATTATAAAAAAATATCATGATGTAGGAAATATTTTTAGATTTCTAATTAATATTTATAGTCCAAAATATCATTTATTTAGACAAAATTACAAATATTTTACTTAGGTGATACATTCTTTGTTACATTTAACATTCTTTAAAAATAAAAAGATAAAAAGTCACTTTCTCACAAAAGTGATTCCATGGGGCCCCCAAGTTTGGCACAAGGCATCCCATGGTCGGCCATGAGACAATCAGTAGCCTTAGGACACATGTTGTGGTCATTTTTTATTATTATGATATTATTTTATTATCTTGAACTACCTGATTACTCATTAATCAAGATAATTAAAGATAATTACCATCGTTACTATTCATAATGTCCAAAAACAAAAGATTCTTAATTAAATAATTTGTCCCTTATGATTCCAAATATGTAATTCATTTTACCAAATTCCAAACACATAAATTGCAATAATTAATTTAAAAAAAACTTCCCTTTGTCAAAACAAATAGCGGGTTTTTTAGAAACAATATTTATGAAAAGTTTGGCACTTGTTTATGCCTAATTACAAAGTGAAATTAATCCCAATGACCATAATTGAATTACATGGTAAAAATATATTCTAATTACACTTTAAAACAAATTAAAAAGATAATGTAACCATATAATTAAATTATATGAAAAAGCAGTTTTGATGTAAAATGCAGTATTTTTCACTATTCATTGAAAAATGAACATTGTCAGAAAAATACCAAAAATTAACCCAAGGTAAATTTCAATGTCCCAATCATAAATAATATGTTTATTTTGAAAAATATAGCTTAAAAAATTTTCAAAAAGTGGATTTAAAAGGGGTTCTCCATCAAAAGGCGGTTAGTCGACCTTTTAAAGAATATTAGAATGTTTATGCTTAAAAACTGGATTCATTTGCATTTCTAATCCTCTAACATTTATTGTAAAGAGTAAAAATATTTGACAAACATATATAATCATATTTTAGTTATTTCTATCCATTCCCGCCAATACAACGGCTATGTGTTAACTACCATTTAAAATAATATTATTTTATTACTAGTGTGCAACGTAAGATTTCAATGAAACTCTTTGTTGCGTATCAGGTACGCTATCGAACATAGCAACCCCTTTAAAGTAAAATTAATATATAATTCGTAAATACTAATAAATATAAAAATGTTTTATTCATTATTTACCTGGGATGTTACATCCTTTCCCCCTTTTGGGAATTGCATCCTCGCAATTTTATTCACTTATCAAAATAAGTGGGGGTATTTATCCCTCATAGAATTTTCAGATTCCCACGTTGCCTCTTCAACCATATGGTTTTTCCACAAAACCTTTACCTGGTGGATTACCTTATTTTGCAACACTTGCTCTCTTCGGTCAAGAATCTGGACTGGTTTTTCTTCATAAGAGAGGTTCTCTTCCAGCTGAACTACCTCTAGACTCAAAACATGAGATGAATCTGGAATATACTTCCTCAACATCGAAACATGAAAAACATTGTGTACCTGAGATAAACTCGGAGTTAAAGTCACTCTGTATGCAACTGATCCAACTCTCTCCAGAATTTCATATGGTCCAATGAACCTTGGACTCAGCTTTCCTTTCTTACCAAATCTCATCACACTTTTCCATGGAGAAACCTTGAGAAAAACATGATCACCTACCTCGAAAGATAGATCCTTCCTCCGGTTATCCGCATAACTCTTCTGCCTACTCTGAGCTGTTCTCATGTCTTTCTGAATCAACTGAACTTTTTCTGCCATCTCTTCTACCAATTCTGGTCCCATCAGCTTCCTTTCACCCACTTCATCCCAAAATGCTGGAGTTCGACACTGCTTCCCATATAATGCCTCAAATGGTGCCATCTGTATACTGGAATGAAAACTTTTATTATAAGAAAACTCAACCAAAGAAAGATGTTGGTCCCAACTTCCCCGATAATCCATCGAACAAGCTCGTAGCATATCCTCCATGTTCTGAATTGTTCGTTCTGACTGCCCATCTGATTGAGGATGAAAAGCTGTACTAAAATTTAATTTAGTACCCAACGACTTCTGAAGGACTTTCCAAAAGTTAGAAGTAAACCTGGGATCACGGTCAGATACAATGGAGAGAGGAACTCCATGTAACCTGACTGTCTCTTTAAGATACAAACGGGAAAGTTGATCTAGGGAAAAATTGTCTCGTATAGCAAGGAAATGAGTAGATTTAGTCAAGCGATCAACAATAACCCAGATTGCATTATTACCTCGATGGGTCTTCAGTAATCCCACAACAAAGTCCATGGATATATTCTCCTATTTCCACTCTGGCACTGGTAAAGGCTGAAGTATCCCTTTCGGTAACTGCCGCTCTGCTTTAACCTGCTGACAAGTCAAACACTTGACAGTAAAATCAGCAATATCTCTTTTCATTTCATCTCACCAGTAATACTCCCGCAGATCTCTATACATCTTAGTAATGCCAGGATGAACTGAAAACGGAGAACTATGAGTTTCACATAACAACTCTTTCTTCAACTGTGAATCACAAGGCACACACAATCTCTTCCTAAATCTCAAAACACAATCATTATAAATGTTGAATTCATGCAACTTGCCCTTCTGAACCAACTCTACCTTTTTCTGCAACTCACTGTCCTGCTTATCTGCTTGCTTGATTCTGTCTGATAGAGAAGATTTCACTGATACCTGAAACAAAACAGAATAACTTCCTGCACCAACAACTTCTATTCCAAAGTTCATCAAATCAAAAACCAAAGGATCTCGTTCCAAACGTAGCATGGTTAATGAAGCATTACTTTTTCGACTCAAAGCATCGGCCACTTTATTTTCTTTTCCCGGATGGTAGTGAATTGTACAATCATAATCCTTGATTAATTCTAGTCATCTCCTCTGTCTCATGTTCAATTCTTTTTGAGTGAATATATACTTTAAACTTTTGTGATTAGTATATATTTCACACTTTACTCCATACAAATGATGGCTCCAAATTTTTAAAGCAAAAAACAACAGCAGCTAATTCTAAATCATGTGTAGGGTAATTTACCTCATGATTTTTCAACTGACGTGAAGCATAAGCAATTACCTGATCATTATGCATAAGGACACAGCCAAGTCCCTTCAATGAAGCATCACTGTATATAATAAACTCACCATTCCTGGAAGGAAGTGCCAAAACTGGAGCATTCACCAATATTCTTTTCAACTCCTGAAAACAATCATCACATTCTTTTGTCCAGATGAACTTAACACCCTTCCGAGTTAGCTTAGTCATTGGACTAGATAACCATGAAAAAATTTCAACAAACCTTCAGTAGTAACCTGCCAAACCAAGAAAACTATGGATCTCGGTTACATTTGTGGGTATTGGCCATTCTTCAACAACTTTTGTTTTAGCAGGATCAATAGTTATGCCATATTTTGAAACAATGTGACCCAGGAAAGAAATTTGTTGTAACCAAAACTCACACTTACTGAATTTTCCATATAGTTTCTTTTCTTTTAAGGTTTGCAAGATAACCCTTAAATGACTTTCATGCTCCTCTTTAATTTTAGAAAACACCAAAATATCATCAATGAAAACAACCAAAAACTTATCCAAGAACTCATGGAAAATTCTATTCATAAGGTCCATGAATACAGCAGGTGCATTGGTTAACCCAAAAGGCATAACTACAAATTCATAATGGCCATATCTAGTACGGAACGCAGTCTTCGAAATGTCTGTTTCTTTTACTTTCAACTGATGGTACCCCGACCTCAAGTCAATCTTTGAAAAATACTGAGCTCCCTGGAGCTGATCAAACAAATCATCGATATGAGGCAAATGATACTTGTTCTTAGCAGTAATATTATTCAAGGCTCTATAATCAATGCAAAGTCTCATTGAGCCATCTTTATTTTTAACAAACAAGACAGGAGCACCCCATGGTGATGTGCTAGGTCGAATGAAACCTTTATCTAATAACTCCTGCAATTGTTTCTTTAACTCTAAAAGTTCAACTTGAGCCATTCGATAAGGGGGTTTTGAAATTGTCTTAGAATCAGGAACTAAGTCAACAGTAAATTCAACTTCCCGATCATGAATAATACCAGGCAACTCATCAGGAAAAACATCAAGATACTCATTTACCACTGGCACATCATTAATCTGAACAGTTCCTTTATTTTCAACAATATGTGCAAGGTAACATTCATTTCAATCTTTTACTAGTTTCTCAACTTCCTGATATGTTATCAAAATCAAGGGTTCATTCTTGTACACAAATTGAAAATCCTTCTGAAAAGAAACCATTTTAGATCTGCAGTCAATCTTAGCATGATAAATAGAAATCCAATCCATGCCCAAAATAACATCAAAATCTACTAGAGGCAAACCAATAAGGTTTGCGGGTAGATTCTTTCCACACACAAGGATAGGAAGGTTCTTATAATTCCTTTTTGTCTCAATGTTCCCTCCGGGTGTTTTTACCATAAGTTCAGGGTTCATATCTTGAGATGGAATTTCCAATTTACTAGAAAACATCTCAGAAATGAAAGAATGTGTAGAACCTGAATCAAACAACACATTGGCATAATCTGAACAAACAAATAGTGTACCTGATACTACTTCAATCGATGGCCAAACATCTCTTGAAGTTATTGCAAAGGATTTCACCACCCCTTTCTGCTTGTAGTCTGGCTGTTTTCCCCCAGTTGAGTTCTTCGTTGGACACTTGTTTGCATAATAACCCATTTCATTACACTTAAAACATCTTATTGTTGTCTTTTCATTGCCTGCTTGATCATCTTCCTTACAGTTACGAGCAATATGACCAGACTTACTACACCTAAAGCACTTACCAGACTTGGATAAACATTCTCCAGGATGCATTCTACCACACTTCTCACAGGATGGATATTTGGTTTTCTTACCTCCTTGCTTCTTTGATGAATTATTCCCCTTTGCCTGAAAACTGGACCTCTTATTCTGTTGTTTTTCATAGAACACCTGATCATCGGCAAACTCTATTTCCACCTTCTCCGCACATCGAACAAGTTTTTCATAACTTTTGAACTCACGAGAAGCTAAAGCCCTTTGATACTTTGGCTTTAACCCTGAGTAAAAATAGTTTATTTTACTATCAAGATCTCGTATGAAGTTTGGAGCAAACCTTGCAAATCGAGTGAACTTTGCTTCATAAGTAGCCACTGAGTCATCCTCCTGCCTCAATTCTAAGAACGGTTTTCCCATCCAAAGACGAACCACCTTAGGAAAATATTTCTCAAGAAACATACCTTTGAATTCGTCCCAGTGAAGATCATCAATCTCATCACTATCCCTGATATTTTTCACCATCAACCACCACTGATCAGCTTCACCTTCAAAACGGTAAACAGAAAGACTAACCTTTTGATGTTCTGAACACCCCATGACATCAAAAATCTTCTCCAGTGCTTTAATCCACCCTTCATCTTACACGGGGTCAGATGATCCTCTGAATGATGGGGGATGTTGCCTCATGAAATGTTCCACCACTGACATGTTCCTCTGCGGTTGATCTGGCTGATCTCGTGCATGGATACCACCACCATATATAGCCTGAGTCAATTGTTCCATCACTGTAACAAACTGTTCAGTTCCGATTCTGACCATCTCAGGTTGCTGGTTTGGAAGGTTATCTTCCTCCTAATGTCGTCCCAACATAGCTGCTTTGTTTCCTCTGCAGAAAACCATTCTGAACACAGAAATATCTTAGGTGAAGCAACATGGTAATCTTTAAATGCTATATCATTTTAGTCATACCATAAATTAACTTATAATTTAACAATTTTCTAACTCCTAAAGTTGTCTAAATCGACCTTTGATACCAACTATAAGGCCCCGTCCTTAAACATCTCTTAATATTGAATTAAATGAATAATTCACATTGAGGATATTTTCAGGTTTAGAGTTTTAGAGAATTAGGACATAACTGTTACATCTCAAAAGATTAAAAATTAGACTAAGTTTCCATAAAATAAAAACTCTTAAAAAGAAACATGTCTAGTTCCATGTTTTATATAGCATGAATTTCCCTTGATTCCATCCTTGACCCTATTCCACATTAAGTCCTGTGAAAAACATTTCAAAAAAACTTGGGGTGAGCATAAAAAGCTCAGTAAGGGATACACAAAGAATGAAAACTATTATTTTTTCAAACATCAAGTAAACCATGTATACTTTATCAAAGTAATACCTTTACCTTCATGAATTAGTAAAAACTCTTCACTGAATAAAATATCATTACTTACCTTTTTGTAACCAAAGGATTACCATAAAACCCATATAAAGAACACATAACATATAAAGGTAACTTGGAACATAAACATACTTAAGTGGAATAACCATACGCTCGACTTCCACACACATCACTTAATTTAATAGCCATACGGCCAACTTCCATACATACTTAATGGAATAGCCATATGGCCGACTTCCATACCCAATGCATTGGAGGTTATAAAGTAACCACCCGTCCTGGTATTCACGGCACCACCCGTCATATGGTTTATCATGTAACCACCTGTCAAATGTCCAAGTACCATTATAAAATCATAAGACATAAAACAAACATAATGGAAAGAAAACATTTCCACACTTTGATCACAATATATCACTCAAATATATTGACATAAAAAATCCATTATAAAAAACATTTTCAATACCAAAATACATAAAAGAGTATATGGTATTTATTTCATTTTAAAAACATCCCGTCTTGTTGAGGAATCCAAAGACTAAATAATACTCGTGGCGGCGGAAAAGGTTTTTGTCACCGCGTACGTTAAAAGAAACATTACTTTTTGTCATTTAGTAAAACGCTTCGTAGAAAAAGATTCCTTTTGTATAAAAGTAAAATTCAAAGGGTTTTACACGCCGTATACAAGATAGTTGTGTATAAAACAAAATATGCCTCAATGAAAGGAGATTGAGACGAAGTCCCTTACCTCGGGTCCGACTTGACTCGATCGTTCTTTAACGTCCTGAATAATAAACTTGAGTTAATTTATACTTGATTAAGAACCTTTTAAAGCTTATTATTCCTTTTATATCACTTATTTCCATGTTATAAATATGTAATCATTAAGTTAATAATGTTTGTTTTGTCGATATTTGGTTCTTAAGTCGAAAGTGGACTTCTTACAATTACATGTTGTTCGTGTGGTCAAAGGTTCTTTATATCCAGAATGACATTCCTGATTTGGATATCATATATATCATATAAATCCAGCATATACATGTATTTATAATATTACATAATCATTTAGAGGTAAGAAATGAAATGCACCATTCATGGAGACGGGAAGCCGTACGTAGGCATAAATGCTACTTTCATTTCTATGTCATATTAATGGAATTAAAACTAAATGAGAGGTATGTATATTTTAATTATAGAATTATATTAATCATTTAGATGTAACATACATCATATATATCCATTATATATATGTACTTATAATAGTACATTACATTTGGGGATAAGAAATGAAATGCATCGTTCATCGAGACGGTAAGCCGTACGTACGCATGAATGCTACTTTCATTTCTATCTCATTCATTAATGGAAATAAATAATAATGATATAGAGGTATATTATAGTTCCAGTATAAAATAATATATAATAACTTTAAATCCATCATTTATACGTCCCACATATGGCATTAACGAATCACATCACTTTGAGGGGGCGGTAGTCCGCACTTCCTAAAATGAAATTATCGTGTTTACCCATAATGGAAGCCATAAAGGTATGCTCAAAATGAAAAATACAGAATCTTAAGGAAAACTTAAACATATTATATATCATATATAAATATAGTGACATCTTAATGGCCACCATTAAAGTTGTTCAAAAAGAATGTTGAACAATCATCATTTCGGGAGGCAGAAATTCGCCATCCACGGAAACAATATGTTCTTTAACCATTAGATGTAGGTGTGTGTAAGTGTAGCTCAAATACTTCTTATAAAAAAATCCTAGTATATTTAATATACCAGAGTTGTTACAAAAGAAAATAATAAAAAGAGTTTAGGGGGTTGGAAAAGCAAAATAAAACAAAAGGACTCAAAAGAAGACATTATCTTAAAATCGGGTAACTCCCTTTAGTTTGAGCTCAAAGGCTTACTTGGGAAGACTTCTGACAAAACTGAGTCTTAAAGGAGTAATATAGGGATTTGGAGAGCCAAAATGGGCAGGGCTTGGACGAGAAAAAGGCTTTGGGAGTGTGGGTAAGGAGGTAGAGGTGGGGGCCTTTTATAAGAGGAGAGGAGGGGCACTCTTAGAAAGTAAGGAAATGTTACTTTATTTTAGAATGCGTTTCGGATTTTAATGGTCCCACATTGATGTGTTTCGAGTATAAGGTGATAAGGGTTCGAAATCCACCCATCCAATAGGTTTTGGACATGTGTAGGTCTTATATTTTACATTATATTTCCATTTTATTTAAATCGTTAAATAATGAGGTCATTGCTGCATCATCCTGATGTCATAAATAATTTAATAAATTTAATGTCTAAAAATTATAAAAAAATATCATGATGTAGGAAATCTTTTTAGATTTAAAATGAATATTTATAGTCCAAAAGATCATTTATGTAGAAAAAATTAAAAATATTTTACTTAGGTGATACATTCTTTGTTACATTTAACATTCTTTAAAAATAAAAAGATAAAAAGTCACTTTCTCACAAAAGTGATTCCATGGGGCCCCCAAGTTTGGAAAAAGGCATCCCATGGTTGGACATGAGACAACCAGTAGAATTAGGAAACATGTTGTGGTCATTTTTTATTATTATTATATTATTTTATTATCTTTAACTACCCGATTACTCATTAATCAAGATAATTAAAGATAATTACCGTCGTTACTATTCATAATGTCCAAAAACAAAAGAGTATTAATTAAATAATGTGGACCTTCTGATTCCAAATATTTAATTCATTTTACCAAATTCCAAACACATAAATTTCAATAATTAATTTTAAAAAAACATCCCGTTGTCAAAACAAATAGCGTGTTTTTTAGAAACAATATTTATGAAAAGTTTGGCACTTGTTTATGACTAATTCCAAAGTGAAATTAATCAAAATGACCATAATTAAATTACATGGTATTAATATATTCTAATTACACTTTAAAACAAATTAAAAAAATAATATAACAATATAATTAAATTATATGAAAAAGCAGTTTTGATGTAAAATGTGGTATTTTTCACTATTCATTGAAAAATGAACACTGTCAGAAAAATACCAAAAATTAACCCAAGGTAAATTTCAATGTCCCAATCATAAATAATATTTTTATTTTGAAAAATAAGGATTAAAAAATTGTCAAAAAGTGGATTTAAAAGGGGTTCGCCATCAAAAGGTGGTTAGTCGACCTTTTAAAGAATATTAGAATGTTTATGCTTAAAAACTGAATTCATTTGCATTTGTAATCCTCTAACATTTATTGTAAAGAGTAAAAATATTTGACAAACATATATAATCATATTTTAGTTATTTTTATCCTTTCCCGCCAATACAACGGCTATGTGTTAACTACCATTTAAAATAATATTATTTTATTACTAGTGTGCAACGTAAGATTTCAATGAAACTCTTTGTTGCGTATCGGGTACGCTATCGAACATAGCAACCCCTTTAAAGTAAAATTAATATATAATTCATAAATTATAATAAATATGAAAATGTTTTATTCATTATTTACCCGGGATGTTACAACATCTCCTAGATTCTTCATTCACAGTCAACTCCTTTAAATAATTATCATATAAAAATAATTATAAGGTTAAAGGGATATTACCTTGATAATCATCACATATTCCCTCAAGTGAAATTTCTAAACATTCATCCCATTCTTTCAAAGAAAATGAAATCTATTTTCCCTTCACAAAAGACTTAATTCTTGCTTCCTCGTCTATTTCCAAAGATACCTTCAAGTTGAGATAAACTCGTATACTAAATGGTGATAGAAATCTCTCTCATTATTGTAAAACCAACTGATCCATCCTTAAGACTCTAGTGTTTTTAGAAAAAGAGATTTTCTCCACAACAACCACTCTGCAGATACTTCCTTCTTAGTTATTACTACTCAGAAAACCAAACCTGGTGTCCCAAAGCCTACTACACCACATGATTCACCATTCTGATGCTTATCCACTAGGGATTCACTAGGTCCTTCCATCATGCTCTTGTTCCCTTTATTCATAAGGTTTGGGTTCAAAGGGAGTCGAAAGGTCGAAGGATCAAGGGTAGAGTAAGGTTTGAAGGTAGCGAGAAAGGTGAAAGGGAAAAGTGTGGATTGAATTTATTTTATCATTTAGGTATTGTAATTCAAAAAATAATGACATAGAATAATGGTAAAAATAAATGAAATTGTGTCATTTTATCTAAGACAAACAGTTTTAATAAAATTTCCTTATAGACATCAGTTTCACACTTACGATATTACACTATCAATTTCATGTGACTAACTTCATCAAATAAGTTTTATATGATCAGTTTCACATGATCGGTATCACTTGATCAGCCTCACTTGATCATTTTCAATAATCAGTTTGACACAATCAGTTTTACATATCGTTTTGACAAATTGGTTTCACAAGATCGGTTTGACAGATCCATTTCACCAGATCAGTTTGACAGATGGGTTTGACTAGATCAGTTTGAAAGATCGGTTTCACAATATCATTTTGACTAATCAGTTTCGCAATATAGGTTTGATAGATCAATTTCACATGATTGGTTTGACAGATCGGTTTCACAAGATTAGTTTAACAGATCGGTTCACAAGATCAGTTTGACATATTGGTTTCACAAGATCATTTTGATAGATCGGTTTCACCAGAACTATTTGATAGATTGATTTCACAAGATCAGTTTGATAGATCAGTTTCACAATATCAGTTTGATAGATTTGTTTCGCAACGTCAGTTTGACAAATCAGTTTCACAAGATCAATTTGATGGGACAACAAAATTTTCTAAGGAGATAAGGTCAGATAGTCTTTATAGATTTATCATTCCTATTTCATTTCTGATGTATCTCATTCTCTCAGAGTTTAAGGTTTGGTGAAAATGTTAGCAATTTGATGCTCAGTCTTAATAAACACAAGATATATATCACCTTTTTGATATTGATCTCTCAAAAATTGATGTATAACATCAATATGTTTTGTTCTAGAATGAGAAATTGGATTTTTTTGGAGATGTTAATAGAACTTGTATTGGAAATTTTATGGGGATACATATGAATTGAAATCCATAGTCTAATAAAGTGTGTTTAATCCACAAAAATTGTGCACAATAACTACTAGCGTCAATGTACTCTGCTTTAGTAGTTGATAAAGTAACCAAATTTTTCTATTTTACTACACCAAGATATTAGAGACTTCACCAAAAAGAGACATGTTCTAGAGGTTATATTTCTATCTAACTTATATACACTAAATTCAGTATCAGAATAGATAACCAAATCAAAAGGTTGTCCTCTTTGGTAGAACAGTCCTAAATTAGTTGTATATTTGAGGAATTTTAAAACATTTATAATGCCATTTAAATGTGACTCTTTTGGGTTTTCTTGAAATCTTGCACACATACACACACTAAACAAAATATCTATCCTACTAGTAGTTAAGTACAATAAACTCCCAATCATTCCTCTATAAGTAGTTTGATCAATAGATTTCCCATTTTCTTCAAGATCTAACTTACATGTAGAACTCTTAGGAGTTTCACTACATTTAATGTTATCAAAGACATATCTTTTCAAAATATCTTTAGTATATTTACTTTGATTTATAATAATAGATCATTTGTATTAAAATATTTTAAATACAAGAAAATAGTATATTTCTCCCATCAAAATTGTTTCAAATTCACTTTTCCTCATTTTTGAAAAATCATTACATAAAGAATTTTTAGAAGACAAAAAAATAGTATCATCTACATATATTTGAGATATTAAAACATAATTTGAAATTATTTTTATAAACAGATTAGGATATTAAAATCCATTTTTAAAACCTTTATAAATAATAAAGTTACTTAACATTTCATACCAAGATCTTGGAGCTTGTTTAAAACCATATAAATCATTAAATGATTTAAAATTTTGATTTTGAAAATGCGGATTTTTAAAACATGGGGGGTTTTAAAAAAATATCCTCAATTATATAACCATTTAATAATGCAATTTTTACATCCATTTGATAATTTTTTAAATCTAAGTGTGCTGGATAGGCAAGTAAGATTCTAAAGGATTCAAGCCTAGATACTAGTGCAAAGATTTCTTCATAATGAATTCATTATTCTTGATTATAGCCTTGTGAAACCTATCTAACTTTGATTATAATTATATTTCTAGCTTCATCCACTTTATTCCTAAATACTCATTTAGTTCCTAGGGTTAATGTGTCTTTTGGTCTATCAACAAGCTTACAGAATTTATTTCTCTCAAACTGGTTAATCTCTTCTTGCATATCTGTAACCCAAAACTCATCATTAATAGAGTTATTGATATTTTCATGTTCAAGTTGTGACAAGAATGATTGATATTCAACCTGATTTATTAAATGAGCTCTAGTTTGTGTTACTCTATCTAAATCTCTAACCACTGGATCTAAGGGATGGTTTTTAAGGGTTCTAGTTGGTCTAGTAAAGGTAAGACAAGTTATATCATGTTCATCATTTTATTTTGATTCATTATAACTAGATTATATAGAATTTACAGGATTGGATGTTTTTATATATTTTTTTACAGGATGATTCGAGTGTTTTGCATTAATGTCTAGATTAGACATATCCTCTTCAAGATTCCATAGTGAGGTCTTAGGATTATGTGGATTTGTTTCATCAAACTTGTCATGTACAGATTCTTCAACACATTTTGTTTTCTTATTAAATACTTTATAGGATTTATTGGATGTAGAACGTCCAAGGAATATTCCTTTGTCACTTTTGGTGGAAAATTTATCTAGATTTTATTTTGTGTTCAATATATAAACTTTACATCCAAACACTTTAAAATAATTTACCTTGGGTTTCCTATTATTCCAACACTAATAAGGAGTTTTCTTAAGGATGGGACTGATTAAGACACTTTTTATTATGCAAAAAGCTATATTAACATCTTTAGTCTAGAAATAATTTGGTAGGTCATATTCATTAAGAATATTTTGGTATATCTCTAGTAAGGTTATATTTCTTCTTTCTACCACACCTTTCTATTTAGGTGTCCCGGCGGTAGATAAGTTGTTCCTATAGCCATTTTCTGAGAAAAAAGATTCAAAGTCTGGATTTTTGAACTCATGACCATGGTCACATTGTATATATTTAATTTTAAGTTCACTAATATTTTCTATAGTTTCATAATACTTGGTGAAATTAGAGAATGATTCACTTCTATGGGCTAAGAAAAACGTCCAAGTGTACCTAGAAAAGTCATCTACAATAACATAAACATAGTTCTTCCCATTGGGAATTTATAATCTAGATGTTTCAAACAAGTCCATGTGAAACAACTTGAGTTGTTGAGAAGTGGTAACTTCTTTCATTGGTTTGAAATAGATTTTATGTTTCCTTCCTTTTTGGAAAGGATTGCATACTTTATTTTTTGGAAACTCTAGTTTGGGAAGGTCTTTAAATAAAATTTTCTAGTGAACTTCTTAAGGGAGTGTATATTACAATGTCCTAGTATCCTATGCCATAGTAGCGACTCTTTGTGAAAAGAACTTAAACAAGAAAAAAAATTTGAATCTAGTGTTTTTTTATTTATAGCATATACATTATCATTTCTAAGAGCAGTAAATACTAAGTTATTCTTCGCATAAAAAACATGAAATGAGCCATTTTTGAATTTCACATTTAATCCATCATCACATAGATTAGATATTCTAAGAAATTTATACATTATTCCATCAAAATATAATACTTTTAAAATTGAAATATAGTTATTGTTATCAATTTGGCATAAGATGAGGATTTTTCCTTTATCATTGTTACCAAATGTGACATGTCCTCCATCAATCCGAACAAGACTCTTGGAGCTTGAGTAGTCTCTATTCATGTGTCTTGAACATCCATGGTCCAATTACCAATGATTTCAACACTAACTCATTAGAATGATTACCTGCAAAAAAATCATCCAAGAAAAGATTACGGTACCCATATTTGTATGAGTCCAGAAACATTATTATTAAAATATTTATGAACCCACACTTGTCTTATGGGTTTCTTATATGTAGAATGTAAGTTATTTGAAAAATAAAATTCTTTGGGTCCATAAAAACTCAATAAATTAAAATATTTTTTAGACCTGTAAATTGTAGTAAAATCAATATTTTTGGGAAAAGAAGCATAATTTCCAAATTTACTCACAAAATGTGTTTTTGATAATTTTCTTTGTCCTTGTTGATATCCTATTCTAGAATTGTACTAAGGAGATATTTTTTACCAAGAATTTTAGTAAGTGTGTCTTTACCATTGGTAAACTTTTCAAGATCCATTTTTAATTGCTCATTAAACATGTTTAATTCATTGTTTTCCTTGAGTAGTTGAAAATTCTTTTCTTTTTTAGTAGTAAGTTCATATTTAATGGATACAGTAAGAGCATGATGTTTCTTTAAAGATTTATATTTATCTTTTAGTCCATTACAATCCTCTTCCATCATATTAAAATATTCAAATAATTCATCACTTTTCATATTTTCAGACTCACTTTCATTTTCAAAATAATAAGAATTATGGGCATGAGAGTCTAAGGTTACCTCAGATGTGTTTTTCGTAAAAAAAATCTTTTCCATATATTCTTTCTAATCATAAGAAGAATCATATTCATTGGAGTTTTCCTCATATGCACTCTAGGTGTCCTTATTAACATTATTATATTTTATATCCTTATTATCATACTTCTTTTTGTATTTTATCCTTGGAAAGTCATCTTTGATAGTTCTTCTCATCTTGTATACGTAGCAAACAATCACATCTGATTTTTCATTTCTCTTCCAATCCATTTTCCAGTTTCCATTATTGTCATATTTTCCTTTAAAGTTTGGTCTCTTGAAGAAATTTTTCTTTCTATTAAATTTTCTAAATCTGCTGGCCATTTGGGCCATTTCCTCATCACTCTATAAATCTGATTCTTCACTACTTGTTCTCTCAATAGTTTCTTGAACTTTCTCTTTTTCCTTGATTTTAGAAGTGGTAGTCTTGAAGGCTACAGATTTTCTTTTTGGTTATTCCTCCTCTTTATTTACTTTGAGTTTCTCTTCATACATAATTAATTTCTCAACTAACTCATTCATTAGAATCTTATCAATGTCTCGTGATTCTCTTATAGATACAGATGTCCCTCACAATCTCTCTGGTAAGCATCACATAATCCTCATGATGTGTTACTTTATTGTGATAACTCTTCCTAAGGAGATCATGGTATTAAAAATTTCATTGACCCTGAGATACATATCATAAATAGATTCATTAGTATTAATTCTAAAATTTTCATATTTAATAGTATTAGTATTTAGTATCATCTCTTTCATGTTAGATGTTCCATCATGGGAAACATACAAATTTATCCAAAATCTAATGGGTAATTTTAAAATCAGAAATTCGATCATACTCTTAATCTCATAATGCATAGTATAGATCATTTATTTCTTTAAAATAATTTTTATAGGTAGTCTTGGTAGGTTCATCCCATATATTTATATTAGTTTCAAGAATTTCATATTTACTATCAATAGAAGTCCAGATTTCAAATCCCATGCTTTCTATATGTATTTTCATTTTAATCTTCCACTAATCATAGTTTGTAACTTTAAAAAAAGGCGGCCTATTTGTAGTCATTCCTTATAATCAATTATCCATATTAGAAATTGTGAAAAGATTTCAAAGAGATAAAAATTTATAAATAACATAAATTTTATGATCTTTGAAATACAACTACAATCATAGTTGAAAAAGATTTAAAATTGAGAAATTCCAAATCCTCTAATACCAAATGTTTTTCGGAGAAGAGTACTAAAGAGGGGGGTGAATTGAGTATCAATATAAATATTTCTATTAAAATTGGTTCTAAGAAAATTTCCCCAATTACAAATATAATGAAATTCATTTTTTAGTGAATTTATAAGTGTCCTGAATGTTCAATTAATTTAGAAAAAGATTAATTAGTTCTCAGCTATAATAATCTAAAGATTAATATAACTTTCTAAACTAATCTTCTAGTTCAACAAAATTATAAGAAATTTCTAAACTAAAAATCAAAATTCAATTTAGTTTTATAAAATTTGTGGCAAAGAGTAAGTAAAAACTAAAAGGTAAAGGCATATCAGATATAAACAAGAGGTTCAGTCTCAAATGAAACTTATTCCTCTTGACGTGGTGATCACCTTCCACCAAGAAGTTTAATTTAATTAAAAATGTGATCCATACCCTGGATCGGGGTTCACAATAGCACAAAAGGCTATCCAAATCACACATGACCTATACTAGAGTTTTTCACCGAAAAACAACAAACAGGTCACACTTGACCTATTCTACTATTCTATGTGGGATACAAAGAATAAATAGAGAATGAGTTAGAGGATATTGAGTATCCTCCACTTATACACAGGATTCAGTGTCTGTGAAACAGACAGATATGCACTGCTCAAAAATTTAATCAAAATAACACAATAGAGCTAGAGATGTAGAATAAGGTTTAAAAGTCTTTTTGTGTTATGCATTGCATCTTTGGACTCGTTTGATGTAGTAGAAATGAATTTTGAGTCCTCCTCTAGAAGTTGGATCCAAAATAGAGCATCGTAGTCTATGTGCTCTAGCTTCAAGGAGTGTGAAATTTTAAACTCCTTTTTTCCAAATATATTCCGTGTATACCAGCAGTTTTGGCTTGTCTTGTTGATCTCCCAGTATATTCTCCCATTTTGTTCTTGAGATTTTTGATGTAATCTCGTGAGTTGTAGGCCTTTATTTCTTTCTATTCTTTCTTATATCTCCATGATCCACCTTGTAATTATTTTATACATCGAGGCCTAGTAGACATGAAGATCTCCCCATGTGCATGTACCTCATACTGTCTACAGAATATCATAAAGACAACATTAAATAATGTCAGAAATAGTAATTTGTCTAAATATGATATTTACATATAAATTTGAAATAATAAAATAAAAAAATCTTAAGACTATCGGTGAGTAATAAGTATTGGTGAGTCATTTTATTTAGTATGTCATCATCGATCAGTCTTCATCAATGACTCTCTGTATCGAGGAGTCCTTTCCATTGGTATCGGTGACTCTGGGAATCAGTTAGTCGTTTGTGCTATCGATTTATCCAGGAATCAGTGAGTGGTTCATCAGTGACTCATTTTGAACTATCGGGGTGTCACCCATCGGTGACTCGTCCAGTAGTAAGTATCCCATCGGTGACTTGTTCATTAGTGTGTCGCTCATCGGTATGTAATCCCGTAGTGAGTCTCTTGAATAATCGGTGTGACCGATCATCAGTGACTCATTCATCAGCATGTTTTTTGATCTATCAGTGAATCCTACCTCGGTGTCTTAATTGATCTGTGACTTGTTAAATTAGTGAGTCCTCATCAGTGAGTCACCCAATGGGGATGCTTTTGAACTATTGGTGTTAGGAACCCTAAAAAACATATAAAGTGTATGTCTTACGCAGAACATTACCATATTAAGTGGAATTATTAAATAAAGGTAAATATAAACCTGTAATCATATGGAAACATAAATATATAGGATTTTATTTACTTATTAAAATATATTATACTGTGTGAAATAATTTATTCACTTATAAATATTCATTGACATGATTTGTGATTATGACAAAAACTATTTTAAAAAGGGTTCGACAAAAATAGAATACATTTTAAGGTAAAATTACTATCTTATTCATAAATATAAATAAATATGAAAACTCATATTCTATCATTGCCTAGGATTCTATAGATACTGCTGTAATAGAAAAGTGATTTAATGGTAGTGTGGTATTTTGAAGATAACCCTTAAAATATTCTTGATATTGAGATAATTATTTTGGGATAAATAGATGATGGATATGAATAAGTAGATTGTATATTACTTATTACATTATAATTCAATAATTATTTCATGACAAAGTGGTTTATACTATCATTTAATTAGTTTACACCATTTATAGATTTAAGGAATAGATCAAATAATCTATTTTTTATGTAAGTAATGTGGATGAATTTATGTTTTCAATATTTTTTATGGTAATTTTTATTTCAATAGAATACATGATGAAGGTATTAACATGTTTGGTATATGTCAATTAATAGTTATTTCATGTTTTTTGGGGGATTAATGATATATTAATTTTTGGAAATTTAGTTACCTCATTTCCAAATTTTTGGATTTTAATCTTTTAGAAGGGTCATAAGGTTAAAAATTTATAAAATGGTGCTTGTTTAATTTTGAATTAGTTTTTATATATTAATGTATTATTTATTCATGTAAATATTTATGCATATTAGATAATCTATTTTAACCATTTTGGTTTGATGATAACTAGAGATAGAAGGAATAACTAATCATTATATTTATGGATCTTATGATCCATTAGTGCTTGAGGAATAAAAAATTAACCATAAATATAGGAGTATGAATGGAAGTGGAAATTGATCAAGGCACTACTAAAGGGAGAAATTATTCCTATGAAATAGATTGAAATCAAGTAAGTGTATCTTCTTGTGAAAGTTATTAAAAATTAGGAAAAGGATATTGAAATAAAATGGTGTCTTTTTATCACCATTTTTTATGATTAAAATAAAAATTTTAATTCATCTATGTAATATGTTTTTATGGTCACAAACCTTCTTTTTAATATCCAATTTCTTGTGATCGGTGAACTTTATTACCAGCCATAATTATTTATTTTTTTCTCCCATGTCTAAATCATCACTTCTCACTCATGGTATCCTATGTGAAAACATAGTAATGAGTTAGTTTAGGTAACATTTATGTTTATAAAATTCCCTTTTTAAGGTATTTTTATTATTAATTTATATGATGTGGGTTTCTATGAAGTAATTATAAAATTTTTAAACATTTGATAATCAAGACGAATATTAAGGGTAAAATTCATTTTATGTGGGGTTGAATTTAACACAAAAAGATTTTATATTTAATATTTTTCAATATATTTAATCTTTTAGATATTAGGATTTACACAAAAAACTATATTTATCTTGGTTTACTAAGAACACTGATTTTGGCTTGTATTACACGCAACACATAGTTTAATTGAATCGTTTCATCTTGTTAAAACACTATAATTCAATATGATTGTTGTTACCAAGTAATTATAATAGTCTTTATGAATAATATTAAATAAAAAATGAATGTATTATTTATAGGCCTATATAAAATGAATACTTTTTTAACCATTTAATTAGAAATTAAAATAAAACCATTTTAATAATTAATGAAAATTATTGTCTGGGAATCTTTTTTTATTCATAGAAGTATGTTTTATAATAATAAATTTTCTAAATAAAATTTGGATAATCATATAAATTAAATTTATCTATTATTTTCAATAAAATATTTAACATTCATCTTATATATTTTCTAGATCATAAATAAAAAAATCCAATTTAACACTTAAAAATGTATTTCTCAAAAAAGTAGTTTTGTTTTCTTGTTGAACAGTTAAAAAAATTAATTTTTGAAAATTTAATAAAATTATTTGATAAAATAAAATTTATTTTGAAATTATAATTTCAAAAAAAAATCTGACGGTGAATATTTTTAATTTGATGAAAATTTTTATTTTTTATTAATACTGAAAAATAATGATTTTTAATTGAATATCGCATTTTAATTTAAATTTTTTATAATGTTAAATTATATTATTAATATGTTTTAAATAAAAATTAGTACAATTTTATATTATTTATTATACTTTAGGGCATTTTAATCAATTTTATATTGAATTTTGATATAAAAACATTTCATCCTTTTGAACATTATCTCCTTAAAAACTTGCTTTATTGTAACGTCTGCATAATTAAATTTAAATTAAAATTTGACACATATGTGAATTTAATTTTGAAATATGTATTAAAAAATTGTAATCAGAATAATTTATAACTTATAATATGGTCAACATAATTTTTCAACAAAATGAATAGTGAATGTAGTAAAAATAAATCACAGCGGTTATGGTAAAAATGAGTTTACCGAGGTGTTTAACTAAAAAAACATGGGTAAAAAGAATATATAAACATTTATAAGAACTAAATTAGGGAAATATTTAGACCATTACACCTATAAGGTTTTATAATGGTCTATTTTGGACCCTTTTTAGATATGAATAACATTGAAGCACTCAATTCTTTTCAAATATACCAAGTATGTCCTCCCCCCTTATAAAAGGCTACCCCTATCCTCTCTTAATAACACATTAAAAACTATTAGGCTCGGACAATACCTACTCAAATTAATTACAATATTCTCTAAACTCATCCTAGATGCCATATGTTTGGTAGAAGGCCATCCTATGAAGGATTTTAGTGCAAAGCTAATGAGGATACTCAAAGGAGAGGTAACATTTATCAACTAACATTTTTGTTCCATTTATTCATTCAAACTATTAAATTATTATTATAAAAAGATTAAAAAATGAAATAATTATATCTCATATAATAATATTTTTTTATGTTGTGTTCATGACCTACAACTATCTCCCATTTACCAAAATGGGTTACAAAATAATCGTTTATGTGTATTGCGAACTATCACATCGCGAACTAATGTCATTCGTTTTTACATAAGCACATATCATGATTGCAAATAATTATATATTTATTATTTATATAATAAATTTATTATATTATTATATTTTTGGAAATGTTATATTACACATACCTTCATGCTTTCCATTTTGTGGGAATACGATAACGTTGATCGTGTGTACAGCAAACTACCGATTCATGATGTGATTTGATATGTTCACACTTTATATTGGATGTATTGGTGATGTGTTTGATGAAAAAATGATATATATATATATATATATATATATATATATATATTTGACATAAAAATTATTCTAAAATGAAAATATTTCATTTAATTTTATTTCCTTTAATCCAATAATAAAATATAAATAGCGTTCATGTGTATGTACGACCTACCATCTGCAAGAATAGTGTATTTCATATTCCATCAATAAATTTTAAGGATTAATCTAAAAATTTATATAATGAATACATTTTATATTTATACCATGGATAAAATTATGGATATTATGGAACCAATATTGAAGTAAGTGGACTAAAAATAACAAGACAAAAACATAAAAGAAAAATAATGTAGTTATTTCATGAAACACAACATTAAAATGGATTTGTTAATAAAAGGTTAATAAAAGGTCATAAAAAAACATATATGTTATGATATATTAGAATATGGTTCTTAAATAATTTTTTAATAAACTTATATTTATTATACATGAGGTTTGAACATGTATGAAGGAGTCAATTCATAAGGTAATGGATTTATGTCTCACTTTTTTTTCTGTAAGACAAATGCCATATTCACCATGTGTTTCTTTTATGTGGTGTATATACTAACAGTGAATGTATTTGTGATTATTATCCATAAAATTATGGTAATTCATAAATCAATTTTTTATCTCTCTTTCATGGGGTTTATGGTTTCATTTTTATCAATGTGGTAAGCAAATCTCTTCAATAACATTAATTTCTGAGAGACTCAATCAATATTCACCACTTGTTTCTTTTCTTTGGTGTATATAATGACATATTAAATGATATATCATAAATCTATTTCATTTAATGATAATTGATAAATTAATTTATGATATTATTTCATGGGTATTATGATTCAAAAGTTACTGAATCGATAAGAGGGTTTGGTCTCAATTTTCATTCTTCGAGACGTATGTTATGTTAGGAACCTATATACAATCACAAGTTGTATATATACCCATTTTGAAATGTAATATCATGATTTAATTATCCTCATGATATTTTAAGATCCATTTTTTTATTCCTTCAAGGGGATTATGATTTAATGTTATCAACATGGTAAATATTTTATGTTTCAATCACATCATTTATCAAGATTGTTTAGGATTATGTTTCATATGATAAAATCTTATGATCTATATCTCAAAAAACTCATTAATTTTATTATATTCTTGTTATTAATTTTATTTTAAACTAATATTAATATTTTAAAAATATTTTTTACTTAATATAATTGAGAAAATATTTTTAATAAAATATGAATTTATTTTTATCTTCATCAAAAATCAGTTTTTCCAAACCCTTATTTGTAAAAATTATTTTTAAAAATGATTTATTATTTTTTGATGATTTTTAAAATAAATACATACTCATTTTTAACTTCTAAAATTATTTTTTCATGGTGTATTTATTTCATTTCCAAAACAACTCTCGTTTAGTTTTTACTAAAACTGTGAAAAAAAATATGTGTTTTTAATATGAAAGACACAAATAGTATTTCGTGATCTCATGGCTGATTAATAATTTCAATATTCATTTAAATTTTTTGAATGTTATTTTAAAAAAAAATATTTCCGTAATATTTTTTAATGTTTTTGTATTCTAAAAAATTATTTCAAAGGGATAAGTATTTTGAATGTGATTTATGTTTTAGATAGCATTTTATTCAAAGATAAAAGGATATTTTTCTCAAGAAATGTTTTAAATAATTTTCTAAAATATTACATTATAAGTTATCAATGTTATTTTCTATGAATAATATTTTTGAAAATCATTTGTGTTTTTATAAGATTTTTTCCAAGAGTAAATGATATTTTCCTCAATAAATGTTTTAAATGATCGATCAAAATATTTCTACATCAATGATGACATCATTTGATGTTACTTATGCCTTAATTGGGATGAAATCTATGGATTCCCTTATTATTATTTCTCTGATTTATTTATATTGATGATGGAATGATGTTTATGAAACTCATTTCTCTTCCATCAGTTATACCCTAAGAAAATACTTACTAAACCCACACATTTTAATAGGATATTATTTGATGAAATTATTTTTAATCCTATCACATTTACATAGGTTTTGATGTGTTGAAAATATTTATTATAAAGATTTCATTCCATGGGTTATGATATGATTAATTTTTATAATGTTATGGAACACATCAATATGGATGTCATTATGTGATGTGTGTTACCTATATCTACATATAATGTATTGGGTAATGATTTATATCTCATGAGATAGATATTTATGGAATCAAGAGTGAACTTGGTTTAGTAGGAAAGGACTAGAATAGGGAGTGAAACCAATTTAGTAAAACATGGCTAGAATGATGTGGTTGTGGAACCCTCGTATGATATGAGGCAACCCCATGAGGGTGGTTTGGATTATTAAATATTTCCATCGGTGGATTGATTCCTTTGATCCTAGATATGTTTTAGTATATGGTATTTCATTTAGGTGAAAGGATTTAGATCTCCTTGATGGAGATGTGATATGAGACCCAAGGGTGGTTCAGGGCTTATGGGTTAAGAGAACACTAAAGGGTATGCAATAAGACTTATTGAGAATGATTAGATTCTATTATGGTATAGGATAACACTAATAGACACCATTTATTTGAGATATAAGGACATTGGAAGGTTTTTCATGATGTTATTTTTTTATCAGAATAGTCTTGGAGTAAGGAATAAGTAGATAAGAGGGTGAAAAAGAATTCTTTGAGGTGTAAAGCTTGGCCAAAGTGGCTTACACCCTGGTGAATAGATATTTATATCATTTATGAGTAGAGATACTTGATGTATGTGTGTTTGTAACATTACTAATGGGACATGATGCCTGGGGTGTATGATGTACTTGCATTTCTTGGTAGGGTGTGTCTACACCTGAGTAACTAGATGATCATCTTATTTCCTAAAAGGGTTCTACCATTAACCTAAGTTTCTAGAGGATCTAATTATTTATTAGTAGGTTGTGGGAATTTCCATTAGTTCCTAGATGATATATTGTTTCTAATATTGGTAAAATCATTCCCCTATGCTTCAACACTTTATGTTTTCTAGATGGGAGATTCTACCCCCAAGTCCCAAAATAAATATTACTTATTTCATTTTGGGTAGAAGTTATTCCCTTATATACTATATGATGTTAAATTGTTTCATGAAATGTAATTTTTGTATATATAGGATCAATATGATGGTATTATCCTCAAATACACTCAATCATTAAATAAATAAGGTATATTCGAGTTGAGGTGTCACTATAAAACCAAAGGATCGATGATAATTATTTTATTATATGTGGGAACTATATTTCTTTTTGGAGAATATCACATTTTCATACAATATCTCTATTAGATATGTTAGGTACCCAATTATTGGTTCTATAATTTGTTGTAATCACACCCTTCTTGAGAATCCATTTTATTTGGTATCATAGTAAATATTGTTATTCATAGGTTTAGAGAGGGTAGAGGCACAATATTTCATGATTGAGTGAGACAGGTTAGATGCAGATTATAAATATTAATGAGGTGAAGCTCATGGAAAACAATATAGAATCATTTTTCATTTCTTTTATATATGATCATCCCATTGGGAAATCCATTGTGTTGTGGTATTGAAATCATCATCATTGTATTTCTTATAACATAATTTTTATTTATTTTTCTATGCCCACACTGATTTATTATTGTGGATTTTATTTTGTTTATTTTATATTATTTTTATACTCTGATATGAGGTTATAATATCTATATCATAACACCATAGATCCTCACATATAGTTGTAAGCCTCTAAAGTACGGGTAGGTGTGCCTATGTTCACATAGCATCATCGGTGTATGAACTTTTGAGTGGGATAAAGACAGAGATATTATAATTTTTCGTCAGAGTTTCTTTTTCTTTGTATTACTATTTAATGATATGTTAAACATTTATTAGGGATATATTATAGGTTGTGATTGTTCTCATATTTTCTTTCATTAAACACGTTTTCTAATGGAAGGCCCATTTTACTAGGGTTATATGATTTTTGTCATGGTTTTTTATGTTAAAATCAGAATAATTAATCAATATGATGTGTTCATTATAGATGGTTATTGTATTTTTTTTATCATTGGGACATTATATTGAGTATGGTGTACATGCATATTATTTATCACATTGGACACACATGGAATTCATCTGCTTATGTGTGGATGATATCACTATATACAGAAGGTTCATTTTTTAAAAATGGAATCAAAAAATCTATGGTGTTTTAATATATTAATTTTATAGAGGAATTCTACACATCTTAACCATGGTATATTTCCTCATGACAAGTCATGTTTATCTTCTGGAGGTATTCTCCTTGAAGATGACTATACAGTCTCTCTGTATAAGGGATGTGTAGTGATACCTAGTGGGTAGGTATAGGCATTAGATACCTCAATGATAAACCACCAATGGGTAATTATGATACTACTTTTGGAAAGGAAAATGCTTTCATTTAACTAATTTTTTAGAAACTATTTATATATTTTTTTCCAATATAGAGTCTTAGTGCCATTTTACTTAGCTGAACCATCTAATAAAGGTTTTACATGATATAGATAATCACAAGGTGATTTTGTTATATATTTTTGGATGAGATCATGGTCCTTGGGGGGTGAGGTGTAGTTTTGTATGTGTATATTCAGTGATAATTAGTTCCCTAGTGGTTTGTGACTTGGAATTTGATGCCTAATATGTATATGATAACTCCAGAGTGTGTGTTTTCATGTGTGTTTCCATATGATATTTGATATAGGAGTACATATGTTTACCCATGATCTAGGACATGGTGAGAGAGCATAATTTCTTTGATATGTAGCTCAAGATGATGATGATCCCGGTACTGTAGTTGAGATGAGATGTGATATATGACTGTTTCTAGAGAAATGGTTTACCCAAGACTTATGAGTGAACTTAGATATGTGAGGCATCGATAGATTCATATTAGATTATATTAAATTACGAGAAGTATAATTTCATATCTGACATAGGAATCTGAGCTTCCTTACTATCTAATGGTGTAAATCATTCTAATTTATAGTGAATTTTATAAAAATTTTGGATTTCAATAGAAATATTAGTATGATTAATGAACCTATTGATTCTAGATTCACATTCAGTGGTGTCGTGAGAGAATGGTATAATGTTTATAGTTTGGAACGATGCATGATGGGTGGGTGATAATTATTTATTTCAAGGAATTATTGATATAACATGTTATTATTATAAAAACAATTGAAGTGATTTTGTTTGGTTATGATCAATATTATATGATATTGGTTATCAATATTCTCAAGTGAGCCTAGGATTGATGGTATATGACTTAAGGTAGTCCAAGTTGGATGATATTTCTTGGTGTAATCAGAGTGTATTCCTAATTTAGTATGTTTTATTTTTATTAACAATTTCATTTGATAAATGTTGTAAATAAGAAATTTTTTTGTGGAATTAGGTACATAAAAATGTTTTTATAATTTGGTTTCACATGAAATATCATAGGCGTATAATGTTTCTGAGATGGTTGATGTGGTAAAGGTTTCCCAAGATTTTTGATGATATTTTGAGGTGTCCCTCTATGGTGAAATGTAATACTATGAATGGATGATGAAATTTGTTGATATTATGGTTTTGTATGAAATTGGAGGAATGATAATCATGTGATATTAGAACATATTAAGGTTGTTCTTGAGGAGCGATATAAGTGATGAAATATATTGGGGAGTGTATCATTAGCTGTTGGATGTTGTGACCCTCAATATAGGAATAATTTAAATGGAAGCTTAGTATGACATTCTCTCTGATATGGGAATAGGTAGTGATCAATGATTCAATTTGGTGATCAATTATGGGTTGTACAACCATGTATAATCATTATGAATTTTAATGGATGAAGCATTATCCATAGAGATTAATTATTTTTTATTAGAGTGTTGATTAAAATATTAATATAATGTGTATCATCTTATCATTGAAAAAGGTATGAAACTTTTTTAGATACTATCATGTTCTTGATAAGACTAATCATATGATGATCAATATGGTAGTTGGATACCAGTGTGCAAATAGATCAATTTTTATCTGGTTCGTTGGTGAATACCAAATTTTAGATATATTATTAGATGATGTTTATATATTATAATCAGGCTCTCGATTGTATATAGATGATTTGATGGTGTTTCATATCGATGGTGCACTAGTTCTCATGGTGAGATCACGATCACTAATGTGAGTGGTGGGTGATCCAATCACATAATTACACCAGGTGTTAGGTTAAAATTTAGTGTGTATATGTTTGGATGATCTTTTAATACCACATATAATTTTGAGAATTTGAATTGGGTAACATTACAGAGAATATATAGGTAAGGCCATGATTTTTTAAGATAGGTACATCAGAGGTGGTCTGACCAGTTTTTTTATATAATTGGTTGTCATGAGTTTGAAGCAATAAAAAATAGGTTGATGGACCACTAAAAATTTATTTTTAGTAGGCTAATCTTATTTTGTGTGGCACCATGGATTAAGATCACCTATATGGGATAATTCTTATAGTAAGGACAACATTAAATCAATGATAAATTGATTGATTACACCTTGGTATATCAAGATAGATTGGTTCCATTGAATTTCTTCTTGATATTTTTGATGGTTATGGGTGTGATATTTGGGTTTTAATGAATTTCAAATCTCATATTAGTAATTGGGAAGTTAATTCTCATTTAATGTTTTAGGGGATAAAATTATTGGTTGATAATGAATTGAAAACCCTGTTTTGTTGTATTTAATGGTTAAAGGACTACCAAGGATTCTTGGGGACAATAAGTACTATGGTGGGGAGATTTAATGACCCAAATTTTATAGTTTGTGAATTTATATAAGAATTTTAAATTTTAATCCTTGAGTAGGGTACATTTTTAGAATTAAAATTTTAATTGGAATTCCATGAGTTAAATAATCTTAAGAAGATTTTCTTTATATGGATTGAGGTTGTATGGAGTCTCACATTCTCAGGTGATGTTAAAGAGTGTTTCAATTGAATATTAAATTTTATAATGGGTTAAATCCTATCTTATGATTGAAAAACAGGTTAAATCATGTGAATGAAGTGGGAATAATGTTTTAGGATTTTTTTATAGTGCAAGGATTGTGTAGTTTTTTAGAGAAAATATATATAACATGTAAATTTTTACCGATAATCAACATAAATGATTCATGATTTATAAAACTATGAGTGGGGGCATGGAATAAAATAGGGAAAACGACGTATTTTCTACACAGTTTGGAAAACCATGTAACCAAACCGTGTGGCTGACTCTATTTCATTATATTGGGTAAAATAGTCATTTCCCCTTTGTTTTAATACCCCCCCCCCTTTCCTCTCCACCTAGATGTGATAACCCATGGATGATTCCACCACCTTATTTCTATCAATACCATTCCAAATGTGTTAATTTATTGGGTGATACTTCTATGATTAAAGTGATATGATCCTTCTTTCTCCCACATGCCTCATTCTCCTTGGTAGACTTTCCCTTTTAATAAATTTGGGTAAATGTTGTTAATACAATTCCAATAGTGAATCATTGAATAATACCAATATGATGAATATTTTACTCTGTGTATAGAAGGAATCATAGAAGGATAATCCCATTTTATTCATTACTATTTCAATGGAGCTATGTTTACTTGTGAATTTTTCTAGCTATTTTGGATAAATTTGATGAAATTGACCTTTGAATCATGTAATAAAATTGGGATTATTATCCACCTTAGTCTTGGGTGTGTGTTGAGAGTAGAGCTCACCCTATTTCCCTTAGTTTCAACGTTATTATACAGATCAGTTAGTTTTAAAGAAATTATTAATATTTAAATGAAATTTTAAAATTAGTTTTAAATGGTTATGGTTATTTTTATTGGATTTTATGGATTTAATTAGGTGTTTTGGAGGAGATGAAGTGTTTATACATGTGTTATACATGCTTCGGAGGTGATGCATGGACATTATAAAATAGAAATTTTCCTCACATAAGGTTATTGGTCTCACGAAAATCATATTATGGTTTATTAATTTGATATGTAATGTGATATTTTGTATTTACACTATGAGAAATAAACATTTTAATATAAAAAATTGTTTCATAGGTATAAAATTCTTGTTGACATATGAAGTGTCATGAATCAGGATGAACCCCTGTGTAATTGATTAATGTCTCAAATAGATATGGTCAATAGATTTACTATAAAAACATTCTATGTGACTCATAGGCCCTAAGTGTCATGAGTTAAATGATATGAATGGGAGTAGTGGTGTTGGAAGAATGTGGACTTGATCTCCATGTGTTTAGAGTGGATAGTTAAATGATGTTGAGGGAGTGAGGTTTCACAACTATTTTTCTCCAAGGAGGTAGGGTTTTGATGGAATTAATAGAATACCTATGTATGGAAGATAACAACATAAATGAGATTCTAGATAATATTGGGTTATTATAAGTTCATTAAGCCATTCAGTTATGGATGATATAGTCATTTATCTCTTAAATGATAGTAAATACCCACATGATGAAGGATTAGACTGTAATATTATTCCCTAATGAGGATAAATCTGTTGGGGTAAGAGAATGTGTGATAGATGGAATTTACTCTAGGTAGTTGGTTTGGGAGATCTATAATAGAGATGGATAATGAGACCCAAGGTATTTTAATGGATTAATGGACAAGAGAACACTAAATGGTGTGAGAAACGAATTGGTTCCCATGAAAAGGTATTGGGATGGGTTTAGAGGACCCTCGTGGAGATCCTTTATGGGTGATATAAGGCATTTGAGTGGGTTTATGTGATGTTATTTCATGATCAAGATGATCCTGAGAGTTTGGTCTCGGTGACTAGGTGGGTGAGAAGATATGAATTGAGGTGTGCGTTTAGGATTTGGTGTCTAGTTCCCTAGATATGAGCTAGTGAGATCACTTGAAAACTATGATTCTGTGTATGTATCTATTGTGCCGTAGTTATAAGGATAGAGTATTTCATTGGTGTAAGATTTTTCAATTATCCTTGTTTAGAAGTGTCTTCCCTAGATTTATTGGATAATTTACTTGTTTCTTGTAAGGGTGTAGGCATTACCCTAGGTTTTCAAATGGCCTAATATTTTCTTGGATGGATTTGGGAATTCCCATTAGTTTCTATATGATAAAAAATTTCTCATCTTAGTGTGATCATGCTTATGAAATTCCAGATTATTTGTTTCTTGGAAGGGGAGAGTTATCTCCTTGAGTTTCTAGATAATTCTATAAGTTAAATAGAAGGGTGAGTCTACCGGTATATCTAAGAATATTTATTACTTATTTATTAGTGGGGATAATTTATACCCTGTGGGTTTACATGAGGTTAGTGTATTTATTTTCAGGTACCTTGTATACCCCTAGGATCTATATGATAGTATTCTGCTAATATATACTCAATAACTGGAGGAAGTAGGTATAGTCAACATTATGTGTCACCTTAAAACCCTAGAATTGATAATGATTATTTTTTATTCAATAAAAATGTATTTATGTAATGATAATATAACATGTAAAGACACTATATCTCATAGTTATATTATGGACCACATTGGTAGTTCCCTTATGAGTTTTACTCAAACTTTACTAAGAAGGACATAACACTCGAGTAATGGAGCATAGCTCATTGTTCACAAGTTTAGTTTGGAAAATGATGAGTTTTTTATGATTATTTAGGATAACTCAAATGGATTTTGGAAACTTGGATAAGTAATGGATCATGTATAATAGTATAGAAACTTTTTCATTTTATATTCTTTTGTTTGTTTTTTATATGTGATCAAACTAGTGTATGATCAGATGAGATATGTGATTGTATGATTCTACATTAAATTTTTATTTCATTATTTTTTTTATTTGGCACTATGTACTCTTATTACTTATTATGGATGATTTTGGTTTATGGTCAATTATTTAGAGACTCTAATATTAGATTGCAGTCTCTCTATAGTTACACCATTGACCATCACTTCTAGCTATCAGTAGCTTCTAGCAAATAGGGAGGCATTCCTAAGTTAATATAGAACCACCAATTAAATCACTTGTGAGTTGCCTCAATCTAGGTTTGTCGCATCATGGATATTCTCTAGTGATTCTAGTGTTACAAATAACTCAAAAATAATTTATCCCTCTCCTAATATTTTATATTCCTGATATACTATCTTTTTTTCGTTTATTTCTAAAAAACTAGTTGATTTTGACTTGTGTTCTTACTCACATATCATATTACCTATGTAAAATCCTTCCTATCATAATTTTCATTCTTTTCCTACCAATAGTATTTTCAAAATTCATTCATTTAATATATTCTATTCATTCACCATCAATTTTAGGAATGATCTATTTTTATGACATATAAATAGATTATATATAAATTTTGTTTGGAATTTATATTTTTAGTTTTATAATTTTTAGTGTTTATAAAAAATGTTGAAAATTTATATGTTTAAGAAAATTAAATAAAATTCATTATCCTATCCTTCCAAACATTTATTTTTAATCAACTAAAATATTTAATAAGAGTCAAAATATTATTATCTAATCAAAGATTCATAAGAATTTTCATACTCTCTATCACTATTTATTGGATTACCATTCTTTTGGAAAAATGTCTATAAAAATTTCAACAAAATATTGACTAGATATTTATTTCTCAGTAAATGATTTGAAACAATTAAATACCATTATAAATCGAAGTACATTTGATAAACTAATTGTAAAGGTAAAAAAGTATATTTTTTGATAGTCAGATCACAAAATCAATCTTCTAGGATCTAGAAATTACAAAGTACTAAAGTGTAAACTATCCACATTTCTCCAAATTCCATTTATAGTCTCACGAGATTAAATTAGACTATATATATATTGCTCATCATAGAGCATAAAAAAAATTTAAACTTTTTAATTAGCATGATATTCTAAATTTTTCTCATCAATAATATATTAAATTTAATACTTATGAATTTTTTAACATATAGTCATAATCTGATAAGGATCAAATCCAATTATTATGACATAAATCTTCATCCAATCATGATATTTCTCTTAATTAGATTCATAAAAAAAGTGTTATACTAACAATATAATTCAAAATCATTATAATTGGTAGTCCTATAAATATAAAACAAAAAATATTATTTATTATATATATTAGTATAATTAAATGTGGTCATATTATATATATCATGATTAAATACATATGACCTCTAATAAAAATATTCCTAGTAGGAATTAATATGGAATCTTCTGGGGGGAGAGGGTATTTCGAAATTTTAATCCAACTTATAAATTTCCTCTCACTAAAGAATACAAGTTTATAGAAATTCATAGTTTTCATTCAAATTGAAAATATAAAATTATAAATTCAAGATAAACAGTGACACACATAATAGAAAATAAATTCATCAAATTTTGTAAATAGAACTGAAGTAAAGAAAACAATCCAATAATAAATTAATAATAGTGTAATCAAAATGAAAATTAAATTTATAGTATTAAATAAAAATATAAATACAACTATAAATAATATTTATCACTAAAAAATTATAATTAAAGGAATAATTCACATTTATTCTAATGTTTTAGGAGATTTTATATCTTAAATTAAGGTATTGTAGTTCTATCCAAGAATATTCTATATCTAACAAATTATGGTTGATAAGAAGTTTCACACCTGTAGATTTTTGGACAAAAAAGATCAGTAGAAGGTATCATTATCCTCATAATCATCTTCGATAAACATGATCCATAATATATTTTTATTATTGGAATATCATCAAACTCATTTGTTGGATGAAGAAAACTCCTTACACCATGGTCTCATCAATCATAATTTTTATAAGTACATTGATTAAAAAATTAAAACTGGAAGATATATAATGAAACCTCACTGTAGATGATGAAAAGGTTTAAGATATATGGAATTATCATGGTTTTAACAAATAGAGGATATGATTTATTGTAAATATAATGGTTTTTAAGGAGGAAGAAAAATAGATAATTTCTGGGGATTCAATAATGACACCAAGATAATTAATTATTTGATCATATATGGATACAGATCATTATAACTCAATACTAGTGGAGGTTATCAATAAGGAAAGATAAAATTTAACCAAGAAATTCTCCTTTTTAGAGGATTGTAATTGGAGGTTCTCTTTGTAGGGTAAAACATCATATTTATTGATTCATCGGTCATGTTTCTCTAGATACATTTATGATAAGTTATCTATTAACATTAATAATGATTTATTAAAGAAATTTATTTATTATTTTAGGTATTATATATTTGGAAAGATTATCTTGGATAATTGTAAAAAACCTACGAATATGATAGATTTGAAATTGAAGCTTAATATGATTTGGGGATTTCAAAGACATAATATTATTCCCATTGGCAAGGGTTACAAACATTTGATACTTCAATAGAAAATACATAGATCCACAACATTGGAATCTAGTTTCTATAATGTAAATCTGGGTATTTATAAGATCTATGAATATGAAATAAATTTTAATCATAATATTTAGAATCAAAAAAATTCTCTAAATTGGGTATGGTGTCTTGGAATCATTTGGGTTTTATGATATAGTAAAATCATTAAGGATATTTCTTAATTCATTATAGCAGTACTCAAGATGGATGGAAACACTATCAATGGTATGAATGAATATAATTTGAGAGTCATAATGGATATGGATCCTCTAAATCATAGTCTTGATTGTGATACATTTGTTTTTAATGGTGATCAAAATTATGTTGGTTTTTAATTTAAATATAAATTCACCCATACTTTTCATAATTACTCTAATATAGTAGGTCTTGAAATTTATTATAGCATCCCGCATTTTTATCACATAAACTTTCATTACATTTTACAAAACCGAGGATCTTTAAGGTTTAGTGTCTTGGAAACCAGGAACTTAATACATGAAACAAAAAAACATTCTTCTTAAACACTTGAAAGGCTTATCCTTATGTTCATCCTAGGTTCATTACTGCATCTCATAACCTGGGGAAATACATCAAAAGAAAGGGTGAGTAGAAGGCCCAGTAAGGGAAACAAGGGGAAACATTCAACATGTGAACTTGAGATACATCAACAATGTCATGAAAAGAACTTTAAGGCGTGAGAAAGAAATCATGTGGCATATCATAATAAAAATAACATTTTTCATAACTTGAAGATGTGGCTACATCATTTAACATAGAAAATAATCAACATATCACCAAGGTCCATCCCCAAGGTGTCATTTCAAAATTACCAAGGTTATTCACCAAGGTATCGTGAAAATTGTAATCTCTAGTGGTTACATCATTACCCAATGCATTGGAGCGCTATCAGGGCGCACCCTTAAATTTTCCTTTATTATAATGTGAGCCACATATATCATCATAAATCATTTCATAAAAAACCCATATAGCATAAAATAAATGGGTTTCATTTCATAATCATAACGTTTTAAAAACTGCTTTAAAGACATGATCTTTACGTCACTTTAACCCCACGAAAGGGGAGAGCGGGTTTCATGTATGTAAATCCCAGAATTTAAAATAGAAAATTTTGGTATTTATGTGAATACCCCTGTAGAAATAAGAGCTTTTAGTTTTCACTTTATAACATAAAATAATTTTGAGAAAAGAGAGAGGCATTTTGAGATGAAAATTCTGCAGCATAACGGCTATGTTTCGGGGTTTTAGAAAACATTGAAAAGATAGGGGACATGGGTCAAACATTCATAAATGACCCATAAAACAGTATAGGGACAGAATATAAGGGATTTAAGAACATGGTAATGAAATTTGAAAATATACCATATGAAATGAAGAACATGAAAGGAAGACAAAAAATAAGAATTCTCTTATGAAAATTCGGCAGCCTAACGGTGCCACTTAAACTTCAACAAAAATGAATTGACGAGATCAAAAAGGGTCTCTCATAATATGAACATAAATGATCAGTATGATAGATATAGATATCATACCCCAAAATAAATTAACTTGAAAGACTTGACAAGAAAATAGAACTTGAAAATGAGAAGGGTGAAAGAACCACTTAAAAATTCGGCAGCCTAACAGCATCACGTAAACTTCAACAAAAATGAATTGATGAGATCAAATAGGGTATCTCATCATAAGAACATAAAAGTTCAGTATGATAGATATAGATATAATACCCCAACATAATAAAAAGGAACTTTCAAGACTTGACATGGAATTAGAACTTTGAAAAATGAGAAGGGTGAAAGAACCACTTAAAAATTCGGCAGCCTAACGGCGCCACTTAAAACATGAAAATAATAAATTGAAGAGATAAAATGGGGTATCTCATAATATTATCATAAAAGATCAGTATGATAAATATAGAGATCATACCCCAACATAATAAAAAGGAACTTTAAATACATGACATGAAAGTGGAACTTTAAAAAATGAGAAAGGTGAACGAATCCCTTGAAAATTCGGCAGCCTAACGGCGCCACTTAAACATTATTAAAACGAAATGATGAGAGTAATAGGGCGTCTCTCATAATATGAACATAAAAAGGACAGTATAATGAATATAAAAGAACCTCCTCCAACATAAGAACATGGGGCATAAAAGAATGACATAAAAGAGTTCACTTGAAAAGAAAGAGAGGGGTCGGATCCCTTACCTTAAAACGTAACTCTTAAAACTCAAAGGTTGGGACCATGAGGGCTTGGGGGAACCTTGGTAGGACTCCTTGGAAGGTAAGGAGACCATAACTTAATTGGGGGAGAGTTGTGAGTGAAAACTAAAGGAGGAAAGGGTGGGTATTTATAGGGAAAGTGAGGGGACAAGGCATTAATGGCCAAGGGACACCTCACAAGTGCTTTTCTCAAAACCATGTGCTCTCCCTTGGAATTTACCATGGAGTTAGGCCACATGGGGCCCCCAAAACAATAATTCATCACCCTTGGCTGGAAAACCCTTAAAATATCTCATGACGTCATCATGACACAGTTATGATGTCATTAAACATACCGAAACCCTAAAACTGTATTTTTACTATTCACTGAAAATTCAACTTTCTCAGAAAGATCCCAAAATTTCACCTTAACCAAATATCAATGCTCTGATTTCAAAAATGAACTCCATTTTATAAAAATAATTTTCTAATTATTTTTAATTTAGTTTTTAAATAAATACACTATTCACCGAAAATTCATTTTTTTCAAAAAAATCCCCAAAAATTACCATAACATAATATCGACGCTCTGAGTTCAAAAATGAAATCCATTTTATAAAAAATATTTTTCAAAATATTTTTAATTAAATTTTTAATTAAAAAACACTATTCACCCGAAAAAACTAATACTTGAATAATAATTTATGAAACTGTTTTTTACTCATTTTATTGATTCTCATTACTTAATCTAGGTGTCTAAATTATATTAAAACTTTCTTTGAGTGAAATTACTAATCCATTTGGTCACATTACTAATCCTAAGCATAAAATCACAATTCATAATTTACTATTCATCAAAAATAAAGTTGGCCTTATTAGACTCTAAATTTCGTACTGAACATAATTGTAGAAGACCATTTGTTGAAAATCATTACACATTTTTATTTATTTAAGGTTTACATAAACATTTTTAAAATATCCTTTTTCTAAAATTCATCAAAAAATATGCATACTATATTTATCCGGACATTTGAAAATTCATAAACTTCAGCATAAGAAGAAATCCCAATTTTTATTGACAACAAAGGATTACACAAGGCAGTTACGGTCTCCTTACATAGCCCCTTATCACACCAGCATAGGACCTAAGTTTAAGGTGTGTTAAGGTGAGAGAATCTGAGGGAGGCTTGGCCAACATCGCACGAGTAGTAATTTCTATTAGTTTGAACTTCTCGCAAAGGCGATTCTGTTCTAGCTTCACACGATGAATTTCGGCTTGGGTTTGGTCCAGAGCAAAGCCCAGTGGTGCTACCTTCTTCCCAAGTTCTGTTAGATGGGCTTCGATCGGTCCAAGACTACTGGGTGAGGCCATCGAATCTTCTTTCTATATTAATTAACCAAGATTTCTTGTATTTAGAGACAATAGTCAAAACGTTTAGTTTCCAGTGGTCATATTGACCAATGGTCAAATAACAGTCAAAACCCAACAATATCATTTTAATTATACTCATGTTATCAAATGAAACATTTTTGTTGAGTATAAAAATTAAATAACACATAAAATTAGGAAACAAAATTTATTCAAAATTTCGGTTCATTACATTTCTTTCATTAGAAAATTTCAAAAGATTTTTTCTAGGAATCAATCAATAGGGGTTGGGTGAGTAGCTCAGTAGCTTCTTAACAAAGTTGGGGGTGGCCTAATCACAAATCCTGTAAATGATTTTGAATGTCCAATCAATGAAAATAGAGGATATTTGGTTCAATAAAAATAATTTAGAACATAAATTTTCTAAAATGACTCTATTTATTAGAAATATGTTTCTAGGATGGATCAAGAGTTTAAAATGAATGTTTTTTAGATGAAGGAAAAGGTATAGATGGATGTGGATGCCTTTAGAAGCCCGTATTTTGATAAGGAAATCTATATAAGAGATGAATCCCATGTTGGGAGAGAATTGGGTTTACTAGATGAGGATGAGGTATCTATGCATCTTATATCCCAAGAAGGTCCTATAGTTTCTACAAAACCTAACTTCTTTTGGATCCTTTAAGGATGTATCTTGATCATCCAATGTAATGTGAGAAATCACCTTGAAATCACTTAGCCACTTTTTAATTTTTACAAAATTTGGATGCAAATGAATTGTGCTCCTTTTCAGATCATAGGAAGGCTGTAAAAAAGGGAATATTAAAGGTTCACATGTTTGGAAATTTAAAAATCCAATGGTAAGAAATAAAAATAAAAATCTATAAAGAAATTATTTTTATATAATTTTTAGGTATTGGATAACTTTGAAACAATTGAAAACATAATTTTTTTTATTTTAAATCATCATCATTTAATGAGAGTAGTTGTTTTAACTAAGGTGAATTTTAATATTCTTAGGGGTTTAAATTTTAGAGCTTTGGGATATGAGTTTTTTTTTCCTTAATCAATGATCTTATAGGGTTTAAACGCTTTGGTTTTTTTTTCTAAGTAGGATACCATTTGTTTTGTGGTGCATAAAAACTAATAGATCAAGACTTGTGATGTTTATTTTCATGAAATCACTTAATTATATTAGATTATTTATTCTATTAATATTTATAAATATATAATGTTCTTATGGGATGATATTAAGACTCTCAATCAAAGTATTAAAGACCTATATATCCTAAAATGGGGATTTAATGTCACTATGGGAATTACTTAAAAGGGAGTTGAACCTAATCCTATTGTAGAAAAACTTGAAATATAGGAATTTTTTAATCAAAATAAAAATGTATTGGTATCTATACATAGTGACTGGTACACATCCTACTCGATAACATAGAACTGAATTTATTCTAGAATATTTGAAATAATTTTTTCAACTTCATTTTCTTTGAGTAATAGGAGGTGGTTCAGTCAGGAACCTTGACTATGTAATACTCGGATCACCATCCCATTATCACATATATTTTTTAATAAAAGAAAATGTTCATTTTCCTTGTATATTTGATAAATTTTAGGTTATTAAAACAAAATTTAGGAAAGTTGTTTATGAGGTTTGGTCAAGTACTCTGTTTTTTTAATTTTATGAATGTTTTGTAAAAAATACTAATATAAAATATAGTCTTAGGGATCTAAGAAAACAATATTTCTCTTGTATGGATGAGGAATATTTTAAGTTGAATATAGATCTTTAGGATATTTAGATAGGGAATATGAATGGATTAAAAATTACCCATTTCAATAGGGATACTGGGATATCTTCTAAGATCAATGAGAATGAAAGAATAAGGATGGAATCTTAAATTAAACATGTAGAACTAAATGGATTAGGTAGGGTGATAAGAGCACTTAATTATTAAACATATAGAAATAGGTATGTGAAAACTAAAATCCCATCAATGTACATAAAACAATATGTGAGGTCATCATTGGAACGAAATAAATTAAGTATCATGCTGTTTCTTATTTTCATATGAATCTTGATGGTGGTGTAATTGATAATCTCCAGGAAACTAAGAATATCATTCATGATATTTTTGATGGACCTAATAATGTGATTTATATAGGTGCTCTAGAATTATTGGATGAGATGAATTTTTTTAAATTAGCACATGGAGTGATCATAGGCCTGATGGGTAAATCAATCATTTCCTTCTAAGATTACTGAATTTTTTTAGGGTGGATAGATAAAGATGATCTATATTTTCTTTAGGAATAGAAATCTCCTAAAGAGGATTAATTCTGAATTTCAGGTTCTTATACTCATGTCTAATTCTCAATATTCCTTTAATTAGTTTTATCCTTAGGATATTTCTAATACAGGATATATGATCTGATATAAACTTGTTTCTATAAGGTTATATTTTATTATAAATATTGTATTGTCTTGTCATTTATGTGGATTTTTTAATTGAATAGAAAATCAAAATTACATCATATAAACTTAAAAATTATTTAAAATATTATTTAAGACTAATAATATTGATATAATTTCATGTAAATTTGATTCATGGAAATAATTTGATTCTATTAGATGGTATTTTATAGTGAAGGTTTTTCATAGATTAGGATTTAGTAAGATTTTCACTGATATGTTTTTTTCTTTTTCTTAAATTATGTGAGGATTTTAGTTATTTTTATTGGTAATATTGAAGGTTAATTCTCATGTTGTTATGGTATTAGAAAATTTAATCCCTTATCTATAATACTATATAGTATTACTAAGTATTATTTCAGAAGATGAAATATTTATTTGGTGAGTGAAGGAACGATTATGTCCATAAATGTTGGGAGAGATATTAATTCTCTATCACATATACATTATATTTATAACCCAAATCTATTTTTCTTATATAGATATTTATGATATTGAATCTATTAGTGATACCATAGAACATTTTTTCTTGATTTCTAATCAACATATTTACATGTCCAATGTATTAATCTTCTTTAGTAATAATTGAAATAATAAAAAGATGACGTATAAGAGAAGGTGGATGATAATTGAGGAGGGAATCTATCCTTTTAATTAATGGTAATGTTTTTATTTTGAGGTTAACTCAAAGTATCCTACTTTAGGGATGGATTATACAATTAATTGAAACCATTGATTGAGGAATGGAAAATCCCTCTCTCTCTTTTAAGAATCTCTATTTATAAAGGAGTTATAATCATTAAATTTCTCTATTTATTAATTACTCACAAGTGGAATTGTTATTGTGATTAATAGTTTGAATATGGGAATCATGAATTTTATATTTCGTGGAAGAATTCTTGAGAATATATATATATATATATCACTATTAATTAGAACATATGTTGTAAGAAAGCCAAATATTGAGGCTTGTGAATCAAGAAAATAACAATTTTTTATTATGTTTTAAAGTCACATATTTTATAGAGAATATTTAATGCTAGTTATGATAGAAACCTAATTACTAGGAGTATATTTTTTTGATAGGATTTAGTTTGGAAAAAGTTATTACATATTATTTTCTGTATGTACTTTCCTCTATAGGGTTCAAACTAATATTATAGATCATAGTAGATGGATGAATATCTCTTCGTCTGAACATAGTTTATGGTTTAATGATGGGAGTGGGTGACCTCTTTAAAAACATGACCTTGATGAAAATTCATGACACTTAAGTGGAAATCCAATATTTTTTAAGTTCTCCCTCGAATCATCTTCTTAGATCCCTCATAGAGGTCATATTGTCTTTAAAATGTATTCCCAACAAGTATTTCATAGTATAGAATCTTGAAATTCATAGTGGCATTGCCGTTATGTTGTATTATAATGTGTTTATAGGGAGTCCTCTATATTTTTATACTGGTTTGGATTATTTTAACTTGAATTTTATCCATCATTCAAGGTTTTTTCTTATTTGAAGATAAGTCTAGAAAAAAGATACATACTGAGGAAGACCTAATGAAATATGATATTTAATTAGGCTCTATCATTATCTCCTTTATTGTATATCATGATTATATTTAATTTTTTCAGTGTCATATTTCTAAGAAAATTTCTATAACACTTCTTAATCTGATTAAGTTTTGTGTTCTTCGATGATTTTTGTATCACATTCCTCATGGTCCCTAAAATAAACTAGTTAGTTTATCCAAATATAATAATCATTTATAAGGTACTCTATATGAGTCTTGTCACCTGATTCCAAGGAATATAAATAAAAATAATCATGAGGATTATGATATTGGAATTTACATATCGATGAAGATTATTATGTATTATATTATATTGGTTACTAGTATGGATGTTAAGAATGTGGGGAATTATATTTGGGAACTCTCTATCATTGACATTCTAGGAATTAATGATCAATTTAATATTTATAATGGATTTATATCTATTATTTAGGATCCTCCTATTTTAGGTATGATACATATCATTATGGATGGTGCTTCAAGGGGTAAATTGGGACCCTCATGATTTAATGGGGTCTTTTGGAATTCTAAATGAGAGGAACTATCCTTCTGAGAAAACGATTGTCAAATGTTTTTTCCTTATCATTTAGAGTTGGAAATAGTTATTCTAGATATTCAAATAAAAAGGTTCAATAATTGGAGAAACACCTATATTGAGTGAGATTCGGTCATCATCGAGCATTCCATAAAGAATAAGTACCACTGTCTATCTTGCATACTGGAAATGTAATGAGGGGATTATATAGAATAATGTAATTATATTAATTATTTTTACTATCATGTTTTTAGGAAAGGTAATAAAATCACTGACTGCTAAGACAACATGGTGGTTAGTTTAGGGGTCAGTTTCCAGTCTTTGGATATACCAGAGTCTATTGATGAGAATTTGTTTTTAGACAATTATAAAACACTTTCTAAAATTTTTTATAATATTTCAAGGGATTGGAGTTTTCTCTAAGGGGAACATATTAAAAAATGGTACCTCAAAAAACATATGCTCTTATAAAAAACTTTGGAAGAAAAAATAAAATTGGAAGCCCTTGGGGAATCAAGATGATATTTGCTTTAATAAGATTCAAAACTATTATCCAGAATATTATTCTATTTTAACATCTATTATAAAACCTATTGAAACTAATTTTAGTCTCAAATTCTAGGATAAATTTAAAAATTACGTTATAATAAACTCCAATGGCCATATTCCAAGATCTTTAGGTTTGGTTGAAACAATATTAGAAGAAATGGTATAAACTCTCTAATCCCATTAAATAAAAATGTTTTAGCTTCTCAAATCAATAGAAATTAAATTAATCCCTTATTTAATTAAAAAATATATTTTTAATTTATACTGCATAGACATAAAATGTAAACAACATAATTCATGTTATTCAAATCAAGATGAATTGTTTGGTTATTTTCAAAACAATGGATTTAGAGGAGTAATTTTACTCAAAATATGGCTCCTAAATAGATAATATATGATATAATAAACTATTCACCATACCCACTTGGCTAAATACAAATTTTTATTAATATATATTATTTTATAAATAATCTTTACAATAAAATAAAATTAAAATTCATTTCTTAGGTTATTCATGTAATTTTACTTTCAAAATATCTATATCAGTATGAAAATCAAATTTAAATATTTATATATTTTATTACCTATCATGTTTATCCTCTAAATCCATATAAAAAATTGTTTATATACTATAAATTTTAATATTTTAAACTACCATATTTTACTTTTCACCTATTTAGACTATTGTTTGGTTGATGCAACAAAAGAGTTCTGAATAAATGTCAAAATATATCTTATTTAAAAAAAATTCTTATACAAAAAAAAAATTATTATACATCAATATTATATTATAAAACTATCTATAATAGAATTTATTATCATTTATGTCTTGATATCATTTTTGAAGTATGAATTTCAACTATCCTTACATTGCACAACCACTAGGAATGAAATTGGACAATGAACCTACTATATAATTTTTAAATTCCTAAATGTATTGATTATCCTCTTATTTATATTTCTATTCACAAATATACTTATACCATATTAAATATATTATTAAAAACACAAATTTTGTTTTTTCTAATTTTATGTAGTCTCCACATTACCTTCAATAATTATTTCCACATTTATCTTAAAATAAAAATTTAATTTATATTAAATAAATAATATTTATATGAAATTTTTAGAATGTTATCATTTATTTAAATTTTAATAATATTTTATATATTTCTATATATTTTCAAATAAAAAATATAATAATGATCTGGTTAATAAATTTTAATCTTAAATTTTGTTTTTAAAAGAAACTTGAATTTAAATGGATTACTCAACCTATATCAACATTATATCCGAATATATACTTAAAAAATAAATATTTTAAAACCTAAAATACAAAAAATTGATATAAGTTATTATTATAATAATTACATGGAAACAATTTCATGTCATGTGTCCATGTAATATTCATAAATTGATCAAAAAATGGTGAAATCCATATATAAGAAAGTGGATAAGTTATAAATCCTTCTTCAAGTGGAATTTATATTAATTTATATTATATGCTTAGAGAATAAAAAAGTATACCATGTGTATGTATACTTCAATAATTACAATATTAAAATTCATGGAAAAATAAAGGTCCAAAGTGATATACTTGAAAAAATATTACATTGGATAGGAAAAAAACTTTCTATAAAGAGAGAGCTATACGAAATAATTATCCATGAAAAACATAAAGTAAAGATAAAAACTATAATAGTGTTTGGATCAAGGATGTAAAATATCGATGACAAATTAAAGGAGAATATCATGATTTTCATGTAAATTTAAGTAAATTTGAAATCATTGAAATGAAAAGAGATGTTATGAACTCCCATCATGGAAGTACTAACTAGTGAAAGGAATAAAATTACTAATTTGAAAAAGTAATTTATGTATAAGATTCATTCCAAATATAGAAGTGATGTTTTTAAATGTAATTTTTCAAAAACATTATATTATTATAGTCGAATGGGACTCACCATGAGTTTGTTTCTAGAATCACAAGGGATAAAAAATGGCAGAAAATATACTGCATAAAATATTTTAATCGAGAAATTAATACACAAGTTATGAATTTAATGAGAGTTGTTTTATTTATGATAACCATAGATATATGGCTATAAATTATACTAATATGGTAGGTAAAGATTTCATTAGGAAATACTCTATTTATATAACAATTGGGAAGACAGGTAGGAATGAAATAAAATATATTGTGTTAGAAGATATATTTTAATTTTGGAGTAAAATAATCAAGAACAAGAAATGTTGAACATACAAAGAATTATGGAACAATTATATAATACATTGTGGAAAAAATGAAAAAAACTAAGAGAAAGGACAATAATGTTGTTTCTATTGTGACAATTATGTACAAGCATGTAAGGAAAGATTCATTGAGGATAAATAATTCATAAGATAATTTTATGTTTGTAGAAGTGTATAATCACAAAACACGCCTTAGTGGTTTCATTAATTATACTATAAGTAAAGTAGAAAATTTTAGTGTAAGATACCTCCTATATAAGTGGATGTATAATCAAGAATTTAGTGAGCTGAAATAAAAATAGAAAACATGTTTAAATGGGTTTTTTATTTTAATAAAACTAATGTTCAAGAAAAATTAAATGGTGAAATTTAAAGAAAATATATAGAATTATATTTGTATAATTGGTATAAATCCAAGGAGAAGATCTAAAAAGTTTTGGAAGAAATTAAAAAAAAATGATGGTTCACCAACACGGACCACATTCCTCAAATTGAGGATGTATATTAAATAACCCTATCAAAAATTGGTTAAATATTTGATTTTGTGTTTAAAGAGGTGTATATATAAGGGGGGTATATGGTCTATGGGGAATGATTATGCTAAAAGTAGATATATACAACATGTGGGATCGGTGTTATTTTAGTTATTAAACTATATCAATCCTAAAAAAGGATCAAAATTTATCAAGGCCCTATCTAAATCAATAATTTGTGTCAAACAACCACTTGGGATTACTAAGGTTAATATATAATTTAATATTGTGAGGAAAATTTTCAAATGAGGTATAGACTAATCTGAAATTAAAGTGTTGTTAAAGAAATATCTAAAATATAAAATGGAATTAAGAAAAAATTAATTATCAAAAAATAATATCAGAGTACATTTCAAGTTGTGTTTGAACCATAAATGGTGAAAATACATAATGGAAGAAGCAATAGGATTCTTGGAATTCATTTTTATTTGATCATGAACTAAAAATGTGGTATCAGTTTATTGTTGGCTTAGGACTCTAAAATCCATATAGAACTAAGTGTCATAACCAACATGTGTTTTCCCCCAACTAAAAACGATCTCATTACTTAGTTTATAGAACTGAAGGAATTCATGGGGAGTTCGTGATGTGCATTAAAAGGATATTTAATCATGTATTTTAAATGATAAATCCTATAAATAGAGGAAGTATTGTGAATATAAATTCATATCTCATGTTCAAAATGAAAAAGTGATATCTATTGGATAAACATGTTATATACATCTCACACTTGTTACATTATTTATTATCAAATAAATTTATTTTATAATAATGGTTATAATCATAGGATGAATTGATAAATATATTAAAAAAATCAAAATACATGTTTTTTAGGAATTAATTGAGTTACATTGATTTTTTGGACATTATTTCCTTATAATATGGTTTTCTACACTGAGTTTCAACCTAATCGGATTTGATAATTTGTTACTCAATAATTTCCAAGTGGGAAATTCACTAATTAAAAATATTTCAATAAAATATAGTTGGATATAATAATTGGTTTTGATCATTAAAAATAAAAACAAGAACTTTTTAATCAAAATATATCATGTCCAAAGTGAAAAATAAATATTTACACAAGGTATATACAGTTTTACGGGTTTATTCAAAAGTGGTTGGGAGAGCTCAAATGTTTTCAGGTGCTAAACTTAACCAAAATTTTATAATATTAATCTATTACTTTGATGAGTTCTAAAGATCCAAAAATCAAATTGGATAGGAAGGAATTTCATGATATAGTGGGAGAAAATAATATCTAAATTTAGATTTTTTAATTTTATCAGAGTTAGGATATCCAAACTAGAAATTGTTTAAAGTAATTGGAAATGTGTAGAAAATCTTATATGAATGAAGTGGGAGTTAAGATTATATCATACCCTAATAGAATTATAAGATGAAGGGGTATAGAATAAAAATAAAAATATATATATGAATTCCTTTTCATTTTATTTATATATTTAGAGGAAATAAGTACATAAATTTATATACTTAGCAGATCATAGTTTTAAAATAGAAAGGTATATGTATTTATGTATGTATTATCAAAAAAATACAATATGATAATTGATTAAACCAAGAGATTGTGTGTCATATTTTTTAAGAATAAATATTTTATTTGGGATGGTTTAACTAAGATTTTTTTTTGTTGGAATTAGTGATAGTAGTTGGAGAGGAAGAATTATTACCACAATTGTGTCTATATTGTGGTGAATATGGATAGACTAGATAGAGAGCCTCATATTTTAAGGATTTGGAATGAGAATCATGATGAGTTCTAAATTTTCATTAATTGGATTATTTTTATGTGTGTAACATGATTATTAATTATTCACATGGTTGTGGAAGAATTAGGCTCTTTCATGAATGAATTTGGAAAAGTGTTAGAATATAAATGATGGAAAAGAAGATAACATCATGGGGTATGAAATCATACCATGAGTAAAGTTCACAAAAAAAAATTACAATGGAATGTTTCTCCCTGTATATGTCAGATATTATAAAATTTATAGGACTATTAAATTCACACACATATGTTTTTTTAATAAATAACATTTTATCAATGTGTAATAACTAGGATCACACTAGGAGTGGAGTTGTTGATTTCTTGAAAAAATAGAAATTTTCATATATTCAAATATAACCCAGCCAATATATAAAGGTAATGTAGGAAATATGTAATGGAAATGAGGATAAATTTAAAAATAACTTGTTTGATACATAAATATCACCATCAATAATTTGGAAAATTCTTGATATGTAATGTTTACCAACACAATACTTAAAGCTCACAGGGATGAAAACAAAAGATTAAAAATATGATATATAAAGTTCACCTGGATGATATGTAAAGTGTTTTCTATATGAAACAAAAGATGAATTTCCATTATCAATTGTAAAGTATAATTGATAATTTGGGTAACCATAGACTATGTTATACAATATCTATCATACAAAAAAATTGATAATAAGACAAGTTGTAGAAGTAATGAGGTTATGGGAAAAATTTCTATGTTGTGAATATACATAGATATATTTTAGTGGTTTAGCTTATGTTAAAACTACCACACTATTGAATAATATCATCCTATAATAGGTTTTAGGATTAAGAAAAGTTGGATAATACCATTAAGATATTAGGGAGAGTTAAATATAATATATTGTCTAAATTTTATGGTTCAAGTTTCTCACTGATCATTACACTATGAATAATGATTTCAAATTGTGATCAGGGTAAGGAATTAGAAGATTATTCCACTATGTGGAAGTGATACCATGAATAATTTATTTAAAAAATATTTTTAAAATTTAGTAAGAATTTTAAATGAAGAATATATGGTATGAAATATTATAAGTTTGATTGATATAATCGGAACATTATAATAACATTAAACTATGTGTTTCACATTGAATTATCCTTGAAAATAATAAGAAGAAAGTTTAATACCAATCATTTAATCAAGGGTTAAATATTTGATGAATCTGTACAAAAAATCTCAAAATAATTATAGATATGAGTGGATTCTGAATAAATTGATATAGATATAATTATAATAATAAGAATTGATGCTAAATCTTAACCTTTCCATTTACATATCTCGTTTAGTTCATTATAGAAGGATTGAAAAATAAAAATGAGTTACACATCAATATTCGATAGTTGAAGAAGGTGTGAAACAAGATTATCCTACTGGGGATTAATCTTTATCTGTAAGAGGAATATAAACTACTATGAATTTTTATAATATAAAGATACAACCAAAATATTGATGATTTGATTATATCCAATAATATAGAAAGAGAATATAGCAAAGTGAATCTTATCATATAATATATTTGAATATGAGGATGGAATGTGTCTCTAAAACATATTCTAATAGGGAAGAGTCCTTCATGTCTATAAACCCATAAAGATAATCTCTTGTATCTAAACAAAAATATCCATTTCTAAAGAAGTGTGCGGAGGATAAGAAGTTGGAGTGGACATTGGAATAATAATTAGTCAATCCTAAACCTTGTAAGGGTAGTGTACCTTGGAACCAGGTGACTATGACCTAAATTTATTCCTCAACCAATTGGGAGTATAACAGATTCGGGTGAACCAACATCACCGTTTTTACAATATTTATATTATCCCTTAGTAGTAGACCATGTATTATTTTTGTGCATATTTTTTGGTTTACTTTCTTTGGTAAGGATTAATATTCAGTGTGATCGATGATGAAAGAATGAGAGATTGCACTTATTCATTCCAATATGGTATAAATATTCCATTTTCCTAGAAAATTAAAAAAGGTAAAATATTTATTTGGATTTCACTATAATCCCATCTCAGTGTGATTATAGTTGGTTTGGTTCCAATAAGTGGTATCAGATCCAAAAGGTTTTGACTTGTTGTTCGATTACTAAATATTATTCACTTATTTTTTGAGTACATGGATTCAATAATAAGACCTCCATTTTTATTTGAACTAACTATTATGGATGGAAAGAGTATATTTTCATGTTATAATAAGATAGTGTCATGGAGGTCATGAATTATATAATTTAAGTTCCTTATATGACTAGACATAATGAATGAATTGATAATGGAAGGATATAAAAATATATTTACTATTTACTTTTAAAATGATACATTCAAGAAAACCAGTCATTGTCCCATTACATTATAAATGTTGAGATTCCATAAATTATTTACCAAAAAATATTAAATAAAGAAGAAGGAGACATGATCCTGAAAATATGAAAATGAGTGCCTTATGTCGAAAGGAATGAATAAGGGGAATATGAAGAATACCCTTCAAAATAAAAATAATTACCTTTATATGTATAATTATGATTCTATTATTAAATCATATTCTAAAAATGTTCTATAATGTTATTCCAGATTAGTAAATTTAGATTCAGACATGGAGATTGATTGATGTGTGTCTTACAATGATAACATGGAAATGATTTCAAGTCATCGGTACGAGGTATTCTTATGTAGTGATGAAGACTAGATGTAATCTATATATGAGGATATTGATCAATTGGAAATCATTCTTCATGTGGAATATATATCAATAAAATATCTATCCATGTAGGATAAAAAAATTTAAAAAAAATAGGACTCAGATAAATATATTACTAAAATAGGTTAAAAATGAATGTCCAATCTAATATACTTTAAGAACTTTCACATGAGATAGAAAAACATATTGACATAGAGAAGGATGTAAAATAATGCATTATCAGGAATTAAAAATAACATGATGTGAGGAAATAATATTTAATAGAAGTTAACCTATGGATGGAATGTATGAATTCCTGATTAAAGGAGAACTATGTGATGACTACAGAATATGAATTGAAATTAATCTTATTGAATGTAAAATACATGGTAGAAAATACCATCCTGACAACACCAATAACTGAAAGAAATGATTATATTAATATGGATTTGGGAAGTTTTTATAAGATTAATTCCTAATATAGAAGTGAATATTCTCGAAGGAAAGTAGCTACAAGTGCTACTATTCTGAAAAAAATGAGACACACCATGAGTGTGTGTCTAGAACACAAATGGATAAAAGGCATAAGGAAATTAAATTTATCAAATCTCATCCAAGAAATTACTAGATACATTATGAATCTAATCATATTTTTTATAATCATGTAAATATAGACAAACATTATAGTAAGGGATAATTTTAAGGTGTCCTAAAGAATTCATCCATTAAAATGAAAAATAGGAATATATGTTCATTGAAAAAACTAATGTGTTGGAAATTAAAATGACTACTTGTGAGGAATATTATCAAGAAAAAAAGGGGTTCACCAAGAACCAATGATGTTAAATTCATGGAAAATGTCATGGAAACAATGAGAACCAATTTAAAGGAATAATAATGAATATTAATTTATTGTAAGAAAGATGAAAAATTATGTAATGAATTTTTTCTCAAGGATAAATAAGTCCAAGGATGCTATTAGGTCCATAAAAGATTAGAATCACAAATAATGCCTCAGTGGTTTTATAAATTATACCACATGGTAAAAAATGAAGAGTGGTTGAAGATTACTCTTATTGTAGAGGGATCATGATGAAGGATGGGTGATATAGAATCAAAATAATATACTTCCACAAGTGTTATTTCACTCACAATATAACAAAAGACTAATCCAAGGAATATGCATAACTCTAAATAAATCATATAAAATGATGTTTTTATAAGTTGTACCACTCAAAAGAAAACCTCTAAAAAATTTTGGAATAAAGAAAAAATAAAAGTTTAGTTCACCAAGTCAAATGGCATTCCATAACTTGATTATGTTAAGGATATAACCCTCTCCCAATTTGTATAAATACATCAAATATTATTTTATGTGTTTTAGATATAAGGGGTATATATGATCTATGGGGTGATATTGTATTCAAAGTAGACAAATACAATAATTGGTGTTAAAGTTATTGCAGTTAATAATTACTATCAAGACTGAAAAAAAATATTTAATGGTGTCAAGGACCCTTATAACACAACAAGTGGTTTTGAGCAACCACATTTTATTTCTAAGATAAATAACTAATTACATGATTTTATGAATTAATTTGATTGATACCGATAATGATATAAAACTTAACTAGTTTAAAATACATGTATATAATATCTATTGGTATTAAGCCAAATTTAGTGATAAAAATGAAATCAAGATGTATTTTAAGTGGTATAATACATAAAAATAAAGAGAAGACATGTAAAAGACCAATATTCATGGAATACATTTTTATTTGTTCATGTACCAAAAAGGTAGTATCTACTGATTTTTTAGGATACGAAAACATAGAGGATGAAAGTGTAATAACCAAAAATGTGTTTTACCATACTAAAAAAATCATAATATTTAGTGTTAAGAACTAAATGCATTTAGTAGGATTTTTCAATGCATGTTAAAAATCTATTTAGGATTATCTAGGAAAGGATGTGGAATGTTAAAAATCTAAGGATCATAGATATCCATAGGTATTAAAATTTCATCATGAAAAAGTAGTGATAGTTGGTTCAACATATGGAATGACTTCTAAACATGGAACTTTATTGTTTATTCAAAAAATATTATTCTATATGTTTTGTTGAAATAAAAATAATAATCGATAATGAAATTAAAAACTCGAGCAACACTTGGTTTTGGAAGTAAGTGAGTGGCATGGAATACGATTATATTATTGGCATAGAGTCTTGTTTTCTATAAAAAGTTATAATTAATTGGATTTGGATAATTTGTTAAGGGTTCATTTTCAATTTTTAAATTCACTTACTAAAAATATTTAAGTAAAATGTAGTTTGGGAGAGGAAGTGCTTTGGATCTTGAAATATTAAATAGTGGAATTCTTTTATTCATCAAGAAGTGTCAAGTCTGAAGTTAAAAACCTAGAGATCCACAAGTGATATATATTACCAAAGGCTCAATAAACAAGGGGTTGGGAGATCCTAATGGTTTTAGGGTAGTAAATAGTGTACCCTATTCATGATTTGAAGCAATTTTTTAGAAGATGTTGAAAGAAACCAATATCAAATGGGGAAAAAATAATATCATGACAAAGTGTATAACACCAAAATCTTTTACTATGTAAATTCCTTTAAGTAAATACTTGGATGAATATCTTGTAAAAAATGTAAGAAAAATAAAATGAGTCCCATTATATTATAATAAACCATTAGTAAATATAAATATAGTGGTCAATTATGATACTCAATTAGTATTATTTTTTATTGACTAATGAAATTTAATATATAATTAATGGGATATGGTAAAAATTATTCATTGTTATGAAGATTTATTTCTCAAAAAAACTATATTTCATGTATTTTATATTTTAAAAAATAGATAATTTTTTAAAAATATAAATGTATAATATAATAAATTAACAATAAACTAATTATAAAATGATAAGATTAAGAACAGTTGATGTATAAAAATGTTAAATTTTAATAAAATATGTTTTTATCAGAACATTATATATTCATTTAAAAGTAAAAATTATAAATTCCATAATTTTAATTAGATAAAATGAACTTTAGTTTTGGATATAATAACTAAAATTTTTTAGAGAGTAATTTATTGGGTTTTTTCTAAAATGATTCCCTTTATCAGAATAAGAAAAATACGTTTTTTACTAATAATATAAAATTTATGAAATCATTATGGTATATGAATGAATTGAAATATTATAAATAATTTTTTATAGAAAAAATATATTTTTAATAAGTAAAATAAAGAATTTATTAATGTTATGTTGAATTTTGAAGCTTATGTCAGAAATTTTAAAATCAAATTGAAGTTGAGTGTAAATGAAAAACTATTTTTGATATTTTTATGTAATTAAGTAATAATAATGTTACATTCCATTTTTAATTGCTTTCATAGTCACTTAAATATTTTTTCTTATTTATATACCATTAAATATCATGAGAATTAATTTTATTAATGATTTTGTTAAGAATTCATTTGTATACTTAAAAGGAAATTTTTGTAAAAACTATTTTCAATACATTTTATAAACTTATATTTCCACATCATGGAATAGAATAGTGTTGGATTCATTAAATATATTTAATTATAAAATTAAAATTATTTTTATTTCTCGTTTCATTTTTGTTCATAATGAATATGTTTCATTGTAAAAAATTTATTAACATTATAAGGGTTTAAATGGTTAATGAGAGGGTCCATATAAGAGATTTAGATTCAAATATCCATAAAAATTATCTAAATAATATAGGTTGAGTGTATTTATACCACTAAATACCTAATATTTAAAAATTTGACAATTTAGTATCACATTCCAATAAAAATGAAAATATTTTATTTTAATGTTTTTAGTAATTACAAAAGTGCCACCCACCTCACATATAAAAGGGGAAATCCACTCTTCAATTATCCATAGACCTTGATCTCCTTAGATTGACTAATTTCCACCGAAATTCATTAAAAACACTCATATTCTTTATTATAGGTTATTGTTTTTCCTAAAGTTGCATCAATGAATCCTTAAGTGGTTCTCAAAAGAGAATATCCAAAGCAGAGTAATATAAAATTTCCATGATATTTGAATTTTATCTCCTCATAAACCACGTTTAAATAGTATATAAACATATTTAAATAACACAATAATTATAATTAATATAATTATATTTTTTTATATTAATGTTACAACCATTTTCTATCTCTTTTTTATCTAATGGAAAACGAAAACATCGCTTAAGCATATATTCAGACTACTGCCTACATGAAGTGATGCATTTCATTTTTCATAAACACCTATAGTGGTCAGTTATATAGATATATTAAATTAATATATCAGATACTTATGGAATAATTTTTAATTTATAAGGATATTCTACCTTTCAATTTATTTCCCTCCCACAAATTGAAAAATGAAAAAATAACCCATACACATATGCAGTCTAACTCCTCTATGAATAATGTTTTTAATATTTATTGACCTTATTAAATAGATGGTTCTAAAAGATTATTTAATGAATAAATATGATATATATTACATAAATCTCATTTTTTGGTGATTACACAAGGAATAACATTTTTCTCATGGGGAAATAGGGACCAATAACATCTCCTGCTGATCTAAGTCTTCTTCAAATAGTGGATTCCTAGTGTTATACTTATCTATTATTTATATATCCAATCCAGATAGGCTTGTTTACTTTTCATTATGTGTCATTTCCTATCTACTCAATGTTAGCCTATTGGGGTGGTTATAGTAGTGTGACGATGATAAATTCATTTCTCATTAGTGTTCCTAGTACTGGTCTATGAGTGAATCAATTTCACTAGGTATAACTATGATGAATATTCATAGAAAAGATGCTCTCCAAGTTTTTCAGGAAATATTGGTGTGGAGATTCAATGCTGAAATCCAACTACAACATTAATTTTTTGTGAGAGATGTGTCCTTTGTGGCTATGAGAGGTGATGTTGGGGTGAAATGATGATCTTGTTTATGACATTCTTAGATCAATTGGTAGGATTATATCTCACAAAAATATAAGAATATAGTTCTCTTTCATGTCTCTTGGATTAGATATAGTCAAATTTAATGTCTATCCTAAGGAACATCGACTGTAGTGGTGTCATCAGATGAGATGGATAAAAGGGGCTGACAACACTCACGATGAAATTTTATTTGGTTTCAGTGGGACTGGAAGTATCCTACAGGGTGGTAGTGGGACTGGGGGTTCCTCCTTAATGTTTCCTTTTGCTTCAATGGTTTTTTTACATCATCTTGATGTTCAATCCCCAGGACCTTCAGGTCATTTCTTGGGTAGTCAGAAAAATAGAAGGATGTGGGTTGACATATTGGTGCAATATGGATGCAGTGCACTGACACTCCTGTATGGGAAGACTTGTATTTATGAATGCTAATGTGGAATCATATTATCCAAATATCTCTTCCATTATAATGGGATAGTGGGGTTATCTTATATTTTATTATTTTCACTTGGGACAAGTTCATTAATGTAGTGTATTTGGCAGGTGATGTATGTGATGGCCACATAGGTGACACTAAATAGGTCTCTCAAAAGAGGGATGGGTGTGTTGTAACCTATCTACTATTCAACCCTAATACTTTGGTTGGAGGGGTTCTCTTCCTCAATGTGATATTCCATCATGACACAATGTTTCATGACATGGGGGTGTATTTTTTGGACTGGCATCATACTATGATGTATTTAGGCACATGATGGTGTATGCTTTGATTGGCGATATGAAATGATGTCAAATTATCACTCTGAGCCTTAGTTTCATGATTTTTCCTTTCAAAATCTAGGCCTTCTGGACATATTTCATTCGACCATTATGACTCTAGCACTTAGGTCATGTAAGGTTATCTCTCATCCATGTTTAAATAAGGATATTCTTGTTTTTTGTTTAATTAAAGGGGTCTCAAACACATAATATTTTAATATATATATGTGTGTGTATGTGTGTGTGTATTATATGTATAATTATATTATACATGAGGGTCTAATGTGCCTTACCAAGAAATAATTCAAGATAATGGTTTGTCTATTAAATTTCCTTCTTTGGTAATTTTTTAATATTATGAACATATTTAATATATATAGTTTTTGAATTTTTTATTTGGAATATTTTATCTTTAATTAATTATTATATCATTTAATGGTCCATTTAAATTTGTATCCTTAAAATTATTTTTATTCAAAAGGTATTTATGCCATAAGGTTTATTTAACAATCTCATTTTTGTTCATGATTATATGTGTTTAAAATTAAATTAGGGAAATTATATGTTATTTATCTCTTAAAACCAAATTATTTTCTTCACCAATCTTTATTTAAGGGGCTATTATGTATTAATTATATTCTCCAAATTTTAGTTCTTAAAAATACTGAAATAATGTTTTTTTAGTAAAACTGAACATATTTTTTATTTTAGGTTCCAAAATATCATTTATTATATCCATTATATTTATATTGTGTCAAGAATATTTTTATCTATTCTAAATAATTTTTGAGGTCATTTTAAATGTTATTTTTATTTTTAAAATGGTTTTAAAAGAATATTTTATATTTTCTCCATATAGAAATCATTTTGGTTTTTTAAAAAATTTAAAAAGATTGTTTTTTAAATTTAATGGTTTGAACACATTTTCGCACTATAATGACTATTATTCACTATCAATATTACATTATAAGTTTCTATGGTTTTTGAAATAAAATTCCAATTTCTATTTTTCTGATAATTTTTTGTCTTCAAAAAATGTTCCCAAAAAAATCATATATCTTATTGTTTTGAAAGATACTTATTAATGAATCTATAAATGTGTTTTTAATATATGCCAACACCATAAAATTTTAGTGTACTAATTATTGTTGGTTTCATAGAAATGTAGTCCTTGTCCAGATAAAAACATGTGGATGAAGGATTTAACATAGATGAAACTTGGGGAAACAAAACTGAAATTCTTTTTTTGTATTAATTCAATAATTACTTGATTCACAGCCATTATTCCTAATTAAAAACATGGATTTATAGTTTTGGGGGATATTTTTTGTATATTTCACATGCTTTTTTTGAACCCCAATATAGGATGTGATATATTTATTTTTAATTTTTGTTCACTATCTCTCTTTATTAATCTCTTGAAAATAATTTTCACATTCATGTACATATTATTTAGCATCATGGATATGGTTATCATGTTGATATTATCTTAACTATACTCCATTGAAACAAAAAATTTTACTTTAATTAATAATACTACTAAACCTATTATATTAACTATAATAATATTGGAATTCTCTAAATATGATTCCATACAAATATTTATTTATTGTTAGGTCATATTGAGGTTGAATTGTATTATTCATTAAATATATGTGTAGTATGTTAGACATTAATAAGTGATGGGTATTTCCCAAAATTTTATATACCAGTGATTCTTCAGTAGGTACCATAATTAAAATAATAATTGGTATCTCTTGTATTATGAAAGACCATATATTTTTTATGTATTGGTTTAGAGGCCAATAAGATATGCAAGATATCTCAATTGATAATCCTTGATAATATATATTAATTCTTAGTTAAGAGTCTTTGATAGTAAGATTAATAAGTCTATTAGTATGAACTTCATAACCATGAATTTATTTATTGTTATCCACATGATTATTTACATTTTTATCTTTGCATATATTTCAATATCTAGTTGATGATTTTATGGAATATTTATTTATTAGTCACTATTACATGTTGTGTATGGGATATGTAATCGTTATAGGTTATTCTATATGAAAAATTACTAAGCACATGAGATCACACATTATTATGTTATCCTTTCCCTAGGGTACCAAGTAGGGATATTTGAATTATTATAAGGATGTATTAAAGGATATAAAAATATTTTTAGGAAGTTCAAAAGATATTATTTTTTTCAAATGTATTATATGAATCATGTACGTGTGTAGTATCCCAAGACATCTGAACTACTCTATTATTTAGGCTGAGTTATTTTTCACATTTTAGTAATATAAGTATGTAAACACTAGTTCTGGGTACATATATTTTGGATTGTTTTAATTAGTTTTAGAGTTAGATTATTTGGAACATTTGGAACTAGATTTTTTAAGAACATAGCTAGCTTGAGAAATATGAAAAAACTCTATAATGTTCAAAAATATATAGGGAATTTTAATTTAGGGATCAATACTCCTAAAAATTTTAGAAAATTATGAATATGTTATTATTTTTGTATAGTTCATAGTATAAATAATAAAGAAACATATCAACACACACAATCAGTATAGGTATTTACCTCCCAATAAAATCAACACAAATCGTGTTGGATCTAGGAAGATTATTCCTATATTAGGGAAGTTGAATCTGTTTAGGACCAATAACATTACCTAAATATAATATCATATTATTTCATATTATGATTTAATGATTTTGGAACACATCATTCATTATAAATTGTCATCATATAGAACTATTAATCCATTGATAGCATACAAATAGATCAATTAAATTGAAATTTTATTTCTTAGATTGATATATATTGAATAAGAGAAGGTTATTTTTGAAGTGCATTATTTAAATTGAGATACTGATCACTGGTGGTCATTGATTCAATATAATCAAGAGAAGTATGATATATAGATAATGTAATGTAATAATTTTGGGTAATATTCTTTATTAAATATTTTCCATGAGGGAAACTAGGTGGTACTGAAAAAAATTAATTAATTTAAGATAGAAGGAAGAGGAAAATGTCCATATATATGAGGAAAAATTTATTATATTAGCATGGAATTAAATATACTATATATATAATCCACAAAGTAATTTTGATTATTTATTTAATGGGATTAATAATACTTTGTAAAGGTAACTATTCACTCAAATGTTTTCATCGTATGATGTTATGGAATTGAGTTTCATAAAGGAGAAATAAATATCTATGTCTTATATTATCAATGTAAATCTAGAGAAGAAGAGGGAAAATAATTAAAAAGGAAAAATAAATGAGGTGAAGAAGAATATGGGAAGGATGGAAAACACAATATGTTGTAATTTGTGGAATGAAATACCCCGGTACTTTCTTAAAGGGAATGAGATTATATTGCATGTGATGAAATAAAAACCATCAGGCTTATACATGAAAGGGTAAGAAATAATCCACTGATATTCATCTCTTTAACTATAAGGATATGGAAAAAAAATCAAGGTAATTCCCCAATCATAAAAACAATTTACCTTAAAAGAGGCCTGGTGAGCATGAATAATATTATACAATTAATAATACCGAAGTTGATGTCCATGAAATTATGATAATATTTACTTTGATTATAAAATAATACATTATTTGATTCTATATCTATATATATGTTTAAATCTACTGAGAATATTGAATCACACCCTAAAACTATAAGGAATGATTTTTTAATTAATACAGCAATTTTGAATTTGGATACAATGAGAATATATCAAACCTCATGAACAACTGTTACCTAGTTAAAAACATGGTTTTTATAACTATGATTTACTTTGGGTAGTTTTGATTTTGGGTTTCAATTAATTTTGGGATTCAAGAATTAGAATATAAATTATAAAATAATTTATATTGATTTCATAATATTGATTTTGAAGGTTTTCAATCCTTTGAATTTTTATTTTGTTCAAAATCACATTTGTTTATTCATTTAGTAGAAAGGGATAACTTAGAATTATTCTATGGTTATTTTGATCCATTTAAATTTGGATTCATGATTGAGAATTAAAAAATTACACATGTTAATTCATCATTTAGAATATGTGATGAAAATAATAGAAAATTGATCGAAATATAGTTAAAGGATGAAATTATTCTTATATAATGGAAAAAAACAATGTAAGTATATTTTGTCATATTTTCAATCTTGACGGTGAAATAATTCCACAAACTCTATTAAGAGGATGATTAATTCATCAAATTTTATATAAGAAATATCTCTTAGCAATCAAGGTATTCCTCTAGAGACTCATTCACAGGTATGAGTCTTATAATTATAGATATATTATTTTTTAAAAAATACATTAAGAAATACTAAGACTTCTTGTATTAACTTAGGAATTACATATCAATATAAAATTTATATATGGGATTATACCTTTATAAAGAAACATTTATCATGGTAAGTATAAAATAAAATTGTGGGGACCCAATTTACTTTTGGGGAAAAATATAACACCCTGTTATTTTAGTATATACCTTATTTTAAATAAATACCATGTTTAATAACTTGTTAAGAAAACAAAATTAAACAAAAATGAGTCACAATACATTAAAATAAACTATTAGTAAATAGAAATATAGTAATCAATTATGATACTTATATTTTTTTGACTGATAAAATTTAATAAATAATTTATGTGATATGATTAAAATCATTCATTGTTAAAAATGAGTGTTTTTAAATGAAATGTGTTACATTTGTTGTCTAAATTAATAAATTTATCACTTTTAATAATTTATTGTATTGACTAAAAATTTAACACACAATAAATTATAAATATATTAGTTTAAGACCACTTGAAGTTTGAAAATTCCATTTTCCTATAAGATATATCTTTACTTATATTTAATATTTTTATTTTACCAAAATAATTATAAATTTTCTAAGTTTAATTTGTTAAGATGAATTTCAATTTTGGATACATTAACTTGAAATTATCTTATGGTGAATTTTTTATAATTATTTTGAAAAGATATATTATTATTTTAATAAGAAAAAAATACCATTTTTACAAATTCTATGAAATTTACGGCATCATTTTGGTATAAGAAAGAATTTAATGTTTGTAAAATTTTTCTTATATCCCAAATATATATTTAAAATTTAAAATAAATAATTTAAACATGTGATATTGAATTTTAAAACCCCTGTTTTAAATTTTTTATAGTGTCCCGACCCAGGTTCCATATACAGGTTCCCTGATATGGTCTGTTATGTGACCTCAAGTGGGCCTCCCATACACCATAGGATGATGAATAGTGGGGAGTGTCTGATATATTTACATGGAGTGACTATGCCCTCTATATCAAAGTAGTATAACAATATAAATAACCAAATAGTAAGAAATAGACAATAACCAAAAACCAGAACAATACAAAAAACCACTATCACATGATAAAACAAAACTAAAAACAATATACATAACTAAAAAAGTAGATATGTTATGCATAATAAGTGTCATGTGTCAAAAAGACATCCCAACTAAAGACATTGAAAACTCCCCCAAGTGGGTCCCGATAGCAAGTCTTGTTAACTCATCCATGATCCATCCCAAATTAGCCATCTAACAAAGGGCCCTTGACCATATAACTACCTATAAATAGTAATTCTATTCCAGTATCAATCAGGAAGCCCGAGTAAGTTGTGAGTACAACTCAGTAGGCCACCACCTATGGTGTCTAAAACAATTCCCAATCAATATACATGTTTTCAGTTGTATAAATAATAAATTATAGTGCATAAAGTAAGCAGCTATCAAATTTCATTACAATTTAATTTACCATATAAACCCTTAGTTTCTCAGGGAAACATAAACCCTCAATAATTTCATCAGTCCTTGCCATATTATGAACCATATTACATAGATAATTCCCAATTCACTACAAAACATGGTTGTTCATTATCCACTTCATTCCATTTCCACAAAATAGTCATTTGGATATAAAGTCCAATGCCAATCTCGTGGGCATATAATGTCCTCTATAACACCTCATGGGTATTTGGAGCCTAAATCCCTTTCCCACACCTCAAGGTAATATGGGTATTTGGAGCCCCAGTCCCTATCTCATATTCTCTATGACTCATATGGGTATTTGGTGCCTCAGTCCTTATTATAGACATCAATTTCACATATGGGTATTTGGAGCACCATTCCCTAACCTACACTCTCTAACAGATATTTTTATTTTTTTCCTCATTCCTTATCCCAACCCCATTATCACATATAAAAAAAGTAGATAAATATCACTCAAATCACAGTTTCAAATACAATTGGGTTATGAATCAGTAACCTCTTTATCAAACCTCATCATTAAATTGTACATTTTTAATTTATCACAAAAATCATGAAACATTATTACAATTACAAGTAATTACAAGAAAAATTCACTATTAAACCAATTATCATCATTTAGTTAATTAATTCCTTAACCCTTAATGGTTATGCAAAAAAATCCCTCCATTCCCTTGAATCAACCAATTCAACATTCAATTAGTCAATCAATTCCAAAATCCCACCAATTTCAAATTTTAATATGCTCATTAATCATTCAAATTACATTCCCATTATTCACTAATTTAATAATCATAATTAACAATTCACTTTTCCTAAATTCATGTCATTTTATAATCACATGTCAAATAAATTAATCAATTCCATGATTCTATAAATTAAATAATCAATTTATTTATTCAATTTGGATTTAATTTCTAAATTCTCCAATTGAAATTTAATGAAACATACATGCAATTGGAATTCAATACTATGGTAATTTTATTTGTATTTCCTATATCAAGTTTGATGATGAATAATCACTAACAAAAATACCCTCTTGAAGTAGAACAACTAAGACCCCGATGAAGAACAATATCTACATATGAAAATTGCATCCAAGATCAAGAGGATTAGATATATGAAATCCTATATATATATTCCTTAAAAATAGGGAAAAATCTATTCAATGTATGATAGAAAGATGAGAGAGACTAAGGAAACCATACTGGATGAGAATTTATTACTAGGAGAGGTGTATATTCGTCATCTGATCTTCAATTCATGATGAACTGAGGTCAGAATTCCATGTAATTTATTTGGGAGAGTCTAAAAATAGTAAGATTTTTTTAAGTTCTATCTATGGTCTTTAGGGATATAATACAAGGGATCAATATAATTTTAATGAATTTTGGGGGGTTTAATTTTCCATGCACATGGTGTCCTATACACTAAATATTATTTTCCCTAACTATTCACCAAAATATCCACCTACTCTTAGTTGTTCTCATATACACCACTAAGAGGGAACACATTTTCACAAACTTTTCACCAACTATGTGATCCCCTCTTTTTGGGATCACATGGGTTCATGACCTAGGCGCATGGTTTGTTGAAACTGTGTGCCAACCGTGAACAACACATCTTCTTTCCAAAATTCTACAATTTCACACAAAAATTACCCAAGGTAAATCCCAAAAAAGATAAACTCAAAAAATTAAAAATAGTACGTATACATGATCTCAGGAAAACACCTAAGAAGTTAAGGGTCTTACAATGTAACACCCTGAGATTATATGAGAAATAATATTTTTAATTTCTTTGATGTCTTGTGTTGTATTCGACACTAAGATTAGATTTCACTATACGCAACACCGTATTATCTTGTAGTATATGCAAAAAATATACTTGGCTTGTGTTACACGCAAGAACGACCTTCCTCGATAGCTTGTGTGGTACGCAATGTCGAGTTTCACTCAAGAATGATATATTATAATATTATTATGAACTAGATGTTATGAATATTATTAACCTCATTTTGAATTTTATAAAATTATAATTCATCTTACACATTTTCTATAACATTTTATGAGAACAAAAATAATTTTTCGGATACAAGAAGTATTTTTCAAAAAAATGCAGTTTTGTCACCTTTTGATGGTGAGCCCATTTTAAATGTAATTTTTGAAAAGTTTATAAGTTAAATTTGACAAATTAAACTTCTTATTTTTAATTAGGATATAAAAATTTATGTTAGATAAATTTTTGACATTATTCTGATAACCTTCATATTTTGATGAATAGTAAAAATACGCTAAATTTTAATTAAAAGCAACTTTTTTCATAGAGATAATTTATATGGTTAAATTATAATATTTAATGGTTTTAAAGTATAAATAGAATATATTTTTACCATTTAATATAATATACATCATTATCATTAATTTTACATTGAAGTCATAGGTAAAAACATTTCAATCATTTGCAATGTTATAACTTTTAAAACCCATTTTCTCAACAGTGTGCTTAATTTTAAATTAAATACTGCAATTTTTTTGTATTGAATTTGGAAAAATGTATTCCATATTTGGAATCATTAGGTCTAAATTAGGTTAATAGGCTACTTTTTTTAGGCATTGTGAATATTAATTACGGTAAATTTTATTTACTATAGTTAAAGGTAAATCAGGTAATTAAGGGTAAAAATAATATTATAAAATTACCCTAATGCTTGTATTAATATAATTGGATGATTATATTTAGTCCTTAAAATATACTTGGGTCTAAATGGTATCTATTGGAACCCACTTTTATGTGATTAAGACATTTTATTTATTTTATTTAAATGAAAGTGAAATATGTCTCACTCAAACTTTAATAATTAGAATATTTTTAATATAAGGTTATACAGAATATAAATTCGATTATAAATACTCATTTTAAATCTAAAATGTTTTTCCTTATCATGGTAATTTATTTGTAATTTTTAAGAAATATTTAATTATCTTAATAGCTTATACATTAATGATGTAGAAATTATTTATTTAGTGAAATATCAATAATATAGTTTTTATTAAAATAATAATACACATCAAAAGGCCCAAAAACCTGTCTAAAACTTATTTTTCGTGTATATATAAACCATAATCATCCAATGGTCTAATTTATGACCATTTTTATCATTATAAAAGTGATTATGACACTTATATTTTTTATTTTAAATGATGTCAAAGTTGTCACCTTCATAATTTAATAAATATAACAATTTAAATGTTGTGATTTTAAGATGATAAATTCTAGTAAAATTATTATTATAAAATTTATTATATTTATATTCATCATATGATTTTATTTTTAATTTTTATGAAACAAATGATTATATTAAATAATCATACAAAAATGTTGTAGTAATTATTTTATTAAGAGAAATATCAAATAAATGATTTTAAAAATATTAAAATAAATATTATATGAACTAATTAATGTGATAAAAAAATTTAGATTAATATGACATGTTATGAATCTATTAAATATTTTTTATCAAATATATCTTCTGTGTGGATTTTATTAAAATTCAAATAATTGAATATTGTCAAAATTGACACTATTGATATTTTATAAAAATAACATATTATTAAATTGTTTAAAAATCACAAAAATATTTAAAAATTACAAATTTAAAATTATATGGTCTAAAATTTAATAATGTATCTAATTATATAAATTTCACAACACATAAGTAAGTATTTATAACAATTTAAAAATTAGAATATTATTACCGCAAATAAAATTAAATAGATTAAATAAGGATAAATCAAAATGATAAGGTTTAAAATAAAATAAAAACATGTATAAATTTTATTTTTTGATTATATTACAACCATATATTACCTTATATCCAAATTTTAGTCACTTTTTAAATTTTTTAAGTGGGGTTTGGCTTTATTATAAATTAATATTTTAGAGGTTTCCAAAAGTTCCCCTCTTCTCTCTTATAAAAAGGGCACCTCCTCCCTCTCCTCTTCACAACATTTTGAGATTTCAAGCTCAGAAAAAACCTTTTAATTTCTCTTATACACTTAAATAGAAACATACTAGAGGTCCTGGTCTTCTTCAAAGACCAGCTTTAGTGCCCTAAGAGAAGGTTTAGAAGAGGCGCGTCGAAGAAGAGGTAATATCATTTACCGATTCTTTCAAATTTATTTCTTCTTCTACTTAATATTATTTATTTGTTTCATTATAAAGTAATAACATAAGTATAAATCATATAATGATATGTTATTATAAATATGAAACAACCCAATTCCATCATCTATCCATCCTACGGAAAATGAAATCATTGTGCAGGCGTACGTACGGAATACCGTCTCCACGTCGTGGTGTAATCTATTTTCCACCACCATATTACTTGGATGGGTATAATGGTGTAATTAATAACTATATATGATTATTATAACATCATAATTATTCCTATATATTATATCATCCACTACAATTCCATTCAATAATTATGAGAATGATATCATCGCTCGTGCGTACGTACAGATTTCCGTCTCCACGACGCGATGAGATTCATTCTCCAAGTTAACTATTCAAGAATGATTATAAAGTATTTATAATAAATAATAATGAAATATATGACATAATAATACTGGATTTATGTATATTTTATTTACTTATATCCATTCAATTTAATAAGGAAAGAAAAATAGTGTTCATGCGTACGTACGGCCTACCGTCTCCATGAACGGTATATTTCATTCCATTTATAGATCTATTATATATATATATATATATATATTATATTCTGAATATATTATATATAAATCATGTTTTACATTCTAGAAGTAATTAATCATGATCTAAGTAATCCTATTAATAATTACAAGTCAAAACGCGTAGGATAAATGAAACGATTTTACCCAAAACGCTGCTTTAACATGGAATTGACAAATGAACGGGTAATATAAAGTCGAAAGTGAATAATATATGGTATAATAAATATTATTATGGTTCTTTTAGAAGTTAATAATATTTTTAAACCCACTATACATAAGTCTCGGACACATACGGAAGAAATTGGACATAAGGTAAGGGATAATTATTCCAATCTCGTCCTTATCCGAGATTGTTTATTCGTAAGTATTTACTGGGGTTATATTTATCATCTATGTCCATGTTTTATAAAAAAATGTTTTCATAAAGTTTTTACTATTCTTCCATGTATTTTTAAAGTCTTTTTTACCTATTTTTTACTTTTACAGTGTGGTATGGAAGGAATCTTTCTTTTGTTTACCATACGAGGTACTTTTTGACTTTTCCGGGAAAAGTATGAGGAGGATATTTTTTTAAACTTATACAGAATGAACAAATTTTTATGGTTTCATAATGACTTATTTACATGAATATTCCTCTATATAATTTCATAATTGTGTTCAAAAAAATCCTTTTCTTTTAAAATTTCATGGCATTTTGAGAAAATAAAATGATTTTGAAGAAGAAAGGATATTTTCCTGAAGAATTAATTTTACGTGTTTTATCAAAACCATTTTCCATCTAAGATGAAATTATTTAATATATTTATGTTTCATGTATAATGTCTCTATTATTTACATGGTTTCATTTTTATTATGATGAAATGATATCTATTTATTCTATATGGATTTTGTTATGATGGGATGATGTTTATGAAACCCATTTTATTCGTTGGGTTATGATAAATGATTTATGTTTATTTTGTGGCACATGAAAGAATGATTTCATTATGAGATGGGTGGGACCTATATCTCCTTCCCATGAATTGGGTAAAGATTTATATCTCATGAGATAGACATGGCTGGAACAGAAAGTGAATTTGGTTCAGTAATACAGGGTTGAAATGGCAAGTAAACCCGGTTCAGTAATGGACTTTGTCCATTATGATAGTCTTGGAAGCAATGCCTTGGCTACTATGGAAATCATAAAATGTTCTTCATGGTTTGACATGATTATATGTTTTATTCCCATGCTATTTTATCATGATTAATTTTCCTTTATGATATATGCCTTACGTACTACCATGATTTATTTCACAACTCAAGATTTTAATGTTTAAACATTATGTTCATGTTTTTAAGTTCAAATGTATATGGTTTGTTTTATTTTCTCCATGCTTACCCTTACAAAGAATTTGAGTTCACCCTTTCTATGTTTTCGTTTCCCCATGATATAAAGAAAGTTTTTAGGTAAGAAAAAAAGGGGGAGATCTTTATGGGAGATGTTGAAGATCTTTCACCATGATTAGAAGATTATGTTCCAAGTTTCCAAAGACACTAAACTAATACGGTACTTAGGAATTTTTTATGTATTAAGTATTCCACAAAAGTAATGTAATATCCATGTACATAAAGATTGGGTCTCTACAGTTGGTATCAGAGGAAAGGTTTAGTTAACCTTTGGAAATAGGATGCGAAAACTTTAGTGAGATCCCTAGAGATATTTATAATGTATGTCTTGGGATGTCCCTAAGGTTAATTATAAGTATAGGTTACAATCCTAGAATTATGATAACGATCATGAATAACATAGGATTAAACCTAAGATGTTAGAGATTGAAATTACTCCACCTTGATTTTTTTGTTTTCTTAGTAAGATTTTTTTCTCTCACAGTATTCTTTTTGGGTTTTAGAAAATGGATAGAAATAGGAAGGTTCATGTTAATGGAGAATATAATGGACAATGGAATGATATTCTTCATGAGAAACCAAATTAAACGGGATTTTGAAGTCCAAACATCGTTATTATTCTTAATCAGCAATCTCATAATATGATCAATAATCTCAACTTTGGTAAGTTTCCTGACTCAACTAATAAGAGAAAGATGGAGTTTCATGATGATCATAGAGGAAATAAAGTTCAATTTCCCTCATGTAAATCATGTGGGAAGAGGCATCAAGGGGAATGTTTAAAAGGAACTGGAAGATTCTTTGGGTGTGGAAAAGAAGGACACAAGGCCAGTAATTGCAAAGGAAAAGGTTCATTTAACACTATAAACAAGGATAATGGTTTTTCTAATACATCAACAGTGGTTAAATGTTTTAAATGTGGAATGTACGGGCATTATACAAACCAATTCCCTAAGGTAAAATCTCATTAAGAGAATTAACATGGTCGTATGGGTAGTATTTATGTTGATGATGATGAAGAGACTACAAATGATATATGAGATGAAATAAGTGTTGAGAAATAAAATGATTAATCTTGTTCAATGGTTTAAAAAGGTAGTAGAATGATTTAATGTCTATCAAGAATAATGTATGGTGCTATGAAATAAATAAAAACTTAAATATTGTTACACTATTGTTTTTCTTTGAGTATTTGAAAGTATATGTTGAATAGTACCGTTAACCATGAAAAGTGGTTAAAATATTTTTGAAAAGAAAATGATATGAACATAATGAAGGGATAAAGATAAAATAATATGTTTGATAGTATTAATGAACTCATGATTGATATAAGGACAAAGTGATATCATGGTTTGAGTATATAGAATTTTTGAGATTTTGGTATGTGGAAAGAGTTAACTTTTGATAGCATTCATGTTTTCACTAAGGTTCTATGGTAACTCATGATTCAAGAGAATACATGATTAAGGTATTCACATGTTTGGAATGTGAACAACAAGATATATCTTATTATATACAGGGGATAAATGATGGTATTCACATGCTCGGTAGATGACCTTTCTAGAAATCATTTTCTTTATACTATGAGAGTGGACGAAAGTATTTTCGATAAGCCTAAAGGTTTAAATGCATTAAGTTGGACATCATATAGTATTTTTTAAGGCTAGAAATTTTTGATATTATTTCTGTAATGTTTTAATAGTATAGTTTTAGAAAAAGGACAACCTACAGGACGGGTGACAACTCGTCACGTCGGACAAGGTTTCTAGAATCGAACCCACAACTGAAGTGCGACAGGCCTTTATCTCCTACCACTGGCCTATAGGAAGTCCCTGGTTAGTATAAATTAGTTTTATTTTATTAATCGGTATGATAGATGAAGTATAAATCCATTTTTGGAGCCATATACAATTAATATCACCATATATGTACTTATGTATATTTAATAACTTTTGTTAACCTTTTGTTTGAGATATATGGAATGACCCATCATTCTATCACATGATCTACTAACACTTCACAAATGACAAATTCAACTTCATTTCTTTAAGATATGAAGTGGAAATTATTCAAGGAACGAACAACAGTGAGATTGTACCAAAATCATGTAAGTATTTATTCTAATTCAAATTCTTCAACTTTAGGGAAATGATCTTGAAATACAAAAATGTTATCCTAGTGTCCTCATATTCGATGAATCATATGGTAACTTAGATCATCAAAAATTTATGGCTTTGTTATTGTTTTCATTTTCATATCCATGTTCTCTACCACTCATCATCAGAACATTATGCTTAGATTTCTCTTCCATATCCATATTTTCACCAATATTCTCTTATGTGGAAACCCAATGTTGAGTTACTTTGGGTGACATTTATGTTTCTAACTTTCATTTTTAAAATTAAGTTTTAGTATTTCATTTTACAGTGTGGGTTTCTATGAAATAAACTTTCAAGTAGTAAACGATTTATAACCCCGACGAATTTCGAGGGAGAAATTCATTTTAAGGGGGGTAGAATGTAACACCCCAAGATTTTATGAGAAATAATATTTTTAATTTCTTTTATGTCTTGTGTTGTACGTTACACCAAGATTAGCTTGCGCTATACTCAAGATCGTATTATCTTGTAGTATACGCAAACAATATACTTGGCTTGTGTTACATGCAAGAGTGACCTTCCTCGATAGCTTGTGTGGTACGCAATACCGAGTTTCACTAAACAATGATATATTATAATATTATTATAAACTAGCCATTATGAATAGTATTGACCGAATTTTTAATTTTATAACATTATAATTAATCTTACACATTTTCTAGAACATGGTATGATAAAAAAATTAATTTTTCAGATACAAGAAGTATTTTTCAAAAAAAATGCAGTTTTGTCGTCTTTTGATGGCGCGCCCATTTCAAATATAATTTTTAAAAGTTTATAAGTTTAATTTGAAAAATTAATCTTCTTATTTTGAATTAGGATATAAAAATTTACTTTAGATAAATTTTTGACATTATTCTGATAACCTTCATATCTTGATGAATAGTAAAAATACGCTAAATTTTAATTAAAAACAACTTTTTTCATTGAGGTAATTTATATTGTTAAATTATAATATTCAATGGTTTTAAAGTATAAAAATATATATTTTTACCATTTAATATAATATAATTCATTATCATTAATTTTACATTGAATTCATAGGTAAAAACATTTCAATATTTTGCAATGTTTTAACTTTTAAAACACATTTTCTCAACAACGAGATTAATTTTAAATTAAATACTGAAACTTCTGTGTATTGAATTTGGAAAAATAAATTCCATATTTGGAATAAGTAGGTTCAAATTATGTTAATATTCTACTTTCTATTTTAACGCATTATGAATAGTAACTACGGTAAATTTTATTTACTACAGTCAAAGGTAAATCAGGTAATTAAGTATAAAAATAATATTATAAAATTACCCTAACACTTGTCTTAATATAATTGGATGATTATATTTATTCCAAAAATATACTTGGGTATAAATGGTATCTATTGGAACCCACTTGTATGTGATTAAGACCTTTTATTTATTTTATTTAAAGGAAAGTGAAATATGTCTCACTCAAACTTTAATAATTAGATTATTTTTAATATAAGGTTATATAGAATATAAATTCGATTATAAATACTCATTTGAAAGAAAAAATGTTTTTATTTCTCATCGTAATTTATTTTTAATTTTAAAAAAATATTAATTACCTTAATAGCTTATACATTAATGATGTAGAAATTATTTATTTAGTGAAAAATCAATAATAAAGTTTTTATTAAAATAATAATACATATAAAAAAGACCAAACACCAGACCAAATATTATTTTTAGTATATATATAAAACATAATCATCCAATGGTATAATTTCCGACCATTTTGATCCTTATAAAAGTTATTATGACACTTATATTATTTTATTTTAAATGATGTCAAAGTTGTCACCTTCATAATTTAATAAATATAACAATTTAAATGTTGTAATTTTAAGATGATAAATTCTAGTAAAAGTATTATTATGAAAGGTATTATATTTATCTTCATCATAGGATTTTATTTTTAATTTTTATTCAATAAATCAATATATTAAATAATTATACAAAAATGTCGTAATAATTATTTTATTAAGAGAAATATCAAATAAATGGTTTTAATAATACTAAAATAAATATTATATGAACTAATTAATGTGATACATAAATTTTTTAGATTAATATAAAATTTTAGTAATATATTAAATTTTTTTTATCTAATATATATTCTGTTAGGATTTTATTAAAATTCAAATAATTGAATATTGTCAAAATTGACACTATTGATATTTTATAAAATTAACATATTATTAAATTGTTTAAAAATCACAAAAATATTTACAAATTACAAATTTAAAATTATATGGTCTAAAATGTAATAATGTATCTAATTATGTAAAATTCACAACACATAAGTAAGTATTTATAACAATTTAAAAATTAGAATATTATTACTCCAAATAAAATTAAATAGATTAAATAAGGATAAATTAAAATGATAAGGTTTAAAATAAAATCAAAACATGTCTAAATTTGATTTGTTGATGATATTACAACCCTATCATACCTAATATCTGAATTTGAGTCACTTTTGGAAGTTTTTAAGTGGGGTTTGGGTTTATTATAAATTAATATTTTAGAGGTTTCCAAAAGTGACCCTCTTCCCTCTTATAAAAAGGGAACCTCCTCCCTCTCATCTTCACAACATTTTGAGATTTTAAGATCGTCCAAACCCTATACATTTTTATTATCCACTTCCCTAGAAACATACTATAGGTTCTGGTATTCTTCAAATACCAACTTTAGTGCCCTAAGAGGAGGTTTAGAAGAGGCGTGTCGAAGAAGAGGTAATATCCTTTACCGATTCTTTCAAATTTATTTATTATTCTACTTACTATTATTTATTTGTTTCATTATAAAGTAATAACATAAGAATCAATAATATATTGATATGTTATTATAAATATGAAACAACCCTATTTCATCATCTATCCATCCTACGGAAAACGAAATCATTGTGTGTGCGTCTGTACGGAATACCATCTCCACGTCGTGGTGTAATCTGTTTTCCACCACCACCTTACTGGGACAGGTATAATGGTGTAAAAAATAACTATATATGATTATTATAACATCATACTTATTTTTAGATATTATATCATCCACTCCAATTCCATTCAATAATTATGAGAATGATATCATCGCTCATGCGTACGTATGGATTACCATCTCCACGATGCGATGATATTTATTCTCCAAGTTAACGATTAAAGAATGATTATAAAGTATTTATAATAAATAATCATGAAATATATGACATAATAATACTGTATTTATGTATATTTTATTTACATATGTCCATTCAATTTAATAGGGAAACGAAAACAGCGTTCATGCGTACGTACAGCCTCCCGTCTCCATAAACGGTGTATTTCATTCCATTTATCGATCTATTATATATATATATATATTATTCTGAATATATTATATATAAAATCATTTTTACATTCTGGAAGTAAGTAATCATGATCTAAGTAATCCTATGAATAATTACAAGTCAAAACGCGTACGATAAATGAAACGATTTTACCCAAAATGCTGCTTTAATATGGAATTGACAAATGAATGGGTAATATAAAGTCGAAAGTGAATCATATATGATATAATAAATATTATTATGGTTCTGTTACAAGTTAATAATATTTTTAAACCCACTATACAGAAGTCTCGGACACATACGGAAGAAATTGGACATAAGGTAAGGGATAATTATTCCAATCTCGTCCTTATCCGAGATTGTTTATTCTTAAGTATTTACTGGGGTTATATTTATCATCTATGTTTATGTTTTATAAAAAATGTTTTCATAAAGTTTTTACTATTATTCCATGTATGTTTAAAGTTTTTTTTACCTCTTTTTTACTTTTACAATGTGGTATGGAAGGAATCTTTTTTTTGTTTACCATATGAGGTACTTTTTGACTTTTCCGGCAAATGTACGAGGAGGATGTTTTTTTAACTTATACGGCATGAACAGATTTTTAAGATTTCATAACTAATTATTTCCATGAATATTACTCTACACGATTTCATGATTATTTTCAACAAAATCCTTTTCTTTTAAAATTTCATGGAATTTTGAGAAAATAAAATGATTTTGAAGAAGAAAGGATATTTTCCTCAAGAATTCATTTCAAGTGTTTTATCAAAACCATTTTCCATCTAAGATAACATTATTTAATATGTTTATGTTTCAAGTATAATGTCTATATTATTTACATGGTTTCATTTTTCTTATGATGAAATGATATCCATTTATTCTATGTGGATTATGTTATGATGGGATGATGTTTATGAAACTCATTTTATTCCTTAGGTTATGATGAATGATTTATGTTTATTTTGTGGCACATGAAAGAATGATTTCATTATGAGATGGGTGGGACCTATATCTCCCTCCAATGCATTGGGTAAAACTTTATATCTCATGAGATAGACATGGATGGAATGGAAAGCGAATCTGGTTCAGTGATACAGGGCTGGAACGGCAAGTAAACCCGGTTCAATAATGGTATTTTTCCACTATGATGGTCTTGGCAGCAATGACTTGGATACTATAGAAATAAAAACATGTGTTTAATGGTTTTCCACGATTACATGTTTTATTCCCATGCTATTTTATCAAGATTAATGTTCCTTTATAATCTATGTCTTACGTACTGACAAGATTTATTTCATAAATCAAGATTTTTATTTTTAAACATTATGTTCATGTTTTTAAGTTTAAATATATATGGTTTGTTTTATTTTATCCATTCTTACCCTTACTGAGCATTTGAGCTCACATTTTTTATGTTTTCTTTTCCCCAGGATATAAATAAAGGTTTTAGGTAAGAAAATAAAAGGGGAAGATCTTTATGGGAGATGTTGAAGATCTTTCACTATGATTAGAATATTATGTTCCAAGTTTCCAAAGACACTAAACTAATATGGTCCTTGGGCGTTTTTTTGTTATGTATTAAGTATTCTACAAAAGTAATGTAATATCCATGTACGTTAAGCTTGGGTCTCTACATACAATCTCCCCGATTATAACTGCTCGTCATAATGCGATAATCCCAATCAAATCTAAAATTATGAGTCAAAAATATTAGATTACTAAGCCCACATATCTGATTCTCTCACCCATGTTTCATCATTAACATGATCATGCTTACACAATACATGAAATAGCATCACAATATTTCCCTACAATGCTTAATCGCTATAATTCAAGACACATATCAGATGCTGCCTAAAGGATGCATCAATCTCAATCTCATCATCATCATCTACATCGATCACATGAGAAGGGTCAAGGTGATTCCACAAAATATGTGACAAATGAAAATGTTATGTATAACACTATACAATTGTGGAAGTGATAATTGGTAGGACATCATCCCAAATCTCTCCATAACTTCAAATAGTCCAACAATCATGGGTGACAACTTTCCCTACCTCTGAATCATATGGTGACCAAAGCTATAAGATACATTAAGGGGAAAAATATCACCCAATTTAAACTAAAGGGTTCATCAAAATCTACTAGCATATGACTTATGTATACTCTGAGCCATATCCATACATTTCTTAATCAACTGAACCTTCTCTGATGGCTCATGCATGAGACTCGGTTTCCACAAGCTCTGACTTAATAGCCTCCATCCATCATAGAGGTAATCTATATGGTCTACCATAAATATGTTCATATGGTTCCATTTTTATAGTTTCTTGGTAACATTTATTATATTAAAATTCCCCCAATTTTAGGTGCTTCTCTGAAGGTCAACCGATGTTAAGAATAAAAGTTCGTAGCATATCCTCTAGTACCTAAATGGTATGTTCTGACTTCCAATCTTTATGTGGGTGGAAAACCACACTTAAAAAAACTTCTATACCAAGAACCATCTGTAATCCCTGCCATATGTTCTAATTAATGCATGAGTGATAGTCTGAGACTATACTCCATAGAATCCCATACATACTAACTATCTCATGAACAAACAAATCAACCAACTGATCCACTGAGAAATTGTACTGCATGTGAAAGAAATTTGATACTTTCAACAGTTGATACACTACAACCCAAATATTTATCCTTACCAGGATTCCTTGGGAGTCCCATAAAAAATTCCATAGAAACAACATCCCACATCCATTCTAGAATGGGAAACCGTAGTAGTAAACCACAAGGTCGTTAATGCTCGGACTCCATCTATTTACAGGTGAAGCATCATGTTATGAACCCTAATATATCATTTTTCATTACTGTACACCAAAACCATCATCAAAGGTCATAATACATTTTTTTCACATCTGGATTCACCACCCACTTTGAGGCATAAAATTCACACATCAGATCCTCCCACATAATCATAGGTACAACAACATGACTCCAAACATATATGGTCTCATCCTCATCTATGCTATAATTGGAATGTGACTACCAACCTATAAGGATTTACCTCAAGAAAAAACTCTAGATCCTCATAATGACTCTCCCTGGACCAATATAAAAGTGTAGACTCCACTAAAACTGATATGAGAGTTATCTACTTCTGGCTCTCCTGAACAAAAACCAGCATCTCATCCTGTAAGGTCATAATTTTCCACTCATTACTAGATTGATGAACTTCTTGTGTATGATTTTTAATATAAAGTAATCATCAACATTGTTTCCCTTCCTAATAATATATTCTAGTTCTAAATTTAATTAATGTATATACTAAACATGAAACTCTCCAAACTTTTATAAATGAAATTCTAATTTTTGATTTAATAAAATGACTTATAGATATAGAAAACACATGAACTTATATTTTTTTATTTTATCCACTTGGATTAAAATGAACATGAAGTTTATTTACCATTGATAATATAGACGTTTAATAGTGATCACATGACTAGTATATATATAGAGTTTTAGTAAATCCTTTTGGAAAATAAAAAGGAAGTGATAGCCTCAACCAGTAAGAACGTACCCAATGAAGCCCATTTATCCAAGATTATGAGGGAGATAGAATTTATGGTATTTTATGTAGACCAATCCCAAGGTTTCCTATGACAACTTAATCATGAGCAGACCCATTTATGGGAGAAGTTCAAGCTCATCAAGATCATGGTCGAAAAAATGTTCATCGAATGACTACATGAAAGCACCACCATCACACACTAGATCTTAAGGCGTATGGTGGTGTATTAATGGGATATGTATTATAACACTATAAATAGTAATATTTACATTATCTTGAACATAATAATGAATATATTTTTTATCCTCTTATAGTTACATTGTAAATGATTTTTAAAGTACAAATAATATTTTTGGTTAATATTAAAATTTAATTAAGAAACATGTTTTAATGAATTAATGGATTTTTTAAATATATACGATATTAACAAAATATTATTATTAAATTAAATTTTTTAAATATAAAGGATCAAATAATTTTTTTGAATTCAAATGTAATTTTTATTAGGGTTTGGAAACTGTTATTGATAAAAACCCGTCATTTTTAATTAATGTTAGTTTTTATTTTAGAAGTGAAAATTCACATACTTATAAAATTAGTTAGATAAAATGATAATAATTTTTTTAATAAAAACATATAAATTATCCAACAGTTATTTTTTCATAATTTTCTGAGACAATTTTGTTTTTTAATAATTAGATACCGTATAAATATACATTTTGTTTTATGAAATCATAATAGACCAATAGTGATGTAATATTACAATAAAACATATACTAGGAAAAATATATTAATTTTCCTTTTAAATAATTTATTTTTAAGTTTATTTGATTTATTTTATAAAGCCTTAGTGAATGCTCTTAGACTTATAAAATATTTTATGATTTTAAAATCATTTCTCTAAATATGTGACTCAACTCCACATAATAAAGGGAAATATTTTATTATATTTGTCCCTTTACTTATAAAATAATTTATTCCACTCCCTTTTGGCATAAAACATTGGAAAATCCATGATATGGTTGGTGGTTTTGAATATTTATTGCATAGTTTCCAAAACCAAAATAGTAAAGAAATCCCCCTCATTTACAATATAAACTCACCCAAGTCCCCATTTCTCTTCACTAAAAGTCCTTTTATCACATCAACCCTCTTCTATATACTCTTTAGAATACTCCCAAGAAACACTAAAGCTCCCAATAATCCTCTCCCAAAACATTGGGGTCACTAAGTCAAGTAATAGATTCTCTATCTCCTCTTTTTTATCAAGAAATTCATTTAGGATACACCCTTTTTATTTCCATTTTCTTAAGTTGGGATAAATTTTTACCTATACCCATTAATTAACATTTGATCTCTAAATTATGGTATCCCCTTTCACTCTCATTTATTCTTCTTATGAACCCTTATGTAGACTCTTTACTATTCCCAAATCCCATAAAGGGTCCTCACCTTCCTCTATTCTCTTTAATTTAAGAACCTTATTTTGAATTTATCCTATATAATTTCAATTTGTTATATTGAAAATAAATTTTTATCATTACACTATTGTCTATTTAATGTTTTTTAATGAGATACCATTTATACTCTCTTATTTTGACCATTATTTAAGTTGTTACTTTGCTTATATTCCGCAATGACTCTTCCACCCTCCTCTTCTATCAAACATTTTTTTATGTTACGTATTCTAATTTAATATATGATTATGTTGGGATATGTTCATAAATATCTCCCTTACATTCCATTTCATTTATAAATGATGATATCCCCCTTTTTTCTCTTCAACCAATTTTTATGAATTTCTATATGGTGTCATTATGCTTCCGAAATTACACCATGATTTTCCATGCCAAAATAATTGTGTAGTGAAAATCATACCCATTTCTCTATCAAGATTATTCACCTTAGTGAACATATAATTATTTATTAGGTAAATATATGTATTTATTCCACACTCCATTTTGGTGGAATAAAATATTATAATGTATTAATCCATGTTGTATATTTATGAGGCACAATTAAGCATGATTATTAAATGATTATTAATGGTGTGTTATGATAGTGTTCCAATGAATTGGGTAATGTTTAGTATCATGATACATCATGTTAGGATAGGGGTGTACCTGATTTCATTATGGGACTTTTTCCACCATGGGGTCTTGGTGGGATTTCCATGTTCTATTTATGATGCAGTATTTCCAGTTGTTGCCACATATTCTGTGTTATGATTATCACGCTATATCATGAATTATTATTCATGTTTCTTTTATTATCCATTGATATGCCTATTTTATAACATGTATTTTATCTCTCATGTTATTATATATATATTTCCTTAATATGCTTGATATATCACCCCTTTCTTATAAATTTCCTCAAGAAATCCCATGTATTGTTATGTACGAAGGAACGTTTAGGTCATGTTAAAGAACATTTCAATAGAGATTTTGTTTTTCATATTTTATGTTTTTATAAAATTTACCTAATTTTACAAATACACTAGACCTATCAATCTTATGAGTTTAATTATGTGCAATTTTATGTAATACGTCATATTTAAATATTAAATAAAGAGACAAGTTTTTATAGTTGGTATCAAAGGATAGGTTTAGTTATTTTTGGGATCAGGATAAGAAAAAACTAGATAAATCCTTAGGATTAGAGAACTCAATATAATCCATAAGGGATAATACTAGGTATAAGAAAACATAATTAAATTTTTGAAAGTATAGAGTAATTGTTTTATTAAGAAAATATATCCCTGTTTGGATACTATAAGTGGATGTGGTTCTGGAACATATGTATCTAGGAGTAATAACATTGACAAGGTGTTCCGGGCCTGAATTGGGTTTACCTAGTACATGAAAACCTGCCTTACATCAAACCTAGTTTTATACTCCTAGGGGATATGATTTTAAAAATTCATAAGCTTATTATGAACCATTATTATGGGAACAAAAAAATCCCATAAGAATATATGTTAGGAAATAGATCATGGATAACCTATATTAAAGCCTAGAAACTCATAAGTTAAGAAGATAAATGTAATTAATATGTTATCCCTTTAATTTCATTGGATTCTCCCTTATGAGTTTAGTAGTTTAATATACTCATCCCTAAGTATAAATCAAATAAAGTAAAACAATTAAGAACATGTGAAATGTTGGGTAATCATCCATAGTTCAACGCATTCCTTTATATCACAAATGATTAGTAAAATAATCCAAACAACATCTCAATGAATAGAAGAAGAGATGTTGGGGAAAATGGAAAATGGGGTAATTATTTCTTACCATGTATATTACATCTTCCCCTGTCAATGTTGGTGGGATGAACTTACCGATGAATTTTTTCATACTTCCCTTAGTGGAATTTGATGCAATTCTAGGAATGGATTGGATTTAAATATATATATCCAACATAAATTTCTATGAGAGGGAAATCACTCTCTATATGGAGAATCAACCCTCGATTATATACAAGTGAAAGGAGGAGGTGAATCTTCTTTAGCACCATCATCTCAAGAATCGATATTATTACCCTATGAGAAAGTGTATCTAGATCAAATGGTTGTTTCTAAAGAACAGATTATCCTTGAAGATATGACTATTGTGAGGGAATACAATAATGTGTTTTTGGAGGAATTTCTAGGTCTTCCTCCTACTTGATAGGTTGAATTTTTAATCAATAATATACCTGGGGTGTTTCCAATATCCAAGACTTCGTATAGGATGGCTATTGTGGAACATAAGGAACTGAAGAAAAAAATGCATGAGAATCTAGATAAAGGGTTTATACACCCATGTGCTTCACCATGGGGTGCACCAGTCCTCTTTTTCAAGAATAAATACAGGCCAATAATCCTTTTCATTGATTATTGTGAGCACACCAAGATCATGATAATGAAAAGGTATCCTTTTACATGAATTTATGAATTTTTTTATCAATAATGTGGAGAAAAATAATTCCCCATGGTCGATCTACGGTTGGAATATTAATATGTAAGGTTGAATAAGAAGGATATCCCCAAGACTGCTTTTTGTACAAGGTACGAGCACTATGAGTTCATAGTGACGCCATTCAGACTCACTAATTCCCCAAAAATATTCATGGAATTGATGAATATATTCTTCATATAATACCTTTACATATTTAGGGTATTCCATAATATGATATTCTAATATAATCCAAAACTCATTAGGAGCATGATAAGAATTTTAGGAAGATGCTAAAGTCCTTACAAAAGGAGAAGATCTATGAAAATTATAGCAAGTGTGAGTTCTCATTGAAGGAAGTGTCATTAATGGGGTTAATCATCACTATCAATTAGATATATGTGGATCCTTTTAAGAAAAAAACAATTGAAGGATGGTTGAGGCCAACATATGTGATATATATCTTTAGCTTCCTTGGGATAGCTAGATATTATCATGGATTTGTGTAAAATTTCTCACGATTTTCAAACACACTTACTATGATAACTTGTAAGGGATTACATTTTTCCTTGAATGATAATTGTGAAGAAAGCTTCATGGAGTTTAAAAGGAGGATTATCACTGTCCCTATTCTCACACTACCCACAAGTGGGGATCTTTTCATAATTTTCAGTAATTCTTCAAATAAGGGATTTGGATTTGTGTTGATCAAAAATTATAATGAAATTTCATATAATTCAAGGAATTTGAAAATTCCAGAGAAAAACTATCCCATGCATGATCATGAGTTTGAAGATGTTATCTTTGCATTGAATATATAGTAGCAATACATTGTTAGGGAGAAGTGTAAAATATATATGAATCAAAATAGGCTCAAATATATATTCAAAGAGAAGGAATTAAATATGATCAAATGAATATCATTAGATCTCATTATGGATTAATACAGATCAATCCAATACCATCCTAAAAAGGTGAACAAGGTGGTAGATACTCTAAGTTGAAATGACCTAACAATTCTATCATTGATGATAATTGAGAAGGATCCAATATTCTTATATTTGAAGATTATGGACATGGGAGTAATAAATAAAGAAACATCATAAATCCTTTCAAAAATTATTTCTCAACCATCTCTTTTGGAAATGTTAAAGGATGTTCAAAAATATTATATGAGAATTTACTAGAATGAGGAATGTATGTGAAAAGGGAAATCCTTGATGTGAAAGGTCAATGAAAAAGGAATTTATAGATTTTTCTCAAGAATATTTGTTCAATAAATTCATGGGATAAATAAGGAACCATTGGATGATGAATATAGTTCAAATTTCTCCATTCACATAGGAAACACAGTGATGTATCAAGATATTTGATATCATTGTTGGTTCGATAACATGAAGACATGGATCGCTGGTAATACATCAATTTTCCTGGAATATCAGAAAGTGAATGTTGAAAGGTAGAAGTCAATGTGGATGATTCAACCATTAACCATACCGACATTGAAATTGGAAAGCATTGTTGTGGAATTTTTCACCATACATCCAAATAAATACAAGGGAAAAAATTCTATCTCGGTTGTTGTGAATCATCATACAAAGGCACCACACTACATTGTGACTGGAGAGGATTTCTCACTTGATTAACTAGCATGAATATACATCAGAGAACTTGTAAGGATGCATGGAGTACACTATCTATTATGTCTGATTGAGATCCAAGACACACCTATATGTTTTGTAAATGTCTCTAGAATGATTTGAAGACTAAGATAAACATCATTAAACCTTATCACCCTCAAACTGATTTATAATCTGGGTTTACTATACAAACACTTGAGGACATATTGAGATAATGCTCAATTGACTTCAAAGGAGGATGGTACCGACACCTCCCTCTGTCCAAGTTCTCTTACAACAATAGTTTACACTTATATGAGGCCCTTTATGAGAAGATGTGAAGAACACCAGCTTTCTAGGATGAAGTTGGGGAACAAAAAATTATGGGCATGAAATTTTAAATGAAATGGTGGATAATGTTAAGACCATCCAGCAGCACATCAAAGCTGCTCAAAGTGGAAAAAAGAGATATGCTGAAAATCATTGATGATACTTGGAGTTTGATGTTGGAGAGTTGGAATTCATATACATATCTCTATTTAATAGAGTTATGAGATTTGGAAAGAAGGGAGAACTTATTCCAAGGTACATCATCTTTTTCAAGATCCTTGATCACATCGGAGAAGTGGCCTATCGACTAGAACTCCCACCGAACATGTCTCAAGTACATGATTTATTCCATGCGTCCCTATTAAGAAAGTACATACTATACCCATCACATGTATTCAATCTAGAGGTGGTACTATTGGATAATGACCCTTCCTATGAAAATAATCTAGTGAATATCATATAAGGTAGAGAAAAAATTATACGAAATAAGACAATACCCCTTATCGAATTATTGTGGAGAACCCGCAACTATGAATAATCAACATGGGAACCAAAGGAGGTGATGAAGCAGAGTTACCCTTATCTATTTTAAGTGTGTAAAAATGATATTTTGAGGGAAAATTTTCAAAAAGGTGGAATATTCTAATGATCTGAACATTTGTGCATGAAATTCCCATTTTTTATTTAATTAAATGTTTATAAGGATATAGAAAAAACATGAAAATATTTTTTTATTATATCCAATTGGATTTAAATTACCGTTATTTCTATGTACCATTGATAATATAGTTGTTGAATAGTGATCACATGACTAGTATAAATATAGGGTTTTAATAAATCCTTTTTTCATAGATAAAGGAAGTGATGACATAAAACAATAGGATCATACCCTATGAAGCCCATTTATTGGAGATTCTGAGGGAGATATCATTTTTGTGGTTTTCCCTAGACCAATCCCATGATAAGATCACATAACTTCAGCATGATCAAAACCATTTGTGGGGGAAGTTCATGCTCATTGAGATCATGAACCAGACCATATTCTCTATACCACTCCATTAAAGACCCACCATCACACACCATACTCTTAGAGTGTATTCTATTGTATTAAAAGGATATGTATCAATACCATAACAATAAAAATATGTATATTACTTTTTATAGAATAATGAATATATTGTCATATTATTATTATAACTTTGTAAATGGTTTTTAAATCAAAAATATTTTTTCTGGTTAATATTCATATTCAATAAAGATATCTATTTTGATGAATTAATATAATTTTTTAATATGTAATATATTAATAAAATATTATTATTAAATTATTTTTTTAAAATAAAAATGATAATATATTTTTATGAAGTCAAATTTAATTTTTATTATGGTTCGGAAACTATTATTGATAAAAAAAGTTATATTCAATAAATATCAGTTTTTATTTTAAAAGTGAAATGATTCACGCTCAAATTTACCCAAGAGAAGAAAGTAGAATGGTCTTTGTAGTTTAGCTTGGGTTGTTGAATCCTTAGAGACCTAAGAAGTAACCTATAGACACGTACATTCTATGGACTATTTTTGGCTATTGATTGACCAACTTTAGGTTGATTTTAGATGGGTTTAAGACAAAACTAAAAGTCTTAAGTGAATTCAAATTATGAGAAGGGTTGATCCTAGGTTATTACAATGGGTGGATTGGATGCATTCTTTTTCTTGTAAAAGTATTTCAATTTCTTATATTTGAGATGGGTTCATTTAAGGAGATCAAACAAAATCATAACTTACTGGTTTAATACCTACACAACCTAATACTAATCACCTATACACTTGAAGGATCAAAGTTTTGATCACTCCAAGGTAAAGTTTCTTATTAGCACTTGAAATGTGTGACCTTAAATTAAATAAGGGTGAAGAAGTTTTGAAGTCATCAAATAAAAATCTCATTTAAAAGAAGTGATTATCCATTAATGGAGTGAGAAATAATATCCAATTCAGCCCCTTTATACTCCCTTCTATCAACCCATAAGTGGGTTATCCCTCCATTGATCCCATGGTTTCAATGGAAGTTGAAATTAGACTCATGAGGGAGGAATCGGAGAAGTAAAAAAACCATAATAAAAAAACAATCACTCCACCGTTGTGTGATAATCTCACAAGGTTTGGTATGAATAAGTTCACACCTTGAGGAAACCATATCAAAGTGATAAGAATAAGAATATAAAAAGATAATATAAAGAACTTTTATAAATAAACTAAGGTAATTCAAGGAACTTAAAATTGAAGGAATGCGATTACAACATCAAATTGGCAGCATAACATTAAAACGAAATAAATCTCAAAGATTCTCAACTCCTCCACCACCACTGCCTTAAATAGGAATTTTTGAATCCTTGAGTCTATCCTTAAATATTCCAAGTCTCCTAAATTAATTTTGGTAGGCCATAGGTGGGTGGAAGGTTTAGGAAGAGTTGATTTTCCAACCCTTGACCCGAGGTGGCATCTAGCTTTCATCCATCAAAAAGACGCGCTTATAAGACATTATAGATGTAAAAATTAGAGTAAGACATAGAATAAGAAAATGTATCCCCTGATTTCTCCTAACCACCTATAAAATATGGTCCCATTTGGAGTTTTTAATTCTGCGATATGAATAGATTAGTGGGCTGTTTTTCTGGACCGCAGAATCTGGCCCAGAATTTTATCTCTAAATTGGGATGCCTAAATAACCACAATGGAGGCCAAATTATCACTGTATGCAGAATAATTATTTGTTACTATATATGTTTTCTATCATCCCACGAAATTTGGGCTTCATTGGGTTTGTACTGTGGGTCCCACATTCTCATCAGTGGGCTGGTGTCCAATCTGCCTTCTCTAGAATTGCTTCCATTCATCTCCAAATATCTCCATCATCCATTAGGAATCCTCCATTGATCCCCGAATAAAACATGTTCATATTGAAGTATAGATAAATTTCCAAAAATATAAAATTAAAATATGGATAATTACATTTCTTAAAATCAGATGAATCATTGGGTACTTTAAATGATGTTCAAAAATGTACCACATAATAGTGCATTTTAAGAAGGAATTACAATCATAATGTGAGATGATGTTCAAAGTGTAAAATTCACTAAAATGGTGTTTATGAATAATAAATCATATTAATATTACATATATTAACAATTAATATTATCCTCATTTAGTGTCTAATCACACCCCCCAACTTGAGTTTTTCTAGTCCCGAGCAAAATGTATCTCAACAATATGAAATTCGAATTCCCTTTTCCAAAAACATTTTAATACAAAATGATCACCAAAAACCCTTATACCAAAAAATCATGAAACCCATCAAAATATTTTAATACAATATAGTTTCATAATCATATCTCAATCCCAATCTCATTCCTTTGTTCAAATCCATTGCCATATTTCATCCAATATCAATTAAGTATGAGGATGTGTTGTGTATCATAATAGACATGGGGGTTCATCTTTATTCAAGGGGGAAATGACGGAAGCTCTAGGTGGAATAAAATTTCAATATTAAGATGAGTATTCAAAAAAAGATATTGTATTTTTTTTTCAATTTTTCCATGGTAATTGAAATTACACTCAAAAGAGTCAACCCCTATTGCGAGACTTTCTCGATGACTCTCGGGCTCAAAGACCTTAGGGAACCAAGTGAATCTCACATACTCGGGCATCATATCGAGTTAGCTCAGTCAAAAACAAATTCAAATTACCAAAAATAGAGATAAAATTACTAAATCAGGGCCAAACAACTATGGATTCACGATCCCCAAGTGTCGAAAGCCACGCATTAGGTCATTTCATTGCTCTATGTGCAAATGTATTGTTGTTTTTTAATTTTTTTTATTGAATACTCATATTAAAACTAAAATTATCACCAAACATATGCTATTTATTTTGGGGACCCCATGAACTCAAACTAATACCCCATTATCCAAAGGATGTGCGTTGTGATTTTCTTTTATTTGGATGAAAATATAAACCATGAAATATCACATTAGACATCCAAACTTTCCAAAATATATGCTCATGAAATTATACATGGGTTAAAATAAAAATAATGGTATGCTGAATTATTTGATATTCAGTTTCAAAGTTTTCAATGTGTATTATCATGTTCAAAGTTAAAGGAATTTTTCCTTATATTTACACACTTATTTTTTAAATCATTTTTTTACAAAAGCAAAAAAAAAATATTTCATATCCCCCCCAACTTAAAATAACACTGTCCCTAGTGTTTGAAGAAAAGAAAATTTAGAAGGAGTAGAGGTAGATAAGGGAAGTTCAAAAAGGAAATTGAAATATAAGGATCATGGAATGAATTCATCTAGTGGTTGAAGTTTAAGTTCTTACTGCTCCAATTTATTCCTTCGATATCCATGTCACTTGTAGAGTTCCCTAGTAGAAAAAGAAAAAACAAACAAAAAAACAAAACAAAAAAACAATATATATATATATATAATAAAATATAAGTATATATATATATATATTATAGAATAAGGAAGAACAATAAGTTGTAGGTCAGTGGTAAGTGCACGCCCATGTCTCCCTTCGGTCCCGGGTTCGATTCCCCACGGCTTCGCCGGTTGTGACGAGGTTTGACCCATGACCTACGACATGTACCTTTTTATTATTATTATATTTTTATTTATTTTATTTTTTGAATTTTTATTTTAACCTACAAACACATAAAAATAAAATAAAATAAACTGATGATACATCGTCTTCTTTTTAAAATTATGGGTAAGGTATTACTCAAGGATCACACCACGTGACATGGATGAATATAGTGCTCCCCTTTCGTACCCATCCATACTCATAATAGATGAACAGGTCAATAGTATATTTTTTTATTAAATATCAAAATTATTAATTAATCCTATTTAAAATATAAAGTTGATTAAAACAACAAAATGATAGGAAACTTGAAAACCATGGGTTGCCTCCCATGCAGCGCTTTATTTAACGTCATTAGCTCGACTTGGACCCCTAATTGATTAATTATTTTCTTCATCTAAGGTGGGTTCACACAATTCTTCATCAACTTCATGTTTTTGGAATGGTTCAATGAATGGTTTGACTCTATGACCATTAACTTTAAAGGTTTGACCATTGGTGGGATCTTGAATTTCTACAGCCCCATGGGGGTACACCTTATGCACTATGTATGGACCTGACCATCTAGACCTTAACTTTCACAGGTGTAAATGAAGTTTTGAACTATATAAGAGCAAAAAATTTCCCGGTTCAAAATGTTTGACTTTGATATTCCTAGATTGGTAGGCTTGAACTCTAGCTTTATTGATCCTTGAATTTTCATAAGCCTCCATCCTTAGTTCCTCCATTTTATTGAGATCAAATTTTCTTTTTGTTCCGTCCAATGAGAGGTCATAATCCATTTTCTTAATTGCTCAAAAGGCCTTATTCTCAATTTCAACAGGTAAATGGCATGCTTTTCCATAAACCAACCTATATGGTGACATTACTAGGATGGTTTTGTATGTTGTACGATATGACCAAAGAGCATCCAAGAGTTTCTTGGACCAATATTTCCTAGAAGGATTGACAATTTTCTCAAGAATTTGTTTGATTTCTCAATTGGCTAACTCATCTTGAAAATTGGTCTATGGGTGGTAAGCAGTGGATACTTTGTGAGAAATTCCATACTTTTCCATGAGTTATGAGAATAGATGATTGTAAAAATGAGTTCCACGATCACTAATGATAGCTCTAGGAATTCCAAATCTAGAGAATATGTTTTCTTTTAAGAATCTAATCACAATTTTATGATTATTGGATTTTGTGGGAATGGCCTCAACCCATTTTGAGACATAACAAACATCTAAGAGAATGTAGAGGTATCCCCTAGAGTTTGGGAAAGGACTCATGAAATCGATTCCCCATCAGTCAAAGATTTCAATCACTAAGATGGGAGTGAGTGGCATTTGATTTATTTTTGTGATGGACCCTACTTGTTGACACCTAGGACAGCTTTGAAAAAATGTGTAGGAGTCCCTTGAGAGGGTGGGCCAGAAGAGACCACATTGAAGAATCTTAGCAGATGTTTTCTTAGAGGAAAAGTGACCTCCACATGCCTCACTATGACAGAATTTAAGGATAAACTCTTGTTCAGATTCTGGGACACACCTCCTAATGACTTGGTCAGGGAAGAACTTATAAAGGTATGGATCATCAAACACATAGTTCCTAATATTAGAAAGGAATTTCCTTCGATCTTGAGTCCCTAAGAATTTTGGAATGAATTCTGTAACTAAGAAATTGGCTATGTCGGCATACCAAGGGAAGTCACTCATAGAGTATAGGTGTTCATCAGGAAATGAATTAGATATAGAAAGGTGATTTGAGTTTTCTTTAAATTCCATCCTAAATAGTTGATCAGCTACAAAATTTTCAACACCCTTTTTATCCTTGATTGTGAGTTCAAATTCTTGCAAGAGAAGGACCCACCTAATCAGTCTAGTCTTAGCATCTTATTTTTGGAAGAGGTATTTTAGTACAGAATGGTCAGTGAACACAGTGATGGGGGATCCTAATAGGTAGGACCTAAACTTCTCTAAGGCAAACATAATATCTAGTAACTCCTTTTCAGTAGTGGTGTAGTTGATTTGGGAATCATTTAAGGATTTTATTGTATAAGCAATGACATAAGGAGTTTTTTCACAATGTTTTCCTAACACATCTCCTACAGAAAAGTCACTGGCATCACACATAAGTTTTAAAGGAATGTTCCAATTTGTAGATTTCATAATGGGAGGAGAGGTGATATAGGATTTGAGGGTTGAGAATGAACCCTCACATCTTTCTGTCCAAAAAAATGGAGCATCCTTAACTAGGAGAGAATAAAGGGGATTGGATATTGAACTAAAGTACTTGATGAATCTTCTATAGAAACCAGCATGTCCTAAGAAAAACCTCACTTCCTTAACAGTTTTGGGTGATGGAAGGTGAAGAATGATTTTAACCTTGGATTTATCAACTTCAATCCCCCTACCTGAGGCCATATGGCCTAGAACTAGTCCCTCTTTAACCATGAAATGGAATTTTTCCTAGTTTAGGACTAGATTATTTTCTTCACATCTTGACAAGACTCTCTCCACATTCTACAGACATCCCTCAAATGTATCCCCAAACATAGAGAAGTCATCCATCAATACCTCTAGAAAATCCCCTACCATGTCTGAGAAGATTCCCATCATGCACTGCTGAAAGGTTCCAGGGGCATTGCATAAACCAAAGGGCATGCATTTGAAGGCAAAGGTTCTGAATGGACAGGTGAAAGTATTCTTCCCTTGATCCTCTGGGGATACCTCAATCTGATTATACCTCGAGTACCCATCTAATAAATAGTAGAAGGCATGACCTACCACTCTCTCAGGGACTTGGTCAATGGATAGTAAGGGGAAATGGTCCTTCTTTGTCAATGAGTTTAGTTTCCTATAGTCAATGCAGACCCTCCATCCACTACTCACCCTAGTTTGAAGAATCTCTCCATACTTATTGGTTATCACTGTTGTTCCTGCCTTCTTGGGAACCACTTGGATTGGGCTCACCCACTCACTCTCAGCTATGGGATATATGATACTATCTTTTAAAAATTTCAGAAGTTCCTTCCTTACTACTTCCATGAGATTAGGATTGAGTCTCCATTAAGTTTGACGACATGGCTTTGAATCAGATTCTAGAATAATCCTATGAGTCCCGATAACTGGGCTAATCCCAGGAATATCATACAAGGTCTAACCAATGGCTTTCTTATTTTTCCTAAGGAAATCTAGAAGCATCCTCTTATGATTGGATTCAAGAGAAGAATAAATGACAATAGTATGTGTTTGATTGTCCCCTAGGAAGGCATACTTGAGTGCAGTGGGAAGTTCCTTCAATTCAAGATCAAGTTGGCTCGGAATTTCAACAGAATATTGGGACATTGGATCAATATCAATTTTTTCCCTGGAGTTTTAGATAAGATTTATTCCCCACATGTAGAAGTTTTAGCTACTAGATTAGCTTGATCATATTTAGGTAAGGAAGTTTGATTAGTCTCCATGAAATTGGTTTTCTGAAAGGTTTCACTGATTGTTGGACCTAATACTTCATCATAAGAGTAATTTGAAAATGATTCAATCTAAGGAGATAGAATTACTTTATGTGAACAAAGGAAATCAATCACATCCTGACTTAAACATCCATCAAATATTCCTTGATGTTCTATGGATTCATTATCAATGTTTCCTATCATGTTAACTTCATGAATGTCCTCATCATCCCCTATTTGTGAGCTTTCATTATAGATGTTCAATTCTAGACTCATGTTTCCAAAGGTGATGGTCATGTTCCCATTTCGGACTCGGATAACAGAGTTGATTATTGCAAGGAAAGGATGACCAAGGATGATTGGGTTTTGTTCCTTATTTCCTAAGTTTGTATGGTTGTCAAGGACAATGAAGTCGAAAGTGTAGCTAAAGTTTTCAACCTTTACCATAACATCCTTTAAAATCACCTTTGGAACCCTAATGCTACGATCAGCAAGTTGAAGTGTGACAAATGTGGGTTGGAGTTCTTCTAGGACTAACTGACAGTACACAGCATAGGTTATGAGATTGACACTAGAACCTAGGTCACACACAGCCTTGATAACTTTTCTCTCTCCTAGTTCAACATTGATGTAAGGGAAACCCAGGTCTTTCAACTTAGGAGTAATAGTCCCTTGAATGGTGGTACTTATATTAGCAGCCAAAAGGACTTGGTTTTTATGTGAAAATTTTCTTTTAAAAGTGCACAAGTCCTTAAGGTACTTTGAGTAGGAAGGTATGGTTTTGATTTCATTGAGAAGGGGAATGTTCAACTAGGCCTGTGAGAAGATTTCCCTCAATGTTTCACTCAATTCAGGCTTGGTTTTCCCCCTCATGCGTTGAGGAAATGGTGTCGGTTGTGGGGTTGTTTGTTGAAGAGTTGTTTCTTTGACAATGTTATCATGTTTTTAAGTTTGATCATTTGGTTCATTTGAATTTTCATCCAAGTTTGAATCTTCAGATGGGTTCTAAATTATTTTTTCAGGTTTCTCAATTTATTTCCCACTTCTTAAAACAGTCACAGCCTTTAGTTGTTCATGAGTTGTTTGAGTGAAACTTGACTCTCCCCTTAAAGTTGAGGATGGTATCGCCTAAGTAGGCATGGTTGCCTTTCCAATTTTGATGGTTTGAAGTTCTTGTTTTAGGGAAGAGACTTCCGAGTTCATCCTCACCATTTTTTTCATAGTTGTTCTAGTAGGCTTTGTAGAACAGCTTGGGTTAGTGCTTGAGAAGATTGGTTTATACCAGGGGGGATATTTTGGAGGTGGGATGGTTTGTTGAAAATGGACCGGTGGCTGTTGGTATTGGATAGGTTGGGTTTAGAACTGGTTATGTGTTTGGTAGTTCTATTAGGGGTAAGGATTTTTTCCCTTTGGTTGGCTAGGTTACTGGTTATCTTTCCAGCGGAAGCCTGGGTGGTCATTATACCTTGGGTTGAAGTTGTTTTGGTATTGAGGCTTTTGAAAGTTCAAGGAATTTAATTCTACTAGGGGTTATCCTAAAATAACATCCTTGATGGATGGAATGGTTAGGATGTTTTCTATCTTATGGTCATGTTTGTCACAAATTGTGCAAAAAAGGTCTACAGTTTGGATTTCATGGACTTTCCTAAGGTCTATCTCTTCAACCTTCCTAGAGAATGCTGCGAGTTTAGCCCTAAGGCTTTCCTCTTCTCTAAGTGTATGAATTCCAGTATTTCTTTGTGTCTTTTCAGAATAAGTTGAAGTTCCCCATGTTTGGTTTTGTTCAAAAAGGATTTCTAGATACTTATAAGCATCATTTGGGGATTTGTTTTTAAAGGTTCCATTACACATCATGTCAATGAATTGTTTGTTCCCCAGACCCAACCCTTCATAGAAAATTATCACTTGTTCTGGAATAGAAAAACCATAATTTATAACCATGTTTAGAGTGTCCTTTAACCTCTCACATGTTTCATAGAATGACCCTCCCTCTTTTACAAAAAAAATGGATGCTCTTTTTAAGTGCAATTGTTTTGTGGTGGGGAAAGTATTTTTTGTAGAATTCCCTTTGTAGTTGGTCCCAATAGTTGATGGATGATGGTCTCAAATTGTTTAGCCAATTTTTATCTTGATCCTTTAAAGAAAAATGAAATAGCCTCATCTTAGTAGATTATAGTTTATGTGAGGGACACATGGTTTCTACAATGTCATTGAACTCCTTAATGTGAAGGTAGGGCATCTCGGACTCCATTCCATGGAATGTGAAAAGGTGGTTTAGGACATGGGGTTTAAATATATAGTTGGAATATACTAGGGAATTGTGTCTAATTCATGAGGGGGAATTGGTCCAGGAAGGTGTGAGGTAGTCATTCATGGTTTGATCAATTGCATTCCCCAAGTTTGGGGCTGCTTCATTTGGGTTTCCATTTTGGTTCCCACCTGGGTTTATGAGTTTGTTTCTTTGAAGAACTTCCATTGAAATAGACTCAATTTTTGACTCTGGAGTATTATGAATATTAGGATCTAATGTAAAGAGTTCCCTTGGTGTACTTGACTCCCCAACCCCAGGACTATCCACCCTAACTAGATGGTTTGATTGATCGCGGTTGTAGGCGGACATGCGCCAAAAGAAAAAAAACGAGAAAGGTACAAGATAAGAGAATTTGGATGAGAAAAGAAGAAATGGGGGAGAATAAAATGGGTTTTTAGATGACTTACTTGGGTCCCCAACAACGGCACCAAAATTTGATTCTCGCTCAAAATTACCCAAGATAAGAAGGTAGAACGGTCTTTGTAGTTTAGCTTGGGTTGTCGAATCCTTAGAAACCTAAGAAGTAAACTATGGAAACGTACATTCTATGGACTGTTTTTGGCTATTGAGTGGCCAACTTTGGGTTGATTTTAGATGGGTTTAATTGAACACTAAAATTATTAAGTGAATTCAAATTATGAGAAGGGTTTATCCTAGGTTATTACAAGGGGGGATTGGATGCATTCTTTTTCTGGTAAAAGTATTTCAATTTCTTATATTTGAGATAGGTTCATTTAAGGAGATCAAAAAAAACATCACTTATTAGTTTAATGCCTAAAACCATAATAATAATCACCTATACAATTGAAGGATCAAATTTTTTATCAATCCAAGGTAAAGGTTCTTATTAGCACTTGAAATGTGTGACCTTAAATTCAATAAGGGTGAAGAAGTTTTAAAGTCATCAAATAAAAATATCATTTAAAAGAAGTGATTATCCATTAATGGAGTGAGAAATAACATCCAATACATCCCATTTCTACTCCCTTGGATCAACCCATAAGTGGTTTAGCCCTCCATTGATCCCATGGTTTCAATGGAAGTGGAAAATAGACTCATGAGGGAGGAATTGGAGAAGTAAAAAAACAATAATAATAAAAAACAATCACTCCACTATTGTGTGATAATCTCACAAGTTTTGGTATGAATAAGTTCACACCTTGAGAAAATGGTATTAAAGTGATAAGAAGAATAATATAAAAAAATAATATGATGAAATTTTATAAAGAAACTAAGGTAATTGAAGGAACTTACAATTGAAGGAATGCAATTACAACATCAAATTGGCAGCATAACATTAAAACGAAACAAAGCCCAAAGATTCTCAAATCCTCCACCAAAACTGCCTTAAATAGGAATTTTTTAAGCCTTGGGTAAATAATTAAATAGTCCAAGTCTCCTAAATTAATTTTGGTAGGCCATAGGTGGGTGGAAAGTTGAGGAAGAGTTGATTTTTCCACCCTTGACCTGAGGTGGAATCCAGCTTTCATCCACCGAACAGATTCACTTGTGATACCTTCTAGATGGCCGAATTAGAGTGGGCCATAGAAGAAGAAAATGGATCCCCGGATATCTCCTAACCTCCTGTAAAATTTTTGCCCATTTGGAGTTTTTTATTCAGATATATGATTAGATTAGTGGGCTATCATTCTGGCCCGCAGAATCTGGCCCAGAATTTTATCTCTAACTTGGGCCGCCTAAATAACCACAATGGAGGCCAAATTAGCATTGGATCCTAAATAATTATTTATTAAACTATATGTTTTCTATAATCCCACGAAATTTGAGATTCATTAGGTTTTTAATGTGGGCCCCACATTCCCATCAGTGGGTTTTTGTCCAATCTGCCTTCTCTGGAATTGCTTTCATTCATCTCCAAATATCTCCATCATCCTTTATGAATCCTCCATTGATCCCTGAATGAAACATGTTCATATTGAAGTGTAGATAAATTTACCAAAATATAAAATTAAAATATGAATAATTAAATTCCTTAAAATCATATGAATCATTGGGTACTTTAAATGATGTTCAAAAATGTACCACATAATAGTGCATTATAAGAAGGAATTACAATCATAATGTGAGATGATGTTCAAAGTGTAAAATGCACTAAAATGGTGTTTATGAATAATAAATCACATTAATATTATATATATTAACAATGAATATTATCCTCATTTATTGTCTAATCATGAAAATTCACATATTTATAAAATTATTCAGAAAAAATTAATACAATTTTGGAATCATGATGTTAAAATTATCCAACATTTAATTTTTGATAATTTTCTAACATAGTAAAATATTTTCCTAAAAAAGAAATACCATATAAATATACAGTGTGTTTTATTACATCATATTATACTAATAGTTATGTAATAAATATTTTAAATGGTTTAATTTCAAAATATATTTTTTTACTTTAAAATAATTTTAATTTAAGTTTCTTTGATTTATTTTATAAATCCTTAGTGAATCTTCTAAAACTTACAAAATATTTTAGATTTTGAAATCATTTCTTTGAATGTGTGACTCACTTCCACATAATAATGAAATATATTTTATTATCTTCAGTCCATTTCCTTATACAATAATATATCCCACTCCCATTTCGATGAAAACATAGAAAAAACCATGGTATGCTTTGTGGTTTTAAATATTTTATTATATAGTGCCTAAAACCAAAAATAATAAATAAATCCCCCTTCAAACATATATAAACCCACACAAGCCCCCATTTCTCTTCACTAAAACTAATTATAGATTATAAAATCTCTTCCCTTTACTCCCTAGAGTCCTCCCAAGGTTCCCCCAATCTCCCAATAAGCCTCTACTAAACCTTTTGGGTCACACAATCATCTAAGGAATTCTATCTCTCTTCTTTTTATCAAGAACTTTTATGATATACCCTTTTGATTTCCATTTTCTTAAGTTTGAATACATTTTTACCTATCCCCCATACTATCCATTTGATTTTTAAATTATGGTAGCCCATTCCCTCTCACTTATCCTTCTAATTAACTCTTATATACACTCATTACTATGTCTAAATTTTGTAAGGTATCCACACCTTCCTCTATTTTCTTCAATTCAAGAACCGTATTTTGAAATTATCTTATATAATTTCAATAGGTTATTTTGAAATTACATTATTTTCATTTCCTTACTATCCATTTAATGTTATTATAATGATATACCATTTACACTCTCTCATTTTTACCCTTACCTAAGTGGTTACTATGCCAAAATTCCGAAAGGAATCTTCCACCCTTCTCTTCTACCAAGCCTTCCATTTATATTATGTCTTCTAATTTACATTATTTATACATTGGGATATGTTCTTGAAAATCCCAATTACTTTCCATTTCATGTATAAAGTATTATATCCCTTTTTCTCTCTCATCAACCCTTTTTTATAAACTTCAATATAACGTCTTTATGCTACCGAAATTGCACCACGATTTTCCAAGACAAAAATAATTATGTAGTGAATATCATACCCATTTCTCTATCAAGGGTATTCATTTTTATACACGTATAATTATTGATTGGGGACTTAAATTTATGTATTCCACACTCCATGATCATTGAATAAAATATTATTATGTATGAATCCATGTTTTATGTTCTATATGGAACACTTAAACATGAGAATGAAATGATTATGAAGGGTGCCCCCTGATAGTGCTCCAATGCATTGCAAATATTTAGTATCATGATACGTCATGTTGGGATTTGGGTGTACCTAATTCCCTTTTTCTAATTTTTCTATTATGGGTTCTTGGTGGGGTTATCCTTGATCTATTTCTGATTTAATGCTTTAATATGTTTTCACATATCTAATGTTATGATTATAATGATATATCATGCTTTATTATTCATGTTTTTTTTAGTATCTTTTGATATGCCTATTATTTAACATGTATTTTCTTCATTATGTTATGACTTTTTTATTCCATTAATAGTATTTATAGCTCACCCCTTTCTTATCTATGTCCTTAGGTTATCCCATGCAGTGTTAGGTATGAAGGAACTTTTTGGTCATGTTAAAGAAGTTTTCAATAAAGATGTTGGTTTTCATGTTTTAAGTTGTTATGTGATGTACCTAATTTCCCAAATACACTAGACCTCTTTATCATTTGAGTTTTATTAAGTGAAATTTAATGTAATAATCCATGTTTAAAAATGAAATAAAGATAATGGGTGTTATAAATCCTCCCTCCACTACTGGTGATTCAAATATCATTGGGAAATGATATACCATAATCAATTATAATTAGTATACACTGTAAAATTTTACCACTATAGGTAATGAAATAAAAAATTCAAGGACGAATACACTAAAACTAACTCGAGATCATGCATATGATAATTATAGTCACGTGACCTCAACTTTTTTGACCCCTAAACCACAACTCGATCTTCCTGAATCATCCATGCTTCAAGCCCTATCCAATAAATGTCACAAAACACTATATAATCCTCACCTTGATCAAGGAGGATCAAGATTAGTGATGTTTTCAGGAGATTCTCCAAATCATGGGAATAATTCTCAGATTCTACAGACTATTCAAACATTTTCCCCTTCTTGTCCATGCACTAAATGGTGTATCTAAATATCAAAATTCTTGGATGAATCTATGATAATAACCATAAAATCCTATAAAATTGTAGAAATCAAAAACACTCTAGGACTTCTCCCAAGAAACCAATGCATGAACATTCTCTCTCTTCACTAACACACATTCCTATTAGATGATGTTACCCACTAAATGTTCCTAATAAATCTACAATTGTCACTTCGATAGCTTGGTGTATAGACTATGCTCTCTCAGTGAACTTAGGATGACGTCAAGATTGTGGTTAGGATTGTTATGAGTCTTGGAGTACACCAAGATGTCAAAAATATACTACCAAAAAATTATCTAGGTATGGGTGGATGAGTTGTTTCATCAAGTACATAAATAAAGTAGGAGGGTTTGTCAAGCTAAATGGTATCATGATCAACTCATAAAGGCCATACAATCTTTTGAAATATGTTTGTGGTATATCATAAGCTAAAACTCTCAAATTATGATACCATAATACCATGTCTTTCATGGATAAAACACAATACCACTCCAACATGGAAGATATCTCATTGATACATGGAAAAATAAACTAGTCTTCACAATTATTTGGTTTAACTTACAATAATCCAAACATAAATGTAAAGTACCATTAGCCATATTTAGAAAAAAAATAGATAACCCCAAGGTGATTTACTCAGATGGATAAAAACCTTACCCATAAACTATTCAAGTTTATTATTATGAAGATGAAGCACTAGAGGTTCCATTCTATATTATATAATAGTGAAATTCACATCCCCTGAAAAGGCATCAATCATAAATTTGATATATCTATCAAGTGGATTCCCTAATAAGTACTAAGGGAAAAATCCTAGAATAGGGCCATTACAGGTGGAAACACATCCTACATTACACATCTATCATCCAAAAAAATAATAGCAACATGGGTTGTGATTTCTCCATTGTTGATGAACTGGTCCCGCACGGGCTTCCTGGATATTACACTCTCCACGGTGAATATAATTGTACCCTCAGGTGATGTAAAATTAACTCTACTATGGTAATAATATATATGGGTTGGGAAAGACACTAACAATTTCATACCCATAATTAGATCAAAACCAATAATATCCTGAATATAGGGATCTGAAAGAAAACAATACTCCCCAACAGCAAGAGAACCTTCCTTGCATAAAAGATGTCCCTTGATTGTACCCCCAATGGTGTATCATCAATCATAACGATACTCCAAAACTCCACATCTATACATAACCCATTCTTAATTTGTGATGGAATAAAAGAATGTGAGGCACTAATAAAAAAAATACTTGATAGCATAGAAGTTACATGAATAATACCTCTAACATTCGATGGTGCAACCTCACTAACCACTAGTGTAGGATGGATGAAATGAAATTGTACTTCCCCTTATTCCAATGATTTAGTATGAGCCCAATATACTACAACACTCTACTAATACTGATGCTCTTTCCTAAAAGCACCACATCCATGGCATTTATTAGAAGAACCATTATAACTCCAACTACCGGACTGAAACAGTGTAGAAGATTCCCTTCCCACACTTTGGTTCTTCCTATATGGTCCATAACTAACCATATATTGTGGGTTCCAATAGAACCTTTGTAGATTTAACATTATGTTGTAATCTCGCAACTCTATCAGTGGTCAATGTAAACATTTAGAAATGTTTCATGACCTACCTCATTGGTGTAGAAGCAGATAGGGTAAGATCATGAGTAACTGATCCTTCCCACTTGGAACTCTTCATTCCATTACATTATTCAACATTATCATAATGAAACTTCCTACCCTTGGAATGTGCACCCCCTAATTGTACAGAAGAAACCACCTATCCTCCACTAGGTGCTTCTCTCATTTTCTCCTCATATATGAGATTTTGATCCATGACATCAAAAATATTTTTCAATCGAAAGATATTATCATGGGATTTATCTCACATTTAATATCATCTTAGAAATTCCACTCCAAAGATGTACCATTCCCTTCTGGTGCAAGAGGAATGTGTTCCATTTCATTAAAGTGACCAACATAGTCTATCACATATATACTCCCTGGAGTCAACCACATGGACTTAGCTACACTCTCTTGTATCGGCATCTCTGGATAAAAGTTCTCCAGGAACATCTCTAAAAAGTACATCCATACCATACCACATGCCTTCTCAGCTTGAGCACGGACATCCCACCAATGCTTTATTGAGCCTCATAGTAGGGAAGTAGCCAACTTGAACCACTTCCTAGAATGAGTATCTAAGTGTTTGAGTATTGTCTGTATATAATCAATCCAGAACATAGATGTTGTCACGACCCATCCCCCGTGGCTCGTACCGTGACTACCCCAAGCCCGCCTTCCATAGGCCAGGGGCTGGCGACTAGCACCGAAGGCGTATTCCCTATAACTGGGAAGACATTGCCTTTATAACATGTAATCACACTCAATTAAGCACACAAAAATATACGAACTCAAGTAAACTAAATAGTAATCAGATTAAGTGCAGTAAGTAAAAGGGGCCAGAATACAAGCCCAACCGGAAAGTACAAGGAAAACTAGAAAGTACAAGATAGGTGATAGGTAAAAATTAGATCCTAGATCGTCCACCACGGATCCTACCTGAAGGGTATGTACTGGTCACGAATGGTCGTCTCTACAGTTCGCCTCATCTAACATCCTCCTACGAGCTACCTCTAATCCCGGTACCCTTGTACTCGGTCAGTTTTGTTCATCATCTGCACCAAACACAATGAAGTGCGGGCATAGCCCGTGCAAGGGTGAGTATAACGATACTCAGTAGGGACCCTGAGACCCTCAAGGTCCCACAAAATCCACAAGGATAAACCACAAAGGAAGGAAACAACTGATAACCCTACTTAGGTATATGCCTATATATATACCTAAGTTATCAAGTAAACTCATATCAATCATGAGGAAAACACAGAGTCCAACTCCAAAGCCCAAATATCAATTGTTCCACATAGGAAGAAAAACTTTGAGGGTAAGTACCACACAGGTACGCCACACAGAAGAATACCACCAAAGTATTACCACAAATGAAAGTACTGCTCAGGTATGAACTCATCTCACACCAGGTATAACTTAAGTGAAGTAGTAGAGATGATTAGATGTAACTACTGAATCGTCTTACTCTGTTAAGAGGCTGACCCACACAGGATCGCTCAGTGTTCACCCACACAGGATCGCTCGGTGCTGACCCACACAGGATCGCTAGGTACTGACCCACACAGGATCCCTCGGTGCTGAACCACATAGGATCTCTAGGTGATCACCCACAAAGGATCTCTCGGTGTTGACCCACACAGAATCGCTCTTCATTCCTCAAGTCATAGCCAACTACTAGGTTCCCAAACTATGCTCGCTTGTCTCCGGTAGGGTCCTCTCCATAAGCCACTGGTCGATACTCCAACTGCCATGAAATCCCACGAAGAAGTATCCCAAAGGACTATCACATCACAGGGGTCTCAACGCAATAGACGGTGTGTCAATCAGACGCCCGGTCTGTAAGTTATTAGCCTTTTAGTCCTGAGGGCCCAGTTGGATTCGTACTCGATCCAACTCAACTATTCCTCAACTTTATCCAAATCCTCAGTGGGGTATACCCAAGGGATCGTCTCGCTCCAAGGTTTCCGGCACCACTGATGGTTCGTCAAACGGACATCTGGGGAAAAAATTTATGTCCAAATGAGCGTAAATGGGTCGTAGTGGGTTCGGGTCCGGTCTGATCCGATCGGACCGACCCGGTCCGACCCAGCTTGGGCCGACCCAGTTCGGGTCGACCCAGCCCGACATGCTCGGTCTGGCCCGGCCCGGCCTGGGCAGCGGCTCGCGAGGCAGTATAGGCTGCGAGGGACCGTGGGGAGTCGCGGGTGGCTCGGAGGGTTATGGGCGGTGCGGAGGGCCGCAGGTAGCACGGTGGGGCTACGGGCAACGAGGTGAGGCCGCTGGGTGGCGCAGCAGGCCGCGGGTCGGCCCAGCAGGCTACGGGGTGGCACGGTGAGGCTGCGGGGTGGGGAGGCCAGCCGCCAAGCGACGCGGAGAGGCCGTGGGGCAGCACGGTTAGGCCACAGGGCGGCGCGGTGAGGTCACAGGGCGGCGCGGCGAAGAACCCGGTTCTTATTTTTGAGGTACGGGTTTCTTATTTTCTCTTTTCCTTATGTGTTTTTGAGAAAATAAGGAAAATGAGAAAAAATCCCAAATTTTTTTGGTACACGCCATGTACTTTTCCACACGCCGTGTACCTTGGTCGTGTGGGATGAGTACACAGGGTGTATATCCTTGTCGGTGATGAAGGGTGTAAAAACTGACTACACACTGTGTAGTGGGTATTTACACACCGTGTAGTCAGTCGGTAGGTGAATACTAAGGTGGTGGAAGCAGCCGCCAGCTGAGCGACAGTACACGCCGTGTATTCAGAAATACGCGCCGTGTACACATGTCGATGGATGAACAGTTCTACGGTGGAAAGAAGACGCCAAAGGAACATTTAAAAAAATGAAGAGTACACGTCATGTACTCAATAGTACACGTCGTGTAGTTTGTTTGTTTTTTTGATTAAAATGGGCATAGCCTCCCTTGTTCACAGTTTTGGCTTAAAACCGGAGGAGGGATTGGGAGAGACGTATGAAGCTTTGGAGATCACCCGAGAAAGCCCCGGGAATCTGATTCAGCCTCCGTCAATCTCGTTGGAATCGTACAGGTAAGCCCTTCATTCTTCTTAAGCCGTTCTTACCAATTATTTTCTGAGGGAAAGTTATTTATGTTTGAACGATATTTCTTTTACCTCAAATCTACGTCGTTATTGGATGATTAGAGGAGCGTCGTTCGTGTATATCGATCAGGGGCGATCGAGGTAGGTGTCTTGGTGTTTGAATTCCAACTACTATGCGTTTTTGTGTACCATTGAGCTACGAACCATTTTGGGGTGTCGTGTGGCTGAGGCCTTGGCTATTTTGAATACCAAGAATTGTATAAGTAATTAAATGTGATAATAAACTCTTGTTTGGGATCGCTGCTTGGATCCAGGACCACCCTAGGGGTGTTTTTCTTTGTTTAGTTGTTTGGACAAGATACCCGAGGGTATTCCATGTTTATATTGTGCATTAGTTTTTCCTTGAGAATAATTGTATATAAATTGCATGTTTATGCTTTGGGCTTGGCCTGGTTACTTGCACCTGAGGGCAGTATTCTTTTTAGCCTGAGGGCATGGTTTGTTTAGCCTGAGGGAAAGGTACTGCTTATCCTGAGGGAAACGTTCTATTCTGCCTAAGGGAAATGATTCTTATGCCTGAGGGTAGTGATTTTTGTGCCTGAGGGCGACACTTCGTATACATGAGGGCAATATTTGATAACCTGAGTGCAAGCCTAAGGGCGTGGTTTTACTATATTAGCATGAGGGCAAGATTCTGATTGGCCTGAGGGCTTGATTCTGATGAGCACATAATGTTATTAAATTGAATGGTTAAATGAATAATAAAATGGAAATATAACTGGTAAAGTTAGTTACTTTTGAGTAATTCTTAGTTTATTACATTTACTACTGCACACTGTTGTTGCATATTTTCACACAGTTGGGCACGGGCCTTTGGTGGGTGCCTACTGGGATTTATTTCTCACACCCTGTTTGGGTCATGTCTTCGGCCCAAACAGATTACGTTTCTGCAGGTGTTGATAGGGGCAAGGGTCCCTATACAGATACATGATTGTAGTATAGGAGTAGGAGAGCATGGGACCGAGCTTAGGCTTGAGATGCTGCTACGTTCTGTCTACTCTGCTTTGTTTTGCTTTATTGTACCTTGTTCCTAGATCTATATTGTATTCTACTTTATTGTTGTGTAACATGTTCTAGTTGTTTTCTTATAACTTGAGAAATTTTGCATCATTATCTATATGACTGTTGGTTATCTTTTACTTCAGTTGTTCATTTTAAATGTGTATGGTTTATTGCTTCCGCTATCATTGTATGTTTGTATATTTAATTGTGATTCGCTACACTTTGACAAATGAGGGAATAGTTTCTCTACTATCAGACCTGGGCCCTCACTGCTAGTTGGTAGCCTCTGGAGTTTGGGGAAATGTGCTTGAGGTCATGTGACCAACTGGGTTCGGGGCACCCGTTGAGTGGCACCCAGATCCGGGACGTTACAAAGTGGTATCAGAGGGGTTCTTTTCTTTGAATTACTATTTGGATCCTTAATTAGGGATAGTATGGAAATGGTAGTTGGTAATAAGTTGTGCCTGGGAGTATCTAACCCGTGTACAGGGAAAATTCAGTCTACCTCATATTTTTGCGATTCTTCTGATTTTGAAAATGTTATAGTTGATTTGATTTTCACCGTTGGGTGACGCACTTGTGATTGTGTTGTTTATATTTTATCCATGGGTTCTATTCAGTTGCAACCCGATGAGATGAGGGTATGCCATCTCATGCATCATTTAGGCACATGTTAAAAATCACATGTCATGCATTCTTCCATGCCATGTAGGTGCATTAGGAATTGCATGTCGTTGTGATAGTTGTTGTACTAGAAAAAGCATGTTGTTGTGATAGCTGCTTTGATAAATACCTGCTATGTGATAGGGTATTTTTGTGTGAGTTTGTTGATAGGATGGACGCCAAACTTTGGTTTTTGGGGAGTATGGGCCCTCATTGACCGTAATTTGGTGGATCATCGACTGTTTATCTTGTTATAACATATATATGATGCCAAACTTTGATTTGTGGGGAGTACGGTCCCTCATGGGTTGGAATTTGGCACTTAGGTGTTGTTTTTCAGTATTTACTGGGTTCCAGAGTAGTTTCAGAGGATTACTGTCTGGAAAACCCATAATACACGCTATGTAGTTCCTCGGACACACGTCGTGTGTTCTTCTATTCAGGAAGAAAAGAAAACCTTTTAAGTATACTTTGTGTACCCTCAGTACATGCCGTGTAGTCTCTTCCCATGTCATAGACCGTGTGGGTGGGGACACGGGGAAGGGAGAGGCTTGGGAAAAACACACCGTGTACCGGATGTACACGCTATATAGTGTTGACCCAGAGTCTGCCTGTGTAACTAACAACACGGACGGAGGAGACCTTAATACATACACGTCGTGTACCTTGGAACACGCCTTGTAGTCTGACCTGAAGACCCGGCCGTGTAGCTAACAAACATGGGTTGGTGTTACCTTTTCTTGAAAACGCAGTATACCTATAGGAAACATCGTTTAGTCCTTTTCGGTGGGAGACTGTGTGGACTTAGTCATGTGGCTAGGGAAACTGGGTGGATTACACGTCGTGTGCGGGTGTAACACGCCGTGTAGTGTCATACGAGTAGTCGGCCATGTCATGAACGACACGAGCAGTTGTAAATTAAACCATACATGATGTGTAGATTATATACACGCTATGTAGTCTTATTCAGAAGAGATTCGTGTGGCTTGGCCAAATAGAAGGACCCGAGCAGGGGAAGAAAAGTCAGATACTCGTCGTGTAGTTAATATACACACCGTGTAGTCATGTTTTACAAATCTTGAATGCCTTCTTCTCTTATTCCTTTTTTGGTCCCCTCATTTTTCAGTCTTTGATAATCTGGATCTAAGTTGTGCATTTGACCTTGTAGATTCATGCTGCCAAGACGACCACATGTTGTTTTCCAAGAGAGCGGAAATGATTATACTCCAGATATGGTGGGTCATGGGCTACCAGTGGATCCTCCAGCAGAGCCAAATGTAGCGCCATTTGTTATACCAGACACAGGCGCAGATGCACAGTTTCATGAAGACTTTATGCGGTTCATGCAGACCTTTCAGGGAGCACCGTCGGCTGCCACATCTATGGCTGAGCTGACTCGTATCTTCTAGCAGTATAATCTGCCTATGTTTTTAGGGGATGGCGGACCACAGGCTGCGGAGTCTTGGCTAGATTCATTGAAGACTATTTTCAAGCATTTTGAGACACCTCCAGGGCATAGGGTCAAGCTCATGACTTATATGCTGCGTGATTCCACCAAGAGGTGGTGGGATGTTACCACCCAGATAGAGCATCACAGAGACATGGTGCGGGAAGATTTTCAGATAGCCTTTTATGACTTCTTCTTCCCAGAGATGCTGAGGGAAGATCGAGCTTGAGATTTCATGAACCTGCAGAAAGGCACTATGTCGGTGATGGATTATTCTGCTCGTTTCACCGAGCTTCAGCATTTTTTACCCGTTCTAGTGGGTGATGAGATGTTGAGGGCCAAACGCTTTAAGGATGGTCTTCTATATGACATCCGAGCACTGGTGAATGTTTTTAGGTTGCCTACAGTACATGCTATTATGAACCAGGCATTGATTATTGAACAGAACCTACGGGAAGCTAGTGGTGCAGGCCAGGGTGGTTCAGCACCAGTTTCTGGTACTATCTCTACCAGGAAAAGGAAGCGACATATGAGTTTCTCTCACGGTGGAAGTACTAGCTAGGCGATTACTTCAGGTGGCCCGATCAGGTGCTACCAGTGTGGTAGAGAGGGGCACAAGAGACCTTAGTGTCCACGTGACCCGGTGGAGTGTCGATATTGCGGCAAGATGGGTCATCTACAGTGTTTTTTCAGGGCATTTGTACCCGTGGCTAGTGAGAGGGGTTCTGTGCAGACTCCACGTGTGGGAGAAGGACCAAAAACTTCTTACCAGTCAGGAAACTGGAATACGTCAGGGCATGCAGACAGAGATGGTGGTTGTGGTCATGGTGTCCAGACACCAGGATCTCAGAGGCAGCAGGGTGGGATAGCTCAGGGTAGCCAGGCTGTGTCGCAGGTTCGTGGCACTGGGCAGGCATATGCAGTGCAACAGACCCAACAAGAGCAGGATCTCAGACCTTCTACTGTTATAGGTACTATTCTAGTAGCTTATGTCTTATCTTCAGTACTTTTCGATACGGCTGCTACACATAGCTTTGTATCTGTACCTATCATGGAGAGCCTTGGGCTATGTGTTTCTTCTTCTTCTGATTTTATGATGCTAGACACTCCGTTGGGGATAAGAATGACATGTGTGCTTCTGTGCAAGGAGTGCCCCCTTGAGGTTGGTGGGTGTCACTTTCTATGGTACCTCTATGTCTTAGAGATGATAGCTTATTATGTCATTCTCGGGATGGACTGGTTGGTTCCCTTCCAAGCCTTTGTAGATTGCTATTATCACAGGGTGAGTTTCATTTCACTAGAGGGCAGAGAGTTTCTATACAAGGGTGAATGGGATGTTCAGGTGAGTCGAGCTGGACCAGAGAATCGTGGGTGAGGTGGTGTCACATCCTAGATAACGAGTTTATATATGGATTATCAGGGGACTTGTCAGAAGGATTTACCTCCACTGGTTGATCGTTTCAAGGATTTCTTCCTGTATGACTTTTCAGGTCTACCTACGGAGAGAGAGGTGGATTTCTCTATTGAGCTTGTGCCAGGAGCAGCACCGGTGTCCATTCCTCCTTATAGGATGGCCACGCCTGAGTTGAAGGAGCTCAAGAGGTAGTTAGAGGAGTTTCAAGCAAAGGGTTTTATCCAACCCAGTACTTCTCCTTGGGGTTCGCCTGTCCGGTTTGCTAATAAGGCAGACGGTACCCTCGGACTTTGTGTGGATTATCAGAAGCTGAACTAGTTGATGGTTAAGAACCGATATCTCTTTCCAAGGATTAATGATCTTTTTGATCAACTTCGTGGAGCATGAGTGTTCTCGAATATTGACTTGAGATCAGGATATCATCAGTTACGCGTTAGACTATCAGATATACCTCTTACATCTTTTTAGAGCAGATATGGTCTATATAAGTACTTGGTGATGTCGTTTGGACTCACGAATGCGCCAGTAATTTTCATGGATCTGATGAATCGAGTGTTCAATCCTTATTTTGATTCTTTTGTGGTAGTCTTCATGGACGACATCTTGGTGTACTCTCACACTCGACACAACCATGCCACCCATCTTGAGATAATACTGAGTACACTGAGAGAGCATCAGATATATGCTAAGCTCTCAAAGTGACACTTTTGGATGGACTAGATTCACTTCCTGGGTCATATCATCTCAGAGGCAGGAGTTTCAATAGACCCAGATAAGGTGAGAGCCGTAGTTTCCTGGGAGCATCCTAAGAACGTGTTTGAGATATGGAGCTTCTTAGGGCTGGATGGTTACTGCAGACACTTTATCCAGGACTTCTCCCGCTTGGCAGCGCCGTTTATGGGTTTGACTAAGAAGGGAGTGATGTTCGTTTAGACAGAAGCTTGCGAGACAGCCTTTTAGGATCTGAAAGGAAGGTTAACATCAGCACCAATCCTGATACTCCTAGATCAAGGGAATATCTATACAGTTTACTGTGATGCATCAGGTATTGGGTTGGGAGCTATGTTGATGTAGGGAGACTGAGTTGTTGCATACGGGTCTCGGCAGTTGAGGCCACATGAGAGGAATTACCTAACGCATGATCTCAATTTAGCTACAGTTGTTCATGTGTTGCGCTGTATACAAACCCAAACTAAAAGTAAAGTACAACTGGAAAGAGAAAAATAGCAACTGAAAAGTAAAGCCGCAACGTCGAGCTGTCCACGGAAAATCCCACCTGAAGGGTGGGTACAGATAGCCTCCACTGCTCCTCGGGTCTAGCCGACCGCTCCGAGTACGTCCCGCCCAGTGGTCCACCTCCAGGTACCGTCCGCAAGCCTCAACCACGATCAGCATTGTCCTTCATCTGCAACCAACACAACGTAGTGCGGGCATAGCCCGTGCAGGGGTGAGTATAAGCTACTCAGTAGGGACCCCGAGACCCCCTAAGGTCTCCCAGAATCCACAAAGGATAATCCACAAAGGAAAGATACAATCACGAAGTAACATCTGACACTGCTTAGGTATATTCCCATATATATACCTAAGTCACCAATTCTCGTTCGGCTCCAACATCCGAGCCCAAGTACAACCCAGTCCACACAGGAAAGCAAAACGTAAATCCACACAGGATAGCACAACACAATCCACAAAGGAAAGTAAACCAGGATTCAGCTCACTCGGGTATACTTCTTCGTATGACGATAGTGATGATCAAATATATCCACTGATTCATCTAAGTCGTCGGACCCACAAAGGATCAAAAGGTACTAACCCCCGCAATGACCCACATAGGATCTGACCCACAAAGGATCGATAGGTAACTAACCCCCGCAAAGACCCACACAGGATCGGACCCACACAGGATCGATAGCACTGATCCACATAGGATCGCTGAGTGCTGTAGTCGTCATCGTCCAATCCACTGAGGATCTCTGTACAGTCGTCGTAGTAGTAGTAGTCGCAGCCAACTCTAGGATTCCCGCACACCGCAAGCTCATTCGGGAGGGTCCGCTCCATGACCCGAGAGGCTGATACATCAACTGACACATAGTCAGAGTTGATGTATCCAAAAGTTCCGTATCGTCAACAGGAACTCAACGTCGCAGACGGCGCGTCAATCGGACGCCCGGTCTGAGAGTTATTGGCCTTTTCGTCCCAGGGGCCCGGTTGGTTTTTTAAGGCAAAACCAACCCGACTGTACTCCACCTGCGTCCAAACCTTGGGAGGAGTAAGCCAAAAGATCCTTCTCACAAGAGGAATCCAACAAAATCGACGGCACGTCATTCGGACCTCCGGAGCTTAAGATATGAGTGTTTCCGCTCCGAGGGCCCGGTTGGTTTCGTGTACGAACCAACCCGGCCAAACACAAAGTAATCTGAAACCTTGAGTACGATATACCGAAACGACCGTCTCGATCCAAGGATCGCATCGCAACTGACGGTGCGTCGATCGGAGACCCGTAGCACAACTTATGGGCGTCCGACCGGAAAAGGTTCGGTATTAAGGGGTCTGGGCCCGGTCCGACCCGGCCCGATACCCCCAGGGTCGACCCGAACCGAGTTGACCCGATCCGGGTCCAGGTCCGGCCCGTCCAGGGCGCGGCCGTGCCCTGGCGGGCCGGACCCGGATCGGGTCGACCCCGGGGGTCGGACCGGGCCCGAACCCCTTAATACCGAACCTTTTCCGGTCGGATGCTCATAACTTGTGCTACGGGTCTCCGATCAACGCACCGTTAGTTGAGATACGATCCTTGGATCGAGACGGTCGTTTTAGTATTTCGCACTCAAGGTTTCGGATTACTTTGGGTTTGGCCGGGTTGGTTCGTACACGAAACCAACCGGGCCCAAACCCCTTAATACCGAACATTTTCCGGTCGGACGCCCATAACTTATGCTACGGGTCTCCGATCAATGCATAGTCAGTTGAGATGTGATCCTTGGATCGAGACGGTCGTTTCGGTATTTCTCACTCAAGGTTTCAGATTACTTTGGGTTTGGTCGGGTTGGTTCGTACACGAAACCAACCGGGCCCTCGGAGCGAAAACGCTCATATCTTAAGATCCGGACGTCCGAATGACGTTCTGTCGACTTTGTTGGATTCCTATTAGTGAGAAAGATCTTTTGGCTTACTCCGCCCGAGGTTTGGACACAGGTGGAGTATGGTCGGGTTGGTTTTGCCTTAAAAACCAATCGGGCCCCTGGGACGAAAAAGCTAATAACTCTCAGACCGGGCGTCCGATTGACGCGCCGTCTGTGACGTTGAGTTCCTGTTGACGATACGGAACTTTTGGATACATCAACTCTGGACTATGTGTCAGTTGATGTATCAGCCTCTCGGCTCGTGGAGCGGACCCTCCCGAACGATCTTTTTGTGTGCGGGAACCCTAGAGCTGGCTGCGACTGCTACTGTGACTGTGACGACGAATGTGCAGAGATCCTCAGTGGATCTGACGGCAATGACTACAGCACTCAACGATCCTACGTGGATCAGTGCTACCGATCATGTGTGGGTCCGATCTTGTGTGGGTCAGTGCTCAGCGGTTCTGTGTGAGCCAGCGCCTACAGATCCCGTGTGGGTCTGATCCTGTGTGGGTCATTGTGGGGGTTAGTTTCCTATCGATCCTTTGTGGGTCCGACAAATTAGATGGATCAGTGATCATCTCTATCGTCTTTCGAAGAAGTATACATGTGTGAGCTGAATCCTGTTTTGCTTTCCTATGTGGATTGTGTTGTGTTATCCTGTGTGGATTTACGTTTTTCTTTCCTGTGTGGACTGGGTTGTACTTGGGCTCGGATGGTGGAGCCGAACGAGAATTGATGACTTAGGTATATGTATGGGCATATACCTAGGCAGTGTCGGATGTTACTTTATGATTTTATCTTTCCTTTTTGGATTATCCTTTGTGGATTCTGGGAGACCTTCGGGGGTCTCGGGGTCCCTACTGAGTAGCTTATACTCACCCCTGCACGGTCTATGCCCGCACTACGTTGTGTTGGTTGCAGACGACGGACAGCGCTGATCATAGTTGAGGCTTGCGGAGCAGGACGGTACCTGGAGGTGGACCACTGGGTGGGACGTACTCGGAGCGGTCGGCTGGACCCGAGGAGCAGTGGAGGCTAACTGTACCCACCCTTTAGGTGGGATTTCCAGTGGATAGCTCGATGTAGCGGCTTTACTTTTCAGTTGTTGTTTTTCCCTTTCCAGTTGTACTTTACTTTCAGTTTGGGTTTGTATAGTGGCCCACTTACTTTCTGCACTTACTGTTGTACTCTGTTTTTACTTAGTGTTTACTTCTACTGCTTGCTTGCTCTCTGATTTTTGTGTTTTACTTACAAAGGCAATGCCTTCCCTTTTCCGGAATTTACGCCTTGGTGCTAGTCGCCAGGGGCTGGGGACTAGCACCAAGGTGAAATTCCCAGTCAAAAGGGAAGGCATTGCCTTTGTAAAGTAAACAAACACCACAGAGCAAGAAAGCAGTAGAAGTAAACACTAAGTAAAAACTGAGTACAATAGTAAGTGCGGAAAAGTAAGTGGGCCAGTATACAAACCCAAACTGAAAGTAAAGTACAACTGGAAGGGAAAACAGCAACTGAAAAGTAAAGCCGCAACGTCGAGTTGTCCACTGGAAATCCCACCTGAAGGGTGGGTACAGATAGCCTCCACTGCTCCTCGGGTCCAGCCGACCGCTCCGAGTACGTCCCGCCCAGTGGTCCACCTCCAGGTACCATCCTGCTCCGCAAGGCTCAACCACGATCAGCGTTGTCCGTCGTCTGCAACCAACACAACGTAGTGCGGGCATAGCCTATGCAGGGGTGAGTATAAGCTACTCAGTAGGGACCTCGAGACCCCCGAAGGTCTCCCAGATTCCACAAAGGATAATCCACAAAGGAAAGATACAATCACAAAGTAACATCCGACACTTCTTAGGTATATGCCCATACATATACCTAAGTCATCAATTCTCGTTCGGATCCAGCATCCGAGCCCAAGTACAACTCAGTCCACACAGGAAATCAAAACGTAAATCCACACAGGATAGCACAACACAATCCACATAGGAAAGCAAAACAGGATTCAGCTCACACAGGTATACTTCTTCGTATGACGATAGAGATGATCAGATATAGCCACTGATTCATAGAAGTCGTCGGATCCACAAAGGATCGATAGGTACTAACCCCCGCAATTACCCACAAAGGATCTGACCCACAAAGGATTGATAGGTAACTAACCCCCGCAAAGACCCACACAGGATCGGACCCACACAAGATCTGTAGGCATTGGCTCACACAGAACCGCTGAGCGCTGACCCACACAGGATCGGACCCACACATGATCGGTAGCACTGATCCACGTAGGATCGCTGAGTGCTCTAGTCGTTGCTGTCGAATCCACTGAGGATCTCTGTACAGCCGTCGTCGTCGCCACAGTCGCAAACGCAGCCATCACTAGGGTCCCCGCACACAGCAAGCTCGTTCGGGAGGGTCCGCTCCATGAGCCAAGAGGATGATACATCAACTGACACAAAGTTCGGAGTTGATGTATCCAAAATTTCCGTATCGTCAACAGGAACTCAACGTCGTAGACGGCGCGTCAATCGGACGCCCGATCTGAGAGTTATTGGTCTTTTCGTCCCCGGGGCCCGGTTGGTTTTTAAGGAAAAACCAACCCGACCGTACTCCACCTGCACCCAAACCTCGAGCGGAGTAAACCAAAAGATCCGTCTCACTTAGAAGAATCCAACCAAGTCAACGACACGTCAATCGGACGTCCGGGACTCAAGTTATAAGTGTTTCCGCTCTGAGGGCCCGGTTGGTTTCGTGTACGAACCAACCCGTCCAGACCCAAAGTTCTCCTAAACCTTGAGTGTGATATACCGAAATGATCTTCTCGGTCCAAGGATCGCATCACCGCTGACGGTGCGTCGATCGGAGGTCCGTAGCCCGAGATATGGGAAAAAGACCGAAAAGGGTCCGGAAATGGGGGTTTCGGGCCCGGACCGACCCGGCCCGAGACCCCCTGGGTCGGCCCGAACCAGTTCAACCCGACCCGGTTCCGGGTCGGCCCAGCTGGGCGCGGCCTAACCCGGCTGGCGCGGCCCGGCCCGGCGGCCCGACCCGACCCGGCGCGTGGCGCCAGCTGGCTCGGCCGAACGACCGAGCCGTTCGATTTGCGGGGGGGGGGGGGGGGGGGGTGCCCCCCTGTGTTTTGTAACCGTGGCCCCCCTTAATGGGGGCTTCTAGCTGGCCGCCCGGGGGTTTAAACCCCCGGCTTCCCTCCTGTCTGGCCCGCCCACCCCGGCCAACCGGTGTCTGCTGCCACGGGACCGGCAATGGCCGGTCCCCTCCCTGCTTCGACGCCGGTGGCCCGTTTCCGGCCGCCGGTCCTGCTCCGACGCCGGCGGCCCATTTCCGGCCGCCATTTCCCACGCTCCGCCGCGGCCCGGTACCGGCCGCGGCCTTTATTCGTCTGGTGCGGCGCGACAGCGCCGCACCCCTCCGCCGCGGCCCCTCTCCGGCCACGATGCTTTTTCGGTTCTCCAGCGCGGCGCGACGGCGCCGCGACCTGGTTCATATTTTTAAAAACGCGGTGCGTCAGCATTGCGCATTCTTGTTGTTCGTTGCCACGTGGTGCGATGGCACCGCGTCACTTCCCGTCGTACCGCAAAAACAAGAAAATAAAAGGAAGGGGGTCGGCTGTGTTTGTGCGGTCCGGCCTCTTCCCGTTAATTGATAGCATGCGGTCCAATTATACGTGGATAATGAACGGGAGTAAATCACCAAAAGAAATCACATAAACCCCTACCTCGTGCGAGCTTGAACGGAGGTTCGTCGAACGAGGATTCATCGCGGGAAGAGACATCGTGAAAGAAGACGTTGACGGTGTTGCGGTTCACGGCGTCGCATAATCGGTTTTCGAGAACTCGGCGTTCTTCGTCGGAGACCGATGTGTTCTTCTCATTCTTCTTCGAACACGAAGAAGTTCCTCAAGTTCCTTGGATTTCCTCCCAAAGTTCACACAACAAGGTTCTAACCACAAATAAAATAAGTTCATCTCTTATTTTATTAACATAACATAAACTTTTGAATTTCAAGAGTTTGAATTAATTCCACTTAATTAATTCATGACGATTTGTCATCCATAATGGTGAGTTGAGGGGGTTTAAGAATGTGAAGGGTTGGGGTTAGTATGGGCCCCACCACCCTCATAACCTCCCTTGGGAAGTTAGGTAGTTACCCAACTTCCACCCAAAGCTTAAACCACTTAAATTAAAAATAAAATTGTTGCATAAATTTTATTTTACCTTCCCCATAAATTAACAACTTCTCTCGTGTAAACGTAACTCCGGAAATGGCGTTCCTAAGAAATTACCGGTGTTGTGGTTCCATCGGTGCCCTCGGAATTCGATTCCGAGCACTGGTTCAAAAGTTATAAATTCCCGCTCGTTCATTCACTGAATGTACCCGAGCTAAACTTCGGATAGAAATTCCGGGCACACCGGGCCTCAGAATCAAGTGCAGTCAGAAACTGCGTTCCTGTAAAATCCCAAAGAAAATTAAGAAAAAAAATTCCTTGAATTTTTACGGGTATTTACATTACTCCCACCTCAGGGCTTTACATCCCCGTAAAGATATATCATAAACTAGGGAAACAAATGTGGGTACTGAGCACGCAACTGAGCCTCCCGCTCCCAAGTGCTCTCCTGGAGGTTCCCGTGCTGCCATCTGATGCGCACGAGAGGAATCTATTGTCCACGCAGGACCTGCTCCTGTCGATCCTTGATCTCCACTGGGACCTCCGTAAAATTCGCCCCATCATCAACGTCCAGCTCCCCATGGTCAATGATGTGCGTCAGGTCGTATGTGTATCTCCTTAGCTGAGATACGTGGAAGACGTCGTGCACCCAGTGCAACTGAGGTGGTAGATCCAGGCAATAAGCTACCTCGCCAATCCTGCTGAGGACCTCGAACGGTCCGATGAAGTATGGAGACAACTTTCTGCCTCGGCCAAATCTCTGTATTCCACGTCGAGGTGAAACACGCAGGAAGACATGGTCGCCATCCTCGAACTCTAGTGGCCTATGCCTCCTGTTATCATAGGACTTATGCCGGCTCTGAGCTGTCCTCATCTGCTCCTGGATGACCTGGACCTTCTCTGTCGTGGCCTGGACCATCTCCAGTCCCACAAGTGCTGACTCCCCAGGGTCTGTCCAGTACAAAGGAGATCTGCAAGGTCAGCCGTACAATGCCTCGTATGGTGTCATCCCGATGGTGGAGTGGTAGCTGTTGTTGTACGCAAACTCCACCAAGGGTAGGTGGTCCTCCCAGCTGCGACCCAAGTCGAGGACACATGCACGGAGCATGTCCTCGAGAGTCTGAATAGTCCTCTCCATCTGACCATCCGTCTGATAGTGAAAGGATGTGCTCAGACGTAGCTGTGTCCCGAACGCCTCCTGCAACCCCTTCCAAAGCCGGGAAGTAAAGAGAGCATCTTTATCGGAGACGATAGACGATGGAACACCATGAATCCTCACAATATACTGAACGTAGAGACGTCCCAAGATCTCCACTGATCCCTGCTCTCTGATGGGTATAAAGTGAGCCGACTTGGTGAGTCGGTCGATAATCACCCAAATGGAGTCATGACCTCTGGAAGTGTGTGGAAGTCCGATCATGAAGTCCATAGATATCCTATCCCACTTCCACTCCGGGACCTCCAAGGGCTATACCAAGACTGCTGGTACCTGATGCTCTGCCTTCACCTGCTGGCAGGTGAGGCATTGAGAAACGAACTCTGCCACAGCTTTCTTCATGCCCGGCCACCAGTGCTGTCGTCTGAGGTCCTTGTACATCTTCGCCACTCCAGGATGTACCACCAAAGGAGAAGTGTGAAAATATCTCATCACCTCTTCCCGTAAAGTAACTGGTACCAAGGTACATCCTCTGAAAAGTATGTCGTGCTCTGCTCCAAAGTAGAAACCATCAGGTTCCTGTCCTGAGGATATCTGCGCACGTCGCGTCTCACAGTCAGCATCCACACGCTGTGCCTCTCTGACCCACTGCAGTAGTGGAGGAGAGACTGTGAGTGACTGAAGTAAAGCTGCTCCATCTCTATCCACAAAGGATATCCGCAAAGCGGCTAGCTGCTTTGTCACCTCCTCAAGTAGCTGAATGCCCATCCTCCTACTGAGAGCATCAGCTACCACGTTCCCCTTCCCAGGAGTATAGACTATCTCAAAGTCATAGTCCTGGAGGAATTCGAGCCATCGCCGCTGTCTCAGGTTCATGTCCTTCTGATAAAAGATGTACCTGAGACTCTGATGGTCAGAAAAGACTATAAAGTGCTCGCCCATCAGATAGTGTCGCCATGTCTTCAGAGCAAAGACCATTGTTGCTAACTCCAGGTCATGGGTAGCGTAGTTCTACTCATGCGGCCTCAACTGACATGATACATAGGCGATCACTGCCCACTCCTTCATCAGGACACATCTGATTCTGGTCCCTGATGCATCGTAGTAGACTACGTACCCTACTCGCTCCTCCGGCAACCTCAAGATAGGCGCGCTGGTCAATCTATGTCTCATCTCCTGAAAGCTCTGCTTACATCTGTCTGACCACACAAATGGTTTCCCATTCTTTGTCAAAGCTGAGAGTGGTGCCGCAACTCTGGAGAAGTCTGGCATAAATCTCCGGTAGTATCCAGCTAGTCCCAAGAAACTCTGCACCTCTGTCACGCTCCTGGGTGGCTCCCAATCTAGCACTGCCTTGATCTTCGCAGGATCCACAGCAACTCCCGCCTCAGAGATGACGTGTCCCAAGAAGTGGACCTCACGTATCCATAACTGGCACTTCGAGATCTTACCATAAAGATGGTTCTCTCAGAGTGTGTCTAGTACAACCCGCAAGTGGTAGACGTGCTCCTCCTCAATCGTCGAGTATATAAAAATGTCGTCGATGAAGACCACGACAAATCGATCAAGGTATGGCTAAAAGATCCTATTCATGAGGGCCATGAACACTACTGGAGCATTGGTTATGCTGAATGGCATAACCAAGAACTCATAGTGGCCATACCGACATCTGAAGGCCATCTTCTGCACGTCCTCGTCCCGAACTCTGAGCTGATGATAGCCTGACATGAGGTCTATCTTCGAGAACCACCGTGCTCCCTTGAGCTGATCTAAGAGGTCATCAATCCTCGGTAGCGGATACTTGTTCCTCATAGTCACCTGGTTCAGGCCACGATAGTCAACACAAAGTCGCAAGCTCCCGTCCGCCTTCTTGGCGAACAAAATCGGGGAAGCTCAGGGTGAAAAACTGGGTCGGATGAATCTCTTGCCCTGCAAGTCCTCCAACTGTACCCGTAGCTCTCGAAGCTCATCGGGGGTCATCTGATACGCTGGAGTCGATATCGCGGATGTCCTGAGGTAAAGGTCAATATAAAATTCTACCTCTCTGCGAGGAGGTAGCCCTGGGACGTCGTCGGAGAAAACGTCCGCATACTGATCCACCACTGCAGGAAAACTAGGACTCCACACATCAACTGCTCCTAGGATGAGGCTAGCCAACTAATGAGTGATGGGTTGTCCTGTCCTCTATGTGAGTCCATCCTGTGCTGCGAAGTCTCCCTTCTCGCCAGTGAAGGTGAACCTGCTCCCGTCGGTGCGTACACATCACACCTTGCGCCTAATATAGTCAACATGTGCATGGACTGTAGATAACCAATCCATTCCCAAGATGACACCGTAAGGCCTCGACGCCGCTACAAGAAGATCCCAGTCGAAGCTCTCACCTCCTAGAGTAAGCTCACACTGCTGGCACCAGTGCGTAATTGTCGAGTCTGCTCCCGTAGGAGTCTCTAGCCGTAAGGATCGAGCCAACGGCTCTGTCAGAATCTCCGAGCTCCGAACAAGGGCAGCAGCTATGAAATAATGACTCGCTCCTGTGTCTATAAGAACTGCAGCAAGGGTGGAATAGATACAGATAGTACCTCGAATAATCTCGGGCACACCGTGGTCGTAGGCCTCCGCTGCCTGGAGTTGTGCCTGTCTCTGCCCGCCAGCTCCCTGTGGTCGGGGTGGACCTCCTGGTGGTGGTGGTGGTGGTAGAGCCTCAAAGCGTCGCCCACCACCTGCTGCTCGGCCAGCTCCTCTGCCTCGTCGGCCTACTTCTTGCGAACTTCCACGGTCGACCCTCTGCCTCTGCCTGGGTGGTCCCTCAACTGTCTACTGCTCCTCAGCATGGCGGGTCGGGTAGTCACAAGCCATGTGGCCCCACCCGCTGCATGAGTAGCACTGCCTACCTCTCGGAAGACTGGCTCCGTGTTGTGTGCCCCGCACTACTGAGCCAGTGTCCTGAGGTCGTCTGCCTGAGGGTCTGGTCTGCCTGAACCCGTGAGTCATCCGTCGACTGCCTGCTGCAGAAGACTCTGCTATGTGCCGCCCTGCGGTGGGTCTCGGCGCTGGTGTAGACTCAGCAAGAAAGCTCTCGATCAAAAGGGCTTGCTCCAGTACTCCTGCCTAGGTCGGAATGCTGAGGGAGATCGGTGATGCCCTGATCTCGTGTCTCAATCCCTACTCAAAGGTCTGGGCCCGGAAGAATGGGTCCCGTACCATGTCGGTCGAGTAGCGCGAGAGATCGGTAAATCTCACCGAGTACTGGGCGACTGTCAAGCTGCCCTGCCGCAGCTGAAGAAGCTCCTGGATGTGCACCGCACGGAGGGTGACTGGGACGAACTCCGAGCGGAAGAGGCTCTCAAATTCCATCCAGAGAAGAGATGCCTCATCGTGCACCTGGAGCATCAAGCTCCACCATCAGCCCACTGCCGCGTGCAGTAGACTCGCTAAGAGGATCACCATGAGGTCTGCTGGTGTCCTCAATAACCGAAAAACTCGAACCACTGCCTCCAACCAGTCCTCGGCTGCCTGGGGGTCCGTCTCCCCGCGGAACCTAGGTGGTCGCAGGCACTGGAACTCATGCAGTGCACTAAGGCGACGTGCATCGTCAGTGGCTGGGGCTGGAAGCATCAGTGGCTCGGCGGGTAGAGGTACCATCGGTGCCTCAGCTGTCAAAGGGACCTACACCGAGGCCTCGTCGCTCGGTGGGCTGTCGTCACACTCAACTCTCGGAACCCTAGCTGGCTGCCATCGTGGGGCCATCCTGAAAAGGAAACAGGTGCGCCACGGTCAGAACAGTATACCTGGTGAGCTGACACAAAGTAATCACAAAGAAAACTTAAAACACACATGCAATCAATGTTTTTGTGCATTAAGTCAGAAATCAGAAGTCAAGGTCCTGGTGTACGGATACGTCGGCCGCCGCACCAACACTGGACTCCCTGGACTGATAACCACACCCAATACGATTAACACTATTGCTTCACATATAAAAAGATCATAGTCCCAAGTTCTGTGGTAGAACCGAACTGCTCTGATACCAATTTGCCACGACCCATCCTCGGGGCTCGTGTCGTGACTACCCCAAGCCCGCCTTCCATAGGCCAGGGGCGGCGACTAGCACCAAGGCGAAATTCCCGGTAAAAAGGGAAGGCATTGCCTTTGTAAAGTAAACAAACACCATAGAGCAAGCAAGCAGTGTAAGTAAACACTAAGTAAAAACTGAGTACAATAGTAAGTGCGGAAAAGTAAGTGGTCTAGTATACCAACCCAAACTAAAAGTAAAGTACAACTGGAAAGGAAAACAGAAACTGAAAAGTAAAGCCGCAACATCGAGCTGTCCACTGGAAATCCCACCTGAAGGGTGGGTACAGATAGCCTCCACTGCTCCTCGGGTCCAGCCGACCGCTCCAAGTACGTCCCACCCAGTGGTCCACCTCCAGGTATCGTCCTGCTCCGCAAGCCTCAACCACGATCAGTGTTGTCCGTCGTCTGCAACCAACACAACGTAGTGCGGGCATAGCCCATGCAGGGGTGAGTATAAGCTACTCAGTAGGGACCCCGAGACCCCCGAAGGTATCCCAGATTCCACAAAGGATAATCCACAAAGGAAATATACAATCACGAAGTAACATCCGACACTTCTTAGGTATATTCCCATACATATAACTAAGTCACCAATTCTCATTCGGATCCAACATCCGAGCCCAAGTACAACCCAGTCCACACAGGAAAGAAAAACGTAAATCCACACAGGATAGTACAACACAATCTACAAAGGAAAGTAAAACAGGATTCAGCTCGCTCAGGTATACTTCTTCGTATGACGATAGTGATGATCAGATATATCCACTGATTCATCTAAGTCGTTGGACCCAAAAAGGATCGAAAGGTACTAACCCCCGCAATGACCCACATAGGATCTGACCCACAAAGGATTGATAGGTAACTAACCCCCGCAAAGACCCACATAGGATGGGACCCACACAGGATCTGTAGGCACTGGCTCACACAGAACCGCTGAGTGCTGACCCACACAGGATCGGACCCACACAGTATCGGTAGAACTGATCCACATAGGATCGCTGAGTGCTGTAGTCGTCGTCGTCCAATCCACTGAGGATCTCTGTACAGTCGTCGTAGTAGTAGTAGTCGCATCCAACTCTAGGGTTTCCGCACACCGCAAGCTCGTTCGGGACGGCCAGTCCCCTCCCTGCTCTGACGCCGGCGGCCCATTTCCGGCCGCCGGTCCTGCTCCGATGCCGGCGGCCCATTTCCGGCCGCCGTTTCCCACGCTCCACCGCGGCCCGGTACCGGCCGCGGCCTTTATTCGTCTGGTGCAGCGTGACGGCGCCGCACCCCTCCGTCGCGGCCCCTCTCCGGCCGCGGTGCTTTTTCGGTTCTCCAGCGCGGCGCGACAGCGCCGCGACTTGGTTCATATTTTTAAAAACGCGGTGCGTCGGCATCGCGCATTCTTGTTGTTCGTTCCCAAGTGGTGCGATGGCACCGCGTCACTTCCCGTCGTACCGCAACAACAAGAAAATAAAAAGGAAGGGGGTCGGCCATGTTTGTGCGGTCCGGCCTCCTCCCGTTAATTGATAGCATGCGGTCCAATTATACGTGGATAATGAACGGGAGTAAATCAAAAAAAGAAATCACATAAACCCCTACCTCGTGCGAGCTTGAACGGAGGTTCGTCGAACAAGGATTCGTTGCAGGAAGAGATGTCGTGAAAGAAGACGTTGACGGTGTCGCGGTTCATGACGTCGCGTAATCGGTTTCCGAGAACTCGGCGTTCTTCATCGGAGACCGATGTGTTCTTCTCGTTCTTCGTCGAACACGAAGAAGTTCCTCATGTTCCTTGGCTTTCCTCCCAAATTTCACACAATAAGGTTCCAACCACAAATAAAATAAGTTCATCTCTTATTTTATTAACATAACATAAACTTTTGAATTTCAAGAGTTTGAATTAATTCCACTTAATTAATTCATGACAATTTGTCATCCATAATGGTGAGTTAAGGGGGTTTAAGAATGTGAAGGGGTGGGGTTCGTGTGGGCCCCACCACCCTCATAACCTCCCTTGGGAAGTTGGGTAGTTACCCAACTTCCACCCAAAGCTTAAACCACTTAAAGTAAATATAAAATTGTTGCATAAATTTTATTTTACCTTCCCCATAAATTAACAACTTCTCTCGTGTAAACGCAAATCCGGAAATGGCGTTCCTAAGCAATTGCCGGCGCTGCGGTTCCATCGGTGCCCTCGGAATTCGATTCCGAGCACCAGTTCAAAGGTTAGAAATTCCCGCTCATTCGTTCACTGAACGTACCCGAGCTAAACTTTGGATAGAAATTCCGGGCACACCGGGCCTCGGAATCAAGTGTCGTCAGAAACTGCGTTCATGTAAAATCCCAAAGAAAATTAAGAAAAAAAATTCCTTGAATTTTTACGAGTCTTTACAGTTGTTGCATATGGGTCTCGGCAGTTGAGGCCACATGAGAGGAATTACCTGACGGATGATCTCGAGTTAGCTATAGTTGTTCATGTGTTGCGCTGTTGGAGACATTATCTCTTGGGAGAGCATTTTTTGGTTTTCACTGACCACAAAAGTCTCAAATACATCTTTACTTAGCGTTACTTGAACCTGAGATAGCGAAGGTGGGTTTAATACCTTTAGTCCTTTGACTTTGAGCTTACCTATACACCTGGTAAAGGTAATGTAGTAGCTGATGCACTGAGTAAGAGGACTCAGATACAGGCGGTGCAGGAGGCCAACGGTGAGTGGAAGCTTATGAATTTGTTCTCTGAGATGCATTTGGAGGTGCATGACAGTCAGGGGCAGACCTATCTTTCTTCTTTAGCTGTGACTTCTACCCTCCTGGATAGAGTGAGGATAAGACAACTATCTAATTCAGAAGGCCTAGTTCTATAGGAGTTGGGGGAAATTGATGACCCTTCTCCTGGATGGAAGATAGGAGATGATGAAATTTTGTGTTTCCATGGACGAGTGTGGGTTCCAGGGGATATACGCGAGGAGCTGATGCGGGAGTTTCATGCTTCATCTTGGGCAGTTCATCTCGGAGTTACCAAGATGTACGGTGGCCTGAGACTTCAGTATTAGTGGTCGGGTATGAAAAGAGAGATAGTTGGTTTTGTTACGAGGTCTTCCACCGGTCAGCAGGTGAAGGCGGAGCATTAGAGGCCAGCCGGACTATTACAGTAGTTACCCATTCCGGAGAGGAAATGGGATGATGTCGCAATGGACTTCGTGACTAGGTTTTCAAGGTCACCTCGAGGCAATGATGTCATGTGGGTTGTTGTGGAAAGACTCACGAAGGTAGCTCACTTTTTTCCGATCAAGGAGACCTTCAGTTTTGATTAGCTCAGAAAGTTGTATATTCGATAGGTCATACGTCTTCATGGGGTTCCTCGTTCTATTGTTTCTGATAGGGACGCCTATTTTACATCTCGTTTCTGGAAGAGTTTTCATAGGGAACTGCGTACACAGGTGCTTCTGAGCACAGCTTACCACCCTCAGACCGATGGCCAATCATATCATATGATACAGGTTCTTGAGGACATGTTGTGTGCATGCATCCTAGAATTTGGGGGATCTTGGGAGAAGCACATACCCCTAGTCGAGTTTTCCTATAATAACAGTTTTCAGACAACGATTGAGATGGAACCTTACGAGGCTTTATATGGTAGACCATGCCAATCACCCTTGTGCTGGTTAGAGGAAGGTGGGTCACATTTATTGGGACCACGTCTCATGCAAGAGACTATTTACTGGGACCACGTCTCGTGCAAGAGACCATTGAGCTATGAACCATGTTGGGGTGTCGTTTGGATGAGGCCTTTGCTATTTTGAATACCTAGAATTGTATAGGTAATTAAATGTGATAATAAAGTATTTTTTGGGATCGCTGCTTGGATCCAGACCACCCCGGGGGTTTGTTCCTTTGTTTAGCCGTTTGGTCAAGATACCCAGGGGTATTCCATGTTTATATTGTGCATTACTTTTTCCTTGAGATGAATTGTATATAAATTTCATGTTTATTCTTTGGTCTTGTCCCGGTTACTTGCGCCTGAGGGCGGTGTTCTTTTTAGCCTGAGGGAATGGTTTGTTTAGCCTGATGTCAACCTTCTATTCCACCTAAGGGAAATGCTTCTTATGCCTGAGGGCAGTGATTTTTTTGCCTGAGGGTGACACTTCGTACACCTGAGGGAAATATTTGATAACCTGAGGGCAAGCCTGAGGGCGTGGTTTTACTATATTAGCCTGAGGGAAAGATTCTGATTGGCCTGAGGGCTTGATTCTGATGAGCACATAATGTTATTAAATTGATTGGTTAAATGAATAATAAAATGGCAATATAACTGGTAAAGTTAGTTACTTTTGAGTACTTATTAGTTTATTTCATTTACTACTGTACACTATTATTGCATATTTTCACACAGTTGGGCACAGGCCTTTGGTGGGTGCCTACTGGGATTTATTTCTCACACCCTGTTTGGGTCATGTCTTCAGCCCAAACAGATTACGTTTCTGCAGGTGTTGACAGGGGCAAGGGTCCCTATACAGGTACATGATTGTAGGAGAGGAGTAGGAGATCATGGGACCGAGCTGAGGCTTACGATGATGATGTGTTCTGTCTACTCTGCTTTGTTTAGCTTTATTGTACCTTATTCCTAGAGATGTATTGTATTGTGCTTTATTGTTGTGTAACATGTTCTGGCTATTTTCTTAGAACTTGATACATGTTGCATCATTATCTATATGATTGTTGGTTATCTTTTACTGCATTTGTTCATTTTAAATGTGTGTGGTTTATTGCTTTCACTATCGTTGTATGTTTGTATATTTAATTCCACTGCGCTACACTTTGACAAATGAGGGCATAGTTTCCCCACTATCAGACATGGGCCCTCACTTCTAGTCGGCAGCCTCGGGCGTTTGGGGAAATGCGCTTGAGGTCATGTGACCAACCGGGTTCAGGGCACACGTTGAGTGGCACCCGGATCCAGGGCGTTACAACGAGGGGGGTGGGGAAGATGGCGGAGGTCGCAGGGCGGCGCCGTTGCGCCGTCACCTTCATCGTGGCAGGCGGTGGTGTCAGCCGCCATTCTCGAGTTACACCGGTGCCAAACGCCGACACCGGTCACCGTCACCATCGTGAAGAACACACAAAAAGAAGGAAGGTGGAGGGGATGGGACATGTTTTTTTGGCCCACACCCTCCGCGTTGGAGCGATAGTAAGAGGCTCAACAAAAATCTTCAATCAAGAATGTCAAATTCAAAAATTTCATACGAATCATGGATCAACTCATTTTGGTTTATCCATGTTCTCCATGCTTTCCAAAACAAGGAATTTAATCAAGAAATTACTAGAATTTAATAACAACCCCTACCTCATTCGTTTTATTTGCTGAAGATTGCCCACAGGGAAGGAGACGATGTTGTTGGGAATAGATGGATGTTGGTGACATCGGTGTTTCCTCGATTTTAGTTTCATTGACGTTGAAGATGTTACGCTTCAACGAATGTCTCGAGGAAGAAGTTAGAGTTCTTTGTTGGTGTTCTTCGTTGGAGATATTTCTCCCAGTCCCACAAAAATGAAAAGGTAGCCCAAATAATATATTATGTTATCTATTAAGTTGTTGGAATAATTTTTAAATTGGTTTAATTAATTAATTGAGTTGATAAAATTAATTAAAGGGGGTGGCACCATTAAAGTGGGGAAGCTCAAGAGGTTTCTCCCCATTAAGAAGGGAGTTCAATGGGGTTTAAGTCTCGGGTGGTCCCCACCACCATAACCCACATGGGAGGTTAGGCTTGGGTGGTCCCTACCACCATAACCTATGTTGAGAGGTTTTAGTTCAGTTGGTCCCCACCTCTCAACATCCACATGGGAGTTCCAAAGAAAAATAAACTAAAATGTTACACAATTTTATTTTATTTTATTCTTTCACAAAAAAACAAAAATTAACATTCACCATCGACCAACTACCATCAAGGTGAAAGTATTATTAAGCGAATATTGGAGTTTCGAGTTCAATGGTGCCCTCAGATTTCAATTTCAAGCACCGGTTCAAAAGTTACAAAAATCCGCTCGCATGTTTACTGAATGTACCTGAAAAAAAGTTTAGAAATTTATTCTGAGAATATCAGGCCTTAGAATCATGCGCTGTCAGTTTTCGAAAACTTGTAAAATTCCCATTTAATTAAAAAAAATACATGGAAATTATGGGTCTTTACATTCTTCCCACCTCAGGACTTTACGTCCCCGTAACCCATAACTCAAACTAAGGGAACTAGTGGGGGTATTGAGAACGCATCTGAGCCTCCCATTCCCATGTGCTCTCCTGGAGGTTCTCGTGCTACCAACATACACACACTAGAGGTATCGACTGCCCACAAAGGACCCGCTCCTGTCGATCCTCAATATCTACTAGAACCTCTGTAAAAGTCGCCACATCCTTAATGTCCATCTCTCTGTGGTCGATGATGTGAGAAGGGTCGTGCACGTATCTCCTCAACTAGGATACGTGGAAGAATTCGTGCACCCGATGAAAATGAGGTGGAAGAGCTAAGCGGTAAGACACCTCTCCAACTCTACTGAGGACCTGAAAAGGTCCGATGAATCTTAGAGATAACATGCTGCCTAGGCCAAATCTCCGTAAACCTCATCGAGGTGAGACCCGTAGAAAGACGTGGTCTCCATCCTCAAACTCCAGAGGTCTTCATCTCTTGTTGGAATAAGACTTATGCCTTCTCTGTGTAGTCTTTATCCTCTCCTGTATGATCTACACTTTCTCTGTGGTATCCCATACCATCTCTCCTCCCACTAGTGCTGACTCCCCTAGGTCAGTCCATCACGAAGATGATCTGTAGTGTCGACCATACAATGCCTCAAAGGGTGAAATACCAATGGTGAAGTGATAGTTGTTGTTGTATGCAAACTCCACCAAAGGAAAGTGATCCTCCTAGCGGTGACCGAAGTCGAGGATGCAAGCATGTAGAATTTCTTTAAGGGTTTGAATAGTTCACTCAGTCTGACCATCCGTCTGAGGATGGAAGGTGGTGCTCAAACGAAGCTACATCCCAAAATCCTCCTGCAACCCCATCCATAGCCGGGAAGTAAAACGTGCATCATGATCGGATACAATCGTCGAGGGTACTCCATGTAGTTACACAATCTCCTGAACATAGAGGCATCCCATGATCTCTATTGAAACCTGCTCTCTGATCGGTAGGAAGTGGGCCGACTTGGTGAGTTGGTCAACGATCACCCAGATAGAGTCATGACCTCTGGATGTACGTGGAAGTCCTGTCACAAAGTCCATGGATATTCCATCCCACTTCCACTCTAGGACCCCTAAAGGATGAACCAAGCCTGCTGGTACCTGATGCTCCGCCTTCACTTGCTAACAAGTGAGGCACCGAGAGACAAACTCTACTACTTCTTTCTTTATTCCCGGCCACCAGTGCTATCGTCGGAGATCCTGGTACATCTTCACCACTCCTGGATGTACCGCTAGAGGGGATGTGTGGAACTCCCTCAACACTTCCACCCAAAGTGACACTGGTACCATGGTACGTCCTCTGAAGAGGATGACGTGCTCCCCACCTTCAGAAAATCCATCATGTGCCTATCATGTGGATATCTGAGCACGTCATTCCTCGCAGTCAGTGTCCCTGCGCTGCGCCTCCCTAACTCGCTGAAGAAGTGGGGGAGTGACTATAAGAGACTGAATAAAAGCTTCTCCATCCCGATCCACAAAGGATATCTGCAAAGTGGCCAGCTGCTTCGTCGCCTCACCTAGAAGCTATATACCTGAATTCCTGGTGAGTGGATCTTCTACGACGTTCCCCTTCCCAGGAGTATAGACTATCTCGAAGTCATAGTCCTAGAGGAAATCAAGCCAACATCTCTGTCTCAGGTTAAAGTTCTTCTAAGATAAGATATATCTGAGACTCTTGTGATCAAAATACAGTGTAAAATGCCCACCCATCAAGTAATGTTGCCACATCTTCAAGGAGAAGACCACTGCTGCTAAATCTAAGTCATGGGTAGAAAATTTCTACTCATTCTTTCTCAGCTGTCGAGAACCATAAGTGATCACTACTCACTCCTGCATCAGGACACATCCAAGTCCGGTCCCTGATGTGTCGCAGTAGACTACGTACCCTACGCCCTCCTTTGGAAGCCTCAATATGGAGGCACTAGATAGCCTCTGCCTCATCTCCTGAAAACTCTGTAGGAATATCTCCGACCACACGAAGGGTTTCTCCTTCTTCATCAATGCTGAAAGTGGTGCTGCAACTCTGGAGAAATATGGCACAAACCTCCGGCAGTATCCATCCAAACCCAAGAAACTCTGTATCTCTGTCACACTCCTGGGTGGCTCCCAAGAAAGTACCGCCTCAATATTTTCTAGATATACTGAAACTCTATCCTCTGAAATGATGTGTCCCAGAAAGTGAACCTCTCGGATTCATAACTGGCACTTCGAGAGCTTACCATAAAGCTGGTGCTCTCAGAGTTTGTCCAGTACTACCTAAAAATGATAGGCATGCTCCTCCTTAGTAGCTGAGTAGATTAGAATATCATCGATGATGACTACTACAAAGTGATCAAGGTATGGCTAAAAGATCATGTTCATGAGTCCCATGAACACTTTTGGAGCATTGTTCATGTCGAATGGCATAACCAAGAACTCATAGTGGTCGTACTGACATCGGATTGTTGTCTTCTGCACATCCTCGTCTCGTACTCTGAGCTGGTGATAGCCTGACCTAAGGTCTATCTTTGATAACCACCGTGCTCCCATCAGCTAATTAAAGAGGTCGTCAATTCTCGGGAGTGGGTACTTGTTATTCACGGTCAGCTGGTTCACACACTGATAGTCGACACAAAGTCTCAAGCTCCCATATGCATTCTTGTCCAACAGAATCAGGGTTGTCCAAGGAGAAACACTGGGCTGAATGATCCCTTTCCCCTGTAAGTCCTCCAGCTGTACCCACAGCTCACAAAGCTCTGTGGGAGCCATTTGATATGCTGGTGTAGATATCGATGTCATCCCGACATACAAGTCAATTTAAAAGTTCACCTCTCTGCAAGGAGGTAGACCCGGAACATCATTAGGGAAGACATTCTTGTATTAGTCCACCACTACAGGATAACTCGAACTCTCCACATAAACTTCTCCAAGGGTAAGGCTAGCCAATTGATGAGTGATCGGCTGCACTCTCCTTCGGGTAAGTCCATAATGTGCTGCAAAGGCTCCCTTCTCGCCAGTGAAGGTAAACCCGGTCCCATCCGTGCGGACACACTGCACTTTGCGCCTAATACAGTCTATCTGATCATGGACTGTATATAACTATTCCATACCCAATATGACATTGTAAGGCCTCGACGCTGCTACTAGGAGATCCCAGCTGAAGCTCTCGCCTTCTAGAGTAAGCTCGCACTTCTGGCACCAGTGCGTAATTGTTGAATCCACTCCCGTAGGAGTCTCTAACCGTAAATATTTATCCAACAGCTTCATCGGAATCTCTGAGCTTCGAACGAGGGCAGTGGTAATAAAATAATGAATGGAACTTTTGTCTATAAGTACTGCAGCTAAGGTGGAGTAGACACATATCGTACCTCATATCATCTCCGGAGCACCGAGATCGTAGGCCTCAACTGCCTGGAGTTGAGCTCGACCATGTCCTCCTTCTCCCTGTGGTTGGGGTGGACCTCCTGGTGGTGGTGGTGGTAACATCTCGAATCGTCACCCACCACCAGCAGCACGGCCAACTCCTCTACCACGTCCGCCTACTCCCTACATAACTCCTTGGTCGAATCTATATCTCTGCATGGGCGGTCCTTCGACCATCTGTTGATCATCCGTATGGTGGGTCAGATAGTCACAATCCATGTGACCCTGCCCGCCGCATGCGTAACATTTCCTTCTCCTGGCATGACTGGCTCTAGCTTGGGTTCCTCGCACAACCGACTCTGAATCCTACGGTCGTCCACCTGTAGGTCTGGTCCTCTTGGACCTCTATGTCATCTGTTTGTTTTCAGCTATAGAAGACTCTACTACGTGATGACTGGTAGTGGGTCTCACTGCTGGTGACTGCTCAATAAGAAAACTCTCCACTATGAGGGATCTCTCTAACACCCCCTCCTAAGTCGGGATGCTGAGTGAGATCATTGAAGCCCTGATCTCTCTTCTGAGTCCCTACTCAATGGTTCGGGCCTTGAATTATGGGTCCCATACCATATTAGTGGAGTAGAGTGATGGGTCGGTGAACCTCACTGAGTACTGAGATATAGTCATACTTCCCTACTGTAGATGAATAAGCTTCTATATGCGCACTACACGAAGAGTGGGTGGAACAAACTCTGCCCAAAACAGGCTCTCAAAGTCTGCCCAGAGAAGTGTCACCTCATTGTGATCATGGAGCATCAAGCTCCACCATCTTCCTGCTACTTCTTGTAGAAGACTGGCGACAAGGATCACCATGAGATTGGCCAGTGTCCCTACCAGTCAGAAGACTCTCACTACAGCCTCCATCCAATCGTTAGCCTCTTGTGGGTCCGTCTCTCCCCTGAACCTGGGTGGACTCTGGCGCTGGAACTCATGTAACGCACTCAAGCGGCGTGCACCCTCTGCTACTGGGGCTGGTGGCATCAGTGGCCCAACGGGTAATGGTACCACTGGTACCTCTGCTAGTGCCTCTACTAGTAAAGGGCCCTGCACTGAGGCCTTGTCACTCAGTGTACTGTCAGTGCATACAACTCTCAGAACCCTAGCTGGTTGTCTTCGTGGAGGATACCTGAAAAGAAACAGGTGCGTCACGGTCAAAAAGTTATACCTGGTGATCTAAATTAAAGATATCACAAAGAAAACTCTTCAAAACACACATGTAATTGGTGTTTTCATGAACAGAGTCGAAAATTAGAAGCCAGGGTCCTGGTGTATGGATACGTCAACCACCACACCAACACTGGATTCCCTAAACTGATAACCATACTCACTACACTTAACACTATTTAAATTAAAAAGGAAGATCGTAGTCTTATGTTCTATGGTAAAACTGACTCCTCTGATACTAATTTGTCACGACACGTCCCCTGAGGCCCGTACCGTGACTACCCCAAGCCCGCCTTCCATAGGCCAGGTTCTGGCGACTATCACCGAAGGCGTATTCCCTATAACTAGGAAGGCATTGCCTTTATAACCTGTAAGAACATGTAACCAAGCACACATCAAGATACGAACTCAAATAAACTTAATAGTAATTAGAGTAAGTGCAGTAAGTAAAAGGGGCCAGAATACAAGCCCAACTAGAAAGTACAAGGAAAACTGGAAAGTATAAGATAGTTGATAGGTAAAAAGTAGCTCTGGGATCATCCACCATAGATCCTACCTGAAGGGTAGGTACAGATCACGAACGGCCATCTCTATGGTTCACGTCGTCTAACATCCACCTCCGAGCTACCTCCAATCCTGGTACCCTCATCCTCGATCAGCATTGTTCGTCGTCTGCACCAAACACAATGAAGTGTGGGCATAGCCAGTGTAGGGTTGAGTATAACGATACTCAGTAGGGACCCCGAGACCCTCAAGGTCTCACAAAATCCACAAGGATAAACCACAAATGAAGGAAGAAACTGATAACCCTACTTAGGTATATACCCATACATATACCTAAGTTATCAAGTAAACTCATCTCAATCATGAGGAAAACACAGAGTCCAACTCCAAAGCCCAAAGCTCAACTATTCCATAATGGAAGGAAAACTGTGAGGGTAAGTACCAAACATGTATTCCACACAGAAGAATACCACCAAGGTATTACCACAAAGGAAAGTACCGCTCAGGTACGAACTCGGCTCACATCAGGTATAACTTAAGTACAGTATTAGAGATGATTAGATGTAACTACTGAATCATCTTACTCTGTTAAGAGGATGACCGAGACAGGATCGCTTGGTGCTGACCCACACAGGATCGCTCGGTGCTGACCCACACAAGATCGCTCAGTGCTGACCCACACAGGATCGATCGGTGCTGACCCACACAGTATCACTAGGTGGTGGCCAACACAGGATCGCTCGGTGCTGACCCACACATGATTGCTCTTCATTCCTCACATCACAGCCAGCTACTGGGTTCCCGCACTATGCTCACTTGTATCCATGAGGGTCCGTTCCACAAGCCACTGGTCGATACTCCAAATTCCACAAAGTCCCATGAAGATGTATCCTAAAGTACCACCACGTCACAGGGGTCCCAATGCAACAGACGGTGCATCAATCGAACACCAGGTCGGTAAGTTATTAGCCTTTTAGTCCCGAGGGCCCAGTTGGATTCGTGCTCAATCCAACCTGACCATTCCTCAACTTTATCCAAATCATTAGTGAGGTATACTCAAGGGATAGTCTCGCTCCAAGGTTTCTAGTGCTGCTAACGGTTTGTCAAACGGACGTCTGGTGCCAAAGTTATGGCTAAATGAGTATAAATGGGTCGTAGTGGGTCCGGGTCCGGTCCGACCTGGCCCAGCCCATCCTGGGAAGCAGCCCATGCGGTGGTGGAGGCCGCGAAGGCCGCAAGGTACCGTGGGGGGCTGTGGGTGGCTCAGACGGCCGCAGGCGGCGCGGCGTGGCCGCGGGGCGGCGCGGCGTGGCCACGGGGCAGGGTGGCGAGGATGCTGGGTAGCGTGGCAGGCCGCGGTGTGGCACGGTGAGGTCGCGGGGCGGTGTGTCTTGCCGTGGGGCAGCACAACGAGGCCGCATGGTGGCGGGGTCCATAGGGGGCCATGGATGACAGAGGTCGCGGGGCGGCAGAGGCCGCGGGGCGGCGGTGGCCGCGAGGTGGCGCCGGTGCACCATCACCTTCATCGTGGCTGGCGGTGGTGCCGACCACCATTCTCGAGTTCCACCGGTGCCAAACGTCGGCACCAGTCGTCGTCATCATCATGAAGAACACACAAAAAGAAGGACGGCGGGGGGGACGGGCCATGTTTGTTTGGCCTACACCCTCTGCGTTAAAGCGGTAGCAAGCGGCTCAACAAAAATCTTGAATCAAGAACGTCAAATTCAACAATTTCATACGAATCGTGGATCAACTCATTTTGGTTGATCCACATTTTCCATACTTTCTAAGAACGGGGAATTTAATCAAGAAATTACAAGAATTCAATAACAACCCCTACCTCGTTCATTTGATTCGTTGAATATTGTCTTCGGGGAAGGAGATGATGTCATTGGGAATGGATGGACGTCGGTGATGTCAGCATTTCCTCGATCGTCAGTTCGTGGACATTGAAGATGTTCCTCATCAACGAATGTCTTGAGGAAGAAGTCAGAGTTCTTCGTTGGCATTCTTCGTTGGAGAGCTTTCTCCCAATCCCACCAAAATGAAGAGGTATACCAAATAATAGATTTTGTTATCTATTAAGTTTTTGGAATAATTTTCAAATTAGTTTAATTAATTAATTGAGTTGATAAAATTAATTAAATGGGGTGGCACCATTAAAGTGGGGAAGCTCAAGAGGTTTCTCCCCATTAAGAGGGGAGATCAAGGGGGTTTAAGTCTCATGTGGTCCCCACCACTATAACCCACATGGGAGGTTAGGCTCGGGTGGTCCCCACCACCATAACCTATATTGAGAGGTTCTAGTTCAGGTGGTCCCCACCTCTCAACATCTACATGGGAGTTCCAAATAAAAATAAAATAAAATGTTACACAAATTTATTTTATTTTATTCTTTCACAAAAAACCCAAAAATTAACTTTCACCCTCGACCAACTGTCGTCGAGGTGAAAGTCTTCTTAAGCAAATATTGGCACTACGAGTTCAACGGTGCACTCAGATTTCAATTCCGAGCACTGGTTCAAAATTTTCATAAACCCGCTCGCACGTTTACTGAATGTACCTGAAAAAAAGTTTGGAAATTCATTCCGGGAACACAGGGCCTCGGAATCACGCGCCGTCAGTTTTCGTGGACTCGTAAAATTCCTATTTAATTAAAAAAAATACATGGAAATTTGAGGTCTTTACAGATGTCTTAGGTACACCCTCTCCATTGAATTTCAGAGTGTGTTGTGATTAAAAATCTCATGTTAGATCAGACATGCTTTTCACAACCCACTCTGGTTATCTCTCCATAAACAACATGAAGTGAGAAAAGTTATCATTGAACTGATCTCCAACTCCTTCTTCCAGCATAATCGATGCCTTAGGTTCAATTACTATTTGATCATTTCCAACCATATCCTTCTATCATAATATCAAGAAAATTTATCGTGGAGGAATATCTATATTATTACAAACACGCACCTTTGGGAACATTTCACAACATTATCACAATCACACAAGATGAATTCACATAAAGTCACAATAAGTAATCCCTAAATCCCGCCACATAGTCAAAACTGAGGCAGTATTACAACCCTTAACCATCATATACCATAGTCATAATTAACCATGGGTAAACACATTATCATTTTCAGTTTCGCATTAGACACCAAATTAATCACACTTTCCATCATTCTACAACATTTAATTCCCTACTAGGCTCCATTTTTAGTTCAAATACATGATAAAGTAAAAACATTTCAACTTCAAATTCATTCCCAAAACCTGGTTTTCCATGTCTTCCTAAAAATGATGCATGTCAAAATAAATCCTCACTCACTAGAATTATGCATCCATGATCAACTCTCATTCTAGACTGAGCCCCAACTCAAATTTCTAAAAATTTCATAATCAACAATCACATCACACAACGAGTACATCAACCAATGTGAAATAACATCCAACTATGATAGAAAACCCAATAATAACAATCCTACCTTGGGTACATGGGCTCCCCCATTAAAAGGGTTGTCTACTCCCATGCACGAGCTCATGACCAAGGCCAGACTATTCCTAGTCTCTTTTCTACCTTTCCAAATTATAATGAAAAAATAAAAGAACATAAAATTAAATTGATACAACTTTGTAACATCATAACCTAGGTTCCACATAATGGTGCCCTGAGTGGATCATTTACATGACCTCAAGCACGCCTTCCATACACCAGATGCATCTGACTAGCAAGGAGGTTATGATAAATCAACATGGAGTGATATTACCCTATTTAACAAAGTACCAAAATAATAGAAGTAACCAAATGATATGTAATATAACATAACCGAAACCAAAAAAATCAATAACTTGTGTCACATGATGAACCAAAACCGAAAAAAATATCCACAACTAAATAATAAGTATGTCATGTGTAATAAGTATCAAGTTTCAAAATGAGAACTAAAATAAAGAAACTGAAAAATACCCCAAATCGAACCTGACTCCAATTCTAGTTCCCTAAATCCATCCTCCTTCATGACTCATCCATCAAACATAGGGCCCTTGCTATAACCCTATATTGCAAATATATATTCTATTTGAGTATGGATCAGTAATCCCACGTAGGGTGTGAGTACAACTCAGTAAGCCCCCACCAACGACATCTAAATCAATATCATGTTCATAATAATGTATGACGTTTTATAAATAATAAATTACAATGCACAAAATAAATAGTTATCACATTTCATTATTCTTTAATTAACCACATAATCCCATGGATCTCAAAGGACACTTGAACCCTCAATACCTACTTCTTCCCATGTCGGAGTGTGAACCATACTACATATGTAAATTACAATTCATTATTACACATGGGATTTCATTATCCATTTAATTCCATTTCACATTATTGGCATTTTTAACCATACTCTGTTGTCATTTTCATGGGTGTAGAATGTCATGTCTAAAACTCCAAGTGTAATTAGAGATTCTATCCTTGTCCCACACATTAAAGTTGTATAGGTATTTAGGGCCTCAATCCATATCTCATACTTGCTATCACACATATGGGTATTTGGAGCCACACTCCCTATCCCACACCCCAATGTCACATATGGGTGTTTGGAGCCTTAGTCCCTGACCCACACATTATATGACATATAGGAATTTTGTGCCTGAGTCCCTATCCCATGATCACTATCACATATGACATAAGTATCTCAATATCACACCTATCACAATTACATATACAACAATGTTATCCATCATTAATATTTCCATGAAACCTCCTCATTCATTTTTACCTTTTAAACATATCCTAAAAACCATAACTCTTTATTTTTATTACAAGGAATAATATGAACAATTCATTATGATGTCAATTATCAATGTTTAACCAATTAATTCATTAAACCTTGAATGTTAATCCAAACATCCACTTATTCCCATGAATCAACCAATTCATCATTCAATCAATAAATAAATTCAAGAATCCCACTGATTGACCAATTTTCATATCCTTAATACTCAATAAATTTAATGTCACGTTATTCACCTGTTTCATAATCACAATTACCACTTATGTTTTCCCAAGATCAACTCATTTCATAATCACATGGAAAATAAAGGAATCAATTTCATGGATCCATAAATTAATTAATCATTTAATTTATTCAATTCAAGATTTATTTTTTAAATGTGCTAATTGAAATTTCACAACACATATATGAAATTGGAATTCATGCCTATGGGAATTGAATTTAGACCACATAACTAGTGTTTGATGATGAACACTCACTAATAGAAATCCCCAATTGAAGTGGAACAACCAAGATCGTGATGAGGAAGAAGATCTAGATATGAATCATATATTCAATATAAAAAATATTACATCCATGAAAATCTAGATCTATATTTAGTACTAGTTGAGGAAAACATCCCTTTCAATGATGAGAGAAAGATGAGAGAGAGGGAGGAAACCATATTGGATGAGAATATCTCACCAGGAGAGGTAAAGATCCATCATTTGATATTTAATTCATCATGAAATATGGTTTCAATTCCTTGGGATTCATCATGGATCCTCTAAAAATTAGTAAAAAATGGTTTAGGGTCACTTTGAGTTGTTTAGGGATATAAGATGTGGGCTAAGGAAATATTTAATGATTTTTTAGGGGTTTAATTTTATGTGTGCATGATTCCTTATAATGGGTGCACAGTTTTCACTAACTATGTGCCTAATTCTCTGCCTCCTCCCAAGGGGTCACACAGTTAAAACTTGTATAGTGTACATTTTAAAAAACTGTGCACCAACTGTGTGAATCCCCTCTATATTAATTAGCACAGTTTGTTGGCCTGGGTACATGGTTTGGTCAAACCATGCACCAACTGTGCACTTCCCCCCTTCCTCCCAAAATTATCAAATTTCACCCAAATCTCCCAAAGTTACAACCAAAACAATATACCCAAAAAAATAGGTAAATTTAGTACCTTTTGATGAGAATGAGACAAAAGTAAAAAATAATGGAATCTTACATTTTCAAATCTATGTGAAGTTTTATTTTAATAATTTTTTTATACTATTATTTAAATAAGTAAATAATGAATTACATTTGGTTTTGAATTTTTTTCGGAGTCAAAAAACAATACATTGGTTATTTATAAATGAATAAATTTTAGGATAATTAATTATACGCATGATTTTGGTATAAATTCAATTTTATTCATAAAATTTCATTTGTTTAAAAAATGTTTTTCATGGAATTTTTCAAAATTATATTAGAATAAACATTTATCACCTATAGTAATAGAATATTATATAATTGATTACATTTTTGTAATCATAATATTCAAATTTTTCAATTATTCTAATTTTATTTTTTCTATAATTAATAGTTTATATGGTAGAGAATTTATCACCAAGGTAAGGATTAAAAGGGCTAATAAGGGATTAAACTAGTAGATAGTGTTTAAAATATCACATTAAATTGTCTGATGATTTTTTTTTAGTTTATTTTATACCATAACATATCCTATATTTGTAATTTTTTCATTTGGTGCCACATTACCTCAAAAATGACTCTATTTTTTGACAATTTAGAGTGTTAATAAAAGTATCAACCACTACACATTTAAAAGGGAACCATTTATCCACACTTATGAACACATCATGAAACATTTATCTCAATCAACATATATTGAAATACCTTACCAACACTCTTATGCATGACCCTTATAATTTTTTGTTCCAAAATAACCCATCCATGAATCCATAATGTGATTTTAAAGAAGATTATCCAATGATGAGGTATATGTTCTTAACAATATCTTTCATATTTTTTCCATGAATGAATGTTTTAATGAAAAACCAGCCATTTATTTTTGTAACATATCGAGATTTTAAAAATACACATTATGCTTGATAACATATGAGATATTCCACATCATGATTAAACGAACAACTAAATTTTATTATTTAAAGGTGACCGTTATAATATAGTTGTTAAATTTCATGGAATGAATAAGAATAAATTATTTATGAAATAAATATAAAATTATAAATCAATAAAAATGTTTTTTTTTTTAATTTCTTATAACATAATCACATAATTTTTAGTAATTTCATTTTATTCCTCTAAAAATAGTTTTTCTTGTAAAATGATCTTTATTACAGTTTATTTAAAAATAATATAATTAACTTATTGAGTGTTTAGAATATGTATTTTATAAAATTTTCTTCATTTTTTATATCACTATACCAATATTAGTTTATAGTAAAATTTGTATAATTTTATGCAATAGTTAAATTTTTGGTGAATAGTAAAAAATACAATTATTTTTTTTTGTAAATTGAAGTATCTTTTGCGGTATCATCAAAATGTAACAACCTAGACACTTATAGAATTATTTTTTTTCATTATATAATTAAAAATTAAATTCATTATAAATGAATAATGAAATAAGTGGTATTTATATAAATTAAGGAATATATATTAAAGAAATAGTAACATGATCATTGGAATAGTAACGTGACCATTAGGAATGGTAATCTAGACATTAGAATAATAAAGTAACCTTTGAAATAATATATGAAATTTAGGTTTATCATAATTTAAATTATGATATATTTATATCATGGAAAATGTAAATAAATGGTTTAAAATGATAAACTAAGTGTTGGTAGTTTTTATGAAATATAAATTTTTATTTACAATTATATAAATAATAAAATGATATAAAATGATATTTATTTTCATAAAATAGATTCACAAATTAATATTTTGTTTTATTTTAATTATAAGATAATTTTATGAGACCCTAATTAATTTTTCAATGTTTCATAAAATCGATTATAATAATAAAATCGGTATTTTTCTAATAAATTATGATTTAAATTAAAAATTAAATTTCTTATATATTGAAAATTAATATCATAAAATGGTTTTCATTTTTTAATTTTTTATTTTGAAAAAAAATTATGGTGATTTTTTTGGTATTTTACTAAAATAGTTGATTTTTTTTTTGAATACTGAAATGTTATAATTTACGCTATTTAATATTATAATTAAATAAATGAGTTATTTAGTCATGTATGATGTATATATGAGGTTATAAATAATTATTTTAAACTCATATTCTCTAGTTATTCTATTTTTTGATGGTAATAAAAACTATTGATATTCTTGATCCAAAAAAATAAATAAATGAATAAAATAATCAAAAACCCCATTATCCTTTCTATGTAAATACCACCCCTAACCACCCCTTATCCTCACAAATCCAAAGCCTTATAGGTTTTCTAAATTATTCTGAATTCACATATCAATCCACCTCCCCATATCAAAGTCCTACATGTCTCACCAAAATACAAAAGCCAAGTGCCTTTAGGTGGTTCTCAAGGGTTCAATATTCAAATGGCACAATCTTTATTCTTTCTCTTTTAATTTTTATTATTATACTACCATCATCTCCCCTATACAAAGTGTAATGAAAAATAAATTATCATATATATATATATACCCTAATTTTATTATGTTAATGAAATATCCAACATCAAACCTCTTCTCTTATCCTATGATTCTAAAAAATGAAAACATAATCTCTGACATGTCTATTCACCGCCTTCATGAATGATGAGTTTTTTTTTCACCTTCAAGATTGGTCATAAAACTATTATTATAGTTAAAAAATATTTTAATATGTATATTATATCCTATTTAATGTACTATATCTAATTTATAGACATAATATTAAATAAAATGATACTAGCTTTTGATGGTTGGAAACCCTGCAAAAAACAATGAAAACATTTATAATTAATGTTTAATCTAATTAATATTACTAAAATTAAAAAACAAAATGATTTATGGGATAATTTAATATTTTTAGATTATATGAATCACATTTCTTTCCACTTATATATTTTTTTCTTCCATTTGAAAAGAACTCTAATTATTATACTCAATGGAACCGACTATAATGTCAGGAAATAAATGATACTAGAATGATGATTCCAATATTTATAACTCATAGAAATGTACATAAATGAACATAAAAATGGTAATAAATAAAACAATTTGGATAAGGTTCTTAATTAAAAAATTAATGAATCTAATTATCTTATTTAAAAAATTATGTATAATTGAACTTTTTTTCAGACCTATGGTAAGGGACTTTTAAAAAAATACTCTTTAAAAGGTATAACTCTTTTTGTTAAAGAATTTTTTTTTAACTGATTTAGATTAAGTTTAATTTTATTATTTAATGATTCCTTATTGATTTAATGTTTCATTTACAAGTATTCATGATTACTTTCAAATAAAATGATTTCATTTATAATGGTGTGACTTCTTAAAAATGAAATGCTAATTAAAAATGGGAAATTTATTTTCGATAAGAATGTTTGTTTAATGAATGATTTATGTGTTATGATCATGTTATGGTTCTTGGGAATTGTTATGAAGAAAATTTGTTCAATAATAAAACATGGGTGAGTGATACCATTATATATCTCCAATTCCATCAGTAAAGGGACAAAGTTAACCAGATTGGTTTCTCCTAAGAGATTATGGGAATATACTGTGATAGTTATTCCAATTGTAATGTTGATGGTTACTCTATGAGTATATGGGATAGTTACATTATATGTATGAGTGACATAAAAATTATTCCACAAGTTATGTTTTTATTTATGTTTTCTTTCTATGCTTTTATAAAGAACTTATGATTTCATAAGGTAAGCCAAACATATTATGTTCTATGGGTGAAAAGTATAACATTATGAAAATGTTTTCTTGGGATTATATGTTTTCAGGTACTAATAGTTTCTTTATTACTTTTTCATGTACCTTGTAGATATTTCCTGCTTATCCCAAGTTTTAATTGTTTTTTTCATAGGTCTAAATATATGTTATGTACAATGAAGACATCATGATGAATGTATTGAAAATGTTTCATGAAAATAAATGAATTTTTTTATTTTAAAAGTGTTTAAATTGGGGAAAAATGAATATTATATAATATAATCCTTATGTAATATATTGGTTTAATTATTTAAGATTTTTTCCTAGTTTTATAAAACTCCAAACCTAAAATCTCTATGGGAATGAATGAAAATTAATTCTCGTCCAATGTCATTAGATTATGTATGTTTTAATGTCGGGTCCATACAATTGGAATCATAAGAGGGTTTTCAAAACATTAGAGGTTAGGATAATATTTTGGAATATTTTTAATATCTTTTATAACCATAAGGGTTATTATCAACTGTAAAATATTAGAGGATTATGTTAATTTAGGAAGATTACAAAAAAAACAAATTAACTGAGATATAAGGGGGTTGATTGATTAGTGTATTAAATTTTTTTTATAGTATTATCTTTATCCTATAGATTATTTTTCTTTTAATAGTTAATTTCATTTTTAAGTAATGTTATTTTCAATATATTAAGGATAATTTGTCAACATGGAAGTAAAGAGATCGTGTACAGCCTATTTGTCCCTCCCAGACCATTTGATAATCACTATTATTTCAAAATATTTTTGAAATTATTTTTTATTTCTTTTGAGTCTTTAAATAACATGAAATAAATGGTTTGAGTTATTAAATAGATACCACTTTCTATAAAAAATTTATGGGTCATGGTTTCTTATTCACATGATTTCATGATCTAAACTGTTACAACTCTTCTAAAAAGATAAATACCTTAAGTCACAGTGATGTTTACTTTTTAAAAGTATGAAAACATACCGAATGAGAATAGGAACATAAATAAGATCCTCAAATATGGATTCAAGTTATGAATTATTTTCTTAACCATAATGTATGAAACATGATTGGATTGATATTTATGAATCATGACAATATAATTCATATCATTGATTTTCTGGAATTATGTATTAAGAAATAATCTAGAAATATATAGTTAATAGATTATGAAGTATAGTAAATAATTAATATGTCTACATATAATGGATTCAATAGTTATGTTATACTTGAGGATGAATAAATGTTTAAAATTTCTAGTAACCTTTTGATTATGGGAGTACTTTGGGTGACTTTTATTGAGTTTTAGTTATACATAATCCTTTGTTTTTAATGTGAGAAAAATGTTACTTGATGGAAAAACAATTATCTTTTATTTTTATAGACGCAATTTTAATGGTATGGATAACATTAGGGTTCATATTATATTTTATTTTGAGGTATTTATGGGTTATTATAATTATAAAAAAAATATGTTTTATCAGAATTTGATTTGGTGAGAAATTTTATCTTGGAAGAAGATCACTATAACTTTGGGAAGTGGTACAGGAATATGTTAAATGGTATTCCATGATATTTTAATAGAGTAATAGGGGTTAAATTTTATTTTGGAGGAAAATATGATTTTATTATGGAATTATTGTGATTTTTAGAAATGAATAGAGTATCTTGGAGATTATATGATTTGGGTATATACTTTGTAGAGTGATTATTTAAGAGTCATTGATGTTATTTAGTAATATATATTTATACAATCTTGGATTTCTATATGACTAAATCCGTTGGATTTTTGGGTTTAAATCCTTTTTTATAATATATTTTTTTAGGAATTTTAATGATAGTTATATGTTGAATGATCTATGTTTAAATTTTTGAATTACTGATTAATATTGGATATTAATTTAATTTTGGAATTATATTATTTTATCCTAACCATTTTGGATTTGGTTAATGCCTAAAGAAATCAAGAATATTTTTTTATTTTATGTATTTAGAGATCTTAACAAGTTGATTTTAGTGATTGAAGAATGAAATATTAACAGTCTTCATTTGGAGAAAAAGATAATTTTTTTCATATCATTGATTAAAGGATGATAAAGTACTTTTCAAGTATATATCCTTATGTTCTAAGTATATATGTTAATGTAATTACTCAACTCTAGGAAAATTTATCTTAAAATAAAACCATTATCCATTTAATTTTATTGCTAAGAAATTAATAACCTTTTAACCCATAATATATTTATGGTTTGGTGAAGGATAACATTATAATGACCATGTTATCTAAGAATCTCCCTCATATCTTGATAGTTAGTTTTATCTTCTTTTATCTATGTAATCCTACATGAATTCCTAGTAAATGTTCTCTCATGTAAACATCATAATTCTATTTCAATCTTTTTATGTTGAATTTATACTAATACTATTTTTGATGTTGGGTTTCAACAAAGGAATTTTGATTAGTCGACCCTTGGTTAACAACCCTAAAAACAAATTCTGAGGGTGAAATTTCCAAAGGGGGCATGTAACATCAAGATATTTTAAAAGGAAACAATATACTCAAAAACATTTTAGATACGCAACATCAATCACAAATGGGTGACTAAATTTTATTATTTAAATGTTAATATTATAACCCAACTGTTAAATTGGTGGGAATGATTAGGAAGAACTAATTTATGAAGTTAATATAATGTTCTAAATCAATATGACTATTTTGGTAATTTTTTATTATATATTCAAATGATTTTTTGAAGAGTCATTTTAATCTTAAAAAAACACATTTTCTTCAAAAATGGTTTTTTTGTTTTTGTGGAAAAATAATATAATTAATTCATGGAGATTTAAGAATATTATTTTCAAAAAATTAATTTTATTTTTTAAATAATGATACTAAAATTATTCTATGGTGAAATTTTATGAATTTATTGAAAATTTTAAAAAACATTTGAATAGTAAAAAATATAGTTCTTTTATAAAATACAATATATTTTATGATATCATCAAAATTTACAAACCTAGGTACATATAAAATAATTTTTTTCATTCTGGAATTAAAAATTTAATGGTATTATAAATTTATAATGAAATCATTGGTATTTATAGAAATTAAGGAATATATACAAACAAAATATTAAGTTAACCATTAGAAGAGTAATTTGATCATTAGGAATAGTAATCTAGTCATTAAAATAATAACCTTTCATATAAAAATATTAATAAAATTTAGATGTCTTATAAGTGAGAATATGATATATTTATATTATGGATTATGTAAATAAATGTTTTTAAAATGAAAAATTAAGTGATGGACATTTTGTGAAAGATAAATGTTTATTTACAATTATATAATTAATATTATGATTTAAAAAAGGTTAATATCTCTAAAACATATCCATATATTAATTTTTTGTTTTATTTTATTTATAATATATTTTTATGAGATTGTAATTAGTTTTTCAAAGTGTCATAAAATCAGTTATAATATTAAAATCAGTATTATTTAAATAAATTATGATTTTAATTAATAAATAATTTAACCATATATAGAAAAAGAAAATCAAAAAATGACCCAATTTTAAATTCTATATTTTGAAAAATGTTTAGGGTGATTTTTTTGTTTTTTCTAAAAATGATGAATATTTTGTGAATACTGAAATACAGTAATTTGTGTTATTTAACATTATAATTAAATAAATGAATTATTGAGTCATGTATGATGTATGGATGAGGTAATAACTCATTAGTTCAATCTATATTTCCCTATTTACTGTATTTAGCCCTAGGAATCAATACTATTTATTTTCTTGATCCAAAAATAATAAATAAATGAATAAAATAATAAAAAAACACTCTCCTCTCCCTATAAATACCACCCCTTCTAATCACACCTAAAAAAACCTATAGCTTGTTTAAATTCATCCAAATTTCCTTCTAAAGCCTCTTACCCATGTCAAAGACCTGGTGGTCTCACCAAAAAAAATTCAAGTTCATTATGGAGATTCTAAAGGAGACTACATTAAAGAGGTAAAATCCACATTCTTTCTTTTTTAATTTATTTTTTCTCTATCATCTCATAACCACCCCTATAAAAAGTGGGATGATAACTGAACTTTAATTTATATACTATAATTTAAATTTTTTAATGGAATATACATCATCAAACCTATTCTATTCTACTCTCATTCGGAAAAATGGGTGACAAGTTTTCATTTTATTTTACCAACTTCAAGGTAGGTCATGGAAACATTATTATGGTTAAAATATATTTTAATATGTATATTATAAACTATTATTATTCTGTAACTAATTTACATGCATAATACTAAATAAAATGAAACTAGTATGTGATGGTTGGAAAAACTGTAAAAAATAAACAAAAAATTTTTCATTAATGTTTTATCTAATGAATGATATTCATATTAGAAAAAAAATGATATGTGGGTAAATTTTAAATATAGAAAGTATATTAAGACCATTTTATTCCATTTTTGGAGATTTTCTTCCATTTAACAATAACTCTCATATTTATACTCAAGGTAACCCCCATAAATTCCTGAAAGGAATGCTCTTGTAATGTTGATTCAGAAAATTTATAACTCATGGAAGTGACTATAAATGAAGATAATAAAATGGAAAAAAGTAAAATATATGTGTAAAAGGTTATGAATTAAGAAATTAATGTTTCTAATTTAATTATCTAGGATACTAAATAAAAGTAAAGAGTACTTTCAGAATTATCTTAAGGGACATTTATTTTTAAAAATCCTCTTTTCAAGTTACGAGTTGTTTTATTATTGAAATGTATTTTTACTTATAGAACATAAGAATAATTTTCAGCTTTCATAAACCCTAATTAATTTAAAATATATACTGAAATTTTATATTTTATTTTCAAATAAATTTTTTTCATTTATAAGTGCGGATCTTCATAAAAATGAAATGTGATTTAAAAAAAGAAAATTTATTTACCTCGATAATGTTTCTTTTATACAAGATTTATTTTTTATGATCATGTTATGGTACTTTGGAATTTTTATAATTATAGGTTGTTCCATGATAAAATTAGGGTGGGTAAGGCCATTATATATCCCCATTTAATTGGGTAAAGAGATGGAGTTAACCAGTTGTATTTCTCCTAATAGATTATGGAAATGTAATATGATGGTTATTCCAAGCGTAACAAGGATGGTCACTATATAAGTAACAAGGATATCTACTTTGTATATAAGTTTTATATAAAAATAATTCCCTAAGTTACCTTTGTGATTTATGTATGATTTCTATTATTTTACCAGAATATTATGACTTCATAAGGTAATCTAAAGAACTTATGTTTCATATGTGAAAAGTATAAATTGGTGAAAAAAAATTCAGAGGTTTATAAGTATTCATGGAATAGCGGGGTTTTTTCATAATTTCTTTTGTCACTTATAGAGTTTTTGAGCACATCCCATGTTTTAAAATTTTATTCATTGGCCTAAATATTGGTAAGGAAAATTAATATGTCATGATGTAATTATTTACAACATGTCATGAAAATAAATCCCTTTTTATTTAAAAAGGGGTTTTATTTGTGAAAAAATGGATAATGTGTAATAGTGTCCACTTGAAATGTATGGGTTTTATTTTAAAAAAAAATTCCCTAATTATCTAAAACTATAAACCTAAATATTATTTGAGAAAATAGAAAATTAATTCTAGTAAAAAAGTTAGTGGATTATGTAATGCTTAATGTTAGGTCCTTAAATTTCTTATTTAGTCGAGAAACATTCTCTCCCTTATATATATTTATTATCATATTCTAATAAATTATTTTCTATAATAAAATGATTTTTAGGTTATTTCTAAACTGACATTGACCTTCTTACAATGGTTTACAAATCAAAAAATTTGATTTTTTTCCGTATGTGAAATATTTGGATTTTTAAAAAAGTAATAAAATAATGTTTTTTATCAAATTCTTTTAAACCATAATTAATTTCAATAATTATCATGATTCCATTACATGTCTTTTGGGGTTTTTTAATAAAATGTTATTTCTATACTTTTTACAACTTTTAGTATTTTAAAAAATGTTCTAAAAATGATATTCTATATTTTTTTCAAGCAAACATCCTAATGTCATTTTGAAAGTGTTTTTAATCTATGTAAAAATAATAAAAATTTTGTAAAGTAAATAGTTCTGGTTTATTTACAATGATTTAATCTTTTGATATAAATATGTGCATGAATGATCTAGCATAGATGGAACTAGGGGTAATAACCCTAAAACAGGTTGGTTGAGTAATAACTAAATATTTACTCTGTGCACAACTAGTGGGCTTAACTGTACACCTGGTTTGAAAATCATGGTTGACATGATTTATATATTTGACATAATTCTCATGAACCATATAATGGATTTTAAATATATCAATTTTTAAATTATGATATCTATCCATATATATCCCTTACATGACATTAATGTTCTCCTCCATATCAATGTTATATACCATCATTGATATATTTATCATGTTAATATTGTATTATCCATATAACAGTGCTATATATGGTGTTATAAGAAGGAATATTACTAATAATATTATTATATTAACTGGGGAAATGTTAACATTCAATATAATTGATTCAATATCGATATTTATTGATTGTTAAGGCATATTGATGATGAATTATATTTTTTACTCAATATATGAGGAATTAATTGGACATGTATTAGGGGTAGGTGGGGCCTAGAATTATATAGAAATTTGATGGATCAGTAAGTATCATGATGAAAACAAAAATGGGTATCACTTAGTGTATGAAAGACCATATATTTTTTATGTCTGGATTGAGAGTCCTTAATGATATATATAATATGTCTTGGTTGAAAGGATATGGTAGAAAGGTCATATTGTAAGACACTATGAATTCCATCACAATGAATGAAATTATTATTTTTATGTGATTATTTACATTATTACCCATTTATATATTTCATGATCAATTTATTGAACATATGAAATATTTATTGACTCTTCATTATTATATGTACTTTAATCCTTATGTATTCATAATAGCATCCATTTTATGCACCTTTACTAAGAATTTGAGCTCACCGTTTATTATGTTTTTGTTTTTATAAGATACCAAGATGGGATATTTGAATTATTTTAAGGATTCACTAATTGAATTAATACTTATTTTAAGATAACAATTTCCGGTGTATTTTTCTAATGAATTATTTAAATTAGGTATGTATATTTCCTCTAAGACTGATAAACATATTGATTTATTTGGAAGTGAACATTTTTATTTTTTATACCAATTTTATAATGAAAACACTATCTCTTGGTTACTGCAGTTATAGATGTTACGATGGGGGAGAAAAATATCTAAATATGGATTTCAAAAGATTAAGAGACTCAAAATGACACAAAAAGACTCCAAAAAATATCACTAAAAATCCAGAGAAAGTCTTGGATAGACATAGTGGGTGTAGTTCTGAGAAGATATTACTAAACCAATATATGTTATTAAGGGAGACAATGAAATAATTATAGATAATAATTGATTTTAATTTTATTCAAAAAGTGGGAGGAAAAATGTCCCTAGATATGTTTTCTTTATAGGTATAGGTTTTAAAAGAGAAAGGTTTATTGATTTATGGAAGTATTTTAAAAAAAATCCAAACGGTGAGATTATTAAAACTAAGTGGTTTTCTTTTGGATTTATTGAAAAAACCTAAATATTGATGTATGGATTGACCATGATATTCTATGTTTGACTAAATGAAACTAGTTTTTAAGGAAGCATTGAAGCCTCAATAGTGAATTTATTATGGTGTTTGTCGAAAAACAACCATGATATCTTAATATATCAAATATTTGGAATGAGTGTCATGAATATTAATGAGCCTAACATAAAAAAGAAGTGATAATGTTTGTTACATGATTATTCAGTCTTGAAATGGTTTTGGTATAATTAGGTACTTGAAAAAAGTAATTTGGAAAAAGATAGTATAAAATTTGTGATGTAAAATCTCATCAGGCTACGGTATATGCAATCATGACATGTGTAAGGTTCTTATAAAATTAACAATGTTCTTATACTCATTTTATATATAAGATATTTTGAAGGTTATAGAATTAAAAAAATCCAATATGTAAGGTTTTTTCAATTTGTATGATTTTATCCCCGCATAAGAACAATGATCACATCAAGAGTGAAGTTACAAATTTTTTTAAAAAAATAGAAATGTCTAGTTACATAAAAGTATCCATGAAATTTTAATGACCCAAGACTTTACTATATATTTATTCCCTTTTAAATAAAAATTATTATTGATATTTGGTTTGCATGAAACACATAACTAAAATGAGATGAAAAATATTAGATAAATATTATTATAAAAATAATTAAATTTCTATTAAATAGAAAATACTAATATTTACAAATTAGAAAAAATATATTTTTAGATTATATATATTTTTTGTAAGAATTTTTTAATATAAAAATATAACTTTCAGGGATCTATTTTTTATCTAATTTATATTTTATCCTGATAAATTAAATTGAAAAAAACATAAAATGTTATATGAAAAAATATATTAACATTATTTAAATTACAAATTGATATGAAGAAAATAATAACACTTAATGTTTAAATATATTGTTTTTGACCAAAATTATTTTTCATTATATTTTGAATTATCATTTAAAATTTAAATTTATAAATATCATAATATTAATTTTATAAAATTAACATCATTTTTTGAATTTAAAATTTAATTATTATCTTAGGGTGAATTTTCATTTATTGTACTGAAACATTAATTTTTAGGTGAGTAGTGAAAAAAATGTTTTCTCAAATTCCATAGATTTTATGACATTATTAATATATTATTATGACATAAAGATTTATTAAAATCTTTTATAGAAAAAATATCATTCATATAAGTGACAATATAAATTTTCAAATATTTTTTTACAAACCTGTATTTGATATTTCATAATTTAATTTATATTTTCTCTAAAATTATTTTCACTACTCCATTCTTTTACTATTATAATTTTATTTATCTTTTATAAAGTGAATATAAAAAAATGATTTCAAAATTTTAATTATAAGGTACATATTTTATAATAAGAATTAATTTATTTTTTTGGCATAAAAGAAAAATTACTTATGCAAAACTAGTTAACATAGTAAAAATATAAAATGGTAAATGTAATAAATCTAAGGGGAAAGATATTAAAAAAAATAAAATCTATTTATAAAAAATTAGTATAGATATTCATGACCATATCTCACCTTCCCCTCCATTATGGTTTATTTTTAGATCTTCATGACATGTGAAACTTGTGCTCTTCATATATTAAGTTGAAATGTTTAAAAAATTACCATTCTAACAACTTATAAAAGGGAACTCTCACCACCCCTTCCATACCACTCAAAAATTAGGTTCCCAAAAGGAAATATACCCTCATTCCTTCCCTCAAGAAATCTATTTCACCCTATTAAACTTCTGGTCATAAGATATTATCATAAGCCCTCCATTTCTAAGGAGTTTACCAAGGGCTGGCCAAATTCCTAAACATACATACTAATTTTCCCTCATTATGTTTCTTTTATAACTTATATTTCCAAGTATATTTTCCCTATTACTATATAATAACATTAGTAACAATTGTATAATTAGTTTTATTATGCTAATGGAATTACTATTAACCATCTTTCCCCTTTTCCCTTAAGTAATCAAAAAACAACATTCGTTCGTGAGTGCAGACTACTACCTTCTCAGAGCATCATATTTTTTACCTTAACCACCATGTACATATTGACCTAATGATTAATTTAATAAATAAATATTATATTTATGGGATATTTTATATTATTAAATGATAAATAATATTTCTCTTTCCCATTCTATGAAAATTTAAATAATCATTAATGTGTACGTGACATATCTAGCCTCTATGGAATGTTGTATCTCACGATTCATTACAACCTTTCATGGATGGTCATAATAATTATATTAATTAATAACATTGTTTTTTATGAAATTATTTTGGTTTTAGTAAATAAAATTTAAAAAATAATTATTACATGACCAACAATCAATCATTGTAAAATCAACCATTTAAAAAATCATACTAATAGGAAAAATAATTTACTCATATTATGTAAAAATTTATTATCCATTAAATATTCTTATAATTATATAAAATTTTGATATATATTTCTAGTAAAACCTAAATAATATAAATATTCCTCTATAATAATTACTTTTTATGTAAATTACTTCATAATCATTAACTAAACTATGGAATGTTCATGTTTGTATTCTTCTAACCACTTACATGAAAAATGAACAAAAATAGTGTCATGTATTACTATGAGAACATAAAAAATTATTATATATGATATAAATATGAAAATAATGATTTTATTTTTCTTATTTAATTTTAATATTAATATTAATCTCAATAATTAATACTCTAATGTTAGTTTATTAAAAATCATCAACACATGCTCAATGTCAAATTCATATTTATGAATTGTAACCAATAATTCCATAGAATTAAATTGTAAAATTAAAAATAAGTAAAAATTATCAATTATATTGTGTTTTATGATCTATTAATGATGAAATTTTGGAGAAGAATAAACAAAAACACTATTATTTTGAAACTAGTTCTAATTGATCAAGACTACTCACACCCAATATTAAAAATAGATAATAACTAACTAATATACATGTTGTAAATGATTTTTAATTAAAGTTAAAATGGTTATAGTTATGAATATTTTTCTGAAATATGTTACTAAGACATTTATGTTTTTCATACAGGATAATAAATCACATTTTAATAAGAGTAAATACAGGGTAAAGGGTTATTTGAATCAAATTCAATTTCTTAAGACCTATTTATTTTTATAAACCATGATATATTTTTTACGGTGTGATTACTTAAAAATGAATTTATTTTAAAATACTAAATTATTTCACGAGGTTTAAATTTAAATAATTATTTCTTTCATTAAATGTAATTCTATTCCAAAGATACCAATGTTATAAGGATTTGTTCTGTTAACTCAACTCCCTCTATTAAGCTATAATGATTCCCCCTGATCTTATTTATTTAAATATATATATTTCCACCTTAGTAGTTTTTTTCATGGTACATTACCTCCATATATGGCTAAAAATGACCTTTTAATTTTTATTATTTACATTGATAATAATATCCTTCCAAAAAATTATATCATTGTTGAGAGTAATTGTCACCCTCTTTAATAATAGTTTCCCCTCCTTGCCTATATTTTACATTCCCTCCAATTTTAGCATTTATAATTTAAAACCTAATTATTTGTTATCTAATTTTATGTCTATATTTTACTTCCTATAATATTAGAAATTATTTCTTCATATTCCTTTTAAGATGTCAGATTTCAAAAAATATATTTGAAAATATTTAATAATGATTTCTATTATTTCCAATTAGACGTTTTATCTTCCACCATATATTTCATTGATGAACTTCAATTATTCCCAAGGACATATTCAAAAAAATCATTTTTTAATAAAAAATGAATTTGTTATAAATAATTCGTTTCCAATTTTTGAAAATTACTTTTAAAAGGACCTATAACTTCTTATTTTTACTATAATGTTAAAAAGGTTTTATAAAATATTATTTTATTTTTTCACCCATGTAGAAAAAAGTTACACATCCTTTTAAATTTTATCTAAAACTATGTCCATACATGTTCATGTATTAAAAAATAAATTATTTTTATCCTATTTTTATAAAATATTTTTCTTAAAATGAATTCAAAAGATCAAATACATTTGTTATTTCCAAATTTATTTTTCTAAAACATCCAAAAATGTGGATTTGATCTAAATAATTATTCACTAACATAACATCCACCTAATCATAAATATTTATCAAATGATACCATCCATGTTTTTTCCCTAGATGTAATATGTAATGTTCTTTAATTATATATATATAATCCATCATATCCTTTTACTTTCCTAACTATCCACTATGATTAAACATAACTTTTATTATGATGACTTTGATTTTTCAACACTCTTTATTATCTTTCTTTAATTTAATGTTGTTCAAAAATATTTCAAACATTTATTTTTTAGGAAACTATTAACTTAACCATATAAACTTTATCTATATAGTGTAAATACCATAATAATTATTATAAATGTTGAAGGGTATTTACCTAAAACGTTTTTTAATCTCTTTGGATACCAATTTATCATCCATGGGTTTACCCTGATTTAATTATTGATGGAATTATTAATTATTAATTTATGTGATACGTTTTCAAAATGATATGAATCCCATTTTAATTTCATGGTTTGTTTATAATTTGATAAATGAAAACTATATTAATTCCATGTGTACTTCATGATGTTTTGAATGAAATAAATTTTATTTAGATGGGTTGTTTATGACATGATGAATGATTGATTTATTATGTCCCACGTATGTATGGATGAATTATGGGTGGGGTCCTATATCACCATAAAATTCATGGGTTAAATTTTAATATATCCTGATAATAGAATTGATGTGTACATTCTAGTTATTCGTAAGCATGGACTCTGATAGTGTGGTTCGTGAAGTTATTATTCTAGAAACTAATTCGTATTCAATATCAGAAAGATGTTCTTTATTATTACCTTTTTATTTCGTGGTGTCGGTCATGAAGGAAATGTTCCCCATACTAATTTTTTTTCCATAGTCCTATGCTTATGTTATACTCTCATGGATCTTGTTTTTAGGCTCAAATTTTCACATTATTTTGATTCTTGTATTATGTTATGCCTTGAATTATGATATGTTTGATGATATATGTTTTAATTGGTATGATTATCTTATGTATCTTGATTATACCCATATGATAATATAATTATCACTTATGATAATTGATTACTATCACTTGTGATTACCTTTACTGATCATTTTTTCTCACCTTTTCTTATGTTTCTATTTTTTCCAATTTGAGAAAAATAATTATTATGTATGATGTATAGAATGGTATCTTATGTATAAATTTTTTTGGAGTTGTTAAAGGCTCACTACATCTTATTTATCATGAAAAAGTTCTATTTCATACAATGAACATGGGTTATATTAGTTAAATATTTTGTCCAACTCTCTGAAACTATAAACTTAAAAGGTACTTAGAATATAAATGTTACATTATTTTTGTGATATCATATAATTATGGATGTGTATCAAATTTAGTTTTTAAAATATGATTTTTTAGCACCAAAACATAGAGTATGAGTTCAGGGTCAAATCAGTTGGTATTGGTGGAGGGTTTAAATAACTTCAAAGGTTAGGATGTTATCGGTTGATTGTAAATTATGTGTTATAACCACCACTGTGAATTGATATATCATTATTGATCATTAGTCCAAAGGTATAGATAAACCATTAATTTGGTTATTGTTAGTATTTTATATTGATTGGATATTAATATAGAAGAAAATTAGAGAAAACCCTTGGAATAATTATAGGTATAGGATAACATTATGATGATTTGGTAAAGTAGTGATTGTGTGGTTTTTCTAGAAATAATATACCTATATGGATACTACTTGTGGATGTAGTCTCTGACACAGTATTAAATTAATCTTCACTCGGTGCATGATAAATTTTCATAACTGCTCACCTAGTGTAATTATTTTTCTAGCCAATCGGTTGTACCATGAATGATTTCTAGGAACATCTAATCATCACTTACATGACTGGATGTCGTATTAATAATACAAACATATAATGGTAGGATTATTGTATGCAAAATTTATAACTCTTATCTAATAAATGTTTATGCATTCCCTATAAAATCTTAGTTTCCTTCCTTTAGTCAAATTTATTATGATAAAAATCATAGATTAATGATCTTGACCTAGAGGCCATGATAATTTCCATCATTGAAATGACTCGGTTTTTCATGTATAAGGCATTGGAATATACCTAAGAATATTTCTGAATCTAGGATATGAGTTAGTGTGATATTTCAAGACCTAGAGAGCCTCATCATGGTGGTAACAAAAATATTATATATATATATATATATATATTCAAGAGTGCACAGTTTCTCATGAAACATGAAATAAATCTTGAGTGGATTCTTAGATTAGAATTCTTAGACCATGATTGTTTTCTAAACATCGTGTTTATTAGAGGTGTGACATAATGTTGTCCACACATGGAGTTTGGTTGGTTGTGGGATTGAGGGGCGACAAGTGGTTTAATTGTTAATTAAATGGAATTTAATTAATAAATTTACCCTAACCCCCTCTAATGTTGAATTCACACAACAGAATGGATAAGTGCTCCTCATATCCCTCTTTCAATGATGGATAAAAACGATCCAAAATCAAAGCGATGAAGTGCATCTAATATCCTTTCTTGGTGTCGATTGTCATTATATTGTGGAGCATCATGATCCAGGCATCGTTCTACACATGATTTGGTGTTTCTCTATAGAGATAAGTGTTATTTATGTTTGGTTTTTATTCCCTCTGTTGGGTAGTTAATTTATTGTTTTAGAGACCTTTTACGATTGATGGAGATCCCCTCTAGGTCGATCTATAGGTTTCATGAAAAAATTGGGAGAATCAAGTGAATCTAAATGTAATTTCCATCTGGAATTACAATCTACATAACATGTATTCAAGTGGAAATTCATTGTATCATTTCCATTTGAGGAAGAATGTGAGTTTTGGGGAATACATTCCATATACTATAGTTACATGTTTTGTAGTAACCCCATGTCGTGTGGCCAAAGGACATGGCATGGGAAGACAAGCTATCGTACATGGTCACATAGAACTACATGGAAAAAAGTACACAAACATGGGGTTCCAAAAATGAGAATGATAAAAGTACACAACCAAGTGGATATTTTTTCTTAAAACACAATGAAGTATGGGATACATGGAAAGTGATGGGCATGAGTGACCAAGATGTACAGAGAAATAACACAACCCGGTGCTAGGAGAGATAGAATACACCATGTATGGGCTGTATATTCTAAATACGCCTACATGGACAAGCCAAGATATGTGAATAAGGGACACATCCTAGTAAATGGGTGGCTTCACATGTTGTGTTCATATTAATTCATTTCATATACTTTCATTTAGATTTTCTAGAGATCTTCCACCTTATATATCTTCTTTTTCATAACTCATATTTCATATCATGATTATCCTATACAAATAAATTTTACATGTAGAATGATATGGTAGCCTCTATTTTTTCATGTGAGATATGATGTGGTATGTTTTGAGTATGATGTTATTAAAGAAGTGGTTATCCTTGGGTCATGATTAGGGTGGATCACTAGGTTGGCGTTAGGGTTAGTACACTTTCCTTTGATCATTGGATGTAGGTCCCCTAGACTCTTTAGGCCGGTATAGAGATGGTGTTGTAATAGGGAATGAGTCCCATACCTATGGTGCTGTTATGATATGAGGTATGATAAGGGTGATTATATTTCTAGTGATGCTTGGATGATGTTGGAGATCCATGCAGTTCTTAGAGATATATCCTGGTACTTGTAATCCCCTATGGCATCAAGGAACAATTTTCCCTTTCATTTCTATTTTGGATGAGATGGGACTCCCCACATCATGGGTGAATGTTCTCTACCCATGTTGTGGTTGTCTTGGGCTTGGTACTCTCTTGATTTATCAAGGAAAGAGTTCCCCATATTGTTCACATAGTTGGAGACAGTTCTCCCCTATAATTCCATGGTTCAGAACCTCTATACATGGTTTCTAGATAGAGTAGGTACTACCATGTTGGACAAAGGTGTGAGTCCTCTATCCATGGAGTTGGTACTCCCTTTTCATGCCAAGGATCATTGTCCTCTATTGTAGAAGTATAGATAAAGTGGGTACTCCCCTATCGTGTTAGTGTGTGGTTCCTCTACCCATGGATTTGAAAATTCCCTTTCTTTCTGGTGTGTGGTTCCTCTATATGTATTATTTAGGATGAGTTGGTATTCTACTGTCATGATAAGGAGTGTTTCATTTAGCATGTGGTTTGTACTCTCATGTTTGGTGAAGGTGCAGGCCCCCCTATAGTAATTGATATTTTTGAGTAGTACTCCCCTATCGTGCTAGGGTTAAATTACTCTATCCCATGAGTTGTGCTCCCATATCATATCTGGGTGTGAGTCTTCATATATGGAGTGGAACTTACCCATATTCAGTTACTAGCGTGGAGTGGATCCTCCATTGGATTTATTTCTCCCTCAGCTATTGTGTACACATATGAGGAGCATGCCAATATATTAATTATGAGTGATACCTGAAAAGGATTTAGTTCTCCCTCGATTGATAGAGTTGCATTCCACAGTATATAAAAGCAAAAATGGTTTAGTGGGTTAGTTAGGAGCTAGTACACCCTCAACAGTAGGGTAGTAATGAGGTGTGGGGCCCTCATTATCTCTTTTTATTTAAGGATACACATGGTGAATAGTTTGGAGTAGTGCTCCCTCAACTGTGTGTTGTGGTGAGGGGAGGGCCTCTCCACTTGGGTTCTTATAACCTTACACTGGGTTCATGTTAGCTTTCATAGGACCTCTCATGATGGGAACTAGAGTTTTACTTAGTGATTTTTTCTTTTTGGATTGTATCTCTTAGATTGGTAACATATGGGATGGATATGCTTATAGAGTTTTTCATTTTGGATCTTTTTTTCCTTAGATCCTTGATTGGAATCGTTTCGCTTGTTATGATGTTGAAACCAAAAGATACATGATGTCTAAGATGAGATTATATAGGTGTTTTTGGTAGTCATTGTGGTGTTGTCACGTGTCTATGTTGACACACCTTTTGGAATGAGATGACTAGTTTTGTTTAGATAAGGGTGGTTCAATATAGATTTTATCTCTCGATTGGGTCCCCCCCAGGATAGTTTGACCAGATGTTTTCCCTTAAGTTTCTCCCATTTCTTTAGGGGTTTTGGGGTGCCTACTAGGTATTTTAATACTCACCATTAGACAGGATTTTCCCACATGTGTTGTGTATTGTGTAGATCGTATGCCTTTTTAATGATTCCCCGAAGGACCCAAGGTAGGTAGAGATTATTGAGCTAGACCGATCAAGGTGTTTACCAAATCTGGGATGAGGATCTTTCCAACAGTTTCATTTGATAGAGATCCCCTCTTTCGAAGAAGGTTGGAATCTTTTTCATATTTTGGTGGGAGTGAGTTTTTCCCTTTTTATGTTTTTTATACTTATATGGTACTCTGTTATAGGATACGTGTATGCATGCATTTTAGTTTTCATGTTTTATATCTATGTACTTTGGCATGGGGGTGTTTGTGGGTTCATGTGTACAAGTACTTTAGGAAAAGTTCTCACATCTATGTGATATGCCTACTTGGAACTAGTCTCCATCCCTTTTAATATTGAAGGAAATCTTGAGGAGTTGCGGTATGGGTCCCATTGGGTCGGGTCATGATATATTGGTATCATAGCGGGTTCAATGTTGGGGACATAGTGTGGTGAGTTTGATTTGGGTTTCATAATAATAGCGATAGGGTTTTTTTCATTTATCTCTCAAGATATATGTTCTGATTCTTATGAGAAGGTTGACATATCCATTCATTGAGACTCTGATATCCTATATCTTTGACTTGGTATGTTAGTAAATTGGTCTTAGAGAAATAATGGTACATTCATCACATAAGAAAAGGTTAAGGTTTTTATTTTTCATTCCTGAGTCAAATACCCTGATATAATCTTTTACCATCGAATGTCCGGATTCTATTTCGTGAAGAAACTGTGTTAAAAACTTTATAGGGTTCCATGACATTATTGTGATGAAAATACACCCCATGAGGTGGCTTTAGTTCATTGAAATGGTTCTATGGTGGTTCCTCTAGGTAGTACCCCATTTGACACACTACCCATTGAACAGTTAGTTGTGCCAATATTTTTGGATGAGGATGTATGTAGAATGAGTGCACAGCCTAAGTTTTAAAGGTAATGAGCACTAAGGTATATAGGTGATCTGGAACCTCGAGGTAGCTGATGACTGGATATAGTTATTCATGTTTTTTTTCTTCCTAGTGAGGAAACCACTCGATCATATCGTGGTCCAAGTAGTGAGGCTTTTGTAGATTTTAGTGATGTAGTCCCATGATGAGGTGACACTCACTTGGGTAGAGTTCAAGTGACTCTTCATGAATGATTTTGACCTAGAAACTTTGATATCAATGCATATCCATGATCTTATGTAGCTTCTTCAAGTAGCATTACTGTAGAAGAGTACTCACAGAGGTTTACAGACCTTTAATGATACTCCTGTGATATGGTTCAAGACCCATTCTTTAGTGGTCAGACCTTTGAGAGAGGCCTCTACAAATACTTCCAAGCAAGTGTGGTTTTTTTGTGCCTTCCCACTAATTTAAGGGTACTAAAGAGATCTCTTGTAGTAGATAAATTCATGGTGTAGGGATGATAAGATGTGGTCAACAGTGGTGTTCATGAGGATGAGGTGTCTGCAATATCTGGAAGATGTTTGATGATATGATGGTGGTTCATGAGGTATACCCATTCCCAATCTCATGCATGTGGTCCTATAGAACATGATCCATGATGAGGATCAGGTTAGCCATAATTGAGGTATATTTATGATTTTGATGAATGGGGACATATTTGTATAGATTTTCCAACCCTTCATGCTACTGAGAGGGAGCCAATAGATGGATCGCCTTAGTAGAGTAAACACCTAGAGCAGGGATTTCTGTATGATGGAAGATGTGGTGGAGGATCTGGGAGAGTAGTATGAGGTTTCAGGAAGTTCAAGATTTTTCCACCACTACCCAAGGTGGTCCACATAAGGCTTAGGTACTAGGGGGACATGGGTGAGGAAATATTCTGGTCATAGAGGTCTTTGACCTTGATGCTAAACATATTAATAAACGTACATTATGTGTCCCTTCTACTTTATGTAGTAGTAATTGTTGGACACTATTGTGAGGTACTCATTTCTATCCACTTTTTTTCGAGGTTTAAGAAGTGTGATGCGGGGTATCATATGAAACCTATGAGGGTATTGTTTGACATAGCATTGAACTCATGATAAAGAGGTATTCTTTACTCACTGAGATGTGTTTTTGTGAGGTGATCAAAATTATGTGGGTGAGTCACTTCCATCCAAAGAAGACAGTGTCGATGCGTAGCATACAAGTTTCATAGACATGTGTGTTTAGGGTGAGGATATGTACTAGAGTGTCAGAGAAGGTCCTGGTTTTTCTAGTATATCCTTTCTGCTCGACTCGTAGGCTTAGCAGCCATGGTCGAGGGAGTTCTTTTCTTGGAACCATTACATAGTAGTAGAGTTAGACCGAAGTGTTTATCCATGGCGTGGATCAATTTCCAACCATCCATGCTTACTTGGGATTCCACTTGTGGGTGTGGCCATGTTTCTATTTTTATGAGATGCATTACAACTATAGGATCACAAATGAAGGGCCCGGTAAGACCCAATTCTTACACACAGTAATTCCTTTTTTATTCTCTAGTACCCTCACATGGTCAACATAAACATTGAATGAAAGACACTTGAGTATTTCATGGATCATTTCATCCATGAGTGGTTCTGAACTATGGTCTTACGTAAGTATCTTCATTGATTTAGCGAGGTGGTCTACCACTAGACCCTATGACTGTATATGGACCTTGGTGATTTATTTTTTATTCACCTATCACAGTTGAGTAGACATATTCTCACTATTTGGATAAATTTTTCTTGGTTAGAGAAGGACGTGGGTATAGTTTGGCCTTGTTGCTTCCCCTAAGTGTGTTCTTGTAATCAGCATAATAACCCTTAGTGATATCACAAGATTTTGAGTTATAGTAGAGAGATCTGTTTCATTCCATTATTCCTAGGATTTATCTTTATGGGTATTAAATGTATGATGGTGTGTAGAATTTAATGACATGAGTTTTGACCTGTAAGATTTTTAGTATTCCTAAGAATATTTCTGATGTAGTGAACTGAGTCACTGTTAGAATGTGAGGCCCAAAGATCCTCATTCTGGTAGTATTAAAAATGTAAAATATATTTTTTCATACCTAAAAAGTTTTTACTAAAAAATAAAATAACTCTTCATTAGAGTCTCAAATTGTAATTCTGATCCCTCGGTTGAGTTCAGAACATTGTGTTGACCCTAGGTGTGAAATAGAGTTGTCTACAATGATAGTTTGGTTAGAGGTGATTTGGTGCGTCATTGAGTGGTTAAATTGTTAATTAAATGAGAATTAAATTAATAAAAATAACCTAAAAACCCACCCCTCCCACATCGGGTGCACAAAACACAGCGTAGAAGTTATCATCCTCTCCCCCTTTGGCCGACAGACGAATCTGATACAAAATTGAAGTGATGAAGTGATACTTATCTCTTTTCATGGCACTGATCATCATCAGATCAAGGAGGAGCACAATATCAGTGTCGTTATATAGCCAATGCTTTCATGTTTCACCATCGAGGTAGGTAGTTTTAATTTTTGTTCCCAATCACCATCATTATAAATTTTTATTGTTTTAGATCCATATTACAATATCTAGGGATCCATTTTATGTCGATCTATAGGTTTTAGGGAAAATAGGGATAATCGTGCTAATGTCATGATAATTCCCATTTGAAATTACCTTCTTCATAGAAGGTTGTCCAGAAAACATGATGTGTATCATTTTTGTTTGGGGATGTATGTGAGTTTTGGGGACTACACACCCTTTTCCAAAGTTACACATTGTGTAATAACCACATATCGTGTGGTAAAAATACAAGTCTTGAGAAGCTGTGTGTAGATCTAAATGGCCAAAGTAGATGGACACGGGGTTTCAGTCATGGGAATGGGAAGAATATAAGGCCATGTGTCCATTTAGGCTTGATACGCCATGTAGTATGGAATATATGGCATTTGAGAGGCATGGGCATCTAAGACATGAAGAGAAAGAACACGGGCTGGGGCCTGGTGAGTTAGAACACACCATTTACCACTTGTGCACATTGGGTATGCCTACATGGATGAGCTAATATATATGAATGAGGGACATGACTTGGTGAACGTGTAGGATCAAATTTTGTGTTGACCCCAGTACATGTAGTGTACTTTCCTTTATATCTTCTTGAGTTATTCCAAAATACATATCACGATCTTCATAATGTGGATTAAATCTCTTGAGTAGCCTATCCTGAGTAGTTTCCACGTAGAATGTGGTAGCGGAATCTATTTTAGTCAATGAGATACAATGTGGCATGTTTAATGTGCGGCATTGTTGAAGAGATTCTTAATAGTGGGTCATGATTAGGGTGGATCACTAGGTTGACATCTAGATTAGTACCCTTCCATTTCACCTTATGAAGAGGGTCTCCTAGAAACTTTAGGCCAATAGAGCGGTGCTCCCTTGTTGTAATAAGAAGTGGGTCCCCTACCTAAGAAAGTGTTACGATGATAGGTATGATATGTGTGATGATCCATCTAGTGATGCTTGGATAATGATGGAGATTGTTATGGTTCTTAGAGATAGACACTGGTATTGGTACTCCTCTATGGCATCAGGATGTGGGTTTCCCATATCTCTCAATTATGGTTGAGACATGACTCCCAAAACTGTGGGTGTGGTTATTCTACCCATGTAGTGGTTATCTTGGGGTTGGTACTCCCCTGATGGGTCACAGTGCAGGTTCCTTGTATCATTTGTGAAGTTGTATATAGTGTTGACCTACTATTCTAGGGTTCAGTCCCTCTAGATATGGTTGAAATATAGAGTAGGCACTCACCTGTTGGACTAGGGTGTGGGTCCTCTATCTATGGATTGACTACTCACCTGTCATGGTAGGGTGTGGTTTCTTCATATGATACATATTGGTAGAGTGGTTGTTCCCCTATTATGTTAGGGTACAAGTCGTATTCCCTTAGAGTAGGAACTCCCCTATAATTCCTGGGTGCAGGTGCACTATATGTGTTATTTCTATAGAGTTGTTACTCCCCTGTCATTCATGGGAGTGGGTCCTCTTGCATGGCATCGGTACTCTCCTATTGTATTCAGGTACATGTCCAAATATAGTAATAAATATGTTTGATTAGTACTCCCCTGTAATGAGAGGGATATGGTCCTCTATCATTCAATTGGTACACCCTATCGTATATGGGTGTGAATCCTCATTTATAGAGTAGTACTCCCTATCTTTGGGTAATAACAGGGAGTGGGTCCTCCATTGGAGTTAGTTCTCCTGCAAATGTTGTGTACATTTAAGAGGAGTGGGCCCCTCCACTATTTACATGAGATACCTAGTTAAAAGTTAGTTCTCCCATGGTGGATATATGTGTATAACACTCTATAAAAGAGAAATAGAGGATTCATGGGTTTGTTTGGAGCTGTTACTCCCTTGACTAGAGGGTAGTGGAGAGGTGCAAGTCCCTCTGTTATCTCTTGTTAGAGAGTATGCACGTGGTTCATTTTATGGAAGATTGATCCCTCAACTGTATGTATTGGTGAGGGGTGGAACTCTCCACATGGGTTTTTATAACCTCGCGTGGGTCGCATGTTATATTTGGTAGGAACTTTGGTGTTGGGCACTAGATTTTGACCTAGTGAGTAGTTCCCGATGGAGTGTATCTCTTTGATGGGTGCCATATAGGATAGTTGAGTTTTTGGAGTGTTTTATACTACTTGTATTTTAACTTTGTTCCTCAAGAGAAATCTTTTCAATAGTTATGGGTCGGATGATAATGAGACTTAGGGTTTGAGATGTGTATTTAGGGTGTTTTATGGAGTTATTGTGGTGTTTTCACATGTCTGGGATGAAACCCCTTATGGAATGAATTGTGTAGTCATTTTTAGTTGAGGAATGTTTAAGAGGGAGTTTCTTTGTCGATTGAGTTCCCTCTGGCTAGGTCAGGTGGGTTGTTTAATTTCAGTTTATCCCTTTTCTTCTGGGTTTTTGGGGTGCCTACTAAGTATTTTTACACTCACCCCTACATAGGCATTTCCTGCACATGTTATCTTATAAATTTGAAAATCCTTTTTGAGAGAGTCCCTGGAGGACCATAGGTTGACAGAGCATAATGATCTAGAAAGACCTAGGTATTTACGAGAGATGGGATGAGGAGCTTTCCAACAGTTTCATTTTTTAGTCATCACCTCCTTCGGAGAAGTTTGGATGCTTTTAAACCTTTTTATAGGCATCTGATTTTCCATTTTTATGCTTTAAGATATGTTTTTGTACTCTGATTTTGGATAGATGTATGCATGTATTTTCATTTTCTGATTTTTATATCTTTTCACTATTGCATGGAGGTGTTTTTGGGTGATTCTGTACAAGTACTTTAGGAAAAAAGGACTCCCATTTGTGTGATATGCATACTCGATGTAAGTCGCTATCCCCTGGCCGATTAGAGGTGGGATTTCAGAGTTACAGCCCAAGACCCATTGGATCGGGCTGTGAAAAATATATTAAGATTACATCTAAAAATAAACCCATGATCACCCATTAATACAGTAATGACTATAAACTCTATATGATAAATTATTCCCATTATATATGGGTATTTGACCTAAATTGTTATAGAAAATACAACATTAATTATATTTCTTTGTGAGAGAAAAGATGAGTTTACAAGTCATAATAAGGATATTTAGGATAAAATTCATAACAAAATTAAATCTTGAGTCATGAATATCTTATAGAAAGCATTAACTATTTCATTTCTGGGAAAAATTATTTAAGGGCGGGGGGGTTATGTAACGAACCAAGATTTTACTATATAATATTTTTTTACTTTAAATATAAATATCCATCGATAACTAATTTTACATGAAACACCAAACTAAGCATATCATGAAATATTAAATAAATATAATTATAATAAAAATAAATCCTCTACTAAATAAAAATTTATTAATATCAACATATTATTAAAATTAAATTTTTATATTATAAATTTTATTTGGAAATGGTTATTTAATATAAAAGTAATATTTTCTAAATAAAAATATTTTATGTGTTTTATATTTTATTTTAATATATTAATAATACTAAATTAAAAAATTTATATGAAATAATATATTAATTACATTTAAATTTTAAATTTATATGAAATAATATTAAGAACGCATATTGTTTAAAAATATCATTTCTCAATTAAAAAAAAATCATTAAAATTAGTGTTTTCATTTATAAGGTAAATATATAAATTTTTGAAAAATAATTATAAAATTTAAAAATAATATTTTATGTTTTATTTTTCAATATTATCTTAAGTTGTTGTTGTTTTTGTATTTTTCTGAAACATTTTATTTTTAGGTAAATAGTGTAAAATATCATTTTCATAATTACCTATAATTTTATGAAATTAATAATATATAAATATGTATTATAGAATTATAAAACTATTTTCTAGAACAATTATTTTTTTATAATTTAAATAATAATTTTTTGAATAATATATTTAGTTCACAATCCTATATTATATATTTTATAATTTATTTTTCTTTTTCTATAAAATTCTTTTTAATACACTACAAATTTCTTATTTTAATGATAATTTTATAACATTTAGAAAGATAATATAATAAAATTTAATGAAAATTTGGAATTATATGGTGAATATTATTTAACAAGGACATGTAAAATTTTAGGCACATATGATAAATTTCTTATGTAAAAACTATTTATCACAATAACAATCTAAAATGATTAAAGTGGTACATCTCTTGGAAAAGGTCAAGAAAATTTTTATCCATGAATCTAATTGAGTTTTAGAGATATTATCCACCTTATATCATTCTACATTCCATTATTTTCCATTTTGGAGCCACATGACATGTGAAACATGTGCTCTCTTTATATTAAGTTGAAATATTAACATAAATTACTGTCTCACCACCACATAAATACAACTAAAACAAATTAAATTTCCCCATAAAAATATACCTTTATTTAAACCTTTATAATTAATTTTCTCCCAATAAATATTATGGTCATAATTGATTGTCCTGTGATCTCCCTTTCTAAGGATTCCTCCAAGGGGAAGCCTAGGTCCTCAACATGAGCACTAATTTCCCCTAATTTCACTTCATTCCCATCTTACCTTTCCAAATGTATATTTATCATTAAAAAATAATTAAATTATTATTATCTTTATACTAAATTCTATTATTCTAAAGGAATAACTAATAACCACATTTCCCTCATTCCCCTTAAGGAAAACTAAAATGACATTCATGATTGTGTGCGGGATTCCCTCTCCACGAGTGGGCATGTATTATTTTACATAACATAATTAAATGGTTAGTTATCATGTTTAATTTAAAAAATAAATATTATATTAATGAAAAAATTTATTCTATCAAATTATAACCCATATTACCCCTTTTCACCATTCTATTCTAAACAAAATCATCATCCATGTGTGTGTGCGGACTACTGCCTCCACAGAACAGTCAATTCCATGTATCATTTTTCAGTGCATGGATTATTCAAATATTGGGTTTAGGGTTAAAATTTATTTTTATGAAATTATTAGGGTTCAATTAAATAAAATTGTATAACCTATTAATTATATGGGAGACACACAGTTGTTATAAGTTCAATTTTATAAAACAAGCATACCAAAGGGAAAAACAATTTATTCAAAATATGTAATAATTTTGTAATAGTTAAATATTATTTTAATTATCTTAAATTATGATATATCATTATAATTAAACCTAAATAATATCATTATTCCTCTATATCAATGATATTATAGCTAAATCAACTCATAATCATGCACTAAACAATGTTTTGTTCATGTTTTGGTTGTTTTACAGAGATACTTGAACAATGAAATAAAATTGTATGATGGATTACTAAAAGAATATAAATATTGATGATATATGATATAAATTATTAAATAATGTTTTTTTTGTTTTTTAATCGTAAAATTACTATTAATCTCATGAAATAAGTTTCATTTCTAATCAATGAAAATCAACAAAACATACTCATCCCTAAATCCATCATTAAGAGTCATTACCAAAACTCCGATAGAATGAGATTATAACATTGTAACCAATTATTAAAAATAACTTAAATTACATTTTATGACATTAAAAATAAAAAATTTGGGATAAAAGTAATGAACAAAAGTGCTGCTATGAAACTAGATCAAAATTATCGAGACTACACACACTCGATATTGATAATATATAATAAATAACTAATATAATTGTAGAGAATAATTATAAATTATTATTAAAAAATTATAAATAATTAATTAATTTTATGAAATAGGTTATTAATAGAATTATTTGATTAATATATGAGGTTAGATTTCATTTAAGTAAATTGAAATAAAAGCTAAGGGGTTCATTGTCTCAAACTGATTTTCATTAGACATATTTTATTTACAGCAAAATTATATATTTTTTATCATTTTATTAATTCCTACTGAATTTACTTTACTGTAATATTTACATTCAAGAGGTTTTAAAAATCATATTTTGTTATTTATTTAAATAGATTTTGATCAAAAATATATTAATCCTTTAATGTTTTTTGTTAACTCAACTCCCTTTATTGGGTTATAATGGTTCCTTTGGAACATATTTCATCCACGATTGGTTTCTTCCACCTAAATATTTCAATTAATGGTACTTAATCTCCATCTATGATGGATAATGAAAATTTCATTCAGATATTTTATATAGAAGATAATTTCTTTCCCAAAAATGAAATCATTATTGAGAATAATTCACCCCCTCTTTAATGATAGTTTCGCCTCCATTTCCAAATCATCCTTTACTCCAATGTTATTATTTATAATTTTAAACCTAATTATTATTTATATCATTTGAAGTTAATATTTTCTTTATCCAATATAAAAAAGGAAGTTTTTAGTCTCATTTTATGATCTGGTTTTTCAATAACAATATTTTAAAATGTTTTAAAATGTTTTCTATCCTTTCAAATCAAAAATTATATCTTCCATCACACATTTCTTATGATAACCCTAAATAATTTCTCAATACTCATTTTTTAAGTTTCATTTTATATAAAAATTAATGTTTTTCCAAATATTTAACATCTCAATTTTGGATTATAATTTTGAAATGACCTATAACTTTTTATTTTTATGGTATTATTAAAGATGGTTTGTAAAATATCATTTTATGTTTTCTTCCTTATGTAAAGATAATTCTTCCCCACTTATAATTTTATATTAAAAATTATCCACACATGTTTATGAACTCTAAAATAAATTATTTTCTCCATGTTTAATGAAATATTTCTTTTAAAATGAATTCAAAATATCTAGGATAAATTTTATTTCAAAATTGAATTTTTAAAAAACCTACAGATTTATTTTTCCATAAAATTGATTTTTTATTTATTTATCTCATTTTTCATCATGGATGTTAATAAAATTATTCCATCCATATTTTTTCTCTCAATGGATTTTGTAATGTTTTTTTATATCAATGATTTGATCCAACACTACCTTTGTCTTGCCTAACTATCCAATGTGAATTGGAATTAAATTTCATCTAATTGTTTTCCTACATGTATGACATATATTTACCTCATTTTATAATGGGATTTCACCAATAATCCATACATCTATTTATTGGTGAAATTATTTACTTAATTGTGTACCTTTTATTTATATGGTGTAAATACCATATTCTTTATTATCTTGATCAAAGGTTATTTACCTAGAAAATTAATGAATATCATTGGATACCCATTTATATTCCATGGGATTATCATGTTTGGATAATTCATTAAATTATGAATGATTTACTTGGGTGAATCCATTTGAAAAGGATACGAATCCCATTCTCTATGCAAGGGTTCTTTATGTTGTGATGAATGAAGCCTATTTTCTTTCCATGGTATCTATATGATGGGTTGAATGAAATCCATTTCCATTACATAAGTTATTTATGATATGATTAGATATGTATCTATTATAGAACATTTTCATATTGATGAATTGGGGGGTCCTATATCTCCCTATAATTCCTTGGTTAAATGTTTGTATCTCATGAAAAATGTATTTTAAATTATGTTTTAGTTTCTTATAAGCATTTGAACTGATGGTCTTTGACATGAAATTAATTTTCAAAATAAAAATTTAGTTTACATATTTCAAATATGTTTTTCATTCATATATTTTTCTATCTTGTGAACCTATTATAATTTATTGTGATTGTAGTATCAATAATTGTGGAATAATCTTATTTTTATGTTATTATCTCATAGATCTTGTTTATTAGACCAGGTTTCCAAACTCTAGCGATTCAAGTAATATGTTTTCCATTACTTATTCCATGCATTATGATATATGTTTTTATAGGTATTTTTTTTATATATCTTTATTATACCCCTATGTCATATTATTCTCAATTATAATGATTGATTTTTTATTTCTTATAGTTACACTTAATGAGCGGTTGAGATCAACTCTTATTATGTTTCATATTTTCATCAAGTTATGAAAGTAATTATTATCTATGATTTTTAGTAGAGTATAGTATGTGTGTAATTTATTTGATATTTTTTATAATTATTAGAGATTATGTAGTAGAAAAAAATCTATTAGAATCAGAGAACATGGGTTATATTAGTTAAATATTTTACCCATCTCTCTAAAAACAAAACCTAAAAATTTCCTTGGAATGTAAATGTTACATTATTTTTGGAAAATATTATAATTTAGGATGTTTATAAAATTCATTTTGTTAAGAATGTTGTTTTTAGAACTGGATCTAGGAGTGTGGGTTTGATCTTGCCTCAGGAAATGTGTAATGCTACCTAGGTCAATATATAGAGGTAAATTGAACAATATAAAAAAGTATCCAGACTGATACATAAATGTTATCATCAAGAATTTCTAAAATAAATGATATGTAATGTTTTATACAAAAATATATAAATTTTTAAATAATTATACATAAAGGTCATCTAGATGATACATATCGGTCACAAGAATAATCCATACATTTTTTTATGCATGATATGTAATATTATTCACTATTATCAATCATATAATATGATTGATAATATAGTAAGTAAAAAATTATAATATATATTATAAATCATGAAATAAAATTGAAAATACATTCATTAATGGATATTTTCATTCATTTGGAAGAATGACTTAATTATGAAAAGACGTAGATTGATTTTAGTGGTTCAAACATTATAGAGATTCTCATACTATGGAAGAAGATCATGTCGCAATGTGTTTGATTATTTAGATGAGTTAGATAATAAAATTGTGATATTTAAAGGAGTTAAAAAATATATATTAAAATATTTTTTAAAAAAATTATAACATTCAATGATTAGGATAAGGAAGTATAAGATCGCTCCATATTGAGAAAGTCACACCATGATATTTTTTTCTAGAATATTTGGTAGATGTGGTTAGAATTTAAAATGAGGAAGTTATGTAATGAAATTTATAATGTTGAATTGGTTTAATTGTTAAATTATGACCAAATTAATCTATATTTTATGTATAGAATGATCATTTATAATTACAAGAATAAAGATTAATCTCATCTATAGAATTAAGAGTTATACTTTTAAGAAGCTTTTAAAAACATTTTATATTAGTTATTGAAATTTAGGGATCCTAAATATACTGATATATAAAATTATAATAAGAATAATATAGGATAGATACAAATTATTTCCATTACAATATAGAGTTAAATTTTAGAGAAAAGGGTTAGAGAAGGGGGAGTTATGTCACTATATCCATTAGTTAAAGGTGGAAAACAACATTACCCTAGTAGATATCAATATTCATTCGGAAGAGGAATTTTTTGGTTATATGATTATTTAAAATAAAACTTATCATATATCACATAAATGATTTGATCTCATATGACATTTCATATGGAGAACATATTTATGTAGATATTTATTGAGAATCTATTTTGATATGGGGATGCAAGTTGTCTCGTTAACCTAAGATAATATTAAAAATGCGTTCACAATTATAAATGGTTAAAGAGACCCTCATGTCTATAAAATGATTTATCCATCACCAAATTATTTTCATGGATGATAAAAAAGATAGAGTGGTTCTTGGATCAATAACGAGTATTTAATAGTATTTTTATGGCCAATGCACCTTTTCATAGAGTGACTGGGACCTAAAAGAATATATCCACTAAAATTTATTATAGTGAATTCTTGTATGCCAACAAATAATTTTGTGTATGTATAAAAATAAATGATATAATTATCTTTATTTTTACATCATTTTATTAAGATAAATATGAAATCTTGTAAAATATTCCTAAAATACCATGAATAGATGGTTTAGTGTCTTTTAGGGATAGCTACATGAGAAAATTATTTTATAATAGTTGTAAAAAAAATTATATAATTACGATAAACAAACCCCCCCTTCATGAATTTGCACAAGTTATACAAATGTTAATAACATGGGGAATGGAAACATAAGAAATTTGTGATCTCAAATTATTAGTAAGGTAAATCATGTATTTTGGGGTTAGATAAAAAATATATGTCAAAACATTGACATGATAGATATTTTTAAAAAAAACATAGAATAGGATAGTTGTCCAGAAGTCATGATAGTGGGACAAGTATTTTCAAATGAACAATAATCTATCATGGAATAAGTGAATGAGATAATAATGGAACCATATCATAAAATAATGATATTATGTCTTAATTTAATCATAAATATGTTACAATAACATAAAACCTGACATCCTAACCATAAATCAAGGATCGCCACTAAGAGAACGTAACATAGTGTGCCGAGGAAAACCATCAGTGCACCATAAACAATATCGAATGAGATAAAAAAACCATCGAAGGTATTGAAGAGATATTAGGTAAAATTCATAATTCTTACATGCATATATGTTCCAAATGAAGAAAAGTAACCATACAGAAACCATAACCATGATAAAACCCATAATAAATAAGTGATGTTAATAATAATGTCTCAAAGCATAACCAAAGGATATATCATAAATGATTTTATGAGAATATGAAATTAAATCATTTTTATTCATATTTTAAAGAGTAAATTGTATATAACATAGATTTCTTATGTAAAAAAATCCAATATAAGGATTGGGAAAGTATGATAAAAAATAGACCACTTGGTGATACATTAGGAAATGAGTAATTGATATTTTAAAAGAGAATCTTATTAATTTTCTTTTGACTAGAATAGAACAATGATAGTTTTTAATAACATGATAATGGTTTTCAAAATCTATTTATGGTTTAAAATATTTGATGGTGGTGGTACTTGATAAGAAATAATAAATTGTAATGTTACTTTAATCGGGATTACATAAAAGAGAGAAACCTGATGGATACTTAAAAAAAGAATATATTATCCCAAAAAAAGAAAGGAAAAGTAAACATGGTATATAGTTAAATAATATATATATAGAATAAAAATGAATTGCATGAGTATAATATATATTTAAATTATGAAAAATAATGTGAACACTTGTCCCAAAAGTAATGGGGGTGGTTCAGAAGATCTCTTTCTTTGTTTTAAAATACTTATGTTAAAATCAAAAAATGTATAAAGGGATTATAAATAATTATTTTGAGAATAATTTTGGTGACATATAATGGTCACATGATATAATAGATAATTATTTTTCTAAATTTAATGTACAACATTGAATGGAATAAAATAATATGAAGAATGAGGGTAAACCATCGTTAAAGAGGATGTGAAATAGTCTAAAAATGAAATAATTTTTTATAAGAAATAAATCATGGTAAAATATTTGAATTAAAAATTTCATTTTCCCCAAATAAGAATTTAAATTACCATGAAATAAAATATTATGTTGTATGAAACCAATCATATAATTAACAAGTTTAATATGACATAAAATAACTCAAATAACATTGGTTTGAGTTAAAAAAAACCTTTACAATGGTGTAATATTTTGAATTAAAAATATATTAAAGGTAGAAAATGAGATAGATTTTTATGAGACCTATATTTAAATAATTTTTTGAAAAAAATAAATCCAGTTCCATTACATATATAGAAAAATAAGCATGTGGTTTATGTGATTGATATCTCAATGAAACAAAATTGAGATACAAAAAACATTACCTTAGGCCTTATTTGATCTGCACATGAGCCTAATATCATGAGAAAATAAATTGTGCTTATTAAAAAATTTCATAATATTATACTCATCTATATTTAATTTTCATATCTTTTTAATTATATTGTGCTATTTATTTTTTAATTAGTTTTCTCTTATATTTTTTACTTGAGGTGGTTCAATAAATTTATCTAAAACATCCTCAATATACTAAACATGTTGAAAAGTGTGAAAAAAATTATTCAATATATCTAATATGGTAGAGATAAATTTATTTTATTATTATATTATTGCTAAAATTATATAGGTTCATAGGTTTTCCCAAAATGGACTAAAATTGAGAAAGGTTCTTCGATATGTTCATTTAATGTAGTTCTGTTTACTGTGACTATTTATTGTTAATATCACTTATAAAATGTCAAATATCACCATTAAATAACATTAATATTTCCATAACTATCTTCTTTATGGATTAAATAAAATATTAATGTCTTACATGTCATGTTGTAGTGGGAAAAATAAATACATTGTTATGTGGAGGTGGTAGTTTTCACGTACACAAACGGCACTTTCGTTTTCCATCAAATGATATAAGGCTAAAAAAATAAAATAAAAAATTAAAAATGTTAATAATTTTATATTAATTATATTTTTTCCGTAAACAAATCTTCTTGACCAAGCATGTATGCAAAGTCCCGGAAATTTCAAGGGAAATTTTTTCTTAACTTCTTTGGAATTTTACGAGTACGCAGTTTCTGACAGCACCTGAATCCGAGGCCCGGTGTACCCGGAATCAATTTCTGAAGTTTATCTCGGGTAATTTCAGTGAACGAATGATTGGGTTTTTCTATCTTTTGAACCGGTGCTCGTAATTGATATCTAAGGGCACCGATGAACTCGCAGCGCTGGTAATTGTTTAAGGGGACCTTTACCGCATTTGCATTTTAAGCGGGTTGAATTTTATTATTTGGGGATTTAGTTTAAAATAAATAAAATTGTTGAACAATTTTATTTTTGTATCTTGGAAGTTAAACTCTTAAAAGTGTTGATAAATGAGAGGTGGGACCCACAAAATCCCCAACCTTTCAACTTCCTTAACTCTCTCTAACCCCCTTTAACATCTCTCCAATTTAATGTGACAACTCTTCTTTCCATCAACTCTCTAATTAATATTCCATCAAAGGTTTGAATTACATGGCATGTTATATTATGGAGAGCATTTATATTATTTTGGGGGTTGGAAATATTGGTGGATGAACTCTTGAGAAGACTTAGAAGGAAGTGTTCTTCTTTGATGAAGAACATCAACCTTCAACGAAGAATGACTCCGCCGCGAAGAACGTGGAGGATTTCTCCAATGGTGTTTCTACTTCGGACACACCCTGATGTCAGCGGAATAGACGTCCATCTTCTGTGATGCCGCATTCCACGAATCAATGACGTGCGACGTTAATTACTGAGGTAGGGGGATTTTTGTATATTTATATGTAGGACTTGTCAATTGTGGTTTTCACCTCATCTGATTAAATGTTTGATCATTAATTCTTATCTACCTTTGATTCGAGATTATTGTTTTTCACACAAGCCATAATTTATTAATTATGATTATAACTTTCCAATCATCATTTTAATGATGATGAATCTTGACCAATCCAAGCACGGCTGAGTTAGTTTCCTAAATTTTGTTATTGGTGATTTTATCCTTCAATCATCACCCAAATAATAATTTGATGCACAACCGATTTCGACGGACAACTGTAATGCACAATTGATTCTTGGAGCAAAGACATGAACAAGCCGCAATGGGTGGTTCTAGGAGTGGAGGCACATGATGAGGATAGCGAGGGTCGGCCGGGACGTGCGACGGATGGCGGCAAGTCGGTGGTCTACACGGCGGCACGTCGAAGGGGCGTGCAGCCGAAAGTGTATGGCGGTGCGGCGGAGGTGCAGGCGGCGGTGCTATCCGGAGACGGTGGTGGCGGTTCTGTCCATGCGGATGAAGGTCGGATTGCAGGAGGCGCTAATTGGGGAAGATGAGATTGGAAAGAGAAGTTGAAATGAAAGAAAAATAATAATAATAAAGGAATGGAGGGGAAAAGAGGTGTGCGACCCAACTACACCAAAGGAGAATCTTTGGTTTGTGCGTGAAATCTCATGAGAGGTTTTGTTAAAAAAAGTAATAATAATAATATAATATTATTATTATTAGTTTTGGTGGTTAAAACCATAATTTGTGTGTAACATTTTCGTGTGATCTCAGTTTCACGAACTGTCAGCGGCAGTGCGACCCTGACTTCGAGACGGAAATTATGAGTCCAATATTGAAAGTTTTTTTCGGGTTTTAGGATCAGGTACCCGAAATGCTCGTGAATTAATATATTTAATATTATTATTAAATCTTCGAATTGTCATAACTCATACGTGCGACGTCCAATTGACTTGCCGTCAGTGGCGATGTGATCCTATCATTAATGCGGTCAATCCAAGTCTAATGTTGGATACTAAATTCTAGTTCGTGGCTTGGGGCCACGAAACACCGAATAATATTATTATTATTATTATTACGGGATCTTGTATCGGACATATCTCTCTCATACGGCGTCGGAATGACGAACCGTCTGTGACGTTGTGACCCTGGAATTAAGACGGATGTTTCAAGACCAATTTTGGATTTTTAAGTCGAGGTCGAGGCGCGGGCCCCATGAGGCCCGGTTCGTGTGTGTTGTTTTGTACCAATGGGTAGTCCATCTTGTGTGTGTTTTCGTATGGATCGCAATGGTGTGACCGGTTGGGTTAACCGGTGTCATTTGAAGTACGGCCAGGTTGGTTCGAACCCGAAACCAACCAGGCCCTCGGAGCGGAAACGCTTATAACTTCAGCTCCGGATGTCCAATTGACGTGTCGTCAACTTTGTTGGTTTCATTTTGATGAGATAGATCTTTTGGTATACTTCACCTAAGGTTTGGACGCAGTTGGAGTATGTCCGGATTGGATTGTACCCGAAATCCAACCGGGCCCCTAGAAAGGAAAATCTGATAATTTTCAGACCGGACGTCCGTTTGACGAACCGTCAGTGGTGTTGGTAATCACGTTGAGAAATGGTCCCTATGAGTATACCCTATGAGAGTTTAGGGTACAATTGAGTTACGGTCGGGTTGGTTCGTACACAAAACCAACCAGGCCCCCTGGACGAAAAGGCTAATAACTCACAGACCAGGCGTCTGATCGACGCGCCGTCTGTTGCGTTGAGACCCATATGATGAGGCGGTCCCTTGTGATATTTCTTTGTGGGGATTTGTGATACTTGGAGTATCGAACAGTAGATCGTGGAGCAGATCCTCCCTGAGATGAGCATGTGGATTGCGGAGACCTAATAGTTGTGGACTTGATGACTGCTTGACCGATTCGATTTGGAGTGAGTCGACTAGCCCAGTGGATGGAGCGCCCGATATTTGGCGGCAGACCCACGGCAGACGGAGCGCCTGGTAGTTGGCAGCTGACCCGTGGTACTTGGCAGGAGGAGTACCTCTGTAGGCTATTAGGGGAATCGCTATTGTGTTTGGGCGGCAAACCCCTGGCGGGGAGCACTACTGTGTTTGGGTGCGGACCTGCGGTACTCGACAGGAGGAGTAACTCAGCAGTCTAAGGTTAGTGAGTAGCACCTCGGAGTCATGACAGAGCTACTGTACTCGACAGAGGAAGAGTTCTCCAGTAGTTGTGGTTTCGGTATGTTTAATGAAAATCCTGGTTTGAGCTGAGTCGTTGACCTTTGTGATTTCCTCATGATTGAGATGAGTTACTTGATAACTTAGGTATATGTATGGGCATATACCTAAGTAGTGGTTATCCGTTGATTTCATATCTGTGTGATACCTCATGATTGAGATGGGTTACTTGATAACTTAGGTATAAGTATGGTCTTATACCTAAGTAAGGGTTATCTGTTAGATCCTTCTTTGTGGTTATACTTGTTGGATTTAGTGAGACCTTGAGGGTCTCGGGGTCCCTACTGAGTATCGTTATACTCACCCCTGCACGAGCTATGCTCGCACCTCATTGTGTTGGATGCAGATGACGGACAGCGCTGACAGAGGCCAAGTGTTCAAGGACTGGACGGTACTCGGAGGTGGACCTCATGACGAGTCAGTATCCGGAGGTGGACTTCACAACGAGACGGTACTCGGAGGAGGTTGACGGGTGAGAGCATTGAGGAGGCTATCTGTACCTACCCTTCAGGTAGGATATATGGTGGACGATCCAGGAGTTGCGCTATCTATACCTATCCTTCAGGTAGGATCTGAGGTGGATGACCCAGGAGCTGCTTCTATTTTTCTAGTTGTTTGTCTTTTTTGTTGTACTTCCGTTTAGTTGTAGCTGTACTTTTCAGTTGGGTTTGTATTCTGGCCCATTTACTTTTCAGCACTTTCCTTTGTACTTAGTGTATTACTTCCGCTTGTACTCTACTCTGATGTGTTTATGATTTATAAAGGCAATGCCTTTCTAGTTAATGGGATTTACGTCTTAGGTGCTAGTCGCCAGCCCCTGGCCTATGGAAGGTGAGCTTGGGGTAGTCATGGCACGGTCCCCGAGGGCGGGTCGTGACAAATTGGTATTAGAGGAGTCGGTTCTACCACAAAACTCAGAACTCTGGTCATTCTTTTCTGTGAAGCAATAGTGTTAAGGGTACCGAGTGTGGTCTTCAGTTCCGGAAGTCCAGTGTTGGGGCGGCGGCCGACGTATCCATACACCATGACCCTGACTTCTGATTTCCGAATCAGTGCACGAAAACACTGATTGCATGTGTGTTTCCGAAAGTTTTCCTTAAGTCAGCTCAACCAGGTCAGCTCACCGGGTATAAATCGTTTGACCGTGTCGCATCTGTTCAGGATGTCTCCACACAGACAGTCAGTTGGAGTTTCAAGAGAGTACCCGATGACGGCCCACCGAGCGATGAGGCTCCGATGCAGGGCCCTCTTACTATGTTGGCACCTTCGGGTGGTGTACCAACAGCACCACCACCTGTTGGGCAGCAGATGCCACCAGCCATACCAGCGAACGGTGCACGATGACAGAGCGCGTTTCACGAGTTCCAGCAGTAGAGGCATCTGAGGTTACGAGGTGAGACAGATTCCCATGCAGCAGTGGACTGGATGGAGGTGAATGCTAGAGTTTTACACCTAGTTTAGACACTAGTAGAGCGAATGTTGGACTTAGCTACTTGTGTTTTCTAGTGAGAGACCATGAGGTTGGTCCGTATAGTGATGGGGCTTCAGCACGTGGACCTATGCCTGAGATAGTACCATCGGGTAGGGTTCCAGCTATATCACTACCTATTGGTCAGCAGACACTACCGGCGGTACCAGTAGAGGATACTTGTAGGATTAGTGCCTTACTTATTTTTCAGCACCAGATATCCCTCAAGTTCCGAGGTGAGCCCGACTCATAGGCGGCTGAGGACTAGTTTCAGGAGGTGGTAGAGAGTTTTATAGAGCTCATACAGCTTCGGCAGGACGACATGCCGGTAGCTGAGAATTCATCGGGGCGTACCGAACCATTCCTGGTACTCGTTGAATACGATGCGATTAGTGCTTCAGGGCTCGGACTTCTGAGTGAGGTGTGTCTAAAGGACATCTGAGCCAGCACTTCTTTCTCTATGCATTTCTACTTATACTAGGGTGCTAGAGATAACCTTTGTGGTTGATAATTCTTTGGCTGAGTGGATGCAGCCAGTTAAGGTTAGCAGTGGGAAAGCAGGAAACTGGTGCTAGTCTCGGAGACTTGGGCGTGTAAAATGTTTCAAGAAGAGAAAGTGAAAAGGACAGATGAATTTGCAGGGTAGCTGACGTGGAAGCAGAGCTAGGAGAGAAGCATGGGGTGGTGAACATTTTGACATAATGCAACCACCCGCCTTTGTAGTTCCCGCCAGGCTCAGGGAACAGGAGGACATGGGAAGAGAGTAGCTGCATGCGGTCAAGGAGTGTGACCCAGGGGCTCTAGGAATGATTCGAGGTATGGTATGTGTTTACTATGAGCTTCCTTATCAATAGACATAGATACCAACCATTCCTTTCTTCCACGAATCTTGTCCCATACCTAGAGTTTCCGGTTAAGCCGTTGACTTGATCCTCATGTCTGGAGATACCTTTTGGAGGAGACTCGATAATCACGCTTACGCCGATGGTGTGATCTGACCCTTGAGGCGAGAGTTTTGGTTGGAACCTCTTAGTGGTAGCATCGAGTCCTTACGATGTTAGTTTGAGTATGGACTGGGCAACCACAGTTCATACACAAATTGACGGTATTAGGAAAAAAGGTTGTGGTTTATCTATAATGTTGGGATGAGGTTTTTCCTTGGTCGGAAAAAAGGGAAACCCAGGAAGCACAAGGATAAACTCATGCTTAGGAGGGTGCGGCCGATCACTCTTGAGTCGGCTAGCCTTACCCTCGTGACAGCAAGAGTTTTTAGTTTTCAGTTCCTCTAGGACTATGACTTTGAGATAGTCTATACTCCTGGGAAGGGGAGTATTGTTGCAGAAGCGCTCGGTAGGAGGACTGATATTTAGCTGTTAGGGGTGGCGAGACAGTAGTTGGCCACGTTTCAGATATTCTTTGTGGATGGTGATGAAGTCAGCACGTGTAGAACCAGAGATGGTTCAGGCTACAACGAAGAAAGTGCAGATCATCCAGGAGCGGATGAAGACTGCACGGAGCAGACAGAAATCCTATGATGATAGGATACGGAGACCACTGAAGTTCAAGAATGGAGACCACGTCTTTTCTATGGGTCTCACCTCGACAAAGTCTATGGAGATGTGGTCGAAGCAGCAAGTTATCTTCAAGGTTCAATGGACCTTTCTAGGTCCTTAGCAGGGTAGGCGAGGCGGTTTACCGCTTGACCTTTCCACCTCAGTTGCATCGGGTGCATGATGTCATCCACGTATCTCAGCTGAGGAGATACGTGCATGACCCTTCACACATAATCGACCACATGGAGCTGGACATCGATAACGGGGCGACATTTACAGAGGTTCCAGTAGAGGTCGAGGGTCGACAGAAGCGGATTCTATGTGGACGGTCGATTCCTCTAGTGCGCATTCGTTGGCAGCACAGGAACCTCCAGGAGAGCAAATGGGAGTGGAATGCTCAGATGCGTGCTCAGTACCACTTTTGTTTTCCCTAGTGTGTGTTGTAACTTTACGGGGACGTAAATCCCTGAGGTGGGAGTAATGTAAATTCCCAGAAATTTCAAGGGAAATTTTTTCTTAATTTATTTGTAATTTTACGAGTACGCAGTTTCTGACGGTACCTGAATCCGAGGCCCGGTGTGCCCGGAATCAATTTCTGAAGTTTAGCTCGGGTATGTTCAGTGAACAAACGAGCGGGTTTTTTCTATATTTTGAACCGGTGCTTGGAATTGATATTTGAGGGCACCGATGAACTCACAGTGCTGGTAATTGCTTAAGGGGACCTTTATCACATTTGCGTTTTAAGCGGGTTGAATTTTATTATTTGGGGATTTAGTTTAAAATAAATAAAATTGTTGAACAATTTTATTTTTATATCTTGAAAGTTAAACTCTTCAAAGTGTAGATAAATGAGAGGTGGGGCCCACACGATCCCTAACCTCTCAACTTCCTTAACTCTCTCTAACCCCCTTTAACACCTCCCCAATTTAATGTGACAACTCTTCTTATTATGGCAACCCATCACCTCCCTAATTAATATTTCATCAAAGGTTTGAATTAAATGGCATGTTATATTATGGAGAGCCTTTTTATTATTTTGGGGGTTGACAATATTGGTGGACGAACTCTTGAGAAGACTTAGAAGGAAGTGTTCTTCTTTGACGAAGAACACCAACCTTCAACGAAGAACGACTTCGCCGCGAAGAATGTGGGGGATTTCTCCAACGGTGTTTCTACTTCGGACACACCCTGACGTCAACGGAATAGACGTCCATCTTCCGTGACGCCGCATTCCGCGAATCAATGACATGCGACATTAATTACCAAGGTAGGGGGATTTTTTGTATATTTTTATGTAGGACTTGTCAATTGTGGTTTTCAGCTCATCTGATTAAATGTTTGATCATTAATTCTTATATACCTTTGATTCACGATTATTGTTTTTCACACGAGCCGTAATTTATTAATTATGATTATAGCTTTCCAATCATCATTTTAATGATGATGAATCTTGACCAATCCAAGCACGGCTGAGTTCGTTTCCTAAATTTTGTTATTGGTGATTTTATCCTTCAATCATCACCCAAATAATAATTTGGTGCGCAACCAATTTCGACGGACAACTGTAATGCACAATTGATTCTTGGAGCAACGACATGAACAAGTCGCAATGGGCGGTTCTAGGAGCGGAGGCACGTGATGAGGATAGCGAGGGTCGGTCGGGATGTGCGACGGATGGCGGCAAGTCGGTGGTCTGCGCGGCGGCATGTCGAAGGGGCGTGCATCCGAAAGTGTATGGCGACGCGGTGGAGGTGCAGGCGACGGTGCAAGCCGGAGACTGTGGCAGCGGTTCTGGCCATGCGGATGAAGGTCGGATACTAGGGTTTGCAGGAGGTGCTAATTGGGGAAGATGAGATTGGAAAGAGAAGTTGAAATGAGGGAAAAAATAATAATAAAGGAATGGAGGGGAAAAGAGGCGTGCGACCGACTACACCAAAGGAGAATCTTTGGTTTGTGCGTGAAATCTCATGAGAGGTTTTGTTAAAAAAAAGTAATAATAATAATATAATATTATTATTATTAGTTTTGGTGGTTAAAACCATAATTTGTGTGTAACATTTTTGTGCGATCTCAGTTTCACGAACTGTCAGCAGCAGTGCGACCCTGACTTCGAGATGGAAATTATGAGTCCAATATTGAATGTCTTTTTCGGGTTTTAGGATCAGGTACCCGAAACGCTCGTGAATTAATATATTTAATATTATTATTAAATCTTCAAACTGTCACAACTCATGCGTGCGACGTCCAATTGACTTGCCGTCAGTGGCGATGTGATCCTATCATTAATGCGGTCGATTCAAGTCTAATGTTGGATACTAAATTCTAGTTCGTGGATCGGGGCCACGAAACACCGAATAATAATATTATTATTATTATTACGGGATCTTGTATCGGACATATCTCTCTCATACGGTGTCGGAATGACGAACCGTCTGCGACGTTGCGACCCTAGAATTAAGACGGATGTTTCAAGACCAATTTTGGATTTTTAAGTCGAGGTCGAGGCGTGGGCCCCACGAGGCCCGGTTCGCGCGTGTTGCGGTGAAATGCAACTTTATCACCGGCTATCCGTTTTGGACCAATGGGTAGTCCATATTGTGTGTTTTTTCGTATGGATCACAATGGTGTGACCGGTTTGGTTAACCAGTATCATTTGAAGTACGACCGGGTTGGTTCGAACCCAAAACCAACCGGGCCCTCGGAGCGGAAACACGTATAACTTGAGCTCCGGACGTCCAATTGACGTGCTGTCGACTTTGTTGGTTTCCTTTTGGTGAGACAGAGCTTTTGGTATACTTCACCTGAGGTTTGGACGCAGTTGGAGTAAGATCGGGCTGGATTGTACCCGAAATCCAACCGGGCCCTTGGAACGGAAAAGCCGATAATTTTCAGACTGGACGTCCGTTTGACGAACCGTCAGCGGCGTTGGTAATCACGTTGAGAAACGGTCCCTATGAGTATACTCTATGAGAGTTCGGGGTACAGTTGAGTTACGGTTGGGTTGGTTCGTACACGAAACCAACCGGCCCCCTGGACGAAAAGGCTAATAACTCGTAGATCGGGCGTTCGATCGACGCGTTGTCTATTGCGTTGAGACCCCTGTGACGAGGCGGTCCCTTGTGATACTTCCTTGTGGGACTTTGTGATACTTGGAGTATCGACTAGTAGCTTGTGGAGCGGATCCTCCCGGAGACGAGCAGGCGAAGTGCGGAGACCTAGTAGCTGTGAACTTGACGACTGCTTGACCGATTCGACTTGGAGTGAGTCGACTAGCCCAGTGGACGGAGCGCCCGGTATTTGGCGGCAGACCCACGACGAATGGAGCGCCTGGTAGTTGGCAGCAGACCCGCGGTACTTGGTAGGAGGAGTACCTCTGTAGGCTATTAGGGGAACCGCTACTGTATTTGGGCGACAGACCCCTGGCGGGGAGCACTACTGTGTTTGGGTGCGGACTCGTGGTACTCGACAGGAGGAGTAACTCAGTAGTCTAAGGTTAGTGAGTAGCGCCTCAGAGTCGTGATAGAGCTACTGTACTCGACAGAGGAGGAGTTCTCCAGCAGTTGTGGTTTCAGTATCTTTAATGAAAATCCTGGTTTGAGCTGAGTCGTTGACCTTTGCGATTTTCTCATGATTGAGATGAGTTACTTGATAAATTAGGTATATGTATGGGTATATAGCTAAGTAATGGTTATCCGTTGATTTCATATCTGTGTGATACCTCATGATTGAGATGAGTTACTTGATAACTTAGGTATAAGTATGGGCTTATACCTAAGTAAGGGTTATCTGTTAGATCCTTCTTTGTGGTTATCCTTGTTGGATTTAGTGAGACCTTGAGGGTCTAAGGGTCCCTACTGAGTATCGTTATTCTCACCCCTGCACGGGCTATGCCCGCACCTCGTTGTGTTGGATGCAGATGACGGACAACGCTAACGGAGGAAGAGTGTTCGAGGACTGGACGGTACCCGGAGGTGGACCTCACGACGAGTCAGTATCTGGAGGTGGACTTCACGACGAGACGGTACTCGGAGGAGGTTGACGGGCGAGAGCGTTGAGGAGACTATTTGTACCTACCCTTCAGGTAGGATCCATGGTGGACGATCCAGGAGCTATGCTATCTGTACCTATCCTTCAGGCAGGATCCGAGGTGGACGACCCAGGAGCTGCTTCTATTTTTCTAGTTGTTTGTCTTTTCTATTGCACTTTCGTTCATTTGTAGCTGTACTTTTCAGTTGAGTTTGTATTCTTGCTCATTTACTTTTCAACACTTTCTTTTGTACTTAGTGTATTACTTCCGCTTGTACTCTACTCTGATGTGTTTATGATTTATAAAAGGCAATGTCTTCCCAGTTAACGGGATTTACGTCTTAGGTGCTAGTCGCCAGCCCCTGGCCTATGAAAGGCGGGCTTGGGGTAGTCACGGCACGGGCCCCGAGGGCGGGTCGTGACAATGTATGGTGGTTGTGAAAAATAGAACACGTTGTTCAAAGAGGCGGTAGTACGCACAGACAGAATACAATGTATTCATTTTTCAAATGGATTTCAAGGGGATAGAAATTTAATATTTTACTAGAACAATAAAATTACGATTAATAATAATAATAATAATAATATAATCATACATTCAGGTATAGAAAATATTTTATAAGGTAGAAGAATAAAAGAACTAAGAGAGCTCTATTGAGTGTATTACCACTCTATTTGGATGTTCTTCACTGGGTAGCACTATAAAGATCATTTACTTATCTTTTGAAAGAAAAAGGAATATAGGATGTTGAGAGATAGTTCATGTTTTAATTATGAAGAGCTTTTATATAGATAATTATTTTGAATTGGTGTATACATAGGGTGTAGGTGGACTTCTTTTATATGTGAAGAAAATTGAACTTTTATAAATACGCATTAGTTTTTCAATGACGGTATGATAATATTCAAGTTTACATGGATATAAAATTGAAAAAAAACATTGTGGGAGATGAATTTTGTTTGATAATACATAAAACATTCATTTAATTCCACATTTTAAACATGTTTTTATTCTTGTATAATTAGAGTTTTTACTTTTTTGTTTTTTGTTTTTACCTTGGTAACCAGTTTTTACAAAATTAATTTAAATTTTATTAAAAATATAAGGGAAAACTAGTTGTAACAACCCAGAATATTCTAAACATAATTTTATTAAAAATCTATTTTATTTAGACGATTTCCATTAAAAATAACGATTTAAATTAAGTATTTTAATTAAATTGATTATTTGTTAATTATATAATAATGTTTATAGATAAATATATAATGTTCAAATTAATTTTATACCAGTATATTTTAATATGAATATATTTATTAATGAATTTGAATAACAAAATTTATCGAAAGGGGTGTCTGATAAAATATTTTAATTAAATTTCTAAAAAATCAATGTGTCCACTAATGCAATTATACTAATTGTGATAAAAATTATTTAATACGAAATAATAAATACTACACATTGAATATAATTAATTTGTTTTCACAAATTTTGATTTTTGAAATAATATATATATATATACATATAAAGTTATAATTATTAGTTTTAAAATTATGAAATATGATTATAATTATAAAATTATTACTATTTGAAAACTATAAATTATATATATTTTTTAATTAAACGATGAAATTATAGATATTATTTATAAAAAAAATAATGATAATTTTAATTTTCTTTCAAACATAATTTATATCTATATGTATATGAAATGATTTGAATTATAAATTTTGAATTAATCATTTCTTAAAACTATTATATTTTGAAAATATATTATTATAATATGGAGATTTTAATTAAATAAAAAAATGATATATATAAATATGAAGTAATAATTGTGATTTGTAAACTGTAAATTTTGATTAGGTTAATTTTATAAAATTAATAATAATATGATTCTTGTTTAATAAAAATTATTGTTGTATAACTACTTTAATATTAAATGTTAATCATATAATACATACATTATGTTAAACATTATATAATGTATATAAACGAAATTAAATATAAAATAGTAAAGGTATAATAATAATGAAATGAAAAGGAAAAATCCAAATTGGGGAAACCGGGGTATGTGCGTAGGGTTCTCAGGAAAATCCGAGGGGAGTGGAGCCACAAGATACGAAGGGCGTCTTTGCCGGAGGAAGCCGGAGTCGTCGAGTCGGGGAGCATTACGGCCTGGGGATTGGGGTTGCGCAGCACGAGCCATCACTAAGGGAGAAGCTGAGGGTCTCTAGGTCGAGCATAGGGCGAGCAGCGGAGACATTTTGAGGCGCCATCGGGTTCGACCTGTGGGAGTCGCGGACTACGGCTGAGATTAGTGGTCTGTCGCAGTCTCACCACGCAAGGAGGAGATCCGAGAAAGACTGGTTCGTCGCGGTTAGTTCATGTTTATCCAACCTAGTTCATGGTAGATGACCTCCTTTTTAGGTTTGAATCTATTCAGATTAGAATGTTAGGGTCATCTTATTCGTCAATCCAATTGCATGTTTGTCATTGTGTGGATTTTCTTCATCCTTATTTACTTTATGAATAGGTATTGTTTCATTTTGGTCCGTGGATGTCCACTTCTCCTCTCATTGCAGTCATAAATTATCTTTATCAGTGCTTTTGATATGCATATGTCAATTCCTGTGTAATTTAGTGTTGTCCTGACTATGTCCTGTGGGTGAATAATTTTGATTTATTTTCCATTTTTTTATTATAATCCATTCCATCACTGTTTTATGCTTTTTCTGTCTCATAAAACTTGCTCTGCAAGCTGTGTTTCATTATACACACAATGCAGTTTTTGGCTATAAAATCTATCTAAACCAGTGCCTAAAGGGGATTTAGGGGGGAGATTGATTCTCCATCACTTTGGTCCATATTTTTTTTAATCTACTTTGCCTCTGCACATCCTAGATCATCTTTTGTGATAGAATTTTGAGCTGCCTCTCCTGTTTTTAGGTAAGGGGAAATTAATTATTTGATTAAATGTTATTTTTGAGTTGATGAAAATTTTTATTTACAACTTGATTTCCTCATAATTAGTATTTTGTGAACATTGTTTGTGTTAGGATCTTCTTTATTTAAAACCACTCAAAATTATGATTTTATTATTACGTTCAAACTTATTTTGTAAGGGAATTTTAGTTCTGAAATTATTATTGCAAATTCTTGTTTTATGTATTTCTAAGCAGCAATGTATGATTATGTAAGTGATTTAGTATTTATTTTTAAACTAATTTTGAAAAGACGGGTTTCTGTTTATTAGTATTCAGACTTTAATATTGGATTTTTAAATAAGAATGGGTGTTAAAATTTTTATTATCATATTATAAACAGTCTGTTAGTTTATCAAGGTAAACTATTTATGTTTTATTTGAAGGGTGTATATATATATATACATATATTTGTATATATATATACACATATATATGTATATCTATCTAATTATGTATAAATATTTTTAGAATTAATAATGGAAGAGAGTATGGTTATTTTGTTTAAATTTAATTCATTTCTGTATAACGGGTTGTTTAACTAAAAATTATACTTACTCTTAAGGATTATTATCTCTAAATACAATATCAAAACTATATATATATAATTAACAATGTTTATGTTTTAGTTTGACATCATTTTAGTTCGGCCAAATGAGCATTCTCATTTATTGACGTTTTTCTCAGACGTGCATTTATTCCACGAAAATGTGTAATGTGAATTCCTTAAACATGTATAGATGTGTGTGTGTATATATATATATAAATACACATACTTATTTATGTATACATGATTATGGAAAATTTTAAGTTCCTTAACATAGATTATAAAATTATTTTTTATAAATATATATCTGTTTTTTGAGTTTATTATCGATTCCTATGATTTATGGCCATACATCATAAAATTTAAGCGATTGCATCTGTGTGGAGTGAATTTATTTTCTTCAATAATCGATTTATGCTAATATGAGTATTACAAAAAACATGTGTACATATTATTTTCTGACTTCATGATATTTAATTATATATTTATATATTTATATGTACACCAATATATGAAATTGTTACATGTTTGTATGAAAATGGTATGAATTATGTAATATAATTGTGAATAAGTGATTTTTTCTTCATTAAATATACATACATACATATATATATATATATATATATATATATTTTAAGCCAGTCATGTTCTTATAAAAAATGGTTATTTTTTTGTGTATTGAGCTATCTTTTAACTCTAGTTAATTTTTTTCTTTAATTGTGAATTAATCCTGAGAATTAGAAATACCATTTATATATTTGTTGATGGGAATGATTAATTTCTTCTTAGTATGTATATATATGGGAAACATTATGTTTTTTTATTTTAAAAAAATTAAACTTATGGTATATATATATATTTTATATATAAAAATGAAATAGTGTTTATTAACATGTTATAATACTTAGCATCATAATTTACAAAAAATCCGCATAACACGTCGTTGTGTTATTTTAAACACTAGGATGTCGCATCTACATACAGTCATGGTCATGCGTCAGGCGTAACATCAACATAACTTTTGGTTTCAAATAAAATTTCCAAGGTTATCAAGCACATGGATTTCTTTCAAGAATCGAAATGTTTTATTTATAATTTTATGTGTGAAACATATTTATTTATTGTAAAAGAATATTTTTATAAGACAAAAATATATATTCATTTTTGATTAAATGTGCATTATTCATTTTATTGAGGACTTAAGAAAATAAAATTAATTTAAGGATGAGATGAATCTATTTATGATAATATTAAGAACAAAAAAATCAGGGTGGTATGTGGCACTTTGGTTTGGTTAATGAATTTATTTCATCTATGAATTAGATTTATACAAATCAACGTGGTATGAGACACAATAGTTTGTTTAATGAATTTATTTCACCTATGATAAAGGTTCAAATAAATAAAAGTTGAATGTGTCACATTTATTTAATAACATATTTTTTATTAGACATACGAGGAATGCATAAAACATATTATATGATGGGTGATGCACGTTATTTCCTCTCAATGCATCAGTAGGTCACATTAGACAAACTAGGTCATTGCACGAGGCCTTGAAAAAATTATTATGTATAGTTTTGGCATGAGCCCTTGATAGAATGTTTATGATGTCCTTCATTATGCATTCCCTCACAATGATTCTAGTATGTGAATGTCCATGTGATTATTTTTCTAGTTAAATATCCATGGCCATTGATGAACCTCTTATTAACCAGTGTTGTTCAGTTTTATATTTCCATGTGAGCATGTATTAAAGTTTTATATACATGTATAACAATTCAATTATAAAGAAGAATTAAAATTTATGTTTCCAAACCATAATGATCAGTGATATTGTGCAAATCTGAATAAATAAGATTTCATGTGTAAAATTTTATCTGCACCTCATGAATGTCATTGATTGATTATGTATGGTCTTTATATAACATAGAAGTGGAATTTTATGCATTTCTATTCAAGTGAATCCATATTTTATAATGAATTTCATTCGTAACTCTTAAATAAGTTTAGCTATTTTGAGCATGAGTTTATCCTTAAATTCGTTTCTAAATCTCTTAAGAAAATGGTGATGACATGTTATGGGAAATGTTAATTTCGTGATTTAAACCATTTATTTTAAAGAAATGTTTTAAAAGTAAAATTATTTCTTTATGGTTTTGTTTTGAAACCCCTTACTGGACATATCCAATACTCACCCCTTATTTTAAAATTATTTTTCACAGGTCACTTAGAAATCCAAAGTTGAACGCCATCATTTTTACACTTGTGGAAGTGAAGTTACACATTTGTTTGTTTAATTTTTATTGTAACACTGATAAATTGTATGCTTCTATCTATATCTTCATAACCTATACCACTAAAAGGCCCTCTGCTATGTAAAGTTTAAGGCTGGGCCCTTACACTAGTACTAAATATTCATTTCATAAATATATTTTTAATCTCCATATAACGTAATTAATATTCTAAATAAAATAAATTTATCTTTTTAATTAAGTCATTTAATATAAAGACAAACTGTTTTCTAGAATTTTTTTTCCGTAATGTGTCTTAATATTTGTTAGTATTGATTTCCATTGAATGAGTGGTAAAATATTTATATATAGTTTTAAAAATTATATTTGAGTCTTTTGATAGAATATATTAATTTATTTTATTATAAAAAGGTTTCATAATGTAAATAAAATAGTTCATTGAAAATAATTTTTTACCAAAATTATAGTAATAAATTTTAATCCTAGTGATCATACATTGATACTTACAAATTATATTGAAATTATTAAATATTTTAAATTTTATGATCTAAATTATCAAATCCAATTTTAATAACTAATTTGTAAAATTATTGAATTCTAAATTTTAATATATGAAAAAAACAATTTTTTTATCGCAAAATATTACAAAAGTTTCCGACATGTTAAAAATGGGCTTAATAAATTATACATAGTATTTTTAATTAATTTATTTTACCATATAAATATATATTTATATAAAAAAATTTCAAAAAAAATTAATCCATTGATGTATTATTATAATTTCACTAATGTAGAGATATTAGTAATATTGTATTTTTTCATTATTCAACTAAATACAAATTATTTTAAAATAATATAAAAACTGTATCCTAAAGAAAAAATGAAATTGTGAATCCAAATATGATTTTAATTTTATCAAATTAAATTTGTAAAATTTATAAATTTATATTTTTAATGAATATATATTATAGATTTGAAAACATATTTTAGTGAATAATTCCCTTTTAAACATTAAGTGTACTCAATCCTATTTTTTATGTAATTATAATTGATTACAATAATTTTCTTCACTATATATTTTATTATTCACAGTTTTTCATAATAATATTCATCTAATATGTTGTTATTCATTTTAGTTCTGCATTACATGTGAATCAATCTAGAAAACACGTTAGGTTTTAAAGGAAAAATAATTTAAAATCATAGGGTGTTAGATTCCCCCTGTAAAAAATTGAATCCTCACGATTTTGATTTTCACTTTCTTATGAAAACATAAGGGTACATAAATTATAAACATGACTGAAGATACAATTTTTTGAGAGATATAAACTTAGTTAGTTTATCTTTTTTCCACAGAATAGAAAAAATCATAATATTGAGTATTCTCTAATCATTTGAGCTAACAATCCTTAATGATTATGAATCATAATTCATATTATAGAATAATTTTACCATGATATATCATAGTTATCCATTCATTGTTAGATTATTAAAGGTCAATTTGAAATATAAAATTACTGTACTTTATTTTATTTAACAATATGGATTCTATGTGGATATAACCTATACATTTACTCACATATAAAACATTTAAGCGAAAATGGATCCATAGGAAGAACCGCTAAACCAAATTCAACATTTCATGGTGGTTTCTTAAGACACGACAAAAAAACATAAAAAAATTAGCGGTCGTTTCTTCAAAAACACTACTAAATATTATTAATTTCTTAAAAAACAAACTTCTCCCGACCCCCCATTCTTTCCCTTCTCCCCCACCCCAAACCTTAGCCCTCACCACCACCCCTCTTCTTCGCCAAGCTATCGCCACGGCCTCTTCCCCCTCGCCACCCAGCCTCTGCCTGATCCCCTTGCTTCCACCCCAATCCCCTCACCTTCAAACCCCACTTCCTCAAGTACTCAAGCCCCCCACTCTACCCTATCCTTCCCTACCATACCTTACCCCTCGTATCGTCACCTCCTCCTGATCTACCTTTCCGCCACCTTGTCCCCCCTCACCATCAAGGCACCCCTCTCCCGTAATCCTTTACCGTTGTCCCCTCTCCCCCGATCCACCTCCACCCTTCAACTGCCCGATACCCCTTTCTTCCACCCCATTCCCCTAGTCACTGCACCAATCCCCCTTGCTACAACCCTGGCCCCCTTGCGGCCTCCACATTCCACCTCATCACCCTACCACTTCATTTCCCCCTTATTGCCACTCCAAACTGATCCATCACAACCTTCTTCATGACCTCACCATAGATACTCCTCAATCCCTCCCTTATCTCTTGTTGGTCATCCTAAGACGTCGTTCCCCTTCCCTCGATCCCTAACAGTTCCCTCCCCAGGCCCTCACTGCCCCTACCAAAACCGTCATCATTTCTCCCCTCTCTATTTCCTCTATTTCTACATAGCCACTAAACCCTTACTATTGAGACTTCACAACATATCCCTCACTATTGAGCTAATGAGATGGTGTGTACTCAAGAACAGATGGAAAGTAACTAAACTAATATGTTTTGAGTAGAAATTCTGAGGTCTCTAATATTTCTATTATAATAACATAATAGCTTGATCAATTGAAATTTTGGAGGATCTTCTTTGGAAATTACTTTTCTATTTTAGCTGTACCCTGAGGAAAATATAGAATTGGGGTCTATATAATTGGAAGTAATGTATGAATGATAGATGAATTGATTTTACTTCTAAATAAAACAGTCTAACATATTCACTTGATGCATAAATTCTCAATGAGATGTTAGTGGGAATTTGTGAAGTTAATATGCAAAATGAGATTGAAACCATTTACAATTTATAGAAATATCATGTTAGATTCTGAGAATTTATAGTTACATCATAATATTTGAAGGATACATTTCAATTAATCAAAAAATATTTGAAAATTTCAATATCATAAGAAAGGACACCTAGAAAATAAGATCTTACCATCGTCACATTCAATCTATCAATAACCCTAACCTAAAATACTTATTCAATAAAATTGAATCCAATTTTTCCCATGAAAAACTGTAGTAATGTGCATTATTTACTGCTGACATAATAGAAGTGAGCATGAATAAGAGGCAATGTGACTTTGGGAATTATAAGAATAGGTTCTATTCCATTAATAACTTTTAGGGTTGAGGATAATTTTTTTCAACACTAAAAAATAACTAGATTTCATTTTTAGTGACAAAAAATGAGATTAGGATAAGAAATGATATCAATTATTTCCCATACCACTAGATATTGGGCCATAAAATCCATGAGATATAAACAAAAAAGATGTAATTTTGTGATGTATTATATAAATTTGAATTAAAATCTAATAAATATGATGTTATTCAAAAATTATATAAAATTATAAATTATAAATAATTTTTTATATTTTTTATTTGGAATAAATTAGTAATTTTTTTTCTAAATGAAATAATATTATATATATGTTTTAATTTTTATTAATGATGTGTAATAAATTTTTGATATATAGATAAAAGGTGGATCACATTACAAAGGGACAAACCTTAATATGTTAAGTGTTTGGAGGAGTTTTTAGGTTTTGAACTTTCCAATTGATCTATTGATGGGACAATAAGATATCCATTCAGTAAATGTAAATTTAAAATATTGATGAAGAGATATTAACATTATGAACCCCTGATATTGAAACAATTTCCTATTCAATATTTGTGGTGGATTTTTCAAATAAATTTGAATGTTACAAAATGTTTGAGTACTGATGTCAGTATACAGAATTATCCCCCAACATCATTACAAATGGAAAATGAAATAAAAAACCATATAAACAATCATTTAATCTTTTCAAGGAAACAACATCAATATCAAAACTTTTTCAAAAAACCAGTTGATGGTTCTAGAAATACTAGCTTGAAAAATGAGGTTTTGGAGACTATAATAAAACAATATCAAGATCAAAACATATAATTGGATCCCCCTTCTAATGTTTTATATGATAATATAAGAGAGACCTATACATAGAAGGCAAACCCATTTCATGTTTTATTTGACGATGTATATCAAGGTATTTATGGTATATTTTCAAATTATTCAAAACAATCTTTTTTTAATGAAGTTTTACAATATTAAATGCCTATGAATAATTATTGATAAGGAAATGTACATGATATTGAAATTGTTGCATGATTCCTTTCCTGAATCTATGATTCATGATCCTTTTATTGATATAAAAATGTTTGTTTCCAAGCTTGGTCTGAATTATAAATAAATACATGTTTTTCCGTATGATTATATACTTTATTTGGATAGGACTCATGTATACATGATTAAAAAAATGTTCATCCTCTAGATGGTAGTCAATGGGTAATGATGGAATTATGAATCAAAACACTACTATAATGAACCAAAAAAAATAATACACCTAAAAATATTTGTGTAACATCCCATTAAAACCTCGACAGAAAATATTATTCATGTCATTGAAAACTTCTGGGCACATTAATTAAAATTTGATAGATATTATCAATGATGGTTTAATGTGATATCTAATAGATTCAAAATCATGGAAGACATTTGTTTTATTATATCCAAAGTTTTCATCAACTCATAGGAATGTGTGATTAGTATTGGCTGCAGTTGGATTCAACCCATTTGATACTTTGACTACTAGTTATAGAATTTTTCTAGTTGTTTTGATCCCTTGAAATATTACTCTAAGTATGTGTATGGAACAAAAATATTTTATCATTTTAATGATTATTCAAGGAAAAAAAACTGGAAATGTTATTGATGTATACATGTTTCCTCTAATTGACGTATTATAGGACTTATGGATCAATAGTGTTGAGACACATGTTGCATCTTTGAGAACAATGTTAAAAATACATGATGATATAATATGGACCATTATAAAGTTCCCAATAATTCCTAACATATCTATTTTGAACACATACATGGTTTTGGTTCTTCCTATTTTTATCATTTAATTTTTTCTCAAACGACTACCCTATAGTAAAAAAATGGTTTTTTGCCATCGTAAATTTCTCGATGCATCTCATAGATTTGAGTCAAACAATTAAAAATTAAATGGGTCTATTGATTGTAAACCACCTCTAAATTTGTTGAAAAGTTATGAAATATTTACACAACTTGTAAATTTTAAAACACAATTTGGTAAGGTGAATCATTTGAATGACTATGAGAAACAAGTTTGAAGTGCCTCATCAATTTAGCTGAAAATAAAACAAATGAAAAAAATAATTATGCTCATAAATTATATTTATTGGGAATTTTATTGTTTTCATCATAATCTTGATTTTATTCATATTGTGAATAATTTTGTGACAATTTCAACTTTAAACTTCATAATGATCATGAAAAATTGAAGGACTGTATCATTTCTCAGATGGATATACAAAATAATAAAATTAATGTTTTATATATGGCCAGATGAGAATGGATGGTATGATAAATAAATTTTTTAATTTAAAAATAGGGATTATGATATATTCTATTGAATTTTCCAAAATTTGAAAGTAGATTGTGGGTATTAAAGTAACGTCACATGGTGTGACAACTTGAAAAATCATAGCTATCGTGGATTGAAAATAAATAATTAACATAGTTTGTTACAATAGTTACTACCATTGGAATGGAATGAATTATTACCATAAAAGGTTACAATTGTTGTACTTAAATTCTTCACATTCTTTAGAAAAATATGTGAGATGAATCTTCAACCATCTGAGCATGACAACCTTTTGGATATATTTGTACTGACACATTGTGAAATAGAGATGATCTTTTCTATATAATTTTTCACCTTTATAATTCATTTAACTATTCATTTGGCAGAGGAAACTAAATTAGGAGGTCCCAATCATTATTGATGGATGTATCCAATTGAGAGGTACTTTATTTATATTTTTTTCAACTTATGTAAACAATTATTCAAATTCATTTCATATTTAATTATTTTTGGTTTATTTTATTTCAGAAAACCATTAATATTTAACATCATACATGAAAAATAAATCTCAACATGAAGTCTCTATTTCTGAAGGCTATTCAGCAGAGGAATGTATTACCTTTTGTTTTAGATAAATGGATGATATTAAGGAAAGATTCAATCAAGTTAGATGTGTTGATGAGATATTGATTCAATCATAACTATATGGGAATAAAAAATGCCTCCTACTAATGGATAATCGGTTTGGAGTATCTCAAATGTTAAATTATAGAAATGGAATTATTATAGTAACATAGACATGTTCCATTTAATAGGGAAATTTTAAATCCATTTATTAAAGATATTGGGATACAAAAAAAAGAGACGAATGAGAAATCAAATTGTAAATGAGAAAGATATAACAAATTTTTTTAATAAAGAGAATGTAGAATTATTTACAAGTCATATAAGTTCATAAATATAGTATTCAACATGGATATTAGGTTGACACGTATATTTTGTAAATATAATAATTTATATTACATTTTGTACAACATGAATAATGATACTCTGGTAGAGTTTTCAGAAGATTTGATGTTTTTGTCATGTGGTCCTCTAAAATAGGCTAGACAATTTGATTCTTAAAAATGTGAATTACTATACATTGCATAAAGAAAATTAAAAAATGGGTTTAAACACATAGAATAATAGCATATTTAAAATTTATAAATTGGGATACTATGGAATATTGACTGATATTATCAAGTTAAACTACACTGTTTATTTTTTAGTAGTTTTATTCAAATGAATGTGGGTGAATATTAATGGGGGTATTGAAAGATATTCCTTGCAATTTATTTCTGTAAACATCTCTCCCATGATTGATTTCAGTTACCATGAATTAAAATACATGTATATCTTTTCATCATAAGAGAAAGTGGTATAATACATCGAATATGTATTGGAAAAAGGGTGGAGTGTAGTTGTAAACATAAAAAAAGAGATTTGTATGATATGTGTGATAAAGTGGAATATTTTACCTCTAATATTGAATCTTATAAAAAATAAGAAACTAATTCTTTTATCTATCATGATATTGAAAATAATATTCTGTAAACGGTGGATGAAGTAGATGAAGGGATGATGGAGTAGGATAAAAATATGAATGAATAACAAAATGATTCTATGTGTACTCATCCCTTATGTAATCATCCCCCTTTTTTATTTGTTATTCTTTTTTAGTACTGTGGATCTGTTATCATATTAAATCCATTGTCCGCATGATTTCCCTAATTTTAAAAATATTGAATGTCATATTTTTTGTATATTCATTCATTCATTATCATACCAATGTATATTGTGTTTTTTAGTACTATGTATCTGTTATAATTTCTAAAAAATATTTTTACATGAATTTTTTGAAATATATGTTTTGATGTTATTTGAACATCTTTAAATAGAAAGAATGAAATAAAAGAAGAATTTCAATGATCGCGTATGAATCCTAGATGATATCCCCTCCACTAAAAATAAAACTTATAATTAATCACATATCATCCCTATTGGAACTCCCTGACATTTTTTGAATTATTTTGTTTTGAATTAATTTAATCTTTTTGATATTTTTCATTTCACGTAACACTGAAAATATTTTATTTTATATTAAAGAAAAATGTTTAGCTTATGTGCACTTCATGAATTATAAATATTATCTTTTTATATATAGAACAACGAGGTTGTCTTATGTTATAGGAAATATTTACTTTCCTCGATGGATTAAATAACACGCATGATCGAGGTTTATCGAAAAATAATATATTATTAAAATATGATTATTTAATATAATAAGATATAACCTAGATGTTTAATTAGATGTTATGAATAATATTAAATTTATTTTGAAAAAAAAATATGTCTTAAAAAATATAACATTAATTAAAAGGTTAACAATTGATTAGAAATGAAAGTATAAGGAACAATTGAATATAATAAGAGTATTTTTATAGAAAACTATTTTTATGCTCAAAAATTTATTTTCATACAAATAAATTAAATTTATTAAAATTAGTGTGTGATATTAATGTAAAATATATATTATATATTCAATAAAATATTTTTTAATTCATCTAATAGATTATATAGTCATAAGATAAGAATAACCCAAATTTTATAAATAAAGAACATATATTTTTATTAAGCCACTTTCACCTCTTTTTGACGGAGAACCTATTTTAAATCTAAATTTTGGAAATTTTATAAATTTGATATGTCAAAATAAACCTCATTTTTTAAATATAAGATTAAAAATTATGTTATAGTGAATTTTTTGTATTTTTCTGTGAAGTTTACTTTTTAACGAATAGTTAAACATTCTGAATTTTAACTCAAAATTTCTTTTTCATCTAATTTATTTATAAGGTTAAATTATATTTTAAATTGGATTAAAAGTTTAATTAGATAATTTTTTTACCATTTAATCCAATTTAGGTCATCATAATCAATTTCACTTGGAAATTTAATATAAAAACATAACATCATTTTGAAGGGTTCTACTTAAAAAACCTGCATTATCGAACAAAATGCGGGGTTAAATTTAAATTAATTTCTGCCACTTATGTGTTTAGAATATCCAAAAAATGATTCCATATTTGGAATCAATAAAATTTATAATTTATAATATGGTCAACATAGTTTTTACCAAATATATTAGTGAAGTAATTATAATTAATTACAACAATTAAGGTTAAATTAAGCTTAATAAGGGACTAAACCATAACCTTAAGGCCCAAAATGACCTATAATTTTTTATAAAGGAATTTTATGGAAATATTTCTACCATATCATCCCTTTTATATAATTTTTATCATTATTGAATCCACTTTTAATAAAAAATGTGGGTGTAATTTCTATTTTTCAAAAATAAAACAAGAGTGCCACTCCTCCTCCATTATAAAAGGCCTCCTCTCCTCCCACTTCCTCACACATCTCAAGACACATAAGTTCATCCAGAATATACCCAAATAGATCCCTAACATACCTAAATTTCTCCTTGAAGGATCCATTGGGAATAAATCCTTGCAAGGAAACCCTTTGGTAAAAAAAGGAGTTGCCCGATTTAAGAGGTAACACCCTCCCTAAAACTCCTTTATTTTATTTTATTTATCCACTCCCTAAAATAATATTATTACATGATTTTATAAAAATAGTAGTATCCTATATATACTATTTTTTATGCTATGTATTTGTACTAATTTTATACCCACTTCCACCTAATTGTTAAGGAAAATACTGTTTACATGTATGGCATAATACCGCCTCAATAAACGAGGATTGTTCATTTTTTCCTTCACCACATTTCATGGTGGAAATTATGATGAAAAATATTTTTATATATGTTATATAAAATATTTATTATTTCTTTAAAATTATTTAATTATTCTATTTTTTTATTAATTCCATTTTGTGTTCATATAATAATTTTGTTTTAGAATGTGCGGACTACTGCCTCATCGAAGCAATGAGATTCGGTTATACACTACATGGAATGTATTAAGTATGTATTTAGTGAATATATATGTTATATATGATAAAATAAATATTCATTATTATTGATATATATATATATATATATATATATTTCTTTTACTTTCATTCTTTCAACACAACAAATAAATGGAAATAGCATTCATGCGTACATACGATTTGCTGTCTCCATGAGTGGTGTATTCTATTTCAAAATTATATATTCTATGGATTATTGTATTACAAATATTTATGGAACAAATATATTTAAATTGTTTTTTATAATCTGGAAATAATGATATATATATAATGACCAATTATATAAAAAATTAATACACATGCGAAAAACAAAGAGGATATTACCGAAATTGAAACCTTAACATAGAATTATTAACAAGAGGTTAGTATAAATTCATAATAAAACCATATATGGTATTATAAGTAATAATATATTTGTGTTATAGATTTATATTAATTTATATTTATTATATAGGAGTTTAGAATGATTACTATGAGAGTCAAGACACATGGTATGAGAATTTCATCTCACTCCTTATTTCTGTGGGATACACACCTTATTCACCACTCAATTAATTTTTGTGGTGTATATACTACCCAATAATTTATTTTATTCAAATTATACTTCAATATATGGGTATTTACATAACAATTTTACCATCTTTCTACCATGGGGTTTAAATTTCCCAAGTTACCAAATCAGTAATGTAATTTTTGTGTCAAAATGCCTTCTTTGAGACACATGCCATGTTTTAAACCAATATTTTTTTATGAGGAATAAATAATGAAATTGACATGTTATATATTGAATATATATCCTTTAATTAAATTTTAAGCTTCATTTAATTTCATTTTATTAGAAGATTAGTATGGTTTAAAGTTATAAAGTTATAAGACTTTATAAAAATAATCTCATAGATTTTTGAGATTGTATATGACTATGATTTATTTAATAAAATATTATGATCCATATAAAAATAACAATAATGAATTTTATTATACTATGTTCATTAATGATATGTATTGGTACCATTTTTTCACTCTTTAGTACACAACATAGTTAATAAAGAGTATTTAATAATGTTTGAATTCATCACTCTCTCCGGTTCGAAATATGTGTTCATTCAAAATCATGTTGTCTAAAACGTTTAAAAAATGTTCCATTATTCTCCTATGATATTTAAAATAAATTATTACCCATTTTTTACATTTTAAAAATAATGGTTTTAATAAGTAATCTTATTGTTTTTTTTCTGATCGAGGAACCTTTCTAAACCATTTACGTTGTAAAAGGAATATTTGGCATGTTCAGGTTTATACGATGTCAAAATCGACATTCCCTTGAAGCTTCCATTACAATATTAAAAGTTAATTTTGTAGAAAAAAATTCCTAATATTCATGAAATTAATTGTTAAAACATATATTCAATGAAAACAGTTTACACAAATGTTTTGAATCTATTTTATAATTTTTTAAGGAAAATTATTTTCAAAATATTTCAAGATTCTTTTATATGTTTTCAAGTGAAATTTTTATCAAACTGTTTTCAATAATTCTTTATAATTTTAATTTCTATGAAATTTTTTTTAAAAATATTTTATGTTTATAAAAATAATTTTTCATATATAGAAGGATCTTTTCTTCAATAACTAGCTTTTAATGATATTTAAAAAATATTTTCCATCGAAGATGACATCTGATGATTTTACTCATTCCTTTCAAGGAAATGATCTAAAGGTTCCATTTATATAATTTATCTGAATGGTTTACGATTGATTTCATGTTCACTATGAAACCCATTTCTTTTTCACTTTTTATATGTTTTTTAAATCTATTTTTCATTCACGGGTTATGTTTGTGATTCAATAATTATTTGACTTTTATCTTTTTGTACATGTTATTATATGATTACATGTTTATGATACCCATTTCATTTCATCAGTTAAGATGTGATTTTTATGATTTGTGGCACATGTATATAGTATTTCATTATTAGATAGATGGGACCTACATCTCCCCTAATCTATTGGGTAAATATTTATATATCATGAGATAGAAATGGTGAGAATGTGGACTAAACTCATTTCTCTATTACGGGAATAGAATGGATATTGAACATAGTTTAGTAAAAGAATTTGTCCACTATGATATTCTTGGCAGCGATGCCTTGGCTAGTTTGGAAATAATATTATATTCTTATGTGTTTTCAACAATTCCATGTTTTATTTGTATGATTTACCTTCATGGATTATGTTTTTTTATTTACTTATGATTCATGTCTTATGAACTATCAAGACTTATGCTACAATTCATGTTTTTGATCTTTGATATTAAGGGTATGATCTTCCAATGTATGATTACATTCTCATACTATTATGAACATTTTTATCATTTCATCTCTCCCTTGTTTACCCATACTGAGCATCTGATATGACCCCTTTTTATGTTTCCTTCCCCATTCCATAAAGATATTTATTATGTATGACTTCTCTAATAAGGGTTATAGTCATGAAGAAACTAGTGGGAGATAATTTATTTCAATTATGTATCAGTTTTCATGTTTCCATATTTCCTAAGGCACTAGACTAGTACGATATTTGGGTGTATGTTTGTATAATGTTTCAAGTATTCTAAAAAAGAGTGGTAATGTCTATATATGTCAATATTGGGTCATTATTGTTGTTATCATAATTGATGTTTATTTATAATTTATAAACTAGTATGAGAAAACTTTACTTAGATACCTAAGTATATTTCTAATGACATATCTAGGTATATATCTAATTATAAGTATAAGGATGGCTTAATGATTATGAAAATTTCCGGGAATTTTGGTAAAGTATAGTGTGAGTGGTTTCCTAGAAATACATCCTTGTCTATATAGTACAAGTGTATGTGGCTCTGGAACATATGTATAAAGGAGTAACAACTCAAAAAATATGTTCTAGGATAGACTGGGGGTAATCTGGTTCAGGACAATGGGCCTTTCTGCACATCTGGTTTGACACCCCCAGGGAATATGATTTGGAAATTTTATAAACTCTTCCCAAACCATTATGAAGAATTTGAATAGAATATGACTATGAATTTCATAGGATAATCCTAAGGAGTCATATATTAAATAAGGTGTCATAATTTATACATCCTATAAGTTACATTTCATGATTATGTGACTCCTCACTATGATAATCGTTTCTTATTAAATTCTTTCTAGTTTTATCCAATGAATAGAATCAAGAGGAACATGATTTGTGTTAAATTTTATGGATAATATGCTGATGAGAATTCAAATGAGATGGTCACTAGAGTTAAGGATATTGTGATCATGCCTAATCAGTATTCAAGGAACATAAATAACAACGCGCACCTTAACTAACTCTCAAAATCACCAAGGATGAGAATAAAGGATTTTTCTGGGAGTTCAAGTAACATTTACAATAGATAAAAAAATATATGGTTTCCTTTGTGTCAACAATGTGGAAGTAACCACCTATGTGAATTCATTAGAGGAATGAGATAGTGTTTTTACTATGGAATATAAGGACACAAAGTAAGTAACTAAAAAGGAAAAATGAAGTGTTCAGCTAAATATATCGATGGGAATATTGGCCTTCCTAAGTTATCATTGAAGGTTATGTATTTTAAGTATGGAATAAATGGTCATTATGGAACTTAATGTCCCTATAAGAATGCTCCAGAAGAGAATAAAAAAGGTAGTATGAGTAATGGTTATATTGTTAATGATGATCAGACTACATATGAAATGGGATAGGAAAGATTTATTATATAATTGGATGAAGTATCCTTATTATGAATTATAGATGAAGTGGAATAATCAATTTTTTTTAATGTATTTTCATTAAAAAAATTATGGTGAAATATAGATGGATTGTTTTTACTAAGGATTTACAAGTTTATATTTATTGATTCTGATGGAATGGAAAAGTGATTTAATGACAAGATAATATTTTGACTATGGGAGGATAACCTTTAATATGTTTATTATGATTAAGTAATTCAGTTTGTATAAATATATGTTTGATATGAATATGTAAATTTGATAGTAAAAAATTACTTTAGAACTGATAAAGGATCTACTGACATAGTTTTCTATGTTATCATGTATGATGTTTAAAACTTCTTTGATTTAAGGAATATATCCAGTATCCTTTAGAATAAGGAAGCATTCATGTTTTTTAAAAGTATTCATTTTAATTCTGGTTAGTAATATTGTTTAAGAGAATATACAATGGGGATATTCACATGTTTGGAATGTGGTAACCAAGAGCTATATTGTGATATATGGGGGATCAATGTTAATCTAATTTCATGGCCTTATTTATAATTTTTTAAATTTTTAAATTTCACAAGAGTTATAAGGTTAACCATTCATGAAAAGTTTATGTTATTCTTCAGATGAACTATTTATGTATTAATGTTGTACTGATAATTCTAGTTAAAAGGTTATTTAGTGATTAACGTTTTTCAAGATTGTCCATATTTGTTTTTGGAAACCGCATTATTATGGAATTATAAAAAGGATATCATGAATGTCGAGTGACAACCAATAAAATCCAGTAAGGTTGTAGGTCATGAACCCATGACCGAAGGACGATAAGGGTTTCCTGCATACCACTGGTCTACAAGATGTCCTAGTTAATGTATAATTGTTATTTATGAATAAATATTAATGATGAATCAATAGTGTTAACTTTTATGTTTATATATTAAGGAATAATTATTTTTTATAGACAAATAGTTATACTTTTCATTCTTTTATAGTCCTTAAGATCCATTAAAAGTGCATTTAATTTATTTATGCATCAATGTTAATTTCTAGACATTCATTCCTTGATGTAATGGATGTATTATAAATTGATTAAAGAAAAACCAAAGCATGAAACTTATTTTATATAAATATCTCAATAAATACTCAATGTTATGAATGTGATGAATAAATTTTTTTCCTAATAAATTAATTTTTATTGAGATGATGGACTTTTAAATCATGATAAATTGATGGATTTGAATCCCTAAACTTTTCATTGAGTGTTCAATATTTTATTGATTACCTAAATCACTCCCTATAAATATTTACTCTTTTCCTCCAAGACCAATCTTTACTCCCAACCTATGTTCTCTAATGTGGAAACCTAGTTATATGTCACTTTGGGTAACCTTTATAGTTCGACTTTTTTTTAAATGAAATTTTAGAATTCATTTCTACGATGTCAGTTTCTATGAAATGAAATTTCATTTATTAGTACTTTATTAAAATAGATTAATTTCGATGGTGAAATTCATTTTTAGGGGGCGAAGAATGTAACACCCTGAGATTTTGTGAACTATTTTTTTCAAATTAATTTAATCTTTTCAATATTTTACATTTCATGCAGCACTAAAAATAGTTTTTTAATAAATCACTATGATTAGAATATGTACACTACAAAAAATATAAATTTGAGCTTTATTTACATGCTATAAAGAGGTTTTCTTATGTTACACTCAACAATGACTTCCCTTCATGGATTTCATAACACGCATGACTTAGGTTTACCGAACAATAATATATTATTAGAATATAATTATTTAATATAATAAGATATAACATAAATGATAAATTAGTGGTTATGGATAGTATTAACTAACTTATGAAAAATATTTTTCTTACCCCAATATAATATTAATTCATAGATTACTAATTTATTACAAATGAAAATAAAAGAAATAATTGAAAATAAAAGGGGTATTGCTATAGAAAACTTTTGTTAGGCATAGAAAGTTATTTTATTCCTAATCAATAAAATTAATTACAATTAGTGAGTAATATTAATATATATATATATATATATTATTTTAAATAAAATATTTTTTCTACTCATCCAATAGATTCAATAGGCATAAGATAAGAAAAAACGAAATTATACACATAAAAAACACATATTTTTATTAAGACACTTTTCCCACCTTTAAATGGAGAACCTATATTAAATATAAATTTTGGAACTTTTATAAATTTTATATTTCAAAATAATATTCATTTTTAAAATAGAAATATAAAAAATGGTTAGGGTGAATTTTTGTTATTTTTATGTGAAGTTAATTTTTTTGTAGAATTGATAAAAATACTGAATTTTAACTCAAAACTACATTTACATATAATTTAATTATTTTGATAAATTATATATTTAATTGGTTTAAATTTTTAATTAGATAATAATTTTACTAATTAATCCAAGTTATGATAGTATAATCAATTTTCAAATTCAAATTGAATAAAAAACATAGGAAACTTTTGAACATTATTACTTTAAAACCTCGCATTGTCGACCCGACTACAAGATTAAATTTAAACAAATTGCTGCCACTTTTCTATTGGGAATTTGGAAAAAATGATTCCTTATTTGGAATCATAAAATTTTCTAATATACAATATTTTAATCTTAGTTTTTTAACAAAAAATACTACTGAATTAATTAAATTAATTACAATGATTAAGGTTAAATTAAGCTAAATAAGGTGTTGAACCATAACCTTAGGGCCTAAAATGAAATATAAACTTGTAATAAAGCCATTGGATATCCATATTTCGTCCCTATAATCCCTTTTATATAAATTGGACCATTATTGGATCTACATTTAATAAAAAACCGTAGGTAGGGTTTCCATTTTTCTAAAATATTACAAGAGTTACACTCCTCCCTCATTATAAAAGGCCTCCTATCATCACACTTTCTCACACCTATCAAAACAATTATTTTTTGACAAAATATACCAAAATATCTCCCCAAAATCCACCACTTTATCCTTGATTACTAATTTGGGTAGAAATCCTTCAAAGGATTCCCTTTGGTGCAAACCAAAAGGAGTAACCCGATTGAAGAGGTAACACCCTCCCTAAAACTCCTTTATCTTATTTTCTATTTCCACTCACTAAAATATTCGTATTCTATGACTTTATAACAAAAAAATTATGATAAATATAATTTTATGATGTTATTATGAGTATTAAACCTACAATGACACACACATCCATCTAATGGGTAACAAACATACTATTTATTTGTATGGAAGACTACCACCTCACTAAATGATGATTGTTATTTTTTTCCATTACCACCTATCACGGTGGAAATGATGATTAAAATCCACTAATATATTTTATATATTATATTTTTTATTTATTTAGGCTTTTGTAATTCTTTTACAATAGACATATTTATACTTTCCAAATTGTGTTCATAAGTTAATTTCAGTTGAGGAAGTGCCGACTATCGCCCCGTCATAGAGATGTGATTTGTTCATACAATATATGAAATGTATTAAGGATGGATTTAGTGAATATATATGATATATATAGAATAATAAATATAATTTAATAATTATATATATATATATATTCATATATATGTATTTTACTTTTTTCTTTCAACATGACAAATAAATGGAAATGGTGTTCATGCGTACGTGTGGTTTTCTGTCTCCATGAATGGTGTATTTTATTTCATACATGTATATACTATGGATTATTATAATAATAATATTATAAAAATGAAATATATTTAAATAATATTTTAAATTCTGTAAATCACTATATAAATATAAGTACAAAAGATATAACAAATTAGGACACATACAAAAAACAAAGGGGATATTACCCGAAGGGAAGACTTAACATGGAATTGTTAACAAGCATGTAATAATAATCCATAATCAAACCATATATGGTATTATATGTAATAATATTGTTTGGTTATATATTTTTAATAAATTTATATTTATTATATCGGATTTTTCAATGAGTATGATGATAGTCAGGATACAATGTAAGGGAATTTCATCTCAGTCTTTATTTCGGTGAGATACATGTATTATTAACCACTCACTTATTTTTTGTGGTGTATATACTGAACATTAATGTATTATATTCCTCTTATAATTAATTATATGTTTATTTATATAACCATTTTATTATATTTCTATCATAGTTTTCATGTTTCAAAAGTCAATAAATCAATAATATAAATTTTGTCCCAATTTTCCTTCTTTGTGACAAGTGCCATGTTATGCAACTATATTTTTATATAAATTTTATAGAATTCCTTTGACATGTTATATAATGAATCTAAATAATTTTAGGATATTTTTAGATTAATGAAATTTCATTTTATTATAGGGTGAGTATGGTTCAATGTTACCAAGTTATAAGAGTCTATTGAAATAATATCATCTCTTTTTGAGATTGATTGTGATTATGATTTATTTGATGGAATATTATGATCAATATCACAAGAAAACTAATGAATATTATTATCCTCTGGTTATTAATGATATATTCATCTATTAGTACCATTTTTTCACTCTTTGGTACATAAGATATGTAATAAAGTGTTTTTAATAATGACTTACTCTACCTCTCCCTTCGGTCAGAAATCTATGTTCATTCAAAACCATGTCTTCTAAAAGGATTCCAAAAAATTTCTATTGTTCTCCTATGATCATTAAAAGTAAAATTTCCCATGTTTTACCCTTTGAAAACAAAATGGGGTTTAATAAGGAATATTCGTATCATTTTCCGATTGGAGAACCTTATTATACTTTTTAAGATGTAAAAGGAATGTTTGGTATGTCCGGGTTTATCTGCCATCACTACCAAAATTCCCTTGAATCTTCATTTCAAGAATAAAATTTTAAATGTTTTTTTAAAAAAGAATTTTCATAATTGTATTGAAATTAATTATTTCAAAGTATTTTTAATGAAAATGGTTTTTAGAATTATTTCCATATTTTTTATAAGTTTTTAAAGAAAATAATTTTCAAAATATTTTCAAGATTCTTTTATATGTTTTCAAATGAAATTGTTGTCAATATGTTTTCAAGATTTTTTATAAGTTTAATTCTTAATAAAAATTGTTTTTAAAAGGTTTTATATTTTTAGAAAGACTTTTTCAAAGAAGAAATGATATTTTCATCAAAAAATATTTTTGAAAGAGGGTTGAAAAATATTTTCCATCTAAGATGAAATCCATTGATGTTACTCTTGAATTTCATTAAAATGACCTAAATTTTCCATTCATATTATTTATCTGAAAGGTTTATGATTGATGTCATGGTATTTATGAAACCCATTTCTCTTTCATGGGTTATATGTTTATAATTTTTTTTTTCTTCCATGGGTTATGTGTTTGATGAAATAATTATGAAACTTATACCTTTTTCTAAAATTTATTAAATGATTACATGTCTATGATACTTATTTCATTTAATGGGTTATGATATAATTGTTTATGATTTTTTTGGAACATGTATGTATTATTTAATTATGATATGGGTGGGACCTATACATCCCTTCATTGAATTGGGTAAATATTAATATCTCATGAGATAAAAATGGCTGGAACCCAGAGTGAAATTGGGTCAATATTATAGGGTTGGAATGAGGAGTGAACTCTGTTCAGTATTTTTGGGAAGGAATGAGGAGTGAACTTAGTTCAGTTACATAGGGCTTGAACAGGGAGTCAAACCGTTTCATTAATATAATTTTTCCAATATTATGTTATTAGAAGCGATTATTTTGATACTATGGAAATCATATTATATGCTTATTTATATTCTATAATTACATGTCGTATTCCTATGCTTCAATTTATAGATTAATTTTTTATTTCCTTGTGATTCAGGTATTATTGTAATGTATCGGATTTTCTGTGTATTATTTTTGAATATTATATGGAATTATTTTGAGACCAGAACTTTCGACAGAATGCAATTCCAAGGCATGTAGTGCTCAAAATAAATGTTTGAAATAAATTAAAATTTTAAACAACATGTGTGACCAGTTTTCCTGTAAAAGTGGAATAACATTAAAACTGGTGCCCGGATCAGAAATTTGAGGGCACCGTTGAATTGAGAGTAGCGACTTTACATTAGGTGGGGCCTAACATTGACCGACACGGGTCAGATGAAAAGGTTATTTTTTAGGCGTTTTAGAAGAAACATTTTAGAAGAAATAAAATAAATTAATAATTTATTTTTTTTAAAATTTTCCACATGGAAACGATGCTTATTTTTTTTAAATAAGCAGGAGCCCAGGGTTAGACTCATAAACCTAGATATTTTTCCCATAGAATCCTCTAGAGCTTTGGAGAGGATCCAACCTTAGAGGATTTTTGATGGGAGCCGACGAACGAAAATGTGTGGAACATTGTGCAGCGAGATCGAATCCCGACCAATGTCCGATTTGCCTCTTTATCGATGACAGAGGTAGGGGTTTGTTATTTTGATTTAATTCTTCCCCGTTCTTTGATTAAACTACGAATGCTGATCAACCCACAAATAGGTTGATACGTGGATAATACGTTCTTACGGGAGGGTTTTTGGGGGGTAGATCTTGGGGAATCAATCCATGATATATTATTTTTATGGCTGTTTTGATTCTTCTCCATTTGATCCTACTAACAGGAGCAGATTAACTCCGTGAAGAATGATGGAAAAGGTTCGTCCCCTAATTTTCTTTTGGATTTCTTCCCCCTTTTTACTTGTGTTCTCTGTGAGAAACCGGGGCGCGATAGTGATGGGCGTCATTTATGGAAATTTCCGAAGAACACGACGTGTATTCCGAAGAACACACCATGTGGGACCATCTCAATGGTGGATAGGGTTCCATGATGCACGAAGCAATGACACGACGTGTTCCCCTAAGAACACGGTGTGTGGATCCTCATGAGGGACTCAGTGTGTATCCCGAGCGACACACGGATACGGTATGGAGTACACAACTATGTACTCCACCACATGACCAGACCAAGCTGGCTCCACTGGTTACCCCGTATACTGGTCACACGGTATGGTGCACACAGGATAAAGTCGTGTACGAGCACACGGCTGTGTACACGGAGCTGACCCCAATTACTCAGACATGGTGTGTGATCTGTACTACACACCATGTACTGATTTTTATTACATTACAAGCCTGGCGACACGGGCCATTGCACACGGGCAGTACCCAGGGTCAAAGGACATGGCTTGTGACCCCTCTACAAGTCATGTACTTTTCAGTACATGGATTTATCTTCTTGTCCACCATATCTTGGACATGTTTCTTTTGGGTTAGTGCCCCTTTTTCTTGTTACCCTGAAGGTCAGGTATTGTTCCCTTCTAGAGGAGTATGATCCCTTCATCAGGACTTTTCGATATAGAGTCAGGTATCCCTCTGAGAGGCCTGAAGCGAGATCCTCTATCCATTCTTGACCCTAGGTAGAGTCAGGTATCGACAAGACTACTTCCACAGGGCACCGATCCTCTACCTAGCAGGTGAATGTAGACGCGTCGCTGTATCCGCCATGGCCCTGGCAGTGATCCTCATCTATGTATCGTGATATTTCCCCACTTAGGAGTGTGTTCTACCAGAATGAGTGCATCTATCTCTCATGGATTTTCCGATAGACAGTACTTCTCAGACAAATGTCATTAGAGATATCAGACTTGTGGAATGAGTTCTCCCAGATGAGTGCTTCATGTAATCTTCTAACTGAATCCTTAGCATGGGTATGTTGTTGCGTGACTTATCCCTAGACTATGGGTTTGGTATTTGAGTATATCTGGATTTTGTTACTCTTGCTATATGTTCGGTAGAAATATATTATGTAGAGATGACTATACCTTTCCTTTATGTATTGATTTGTGGTTTTTGGGGTCCTCTACTGAGTATTGTTATACTCACCCCTGCACAGTCTTTGCCTACACGTGTCGTGTCTTGTGAAGATGAGCAACCCATTGATAGAGTCCAGGGCGAACAAGGATAGGACTGATATTTTTCAGTTCCCTATGGGTTGAGGTGTTACTATGGCTATGAGCAGTAGTCTCAATACCTCTTTGTGCTTACAGGTTAGAATTTGTAGTTTCAGACTCTTGTTTTTTTGTGGGCTTGTAATCTAGCCTTGTTTAAATTACGTACTTTACATTCTATTGTACTCTGTTGGTTGGGCTTAGTTTTATGCATGCATTTTGTTCCTTAGTTATTTTTTTACATTTCATCATTTGTGGTATTAGAGATGTGTGCGTGTGTACAAGTACTTAGGCAATGCCTCCCATGTTAGTAACATGCCTACTCGGTGCTATTCACCATCCCCTGGCCTATTGGAGGTGGGATTGGGGAGTCACGGTGCGGGCCCCACTAGGATGGGCCGTGACAGAGTATTATCGAAGGTGGTCGATTCTACCTTATAACCAAGAGTCTGTGAGATTGGTTTGGGGAAATAGTTTAAAGTGTTTTGAGATCAGCTTTCAGGCCAGAGACTCTAGTGTTGGTGCGGGCGGCCGACGTATCTATACACTAGGACTCTGATAACATTCTTTTTGACTCAATACATGAAAACACTAGTTTCATGGAAGTAAAAGAATGGTAAATTCATCATATAGGAATGAGTTGTGTTTTCCATGTCCTTTTTGATAGCTATCCATATATACTCATTAACTATGGTATAACTTGTTTCCTTAGAGGATGCCTCCACGACGCATACCCACTAGGATTCAGCAGCGCGATCACAAGGATGACCCCCTTAGTAACGAGGCTTCGATATAGGGACCAGTTCCCTAGGTGTTGCCTCTAGGTGGTGCACCTGTTATACCACCACCAGTGGAGCAGCCCGTGGTACCTTCAGTACCGACCAAAGAGGGGTGAATGCTAAGCATGATCCATGAGTTCCAGAGACAGAGATCCCTTATGTTCTGAGGTGTGCCTGACCCTCAGGTGGCTGAAGACTAGAATGAGGTGGTAACCGGAGTTTTACATCTAGTGAGGACACCAGTAGACCAGATGGTGATCCTAGGAATGAGCCTTCCTCAGGGTTCGATGGGACGATGGTGGAGTCTGACCACACAGACTCACGACGAGGAGACACTCTCATGGAAAATGTTTGTGAGACTCTTTAGGGAGGAGTTCTCTCCTATTACGCTGAGAGTAGTGCACATCCATGAGTTTCTTCATCACCATTAGGGAAGTTTGACGGTAGATGAAAATTCATCTAGGTTCACCAACCTCACCAGGTACTCGATAGATATGGTCAGGGATTAGTACTTCAGAGATCAGACCTTCGAGAGAGGTCTACAAAGGGACATCCGAGGTAGTGTCTTGCCTCTATGAATTTCGACATATGCTGGAGTGCTTGAGTGGGCCTTGGTGATCGAGAGATTATTGGCGGAGCAGAGACAACAACCAAAAGTTATTATTAGGTAGACAGGTGCAGATACCTCGGTAGTAGGGAGCCGATGTTAGGCACAGGGATTAGGATGTTGGAGACGTCATAGGAGTAACTAGGACAGGGGATCAACAGTCCATGGCTCTTAGTCTAGATCCAATCTTCCTAGATAGAGGCAGTTCTACTCGTATGATGGTAGTGGACATCTCTCTAGGGATTGTCTGACCCATCGAGCTACTAACAGGGAAGCAGTGGATGGACCATCTAGGCAGAGGTAGAGAGTGGAGAAGACAGACCCGCCAGACGGCTGACGTGGCAGATGAGTAAGGTGAGCTACAGGTGGAGGCAGATGCTTCGATCTACTTCCTCCACCACCCCCAGGAGGTCTGCACCAGGCTCAGGGAGTTGGGGAACAGGGGCGGGGACAACTACATAGAGTCAAGGCATACGACACAGGGAATCTAGGAATGATCCGAGGTACGATCTGTGTCTTCTCTAACTTAGTTTCCGTACTTATAGACACAGGTTCTAGTCATACCTTCATCGCCACATGTCTTGTGTGAAACCTTGAGATTCTGGTAGAGCCGTTGACTCGATCCTTATGCTTTGAGACACCTATGAGAGGAGAATCAATGATCATGCACCTTTTTAGACAGTGTGATCTTACCCTTGGAGAGGAGAGTTTTAGTTGGAACCTCTTGGTGGTAGGATCGAGGCCTTATAACGTCATTCTCGGTAAGGATTGGTTATCTTTAGTCCATGCCTAGGTTGACTGCTTTAGGTGAAGGGTGCGGTGTGTCCACAGTGATGGGATGAGGTTTTCTTTTGTCAGAGAAAAGGATACCCAGACAGCATAGAATGGGCTCATGCATAGGAGGGTGCAGTCGATCACTCATGAGTTGGCTATCCTTACCCTCAGAGCAGTATATGTTGTGAGCTTCCAGTTCCCATCAGTAGTGGTGGAGTATGAGGATGTCTTTCCTAAAGATGTTCCAAAACTACCTCCCCACTGGGAAATCGACTTCTGCATCGACTTACACCCTAGGATGGAATCAGTTTCCTCACCAACATATCAGATGGCTCCCACATAGCTTTGCGGGATGAGGGTGCAGTTGGAGGATTTGCAGAGCAAGGGTTTCGTGAGACCTAACGTTTCACCCTGGGTGGCCCTAGTCTTGTTTCCAGAGAAGGCAGATGGGTGTTTGAGGTTGTGCGTGGATTACCGGTACCTGAACCAGATGACAGTGAAGAACAAGTATCCACTACCAAGGATCGATGACCTTTTTGACTAGTTGAGAGGAGAACAGTGGTTCTCGAAGGTTGACCTTCGGTCAGGTTACCAACAGTTATGAGTACGTGATGAGGATATACTGAAGATGGCATTCAGATGCCGCTACGGTCACTATGAGTACTTGGTGATGCCTTTCGGCATAAAAAATGCCCCCGTAGTGTTCATGGGACTGATTAACTAGATATTTAATCCATACTTAGACCAGTTTGTAGTGGTCTTCATCGACGACATCCTTGTGTACTTGGCGTAAGAGGAGGAGCACACGAGACACTTGATGATGGCTCTAGATGTACTCCGAGAACACCAGTTTTATGGGAAGCTATCGAAGTGCCAGTTCTAGATTCAGGAAGCCCACTTTCTGGGACATGTCATTTTAGCAGATGGAGTAGCTATGGACCCTGCCAAGGTGGAGGCAGTGTTATCATGGGAGCCACCTTGGAGTGTGAAAGAGGTACGAAGCTTCCTTGGGTTGGAAAGATATTACCAGAGATTCATTCCATATTTCTTCCAAATATCATCACCAATGATAGCCGTGACCAGGAAGGGGAAACCCTTCATGTGGATGAGGAAGTGCCAATAGTCTTTCGAGCAGTTGATGAAGAGTTTGATGACTGCCCTGATCTTGAGATTACTGGAGTAGGGTGTCGAGTACGTGGTTTTCTTCTACGCATCGAAGACCGGGCTTGGCTATGTCCTGATACAGAGATAGGTAGTGATTGCTTATGGTTTGCGCATCTTAGGCCACATTAACAGAACTATATGACCCATGATATCGATTTGGTAGTGGTAGTCTTCACATTGAAGATGTGGAAACACTACCATATGGGAAAGCAGTTCATCGTATACTCTGACCACAAGAGCCTCAAGTAAATCTTCTCACAGAAATATCTGAATCTAAGAAAGAGTCATTGTCTAGAGTTCGTCCAAGACTTTTATTTAGAGATCATCTATACTCCTAGGAAGGGGAACAAGGTGGAGAATTCTCTTAGCAGAAGTTCGAGTTCACATCTGTTGAGTGAGGTGATAGAGCAGTTAGCCATGTTGCAGTTATCCTTCTTGGACAGAGAGGATGTATCTTACCTACAATTGATGGTTTTCACCCCTCCACTCTTATAGCGAGTTAGGGAGGCACAACTTGGGGATGTGGACTGTGAGGCTTTAAGTGCTCGGTTATCCATAGGAAATGCTCATGATGGATATTCACAAGGTGGGGAGAACACATTTCTTTTTAGAGGATTTAATATTGTACCAGTAGCTTTGCGGGAGGAGGTCCTGAGGGAGTTTCATACATCCCCTAGGCGGTACATACTGAAGTGGTGATGGTGTACCAAGATCTCTGACAAAATTTCGAGTGGGTGGTCATGAAGAAGGTAGTAGCATAGTTTGTTTCGGGATGCCTTACGTGCCAGCAGGTGAAGGCTGAGCACCAGGTTCCATCAGGATTAGCTCACCCCTAGAAGTTCTAGAGTGGAAGTGGGATGAAATATCGATGGACTTCATGATGGGATTACCACAGACATCCAAGGGGCATGATTCCATCTAGATGATTTTTGAAAAACTCACCATGTTGGCCCACTTCCTAGCTATCAGGGAGCAGAGTTCCGTAGAGAGATAGGGATGCCTTTATGTGTAGGAGATAGTTTGGATTCATAGAATCACTTCGACAATAGTCTCAAATCAAGATTCCTACCTCACATCCCAGTTTTCGAAGGGTTTGAAGGAGGATTTTGGGACATAGCTACGCTTGAGCACTACATTCCATCCCCAGACCGATGGTCAGATAGAGAGAACCATTCAGGTTCTGGAGGATATGTTGTGAGCCTGTGTCTTAAACTTTGGTCGTAGTTGGGAGGACCACCTACCACTAGTGGAGTTTGTGCATAATAATAGCTACCACTCCACTATTGGTATGGCATCATTCGATACTTTATATGGGGGACCCTACCGGTCACCACTTTGCTGGACTGACCTCGGAGAGTTAGCACTCATGGGTCTAGCGTTGGTGCGAGCTACCACTGAGAAGGTGCAGATCATCTGGGAGTCGATGAAGACTACACAAAGCCGACAGAAGTCTTATGCTGATAGGCAACGGAGACCACTGGATTTCGAGGAGGGAGACCACGTCTTTCTTCGGGTCTCACCTTGATGAGAGTTATAGATATTTGGCAGGGGAGGCAAGATATCTCCAAGGTTCATTAGAACTTTCCAGATACTGCACAAAGTTTCCGAGGTGGTGTACCACCTAGCTCTACTACCACAGTTGAACTGGGTACATGATGTCTTCCACGTGTCACAACTAAGGATGTAGGTGCATGACCAATCGTACATCATAAACTGGGGCAAGATGGACATCGAGGATGGAGCGAACATTGTTGAGTACCCAGTGGAGATTGAGGATCAATAGGAGAGGATCCTCTGTGGGTGATCAATTCCCTTGGTTCACGTCCGGTGGCAGCACAAGAATCATCGGGAGAGCACATGGGAGCGGGAGGCTCAGATCCATGCCCAATGCCCACATCTTTTGAGTAGCACATTTTTTGGATTTTTGGGGATGCAAAGCCCCAAGGTGGGGAGAATGTAATGTATCATATTTTCCATGTATTATTTTTTAATATTATATGGAATTATTTCAAGACCAAACCTTTCCACGACATGTGATTTCGAGACCCGGAGTGCCTGGAATAAATGTTTTGGAAAAATTAAAATTTGAAACAGCGTGCGTGAGAAGTTTTCCTATAAAAGTTGAATAAAATAAAAAATGGGTGCCTGGATCAAACATCTGAGGTAACTATTGCATTTATAGCAGTGACTTTACCTTAGGTGGGGCCTAACATTGACTTTCACGGGTCGGCTGCAAAGGTTATTTTTTTGGCGTTTTAGAAGAAACATTTTAGAAGAAATAAAATAAATTAATAATTTATTTTATTTTAAAATGTTTCTATAACACAACGATGCTTATTTTATTTAAATAATAAGGAGCCCACGGTTAGACTCATAACCCTGGAGATTTTTTCCCCTAGAATCCTCTGGAGCATTGGAGAGGAGCTAACCTTGGAGGATATTTGACGGGTGCCAACGAACGACGATGTGTGGATCATTGTGCAGCGAGATAGAATCCCGACCAACAACCCATCTCCCTCTTCATCAACGATAGAGGCAGGGGTTGTTTATTTTGATTTATTTCTTCCCCATTCTTTGATTAAAAGATGAATGCAGATCAACCCATGAAGAGGTTGATCCGCGGATCATACGTTCTTGCGGGAGGGTTTTTATTGGGTTGATCTTGGGGAATTAATCAATGCTAGATTAATTTTTTGGGTAGTTTTGATTCTTATCTATTTTATCCTACTAACGGGAGAGGATTAATGCCATGGTGAACGATAGAGGAGGTTCGTTCCTCGATTTTATTTTGGATTTCTTCCCCCTTTTTACTTGTGTTCTTCACATTCTTCGCTGGGTGATGAACAACGGATCTTTGAAAACTCGTTTTGAAACTCAACGATCCCAAATTATAGATCTGACATTGGGAAGACCTAGCAGAGGTGCAAATACGATGGCGGAAGATGAATCAACACAGTTAGGGAGTTCTTGTTCTTCGAACTTTCTTTTTCTGGGTGAATTAAAACGCGTTTTCAGAGCCGATTGGAGGTCTGAAATCGATGGATTCAGCTTCGTAAGGTCGGGGAGACCTAAACCCTGGAGTTTCGAGGTGATTGGGTGGCCAGATCAAGGATTGGAGGAGAAAATAGGGCACAGTAGTGACATGCATCGTTTTTGGAAATTTCGGAAGAACACGACGTGTATTCTGAAGAATATTCCATGTGGGACCAGATCAGTGGCGGCTAGGGTTCTGTGATACACGAAGCGATGACATGGCGTGTTCCCCTAAGAAAATTGAGTGTAGGTCCTTACAAGAGACTCAGAATGTATCTTGGGTGATACAAGGACACAAGATGGAGTACATAGCTGTGTACGCCACCACACAACCATACTAGGCTGGCTGCGCGGGTTGCCCCGTATACCGGTCACACGGGATGACGCACATGGGATAAATCCATGTACGGGCATACGACCGCATACATGGAGCTGACCCTAGTTACTCGGGCATGGCGTGTGATCTGTACTACACACCGTGTACTAATTTTTATTACATGAAAAGCCTGGAGACACAAGCTATTGTACACAGGAAGTACCCAGGGTCAGAGGACATGACGTGTGACCCCTCTACATGTCATGTACTTTTCAGTACATGGCTTGATCTTCTTGTCCCCTGTATCTTGGACATGTTTCATTTGGTTTATTTCCCCTTTTTCTTGTTCCTCTGAAGGTCAGGTATCATTCCTTTCTACAAGAGTATGAATCCTTTAGCAGGACGTTCCGAGATAGAGTCAGGTATCCCTCCGAGAGGCCCGAAGCGAGATCCTCTATCCATTAGTGACCCTAGGTAGAGTCAGGTATCGACGTGAATACTTCCACAGGGCACCGATCCTCTACCTAGTAGGTGAATCCAGATGAGTCGCGGTATCCGACAATGTCCTGACAGTGATCCTCATTTGTGTATCGTGATATTTCCCCACTCAGATGTGTGTTCTTCTGGAATGAGTGTATCTATATCTTATGGCTTTTCTGATGGATAGTAATTTTTAGATAGATGTCATCAAAACTATCAGACTTTTGGAGTGAGTTCTCCCAGATGAGTGCTTTATGTAATTTTCAAACTAAATCCCTAGAGAGAGCATGCTTTTGCGGGACTTGTCCATAGACTACAAGTTTGGGATTTGAGTATATCTGGATTTTGTTACTCTTGTTATATATTTGGTAGAAATATATTGTTTAGAGCCAACTGTACCTTTCCTTTATGTATTGCATTGTGGTTTTCAGTGTCCTCTACTGAGTATTATTATACTCACCCTTGCACAAGATTTTCCCACATGTGTCATGTCTTGTGCAGATGAGAAACCTTTTGACAGATTCTAGGGCGGACCAGGATAGGACCGAGCTTTTTGAGTTGTCTATGGGTTGAGGTGTTCCTATGGCTATGAGCAGTAGTCCCAGTACCTCTTTGTGCTTACAGTTTGGACTTTGTAGTTTTTAGACTCTTATTTTTTTAGTGGTCTTGTAATCTGGCCTAGTTTACTTTCAGTACATTAATTTCCATTGTACTCTGTTGGTTGGGATTAGTTGTATGCATGCATTTTGTTCCTTAGTGGGTTTTTTACATTTTAGAATTTGTGGGATTGTATATGTGTGTGTGTGTATAGGTACATAGAAGATGCCTCCCATGTTAGTAACATGCCTACTCGGTGCTAGTCACTAGCCCTTGGCCTGTTGGAGGCGGGCTTGGGGAGTCGCAGCGCGACCCCCACTAGGATGGGTCGTGACAATTATATACTCTCAATCCTTATTCCATGATTCATGATTATGATCTTTGATATGAAAAGTGTGATATTCAAATATTTGATCATATTCTAGTACTGATATTACCACGTTTATTCTTACTTTTCTCCCTTATTTACCCTTACTGAGCATATGAGTTCACCCACTTTTATGTTTCGTTCCCCAAGTTAGGAATATATGTATTTAGTATGATATGTCTTATAAGGGTGATAATCAAGAAGAAACTAGTGGGAGATAATGTAGTTCACTTATGTACCAGTGTAATTGTTTCCTTGTTTCCAAAGGCACTTGACTAGTATGTTCATTGGGTGTTTGTCTGTATAATGTTTTATATTTTCCAAAAATGTGATGTAATATCTGTGTATGTCAAGACTAATTCATTAAACATATGGTATCTAGGACACCCTATATCTCCCCATCAATATTTTCTACACCTTTTTTCTCCCTCCCATTAGTGTATTGAAAACCCTCCGTCTCCATCCCATCAACATATAACACATTGCCTCCCAATTTTGTAGGTTTTGGACATGGTGACTCAACATAAAGGGAAACTGTGGTAACTCATATTTCTTTATAAGGATATTGGAGGGTGACCCTTATAAGTACAAAATTTACTGTGAATAATGTTATTGAAATTTTTATACTAATATTTGTTTTTTCAAAAAATATAGAAACAATGTCAATACCGAAACAAAAATTAATAGTTTAGATGTCTTGAATCTTAATATATTGAAGGTAGTTATCTAATTTTATGGTTATAGGGTCCCTATAGATGATTCTATAGGATTATTTGGACATATTCTGGTCTAATTGATTGATGATCTGTTTACCCAACTAATTATTTATTTTTATTGGAGGCATATTAATCCATTGTGGAAGAATGAAGTATTTGAATATAAGAGAAAGGTAATTTTTTTACATTATGCCTCATTTAGAATTCCATTATTTAGTTAAATTATAATGTTTTAAAATTGAATATCTTTTTAAAGATGTTAATAAACTTTACCGTTTAAAATCATATCACATGAAAGTAAAAGTTGACAAATGTCAGTGAGAAAATGGAATGATTTTAAAAGGAGATATTCAAATTAATTCAACAATAAATTGTTTAATACTCAGAATCAGTATGATAAGGTACCCAAAGACATACATATAGATAAGTGTATGGTGTTTACCGATAGCCATCCCCATGATTAGAACATTATAAAAACCCAATCTTGACATACATTATCATTACATCACTTTTATAGAATACTTAAAACATTAAACAAAAAGATCCCCAAAAACCATATTAGTCTAGTGCCTTTGGAAATACAGAACCATGATCACTAGTACATATGTTAACTACATTATATCCCACTAGGTTCTTCATAACTAGAACCTTCCTTAGACACATCATACATAATACATATCTTTATAACCTAGGTAAGTAAACATAAAAATGGGTGGGATTAGATGCTAAGTAAGGGTAAACAAGGGAGATATGTAAGCATAAACATGGGCATATGAGTCAGAGAACATGATAAAACTTTGGACGATCAAGCCCTGCATATCAAAGTTCCTAAACATGAATCATGGAATACAGGTTGATAGTTCATAAGAAATGAAGCATTAAGAAATGAAGAACATAATACATAAAATAATAACATATGAATAAAAAATGGAATTATGGAAAACACATAATCATATAATATGATTTCCATAGTAGTCAAGGAATTACTTCCAAGTCCATCTTACTGGACAAATTCATTTACCAAAATAGGTTTACCCCCATTCCAGCCCCATATTGCCTTACTAAGTTCACTCCTCATTCTAGCCCAGTAATACTGAACTGAGTTCACTCCTCATCCCAACCATTTTTATCTCATGAGATATAAATAATTACCCAATACATTGGAAAGATATATAGGTCCCACCAATCTCATAATTAAATTATAAATACATGTGCCAAAAAATAATAAAAAATCATATCGTAAACCATGAAATTAAAAGGGTGTTATAAAAATTTAATTATATCATAACCTATGAAAAAAGAAAGATGTTTAATAATCATTTCATCAAAAACATAACTCTTGAAATAAAAAAAGATTTCATAAATATATATCCCGTAAAAGGGAAATGAGTTTCATAAAGACCATTACATAAAGCATAAAAAATTTAGATAATTAATATATAAATTACATTAAAATTGATTAAAATCAGAAGACAAGGTACAAAGAGAGTCCTCAAGGGGTACATAAATAATAGATATCCTGATAATACCTAAGAATAACAGCCTTGGCCTCAATAGGGAGAGAACCCATGTTATCATAAACAACTATCTCCTCTTCCATTCTACCCAAACGAGAAAGAGAAACCACAGAGAAGTTTTCCTCCCTTTAGATATACTAAACAATATTTCTATGATTGGTCTCCACAATGCAACAATGAATAAGATAATTTAGAGCCCATGGGACATTCAAGAGCCCCTGAATCACCCTAACCATCACCTCAGAGTCAGACTCAATCTCCACCACCTGCATAATAATGGAACCTTTAGATCATTTCCATGAAAGGTTTGAGTAACATAAATGGATATCATATTATATGGAAAATAATTTTAAAATATTTTGTAAAATATTTTCTTGAGGAAAATATCCTTTTTTCTTTGAAAAAATATATTTAGAAACATAAAACCTTTTGAAAACCATTTTATTGGGAATAAAACATATAATAAAATCATGAAAACATATTTGAAACCATTTTACTTGAAAACTTTTAAATGAACAATGAAAATATATTCAAAACTATTTTTCTTGAAAACATATAAAAGAGCTTGAAAATGTTTTGAAAACCCTTTTATTAGGAAATAAATTAAAATAACGAATTTATAGAATATCAGAAAAAAAATATTTTTTAAAAGAAAATATTTTTTAATATTGTAAAGGAAGATTAAAGGGAATGATAGTCAAGATTCCAGATAAACTCGAACACGGAGAACATTTCTTTTACACCATAGAATAATTAGAAAGCTTCCTCAACTAGAAAATTACATGAAGATTACTTTTTCAAAAACCCATTTTTTAAAGGTAAAACATGGGTAAAAATTCATTTTAAAGTTAATAAGATAATAATATAATATCTTTTGAAACCTTTTATAATTTGTGGTTTTGAAGTAACACAGATTTTTGATTGAAGGGAGTGGTGAAGTTTGAATTTATTAAAAACACTTTATTAATTATCTTCTATACCAAATAGAGGAAAAATGGTAGCAATATATGAATATATCATGAATAAAAATATTATAATAAAATCCATGAGTTTTCTTTATATATATATCAGTGGTTTTAATCAAAGAAATAATAATCATAAATGTTCTCTAAAAGTGATGTGAATAATTCAACAAATAATTATAACTTTGTGACATTAAACCATACTCCCCATGAAATAATATGAAAATATATGACACTTAAAATAGAATGATAGTAATTATATTCATGATATAACATGTTTATGGAATTATATATACCTTATAATATATATATATATGAATGACATGGCATGTGTCTCAATGAAGAAAAATTGAGACAAAAATTACAATACCATTTTGGTATCTTTTAAAAATTAAAATCTATGACAGAAAAATAATAAAATGGATATGTAAATACCCATATATATAAGTATATTAGGAATTTAATTCATTAATAATTAGTATATACACCACAATAATGTATTGAGTGGTGAATAACGAATGTATCTAATAGAAATAAGGAGTGAGATGAAATTCTCTTACCTGGTTTCTTGACTCTTGTCGTACTCGTTCAAACCTCCTACATAATAAATATAAATTTATTAAAAGTATATAAAATAAACATATTTTTTCTTCAAACACCATAAATGTTTTTATTTTTTCTTTATATTACCCTATTTTTAATAACTATATGTTAAGGTTTCACTTTGGGTAATATATGCTTTTTTTCTCATTTGTCTTAATTTGTTATATCTTTGGTCCTTACACATCTATCATGATTTCCAGAATGTTAACCCTGATTTAAATAAAATTTATATTTAGTATATTTTTATTATAATAATCCATTGAATACATAATTATGAAATGGAATACACCATTCATGGAGACGGTAAGTCATACGTATGCATGAACACTATTTCTGTTTAATTGTCACGTTAAAACAAAGTAAAAGTAATATATATATATATGTATATATATATATGTATATATATCATTATTAATGTATCTTTATAATATCATATATATCATATATATTCTATAAATTCATCCTTAATACATTCCGTGTAGTGTATGAACTAATCACATCGCATTAAGGGGGTGGTAGTCCACACTTCCTCTAAAGAAATTATTGTATTAACACAAAATATAGATTATAATGATATGTGTCATAAAAAATTTAATGAAGAATAAATATATAATAAATATCATATATAACATATATAAAAAAAGTTATCATCCTAATTTACACCATGAGTGTTAGTAATGGAAAAAATGAACAATCGTGTTTTAGTGAGGCAGTAGTCCAACACACACGTAAACAGTATGTTCGTTACCCATTAGAGGGAAGTGTTTGTAAGTGTAGATATAAAACATATAATAACAACATTATAGTATATTTAGGATACTATTGATGTTATAAAATAATTGAATATTAAAATTTTATAGATTTAATAATGAAAATAAAAGAAATGAGTTTGAGGGAGGGTGTTACCTCTTAATCGGGTAACTTCTTTTGGTTGGCACCAAAGGGATTAAATGGAAGTATTTATTCCCAAATGAGGCTAAAAGGGGGAATTGAAACATTTTGGGGATCTATTAGGGTATATTTTGGATGTGATTATGTGGTTTGAGATTAGTGAGCAAGTGGGAGGTGGGGAGACCATTTATAATGGAGGTGGAGTGGCACTCTTGTAATATTTTGGAAAAGGGAAACCCCACCAACATTTTTTTATCATAAATGGATAAAATAATTGTAAGAAGTTAGGAAATGGAGGATAGGTTCTAAATATGAACAAATAATGGATTTTGGACAAGAGTATTGGTCATTTTGGGCCTTATGGTTTTGGTTTAGTCCCTTATTAAGCTTAATTTAACCTTAATCATTATAATTAATTTTATTTACTCCACTAATATTATTGGTTAAAAAACTAAGTTGAATTATTAGACATTATAAATTATTATTTTTACAAATAATTAATCCATATTTTCAAATTAAAAAAAAATGTAGGAGAAATTAATTTAAATTTAATCTCGATGTTGGGTCTACAATGCGAGTTTTTAAAGTAGAAACATTGAAAAGATTTCTATGTTTTTATATTCAATTTCAAAGTGAAAATCATTATAATGACATAAATTGGATTAATTGGTAAAAATATATTATAATTAATCATTTAAACCAAATTAAAATATAATTATTCTTTATATATAAATTAGATGAAAAAGTAACTTTTAATTAAAATATAGTGTTTTTTACTATCCATTAAAAAATAAAACCTTATAGAAAAATACAAAAAATATATATTAACATAATTTTTATAATTATTTTACAAATAATGAGTTTACTTTCACATATTCAATTGATAAAATTTCCAAAAAATTGATTTAAAATGGGCCCCCCTTAAAGGGCGGTAGACCAACCTTTATAAAAATACAGATTTATAAGCATAAAATTGTGTTTGTTCTTAACATATGCCTATCAAATATATTAGATGAATATAAAATATATTTACTAAGATATATAACATATATATTAAATTAAAATTACTTAATAATTGCAATTAATTTAATATATTATGATTAAATTTTTTTTGAGCATAATAATAGTTTTATATAACAATGCACTCTTCATATTCAATTGGTTCTTATATTCATTCCTAAATAATTTTTAATTAATTAATTAATTTTATATTTTATGAAATGAATATATATACATAATTTTTTTAATAATATTTAAAAATTATAATTTAATGGACATGATATAGTTTTTTATTTTTTTAGAATATATTATTGTTCGATAACACTCGGTTTTTCATGTTACACAAGCCATTGTGGAAATTCAGTATTGTGAGAAACATATTCTTACTTTAGTGTTCCATATAAAGGAATATAACCATTATAATTATTTTAGTAAATGATTAAATTAAAATTTTGTTTAACAAACTCCAACATGGTTCTCTAATATGTAAAAAATAACTATTGTTAGTATTGCAATAAATGAAAAATATCAAAAATATTAAATTAATTTGAACCGAACATTAAAAAATATATCAAGGTGTTAATTTATACACCACATAAATGAATTTCACCCTCAAAATTCTTCTTGGTTATCAATGGTTTAATAATTGATATTTTAATTCACAGAAACCCACATCTTTAAAATGAACATTAATACTTTATTTTAAAAAATATAGTTGGAACCGTAATGATTACCCAAATTTACTCATAAATATCTTCCCACATAGGAGAACCAAGATGGGAAGTGAAAACATGGACCTGGAAGGTAAATCTAACCATCATGTTTTAATGGAGAGTTATAGAGAATAAGGTTAGGGGAAAGTTAAAAATCATAAATCCATAAATATGTGATGACCTAAATGATCATATGATCCATAGGAAATAGAGGTACTGAGACAAAATTTTATTTTTATATTATTTTCCTAAAGATGAAAAATATTCATCAAATATATACTCACATGATTCTAGGAAGACCTCCCCCTTTGTTGTTACTTTATCAACTTCACATATTTCTCAAAAAAGGATGTTGAATTTTTCATTCCTGGAGAACAAACTGATCATGAGATCCATGATAAGTCATCAGATATCACTTTAGTTATAATAAACCAAAAATTATTAGATATGGTTATCCAATATGCATGAATCCTCATGTGGTTAGATAATACTTTAATCTCACAAACATTATCAGAATTTTAACTTAAAAATACCATAAATGGTAAAACTTATAACGGTTATGAATGATGAAAATCCAAAATATTAGAAATAATTTCATAAAATCAACATAATAGCGATCCCTCGAATATCACAAAGTAGGTCTCGGTTGTCACATTCCAACATTTGAATACCATCATAATATATTATCTTAAAACATGTTCATAACCTGAATTACCATAATTACTTTTGAAAAACATGCATGATTCCTTATTTCAATGATTACTGGGTATATTCCATAAATCCAAAAAAAGTTGCAAAATTGATAGCATAAACCACTTGTTAATAAGTCCTTAGTTAGTTCTAAGGTAATCTGTACTGTCCAATGTACTTACTCCTACCCAATATATCTCTATCCAAAGAACATTATCTTAACATAAGGAACATATAAAGGGTTATATCCCCTCAGTCAGAATATTTTCCAATCCATCAGAACTATTCAATATAATCTTGTTAATCAATAGAGAAAAACATAAACTAAAAATTCCTAGTATAATTCATCATTCATGCTACATAATAATTAAATCCAAATATATAGAAACATTGATTATTCCACTTCATTCATAAGTTATAATAAGGATACCTCATCCTATTACTTATTAATCGTTCCCTATCATATTTCATATGTAGTCTAATCATCATCAACAATATAACCATTTATCCAACCACCTTATTGATTCTGTTCAGGAGTGTTTGTCTCAAAAAATTGATTTGAATAATGACCATTTATTCTACACTTAAAACACTTTACCTTAAATAATGCCTTATGGGGGACAATATTCCAATCCATTTCATTATCCTAACTCTTTTTTCCCTTACAGTCACTTTCTTTGTTTCATTCTTTTCCATAGTCAAAACATATACTTGTTCCTCTGATACATTCACATAGGTGATTCTTTCCACATTCTCGGCACAAAGGCAATTGAATCTTATTTCCCCTATGCTCCTTAGCACATAAATATTTATAAAAGTTCATGTTCCACTTATGTGATGTGTTAGTAATATCACCAAAGTTTGCATTGTTCGTCATATATCACGATTGCTAATTCGACATAATTGCAATATCTTTCTCACCAGTCATTATGCAATTTTTATGGGCATACTCACTAGATTTTACATTAGACTTAATGTTAACTAAATTCTTTCTGGTTTCCTCCATTAAATAAAACCAAAATTTATAGAGTGAGAACCCCATATCATTGAAGAAAACCACATAAGCATGATACATTACTTATATGATGCATTAATCATCACAACAACCTTTTAATCGATGACACATTAGGTTTATCATAGGTTATCCATATCCATATCCTATTCAAATACTTCATAATGGTTTCTGAATAGTTTGTGAATTTCCAAAGAATATCCCCCTAGAGTGTCAAACTAAGTATGTTGTAAAGGATGACATCATGTACTATATTACCCCAAATCAATCCCGAGACATCTTGTTGGAGTTTTTACCCCTAGGTACATCTAATTTAGACCCACATCCACTTGTAGTATCGAGACATGGATGTGTTTTTAGGAAACAACTTAGTCTATCCTTTACCAAAATTCTAGGACATTTTCATAAACATCAAGTCATACTTATACATATCCATAAAGGCTTCCCTAGAGATATCCATAGAAATACACATAGGGATCCAAATAAAGTTTTATCATTCTAGTTTTTAAAGGTTAACTAAAAATTTTCTATGATACCAACTATAAAATCCCATTCTTGACATACATTAACATTACATTACTTTTATGGAATACTTAATACATTACACAAAAAAATGACCAAAGAACTTTGGAAACATGGAAACATGGTCACTGGTAGATAAGTGAAATACATTAAAACCCCACAGGTTCATCATGACTAGCACCCTTCTTAGAAACAATATACATAATACGTATCTTCATAACATGGGGAAGGAAACATAAAAATTTGCGAGCTTATATGCTCAGTAAGGTTATACAAGGGAGACATGTAAGCATAATCATGTGTATAAGTTTATGAGAATGTGATCAAACATTATAAGATCATACCCTTCATATCAATGATCATAAAAATTAATCATGGCACAAGGCATGACATTTCATAAGTAATGAATCATAAGGAAGTGAAGAACATAATCCATGAAAGGATAACATAGGAATAAAACATGGAATTATGGAAAATGGATAAGAATATAATATTATTTACATTATATTAAAATAATTTTCAAGGTCATATTAGTGACAAAATTTCTTTACTAAACTGGGTTCATCCCGCATACCAAAACTATAATGCTGAACCGAGTTCACTCCTCATTCCAGCCATGTAATATTGAACTGGGTTCACTCCTCATTCCATCAGAGTCTATCTGATGAGATATAAATCATTACTCAATGTATTTTAGGGAGATATAGGTTGTCATGACCCATCCCTCAGGGCCTGTGCCGTGACTACCCCAAGCCCGCCTTCCATAGGCCAGGGGCTATCAACTAGCACTGAAAGGCATATTCCCTAAAATGGTAAGGCATTGTCTTTAAACCTGTACAAACACACGGTTCGAGAACACAACAAGAAGCAACTGTGAAGTAAACTGCTGTAGTAAAAGAGTGCTGAAAGAAAATGGCCCGGAATACAAGCCCAAATGGAAAAGTACAAGTACAACTGAAAAGTACAAAACAACTGAAAGGTGAAAAGAAGCTCATGGATTGTCCAACATGGATCCTACCTGAAGGGTAGGTACAACTCACGATCAATAGTCTCTACATCGCGTCACACCAAATGGCCCACCCAGGATCCAACCTGAAGGGTAGGTATAGATTGCCTCATCAGCAATCCATGTCTGTCTGTCTCCTCTGCATACCACTAGGTCCTAGCTCCCTCAATCTTCAGCTCAGCCACTCGTCATCTGCACAAGACACAACAAGGTGTGGGCGAAGCCCGTTCAGTGGTGAGTATAACTATACTCAATAGGGACCTCGAGACCCTGAAGGTCTCCTAGAATTCCAAAAAGAAAAACCATAGGGTATATCACGAAGGTAAAATACCACACAGGTAGAGTACCACATAGAATAACCTCAATCACAAGTACAAAGTAAAGACAACTCACACTTGGATTTATTATAGGGGTAGTAACAAGTAACATCCTTATTCACAACGTCGAACGCCTTAGCTGTTGGAGAACTCCTCCTCTATCGAGTACAGTGAGCCTTCTGGGTCATTCCGAGTCGCTTTCCACTAATCTTGAACTGCTAAGGTACTTCTACCCATTGTGTAATGTGGGTCTGCTGGGTCACATAGAGCCTCCCACCCCCTTGTGGTCTACTAAGGTACTCCACCCCATCACGTACCATGGACTCTCACCACCGTGGCCCAACAGGTCACACAAAACCACCCACCCCCCATCTTGGTCTACTAAGGTACTCCTCCCTATCATGTACCACGACCGTCGAGTCACTTCAAGTCGAAAAGTCAGTAGTCGTCAGGTCTCAGCCAGTCAAAGGGTTCCGTACATAGTGTGGTTGGGAGAACCAATCCCCAAACCATAAATCATATCTCAAACAACACGAACTCTCACAAAGAATTAACCTGATGACCCGCCAAGTCACAAGGTTTCCAACGCAATAGACAACGCATTAGTCGGACGCCCGGTCTGTGCGTTTTGGCATTTCAGTGCTAAGGGCCTGATTGGATTCAGATGCGATACAAATCGGTCGTACTCCAAGTTTCTCCAAAACTCTAATGGAGTAATTCAAAAGGACCGTCTCACTCCAAGGGTCCCAATGCCATAGACAGTTTGTCAAACAGGCATCCAGCTCTCAACATAAGGTCCTTTGAGTGTTTTTGGGCCTGAGTCCGGCCCGACCTGGTCGGACCGACCCAACCCGACCCGGTCTGGGATAGGCCGAGGTGGAATCGACCTGCTAGGCTGATGTCTGGTCTGGCCTGCAAGAGGGGTAGCTGGAAATGGCATTCCGTCCAGAATAGGGAATCCCACAAAGGGGTGTTTCGGCCTGCGAGGGGCGGCGACCTGCTAGGGCGGCGGCCCGGTCCGGAGATGGCGACCTGCTGGGGAGGTGTCCCAGTCTAAGGGTGGTGGCCCGATTCGAGGGCAGAGGCCTGCTAGGGCGGAGACCCTATCTGAGGGAGGCAGCCCGCTGGGGCGGTGGTCCAGCTCGAGGGCAGTGGTGAGCTCTGAGGGCGGCTGCCCAGTACGAGGGTGGAAGCCCGACTCAAGGGCGGTAGCCTCTTCCGAGGGTGTCAGAACGGTTCAAGGGCGGTGTCCTAGCTTGAGGGTGGTGGTCCGGCTCGAGGGTGGAAGCCCGACATGAGGGCAGCGACCTACTCTGAGGGTGGCGGCCCAGTTCTATCTGACGCGGGAGGTGTAACCCCTTGGTCTCTTGGATTCCCAACCAGCTCGAAGGCCATTCAGTTGGCGAGGCGGTGGCACCGCGTGGGAGCTTCTTGGTCGCCGGAGAACCCTCCAGAGGTAGGTTCAACCTCTGTCGTGACTTTAGCTGTGAATTTAGTTCGCCGGCGGTGTGGTGGTTGCGCCGTCTCCCTTCCCACAGTTGGACGTCGTGCCGACCACCTCCTCCGTTCGCCGCAGTTGACGAGCTGCGACCTTCCTCTTGCGGCGTGCATCAACGTGCTTGCGGTCTTCCAAGGTAGCACAAGAATAGAAAGATAGCGGAGGGTTTGGGGCAGGTTCGTTTGGCTCGTGCCCTCCGCGTTAGCTCATATTATGTAGGATATCATGGGGTTGAATAATCAATTGATTTAAACAACAAGATAAACCCCACAAATATTCCCTGCAATAATCCTCCAGCAAAGACAAATGAATCGCGGGTCAACCCATTAGTCGGTTGACCCACATTCTTCGTATAATTTTATGAACATGGAAGAGGGAATCAAAAACACACAAACAAAATAACCCCTACCTAGAAAACCCATTGGAGAGCATCCGCGCTTGAAGGTGGGTTGGCGTTCTTCATCCCCGCAATCGGTTCCCAATTACACCACTCGTACGTCACCTTCCGGTTCGTGGTTCGGTGTCACCCGTCACCTCCCACTGGGTCGGATCCATCTTCTAAGGTTCCGTCGTCGTGGCGCTCCTTTAGCACTTTGTTTCTTGATGAAGCTATGTCGGTACCTCCCCCAAGCTCCTTATATATAGGAGAGGAGGAGGGTAAGTAACGATGTTAGAATTTAATGGTGGCTCATTAATTAGCAAGTGTTCTAATTTACCCCAATATTTCTATTACTTATATTAGAGGGTCAATCCATTTATTATCTTGACATGTCTCCAGTCTCACCTTACTGCTTGTCCATTGGAGGAATAGATTAAAAATAAAATAATAAAGTTATTTTATTTATTCTATTAAAAAGTTCCAAAAACTAAATTTTTCTCCGGACCTACTACGGTCGAAGTGAAGCCTCCCTTAAGAAAATCCTGGCACTGCGAATTCAACAGTGCCCTCATATTTTTAATTCAAGAAATGGTTCAAAAGTTAGAAAACACCGCTCGCATGTTTACTGAATGTACCTGAAAAAATGTTCAATAAATTATTAACAGTCACCCTAGACCTGCACCGGTCAAGGTTAGGATTTTCCTAAGTGAAACACGCCCCAACAAACCCAACGATACTCTCGAATTTATAATCCAAGTAACCATTTAAATGATATGTGTTTTTACAATAAAATAATTGTCACTTAATTATTTTGTTTACAGCAAAAAAACTAACATTCACTGGTGTCCCGCGCCGACCAATGTCAGTATCTACCTAAAGAGAGCATACCCTCACGAGTTAAGTGGTGGTCTTGGGTTTTTAATCCATGTTCCCGTTCGTGAGTTATAATCCTTTGAAAAATAAAATAATTTTAATTAATTATTTTATTTATAGTTATGCCATTTTCGGGTTTTCTCACAGGAGGCCCGCGTTGACTAAAATAAAGTCGCGCCTAGTGTAAACCCGCCATCTTGAGCACAAAAGTGCCCTCATATTTAGGATCTGGGCAAACATTTAAGAGTTATTCCACTTTTTCATGAAAACTGCTTATGTACGCTATTTAAAGTTTAAAAAAACTTTAACGGTTCCTTTCGAGCACTTCGGGCCTCAGAATCACGTGCTGTTAGATTTCACTGTATCAAAATAATTCTATATAATATAAAAAAAATTATACAAAAATTCCGGGACATTACATTCTCCCTAACTTAGGGATTTTCTTCCCTGAAATCCAAAACCCAGACTAAGGAAACAAATGGGGGTACTGAGAATGAATCTGAGCCTCCCGCTCCCATGTTCTCTATTGGAGGTTCCAATGCTTCCAGAAAACATGCACCAGAGGTATCGACTGCCGAAGAAGGACCCACTCCTATCGATCCTCAAACTCCACCTATAACTCCATAAAAGTCACCCCGTCCTCAATGTACAACTCTCTCGAGTTGATAACGTGCAATGGATCATGCACACATCTCCTCAGCTGCGACACATGGAAAAAATTATGAACCCAGTGAATCTGTGGGGAAAGATATATACGGTACACCTCCCTGCCCACTCTGCTGAGAATCTAGAAAGGTCCGACGAACCTCAGAGATAACTTTCCTCCCCATCTAAATCTTTGCAAACCTCATCAAGGTGAGACCCGTAGGAATACATGGTATCCCTCCTCTTGTCGGCATAAGACTTCTACCAGCTCTGAGCAGTTTTCACTTGCTAACAAGTGAGGCATCATGATACAAACTTTGGCACTACTTACTTCATCCCGGGCCATCATTATTGACGCCGGATGTCCTGGTACATCTTCGCCACTCCAGGATGTACCGTTAAATGGGATGTATGGATCTCCCTCAACAACTCATTCCGAAGCATCACTAGTACCATGGTTCATCCTCTTAAGAATATGACATGATCTCCACCTTCATAAAATCCTTCAAGAGACCATCCTGAGACAATATGAGCACATCGGGACTTTATATTAACATCTCATGCCGTGCCCCCCGAATTTGATAAAGAATTGGGGGAGTGATAGTCAGACTGGAGGTAACTACTCCATCTTTATCTACAAAGGATAACTGCAATACAGATAGCTGCTCTATCGCCTCACTTAGCAACTGCTGACCAGACCTCCTAATGAGGGCATCTGCTACCACGTTCCCCTTCCCAGGAGTATATACTATCTCAAAGTCATAGTCCTAGAGGAACTATATCCAACACCGCTGTCTTAGGTTCAAGTCCTGCTGAGAGAATATATACCTGAGACTCTTGTAATCATATTAAACGGTAAACCATTCACCCATCAACTAGTGCCACCACATCTTTAGTGAAAAGGCCACTACTACTAACTCCAGGTCATGGGTAGCTTAGTTCTACTTTTCAGTCTCTGTCTCAGCTCCTAAAAGCTCTTCTGACACTTCTCCATCCACAGGAAAGGCTCTCTTTTTTTGTCAAAGCTGACAAGGGTGCTGCTACCCTGGAGAATTTGGGTACAACTCTCTAGTAGTACCTAGACAAAGTAGACATCCCTACCCCTTTAGAGAGGTAATCCTAGAAACATCTTTTAAAAATATGTCCCCATGCTCTGCCACTCCTATTTGGAATTGAAAACTCAAAACACCTGCTACCACGAGAGTAAGTCTCGACGAATCAAGAGTGATCGGCTGCACCCTTATTTGCATGAGTTTATCCTATGCTGCCTAGGTTTCCTTTTTTTTCACCAACCAAGGAAAACCCCAATCCCACATTGTAGATTAACCACAACCATTTTTCCTAATACAATCAATTTGAGTATGAAATGTGGATTCCCAGTCCATACCCAAACTAACTTCTTAAGGCCTTGACGCTGCCACCAAGAGGTTCTAACCAAAACTCTCTCCTCAAGGGTCAGATCACACCATTAGCATAAGTGTGATTATTGAGTCTCCTCCCAAAGGTATATCCATACATGAGGGTCAATTCAACGGTTTAACGAGAAACACTAGGTCTTGGAAAAGATTCATGGAAGGAAGGAATTATTGGTACCTATGTCTATTGATACGACAGCTAGAAGTAGACACAGACCATACCTCTAATCATTACTAGAGTCCTTGAGTCACACTCCTTGACCGCAAGAAGCTACTCCATTCCCCTGTCCTCCAGCTCCTTGAGCCTGGTGGGGACCATATTGAGGTGGTGGTTGTAACATGTCGAAATGTATACCACCTCATGCTACTCTCCTCGCTCCACTTCCATGTCTGATTCCCTGCAGATTCATCTATCTATATGAATTCCTCTTTCTGAAACATTTTACATGCCCAAGTTTTCAAGACTAGTGTTAGTTTCTTGATTTCATACTACTAACATTCACTGGTTTTATTCGCTCAACCAAAGAACATTCAACCAAAAAGGTTTTCTATAGAACCCTAACATAAGTAGAAATGAATAGAGGATTAGTGCTAGCTTGGAGGTCCCTAAATACACCTCTCTCAGAGGTTCAAGCCCTGAAGCACTAATCGTACTGTATTCATCAAGTACCTAGGATGGTCGATACACCTCAATGAATACTCAACTAATGACATGTTGTCATACAGAAGCAGTATAATATCTAGGGAACTCTCATCCATTAGATCTTTATGGTAAGATACCCCCATCTATAAGGAAGGTTCTCAATATTATCCACAGAAAAATTCACCTTTTCACAAGATCAGGGTAATCTAATCCCTATCATCGTCTTGTTGATCCACATAGAAAGATCTCTACCAGGATGTCCATTTGATAGAATGGTGACCTAACTAGATGGAATATCGACCACCTCTTCAATCCAGTCCTTATATGACTATGGGTTAGGTTTGGCTCAGAACCTGAGGGGTATCTGATGCTGAAACATGTGTAAGGCACTAAGCCTACATGTTTCCTCTACCGGCACCGTCGGTTGTAACTGCTGACCAAAGGGTATTGATAAATCTGAAACACTATCCGAAGGTACTATCTTGGTCAACGGTCCACGTACCGAATCCTCATCACTATACATACCATCCTCATGGTCACTCACTTGAAAAGAATAGAAGCTAAGATCACTATCTTCTCTTCTAGTGTCTCAACTAGGTGGAAAACTCTAACCACAGCCTCTATCCAGTCCTCAGCCACCTGCGGGTCCGTCTCACCTAGGAACCACAGAGGGATTTGCCGCTAAAACTCGTGCAATGTGCTCAGTCAGCGTTCACCCTCTGCTGGTGTGTTGGTGGAAATGGTTGTCCAACGGTCAGTGGTGCTACTGGTACACAACCCGAAGGGGCCAATGATATAAGGGACCCTAACATGAGGCCTCATCGCTCGGTGGGCAGTCATCGTGTACTCTCTCAAGAAACCTGGGTGGCTATCTAAGCGGTGACATCCTGATAAGTAACAGGTGTGCCACAATCATTAAGTTATACCTGGTGATCTGACTCAAGAGATCAAAAAGAAAACTTTTCAAAACACATGAAATTAGTGTTTCTGTGCACTGAGTCAGAAATTAGAATTCAAGGTCCTAGTGTATGGATACGTTGGCCACCACAACAACATTGGACTCCCTGAACTGAAATCCACACTCATAACACATAACAATATTACCACACATTAAAGATCAGAGTCCTAGTTCTTTGGTAGAACTGAACTCCTCTGATACCACTTTGTCATGACCCGTCCCCCGGGGCCCGTGTCGTGACTACCCCAAGCCCACCTTCCATAGGCTAGGGGCTAAAAACTAGAACCAAAAGGAATATTCCCCAAAATGGGAAGGCATTGCCTTTAAAAATTTTAAAAAAATGGTTCGAGAACATAACAAGAAACAACTATGAAGTAAACTATTGTAGTAAAATAGTGCTGAAAGCAAAGGGGCCAGAATAAAATCCCAACTGGAAAAGTACAAGTACAAATGAAAATTACGAAATAGCTGAAAGGTGAAAAGAAGCTCCTGGATCGTCCACCACGGATCCTACCTGAAGGGCAGGTACAGGTCATGATCAGTAGTCCCTACGTTGCGTCACACCAAATGGTCCACCCTGGATCCTACCTGAAGGGTAGGTAAAAATCGCCTCCTCGGAACTCCACATCCTTCCATCTACTCCGTGTACCACCAGGTCCTAGCTCCCTCAAACCTTAGCCTAGCTGCTTGCCATTTGTACAAGACACAACAAGGTGCGGGAAAAGCCCGTTCAGGGGTGAGTATAACAATACTCAGTAGGGACCCCAAGACCCCAAAGGTCTCCTAGAATTACACAAAGAAAAAACATAGGGTAACACCACAAAGGTAATGTACCACACATGTAGAGTACCACATAGCATAACCTAAATCACAAGCACAAAGTAAAGAAATCTCACACCAGGATTTATTCTAGGGGTAGTAACAAGTATCATCCCCAGTCACAATGTTGAATGCCTCAACTGATGGAGAAATCCTCCTCTATCAAGTACAGTGGGCCTTCCGGGTCACTCCAAGCCACTTCCTACTAACCTTGAACTACTGAGGTACTCCTCCCCATCGTGTACTGTGGGTCTACCGGGTCACACATAGCCACTCACCATCATCGTGGTCCGCTAAGTTAATCCACCCCATCGTGTACTACGACCGATCCCCACCATGGACCTCCAGGTCACACAGAACCACACACCTCCATCATGGTCTGCGAAGGTACTCCTTCCCATCGCGTAATGCGGCCGTCAAGTCACTCAGAGTCGAAAAGTCAGTAGTTGTCAGGTCTCTTCCAGTCACAGGGTTCCGTACATAGTGCGCTTGGGAGAACCACTCCTCAATCCATTAGTCATATCTCAAAGAGCATGAAGTCTCATAATGAAGTAACTCGATGATCCTCCAAGTCATAAGGGTTCCAACGTAAGAGACGACGCGTCAGTCGGACGCTCGGTTTGTGTGTTATTGACATTTCAGTGCCGAGGGCCCAGTTGGATTCAAGTGCAATCCAACCCGAACATACTCTAAGATTCTATGAAACTCTAATGAATTAAGTCAATAGGACTGTCTTTCTCCAAGGGTCCCAATTCTGCAGACGGTTCATCAAACATGCATCCGATTCTCAATATAAGGTCCTTTGAGCGTTTCTAGGCCCGGGCCCGATCCGACCTGGTCGGACTGACCCGGTCTGGGCTGGGCCGATGTCCGGTCTGCCCCATAAGAGGGGAAGCCCGCAAGGGTGGCCCTGCCCGAATAGGGCGGCCCAGCCCGTGTGGGACGGTGACCCGGTCCGGGGGCGGGGGCCCGCTGGGGCGGCATACTAGTCCGAGGGTGTCGGCCTTGTCCGAGGGTGGCGGCCCAACTCGAGGGCGGCTGCCCATCATGAGGGTGGTGGCCCGGGTCGAGGGCTGCGGTCGGCTCCATGGGAAGAGGCCCGGCGTGTGGGCGGTGGCCTGCTCCGAGGGCGGTCGCGGATTCTATTCACCATGGCTGACGAGATGCGACCTTCCTCTTGCGGCATGCATTGACGTGCTCGCGGTCTTCCAAGGTGGCACAAGGATAGCAAGATAGCGGAGGGTTCAGACCGGGTTCGTTAGGCCCACACCCTCCACGTTAGCTCTTATTATGGAGAATATTAAGGGGTTGAATAATAAATTGAATTAAACAACAAGATAAACCCCACAAAGATTCCACACAAAAATCCTCTCCCAATGACGAATGAATCGCGGGTCACCCCATTAGTCGGCTGACCCATGGTCTTCATATAATTTCAAGAATAAAGAAGAGGGAATAAAAAATGCACAAATGAAATAACCCCCTACCTCAAAATCCTAATGGAGAGCATCTGTGCTTAAAGGTGTGTTGGAATTCTTCATCCCCATAACCAGTTCCCAATGATGCCACTCGTACGTCACCTTCCGGTTCATGGTTTCGTGTTTCCCATCACCTCCCATTGGGTCAGATCCATCTTCTAAGGGTCTGTCTTCATAGAACTCCTTCATCACTTCATTTCTTGGAGAATCTGTGCCGATACCTCCCCCCCAAGCTCCATATATATAAGAGAGGGGGAGGGTAAGTAACGACGTTGGAATTTAATGGTGGATCATTAATTATGAAGCTTCCTAATTTCCCCCAAAATTTATGTTACTCAGATTGGGGGGTCAAGACATTTATTGTCTTGACACATCGCCGATCCCACCTTACCGCTTGTCCGTTGGAGGAATAAAATAAAAATAAAACAATAAAGTTATTTTATTTATTCTATTAAAAAGTTCCAAAAACTAACTTTTTCTCCAGACATACTATAGTCAAAGTGAATCCTCCCTTAAGAGAATACCGATGCTGTGGATTCAATGGTGCCTTCAGATTTTTAATCTGAGAAACAATTAAAAAGTTATAAAATGCCGCTCACGCGTTAACCGAACGTACCCAAAAAAAAGTTCAGTAAATTATTAACAGTCACCTTCGACCCGCGCTGGTCGAGGATATGCTCTACCTAAGTGAAAAACACCCCAATGAACCCAAAATTACTTTTTAATTTCCAATCTGAGTTACCGTTTAAAAGTTATGGATTTTTACAATAAAATAATTGTCACCTAATTATTATATTTACGGTCAAAAACTAACTTTCACTGGTGGTCCTCACCGTCCAATATTTTTATATTCCTAAAGAGAGCATACCCTCACGAGTTCAGCGATGGTCTCAGATTTTTAATCCGAGATACCGTTCGTGAGTTATAAGCATATGAAAAATAAAATAATTTTAATTAATTATTTTATTTACGGTTATTCCATTTTTGGGTTTTCTCACAGGAGTCCCACACCGACTAAACTTAAGTCGCGCCTAGGGTAAACTCGCCATCCTGAGTGCAACGATGCCCTCAAATTTCTGATCCGGGAAACCGTTTAAGAGTTATTCCATTTTTCAGGAAAAACTACTTATGCATTCTATTTAACATTTAACAAAACTTTGACAGATCATTTCAGGCACTTCGGGCCTCAGAATCATGCGCCGTCAGATTTCACGGCCTCTAAATAATTCTATATAATTAAAAAAAAATTATTGGAAATTCTGGGACATTACATAGGTACCACACATCTCTGAAATCAAACATACATGTGCCAAAAAATCATAAAGAATCATATCTTAACCTAAGAAACTAAATGTATCTCATAAACATGCAATCATATCATAACATGTGAAAAAATAAACAAGATTCATAATTATTTATTCAAAAACATAACCTATGAATAAAAAATGGATTTCCTAAACATATAACCCATGAAAGAGAAATGGGTTTCTTAATGACCATTACATCAACCATAAACCCTTAATAGAAATAAAATTAATTGAAGATTTAGACCATTTCCAAGAAAGAAATGAGTAACATCGACGAACATCTTCTTATATGGAAAATAATTTTTAAATATCTTTCAAAAATATTTTATGAGGAAAATATATATTATTTTTTGAAAAAGGATTTGTAAAAAAATAAAACCTTTTAAAAACCACTTTCATGGGAATACAAACTATAAATAAATGATGAAAAATGTTTTAAAAACATTTTCATGAAAACTTATAAATGATGCTTGGAAATATTTTGATAATCATTTTCTTATAAAACATTTAATATAACTTGAAGACATTTTGAAAAAATTTTTATTTGAAAATAGATTGAAATAATGAATTTTAAGAATATTAAGAGAAAAATTATTTTTTTATATATTTTTAATATTGTGAAGGAATCATCAAGGGAATGTTGGTCATGATGGTGGATGAAACCTAAGATGCCAAACATTCCATCTACAACTAAAATTTTTTAGAAAGGTGTCTCGACCAGAAAATGACAAGAATATTCAATATTAAAAACCACTTTGTTTAAAATGGTAAATCACGGGTAAAAATGACATTTAATGGTCAAAGTAGTGCAATAGATTTTTTGGAAACCTTGTAGAAGACATGGTTTTGATTGAACATGGATTTCCAACAGAAGAGAGAGCTAAAGTCAGAATATATTAAAAATATCTTCTTAACTATATTATGTACCAAATAGTGGAAAGTGGTAAAAATAAATGAATATATCATGAATAAATAGAAGGTAATAATATCCATGATTTTTCTTGATATATTGATCATTAGTTTTCATCAATGAAAGTATAATCATAAACAGTCGTGAAAAGTGATGACATTATTTCAATAAACTCTTATAACATGGTAACTTTTTACCATACTCCCCATGTAAGAAAATGAAATTAAATGAAGTTTAAAATATATTTAAAGGAATGATATTCATGATATAATATTTCAAAGTAATTACATACACATCATATAAAAATATAGGTGCATAACATGGAATGTGTCTCAAAGAAGGAAAATTGAGATAAAAATTACATTAACGATTTGGTAAATTTTAAAACATAAAACCCATGATAGAAATATCAGAAAATGGATATTTAAATACATATATATATATATTTATATGTTTCATAAAACACAATAATGGTCAGTATATACACCACACAAAAGAAGTGACTGGAAAATAAGGCATGTATCTCACGAGAACAAGGAGTGAGATGAAATTCCCTTACCGTGTGTCTTGACTCTTGCCGTAATCATTCATGTATCTGGTATAATAAATATTAATGTATTATAAATATATTAAAAAACCAAATAATTACTTATAATATCAAAAATGGTTTAATTATATATTTATATTACCCGATTGTTAGCAATTCTATGTTATGGTTTCACTTTGGGTAATATCCGCTTTGTTATTCGTCTGTGTCTTAATTTGTTTGATATTTGGTACTTATACATATATCATGATTTAACTAATTGAAACCATGATTTAATTATAATATATATTCAGTATATTTTTATTATAATAATCAAAAGAATATATAAGTATGAAACAGAATACACTATTCATGGAGACGCTAAGCCATACGTATGCTTCAACGGTATTTTTGTCTAATTGTAGTGTTGAATGAATGAAAGTAAAAGTACTATATGTATATATAAATGTATATATATCATAATTAAAATATATTTATTATAACACATATATTATGTATATTTACTAAACCCATCCTTAAAACATTCCATGTAGTGTATGAATGAACCACATCGCTTTCAGTGGGTGGTGGTCCACACTTCCTCAAACAAAATTAGTGTATTAACACAAAATAGAAATTATAATTATTTTTGTCATAAAATAATTAAATATGAATTATTACATAATAAATATAACATATAACAAATATAAAAGGGGTTTCAATCATAATTTCCACCATGAGAGGTGGTAACAAAAAATATTAACAATCATCTTTTAGTGAGGCATTAGTCCTCCACACATGTGAATAGAATGTTCGTTACCCATTAGATGGATGTTTGTGTATGTTTAGGTATAATAAATAGCATAAAAAATTCTATCATATTCATGATATGGTTTTTAAAAAAAAATGTAATAAATATTATTTAGAGAGTGGAGAAAGAAAATAAAAAACGGAATTTGAGGGAGGGTGTAACCTCTTAATCAGGTAACTCCTTTTTGTTTGCACCAAAGGGATTCCTTGTAAGGATTTATGACCAAAGAATAATTCAAGGAGGAATTGCTGGTTTTTTGGGAGATTTTTTTAGCCAATTATTTCAAAACATTAGTGGCTTTAGAGGTGTGAGTAAGTGGGAGGAGAGGAGGCCTTATATAATGGAGGGGGGAGTTCCACTCTTGTAATATTTTGGAAAATGTATACGCCACCCACATTTTTTATTGAAATATAGTCCAATAATGTAACAATGTTAATTCAAGGGAGTATAGGGTATAGATATTTCCTTCCAATTGATTTTGGACAAGTTTATATGTCGTTTTTGGCCTTAAGGTTATGGTTTAGTTATTTATTATGCGTAATTTAACCATAAACGTTGTAATTAATTTTAATTACTGCACGATATTTTTTTAAGAAAATAATTTAACTTTATTATATATTATAAATTATTAAAATTTAAAATATGGAATCCTTTTTTTCCAAATTCACAAACACAAAAGTAGAAGATATTCATTTAAGTTTAATCCAGTAGTTGGGTCAATAATGTAGCTTTTTAAAGTAAAAACATTCCAAAGATCATTATGTCTTTATATTAAATTTCAAAGTAAAATTTATTCTAATGAAATAAATTGGATTAATTAGTAAAAATAATGTCTATTTATAACTCTAAACAAATTTCAAATATAAATTAACTATAAAAATAAATTAGATGATTTTTTTTAATTAAAATGCAGTATTTTTATCTATAGATTAAAAAATGAAACCTTAGAGACTAATAACAAAAATTTATAATAAACTTATTTTTATGTTTCTGTTATGAATATTATTTTTATTTTTAAGTATTAAATTTGTAAAATTTCCAAAAATTATATTTGAAATGGGTTTTCTAGTAAAAGGCGTAAAACTACATTTATAAAAATATAGTTTTTAAGCATAAAATTGGGTTTGTTCTTATCTTATTCCTATATAATATATTGGATGAATATAAAAAATATTTACATAGATATATAACATATATATTACATTAAACTTACTAAGTAATTGTAAATAATTTAATTTATTAGGATTAATACAACTTTGTGATCATTATAATAGTTTTCTAAAAAAATAATCTATTTATATTTACATGGTTCTTATATTCATTTCTATATAATTTATAACTAATTAATTAATTTTATATTTTTTGAAAAACCATATATTTTAATTATTTAGTAAATAATATTCATAAAATATAATTTATTTTTTAGGTTATATATTGTTATATTTTTTAATAATATATTATTGTTTGATAACACTTGGTCTTGAATGTTACACATCCTAATGAGGAAAGTCAGTCTTGTATGAAATGTAAGCTCACCTCATTGTTTCATATAGAGGTTGGTAACTATTATATTTCATTTATTGAATGATTAACATGGAATATTGTATTACAAATTCCAACTAGGTGCTTTAATATATATAAAATAAATATTTTCAATTTTGCGTGAAATGAAAAATATCAAAAATATTAACTTAATTTGAAAAAAATATTTCACAAAATCATTGGGTGTTATACACATGGTATTAGAAAATATATTATTATATTAATCCTATTTTAAATATATACATGAAAATGAATAGGATATGATAATTCATACATTACTATTAAATTACATGTAATTTATTTTAGGATTTTTTAGGAAAAAATGCATCATTATGATCTAAACAAATCATCCCCCACATTATAAGATCAAGGTTTTTTTCAAGAAATAGATTGAATATGGTAATAACTTCATTAGTTTAAATATTTGTAAGATAAAATGATCTATTTAATATATTATATTGTTGATTTATTTAAATGTATTGAAATAATTTAGTGCACTAAAATTCCTGAATAGAACTTTGGTTGGATGTTCATATGAAATATAATAAGAGTTATTTGAAGGATCCTACCAAATAAGTTGTCGTATGAACTCATTTTTTATCATAACACCTTATTGTAATTTGTAATTTTTTTTATAAAATGTATTAATTATAATATTAATTATATTTTATTTATAGGTTAATGTTAAAGAGAAATATGGAATACTAATCCATAGAAATCCTTCTCCGTCTCCTAGGATGATCTAGTCACTAAACTCATTGGGAAATAACATCCTGGTTGTGTGTGAGGGATGAGTTCAGGACCCTTACCATTTGAGGTGTTTTTCAATCCACTGGGGATTATAGTACCACATACACCTAGTTATTGTTACTACAATCCTTGGGATTCATAGAGGTAGTTTACTGGGATACAAATCACAATTTAGAAACAAGGAATTAATATTTAGAAATAGGGGGCCCACATATAGACGAGGATGTGAAGAGAATTTCTCAACAAAAAGTATTGATTGAATTATAATAGAAGATGATTGGATTCCACCCAATGATATTATGTTGATGGATAGTTTTAGTGAGAAGGTAAATTACAAAACATCATAATCATTCAGTACATAATCTTTTATTAGTTTTAAGTTTAATTTTAAATACACAAACCAATTTAATTTTCACGAAAATTTTCATACAGGTGCCTGTAACAGGGAGTGGAGACAGAGACTAAGTCTATGTCTAACTTAGTTTCTTAGGTAGTGATGAGGGATGACTTTGAATTTGATGATTTTTATGCTTAAATAAACTAATAGAAGATCAATGAAACTCATTCTTCTTCCTTGTGATGAAAATATCATTTTCTGGTTGTTCTTGAGGTGACGAGTTGTGTCATTGATTTTTTATATATTATATTATGGTATATATTTAATTCTATATGTTCAATATCCCATTTTGTTTAGTAACTTAAAAAATTATGTTCCTTATTTCCTTTGCTATATAGAAGTATGATAAATATAATTTTAGATGGGGAACCCTCCCCTCATACATATTGTTGCAGTGCATGGACTAGAAATGGTAAGGGGATGAGTGATATTAATTCAAAATTGATATTTTCCTATAAAAAAAATATTTTAATAATCTGTTTTATTTAAAAAAACTTTATTGAGAATACATGTATATGACACGATAATCCTTATTTTGATATGATAACAGTCATTATACATGTTATGTGAAATAAAATATACATTATTAATATTTTAATTGGATTTATTATTTTCTATATAACTTTGATTTTTTATTTTAGATTAATAATATAACTATATTTAATTGTTTTCATTATTTACATTGATCATAGTTATCATAAATAATATATTAATGATTCTAAAAAATGTAGATGAATGATATTTGGATTGGGAATTATTATATTTTTTTCCTTAATGTGTTAAAAATATAATATAATTTTAAAAGATGGGTTTCAAGAATTTATTAGTTGATATTATTATATGGTATCATAGTTTGGGTTGGTTGTATACATATGTCACTATTTATTATTATATAACACATATTTGGAGTTTAATAATCTATTTTAAAAAATAAAAATTCCTTTGATTGAAAATACATGTATATAACTTGAAAATTCCTTATATTCATATTATTAGATTCTCTATACATGATTATAATGCATATTATACCATAATCATATTATGATAAGTAAAATATACAATATTAGTATGTTTTTATCATTTATTTATCTCTATTCTATGTTGTTATGTGTTTTAGTTTAATAATATAACACTATTTAATTATTTTCAAACTCTAATTTAATCATTGTTAACTTAAAAACTATTTAAAATAATTTTAAATAATGTATATGATAGATATTTTTATTTTAAATTATTATATATGTTTCTCTTAATGTGTTAACAATATAATATTAGTTTATAAATGTGGTTTTCAAGAATGTATTAGTGAATATTATTATATGGGTCCATAGTTGATGTTGGTTGCATACTTATGTCATTTTTTATAGTGAATGTGTAAGGACTATATTTATGTTTTAAATTTCTAGTTTATATCATTTATTTCTGGGGATACATTTTCTATACATTAAATTTACTGTTAGCATGGAAATTTAGAAACCGTTTAAACCACCACAATATATAGAAAAAATATTTATAAAATCTATTTAATATTCCACATTATATTATTAAAAATAGATATAGTTTAAACCAACACTAAAACCTAGATAGTTGGGTGAGTAAAAACTTCTTAAAAAATGAAATAACCACTACTAAAAAACCATTTTAGAACAATTCACATAAACAACCACTAAATGAGTAAAACCTCCTCGAGTTGGATACCAAGTAAAACTTCATTAGTGGGTTTAAAAACCCAATATTGAATAATTTTGTGGTTGTTTAATCTAGAACCAGTATAAAAAATAATAACCTTTAGACACATGTTTTGTTGTAGTTAACATTAATTTATCCATTTTGATAACAAAACAAGAATTTTTCCTTGGTAGTTTGTTTCTCTATGTTCTCATTTACCATAGAAAAAAATATTCAAGTTCCTTTGAGATATTCCCTTTGCTGCCTCTTCCCACATTTTTAACATGAATAAGATTGAATCATCATTCCTTTATACTCGTCATCAGTATAACTTCTATGAGATACTATCCTTCTATTATTTGGTATGTTTTGATTGTAAAATATCTTTGGGTTTTTAATTATTATTCTTGATATATGGTTTGTAATAACCATAATATTTATCACTCTATCTCTTTATCAGATTTCTCATTAAGAAATTATTTTCATTTTCTATTTCATCCATTATTAACTTGGTACCTCTAGGGTTCATCCCTTATTAAAACCATAGTGGTTTAATATGAGTGATAAAAAATTAATATAATAATACAATAATTATAATTTATCATAATTTATCATAATTTATCATTTAATAAACTCATCCTCAAAATTTTATTATATTTAAAACCATCATATTGAATTTCAGTTTCACATAAATATCTCTTAGTTCATTCTAGGTTTAAGTATTTTGGGTTATCTTTTATTTCTTAACCTAATTCATTAACATATTAAATCCTCTGTAATGTCTCATAAAGAGAATGTTATTGGAAAAATAATATCCCATGGAAGCACCTAGTCATTTGTGTAGTCTTTTTCCCACTCAGCATTCACCAAGTGAAGTTAGAGTTGATACTCAACCAAACTTTTTTAGGATGATTATCCTTAGGTGCATGTATTCCTCAACTAGTTACAATTTCTAGTGCCTAATAATGGATTTAATTATAGTAATACTACAAAGTAAAAAATTCACCAATATTTCAAGATATTATCCTACAATTAGACTAATCCTAAAAACCTATACCTATTGTTTTATCTAATTTTCTCTTATCATAATCCCAATAAATAATTAAATGAATCCACAAAAAAGACAAAAATAATGATAAAAAATAACTAAACCATACTCTAGTACCTACTATAAAAACCCAAGAAAAACATATATTAGATTTATATTATTTCCATAAGATAAACATTATATGTTAAAAAATAATCTCACAATCTCATGAATAGATGTCTTAGTTTCTTTGAGGAAAATCTATATGAGAAACATAAATTAAAATACTTTTTAAATATTTCTCCATAATTGAGCTATAGTAGAAAACCTTCTATACATATCATAAGTTATACACATTATCATAACATGGGGAATGGAAACATAATAAAGTGGTTATCTAATATAATTTGTAAGGTACATAATTTTATCAAGGTTTAGATCAAAATAATATGAGAAAACAAAGGCAAAGGGTCAATTTCATAGTTAGAAAACATGAAATATTAAGAGTTTTACATATGTTATAATAAAGGAACATGCAATATGAAATGAATAAACATGTATTATGGAATAAGAGAATGAGATAAGAATGGAAAAACAAAATAATGAAATGATACCATATGTTAATGAAATCATATATATATGTAGAAACAATAGAAAACATGAAATCTTAAGAACAAGTGAAGGATCACATCAAAGATAACATAATGTGGTCTACAAAGGTAAACCTATCATACATTATACTTGTAATATCCTGAGATAAAAATATTACAAAATATATTTTTTTGGTATCAAGATATAACATCTATATTCATAAACTGTAGCTGAATATATATTTCACATTGAAAAATGTAACCATGCATAATGCATAAGAATGATAAAACTCATGTAAACGAATTTATTTTCATTATCTTTTCTCAAACCACAACCTAGGGCCATATTAAAAAGTTTCCAAAGTAAAGAAGGAATTAAATCTTATTGGATTTTTATATTTGAATTTTTTTAATGTAGAGTTTCAATATATAAACACCAATGATAAGGATCAAAAATGTATTGATAAAAAACAAAATACTTGTATTTAAATTACAAAAGTAGTAAATGATCTTTAAAATAAGAAAGGTTCCTATTATTTTTATTCTAACTAGAATTGATATAAATATGGTTAAAAACTTTTTATGGGTGTGGTACTTAACATGACATAAAAAATTGGGAAGTTACCTTAAATTTGGTTTACATGAAAGAGAGAATAAAAAAGAAAACAGTAAGAAAAGAACGTTTTATAACAAAAAATGAAAAATTTAAGTAAACTAGGTATATATATAATGAAAATTTATAGAGAACATGGATGAAATAATTTAGAAAAAATAGAAAGTAAAAGAGAGAAAAAAGAGGGCATATAAACCAAAATTAATGTGGGTGGTTTAGGAGAAACATTTTTATGTTTTAAGATACCTTTTATTTGAAATACCACATAATAATATTGGACAATAAAATAATATTATTATTTTAGTATAATTTATATATGAAGTAAAAATTTGATATCACGTAATTAGGTAACCAAATATAAAGGATAACATTGGTTGGAATTGAATAATATGGACGAGGAGGGGAAACTGTCATTAAATATGATGTGAAACAATGTCAAATAATGATATAATTTTTGAGAATGAAATTCATCAATGTAAAATATTTATATTTTCAAAAATCATTTTCCATAAACAAGAATAGAAAATACCGTTATATAATATCATTGGTTTTAATAAACCAATGATAAAAGTAATAAGTTCAATGTGAAACATAATAACTTAATGAAAGGGGATTTGAGTTAACCAAAACCTTCTCATCATTTAAATATTTTGAATTGAAAATATATCGATGGTAGAAAATGAGATGGATTTTTAGATACCCTAGATTTCCTTAAATTAATGAAAAATATCCATTTCCAGTATCTACACTATAAAAAGAGACAACTGGTGAATATGATTCATATCTCACTCAAATATAATTGAGAACCAAAAACCCTAAACTTAGGCTCTGATTCATTCGACGTTTGAAACAACATGTGAATAAAATAAATTATTATTATTAAAAACATTAATAATAATTTTATTTATTTATATTTAATTTTATTTGGTTTATTTTTTTTCTTTGGATTTTCATTTATCAAATAGTTTTATCTCATATTGGTTACTTAAGGTGGTTCCACCAATTTAGCTAAGAAAATTCATGGTTTATTGAATGTGGTCAGTAGTGTTATAGAATAGATTCATAATATAAAAAAATATTTATATTTATTTTATTTTTATATGAGAATAAAAATTTTGTAGTTTAATAATATCTCCAAATATATACATAAATTATGATAGGTTCTATGATAAGTTTATTTAAGGTAGTTAAGTCTATTATGATCATACATTGTTAATATCACTTTTATGAGGTCCAATTTTAACATTAAATTATATTAATAGGATAATAAATATCACTTTTATACATTAAATACATTTTTAATGTCCTCTATGTGAGGTTGTAATGGGAAAATGAAATAATTATATCATTATTGGTGGTAGTCTGTACGTAAAAAGATTATATTTTCATTTTCTATAAAAATATTAGAGGAAGAACAATGAAAAAATTACAATTTAAGAATATTAATAAATTTATAGACATTATATTTTTTACATTAAATAATAAATCTGGACCAACCATGTGAGGTGGTTGGGAAAAATAGAACACACCATTCATGGAGGTGGTAGTCCGCACAAACACATGATGAAGTATTCATTTTTAGAATGGTTTTAGAGGGAGGTAGAATATTGATATTATAATACTATAATTAATTTAAGAATATTAATAATTTTTTTTCATAAATTCATATATATAAAATATTATATATGGTATAAGAATAAAAAATCTAAAAGAGCTCATTTGCGAGAATTACCAATCCCTCTTGATATTCTCCCATTGGTAACAAATTTAGGATCCTTAGCATCATATTTTGGCAAGAAAAAGGATTCAAGGAAACTTGGATTAGTATAAGGACCCAACCTTAAAACATTACATAATATTGAATTAAATGAATAATTCATATTAAGGATCTTTTTAGGTTTAGAGTTTTAGAGAATTAGTCCATAACCGTTACATTACATCTCAAAAAATTACAATGTAGACACTTCAAATTAGTTTCTATTTTCTCCATAAAATAAAAACTCTTAAAAAGAAACATGTCTAGTTCTAAGTTTTAGATAGCATGACTTTTCCATGATCCCATCCTTAACCCTATTCATCTTTAAGTCCTATGGAAAATATTTTAAAATCATGGGATGAGCATAAAAATCTCAGTAAGTCTTATAAAATAAGGAAAGTAAACATTAACCCATCAATAAATACAAATCAATGAAACCATACTTTTTGATCATAACATACCTCATGAAATCTTATGATTTATGAATAACACATAGAAATCATAAATACTAAAGGTAACATATGGTGTATATAACATACTTACATTATAGCTATTAAATCTACATAGGGAGTTACGTTGGAATACCCATCAAAGTATATTCCCTAAATCTCTTTGGAGAAACATTAACGTTTACCTCTGTCACGTTACCCAATGTATTGGATAGCTATCTCGAGCTCACCCGCCATAGGTTTATTACGGAACCACCCATATACGTAAATAGTGCCCAATAACCATAACATATTCATAACACATAAAACAAGCATAAAGGAACAATAAAATCTCCACATTTCAATCAAAATATATCATTTCAAGATATTGACATAATCAATGATTTATCAAACCATTTTCAAAACAATTTAAAACATTTAATAAAGAGATTTTTGAATCAAAGAGTACCATACCACTTTGAAACTTTGAAATTAATTAGAATTTTAAAAAATTAATGTCTATATAAATAAATCCTTAAAACCATTTTGAAAACATGGACATTAATGAGAAATATTTAGAATATTAAATCATTAAAACAATATTTTTGTTAAGGGGCTCTTAACCAAATGAGAGATGCTTGAATACAAATAATTGAGGACTAAAATTTAATAAAAACTTTATAATTTCACGAGAATAAATTTATTCATGATTTAATATTCCAAAGGATAGTATATACACTATATAAAAGTGAATTGGTTCATAACAACAGTGAAGTCTCAATGGGATGTAAATTGAGACGAAATCCATTATAAAGACGGTATCCTTAGATTAAGGATAAATCAATGAAATAATTATGTGTGAAAAATATAAATACACTCAATATGATTTTATATTAAGTGTAAAACAATCATAGGTCATTCACACATATTCATATCATGACATAATAAACAAGTATAAGTTTAACCCAAAGAATTGAAATTGGGTTAAAAAGTTCTCTTACAGAAATTCGATAGCCTAATGACGTCACATTAAAATTCAGAAAAAGATTTGATGAGAGTGAAAAGGGTATATTATCACTTGGACATAAAATTTTCAGCAATAAGGAAATATAATAACATATTCTAACATAAGAAGATGTAAAAAAAAAAGAAATATTTTAAAAAGAGGAGGGTAAAAGGTTCCCTTACCGATTTGGTAACTTACAAAACATACAACCTATAAAAGAAGGATCATAAAATTAAGATATAAATACCCATAAATTAAATTATATTACACAAAAAATAAAATCATGGGAAGTACATACACCACACAAAAGGAAATAGTGGCAAATATAGCATGAATCTCACGGGAATAAAAAGTGAGATGAAAATCCCTTACCACGTTGTAATCAATCGATTCATATGACCAAAAGTTAATAACCACCAAATGAATCATAGAAAAACATAAATATAAATAGAATCATGATAATATATATCAAATTTTAGTACACAATACACCATATGCAATAAATAAGTGGCGAATAATGGAAATCTCATGGAATTAAAAGTGAGATAAGAAACCCCTTACCTCATGTCCGACTTGACCCGTTCGTTCTTTAATCTCCTGAATAATAATCTAAAGTTAATTTATAATTTCTTAAGAACCTTTTTCAAGTTTATTATTCCTTTTATATCACTTATTACCATGTTATAAACATTATGAAATCATTTAAGTTAATAATGGTCGTTTTGTCGATATTTGGTACTTGAGTCAAAAATGAACTTCTTATAATTACAAGTTGTTCATGTGGTAAAAAGTAAATTATCTCCAGAATAATATTCATGATTTAGATATCATATATATCCACTATATGTATTTATTTATAATATTACACAACATTTGGAGATAAGAAATGAAATGCACCATTCATGGAGACGGTAAGCCGTACGTACGCATGAACACTACTTTCATTTCTATTACATATTTAATGGAATTAAAACTTAATGATACATAGGTATATTATAATTATAATATAATATCATATGATATATATGTTACATAATTTCATTAACTCCATCCTTTATACGTTGCATTTATGTCATGAACGAATCATATGAGCTTGAGGGGGCGGTAGTCCGCACATACTCAAATGAAATTATTTTATTTACACATATTGGAAAGAATAAAGGTATGTTTGTAAATAAAAATTAAAGAAGCATAGATAAAACATAAAAATAATATATATTATATATAAATATAGTTCCATCATAATGACCACCATGACAGGTGCTAGGAGAAGATTGAACAATCATAGTTCCGTGAGGTTGTAGCACACCGCCCACAGAAACAGTATGTTCTTTTACCAATTAGATGGAGGTGTGTGTAAGTGTAGTTCAAATAATTCTCATAAAAACAAACTAGTATATTTAGGATACTGGTTTTGTTATAGAAAATGGAATAAAAAGAGTTTATGGGGTTGGAGATGTAAAATAAATCAAAATACCTTAAGATAAGACGTTACCTTTAAATCGGGTATCTGCCTTTGGTTTGAACCAAAAGGATTAATTCAATTGCATTAATCCTAGGGAAAGGCTTCTAAGAGGATGATAGGGATGTATTGAGATTGATTTTTAAGAGGTTGGATGATCCAAGGGGACTTCGAAGTGTGTGGAATGGGTTAGAAGTGAGGGCTTTTTATAAGGGGGAGGATGGGGCTCTTTGGGAAAGCTTGAAAATATTATTTTATTATATAATTATTTTCAGTTTATAAAGTTCCAAAACTCATTAAAGTAGAATATAAGATGAATCATGTTCGAAATAAAATCATCCAATTAGAATTGGATAGTTTTGGGATATTTTTTTCATCTTTATAATCTTATTTATTTAAATCATTCATCAATGAGGTAACCACTGCATCATTACTGTGTCATAAATATTTTTATTTATTTGATTTCTAAAAATTAATAGAAAAATATCAAGATCTAGGAAATATTTTTATATTTCCAATGAATATTTATAGTCAAAGATATAACTTATATAACTCTATGTAAAAATTTATTTACTAAAAGATATATGTTTATGTCATTTTTGTCTTTACTTTAAATTAATTAATATAAAGTGTCATTATCACTCCCAAGTAGATCCATTTGGTCCCAAAATCTACTGAAGGATGAAATTGGTTGGAAATTTATTAATAAATAGTATTGGGATACATGTTAGGCTAATTTTATATTATTTTAATAATATTTTGTTACCCTTATTTATCTGATTTACCCTTTAACCACGGTAAATAAAATATTTACTGAATTAAATATTCATATTGTCTAAAAATAAAAGTTTACCTATTTACACAATTTGGACCTCCTGATTCTAAATATGGAATCAATTTTTACAAATTCAAAACACATAAGTGGCATAAATTAATTTAAAATTAATTCCCGTTGTCAAAACAAAAAGCGTGTTTTTAAGAAATAATAACTATCAAAAGATTGACACATATTCATGTCCAATGTCAAAGTAAAATTACTTAAAATGACCAAAATTTGATTAAATGGTAAAATAAAATATAATTACACTTTAAAACCAATTAAAAAGTTAATCTATCCTTATAAATCTATTAGATTAAAAGTAGTTTTGAATTGAAATACAATATTTTTCACTATTCATTAAAAAATGAATTTTATTAGAAAAACAACAAAAATTTACCCAAAGTAAATTTTGATGTCCCAATTATAATGTAGAATTTTATTTTGTCAAATAGAACATATAAAAGTGACCAAAACTAGATTTAAAGAGGGTTCTCCCTCAAAAGGCGGTAAATCGACCTTTTAATGAATATTAGAGTATTTATGCTTAAAATCAGATTCTTTCTTATTTTAAGCCTATAAAATTTATTAGATAAATTTAAAAACATTTAAGAAACATATTTAATCATAATATGGTTAGTTTTTTTCATACCCGGCAATACAATGACTATGTGTTAACTACCATTTTAAATAATATTATATTATTATTTTTTAGAATGAACCAATGTTGTGTGCAACGTATGATTTCAAAGAACCCCGTTGTTGCGTATCGGGTATGACATCGAACATAGAATCCACTTTAAAGTAAAATTAATATATAATTCAAAAATATTAATAAATATAAAAATATTATATTCTTTATTTACCTGGGATGTTACATCCTTCCCCCCTTTTGGGAATTGCGTCCTCGCTATTTTAAAATTGGGCTTAGAAACATCATTGAATGTTCCACATCAGAAAAAGAGTCAATAAAAATATCACTTTAAAAGAAAGAAAGAGTAATACAAAGGTCACCCAAGATACTCATACTAGGATTCCATGTAGGAAAACATAGATATGGAAGAAAAACAAACCATCAAGGTTTGACAGAGAGTGGTAGAAAACATGATTAGGAGAAAGTTAACCATAAGAAAATCACAAACTTGTGATGGGTTAAAAGGTCTTTGATTCCCCAGTAGGAAAATTTAATGGATTTTTTTTTGTTTTAAGTTACTTTTTATAAAGTTGAGGAATTTATTTATGAGCTATACTAAAAACACAAGGAAACATAATTAATTGTCATGTATACTTTCATCCTTTACTAAATTTATACCGCAAACTCATATTTTTCCGAATTATGAGTATTAAAACTAACATGATTACATTAAAAGCGCTAGAATCAACTTTTAGATTATCATATAATCCAAAAAAGATGAAATATATATTTACCCTATCTTTAGACTTCAACCAAAACCAAAACGTTTAGTACAAGACTAGATAATCCCCCAAAAGGATAATACTTTATAAAAATAAATACTACTCTTAATCCCCAAAATTCGAAAAATAATACCCAAAGTTCGACAAAGACCATTCAATAAACAAATGTCCTTAAAATTCATCAAAATTACCCAAACTATGATTGTAACCCAAAACTCGAATGGATTTAATCGCATAGTCTTCCATAGTAAATCTTAACATTTATCTCCAAATAACATCAGTTAATCTTAAAGTCTCACACTGAAAAGTAATTAACCTAATATCATATTATCTATGATAGGTTAATCATTTCCATAAATAACCCAAATCATTATATATCCATAATAAAAACATAGATTCTTACAAAATAAAATTCCACCATTACTTAATAAAAGAAAAGATAATTATTCCTTGAATAACATTTTCATATATCAAACTTCAAGGTTACACATACTATAAAAATTCTTCCAATGTAATCCCATCCTAAAGATCCTTAATACTTTTAAGAATTTCATCATCTTAAAATCTACCATAACTCTTGAATCCCTTATATGTTGACTTCTTACTCATTCAATGTTCTTCATGATCCATTAACCATTCCTTACCAAATTATACTAAAATACTTCTTTCATACAAAAAAACCATGAATCATATCCTAATATTTAATAATATCAAAACATATGTTAAGAAAAAATCTATACCTTTCATTGGTTATTGTCAGTTTCTTCATCCTCAATTGGAATGGCATTAGGTATTGGTAAATATATATTTTTACGATCTTGGTGATCCCATTTACAAAAATTCTTTTTAGGACATCTATTTGTACAATGAACATGCACACCTACTTTAACACATTCAATTGAACCCTCAGAAAGAACTTCTTTCCCATTCTTAGAGTCAACTGGATGCTTATTTTTTCCATGGAAGGTTCTTACTTTATGTCCTTAATTCCAAAACCTATAGCATCTTCCCGTACCTTTGAAGCATTTTCCTAGGTGTTTCTTTCCACATCCTTGACACATAGGTTTTTGAACATACTTACCTTTATGATTATTACCTGAACCTCCGTAAGGATATGTTTCTCGCATATACAATGCCTTATAAAAATCACCATGGTTCAGGTGGTCAATCATGACTTGAGATAGTTGGTTGAGAATAACCACAAGAGTTCTCATTACAGCTCTCATTTCATTTAGTTTCTCATTCAAAAAACCATCAAAGTTTTCTTTACATCCACTGTTACTTTGGTTCCTGCTAGATCCATCCATTTACTAAAACCAAAAAGCTTAGTGTGAGTATATCAGTAAAATCATCATATAATATCTTATGAGGAGGGTAAATACTAAGATAAACTTATTCATGTTATCTTAAACTCATAAAATTAATGTAAAATAACTATGGATCTTTATAATATTCTAACCATTATGGTTATGTCACTTATGCTTAAATAACACCCTAACCTCTAAAGTTATCTAAACCTACCTTTGATACCAACTATAAGCACTCGGCCTGAAAACATTACATAATCTTGAATTAAATTAATAATTCAAATTGAGGTTCTTTTCAGGTTTATAGTTTTAGAGAATTAGGCCACAACTAGTACATTACATCTGAAAAAAATTACAAATTAGACACTTCTACTCAGTTTATATTTTTTTCATAAAATAAAAACTCTTAAAAAGAAACATGTCTAGTTTTAAGTTTTAGACAGAATGACTTTTCATTGATCCCATCCATGACCCTATTCGTCTTTAAGTCATATGAAAAACATTTCAAAAACATGGGATGAGCATAAAAAGCTCAATAAGGGTTATAAAATAAGGAAAGGAAACATTAACCCATCAATAAATACAAATCAATGAAACCATTCTTTTTGATCATAACATACCTCATGAAATCATAAGATTTATGAATGACACATAGAAATAATATATCATAAAGGTAACTTATAGAATACATAACATACTTAAATTGTAGCTATCATAGCTACGTAGGGAGTTACATTGGAATACCCATCACATTATATTCCCTAAATCTCTTAGGAGAAACATTAACGTTTACCTCTATCATGTTACCCAATTCATTGAAGAGCTATCTCGGGCTCACCCACCCTAGGTTTATCACAGAACCACCCATATACATAAATAATGGCCAATAACCATAACATATTCATAAAACATAAAAAAATAATAAATGAAATATAACATCTCCACATTTCAATCACAATATATCATTTCAAGATATTGACATAATTAATTCTTTATCAAACCATTTTTAAAACCATTTAAAACATTTAATAATGAGATTTTTGAATCAAAGTGTCCCATAAAAATTTGAAACTTCTAAATGAATTATCATTTTAAAACATTAATGTTTATATATATAAATTTTTGAAAACATTTTTAAAACATGTACATTAATGAGAAAGATTTAAAAGATTAAATCATTAAAACGATATTTTAGTTAAGGGGTTCTTAACCAAATGAGAGATGATTGAATAGAAATAATTGAGGAATAACATTTAATAAAATCATTATAATATCATGAGAATAAAGGTATTCATGATATAATATTCCAAATGATAGTATATGCACCATATAAAAGTTAATTCGTATATAACAACAATGAAGTCTCAATGGGATGTAAATTGAGACGAAATCCCTTATGAAGACAGTATCCTTAGATTAAGGATAAATCAATGACATAATTATGTGTGACAAATATTAATACACTAAATATGATTTATATTATTTGTAAAACAATAATAGTTCATTCAAACATATTTATATCACGGCATAATCAACAAGTTGAATTTTAACCGAAAGAATTGAAATTGGGTTAAAAAGTTCCCTTACAAAAATTCGACAGCCTAACGACGTCACTTTAAAATTCAGAAAAATAATTGATGAGGGAGAAAATGGTATATCATCACTTGGACATAAATTTTTCAAAAATAAGGATATATAAGAACATATCCCAACATAATAATATGTAAATTAAAATACATAACAAAAAAGTTTTTTAAAAAGAGGAGGGTGAAAGGTTCCCTTACCGATTTGGTAACTTACGAAACATACACCCCATGAAAGAAGGATCATAAAATGAAGTTATGAATACACATAAATTAAATTATATTATAAATATAATACAATCATGGGAAGTAAATACACCACACAAAAGGAAATAGTGGCAAATATAGTATGAATCTCACAGGAATAAAAAGTGAGATGAAAACCCCTTACCACGTTGTAATCAATCGAGTCGTATGACCAAAAGTTAATAACCACCAAATTAATCACAGAATACCATGGATATAAATATAATCATGATAATATATATCAAATGGTAGTACAAAATACACCACATGAAATAAATAAGTGGCGAACAATGGAAATCTTATGGAATTAAAAGTGAGATAAGAAACCCCTTACCTAATGTCCGACTTGACCCATTCATTGTTTAATATCCTGAATAATAAGATAAAGTTAATTTATACTTTCTTAAGAACATTTTTCAAGTTTATTATTCCTTTTATATCACTTATTACCATGTTATAATCAATATGAAATCATTTAAGTTAATAATTGTTGTTTTGTCGATATTTGGTACTTGAGTCACAAATGAAATTCTTATAATTACAAGTTGTTCATGTGGTCAAAATTACATTATCTTCAGAATGATATTCATGATTTAGATATCATATATTTCATATATATCTAGTATATTTATGTATTTATAATGATACATTACATTTGGAGATAAGAAATGAAATGCACCGTTCATAGAGATGGTAAGCCATACGTATGCATGAACGCCACTTTAATTTCTATTTCATATTTAATTGAATGAAAACTTAATGATACATAGGTATATTATAATTCTAGTATAATATCATATGATATATATGTTACATAATTTCATTAAATCCATCCTTTATATGTTCCATGTATGTCATGAACGAATCATATCACCTTGAGGGGGCGGTAGTCCGCACTTCCTCAAATTAAATTATCGTGTTTACACATATTGGAAAGCATAAAGGTATGTTTGTAAATAAAAATTATAGAAGCATAGATATAACATAAACATAATATATATCATATATAAATACAGTTCCATTATAATGTCCACCATTAGAGGTGGTATGAGAATATTGAACAATCATCGTTTCGTGAGGCAATACTTCGTTCTCCACAGAAACTGTATGTTCTTTACCCATTAGATGGAGGTGTGTGTAAGTGTAGTTTGAATCCTTGTTATAAAAAACCCTAGAATATTGAGGATACTGGTTTTTTTATTAAATAAAGGAATAATAATATTTTAGGTGGTTGGAGAATTAAAATAAAACAAATGAACTTAAGAGAAGACATTACCTTTAAATCAGGCATCTCTCTTTGGTTTAAACCAAAATGATTACCTTAATTTCCTTCTTCCTATAGGAATGATTCTAGGAAGAGAAGAGGGATGTATGGAGCTTAATTGTGTAGAGGTTTTATGGTACAAGGGGATTGAGAACTATGTGGAATGGGTTAGAAGTGATGTCTTTTTATAAGGGGGAGGAAGGGCTCTTTAAGAATGCTTGAAAATATTAATTTATTATATAATTATTTTCGGTTTATAAAGGTAAAAAACTCATTAAAGTCTAATATAAGATGAATCATGTTCGAAATAAAATCATCCAATAAGAATTGGATAGGTTTTAAATATTTTTTTAATATTTATAATCTTATTTTTTTAAATCATTCATTAACGTGGTAAACACTACATCATTATTGTGTCATAAATATTTTTATTTATTTGATGTTTAAAAATTATAAAAAAAATATCATGATGTAGGAAATATTTTTAGATTTAAAATGAATATTTATAGTCTAAGAGATAACTTATATAACCCCATGTAAAAAATTTATTTACTAAAAGATATATGTTTTTGTCATTTTTGTCTTTACTTTAAATTAATTAATATAAAGTGTCATTATCAGTCCCAAGTGGCTCTATGGGGTCCCAAAATCGACCCAAGGATGAACTTGGTCGAAAAGTTATTAACCAATATGATTAGGACACATGGTAGGGTAATTTTATATTATTATAATAATATTTTGTTACCCTTATTTACTAGATTTACCTTTTAACCATGGTAAATAAAATTTTTACTGAAGTAAATATTTATATTGTATAAAAATAAAAGCTACCTATTTAAATTTTTTTGGGAATCATGATTAAAAATACAGAATCCTTTTTTAAAAATTCAAAAAATAGAATTGGAATAAATTAATTTAAAATTAATCCCCGATGACAAAACAAAAAGCGTGTTTTTAAGAAAAATAATAACTATCAATAGATTGACACTTATTAATGTCTAATTTCAAAGTGAAATTACTTCCAATGACTAAAATTGTATTAAATGGTAAAAAACTAATATAATTAAACTTTAAAACCAATTAAAAAGATAATCTAACCTTATAAATATATTAGATTAAACGGTAGTTTTGAATTAAAATATGGTATTTTCACTATTCATTAAAAAATGAATTTTATCAGAAAAATACCAAAAATTTACCCAAAGTAAATTTTGATGTCCCAATTATAAAGAAGAATTTTATTTTTTAAAATAGAACAAATAAAAGTGATCAAAACTAGATTTAATGAGGGATAGCCATCAAACGGTGGTAAATCGACCTTTTAATGAATATTAGAGTATTTATGTTGAAAATCAGATTCTTTCTTATTTTAAGCCTCTAAAATTTATTGGATAAATGTAAAAACATTTAAGAAACATATTTAATCATAATATGATTAGTTTTCTTCATTCCCGCCAATACAATGACTATACATTAACTATAATTTAAAATAATATTATATTATTATTTTTTAGTATGACCCAATGTTGTGTGCAATGTAAGATTTCAAAGAACCCAGTTTTTGTGTATCGGGTACGCCATCGAACATATAATCATATTTAAAGTAAAATTAATATTTAATTAAAAAATAATAATAAATATGAAAATTTTATATTCTTTATTTACCTGAGATGTTACAATTAGGTTGTGTTGATAATAGGGATTATTTATTGTAAATCAAAATATTTTTAATGGGAGTATAATTATGTTGTAAGTGTTATCATTTATAAGTGAAGAAAATGAAACTTTTATAAACACCCAATACTTTTTCAATGGTGGCATGACACTATTCAAGTTTCAAAGGACCCAAAATGGAAAATAATTTATTGGGGTATGATTTAATGATCATCAAACTTCAAAAATATATATTTTACCCTAATTTAATATTGTTTATAATCTTTTAACAATAGTTATTTATATTTTAACTTTTTGGGTTTTACCTAGGTAACTACATTTTAATGAATTAGTAAGTGTTTTCTAAAAAAAATAAGGTAATCCCTATTACCAAATAATGATTTGATAAACAAAAATTTAAGATCCAAATAATATAATCCAATTTCAAAATAAGGTAAAATTAACTTTTAAATTTAAAAATTAAATATATTGAAAATATGTTTGGAAGAAAAATATTGTTTTAACCATTAAGTGTTCATAATATTATTTTGTATTGTTTTCCAATTGAATGAGTTTTACTGTATTTATATATAGGTTTGAACATTATATTAGAGTTTTTTTTGAGAATATATTTATTTATTTTACTTGATATAAATTGTACTATGTTAATAAAACAATTTATTGAAAATAACTATTTTTAATTATCATGGTAGTTAACTTTAATCCTTGTAAACATACCTTGATGCCTAAAAATGAAATTGAAATTTTTAGAAAATATAAAAATTATAATATAAAATATGAAATTGTTTTATTAGATATATTTTCTATATGTTATAAAAACTATTTTTTAATATATGAAAATACAAGTAGCTTTTAATGTAAAATATCACCAATGTTTCAAAAATATTAATCATGGGTCTTGTAAATTCTTATTTTTTAAAATTATTTATTTTTTAAAAATATATTATTTTATAGAAATGAGGTTTTCATAAATTTTATTATATTTTTGTATTCTGACAATGACATAAAAGTGAAGGTATTAGAAAATTAAATATTTTTTTCAATATTAATCTAAAAATCAGTTAATTTAGAAAAATATCAAAATAAAATCCTATGATTATATTGAAATTTTGAATTTAAAAAAGAATTTAATTTTTTAAAATTCAAATTATAAAATTATAGAATTTATCATTTAAATTAAAATAAAATATAAAATATAATTTATTTTATTAAAAAATGCAGTTACAAAACATTAAGTGTTCTTAACCATATTTTCTATGAATTTATTACTTATTATAATATTTTTATTTATGAGTTATTTTATTATTCTTCTATTTTCTTAACAATATTCAATTAATTTTTTATGAATTATTTATTGTTCTATTTTTTCATGTGAAACAACCTATGGAAGAAATAAGTTTTCAATGTAATATATAATTTAATATCTCTAGGTGTTATAGTTTTCTCTATATATTACTACTTTATCGTTTACTAAGTAAAATATTTTTGTGTGACTATATTTTACTTATTTTCATTCATTTTTTTTATTTTTGTGATTTATTATGGTAGAAAAATATGTGGAATGTGTTTCTTTTAGTGAGGAAACAATTCACATATTCCCTAGAAGGAAAAAATAAGAGAAATGTTTTATTTAGCATGAACCCTAATTCACCCCTCTTATAGTTCCGACAATTTGTGTTGTTCCCAATATCAAATGATTGTCACACTCATCTTTAGAATTTGAATACACTATGATGTCATAAATAAACACTATAATAAAGGAATCATGTTATCAATGTATGATGATATTCATAAGAACCATAAACATCACTGGGGTATTTGTGAGACCAAAATACAACAAGTGGTACTCAAATTGACCACATTTTATTTAGGAGGTAGTCTTTGGTACATCAGATCCATTCAACCTAAGTTAGTACCCAAACCTGGTATTGATCTTAGTGTACTGTGTCTTCCCATTAATTTTATGTAAGAGGTAAATGAAGGCTAAATGTATTTTTTTAATGGTCAATTGATTCAATTTTATATAATCAATTTGTAGTTATTGGATCCCATATTCCTTTTAAAAAAGTGTATAAAAGTTTCCCCAAAATATATAGTCATATGAATAAAACATTAAGCTTATAAATCATTAATCCATGTCTTCATGTCCTTTAGCTTAGTTGGAGCCATTAAATACGATGTACATAAAATAAATTATGTCATAGGCGAAATATTGATATAAAATAAATCTTGATTCAATTGATTAAATGAATAGAAATACATACAATTTTTTTTAAAGAAATATGCCACCATTTGAGGAAATTATTTCCCCGAATCCACATTAGTAGCTTTTATAAGAAGATAAGATAATTGACATGATAATTCACCTACTTATAAAGGAGTATGTATATTTTTACATGATATGGGATCCTTTGATTTTAAAATTAATGATAATTACTAATAGTAGATATGTATACCACCCTCCAGTGATAAAATTTATAATATCATTGAACAATATCAACCAATCCATTCTTGGATATTATCTAAAATATCCATTTGGAAGATAATGAAGTCACATGCTAGTACTTCAATTATATAGGTATGGTGTGATATACATTTAAAACCCTATTCATTTTTTCTTTCAATGGGTATTAAATATCCGAGTCAAAAAATACATTAGTTCATATATGAGGTTTAATAAATATATATTTTATGTATAAATAAAAAATTATGAGGAACCTATATCAAATTAATAAACAACTATATATGATACAATATGGATAATACCTCATGCTATAGAAATTCCAAATTTATATTCAATTATTGCTTTCTCAACATCATATAAACACATATATTTAGTTAGAGCCTAAAATATCCCACTAATTTAAGGATAACTCCTCAATTGGCTCTATCCTTGAGAAGAAGTGTCTCTACCTATACTGTCCTAAGGGTGATATCCCATTATCATAGAGGCATATAACCTAACCTATGATCCATTTGTAGATGAAGAACCTACACTAATTAATATTTGTAATATTATCCTAGAATAATATCTGTATGTTCCCTATAATACCATATGAGTGACAAGACTTGTGTTCCTCTTGGATTTATGTATTAGAGTAACCATGTTTTTCACATAGGCTTATCAATTACATGAATTGAATAATAATATTGGGATGCACATATTGAAATTCTAACAATTTCTATAATGAACCTTCATATGATAACCTAACATGGTACCAAAAAAGGTCACTCACAAGGATATGAATCTTTCTTGATCAATATGGTTTGGAAAAATGTTTTAGAGGACAAAACCGTAGGTGTTGAGAATTATTTTTTTCAAAAAACCATAAAACTAAGAATGGATTCTAACATATAATCCATCATGACCATTATTTATATAGAATTATTTGGGAATATGAAATAAATAGTATTATGAATAATTAAAAAACAAACATTTCATAAAAAAAGAAAAAAAATATAATTATAATCATTATATATACATAATAATTATCATTTGAAATTACCCAATGACTAAAAATAAGAATAATTGATAATGTAAAGCTGATGATGATGATTATACATGAGGTGAACAAAAAATATATTAAAAATAAAACATATGAATAATACCCATAACAATATTACAAGAGATACCCCCCTCCTTTTCAACTCCTCAATAACAAAAAATATGTTCAACAAACATCTATTACCCAAAAGTAGAGAGTCTCAATTACCTAAATCAAATAGAGTGATCCAATGTACAATTTATATGTGCATACTAGTTGTGAGAGAATATGCTCGGTATGATTACACTAAATTCTCTATGTATAGACTTTATAAAATTGACTAGAACATGATAATTTAAAATAAAAATATTAAATTACCACTTTAATTTTGTTATATACATGTAACATAGAAATACCTCTTCTGAAACTCAACAGTTAATAAATATAATTTAAATTCATAATAAAAATTTAATAGTGTATCAAAATATATATAATAAAAGAAAATTTTATTTTTAAAATACAATCTAACAAAAATGGGAGAGAACTTATTGACTATATATGGGTGACCTAAGATCCTCATACATATTATATACATATTTTAATCCATCTATGAGTAAGAATTAACTAGGTGGAGACCCATCCTACTATAGTATTATTCATATACAAAATATAATTTAAGTGATATAAAAATATATTCATATCATATTGTGAAATAATGTGAGGATCATAACAGGTTGAATCAGCAATATATATACTAAGGATAGGGAGTAAACTTATAACATAGTGTGACACTTATCATAGGAACCCTCTTAGGTTCTCGATGATTCCCTTGTCATTTTTTCCAAAATTCAAAGGGGATTTAAATATTTCATGTAAAACTCATATAATCAATATCCTATAAGAAACCATAAATTCTATTTATGAAAATGAATTTATATAACTGAATTTTAGTGATAAAAAGAAATTGTTAAAAATTACATATCATAAGAACACAAATAATTAAGACAACATCCTCTATTCCACTTTAAAAATTTAAATAACATCATTCTAAAATATCAATATAATTCATAACAAAACACTCTATGAAATTATTTTTATATAATTAATTGAAAAAAAAATATTATAATATTTAGAAAAAATTGAATTCTTTATTTTATTCTAGCACAATTTAAAACGATAAAACCATGCCTTGTATAACCCAAATGTAAAATAAGAAACCATAATCATAAATTAATTATATCTTGGTCAGTGGTACTCTATATAAATTTTACATCATGAATAAAAAAGGTTTAAAATTAGTAAAGAACTTCTTAAATAAAAGAAGGATTGTAGATTCACTAGTATTTATATACGCTTTAATAATATCCATATGTGACACCCTTTTAATATGCCCTCAAAGAATCAGAGTGACATAGAGAATAAATTTAAAACTAGAAACTCAATATTTATACAATCTTCTATATCCCTATAAATAGAAATGCATACTGGAAATTGAAACTATAGGAACATGGGATCAAGGAATCACTGAGATGGGGTGACTCAGTGATTTATAAATTTTATATTTTCACCCTTAAAAAAACTTCAGTATTTATTAGAGTGAATATTTATGTTAATCAAAACTCAAGAACACACATATAGAGAGAACATGTGATTTACAAGGTTTACTACTAAATATGACTAGCTAGTCCTTGGAATGATCCAGTCAAACCCATGATCATATCATCCAACAACAAAAATTTATGGTTCATCATGAGTAGGGAAAATCCTTAGAACTCGATTATAAGTTTCTGGGATATTTTTTATTCCTGTGAAATAGATGAATCCATCACTGATACAAATTTCAAATGATAAGACAAAATATAAACATATTATTAATATATATAGTGATCTATTTTCCCAGATTTTTGAAACCTTTTTTCTTCTCTTCTTACTCAATCAAGACTTCAATTAGATTTAGATACATAATTTTAAATACAAACACTAAATTTTATACAAAAAATATCTCTCAATATTTAAATTCATATCTTATTTATCTTTATAAATGAAGAGATGAAAATTTATCAAGACTTGATTGTTACACATTTCACATTCATCACAATTCAATTATTTATGATACAAAATTAATATATTTTTATTTCAAATATCCCAGAATCTTATGATTTGTTCAAAATAATAAATTCCAATGAAATGGATTCTATAACTATTTGTAACTACATTTGAATATGAAAGGGAAGCCTCTTAATTTTTATTTAAATATAATTTTATTCAACATTAAAACCAAACATATTTATAAATTAATGTATGATACCTAGGTGAAACCATTATAGATTTAATTTTATAATTCATACAATTAAATCTAAACTACCTTCCAAAATATATACATCATTCTACAAGTTTATCATAAACCCCCTATAAAAAGAATTCAAACACATCATTGAAAATGGATATGTGACACAATTGAATACTTCACTAAATGAAACTATATAGATCAATGGGATATATTGTTTGGATACACAGAACAATAATCTAAATCAATCAATTACATGGAAAAATAAACTAGGTCATTTGGTTATGTCAAAAAATTATTCTATTTCATTCAGTTACATATAATAGTTGGCTATTCCATTCAGTCACATGGAGAAATTAACTATTTCATTCACCTACATAATCATTTCATTACTTCATTATACAAAAGACTTTTAGAATATAATATTTCAATGTATATTCATTTTTTTGTTTTAAACATAGTTCAATAACAAGTTCCAAGAATCATGTATACTTGTATCATGATAATGGAATATTATAAGTGTAATTTCAATTTTCATAATTTAATTCATTCTTAAAAAAATATCATTTAAATACCCCAAAGACTTGTGTATTCTTCCCCCAGTTTATTCATTCATTTTGTAATAAAAAAAATTATTTCAATCTTCATAATAGTTGAAAAAATTCTAACATCATAACCATAACCATTTCCCGATTTCTATGTTTTTTAAATCCACTAGAACTACATGACCCTTTCATCTCAATTTTCTCACCATTTAGAATTGTTTTCAACAATTGAACATAAATCACTGAAACTCAAGAACTCATGTAATAAATCACTATCTAATAATTATAATCCTACATGAGTGTACTCTATACATGAAATAATAATTATTAGAAAACAAATGTCATGATATCCATTAAAATTTGATTAAAAACAATAAATTCTTTAATAAACCATTAAAAGAGTGTCTCTTCAACCTATACATAAAAGTTTCATGAATAGATTTAAAAAATTGTTAAAACATTTCTATCTTGATGAAATAACTCTATAACCCTTATAAAACACCATAAATATATTATCCCCATAAAGAGGTTAAATTCATATCAGTGGATAGATTATTTTGTCATTTTCTCCCCATTTGAAAACAACATTCAAAGAAAATAAGATAGAGGAAGTAGAATTCATACCATATCCTTGTATAGTGTTAGGTTGAACACCCATATTAATCATTATATATATGAATTCATCTTTAGATAATGACTTTTTGAATATATTAGAAGTATAAACTCTTTTTAGAATAAATCATAAATAAAATTCATTTTTCTACATATGATCTTAGATGAAGTGATATTTAATATTAATGTTCTTTCAGCTATAATGGTGAACTAGATTATTTAAAAAAATGACAGAACTCTAATTATCTTATCCAAGAAGATGTCGAATATTCACATCCATATTTAGCTCTACCTACTAATTTTCATCCACATAAAATGAGTTATAAAATGAGTTAAATCCATATATTATGCCTAAGTTGTTCTTAAAGCTAGAAAAATTTCCCCATTTTTCCCAACACACACATCTATTATCGAGAATGAATACTACAATAGATATAGATCTTACTCACTCAATACATGATACCCAATCTATATCAGCACAACCAAAAAAATCCAAATTTTATTTGTTGTCATATATCAATCAAAAATATATTGTTACCCATAGATACCTATGAATACTTATCACTGTAACAAAATGGTATTAATTTGAATCACATTGATGTCTAGCACAGAGATTAATACCACATTGGATATCTGGTGATGAGGCTGCATTGTATAACAAGATCTCAATCAACTTTATCTAATTCTTCAGATTAAAATATTTTATTTTTTCTTCATTGGAAAAAAATTTTTCCCACAAAATTTCATCTAGAAATATAATATTAATCAACCATAAAACATTTTCTCAGTAGTTCCTTTTCATAGTTTTCCTAATAATGAAAAATGATATCTTTATCTCAAGAACTATACAAAAGTAGAATGTAAATCTTCTCTCCATGAATAGACATTTCAAATAAATCCTTCATTTAAATATAAAACACATCTAAAATTTCTTTATCATTTTCAGTAAATAAGATATCTACTAAATAAAAAATAATATTGTGAGATACAAAATTTTCATTTTTGATATAGATTCTTATGTCTAGTCTCCCTTTCTAAAATTTAACCACTTTATGATGGATTCAATCATAGAATAACATAATCTTGTAGATTGTTTTAGTCAATATAATGATTTCTATAACTTAAAAAAATCATATTTTATAAGAATAAATACACAAGTTTGTTCAATGTAAGGTTCCTCTAATTCTATATTGAGAAATAAAGTATTGAAATCCATTTGGTAGGTAATGTAATGAATTTATATAACACTATAATTGAATTCTCAAATGGTTTTGTGATTATAAATTGGTGAAAAGGACACATTGAAGTCAATTAATTCAATAAATTAATGGTTGTTACATAATTTTTTTTCTTTATTCCTCACCACTTCAACTTGTCTATTTAATATATTTTGGAACATCCATTTTTCTAGTAGAAAATGTTATATTTATGTTTTGAAAGAATTTCACAAGTATCATTATTCTAAATTTGGAATTATTCATCACTCATAACACCAAAACATTGTTGATAAATTAGACATTCCTCAGTATCTTTAGGTTCTACATGAGAAATTAAAGAATAATGATGTTATATTCTTAGAATTATCATTCTTTTAATAAGATATTATTGATTTCCAATGAAATATTGAATCTAAACCTATAATATAAGTCTAAGATGAGTAAAATTTAATTATTCCTCTTTACTTGAGATGGATGAATCTTCTCCTTCAGTCTCAACATATACGTCCTTTCAATATTTTTCTATTGTTTTTTTAATATATTCAATATAATTAGTATAACAATTCCGTCTAGAACCAAATTAATCATCAACAGTTTGATTCTTTGAAAATTATAGAATCTTCACATCATATGTATAAATATTATGATAGTATCCTTTTTGTTGTTTTGAAATTATATTCCATTTAGAAGATATTCAAGAATATTCCAACAAAATCCTCTTGGAATAAGATTTTTGTTATTTTCACATTTAATATTGATGAAACAAGGCCTTATAAACACTATGAGATTAGTAATGTTTGGAGTCTTATTTTAGTACATTTCATTTTGAGTGATATTTGATTTTTTTTCTTTTGTAGAAATGATTTTTAAAATGAACTACAAGTCAAATAGATTACCTCCAAAAATTTATAGAAATATCATTTTCTGTCGACATTATTAAATATATATCTACCAAAATTCAATTCATCCATTTAATTTGAACATTTTATTATATTGTGTATGTTATATAGAGATCATAAAGAATTCCATGTTTTTAAATATATTATTCAATGATATAATTAGTGTATTCAACACTAATATATGACCAAAATCTCCTTATAGAGTAACCTATTTTTTCATCAATTATTTTGAATCTTATGAATATTTATGGATCCTTTGATTAATTATTCATAAAAGTAATTCATGTGATTTGGTTAACATCATCAATAATGGAAATTAAATATTTATCTCCACTTATTTACTGATTTATAATGGGCCTGATAATATCTGAATAGATTAGTTCCAAAGGTTGTAATATCAAAATCTAAAACCTTTTCATCAAGGAATTAGTGACATTTACCTTCTAATGGGCTTACTATTATATTTATCTTTATGAAATATTTCTAAAATTACTTTTCCCATGATGACCTATTAATTTTTTAAAGTTAATTTTTAGCTTCCTACATAAATAGAATGAGTTATGAGCATCACCAATTTTAAATAAATATCCTTTTATTTATTTCCTTCTTGTAACAACATTAAAATCATTAATTATTTTTCACAATAACATTAGTTTCTAAATATTAATCCATTACCTTCATTATAGAGATGTGAGACACATAAAAATAAGGGTTTATTCCCATAAACATAAATAGTTTTCTTGGATTTAAAATTATCATTTTCAATATTATCAATACCAATTCTTTTAATATTGAATGACCGGTCATTTCTAAAGGTCACTAATAATTCTTTTCACTTATCAATATTTTCAAAAAACTTAAATATCCCTTTTATATGTGAAGATATCTAAATATCTAATATACATGGATATTACTATATTGATTATTTAATACAAACTATTAAAAAAAGATCACTTTATTTAACCTTTTCATGAAACTTATTTTTGTATTGGGATGGAATAATGGAGAGACATTCCTTTTCAATATGGACTTGAAATAAAATCTTTCAAAAAATTATTTTAATAGATGAAATGTATTTTCTTCCATCAAACTATATACTCCACATTGTTATTGAATTTTTATTATTAGAGTGGTTTGAGTCCCTTTATGATTACATCTCACAAATATTCTAGAATCATTAGGATAATTGAAATTAAACCAACACATCATTGATGTATTATCAAATCCTCCATAAATATAATAGTAACCATAAAAGGAAAATGTACATTAGAAACCAACCTAAAATCTAGAAGCATACCTATAGCTTTCTATTTTTTTTAATAAAAAATTATAGCTTTTTTTCGAATCTAGATTTTGATAAACACTTGGAATATTTTTCTTTATAATAAAATTATTTTTAACATTAATAGAGTTACCAGAAGTAAATTTTTTTGAATCAATTTTAACAACCATAGAATTTATAGGTTTTTGGGACATAAATAATTAAATAAATTAAACCAAATACTTGGTTCATTTGAGTTTCTTTTAATGTGAACACTCCCTAATGTTTTGAATTTAATTCTGAAATAGATTTATTTAATGGATAAGTTCCTCCTCAATTTTGAAAATTTGTACTAGAATAAGATCATAAATATTTTACAACTCTTTAATATATTATGTTATCATTCTTCAATGGTATTCTGAGTGACATTAAATTTCTTCAAATGTTCAATCCCCATTAATACCATAAACTTCTCTTCTTCTTGGGTTGTTCCCATACTACTAGAATTAAAATTATATTTCTTCAAACTTTTGTTTTCCTTTTCATCTTTTGAAAATTTTGAGATTAATTCTCTCAATTATATCATTAGCCTAAATTAAATTTTATTTACCTTATACTCTCTTCTAGAGATACCTCATTCATCAGTAGTGAAGTCTTTATCATTAACTTCTCAACAATATTATTTTAACAAAGATTGATTATAGAGTCAACCTCTTAATTTTCTTAATTTATGTTTTCCCATTACTCTAAAATTGGTAAAAAATTTCCCCTTCCTTTTATATAGGTATTCTTATATATTCTTTTTAGAAGGAATTTTGATCTCTATGAATTATTCTATAGAGATATTTAGAAACATTTATGTTCTTATTCACTAACTTCATCTTAATTCTGTATAAGACAATTTCTTATAAAAGTTCTAGCAACCCCAAGATAAAAGTATTTAAGTTGGTGGTGACCATTATAAATTAATTTTCTTCTTATAACATTTTTTTATGCGAGCGACATCATTTTAGAGAATTTCACATCCATATCATATTATAATTTTAAAGTTCCAACTTTATCATCCCAAAAAAATCTTATTCCTTTTCTTAGACTTTGAGGCATTAAAATAATTTTTTTAAACAGTACTTTTTTATTAATAGAATCATATTTCTTCATTTAATATGAAATTATAATACTATTTATATCATAAAAAGCAATTTCACCTTGATTTTTTTCTTCCAAACACAAGACTTTAACATCAAATTTATTTTGTAAGATGAATACACTATTTTGAAAAAATAACATAATCTTATAAATTTTCACCATATCATTTTATGGTACTCAATGATTTATTGAATGGTGTAAATAAACCATGAATAGTTTCGTCATAAATAATTAGGAAATTTTCATATTTGAGTTTCCACAAATATAACATAGCTTGCTTCACCTTAGTATTTTCTTAATTGATATTCTAAAGTTTATGAAAGATATTTTTTCCAGTTTTGAACCATTTAAAATTTACAAATTAATCATATTAAAGAAAAGAAAAAATAGAGTTCTATTAATGAATAAATTTTTTAAAATTCATCTTATCTGCTACTATAATGGTATATTCTTAAACATTGGGAAACAAGACATTACTTTTAAATTCTTGAACATCATAACTGATAATCATGAGGTAAGAAAGAATTTTATCATTCCTTATTTCATAAATATTTACATAAAACATAGGAATCAAAATTATATAAATTATATTTAAATTATCCATTTACGATATCATAAAAATATTGAATTATTTAGATCATCAATAAAAAACACTAACTAAGGGAACCTAACTTTGATATAACTTACAGGAATACAAGAATAATGAATCATTAAGATGGAATAAATAACTAATGTAATTTTTTTTACAATTTATAACAACATACAATGATAATTAGATTGAATTTGGATATTTATCAAAGAATAAGTATACACACACACATAGATAACAGGTGATTTACAATGTTCAATACAAAATCTTAGTAGCTAATCCTTAGCCTGATTTGATAAAACCTGTTATCGTATCATCAACTAAGATATCTTTTTGAATAATCATGATCAGTTTAAATCCATAGAACATTCTTATAAGCCTCCCAAATATTTTTTATTCCTTCACATCATGTTAATCCTATATTAATACAAATTTCAAATGACAAGAGACAATAGATATGTATTCCTCCTGAAAAAGTGACTGACTTGTCTAACCTGATGATAAATTTTTCTTCTTCTTATCTTCTTACACATACGATACTTTACATCAATTTAATTGTAGAAAACTTCATGCTACAACTAATTTTTCTATAATATTCAAGCACATATCAATTTTTTGATCTAAAATCAACATTTGATAAATTATTATCCTTGAATGTTAAAAATTTTCCATTATTATTAATTAAAATATTTATGATAATATTTAAATATATTTGAATTCAAATATCCTAGAAATGTCAAATATCACTACAAAAAAATGTTCCATGGAAAAAGAATTCCATAACGGTTTATAACTGCATGGGAACATAGAAAAAATACTATTCCTTCTTCATTAGATATGTGTATCTTCAAAAAAAAATCCATCTGTATGTATAATTTTATACCTGATATAGAGAAACACCAATTCCAGTTTCATCCTTTGTATTCTACCTCTATAATACCAACCATATTCACACTCATCTACATCACTCTGAATATGTATTAGATATCCCTGATGAGATGAATTCGACAATATCGCTAAAAACAAATATGTGTCTTGGCCAATTAAAACACTAAAAACATCTATACAGATAAATTAGATATATCATTCAATAATATAAAATAATTTGATAAATCATTCAGTTATGTTGAGAAATCCTCTACATAGTTTAGTTACATGGAATAATTTTCAATTTCATTGGGTTACATGGGATAATTAGAAAAATTATTCAAATATGTGGAAAAATTAGATATTTCATTTAGTTTTTTGGGATAATATGTTGTACCATTCATCTACATATCAATTTCATCACCTATGTATACAAAAAAAATCCCAAATTCCATATTCCTCATGTATATTCATTTTTTATTCTATAATACTCCACTCAAGAAAACATTTCAAGAATAATGATAAATTATTTCATGATATTCAAAAAATTATAAGTGGAATTTTCTTTACATAAACTAATAATTATTCCAAAACATATCATTTAAATACCTTAAATACAAATGTATTCATCCTCATGTTTCATCATTTGGTTTTTAATAAGAAAAAAAATTCAATCTTCATAAGCATTTGATAAAAAATCAAACATCATATTAACAACAATTTATTTCTTACCATATTCTTAAACTCCACCATTACTACATAACCTCTTGGTCTCTACAGTCCTGACAATGATATGAAAAAATATGGAAATAAAAAATCTATAGGAGGTTCTTATTTATTAAAATGACCAAATCCCATTGATTTATTTTGTAACACCCAAAGGTTTTAAAAATATAAATGAAATGCATGAATTTTTTTTAAGTAGATATTTATAACTATCCTTTAAACATAATTTCGTATCTTCTATGTTTTGAATTTCGAAAAATAGTCATCTAGAATTGTGTTCAGTAAGTTATTTAGAGTCTAATGGAACCAACTTTTTTTGGTGAATAGTAACATACATTTATTAATAGTAATATGAATAGTAATATGACCCTAATGAATAGTAAAATGTATTATTATTTTATATTTGTAAGGCTATAAGATAATGTCATCTTGGTTAATTTTTGAATGTGATATAAAAATAGTTATAGAATTTAAATTGTTAATTTTTGAATTAAGTATGATTTTATTTAAAAATTAAATTAATAATAATTAAGAAATTATTTTAAAAAAATGGAGTTCATTTTTTAATTGTACACATCGAAAAATGGTTTGGGTGAATTTTTGGGATTTTTCTGAAATAGTTGATTTTTCTGTGAATAGTAAAAATATAGTTTTGAGTTTTGGTGTGTTAATGACATCATTAATGATGTAATAATGATATAATAAATCTGGTCTACTTTTATATAGTAAAGTATGATATTAGGTTTCCCAAGTGGTGAATACCATGGGAAAAAACCATGGTCAAGCCCATGGTTTTGAAAAACGACTAATGTGGTGTCCTTTAGAAATTATTAAAATATTCCCTCACCTTTGCTATAAATACAAACCCATTCCATCATTAAATTTATTAAAAACTTCACATCAACAAAGATATAGCCTCCTTAACTCCCTATTAGTCCTCCCAAGTTTTCCTCAAACCCCCAAGGTCCCAACCTTCATGTTCTAGGAGTTACTCTACAAGGTAAGAAAATTCTCAACTTCTTTCTTTTTTCCATTCAAGTTCTCTTTTATGTGGTATAGAAATCAAGAATCCATACCATGTTCTTAATTTAATTTTATTCTTGATATATTCTATTTTATGATTTATTTCTGGATGGGTGACCCTTGTAACCTCTCTTTTTAATGTTTTTTAAAACTATGTTGTATAGCCGTTAGGCTGCCAGATTTTTGTAAGGGATTTGTCAACTATTCTTTTATTTTGAGTTCCTTTCTTTACTTATTATTTCCACATACCCTCTTACCCAAGAGTCATGAAAGAACCATAAATCATGTATATTTTGTATATTCTCATGTTCATGGATAATTCACCATCATTCTTCCTCTCCTCTCCATCTTATTCAAGGAATAAAAACATTGTCCGTGATGTGTCGAATTACCGACATCGTGGAAGATATGATTTCAATTTACATTAAATATTTCAAGTATAGTCATTAAACCATTTTTATGGTTGAAACAGGTTATAATATATGTATTATTACTCATCCATGTTTCTCAAATTATTTTTTACACATGGTTTAAATTTATATAACAAAATGAGGGCGTTATTATCAATGAACCTCTAAAATGATCTAAATGAACATAATTAATTTTTTTAGTTATGCATTATCATAATATAAAAAATCAAAATGATAAATGGTATAATTTATGGTACTAGAAATATGTAAATACCTTTCCATACCAATTATGTATTTTCACTTGCAATCGACAGGAATATCCATCATGAACTGATCATGGAAAACATGTAATGAAAGCACCCAAAAACAATGGAAGAAACAAAATACTAATAATTAAAGGGTGAAATGATATTATAAAATGATCAGATAATGTGTTATAAATATGAATATTTTTCCGTAGGATATTAATAACACTCTTTTAACCATTATACAGGAGGTTTAAACAAGTTTGAAGTAAGACAAACCCGAGGTAAGATAATTCTTATCCGAATTTACATTATTTGGGTTAACCTTTTTCATTATTCATTATGTGGTATTAAGACTATTGGTGTGATGAATTTATGTTTATATTAGGTTTCACTATGTGTATTTTCATTTTATACCCATATCCTTTCCCTTCTATATATTCTCACTCCAATTATATTTTAAGGGACTTTCCTTTTAAAATACTTTTAAAACTCTCTTTTATAAATATCAAAAAGATTTTTTAAGTATATGGAATGAGTGGTTTCTTATGATTTTCAAGATACTTTATTACCATGATATGTTCCTTGGAAATTATTTATGTTGGGTTGATCCCATTATAGCTCAATATATGTTGGGTTGAGCCCATTATATCTCAAGATATATTGGGTTGAGCCCATTATAACTCAAGATATGACAGGTGAACCCCATTATAGCTCTCCAATGCATTGGGTACTCTGGAGATAGAAGTTAACCAAAAGTTTATTCCATGTGTAAGGGTGAATATAAGAGTGATATGGTAAATATGTACCAAGGAAACTATGTGATGTTTTTATGCATATGAGTATTTATGATTATGGGTTTTATTGGTTTTTATGTTATCACTTGACTAACACTTTATTTATCTATATCTCTTACTAAGTTTTATACTCATCCCAAGTTTTTAAAATGTTTTTCATAGGATATAGGTATGGGTAAGTGAAAGAATTTATTTGTGATTAATAATGTAGAGGGTTGTAAAAGAAATCATGATTTAAGATTTAATGTTTTATATTTTGAAAAAAATAGAAGCTATTTTTTGTAGTATCCTCTTGTATGAATGTGGTATGTAATGTATGTAAGGTATCATAATTATCTAAAACTCTAAACTCAAAAATATCATCAATTTTTAATAATGTATATTATTTACTAAAATTCAAGATTAAGTAACGTTTTATGGCTGAGTCCATATAGTTAGTATTAGAGGATGGTTTAGATAACTTTAGGGGTTAGAATGATATTTATAGAATACCATAACTGATTTTTACTTTATGTTAATTTGAAATGTTATAGAATTTAAGGGTTACCATGTTTGTTTATCTAAGTTATCTTTGTACAAAATGGTTTTCCAAAGAATAAACCAGGAAACTGAAGTAGGAAGGCACCAAGAGGTTGATGGCTATCTAAATCTATAACCCAAAATAGTGGGAATAGGAATGGAGTAGTTTATGATAGCAATGTATCAGTTGAATCAAGAAATAAACGGGGGTGGTATTCATGCTAGAGAGGAAGATGATATACTCATAAGAATCATGTCTTTTGTGGATCATTTTATGTGGAAACATCCTCCAACATTCAGTGTAACCTCAGATCCAATGATAACAGTAGGATGAATCAATGATCTAGAAAAGATATTTTATGTCATGGGATTTTCATAACATAAATAGGTAATACTATCCATTTATAATTTGGATGGTGAATCTGATCAATCTTGGTCACTGGTTAAGAATACGGGAGAAAGAGATGATCATGACAGCTTGGAATGAGATGATTTTAAGAGTCTTTTTCTGGAAAAATATTTTCTCAAAACTGTTCGACTCAGAATGGAGAAACAATTCTTGGAACTGAAATAGAAAGTTGATGATTCTGTGGTAGAATATGATACTAATTTTACAATACTTTCTAGGTATGTACCAGATTTTACTTGGGATTTTTGAAAGTAAAATTAATAGATTTTACTCTCATTTGAAACCATTTTTGTGAGGAGATTTGGATTCACCAGTGTTTAAAATATATAAGAAGCTTGTTCATTCTACTAAAAAAGTTTAGATAGAGTTTTATGACACATATGTTCCTCAGGATGACAAGAATAAGAAGCAGACATGTTGGCATGCAATGGGGAATAACTCATCAAATAAGTATGGAGGTAAGAAAATGAATTTCCCTTCTTGTGAAAAGTGTGGTGAAAGGAATACTAATGAATTTCTTGTAAATTCTGGGAAATGATACCGATGGGGAAAATTTGGAAACATATTTCATGAGTGAAAGGAAAATTATCCTAAAATTAATGAGAAGCCGATGGTGAGATGCTTTAACTGTACAGATTTGGTAATTTTGTTAATGTTTGTTCGAAGCTGGTCACTCAAGTAGGGAATCAACAAGATAAGAAGCATAAGGGTTTTGTATTTGTAGCCACTTCAGCAGATGATGAGCTATCAAATGAGGTGGTCTCAGGTATATTTCTTATTTTTTTTGATTTCTCAAATATGTCTTTTGATTTAGGGTCTACACATTACTTCATTTTTGAGATTTTTTTGGAAACATTGGGAATTAAACCTCATGAAATGAAACTAGATCTCATGGTAAAAACACCTAGATGAAATATTGTGGAAAAAAGATATTATATGAATATTTCTATCCTTATTTGTGGAAAGATTTTACCTGAAAACCTTGTTGTTTTTTCTCTAGTAGAGTTTGATGTTATTCTGGGTATGGACTGGCTTTCTTTTTATCATGCTAAGAAAGACTGCAGAGAAAAATAAGTTGTTTTTCAGAATGAATTTTAGTTTGTGTACATGAATGAACCCATACTGTTAATAACACATCAGGAATCTAAGAAACTGATAAAGGATGGCATTGAAAGTTATCTTTCTCATATTTTTGAAGATAAGGGAACTATCCAGATTAATGATGTACCAGTGGTAAATGAATTCATGGATGTTTTTCCCGATCTTTTTCCTAGTTTTATTCCTAATAGAGAGGTTGATTTTACTATTTACATAGTTCCTAATGCTAAGGGAATTTTTAAACCTCCTTATTGAATGGCCCAAATGGAACTTCTGGAATTAAAAAAGAAGTTGTAATAATTATTAGATAAAGGCTTAATTCGACACAACACTTCACCATGGGGCGCTCCTGTCTTGTTTGTTAATAAAAAAGATGGTTCAATGAGACTTTGCATCGATTATAGAGCATTGAATAACATTACTATTAAAAACAAGTATAATTTTCCTTATATCTATGATTTGTTTGATAAGCTACAGGGACTGTAGTATTTGCCGAAGGTTGACCTGAGGTCGGGGTACCATTAGTTTAATGTAATGGATGGAGACATCCCAAAGAATGCATTCCATACTAGATATGGCCATTATGAATTTGTTTTTATGCATTTTGGGTTAACTAATTCACCCGTTGTATTCATGGATCTTATGAATAGAATATTTCATGGGTTCTTGGATAAGTTTGTGGTTGTATTTATTGATGATATTCTGGTATATTATGGATGTAAAGAAAAGCATGAAAAAAATCTATGAGTTGTTTTGAAAACCTTAAAATAAAATAAACTGTATAGAAAATTCAGAAATTGTGATTTTTGGTTGCAACATATTTCTTTTCTTGGGAACATTGTAAATAACGATGGAATAACACTTGATCCTTCCAAAAAAATAGGTTGATGAATGGACAAGACCTAAAAATGTTACAAATATTTGTAGTTTTCTTGGATTAGAATGTTATTACCGACAGTTTGTTAAAAACATTTCATGGTTATCTATCCTACTAAGTACGTTAACATGAAAAGGGGTTAAATTTGTTTGGACCGAAGAATGTGATGTTTGTTTTCAGGAACTGAAGAAGAGATTGGTGAATGCTCCAGTTTTGTCCTTGCCTTACCTAAACGGCGGGTTTGTTATCTACCATGATGCTTATTTGAAGAGACATGGTTGTGTTCTGATGCAGAATGATTAGGTAATTTCTTATGCTTTAAGACAACTAAAACCTCATGAGTTATATTATCCTACACATGATTTGGAATTGGAAGTTGTGGTTTTTTCTTTGAAAAATTAGATGCATCATTTATAGGGAGCCAAATGTCAAATACATACTGATCATAAATGTCTAAAGTATATATTCACTCAGAAGGAATTAAACATGAGGAATAGAAAATGTATTGAGATGATAAAATATTATGATTTAACGATCAATTATTGTCTAGGAAAATCAATCAAAGTGGCAGATGCCTTGAGTCGAAAACAGCATGCATCATTAACTATGTTACATTTGGAACATGATCCTTTGATTAATGATTTAATGAATTTTTGCTTCGAAGTTATCAGTGTAGGGAATACATCTATTTGTTTCATGTTTCAGTGCATTTATCATTATCATACAGAATTAAGAAAGCACAAAAGAAATACCACGAGCTATAAAAAAAGGTATAATTGGTTAAAATGGGCATGTTTCAATAATTTAACCTGGATAAAGATTGTGTTTTATGATTTGAAAAAAGGATGTGTGTGCGATGTGATTATTAGTTAAAGAAATATTTGTTTTGTGAAGATCATAGTTCTTCATTTTCAATTCATCATGGAAGTAGTAATATGTATAGAGACCTTCGGGAGTATTACTGGTGGGATGGAATGAAAAGGGATATTGATGATTTTACTATGAAATGTTTTACATGTCAACAGGTTAATGTAGAGTGGTAGTTATCGAAGGGGATGCTTTAGCCTTTTCCAGTTCCAAAGTGGAAATGGGAGAATATATCCTTATAATTCATGGTGGGACTACCTAAGTCTTCTCGTGGTAATAATTCGATTTGGGTTATTGTTGATCAGATGAAAAAATCTGCACATTTTTTTTCTTTTCGAGACACAATGTCGCTGGATCATCTTTCTCAATTTTACCTCAATGATATTGTTAGGTTACATAGAGTTACTCTTTCCATTGTATCTGATCAGGATATCAGGTTCACTTCTAACATTTGGAATGGGATGAAGAAGTCTTTGGGCATAAAATTAAATTTTAGTACATCTTTTCATCCTCAATCATATGGGCATTCAGAATGAATGATGAAAACTTTAGAAGATATGCTACAATAATTCTAAATATAATACTAGGGAAGTTGGGATCAACATATTTCTTTAATTGAGTTTTCTTATAATAAAATTTTTCATTCCAGTATAATAATGGAACCTTGTGAGGTATTGTATGGGAAACCGTGTCGAACTCATACTTTTTGGGATTAAGTCAGGGAAATAATTTTTATTGGACCAGAATTAGTAGAGGAAGTGGTTGAAAAAGTAAAGATGATCCAACAACACATGAGGACAAAATAGAGTAGGCAGAAAAGTTATGTAGATAACACAAGGAAAGACTTCTCTAGGTGACCATGTTTTCCTTAAAATATCTCATTGGAAAAGTGTGATGGGTTTTGGTAAGAAAGGGAAGCTAAGCCCACGGTTCATAGGACCTTTTGAAATCCTAGATAATGTTGGACCAGTTGCATACTGATTATATTTTCATCCATGTTTATCTCAGGTATATAATGTTTTCATTTTTCAATGTTGAGAAAGTATGTGACAGATTAATCACATGTCTTGAGTCCAGAAGTAGCTAAACTGGAAAAGAACATTTCTATTAAAGAGAAACCAATTCAAATTCATTATCTAAGGGAATAAGTACTGCGGAATAATATAATCCACCAGGTAATGGTTTTGTGGAGAAACCACATGGTTGAAAAATCAACATGGGAATCTGAAAATGTTATGAGGGAAAGTTACCCTCACTTGTTTAATGAGTAAATAAAAATTTGAGGAAGCAATTTCAGAGAGGGGATAATTTAATACCCCAAGGTTTTAAAAAAAATAAATGAAATTCATAAATCTTTGTTTCATTTAGATATATATAAATATCCTTTAAACATAATTTTGTAGCTTCAATGTTTTGAGTTTTGAAAAATAGTCATCTACAATTATGTTCTGTAGGTTATTTGGAGTTTGATGGTGAAGGTTCCGGGCGCAGCGGAAGCGCGTGGGTGGATGTGCCCACTTGGATTTTTGTCATTAGCAATGATCAATCCGGGATCAATACGACGATAAACGCCAGTCTCCACGGATCAAATCACATAAAAAGACAAAGAAGATGGTTTTTCCCGGAACCACAAACAAGGATCGTTACAGGTTGATTATAATTAATTTAATTAATTATAAAGAAATACCTTTTGGGTGTTCTTTCTTCGTTGATGTTCTCAATCACGTTGTCGATGTGATCTGTCGTTGCGTCGCAGAAGCCAAGTGTAGACTCCCTCTAGCGGTGATCCACACGTGTACCTCGTATCTCTGGATGTCGCCAAAAGATTCTCCGGGTGCTAGCGTGGAGAAGCCTCTGCTTGCGTTGTCCGCCTTAGATTGTATTGATCTGATGGAAGAGGATCTCTCTCGGTCTTGAGAGAGTTCTTGGAGGAAGAGGTTCTTTTGGCCTTGAAAGAATTCTCCAGAGATGTTGTGCACAACGATTCTCTTGTGTCAGAAAAGAGTTGGGGTTGTGAGGATATTTATAATCGGGTGTGTGGGGTTATAGAGTTATGACAATAAATAAACGCGTTACACATTTTATTTATTTCATTGACTCTTTATTTAAAACCCCATGTCGAATAAATAATTCCTTGACATGCACCCACACTGATTATAATAAATATCATTTAAAACAATATTATATCCTCAAAATCCCAACTAAAAAAAAACTACATGGCGTGTATTAATAAATACACGGCGTGTACTTGTTTTTCATTGAAAACTACACGGCGTGTACATTAAATGTACACGACGTGTATATCTTGTTTTCATTTATTCATTTCCTTTCCAAAATAAAACTACACGGCATGTAATAATAATACACGACGTGTACTTGTTTTATTTTCTTTTTCCTCCATCATTTAAAACAACTTAGGCTTCCTTGAATAATTATTAAACCACGTACGAGAATAATCTTTATTCAACTTGAGATACTTGGATACACTTAGTGTGTGACCCTCTAGGCCTCTTTCTCATTGGCATTAGGCAGGCTTGCCTAAAGTCCAAGATTACTGTCTAGCAACGGGTCAAGGCACCCAAGAGAAAGAAGTTGACGCCGCATTGACGTATCACCTCATACGAACGCTTACTGTGTAATTTAATCCCTTTGTCTCAATATCTCATCAAGAAGGTTTCATGGCAGTGTCATAAACCTATATGCTTGATATGTCGTTCTTTGACTACCTGAAATAAACTCATCGTTTACACCATGGCCATGGAATTTAATGCGACAGTTCTATTTCAATCAAAGGGCCGAGATATCAACTTCCATAAATGGAAGGGACAAATCCTTCCTTGACTTATCCATTAACAACATGTCACTCGTGACGCACCCAACGTATCCTAATTCCCGCCAACTGTCTGCGTGACGGTTTTCGTCAGTAAATCTAAGTGCGCGAGTCATGACATGAGTTAATGATAATCTTCCAGTCTAAGGACCATTACACATGCTCGTAGATAGCAATCTCTGATGACACCAAGACATGCGGAATTACTACTGGCGGGTCTGTTCTCATAATCTCCCATCTTGGAGATTACCAAGTGCGAACTCCATGAGAGAGAGTCTCGTCTTCTTATGAGTACTCGCACATGACGGTCTGTATACTATGTGTCCTATCATAGTATGTCATCCAACCACAGAACTTTATTTAAGAATATTGTTATAGCATTTCAAGGTTCTCATCATAGCGGGGATCTGCTATGACCTTATTAATGAAACAAATATTTCAGGACATTATTATATTATAGTCATGCATAACAATGAACAATATATAATAAGTGAACATTTATGTAATCAAAGTACAAAACAGTTGGTTCTGAGGACACCAACCCTTACAAACTCCCACTTGGACTAGAGCCAACTGCCTACGACTTTTAGTCCGCTTGACCTCACATGATGATCATGTTTCTGCTGAGTCAAGGCTTTAGTCAATGGGTCCGCCACGTTGTCTTCCGTGGAAATAATGCTCACTGCAACTTCACCTCTCTGAGAAAAATCCCTCAAGAGATGATACTTCCGAAGTATGTGCTTTGTCCGCTGATGTGACCTTGGCTCTTTTGAAAGTGCCACCACTGCAGTATTATCACAATAGAGTGTGATAGGATCTTTACTGCTCGGTACAACATCCATATCTTGGACGAAGCTTCGCATCCATACTGCTTCTTTAGCTGCCTCAGAAGCTGCGATATACTCGGACTCCGCTGTAGAATCTTCCACCACACTTTGTTTTGAGCTCTTCCAGCTCACTGCACCTCCATTCAAACAGAAGATGTATCCAGTCTGCGACTTCATGTCATCTTGATCAGTCTGGAAACTAGCATCTACATGTCCTCTGATGACTAGTTCCTCATATCCTCCATAAACCAAGAACATATCCTTAGTACGCCTTAGATACTTAAGGATAGTCTTGACTGCCATCCAATGGCGGTCTCCTGGATCAGCTTGATATCTGCCTACTGAACTTAATGCATAAGAAACATCTAGCCTTGTACATAGAATATCATACATGACTGACCCAATCGCGGATGCGTAAGGGATCCTTGCCATTCTCTTTCTTTCCTCATGTGTCTGAGGACACATTTTCTTGGAAAGATGAATGCAATGTGACACTGGCAACAATCCCCTCTTGGACTGTTCCATACTGAATCTCTTCAGTATCTTGTCAATGTATGTACTTTGACTTAGGCCCAACATTTTCTTGGATCTATCACGATGGATCTTGATCCCAAGAATATATGCCGCCTCGCCCAAGTCTTTCATGGAGAATCATTTATTCAACCATGCCTTAACTGACTGTAAGACAGGTACTTCATTTCCAATTAGCAATATGTCATCGACATATACTATTAGGAAAACGACTGCACTTCCACTAAACCTTTTGTAGACACAAGGCTCACATTCGTTCTTAACAAAGACAAATTCTGTAACAGCTTCATCAAAACGAATGTTCCATGACCTTGATGCTTGCTTTAATCAATAAATGGATTTTTGCAACTTGCATACCTTGTTGGAATCCTTTGAAGTCACAAACCCTTCAGGTTGTGTCATGTAGACATCTTCCTGGAGGTTCCCGTTAAGGAAAGATGTTTTGACATCCATTTGCCAAATTTCATAGTCATGGTAAGTAGCAATGGCCAATAGGATTCTGATAGACTTCAGCATTGCAACCGGTGAAAAGGTTTCATCATAGTCAATTCCTTGACGCTGTCTAAAACCTTTTGCAACCAGTCGTGCCTTATAGGTGCTGACTTGCCCCTCCATATCCAGTTTCTTCTTGAATACCCATTTATTACCAATAGGCTTTACATCAACTGGAGGATCTACCAAAATCCAGACTTGGTTTTGGTACATGGAATCCATTTCAGAATTCATGGCTTCTTGCCACTTGGCAACGTCTGTGCCTTCAACTGCTTCCTTGTAGGTAAAAGGATCATCATTGTCAACCAATAATGAGTCACCATCCTCAGTGACAAGAAAACCATATCGTTCTGGTTCTCTCACCTCTCTCGTGCTCCTACGCAGTTCTTGTGTCTCTGGAACAGATTGTTCTTCCACGGGGATTTGTGGAATCTGTTCTTGTACCAACTCATGTGTATCTTGAGCCTCGACTTCATCGAAGTCTATCTCGCTCCCACTATCTCTTCTGGAGATGTGCTCCCTCTCAAGGAATATGGCGTGTCTTGCCACTGTAACCTTTTTGTCTGAGGGGTTGTATAGGTAATATCCCCTTGTTTCCTTGGGATATCCTATAAAGATACACTTTGTGCCTCGGGGTGCAAGTTTGTTACCTGAAGAGGCCTTAACAAATGCTTCGCTACCCCACACGTGTAAATTCGATAACATGGCTTTGCGTCCACTCCATAACTCGTATGGAATACCATTTATCGATTTAGTTGGTACTTGGTTTAGTATGTGTGCTGCTGTTTGTAATGCATATCCCCAAAAGGATAATGGAAGACTCGCATGACTCATCATTGATCTCACCATGTCCAACAGGGTGCGGTTCCTCCTTTCACTTACACCATTCCACTGCGGTGTGTAAGGAGGAGTGAGTTGAGATAGAATCCCAAACTCCCGTAAGAAATCAATGAAGTATTGATTAAGATATTCTCCTCCTCTTTATGAGCGGAGTTTCTTAATCTTCTTACCAAGCTGGTTCTCAACTTCATTCTTTTATTCTTTGAACCGATCAAAAGAATCTGACTTATACCTCATTAAATAGATATATCCATATCTACTAAAATCATCAGTAAAAGTTATGAAGTACGAGAACCCACCCCTTTCTTCAACTGGAAATGGTCCACACACATCTGCGTGAACTAATTCTAGAAGCTCTTTAGCTCTTTCACCTTTCCCACTAAATGGGGCTTTGGTCATTTTGCCTTGTAGACACGCATGACATACACCAAGTGGTTTTAGTTCGAAAGAATCTAAATACCCATCTTGATGTAATTTTGTCAAACGTTTCTCATTGACATGACCTAGCCGGTGATTCCAAAGTTGGGTGTGGTATGAGTCATGTAAATTAACTTTGTTATCAATTGCCATTACTTGGTTTGTGTAGTCTAACACACAAAGGCCGTTATATAAATGTGCCCTACCAAAACAAATGCTATCTTTATAAAAGTAGCAACATTCATTTCCAAACTTGAATATGAATCCATCAGTATCTAATCTGGATACTGAAATAATGTTTTTGGTTACATAGGGTACATAATAACATCCTTTCAAAACCAAGACCATCCCGGTAGGCAATGTGAGGTGGTAGCCCCCGACAGCTACAACAGCAAGTCTGGATCCGTTGGATGCTTGTAGATCTATCTCCCCTCGATCAATCTTCCTGAATCTACTTGGTTCCTGTATTTGGATACAGATGTGAGCACCACAAGCAGTATCTAATACCCAATTAGTAGAAATAGATAGATTGCATTCAATAACAAACGCACCTGAAGCTTCCCCTTGCTTCCTTGGCTGGGTGCAGTTTTTCTTCCAGTGACCCTTCTTGCCACATGCGAAACAAACAGCATCCTGTTCCTTTGCCTCCCCTTTGATCTTCCTTTTCTTGGAAGGCCTTGAAGAAGATTTGGGCTTAAAGATCTTCGCCTTACCTTTCCTTTTATTCACCATAAGGATAGAAGGCTTTTCACGCTTCATGTCATTGTCCACTTGGCGAATAAGGATAAGAAGATCAGATAAAGACTTCTCAATATTGTTCATGTTGAAATTAACAACAAAGTTTGAGAAGCTCTGGGGGAGTGATGCGAGAATGAGATCGGTACCCAGTTCTTCAGGGAGTTTAAACCCTAGAACCTCCAAGCGCTCAATGTAGCCAATGAGCTTGACTACATGAGGCCCAGCTGGGGCACCCTCTCCAAGCTTGCTCTGAAATAGAGCCTTGGAGATCTCAAACCTTTCCTGTCTTGCTCTCTCCTGGTATAAACCACGGAGGTGCTCGAGCATGCTGTGGGCATCCATGTCTTCATGAGACTTCATGAGCTCACTAGACATAGATGACAGCATCAAACATTGAACTTCGAGAGCATCGTTCAAATGTTGATCATAGACTAGGAAATCTTCATCACTTGCCCCTGGGGCAGGAGAATCAGGAAGTGAGGACTCCAGCACATAAAACTTCTGTTCATGGCGTAGGATAACCCGAAGGCGCCTAAACCATTCCTGAAAGTTACTGCCGGTGAGGATGTTGTCTTTATCCAGAATTGATCGCAGAGAAAATGTGGTTGATGTGTTTGTCATTTTGATTCTACAATTTAAAAGAGCAGATTCATCAGTACTTTCTTGATTACATTTTATGAGAAATAATAAATTTTTATTAAGTCTCCCACTATTTTATCAATTCCCAATGTCCCTCACCATTGAACTCAGAATGTCCAGTTTCTTTGACATTCTAATGGTAAGGATCCATATTTCCCTTCGCATAACCCCAACAAGGGTTGGTCAAGCTATTTAAAGCTATTTAGGTAGGCGGGTCTTTGCCAACTGTGAGCTTACAGTTCCTTGATCTGTTGAGTGGACTCCCCAATCCTGAAATCCTGACTTGGATTTCCTCAACTCTTGCCTCCAATATTACATCAAGTCTAGCAAGGGCTAGTTCTCTTGATGTAATATGGTTAAGTCAACCCGAAACCTTTCATAAGGGATTCCTTTATAAAAGTAAGTGTCCCAACAAGGGTTGGTCAAACACATAATTTTATTGAGTCTTACCCTTAATCAAGTAACGGAAGGCTTGGTCTGACTTAATATGGTATTTGAGGGATTTTATTCTTTATGCGTATCTTTGCATTATCACATGCTTGTTAATATTAAGTGATGCTTGCTTAAGTGATTAACCATGTTCCGATAATGTATACGCATAGACCGGTTTTTATTTTATTCCATCTTTGCATGCTTGTTCATTTTATTAATTATGTGATCACGACAACACATGCATAATATATAAACCATGCAATCAGACAGAAATAAAATAAGATGGCATGATCATGAGCTTCTATTTGGTTAGCTTATCTAGCAGTTTTGATAAGCTTACCCTGACCTAGGGAAAACACCTTGAACCTGATGGTTCGTTTTTTGAAGCTCCCACCTGTCCACCTTTCTATCTTCTTGTGTCGGTTTCGCCTCGGCTTCGGGATTTGAACCGTCTCCTCTGGCTTGGGAGATCCTCCATTACATGGGTTTACATTAAAGAAACCATGGGCACGCAGGCCCTACCTTTTATTGGAAGAAGGCTCGCAGGCCAACAAATTTAAATTAAATAAATTTAAATGAAACCATACACATACAAAGGGTCTTTGGTCTAGCTCATGATCATCCATAGTATGCAACGACATTTACGCATATTTAGAATTCAAATTCTTTTAATCGTTCTTTTATTTAATATAAAACGCACTCGAATTCAATTAATTATGATCTTATAATTAATCAATTCTTTATCTTAAATTCCTTTCTTAATTTCCTTGAGATTCTTCTCATCCATATTCCTTGTACGGGTATTTGTACATTGGAGGAAACCTGGTGAAATTCCATTTCTGGAAAGTACACGGCATGTAGTTTATAATTACACGGCGTGTATTTTTATTTTCACCCTTTGTCCAAAGTACACGCCGGGGCTTTGGCGTGTTTTTCTGTACTTTGGAAATTTTAGAGTACATGGCCTGTAGATGAATCATACACGGTGTGTACTTCCTTGTTATGTGGTAACCGGCCTGGCGATCCCGTATACGCGGTACGCGACTTATCTTTGTACACGGTTTCACCTGGGTCGGAACGGACTACACGGCGTGTTGTTCCAACATACACGTCGTGTATTCCGGTTTCCACGCGCCGTTCTATTCTGGTCAACACGGCGTGATTAAAACTTAGGCATAATCAATTCACACGGCGTGGTTTGGCGGACCAGTGCCGGTTCGTTGAACCTAAGTACACGGCGTGTAGTTTTAATTACACGCCGTGTAATCCCGTGTTGTACAGACAGAAAGAGCGGCTCCTCTGGATGAGTTCCTCATTTTTATTTTAATCAAAATTAAAATTAAAAGGTCTTTTCTGTGATATGAATCGAGAAACGAAGGAGGAAGAATAGATCTCGTTAATTCAGATTTATAGAACGATTTATTTCGAATTGAATCAAATATGAATGCGTAAATTATCAACGAAAATTAAATAACTATAATCAACGTTGTAACCTCCCTTTGATACCATTTGAAGGTTCCGGGCGCAGCAGAAGCGCGTGGGTGGATGTGCCCACTTGGCTTTTTGTCATTAGCAATGATCAATCCGGGATCAATACGACGATAAACGCCAGTCTCCACGGATCGAATCACAGAAAAAGACAAAGAAGATGTTTTTTCCCGGAACCACAAACAAGGATCGTTACAGGTTGATTATAATTAATTTAATTAATTATAAAGAAATACCTTTTGGGTGTTCTTTCTTCATTGATGTTCTCAATCACATTGTCGATGTGATCCGTCGTTGCGTCGCAGAAGCCAAGTGTAGACTCCCTCTAGCGGTGATCCACACGTGTACCTCGTATCTCTGGACGTCGCCAAAATATTCTCCGGGTGCTAGCGTGGAGAAGCCTTTGCTTGCGTTGTCCGCCTTAGATTGTCTTGATCCGATGGAAGAGGATCTCTCTCGGTCTTGAGAGCGTTCTTGGAGGAAGAGGTTCTTTCGGCCTTGAAAGAATTCTCCAGAGATGTTGTGCACAACGATTCTCTTGTGTCAGAAAAGAGTTGGGGTTGTGAGGATATTTATAATCAGGTGTGTGGGGTTATAGAGTTATGACAATAAATAAACGCGTTACGCGTTTTATTTATTTCATTGACTCTTTATTTAAAACCCCATGTCGAATAAATAATTCCTTGACATGCGCCCACGCTGATTATAATAAATATCATTTAAAACAATATTATATCCTCAAAATACCAACTAAAAAAAAACTAGATGGCGTGTATTAATAAATACACGGCGTGTACTTGTTTTTCATTGAAAACTACACGGCGTGTACATTAAATGTACACGGCGTGTATATCTTGTTTTCATTTATTAATTTCCTTTCCAAAATAAAACTACACGGCATGTAATAATAATACACGACGTGTACTTGTTTTATTTTCTTTTTCCTCCATCATTTAAAACAACTTAGGCTTCCTTGAATAATTATTAAACCACGTACGAGAATAATCTTTATTCAACTTGAGATACTTGGATACACTTAGTGTGTGACCCTCTAGGCCTCTTTCTCATTGGCATTAGGCGGGCTTGCCTAAAGTCCAAAATTACTGTCTAGCAACGGGTCAAGGCACCCAAGAGAAAGAAGTTGACGCCGCATTGACGTATCACCTCATACGAACGCTTACTGTGTAATTTAATCCCTTTGTCTCAATATCTCATCAAGCAGGTTTCATGGCAGTTTCATAAACCTATATGCTTGATATGTCGTTCTTTGACTACCTGAAATAAACTCATCGTTTACACCATGGCCATGGAATTTAATGCGACAGTTCTATTTCAATCAAAGGGCCGAGATATCAACTTCCATAAATGGAAGGGACAAATCCTTCCTCGACTTATCCATTAACAACATGTCACTCGTGACACACCCAACGTACCCTACTTCCCGTCAACTGTCTGCGTGACGGTTTTCATCAGTAAATCTAAGTGCGTGAGTCATGACATGAGTTAATGATAATCTTCCAGTCTAAGGACCATTACACACGCTCGTAGATAACAATATCTGATGACACCAAGACATGCGGAATTACTACTGGCGGGTATGTTCTCATAATCTCCCATCTTGGAGATTACCAAGTGCGAACTCCATGAGAGAGAGTCTCATCTTCTTATGAGTACTCGCACATGACAGTCTGTATACTATGTGTCCTATCATAGTATGTCATCCAACCGCAGGACTTTATTTAAGAATATTGTTATAGCATTTCAAGGTTCTCATCATAGTGGGGATCTGCTATGACCTTATTAATGCAACAAATATTTTAGGACATTATTATATTATAGTCATGCAGAACAATGAACAATATATAATAAGTGAACATTTATGTAATCAAAGTACAAAATAGTTGGTTCTGAGGACACCAACCCTTACAGATGGAACCAACTTTTTTTACTGAAAATAAACATACCTTTATGAATAGTAATATTAATAGTAATATGAACCTAATGAATATTAAATTTTATTAATATTTTATTTTCTTAAGGCTTTAATATAATGAAATCTTGATTAATTTTTCAATGTGATATAAAAGCAGTTATAAATTTAAATTATTAATTTTTGAATTAAGTATGATTTTATATAAAAATTAAATTAATAATATTTAGAAAATTATTTTCAAAAAATGGAGTTCAATTTTGAATTCTACACATAGAAAAATTGTTAGGGTGATTTTTTGGGATTTTTCTGAAATAGTTGATTTTTCAATGAATAGTAAAAATACAGTTTTGAGTTTAGTGTGTTCATGAAATCATTAATGGTGTAATAATGATGTAATAAATCAGGTCTACTTTTATATAGTAAAATAATATATTAGGATTCCCAAGTGGCTAATACCATGGGCAAGCCCATGGTTTTTCGAATACAACTAACGAGGTGTCCCTTGTAAATTATTAAAATATTCCCTCACTTTTTCTATAAATACCAATCCATTCCATCATTAAATTAATTCCAAATTCTTCATCGACGAATATCTGGCCTCATAACCTCCCTATTAGTCCTCCCAAGGTTTCAAAAATCCCCCAAGGTCCCAACCTTCATGTTCTAGGAGTTACTCTACATGGTAAGAAAATTCTCATCTTTCTTTTTCCATTCAAGTTCTCTTTTATGTGTTATAGAATTCAAGAATCCATACCATATTCATCATTTAATATTATTCTTGCTCTATTATGTTTTATGATTCATTTCTGTATGGGTGACCCTTGTACCCTATCTTTTTAATATTTTATAAAACCATGTTGCATAGCCATTAGGCTGATTAATTTTTATAAGGGATTTCTCAACTATTCTTTTATTTTGAGTTCTGTTCCTTTCTTATTATTTCATCATCTACTCTTACCCAAGAGGCATGAAAGCTCCATAAATACTATCTATTCTATATTTTATCATTTTCATGGAAAATTTATCATCATTCTTCTTCTCCTCTCCCACTTATTGAAGGAATAAAAACATTGTCTTTGATGTGTCGAATTACCGATATCTTGGACGATGTGATTTCAATTTACATTAATTATTTAATGTCTATTCATGAAACCATTTTCATGGTTGATATAGGTTATATTATATGTATTATTCCTCATTCATGGTTTTGGAATTCATTCTTACACATGGTTTTAATTTATAAAACAAAACGAGGTCGTTACTAACAAAGAACCACTAAAACGATCTAAATGAACATCATTGATGTTTTAACTTATGAATAATCCTCATATAAAACTTCAAAATGATAAATTGTATAATTTATGGTACTTTAAATATGTAAATACCTTTCCATTCCAATTATGGAGTTTCATTTTCATTCGATAGGAATATCCACCATGAACCGATCATGGAAAACATGTTCAGAAAGCAACCAAAAACAATGGAAAGAACAAAATACTAATAATTAAAGGGTGATATGATGTTATGAAATGATAATATAAGGTGTTATAAAAATTAATATGTTTCTATAGGATATTAATAACAATTTATTAACCATTATACATGAGGTTTAAACAAGTTTGGAATAAGACAAAACTGGGGTAAGGGAATTCTTAACCCAATTTCCATTCTTTGGGCTAACCTTCTTCTTTATTCATTATGTGGTATTAATATTATTGGTGTGATGAATTTATATTTATATTATGTTTCACTATGTTTATTTACAGTTTATAAAAATATCCTTTACATTCTATTAATTCTCACTCAAATTATATTTTAAGGTACTTTACTTTTAAAATCCTTTTAAAACTCCCTTTAATAAATTTCAAAAGGATTGTTTTTTAAGTATATGGAATGAGTGGTTTATTCTGATTTTAAAGATACATTATTACCATGATAAGTTCCTTATAAATTATTTATGTTGTTTTTATCCCATTATAGCTCAAGATATGTTGGTTTGAGCCCATTATATCTCAAGATATGTTTGGTTGATCCCATTATAGCTCAAGATATGGTAGGTGAGCCCCATTATAGATCTCCAATGCATTGGGTACTCCAATGATGGAAGTTGACCAAAAGGTTAATCCATGTGTAATGTTTAATTTAAGAGTGATATGTTAAATATGTCCCAAGTCAAATACATGATGTTTTTATGCATATGAGTTTTTATGATTATGGGTTTTATTGGTTTATATATTATCACTTGACTAACGATTTCTTTCTTTATATCCCTTACTGAGTTTTATAATCCTCCCATGTTTTTAAAATGTTTTTCACAAGATATAGGGATGGGTAAGAGAAATATATGATTCAGGATGAATAATGTAGAGGTTTTTCAAAGAAATCATGTTTTAAGATTTAATGTTTTATATTTTGAAAAAATTGGAAATTGTTTTAGTAGTATCCTCTTATATGAATGTGGTATGTTATGTATGTAAGGTAGATTAATTCTATAAAACTATAAAATCAAAAATATAATCAATGCATAATAATGTATATTATTGACTAAAATTAATGATTAAGTAACATTTTAAGGTTAGGACCTTATATATTTTGTGTTTCAAATTGAAATGGATGAATCTCATCACCAATGAAGCCTAGGTTTATAGAAGTTCTAATGAGAAATATAATAGTATGTAAAGGGAGATAAAAAAATAAGAATAATATAAGTGGATACACCATAGAGATCATATAAAATGGTTCTATAAGTTTATGGAGAGGTTTCCCTCCTTTCTATTATGAATATTGATATTACATGTGGTAGAAAAGTTATTTTCCTTATTATATTTAAAATAATTAAGTAATAAGTTTAGTATAATTTCAATATCAAAATATATCCAATAATTCTCTTTAGGATACATAATATAACTCTTCATTCCATATAAAAATTACCTAACACATTATATATAAATTATATTCTGTGTTATGGAAAACAAAATAAAAAATAACTATCTTCTAGTTTTTCTAAAATAATATAAATTTCATTTAAAACCATATTATATTAATGAAACAAAATTAAATATTTAAAACACATAAAATAAATCACTTGAACATATTGAGTATTTTAAAATAATATAATAAAAACTTAATATTTAATTATAATAAATCTTAGGATTCTAAGATATAAAATGATATGTTTTACTACAAATTTAAGATTCAAAAAACCTCCTTACATTAAGACAACCAAAACTGATTCATCCTATAATAACATGATTTATAAAAAAATTTCATTACATACATTTACCAAATATTTTTGGTTTAGAGTTTTCATGAAATAGAAAAACATGTTATGGAATAAAACCCATACTATCTAATATAAGTAATCATTTTTTCTACAATACCAAATTCTTTAAATGATACACCTACTTTATTTAAGGCCAAAAACTCATTATCAACAATTTTAATTCAAAATATTCTTTACTCAAAATTAAACCTTTAAAAATAATTTAAACATATTATATGAGGATAAAAATCCAAATAAGTGGTATAAAATGAATGGAAAACCCATTAAACTATTTAAATTCATGGAAACCCATGAATTTTTTTCCATGAATAAAATGGTTAATTTTTAAAAATATCATAACCAATAAATAAAAATGGAATAAAAATCTAATAGAATTTGATAATGGAAAATTTTAAAGGGAACAATAAATTTAACCCACATATGACATATCATTACAAAGATGTGTCAATTATCACTACCAAGATATAACAAAACAATGGATGAGGATAACTAAACCTAATGCATGTATAAACATATGGATATGAATTACTATAAATGGCCTACACATAACCTTATTGGAATGGATAACTAATCTTACACCATGAATAACATTATGGAATAGTAATAATTCACCTCATCCATGTGTAGTGTTCCTATAAGTTATTAAGCATTAAGAAATCATTTTTGGGGATATATAATTATGGGTCCCACCATCATTATCTATAATTTCAAAGAACAATAACAAGAATAAAATACAAAAGTGAATCTGATTCAATATTATAATAATAAAATCTTATATTTCAACCCATAATCACATGTATTTAATGTTGACCCATAAAATGAAAATTAATTTAAAAGAATGGGTTAACCAATTATCTATTGAAAGGAAAACAAAATATAAGAATAAATCAATGATAAATATTAATGAGAAAAGTAGGAAAATACATGGGAAATAAATTAAAATTTATAAGTAAAATAATTTAAAAAATACCCTTACATATACTATTGGATTAATATATAAATTAGATACTTCTTGAATAAAAAATTATAGAAAAATCATATTCACTTAAGAAAATTTTTCAGGTTTATTATTATTGGATTAATTATTATTCTATCAATCATTTAAATATTTTCTAGTCAATTATTCCAAAATAGATTTAGTAAAAATATAACAATAAAAGATCCTTATTATATAGTTCCATAATCTACAAAATAAAATATTTTCATTTGTTGAAATTGGTGGACTGGAACAAAATACTTTGACCTCTAGATTACAAAATATTATTTTTTTTACTATTAAAAAAGATATTATCATATTATATTGTTCTTTTTTATGAAATAATATGTGATAATTTCTTATGGATACTTCTCACAATAAAATGTCATAGAATATCCTTGCTATGCTGAGAACCGTGAAATTCTAGGACATTATTCATATTATATATGGCAAGATGATATCATTTTGTGGGAAACAAATGACAGAAGATATTATTGGATAGGGGGGTCAAAATCCTTTGAGACTTCTTATTATGATGTTCATCCTTGATAATATCCAAGTTACAAATATTATAAGAAAATGAGACACTAGCATGAAATAAAAACTTCAACGTGCCATTTCATGTTCTTATCTATATATGTGTTTAATGATCCTCAGACATAAAAAATTATTTTTAATGAATATACCATGTTTCATAATATAATATATTATTTTAAATCATGAAGGCATATGTTCATATAGAAGTTGGGTCTGTTAGATACATCACGACTGATATTATATTTATGAATAATGCGAGGAAGGAGTTATCCCTTATTTTCTTTAACACATGTTGATATCTCAATCCATTTTATGAGAATATTAAACCATAATTAATACCATGGAGTTTACATTATATTGGAATTTTCATTTTTGGGATGTTAAATAAAGAGACATCGAGCATATAGGTTAATGATATTAGTATGAAATCTTCTTGATTAAAGATATCATGATAAAGGGATTATATTAAAAAATCAATGTTCTTATATGGTTATTATAATTATTTCATTTATCTTCATTCTATATGGGAACCTTGATGTGTTTCTAAATCATATAATTGGACTTTACATAGTTTTCCCTAATGCCACTGAGAAAGGGGCAAAGAGACACACTATGTGTATTTAGAACTATAGTTAAATTGTATTTGAATTAAACATGTTGAGTAAATATTATTATTGTACATGGTTAAAATAATTATTCATTTTTAGTTAATTATTAATATTTAGTCACTAGTAATATATAAATATTAATTTCAAAAGGTAATTTTTAATTACCTGAATATATATTTATTATGATTCATTCACAAGGAAAAAAATGTAATTATTTTGTAAGGTCAATATTAAATAAATATATATTCATTGGTTTTGTGAATAAAATATTTATTAATTGATTGATTAATTTTATAGTTATATTTATTTAATAAAAAATAATCCTTATTCAATTCCTGATAACTATTGGTTATGATGAAATATTGAGTTTAATGATCCAGTAAGAAATGTTTTATTGAATATTTTTTGAATAAAAATTAATTTATTTACACAGATAAATTTTATATTTTATCCTAGAGTTAAGAGTATGTAAAGTAAATAATAATATTATGATTTAGATATGTGGTTCAATGGGGACTAAGAAAATAATAAGGGTTCATGTTCAATTATTCTTTTTATAACACCATCTCTATATAAACCTGATTTTTTATTTTCAAAACCTAATGGTCCTTTTTCACAACGAAAGTATAGAGACAAATCTCTCAATATCTAATGTCTTTTTCTCAATAAATGCTATGAATAAAAAATAGTGATAATTTTCTACCAGCCACTCAATATATGAGATATGAAAAGTTTCCTTACACCTGATGTGATTCTTTTGTCAATCCTAAATGAATAACACAAGTGTGAGAATCAATCATGACAGAGCCCAAGGATTTTGTTTACAATATGTGGAATTTTTTAGTAAACACATGGATCAAAACTATAGAGATTCTACCCTTTAATATTCTCACAATAATGTTATAATGGAATGTTTTAATCAACTTATTCATCAGTAGGGAAATAAATTCAATGAATGGAACTTATTTTTGTAAATAAATTATTTTTAAATTATATATACTGATGTTTTCTTCTTAGTCTTGGTATAATATTCTATAAATCTTCAATATATTTTTATTGTAAAATATATTCTTTAACATATACAGTTTATATTATTCATTTATCATGAAAAAAATAGAGTTATAAACTATCCTATATGTTTTTTTTTCTGCACTTGAATCCTCTATGTGGTATCATAGAGGTCACATAATAATTTTCATTTATTTTTTTATTAATTTATAAATTATGAAAAATATGTAAAAAACACATGTACTTGATATTTAGCATAAATACTTTTCAAATATTCTTGATTGATGAGTTAAATTAATTCCAAATATGAACATAATTATTGGAATGGAAAATAATAAGAGGTTAAATAATGTGTGTGAAAGAGAAAAGTGGTATTGAATTTGAAAATTTGAATGAAACATGATTTTTAAACACTATTTTGGTTAGTTTTTATGATTTTAAAAGTTTCATGTTATAACTTTGTTTTATGGGAATGATCATTTGAAAATTTCTCTTACTGAACTATGGAAACTTTTTGAGTATAATGTTGATGTTTTACTTGCACAAGAGAAAATATTTATGTGTGGGGGTGTTTGATGAGTTTATTTTATGTAGTTTTTTTCCTCAGTAATTATGATAATTTAATTTCAAATATTACCTCATTGTTATTATTTAATTTTTCTTTTAAATTAAGTTAAATTGTTTTTGATGATGTTTTCTAATTTTAGGTAAAAAAGATGAATATGGTGAGAACACCACAAATAGTTTTCTACTATAATTTTGGAAAATACAAGATTAGAAAATAAAGGAAAAAAGTGGTGTGCTACTAGCCAACCCTCAACCATGGGAAAAGACACCTAGCCAGCTTAAAGGGAAGCAATCCATGGCCCATGTGATAACTTTTTAGTTTCAGCAGTTCCCAATATATTTAGGAACAAGGGTATGAGTATGAGTATTCTTTGTAGAGCATATGTAGAGGGGGAGTCCTGACCCGTGATGGTGTTGGGTGCATCTAAGTCAAAAAAAATCGGGAAGTCGTGGCATGTGGATGGACCATATGTAGATTTATATTGATTTTTTATATGGAATTAGTTATTAAGTGGATGTAACCGTGGAAAAAATCCAATCGCAAATGAGTTGATACAAGACACTATTTATCACTTACAAAAGTGGTGTCATTTTGTGGGGTTCTATGGATCAAATGCCTCACATGGAAGAACCATTGAACTCCAACCCTATGTGAAGCATAACCAACCACCACTACCATGGATCCTACATTTATATATAGGTGGAAGCTGAAGAGAACTGCATCTATTGAGTGATGCTTCATGAATACCATGGTTTTTACTAGGGAGTTTGAGGTTACGTTATAACATCGGGTTGATGATGATATGAAGGAAGGTATTGCACCATTATCATTTCATAATAAAAAGATTCAATTATATTAAGTGAAATATTTATTTTCATTATTTTTTTTAAATTATCATTTTAAAAATTCCATGGAAGACAAATTCTAATATGACAGGATGAAAATAAATTTTTAACTTTCTATGTCAAAATAGGCCTATAATGATTTGTTGAAAATTTTCATTATAAATAAGCTTTTAATTTTTTTTAAAATGAATTATTTGACTAATAAAACATTAATTTATATGAATTAAACATGTTTTTATTATATATTTGAAAAAAATAATGAAAATATGATTTATGCATAAAAATGGATATTTTCTGAAAATTATCATTAAGGGAATTTTGGTTTTCCAATTAAATTAATCAAAATAATATATAATTGTTAATTATTTAAATAGAATTTGTATATAATATATCTAAATATGAGAATTTAAATTCATATAATTATGATTAATATTTATAGGGTTAATATAAGATCATCTTATGCCAGAAAAATTAATTTTCATGAAAAACCATTTTTGTCATGTTTTGCTGAATTTTATTAATTAATTGATAAAAATTATAGGAATGGAATTTGGTAAATTTATTTCATAATTTTGAATCTAAATTGATTTTTTAATGAGTTTAGTTTAATTTTGGTCATTATGAATAGTATTAATGGTAAAAATTTAATAGCAAAGTTAAGGTAAAAATGAGTTTACCGAGTGTTAAACTAAAGTGATAAGGGTAAAATTGACCTTATCATTAATCTAAATTCTATTAGATAAATTGAGTATGACCCTATATTTAATCACTTTTTATATATACTTAATTTTTTTGGAACCATTAAAGGAAGGAGACATCATAATTTTTTACAACTTTTGAAAATTAAAAGTATGTATTACATCACACATATAAAAGGGAACCTTATCCCATAGATTATTCACACATATTGATCCATTTAGCTCAAAAAACCCCTACCAAAATCCATAACCAAAATCCTTATCCATGATATAGAGGTTATTTTCTTCCTAGAATACTAACAGTATGATCTTTAATAGAATATCAAATTGATCCCCTTCAAAGAAGGGGTAATCTTATTAACTCACTAATTTCATTTTTTTAATATTTTACCACCTTTAAATCCTAAACTTCACAATATAATATCACCAGTAACATCCATAAATATACATGTTATTATGTTTATGGAATAATAATTATTCATATCATTCTCTACAAAATGGGAAACATAACCATTTCTCGTGTGTACAACGGACTACCGCTTCATGATCCTATGTAATTTTTTTCCATCTTAGCCTAACATGAATTGTTATAATGATAGAAATAATGAATATATATTATAATTTCTAATTTATTATTATTTTTTAAATATAATATATCAATTAATTTCTTACCCTTAAACTAATTAAAAATGATAGCATCTCTCGTGCGTACATATAGTCTAACCACCTCCATGATCTAATGCAATTTATTTTTCATGTATTCTTTTCATAGATGATTATAAATAAGTATATCATTAATATATATACACAAATTATATTTATGAAATTAATATCATTTCGGATATTATTAAAATAAAACCCTTTCAAAAGAACATGATCTTTAATGACTAAACATACTTGAGAATACTGAATAATCAATATATGAAAAAATGATAATTTTGAAATATTGTTAGTAAACAACTGATAAAAATTATAAGTGGATCATATATGTAACAACTAGAGATTTAAAAAATGAAATTAGATTCAATATCATTTATGAAAAGAAACCATGATGTTAGAAGATAATTCAACACCCTGATACTTTTTGATATATCTATTTTTAAATAAATTTGATCTCTTTTATAGCTTACGAAACACGCACTCCCAAGTCTAAATGAAGCATAATGTAGTATTGAGTTGTAACCTAGCCATTAAATATGTGTTTATTAATAGTAATAACTAAATAATGAAATTTTTTTGGTTTAAACATGTACAAAAATATTCATTTGTAATCAACTAAATCAAAATAAAATATAAATCATTTCAAAGAAAAAGAAGTGTTTTCTTAAAAAATCATTTTTTTCAAAAGTTGTATCATTGTGTTTTGGGAAACTATTTTATAATATTTTTTGACCACATTTATAAAATTTACATTTAAAAAATTAAAATAATTTCGTGGATCATCATTTGATAATTTCTTATTGTTATTTTTTGGTATTATTCTGAAAAGTTAAAATTTTCAATGAATAGTAAAAAACATTGATTTTTGTTAAAACTATTTTTTCATTTAAAACATATAAAAATTAAAAAAAAACGTTTCAAATGAAAAATTAATTGAAATATATTATTATTAATCCACGCTAGGTAATTTTAATAAATTTTATGATCAATTTTTATATAAAAACATTACATATTTTTGAATGTTTTTCTTTGGAAGACCTATTTTTTCAACGCGTCGGTAGTATTAATTTTAAATTATGTTATACCACTTATGTAAATTAAATATTGAATAAATGAATAAATATTTTAAATAATAATGATTTATATTATACAATATGGTCAAATTTATGTTTTACCAATTTGAATAGTGAAACAGTAAAAATTAATTACCAAAGTTAAGGGAAAACGGGTTTACCGAGTGTTAATCCAGAAATTTCATCTTTAAAAATGACCTAAAACTTCTCTAGAACCCATTTTATGGATATATATAGACCTTATAACATCTTAAGACCATGAATTTTCTATTTATTATTTTTTTACATGTGATAAACAAGGATACACTTTATTATTTTCTAATATTCCATATGCGTCCTCCCCCCCCCCCCAAAAAAAAAATCCACCCACTATCCTCTCATCTTTACACTTACATAAAACTTTTGTTCCATAAATACCATAAAATAACATCCTTCATCCTCTCCTAAAATCTTAGAGACCTTCATTTTAACTGAAAATAATCCCATGAATGGTTTTTCTAAGAACCTAAAGATATTTTATGAAGAGGATGCGACGTTATTAAACAAGTATTTTTATTTTTCTTTGTCTTCCACCTCCTTAAGAGCATATTAAACCATGATTTTATAAAAACTAATTATATTATTTATATTTATATTTCATTATTTTATGTCTATGGATATTATATATATCATCTTCCATCAAATGGAACTAAAACAGTTAATCTGGTGTACAATGAACTATCGCCTTACGTACCGTTGTAATTAGTTTTCCATCAACACTATTCAAGGATGGATATAATGATGAATTTAAAATTTTAAAAGTATATAAATTATATTAATATATTTATTTAATTATAATTTCACATATAACTTATTAATTTTCATTTTGTTTAAATTATGATAACACGCTTGTGTGTATGGAGAACCACCGCACCAGGAAGTGATGTGATTTATTTTTTAGTGAAACTTTACATGGAAATTAATAATGTTAAATTTAATGAATATATATCATATATATGAAATTTTATTGATTCTAAAAAAATAATATATCAGAAAATCCCTTACCCGTTAACTCATTAATGGAATGATATTATCATTAGTGTGTACATATGACCTACCATCTCCATGAAGTGATGAGATTCATTTTCCATGTACAAATTTAAATAATTATTCTAAAAATGTATTAATAAAAAAAATTATATTTATAACAATAAATTAATTAAAGAGATGATGTATATATATCCTACATAAAAAACAAAAACCTTCATAATAGAACATGCATGAGAAAACAAGAAAATTACCATATGTAATAATTTAAATAATGAAATATTATATAGATTTGAGTGGTAAAATGGTATAAGAGGAACATATATTATATTTTAAATATTAATATGGTTCTATAAAATATTTATAATAAACCTATATTTAATATATAGGATCTACTTTCTTATATTAAGGAAGTTAGACCTGAGGTAAGACATTTTATCTCAATTTCCATTCATTGAGGTATATTATAATGTTATGCACCTAATTTCATTCTATGGTATATATACTACTACGTTTTCATATAATTTCATGAATAATTCATACATCATGGTATTTTAGGTTTTATTTGAATTATATCATCTAAGGTAATTTGAAATAAAAATTACCAAGCGGTAAATAATTTCATAACTCAACTTTTTTCATTGGGTTATATTAACTATTAATTGTCTTTGGAATTATATGATTATTTGTGTAAATACTTTTTTGAATAATTATTTTTCATTTCCCCTATTTTAATTTGGATTTAATATTTTTTCACATAATTTATTCATCTAATAATTCTCACTTCAATGTTACGATCATTTTAATGGTTTATTTTGCAATATAATTTTCATTAGGATTGTTTATAAATAAATTTACAATTAAGGAAATTATTTTATCATTTTCTAATAAATCCTTTTGATTGAATTATCTTATTTTTATTAAGGAAATTTTCAACTAATACTACCATTTTAAACTCATTGGTACTTAATATTTTGATATAATTTATTTAAATAAATATGGATTTATTTTTCCCATCGGTCGAAAATCCTTTTCCATCCAAATCAATATTTTTTTAAAAAATATTTTAATTTTTTTATAATTATGAAAAGTATTTATTAATTATATTGTTTCAAATTCATTTTTTTAATTTTTTTAATGTTTTATTATTTTGATTGTTCGAAACAGACAATTTTTAAGCATTATACAATAGTTTGAAGGGAATGTTTCTTTAATAGAATTTATAGAATCTTCTTATTACATGATATATAAATGAAATATTACTTTATATGTTTCAATTGTTATTTTCAAAATATTCAGCAAAACTTTAATTTTTTAATTAGATATATTCAAATTGAAAATAATATTTTCCTCGAGAATGTTTTTAATGAAATTTTTACAGTATTTCTATTTATCAATGAAATCATCCATTTTTTTATAATTATAATACACTAGAGATATATTTTATTGATACCATACCTATAATTTTTGGGGATGATTTATGTTTAGTTTGACCGAATAAAATATTGGAAATCTATTTCTTGATTAATTTTTTTAATTAGTAACTTTACCTTGAAATATTCACTTTCATGTTATCATTGGACATTATATTTTCCCTAAATATCCATACTATGTATCATAGATATAATTATTACATAAACTATATATCATTCTAGCATATGGTATATAACATTGATATCATATGATTGAATGGGGTAATTATTGTTAATCCATATTCCTTACATGATATAGTGTTGAGCCCAGTGATTGAATTTGTTGTCAATGACATGTCAATATGTGATTAATGAGTATATGGTTGATGTAATGTTGATTAGAGTGTCCTAAATTCAGATAATTGATTGAACTGATCCTAAGTTCCAAGACATGTGACACTGGATGACACATTGTTACAACATTAGACGAATTCCATGAAATACTTAATTGTACGATGACTTTAGAAGATCCCTCAAATAGCTTTTAATTGGATGAAGTTGGTGAACCAAATAAGACAATTGTTTTTTATGATATTCAAAGAAGAAGACATGTTTTTAAAATATAAAACCTCACTGACAAAAATGATTCCATGCATTATGATTTAATGCTTGAGGTGAAGAAAAGTTCCATGCATCATCTATTACTGAATCAAATGAGGAATATTGAAGATCTTGGATTTTTTATTCCAAAAATAAAAGAAGGATGATGTTTTAAGATCAAAAATTAGAAAGGAACCATGAATAGGATTTGAATGAATATGGTGGACATGCACTACTCTTGTACTGGATAGTTGGTTTTTTAACAAAGTATATTTTGTATCATGTAATTAATTTAAAAAAAATGTTGGCCAAACATGAAGGCTAGCTGAAGCCCTCACCCAAGGCATATGTGGGACCTGAGAGTCTACCACACCCAAAGGGAAGGCCTAGATTCCATTCCACAAGAGGTTCATGTGGGGGTGTATAAGCCTTGAGGGATGCATAATTGGAACTTAAAGCATGCCCGCAGGAGCAAAGGTGGGAGCAGAAGCACACGCATAGAACACCGGTGCTGGGCAGCACCAGGAGAGGAGGAGGAGAATTATGAGGAGGGGTAGGAGTTATTAAGGTTATAAAGTATGGCTCCCCCAAATCTCTAAATCGATGTGGGGTGGCCTAAAATTATCAGGAAGCGATATCAGCCACTTGATGCATTATAGACACACGATCTTCTATCCAATCTTCGCGCCATAGATTTAGTGCATCAGAACCATCCATCTGATCACACGCTTTGTTATTCAACCAGATCCATTCGATCCTCCACTGAGGTTATATTCAACCTCATGACACCCGAGGATCTCTTACAAACTAGGGCTCGAACCAGAACACCCAACTCACCACTCAAGGCACCGTTTCAGACACTAAGGAGCTCATCTGGATCGTTTGAGAATAACGATGCCCATGCATGGAATTAAATTTTCATGCATGCATGAAACCAAATATCTCAAAGGAGGCCGAGAGAACTCGATACTGAGGATCCCACCAATACGATCCATATCCGATCTTACATGAATGTTAGTTTAATACTAATCACATGAACTTGATTTTCTCACCATATAGATGAGAAGGTCGTGTTGACAATCACATAGAGACTTACGGCTTGAATAACTCACATGGTTTTTTATATTTTAACACCCTAGGAATTCATATATTAAATAGGATGAGTTTCATGTAATCATAATCACATGTAGGTGATTTCCTCCCTATAAATGAGGATCCCATGTTGAAAAGATTGAAACCTAGATATGAATATCTCTATCTCATGTTTCAACATTTAAAACCCGAGATACTTGGCTACTCAAAGGGGAGAATTAAAAAGGAATCTCTCAGGGGATAATACTACGTGAATGAGAAGCCATCCATGGTAACTCAACAAGTTCTTTTCACTCTTGAGTTGTTTCGTTAAGAATTTGGTACATGAAGCCTAATAGGGACAGTGCATTGCACCTCCCTTATTTACACGAACATATTCATAACCACAAAACCATTATAGTTCATGAGTTTGTGTATGGGAAATCCTCGAGACATAAAAACTATGACCATCTCTGATTTTCACAATGAATAATAACCTATGATCCACCTTGGTTTCACAAAGAGAATAAAGTGATTTCATAAAGGATAGTGTACACATACACTGCCCTTGAATAAGAAGAAGAATTCACACACCCACTGAGAATATACCCATTCGGGTTGTGTTCAAAAGAAAGAGAACCTATTCTAAATCCTATACTCATTTGTGTTTAAATAATATTAGATATAAAATAAAAAATTTGTGTTTAGTCAAGTTGAGAAATAAGGAGAAGAAAAGGAGTGGACAATTTGTGTTCAGGTACTATAAAATCATAACCAAGATCATATTTAAACTTGTACATGCCCATGCACATGTGGATAAGGAATTGAGTGTGCACCTCTTTCACACGTAGAAGTGAGGCCAGGAATTCAGTCAGAAGAAAGATTTTTAAGCATGATAATTTGATGAATTGAGATAACTAATCATTACTAGTGATCAGAATCACTGAGAAAGACCAAAAGATTCAGTTAGAGTTTGTTGAAGCTACTTGAACAAGTACAAGAGTAAGTTAGATACTACAAGTTTATGGAGGAAGATTGTCATATCATCCCACAGTGGATCAAACCACCTAAAATGGTTGAAGATGGGGGACATAAAAAGTTTCTTGAAGAAGAAGAAGGTGCAGTGAAGTTGGGGGGTTTAACCAACTTGTAATTGGGGGGGGGATTGACCAATTACTATTTTTAATCATCTTATGAGAAAGTAAAAAATACATGTTGGGGAGAATAACCTACATGACAAAGAATATGTGTTTATACCAAAACTTTTAAATCAATTTGTTCTATGATTTTGTTTTACAACATCATTTGAAGAGTGGATCATTCCCTTAATGAGCCACATAAGTTGAAATGAAAAAGAAGTCAATTCATAAAAAAGAAAAATTTATAATGGGATCACTGATTCAACCCTACCATCTTAGTGATCTTCAACTATTCTAGGTATTTCAATTGGCATCAGTTCCATGAACCCTCTGTAAGGATCTACTACATTGATAATTAAGATAATATAAATTCTGTCAATATCAGGGGTGTTCCTACATTTGATGGAAATAATTATCACAGTTGGAATAATATGATGTTACCCTATCTTCTATCTCTCGGAAATGAAGTTAGAGATTCATTAACTTTTTGATTCCCTCCTACTTCTAATGAAACTTTTATGACATTCACTGTTAAACAAAATTTGGAAGTCAATGGAAAAGCTCATCATTCCATTTTGATGTCTCTTTCAGAAAAAGTGTACACATTGGTTATGGGACATAAAAATTCTAAATAAATTTGGGACAAATTTTAAAGTAGCTATGAAGGTAACATGAATTTCATGGAAGATAGATAGAAAATATAGAGGAGCAAATTAGAAGATGTCAAGATGGGTGAAGAAGAAAACATTGAGGACCATTTCACAAGATTCAATGAGATTTCCAGTAATATTTGGGGCTTTGAAGGAATGTTGGATGATTCAAATATTGTAAAAAAACTAATGATAATCTTTATTAACATTTTTTATCCCAAATTATCATCTTTGGAAGATAGAGATGGTCTTTCTCTTTATGAATTACAGAACATTCTCATTGCAAATGAAATGTGAAAGATCTTAGTTTTCAAGAATAATATCAAAGATGATATAGATTTTGAGGCCATGAGAAAACTCAAAATTAGAGATGATGTAGTTTCATAATCATATGAATCTGATGATGAAGATAAAGATGAAGAATATAGTAGAATTATTTCTCTTATATCAAAGAGATTCCAGAAAGAAATGTTTAAATGAAAAGGAAAATCACCACCAAGATGTTACAACTACAATGACATTGGACACTTTTCTATAAACTGTCCTAAGAAAATGTTTGTTTCATCAGAGACTGATAAACAAAAACAACAGAAAAATAAATGGGGTAAAAGACCAAAATATTCAATAAAATTTGTTAGATGAAATAAAATGTTCATTATAGGTGAAATAAGTAGCTATATAAGCAAAGAAGAAGATGTCGACTCTACATCAGGAATCCAAACAGAAGATGAAATAAATTTCATAGATCATGTGGAAAAAGGGTTTGATACTTCCAGAAGTAAAGATGAATAAAGTGAACAAACATATCTAGAACACATAATAAAGAATGAATTAGAAGCCTATCTAAATAAAATTGAAATCTCAAGAAATATAAGAGATTGTCATTGAAATAAATAAAAATGAAAACTGAGGAAAAAGAATAATGTACAAAGAAATAAGTCTTTTATATTGAAGAAATCAAAAGGCAAAAATTGAAGGTAGATAAAATGGAAAAGATGTGAAAAGATCCTGAGGAAAAGATTCACTTCAAAAGAATAATAACTGTCAATGACTTAGTCCAAATGTGTTGAAGCATAGAATAGCTTGAAAAAGATCAGATAAGATTTCAACAAGGCTGTTGAGGTCAAGGAAGAATCATCACACACTGGTGTAATAATGGGATCAAGGAATCTTGTCAATTTAACACTCATCAAATCTCAAGATAGATCTATTATTTCTAACAATGAAGGTTCAAAAAAAATCTGAGAAGAGTTTGGAGCACAAATTATAGTTATAAATATGCTTCTAATATAAAGGAATCTATAATAATATTTATTCCCCTAGAACAAAGACAAACTCAGGATCTGGAATGAAAAAAAAATCTTCATGTTAAGGTTTTTATCAGTGTGGAAGATCGAAGATTAGAGGATATTACAGGTGTTTTGGAGTGTTTAGTCACAAAGAATATTTATATTGGTATAACATGTCCCTACCAAAAATGAGGCATGAACCAATGGGGAGAGATTATGAAAATAGAATATTAATACAAAATAATAATGCAATCTTAAAAAAATCATTTGATCTGCCAACTCAAAAAAATTAACTACTTAGAGGAAGTATGTGGAATATGTGATCAACTAGGCCATTATGATGAAAAATGCATGAGTGTTCTTCATAAAAAAACAAACAATGTCATTAATGGAAAGGGAATTTAGAAAATTAATGAAGAAAACTCGTGTTTTGCTGAGGATTATTTGAAATCCAGTAGTAAAACCAAGTCATGGATTCTCAATATTGGATTTTCATGACACATGAATGGTGACACAAATTTTTTAAGAAATATAGAAAATCATGAAGGATGGGTCTTGATCTTTGGAAATGATTGTTCTCTGACAATAAAGGGAATTGGCATAAAAATTATTTAAGAAAAAAATATGAATTCCAATGATGTGTTATTAGTTGATGGATTAAAGGAAACATTAATTAGTATGATCCAACTCAGTGATGATGGACATGAAGTGTTGTTCAAAAAGGATTCATACATCATCAAGAGCTCAATAAATGGAAGAATTATCACCCAATGGAAGAGAAACAATGGAAATATATTTCAAATTTGTGATTCTATTAATTCTTATTATTTGAGTTTGAAAGTTAAAAACAATCTCTAGCACAAAAAAATTATTCACCTTGGTTAAAGGACTATTTTTAAAATCCTGAATTATGACATTGTGAGAGATATTTCCAAATTGAAAAGAGAAAGGGTTGAAATTTTTGAAACATGTTAGAAAGGAAAATGGACCCAAAGTTCACACAAATTAGTAGATATTATATCTACTAGGACCCTTGAACTTATTCATACAGATATATGTGGGAAAATAGATATAATTATACAAAATGTTATCTATATTTCATAACATTTATTGATTATTACACAAGAATGACTAATGTCATGTTTATAAAACGAAAGTTATAGGCAACCACAATGTTAAAAAATTTTAGAAGGCAAGGTGAGAAGGAGAAAGTTATATTTATCCAAAAAGTAAGATCATATAATGGTAAAGAGTATACTTGTGATGATTTTGAAAGACATATTTTCAAACATGGAATCAAGCACCAATACATAATACCATATAATCCACAAAAAATGGTGTATATGAAAGAATTAATAGATGTATAGTTGAAATGGAAAGAATTATGTTGGCTGAACAGAACATCTCAATGTTTTTCTAGAGAGAAGTTTTTTGTACAACCATACTTATACAATGTAGATGTCTTCTGAGACCAGAAACAAAAAGGACAACTTATGAAATGTGGTACAACAAAAAAACAACTGTTAAATACTTCAGAGTTCTTGGATGTCCCTGTATCATAAAGATTAAAAACATTAATCTTGGAAAATTTGAAAAAAGACAGAGGAAGGAATCTTCATGGGATACCTACCTAATGGTAAAGGCTACAGATGTCGGAAGAAAAGAATGAAAAAATAGTTGATTATAGTGATGTCGTAATTATTGAAAACAATATCAACTCAGATATTACAAATAACGATGATTTAGGAAATTTGGTATCAAATGGGATGATTATGGAACAAAAGAATTATAATTATTTAGATACAAAACCAAACAATGTTGATATCAATTCTTAACATACCAGTGAAGATGAAGAAGCTGATGAAAAAAGGAAATGATAAAAAAAATTGAACAAACATGGTGAGACAGAAAACATCATTGGTAATAAACAATCTCTAGTGAAAACAAGAAGAATATTGAGAATTGAATATCAAACTACACTTGTTTCTCAATTTGAACCCCATAAAGTGGCTGAAGCAGTTGAGGATGAGGAATGGATACAAGATATGCATGAGGATCTTGATCAAATTGAAAATAATTCCACATGGAATCTTGTATCATGACCTAGGAATGAAAATGTTATTTGAACTAAGTGGTTTTTAAAAAATAAGCTAAATGAGAAAGCGGGAGTTTCCATAAACAAGGACGAGCTTATATGAAAAGGATATTCACAAATGGAAGTAATTGAAATTGATGAAACTTTTGAAGAAGTATCAAGCCTAGAAACCATTATAATGTTCTTGGCAGTTGTCGCATAGAATAATTACTAGGTTTATGAAATGGATGTGAAATATTAATTTCTAAATGGAGATCTTTGTGAAGAGGTATATATCAAAAAACCAGATGGTTTTGTTCTGGAAAATGATAATAACATGGTCTGAAGATTGAGAAAATCACTGTATGGTTTAAAACAGGACCCTAGAGCCTGGTACTCAAAAATTAGATGGTTTTTTATGGGATATGAAGTTTTTTTAGGGTATAGATGACATTAACCTTTATGTTAGAGAAATGGTCACTAGAACTCTCATAGTCATTATATATGTGGATGACATCTTTTTTTCTTGTGACAAAGAAGGTCTATGTGAAGAATTTGCTATAAAAATGAAGAGAAAAATTGAAATGTCCATTCTTGGTCATATAACATATTTTCGGGGATTTCAGGTTTACCAAAAACAAAATTCAATCTTTCTATCATAGGAGAAGTATTCAGGAGAATTGGTGAACAAGTTCAGAATCAAAAATTCAAAATAGGTTTCAACACTGATTACAGTTGGAACCAAATTATGCAAGGATGAAAATGGAAAAAATGTTAATCAGAAAGATTTTTGAAGAATCTTTGGAAGCCTACTTTATCTCACAGCATTAAGGACAGACATAACTTATGTAGAGACTCTATGTTCTAGAGTTCAGAGTGATCCAAAAGAGTCTCACTTATTAGCTTCTAAAATAATTTTGAGATATGTGAAAGGAACTCTGAACTATGGTCATTTAAACAAGCACAGTGTATACATGAAGCTGTTGGGGTTTACAGATGCTAATTGGTCTAGTGATTTTACTAATAGGAGATCTACCTCCAGTGGAACCTTATTTTTGAGAGAAGGATGTGTCAATTGTTATATAAAGATGAATAATTTAGTAACTTTGAGCACAAATGATTCCAAGTTTGAGGCAGCTACACATGAATGTACACAAATGATTTGGATGCAAGTGAAACTAGAAGATTTAATATATGAAAATGAGAAACCACTAATGATATTATGTGATAAACAAAGTTTCACTGGATTATCTAAAAATCATATACAACATTCAAGACCCAATAATATTGATAGAAGATATCAATTTATCAAATAAAATGTGGATGGTGGAGATATCAAGATAGAATACATTTCTACTAAAGATTATGTGGCAGATATTTTCACCAAAGCAATTCCAGTAGAGATATTTGTTGAGAAAAGGCTGAAACTTCATGTTCAACCTTCTCCTCTCACCAAAGTAACAAGAAAAGGTCCCTCCTTATTCTCTAAATCTATACACATTATTTTGTACTAATTTTCTTGGAATGGAAGGATATGAATGCATCCCTTGAGGGGGAACATTGTTTGTTAAAGTTTATATAGGGTTATTGTACTTAAGTGAGGAATATGTCTGTTTCCACCCCCATTTCATTTGACTACCAATTAGGGGGTGAAAACATCTTTTCACACATATTGACTCTATCAAAGTGTGCTAAGGTGATATTCATAACAAAATTATAAGTGGGATATTTTGGATCCCAGTGATTGGATTTTTTGTTAATGACATGTCATTATGGGAATAATGAGTGGATGGTTGAAGTAATGATGATTGGAGTGTAATAAATTCATATGATTTATTGAAATAATCCTAAGTTCTAAGACATGTGTCACTGGATGAATTTTTTTTACAACATTGGAATAATTCCATGCAATACTTAATTGCATGATGAATTTAGAAGATCAATCCAATGGCTTTTAATTGGATGAAGCTGGTGAACTAAATCATATGATTTTTTGTGCTGATCCTCAAAGAATAATACATGTGTTTAAAAGAGAGAACATATATCACAACAATGATTCAAAGTATTATGCTTCAATACATGAGGTGAAGAAGAGTTTCATGCATCATATATTAATGAATAAAAGGAGGAATATTTAAGATCTTGGATTTTTTATTCCAAAAAGGAAAGAAGGATGAGGTTTGAAGATGAAAAATGAGAAAGGAACCATGCATGGGCTATGAATGAAGAAGGTGTCCATTCAATACTCTTATACTGGACACTTGGTTTTTTAACAAAGTATATAGTGTATCATGGCCTTACTTAAAAAAAGGTAGGCAAACCATGTAGTCCAGTTGAATCCCTCACCTAAGGAATATGCGGGACCTGAGAGTCTACCGTTACCAAATGGAAGGCCTCAAATATATCTTGCAAGAGGCTCACAGGGCAGTGTATAAGGTCTGAGGGGTTCATAGTTTGTTCTTGAAGAGCGCCTGAAAGAGTAAAGGTGGGCACAAAAGCATGTCCAAAGAACACCAGTGTGGTGTGGCACTGAGAGAGGGGGGAAGAGAATTCTATGACAGGTTATGAGCACTCAAGGTTATATTGGAGAGTGGCCTTGCATCACCAAATCGATGTGGGACGACATAAATTCTTGAGAAATGATCTCATCCATCTGATGCATTGTAGACATGATATCTTACATCTGATCTTCATGCCATCGATCCAGCCCATCAAAACTGTCCATCTAATAGCATTCTTTGAGATTCAACAAGCACCATTCGATCCTCTACTAAGGTTATCCTCAACCTATGGACACCCAAGATTCTCCCATGAACAGGTCTCAAACTAGGACACCCAACTCCCCACTCTAGATACCATTTGAGCCACTGAGGAGCTCGTCTGGATTGTATGAGCATAAATAAATCCATGCTTTTAATTCTATTTTCATGCATGCATGAAACTGAAGATCTCCAAGGTGGCCAAGAGAAGGTGAAGCTACCAAGCCCACCAATGCGATCCACATTTGAGCCTGCCTGAATGGTGGTTTAATAATAATCACATGAAAGTGATTTTCTCATCGTACAAATGAGAAGGCCACGTGCACAATCAACCTAAGAATTAAGGATTGAAGAACTCATGTGGTTTTGAATATTTTAAAAGTTTATGAATTCGGTTATTCAACATGATGAGTTTCATGTAATCGTAATAAGATACATGTGATTTACTCCCTATAAATTAGAAGCCCATGTTGAATAGATTCAAAACGAGATATGAATATCTCTATCACATGTTTGAAAATTTAATAGACAAGATACTCAGCTACTCATAGGGGATACTTAAAAGGTAAAATCTCAAGGTATTTGAACTTAGAGAAGTGTCCATCCTTCCCTATAAATAAGAGATTCTCCGATCGAGGCTATGTTGTTAAACAACATGAGAGAAACCTCTTGTTTCTAAAAGAATAGAGAATCGTGCAGAATATTTTCATGCATCCATTACTTGAACGTAGAAGTAAAACCTCTTCAGGATAATCCTATGTGAAGGAGAAGGAAGCCACATGAATTCAACTAGTGATTTTCACTCTTGTATTGTTTCATGATGAATCGGGTACATGAAACCTAATAGGTAGAGTGCATTGCACCACCCTTGTTTAAGAAAAAAAATCTAGAACCATGAAACCCTTATGGTTCAAAATTTTGCATTGTAGAAATCCTCAAGACATCCAAACTATGACCATATCCGGTTTACATGAAGAATAAGAACTCGTGATCCCCCATGGATTTCACAAAGCGAAGAAGGATATTTTATAAAGGACAGTGTACATGTACACTACCCTTGAATAAGAAGAAGAAGAATTCATGCACCCATAAAGCATATACACATTCGGGTTGTGTGCATAAGAAAGGGAAACTATTATAAAGCCTATACTAATTTGGTTTTGAAGAAGATCAGATATAAAATGAATAGTGAGTTTGTACTCGAGTAGAGAAATAAGGAGAAGAAAAGGAGTGGAAAGTTTGTGTTCGGGAACTATAAAATCATAACCAAGATCATATATAACCTTGTTCATTCCTATGAATATATGGCGAATGAATTTAGTGTGAACCGCTTGCACATGTAGAAGTGAGGCCATGACTTCAGTCAGAAGAAGGAATTATAAGCCTGAGCATTTGATGAATTGAGATAACTGACCATTACTAGTGATTAGAATCACTGAGAAAGACTGACATATTCAATCCGAGTTTTTTGAAGCTACTTGAACAAGTACATGTGCAATTTGTATCCTACAAGCATGTGGAGGAAGATTTTCATATCATCTTATAGTGGATCAAACCATCTAAAAGGATTGAATCTGGGGGAATAACCGATTTCTGGAAGAAGGAGAAGGTGCAGTGAAGTTGGGGGGTTTAACCAACTTGTAATTGGGGGGGGGGGGTATAACCAATTACTATTTGTAATCATATTCTAATAAAGTAAAGAATTATTTTTGGGGAGAATAACTAATATGGAAAGGAGTAGGTCTTTGTACCGAACCTTGTAAATCCCTTTGTTCTGTGATTTTGTTTTATAACATCATTTAAAGAGTAGATCAATGCCTTGCCTATCCATAGAGGTTGAATTGAAAATTAAGGCAATTCATTAAAAAGGAAAATTTTAAAAGGGGATCACTGATTCACCCCTCCCCTCTTAGTGATCTTGCATTATTCTAGGTATTTCATATTTAAATATCTTGATAAATAATATTGTTCATGAATTATATCAATCATTCGATGTATGATGATTTTGTTGGAAATATCGATATGGGTGGGGGTCATGTTATAGATAAACCATTGAAGCATTGATAGTCTCATGAGATGAATTAGTTGGATAACCTTAGTAAAATGGGTTTTTAATATATACTGACAAGTCATGTTTAAAATATATTATAAAAGGTATTGATGATATAGGTAGTATGATAATTTAGATCATGAAATCCAATAATTTATCATATCCTTCATTATTAATAAATTTTTTATTATTAATTAGGTATTTTAAATGATATTATATTTAGATGAATTTCATTTTTGGATTATTGATTAAATGGAATGTCTTTTTAGTTATATAGCATTATATATTTATTATGGATTATCTAATCAAGGTAGTCATGTTATTGATTAAATTGAATGTGTGTTTGGATATTTACCATACCATATTGAATATTATGTATTGATTTTTATTTATTTAATCATGACAACATCAATTCTACATAACTATTACATATAATTTGAGCTCAACCTTATTTTTATTCCTTTTCAAAGAAATATAGGATGTGTACTATTAATGATATGCAGGGATATTATTCAGAGAATAATGATATTATTAAAAAAATTATGTAGTAATTTTGTGTATTCAAATGTAATATGGGAGTCATGTATGTATCCAGTTTTCCATGACAGCACAGCTATTCAGTCTTTTGAGATGAGATTACAATTATCTAGTACTAACAAAATAATATTGACACTGGATCTAGGTTACTAGGGTAAAAGCTATCACATTTGGTATTAGAGGGAGGTTTAGAAGAAACATAGGGAACTAAATTTAGTAAAACATATATTTGGGAACATAACCCTATTATAGAAATTCATGATAAGTATAAAAGAACATCATAATATTTTGTTAAGGTAGAGATTATTATTTTTTACTTGAAATACGTCTATGTCTATGTAATACAAGTCAATTTGGTTATAACACAAATATACCTTAGGTTAGTAACTCTAAAATGTAATTTCAGTCTTGACTCAATTATTTCCTGGTATATGAAACTGGGTCGTACTTTACACCTGGTTTGAATCTCTCGAGGTATATTCTTTATATAATTCACATTTTCATTACAAAACATTAGTATGGATTTGAATATATATTGATAATGAATTTTCTAGGTTAAATATATGGTCTCTTATATGTAAAATATGTTGTCTTGATTTATAAATCCAATAAATAATTATATTTTTTTCCAACTATAATTATTTTTATCATACTATTTTTTTGTTTTATTCAGTTTCTGGAACCTGAATGGATCATGTAAACATTGAACATGATATTAACTATGGTAAAAATGGGATGCCAAATGGGATTATTATAGGACTGAAATATATCAGGATTAATCCTAATCTACTATCCCAAAATATAAGTAACAACTAATACCTTTACCAAGTTATAGACTCAACAAAGGTGATAAGGATGTAGTTATCTAAAATCTTATATGGTGGAGACCATAGATGCAAGGATGATCAATTTACTTCATGCCTAAAATATGGAATGAGACACCTAGGAAAGTGTATCAATGGAATGATAAAATGTTTTATGTGTGGAAAAGAATGGCCTAAATAAATGAATTACTTAGGAAAAGTGAAGTGTGTGATTGATGAAAACAAACTTCACCCTTAGGATCCATTTATAGCTTGTATTCATAATTTTTGGGAACATGGGAATTACCTAAGTCAATTATATCCTCTAAATTCTAACCTATATACCCTGTATTTTCCTCTATTGAAATAAAATTGTTGAAGTATTTATGTATTAGGATTGACATATTAAATTGTACAAATAATTTTACCAACGGTATTTTGTTTATGAGAATCATGAAATATCTATGGATTTTGATAAATATTATAAGCATGTATGTCCTCGTTAACATAATATTTATAGATACCATCATGTATTTATGAGATTAAGTTTGATCAAATGTTCAATGTTTTAAATAACCCTTTAGGAAGAAAATTGTAGGAATGTAACATGTTTAAGGATATTTTTAGAAATTTTTTATGGAATACAACCCATTTGATTAGAATATGATGGAGTTATTTGAAGAATAATGCCTTTAATTTATTTGGACTAAAGATTTAAGTTATTCATAAACTTTAAGAATTATCTTATCATTAAATTTATATTAATTTTGTGTCCTCACAAGTTGGGAATGCTTTAGATATTATATTAATACAGTTTTGGAAAAAGGAAAATCTGTATAGTGGGGGACAAACCATTTCATCGAGAAAAGGTTATTTGGATTGAACCCACCACTAAAGGACTATAGGGTTTAACACCTAAAATTGTCCTATGTAATGTTTTGGTAAATATGTTAATTTTGTAGTTAAACAATTGGAAGAATGAATATTAATGTTAAAACCGTGGTGCAACTATTGAAGTTTAGATATTAATGTATTATATTGGAAAAGTATTGAGAAAAAAATAGTTTTGTAAGATATTTAAAAAATGTGGACAAACCCTTAACTATTTTATGGATCGTATGATCTGTTAAAAGAAATTGTTTTTATTGAAGAATACAAACTCATTTTGGATATTCATTTCATGGTGTATGATATGAACTAGAAATTAATAGATGTATAAATAGTGGATGAAACTATGATTATGGGATAGATATGTATATCATGTAAGAATATTTACTTATATTCGACGTGAGTAAATGAATTTCCCAACATTTGGAAAAGTGTTTTTAAAAATAAATGTTATTATATTACAATCAAATCTGATGAGTGAATGGTATTTTGACTCATCAAATATTTATGTTTTTGAGGTAATTTACTTTATCCCAATCAGTTATATTCTTGAGATCAATTGATTATATCACCCTCTATCAATCTTTGGGTATTATGCTTCTCTTCCATGTAATATCTTCAATCCCTACCTATGATCTCCTACTTGGAAACCTAGTTGTTTTTTATTCCATATGGTCTCTCATATGTCCCCTTCAATATTTTTAGAGGATTTTTTGTTATTTTTTTTTATGATTTTCATTTTTAAAAAATAAATTATAAAATAGAAATCAAATCACTTCTAAGGGAAATATAAAATTGGTGGGATGTAATTTATTGATAGTGGGGATAATGTAACACCCTGAGAATTAAAAGAAGAGAATTGGGTTCAATAGAGTATATAACACGAAACAACAAGGTTATTGAATAATGTAACACCATAATACTTTATGGTATATTTCTTCTTAAATAATTACAATCACTTTAGTAGCTTGAAGAACACACAACCTCAAGTGTAAATGAACTGTAATATAATATACCATCATAACATAGTCTTTAAATTGATGAGTATAAATAATAAAAATGGCATTATGAAAAGTATATGGTTTACATTTGTAAAAATATTAATTTATTATCTATTTAATATAAGTAAAATAAGAATCATTTTAATGGAAAAGACATGTTTCATAAAAAAGAATTTTTATAAAAAGAAAGTTCTTCAAATTTTTACACCTATATTTTAAATAATTTTTACTAATAATATAAGTTTTTTGAAAAAATGAACAATATTTTGGAAATAATCATGTAAAAAATATATTTGGGTGAATATTTGTTATTTTTCAGAAAAGTTTTATTTCTCAATGAATAGTGAAAGTACTATTTTTTTTAAAAATTACAATTTTTTCTAATGCATTTACAAGAAAAATTTTGTTAAAAAATTATTTTAAATGAAGAGACAGTAAAAAAATATTTTAATTAATCAAATTTAGGTTATTTTATTCCCATATATGATGTATTTTGATATAAAATCATTGTATACTTTTGAATATTTTTCGATGGAAAAATTGTCTTTTTCAGTGGTTCTACGAGTTTAATTTTCAATTGGTGTATTCCAAAGCAGTGCCTTGGATTTGATAAAACTAATACCATATATGGAATCATAATTGTATATATTATCTAATAATTTTAGATTAATTTTTTCCATAATTAATATTTAAATTAGGAAAAATTAGTAACTGATGTTAAGGTGAAAAGGAGTACACTAGGGGTGGGGGAGGGAGATAAACATAGAATATAAGGGTTAAAACTAACCTCAAACTTATAAAAAACAAATTATATGGTCGTATATATAACTTAAAACCTATAGTTTATATAATTGGACATTTTTTATCCTTCTTAAGTTAGAAAAATGTGGGTACACATTATCCTTTTAAAAAATTCATGTGTGTCCTATCCCCCACATATAAAAGGTCACCCCACTCCTATCCCATTAACACATAAAAACCCATTTTTTATCCAACACTTTCACAAATAACATACTTACTCTTATACCAAAATCCTATAGTCATTTTTTGTTCATAAATCCAACCTATGAAGGGTTTTTGTTCAAACCTAAATAAGTTGTCATAAGAAGAGGTAACATTCATAAATGAGCATTTTTATTTGTTTCTTCTTCATGCACTTAAAATATTATTAAATATTTATTACATAATAACCTAATAATATTATATATACTATTATTTCAAAATGTTATTGTCATTACCAATATCCATCTCCCATTCCATCAAATCAGAAATAAAATTGATGACCATGTGTACAATGAACTACCGCCTCACAAACTGATTTAATTTGTTTTCAATGAAAACATTTCTAGGATGAATATAATTAAAAATTTAAAATATTAATATTATTTTTATGATATTATTTTAATTACTTAATTATAATATCATATAAACCTTATTTATTTCTATTCCGTTTAAAATATAAACACATCGCCCATGTGTATGATGAGTGATGTTATTTTTTTCACCTACAGATGGCATGAAAAGTAATAAGGATATATTAAATTAATATATGTAATTTATATGAAATTATATTGATTCTATAATATTAATATATAACTCACTTACTCACTATTTAACTCATTAATGGACCCATATTGTTGATCATACATACATACGACCCATTGTCTACATGAAGTGATGCGATTCATTTTCCATATACAACATTCGATAATGATTATAAAAATTTGTATAATGATAAAAATGTATATTTATAACATAAATATAATTATCTAGGTGATGTATCTATATACTATATTGAATAACCAAAACATTCATGGAGAAACATGAACGGGAAAATAAGGGAATTAACACTCGAAATAGTGAAAACAAAAATATTAATAACAAAGGAGTTGTAAAATATTATTATAAGACATATGTTATAATATATATATGAATATGGTTAAAAAATATAATAATAATAAAACTATATTTACAATAAAGAAGTTATGTACATGTATGAATGATATCAGACTTGAGGTTTGGGACTTCATCTCAAATTCACTCCAATGAGGCATATTGTAATGTAATACAACTAATTCCTTTTATAATATGTATATAATTTTTCTATTTCATGTAATATCATTAATAATTAATAATTAATTTAATTTTATGTTTTTTTTATTATTTTATCTAATAGTATTTTACGTGATAATTAGTATGTGGTAATGAATTTTATAACAACATTTCTTTTCATTGGGTTATATTACTTGTTCATTCTATTTGAAATTATAATTTTATGTGCATAAATAATTTTGGGTGACTTTTTTTTATATACAATCTTTATGTGTTTATAATTTTTACACACATAACAAGTTCATTTATGAATTCTCACTTAAATGTCATGATATTTTAAGGGTTTATTTCATAATCTCATTTTAATTGAGATTAATTATGAATAAATTTACATTAAAATAAATTAATAGTTCATTTTATAATAAATCTATTTAATTAAATTATCATTTGGTTATTCATTAAAATTTCATGTAATTGTACATTTTCTAATTTTTTGTATATATTATTATTGAAAAAATGTCTTTAATAAAACTCCAATTTATTTTACTCTTCAGTCAAAAATAATTTTTCATCAACATTCATATTTTTTAAATATGATTTCTCAAATTATTTATAAAATTATCTAAATTATTTTTTAAATAAAAATTTCCCATGTTTTACTTCTAAAAAAATGTTTTGAAATAAATATTTTTTTACTTTCTGAATAAAGAGATTTTTATCCTACTTATAATAGTATAAAAGGAATGTTTTTAACATAAATATGAAATTTACCACCATCATGAACAATCAATGATTTAAAGAATAATTTATATTTTTCAAGGGTTATTTTAAAATTAAAATACATTAAAAATATTTTGTAAACTTTTAATTTCTAAATAAATGATTTTCAAATTCAAAAGGTAAGTTTTATATAGAATGTTTTAATGAAATTTATAGGGTATTTATTTTAATCAATGAAATGAAACCATTATTATACTTATGAAATACATGGGATATGTTGTACTAAAACCTATTTATTATTTATCTTGTGTTTTAGTATCATTTTTACTAGGAAATGTATTGATATTATCTTTCTTCATTAATATTTGTAATCAATGACTTTCCCATGAAATATTCACTTTATTATTGTCATTGGAGAGTATATTTCCCATAAATTTCGATATTATCTACCATGAATATACTTATTTCATAAATTTTATATCATTTATAAATATGTGATTTTAAATTCAATGTTATATAATTAACTGGGGAAATTATTGTTAATTTGTATTCCTTACTCAATATCGATTTTTTTAAACAAAGAATATGGTTCATTATTAAAATTGATCATTCTATATATGATGAATGAATTGGACATGAATATATACATGGGTCTTGGTTATATATATCCCCTAATTGCATTTGTAATCTCATGAGGCGAATCAGTTGGGTAGGCTTAGTAAAATGGGTTTCTGGTGGATACCTACCCATCAGTTTTAAAATATCTTTGGAATGGTTTTGATAGTATTGGTATAATGATTATTATCATCCTAATATAAAATAATTAATTAATTCCTTTATTTATAATTTAGTTATTATTATCCATGAGGATTTCCCAATGATATTTTCTGTGGATGAATATCATTCTCAATTTATTTATTAAATGGAACATGTTTCTAATTATTTACCTCACTATATGTATTTAAATTTATGTAATCATTGTAGTCATGTTATTTATTAAATGGAATATGTGTGTATATATGTTCCTTTAAATATTAAATATTCCTTATTGATCACACTTTTAGTTACTCAAGATATCTTCCATTGTATGTAACCCTTATTTAGCATTTTAGATCACCCTTATTTTTTTCCTTTCCCAAAAATCTAGGAATTGTTATATGAATGACATGAAATGATATTATTGATATAATAATTATATTCCTGAAAAAATAATTTATTTTATAATTTATTTAATTGAAATATAATATGGTATTCAATTAATGTTTCTAGTTTACCGTGATTTCTAATCTATTTAGTCACTTGTGACGTGATCTCATGTTTCTATTACCAATGTAATATCATAGACACCATCTTTGGGTTACCATGAACGGGTTTAATACAATAGAAGATATTATAAAATTGATTATGGATCTTATATTAATTAATAAAATATGAGAATCCCATACACATTTGGTTTAAAAAATTATACTCTATGTAAGTGTGAGGTAAGGGATTTCAATTCAATTTTCACCCCACTAAGACATATTTGTTATTATTCCCCAATTTTTTTATTTGGCATATATAAATCCCCTTTTATCCATATAATATGAATCTATATTTATTCCAGGTAATTAAAATTTTAATTCATTATCACCCATTCAAGGGGTTACAACATAAAAGTTACAAAATAAGTAAAAATTTATTTTACGATCTATTTTTATTAGGATTGATTATAATTTAATTAAAGGAATATTATAATATATAATTCATTAACACCATATATTTCCTTATCCTCTATAATTTTAATGTGTTTCAATATTTTCTTCTAACTTTTCTTCTCTTGTTAAATTGATTAAAGCACAAAAATTTATAAAATTAATGTTTACCTTATTTCTTATTTTGATCATGGTTTTTCTCTTTTATATCTATTTTTTCAAATAATAATTACAAAAGTAATTTTTTATTACTAAAAATATTTATTAAGGATGTATCATGTTTTCCTTAACATTTTAAAATATTTTAATGGAATCATTATAATATTATCTAAAATGTTCATTCTGTATTTTTTTTATTAAAATCTAAAAGGATTGTTTATTTTCAAGATATACTGTGTTAACATATTTTCTTGTAGTTAAAATAATTTTATAAAATTTTTATTACTCTAAAATTTTTCAATTTATTTACTAAAAACACTTTAATTAATTTTTTTGATGTTTTACTTATCTTTTTTTGTATTCTATAAAAGAATTAATTTTATTAAAAAACTATATTCCTAAGGAATTGATGGTCATATTTTATCTCTTAAAACTTTTGTTATAATTAAATGTCTTTTTAAACATTTACTTTTTGAGGATTATATTTAATTGAACATTAAATTTATCTTTTATATTCATATTATTTTTATCATGGGTAGCTTTTTTCTTACATTATATACAATTTATATATATGGAATTTTGAAATGAATATTATTTTATTAACTGTGGAAATGTTGAAATTCTATATTATATTCTCAATATAGATATTTTTTTGATAAGGATATTATTTATGGATTAAATTTAACATTTAATATATGAGGAATTAATTTGACATTATTTTATGGTTAAGGCCTCATTACATATAGTTCTATGATGAATTGAATTTTATCTTGAGACAAACAAGTTTTATTTCATTATTAAATGGGGTTTTGGTGTATATATAACCATATTTGAAATTATATTGTCATATGTATTTATCAATACATATTTTTTTTCAATTACATTAATTGATAATTCATTTATTATTATCCTTGGGATAATTAAATAGATATTTTCCATGGTTGATTTTTTTAGGTGTTTGAATAAATTAAATGTGTTTTTAGTTATTTAACTTTCCATATTGATTATAACTTATTTACTCATAGTAGATTCCAAGGAATGAAAACCTTATTCAGCATATCAGACCACACTTATTGTTTACATTGCATATGTTATAAAGATGGAATCATTGAAAGTTCTTCATAGATGAATTATAATTTATTTTCTTATGTTTTATATTTTATTTCCATAGTTAATTGGGAAATATATTTTTATATAGTTATGTAAGATTATTAAAATAACCATTTCTTAGTGATATGATCTTATTTATATTATAAAAATGTAATAAATATGAATACAAATATATGATACTAGATTTTGTGTTTTTAAATTTAGTATTAGAGAATGTTCAGTAAAATCCTAGGAAACTAGATTTAACAAAAAAATATTTGAGAACATAACCATATAGAATCCTCTAATGATAAGTCTACGTATAGGATAAAGTCAAAATAATTTTGTAAAGTAGAGATTGTGTGTTTTCACTAGAAAATAAATCTTTTTTTGAAACCATCTAGCGGATGTGACTATAGAACAAATGCACATAAGGGAAACCACAATGAATGGGGACGATTAGTTATTAACTCAATCATAACCAGAAAACTATCATAGAGCTTAAGAAAACACACTAGGATATACACTCTAACAACACATTCTTGACGTACAATGACATTACATTTATTTTGGGGAATACATAATACATTACACAAATATATTCCCAAAGTCCATATTAGTTTAGTGTCTTTGGAATCCTGAAACACAATCTTCTAACTTGGTCGATGATCTTCAACATGTACCATAAATATATTCCCATTTTTTCCTACCTAAAACATTTCTTTATATCCTAGGGAAAAGAAAACATAAATGGGTGTGATCAAAGTCTCATTAAGGGTAATGATGGAGAATATAAAACAAACCATAATTATAATAATGTAAAAACAAGAACATAATGTTTAAACATCAGAATATTGAGTTATGAAATAAATATTGAAAGTATGTAAGACATAGATCATAAAGGAACATTAACCATGATAAAATAGAATTGTAATAAAACATGGTATTGTAGAAATCAAATAAGTACATAATATTATTTTCATAGTAGACAATGCATTGTTTCCAAGACTATAATAGTGGAAAAAGTCCATTACTAAACTAGGTTTACTTATAATTCCATCCATGTATTACTAAATTGTATTCACTTATCATTCTATCCCTGTATTACTAAACCGGATTTACATTTTTTCCAACCATGTCTATCTAATGAGATATAAATATTTACCCAATGCGTTAGAGATTGATATGGGTCCCACCCATCTCATTATTAAATCATTCTTATATGTTCCACAAAAAAAATAAATCATTCATCATAGCATAACCCATGAAAAAAATGGGTTTCTTAAATATCATTCCTCCACAATCCATATAAAATAAATGGATTTCATAATAATAATTCCAAAATAAAAAAAATAATTTCTACGTAATAATAGGGATAAAACTATGTCATCATAGATGGAAAATAATTTTGATAAAACACATGAACATAATTCTTGAGGAAAAATCCTTTCTTCTTCAAAAGCATTTTCTTTACTCAAAATGCCATGAAATTTTAAAAGAAAAGTATTTAGTTGAAACTAATCATGAAATAATGTAGAGGAATATTTATGGAAACAATCCATTATGAATATGTAAAAACCATTCATGCCGTATAAGTTAAAAAATATTCTTCTCATACTCTTTCCAGAAAAGTCAAAAAGTACCTCATATGGAAAACGAAAGAAATATTTCTTCCATAAGATGTAGTAAAAGTAAAAAAATGGGTAAAAATGACATTAAAAATACATATAAGAACAGTAAAAATATTATGAAACTAGTTTTATAAAATATGTACATGGATGATAAATATACTCCTAGTAAATACTTATGTATAAACAATCTTTAATAAAAATGATATTGCAAAATTATCCCTTACTTTATGTCCGATTTCTTCCGCATGTGTCTGAAAATCATGGATAGTGGGTATAATAATATTATTAACTTGTAAAATAACCATAATAATATTTATTATATCATATATTATTCACTTATGACTTTATATTACCTGCTATTTTTATTAATTCCATGTTAAAGAAGCGTTTTGGGTAATAATCGTTTTATTTATCGTCAATGATTTTAATTTTTATTCATGATATCATTACATAAATAGTGGTTTAATTAATTTCAAAATGTAAAAAATTATTTATATGTCATAAATATTAGGTATATAAATAAATATAATATATATATAAATTAAATAGAATACACTATTCATGGTGACGGTAGGCCGTACGTACACATGAAATCCTTTTCTATTTCCTTATTAAATTTAATGGATGAAGGTAAATAAAATATATATATACATACACACACACATAAATATAAAAGAATTATTTTGTCATATATTTTATGGTTATTTATTATATATTCCTTATAATCATTCTTCAATGCTTAACATGGAGAATGAATCTCATCGCTTCGTGGAGACAGTTGGTCGTACGTATGCACGAGTGATGATATTATTCAATTAATGGTTAAAATGAATGGAATTAGATGGTATAATAATTATAAAGAATAATTATCATCTTTTTTTCATTATTTGAATCCATTATACTCATTATTATACCCATCCAAATGATGTATTGTTGAATAACAAATTACACCATAGCGTGGAGACGGTAAGCCGTACATACGTATGCATGGTGATATTGTTATTCATAGGATGTATAAAATGAGGAATAAGGTATTAACTTATTTATAATAACATATAATTATGTATATTATACATTATTTATTACTTTATTATGGGAACAATATAAGAATAGGAAGGATAGGAAGGATAGGAAGAAAAGAATTTTGAAGGAGGTTATAAAACAATTACCTCTTTTTCGATTATCTCCTATTTATTTTCCAAAAAGTCTTCCTTAGGATGGATTTATTCAAAAAATTTGGCCTCTAGGATAATTTTTGGGAAGTTGGTAGTGAAAATTTGAAGGGTATGGTAGATAAAAATGGTCTTTATAGGTGTGATTGAAAGAGAAGGAGAAGTTACCTTTTATAAGAGTAGTGAGGGTCACTTTAAGAATATATTTAAATATTGTTTTATTATAAATTGATTTCAGATTTATAATGATCCCAAACACATTAATTTAGAATATAATATGAGAATGCGTCTCAATAATCTCATCTAATATTTTTTAGAAAATTTTAGGTCACAGAATTAACCTTATATTTTAGCTTTAACCCTTAGTAAAAAACATTAACTCTTACCCTACTTTCCTATATTTTCCTAATATATGGTTACTGAAGTTACAATAAAATGAAAAAATAACCACAAGTCGATAATTAATGAAATTTTTAGTATTATATAATTCAATTTTCCAAATATTAGATTTTTATGACTGTTATATCATTTAATAAAATAGTATTTTTTTTTAAAAAAAAATTTATGTCAATTTTGAAACTATTTAGTAATTTAATTTTGTTAAAGTCCTGAAAACTTTATTACTTCAAAAAAATGTATTAACTCATCCCAAAAATGTCAATTCAATCGAAAAAAAATTCTTGTATGACATCAAAACGTTGAAATTTCATTTATTTGAATATTTATAATATCATTTATTTGAATATTTCATTAATAAGTTAATCATTGCATTATCGTTATGTCATAAATAAATTTTATATTTTAACATATAAAAATTATAAATAAAATATCATGATATAGGAAATTTTTTATCCTTTTAATTACTATTTATAGTCAAATAGACCAATTAAATATCCCCACATTAAATTTTTTAGTAAAAGTATACATGTTTATGTTATATTTTCCTTTACATTAAATTAATTATTTTAACATGTCATTTTCACACCCAAGTGGTTCTAAAATGAAAAAAATTCCACCGAAGGGTTTTTTTGGTCACCTATGACTCATCTAATAAGTTTAAAACACATGTTAGCCTAGTTTTTATATTATTATAATATTATTTTTACCCTTATTTACCTAATTTAGCCTTTATCCGTTCTAAATAGAAATAATTACTAAAGTTTCTATTCATAATGTCAAAAAATAAAAGAGACCTATTTAAATAATTTTGAATTTATGATTATAAATATGTAATTAATTTTTCTAAATTAAAAACACATAATTTGATGAAATTAATCTAAAATTAATTCTTGTTGTTAAAACTAGTAAGCGTGTTTTTAAGAAGTAAAAACTATCAAAAGATTGACATGTGTTTATATCCAATTTAAATTTGAAATTACATCCAATGAAAAAATTGGATTAAATGATAAATACATAATCTATTTACACTTGAAAATCAATTAATAATATAATCTAACTATATAAATAAATTAGATAAAAATGTTGTTTTGATTTAAAACGCAGTACTTTTCACTATTTATTAAAATATGAATTTTATCAGAAAAATACCAAAAATTGATACAAAATAATTTTTGATATATTGATTCCAAAGAAGAATATTATTTCTTAAAATATAACATATAAAAGTGTTAAAAACTAGATTTAAAATGGGTGCACCATCAAAAGGAGGAAAAAGAGCATTTTTTTAAAAATACTTCTTTTATCCGAAAAATTGATTTTGTTCTTATATCATGTCTAGAAAATATATAAGATGAATTTTAATGTTATATAAAATTCTTAATTTGGTCAATAATATTTAGAACAAATAGTTAATATCGCATCAAATAATAATATTTTAATAATATATTATTGTTTAGTGAAACCCAGTATTGCTTACAATGCAAGCTATCAAGGAAGGTATCTTTTGCATGTAATGAAAGAAAAGTCAATGTTTAATGTAGTAAAATATTCCTTTGGTGTTGTGTATAATATAATCCAAACATATTTCTTTTATACATTGCACTAAATCTATACTCAGTGTTCTATGTATGGTACGCCAACTCAGTGTTGCGTGTTACATATGACAAGTAAGTTTAGTGTGAAAGGAATGTTTGAATTAGTGATTTGAAAGATATAAATGAAAATTTTAATTTATTCAGAAAAATGGCCTATAAAAAATTGGGAGGTTACTTTATACCCTCTTAAAATTAATTTCTCCCTCTAAATTCTTTAGGGTTATAAAAGGTTTACTACTTGAATGTTTATTTCATGGAAGCTCATATCATGAAAAGGAATACTAAATATTCATTTTAAAAAGGAAAGTTAGAAACATAATAGTTACCCAAAGTAACATATCACTTGGTTTCCACATAGGATAACATATGTGGGAATTGAAAAGACGGATATGGAAGAAAAATATAACCATCAAGTTCTGATAATAGTGATATAGAATAAGGCTTGGAGAAATTTAAAAACTAAAATGACATAAATCTACTATGATTTAAGGGACTATTTGATTCATTGGATAATAAGGTACTTGTATAACATTTTTGGTTATAAATATCCCTTTCCTAATGTTTAAGAACATGAGAAGAAATACTTACTTGATTTCAGTACAATCTCATCATTGGTTATGCCTTGAAAAATTTCCACTTCTTCTGTTATTTATAGAAATTAAGTTGAATTTTTCATTCCTAATGTGTTATAATATCATGAAATCCATAAATAGAGTGATAGTTTATTCCTTATTTATCAACAAAAATGTGATGAATTTATATATATAGGGATATAATACTTTATTCTAACAAACTTTTTCCGATGCTTAACTTAAACTTTCCAAAAATTTGATAACCTTACAATCCTTTTAAAAAATGAAAATCCAAAACTATAGAAAAGGGTTCACAAAATCGGATTGAAATTTATCCTCCATATATAATAATTTATATATGTTTGGCCACATTACAAAAATGTGAACACCTTCATCATGTATTCTCTTGGGTCATGGTAACAACCTGAATTATCAGATATCCTTATTAAAAACATGCATGATTCATTATTCCAAAACATAGTGGATTATTACTTAAGTCCCAAAAAGTTATATACTTAATCCATGATAACATAACCCTCTTTTCAAAAACTCCATAATTAGTTTCAAATAAACTAGAATCATCCAATTTATTTATTAAAATCCAACATATCCTTTTCTAGACATCACCATCTTAACATAAGGGACGTATTAAGGGTTATCTTTCCTTTAATAACGTGTTTTCAAAATATATCAACCTACCATTAAATAAAATTTTGGAACATTATATGTATTCAACACATCCTTTCCAATCCTTAATGAATAACTTATACTGAAGACACTTATATATATTTCATGATTCAAATAACATAATCTCTGAATTCTGAAACATATACACCTCAATCATCCAAAATTATTCTTAAAAAATTATTCAGGTTCCATCATCTTAATATTTCATTAAATATGAATCATGTATTAAGGTTTATCAACCTTAATATTCTTAGGTTTAATGTAAATGATACTGGAAGAACATCTCATACCTTTCACATATTGTTTATAGTCCTTTTAATCCTTAGTTGTATAACCAATACTTGTACCATTGTCATGATTGTCTTCATGATATTTCAACTTAGGAAATCGATCTTAATAATTCATATAATTTCCACATATGAAACATTAAATGGTTGACTATGTTCTATGTAGTTCTATATATTGACTAAGAACAGAAATAAAAGTGTGAGAAATATATATCATAGAATAGAAAAAAATAATTAAGGTAAATTAATTATAATATTTCAATATATGATATCTTCATATTAACACAAGGTTAGTTATGATTATTAAACAACCCCTTGGATTGTAACCTATACTTGAATTATCCTTAGGATATCACTAGACATATCATTATAAATATCTCTAGGGATCTCAGTTAATTTTTCACATCCTAGTTTCTAATGGTTGACTAAACCTTCGCTCTGATACCAACTCCAATGACCCGTGATTAACACACATGGAAAATACATTTATTTTGAAGAATACATAATACATTACACAAAAATATGCACAAATACCATACTAGTTTAGTTTCTTTGTAATCATGAAACATAATCTTATAATTTTTGTGGAAGATCTTCAAAATCTCCCATAATGATATTCCCCTTTTGTTTTCCTACCTAAAACCATTTATTATATCATAGGGAAAAGAAAAAATAAAAAGGGTGAGATTAAATTATTAGTAAGGGTAAACATGTAGAACATAAAAAAACCCATAAACATAACAATGTAATAATAATAACATAAAGTTTAAATATCAAAATCACGAGTCATGAAATAAATCTTGTCATTGCGTAAGGCATAGATCATAAAGTAACATTAACCATGATAAAGTAGAATTGGAATAAAACATGGAATTTTGGAAATAAAATAACCACATAATATGATTTCCATAGTAGCCAATGCATTAATTCCAAGACCATAATAGTGGACAAAGACCATTACTGAACCAGGTTTACTTGCAGCTCCAACCATGTATTATTGAACCAGATTTACTTGTCATTCCAGCACTATATTACTGAACCATATTTACTTGTCATTACAATCATGTCTATATCATGAGATATAAATCATTAACCAATGCATTGGAGGGAGATATAGGTACCACCAATCTCATAGTGAAATCATTATTACATGTTCCACAAAAACATAAATCATTTATCAATGCATAACCCATGAAATAAAATGGGTTTCTTAATATCATTCCATCATAATACATAAAAAATAAATGGATTTGATAAAAATAATTCCATATTAAAAAAATAAAATCATAGTAATAATAGGTATAACTCTATATCATATTATATGAAAACTAATTTTTATAAAACACTTGAAATTATTTCTTGAAGAAAATATCCTTTCTTCTTCAAAAGAGTTTTCTTTTCTCGAAATGCCACATAGTTTTAAAACAAAAGTATTTAGTGGAAATTAAATGTAAAATAATATAGAATAAGTTTAATAGAAACAAGGAATTATGAATATGTAAAAATACATTCATTCCATATAAGTTAAAAACATTTCTATCATACTCTTAACAGAAAATTCAAAAAGTACCTCGTATGGAAAACGAATGAATGATTCCTTCCATACCATGTAGTAAAAGTCAAAAATGGGTAAAAATTACATTAAAAATACCTAGAAGAATAGTAAACATTTTTTGAAAACATTTTTAGAAGACACGAACATGGATGATAAATATACCCCTAGTAAATACTAATGTATAAACCATCTTTAAATAAAAATGAGATTGCAAAATTATCCCTTACCTTAGGTTTGGTTTCTGATGTATGTGTACAAAACTCATATATAGTGGGTTTAAAAATATTATTAACTTGTAAAATAATCATAATAATATTTATTATATCATATATGATTCACATATGACTTTATATTACCCCTTTATTTATCAATTCCATGTTAAAGCAACGTTTTGGGTAGTAATTGTTCTATTTATTGTACGTGTTTGGACTTGTAATTCTAAGTATTTTAAATAAATCATGATTTAATTACTTTAATAATTTAATTTATTATTTATATGTCATAAATATTCATTATATAAATATATATAATATATATATAAATTAAATGTAATACATCGTTCATGGAGACGATAGGCCATATGTACACATGAACATTGTTTCCGTTTCCTTATTGAATTGAATAGAATAAAGTAAATGAAATATATAGATATATATTTATATATTAATAAATCTATTAGAATTATAATTTCATATATTTAATTCTTATTTTATATATATACTTTATAATCATTCTTGAATAGTTAACATGGAGAATGAATCTAATCGCGTCGTGGAGACGGTAGGTCGTACTTATGCACGATCGAAGATATCATTCACTTAATGGTTAAATGGTATGGAATTGAATGGTATATTAATTATAAATAATTATTATCATTTTATAATCATTATTTAAATCCATTATACTCATCATTATATCCATCCAAATTATGTATTGTTGAATAACAAATTACACCACAATGCGGAGATGGTAAGCCATACATACGTACACAAGGTGATATTGTTACTAATAGGATGGATAAAAGGAGGTATAAGGTTGTTACATAATTATAATAAAATATAATCACATATATGATAAAATATTTATTACTTTAGTATAATAATAATATAATAATAGGAAGTATAAAAAGAAAGTAATTTTGAAACAAGTGATAAAATGATTACCACTTTTTCAACTATCTCGTTTTGATTTGCACAAAAGGTCTCCCTAAGATAGATTTATGCCCAAATTTTGGTCTCTAAGATGATGTGAGGGAAGTTGGGATAGTAAATGGGTAGGTTTTGGCTGAGAAAAAAGGGATTTAGATGTGTTATTAAAAGAGAATGAGAAGTTATCTTTTATAGGAGAGGTGAGGGGCACATTCGGAAAGTCTTTAAATATTAATTTATTATAAATTTAATTTCTATTTCCAATGGTCCCAAACTCATTTATTTAGAATATAAGATGTGTATGGGTCAAAATATTTTCAACCAAATGGTTTTAGACAAGTTTAGGTTACAAAATTAGCTGTATCTTTTAGATTTAACCCTTAGTTAAAAACATTAACTCTTACCATGTATTCTTGTATTTACATAATATATGGTTACTGTTGTTACTATAAAATGACAAGAGAACCTGAAGATGAAAATTAATTAAATTTTTGCCATTATCTACATCATTTGGACTAATAATATATTTTTTAGGACTATTATATCATTTAATAAAATAATATTTTTTTAAAAGCACATTTATGTCAATTTTGACACTATTTAGTAATTTATTTTTGTTAAAGTAATAAAAACTTTATTCCTTATAAAAAAAGGTTTTAAATCATCTATAAAATGTCATGGTCATCCAAAACATTCTTTTATTTCATAAAAATTTTCAAAAAAAATTTATTTCAATATTTATAATATCATTTATTTAAATATTTCATTAATAAAGTAATCACTACATCATGATTGTGTCATAAATAAATTTATTAATTTAATGTCTAAAATTTTAAATAAAATAAATTGATGCAGTAAATCATTTTTTATTTATAATTACTATTTATAGTCATATCGATCAATTATATATCCCCACATTAATTTTTTTTTTGTAAAAAGATACATTTTTTGTTAAATTTCCCTTTACATTAAATTGATTATTATAACATGTCAGTTTCACACCTAAGTGGTTATCAAATGACAAACATTCTACCAAAGGGTTTATTTGGTCACCTATGACTCATACAATAATTTTAGTACATGTTTTAGGGCAGTTTTATATTATTATAATATTAATTTTACCCATATTTACCTAAATTACCCTTTAACCATGGTAAATAAAAATAATTAATGAAGTTACTATTCATAATGTCAAAAAAGGGACCTATTTACATAATTTTTATCTTCAGATTCCAAATTTTGAAGTCATTTTTATAAATTCAATACACATATTAGTCAGCCATTATTTTAAAATTAATTCGTGTTGTCAAGACCAGAAAGTTAGTTTTTGAGAAGTAAAATCAATCAAAATATTGACAAGTATTTATTCCCAACATAAATGTGAAACTACTTCAAATGACTAGAATTGGATTAAAATATAAAATAATAATCCAATTAAACTTTAAAGGTAATTAAAATTTTAATCTAACTATAAAAATAAATTAGAGAAAAAGATTTGTTTGAATTAAAATGCCTTATTTTAACTATTCATTAAAATGTGAATTTTATCAGAAAAATATAAAAAATTAAAACAAATTAAATTTTTATATCCCCATTCAAAATAATAAGTTTATTTTTTCAAATATAATATATAAAATTGCTATAAATTATATTTAAAATGGGTGCTCCATCAAAAGGTGGAAAAACTATATTTTTTAATAATATTTATATTATCTGGAAAATTGAATTTATTCACAGAACATGTCTAGAAAATATGTAATATGACTATTAATGTTATATAAAATTAAAAACGTGGAAAATAATATTCATAGTGGCTAGTTTATATCCCATTAAATAAGAATATTTTAATAATATATCATTGTTTAGGGAAACTTGGTATTGCGTAAAATGTAAGATATAGAAGATGGTCATTATTGTGTGTAATAGAAGCCAAGTCAGTGTTTTGTATAGTGAATGATTCATTTGGTGTTGTGTATAACATAATCCAAACATAGTTCTTTAATATATTGAAAAAAATCTATACTCAGTGATGCATGTATTATATGCAAACTCGGTGTTTCATGTAACATTAGATAAGTCAATTTAGTGTGAATGGAATGTTTGACGTAGTGCATTAAAAGGTATAAATGAAAAATTTAATTTATTCAAAAAAATGGTCCATAAAAACTCAGGATGTTAAATAGACTCTCAAGGGAAATTCATTGGTTGATTCACATTTCCTTTATATACAATTATGAAAAATTTAGAACTATTATTATGATTTGAGGATATTCTTTAAGAAACAATTTTTATGATTATGAGATTCAATATATAGATAATTGAAAGAAATATTTTTTATTTAATGTTGTAGATAAAATTATTATGAAAGTATATTTGTGGATGTTTTCTATAATATTTAGTATGAAAGTGAATATGATCCCCAGGTACATCGTACATTTTAAATTTTAGAAAGTAATGGATATTTTGATTACTAATTTTAAATTCCAACAAGAATATATAAAATAAAATATTTTTCAATATCTCATTAATGAGGATGTATATTCAAGAGGCAAAACATATTTCCACAACTGATGAAATAGAACTGGAACCTAATCTATATTACTACTAATATCTTATACAAATTATTTTGAGTATATAATAATTGTTATTGAATCACATGACTTGATAAGTAAATTTCATTTATGGAAATTATTATATATATTATGAAATGTGATAACCTTCCTTTTTTATGAAGAAGAACCACCCTCATTTTTTAGAAAGTAATATCCATGAAGTATTAAATGAATTTTTTTTGAAGTGGGGATGAATGTAACACCCAATCATCAATTACTGTATGTGAACATTTTATTTCCATGAAACTATTTCCAATGCACATTTTAATTATATCATGCTACAACAAATATAATTTTTTTGATAGAAATCAATTTTGATCATACAATATCAAAATAATTATTGATGTTTTTTGATTTAATAATAGAAATTACCTTTTATGAATAATTTATAATATAGTATTTTACTAATAATAATTTTATTTATATTAATAAAACATTAATTTATTATTAATTTGATTGAGAAAATTAAATATCATTTGTACGTAAGAAGATATATTCTTCACAATATTTTGTATAATGAAGTTTTTATAATTGATATAATTAAAATAATATCTAATAGTGAAGGATTTTAATCAAATTTATTCTTTATATTATTAATATATGAATTTAAATTTATAAATAGATTAATACTAGTCATAGAGTTAACTAAATATCAAATAATGTTTGAAAAATAAATTATCATGAGTAGTTTTTTCCTCTCATGTTGTTGGATTATTTTTAAATTAATTTATGGAAATTATAGGAATGGATTTTTATATATTGATTTCAATAATAAGAATAATAATATAATTTTTTTATTAGTTCACATTCATTTATGGAAATTATGAATAGTAAAAAAAATGGTTACCATGGTTAAGGTTAAAATCGGTTTTCTAGGGGTTAAACCCATGTGATAATTGTAAAATTTCCCATAAAAATTGTCAAAATATACGTGGATGATGTTTTTGAGACCATATATTATATTAAAATTCTAAAAAGAATTAATTTTTACCCACATTTCAAATAATGTGACTTAATAATATTTTAAAACATTGAAAAATTACAAGTTTTCCAAACACGACACTTATAATGGGGAATCCCATCCCATTACTTTTTCACACCATTGGAGCCATTTTTATCACAAAAATATGAACATATTTCCACCAAAATATTTACCTTTTCAAGGGTGTTGATCTTCCCAAAATACAAAGCCTTGGTTTCTTAAGGGAATATCTAAACGAGCTCTTTCAAATAATAAGTAATCATCCTAACTTATCACTTTTATTTTATTCTTTTTTCCTACCTTAAATTATATAATTATCATTAATATATAATAACAGATATATATACAAAATAATTATATGTTGTTATAGTTATGGAATAATATCTAACCATACCCTTCCTTATCAAATAGGAATCAAAACCATAACTCTTATATATAGTGAACTACCGCCTCACGAAATGATATAAGTTGATTTTGACCACCAATTAAAATAGATTTTAATAATTATGGAACTAATTAGTACATATGATATCTATAATATAATTATTATTCGATAAATTTTATATATTAGATACTTCCTTAATCGTCCTCCAATTAAAAAAAAGATAATGTCACTCGTATGTGTAGACTACGACAACTAGGAAGTGATGTGATTCATTTTTCATATATTAATATTATATATTATTATAAATATATATCTATATTATATATCTTTTTTATATTTATAAAATTATCATCATTTTTTATATGATAAAACTATGATATATTTAGAAGAACCCGATCTTCCACAATGAAACATGCACGAGAAAACAAGGCATTTAACACTCAAAATGATAATAATAATAAAGTATTGGTAATGATAAGATAAACATATTTGATAAAATATTATATATTAAATTATATATTATAATATTTTTCTTTTATTAATTAATAAATAGTTTAATACCATTACACATGATGTTAAATTATGTCCAACTGTGTTGAAGTGTGAGGTAAGGGATTTTGTCTCAATTTCCGCTCTATTGATACATATTTAGTATTAGGAAACAATTTTATTATATGTGGTATATATTACAACTATTTTATGTATATAAAATGGATATTTAATTATTCATGGTAATTAATGTTTCAATTCAAGTTTATTCTTTCAATGGGTTATAATTAAAATGTTACTAAAAAGGAAATAATTTATTTTATAGTCTCATTTTTAGGATTTCTAATATTTTCATTGAATGAATATTATATTCTATAATTAATAAAATCCATATATATTATTATCCTCTAGATATTTAATGTTTTCTATATTTTTTCTACCTTTTCCTTTCAATTTCACTTTAATCTAGAAAATAAATTTTTAATGGAAATGTCGAACTTATTTCTCTTTTTGATTGGGTATATATTTCTCCCATGTTCATAATCTTATGAATTGTTTAAAAAAGTTATTTTTTATTTAGTGAAATGATTAATAAAATAAATTTTATGGTATCCTTGATTTTCACATGGTTTTGAAGGAATATCTATAAAAATTTCCATAAAATTCATTTTTTACTCTCATTAAAAAAGTCAAATAGAATGTTTTTATTTAATTTATACAATTCTAACAAATTTTCAAGCATCCATAAACGTTTTATGAAACTTATATTCTTCTAAAAGTGTTTAATATTTAAAAAATATTATTTTTAATGTTTAACTTTCTTTTTCTTTTATTTTCCAAAAAAGTGATTTTATTATAAAATATAATTTAAGGTGAATTTATGGTCATATTTTATCTATTAATAATTGTATGATCATTAACATCATTTTGAAACATTCAATTTCTTATTTACATATATAAATGGACATTAAATTTCTCTTCCATATCCATATACTTTGAATCAAGGGAATTATAATTTCCTAAACTATATTCCATTTTTAAATATGATGTTTTACTATGGAGGTTATTTCATTAACTAGGGAAATCGTGAAATTTACTATTCCTTACTAAATATGGATATTTATTGATAAAGAATAATGATTATGAATTAAATTTATCATTCAATATATGATGAATGCATTGGATATGAAGTTATGTGTGAGGCCCCATTATTTATATCCCCTCAATGAATCGTTATGTGTCATGAGAAAAACTAGATAGGTAACTTTATTAAATTGGGTTTTGGTGTATTCCTATACATATTGAATTTAAATTTTCCCAATTAATTGATAAATATGGCTGAAATTATAAATTTATATCATTGAGAATTAATTTATTATCATCAAATGGGAATATTAAATTTATGTTATCAGTGGATTAATTTCATGTTCAAGTTACAACTTCAAGTATACCAAACCATTATTGAATTTTTTAGCTCACACTTATTTTTTTCATTCCACTGCATATGAATAAAGGATATGTGAATGAGTCTAAAAGATATAGAATATTATATTTTGTTTTGTTTTATATTCAATTTTAAATATTAACTTATAGTCATATATATATATATATAAATGCTTATTTTAGAATATAAAATTTATTTATACTTAGTGATGTGATCACATGCATCTTATGCCAATGTAATAATGTATACAATGCCTATGGGTTACCTGAGTTGGAGATTATACATGTTAGGTTGTAACTGTTAAGATAGAAAACTTATTGCTATTACAAAATCACCATTATAACTATTCCATTGACTAGATTAATGATGGATAAAGCCTCTATTTTATGGTTTGATGTTTCATTATAGGAAGAAGAGAATGAATTATGTTCAAAGAATGAAAGAGGATCACTGTGGAAATATATATGTTTCCTCATCATAATAGGAAGAAATCAGGGTTTGAAAAAGAAGTGAATAGATGCTCCATAGGCCGCTACTAGGACTTAGAGGTGTTCATTTATCTAGGGGTTCAGATATAGATTCTTGTGACATTTTTCAGTCAATGGGTTTGGCTACTTAGAAAGATAAATATGGAGGTTTATTTTAATGGGGAAAGAACATTGTGGTATAGGGGTTTTTTGTGTCCTGGAAGTTCTCATATTAACATAGTATTTTTTTGGATGTTACTGGATTCTTAAACATCATCCATCCATTATGATTCATCCCAATTCAATGAAAGTAATGCATTTCCACTAGGCTCGAGATATATAGGTAGAATTATTTGTGGCTTTGTAATTTTAGTGTTTTAAAAATAATGCTTTCATTGAACTCACTTGAATCTGATATCCTTTCCTAATTCAAAAAATCATACACCCTAGTAATTTTCAAAAAGGCAGGTTAATGATTTCTAAATAATAAGGGGTACACCATCGTTTCCTTTCACACACCATAGTGTAGTCCATGAAAACATAATTTTAAATCAATATCATATATTTTAGTAGTTTTATAAAGATATATTCTTGTTGGGGTTTTGGATAAACCATCAGGGATGAAACTTACCTTATATAAAGGGTGATAAAAAAATTAATCTCTAAGGAGGTGGGTAAACTAGTTTAAGGATAGAGACCTAGAGGATTGTAAGATACTAACCTTTTCTGAAGTCAATCTCAGGCACGTTTTTAGGTAATTTAGATGTTTTTGAGTATATCCATTTTGGAGTAGTGACTTGAGGTGTGTTTGGGTGAACTTTTAAGTAAAAAAAAGGGCAGTGGGTTGTGCACGGTTTGACAAACCGTGCGACCAAACCGTGCCAACCAAGCAGAACTGGACAAAGAGGTATGCACGGTTTACACATGGTTTGAAAAACTGTGCGACAAAACTATGTAGAATATGAATCTTTGGAAAGTGAGGTCCGCACGGTTTGCGCACGGTTTGACAAACCGTGTGCCACCATCCAGGAAACCGTGTGAGCGGTTTTTTAATTCCAAAAATCCTTTTTAAAACAACCTAAAATCCAGGACTTCCATATTTCCGACCTCAACTCAGGCTTGACACATTCTAGGTGTTTCCAAATCCTCCCACAGAGATTCCAAGGTGATCCAAACATCTTTCTTCAAGATTAAAGGCTTGGATTGATGATCCTCTCTCCTTCCAGTAAGTGGATTTCATCCTGTTGCATATTCCGTTTATTCTTATAACTTTCCTTGATCTTTTCATGGGATATTTCCATCGTTTCCATGGATATAAACCTATGAGTTTAGTTATAGATCTAGGATTGTGGATCTAGATATAGTTTTGTAAGATCTTGATGCCTTTGATCTTAATTTTTTTAAGGATTTAGATCCAGAACTTGATCGATGACGTTGTGCCGCTCATATTTTGGGGTTCCTCGTTGGGATAACTTCTGTCAATAAATTGAGGTAGGTGGTCTAAATCTAATCCCACAGTCTCATCTTGTTAGGTGTATTCTATTGTTTAAATGTCGTGGCATAAATAATTAATTGGTGTTTTGGTTATGCGTTTCTTTGTGAATTGTGGAACTAGTTGAATATGGGTGAGAGTTATGATGGAAGGATAAAGATGATTAAAAATTTGAATATGGTTGTATATTTCAATTGGTTATTTTATTTGAAAAAGGGTTGTGGGACACGGACTGACGCTCCAAAATACTCACAGAGGTTCTAGATATAGCGTTCTAGAACCAATGACTTACAAGAAATTGATTTTTTATGGGACAAGGATTGATGATCCAAATACCCATGGGGTTGTGAGACAGGTACTGATGCTCCAAATACTCACATGTGTGCTAGACATCACATTCTAAACTCTTTCATTTATTTGGTACTATGGTTCCTTTTGGCTATCATGTAACTTGATATTGTGACTTAATGATTATGAATTGAGAAGGGAAAATGGTTTAGGCTCTGACACGGGCCGAAGCAGGTATTGTGTTTTGGGGGTTCTTGGGAACCTGAGTGGTTAAGTTATTAACTAAAGGTGAAATGGATAAATGAAAATTGTCTCCTCAATTTCCTTACTTTATTATTAATGAAACTGCATAAACTATTTTTGACTGGATTGTTTTTGACACTGTTGTTGGTGACCTACTGAGTCGTACTCACACCCTATTCGGGCTTCCTGATCGGTAACCGAATAGACTTTGTTGTTGTAGGATAGGACAAGGGAAAGAGCCCTGGTTAGATGGCTGAGTTGGGGAGGGAGCTTGGTTGAGGGATCCAGACATGGTTCAAGACCCATTGGGAGTCGTTGTGTCTTTACTTCAGTTTCATTGTGGACACTTGGTACTTGCATTGTAATAGCATGTTTTACCTTTCAGTTGAGTATTTTATTTTCTGTTTTGGTTATTCTAGTAAAATTTGTGCTATTATATTTATCTGTGTTTCCGATATATCTTGGTTACTTCCTCTGGTATTTTATTTTGATAACATAGGGTATAGTCTCCCCAAGACTGACTTACCAGACCCTCGCTACTATTCGGCACCCTCTGGCGTACGGGGAGGCACGCTTGAGGGCTTGTGACCAACCGAATCAGATCACCATTCAGTGGCTCCTGGGTCAAGATGTTACAAAGTGGTATTAAATGAGGTTTTTCTTTATTCTTATTTTTTATTACTATTTGGGGAAGGTAGATGGGAGATTAGGGAAAGCCAGGGCTTGATAATGAGCTCATACATGGGAGTTACAAACCCATGTACGGGGAAAAAATCAAGTTCTCAAGGTGGGATTGCTTTTATTGCTGTTTGTCGTTATAATTGACTATTATTTCACCTTGGGTGGTGCACTTGTTGTGTGATGTGATTATTATTTCTGGAATTTGTTGAGTATTTATTCGTGGCCCATAATGGAATGAGTGTCTCGTCTACATGCATCATTCTAGGAACTCAGGATTATTGTGTCATGCATCATGTTAGGCACACACGGGAAAATGTATTATGGGTAGATTATTGAACGGAAACTATTTCTTTTCCTTTCTTGTGAAATTCAAATGAAAATGTTGTCTAATTTTGATATTGAAAGAAATAATTGTGAAGTTATATGAACAATTTGGTTGTGAGTAATTGTGGTAACATTGTGAACTGTTTTCTAAGCTGCATGTTTGGCTTGTAGAATTATGCTTCCACGATGCTTGTTTAGAGGACGAGTGGGGGGTATAGTTAGAAATGGTCCTCCAGTGGGTGAACATGAAGCACCAATAGTACCAACTGAAGAAGAGGGGGAAAAGTTTCAAGATAACCTCACCCGTTTCATGAAAATGATGGAAAGAGACCTAGGTCGGGTTGTGAAAGGTATGCCTGATCTTATGAGGGAGTTTCAGTTGCATAACCCTTGGACTTTTACTGGAGAGGGTGATCTGGAGAAAGCTGAGTTCTGGATTGAATCTACCCAGACTATACTTGAATACCTGGAGACACCTGTTGAGAAGAGAGTCAAGTTGTCAACTTACATGTTGCGCGGTCAAGATAAATGTTGGTGGGACATCCAAACTCAGAATGGGCAACTGGAAGCTGTGGAGTGGAAGGAATTTCAGGAGAAGCTCTTTGAGAACTTCTATCCAAAAGACTTTTCTAGGATACCACCTAAGAGAGATGTTGAATTTACTATTTATCTCATGCCAGGAGCTGATCCAGTATATATTCCACCATATAGAATGACACCGAAAGAGCTTCAAGAACTTAAAGCTCATCTAGAAGACTTAAAGGATAAAGGATTTATCCGTCCAAGTACGTCGCCGTGGGGATCGCCTGTACTGTTTTCAAAGAAGGATGATAGGAGTTTATGTTTGTGTGTCGATTATCGGAGGTTTAACAAGATGACTGTGAAGAACCGATATCCTCTACCATGTATTGATGATCTGTCTGACTAGTTGAAGGGAGCCTGTGTTTTCTCAAAGATCAACTTAAGATCGGGGTATCATTAGTTGAGAGTTTGGACTTCTAATATATCGAGGACTGCTTTCAAAAGTAGGTATGGGATTTATGAGTTTTTTGTAATGCCTTTTGGGTTAACAAATGCACCAGTAGTGTTTATGGACATGATGAATAGGATCTTCCATTCGTACCTGGATTAGTTTGTGGTGGTATTTGTGGACGACATCTTGGTGTACTCCAAGACTCATGACGATCATCCCCAACATATTGACATCATCCTGAGTACACTGAGAGATAATCAGCTATACGCCAAGCTATATAAGTTTCAATTTTGGATTGATCAGGTACACTTCTTGGGATACATTATCTCAAAGAATAGTGTTTTAGTGGATCCAGAGAAGGTCCAGGAAGTGGTTTCTTGGGAGCATCCCAATAATATTTTTGATATCTGAAGCTCTCTGGGGTTAATTGGATATTAAATGAGATTTATCCAAGAATTTTCCTATTTTAAAACACCACTTTTGGGATTGAACAAAATGGGAGTAAAGTTTGAATGGTCGGAGGCATGCGAGACAACTTCTTAGGAGTTGAAGAAGAATTTGACGTACACACCAATTTTGGCTATACCTGAGTCAGGTGAAGAGTACATGGTGTATTGTGACACTTCTAGGATGGGACTAGGAGTTGTGTTGATGCAAAGAGATAAAGTTGTGGCCTACAGGTCTTGACAGCTGAGGCCGCATGAAAGGATTTACCTAACACACGACCTTGATTTGGCAGCGGTAGTTTATGATTTGAAGTGTTGGAGACACTACCTCCTGGGTAAAAGGTTTAGAGTTTATACAGACCATAAGATCTTGAAGTACATCTTTTCTCAGCGTGATTTGAATCTTCGACAGCTGAGATGGGTTGATTATATGTAGTCTTTTGATTTTGAGCTGGTATATACACCTGGGAAAGGAAACGATGTGGCTGATGCTATGAGTAGGAAGACTCAGACTCAGATTGTTCAGGAATCTAGTGCTGAGTGGAGGATGATGTCATTTATAGCTGAAATTCACATTGTGGTTCAGGAGAGACAGGATAAGATGACACTCATGTCAGTTGTAGTGGAGTCTACACTCTCGAGACGGATCAGGGACAAGCAATTTGGGGACACAGAGTGCTTGGACTTGAGGGAAAATTTTGAAGGTGGGGAGACACCTTCAGACTGAAGGATAGATGAGGATGATATCGTTTATATGAAGAATTGGGTTGTTGTTTCTACAAGAATGCAAGAGGATCTCATGCAGGAATTTAATGCCTCAATATGGGCGGTGCATCCTGGTGTGACTAAAATGTACCGTGACCTGCGACGACAGTTTTGGTGGCCAGGCATGAAGAAAGAGATAGCTGGGTTTGTGTCACGATGTTTCACCTGTCAGCAAGTGAAGGCGGAGCATCAATGACCTGGAGGTTTACTGCAACCTTTGTCCATCCCAGAATGGAAGTGGGATGAAGTGACCATGGAATTTGTGATTGGTCTTCATAAAATACTTAGGAAGAATGATGCTATTTGGGTCATTGTAGATCGAATGACAAAGGTAGTACTTTTCTTTCCTATAAGGGAAACTTTTACAGTTGAGCAGTTAGAAGAGATGTATTTATAGAAGATAGTTCGATTGCACAGAGTGCCATGAACTATAGTTTCGAATCGCGATTCATGATTTACTTCGCGCTTCTAGAAAGGCTTGCAAAAGGCACTTGGTACGCAGGTTTTATTGAGTACAACTTTCTATCCGTAAACAGATGGACAGACAGAGCGTACTATACAGGTGCTTGAGGATATGTTAAGAGCATGTGTACTTGACTTCAATGGTTAATGGGAGAAGCACATATCTTTAGTGGAGTTTTTCTATAACTACAATTATCAAGCAACTATACAGATGGAACCATACGAGGCTCTTTATGGTAGGCCATGCAGATCACTGCTATTCTAGGTGGAAGCTGGTGAGTCAGAGTTGTTGGGACCAAGTCTCGTGCAAGAGACGACAGAGCACGTTCATCTGATTCAGAAACGTATGGCTACAGATCAGATTCGGCATAAGTCATACAATGACAGACGGAGACGACCCTTAGAGTTTATAGAGGGTGATCATGTTTTTCTTCGGGTGTCACCAAGGTTGGGTCACTGCAGGATACGGAGGCAGGGAAAGTTGGCATCCAGATTTGTTGGACCTTTTGATGTCGTAAAGGGAATCGGGCCGGTATCATACCAATTGGATCTTCCACAGAAATATAGTGATATGCATGATGTTTTCCATGTATCACAACTACGACGGTATCACCCCGACCCTTCTCATGTGATCGATATAGATGATTTTGTTCTTGAGATAGATGCGTCCTTTGAGGAGCATCCGTTACGTGTGTTGGATCACAGTGAGAAGGTGTTGAGGGGAAAAATTGTACCGATAGTTTGTGTCTTATGGAAGCATGGACTTGTGTAGGAAGATACATGGGAAAGGGAGGAAGATATACGAGCTCAATGGACCTATCTTTTTAGGTCGGATTCTTAGAGAAGTTCGGGAGTGCAACTCGAGGATGAGCTATTATAAGGTGGGGAGAATGTAAGATCCCAAACTTTTCTGGAGTCAATTTCAGGCATGTTTTCTGGTACTTTATATTTTTTTGAGTATCTATGTTTTGGAGTAGTGACTTTGGGTGCGTTTGGGTGAAATTTTAAGTAAAACAAAAGGGCAGTGGGTTGTACATGGTTTGCGCACGGTTTGACAAACCGTGCGACCAAACCGTGCCAGCCAAGCATACTTGGATAGAGAGGTATGCACGATTTACGTATGGTTTGACAAACTGTGTGACCAAACTATGCAGACCATACATCTTTGGACAGTGATGTCTACATGGTTTGTGCATGGTTTGATAAACTGTGCGCCACTATCCAGGAAACCGTGCACATGGTTTTTTAATTCCAAAAATCCTTTTTAAAACCAACCAAATTCCGAGACTTCCATATTTCCGACCTTTAATCGGTATTGACACATTCTAGGTGTTTCCAAAGCCTCCCGGAGAGATTCCAAGGCGATCTGAACATCTTTCTTCGAGATTGAAGGCTTGGATTGAAGATCTGCTCTCCTTCCAGTAAGTGGATTTCATCCTGTTGCATCTTCCGTTTATTCCTCTATCTTTCCTTGATCTTTTTCATGGGATATTTCCATAGTTTACATGTATCTAAACCTATGAGTTTAGGTATAGATCTAGGATCATGGATCTAGATCTAGTTTTTCAAGATCTTGATGCATTTGATCTTAATTTTGGTTTTAAGGATTTAGATCCATAACTTGATCGACGATGTTGTGCCGCTCGAATTTTAGGGTTCCTAGTTGGGCTAACTTACATAAATAAATCTAGGCAGGTGGTCTAAATCCAATCCCACAATCTCATCTTGTTAGGCATATGCTGTTGTTTAAATGTTGTGGGATAAATAATTAATTGGTGTTTTGGTTATACAGTTCTTTTTGAATTGTGGATCTAGATGAATATGGGTGAAAGTTATGATAGAAGGATAAATATGATTAAACATTTGAATATGGTTGTATATGTGAATTGGTTATTTAATTTGAAAAAGGGTTATAAGACACAGACTGACGCTCCAAATAATCACAGGGGTTCTATACATGGCATTCTAGAACCAATGACTTGCATGAAATTGATATTTTATGGGACAAGGACTAATGCTCCAAATACCCATGGGGTTGTGAGACAGGGACTAATGCTCCAAATACTCACATGTGTGATAGATATGATGTTCTAAAATATTTCATTTATTAGGTACTATGGTTCCTTTTGTCTATCATGTAACTTGATATTGCGACTTAATGATTATGGATTGAGCACGAAAAATGGTTTAGGCTCTAACACGGGCCGAATCAGGTATTGTGTTTTGGGGGTTCTCGGGAACCTGGGTGTTTATGTTATTAAATAAAGGTGAAATGGATAAATTCAATTTGTCTCCTCAATTGCCTTGCTTTATTATTAATGCAGCTGCATACACTATTTTTGACTGGATTGTTTTTGACACTGTTGGTGGTGACCTACTGAGTCGCACTCACACCCTACTCGGGCTGCCTGATCGGTACCCGAATAGAATTTTTTGTTGCAAGACAGGACAAGGGAAAGAGCCCTAGTTAAATGGTTGAGTTGGGGATAGAGCTTGGTTGAGGGATCCATACATGGTTCAGGACCCGTTGGGATCTGTTGTGTCTTTACTTCAGTTTAATTATGGACACTTGGAACTTGCATTGTAATATCATGTTTTACCTTTCAGTTGAGTGTTGTATTTTGTATTTTGGTTATTCTAGTAACATTTATGCTATTATATTTATTTGTGTTTCCTCTATTTCTTGGTTACTTCGGCTGGTATTTTATTTTGATAACAGAGGGTATAGTCTCCCCAAGACTGACTTACCGGACCCTCGCTGCTAGTCGGCACCCTCTAGCGTACGGGGAGACATGCTTGAGGGCTTATGACCAACCGGATCAGAGCACCGTTCAGTGGCTCCTGGGTCGGGACGTTACAAGGAGTCACCACTTGGAGATTTAGGATGAAAGTGTGGATTATACCACTAACAAATCTACATAGTTAGGTTTTATTTTCTATTCGTTTTATCTTTGATTAACTCTCTGATTTATTTGTGGATTATCAACTTGTATTAAATTATATATCTCTCATTTTAACACCATTTTTCTAATTTAATTTTTATTCCATAGTATATGAATTCTAGTCCATTCATAGCTAATGAAACATTAACCATGAACTACTGATCTCATATAAGGGGTTGGTTTTGATGAAATGGGATGCACATGTATTTTTCATTTCATATTAATTTTTTTTCAGATTTATACTTAATAAATTATATTTTTTGTGAAAAATAAAATATTTATCCCCTAATTTACTAGATAATGTGATGATGATTATGGGATTTAACCAAGTATAATATATGGGAGTGGGGAAAAAAGATACAAATTAACCTCATCTATCACTTAAATGTTTGAACCCAATTCACCTTAGTTAGTTATAGATCATCTCATCCAAAGGGATTAGCTAAGATAAGGAGAATTAGTTAAGTATGGAAAGAAATTAGTAATAATATAAAAAGTATCGTAATGTTTAATTAGTTCCAAATCACATGTATAGTTCAGTGTTTTCAAATAAAGGAAGACCATCCCAGGAAATTAGTTACATTATCTTAATCTATTATAATTTATTATAACCTGAGTTTAATTTAAATTATTTAAAGTCTAATTTAGACAGTTTAGTTTATATTATTTTATAAATTTTTGAAAAAATTAAGAAGACCTAATAACTAGTTTTGGGATTGTTTCTAGGATTCTATTGTCCCTTACGATATTAACTACACACATCCACGATACTACGTCTTAGTAGTTTGTGTTAGTTTTGTGAAAACTATAAATTATAAATTCTTGTATCCCTAGAGAAATAATTATACTCTTAGTAACATTAAATAGAAAAATTATTCATTTATAAATAATATGTTGAATTTAGAAAGCCCATGTTTAACTTATTATAATTCAAGTAATATTTTAATCAAATAAAAAAATGTTGATCTTTTCATTAAATTTAATAGTCAAATGGTGATTTTCAATTTTAGATTTATTTTAATTCTACATAAAAAATATTTTTTATTAGTAATATTATTAATATAAATAAAATAAAAAACATTTATAATTTTATGTTAATATAATTTAATGCCAAAAATACATTTTTTTTCTTCTAAAAAGTGATTTTTATGCTTTATGTGAACTAATATTAACAATAATTTCTATCACCCTTGAAAATGTTATTTGATAAAAATATTTTCATATTCTAAATATAGAGAATAAAATTAGGAAATATGTTTAATTTTAATTTTTTATTTTAAAATATATTACCAATATAAAAAAATTATTTCCAAGGATGAATGTAAATTATTCTAATAGATAATACAATAAATAAAATGAAAAAAAAATCATCAAACCATAACTCTAAATGTGTTTCCAATGTTTTTATCAACCCACAATCAACCTATCTCTATTGTTGTTCACTTTTTGATCCATAATACTTGAATAGTGAAATGTTGTTTTATATTATTAAAAAAATTCCACTTCCCTCACTTATAAAATGCGTCTTTCTTTTCCCATTTACATACTCTTTATAAATTATAATTCCTATTGAACCTAAAACCATTTTTGTTCCCCTAAAATCATTTCCTTGTATTTTAGCTCCATGATCTAGGGAAAATCCATATATCCTATATTTAAATGTGGTCCTCTAATAGAAGGTATAAGTTCTCAAATGTGAGTACTGAAAACATCATATTAGTGTTTTTATCCTTATCCTCGAAATATATTTTCCCCATTATAATGTAATTAAATTATTATTTTTAATATTATAAAATTTTATTATTATAATGACATAACAATTATAAATCATTCCCTTTCCTCCTGAAAATGAGAATATCATTCTTTTTTACATGAATACTACCACATCCACAAATCAATGTATTAAATTTATCATTTCCTCCTTCCAAGGATGCTTATATTTAGTTTTAAAGCATAACATTTTTATATTTTTCTCTTATTATATTGAAAAATAAAATGTCATTTGTGTGTATATACAGACTACCACATATAGGAATGATATATTTTATTTTTCTTCACCACCCTAATTATATGGTTTATAGAATGTAATTGATGAATTAATAATGTATTTATGGAATTATTTTGGAAACATAAAAGGGGAAATATATTAATTACCCCATCCATTGGAAAATGAAATCATCATCTATGTTACGTGTGGAAAACTGCCTCCATGGATAATGCACTTCATTTTTCAATAACTAATTCACATATGTTTATAAAAATAATTTAATTTTAAATATTTTATAATAATTTATTTCATATTATGTAAGGATGAAATATAAATGAATGACCATTGAAATGAAATTCGTTGATATCAATAAATTACACAAAAGAACATCATGCTTGATTCCATATTCACGAATAATAACTATTACTCTCATGGAATGATATTAGAACTTTATATATCATTAAATAAATTATATTATAGTATATTTAAAAAAAAATAATCATTAATGTTTTTTCAAAGAATGGGGTTTTACTTCCGCATTACAAAACATACGCGAAACAATCAAAATGACTAACATCCGATTATAAAAAGAAACATTAACTAATATATGGGTAGTGAATGATTATAATTAAACAATACAAAAGGTTATATATAGTTTTTTTTTCTAAAATAAGTAATTAATACATTCATTTTTATTATATAGTAGATAAAATGATTTTTTTGTAATAAAGAGTTAAGGTAAGTGTTTTTTGTTCTCAAACGTCCTTCTTTGAGACATATTTTGTATTATGATCCTATCTTTGTTTATATGGTGCATATAATTAATATTTTGAATATTTTATATTGAATATATTTAAATCATAAAAATTTATTTTATATTTCAATTTTTCTCTTAATTTTTTTTATTCCAATATTAGTAAATATGTAAGTGTATTATCATATCAATTTTCCTTTATTGGGAGATTTTCATATTCAATACATTATTTATGTTTTTTGTTGTATATAATTTCCATGGATGAATTTACATTATATTAATAATTAGTTTCAATATATTTGAAAATGCATCTAATGTTCTATATTTCAAGGTTTTTTTAAAGGTTACAAAAAATGTAAGGGATTTTCTTAACTTAATTTCAATTTACTAAGTTATAATTTACCCTCCTGAAATCCATTATTATAAGTTGGGTTCTTTATACCCTATATTTGTATTAATTTTTATTTCATATTTATTTTTGGGATATAAATTTCATTCTACTTTAATCATCATTTGAACGCTTGTTACCTCAAATATTATTCATCAACGAGCTTCTTTCTTTATAAAAATGTAATATTGTTAATAATAATTCTTATACTTTTTAATGGATGTTTTCCAACATGCCCACATTATTTTTTTTCAAAAAAGGTTTTACTGTATAATTTTTGAATCCAAAATTTATAAATTCTTATGTGATATTCAAATTTATATTCAAATATTTGTATAATAATGTTTTATAAAATTTTATCAATATGGGTTTTAATAATGGTATTTTAAATATATTTTAAAAGGTTTTTAATTTCATTATTATATATTTTATCTTCCATGTTTCCTTTAGAATATTATTATGTTATTAAGTGTTTATTGTTAAATTTAATTTTCAAAAGTAAATTTTGTAAATTTTTTCACTTTACCTTTTCAAAAATGGCATCTGAAAGTGACACATATCTTCATCATTTATAAAAATGTTAAAAATATTTTCTATAGCTATATTATTATTTCCATCCATTTTTGATATAGACTGGTGGGTGTCTCTAAATAATTCATTATGAATTAGTTTATAGATTTATTAAACACACAACCACAACTAATATAACTAATTACACATAGTATTAAGGGATTTATTTAGAGAAACCTTAGATATTATTTTAAAAAAATATAAATCTAAATTAATGATAGAGAATATGAAAAGAGAAGTCCAAAGAAATTTAATTAAGAATATATACCATTTTTTAAAATTTTAGGTCTTTATAAATAGTGAATTGAAATGTTAAATTGATATATCTATATTTGTTTTAAAATTTAATATTATGATAATCCATGATCATGGTTTTATCTCTATAAATCAATAACCCCCTATCCATTTAGTCAAAACATGGGTTGATCAATTAATTAGGTTACTTAATACATTATTTAATAAAAGTTATCTAAAATAATTAAATGTTAAATAATAATCCATGATAATTGGTTGATACATCAATTATTTTTATTTCATTCACAAGATAATGTTATTTTAATGATAAATTTGGAATAATTAAAGGAAAGGATGTGTATAAAATAACCAAAAAAAATTAGATAAATAAATAAAATTAACTACACACATGATCCATTCATTATATCACATGGAAGAGTAGTATACTATACCATAATTATAATTATAAGGGAACTAAAATAAAATAAGATTATAAAGAGGGAGATTTTGGCACCATGAAAAGTACATGTTGAACTTTAGTACTTCTTGTTCTCATTGGATCATCCCACTGCACAATGACCTCTCTTCCATTAAATAGGAAAATTAAAAAGATATATCATTGACTTGAATCTATATAACCTCTCCAATATTATTTCTTTATCATATGCATTGGGGAGTAATGTGTAAAATATTATGATTTTTTATGTTTTAAAAATAAAATAAATATGTATAATGATTTTTTTGCCACATGATTGACCATTAAAAAATTCAATCTTGGTGTGTATATAGTTTAATTAAAAAAATCTATTTTATGAATTATTTCATGTATCAAAATTACATAAAATAATAATAATTTATGAGACATTATGAGATGAACAATGAAGTGATGCTCATATTGATGAATATAGTCAAAAATTGTGTTTCTATCCCATTATCTCCAAGAACAATTATAATCTAGTATAGGGTATTGAAACAAATTTTTATCAAAAATTTATCATTGTTCACTAGAAAAATATTAAAAAATAATTTAAACAAAGTCTATATCTATTATATATACTAATGTTGGCTTATTTCATACTTATGTGTCACCTTCCCATGGTTCCATGTCACCAAACCCCTCTAATTCTACCTCCAAACCCAAAACAAACTCATGATATTCCGCCCTCGATCGAGATTTATGTTTAGTTCTACTAGGGTTCCTGGTCCCCTCCCTGACTCCCTAATCCCACTCCCATTCTCGATTATCCAATCTAGTCTCACCGCCGCCTCCGCGTTCTCTACCTCTACGTTCTCCACCTCTGTGTGATCTGCCTGAAAATCCTCCGTATTCAACTCCTCACCCTTCAGCTCCTCTGAAACCAGAAACTCCACCTTTGTCTCTTCAACATCTATATCCTCTGCTCCACCTTGGGTTCTCGTGCCCTCGACTGCGTAGCGAGTAACCTATTTCATAGATTTCAGAATCTTTTTGGTAATTGTTTTTGGGATAAATCATCAGTGACTTACTCATGGAGCGTCTATGGATTTGTGCATAGAGCCATGGAAATATCAATAGTGAGGTATCACCACAATTTCTTTCTTGACTGAAGAGGTTCAGTCTATTTCCTATGATATCTTCTATTAGGTTCTTAGTATATTTATCATGCATTGAACTTCACTTTATTTTCTGAAAATATCCCTAAAATCATGTAATTAACCTCCTTTTTTTGCATCATTTTTTATATACAGTTACAAACTATTAAATCATACATTAAAAAAATATGTTTCCTACTCTAATAATCAAACTAATTATTGTCCTTCTGCTCATTCATTGTTTCTTAAACCATCTCCTTACCATGGTTTATATTGATTTACAATATTGAATTAAGGTTAACACTACTGTAATGATCCGTGTATTGTACCTTTTATGGTTCTTATGGATTGTTGTGATTGTTCATGTCCTGCATGTCTCTCACTATATGATATTTTTACATATTTAAATATATTAAGATCCGTAGGCTATGATATGTGGTCTCATGAAGTGATTATTCTTCTATTTGGTATCTAGTATGAAAAACAAACTTCCCATTCATAATTATTTTTTCTAATGTTAACAGTTTGATTAGAAACAATAAATTCATTTCATTCTGTTGATATTCTCTAAGATCAGATCATATAATAGTTTTTTCGAGTAGTTTTTTTGTGTAATTTTATTTTTTCTTGTAATTTAAAATTTATTATTTGATTCTTTATAATGTAGGTATTTTAATTCCAAATGTACATGCCAATGATTTATGAAAAAAATGGATGTCATATAAATTCTTCTATTTTTTTGAAATTCTAATTTTTTTTATCATTTATTTGTTTAAACTACGGATAAATGAGGGGTGTCAAGTAGTGATTATTCTTCTCTATGGTTTCAGGTATGAAAAACCAAATTACCTTGATAATTTTCTTTAATTTCAATTATTTCGATTATAAATATTAAATTTATTTTATTTAATTTATATTCTATGATATCACAACATCTAATAATTTTTTGGTGCATTTGTTATTGCCCGACATGTGTCTCACTGTGTGATATTTTTACTTATTTAAATATTTTATGATCCGTAAGCTTTGATATGTGGTCTCAAAATGTGATTAATTTTCTATTTGGTTTCAGGTATGAAAAACAAACTTCCTTTCATTATTATTTTTTCTAATTTTAACTATTTCGATTAGAAACACTAAATTAATTTCATTCCATTGATATTCTCTTAGATCACATCATATAATTATTTTTTCACGTAGTTTTTTTGTGTAATTTGATTTTTTCTTTTAATTTAATATTTTTTTTGTTTCTTTATAGTGACGGTATCTGAATTCCATATTTCCATGAAAACATTTTATGACAAAACTGGAGATCATATATATTATTCTATTTTTTTTGAAATTATAAATTTTTATCATTTATTTGATTAAACTACAAATAAGTGAGGGGTTTCGAGCAATTATTATTCTTATATATGATTTTATGTATGAAAACCAACTTCCATAGATAATTATATTTTCTAATTTTAATTATTTCAATTAAAAATATTTTATTCATTTCATACCATTTATATTCTATGAGATCAAAACATATAATAATTTTATTGGGATGTTTTTGTTATTTTATTTGTTCTTTTCATTTAATATTTTTATTCAATTATTTATAATGCAGGTGTCGGAATTCTATATTTTTATGCTATTGTTTCATGAAAAAATGGAGGTTTGCTAAAATCATCATTTTTTTTGAAATTCTAAAATTTTAACCATTTATTTGTTTAAACTAAAACTAATTAAAATATTTCCTTTTATTTAATACTTAAATTATATTATCTAAACATGTTTTATTTTATATGGTGTGGTCTCACCATGATAAATCCACACTAATGATTAGTGTATTGTACATTTTGAGGTTCTTATGGATTGGTGTATTGGGTCTTTCCCTCCATGTCTCTCAGTGTTTGATATTTTTATCCATTAAATATGTTAAGATCTTCAAGCTATGATATGTGGTATGATGAAGTAAATCTTATTCTATTTCTTTCAAGTGTGAAAAAACAACTTCCATTAAATGAAACCATGTATTAGTGTAGCGAATGGTTCCCTAACATCTTATTGATCCTTTCCTCCTATGAGTTTTGAGTTATTTTTAACATATCAATTTTAATATTACTTACGTCACTGTTTTTTTATTAAAGATTCCATGCACATGTTTATGGGAATTTTTTTTTTCTTTTGTCATCATTTTTTTAATTTTTTTTTTGTTCATTTTAATAAGATTTTTGTAATTGTATACTTATTTCCATTCACTACTAGTATGTTGTGTAATTTTAATATTTTGAATCCACTATAGATGTGTTTCCAGTTAGTATGTTATGTTCACTAGTTGTTTATGGATGGAATGATATTTTGTCTTCAATATTAATATGTTACATGAATAGAAAATTTATTTCAATATATATTTGTTTTTATTCACTTTTAGAAAATTATATTCACTATTAGTTTGTTCATTTTTAATAAGTTGTGTTTCTACTGGAAATGTGTTTCCATCTTTATTTGTGTTTTAACTATATAAAATTTTCTATTCATTTTTGGAGACTTTTTTTCAATATTTAATCCATTATATAATGTTTTTATGCATTAAATATAGATGAATATGATTCATATGACATAATATAATGAAACCAATATTTTAGGATAAGTACATGCATCTTCTAGTTATGCATGCCTTTAGGAACATGCTGGACACATTCATTACTAAGGTGGTCATTATCATGCATATAATGAATATTCAAGGATGCATCACAAATCAATTTAGATATCCATTATTTACATTCTTTATTCATAATATTTTTGATTCTTTAAAGGATAATTAAGGCATCTAAATTGGTTTTATTTTATTCCCTTTATTGAAGATGTCTTTCTTTCCAAATGAATGTCTTCCAATATCTATTAAATGAATAATTCATTTTATGAATCCTAAAATTATCTCCCCCTCTTGAAAACACATTATACGATTACATATTTTCAAGAGAACCACTTTCGGTTATGTTAAGGAGTTTACATAATATGGAGTGGAAGTCATGTCTTAGGTTAAGTAGTTAATGTAATGTGCATCACTAATGTGGGAAAATAGATTAATGTTTTCATATAAAGATTCATACATTTTTAATAGATTTAATGTAAAGTCACATTAAATAGTTAAAAAGTTTTAATTAATTTATTAGATTAGTACATCTCCTTCATATTATACTTTTTTTGGTTCAATTACTTCTAAAACTAGTTTCAGAAAAACCTTACATATTTTAGTCAATAGTATGTGATTTTTCAATATCCAGTTTCCTACGTTTTCTCCCAATAGTTTTGATTAGTATCAAATAGTAGTACACTAAAACTATTCTCCTTTTATACTCTCTGTAATAGGTTTTTATATATTCTGCTAATCAAATACCATTTTTATTATATTTTTGTCTGTTGGTAAAGGAGTATACCCCTACATTGATTGTATAATTAAGTTTTTACCTAATGTGTTTTGATCGGACTCTTTTTTGGTTGTTTTTGTATTCTGCATTGATTATTTTTATACTCTTTATAACAGGTTTTTATATATTCTTTTGATCAGATTCGATTTTTATTGTTGTTTTTATAATGTTTCTCCTTAATTAATGAGATCATAGTTTGGATTTAAATATTCATCATGATTATATCTATATATCCCATACCAGACATTTTTTATAGTATAATGTCATGAATCCTGCACCAATGCTTCATATATTTCATTATCATAAGATAAACAATTTTCAATGTGTTTTTAAACATAGCGTAGTGCCAAAATTTCCCTAATTACCTCACATTGTTAATTGTATTTTTTATTCATACTTATATGAGATAAATTAGTACGTCTGTTCCTCTTCTATTTTTCTTTTCAGGGATGGATAAGATGAAGTGTATTCATTTCAATTGATAATGCTTTGGGGGATAAAAAAGGATTTGATACCATACTATCTCTCAGGATTGATGAATTATATGAATTAGGTAGTCTATATTTTAATGTTACTGTATATTTTACAAACATGTGTTAGTACAAAGGGTTTTATATTTGAGTTGATGAAAATGTAATGTGAAATAAGGTATTTTACATGGGCACTGCTAAATAATTGTGAGTGAGAAACTATATACACAAAAAAGTTTGGTCAATATCTTGTGGATTGATAAAGATTCATAAGATTATGTTAACAACTTTTATGTGGCTGTATTATTTCCCTCAACTCTTACTTAGAAAAAACATATTCACCTTGATTTTATTTTTTCATGTCGGTGTATTTTTTCCCTTAATTTTATTTTTATATTTTATATAAAATGAAACTATATTAACTAAATTAAGTGTTTTTTAATTACTTTTATGTAAATTTTTCCCAGTACTTATGAATGATTTTTATAGAGACAAGAGGTATGGATAAGTGGCCTTTAGTCATAATCCACATGAAAAATGTCAAAATAATAATAATACTTTTTGACTATTGGTAAAACTATGTTTATTCATGTTAATTAATTAATTTTTATGAATTATATATAGATTCCACCCAGATGAAGATGGGTTTGGTTGAGAAAATGGATTGGTGAACAACTGTTTGAATATGGGTGGAAGAAAATAGTTAGAGGCAAAGAAGCTGAAGTGCATATCAAAGTTTATAGATGCAGGCATTTCCATATTTAGTGGTTTGAGTGAATACATCAAGGTGGAGAGGAATACCATGGAGATTCAATGTGAATATCAATATGAATGTTTCACCACAACTACACCGTGTAAATTTTTAAGGATATTCATTGAGCCTCATTCCTAAGAATCTTGTTTAAGGATCTATGTATATACTCTCATTGCTGGTTATTTATGTAGTTGTTGGAGAAAAAAAAGACAATGATGGTTTCCTCTTTATGTCATATAGTGGTGAGAATACATTTGGGTATGAATATATGCAATAAAAGATTAAGGTTTCTTAAAATATGATAAATTTATATAAATTTTTTGTTATAAGTGTACCTTTTGGAATGAAATTGGTAGATGTATTTTTTAGATTCATAGATATTCTATAAAAGAAACAATATGAGTGTTCTTATGGATCTATTATTAACATGAAATATTTTAAGATCTTTCAATGGGATATAAAATGGATAATCCCTTGAAAATTTATATAGATGCATACTGATAATCCAATGAAAACTAATGGTTTTATTATTAAATTTTCCACACTTATAAGCTCTATGTAAAATTTAAAACAGATAGTTTCAATATTAATAATGGATTCAATGTAATACTGAAAAAAAGTTAAGAGTTGGTTTAGATGGATGGTGTACATGTGCATATTTAAAAATATTAAAATATCTTCCCGTAATAATTTGATTTTCGGAGGGTGATTCGAATGGCTAAAAAACCATAATTCCACTCAACATTGAATCATATTTCAATGAAATACAAATTAATTTGGATTCTTGTTGAGGGTGTCTAATTGGAGAAATAGAATGTTGAGGGTAATAAAATTCAGGTAGTTATTATAAATGTTGAGCACAATAAATATTGATGTTTTATTAATCTTAATTTCAGAATGGATATTGTAGAAGTCATAAGTTATCATAATCCTTAAAAAATAAAATGAATTTAACTTATATCAATGGTTTTATTTCAACATTTTTAGTTTTATATATGTACTTTATATCCACTGCACACCTTCCAATTTACCCATCTTTCATTTCAACAGCTTTATGTACATGAAACATGATAATATTATACCGTATAAGATCAGATACATTAATCACCTTTTAGATTGTGTATAAACCTAGTCAGTGTTGGTAAACCATCCACCCATCATTATTCAATTTACATTTTATTGACAAAAAAAACATATTTTTATATTCTATATAATATTTTAACACTTGACGATGCATAAAATAATTCAATAATAGAACATCACTTTGCATCAACCTTTGTTCCCATCTATTCTTCATTTTTATTTACATGTACTCGCTATTTATTAGAATTTATTCTCTTTCAGCTGATATGTTATAGAATTTCTGATCATTTCATTATTTCCACATTAAATTTTATCCGTCTCAATTGTTCATTAATTGTATTACATGTTTTTTGAACATAAAATATGATCAAACCCATGATAGTGGCATTATTATGTAGTAATATTGGTACTATATTTAGGAAGTAACATTAATGTATTTTTTTCCATGGTTTTGAGATGATCATCTACAGTTTTATTATAGATTATATTTCAGTTTTTTTTCCTTCATATTTCAATACATGAGAAGGGGGTTCATACTAGTAAGAGTAGGTGAGAGGTCTTAACATTCCACTGGATAATATTATTTATCCCTCCCTCCCACATAATTTAAACCTTCTACTGTACATGTATGAATATATATTTATTTAGTTTAATTTAATGATTTGAAATAAGAGTCAATAGAAAGCAACTCATAAGGGTTGGATGATATTTGTTTTGTATGTTAGTTGTTCTTTATTTATTTTTAATCAGTGACCAAACTGTCTCCATTAATTTTTAACATAGTAGTAATTTTTATCTAACACATTATTATTGTTGTGAAGTGCATGTGCAATAAGGATCTGTCAATTACTATTAACATGTTATATAAACATCTTTTTATTGAAGACTTCATGTGAAATATATTGCAAAAAATATACTTGTAGACCAAGTATTCCATCTGGGGTGAAACTACCAGCCTAATATAAAGCATTGTTGAGAACTATGGTCTATGAAGCTACTGGACCACTAATTTTATCTATAAGGGATTCCATTCCACTTTAGTGGAGACCAATGGGGAGTCTGTGTTGTAGTCTTTGGGTGTGGATGCAAGGTGCTCAACTGATGGCCAAGGTGATGTCAGACCCTTCACCTCTATTTACTTAGTCTCACCAATCTTGCTTATAAAATCCTTTTATTTCATTATTTTCATTTACAAGAAATTCATTACATATTTAAATATTATAATGATTATAATTTGAACTATCCATTTGAATCATTTTTTCATTTATGTAATTGATTTCTCTAGCATAAATAACTAATATAAATTTATATTTTTTATTAATTGAACTAAATATTTACTACTCTATTTATGATTTCTCAATAGTTTTACTACTTCTATTCCATTATTATTTACCACTAATTTTTCTTTTTAAATATATTAAATATTAATATGAATTAATGAGTTTGAAATATGGGGTTATATTATTTAAAATAAGAATTGTTTTATAGAAATGTGTGAATGCACGGGCAGAGTACTATTTATTATAAAAATACAAGAGTTAAATTAAATTTGATAAATTGGAATTTCTATCAAACTTTTTCAATTCACATTTTTATAAATTTTGATAAAAAATAAATAAAACCACAAAAAATTAGTAGGTATGAATAAATAATTAATAAAAAATTTCATGTAAGTTTTAAAAACATGTATGCATGGAATTATATAATCAAATACTCCCTATAAAAAAATGTGACTATCCATAAGCATAATATCTAAACAAAAATTAATGAGGAAATGCATTGTTTCAATATTTAAAATTCAATAGAAAAAAATAATAATCAATAGGGGAGTATTGTTTGAGTGTCATATATAAAATTTTAATCACAATTCATTAAATTATAAAAAACCCAATAAAATATGATTTTTTTACTTTCCCCTTTTGAAATTGGTGTAGCTTTTCCAAACATCCATTGAAGCCTCTTAATATTTTATAACAAAACCCGCCAATTGTGATAAACCTCCCATTTATTTGTTTCTCTCACCAATCAAGGTAAAAAATGAAATAATGTTCTCTCATAATTTGAATACATGGAAACATCCATATTATTGTAAGGGGTCTCAAATATATACATTGGAGAGATAAATATCAAAAATAATCATGAGAACATAGCCTTATAGTTCAAATTTAATTGAGTATAGTGGTAGATAAATATTGATGTATAAAAAATAAGCTAAAAATGGGGATTACTCTTAAAAAATATTACATTATATTAAATAAAAGGTTAATGAAATATACACATTCAAAATTTTCTTATCACTTATACCCAAAACTCAATGTAATGTCCATGAAGGAATAAATAAAAAAATAATTTATATACCACATCTTGTTTTCCCTATTGGTCAAAAAGATATGTTCATTTTTTATCATTTCATTTTTTTCAAAATTTGTACATTAGTAAAATATAACATCCATCTCCTAACAATACATGATATCCTCACATAACTATTTTCAATAGTTAAAACAAGATTGTTAGTTATGTAATGTTAATTTTTAAACCACCCAAGGATGAACATATTTTTTCATTCTTTTAATTATTTTCTTATTTGTTTTAAAATTTTCTCAATAAAGATGATATATGAAGAATGATGAATGATAATAATGAAACTTCTCCCCAAAATCCTAGGAGACACTCTCACTAGTTCTCCTCAATTAATTAAATCCCTTTCTGCAATGAAAAATTTCTACCCCAAATATAAACCATTGAATATTAAGAAAAATAAATATGGTTGGGTAAGAAAAGATAATATAGGCTTGTAATGTAGATCTTCCCTAACAAGGTCACTAATGGTTTATATGGGATAATTAAAATAAATGTCAAGGTGATTAAAAGGATAAATTGTTTAATATATGAAATTAGTCAATAATTTTAAAAGTGAAATTTAAAATCATTTCTTCAACCAGATGCAAAACATGTTATAAAGAATGAAATGCCCCTAGATAATGTTAAGAAATATGATCTGAATAAAATGGGAAATATCAGGTTTATAATCCCTTAAAAAATGGGAACATGTAATTTTTATCAATCACTCAAGGCATGGAATAATAATAAAAAACTAATTAATATAAAATTTAAAATCTCAAATAATGATATATTGAAGGAAACTTTTATCTACCAAAATCATATTATTCCCCCAAAAATCTTGATTCATCTAATAAATACCCAAAAACTAAACATTAATCATTATTACCACAATATTAACTATTAAAACTCTTTAACATTGAAATATATAATGTGTTATCATGTGGTTTTTAAATAATTTTAGTATCATAGATTAAAATATCTACCAATGCTAATGTGGGTCATGGAATTACTCATATAAATTTAAAAAATTGATTAGATTATCAGGGATTCAAAATATGCACAAAAATTAAATAATATTCCCATGTTTATACGAAACTCTCTTTATCGATTTTCTCAATGCTCTTATTCCATTCCCCCTTTATACCTTCTGTTATGGACATGAAAGTGTAAATATAATTATCGAATTTGAATGTAAAAATTTTCAATTCAACTTCAAAATAGATTGGAAAATTAAATATTATAACCAAAATCTTATGAAAAAATAAAAAATATAGGTTTCCAAATAGAATATATTTGGTTATGGTTATTTTTATTGACCTTACTTAATTTTATCTCAAGTGATGGAGAATCAATAATTTATTACCCAGTTTAGATCTATAAATAGTCTATGTTGAGATCTATCCCCGTATATGTCCCATCTTTCTTAATTTTAAAATATAATCACCATTACTTTTGGTATTACCTTCTCCACCTCCATTGTGAAAATACACCAATACCAAGTTTGAATCGATAAACCAAAATCCAAGTCATGAAATATCCAAACGTGTTGTCCCTCTTCAAACATGTGTGTTCCCACTGTTCATATATCATTATTAATCTCATTCATCAACTTATTTTCTTTATAATATATTTTTATTTTTGAAATATTATTAATTTCTGACTATGAATATATCTATTTTTTCAATCATAGAATCATCAGCAACAATTTTCATTATTTCCACCTCTATACCATCTTCCCTTTCATTGTAATTTTCAATTTAATAGTGAATGTTAATTTCTTGTTTATTTTCACTAAAAATTAATATCATCTCAATAATATTCATAAAAATAAAGTATATTACCATAACTAGGATTGTAATTTTAAAAAAAGTGATGGAATTCCATTTATTAAGTTACATTTTAAGGAAATCAACATGGAAGTATAACTTTTCCACTTTGACTATGACATATTCAAGAAAACCTAATATAAGTATCACCATTATCTCATCACATTAAAGAAAAAATAAATTCACCCACATCAATTTCAATACTAAGATCCAAAATATAGAGAATGACATGATGTTCACACTCACTCCTATATTACAAAAAACTTTTTCATATTTCCTAAAATAAAAATGAACTTTAATAGAAAAGATAATTGATACTTTTTTGTTCATCATAAGAATCCTAAACACCATCAAAGATCTTTCCTTCTATAGCGATATTGTTCCCAATTCATCAGGTTTCCTCTTATTTGATACTATATCTTTAATGAGAATAACATTTATGACATTATGATCTAAAGCTTCTGTTGGGAAAAAACCTCTCAAGGTAAGATTGATGCATTTTTTGGTTGATTGTGTTTATTAAAAAAGAAGTTTTCTATTGTCAGTTGTGGAGTTCCAAATATATTATTAAAAAACAATGTTCACAATGATCCATGAAAAAGGAATGGATAATTTATAGGTGGTACAAAAAGATCGTATATAAGGGGGCACCGTTTTATAGTGTTTGAAAAAAAATTTCGTCAAAAAATTGGTGATTGGAGAAAATTATTCATGGAAAAGGTTGTTTCGTGCAAGTGATAAGGTGGGTTGTAAAGTTACATTCCAACCATTATTTAAGAGCAGTACATAAAAACATGGAAAATGAAAGAAGGTTGTGCAAGTTATGGATTTTTGACACATTGTGAGTTTGTAGGGAAGAAACTTTCATGAATGAAATGACATGATCTGGGAAAATTTGTGCGAGATTCATGCTAGGTCGAAAAAAATACCTATTACTAGGTGAATACCCCCTCATTTGAGCAAGATCAATACATAGAGATAATTAGAGCTCTGAACCGTGCATGTAGTGAGTGCTGAAAAATTATTATGTTGTCGTGTAAGTAGGAAGTTGCATGTATGGTTGAAGTTGAGTGAAAGTGGTGAGTTGCACACATGAAGTGAGTTTCACACAAGTACTGAGTTGCATGTAAGAGTTGTGCATAAGTTGAAAGTGAAACATGACCTTATTTCATTGAAAAAGTAACATGTTGCGTGCATGGCCTTATAGTATCTCTCAAGACACCAACGAGTTTCATAGAAGTTTGTAGTTTCCCAGTATATATGTTGTAATGTGGTATTCATCAGTGGATGAATGTAGGGCTTCAAAAGATAATCTACGTATATTGGAGGATGAATTCATTAGAGATAATTAAAGGACCTATAAGTCTATAAACTATGAGTGGATCCCTTCCAAGGGTATTGGGAAATAGAAGAGGATGGCGATGATCCTTTACACCAGTAGTGAGATAGGGAAAGAGACATAGGGAGTGAAAATTGGGAATTCAGTGAGAAGACCCTAAATATTATAAAGACAGTGATCCTAGGAATAGAATTTATGTCAACAAACCTTGTAATTTGAAGTGAGATTTAGTGGATTTTGTACATCGGTATACTACCATTGTATGCTCCTTAGACGTATCCCATTGAGGGTGAACTATATAAAATTGTTGTGTACAATGAATAACATAATTTATGTTCATACATTGATATGGTAGAAAGATAGATGTGTGTTTTTTTAATGAATAAAAAAAATCCAAAGTTGCTGTAAGTTTATTCTTTCATTCCCTAACCCCCCCATCTAAGATTATTTGACATATTAGACCTAATAGATTCAGTGTAACAAATACTAATATATTGTTTATTAAACATATCCATAAACACACCTCATTTCCCACATATATCCTTGAAAAATCTCTATATGAAGGGTAAACTAGGTTTTTAGGGTGGTGGGGAATCCAATTTCACTTCATTCACCATTTAATTTTCCTTTTTCATTCCATTTGACCCTAGTTATCTTCCAATTATTAGCTTCTATCACTTTATATTTTTTCCTCCCATCATCACTTTGCACCAATATTTTCTTACTTATTAGGGTGATATATTTTAATTCTCTAATTGAGTTGACTTCTTTTTCAGCCAGTATAACTACTCAAGGAAAATTTTTATAGTTATTTGATATATGAACCTCAAAGGAATTTTCTTTTCTGAAAGTATCATTTTGATCCATTGAGTTTTCATTCAGTTGATTTATTGAAACCCATGTGGTATACATGAATTTTGATAAGGAATCATCTAAGTAATTAATTTTTTTCTGAGAGAGGAACCTTAGGGTGCTTGTTTTTTAAATCCTTATCACCTTAGTTGGAATCCATTCATTTATTGTTGTTTATTTACCCAGTAACCTTGAAAATTATTTTGTTGATTTAAATAAAAAATTAGTATCCTTATTATATATACCTTGGGGTTGTGTAGGGCTATAATATATTCCAGTTTCCAGGTCATGGTATTAATTTTTTGCATTGAAATCCTTTGTGTTTCAATTGAAAGCTATTACTGACAATCTCAAAAAAGTTAATATCTCCCCTTAGGTGACTTCCTCATCAATGATCATCCAGCTATGAAATCAATGATAAACATATTTTACTTTGAAAACCCATGGTAAATAGTTTGAATCAAAAGAAAATTTTGCATAGTATAGTGAGAGAACAATACTATTAAATATGTAAATCTTTCCCATGGATTATATAATGATTCTTAAAAATATTTATTAAAATTTTACATATCATCACAAATATTCATCAGTTTTTAAGGGGAATAATGTAGGTTAAAAATTCCCTTACCAATGCACCTCATATGGTGGTGCAATGAGGTTAAAAGCATTGAATAAAATCCCACACTTGACCTCTTGGTGAGTAATAAAATAATATAATCCATACCAGGTCACTAGATAAATTATTAAACTAAAAAATATTATATTATTTAAAAAAACTATATATTTGCATTTACATCATTAATTTTATAGCCCAATTAATTGAAATGAAATAGTTATAATTTAAGTTATATCCTTGTTTATTTTGAACCAGTCTTTAGTGACCAAATTTATGAAGATACTATGTTGTACAACCACACTTAAGGGACTACCATAGTCCATTATGGCCCTCATATTTGGATTCTTTAATTGTACTTTAGCAACCTATCCTTTTATTCTATGCTGATCCATCTCTTATTATTTGAAATTATGTGACATTTAAATAGGGTTTTCAATCTCAAGATTATAATAATGTTGCACTTTCCCATTCTACAGGACTGAGTATGATTTTTTTGATGTTGATCCTAAAATAATTGCATGAAAAAACCGAGTGTAAAAAGGATAATAAAAACTAGAATAAAAATGAAAAATATTTAATTAACCTAATAATTAATTTAAAATATATTCTCAAAAATGGTTGAAAATATTTCTATGTCAAGAAGGGAGTTTTCATGTATTCCAGGTTAAATCAATTTTAAAAATTAAAAATAACTCAAACACAACTACTACAATATAAATGGACATAGTAATAAAAGGTTTTGAGGCCGAACCCATATTGATGATTTTAAAAAACATTCAAATATTAAGTGAACGATTGGAAAAAATGAACAAATGGATTAGAGATATAAAATTAAGAATTCATTCCATGATTTATAAATCTAGTATTACGTGATTAGTGAATTAATAATTTAAATTCATTTATTCATGTTTTTTGTCAAATTTTAGTTAATAGAATCATTGATTCTATTATTATCTCTCTATCTTGATAATTATTTGTTGATTTGGTCAAATACTTATGATGATTATAGAATTGGGAACTCAATATCTTATTTAAACATAGTTATCCAAAATCATGAAATATTGATGCATAATCCAAGATAATTCACTGATGCATTAATTTTTATTCTTTCATTCACATCAAGATGTTCATTCAATGAGAAAGAAGAAATAATTTTATAAAAGGATGTTTATAAAATAACAAAAACATGCATGAAAAATAAGAAACAAAATATACTACACACACACACCATAATATTTACATATCTTAGAGCACTATAATCCATGAAAACATTATACTCCTGAGGTATGTAAAATAAAATAAGAATATATAGAGGTAAATAATGGAACCCTAATAGGTCTAGGATAAAAAAGTAAATCACATTCTCTTCAGATCAACCCCATCAACAATAGACTCCAAACATTATAATAAGATAATATATAAGAGATATATTCCATTTTATTCTCCCTTATCTCTACTAATGTATATCTTGATCATGTGAATGGGGGAGGTTTGGGTCAAAGACTAAAATTTTGAATGTGAAAAATATCAAGTCAAAATACATCCAAATTATTTTGTAGAAAGGTTGAACCTTAAAACTATCAATCAATGTGTGTATCTAGTTTAATGAAATATTATATTTTTATATCATATATATTATATAAAATTTTTATCTAATTTAGTTTCCATAATAAAATGTTATCAGCCTGACAATGAGGTGATTTCTTGATTGACAACCCTTGTCTAACATTGAATTCTTTGGCCATTAAATATATGAAAAATTAAGATCTAGCTTAGGGTATTAAAAAATATTTTTGTTATCATATCTATAATTTTTTCAAAAAATTTCAAAAAAATATATTAAAATAATATTTAATGATAAAAATTCTATAGTGATGATGAAGGTGCAGAACAATAATTTTCAGGATGTTTCCAAAATTTATATTTTTATACTTGAATACAAATGATAATAAACGCATAAATAAACACAAAGTTTAAAAAAATAATTAATATTATTTATAAATATAATATTGAAAATATTTATTCATAAAATAAAAATAAATTTTTTCCAATTTAACATAACAATATCTATATATCTACGAGTTATCTTTCTTGAATTTCCTTCTAATGTATCTTATAATATTTCTCAATTGAGTATTCAAACTCTTAGTATCAAATGATATATTTTTTGACACCTTCTATGTGGCATAATTTGAAGTGTTATTATAATGGAGTTTTTAATTTATTTCAATATTCTAAATTATCCTTTTGTTACATAGTGGATATGATTTTATTCCACCATATGTATTCATTATCTGGATGGATTATGGAATTTTCTATGGATTTTTTCATAAAAACATTATATATTATTGGGGTTATTTATGTTATGTTAGAAATATGAATTTTTTAATGTTCTCTTCCCACAACCAAGTATGGTTTTCATGATATGATGGGTGGGCCTGAAATTTTATAGCCCTCTAATGATTTGGGTGACATTATATCTCCAACGATAATTGGAAATTGGGAGTGAACCCAAACCACTACAGGAATATATCACTTATTTAATGGGTTTTCCAAAAATTATGAATATCTAAAATGAATTTTGTAATGACTTGTACATAATGATTTGACATGTCAGGGATAGGGGTGTGAACTCATGCACCTTGGGACTTATTCCAATCAGTTTATATGATTGGAGAGTGAACCCAATCCATTATGGAACTCTATCCACTATATCATGATTGTCTTAGTAGTGTGACTTAAAAAAGGAATTAATATTTATTTCTTATGTTTGATCCATAATCTTATACCTGTAAATATTCTCATTTTATGATGATTTTTGTATTATGTAATGGTTAAATCCTAATGATTTTATTTATTATTTATTATCCATGTTTGTTTAATTATCATTTTCTAATTGTATTGTAATGGGCGTTGACTATACTCTCAAACCAACATGATTATCTTAATCTCACATAAGATAATGAATTTTTACATCTTATGCATACCATTATTGTGCATCTGATCTCAACCCATTCATATGTTTTCATTCCCCTTATTATAAAGATGAGTATAACTTAGGAAAAATTGATAGGGGTATTATTCTGGAGGAATATTCAAAAGTGTTTTAAAATAAGTAATTTGTGTATCTACTATATAAAGATAAAAGATTTAAATATTCTCAGAACTATATGAGATTGTTGTGATAAATAATTATAATATATAATATATACATGTTTAGATTGGACTATTTCACTTGGTATCAAAATAGTGTTTAAAGAAGGTTTTTTAGCAACGAATCTGAGGGTAATGTTCTGGGGAACCTCATTTGGTACCATTTAGTGTATTTTTTTTATTTTTGGTATTAGTTTTGTTATTTTTGGGGATAAATATTATATAACAGTAGTGTATTACCAAGGGAGAATGAATAATATAAGAAAATATACTAACGATATGGTAAAATATTGGTCATGTGGCTTCTAGGAATTTACATCCTTATATAGATACAAACAAGTTGATGAAGGCTTTGGATCAAATGAAACCAAGGTTAATAATCCCAAAAATTATTTTCTAAGTATTAACATGATCATAACTCATTGCAAGACAAGTGAGCCTAAATTCACACATCATTGGACACTCTCAGGAGATATAAAGTGGATGATTTAAAAGACCATTATGATGAATTTTGAATGATTTAAATACATATTTATTCAATGATGGTTTATGATAGAGTAAATAATTTAAACATAACAAAAGAAAACCTAGGGTAAATGAAAGGAATTATTGGTTTATCATATTATATCACAGTTTAATAGAAAGTAACATAGGTTGTAATGAAGGTGTGATTGGTTAATACAACCTAGGATTGATTTTTCTTATTAATATGATTATTTAGGTTTATTTTATTAGATTTCATAGAAACCTTTTAGATTTAGTATTTGGTAATAAAAATGATAATGAAAATTATGCTTTTAAAAGTATGTCACTAGTAACTCCTAAAGAATTTTGTTTCAGACAAATCAATTCTTAGATTTACCAATAATAGTGATGTGAATATCTGATTATAAATGGTATATCGAGCCATATCTATCTTTTATATACCCTAATAAATTTTTATTAATAGTTTATATTTAAAATTTTAAGTATGAAACTTATTTAAGGGGGGAATAAGGTAACTACCCTAGATTTTAGTATTAATTTTCCATTAAATAAATACTATAATGAATAACATGTATAACATGTAACAGGGAAATAAAATGAACTATGAAATATTATATGAATATTATTAGGGAAGTTAAATTTTATAATATATCCTCTAGTAAATAAAAAGTTTGTAATCAATTAAAAAGGATTATATTTAGAATATAAATAATTTATGTAGTTTAATATTAAAAGGCCCATTTTTTTATAAAATAATTTTTTCCTTAATTTTTTTATTATATTAAAAGATATACCTAAGAATATTAAAATTTTATTTTTATGTAATGGAGATAATTTTTGGAATCATCATAAATTTTTTTAGCTTATCAATATTTTTTGAGATTTTTCTGAAATGGTTGATTTTTCTGGTGAATTGTAAAATAAACTACACTTTTTAAAAATATTATAGATTTTATGAACTTATCAAAATTTTAAAATGACTTAATAATTTATTAAACATAATTATCAATAATTTTTTTATGGATTAAGATTATGAATTTAAATATAATTTTTTTCTTAGAAAAAATACATTTAAATTTTTTTTATTCATGTAATATTTTATTCTAATAAATTTTTTTTTGTATTTTTTTAAATAAATATTCACATAGTAATTTTTTGTATTTTTTTAAATCACATCACTCTTATTTATTATTAATAAACCAATAATTTCTATAAAAATATACAATATTGATAATTTTTTCTTAATAATATTTTTTATACATAAAAATATACTTTTTCTAAAAATATTTTTATGCATTTTGTGAACTAATATGAAAAAATTTTATTTCATAGAAAGAAATTATTTGATAAGATGATATTAATATTTTAAATCCTCGTGTTGATTTTTTTTCATATGTCCAATTTTAATTTTGGTCAATTAAAATTCAAGGTTAGAAAATGAGTTATCAGGGTAAATTTAAATTAAGGAAAATGTTTATATTAAAGAGAAAAAATACTAAATTTTCTCATAACTTATATAAAACTATCCAGTGAATTATTTATCAAAACAAAACTCATTCCCTAACCTTTCTGGTTATCTTTTTGAGCCACATTACTTGAATAATGGATTTTCTTTTTGATATTATTTCAAATATTCCACTCCTTTCACATATAAAAGGAGATTTAAACTACCCCATTACGTAAAAATGAAAAATTTTAATTATTCTAGAAAAAATTATAATTTTATGTCAACTACAACCCTCAACAACAATTTACATCCCATTGATCCAAATAAAACCTATAAATCATATGTTTCCAAGGGGTCATCCAAGAGAAGGATCAAAAACTCACTCACGAGTGAAAATCACATAATAACATTTATTTATACTCAATTAGCATCCTACAAATCTAAATAACCAATATAATATAATTTAATATTTATAAATATTTTAATAGATAAGCCATTTTCCATTTTTCTCATTTTCAATGAAGATTTTTAAAATTTCCTCCATTTGTACATGTTGACCACCACCTCTTAGGAATGAAATAATTTATATTCTCTCACCACACTACATGGATAGTTATAATAATTTAATAATGAATAAATATTTTATTTATGAAATTATTATAAAAAGTTATATGGGGAAATATGATAAAAACCCAAACCATTGGACAATCAAATTCTCATCCATGTTAGTACATATTACCACCTCCATGGACGACATGCTTCATTTTTCATCACTACAATCATTGGTGGTTAGAGAAATAATTTTATGGTATAATATAATAAAAATAATAATGCACCATATATAGTATTTTTTAAGGATGAAAAAAATCAATGATCATTATAAAGTAATTCATTAAAATCTCTAAATTAGTAAAAATAATTTCTTCATCGATTTTATATTCATAAATTGTAATTAAACTATAATGGAATGATATGGGATGTTTATAAATCATTATGAAACATATATTCTAGTTCCTTGAATTAGTATTTAATGATTAATATTTTAAAAATAACATGATTCTATGTTTCCATTAAAAAACATGTGCAAACCAATAGAAATTATAACATCCAAGGATGAAAATAAACATTAACTAATTAATATAAGGGTAATGAATGATAATGATTTATTTTTGTAAAAGGTAATGGATATGAATATGTTTGTAAAATAATTTATTAATATGATTATTTTAATTTTATATTATGTTAATAAACATTCACAGAATTCAATAGTCATGGTAATGGGTTTTCATCACAAACATCCTTATTTGAGAATTTTTTTGTATTGTGTGCCATTTTTGTATCCATATAATGTATATTCTACCGATGTGATTTATTTTTCCTTTATATTATTTATTTATTATATTTAAGGTTCTATTTAATTGTTTCTCTTTCAATGGGTAATTATTAAAATGTTACTAAATCCATAATCCTTTTTACACCCCAACAATCCTTCACTGGTATATATTTATATTCACCACTTTATTTCATTATCCTTATGTGTATAATTTACATTGTTGAATTTTTATCATAAATATAATTAACTTGAAGGGACTTAAAAATCTATAGATTCATATATCTTTCAAAAGAATTTTTCAAAGTATACAAAAGTTGTAACAGTTTTTCTTAATTCAATATACATTCATGAAGATATAATGTTTCCTCTTGAACACTATTATTATATGTTTGGTTCATAATATCCTATGATTATATTATGTAATATTTTATATAGTTTTTTTGGATTTATATTTATTTATCATGAACTTATTTCTTTAAGGATTTCTACCCCAAATAATTTACATTCTCGACTTATGTTTTACACATAAATGAAGAATTTTTAAGAATAATTATGATCATATTTAATTAATATTTTTATTCCATATACATATCATTTCATTCCAATTTTTAATGTTTCTAATTTTAAACCCAAACATGTATTTTATTTTGTAATATTATTATTTATCATTATAGAATTTAAAATAATGTTTTTTGTATCATTATTTGGTTATAGATTTCAATAAATGAAATTTAAAAATATAATGGAAAATATTTTACTTTCAAGGTTATATTTTTTTATAATCCACAATTCATATAGAAACCACTATTTATTTTCAAGTCTCTATTATTTAAAAATCATTTGTAATGTATTTAAAAAAAAATCAATTTACCTTTTAAAAAATAAAATATTAATGTGACCCATAACTTCATATTTTATGAAAATTCTAAAAACTATTTTCTAAAAAATTATTTTATGATTTTAATTTCATTTCATCTTTTAACAGAAATGATATATCTTCTTTTAGAGTTAATTTTCATTAATTACCCTATGAATTATATTATACTCTATTTTTGTTGTGGTATTAAAGCCATGATATAAAAAATATCAAATTCATGATCACTTCTAAAGTGGTATAGTTTGATGTGTTCTAAGAAATGTGATTTTAATCTTTTACAATAACATTAAAGAACTTTATGTTACACTAGGGATATATTTTTATGACACTATATATTATCGTTCTTTAAAAGGCTTTTGAAATTCTGTATGGATTTTTTAAGGAATCCTATGGATACATAGTTTCATTTTAAGGAATTTTCTATATTATTTTTTCTCATACTAATATTTCATGGATTTCTTAAGAGTTATTGATAAATTTGGATTTTTTTGGCTAGATAGTAATAGGTGGGCAATTTGAAGAAATAATGTACCAAAAAAGTGGAAATCATGCACCATGGATAGTGGAACTATCCAGGTTCCATGACCTAGCACATGGGAATGACCCCCTCCATGGATAAACATGTGCCTATAATAGTGGATCTGTTAGAGATGAATGTATAGGAACATAAGAATGAACCCCCTCCAGAAAAACTATATGGTCTACCAAAAGATAAAAATCATGAAATTAAAGTCTTTCCTCACACGTATTTTCACCAAAAATCACCAAAAATCCAATAATTCTAACTCCCATTCCATAGGTGTGCCACCCCATTCCTGTATTATCCCTAGGCACCCATTTTTTTGTTATTTGGCATGAAATATTCAATGAGACATCATGTAAGCTCTTCATTTCCACTTTTCTTCTCCATTTTTGGTATCTTCTCATTTTTCTCTTGGGTTTTGTTTCTCTATCATTGGGTTTTACCTAATTTGTGTTCAATATCGATTATTTTGGTTAAATATTGATGAATTTGGTGTGTTTTTTTTATAGGGTCTCTCTGTGGTGTGGTTGTGGTTTCTAACCAGTTTTTGGTGATTCCCCTAAAAGAGATAGGTGGTTCCCTGATTTTTCATGATTTAATTAATTTAGTATTCTTTATTTGGTTTTTAAATGGGATCTATATATTTTTTTTGCGTGGTGAGAAACATGTTTTATTTGATTTTTTGTGTACGTAAAGGTTTAATGATGGTTCTCCTATAAAAATGGTTGGTTTCCATATGTTTTTAATTTTTTTGGAAAAGTGATTTAGTAAGTGGTGGTTCATCTGACATTGGGAATGAATTGAGGAAATAAAAATCCTAGGTATATAGGTGGTAAGAATAGGTCCATTATGGTTGGTGAGTATTTAGGGGTGAGGCAATGTCTACCTAATAATGATTAAGATAACAATATTTAACAATCTTATATAAGATTGCGATTGGAGGCAAAAGCAGGACTGTTTTTTCTTAGAGATGTGATCATTGAGAGTATAAAGATTATATGACCCCTCAAAACCCAATGCCATAGGGATTTCACATATTTTTGTTATTTATGTACTGTTATTCTTGTTATCATATCTCATTCTTCTTTTAATTTTAAATAATGTTTTGTTTAAAATTATATCATTCTACCTTTTTCAAAAAATATCATGTGAATTTACCATCTAATTTCATTGAATTAAATCTATTTTATTTGTACCTTACTAGGAATTTGTATCACAGACTACATACTCCCTTGGTTGTATGTCAATAGAGTTATTTTTTTCCCTGGTAAATGCAAGATTCTATGTGGTGTTGATGGTGAATTCAGTTTATAGTTGTTTCATATTTTGACATGGTTTAGTGGAGGTAGCATTAGGGTGATAATCCACATACATCCTATATAATGATGTTCTAGTTTATTATTCTCTTAGTTTTGGTTATTTTGGTTTATGGTGTTTTATTTCTAATGTTAAACTCATGATGTAGTGTTTTCTTGTGATCTATTTCATTTTTGGTAATGAATGTATTGTGATTTATAATTTTTTTTAATTATTTATGGTCAATTATTTTGGGTGAAATAATTACCAAATGTGATTATTGAGGCTCATGAACTGGTTTCTATCCCATGGGGAATAGTGATTCCCAATGTGCAATTCCATGGTCCAGGTTGGGTGTTGGGTTGGATTGAAGCTTGGCTTAGTTCATGAAAAATGGTATTAGAGAATGATTTTCTCTTTTATTGTATCATGATATTTCAGAGTGTCTTGATAGTCCATATTAAGGAATTTTTGGGATTTAGGTTCTTTGTACGAGTATGATTTCCATGGTTTTATCTCATAGTTCATAGAATATTACTAATAACCATACACCCTATAGTTTCTTTCTATATTCATTTTTAAATGGATATTTCTAAAAAAGTCTCTTAACAAAGATCAAACTAGAAATACATGTTCTCTATATCTCATGGTAACTGAAGTATCTTTATGAATACTATTGAAAAACACTGTTCACTCACTATATCTCAATTATTGATGATAATATCATTATTTTTTCTTATTTTTGAAATAACATAAAAAAATTGGTCTATAATAAATATTTTAAATGAACAATCCTGGGATACCATATCCTAATATTTGATCTAGTTTACCATAAGGCCCAAAGATCAATCCTAACCTTTATGGGATGGAAACTAGTGACAAAAGAATAAACCATAACTTTTTAATTTTTTATTAAATAAATTTAACACTAATTATTAGGTTCACTTTGGAAACCTAATAAAAATTATATCTATATCAGATAAACCATCAAATTGAAGTAAATTTTTTTAAAAAATAACAGTAACAAATAAGGAATTACATGAAATGGTAACTTAATGACCTTAAAATATGAAGACACCAAAATGAGAATAATTATAAAAAATAATAATTATTGTTGGAGTACCATTTGAATGATAGTGTTGGCCATATGGTTGGGGTTTCTAACAATAGGAGTGTCACGATGTTATATAAGGGCATCACGTTGTGACACCTTTGTCCATGTATCAAATCATATAATGGAGTGGTGTTGGGAATGGAATATAATACCCATATATCCCTTATCTATTACAAGTCCATCTTTGAGAGGGGTTGGAAGTGAACCCCCCTGGTGGGAAGGGATCCCTACTGAGAAACAAAGTCACGAGGTAGTGAACCAAAGAGAGATATTGTGTGATAATGTGTCATGAAACCCTAATATATATCCTATAAATTTTATAATATAAGGTTTGAAGCCTCTTAATCATATGTATAGAACATATGGGGATAACGTTAGAGTCATAATTGAATGACAGCGTGTTCCATAGGGCAAGGTTTGTTGGATATAGTGGTGTCATGATGTGACATATGGATTTTGTAACAACCCAACTCTAGAAGCCTAGAGTCGGTGCATTATTACACATCATTGGCATGATCAAAAAATATCAAGTCTCGAAATAACGATTAGTTTAATAGCCTTGGAAGTACTAGATACATTTATAAGGTTTACATTACATCATAAAATGGAAAACAACAACAACATTTTTTTCATATACAACACTGAGATCCCATAGACTATCCCTGCAGGTCAGTCATAATATTCTTCTTCGCATCCTAGGAAGATAAAACATAGAAAAGGGTGAGCTCAGATGCTCAGTAAGGATAACAATATAGTGGAAACATTAATAAATAAGAATAAACATTTAATGCAATGTATTTAACTAAAACTCAATCCTTCTCAAAATAAAATTCATTATAATATGGAAAATATAAATCAAAATAATGTCATTTACTTAGTCACATGGATATTCTACTAGTCGAATAATCAAATGCAATATCAATAGCTACTTTCATAATGAAGGAATGCATAATGCCAGACTTTCATAACCACATAGTCAAGGCCTTGTACCAAGACTACAAATAAGATTTTTTCAAGGCCTAGTGCCAAGACACTAGTTTTTCTCATGAGACCTACCGATGCATCGAGGAGCTATAACGGGATCCACCCATCGCTTAATAAGTCCAATGCATTCCTTATATGAAAAGGTTTAAACATAACATAAACATTCGTTTTAAAACAAGCATACGAAATATCAATACTTTATCCATAAACCATGAATGGTGTAAAAATAATACATCCATAGTCAAACATATCACAAAAACTTAAATACAATATGGAAGATTTGTATCATAATAAATCAACTTCAAACAAGCATAAAATCCATCAAAGGACGTTGACATAGATGAAATCAAAACTTTTTTAGAGAAATATCTCTTTTTATTTTGAAATCATTTAAAAGTAATGTAATTATAAAAGAAAACATTAATTTTTAAAATATTCTTACAATCTTGTAATGGAATCTTCAATGATGTTATAATAATAGAAAATAGCCGCACCTGCCATATAAGTTAAAAAAACATTCTTACCTTCATTTTGTCGAAAAGGTCATAAAGTACCTTGTTTGGAAAATGACGGAAAGATTCCTTTATAAATTTATTATAAAAGTCAAAAAAGTGTATAAATGACTTTAACCCATAGTTTATAAAATAGTAAAAATGTTTTGAAATATATTTTTAAGAAACATGGATGTGAATGATAAAGAGGTCCCCGTAGATAATTACGTATAAACAACCTTGGATAATGAAGAGATTGTAGAATTAACACTTACCTCATACTTTTCCTTGGTCAAGGGTAGTTTAACCTCTTGTATAATGGTGAAATAATTTTTATTAAATTATAAAAGAATCATATGCATTAATATGATATCATATATGATCTTTTAATATTTATTTGTTAATAATATTTTAGTATTATCGTCATTTGGGGTGTTAACTGATTCGCTTTCCTTTATATGATATGTTACGTAAGTAATGTTTGTTGTGGATATGATGTATCTTATTCATATTAAGAATTATATTAAGTCTTTAAACCTTATTTTTAATCATCTAATGAAAATTAGTCTTGGATGGATACGATGAGGAATGAATCTCATCGCGTTTCGTGGAGACGGTAATCTTTATGTACGCACAAGCAAAAATATCATTCTTTTGATAATAAAATCATATATAATTGGATGTTATATCATATATATAGAATCATTATCATGTTATATTTATTATTTACATCAATTACACATCATTATTATACCCATCCAAATAATAATGTATTGAATAACAATTGCACCACGACGTGGAGATGGGAAACCGTACGTACACACATATGGTGACATGTCATTCAAAGGATGGAAATAATAATGAATATGGTTGTACCATATTTATAATAAAATAAAAGTATATAGAAGATACTGGAGTTTTTATTTTATAATAGAAACAACAAATAAATAGGAAGTGGAAGAAGAAAGGAACTTGAAAGAGGTGATGAAATATTTACCTGTTCTTCGGGTTCTTCCTTTTGATTTGATCAAAAAGGATCTTTAGGTTGGCTTTCTGAATAAAGTAAGGCATCTATGATTAAGTGAGGACAGTTGATAGGGTATTTGGATAGGTTTTGGCGGACCCAAATGGATTTTATGGTGTGAATTAGAGATAAGGGTGAGTGCCCTTTTATAGGAGGGGTGAGGGGGACCTTAGGAAAAGCTAGAAATACTATTTTATAATAAAATAATTTTCCATTTATAATTGCTAAAAAATGAATTATTTGAAGGATAAAGTAGTGATGGGTCGAAAACCACTAAACCAATATGTTTTAGACATGTTTGGGTTACTATATTAACCTTATCTTTTAGATTTAACTCTTAGTTAAATAGTTTGACATTTACCATGTCTCTTTGTATTTTTATATTATATGGTTAATAAAATTACTATATACTTATAAGAGAACCCAAAGTGGTTCATTAATGATAAAACTATCATTATATAAGTCTTTTGTCCGAACCTTAGATTTTTAGGAATAGAATATCAATTAATAATATAATATTTTTTTAAAAACTCTTTTATGTCAATTTTGACACTATTTGGTATTTTGTTTTTTCTAAATTCATAACATCATTATTACTTCAAAACATATTCATCTAACCAACCCTAAAAAGTCATATTAACCTATAAAATTAGTTTAATTCATAAAAAGTCTCAAATTACATTTATTTGGATATTTATAATATCAATTATTTTAATATTTCACTAATTAGGTAATTACTGCATCATCATTGTGTCATAAAAAATTTAACTATTTAATGTATAAAAAATATAAATAAAATATGATTATGTATGAAATATTTTTATCTTTCTAATGAATATTTATAGTCGATTTTCCCACATGTAACCCTATATTAAAAGTGGTTTAGTTATTAAATTTGGAATTAAACACTTTTAACTCTTCTTTGAATTAAATAATAATAAATGTCCTAATCTAATCCAAGTGGACCTAAAGGATAATATTTTATTCCAAAAGTTGTTTTTTTATAATTACACTTATCCAATATAATTATGACATGTGTTAGGGTAATAATAATATCATTTTTACCCTTAATTACCCTATTTACTTTTAACTATGGTAAATAAAAGCAAAAAGTTACTATTAACCAAAAATTATTTTCATCTTATTGAACCACATTTTACTTAATGATATAAATCTTATATCTAGGTTTTTTTAAATTCAACTCACAGAAGCGGTAATATTAATTTTCATGTAAATTTGCAAATGCTCATAGGAGGTGGGTAAAAGACGGTAAAAAGTTCAATAATTTTTTTATATATCTAAACTTATTATAAAATGACTCAAATGAACTATATTGAAATTATATAGGTATTATGTATCTATTTTGACCTAAAATAAATTTAAATAAATAATTATTTAAATAAAAAGTTGATTTTAACCAATAACTCAGTGTTTTTCACTATTCATCAAAAAATTGAAAGTTTTTATAAAAATACCAAAATTTTACCCTAAGATAATTTTGATACTATGAATTCAAAAATTAAGTCTATTTTAATAAATTAAAAACATAGATGTTTCATTAATTAATTTAAAATTAATTCCGGTTGTCAAAACCAAAAAGCGTGTTTTTAAGAAATAATAACTAACAAAAGATTGCTACTTGTTTATGTTCAAATTCAAAATGAAATTATTTCCAATGAATAAAATTGGATTAAATGATAAAATATAATTTATTTTTAATTCCAAAACATTAAAATTTATAATTTAAAACTTCAAATTATTTTGATTAAAAAGTTATTTTCAGTTAAAATATAGTATTCTTCACTATTCACCCAAATATGAAAGATATTAGAAAAACACCAAAAACTTAGTGAAACTAAATTATTATGTCTCTATTCTAAAGTAGAAGTTTATTTTGTCAAATTGAATATATAAAAGTTTCAAATATTGGATTTAAAAAGGGTTCTCCATTAAAAGGCGGTAAAATTTATTTTTTTTAAAAAATACTTCTTTTATCTGAAAAAAATGAATTTCTTTTTTTATTATGTCTAAGAAACTCATAATATGGATTATAAAAATATAAGGATTATATAAAGTTAAAAATTTAGTTAATAATATTCATAACCACTTTTGAACGGCTAGTTTGGAAAGTCGTGGTCCGCTTAAACTCGGTGTTGTGTGTAGTGAAAGTTATTGAATTACTTTGAAGATATAACTTACTATGAAATCTTGGGGTCTTAAATTCTTCTCTCCTTCAGTAAATTGCATCCTCGCAATTTGAAATTGTTCTTTGAAAATAAAACGTTGAAAATAGAAAATATCTTTGTGGAAAAATCCACATCGGAAATTGGGTTAAAAAATTTTAGTCTTAATGAAAGGAAAAGGGGAATGAAAAAGTCACCACCAAATTATGATCTCTTTTAGGAGAACATTGGTACATATTATAGACACATAATTGGAGGAAAACGTAAATATTTAGAGGGAGTGATTGAGGTCATTAGTCACAAACAATTGTAGAATTGAGGGCCTCAAAGCCATCAATCTATGATGATTTAAAATATCATCGGTTCAACAAAAAATAAGGTATTAGGATACCAAATTTTAGTTTTAAGATCCCTTACCCAAAGTTTAAGAATTAATTTCTTAATAGAATAAGAGAAGAAAAAAAATGTACTTGACAAGTAGAGTTCCATCCTTTAACTAATTTCTACCACAAACTCATCTTTCACTCTAAAAGATAATAGAACATAAAAAATATATTCTATTTATCCTATTTTTATAGGGTTTTAAAAAAAATGAATTTATAATTCATCTACCAGACCTTAAAAAAACTAGATTATTCAATCCATGATATCACGTGGGATAGTGGTAGGTGATACACCCTTGTCACCCTTCGGTTGCGGGTTCAAGTCTCGCGTCCTTTCTGGACACGATGGGTTGCCACATGACCTCTAGGTTATCCTTTTTATAGAAATCCAAAAATAATCTCAAACTAGACTTATCCAAAATTCTTCTTTCCAAACTCACAGTCCAAAATTTATAAGGAAGGTAAACACAATGAAGATCCTTTTTTCCATATAATAACATGTTAAAACCATCATCATGTATTCTTTTAAAACACTGCAACATCCTAAATTATCATAAAACCTTATTGATTACATTCATGCTCCCTTATTCCTTATAGAATACTGGCTATACTCCTTCTATCAAAAAATGTTGTAAACTCCAATAATGATGGAATAAACACACCAATAACCAGTTCAAAAGATGTCAATTATATCCAATATAATTTTTCCAAGTCAATAATCTCTTATTAAAAAATCAATACCTTAGTATCAGGACCATATTAATTTTTTTTCTTTCCTTCAACCATGTATTTACCAAAAAATTTAACTTGCCATTGAGTCACTTTTCTTGGTTCCACACAATCTCAAGTCCTTAATGAAACAATAATGCAGTATAGTCCTTATATACTCTATAATTCTTATAACATTTACATCATTAATACAATAATCAATTTAAACAATACTTTAATAAAAACATAAGAAATCTAATCATTTATCTTTTTCTTCGGTAGTATCATAAATTTATTATTATCCAATAACAGCATTTGGGGTATACTCTGATGATTTGTACATTGATTCATGTAGTGTCCCAACTCCTTGTAGATAAAGCATTGTACATTTAAAACTTTTTTCTTACCCTTACAATCACGTTGTTGGTGTCCTTTTTCTCCACACTTATAACAAACTCATATTCCCTTGAAGCATTTTCCACGGTGATTCTTTCCACAGTTATCACATATGGGAAAATTCTTCTTTTTCCTCTTCCCATTATCCATATTTCTCTCTTCCATCATTTTCTTCTCTTACTTCCCTTCAAATCCATAGGACTCATAAAATTATTTACTTATCTTATTAACACATGATACTATTTCTTCATATATTGAGAATACATGGGAGAATATTTCACTTATAAATATTGTATTAATACCATACAATAAATGATACTTCTTACTCTTTGGATCATACGTATTTCTAGAGTTCAAATTCCTTCTACTAGGCACCATTTCTATACAATGGAATACACTAGGTTAGTTTATGAATTACAATGAATAATTCCAAACTTTTAAAATACCTTACGTAAATTGAATAGTTTATGGATATAATCCATAATCATAAAAAATGTTTTCTTTAAGGAAGTATATACTCATAAACCCTTTATAATGGTTTTTAAAGAAAATGAGAATTATCCTAAGCATATCCCCCGAGAGTGTCGTAACCAAGAGTGCAGCAAGGCCCATTGTCATGCACCAGTTCCCGTTTGAGTCTAGGTCAACGCGGTGTTTTTGGGTTTTTCCCTTAGGTACATCTTTTCCAGAGCCACCTCTACCTGCTCATATGCAGACATGGATGTATTTTCTTGGAAAACTCAAAAAATCTCTACATTATCAATATTCTAGGAAGTTCTTCTATACTAATCCTCAAATTATATCTTAGGGTATTGTTCTCTAATCAGAGTTTATCTAAATCTAGATTCCAAGGTTTGTATTAAACTTCCTTTGATACCAACTGTAATGCCCCAACCCCAGAATCCCAGAGTCAGGGCATTATTATGTATCATTGGAAAGATCAAAAAAGATCAAGTCTCAAAAGATCGATTAGTTTAGTATCCTTAGAAGTACTAGATACATTCATAAGGTTTACATTACATCATAAAATGGAAAACTACAACAAAATTGTTTCCATAGACAACACTGGGATGCCATAGACTATCTCTGTAGGTCAGTCATAATATACTTCTTCGCATCTTCGGAAAATAATACATAGAAATGGGTGAGCTCAGATGCTAAGTAAGGATAACAATATAGCTGAAACTTTCATAAATAAGCATAAACATTTAAGGAAATGTATAGAACTAAATAAAAATACTTTTCAACATAAAATTCATCATAATATGGAAAATATAAATCAAAATAATTCCATTTACTTACTCACATGGAAATTCTACTAGTCGAATAATCACATGCAATATCAATAGCAACTTTCACAATGATGAAATGCATAATGCCAGACTTTCATAACCTCATAGTCAAAGCCTTGTGCCAAGACTACAAATAAGATTTTTTTCAAGGCCTTGTGCCAAGACACTATTTTGTCTCATGAGACCTACTGATGCATTTAGGAGCTATAACAAGCTCCACCCATCACTTACTAAGTCCAATGTATTCCTTATATGAAAAGGTTTAAATATAACATAAACATTCCTATTAAAACTAGCATACGAAATGTCAATACTTTCTCCATAAATCATGAATGGTGTAAAAATAATACATCCACAGTCAAACATATCACAAAACCTTAAATACAATATGGAGGCTTTGTATCATAATAAATCAACTTCAAACAAGCTTAAAATCCATCAAAGGATGCTGACATAGATGAAATAAAAACTTTTTTTTAAGAAATTTCTCTTTATATTTTGAAATAATTTAAAATTCATGTAATTATAAAAGAAAACATTAATTTTTAAAATATTATTACAATATTGTAAGGGAAGATTCGATGATGTTATAATGGCGTAAAATACCCGCACCTGCCGTATAAGTTAAAAAAACATTCTTACCTTCATTTTGTCGAAAAAGTTATAAAGTAACTTGTTTAGAAAATGATGGAAAGATTCCTTTATAAATATATTTTAAAATTCAGAAAAGTGTATAAATAACTATAACCCATATTCTATAAAATAGTAATAATGTTTTGAAATACATTTTTAAGAAATATGGATGTGGATGATAAAGAGGTCCCAGTAGATAATTACTTATAAACAACCTCGGATAATGAAGAGATTGTAGAATTAACCCTTACCTTGTACTTTTCATATGTTGAGGGTAGTTTAACTTCTTGTATAATGGTGAAATAAGTTTTATCAAATTATACAAGAATCATATGCATTAATATGATATCATATATGATCTTTTAATATTTCTTTGTTAATAATATTTTAGTATTATCGTCGTGTCGGGTGTTAACTGATTCGTTTTCCTTTATATGCTTTGATACGTAAGTAATGTATGTAGTGGATATGATGTATCTTATTCATATTTAGAATTATATTAAGTCTTTAAACATTATTTTTAATCATATAATGAAAATTAGTCTTGAATGGATACGATGGGGAATGAATCTCATCACGTTTCGTGGAGACAGTAATCCGTACGAACGCACGAGCGAAAATATCATTCTTTTGATATTAAAATCATATATAATTGGATGGTATATCATATATTAAGACTAATTATCATGTTTTATTTATTATTTACATCAATTACACATCATTATTATTCCCATCCAAATAATAATGTATTGAATAACAATTACACCACGACGTGGAGACGGTAAACCGTACGTACACACGTATGGTGACATGTCATTAAAAAGATGGATATAATAATGAATATGGTTGTAGAATATTTATAATAATATCACAGTATATAGAATATACTGTAATTATTATTTTATAATGTAAATAACAAGGAAAGATAAAGTGGAAGAAGAAAGGAACTTGAAAGAGTTGATGAAATATTTACATGTTCTTCAAGTTCTTCCTTTTGATTTGATCAAAAGGGCTCCTTAGGTTGGATTTATGACTAAAATAAGGACTATAGGATTAAGGGAGGATAGTTGAAAGGGTATTTGGGCAGGGGTTGGCTGAGACAAATGGCTTTGAAGGTGTGAATTAGAGAGAAGGGGGAGTGACCTTTTATAAGAGGGGTGAGGGGCACCTTAGGAAAAGCTAGAAATATTATTTTATAATAAAATAATTTTCGTTTTATAATTGCTCCAAAATTAATTATTTAAAGGATAAGGTGGGTATGGGTCTAAAAACACTCAACCAATAGGTTTTATATAGGTTTGGGTCACTATATTAACCTTATCTTTTATATTTAACTGTTAGTTAAATAGTTTGGCATTTACCATGTCTCTTTGTATTTTTATATTATATGGTTAATAAACTTACTATATACTTCTTAGAGAACCCCAAGTGGTTCATTAATGATAAAAATATAATTATATTAGTCTTTTGGCCGAACCTTAGATTTTTAGGAATAAAATATCAATTAATAATATAATATTTTTTTTAAAAACTCTTTTATTTCAATTTTGACACTATTTGGTATTTTGTTTTTTCTAAATTTATAACAGCATTATTACTTAGAAAAAAATTCATCTAACTAACCCTAACAAGTCATATTAACCTATAAAATTAGTTTAATTCATAAAAAGTATCAAATTGCATTTATTTGGATATTTATAATATCAATTATTTTAATATTTAATTAATTAGGTAATTACTGCATCATCATTATGTCATAAATAAATTTAGTTATTTAATGTCTAAAAAACATAAATAAAATACTATTTTGTAGGAAATATTTTTATAATTCTAATGAATATTTATAGTTGAATTTATATTATGGTTAACCCTATATTAAAAATGGTTTAGTTATTAAACTTTGAATTTAACACTTTTAACTTTTCTTTGAATTAAATAATAATAAATGTCCTAATCTAATACAAGTGGAACTAAAGGATCATAATTTATTTCTAATTTTTTTGGTCTAATTAAACTTATCCAATAGAATTAGTACATGTGTTAGGGTAATAATAATATCATTTTTACCCTTAATTACCCTATTTACTTTTAACTGTGGTAAATAAAAGTAAAATGTTACTATTCACCAAAAATTATTTTCATCTCATTGAACCACATTTTACTTACTGATATCAACCATGTCTCTAGGATTTTTGACGTTCAACTCACAGAAGCGGTAAAATTAAGTTTTATATAAATTTGCAAATGCTCCTAGGAGGTGGGTAAAAGACTGTAAAAAGATCAATACAATTTTTATATATCTAAACTTATTATAAAATGACTCCAATGAATTATATTGAACTTATATAGGTATTATGTATCTATTTTGACCTAAAATAAATTTAAATAAATAATTATTTAAATAAAAATTCGTTTTTAACTAATAACTCAGTGTTTTTCACTATTCATCAAAAATTGAAATTTTTCATAAAAGTACCAAAATTTCACCCTAAGATAATTTTTATATTATGAATTAAAAAATTAATTCTATTTTACCAAATTAAAAACATAGAAGTTTCATTTATTAATTTAAAATTTATTCCCGTTTTCAAAACCAAAAAGTGTGTTTTTAAGAAATAATAACTAACAAAAGATTGCTACTTGTTTATGTTCTATTTCAAAGTGAAATTATTTCCAATGAATAACATTGGATTAAGTGGTAAAAATATAATCTATTTATACTTCCAAACTATTAAAATTTATAATTTAACACTTCAAATTATTTTGATTAAAAAAGTTGTTTTAAGTAAAAATATAGTATTCTTCACTATTCACCCAAATATGAAAGTTATCAGAAAAACACCAAAAATTTATTGAAACTAAATTATTATGTCCGGATTATAAAAAAATTTTATTTTTTAAAATTGAATATATAAAAGTTTCAAATATGGGTTTTAAAAAGGGTTCTCCATTAAAAGGCGGCAAAATTTCATTTAAAAAAATACTTCTTTTATCTGAAAAAAATGAATTTGTTTTTTCATTATGTATAAGAACTCATAATATGGATTCTAAAATTATAAGGATTATATAAAGTTCAAAATTTAGTTAATACTATTTATAACCTCTTTTGAACGGCTAGTTTGGTAAGTCGTGATGCGCTTGAACTCGGTGTTGTGTGTAGTGCAAGTTGTTGAATTACTTTGAAGAAATAACATACTATGAAATCTTGGGGTGTTAAATTATTTCCTCCTTCAATAAATTTCATCCTTGCAATTTGAAATTGTTCTTCGAAAATATAAGGTTGAAAATAGAAAATACCTTTGTGGGAAAACCCACAACGGAAATTGGGTTCAAAAAATTTAGTCTTAATGAGAGGAAAAGAGAAATGAAAATGTCACCACCAAATTATGATCTTGATTAGGATAACATTGGTGGAAATTAGAGACACATAACTAGAGGAAAATCATAAATATTTATAGGGAGTGATTGAGGTCATCAGTCATAAAAAATGTATAATTGAGGGCCTAAAAGACATCAATGTATGATGATTTAAAATATTATCAGTTCAACAAAACATAAGGTATTAGGATAACAGATTTTAGTTTTAAGATCCCTTACCTAAAGTTTAAGAATTAATTTCTTAATAGAATAAGAGAAGAAAAAAAATATATACCTGACAAGTAGAGTTCCATCCTTTAACTAATTTCTACCACAAACTCATATTTCACTCTAAAAGATAATAGAACTTAAAAAGTATATTCTATTTATCTTATTCGTATAGGGTTACAAAAAAATGAATTTATTATTCATCTACCAGACCTTAAAAAAACTACATTATTAAATCCAGGATATCACATGAGCCAGTGGTAGGTGATACACCCTTGTCGCCCTTCGGTTGCGGGTTCAAGTCTCGCGGCCTTGCTGGACACGACGGGTTGCTGCCCGACCTCCAGGTTGTCCTTTTTATGGAAATCCAAAAATAATCTCAAACTAGATTTATCCAAAATTATTCTTTCTAAACACACAGTCCAAAATTTATAAGGAAGGTAAACACAATGAAGATCCTTTTTTCCACATAATAACATGAGAACACCTTCATCATGTATTCTTTTAAAACACTGTAACATCAGGAATTACTAAAAAACCTTACTGATTACATTCATGATCCCTTATTCCATATAGAATACTGGATATACTCCTTCTATCCAAAAATGTTGTAAAATCCAACAATGATGGAATAAACAAACCAATAACCAGTTCTAAGGATGTCAATAATATCCAATGTAATTTATCCAAATCAATCATCTCTTATTCCAAAATCAATACCTTAGTATCAGGACCATATTGAATTTTTTTCTTTCCTTCAACCATGTATTTTCTAAAAATTTTAACTTTCCATTGATTCACTTTTCTTGGTTCCACACAATGTCAAGTCCTTAATGAAATAGTATTGCAATACAATCCTTATATACTCTACAATTCTTATAACATTTATATCATTAATACAATACTCAATTGAAACAATACTTTAATGAAAACATAAGAAATATAATCATTCCTATTCATCTTCGGTAGTATCATAAATTTATTATTATCCAATAGCAGCATTTGGGGTATACTCTGATGATTTGGATGTTGATTCACGTAGTGTCCCAACTCCTTGCAGATGAAACATTGTACATTTGAAACTTTTTTCTTACCCTTGAAATCACGTACTTGGGGTCCTTTTTCTCCACACTTATAACAAACTCCCATTCCCTTAAAGCATTTACCAAGGTGATTCTTTCCATAGTTATCACATATGGGAAAATTCTTCTTTTCCCTCTTCCCTTTATCCATCTTTCTTTCTTCCATCCTTTTCTTCTCTTGCTTCCCTTCAAAGCCATAGAAATAAGATAATTCTTTACTTATCTTATTAACACATGATACAATTTCTTCATATGTTGAGAATACATGGGAGACTATTTTACTTCTAAATGTTGGCTTAATACCGCGAAAGATATGATCCTTCTTACTCTTTGGATCATTCATATTGTTGGAGTTCAAATTCCTTCTACTGGGCGCCATTTCTATACAATGGAATACACTAGGTCAGTTTATGAATTGCAATTAATAATTCCAAACTTGTAAAATACCTAACGAAAATTGAACAGTTTATGGATATAATCCATAATCATAAAAACTGTTTTCTTTAAGGAAGTATATACTCATAAACCATTCATAATGGTTTGTAAAGAAAATGAGAATTTTCCTAAGCATATCCTCTGGGAGTGTTGTAACCAAGAGTGTTGCAAGGCCTATTGTCATGCACTAGTTCCCGTTTGAGTCTATCTCAAAGTGGTGTTTTTGGGTTTTACCCCTAGGTACATCTTTGCCAGAGCTGGCTCAACCTGCTCGTATCCAGAAAGGGATGTATTTTATTGGAAAACTCACCAAATCTCTACATCACCAAAATTTTAGGAAGTTCTTCTATACTAATCCTCAAAGTATATCTTAGGGTAATGTGCTCTAATCAGAATTTATCTAAATCTAGATTTTAAGGTTTGTACTAAAATTCCTCTGATACCAACTGTAATGCCCCAAACCCAAAAACCCAGAGTCGGTGCATTATTACGTATCATTGGTATAATCACTAAAGATTAAGTCTTGAAAGACCGATTAGTTTAGTAGCCTTGGAAGTACTAGATACATTCATAAGGATTACATTACATCACAAAATAGAAAACTACAACAACATTGTTTCCATAGACAAAACTAAGATCCCATAGACTATCGCTGCAGGTCAGTCATAATATAATTCTTCACATCCTGGGAAAATAAAACATAGAAAGGGTGAGCTCAGATGCTTAGTAAGGATAACAATATAGCGGAAACTTTCATGTATAATCATAAACATTTAAGGTAATGTATAGAACTAAAAAAAAACCTTTTCAACATAAACTTCATCATAATATGGAAAATATAAATCAAAATAATTTCATTTACTTACTCACATGGATATTCTACTAGTAGAATAATCCCATGCAATATCAATAGAAACTTTCATAATGATGGAATGCATAATGCCAGAATTTCATAACCTCATATTCAAGGCCTTGTGCCAAGATTAAGAATAAGATATTTTCAAGGCCTTGTACCAAGACACTAGTTTGTCTCATGAGACCTATTGATGCATCGAGGATCTATGGCGGGCTCCGCCCGTCACTTACTAAGTCCAATGCATTCCCCATATGAAAAGGTTTAAAAATACCATGAACATTCCTATTAAAAATAGCATACGAAATGTAAATACATTATTCATAAACCATGAATGGTGTAAAAATAATACATCCATAGTCAAACATATCACAAAACCTTCAATATAATATGGAAACTTTATATCATAATAAGTCAACTTCAAACAAGATTAAAATCTATCAAAGGATATTTATAGAGATGAAATAAAAACATTTTTAGAGAAATATCTCTTTCTATTTTGAAATAATTTAAAAGTAATGTAATTATAAAAGAAAACATTAATTTTGAAAATATTCTTACAATATTATAAGGGAAGCTTTGACGATGTTATAATGGCCGAAAATAGCCGCACCCGCCGTATAAGTTAAAAAAAGCATTCTTACATTAATTTTGTCTAAAAGGTCATAAAGTACCTTGTTTGGAAAACGATGGAAAAATTCCTTTATAAATATCTTATAAAAGTCAAACAAGTGTATAAATGAATTTAACCCATAGTCTATAAAATAGTAAGAATTTTTTGAAATACATTTTTAAGAAACATTGATGTGGATGATAATGAGGTCCCATTAGATAATTACGTATAAACAACCTCAGATAATGAAGAGATTGTAGAATTAACCCTTACCTTTTACTTTAACATGGTAGAGGGTAGGTTAACCTCCTGTATAATGGTGAAATAATAGTTATTAAATTATACAATAATCATATGAATTAATATGATATCATATATGATCTTTTAATATTTCTTTGTTAATAATATTTTAGTATTATCTTTGTTTCAGGTGTTAACTAATTCATTTTCCTTTATATGATTTGTTATGTAAGAAATGTTTGTTGTGGATATGTTGTATCTTATTCATATTCAGAATTATATTAAGTCTTTAAACATTATTTTTAATCATCTAATGAATATTATTCTTGAATGAATATGATGGGGAATGAATCTCATAGCGTTTCATGGAGACGGTAATCTGTACGTACGCATGAGCAACAATATCATTTTTTGATATTAAAATTGTATGTAATTGGATGGAATATCATATATAAAGAATAATTATTATGTTATATTTATTATTTACATCAATTAAATATCATTATTATACCCATCCAAATAATAATGTGTTGAATAACAATTACTCCACGACCTGGAGACGGTAAGCCGTACGTACACAGGTATGGTGACATGTCATTCAAAGGATGGATATAATAATGAATATGGTTGTACCATATTTATAATAACATCACAGTATATATAATATATCGTATTTATTATTTTAGAATGGAAACAACAAAGAAAGAGTAAGTGGAAGAAGAAAGGAACTTGAAAGAGGTGATGAAATATTTACCTCTTCTTCGGGTTCTTCCTTTTGATTTGATCAAAAGGGCTCCTTAGGTTGGATTAATGACTAAAGGAAGGACTCTAGGATGAAGGGAGGATATTTGAGAGGGTATTTTTGAAGGGTTTGTCTGAGTCAAATGGCTTTGAAGGTTTGAATTAGAGAGAATGAGGAGTGCCCTTTTATAAGAGGGGTGAGGGGCACCTTAGGAAAAGCTAGAAATATTATTTTATAATAAAATAATTTTCGGTTTATAATTGCTTAAAAATGAATTATTTAAAGTATAAGGTGGGGATGGGTTGAAAACCACTCAACCAATAGGTTTTAGACAGTTTTGGGTCACTATATTAACCTTATATTTTAGATTTAACTCTTAGTTAAACAGTTTGACATTTACCATGTCTCTTTGTATTTTTATATTATATGGTTAATAAACTTACTATATACTTCTAAGTGAACCAAAGTGGTTTATTAATGATACAAATATCATTATATAAGTATTTTGGCCGAACCTTATATTTTTAGGAATAGAATATCAATTAATAATATAATATTTTTTTTAAAAACTCTTTTATGTCAATTTTGACACTATTTGGTATTTTGTTTTTGCTAAATTTATAACAGCATTATTACTTTGAAAACAATTCATCTAAACAACCCTAAAATGTCATATTAACCTAGAAAATTAGTGTAATTCATAAAAAAGTCTTAAATTACATTTATTTGGATATTTATAATATCAATTATTTTAATATTTCATTAATTAGGTTATTACTGCATCATCATTGTGTCATAAATAAATTTAATTATTTAATGTCTAAAAAATATAAATAAAATACCATTATATAGGAAATATATTTATATTTATAATGAATATTTATAGTCGAATTTATCTTATGTGTAACCCTATATTAAAAATGTTTTAGTTATTAAACTTTGAATTTAATACTTTTAACTCTTCTTTGAATTAAATAATAATAAATGTCCTAATCTAATCCAAGTGGACCTAAAGGATCATATTTTATTCATAAATTTCTTTTTGGTCGAATTAAACTTTTACAATATAATTAGTACATGTGTTAGGGTAATAATAATATCATTTTTACCTAGAATTACCCTATTTACTTTTAAAGGTGGTAAATAAAAGTAAACCTTAATATTCAAAAAAAATTAATTTTTTCTTATTGAATCACATTTTACTTACTGATATCAACCGTGTCTCTTGTATTTTTGAAATTCAACTCACAGAAGTGGTGAAATTAAGTTTTATGTAAATTTGTAAATGCTTCTAGGAGGTTGGTAAAAGACAGTAAAAAGTTCAATAAAATTTTTATTTATCTAAACTTATTATAAAATTACTCCAATGAATTATATTGAACTTATATATGTATTATGTATATATTTTGAACTAAAATAAATTTAAATAAATAATTATTTAAATAAAAAGTTGGTTTTAATCAATAACTCAGTGTTTTTCACTATTCATCAAAAATTGAAAGTTTTCAAAAAAATACCAAAATTTCACCCTAATATAATTTTGATATTCTGAATTCAAAAATTAAGTATATTTTACCAATTTAAAAACATAGAAGTTGTATTTATTATTTTAAAATTAATTCCTGTTGTCAAAACCAAAAAGCGCGTTTTTAAGAAATAATGACTAACAAAAGATTGCTACTTGTTTATGTTCAATTTCAAAGTGAAATTATTTAAAATTAATAACATTTGATTAAATAGTAAAAATATAATCTATTTATACTTCCAAAACATTAAAATTTATAATTTAACACTACAATTTATTTTGATTAAAAAAGTTGTTTTTAGTTAAAATATAGTATTCTTTACTATTCACCCAAATAGGAAAGTTATTAGATTAACACCAAATTATTATGTCCCGATTATAAATAAGAAGTTTATTTTGTCAAATTGAATATATAAAAGTTTAAAATATTGTATTTAAAAAGGGTTCTCCATTAAAAGGCGGTAAAATTGGATTTTTTTTAAAAAACTTCTTTTATCTAAAAAATGAATTTGCTTTTTCATTATGCCTAAGAAACTCATAATATGGATTCTAACATTATAAGGATTAGATAAAGTTCAAAATTTAGTTAATACTATTCATAAACTCTTTTGTACGGCTAGTTTGGTAAGGCGTGGTACGCTTGAACTCTGTGTTGCATGTAGTGCAAGTTATTGAATTAATTTGAAGAAATAACGTACTATGAAATCTTGGGGTGTTACAGATGTCACACAATGAAGTCTTTGTAATTTTCCCATATCAATGACTAGAGTGGTGTTGGTAATGGTATATAATCCCTAGTTATCCCCCTCCACATATCACAAGTAATTTTATAGAGTTTTGAATGTGATCCCCCATTTTGGGAAGTGATACCTACTGAGAAACCAATCCATTAAGTATTGAACCAAAGCAAACAATATTGTGATATAGGGTCTGAGAGAAAAAATATCGATCTGAAATTTATATACATAAAACTGACACATATAAAAATAAAAATTATATCTGAAAATATGAATTAAATGGGATAGAAAGATGATGCGTCTTAGTACATGAGAATAAAAAAATTCATGTCCAAAATATAGCCAAAATTATAAAAAAATTCTACCCACATCCATGTGAAATGTTTACATCTTCCACATTTCACATTTACCTTACTAGAACAAAAGATACAGTGAATATTCTATCTCAAAGTGTTCTTCCCCTTCACCTTTATCAGATATGACCAAGTCTAAATACACAAGGAGTGTTTATATTTGGGATAAGAGAATATTCCCAATAATATTAGACTATATTATATATGATGAAACATTATAAAAAACTATTTGTTACTAGTTTAAACTAATTATATGAAAATAGAATTTCTTTTTCCTTGAAAAATATATTAGACATACATATTTATATAACTAATTTGAACAAAAACAAGCTATCTATAAAAGTTGAACATATGTAAATGAATATAAGTAACATCATAAATTAATATTAGTTTATAATAAAGCACATTTTAAGGAATATTGGTTGAGTACCTTGATGTCTAGGATAATGAAATATAGGATCATTAAATCCAATCTCAAAAACATATATTTATATGCCACTAGAATAATCATAATACTAAAAACGTAGTGGGGTCACTAATCCCTATGTTTCCTAAACTAGTGAGTATGACCAAATAGATCTAATTAGATTAAAATATTAATCTATTCCATCCTATCTACTGTGTAATGTAGACTAGGGGTTGAATCTTGGATGTGAATAAACACACATAGGGGTATACTTGTCACAAGGATCCCTCTTATATACCCAATTTATTAACATGATTTTCTAATATTAATATAAATAAATAATTCTATATATAAAATAAAATAAATAGTCAACATAATCCAAGCCATGCTTCAATAAAATATCCCCTTCACAATATACAAATATACATAAATAAAATAATCTCTTATAAATTAAACTAATGTCAAGGAGAAAAATACTATAAGGAGTTAAATATATAATATGAAAACTTTCAATATTTAAAATACCACATTACCCATTATAGAGATTCATTAAAACATTTCATAAATTCATTATAATTCATAACAAAATATTCTATGAAAATATATTCATAATATCAGTATAAAACTCTATTTGAGTTTTTTTTCACAAAAATTTGGTCTGGAACATTTACATAAATAAATATGTTATAACTTTTATAAAAATAATTCATCACATTAATAATCCAATAGTATAAAATAATTATATAATTTATAAAATAACATTACAAAAACCTTATATAGATTTTATAACATTTAAAACATAATTAAAAAATAATTATTTAATTGTTTTAAGAAATTCATTTTATATATACACTTACAATTAATTAAATAATAAATTTACAAGGGTTTTTATTATATCATAAAAAAGATATAATTAATATTTAAATAGTGATTAAAAATCCCTAAAATTTCGAAACACTAGATTAAAATTTCATTAAGGGGAATATAAGGCCAAAATTGAATCTATAAAAAAATAAATAGAGTGAATAAAGAGAGAAATAAATAGATATTTATTTTTTTAGTGACTTAATTGAAAAAATCACACCCTTTGAATGAAGAGAAATAACAAAAATTCTTCAGTGAGGACAGAACCAATGGAAGTCATTTTAGGGTGGAACGTAGAGTGTTTTAGAATAAATGTGGAATAAAATAATATTGGCCTCACTGAAATATGTATTATAACTTAAAATAAATTTAAATTTTAATGGGGATTCATGGATACTGTTACTGTGTAACTAATAATTTATAAAAAAATTAAAAAATTCTAGATGCATGATTTACATGTATAGTTAGGATCCCATTCACCCTAATAATTCATTGTATAATTTCATAAATAATTCCAATATTTTAATTGAAGATCTAAAAATAAATGATATAACCCATAAAAATACAATAATACTATAAATTGGCAATTGTCGGTGTTGTAGAGAATAATCTAAGACAAATAATGTTTTCGAAGATTTACATTCCATGTGAAAATATATTAATACTATTTGGAACACATATATTGATCATAATTATGAGAAAATGAACCAAAGATGTTGTGTAATATATAAATGGGAATGATTATTTTAAGAGGACGTTATTGCCTATTAGGGAAATTTTATTATGTTGTTTATTTTTCTAAATTTTACATTATGGGATCTCTATGTTTTAAATATTTTCTTCTATGGTGAGATTACCTATTAAATTTTATCAATGATAGAAGAATGAACCCTTAGATCTAATGTGTTTTGTTTTTAATACATATTTGTTTTAGTTCATATTTTTGTACGTTTCCTTTTATAATGGATGATTTGAGTGGGGATTTAACAATTGTGACTCTTCAATTCTCATTACATCACTACATTACATGTTTTAGTAAGTAATCTTTTAATTCATTACTATTCCTGGCCATCCATTATTTAATTGAGTTGGATGAGTGTGCATGAGTAGTTCATAATTATGGACTTGTGTATTATGGTGTAATACTATAGATTTTGTATCTTAAAAGATAAATCACATGATGGTAGGTTTATCTAGTATATAATACCATATGTTCCATTAGATTACTCATTATGTGATGGAGTTAAGTATTCCTAACTATTTACAATGGTGGATATAAGGTTATTAACACTTTAGGATCATAGTGTATTGACTCTTATTAGAGAAACAATGAGAGGTGTTTGTATAAATTATTCTGAGAATAACAACTAAGTGTGGATAACATTAGATAAAACACAATAAAATAATGAAGGATTGAAACTGTGGAATCACTAAATTTTTATCTTCTATTATTTCTAAAATTTTCATATTATTATTATTTTTTTATAAAAAAAATTATTACCCAATAATAAATCACTGATTTTTTTCAAATAGAAAAAATACATAATAATGAAAAACTCATAGTTCCAAAATATTTTGTGTTTATATGCTATCATGAGAAACATCATGTGGTTTTTATTAATCTATATATTTTATGATTTGAAGATAATATAGGCAAGAGACCTAATGAAAGGTTACACTAATCATTCTGATATTCTTTACGATGATTCAAATTTAATTTAACTTAGTTTTTATTAATTTTTTAATAATAATTTATTTTTATCTTTCTTTAAGATATTTGATTATTTAATTTAAATTTCATCTATGTTATGTAAAATCTATAATAATTGAACAAGTATAAAAATGGGTCATTGGACTTCAGTATAATAATCAATATTTAGATAATGCGAAATAATTTATTAATTATGATGAATATAAACATACTAGTAAAAAAATTTCATACAATTAGAATGACAAGGGAATTATATTAGACATAACTATTATAAATGAAAACAACATCAAGTGTATAATCAAGAATTATAAGAGAGTTTCATATTTATCTATGGATATAAAACGTCACCATTTTAGACATAAAAGGTGATAAAAAGTAATGAATCATTAAGGTTGATTCTAAATGACTAAAAGGACAGGCTAGTGAAAAATGAATTAGAAAGGTAGAGAGAGAAAAAATAAAGACCATAATTAAAAAGGAAATTAAAATTTTTGTTTATTCATTAAAATTTATTAAATAAATTTTATATGAGAGTATGATAACATGTAGGAGAAGAATTTTTAGTTCACATATCATTTGATAAATTATATATAGAGGTGAATGAAAAGAAAGAATAATTCATTATATTAATTCTATTATTGAAATTCCTTTTATAATATTTTCACGAGGAAGATGTTATAATAGTTCAAGCATATGTGGGAGAGAAATAACCTCTAAAATAATACTAGCTATATTTTCTATGAGATGAAGTGAAAATAGATCATTCTTTTATTGATATTTAATAACAATAACTCTTTTTTATGATATGGTGGATGAATAAGTAAGTATTAATAAATCGAGGGAATAAAATAATGAAGAAAATTTGGTTCTGATAATATAATAATGAAGAATAATATAATATTTTACTATATGGAAAGAATGAAATAATAGATCTATAAGTATAATATAATATACTTCTTAAAATCAATTAAAATATGATAGAGATCTATATATTATGATAAGATAAATAGACATAGGAGGACCCTTACATCAGTTCACCCCAACTGAGTTACATGTTTATCACTTGATAGAAATTAGTCCTAAATTGTAATGAATATGGGGAATTTTAGATAGAAAAGTGAATTTAATCTCATTGTTCTAAAAATATATTTTGTTTCTACTTAAAGAAATAATATACACCATCTAATTATGGATAGTTTGTAATTGGCTGTTAACAGTAAAAATACAACACTTATTAGGAGGGAATCAATAATTATTTTTATTATAATAAATTTTCATATTTGTTTAATTTTATAAAATATTATAAATAGATATATAATTATTTTATTTTATTATAGTAATATATATATATATATATACAATAACTAATTTTCTATGCTATTTTTAAAATTACCCTATGGTTATATATTTCTATACCAATTATTTATATATTTTCATATATATTTCATTAAAACATTTTAAATAACTAAATTGATATGCATTTAGTATCATGTATTAGATGAGCATGGGGTTGGAGAATCAATATACTTTTTATAGATTTATTTTAATTTATTTTTTTGTAATTTTTTCGAAATATATGGAATAAAATTTAAATTTTTCTTAAAATATAACATATTTACTTTGGGAACCTTTCAATTGATGATTGATTTTATGATTATAATTTTTTTTTAGATAATTGTTTATGATATCATTTTTTTATTTTTATTCTTTGAAATTATTTTTTAAATTAATTATTATATTTAATTTCTTGTTTGTTTTTTCTACATTTACTATGAACTCCTAATAGGTATTTTGAACCACCATGATTAACTACTTTATAATAGTGTATTTCTTGAGATACATGGATCACATAGACTTTTATAAATTTCTGTGAACAATTTTAAATTATATTAGAATAAAATTTCATTAATATGACTATTATTTTTGTTTTAAGTCCCCATTAACTAAATTAAGACTACATGTCCATTATAACCTCCCATATTTCATTAATGACATTGAAAAATATATTATATAATCTATAATTCATGTATATTTATACTTATCCACCAATCTCTTAGGATTTTTCATGATTACATTTCATCTAAGTGTGGTGGGAGGGTTTGTTTCATTAATTTATTCTAGTAGGAAGAGTAATTATAATAAAATAGTGTAAAATGTTTAAATTGGTTATGGGAATAGGGGATAATTATCATTTTCATTATGTTAACTTATTATTATCAAAATAAATATGTTTATATGAAAAAAATATATAATGAAAAAAATATTAAAAACATATAATAGAGGAAATGAATTTCGTTATTTCTCATTATTTTGACTTGTGAAAGATTAAGAAAGAAGGAAAATATTTAAGTAAAGTGATCCGTTTACAGAGGTATGCATAATAAATTTTTCTAGATTTAAAATTTATATAATTTAATTTAATATAAATATGAAACCTCCACTTTGAGCCTTTTAAAATAATATCTCACTACCCACCTAACATTATTCTCATAACTACCTTAACAAACAAACATATGAATAATGAATACTTTATCACTAATCATTTATACTTATATTTATGTTATGCTAATAGATAGAACAAAAATTATTAATTATTGAGTATAACTCCAAATACATGATCCTTAAGTGATGATAGAAAATTTATAGTGTGGTACGTCACAATTAAATATAAAAAATAATAAAATTTTTAATGATGAGATTGATTAAAAGATAAATCAAAAGAATCAATGTATATATGAGACATTATAGATTTATTTAACTAATGATTTAATAAAATTATATTATTTTATAATGTATATTTTAATTTAGTAAACTATTAATTTCACATTGAATTCATTGATATTATTTTCCTATGAAGGATCATTTTAATTGTGTGGGAATAAAAAAATATGTCTTTATTTATTTATAATTTATTACATTATAATATAATACCAAAAATTCTATTATTTTAAATATTTATTATATTTTATAAACATAATTTTTCAATAAATGCTATACTTTCCTAAATATAAAGAATTAATTAATGTATATTTCTCGAGAATTTAAATGGCATGGACAAAAGACATTTATCATAGTTTGATAATTAATAGTAGAATTCTAGGCCCCTATAAGTCATGAAAATATAATAAATCAATTATTTGGTGTTGTTCAATGAATTTAATATAATATTATAGGGGGTTGTATAATCTAGAAATTTGGAACCTATAGTGAACTAAATCATATAAAAATGATGAAAAAAGGATTCATATGCTTTAAAAACCATGTACTTGAATTACTAGATATCATAAGTAATCCCTATGTTATATCTCTATTGATTCAATAATTAAAATATATGATATAAATAGGCCATTTAATATGACTAAGTCACTTATTATGATACACTTATATTAGTATAACATCATAGTGAGTTGCAAAGGAAAATAATATGTCGCTTCTTATGAAACATGGTATCGTGATGTATGATAAAGTTATACCTCTAATATCACTTGTTGTAAAATATACTTGACCCATATTTTTTGTCAAAAGGTCCATGAAAGGATATCCCCCATTATGATATACTTTGAATAGAAATTACCTGATAAAACTAGAGATAATGATTGAAAGGATTTAAGATGTTTCCACAGAAACAAGCGACAATGGTGATAATGAATCAATCACTGATTACACAATAGAGACATTTCATATTACGAGTTTATTATAACATAGAATATATTTATAAGTATTATTATCAATATATTTTATCATCAATTGTGACTAAACAGATTAACAAAATAAATACATAGAGTCAAATATGGTATCCCATATTGTAACATTTAGTATTCAATCATTTAATATATTTTTACTATCTTCTTCCAACAAAAGTAAGATCAATTAAAACTCATTATACTCAATCATGTTTAAAATAAAAGATAGTTAAATATATATACCTCGAGTGATCAAACACCGTTGATGAAAAAAATATCTCTATGTGGGTGACGTGCATGACTGAGGGGTGGTGAATTATATACCACATTTTACTATGAAACCAAATTATAATAAAACTTGTTAATATCTCAAATCAATGGTATACTATAGTAAAAGAGTGTGAATGTCAGAGATCATGGGATAAGCTAAAAATTATGTTTTCAATATAGATGATGTTGATAAGTCCTATGGTATAAAATATCCCCATACCATGTAGAAACATCTCAATCCTCCTAGCCACATTTGGATAGGTCCAAATAAAGACCAAATAAAATTTTGTAAATTTTATAGAGGAATGATCCTTGGGGAATGATATTCCAAATTAAATTGAATTTTTATATAGTATAATTTTATGTATATTTTATAAAATGTTCTTATATATACCTTGATCACAATTACTTATTGGTAATAAAGTATGGATTCCCTTACACAAGGATGATTGTGTAATCCCTAGGGACCGATAACTAGAATCCATAGATTAAATTCAATGTTGGGGAAAGATTTACCCAATATGATTAATTTAAAAATCCATGTATAGTTTATTCTGAGAGACCAAAATTTTGTTCCGATATATTGGATGATACCAAGAAGAATAAACATGGATCCTTTAAATATCTGAATAAAAATACAAAAAAAAACTATGATATATCTATGTTAATATAATTTGAACCATAATCTAGACCAAACATACTCACCCAATTAATGTTATGTACCACTAAATAGACTAGAAATCATGTAATATAACATAACTCTTTTGAACATGTTATCTAAAAGCACTACTTTTATTAAAAATGGACCCCTATAGTAAATGATGGATACTAAATACACAAACCCACAACTAAATCCTTTTAGATATAAATACATCCAATATCTATCTATGTAACTATGATATATGGAATGTAGTATGTGAAGATGGATTTACACTAAATTTTATATGCTTGGTATGGGATTATGTACTTACTAGGGAACAACCAATGATGTCTCAACACCACATTAAATTAATATGTGTATTTATGAAAATTCTTACTCATTGAGTTTAATATATAAAATGAGTTTATTAGGAAACATCAATGCATGTGAGATATAAGAGAATAAAAACTCACAAAAAAATATTAGGATATCACAATTAATCCCATATTCAATACATTATTTACCTACAAAAAACCTCATCTCCAAATAAAATATTGTTAAATATAACGATATTGGGTGAAACACCCATACTTAGGGAAAGAGAATCATGTTAATGAGCATGGTTCCCACCCATCTAAGTATAATGAGGTAGGGTAATCATCCATCCCATGGTATGTGGGAAAAGTGTAAAATAAGTATTGAAAATTTATCATAAATCTATTGGGGAATGGGGATGTTGTATTGTGATATAAGGAATTATGATCTCATCCCTATCCATTATAATTCAACTTTCCAGATCAAGAATTCTATAAAATTAATGAATAACACCTTCCACTTGGAGATGTAACCAATGAAACAGACCTAAATAATATGTATGTTATATACGTGATCTATACCATGAAATAATACATACACTCAATATTCAAAACTGTAATATCTTACTAGAATCATAGAAACTAAATCAATATATAAACATGACCAGACTAGAATCCATTCTACGAATAGAGCATATATATTTTTAGACATACTAGTATCAATTCGACCATGGATTAATAATTTCATAATCACTACTTAAATGAATTTTAGTATGAATTTATATAAATTATAAAACAAGAAAATTATAAACAGTCAAGTTATATTATGATGAAAAATCAAGGCATAAGATGAGGTACATACAAAAACAAGTACTTGATCATGAAAACCAAATGAATAATCTATCATGACAATAGCTATAATGAATGAATAAATATTTTAGTCCAAATAAAGAATAAGAAGTGATTTAGATACTAGATTTAGACACAAAATTATGGAATTATGAATTACAATTCTATGAATTATACTATATTAAATATCACATTAGAATCATTTCCGAACATTTGGATGAAATATTTAAAAAAGATAAATTTTTTTAATTGGATGCCTGTTTTAATAAAAGATTATTCTTTTAAAAATTAAAATGAATTAGTAATTAATACCGTTCTAATTTATAACTTTAATGATTTCCTTACATTAAAATGACCCAACCATTAACTTTCCATTTATGTCCACCCATTATCAATGTTAGGTAAGGACGATTAAATTATAGTTAATTTAGATTATGGTGAATCAAGTTGATCTCCATATTAAGACATGATCAGGGAATATAAGATAATTCCTTATCTAAAAAAGGTTTTATTACCCATGATTTAATTTAGAAGGTAACTCTATTGGTTTCTTGAAATAAGTACAATGAAAATTTCCCTTTTATATTTTTAAAATATTGAAACATTGTGAAAAAATTATAATATATAAAGTTCTATAAATGAAAAAATGTAACCAAGGGAAATGTATAATACCATTAAAAAATCTTATTGAATATAGGAATCTAAATCTAGAATTTATTATTAAATATACTTAATTAAGTATGAAAAACTAATATATGATTAACAAGTAAATAATGGATTTTCTATATAAGAGAATGAAAATATGTGATAGAAAATGAAGAATATAAAACTATTTAATACATGTTTAAATAAATACAATCAAGATAGACATGAACATGAAAAAAAAGATATTATTAAAACTAACTCTTTACAAGATTCAAAAATAAGGATGAAGAAATGATTAAAATTTATTTTTTAAAAACCTTAGATAAATCCATATAAAATTTTATTTATAATATCCTTATTAGGTTATTTTAAAATATATTTGGGTATATCCTTTTCATAATTCTATTTTTTGATCAAATTCATTAATTATTTTTTAAACAAAGTAGAAGGCATGTTCTAATAATAACATTGGGATTCTCATTATGGAGACCACCTACCACAACCATTAGAAATATTTATAAATCGTAACTATCAAAAAAATATTATAAAAAAATACTCATGAAATAGATTATATTAACCATTAGATAAGATAATATAAAAAAATAATCCCAACAAAGCAAACACTATAATCAAGTTAGACTTAACCATGAAAAAAACCTTGGAAGATATCTCCTAAAATACACTCATAGCCACAATAACAAAAATCACCAATTAAAACAACCTAATTTTCCTCCAATTAAATTGGAAATCATAAAAGACCATTAACTAATCATATCTCATCCATCATCTATTAAAAATGTTTTGAACATAAGGAAAAAAAAATCAAATCAGTATTCTTTAGAAAAAATATATGAAATCTCTAATCCAAAATGATAATTCACCACTCCATTTTTGAAATATCAAATAGAAATCCTTTAAAAGGAGGAAATAATTAATGGAGTGTAAATGTAAAGGGAATAATATGAAGGGTAGAACAAATTACCTTACATTTTTGGAAGAAATAACCCTTGGAATGTATGGATTGAATAAGGTTGGATAATGGGATGAAGAACCCATTGAAGTTATAGGGTATAAAATCTATGATGGTGACTAAAAATGGGATGTAAATGGGATCATTAAGTGTTTAAAGGGATTTGTTTGAAAATGAAAAAAATACCCCTTTTAACAAAAACAACACATGATCCTATCAGTTTCCCATGAAAAGGACTATAGGTACATGGTTTTCTATACAGAAGAGCCCATTATTTCCTCAATCACTAGGTACCTGGAGGGAAAAATTATTTATAAATTGAATGTGTCACATCCACTTTGATTACATAAACATATTATCTTCATACGAGTCATCTGGCCACATTGAAAAACACATAATATTTCATCCTCAAACTCTAGAACTCAATACCAAATCCCAAAATCTAAAATGAAATCACTAAAAGAATAACAAATTAAAATCTAAACACACATTCATCACTAAATTAACACCATTATACCCAATTTATCATTAATTTAATTCACTTAGACATGATTCTTTATAATTAACCTTGACTTATGTATCTCTCTCCATGGAGAGTTACCCACATGTAGTTATTGTGATGGTGATGAAATATCCATTTTTTTCAAAGTTTCTAGATTATTATTTTTATTTTACATGATTCATATTTTTATACTTTGAGTTTTTTATTAGTTCTCTCAGTGTGGTGAACAAAATGGGATCTCTTTATTTCTCATATCACAACTTCATTTTTTATCTAACTACATGTGTTTTTAATAATTTATCTTCATTTATAATCCTTCATATTATAGAGTTTAATAATTATGGAATGACTGGTGAATGATTTTAATAATTTATTTTAGGGTGTAATAATTGAGAATTTGTTCCTGATATAATCATCACTCAATGAAGGGATACTTAAGTAGCTAAGAGCATAGTCACTATAGGCATAATTTTCATGAGAGGTGTTTTAGTGCTCTATCTAGTTCAAACAAGAGGTTATATGTGCCTATTCACTCAATGATAAATGTTTAATAATTATTAAAAAAAACTTAGTGAGAGTTTGGTTCAAGAATGATATTTATTATAACTATATATTGAGGATAAAAGTCGAGAAAAAATATGAACATTGGAGTGAGATGAAACATAGAATTCAGTCACGGCTTATCAACTATTCTTTCAAAATTTTAATTTCATTTTTTAATTAGTATTATAAAAAATTTATAATAAATAATGACTTTCATATATATATATATATATATAGTATTAATAAAAATTTATCATTTTTATTGATCTATTTACGAAAACACCTATTGTTTTCACTATGCATCATTTTATAAGATTTCAACGTACCATTGATATGTGATCTCATGATAGGACCCACCCAATAGACTCTATTTGGTATTGGTTTACAAAAATATTCTTCCTCATAAGAATAATACTGTTCATTAGCTATAAAAAAGTACCTTATTTTTGTATCTCACACTATAATAAAAAATCCATAAAATATAAAATAATGAATCAATTTTATTTCATTAATTTCCATTCTATTTGTACTTATTTCAAATAATTTACATAGAAAATATATTCCATTAATATCCCATATTTTCTCGCTATAAAATCCTAATTTATGGAATAATGTTGTGATTCCCCTTTAGTGGAATAATATCTTTTTGGGTATCATCCAAAAAAATAACTTTAAGTAATTAAATCCTTCATGTACACATTAATTTAGACATTAATCAATTTATAAATAAATTAAAATACATATTTTTTTTTAAATGAGCCTTTTTATTTTATAGGTAGTCATCGTATTTTGTTGAAGATTCTTCTTATTTTTAATTTTTAATTTTATTATCCAGATTTCAAAATTTTTTTGATCATTAATTTCTATTCCCATGTCTACCACATTAAAAATAATTTAACTATTAGTATTTCACATCTCATTAACTATTTATTTAAAAATTATTAGTGATTCATAACCAATGTTCAAAATTATTATTCATCTCAACAATAATCTATGCGTTATTTGGCTTCTTAAATTAATTTTTTATATATTGGTTTTCAGAAAATATTTAATTTCATTTTTTTTGTGAATATAAATCATAAATTATTGTTGACTCATTATTATTTTCTGATCACTATTTAAATACATCAATTTTTTATAGGAGAAATCAAATTTTATATGGAGTCTAAATCAACCATTTAGAATAGCTTAAAACCTATCTCCAGACACATTAATTGAAAATTAATTGATAATTTCCCACAATGAAATTATATTTCAAATAAATTTATTTAATATTTTCACTAGCATCAAATTTATTTGAGTCTTCATCTTCATGGGAGATGAAATTATTCATATTAATGAATTTCCCAATTTCATTTTTATTTCAATTCACATTTTTAAATATTTTCTTATAGTTTTTTCTGAATCTTTACCATCTTGAAATATGTTTGGACACATAGTGAGTAGGGTATACGACATTTCAACATTGAAAGAAATTGAGTGAATGCTTCAGCTGAATTTTTCAATTTCCTTTTCTTCTAATAAAGTAAATAAATGAAATTACCTCATTAACTTCCATGTATTCTAAATCATATTCTATAGTGCATATTTTCAAGGATTTTAGGGGTTCCTCCATTTAGTTCTATTCAACTATTAAACCAAACACATTAATCCTTATCTCATATTCCTTGAGTATAATTTCAAGACCATTTAATGAAAGCGTGTTGAAATAATTTTTATTAATCATCATGAAATTTAAATGGAAATAGAAATGAGTGGGTAATATTCATAGAACTTTATTCATAAAAATCATGTTTTTAATGGTTTAATAAATTCCTCACATATCCTATATTATACAATTTACAATATTGAAGAAATGATCAATAAAATTTATTAGGAACATATTCATGTCATTATAATTCCTGTTTAGAAAATGAAATTTTTATTCTTTTCAATTTCAATCTCTTTCATCAATGTTCAATAACATCTACCAAATGGATTTTGAGGTTTTTAATGACATAACATATCTTTTGAAAATGAATGAATGTTCCACCTGGGATATTTAGTCCTTTTTATCAATATCTATCTCCATGAAATATATTTTATTGAGGGAAACATTTTTTATTTTTTTGGAAAGAGATTTCATGTATAATCACAATGTGTACATCCATGAAATCTAATCATAAATATTCTTTCATATAGTATTTGAATAATTTAAATAATTTCTTTTTAATAATGAGAACCCCTTTGTGATTACATATATCTTCCATAATCTTTGATTAGAGAGAAACATTCTTCAAAAATATCTCTTGCATAATTTAATTTTTTCAAAACTCTCTTAAGATAGATATTAGGGGTGGTTAATTGGTCATATGAAAAAAAATCCTAATGTTCACCTATTATAATTGTAAATATTCTTATAATTATTGAGAATGTTCTCTCTTCCACTATACAGATATAAAAAAAGTAAAAATGGGAGATATATGATTTTATAGTTAACATAATATGGTATATATCCATGGTACATATACTTAATGATGTATTATTGTACTAAAATCACTATATCTCTATTATTAAATATTTTCAGATAATGTATTATCCATTATAGATTATATACATTTTAATGAAATATTACTGCTCTTTCAAAAAAATTTCATATATTACCAATTATAATAAATTAACATTCATTCCATTAGTATAATTAATTCATCATTTTATATTTTAAAAAAATTATCATTAGTTTAAAATTTTATTTTATTTAAAAGACCGTTAAAAAAATTCATCATAAGATATTTTTAATTTTTTATATAAACTCAATAATATAATTGTTGTTAAATTTAATTATCCCAAACCATCATAAAAACCAATTATTCATAATTTTTTTTACTAATCAACATAGAACCTTTTGATAAATATTACCTATTTATTAAAAAAATCTATTGAAATCAAGGAAACTAAAATATAACCTAAAATAAAAAAAAACAATATTATAAAGAATATATGTTCTTTGTAAATAATATTTTGATAATAAATTATTTATGGAACACCACGACAAACAGAATAACTTAATAATCATATCACACTATCCCATATAATTATCCAACAAAACATTTTTAATTACAATTGCACCCAAATGAACCATTTACCCATCTTTATATGAATATTAATAAATTTAAATTATACTTAGACCCTTTGATTATACAATATCCACAAACAAAAAAGTAATAAATTTAATATAATATAAAAAAATAATTTAACTAATAGTCAGAAAAAATTCATTACTCTTTATCACAAAATCTCAGAAAATATCAAGACCACCAACCTCCTACCACATAATAAAATCATTATAATGTATTAGACCTATCAAAATCACTATAAAATAATCCTTAAAAATAAATAACTCATGATTGTTATTTCTTAAGAAACATCCCACATATATTTACCCTATGAAATAATCATTCATTTTAATTTTTATGTTGATGAATAATCCATTGGGGTAGACTCAATATATAACCCCCCTTAAGCACCACTGAGAAAAAGGCAACTAATCTTCAATGGTTTCTCCATGATCTGATGAAACAATCTTAAAATCTCTAAAAAATTCATTTAGATAAAAAAAGATACAAATAAAAATAATAATAGAAGGTGGGAATTATATATTAATTACATTACATTCAACCTAGATAAAGAATGATAAATAAATGTGCTCCCATGTAATGGATGGTTTATAATGAATATAGAGGGAGAGTACCCCATACAGGTCATGTGAAGGGGATAAATGAGGGAGAAATAGAAAAATCAATGAAAATGAATAAACCATTTAATGTTTTTATAGATTTAAAAATCATGTAAACTAATGGTTTATAATTACTGTTTCACCCAGGGAATCATGTTTGATTACTATGCACGTGAAAACTAACTTTTAATTTTTCTAAATCATATATTTTCTCTCTTATCCTTACAAATATCACTGAACCTTGTAAAATATGATTAATATAAACATAAAAATTTAAAAATGAATCCTAACCAATTTCACCACCATTTTCCCTATTTAAAACCAATTAATATTTTTAATCAAATTCATAAAATATAAACTTTTAAAACATCCCATTATAAATGTGTATTCCATTAAAAAAATTAACCATAAATCATATTCGTAATAAATAAATCCATTTCCTATCATAAAATTTCTATAACTTGATATTTCTCTTAATCCAATAATTTCATATATTTTTGCATTCATTCATTATATATGATAATACCATTTACCACAAAAAAATATCATTTTATATATTATTCACAATTTTTTCAACATCATTTGATCATGAACCGAACCTTTAGTAACCACAATCTAGTTACCTCACATGATCAATCCTTTTACTATTTAATCACAATAACCATAATTACAATTCAAGTATTGTTAAAATAAATAAGTCTCTTTCGAGATATATTAAAATTAAATTTTATAGTCAAAAGAACACAATAAACTAAATTAGTAAAATCCATTTATAAAAATGTTATGGCCACGATAGACACAAGAATGAAATCAATTGCCACATATATTGTTTAATTAAAAAAAATTTAAGTATTTGTTAAATACCCTAGATTAATATGGATTTTTCAAAAGTAAAATTCCTTCCAGATTTGAAATATATAACTTTTTAAAGCACCAATTTGAAAACATGATATTTTATAAAAATAAAAATTTCTTCTTTTTTAAAAAATCTTCCAAATCATTAATCAAGAATCTAGGTTTTTATTTAAAATATAATTAGAAAATATATTTTTCAAATAAAAAATTTGAAATCACCTCAAAATTTAAAAATTTCATTCATAAATATAATTAAATAGAAAAATAACCTTTTCAAGTAAAAGTTAATTAAAAAATATATTTACAACTCCTTGAATAATATGATAATATATTTCTATAAATATAACACCATCTCTAATTTCTATTCAAAAATAAAAAATAAAATTATATAGACTAATTTTACATAATAATAAAAATCAACAATAATCATATACGTACTATATAAAAAATTAGGGAAAAATAGAAATTGAATGAGGTGAAAGAAATTAATTTTAGTTTATCCCGATAACTATACTCAGGGTCTTGTTCATCCCAATTTGTATTTATAGACTAATACTGAATTCATACTAGAGTACTACTATTAACTCAATGCACCCAACCAAACATGGGATTCCACTAAAATACATTGGATATGCATATCCTTAGCCTAGAAATCAATATTTTCAACCAATAATTACCTATGTCTTGAATTATTTCTAAAAAAAATCTCAACGACCATTTTGTAATGATCCATACCAAGATATATTTTAGAACAAGTTGTATCAAGAAAAACCTTGAGCTCTCATATGAAAATTTAAAAGAATTTAATATAGAATTGGTGGACATTTAAATGGAGATATAATTAACCTAATAAACTGTCATGACCCCCTCCCCACAAAGTGTACCCCTCCTGGGCCGGCAATGTGAAAAGGGAGATAATGACCCCCGAGTCCCGCCTCCAGTAGGCCCCGGGTTGGAGACTAGCACCGAGGGTATAATACACACACAAATGGGATGCATTACCCTCTAAGAGAACACATGCAGAAGAGAGAGATAGAATAGACTCCAACCAACTCCAACTCATAACTGAAATGTAAAAGAAACCCAAGTACATATATGAAATGTCATGCAAAATTACTACAACTGAAAGGGAAAACTAAAAGTACCCAAAAGAAAGTAAAACGGCAGCGACCACAACCCCAAACAACTCCTCCTCCAACCGCAAGCTAGTAGTAACCAACTTGATCTCCAACCTGCTCCAAGTCACCTGAAAAACAGTTTATATGTACATAGGGTGAGTATAACAGTATACTCAGTAGGATCCTCTCCAAGACTCTCGTGAAAAAAGTAAAGAAAGCATGCTAAAGCCCAGTGAACAACAAGTGAAACTAACTCGTCACCTAAACAGGTATACTATGTTCCCAACCTCACCAAGGCTACTCTCACCAAGTAACGCATACAAGAATATAGCATGTAGTAAAGAATATCAAGGGTACCCTGCTACCACTTCCCCACTGGTTTGCCGCTTTGCCCCAACGACATACGTCCTGTGCATCACTCTCCAAAGGCTTGCCCGTATCAACATGGGTCAAGCTCCACAATCTGCACCTCGTACACCACAAAGGCTTGCCTGCAGACACCTGGGCTAAGCTACACACAATCCTCACAACCAAAAGTAACCAGGTAGTTTCCGGGAGCCACCACAGCTCGCATAACGTGTATCATACGTCGGGTATTATACCTCAAGCCATTACAGCCCATACACCGAGTAAGGATCCTCAAGCCATCACAGCCTATACACGTTACACCTATAGTAGTCCATAGGATACTATATCCAGAATACATGTGTGTGAAATAACCACAAGCCATTATAGCCCTCTACACACATATATGGGTAAAACTAACCACTGTGCCTACCAGCACTAAGATCTACCAAGAGAAGAGAGCGGGGCCAAAGGGGGTAGTCAGCCATTCAACCTCCCATCAGAATGTTGGGGAAAACACCCCCCCAGGGCTCAGAATCCCCGGGGTGTCAGTTGCCCTTACCGACAGGGTGGAGTAGCGTATAGAAACACAAAAAGTACAGAATATATAAGTAACTCACATCCACACTATGGGCATTACCTAGTCTTAGATACAACTGCAGCTAACGTCTCTCAGACTCCAGGCTGCTACTTCTAAGACTAGGTATCCTATAAGCACACAACCAATTGAAGAGCTTTATTAGATTACTCCATTCTCATTTATCAGTTACACTGTACATTAATTAATTCTTTAAACGTTAATTAAGATTGAACAATTCCACATTTAACTAAAATGACATCACTTTCAAAAACAACTGCTCCTTTTAAGATTCACATCACCTTTAAATTCCAACATCTCCATCCCCGTGGATTTTCACCATTTAATCAAACATTCATTACAGAAATACTTTTCCACATTCCCAGGCATTATAGAAAAACATCCTATGCTTCTAAACACAAAGGAGGCTCAACACGGTGAGTAGATATACTACCCGTCGAGTCTTTGCCGCCTATAGAAAGAGCATATACCCATTCTCCCTTGAGAGGCTAAACACGGAAAGCACGTGGCATACCCCGCGTGTCCTCGCCTCCTTTGGAAGAATGGTAGCAAGACCAGCTGCCTTGAGTAGTGGGGAAAAGTAAGGCAGATTAACATTCAGGAAAACCACAAGCAACCAGCAACCACATCCATCCCATTCCATCACCCCTGGTGTCCTCCCTGACACCCATATGCATAAACCGATGCATCTCGCCACACTAGGCGTCATCCGCTGCCACAACTATAAGACCTCCATGCCTCTACATATCACAACAACCGTCTAGGCTCACATCACAACACAAGCAGCAGGAAAACAAACATCACAAAATGGGCTCTCGGCCCGTTAACAAACAAGAGGGTAACTCAGAACCCTTTTTGAAATTCCCACATAATCTGTTCTCTAATCCATATTGAATTAACAGATTTGTTATTCGTAGGTTCCAATCATGGATACCTAATCAGTAAGCTATCACAATTAATTAACCATGCTTACTTCCCTAATTTGATTATCCTCAAATTAGAACTACAACAACGGCAACAACCAGATTAATTTACATGCCTCTTTATCTTTAGCCAATTAATTAACAATTAATTCCGGCTTAACGTTCGTTATCAATTGCAATCATGAACGAACAACAAATGAAAGAAAACATAGATATCACTATATCTAGGAAAACATGAGGCAAACCGTTATCACAGTATAAAGCAACAACATGCGATCAACCAATTCTTTTAATCCGGTTCAAGTATTTAATTAGGTCAATTTCATTGTGATCCAAAGGAATAAATCATGCTAATTCTACGATTGCACATACAAAATTAGAGAAGCCATGAATCCCCTACCTCGAAGAGTTCTTGACGTCCTTTATCCACACAACAGGTCACGATCCTCCCCTCGTGACAACTGCATCCACCGGAGGATGCTTACATCGAAGATTGATCGACACGGCTCGGTTGCATCCAACAGAGCGGAACTGATCCTAGGAGTAAAGGTTGATTGTGCAACTCCTATGGAAAGGATTGAAAGGTTCTAGCGCCTCTTAATTGAGAACAAAGAGAATGAACAAGGGGGAATGATATCTCGTCCCTTTTTGAAGATTAAATGGGGCGACAGTTTAAGATCCGGTTAATTCTCCATTAAAAACGGATCGCATTAACCCACGCGGTTTGACCAAGTAAAATATTCCAAGCCTTAGGAATAATTAATATAGGATTTATGGCATTTGAATCGGCCTTAAGAGCCCTTAAAATAAGGCTTTAAATGTATTTTACGTCAAAGGAAACGTCAAAAGGGGAAAAACTGTAGGAGTCTGGAAACACTGTTCACCCACCGTTACTGTACATGAAACTGATCTGTCACACCGATCTGTGAAACTGATCTGTGAAACTGATCTGTCACACCGATCTGTGAAACTGATCTGTCACACCGATCTGTGAAACCGATCCGTCTCACCGATCTGTGAAACTGATCTGTCTCACCGATCTGTGAAACTGATCTGTCTCACCGATCTGTGAAACTGATCTGTCTCACCGATCTGTGAAACCGATCTATCTCACCGATCTGTGAAACTGATCTGTCTCACCGATCTGTGAAACCGATCTGTCTCACCGATCTGTGAAACTGATCTATGAAACCGATCTGTCTCACCGATCTGTGAAACTGATCTGTGAAACCGATCTGTCTCACCGATCTGTGAAACCGATCTATCTCACCGATCTGTGAAACCGATATGTCTCACCGATCTGTGAAACTGATCTGTCTCACCGATCTGTTACTGTTCATAAAACTGGAAACACTGTTCACAGAACTAGAAAATTGGCAAAGTGTTGGGGATAAGTCCCCTTGACCTCCCGGAACACCTCCAACACCAACATTTCACAAAGTAATGGACCAGAGAGGTCCGGGCCATTACATTAGATACCTCTCAAAACATTCTCATCCTCGAGAATTAAAAAAAACAACCCAGAAGAGAAGAGGGGTCCGAACAACCACCCCATAAGATACCTCTCAGGGAAAAACCACCATGAGTTGTTCGAAAGCTGGAACAAAACTATGACATCCGGGAACAAACAATCCATACCCAAACAATTCATTCACAACATCACATCAAAGGTACATAAATAAAACATGAAAGGTCCAACCACAGAGAAAACATCATTACATGAAAGGAGTTAAACATTAAACAACTCTGGGTACTGAGCACGTATCTGTGACTCACGCTCCCAGGTACTCTCCTCCATGCCACCGTGTCGCCACAAGACACGAACTAAAGGAATATAACTCCCACGCAACACCTTCTCCTTGTGGTCTTGGATCTCCACAGGTTGCTCCTCGAAGGTTGCATCATCATCAATATCGATCTCTCCCCAATCGATAACATGAGATTCATCATGAAGATAATGACGGAGCTGCGATACATGGAAAACATCATGTATCCGACTCATCCGAGGGGGAAGTGCTACACGATATGCCACAGCTCCAACATGAGCTAACACCTCGAAAGGCCCAACAAAATGGGGAGAAAGCTTACTTTCGCGACCAAACCTTCGCTGCCCACGACGGGGAGTCACCTTAAGAAACACATGATCCCCAACATTAAACTCTAAGGGTCTCCTTCTTTGATCAGCATAAGATTTCTGACGATCTTGTGCTGTCTTCATCCTCTCACGAATCACTTGAACCATCTCTGTCGTATTCTGCACTAGTTCTGGTCCGAGAATTGCTGACTCTCCGACCCCAGTCCAGCACAACGGAGAACGGCATGGCCGGCCATACAAGGCTTCAAACGGCGCCATGCCGATGGTAGAGTGAAAACTATTATTGTAAGCGAACTCTACCAAAGGTAAGTGCTTCACCCATGAACCTCCAAAATCAAGAACACAAGAGCGCAACATGTCTTCAAGAGTTTGGATGGTTCGCTCTGTCTGACCATCCGTTTGAGGATGAAAAGCAGTGCTAAGGCATAGTTGAGAGCCAAAAGCATACTGGAGACCTCTCCACACCCTAGAGGTAAAACGAGGGTCTCGATCAGAAATTATCGTCTTAGGAACTCCGTGAAGCCTCACCACCTCCTCCAGATACTGCCTCGACAAAACCTCCACTGAGCTCGACTCCTTGATTGCTATGAAGTGGGCCGATTTAGTTAAACGATCCACTACCGCCCATATAGCATCATGTCCTCCCGGAGCTCGAGGTAAACCTGTAACAAAGTCCATTGAGATGTCCTCCCACTTCCACTGAGGAATCTCTAAGTGCTGGAGAAGACCACCAGGAACACGGTGTTCGGCCTTCACCTTCTGGCAGACTAAACATCGAGACACACATTCTGCAACTGAACGCTTCAGCCCAGGCCACCAAAACTGACTCCTCAAGGATCGATACATCTTCGTCACACCAGGATGTACAACTAAGGGCGATCTATGGAACTCTCGGAGAACCGTCTCGCGCATCGCTAAGGGAACAAAAAGCCTGCCATGATACAACACTCGGTGTTGTTCATCCTCCGACCAACCATCAGGGGCCTCCCCACAAACAACTCTGTCTCTCAAAACTTCCACCTCTAGATCACCCAACTGAGACTCTTCCACCTTTTGCATCAGGGATGACTACACCGTCATCTGGAAAAGACAACCTCTTCCCCCAACTTCTCCCATATCAAGATGCAAAGCTGCTAGCTCTTCCATCCCTCTCCAGGAATCACCAGATTCACGCACAACATCATTACGTGACTTTCGGCTCAGTGCATCAGCAACAACATTTCCCTTCCCAGGTGTATACGATATTTCGAAGTCGTATTCCTGCAAGAACTCCATCCACCGACACTGCCGCAAGTTCAAATCCCACTGAGAGAAAACATACCTAAAACTCTTATGATCGGTGAAAACCACAAAGCGCTCGCCAATGAGGTAATGTCTCCACAACTTCAGCGCAAACACCACGGCTGCCAACTAAAGATCATGGGTGGCATAGTTGCGTTCATGGGGACGCAACTGCCGAGACCCATAAGAAACAACTGACCTCTGCTGCATGAGAACACAGCCTAGCCCCAGATGTGAAGCATCACAGAAAACATCAAACTGGACTCCCTCTGCTGGAAGACAAAGGACTGGAGCACTTACCAACTTCTCCTTTAGATACTCGAAAGCTGTCTGACACTGATCAGTCCATATGAATGCTTGATCCTTCCTGGTCAAAGCTGTCAGAGGAGTCGCAACTCGAGAGAAATTAGCCACAAACCTCCTATAATAGCCTGCGAGACCAAGGAAACTTCGCACCTCTGACACGGTCTTGGGAGCTGTCCAAGACACCACTGCTTCTATCTTAGAAGGATCCACAGCTACTCCCTGTTGGGACACAACATGCCCTAAGAAACGAACTTCTCGAGCCCAGAACTCACACTTGGACAACTTCCCAAACAACCGATGTTGGCGAAGAACTCCCAAAACGGCTCGTAGATGCTCTGCATGCTCCTCTTCAGATGTGGAGTATACAAGGATGTCGTCGATGAAAACCACAACAAACTTTTCCAGGAATTCACGGAACACAGCATTCATCAACCCCATGAAAACAGCTGGAGCATTTGTCACGCCGAATGGCATTACAACAAACTCATAATGCCCATGACGACAACGGAAAGCAGTCTTCGGGATATCCTCATCCTTTACACGCATCTGATGATATCCTGACCGCAAGTCGATCTTTGAGAACCAACTTGCACCCTTCAGTTGATCGAATAGGTCATCAATCCGCGGGAGAGGATAACGGTTCTTTATTGTCACTTTGTTTAACCGACGATAATCGACGCACAACCGCAAACTGCCATCAGCCTTTTTCACAAACAAAACTGGTGCACCCCAAGGTGACACACTTGGCCGAACAAAACCACACTGCAACAGACCATCGAGATGAATACGTAGCTCTTGTAACTCAGAAGGGGCCATCCTATATGGAGACATAGAGATAGGAGACGCTCCCGGATGTAGCTCGATCCCAAACTCGATCTCTCGTCGAGGGGGTAAGGATACGACCTATTCTGGAAAGACATCAGGGTACTCTTCTACGACCCTAGGAAACGCCAACTGTTGAACCTCTGAAGAACTCAACATCATACCAGCCATCATGGATGATAAGGATGAAACTCGTCTATGACTCATCCGAGGATCTCTCTCACCAAAAAATACCAATTTCTCTCCATCTTCATCAAAGAAAACGACCTTCTTCCTGTAGAAATCCACAACAGCCTGCACCGAATACAACCAATCCATGCCAAGAATGACATCATATGGTTGTATTCGCAAACATAGGAAATCTCCCCAAGAGCGGTGTTGCCCCAACACTAGCTCACAGTCTCTACATACTTCAAACAAGCTAGCTCGACCTCCAACTGGCGTAGTCAACGCCAAGGGCACTGGAAGCCTCTCTACCTCAAGTCCCAAAGCGTGGACAAGGGTAGGGGATATAAAGGAGTGTGTCGCTCCTGAATCAAACAAGGCATACACCAAGGTAGAAAACAAGCAAAGGGTACCTCGGACGACGTCTGGCTCGCCTGGAGCTGGCAACGCTAGAGCATGAAGCTGACCACGACCACCTCCACGGCCTCTCTGACCCTGATGACGACCACCACCACGGCCGCGCTCTGCTCTCTGAGGATGGGGAGCGTCATGGGGCTGTCCTCTGCCTGCTCCATCTACCCTCTGGTGATCTAAAGCTGGTGCAACCTACTGCTGCTGGCTCGGCTGGAACTGCCTCAACGGAGGAACCTGGAGTGGAGCGCCTGGTGCATGATGACTGCTCTGAAAAGTTGGGCACTCCCGCTGCTGATGACCACATCCACCACAAGAAAACACAAGCGCCTGATCCCTTGGCATAGGTCTGAGAGTTGCTACCTCCGGAGAAACGAGATGGGAAGGGCTGGGACCTACCCCCAGGTGAACGGAAACTCTTCTATCCTGAAAGCCGGGAACCCCGGACCACAGCTCTGCTTCGTGAGGAATCATGACGATTCCCCTCTCGTGATGATCCGGTCCTGGCCAAAGTCCTCTCAACAACCTCTGCCCTCGCCAGCACCTCAAGATATGTCTTCAGCATAAATGGGGTGACCTGGCGCTGGATCTCTGGACGCAAAGCCTCCTCGAAATGCCTCGCCCTGGCCTCATCATCTGGTAACAGGTCTGAAGCATATCTTAGAAGGTTCCTGAAACGGATTCCAAACTCCCGAACACTGGAGCTCCCCTGTCGAAGGGTAAGAAGCTCCTGGCGACTGGATTCCTTCGCAGTCGATGAAAGAAACTCGACTCTAAACCTGTCTCGAAACTCCTCCCATGAGATCGCTGACTCCTCACGATCCCCGAGGAACAAGAACCACCACTGTCTCGCTGCTCCACGCAACATCGTCACAACCAAGGACACCCAGTGTTCCTTCCGAGCACGAATCGAACTGAAGCCTATATCGACCTCCTCCAACCAGTCTTCTATGACTGCATCTGAAACGGAGCCCTCGTACTTCTGTAGACTCTGGCGCTGAAACTCTCGGAGTGTCTTCCTCCAAGTGTCATCGTCGTCAACCTCTACCCGGCGGCGATCTGCTGGAATAGCCTGCTGGGCACCTTCTGCGCAAACCTGACGAGGACGTCGACCTGGAGCCATACCTGTAAAATAACAACTATTAGAGCTCCTAAGCCTGGAATATGGAAGACTCAACATTAATTAATTAATTATTTTGTTTTATTAATTTTAGGTTACCTATCCCAAGGTCTACCCATTCAAACACATGCGCAAGGAATAATGATGCATGATCCCTTCCTAGGTCTCTACCCTGCAACCAGTATCACTTTGTTTAGTAGCCATCGTAAACTTAATGGTCCGTGCAACAGATCATAGGGGGCCCTGAACGCCTATGTCTCTGCCGGTCTCCAGTGTTTACCCCACTTGCTAAACATGAATGACACCGTTGCCCTACCATCCCATGCATCCTCACCTGTGCCTAACTCCAAACTCCATCCTATCCCTCGACCAGAGCTCTGATACCACTCTGTCACGACCCCCTCCCCACAAAGTGTACCCCTCCTGGGCCGGCAATGTGAAAAGGGAGATAATGACCCCCGAGTCCCGCCTCCAGTAGGCCCCGGGTTGGCGACTAGCACCGAGGGTATAATACACACACAAATGGGAGGCATTACCCTCTAAGAGAACACATGCAGAAGAGAGAGATAGAATAGACTCCAACCAACTCCAACTCATAACTGAAATGTAAAATAAACCCGAGTACATATATGAAATGTCATGCAAAAGTACTACAACTGAAAGGGAAAACTAAAAGTACCCAAAAGAAAGTAAAACGGCAGCGACCACAACCCCGAACAACTCCTCCTCCAACCGCAAGCTAGTAGTAACCAACTTGATCTCCAACCTGCTCCAAGTCACCTGAAAAACAGTTTATATGTACATAGGGTGAGTATAACAGTATACTCAGTAGGATCCTCCCCAAGACTCTCGTGCAAAAGTAAAGAAAGCATGCTAAAGCCCAGTGAACAACAAGTGAAACTAACTCGTCACCTAAACAGGTATACTATGTTCCCAACCTCACCAAGGCTACTCTCACCAAGTAACGCATACAAGAATATAGCATGTAGTAAAGAATATCAAGGGTACCCCGCTACCACTTCCCCACTGGTTTTCCGCTTTGCCCCAACGACATACGTCCTGTGCATCTCTCTCCAAAGGCTTGCCCGCATCAACATGGGTCAAGCTCCACAATCTGCACCTCGTACACCACAAAGGCTTGCCCGCAGACACCTGGGCTAAACTCCACAAAATCCTCACAACCAAAAGTAACCAGGTAGTTTTCGGGAGCCACCACAGCTCGCATAACGTGTATCATACGTCGGGTATTATACCTCAAGCCATTACACCCCATACACCGAGTAAGGATCCTCAAGCCATCACAGCCTATACACGTTACACCTATAGTAGTCCATAGGATACTATATCCAGAATACATGTGTGTGAAATAACCACAAGCCATTACAGCCCTCTACACACATATATGGGTAAAACTAACCACTGTGCCTACCAGCACTAAGATCTACCAAGAGAAGAGAGCGGGGCCAAAGTGGGTAGTCAGCCATTCAACCTCCCATCAGAATGTTGGGGAAAACACCCCCCCAGGGCTCAGAATCCCCGGGGTGTCAGTTTCCCTTACCGATAGGGTGGAGTAGCGTATAGAAACACAAAAAGTACATAATATATAAGTAACTCACATCCACACTATGGGCATTACCTAGTCTTAGATACAACTGCAGCTAACGTCTCTCAGACTCCAGGCTACTACTTCTAAGACTAGGTATCCTATAAGCACACAACCAATTGAAGAGCTTTATTAGATTAATCCATTCTCATTTATCAGTTCCACTGTACATTAATTAATTCTTTAAACATTAATTAAGATTGAACAATTCCACATTTAACTGAAATGGCATCACTTTCAAAAACAACTGCTCCTTTTAAGATTCACATCACCTTTAAATTCCAACATCTCCATCCCCGTGGATTTTCACCATTTAATCAAACATTCATTACAGAAATACTTTTCCACATTCCCAGGCATTCTAGAAAAACATCCTATGCTTCTAAACACAAAGGAGGCTCAACACGGTGAGTAGATATACTACCCGTCGAGTCTTTGCCGCCTATAGAAAGAGCATATACCCATTCTCCCTCGAGAGGCTAAACACGGAAAGAACGTGGCATACCCCGCGTGTCCTCGCCTCCTTTGGAAGAATGGTAGCAAGACCAGCTGCCTTGAGCAGTGGGGAAAAGCAAGGCAGATTAACATTCAGGAAAACCACAAGCAACCAGCAACCACATCCATCCCATTCCATCACCCCTGGTGTCCTCCCTGACACCCATATGCATAAACCGATGCATTTCGCCACACTAGGCGTCATCCGCTGCCACAACTATAAGGCCTCCATGCCTCTACATATCACAACAACCGTCCAGGCTCACATCACAGCACAAGCAGCAGGAAAACAAACATCACAAAACGGGCTCTCGGCCCGTTAACAAACAAGAGGGTAACTCAGAACCCTTTTTGAAATTCCCACATAATCTGTTCTCTAATCCATATTGAATTAACAGATTTGTTATTCGTAGGTTCCAATCATGGATACCTAATCAGTAAGCTATCACAATTAATTAACCATGCTTACTTCCCTAATTTTATTATCCTCAAATTAGAACTACAACAACGGCAACAACCAGATTAATTTACATGCCTCTTTAACTTTAGCCAATTAATTAACAATTAATTCCGGCTTAACGTTCATTATCAATTGCAATCATGAACGAACAAAAAATCAAAGAAAACATAGATATCACTATATCTAGGAAAACATGAGGCAAACCGTTATCACGGTATAAAGCAACAGCATGCGATCAACCAATTCTTTTAATCCGGTTCAAGTATTTAATTAGGTCAATTTCATTGTGATCCAAAGGAATAAATCATGCTAATTCTACGATTGCACATACACAATTAGAGAATCCATGAATCCCCTACCTCGAATAGTTCTTGACGTCCTTTATCCACACAAGAGGTCACGATCCTCCTCTCGTGACAACTGCATCCACCGGAGGATGCTTACATCGAAGATTGATCGACACGGCTCGGTTGCATCCAACAGAGCGGAACTGATCCTAGGAGTAAAGGTTGATTGTGCAACTCCTATGGAAAGGATTGAAAGGTTCTAGCGCCTCTTAATTGAGAACAAAGAGAATGAACAAGGGGGAATGATATCTCGTCCCTTTTTGAAGATTAAATGGGGCGACAGTTTAAGATCCGGTTAATTCTCCATTAAAAAAGGATCGCATTAACCCACGCGGTTTGACCAAGTAAAACATTCCAAGCCTTAGGAATAATTAATATAGGATTTATGGCATTTGAATCGGCCTTAAGAGCCCTTAAAATAAGGCTTTAAATGTATTTTACGTCAAAGGAAACGTCAAAAGGGGCAAAACTGTAGGAGTCTGGAAACACTGTTCACCCACCGTTACTGTACATGAAACTGATCTGTCACACCGATCTGTGAAACTGATCTGTCACACCGATCTGTGAAACCGATCTATCTCACCGATCTGTGAAACCGATCTGTCTCACCGATCTGTGAAACTGATCTGTCTCACCGATCTGTGAAACTGATCTGTCTCACCGATCTGTGAAACCGATCTGTCTCACCGATCTATGAAACCGATCTGTCTCACCGATCTGTGAAACCGATCTGTCTCACCGATCTTTGAAACTGATCTGTGAAATCGATCTGTCTCACCGATCTGTGAAACTGATCTGTGAAACCGATCTGTCTCACCGATCTGTGAAACCGATCTGTCTCACTGATCTGTGAAACCGATCTGTCTCACCCATCTGTGAAACTGATTTGTCTCACCGATCTGTTACTGTTCATAAAACTGGAAACACTATTCACAGAACTAGAAAATTGGCAATGTGTTGGGGATAAGTCCCCTTGACCTCCCGGAACACCTCCAACACCAACATTTCACAAAGTAATGGACCAGAGAGGTCCGAGACATTACATAAACAATGAAAAATAATCTAAACCAAATTTTTTATGAGTTTCATAATCACACATTATTGAGACAATAATATCGTGAACCATATTAAGGTGATGTTGATTTATGGTGATCAAATTCTATCATTGAACTAATCTTATTCTCATTTTTATAAGAACACTTAAACCTGTAATTTTATACCAACCAATCATAAAATAAATTTATGAAAATAAATCACATGTAATTAAGGACTTTTTACTTGGTTCACCTGTAATGAGGTACTTTTAGGTATCATACATTTTTAATATTCCTATGTACCAAAAAACCACTTAATCACTATTATGTTCAATTTTTTTTGAAACATATAATTTTCTAGTCCATGGTTCACCACCTCCTCCAAGAAACTCACTATATTATTATTAAGACACAAAAATACTATTCATAGTTATATTATAATGAGATATGAAATTAAATATCAATACATGAGATCATTAATGGAGTTTATCTTCATCATTATATGCATGAGTGATTTATGATCTTCAACGCCAAGAATATTTTTCAATCATGAAAAAATAAAAAACAATAGATTAATAGATATTCCATATCTCACTTTTGTTATCTCTCTATTCCTTTCTCTTAATTACTTTTAAATCTATAATACATTCATTTTAATCTCATCATTAAAAACTATAAAATATTGTTCCAAATGTTTCCTCTTGATTAGTCTATAAAAGTACCCATAATGGATGAGTTAAACATATGATTAATCAAGAAAATATACAACCAATTAAAAAATATTTAATTAAAAAATTATATAAACAATTATAGTGTAATGAGATCCATTGAAATGTAATACATTATTATTATCATATCAACATGAAAATCATTGGCTAATAGTTATTTAATATTCATAAAATTGTGGTCTTTGAAATATGAGTTATTTATATGATAAAACCATTAATATTTAATTAAATTTATTATTTTTAAATTAAAAATTATATAAAAAATAATCACATCATATTATTTTCCATCACATATGTAACTCCCCAAGTCTTTGTGATATATCTCATCTTAAATAATATCAATATATTTGACAGCTTGTGATACACACAACCCAGATATTGAGTTATATTATGTGAAAATTTTATTTTAATAAAACTATAATAAAATATGTATTTGATTATTTATTTTATAAAAAAATATAATTTAATAGTATAAATATAAATAGTTAACATGCTTTTTCAAATAATCCTAGAACATGTTTTTGAAAATTTTCCTTAGAAATAATGTAATGGACCAGACCTCTCTGGTTCATTCCTTTGTGAAAATCGAGGGTTTGTAGTGTTCTGGGATGCCAATGTGACATATTTATAACATATTTCCAAATTTCTAGTTATGTGAACAATGTTTCTAGTTTTTCTAATAGTGATATCAGTGAGACAGATGTGAATAATGTTTTCGGTGAGACAAATGTGAACAATGCTGTCAGTGAGTCATCTATTGGGGATTCATCTTCAACTGTTGGTGATTCATCTGTTAGTTATTCATGTTTAACATTAGGTGAGTCATCTGTTGGTGATTCATATTCAACTATCTGTGAGTCATCTATCGACGATTCATCATCAACTATCGGTGAGTCATCTATCGGTGAGTCATCTTAAACTATCATTGAGTCATCTGTTGGTGAGTCATTTTGAATTATCAGCGAGTCATATATCATTGATTCAACTTCAACTATCAATGAATCATCTTCAACTGTCAGTGTTAGTGAGTCATCTTCATCTTTAAATAGGTGGTATAATGTTTCTAGATCAACCGGTGAACAATGTTTCCAGCTTCCTACAGTTTCACCTATTTGAAATTTTCATTGATGTAAAATGTGTTCAAATCCTTGTTTTAATGTACTTTTAGGCTAATTCAAATCCCAAAACTCCTATCATAATATACTTAGGTGTTCAGGTTCCTTTAATCGGTTAAACAGTGTAGTCTTGATGAAATCCACCTTTAATGGAAAATTTAATCTATATCTAAACCATTTCCTCATTTTTATTTTCCAAAGGCTGATATACATTACTCCTTATTCTTCCATATTGTTTTCCTTATTCTGAGATCCCCATGACATTTATTCCTGAGGAGACGTGCTATTGTGCTGTATCCTTGGAACAAGTTTTACCTTCCTGTGCGCCCTTATTTTGGTGAAACCAATAAGGGTCGATACATTTTTGATATAAGGTATGTTCTATCTATGTTCTTGTGGGTTCATTGATCCATTTCCTCTCGTTATCCTTTCCATATTACAACATGTGATCTCTATGTTTCTAATAGATCTTTCTTGTGTGTTGATTGATGTGGTTGTGTAGCGACGTCCTCATCAGGATGCAGTCATTGAAGGAGACATGATCTTAATTCATTATGTTGACACGTCCTCATGCAAATAACATCAGAAACCTATTAAAGTAGAGGATTCAAGAATTATATATTCTTTTACATGCAGTCATAGAGTTAGCTAGTTTTATCCATTGGATCATAATGAAATTTACATAATAAATAGTTGAACTGGATTAAATAATTGGATTTGATCATATGTTATTTCTTTATACTATGATAATATATTTCCTCATGATTTATATATCGTGTAATATCTTTTATTTTTTTGTTATCATGTAATTATTGGTGGAATGGGTAAAGAATGTAAAGACAAGATTAATTATAAATTAATTGGATATAGATAAAGAGGCATGTTTAATGAATCTGGTTCTTGTTGTTTTTCTTAGTGATAAATCAAATGGATATAGTTATACATGTTAAATTGAAGCAGTTAATTCAATATGGAATAAAGGACTGGTTGTGTGATAAAGATAATGAATCAAAGGGGTTTGAGTTACCCTATTTATTTTAATGTTCAAGAACCTTATTTTTGGAGCAGTGAGTGCTCATTATGTGTTAAGGATGAATGCCTTATTTTGGGACAAGATACTAGTTATTGTTGTTTGTTTCCTACTACTTTTTTTGTTGTATGATCCTGGTATGGATGATCCTGGAGGGATTTTTTGTTATGTGGGGGTAGGGAGGCCCAGTGGTGGGGGAAGAATTTGAAGCCTAGAGAGGTGAGATGCTTCAGTTTTATGTATGTGGGTGTTAGGGATGATATTGTGGATGATAGAACAGGTTGAACCTCAGGATACTATTTATATAAAAATTGTTGCTGATTGATCCTATTATTTGTTATCTATATTAATTTACCCACTGCTTGAGGAAACTATTTTTTCATACTCTCCTTCTAGAAGAGCTGAATACATGTGTGGTATTTCGCGTGCTTTCTGTTTTTAGCTTATCTATGTTGGATGGGTATACAATCTTTCTATATGTAGAAAATACATGATATGTAGTTCACCTACTCACTATATTGATACCCTTATGTTTGGTAGTGTAGAATATTTTTCTATAATTCCTATTAATATGGGAAAGTAATAATGTTGTTAATAAATGATTCAATAAATTATGTTAACCCATGTGGTTAGAGCATGCTGGGATGCAATGATGAGGTTAAAATTTAATGAAACTATAGACTTGGTTTGGTTATGCCTAAGGGCATAAAACATTATTGTTATTTTAATGAAATATAATGTGGAATTGATGATAGTTAATTAATGTTTAATTAATTAATTAACATAAAGTTAAATCGATAAAAAGGGATAATTATTTTAATAAATCACTATTAATGGTTTTGTTCTTATATGTAATCTAGTATTAGAAGTGTCTTCTAGGATTCTAATAGACGTTATCTGTAGTTGAGTCTAAGACTAAGAAATTCCCATAATGTTGTTGTGAGAAACATTAAATTCTGTATTTTTTTTGTGTTTCTATATGCCACACCACCACGTCGGTTAGGGAAAATATCACCCTAGGAATTCTGAGTCATGAGGGTGATATTTTCCCCTACATCTCATTGGGAGGATGGGTAGCTCACTACCCCCTTTGGCCCCACTCTCTTATCTTGGTAGTTACTTATGCCGGTAGGAATGATGGTTAGCTTTTCCCATATATGTGTATAGATGGATATAATGTCTTGTGTTTATTCAAACTCATATATTCTGAATAAATATTCTTATGGAATACTATATTAGTAACATTTATAGGCTGTGATGGTTTGAGGATCATTACTCATCATATGTGTTGTAATGGATTGAGGTGTAATACCTTACATAAGAAACATGTCATGCGAGATGTGGTGTCTCTTGGAAATTACCTGGTTACTTTGGTTACATGGATGTGGTAGTCATGTTTCACAAGGTACATTTTTTGTTTCTTCACCTAGGTTCCTCTAGGAAATCCTTTTTGGAGAGATATTCTTAGGGCGTGTGACATTGGGGAATTACGGAAAACTGGTGGTGAAGTAGTAGCTAGGTAACCTCAATATTCCTTATTATATTTTATACTATTTTATATGATACTTTGTGAGAGTATCAATGGTGAGTTTTTGAACATATTATACCTATTTAGGTGATGAGTTAGTATCAATTGTTGTTTACTATGCTTTAGTATGATTTCATTAACTTTTCATTAGAGGCTCTGGGGAGTATCGTACTGAATATACTGTTATAATCACCCAATATATGTATATACTATTTTTTAAGTCCATTAGAGTAGTATGAAAATCAGGATGGTTACTAATAGCTTGGGGTCAAAGGAGTTGTATGGGAACTGTGGTTGTTGTTGTTTTACATTCTTTTGGTACTTACAGTCTTCCCTTTCAGTTGTAGTAATTATTTCATGACATTAAATATGTGTAATTGGGATTCCTTTTATATTATAGTTTTTGTTGGAGTTGGTTGATGTTTGTCTTATCTCTCTCTTTTTCATTTATTCTCTTATAGGGTAATGTGTCCCATTTGTGTGTTTATTATACCCTAAATGCTATTTGGAAACTCGGGGCCTACTGAAGGCGGGACTGGGGTGTCACTATCTCTCCTCTCTCAATTATGTACTTGGAGGGGTACACCTCTTAGGGAAGGGGTGATGGAAGAGTTGTATAATAGGTTTAGTTGAGGGATAGGATTGAGTTTGGAGTTAGTCACTGGTGGGGTTTCATGGGTTGGTAGGGAAAAAGTGTCAGTAATGTTTAGAAGGCGTTGTAAACACTAGAGTCCAGCTAAGACATAGGTATTTAGGGACCCCTGTAATCTGATGCATGAACCTTTAAGTTTGTAGTGGCTACTAAATGAGGTGATACTTATATTAGGGTATAGACCACAAAAATAATGATGCGTCATTCTTCTTTTTACATGTGTTTGAATGGGAAGACCATGGGATATGTTAACCTAAAACGAATTAATGAAATTAATTAATTAGTTAATGTCAAGACTTCTATATTCCAGGTTTAGGATCCCTAACTATTTTTTATTTTGTAATTATGGATCTTGGTTTATTTCTTCATCCGGTTCGCGTAGAATATGTTTAGTAGGATGTGCCAGCTGATCTCCATAGATTAGAGTTTGACGACAATAATACTTATAGGAGGAAACTGTGAGAGTTTCAATGCCAGAATATATAGAAGTATGATGGATCCATTTCATATGAAGTCACAGAAGACTTGTTGGATGCGGTTTTGATAGCTTTCAGCTCGATCTAATCTAGAAAATAGTACTAGGTGTCGTTGGCTATGGCGACGTTTCATGGAGAAAAAAGGAAGTAGTGGTTCTTATTTCTCAGGGATCGTGAGGAGTTGGCAGTCTTGAGGGCGGGGCTACCGAGATGAGTTCAAGTCAAGTTTCTTTCTTCAAACATGAAGACATAAAATCTCTAGGATTTGCATAACCTTCAACATTGGATCTCTAGTGTGTGAGAGTCTGAATCCATTTCAATAACCTTTTATGATATGCTTCATACCTATTTCTAGATGAGGAGTCCAGTACAAGGAATCTTGAGAAGGATTTATGTCTAGAGATACAACGCTAGGTCATTTCATTTATACTGAAGACATATATTATGGTGATAGAATAGAAATATGTCATCGATAAGATGTTATCCAGAACTGGATCATCATGAGTGGGGAATTTTCTGGATTCCTCACGAAGTAGATATGTGGTTCTTGTTTGCCAGTTTTTAGGGAAAAAGAGTTTCTATTTGGAAAAGGGTAATTCCTAGCCCTCAGCATCTCATTTCTATAGGGGAAGAGGCTCTCATACCTATTCCAAGGTATTATGGACTTGTTTTTGTTATAGAGGATGAGGTCATCAACAATGAGAGTTTTTGAACATTCTGAGAAGTCAGCGTGCGCTAGGTATTCCACCTCAAGTTCCTCCATTAAGCCAATTTCATCCAACATAGTAGTAGTAGGTTGCACCAACATTGGATCAGTAGAGAGAATATGTGGCAAGAAGAGGATAGCAATGGGATGCTACCCATCCTCAGAGAGTAGAGGAAGACCATGGTGGTGGTCATCATCAGGGCCCGAGAGGTTTGTGAAGTAGTTCATGGTCAACTTCATGATTTAGTGTTACTAGTTCCAGGAAAGACATACATTGTTTAAGGTACACTTTCCTTGTTTTCTAATTGGGTGTATTCCTTGTTCGATTCTAGAGTGATGTACTCCTTCATATCACCTTCCCTTTTCCTTGCTTTAGGACATGCGGTAGATAAGCTTCCAGTTCCCTTGGCATTGAAAATGCCAGTTGGAGGCAGAGTGAGTTGTTGGTGGAGGGCCTCTGAGCGGTGACGTCACTCCCTTCTCCCATGAATAGGGTTTCCCTGTGTTTCCATCTCCTTACCTCCTTCAGTCGGGTTCGTTCACGGCATTGCTCCCGCATTGGTCATGGCAGCCTCGTCTTCGACTCGACGACTCGTGGTGCGGATTATCGGCATCAGGTGTCTCAATATCAGATCGCTGCCAAATCTGGCGTGTACCTAGTTCGGTGGGTTCCTCCATTATTAGCTCGGCATCAGATCCAGCATGCACCGATTTCTAGGCAGCAGCTACGGATGTTTCGACAGACTAATTAGGTTACTTCCGAGGGCTCGACATTGACTTCTTTGGGCTAGTGTTGTTGTGGTCCGGCTGGTTCGTTTCCTTCCAGGGGCTTAGTTTCAGCTTCTTTGGACTGGTGTCGGTGTGGCCAAGTGTCATTTCTGGTGCGGCCTATCTTCTGTGAGTGGCGTGACATTGGATTTGGGGCGGTTGAAGGGGGGTGTCTCTAGTTTTATATGTTGGTTTATTTTCTGGTCTTAATCTTGAAGTATAATTGGTTTTCTTGGATGTGTGATGAAGTTATTGTGGTTTTCTTTGCAAAAGATCTTCCCTCCTCATTGGCCCTTCACTTCCCATGGTTCGGTCTTTGGAAAACCCGGGGATGGTTCTTCTATAGCTTTGATCTGACCATCTTTATGCCCAGAGTGGCACTATTGGTTCAAATTGACTCAGATCCCCTCAATGGTGACACTCCATCAAAATGTTGTTTAGTCTTCCAGTATTAGGTGATGAAGAACTAACATCACACCCTTTGGCTCGTCTTTCTCTTCGTTCATCTGCTGTTGTGGTGGCAGAGTTGCCTTGCAAAGCGGCGAGGCTTCTCCGATTTTGATTCCAGCATTGGTTTCTCATTTTTATGGATGTATATGTTTAGTTGCGTGGAATGATTTCAAGACTCAGGATTAGAGATACAGTCATACGTAATCACAAGGTTTAGGCCCTACGAGGATTCAGAGCAGGAGTTTCCCCTGCGTAGGATTTACGGTTTTGAAAGTTTGATAGGGTATGGATATAAACATCGGATCGGGCCTGTGCTTCGTCATAGGACACATGTTTTCTATATAGTCCTGCATTGGGTGAGAGCTTTATCATGTTTTAATTTCTGGGGAAGGGAAATTCTAAGTTGTCATTATGGATTTTGTTTTCTATGATCTTAGGGTCAGTTGATGTTATATTCCATGAAGTCTGTTTGGTTTCCCCCCTCTTCCATTAAAAGGTGTTTCTTTTCAAATAATAATAAAAAATTCTAAGGCCTTCAGGCTATTGGAGGAAGATCTAACTTGTATAATGTATGTAGATATTATGATCTAGTCCTAGGACATCACCACTCTTGGGGAGATTTCTTATGTTTATGTAGAAAAACATATGATTTCATCCAAGGTATGGATTGGTTGTATTCGGTTCATGCTATCATAGATTTATTCTGGAGGTAGGTGGTGTTCTTCAATGCTAATAGGGAGCCATAGGTGTTTGTTGGAGAGTGAGACCCTCAAATAGGCTAGATGCATGTTCCATCCTTGTCATCTAAGATAGATGATCTCATGTTGACTTCATCAGAGGTTCCGTTGCTATAATTTCCCAAGGTCTTGGAAGATAACCCTGATGTATTTCCAGAAGAGGTTGTAGTGTTACCCCCTCGACAAGAGATCAAGTTTGGGATTGAGCTACAACAAGGCGCATCTCCAATATCGATGTCTTGGTATTGGATTAAACCTTATGAGTTGCGAGAGCTGCATATATTGGTTGATGGTATGTTACCCTGTGGTTTTTTCGGCTGAGTGTGTCACCATGGGGTGAGCCAGTTTTGTTTGTGAAGAAGTTTAATAGTAATTTGAGGTTGTGCATCGATTATCATTGCATGAATAAAGTGATAGTGAAGAATTTCTATCCTCTTCCACGAATTGATGATTATTCAATAAATTGATTGGTGAAAGTTTGTTCTCAAAGATCTACTTTCATCATGATATCATCATATGAGTGTTAAGGATGAGGATTTTCTGAAGAATACTTTACATAGTTGTCATAGGCATTATAGGTTTTTTTGTGACGCCTTTCAGTGTGATGAATGCTACAGCTGGGTTCACGGGGTTGGTGAACACTATGTTCTGTGAGTTCTGGGATAAGTTTGTGGCGGTCTTAATCTATGAAATCCTTATGTACTCTGCATCTGAGGAGGAAAATATAGAGCATCTTCATACAATTTTGGGAGTTCTTCATCGGTAGTAGCTATTTGGGAAGCAGTCGATGTGTGTGTTTTGGGATTGAGAATTCCATTTCTTAGGTCATGTTGTATCCCAGTGGGGAATAGCTATGGATCTTCGATGATATTATCAGTTGTGTCTGGGAGAGCCCCCAAAACAATGGAAAATGTTTGAGGTTTCCATGGACTTCTAGGATATTATAGAAGATTTATAGTCAATTTCTATTGGGTTGCAACTCCACTAGAAACTTTGAAAAGAATCTATCATGTTTTTGTGTGGACTGATAAGTGTGAGGCATCTTTTGAGTATCTGAAGAAGAATTTGGTTAGTGATCTAGTTATTTGTCTTCCTGTAGGAGGAGTTTAGTTAAACGTTTTTTTGTGATAGTTCACATCTTGGGATAGGATTTGTTATTATGTAACAAAGAGTGGTCGTTTCTTGTGGTTCTCAGTCATTGCATCCCCACGAGTGTTACTATTCAAACCATGATCTAGAGTTTCTAGCATTGGTGTTTTCCATAAATTGTTTTTAGACAATACCTCATCGAATAGCGTTTTTTGGTCTTCACCTATCATAAAAGCCTAAGGTATATTTTCTCCCATTGTGACTTGAACTTGTGACAATGTTAGTAGATGGAGTTCTTATATGATTATGATGTAGAAATATCATACACACATAGTAAAGGGATTATTATAGCCGGTGCACTGAGTAGGAAGTCATGTAGTGATGCAGTACATGGATCAGGTGATTCCTAGAGAGTAATGGAAGTGATTTCGGCATTACATATAGACATGGGAGTAGTTGGAGAAGAGTTTTTATCTTTTATATAACATTACAATCATCTCTAGTGAAATAGGTAGAAGATTCCAAATTGGGGGATCTAGAGGTGGAGGTTTGGCGAGATTGAGAATTTTATGGTGGGGCCCCAGATTGTTATTTTATAGATGAAAAATACCGTGTATTATTTTAGGGAAGGATTTTCATTACTTTGGAGTCACATGAGATGGTTCTCCTAGGGTTTCATAGTTTACCCTTTGAGGTACATACTGTCATGAAAAAATGTACCAAGATTTTAGGAGTCAGTTTTAGTGGCCTAGGTTGAAGCGTGTTGTTATAGAGTTTGTGTCTTGATGTTTAGTCTACCAGAAGGTGATGGTTGTGCATCATGTTCCCGGTGGGTTTATCAAACCATTTGAGGTTTATCTATGGAAGTGGTTGGACATCCTGATAGACTTTGTTACAGTTTTACCTCAAGCTCGGGGATTATATGATGCTATACGGGTAGTTTTGGATCGTTTGAAAAAATTATCCCAATTTATAAAAATCAAGGAGTCGAGCCTAGTCAAGTTTTTATTGAGGCAATATCTAGAGGAGGAGGTGAGACTCCACAGGGTCCCTAGGATGATCATTTTTGACCGAGATCCTCATTTTACCTCATGAGTGTAGAGAGGTCTCCATATTTCATTGGGTTATCGGCTATTTGATAACACTTCTTTTCATCTGCAGATGGATATTCAGACAGAGAGGACCATCCAGACTCTTGAAGACATGTTTACCTCTTGTTTCCTCGATTTTGGAGGTTCTTGGATGAGGCACTTACCCTTTGAAGAGTTTTCCTACAAAAATAATTTCCACTCCACCATCGTTAAGGAGCCATTTGAAGCCTCGTATGGATAAAATTTTCATTCTCTATTGTATAGGACTGGGGTTAGAGAGTTAGAAATTCTCAAGCCAGAACTAGTACATAACAAGAAAAATATGGTTTAAGTGATTTGTGAGAGGATGAAGACAGCCCAAGATCATCATAAATCATATGAAAATCATTGGAAAAGACCTTTTGAGTTTTACATTAGGGATCAAGTGTTTCTAAATATGACTCCCCGTAATTGGAAGTGATTGTTTGGTCATGGGATTAAGTATTCTCCCTAGTTTTTTGGGCCTTTTTATGTGTTGGCTCATGTTAGAGTCGTGGAATATTAGGTAGCAATTCCCTATAAATGAGGAGGATACATGATGTTTTCCATGTGTCACAACTCCATCGTTATCTGCATGACGACTCTCACATCATCGATTGGGGTGAAATCAAAGTTGATGATGATGTGACCTTTGAGGATCGACCTGTATAGATTTAGGGAAACAAGGAGAAGGTGTTTCATGGACGTGCTATCCCCTGGTACGTGTCATGGGGTGACACGATGGGATGTAGGAGAGTACTTGGGAACGTGAGTTTCAGATACATGCTCAATACACTGAGATGTTTAATGTTTAGCTCTTTTCTTGTAACGATGTTCATTTTGTGGTTTTATACCTTTCCTTTTAATGATATGGATTTATCTTTTTTTTCTTTATTGATTTTTATCTTTTGAGAGGTATCTCCCCTAAGAGAGTAGTTAGGATCTAGTTATAGTTTTTTTTTGTGGTTACGCATAGTTCCATTGATTAAGTGGTTGATCTACTTTGGCAACCTTGATAGGTATCTCGAAGGGTGGTTATTTTGACCCTTCTTATGTTTCATATGTGGGTTGGTTTTGGATTCCTGAGGCTGATAATGTTTTGACAGGTATCTGATGTAATGTCCTGGACCTCTCTGGTCAATTCCTTTGTGAAAATCTATTGTTTGAGTTTTTTTGGGAGGCAAAGGTGACTTATTTCTAACACTTTTCCAAATTTCAAGTTCTGTAAAAAGTGTTTCCAATTTTTTGAACAGTGATACTGCTTAGAAAACTATGAATAGTGATGTCGGTGACATAGATGTAAAAAGTGCTTTAAGTGAGATAGATGTGAATAGTGATATATAGGAGACTGATGTGAATAGTTTTATAGGTGAGATAGATGTTAATAGTGATGTCGGTGAGTTATCTTCAGTGAGTAATCTTCAACTATCAGTGAGTCATATTCAACAGTCAGTGAGTCATCCATCCATGAGTCATCTTCAACTCTTAGTGAGACATCTATCGATGAGTCATCATTAGCTATTGATGAGTCATCTTCAAATTTTGGTGAGTCATATATTGGTGAGTTATATTCAACTATCGGTTTGTCATCTGTCCATGAGTCATATTCAACTATCAGTGATTCATATATCGGTGATTCATCTTCAACACTCAGTGAGTCATCTATCAGTGAAACATATTCAACTGTTAGTGAGTAATCCATCAGGGAGTCATCTTCAACTATCAGTGCTGGTTAGTCATCTTCATATGTCGGTAAGTCCTATAGTGTTTTAGATCTACCGTTGAACAATGTTTTAAGCTTCCTACAGTTTCACCCATTTTACATTTTCATTAATGTAAAACACATTCAAAGCCTTTTTAAGAAATTTTAGGCTGATTCAAATCCCATAACTCTTATCATAATATTCCGAAGTGTCTGGTGCATTTACTCAGTAAAACTGCATAGTCTTGATGAGATCCATCATTAATGGAAAATATAAATTGTATCTAAAATGCTTCTCTATTTAGATTTTCAAATGGCCAAGACACATTCAACCTTTTTCTTCCATATTTTTTTAATTGGTTCAAGACACCCTTGAACTATATTTCCCAAGGAGATATATTATTTTGTTGTAGCCTTGGACCACGTTTTCCCTTCCTACGCACCCCTATTTTTGTGCGAGCAACAAGTGTCGATCTATCTTCAATATAAGGTACGTTCTATCTCTTTTCATGGGTGTTATTCAATAAATTTTTTATATTTATAATTTCTATGTTATTTCATGTGATATACATGTTCTATTGTACCTTTATTTAGTGTTTATTGATATTATTGTGCCGCGACGTCCTTGGGTGGGTACAATCATTACAGGAGAGGGGATCATAATCCATTGTGTTGGAATGTTCTCATGCAAAGAACATTAGAAATATTTTGAGGTAGGGGATTCATTGATTCTATATTCTATTAAATTTAGTTGTATAGTGAGTATGTTTAAGTCGTTAGATCACAATGAAATTAACATAATATAAATTTGAACTTGATTAAAGAATCAGAATCAATCATATGTAATTTCTTTATTATGTGATAACAGTTTTCTTCTGGACTAATAAATCAACTGATAGGTATTATTTGTGTGTTAGAATATCATTTTTAATGGGATTGGTAAATAAAATAATTCTTCTTTTATTTATAAATTAATTTTCTAAATATAAAGATGCATGTTTAATGAATCTTTTTGTTATTGTTATGCTTGGTGACAAATCAGATGAATGTTGTTATGCATGTTTAATTTGAATAGTTAATTCAATCTAGAATAATGGAACATTTGTGCGATAAATATTATTCCATGAAGGGTTCTAAGTTACCCTATTTATTTTAAAGGAAATGTGACTTAATCATGGGAGCAGTGAGTGATTGTTGTTTGTGAAGAATTAATACATTGTTTATGGACAAGATCCATGTTGTTGTTATTTGTTTCCTTCTACTTGTGTTGTGGTGTGAGCCTGGTATGGATGAGATTGGAGTAAATTTTTGGTATTTTTCAGAAGGTAGGCTCAGTGGTGGTGGCCACAGTTGATGCCTAGAATAGAGAGATGCATTATTTTAAGCATGTGGGTGTCAGGGAGGACACCAAGGATTATAAAACTAGTTTATGCTGGTCTTATTTTGGATATTAAAGTGGTTATATATTGAAACGTTTGTTTGTTATTTTCATTACATTCCCCACTGCTTGGGGAAGATGGTTTTTCTTATTCTCCATCCAAAATAGGTAAATACCAATGGGATATGCCACATGATTTACATGGTTAGATTCTCAATGATGTATGGGTCTATGCTCTTTATATAGGTAGAAAAGACTCGATGGGTAGATCATATACTCATCGTTTTGAGCCCCTTATGTTTGGTAGCTTAGAATTTTTTTAGAATACCTAAGAATATGGGAAATTAATAACATTGATAATAAATGAATGAAAAAAATATGTTATCCCATGGGGTTAGAGCTTTCTGGGATGCAATGATGAGGTTAAAATTTAAAGGAGCTATGGACTTGGTTTGGTTGTGCTGGAGGTCATATGATACTATTGTGATGATAATGAAATGTAATTTGGAACTTATAATGGTTAGTTAATGTATAAATAATTAATTAACATAATGTGAAATTGATAAATAAGGATAAGTAATTTAATAATACTCTTTTAATGGTTGCTTTCATATATGATATATAGTCTTATTAGTGACAACATGGAGTCTAAGAGATGATAGCTGTATTTGAGTCTATGTCTAGGATATTCCCATATTATGGTTGTGAGATATATTATATATTATACTTTTTTTTGTTTTTATATGATACTTCACCTTTTCGATTAGGGAAAATGACACCTTGTGGATTATGAGACATGTGGGTGTGTTTTCCCCAACACCCTGATCAGAGGATGGATGGATGACTAACCCCTTTGACCCTGATCCCATCTCTTGGTATTTACTTGTGCTGGTAGGAACGACAGTTAGTTTTCCCCATATATATGTGTAGTTGGATGTAATGGGATTTTTTTTCACCCACATATATTCTTGATATAGTTTCCTATAGACTATAATTGGTGTAATGCATATTGTATGTGATGGATTGAGGATCCTTACTCGACGTATGGGATGAAATGTATTGAGGTATAATACCTACCATATGATACACATTATACCAAAATTTATGTCTCCTAAAAACTACTTATTTACTTTGGTTACATAGATGTGGTGGTCCAGTTGGAGGAGGTGCATGTCATGGTGCTTCACCCAGTTGTCTATAGGCATGCCTTTTTTAGAGAGAGATGCTTAGGACGTGCGGTGTTGGGGAAAAGCAGAAAACCAATGGGGAATTGGTAACTATGTACCCTTGATATTCATTATTATATTATATATTTTTTAATAAAATACTTTGTGAGAGTATCCATGGTGAGGTTGGGAACATATTATTCTTGTTTAGGTGACTAGTTAGTTTCACTTATTCTTTACTATGATTTAGCATGCTTTCTTTACTTTTTCACAAGAGGCTTTGGGGAGGATCCTACTGAGTATATTATTATAATTAACCTAAGTATATATATATATTTTTGTTTCAGGTCATTTGGAGAAGGTTGGATATCAGGATGGTTACTACTAGCATGTGGTTGGAGGAGCGGTTTAGGATTCATGGTTGCTGATTTTTTACTTTGTTTTGGTACTTGTAGTCTTCCATTTCAGTTTTAGTAGTTATTACATGACATTAAATATGTGTAGTTGGGATTTGTTTTATATTTAAGTCTGTGTTGGAGTTGGTTGGTGTCTGTCTTATCTCTGTTTTTTTCATGTATTCTCTTAGAGGTTAATTCCTCCCATTTGTGAGTTTACTATAACCTCAGTGCTAGTCGCCAACCTAAGGCCTACTGTAGGTGAGACTCAGGTTTCAATATCTCCCTCCTCTTATTTCCAGCCCAGGAGGGGTACACCTTGTGGGGAGGGGATCATGAAAAATAAGCTTATATGAAGGATAAAAAAGAATTATTTAACAAATCACACATTTATTTATAATAATATGTTAGAATATTTATAATTATAAATTTATTAAATATAAATTTTTATAAATAAATATATAACAAATTGTTGGTAAAAGGGTTATTTTTTAGAAAACTGATTATCTTTCAAGCAATTAGTTTTTTAAAAGGCATAATGTATGTTAATTTTAACTATTTAAAATAAAACATACTTACTATTGTTATAAATTTAATTTATATATTATATAAAATTATAAGAATTTAAATCCATATAATTATTATTACTACTCATATAGTTTATATAATATCCAAAAATTCTCAAAAAAATACATTTCTTGAAAAGCTTTTTTCTGACACATTTTGCAGGATTACTTTAAAACAAAATATTCCACTGATGTGAGTTGAATTTAATTAAATGTAATCTGTATTGGGAATAATAATAATTAATATTAGTTTATAATGCAAGATTATTTCTTGTTTTATAATAATTTTACATGATAATAAAATTAATTACCCCTATTTTGGTTTAAAAATGGTTTTGCGAGTCAAATGATCTTGTATAAAAATTAAACAATCATAAATTTAATTCATTATTTAATAAAATAGATTTTATTTTTATATAAATTTTTTAAAAATTATCAAGTAAGGATCAATTTATTTTAGGATTAAATGAATAATTATCTTTGTTAAAAACTAGTTACACTGGTGAAAACTAAATTGGAAAAAGTAACAAAATATATATGATAAGTGAATGGATTTTTTTTAAAAAATATTGGTGGTGGATGTTTTGATCTAATTTAAATTAACATTAATACATTATTTAACATTTTTTATGATCAACTGGTGAGATCGACTTCCCATTACTGAATAGTTATGGGTATTTACAAAAAACTACTCCTCCTCATTTATAAAAGGGATCTCACTCCTTTACCTTCTTCACAAAAATAAATCTATATTAGTTTGACCAAAAACTACCAAAATATCTCCCCAAAATCCATAGACACATTATAGATATTATGTTATTCCAATAATCCAATCCCTATTTTTCTTAAAATGTTATCTAAAGAAGGGTTATTTATGATAAGGTAGTCATATTTACAAAGCTCTTTCTTTATCATTCCTCTTTTACCACAATAATTTATATGATAACACCTAAAATATAATAAAAAAATTATCTCCCATGTTAATTTTTTATTATTTTTGTTGAATAATATTTTTTCATCTCATTCTCTATCAAATGGGAATGAATCCATCATACATGTGTATAAAGGACTACCACATCAGATACTGATGTAATTTGTTTTCCATTATATAATCACATTAATAGTCATAATGATATAAATAATGAATATATATGATAAATATAATATGAAATTATCTCTTAAAAATTAATATATGATAAATTTCTCATCATTTCATGCATTAATGGAGTGATATCATTGCTTGTGCATATGTACGACCAACCCCCTCCACAAAGCGATGTGATTCATTATCCTTGTAAAACATTCCATAATTTTTCAATAAATATCATTGATGATTAATTATTTTAGTTATAACATTAATATAATTAGGCATATTAAATATCTATATCATACACACAAGAGTCATTACTATCATGTCAAAACATTCATGAGAAATCAGGGGAATTAACACCCAAAACAATAAAATTAATTAAATATTATTAACAAACTAGTGATAAAATTTTATAAGAGGATAACATATTATATTATAGATATGATTATAGTTATAGAATAAATTTAATAACATGCTTATATATATATATATATATATATATATATATGGGATTAAGGTGAATTAAACTAAATGGAAGCATGATTTAAGGGATTTCATATGAATTTCTATTTCATTGAGACATATTTTTTAATATGAAGCTATTCAAATTCAATTGTTAAATATACTTACCATTTATTTTATATAACAATAATACCTTTTTATTCATTATTTTTAATGTTTAAATTAAATATTATTATTTCAAATGGTTATACTTTAGATATATCTATTGAGGTAAAAATTTATTTTACCAACAGACTTTCATTGGGATTAATTTTATTCCCATTGAAGTAATATTATCATTTATCCTTTATAAGAAACAATAATTTAATTATCCTCTAGATATTTAATGATTTTCCATATTTTGTTGAAAATTTTCTTCTATTTTATATTTTAATCATGAAAATAAATGTTTAGAACACAAACAGATTTTATTTCTCTTTAAATCAGATATGTTTTTCTTCAATTACCACATTATTAAAAATTATATTTCATAAGTGCTTATAATTACTCAAATGAATTATTAATGACATTTTATGTAATCATTGGATTTTAAAAATGATTTTAATAGAATATTTATATTGTTTTTCAAAAGTTATTTTTTTTAAAAAAGAATGTTTTTAAATTATACTATGATAACAGACTTCACCACCACCATTATAGTGTTACAAAATATATCTTGTTCTACTTGTTTTGAATTGTTTTATAAAAAATAATCCTTCATGAAATATTAATTTAATATTTCAATTCCATTACCTTTAAAATTAAAAGGGAATTTATTTTATTGAAAAACCCTATATTCTCGATGATCCTAATGTAAGCTCTCATCTTTGGATTAATTTTTTAACTATCATATTTATCTTAAGGTAATCAATTTCTTGTGATCATTTTTCATTAGAAATTATATTTCCCTTAAAAATCAATGTTATTTTTATCATCTGAGAAAAATGATATTTTAAAATAATAAAATTGATTTTATTATGTGTATGACACACAAAACCATGAATATAATAATATATAACTACCAAAATTTTAAGAACTATTTATTTTTAAATAATATTAATCTATTTAATAGCTAGAGGAACATGAAGACCCGAGTCTAAATAAAGTATAATATAATTTAACATTATAACCGAGAAGTTAAATTTTTGGTTATAAATATTACTAAATAAATTATTAAAATTTTTGTCATCTATTTATTAAAAATAAAATAATAATAATTAAAAAATAAAGATTCTTAGAAAAATTGTATGTTTTCAATAAGAAGGTTTAGTCACACATTTCATGAATAATTTATAATTAATTTTACCACATTTAGTAAATATTAATAATAAAATAAAATTTTTTAAAAATAAATTCATAATATCAAAATTATCTTAGGTTGATGTTTTCTAGATATTATTTAATGTTTCATTTTTTGATGAATAGTGAATAATATATAAAGTTTATTTAAAAAATACATTTTCTTTAAAATTATTTAAAAAGTTAAATTATATTTTTAAATTTTTATTGTAAAATTGGTTCAATTATATATAAATTAATCCAATTTTTATCATTTTAATCATTTTCATAATTAAGTTTGATATAAAAACATTTTAATATTTTGATCATTTTTTCTTTGAAAACTAATTTTATTATTGTGTCTTTTTAATTAATGTTAAATTAAAATTTTACACTCTTGTGAATGGAATATTGAAAAAAATAATTATTTTTAATCAACATGATTTATCTTATATGATTGTTCAAAATTAATTTTTTTTAACCAAAATGAATATTGAAAATATGAAATATTATTTACTGTGGTTAAGGTAAAATGGTCTCACTGGGAGACAATCTAAAATGAAATGGGATAAAATGGACTAAAAATTTCCAAAATATCTTTGAATTCAATATATTGACCCTATAATTTCCAAGTATTTCTAATAATTTATTTATGACTCTTTTTTCAAGTGAAAACCATGTGTACAAGTTTTAATTCCAAAAATTGCAATTGTGCCACTCACCTCACTTATAAAAGGCCACCCACTCTTCTATATTATTCACAACTCAATATACTTATGGATCAAGAAATTTATACAAAAATAAAATTCTAATATCCATACCCTCATAATGGAATACTTATTTTGGTCATAAATCCAACCTTGCAAAACATTTGTTGCAATCCTAATGAGGTTACCCAAAGAAGAGGCAACGTTCTTCAATGTGTGTTTTTATTTTATTTCTCCATAAAATTCCTTCAATTGTTATTAAACCATAATGATATAATAATATAAGAATATTAAATGAAATGAGATTTATTTGTTTAACATTCATAACCTTAAACCATCTACACTTCTCTGAAATGGGTTAGGAAATTTTCATTCTTGTGTACGGAGGACTACCGCCTTGTAAACCGATGCCATTAAATTATCCATTACCACCTCTCATGGTTGGTTATTATTATGGATATAAATTATATATAAATTATATTTATAATATAATTATATCTATGGATTAATTATATAATATATAAATTTTTGATTGTATATACTTTATGGAATACGATAACGTTCCTCTGGTGTATGGTATACTACTGCCATCCGGAGCGATGCAATTCGTTTATCACTATCACTTTACATAGAAGATAATAATGATAATATTAATTATTATATGTGAATAAATGAGATAATTATGATAATAATTACATATATATAATTTTTTAATTATAATATACCATTTCATTTCTTACCTATTCACTCACTTAAAGATGATAAAATCATTTGTGTATGTGTGGACTAATGCATTCACAAAGTGATGTTACTCTATATTCATCACCACACCACATGGATAATATATATAACTATATTTAAATAAATAATAAGTCATGTATTATATAATGATAGTTATTTAAATATGAAATATTACTTACTTAATTTTCATAATGATTAATGAAAAACAGAAATGTTACTAATGTGCACGTACGACCTACCATCTCCATGATCGCAATGTACATCATTTTTCAAAATAATATTTTGTGATAGGTATTAAAAGTATAAATTATTTATATATATTATAATTATATTGTTATTATTATTATGTAGATGATAGATCTATATAATATTTATATGAACTTGAACATTCATGACAAAGAGTAGATGACAGAACATGAAAATTAACACGCAAAATAATTAAAATAAAGAAATTATATTAATAAACAAGTGATAAAATGTAATATAAGGATAATATATGATTTTATGAATATTTATATGATAAGTAATAAATATAACTACGTTCATAAAACCAATATATATGATGTTAAATCATGTTAAACCAAATGAAAGTGTGGGGTAAGGGACTTTGTCTCACCATTGGTTCATTTAGGCATATTGTATTGTTATGCACCAATTTTTTTATATGGTGTATATAATACCCATTGAACATGTAATATAAAAAATAAATAATTCATAATTTTATTTATGTTTCAATTTGATTTTTTTTAATTCAAGGGTTTCTTTTCTGAAAATTAAATAGTGGTAAAAAAATTCATAAATCAATTTATTTCAATGTGTTATATTACTTCTTCACTATCTTTGGTATTGTATGTTTTTTATTTAATTTTTACTAAATTATGTTCTATATAAATTTTTTTATGTGGAATTACATTTTATACACAGAATTGATTCAATGGATAATTCTAACTTCAAAGTTATCATATTTGAAAGGTTTTGTTTCAAAATCTCATTCTAATTGATGTTTTTTATTATTTGATATTTTTATAATAAAACTATTTCTTTTTATCCTATATTTATTAATTATATATTAACTTAATTGTACTTTTCAAAAATATTTGATAGTTAATATCTGTGTGATATTTTTTTATATAAAAATTAGACTTCATTTCTCTCCTCGGTCAGAAATACATATTATTCCAAAATCATGTTTTATAAAAATGTTTTTAAAAATGTTTTAAAAAACATTTCTAACATTTTACTAATGATTTATTAAAGAAATTTTTACCCATTTTTAAATTTTACAAATTTTTATAAATGTAATTTTATTTTTGTTTTTAAAAAAATTCAAGTTTTTATTTTACCAAAAATGTGAAGGTAATATCTATTTTAATGTAAAATCCTTGTATGGAATGTCTTACCAACATGATCACTCAATATTTTCAAACATAATTTAAAATATTCAATGTTTGTTTTCAATGAAAATTCTTTACATTTTTTTAAACATTTATATTTAAAAATATATTTTCAAATATGAAAATGATAGTTTCCACAACAATTTTTTTAAAGATATTTATTAGGTTATTTCTATTCATCAATGGAAATAACCCTCTATTATTACTCTAATCAGGATATGTTGTATTGATACCATTATTATTCTTTATTTAAATGATTTTTTATTTTTTTGGACAAAGATTATTTTAGAATTCAATTATTTGATTAATTTTTTAGTCATTAACATTCCCTTGAGTTATTCACATTTTTGGGATTATTAAACATTAAGTTTTATCTATATAACCATATAATTTTTCATTGAAAAGTTTATTACCTAAACCACATATAATTTACACATATGGTGTTACATGTTACATATTATATTTTTATCTGGGGAAATATTTATAAATCTATACTCTTTACTCAATAATGATATTTTATGGTAAGGAACATTATCTATGAATAAAATCCATTATTCGATATATTAGGAATGATGTAGACATGAATATGTTGGTTAGTCCCAGTAATACATTTACCCTAGATGTATTCATAGGTTTAATTAGATTAATCATTAATATATCCATAGCTATGTGGGATTTTTTTGTATTATTACCCATCAATTTTTAACTTCCTTGATGATAGATTTTAACAGTAGAGGTATCATGTTACGGTGACATGGCATCTGATAATTAAGAATTTAATTCCTAAAGATTTTGGTTATTAATTTTCATGATATTTTCATAATGATATTATCACTAGATGTATTTCATTCACATTTTATATATTAAATGTAATATGTTTTGTTATTTACCTATCTATATTGATTATGCCTTATCTTTTCATGATATTCATGTTGTTTAAATGCAACGTGTGTTTATTTATTTATCTTTACAAGTCGATTATTCCTATTTATTCATGATATCTTCCTCTTTAATTAATTCGTAATAAGATTTTGGACCACCCTTATTTTTTTCCTTTCATATGAATCCATGAAGTGTATAATGTTTGATAAATAATGATATACTATAGGGAAACATATTAATGTCAAATAGATTGATGTAATTTGTGTTTTCAAATGTGATATGGAAATCATATATATATATATATTAATAAGACAAATATAATATTTGGTCCTTCAGGATATGATTCCTTATATAGTATGTCAATGTAATAAAGAAGGTCACATCTTCAGGTTACTGAGGTCGAGGTCACTACCGTTGGTAATAGTGGAATTATAGTAGAAAACATGGTAACTAAATTTAAGAAACATAGATATGGGATTATAATCCTATGATATAATTTAAAGATTAATATAGAAGAATATTCTAATGTTTTTGTAAGGTATAGGGTAAGTTTTCTTTCTGAGAAATACATCCCTTTATGGATGCTACAATTGTACATGGTTCTAATAAATATTAAACTAGGGGTAATGACCCCGAAAAGGGCGCATTTGGCCTGAAGTTATTTTCACCTAGTACATGAAAATGAACCACACTATTCTCCAAGTTTGTAACTGAAGAGGGATATTTTTAGGATAATTCATATTTTATTTATGAACCATTATGAAGGATTTGAAAAAATGATATCACAAAAGAATCCATGACTATGATGATGGGATTAGAAATGTATAATTATTTTCAACGTATATTAAATATTTAACTAGTTTTGAGATTAATGTTTATGTATCATAATGATATGATGTAATGTAGTGTATTACCTCATTTATAAATTTCACCTAGCATATGGAATGAGAACCTCAATAATGTACGTAATCCAAAGACTTACAACGATCATTTTAATGATGGGATTAAGCTAATATTTTTAAATAAACTTGTCTATAAAATATTCTGACTACTAAGGATATAGTATCATGTGATGACATGATAAAGATTATATTATCTATGTTTTATGTCTTTTAATTTATGAAAGATATGAAGAGTATGAAAATGAAAAAATATAAATAAATTGAATAAGTAAAAGAAGTATTTTCTTTCTTGTTATAGTTGTGGAAAGACATAATATTGTGCTTTCTTAATAAGAATTTGAATTTCATACAAGCGTAGAGAGAAACTAAACCTAGATTTTGACTGAAAGGGAAATAAAATGGTTGATAGTGTATAATGATTCTACTATATGAAAATGAGGAACTACATAAATAAAAATATCAAGAATCAAAGGAATACACCTCAAAAGAAGCTAATGGATCATGGTTAATATTTTTCTATTACCAAAGATAAAGTGAAATAAACAATGTACTTGTGTTTAGATTCAATAATTATGTCATTTTATTATTTTATAAATTAAATCCTGGTTTTAATCAATATGAAATTCATAAGGATTATACTGTAGTACTTTTACGTTATAGATCGAATGCATATGGTGAATGGTACCTACAACCAAGAAAAATGATTCAGTTGCAAGTTAACATGTATGGAAAAACATTGTTGAGGTTAATATAACCATTAATATGTTCATAATAATTATAGAATGATATTGGAATAGATATTTGGTTGATATGGATAAATTTAATTGGATTTCAATTATTTAATTGGGACTAAATAATGATATTTTAAAAATGTGGTTTATTCAATCACAGATGGAGTTTAATGCATTTTTGGATTTAAGGAATATATCAAATAATCTATTTTATAAATAAATAATAATAAGAATGAATGTTTTCAATAAGGGTTTATGGTAATTTAATATATTACCATGTTTTATAAAGATACGTGATGAAGGTATTCACATGTCTAGCATGTGACGATTAAGAGCTACATCAGGATATTTAGGTGTTTAATGATAATTTCACTTTTAACATTAAATGAATTTACATATAATGTTATAGACCATAATTAATCAGATGTTCTAAAAGGATAACCAATTATGAAATGTTATAGGTTGAACTTTGGATGATCTTTTAGAGATTTATTTAATACTTCAGCATATGATGATTCACGCAGATTCGATAACATGATATAACCATTCTGTTATAATAATAAATAGAAATAAATTTAATAAATTATAAATCTATTTTAGATATTATGATCCTTTAAAATTTAATTTTATTGCTTCATGTATAAGAAATTCATTTATAGATATTCAATTGTTGGAGTAAGAGATGAATTGGAAATTGATCTAAGCACAACCAAAGGATGAAATTGCTACTATGAAATAAAAATTTATCATGTAAGAATATTTCCTTTAATCTTACATAATAAACCAATTCCTCACCAATAGAAAAAAGATCTTAATTTTTTTTATTTTATCTTCATAGTTGATGAATCACGTGCTCTAATAAACCATTAAATATTTTTTCTTTTTATGTCCTTAACATTATATTGATCATTCAGTTTCTTGTGGTCAATAAACTCTCACTCTCTATAATAATATATTCAATTTTTCCATGTCCATGTTTTTATTTCCTAGCTATGATTACATACTTGGAAAACTAGTTATACTTTATTAAAGATGACAATATTACTAAATTCCCACTCTCATTAAGTGGTTTTTTATCTACCCTTTTATGTTGTTGGTTTTTCAACAATGGTATTTAAAAATCTCAAACACATGATTGCGGATAATAGGTTTAAATTTTGAGGATGAAATTTGTTGAACCCTCTATGAAATGGTTATTTTAATAATCACAAATCATTATTATTTCTGCTTTTAAGTAAATTTGTTCAGTTATTCATTCTGCTCTAAATGTGTTTATGTACGATTAATCATGTCTACATATCTTTATCTATGATTATTTATGGCTTTATATTGACCTGGAAGAGTTCTGGATTGAACGGGGACTTGGTACGTATTTCATGTTCTTGACTCACCGTTAGTTATCTTCTTGAGTCACCGATGAAAACGGTCGCACCGATGTAGAACAGTTGCACCAATGAAGAATGGTCTCATCAATGAAGAACGGTCTCACCAATGTAAAATGATTGCACTGATGAAGAACGGTCGCACCGATGAAGAACGGTCACACCGATGTAGAACGGTCGCACCGATGTAGAACGGTCGAACTGATGAAGAACAGTCGCACTGATGAAGAACAGTCGCACCAATGAAGAATGGTCACACCGATGTAGAATGGTCACACCCATGTAGAATGGTCGCACTGATGAAGAACGGTCGCACCGATGAAGAATGGTCACACCGATGAAGAACGGTCGCACTAATAATGAACTACCGAAACTAATGCTGATCAAATGACCTACCAAAACCGATGCTGATCAAATGACCTACCGAAACTGATGCTGATCAAATGAACTACCGAAACTGATGCTGATCAAATGACCTACCGAAACTGATGCAAATTCAAAATGACTTACCGATCTCATGACTCACCGATAGTCATGAAAACTGTTTGAACTTTATACTAACCCTTTTAATTCAAACGATCATATTTTCTTAGTAAAATGCACCTATTATTAATTAATGTTGGTTGTTGGATTTCAGGAAACCATACCTCATACCTGTAAAAAGGTAATCATTCTTTTTTCCAGATCTAAAGGAATAAAAAGGAAGACCTGCAGTGAAAAGGTAGAGCTGAACGAAAAGAAAAAGACATACATGAAAGAAGGTGCATGTGTGTGAAGTCCCAGGGAACACAAGGAAAACTTGAAAAACACATGCCAGAGAGCCTGAAGCAGATCTTTCAACTAAAAGAAACAAAAAGACTAGTAGTTGTGCCTTACTAAAAATCATATGCACAAGTATAAATAGCTGTAGCTGAGAAGAAAAACGATACTCTGTTTTGGGTCATCCTCACCAGAAAGGACTTGACTTCCATCTACAACATCAAAACGAGTCCAGAGCATATCTGGAATTACACAGAGCTTTCTAAACTCTATTATTTCCTCTCTCATATCCCTTTGCTTAACATTCTGAGCAGTGTGTGTGTACATCTATCTACTCTAGATACACATTGTTTCCTGAGCTGAACTAGAGGATATTAAATCCTCACACCAAACTTTATACATCTTCTTGTATCCCACTATGAGTTGTGGAAGAGGTCAAGTGTGACCTGAATAGTCTGAGAGCTGTTGATATTGTTTTTCCCACATAGAACTGTGGTAGAGGTCTTAGAACCTGAACAATCTCTGTAATTTTGTTTTCCCAAATCCAGGGTGTGGATCAAGTTTATATAAATTGGTTGAGAGGACTAAGTCTCGGATCGAGATTGAACCTCTTGGTTATATCTATTGTGCATCTTAGATTAAGTTTAAAGTATTATATATATATATATTTTCTGTATTCCGCTGCTATTTACTTTGAAATACAAATCTATTTTAAATTCACTCTGATAGTTAAATTAGCAAGTGCTTGTAACTTTTGAAAATTAGTATATTAGCTTCAAAAGATAATTTAATCCTATGATTAAATTAACTTAGACCTAATCAATATTTTGAGAAACTAATTGAACCTTTATAGTTTTAAAAATTCACTATAGTTTAACTTAGTTTTTAATTGGGGGATTTTAATAGAAATATTTTAATAGAAATTTTTAATTGGAACTCAATTCACCCCCCTCTTGAGTATCCACTCTGACCAACATTTGGTATCAGAGGATTAAATTATTATTAAAGGGTTTTGAAACACTCTGTTTTTCAACTGTGATTTTAGTTGTATATCAAATATATTAAATTTTTGTTAGATCTATTTTTTATCTCTATAAATATATTCGCTAAAATCTTATTATGGATAATAGACTTGAAGGTACTAGTACCAACATGCCAACCTTATTTAATGGTGTTAATTATGCTCAGTGGAAGCTTAAAATGAAAATTCACTTAGAGAGTTGGGATTTGATATCTAGACTGGTATAGAAACTCAATATAAGATTCCAGACACTGAGAGAACTACTTGGGATGAACCTACTAAAACAAATTATAATAATAATTTTAAAGCAATGAATGCCCTGTATTGTGATTTAGGAGATAAAAAATTTAATCACATATCTACTTGTAAAACTGCTTATGAAATTTGGGATACCTTAGGTGTTTCTCATGAAGTAACAACCAATGTTGAGGAAATGATATTGAATACCTATACTATTAAGTATGATAATTTTAAAATGAAGCCTGATGAACCTATCTCTGACATGTATCTCAGGTTCAATGAGATTGTCAACACTATGAGCTCACTTGGAAAAGCTGTTCCTACAAAAGAACAAATCATGAGAATATTAAGATGTCTTCCTGACAGATGGAGAGGCACATTAGTTTCAATTAGATAATCCTGTGATATTGGTGCGTTACCTGTTAAGGAATTAATTGGTAAGATTATGACGTATGAAGAAGAACTTAAGGTAAACAAGGAAGAAGATGATGAACCAAAAAGGAAGTCAGTGGCATTTATGTCTACTGCCTCAAAAGGAAATTACAAGGAGAAAGTTCACATACCTACTGAAAGCTCAATAAGTGAAAGTTCATATTCTGATAGTAATACTAAAGTGGGTCAGATAGCCAGGAGATTCAAGAAGTTCTATAGGAAGAATAAATTCTTTAGAAAATCAAATTACAAAGGAAAATATGACAACAAAGGTCACTGGAAGAATGATTGGAAGAAGTCTGATAAGGGTGATGAAATTGTATGCTATGAGTGAAAACGGAAAGGACATGTGAAATATGATTTTCCTAAATTAAAGTTCAAAAAAAAATATGACTACAAGGAAAATAAGTACAAGAAAACTATGAAAGAAACTTGAAGTGCTTCAGAAGACAAATAAAGTGATTCAGATTCTACTCAAGATGAAAAATATCAAAGAACAAACATGTGTTTCATGACAAACACATCCGAGGTAACATTGGATACTCCTGCTTTAAATTCATATTATTCTGGAGTTGAATCTGATTATGAATATGAAAATATTTCTAGTGAAGAACTATTTGAATATTGTAATATGCTAGAAGAAACATGTAATTAATTGAAGTACAAGTATAAGGCTTTAAATAAACAGCATGCTCTAACTAGTTCTGTTAAATCTGCCCTTGATATAGAGAAGGAAAAGAATGCTCAATTACTTAAGGAAAATACTGAACTGAAATTTTCTAATGATCAATTAAGGAAGGACTTAGAGAAATTCACAAATGGAAAGGATACTCTTACACAAATGTTAGGAAAACAAGTGGCACCAAAATATACCACTGGAATAGGCTATTAGCCTAGACAGAGACCGATTACTAAAACAAGATTTATTCCTAAATCTGGACAGAATGTTCCTAGTTCTAGTTCTAGAAACTCATATGCTTCAACTAGTTATTCATATGGTTATAGATCAAATAAAGTTTATCTTTAAAAATCTATCTATTATGTAAATTATTTGAGACCCATAAGACAAATCTGGGTACCTAATGATTTTCTTACTAATCTTTCTGACCCCAAGAAAATCTGGGTACCAAAATCATTTTATATCTAAACCTATTTTGTAGGAGACATGATTGAAGAGTTCTCATAAGAAGGTATGGTACTTGGATAGTGGATGTTATAGGCATATGACTGGAGATTACTCATGCTTTAAGAATTTAATCAAAGTTGACGAAGGCCATGTCACCTTTGGTGATAACTCTAAAGGAAAGATCATCGACCTAGGACAGATTGGTAACACTAATTCAGTTCTAATTTTCAATGTTTTATTTATTGATGGACTTAAATATAACCTGTTAATTTTTTCTCAACTGTGTGATGATGGTTTCAATGTTAAATTTGACAATGATTCATGTAATGTTTTTAATTCTAAAAATGTTTTATTATCTTCTGCTTTGAGAAATGAAAATGTTTATGCAGTTGATTTGAATTCTTTAGCTAAACAAAACATTAATTCCTTAAATGATTTTCATAAAGAGTCTTGGCTATGGAACATAAGATTATGACACTGCAATGTTCATTCAATTAGAAAATTGACTAGGAAGAACTTAGTTGGAGACCTACTTAATCTTGAATTCTCAACTGATAAAGTTTGTAATCCCTGTCAAAAGGGAAAGCAACATAAAGTTTCTTTTAAATCAAAGAAATAAGTTTCAACTTCTCAACCTCTCGAGTTGGTTCACATGTATTTTTTTGGACCTTCTAGAGTTTCTAGTTTAAATGGGAAGTGCTATGTCTATGTCTTAGTAGATGAATTTTTTAGACATACTTGGGTATACTTCTTAGCTCACAAAAGTGAAGCTTGTTCCTATTTTGTAAAATACTCTAAGTCTGTAGAAAACCTTAGTGGACTTAAGATTAAAACCTTGAGAAGTGATCATGGTCGTGAGTTTAAAAATCATGAGTTTGAATCTTACCGCTCACATAATGGCTATAATCACAACTTTTCTTCCCCTAGGACACCTCAGCAGAATGGTGTAGTAGAAAGAAGAAATAGAACCCTTCAAGAAATTGCATGAACTATGCTAAATGAATATGATCTGCCTATTTATTTTTGGGTTGAATCTGTAAATACAACTTGTTATATTATCCATATAGTCTTGATCAGATCTATTCTTAATAATACCCCTTATGAATTGTGGAATATTAGGAAACCGAAAGTATTTTACTTCAGAGTCTTTGGTTGCAAAGTCTTTATTCTCAATAGTAAGGGTAATATTGACAAGTTTTCTTCTAAAAGTGATGAAGGAATTTTTTTTTGGATATTCAATTACTAGAAAATCCTATAGAGTATTTAATAAAAGAACCAAGTTTTTTGAAGAATCTGTTCACATCATATTTGATGAAACTGATCCACATGAACCTAAACCATCTCTTGAAAATATTGTAGAAGATTTGTCTGGTATAAACCTTAATGACAAAAATAGTGACCCTGTTGTTAAGTCAACCAGCTCTGGAAATGTTCCAGAACCTGCTTCTGATGAATCCGAACTTAGAGAAAAAACAGAAATTTCTAGTCCCACCTTCACTAGATCAACTAGGATTCTAAAAAATCATCTTTTAGATGCTGTTTTTGGTAATCTTGATAGAGGGAAACAGACTAGAGATTCTCTAAGAAACCAGGTTTAACATCAAGCATTTCTTTCATAGCTAGAATCTAAAAATATCAATGATGCAATCAATGATGAATTTTGGGTAATGGCTATGCCAGAAGAGTTAAATCAATTTGAAAGAAACAAAGTCCGAGAATTGGTAGAAAGACCTAAGGACACCTTGACCAATGGCACTAAATGGGTTTTTAGAAACAAGGTTGATGAATCAGGAAATATAGTTAGAAATAAATAATGGCTAGTTGCACAAGGGTATTATCAAGAGGAAGGTATATACTATGAAGAAACCTTTTCACCTGTAGCTAGACTAGAATCCATTAGGATCTTACTTGCCTATGCTGCTCATCTGAATTTCAAGTTATATCAAATGGATGTCAAAATTTCTTTTCTAAATGTTTTTATAGTTAAATATGTTTTTGTTGAACAACCACCTGGATTTACAAACCCCCATTTTAAAAATCCTATTTTAATATTTTTAAAGCCTTGTATGGTTTAAAACAGGATCCAAGAGCTTGGTATGACAGACTTACAAAATTTCTTATTTCTAAAGGTTTTACTAAAGGAATTGTAGATCACACTCTTTTTATTAAAATAATTTCTGAAGATATTTTGATTGTAAAAATCTATGTTTATGATATTATCATTGGATCTTCTAAAAATTCTTTATGTACTAACTTTTCAAAAATTATGCAAAATTAATTTGAAATGATTTTAATGGGAGAACTCAAGTATTTCCTTGGATTTCAAATTTTTCAAAATAAATATGGTATTATTTTAAATCAAAGTAAATATATAAATGATCTTTTGAAACATTTTGGTTTGGATAGTAATAAGGGAAGTGATACACCTATGAGTACCACCTGTAAGTTGGATGATGATGAAACTGGGAAATCAGTTGATCAAACCAATTATAGAGGTATGATTATGAGTCTAATTTACCTTACTTCTAGTCAACCAGATATCATGTTCAGCGTATGCATGTGTGCAATATTTCAAGCTAACCCTAAAGAATCTCATTTACTTGATGTTAAAAGGATTTTCAAATATCTTAAACATACTACCAATTTATGTTTGTTTTATCCAAAAGGAAAATCCTTTGACTTAATGAGTTATTCAAATGCTGACTTTGCTGGTTTCAAGTTATATTGGAAGAGCACATCTAGAACATGTCATCTTTTGGGAAAGTCCCTAGTATCTTGGTGTAGTAAGAAACATAACTCTACTGCATTGTCTACTGCTAAAGTAGAATACATTGCTGCTGGTAGTTGTTGTGCACATATTCTGTGGATAAAACACACCCTGTTGGACTATAGATATCAATTTAGACATGTGTCTATAAATTATGATAACACTAGTGCAATTAACATCTCTAAGAATCCTGTGTCTCACTCTAGGACCAAACACATTGATGTCAGACATCACTTATTGAGAGATCATTATCAAAAAAGTGATATTTCTCTGGAATTTATTGACTCTGAACATCATTTATCTGATATCTTCACCAAACCCTTGCGCTCAGAAAGGTTAAATTTTATTAAGAAATAGTTAGGTATGATTGATCAGTGAAACTGATCAGTGAAATCAATCAGTGAAACCGATCAGTGATACCGATCAGTGAAACCAATCACTGAAACTTATCAGTGAAACCGATTAGTGAAACCAGTCTTTTGTTATCATTTGTATCGTACAGTGTTTAACACTTTTAGTGTTTATCAAAATGACGTTGTTTTACTTAATCGATTTTATATTTAATATTGTAACCCTAAATGATAAATTTAATGACCCGTGACTATTTATTTTCCCAAGAGCGGTGACTTTCCCTCTCCTACCGAACCTTACTTTTTCTGAGACTTGAACCTCTTGAACCTCTTGAACCTTTCAAAATCCCTCAAACCATTCAAACCTCTCAAACCTCCAAATGGAAAAGAAAAAGTGACAAAGTAAGGAATCTGAAGGTTCCTCTCCTGTGAAACGCCAACGAGGAGAATCGAGCAGCACGACTCAAAGGTTAGTGAACCCGGAGTTGGAAACTCGGGTGGTCACATCTGAAAATAAAGTATGTCCCGAATGGGTGTCAACTAGTAAGTCTTATCTTTTAAAAGTTTTGGAAATGCAAGGATAGAAAAACTAGTCCTTTGATAATACCCGAGTCTACTACCCAAAGCTTTTGAATGAGTTTTATCTGAACTTAACTATTGTATTGGATGGAGCAGAAGCTGCATGATTATCTTCAATAGTCAAAAGGAAAAATATATATTTTTCTTCAAAGAAATGGACTGAGTGTTTGGGAGTACCTCATAAAGGTAGATTTGAAGATTATTCTGGTAATATTCCTCCTCCCACTGAATATTTTTTGTATGAAATTGCTCTAGATATGCTGACTAGAAATTCTGAATCTATAAGAATAATAGCTACTGAGTTAGATGGTGAAAGTAGAATTTTGTTTATGTTTATTCAGCACCAAATCTGTCCCAGAAAGGGTGACTTTGCTGCTACAAAGTATTAGGATGTTTTCCTGTTGTTTCTATTTTTAAATGATGAGAAGATCATGTTGTGTAGATATATTACTGTCCATATTGCTGAGATGGTGAAGCCATCCAAGAATGTTACAACCATGTTCTACTCTAAGCAAATCTCTACTATGTTAATGTTTTTGTGATGTGTTGAAGATGGAGATGAGTGTATCTCATCTAGTATTAGTTTTTGTATTAACAAGGATATCTTCAAAAGAATGAAAAATAACTTGAATCCATGGAAGAAGGAATGGGTTGCTGATGAAGATAAGTTTTATGACTCCTTTAATACTTCTGACCACCCTAAGAGACCAAAGGGGATAAGAGATCCTGGTTTAAAAACAAATGAAGAAGTTGTTTATTCTGATGAGGAAGAGGAGATAGAAGCTCCTAAGGAAACTGGAGAGTCAAGTAAGAAAGGAATAGGGGAAGCTGAGGCTGATGATGATGTGAATACTGAAAAGGATCCTGAATCACCTCATGATGATAGGAGTGATCATGATATAGTAAGACCTAAGAAAAGAAGAATGGAATTTGGACCAGCTAGTCCACCTCTCAAGTTACCTAATTCAAAATCTCTTCTTGGTGATGAAGAAGAAGCTAAAACTAAGGAATATGATTCTGGGGAGTATGAATCCAGTAGTAAAGATAGTACTGATGAGACCTCAGTAAATAATAATGGAAATGAAAATGGTGATGATGAAAATGGTGGTGATGATGATGATGATGATAATGGAAATAATGATGATGGTGGTGATAATGATTCTTCTATTCGACCATTAGATGGTCAAAATGTGATCCAAGATCATCCAAAACCACAAAATGTTGAAGAATAAGTTGTTCCTGAGGCTGAAAGAACAATGCAGACCGAGATTGATATAGGTGAAGAAATCTCACATGAAAATTCTGGAAAAGATGATTTTGTAAAGACCCAGTATACCTCTTGTAAATCTGCATGGGAGGAACACCCAGGTTTTTCTATTCTTGGTTTGGATTATTCAGAGGAAGAAGAAGAAGAAGGGGTGCACAAAGTAAGGTCATGTTTTTCAGTTAAGGCTAGACTAGTTGCTGAGAATGTGCAAGTGACAGCAGAAAGACATCGTCCTTCAGTTTCTCGATTGGATTTAGATAGATTTAAAGATGAGTTGCTCCATGCAGTTAGATAGACAATGAAAGAGTAATTATCTCATGCTCATGCTCCTGCTTCTGTGAATTTATCTAATGCTGCTATGGATGCTATAACTCCAAGATTAGTAAGTATTATCAAGCCAGACCTGTGCAATACTAGTGAATTGATTGGCAGGCACATTACTTCTTTAAATCAATCACTCAAGGATTTTGGCACTGACTTAGTTTCTCTGTGAGGAGAATTTAGATCAATAATCTCTGGTATGATGGAAGTTCTGAGAAATTTGATATAACATCTGAAGAAGTCGTATTTGAGGAAGTTGAACGCTGAGATAACTTAGGTTGTTGCTCAAGCTAGCTCCTCCAAAGTGACCAAGATTACTAGTCATGAGATAAATGCTTTAAAGGATGTTATAAAAGAAGAGTTATCTGCACTTGAACCGATTTTGTATTTGGACTCATTAAAAAAGATGAAATAAAATAGTGATCATATTCAAAAGATGGTGAAGCTTTATTCAGCTGATGCTACGAAGGCTAATAAAGAGATCAAAGAAAAAGTGGATCACTATTTCTATAAAATCTATACCAAGCATGAGTTGAATCATCAGTTTAGAGTCCTGGATGACAATTTGAGGCTTCCTCCAGTCACTCAAGCCTTTAAGGCTTAGGTACAACAGTTGAAAGATTTTACTCCTACTCTAGAGAGCTTCATGCAGAATAAAGATGATTTTGAGAAGGCCATGAAATATGGTGGTGAAGTCATTCAAGATTTTATCAATCTTCTCAATCCCTCTCTTTATGTGCAAGCTAAGGCAAGTGATTTTCCTACTACTGAGCCTCTCAGTCCATCCACTATTGCTCCTGGTCAGTTATCAGTTTCTCAAGCTCTCTCTAATATTCGGCCGGTCTTTCAGCAACCTCCTTCAACAAGATCTTCTACTTAACCACAAGTGACCCTTGAACCCTCTCTATTTCCAGCTAGAGCCGTCCTACCTCCTCTCTCCATCCGTCCAGATCAACCTTCTACCAAGCCACCCTCTGGGCCATCCATTCCTCCATCTTCTAAAGGAAAAGATCCTCGACATCCCATGAAGTAGCCATGCCTTTCATTTTTGATAGGGTGTCTTTTATGTGTTTTCCTTTTCTTGTACCTTTTTCAGTGGTTATTTCAATGAAACTTTATTCTATTTTCTCTCTATTCTCTCTCTTTATTTTTTGATAATCCCAAAGGGGGAGAACAGGCATACAGTCAGACTGTATGAAGTAAGGGGGAGAAATGATGACTGCTTAAATTCTCACTTTGTTTATGATCTGGTGCATTCTCTGATGATTTGTTTATCTTTGGTTATATATTTTGTTTACATAGGGGGGGGGGGCATACTGAATGTTACATCCTTTCCTCTCTTTTATTTTATGCAATAGATTTGTGATTATCAAAAAGGGGGAGATTGTTGAACCCTCGATGAAATGGTTATTTTAATAATCACAAATCATTGTTATTTATGCTTTTAAGTAAATTTAGTCAACTATTCATTCTACTCTAAATGTGTTTATATATGATTAATCATGTCTATATATGTTTATCTATGATTATTTATGGCTTTTTATTGACCTGGAAGTGTTATGGATTGAACGGACACTTGGTGCATATTTCAGGTTATTGAATCACCGTTAGTTATCTTTTTGAGTCACTGATGACAACAGTCGCACCAATGTAGAATGTTCACACCAATGAAGAACGGTCGCACCGATGAAGAAGGGTCGCACAGATATAGAACGGTCGCACCAATGAAGAATGGTCACATCGATGAAGAATAGTCGCACCGATGTAGAATGGTCGCACCGATGTATAACGATCACACCGATGAAGAACAGTCGCACCAATGAAGAACCATCCCACCGATGAAGAACGGTCGCACCGATGAAGAACGATCGCACCGATGTAGAACGGTACCACCAATGTAGAACGGTCGCACCGATGAAGAACAGTCACACCGATGAAGAACAGTCACAACGATGAAGAACGGCCGCACCAATAATGACCTACCGAAACCGATGCTGATCGAATGATCTACCAAAACCGATGCTGATCAAATGACCTACCGAAACTAATGCTGATCAAATGAACTACCGGAACCGATGCTGATCAAATGACCTACCGGAACTGATGCTGATCAAATGACCTACCGAAACTGATGCTGATCAAATGACCTACCGAAAATGATGCTGATCAAATGACCTACCAAAACTGATGCAAATTCAAAATGACTTACCGATCTCATGACTCACCGATAGTCATGAAAACTATTTGAACTTTCTACTATCCCTTTTAATTCCAACGGTCAAATTTTCTTAGTAAAATGCACCTACTAGTAATTAATGTTGGTTGTTGGATGTCAGGAAACCGTACCTTGTACCTATAAAAAGGTAATCATTCTTTTTTCCAAATCTAAAGGAATAAAAAGGAAGATCTACAGTGAAAAGGTAGAGCTGAACGCAAAGAAAAAGACATACACCAAAGAAGGTGCATGTGTGTGAAGTCCGAGGGAACACAAGGAAAACTTGAAGAACACCTGTAAAAACCAGAGATCCTGAATCAGATCTTTCAGCTGAAACAAACACAAAGACTAGTAGTTGTTCCTTACTGAAAATCATATGCACAAGTCCAAATAACTACAGCTGAGAAGAACAATGATACTCTGTTTTGAGTCATCCTCACCATAAAGGACTTGACTTCTATTTTCACCATCAAAACAAGTCCAGAGCATATCTATAATTACACAGATCTTTCTAAACTCTATTATTTCCTATGTCGTATCCCTTTTCTTAACATTCTGAGTAGTGTGTGTGTACATCTATCTACTATAGATACACATTGTCTCCTAAGCTGAACTAGAGGATATTAAATCCTCACACCAAACTTTCTACACCTTCTTGTATCCCACTGTGAGTTGTGGAAGAGGTCAAGTGTGACCTGAATAGCCTGAGAGTTGTTGCTATTGTTTTTCCCACGTAGAACTGTGGTAGAGGTCTTTGGACCTGAACAGTCTCTGTACTGTTGTTTTCCCCGATCCAGGGTGTGGATCAAGTTTATATAAATTGGTTGAGAGGACTAAGTTTCGGATTGAGACTGAACCTCTTGGTTATATCTGTTGTAAATCTTAGATTAAGTTTAAAGTATTATATATATATATATATATATATTATTCCGTTACTATTTACATTTAAATAAAAATCTATTTTAAAGTCACTCCGATAGTTAAATTAGTAAGTTTTTGTAACTTTTATAAATCAATATATTAGCTTCAAAAGCTAATTTAATCCTATAATTAAATTAACTTAGACCTAATAAATCTTTTAAGAATCTAATTGAAAATTTACAGTTTTACAGATTCACTATAGTTTAACTTAGTTTTGAATTGGGAGATTGTAATAGAAATATTTTAACAGAAATTTTTAATTGTAACTCAATTCACCCCCCTCTTGAGTATCCACTCCGACCAACAAAATTTATTTATGGTGGGAAAAATGTAAAACCTTTACATTTTAAAGTTATAACATTGTTTTTGATATAATGTATGTCACACAAGAAAAATATTGGAAAATAATATAACACTAAATAATTACGCAATTATTTCATTTGAATTTAATTTAATCTCTCTGATAGCATCCATAACATGAAACCATGTTTCTAATTGAAATGTTATATAGTAAACCATTGTATCATAGCCATTAAATTGGATGTTATGAATATTATTTACAAAATTATGAATATTATGGTTATATACTGACTAAAAATAAAATAAGAATCATTTAAAAGTTACATAAATCATTTATGAAAAACAATATTTTTTACAAAAGAATGAATAGTCACATTTTGTGCACATATATTAAAAATAATTTTTACGAATTTTTGAAAATTTATTTGATAAAATGAATATTATTTATGAAATCATATTATCCAAGTTATATTAGGGTAATGTTTTTTGATTTTTCAAAAATGTTTCATTTGTCGATGAATACTGAAAAATACTAAATTGTAATTTCAAAAGTCAATTTCATTTAAATTATTTATAATTTTATAATATAATTTTAATTTGTTTCAAATAAAAATTATTATAATTATATATCCATTAATCTAATTCATGTTAATTCCATAATTTCTAATAAAACATTGATATAAAAGCATTGCAATCTTCTGAACATTATCTCTTTAAAAACCATCTTTCTTGTCATGTTTTTGGGACTAATTTAAAATTAATATTTTCCACTTTTATGAATGGAACTTCAATAAATATAATCATTATTTGAAAAAAAATAATTTATATTGTCTAATAATTTTAATTTAATATTTTACCATAATAAATAGTAAAAATAGAAAAAATTATTTACAGTGGTTATAGTAAAAATGGGCTTACCTAAGAGTGGTAAACTAAAAAATAAGGATAAAATAAACTAAAAATTGTATAAAGTATTTTTTATGGAAACATTTAGACTCTATAATGTCTAAGGCTCAAGAATAGTCTATTTTGGACCCTTCTATCATGTGAAATACTTGGGAACATCTTTTTATTTTAAAAATTTACAAGTGTTTCAGTGAACTCACTTATAAAAGGCCAACCACTATCCTCTCTTATTCAAACCAAAAAAAACTTTTTTTATCAAAAAATAAATGAAAAAATATCTTCCCAAAGTATATAATCTCATCCTAGAGGACTTATTTTATTAATAAGTGAAACATAGTAAGGATTTCTATGCAAACCAAAGGAGGTTACCTGAAGAAGAGGAAACTTTATTCAATGAGATTTTTTATTTCATCCTCCACCTAAATAAATTATTAAAAAAACATTATTATATAATAACATGAATATATTATATATATAATTACATATATTCATATTATGTTCATGACCTACAATGATCTCCACTTCCATAAAATGAGTAATGAAATCATCATTCATGTATATGGTGGACTACTACCTTATCAACTGATATCCTTCGTTTTTCCATAATTATTCATCATATGGATGGTTTATAATTATTTTGACTGGGTATATTATTTAAATTCTGATCATTGATTCATTTTTTAATCATTAACTATCTATTGAATTAATCACTTTCCTGTGATCATTAGACATTAAATTTCTCCAAAATAACCATATTATTTATCATAGAATTTCTTATTTATTAACCCATATATAATTTACACATATGGTGTTATATATTAAATTTTTATTTTGATATGGTGAAATATTGATAAATCTGTATTCTTCATACAATAAAAATATTTTATGATAAGACACATTGTTCATTAAATAAATAAATTATGTGATATATGATGAATTATTTAGAAATACAAACATTGATGGGGCATGATTATAGATATCAACTTGATTCACTGATAAGACCCATGAGATAAAATGGTTAGAAAGAATTAGTTAAATGGGTTTCTAGTGGATACTTACAAATTAGTTTTAAACAGTCTTGAGGAAATAAATTGATTTTACATCTACCATGTTCCTAAGATATTATGTATAATAATTAATCCTTTCCTTCATTAAGAATTCAGTTATTATTATTCATGTTATTTTGATAGAAATATTTTCTCTAAATGAATTTAATTCATTTTTTATTTATTACATATCATGTGTGTATTTATTTACCTTCCCATATTGGTTAGTCAATATCTTATCATTATAGTCATGTTATTTAAATTTCTTGTGTATTCATTTATTTATTTTCTATATTGAGTATTCTTATTGGGTTATTATTGATTCTATTTTACCAAACCCTTATAGGAAATTAAAATTGTCCCTTATTTTTTCCCTTTCTAAAGAATCCATGATGTGTACTATGTTTGATATGCATGGATATGTTTGAGAGAATAAAGTTATTATAGATAAAATATGTTGTAATTTCGGTTTTCAAAAGTAATATGGGAATTATTTATGTGTATAGTTTACCAATAATAATAAATTATTAGGTCCTTTGGGATTTAGTTCCATGTGCATTATTCAAATATATTAAATCAGGAATTTGTTTTAGGTTACTAGGGTTGAGGTCACTACATCCTGGATATGATTTTTTCCTAAGTTGTACACCATTTTTACATAAAGGTTTTACTTTGAAATCATTTTATTAACTAGGTATATACCATGAAATCCAAATTAATTACTCAATAAGGATATTTATTGATATGTTACACTATTCATGAGTTGAATCAATGAATTTTTATATGGTAAATGCTTTAGATATACAATGATGGGTGTGGCCTAGAATTATATAGCCCCTTAATTCATTAATAGGTCTAATGAGACTGATTAGTTTGAAAAATAAAATGGGTATTCAACCATAATTTTAAACTCTATTATGATAAGTATTGATAGTATAGATATAATGATGTTTGATATCATGGTGTCCAAAATTATATATTTTATGTTATTTGAAATTATGTTATTGTTATTATTATCCATAGAATGCTAATAAAATGATGGAAAATGCATAATTTTAGAAATCATGATCTCATACATCATGGTATCTATACATTCAAGAACATTCAAAATAAACTTCATAACTATGTATATTATTCATTTACAAAGATCTCAAGCACTAGTAAAATGATCGATCCTTTTGGATTTTACCCCTATATCTATGAAATTATATTAAATTTACCACATGATATATGATACTAAGGTTGAGGTTGGAACAGATTATACATGATAATGTTTAGTAGAATCTATGGGAACTAGATTAAGGAAAAAATAGATTATAGAAGATAAAACTATGGTAGACTTCAAGGATATGTATATAAGATAATAATATTGTTTTGGTAAGGAAGTTATTATATGGGTTTTCCCAGTAATACATCTTCATCCAGAAACCAAAAGTTGACATGGTTCTTGAACAATTGTACCTAGGTTAACAACTAAACAAAGGGAATATAAATCTTTGAATCTACCATCTATAAGTAAATTAAAATGGAAATTACTATAAAATAAGTGTGATAATATCACGAGATATTCTTAGGGAAATTAATTTTTTATTTATTATCCATTATGAAGGATTTGAAAATAAATATATCCCTAAAGAACCCATGTTTATGATTTTTTGATTAAAAATTCATGGAATTTTGAATTTGTGAATTTTATTAATAAAAAATTAAAATTAAAATTATTTTATAAATTCAAAATTTTAAAATCTAATATAGTATGTGTGACATTATTATAAATGGAATCATAGTATAAAGAATGATATCAATACTCATGGCCAATTTACAGGTTTCCCCAATGAGAAAACCAATGGAGCATGTAGTGGAACTGAGCAGATCAATGATATATTAGGGAAACATAATCATGTTATGACAAATAACATTTCCAAAAATGATAAATTTTTTTTTCATAGAGTGATTGTACTATTTTGGATCACATTATAAGGAATAATCCCCTATAATTTATTGGTACCACTAATACCATGGTAGCTAATCAATGGAATGCATCCCTTGATTTGATATTTCTAACATTGGGCTGTATTGAATATAAAGTGGTTGTACATGTAGTATATTTTATCATGTTTATTTATGATACATGTTTTATTTAAATCTAGAATACATAGGTCGAAGATAAAATAGAAAAAATTTAATGGAATGATTTAAAATAAAAATTATTCAACAGATAATTACCTTGTGAGATACAAGGTGAAATGAAGAGGATGGTCATTTTATTAATAGAAATGAAAGACGATTTTTTTTTCTGAGTATAAGGATACCTTTATATAGTTATCTTAGTTTACTGCATATTATATATTCTATATAGAATACCTAACTGACCATTTACTTCTAGGTCTTATACACTCTCCCTAAAAGAATATGTTATCTCAATCATTATCATTGTACGATGAAATAATTTTACAAACCATTAAAATGGAGTAGTTATCTAGATCCTTTATATTCAAAAGATATCAAAAGAAGAAGAGTTCGTTTGAAAAATAGGAAAACTGGAATGCATCAAAGAAGATGATGTATATAATGAAAACTAAATCATGTGAAGATGGTGGAAATAAACATCAAGGAAAATATTTTATGGGAACAGGAGTATTATAAAAGTGTATAAAACTATTAATTATGATAATAAATGAATGAATAATAAAAAAAAATCAATGATTACTAGTGATTATGTTATATAGAAATGTTGAATTATTTACACCAATGCCCCTAGAATCATGGGAATATACCACAAGAGTTTCCCTGGGGAGAAGGCCATGTTTATGAAATCACTAGATTAGATGTGGATGTACTGAATGATGTGGTGGAAGGTTCATTAATAATAGGCTAAAATTTATATAGTGATTTATTTGATTTTGGATCTTCACAGTAAATTAATTCATCCATGTTTTTTCATGAAAATTTGATAGTTCTCTAGCACATTAAGATGTGAGTTTACAGTCAAAACACCCAGTAGAAGTCTCACGAAAACCATGATGTGTCATGAAATACCCATTATACCTCATAAAAAATCCATATTTACTTATACTATTATAATAACTATGGAAGGAATTTATAGAATCCTCAATATTTAATGGATCTCAAAATTTTATGAAAAAAAATTATTGTAAGAAAAAGAAATTTGTAATTCATGATTAATATGTAGAATTCCTTATCTTTACATCAGATAATTCATCATCTGATTATTCTCTTGATCCACCCCTAGTAACTATTTTGAAAGTTATTATCAAGGAATAATATAAAACAAATTATATGGGTGGAGAAGTTAATCATGAAACTGAGCATGTACCTATTGTTCCATAATACAATGTTGTTCTCCTAAACGAATTACCTGGATATCCACTTGATAGTGAAGTTGAGTTTTCCATTGATTTAACCCTTGATGTATGACCTATATCAAAAAATCCTTATAGAATAGATTTTATAGAATTAGTGTAGTTAAAGAAACAACAATAGGAGTTGTGTGATAAGGGACTTATTTTCCCTAGTGTGTCACCATGGGGATCATTATTCTCGTCCATACGAAAATGGCTGGACTAATGAGGCTATGGATTAATTATAGTTAAATCATCGGTATTATTATAAATAAAAAGTATCAAATACCTCACAATGATTATTTATTTGATCAATATCATGGAGATCAATATTTTTCAAATATTGGACTTTTTTTTGGTTTCATAAATTGCATGAAAATAACAAATACATTCTGAATAAACATTATGAATTATGTATAAGCATTATCAGTTTATAGTAATTATATTTGGATTAATGAATTAAACATATATTTTTATAGATCTAATGAACGAAGTATTCATAAAATATAATGTATATTCTATTGAGGTCCACATTTGTGTTATATTTGGGTATTATAAAAGCTATGAGGACCATGAGAATTACTTACATATCATCCATAATACTCTTAGAAGAAAAGAGTTATATGGGAAATTTAGAAGGTATGATTTCATGCTCTAGGAATATTCTTTTTTTGTTCGTATTCTTTTTAAGAATGAAAATATAGTTGATCCTTTGAAGACAAAGGTAGTCTAATAATGGACTACACCAATGAAAATAACTTAAGTATATAGTTTCATTGGTTTGGAAGATTACTATATGAAATTTGTTAAGAATTTTCATCAAATGAATAACCCGTTAACCAAGCATGTATGTTAAGGGGTTATAATCATTTGAAAAAAAAGAAAGTATGTAATGTATTGATTAATTGAAGACTATATTAGTCAATGTTTATATATTGAATCTACTATTTAATGAAGATGGTACTGTGATATATAGTGATCCAGTAAAGAATGGACTAGGTTGTGTCATCATGAAAAATTATAATGTTAATGCATATGCATCAAGGTAGATTAAGAGTAAAAAAATAGTACTATCCAACACATGATATTGAGTTGAAAGCTATAATATTTAATTTGATGATATGGAGGCCCAATATATATGTTTAAAGATGTGAAATATGGAGACTATAAGAGACAAAAATAAATTCTTTCAAAAATTCCACAAGCTGAGGTGAAAGGCAATTCTTGATATACTCATTGAATATGATTTCCCAATACCCAGGGAAGGAAAATAAGGTAGAAGAATCATTAATCAATATGGAAAACATAGTTCTAAAATAATTAGTATTTAGAGGGATCTTATTTTCATGGATCTAGTATAGATGTATATCAGAATTATTAATTAAGGGATGACATCAATCCTTTTGAACCGATTAATAAACCCTATATATTGGAAAAGAAAAATATTTCTCAATATGCTGATAATAATTTTATGAATAAAGGTAACGATTCTAATGATAGGATGTTGGAGGACTTCATTTTTGATGATGGAGTTCCAAAATTTATAAGGATATTATGTGTTCCATCTATACCTTAGCTAAAAAGATAATAGTAGGATCACACATATAGTAATAATTTCTCTATACATCCTGGTAGCAAAAACATTTATATGGATTTGAATGAAAATTTTTAGTGGCATAACATAAAATGATAAATTACTGATTATAGGTCCAGATGTTTGGATTTTAAACTTGTGAATGCTGAGATACATCAACTTAGAGGAGTCAAGAAACCTATTCATATTCTTCTGTGTAAATGGGATGACATTACTGTGGACTCTGCAATAGGACTTCTATTGACACCTTGAAAGAATGATGAAATATTTGTTATTATTTATCACCTAACCAAATATGATCATTTATTCAATATAATAGAATATTCACCACATTAGAACCTCAAAAGTCTCTATATTAATTAATTTTTAATACTTAATGTTTCCCCTCTTTTAAAAGTTTATGATCATGATCCCAATATTACATAGAAATTCTAGAAGAGTCTTTAGTATAATCTTGATAATGAGCTTCATTTGATAGCTTCATAATATCCTCATATTTATAGGCTATCTTAATGGACTATTAAAAAATGTGAAGTCATGTTGAAGCCTTTATCACTTTATTTTTAAGGTATTTGGGATTAGTATTTACCTTTGGTAGAGTGTTCCTATAACAATAGTTTCCATCAAAATATTCAAATGGTGCCCTACAAAGTATTATATGGGATGAGATTCCATAATCCAACTAGGTTAGATGAAGTTGGTGAAAGGAAACATGTCAGACAATAACATTGAAGAGACAATACTAATGGTGATTACAATTTCAACTCATATTAAAGTATCTCAAAGTAGGATAAAGAGTTATACCGATAATTAGAGGAATGATTTAAAATTTCTAGTGGTTGATACTATTTTCCTAAAATCAATCCATGAAATGTTTCCATAAGGTTTAGTAAGAAGATAAAAATAATCCCTAGGTACATCATATACATTGAAATTATTGAAGGAATAAGAATTGTTGCTTATCGATTGTCAATTCTGCCAAACCTTTCAAAAGTACATGATGTGTTCCATATATCAATGTTAAGGAATAAAATGAAAAATCCAATGAATTTTATCACCTCATAATAGATTTAATTATAAATATATCTGTTTTACTTTGAATATCTCATCCAGATTCATGATATTATATATAATGTATTTAGGAATCAACTGACTCATTTGGTAAAGCTACTTTGGGGAAATAATAAATAAGAGGAAGCAAGATGGGAATGTGATGATGTTATGAATAATAACTAACCTAATTTTTAAAAGGTAATATCCATTTAATTTCTAGGAAAATAGTTTTTTATGAGGGATGAATGTAACATCCTAAGATTTTATGATATATTACATTTAAAATAAAATAAATCTCTTCAATAGCTACAATACACACAATAATGTTCCTTAATATTATTTAATGGAAATTTTGTTTCAATAAAACTATAATAAAATTAACATTTCAATACTTAATGGAACAAAAATTATAATTCAATAGAATGAATATGAGTTTTTAACATAAATGGTTTGATAAGCATAAAATGTGTTTTTGAAATTATCTCCTAGAAAAAATCATTAATGAAATTAAAAAATTGTAGTAGTTAACTATTAAACATTTTATTTATAATAATACATAATATTATGTATAATTATAAATTTATTAAATATAAATTCTATATAAATATATATATAAACATTTATAGGTAAATGGTATATTTTTAAAAAAACTGACTATTTTTCATAAAACCTGTTTTATTAAAAAGGGCATAATGTTTATACATTTTAATAAATAAAAATAATATTTATTGAATATTTATGTAAATTAATTTAATAGATTATATATATTAATATATTAATTTAAAACTATATAATTTATTAATAGCCATACAGTAACTATAATATCATATTATGCCTCATAAATGCATTTCTTCAAAAACCATTTTTCGACACGTGTTAAGGATAATTTTAAATTACCTTTTCCAATTTATGTGATTTGAATTTAAAAATACGGTTTCAAATTTTTAATCAAAATAAATAATATTATTTAATAAGGTTAAATTATTTTTTGTTCACAATTATTATTAAAGACATTAAAAATTAATTACCCCTCTTAAGGGTAAAACAAGGATTTGTGTGTCACATATTCTTGTATTAAAATAAATATTTCACACATATAAAGTTTTTATATGATAAATTTTATTTCATATATATAATAAATTGGTAAACATTATTAAAAATTTATCATTTCATTTTATTCTTAAAGGATTAATAACCTAGGTTAAAAACTAGTTAACGTGGAGATAACTAAAATTGTTTAAATATGTAACCATAAAGTATAAGGGAATGAAATATTTAAAACATGTTTATTATTTAATTTTTTATGATTTTATTGAACATATATTCAATTTAATCAATTATTTATCAAATTTCATGGAACTTGGGTTCAGATTGACATCCCATTATTGAATAATTTTGTGTATTTAAAAATTCTAACTCCTCATCAGTTTTGAAAGGGAACTCCCAACCCTCCCTTCTTCACATCTCTCAAGCCATTTATCTAAAAATAACCCTAAAAATATATATCCAAAAACTCCTAGGCCATATTATATATAATATTTTATCCCAAAAATACATACATTAGGGTTCTTAAGAATAGATCCATATGAGTTTTCTCTAGTAGAATATGATCATATTAATTGATCTCTTTATTTTTCTTTTTTCATTTTACACATTCAATTATTTATCCAAACATAAAATTTAGTTACATTATTATATAATATATACTGAAATTTAATTATAGTTATGGTATAAATTTTATCAATCTCCTTATCTATCAAATGAGAAACACATCCATCTCTCCTATGTACGACAGACTTCTCCCTCGCAAATCGTTGTAATTTGTTTCCTTCATGGAGTCATATGGATAGTTTTAATTATTGAAATAATGAGTATATTTGATATATATGAAATGTTATTAATTATTAATTATTATTTTTTCATCCACTTTCTTAAACTTTCACCTAATAAGGGAATGAAATCATCGATTGTGGTATGCACACTATACCATCTCTATGGAGTGATGTGATTCATTATCCTTGTCCATATTTCAAGAATGGTTATAAAAATGTATATAATGATTAATTACGATATTTATAAAATTATTATATTTATGGTAATTATGGATCAATATCATATTCACAATAATCATAACATTCATGACAAAACATGGATGGGAAAACATGACAATTAACACATAAAACAATGAGAGTACTAACTTATTATTAACAAATGAGTGGTAAGATTATATAATATGATCATATATGTTATTATGAAATGAATATCATTTTATTATTAATTTAGTAACATTATTTAAACCATTATACTTGAGGTTAAGGGACATTAATATAAAGGGAATCGTTATATAATGTATTTCGTGTAAACTTTCATTCCATTGAGATTTTTTTTAATATGCACATATTCACTCTATGTAGTATATATATTTCCCAATTTATATATTTATAATTAAATTATATTTATCCATTATTTTTAGTAATTTAAATTCTTATTTATTCATTTAAGGAGTTACAATTAAGAAGTAACCAATTATGTAAGAAGATATTTTACACTATCATATTATTTTGGGATTTATTTTATTATCATTGAAGATATATTATCATTTATCCTTCATAAGATCACATAATTTTATTATACTCATGATATTTAAATAAATTATATAATTTATTCCATATTTTCCACCCTTTATTACTTCAATAAAGGAAATAAATTTTGTAAAGAGAAACTGATTTTATTTCTCTTTAAATTGGATATATTTTTCATCCATGTCCATATTTTTCAAAAAAAATTGAAAATTTCAATTTAATGAATCAAATGAATTAATGAGGACATTTTAATTCATACAAGTATTGTAGATATTTTTTCAATGTAATAATTGTAATTTTTTTTAAAAGGTACATTTTAAAAAAAATATGAAAATGAATCTTTTCTTAACGTATAAAGTGATAACAAACATCCCATTTACCATATAATTTTACAAAATATAGATTGTTATACCAATATTCTATATATTTTAAAAGAAAACTCATTTGTGAAATAATATTTTACTATTTTAATTATGTTTCCTTTATTCATCCATGGGGCATGATTTTATTAGAAAAACATAAAATCATGATGAGCTTATGGTCACCGCTCATCTTTTGATTAACATTGTGATTGTTAAATTTCTTATGAGACAATAAATTTATTATGATCATTTAATAATGATAATTTCATTTATATTAAATATCCATATTATTTTTATCATACATATGATTATTTCTAATATCATATACCATTTATACATATAATTTTTACAATGAATGTTAATTTCTTAACATGGTAAATAATGTTAAATCCTTTTTATTTACTCAATATCGACATTTTTTGATAAAGCATATTGGTCATGAATTAAATAAATAATTCAATATTTGATGAATTATTTGGGAATGTAGTGATGGATGGGCCCCATAATTATATATCCTCTTGATGAATTGGTAGGACTCATAATACAAATATGTTGGCCAAATTAATTGGGTTTTTCCCATAGTTTCAAACTATCTTAGGAATTGTATTGATCAGATGGATATCATGATTTCGTGGATCATGACATCAAAAATTAAGAATTTTACTTTATTTTGAATTCAATTAATATTATCCATTAAATAATTGACTTTATATTCTCCATGAATGTATTTTTTTCTCATGTTATTGATTAAATGGGATGTGTGTTTAGTTATCTACCTTTATATATTTATTATTTCTAATCCAATCATGATATCCAGGTCATTAAATTGAATGTGTGCATTGTTTTTTACATTAATATATTTATTATCCATATTTATTAATTATAACTTCCACTATATGTAACCATTACTAATAATTTAATCATACCATTATTTTCATTCCCTTTTCTAGGATATAAAGAATAATTACCTGAACGAGTTCAAGGATACATAATGATTTACATTAAGATGTTTTATATTTCATTCCCAATGTAAAATGTGTATAATTTATTTATCAATATTTCAAAGACTACTAAACTAATAAGGCATTTAGGAATTTACCCCATCTATAAATTCTAATATAATAAAGCAATAACTGGATCTGGGACACTACACTAATGTTTTTTACACACTAATCCATAATACACAATACTAATCACTTATTCATGAAAACATCCTCACCCAAAAATTCTGATCTCTTATTACACTATAATTATCAATATATAAGTAATATATTTACTTTATTCATAATTATAGCTTCATGTTACAACCTGATGTACAAGAATAAACCAATAATTTCACCCCAATCTAGATTATTCAACAGTAATTATAGTGATATATATATATATGGATGAAATAATATTTATTTTATTATATAAAATAATTAACTTGAGAAATTATGGAATGATCATAGTTATTGCATTGTTTTTTCCATTTTCTATCAAATAAACATCATTAATGCTAAATAAAATCTCCAAGAATCTGACAAAAATCATCAAAAATATATATAATTTAATTATTCTTAAATGTTTCCAATAGATTATGATAGAGAGAAATATGTTTTTATAAATATTATCATAATTTAATATGTTTATAGTAATTATAAATAACTAACTTATATGGAGATTTAACTAGGACACCATATGATGTTTATGATGGAGACACAAAACCTCTGAAAAATTGTATACTTATTAGAAGATTTTGAATAAATATTAAGAAGATAAGGTTTTTTGTTTAGAACCTCATGTGTAGAATATATTTAGTTGTTTATAAGAGATAATAATATTGAGATCTATGAATTTAAAGGAAGTTTCAATATCTTAATGAGTGAATAAAAGAAAAATATGGATTTTATGTATTCTATTCATTGATAGAAGATACTATAATGAATCAATTTTCATATGAATATGATAAGTTGAGATAATTTAAAGGTGGTATTGAAATCACAATACAATATCTATTAATTAATAACATTAGTAAGTGGATATAATTTAGGTTACTCCATCCATATGTTATTTATAATGAAGCATACTATAATATTTATATTTATACACCATGATGATTTGTTTACATTGAAGAGATTGTGGTGTTTTATTTATTTATAAGTAATTAAAGAACTATAAAATGTAGGAATGTTAAAAATATTGTATCCAAAAATATTTAAGGCAATTTAGATTCATTAATGATCACTAAATGTGTTTTTATATTCTGATTTTTCATTGTAATGTTTTTGATGAGTTAAATGATGGTTTGATGAAGTCTTGTAGTGTTTTGAGTGATTTTGAGATTGTTTATTATAGAGAGAGATATATTTGATAAATGTTTTAGTTTATATAAGATATATAATGTTTATAAATATAAATAACGTTGGTTTCATTCCTAGTTAATTAAATTTTTTAGTTTTTAGAAAAATGAAAAATGGTATCATGAAATATTAACTCATTGATATTTTAGATCATATATAGTGAAATTTAGAAATGAATATGCTATATTTTATAGTATGCCAGATAATATGTTAGTGTAATTTGGAAATAAAAAAGATTATATTTTAAGATTTAAAACTTATTTAATATTTAATATGTGGATATCTCATGTTCGAGAACTATTTTTTTTGTAGCTACACATCCTCATATAGAATGAATAGGGTGTTGAAGAACATTAAATGGGATTTGACCAAGTCATATCTATATGGAAGACACGTTTAAATAAAAAATAATTATATATATATATCATATATATTATTATTTCATTTTGTGGTGAATCATAAAATAAATTTAGACATTATTAAAACACGCAATATTGGCAAGATGATCTCAAGAGCAATGATTATAAAGTTAAAAAAATGAAAATTAATGGATGGTGTTTGGAATTGTTTTCTTTGCTTTATATAACATAAAAATGAATTAATAATCTATTTTATATCATAGTCAATCAATCATTCCATCTTATATCAAAGGATACTCTTAAGGTTATTAATATAATCACATGTCCCCGTAAGGATACCTAAAAATGTATTAAATATAATAGGATATTTTTTATCTTTAATTACTCAATGTATTAAATTATTATGAAAAAAATATTATTTGGAGAACTAAGTCTATAATTTCATTGTATGAGATTGTATATCAACTCATAATCCATTATGCAATCCCATTGGAGCATTAAATTGTTGATAATGCTAGAAAATGATTGATAATATAATAATTAGATATAAAGAATTTGATTCATTAATGCATTGGGTAATAATATGAAGGTTCTGGGAGAAAGGAAAGATTTTATTAGGAGTTAAAAACTAATTTTTTATGGATGAATTATATGAGTGTTTTAAGAAAAATATTATCGTAAGAGGGTGTAGAGGGGGAAGTGGTGAATTATTGTTTAAAAAATAAATAAAATGGAAAGGTAAATGAAAAATTATTTATTTTTATGAAGATAATATTATATCATCGATAAAGAAGTAAATGATAAATTTTATTCATATTAAAAATTTATTTTTAATGCAAATTAAATGAGTAGGATCTTACAAAAAAATTGAATTTATAAAATTATATATATTATGATCGGATGTTGTAATTCATAAAATAAAAGTGCGAATAAAGACAGTTTGATTAAGTAGATTAAACATAGAATGGTGTGATCCCCTATGTGTTATTTCATTTAGTTGAGAGGGTTATATTGTTACTAACATTATAATTTTTGTGATCAAGAAACCCATATCTCAAAATTATGGTTTTTTAAAACCATTTTTATCTTCCTTGGTTTCTAGAGAACCCATCCCTCACTTTTTATAGTAGTGATAACCTATTGAATATGGTGATGATATGAGAGAGATTTTCATTTGAAAATCCCTCAAAATTATACTCCCTAATACCTTAAAATGATGTTATAGGTAATGATAGTTATTCAGAGATGATTTAGGATAATATCCTATAACAAAGATAGAGCATTCGAGTTTTCCCATAAGTAGACTTTGAGAGATTTTGATAGAGCTTTTCCTTTGGGAGAGTAAACACGAATATTGGATCTGAGAGGCATTATTAGTAACCAATAAATATTTGAAGCCTATTTAACTCTCTATTTATTTGCCCAAAAGGGATGTGAAGCTTCTTGAATTAATAAGGGAAAATGATTCTTAATATGCCCATTATAATGAAATTTTAAAAATTAAAAAATGAAATGTCATATCTGTTGTCTCTATGACACCATTTGGATCATGGTTCACCTGAAATAGACTGGTCATATATAAATATATTTAAAATTTCTATTCTCTAACACTGAATACATGTATGAATCCTAGATTTTGAGTAATCATATTCCTCCACCATAGTGGCACTCCACCAGTCTGTTGGTGATTCTTTAAAACATTAGTGGCCCATTCTACATGGAAATATCTTGTCAGTGAATTATATTGGGGAGATGGTCCCTTCTTAAACATGTCACAACAAATATTTCCTCTTTTGGAATCTTATAAATCCTATAAATGACCTTAATACTGAGTTCTATATTCTAAAAAATTGATACATGATTGGGTCAAGCATTTTACATGGTGATCAAGTTTCATTTTAATAGAAATTATGATCTCTATTAAGACCATTAATTACAAGACTAAAATACAAAATGGAGAGACTTAAATTAATTCAAATGAAAATATTAAATACATAACTGAGTTTATTTAGAATTGAAAACACTGTTATAGAGATATGGAGAGAGGTACATCAATATCACCCATTTTATTATCACAAACAAATAGATATATAAATAAATAACGAGTATAAATTTATCAAAGTTATTCCTGAAGAAAATATAATAAATTCTATATTATTGAGAATTAAATATATAAACTATGTCATATATCAATAAATAGTAAAAAATTTACACATATTTCCATAATCCCTTTATGTGAAATAATCAAGAAATAACACAAAAAATGTCCAAAACTACATTCCCTATTTAGAAACTAATACATTTCTACACTTGGAGTAAAAAAATGTCCCCCTCAATATGAAAAAATATGTTTTTTATAAATATTTAGAATATTCTCTACATTTTTAATTGAAAAAGATAATCACAGTGATGTAGGATCATTAAAAATGAGATATTTGATAAAAAACTGAAGAGATATTATAACAATTATTTTAAAAATACCCAAAAAAGATTTGAAATTTATGATCAATAGAGAAAATTATTTGTAAAATGGGAATTAATAACAAAAAAAAGGTTTAAAAAAACTAATAACTTCCTAACTACCATTTATTTGGTGCATTTGAGATACCCAGAGGAAAGTGAAAAGGTATTTTCATAAATAGTTATAGAAAATGGAAGAAAATAGAATAAGATAAAAATAATGATGTAAGGAATTAAAGGAAAGGAATAAATGAATAATGGAAAAATTATATAAAAATAGTGACAAGAAAATAAAATAAAATTGATATATACCTTCCCAAAACATTACTTCCTTAAATAAATTCGTTTTTTAAAATTAAAATATACCTTCATTGAAAAGGATTACGAAGCTTTATTGAATGAGAAATCATACATTGAAATCATCTTTTAATTTATATTTTTTCAATGATAACTCAAATATGACTTTTTAGAGGGAGAAGTATATTTACTTTTTTAGTGATCAATATTCATTTATTAAGAGAGATAAATAAAATATTTTCTTAAAAAATACACAATGTGAGTAATATCTCATATATTTTTTAAAAAATTATAAATAGATTGAAATTATTTATTAAAAATGCATTCTAATGAAATTATTTAAAAGGAATTTATTTTAAAATAGTAAAAATATGAATCAAATTACAATTTTTTAAGAAAATATGATATAAGTGGGAATATTTTTTTGAATTTGAAAAATAAAATTTTAAAAATAATAATCCCTTAATGAAAAATTTATAAATTAAAAGATAAAACTACCCATTATAGGAAAAAAATTTATATACAAGGATCATATACAGGAGAAAATTAAATATTATAATCTAATGATTTTTGAAATACTTCATACAATAATATGGTTCTGAATAAATTTTAGAAATATTACTCAAGATAGCTAAGGTAAAAATGATAGTGTCAAAAGTGAAAAAATTACAAATTCATATTTAATTATATAAAAAAATATTTATAGTGTTTTAGTGACAAAAATTTGACTGTTCATATTAAATCTAAAAAATTACATTAATGTAATTTTTTTTGGATGTGATCTCAAAATAATTGATTCTTAGGATCAATATTATTGGTTATATAGTTATTAATATGATTTTTATGATTATTTAGTACACTATAATTATCACATACAATATGAATATAGTCATATTTAAGACCAAATTCTAAGAGACTATCTTTCATAAATATTTTTTTAGCACAACAACTTAAAAAATATATGAATTATTCTTTGATTGAGAAAAAAAGTTATGTATCTTACTCTTCAATGAGACTTAGAATTTTCCATGTTAGTGTAATGTAACACTTGTAATTTTCTTATCTAGTAGATATCCTCTAATATAATATTTCTAATAACTATATAATTCAAATGATATTACATTTGGATTAAACAAACCATGATTATTAGTTCCTTTTAAATAGTGAAAAACACTTTTAATATATTTTGGATGAGATTTCATTGTATATGAATGAAAATGATGAAAAATAAAACAATGAGCATAATGTTAAGATAGATTGAAGTAATGTAATAAAGACTACCAATCATACTTATATAAATCTTTTCTGTTGATAGTCTCACTGGATTCATCAAATGTAATCATACAGGTTATAATCAAGGGAGTAATAATTTTCTTAGATTGAACATTTCCAAATAATCTTAATATTTCATTTTTTTATTTTACTATATTTAGAAAAATATGATCATTTATTTGAGAAATTTGAAAATATAAATAGAATTTGTGTTAAACCTAAAATCTTACTTAAAATACATTTTTCTTTAAATTTGAAAATCTAGTATAAATATATTTATGGGTTGAGATAAAAATCACATTATCAATGTAAATTTGAATAAGTAAAAAATTATGTGAGATGTGTTTTAGAAAATATTTTGAATTGGATTATTCCAATTTAGAAACATTTGATAAAATATAATTATGTGGAAATTCATAATAACCTCATGAGGATTCTTTCAACCCATAAAGATCATTATTTAATTTGAAAAAATTATTTGGAAAAAGTGAATCTTCAATATGATGAGGTTATTTAACAAAAAAAATTTAAAAAAAACTTCGGAAAAGGTTTGTTTGAATTCAATTTTAATTATTTTAACTTATAATGAGAGGTTAATTATGAAAACATTCTATTGGATTCTGACTGAGAAACAAGTTCAATGGATTCACCATAATCTATATATTTTTTTTGGTTACATCATTTTTATATTATATGAGAGTTTTTTCTTGTTATATTACCAAGGTGATCTAATTTATTACTAAAAAAATTAGCTCATATGGTTTAATGATAAATAGGTATTTCTATAAGAGTCCACATATAATTCTAAGGAAATTTATTTAGTTCCACTTTCATGGTAAAAACCTAATTATTATTATTTTGTTTTTTTGGTTTTATTTTAGAGATGAAGGATAAATGCTCAACCTCATTTAGGATGGATATTCTAGTGAAATATCTGATATAAAAATATTCATTGAAAATTTAAATGGGATGGGTTATATATATTTTTAAATTAATTAGGTAATGAATTTTATAGACTTATTTTTTTACACTATCTTATTTAGTCTGAAATGGTTCACTTGAAACATTATTTTCAAAAACATTGTGAGAAATAGATTTTGGAAAATTTTTTATAGTAGAAAACAAATATTTATTTATTTAATTATTTATTTCATTATTAAAATATTTGTTATACCTTTCTTGAGTGGGAGTACATAAAAATAAAAACTTTATTAGAATTTGAATCAAAATTTCAATGAATGTATTTGGTGTTGAGAATAAAACATTTTCAATGTTTTCATTTAATTTACCACTTTATGATTATTATTTTTCTAAAGTTAATGTGGATCATTTTTTGATTAATGATAAAACAAAAAAAATTATATAATATGACCAAATATTTTAAGGTTAATTATATTCACATAAAAGAATTCAAGAGATTTTATTAGTAGTTAGATTTCACATATATAATACCCCATTTTTATTAAGGGTTCAAGGAGAAGAAACATAATTATTATATAATTTATAATATCCTAAATCATAAAATTTCATTTTTTTGTAAATTATAACCCATGAGAACTTTGATTTGAGATAATTTTAAAAATATTCTCAATTTTAATTTTTTTTTAAAAATGCGATAAAACATTTAAAGGATTTAGTTTTTTGAGATGATATGTATGTATAAGTAAAAGTTTTTATTTCATCAACATTAACAAAAATATTTCATTTTATGAATATAATTTAAATTAGTAAAGGTTTAAATAAATCAAGATGAAATAATTCAAAATATTTAAAATAATAAATTATTTTTTATATTTTAATGATGATTTTTGTCTCTTCGTACATTACTTCAAAAACCTGATTTTTTTAGATATTGTTTTTATATCTAATATTAATTGATAAAAATTATATTATACAAGTGAGTGTGTGTTACAAGGACAAAGGAACATCATCCAAATTCATGATTCACTAACTTGTACACTCCAAAATTTAGAATTTTTTCTAGTGATACATTTTTAAATTGATTTCATAAAAATTTTAAAAATGGAAATTAGTAACTAAAATATTTCATTTTATTTAAACGCAATGAAAAAATCATTTTTAAATAAATTTTAAAACCCCTGTAAAAAAATCTAATTAAAACTTTATAATTTTAGGTTTAGTCAATTGAAAAATTATTTTTTCATAAGCATTGATTCAAAAAATCCAATGGCACCTTCACTGATTATCTTAATGATTAATTATCACTAATAGCGAGATTCCTTCCATCATGTTTATAATTTTGATTAAATGTAGAGTGGTTTTTTCACATGTTCCTTGAGAATCCAGTATATGCATACCAAAGTGATTATTGGATTTTACTCAAAAGTAAAATCTTCCACAATAATGAATGACCATTGTTTTTTGTACCCAAATGTATGTGGGTAAACTACTATAATCCAATAAGTGTTTTGAAATATATATTTATATAGTATATGATTTCATTTTTGTAATATTGAAATAAAAAATAATTTATCTTGAACACCAATTTTTTATTCTTGAAATCACATTCTAAAATTAAATATCAAATTCCTTCATAATAATTGAAAAAATTATCTTATGATAATACTTTATTATTTTTTTTGGAATTTTCAAGATTCAGAGAATTATTTGAAAAACCAAAACAAACCTATTACTTTACATGACTTTGAGATAGAATAAATATTTATTTAGGATATTTCCACCTTGATGGAAATCAACAAGAGAATTTTTATGGGTTTTTATAATAGATTAGATCTTAATAATATCTAGTAGATTATTTAAATAAATTTTCAATACATCATTTCCCTTGAAAAGAAGATGATTTTTTTATTTGAGATTTTTATTTTCAATATGATTTTTTTTTTCTATTTCTTATCAGGTTTGTTATATAATCAAGAATGTTCATGAAAACCATTTTGGAGTTGACGGTGAGCATATATTAATTCCTCGTAATGAATGTGAGTAGAGGAGAATGATGAATAAGATAAAGTATTAAAATTATAAGAACATGAAGAAGTTTAATTATTAATAGGGGTAAAAACCTTGGTGCCCTATTCTACATGTCCAATAATACTCTTAGGACTTGAGTAAATTTAATAGAATGGTAAATTTGAGTCCTTAGAGTCATCTCTTGGACTCTATTTTGTGACATTATTATTATTATTATTATTATTATCATTTTTCATTTCTATAAAATTATTTTTATTAGTACCTCACTCAATATTTATGTAACATTTTTTTGGAGTTTGTACCATATCCCCTTCAATTAAAATATTTTATTTACCTTCATAGTTCAGTTAATTTTCTTGAATAAATTTTTAACATTCCTCATGTGTTTAGAATAATTCTAAACACCATCTTTGAATGAATCATCATTGGGATTTGTGAAGGAAAATATTTTCCTTTAATTTTTTTGATTTGTCGGCTTTATCATCTTATAACATCATAGTAATTTCTTTTTTCATTAGTGATTATATACTTTATTCAACAATATTTACATCCATTTCTTCTTGAATGAATGTGAATATCGGTTCCTAATTTTCTAAAAATACCATGAGTATCATTTTCTCTATTATTTTTGAAGGAAAATAATATATATGTGACATTTGACCATTGAAAATGTTAGTAAACTAGATAAAAATACTAGTAAATGATTCATTTATATGAATTTAAAAGATTTCATGATATTATCGATTCATGTATAGTATAATATCCATTATTTATTTTTTGTGTTTTTTTGGGAAATGAAATATATCTATTTCATAGTAGGTTTTATATGTTGTCATGAAAATAAATTAATTTTTTCAAGGTTATAATAGAGTGAATTTCAAGATTTTCTATTATGTTCAAAGGCCTCAATACCATAAGGAGTCCATTTATATTATTGTTCTTTAGTAGAAATATATTTAGGTATATCCATATACTATATATGGTACCTTATTATATTATGAAAGGTTTACATTTTATTTTCCCAATAAGAGTAATTTGATTCATCAATAAAATGAGAATGATTATAAGAGGTATATTCCATCATAAAAATATCATACATTGCAATCAATTAGGATTAAAAAATAAAAAACCGATCCTTATTGATTCTAATTGTTTTTCAGAGAATATGAAAATAATGGGATGGTTTTCCTATAAAATAATAATTTAAAATTAGTGGTAAATTAAAAATAAAACAATTTTGAAATGATATAGTGATTAATTCAATACAAAGATAAATGGTTAATCGAATTTGTTTAAAAAGTTAATTAAATGAGTAAGAACACTAGAAAATTATATAATATAATTCATAAAACTATTTGAGTCAAAATTAGATGATTCAATTCATAAAATTAAAAGAGAGAGTAACATGGTTTGAAAATCAATTTTTGAAATGGCTTAGTGTGATCCCCTACATCTCCTCCCCTAATATTTAGAGGTTTATGTTAGTAATCACTTGATATTGGTAGTGATCAAGAAACATTTCCCTCAAAATTTTAGTATGTGATAATAGTCTTTAACTTTATTGATATCCAAGGAATATTTCCATCACTTTTTTGTTAATTAGAAACCGTTGAATAAGGTGAGTGATAGAGAGAGTTTTTTTTAGAAAACCCATTAAAATTTCTATCCCTAATATCTCAAAAGTATGTTACAATTGAGAATATATATTTAGAGATGATTGGGGAGAAGATACTTTGATAAATTTTGAGAATGGAAGTTGGCTCTTGATAAGACGTTGAGTGAATTTGAAAGATATCTGCATTCGAGAGGTAAAAAATGAATTAAGGATTAAATATGAGTTTTTTCTAACTTTTATATATTATAATCTATATATGTCTATATATATATATTATAGAAAATGTATCATAAAAATTTGGAATTCATTTTGGGTAATAAATATGAAGAAAATCTATCTAATCGAATTTATACCAATAATAAATGTAGTCATAGACCTTCTATCTCGATTCAACTAGATACCTAGTGCACCTCACTAGCAGGTTGGTGGGATACAAGGATAATATTGAGTTTTTAGAACTCGAACTAGATTTTTGGTGGAATCTAGTCTGTTAAAAAAGATTCTACATTCAAAATTAGCTGGAATGTGGGTATTTTTCACATCATAATAACATTCCACATGTCCCAGACTGGTCATAGAATATCATGTTTCATGGATATTCTAGGGAAAATGTTCTATATTACATTTCTTATAATCATGAAGTGGAACATAAAATTTATTTCATGGTTTTTTATGTTGTTGTAACTTTCCATATGCATTAATTCACATATCCTTTTATGTTGGGTGAAATCCAAAAACATGAAATTCAAGAGAGAAATTTACACAAATCTTTCCTCTCATTTACACTAATTCTTATTTAGGTAGTCATCCCTTCATGAGAACTAGATTTAAGTCAATCCAAAACCAAATCTAAAATTCATTGATAATTGAAAGCACTCCGACTTTGTCCTGTTAAAAACATTTAACTATTAGTCAGATTTTAGCTTATGTAGTGGATCTCTATAATGACTTAATATTTATATTGAGTCATTTTTATTCATAAATATACTAGTTTATCTTTTTAAAATTATTTTTAGGTGGATTTACTTTAGATATTATCAATTTCTTGATAAAATTTTAAAAATCTAATTATTTAATTCCATCATACATGTTTTGTAAAGTAATTTATTTAATTTGAGAACCATATTTTCAAATATATAAATGAACATGAAACTGATATAAATAAAAAAATAGAGTTTTATGATCTTGATACTTTTTCTAATGGTTAGTTTATTTAGAGGATGATAAACCAAGTATGGCCCTTGTTGAATAACTCTATGAACTTTCTCTGGTTTGAGCTATATAATTCCACCTATTGTCCTTAGAACCATATGCATTTGTTTTTCCTTGGATCTAAACATGAGTCACCACCCCTATAATATGATTTCAATATATTTTATTATATTTTATTATAAACAAGTGAGGGGAACCAAAGAATTAGTTTGGGGGGTTTACAACTATGAAACTAGAGGGATATATTCCTTAAGACAATGAAAGAAGGGGATGGCATACACACCATTAATTTAATCTAATAATTATAATAATATAAAATTAACTTATCACATATAGAATTATGATATTAAATCATGATCATCCAAAAATAATAAAAAAATATAAATTTTCAATCTAGTTGGCAATTACTTCAATTTGTTATTTTTTAAGAGAAATGAAACAAATTAATCACATTAACAATATTATTTATTATTAATTCAATTTATGTAATTTCCATCCAAAAAATTAAATTATCTAGCATGATAAAAAAAATTAATTAATTTTTTTATTTAAAATTAACAATGTATAAATTTTTACTGGGAGGAAATGATATGTTACCATGCATGCTACTCAAATTTGTCCTTGTACTTTGGATTCACATGTCAACCAACATATATTTTGATTCCATTTATTTCAAGGTATAAATTTTTCAATAAATAATGTATGATCGTTGGTAAATTATGTAGAATGTGATGTAATTAATACACCTGGAGTACACTACAAGTAAGAAACATACACATCTTGTAATGGTAGAAATTAATTAAATATATAATTAATAATCATATCCAATTGACTGTACTATCAAATTAATTACACATAGAAAAAATATAAATAATTTTAAATATATCAATTATTTTTCTCCCTATATTTAATTATTCCAAGAATTTATAACCCATTACATGACATGTACACTCTTCTGCCAATGTTTGCGACACAAACCAATGAAATGGGTGTGTGTTTTCTGGAAAATGTACATGCATGAGGTACATGGTGTGTATTCCATAAAAAATCAGTTTGACCTCAATGTTTCATGCAATATTTGGTCCCTGTTTGATGTAGTAAATATTTTACACAAGTTAGACCAACCAATTTTTCTTCTAGGAAAACAAGAGGAATACATGATGTGAAGGAGAGTTTCCTAGTGTGTAGTCTATAAAATTACATACCGACCTAGTGAAGTTAATAAATGGTGTGAACTAAATTCACTCTCTATGTGGTTAATTGATGGAGTCCGAACTTTTATGTGATTCCCCATGGGGAATTGAACTTAGGTAGATGTAATGCACTTTCAGGCTACAAGGTGTGTAACCTTTTATTATCTAGATAGAACCCTCGACACCCCATGATGAAGTATTCTGAGGTCCTTTATGTAACTTTAACCTTATCTTAGTTATATATGTGGGAATGAATAAGGGATGATAATAATTATACATTAATAATTAAAGGATGAATGATTCATAAAAAAAATTGGCAATAAATTCATATCATTGGTCAAAAATTAATAAATAATTATAAATTAATTATATAACCCCTTTAAAACCACTTTCAAGTTACAGGTGTAGTGGTATATTCTAAAGGGAATATCCAACTCAATTTCTTATCATAATTGATGAATTATCTTATATTTAGATGATAAATAACATCATGATCAATATAATTTAATTGAATTTTAACTAAATACTCAAAGGCGGATCATGAACGCATGATAAAAATATATAATGTAAAATTAATTTATTGTTAGATTTTGAATTTCATTGATATTGAATTATTTATTAATTGATTAATTCATTTTGTTCATTCATTTGAACATCTTTGTGTTATAGGATCTTATTTAAGAATACATCATTCATTGATCCAAACATACTCCAAATTCATTTGATGCATCCAAAGTACCATTGGATGCTATCATAGGCACTTTTCAGAGCATTAATCATCAATGAATGGCCTTAGAAATAATATATTCATGGATTGATGATCACTATGGATCTCTCCAAGGATTGAAAGGTTAGATTAGGATGGGAACTCTTTTTCTTGAGCATGTTCTTAAGTGTATTCTCTATAGGGATTCAATAAAATATCTCTAGGTTTATTTTTCACAATAATCATCTAACCATGGAATGTAATATAGAAATTTATTGATAAATATATACCAGATTTAGTAATTACCTATATTTCTTTATACTATCCATTATTCTATAGAAAACACTATGAATAATAAAAACAAAAACAATAAAATTATTTACCTGAAAAGTGAAATAACAATGGATAAATACATATCATTTTTCAAATAAATAAATCAATATTTAATATCCTTGTCATTAAACTCTTATAAAGTTATATCATCTTTAGCATGATGTTATATTTTTTATATATTTGATTGTGACTATCTCTTTTTCATAGAGGACCATTCTTGCGCCTTAGTTTTACTAATAGGGCTGTACATTATTTATAATAATCTCATAGGATAGTTATTATGAAATAAATTATTCCTGTATTCATTAAAACGGTACAAGATAAAGCATGAAAGTTGTTATGAGAATTATAAATGATCAAATGGAGTTTAAAAAAAATCCACCACGGGTACTCTAGATTTCTTTACATAGGATGAAACAATAATTCCAGTATAGAATATAATGTAAGATACACCATACTGTTCCCCTGCATCTACACAGCTGGTTTAGGCAGTGAAATCGACCCATCCCAGAGTCATATGAATATAGATTTTGATAATTTTGAAGACTTTCACTCCAGGATCAACCAACATTACAAGGCCCTAGTGGTCCACATGATACTGACAATTGGAATGATATCATATAGCGAATTTTTAACAAGATAAAAACTATCAAGAATATGATTGTGAAGCTTTCATAGATTATGCTTTTGATTCCAACCTATTGGTTGTGGGGTTTAATGGGATATGAAGGCTTGAATTAGGGTCATACATAAGATATCTTTAAGGATATATTCATTGAGTATTTCTTTCCAGATACACTGATAATGGCTCAAACTCAAGATTTTATTTATCTTAATCAAGGGATGATGATAGATTTTTATTACTTTGATAGTTCTAGAGATTTTTATTTTATTTTATCTGATTTAAAATATTAATGAGGTGTAGAAGGAATGTATGTTCAGGATAACCATTTTCTAGTTATAAGAGATCAGGATAGGGGACTTGACATGATGACATATACTCAAATTCTTCTGAAGAAAATTTGATTTGAGGAGGAGATAGTATGGGAAATATTTTAAGGTTTTCATCCAACTCATAGTGATCCTAAAACAATACTTCCTTATGTGATATTAAGATGCTATTATGGTAGTAGGAAAATGAATTATGAGGGGGTATATAAATGTGGAAAGATGGTGAAGCATAGTAAATATTTTTCTACACCCTCTATGGGAGGATGGTTTACCAGGTTCTACAATAGTGGATGTAAGGGAAATTTTAGTACATAATTCAAAAGGTCACATAAGAAAAGAAACTACTGGTGAATGCTATGACATCATCATCAACATTTTTATATTATTCTATGTTCATAATAAGTGGGTAATGTTAGGGTACTGGTATGGGCTCTCATTAGTAGAACAAAAAACCACATATATTAGTGACTCATGTGAGATGTTCTCTAGGGAAAGCGATGGTTTATTCCATATAAAAGGTTCCAAAAACTATTAGAGAAGGACTTAAATAGTTATAAGTATGGTCTTGATTAATTCTATGTTGTTTATTTTATTATCTGATATCGGGGCATATAATTTTTTATTATATTTTCATGTTGTTGTTGACTATAGTTTACTGATTAAGTTATCTTCTAAGTTAATCTTTCTTTACATTCTATTGGAGACAAATTTAGACCATATATAACTTTTTATGGACTATTTTTTGGTTTTCTATTTCTAGGTATACCTATAGGAAATCATGATACTATAAATGACTAATTTCTATGTGATATTTAGAATGGACTGGTTGACCAATTATGCAGCAAATTTCAACAATTATCAGAGATATGTGAATATCAACATTTCTAAGGGAGAGAAGTATGTATTGAATGGTTATTGGGATCTTGGACTAGGGTTTATGGAACTAGGCCTGTGGTTGATTAGATTGATAATAATGAAAGTAAGAAGATTGGTCCTCATAGTGGAATCGATAGTGGCATCGTCTATCTTCCCTCCAGTGGTGGATCACTATCAAGATGTTTTCTAGGATGAGTTATAAAGTCTTCCTCCATTAAAAAGAACATTTATTGAGAATTTTATTGTGCCTTTTGCAAAACCAATATTTATGATTCTTTTTTATGACACCATCTCATTTGAGAGAGTTTGAGGTTTAGTTAGAGGATATGGTGTCGAAGATATATATCAGACCGAGCACATTAACTTGCGGGGATCATTTTTTTTCAATAAGGTAGATAGTAGAATATAAAATACTGTCGAATAAAATAAAAAGAACTAGGTAATTTTGATGAGAAAGTATCTGTTACATAGGATTTATGATCAGTTTGATCACTTATTAGGAGCTCATTAGTTCTCCAAGATCGATATTTTTTCCAGATACTATCATCTGAGGTCAAAGAATATAACATTCCAAAGAAAATTTATAAAAGATGGTATGAAATATACGAGTATTTTTTCAATTTTTTTGATACTAAATTCTCTAGTGGTGTTAATGGATTTCATGAAAAGGATTTTACTTCCATATCTTAACACATTCAATATTGTATTGATGGATGATATCATATTTTATTCATAGAAATAATACACACATTATAGTTTCCTTTACATTATCTTGAAAACACTTAAATCACATGAATTATAATTCAAAATATAAATTCCCACTTCTTTATTGAAGAAGAGAAATTCATGGGAAATTTTATTTCATAGGTATACATATCAATATACCAGGAGACGGTAAATTTCATGATATCTTTGGAATTTTGAGGAATGTTTTCGATATCATTATATCCCTCGAATTGGATTGACACTATCAACATTTCATCCAAGACTTATCTTATTTATAATCCTTGATGATGAAGATGGTGATATAGGGGAGGATATGAAAGTTATTTGAAATATATAAAGACATATTTCTTTATATGAAGAAAATATTGATGAAAACCCTATTTTTGACCCTTCTAGAGCATAGGACTAGATATGCCTTACTCTATGATGTCTTAAGATTTGGGTGGGTATATTTTTGATATATTTAGATTATATAAATACTCAAATATCATGTTAGATGCAACCTAATGAGTCTAACTACATGACACATGATAGAGAGTATACATATGTAGTTTATTCCCTAAATTGTTTGTTGAATTTTCTCTATGGAGGGAGGATTTACATCCAGAAAGACCACAACATATTTTTATATATATTATCTCAATGGGATCAAAATATACAGTATTTGAATTTGATTGATTATATATAGAAATTTCAATTTGATATAGCCTATGATATGGGGAAAGGAACTTTCATTGTATATTATATAGGTAGAAAAATGGTAGTGATGCATGATATTAGAGAGAATCCTTCATAAGAGGAATAACATATTATTAGTTTTGTGGATTTGTAAGTTATGGATGAAATATAAGATTGAGGTTTGATTAATTTTCTACCAATTTTTAGCATGTTATCAATTGTTTACCATGTGAATGAGATCCATTATTTGGACCCTAAGTGTGTAGTGATGCAAGAGTGTTCAGATGGGGATTATTCATATCAATGATGGTTTTTATATGATGATTACATGATTTAAAACCATGGGATAGTAGTAATGATAACATACTAGAAGTATGACATAAATGGAGACTATAATTATTTGATATTGGAAGTATATTTTTGGTTTTCAAAGATGTTCCATGACATTTGATGTCAGTTTTAGTGGTTTGTCACGAAGAAATATATCATTGATTTCATTTCACAATGTATTATGTACTAGATGGTAAAGGTTGAGCCTTAGTATCCTATTGGATTTATTCAAACACATTTAGTTCCATTATGAAAGTGGGATGAAGTGACAATAGACATTATGATTCTCTTACCCTGGACCCTGATGAGTCATTATTCTATTTTGGTGATAGTCGATCAATAGATGAAAGTGGCTCATATTATGATGATCCAAGAGACTCACTCTATTGATGAGATTATAAAGCTCTATATATAAGAGATTATAATTCTACATGGAGTGCCTTATAGTATCATAACATAGAGGGGCATGATATGGAAAACCAATCATTAAATATACACTATTTCATTATTTATAATGTTCTTTCCCAATAATACATGTTAAGGATATATAGGCCATGTATAATTGAATGACTAGAAAATTTTTTATTCCAAATTTAATAAAAACAATACATTTATTTTAAAATATACATTGTTCCCCTAACACCCATACATCATATAAAACATCCTAAGATGTCATGGGGACAATAAATAAGGAAAATAGTGATCTAGAAACCCCTTTAATAGAGTAAAGATGAAAATAAATTATAACATGATAGTTAAGATGCATTATATGATATGGATGCGCCCGTAAGGGGATCTGCATCACTAGATTTTCCCTATGTCGCTGCCTTTCTCTTCTCCATCTCAGGGCGGCGACGAATCCTCTCCTTAGCTTCTCCTCTCGCCACGATCGTGGTGTGTGATTCTCTTTCTACGGCTTCGTGGGCTCATCTCTCGACAATTATCACTGTCCCATCTTCATGCCCTGTCCTCCGATATGGATAGGGTTTCTCACTGCAGCGCGGTGAGTCTGTGGTTGAGTTCCATCCTTGCGGTCTGAGAGTTGCAGATTTGTTTCTACATCGGCCGTGGGAGCATTGGGAGGTTCACTGCGGTCTTAGAGTGTAGTCTTGAAGGTGGCGATGTAATTGTGGATCTATCTTGTGAAAGTTCCTTTATTCTGTCATGGTCTGGTATTCTGGTGGCTTCAATTTTGGTGATGTATTTTGCTCCTTGGTTTTTAAATCGCGTTCTCATTTTGGGTGATCTTCTGTGCGTGATTTTCTCTCCCTTGGCGATGTTGTTCTATTTCGAGTATTTCTATTTTTGGTGTGGTATTGGAGTCGAAATTGATGGTGTTGACGACGGTGAAGTTGTGACAATTTCATTGATTCGTTTTGTGCTGGTTGATGCTATTTTTGGTGTCTGAGAAAATTGTGTTTTTGTGGGCTTGATGCGGTGGTTGCGAAGATGAAGAGGACTGTCTTTGACGGGCGTTTCTTGTTCATTCGGTGATGATGGGTTTGGGTTTGTGCATGCGCCATGGTCTGTGTCGTGGACAACTCATGGTTGGAATCCTGTTTGAATCTGGTTTTTACCGACAAGCATATGAATTTGTTGAAAGATGTTGTGTCTTTTGAGGTGTTTTTGAATCGGTTGTCTGGAATTGTGCAGTTCCCACTCACCCAAAAAGCAGATTTTTAAAATCAAATAGAAATATAATTTTCAGTTCAGTTCATTATATGATATCATAAAGACAATGATACCAAGAACAGATGCACATCTTAAGGAATTGAAATCATAAGATACTAGAATTATAGAATATATGTTAACAACATATGATATGATATCATAAACATATTCCTTGGATGACTCCCTTGACAATCAGCATAGTGTGGGAAATGTCCAATTTTGGAATGGGTTCAATTTCCATTCCCATTAAAATAGTTGAAAAGTCCCATGGTAGATTAGTTTCACTCCCCAATCCCTTAAAAAACAAATAATGAGCTATAAATAATTGCCCAATGCATTATAGGGAAACATAGATCTATTATAAACTATCACATAATAATAATCATATATATATGTCCCACATAATAAAATGAAATCATACATAAACCATAATCATGATGAAAACCACAACAAGGATGCGGGTTTCATAATTTTAATTTTCAGTATAAGAAAAATATAAATAAAATGTATTTGTAATGGATGAATGAATTAAATCAGTTTGAACATTCGTAATTGAAAAATGGATATTGCTCTTGAACACAGATTTCTAATTAAAAAAATTCATGAGAATGATTTAGGTTATGAAATACTATCAATAAACCACATGGAGGATACATTAATATTAGTAAGTATGTTTCTAAATAAGAAAAGAACATATTATTCTCTGTAAAACTATAGTTAAAAAAATGGTGATCTATATAATATGATGAGAGTTTTTAGAATGTAATCATGGTTAGAAAAACATTTTATGGAGGTGATTCATGAAATGAGGCATGAAAATCAATGATTCCCTTAAACCAGGATTACTTGAAAGTAAAAATTTTGAAAGGGAATTAACCACATGTATGAAGAAAGATATACAAATTATATTTAACTATGTTTATATTTAAGTTAAATATATACATTAATATAATAAGTTTATTAGAATATTATTTAATAAAAATGGAGAAAAACAATGAGAATGTGTAAGACAAAGGTAACCTGGGTGGTACAAGAGATCCCTTTTTATGTTTTAAAACACCATTGTTGAATCCCACATTATAAAATAATATAATAGAACATTATTTGTAAAATAGGATAAGGTACATAGTATTTTCACCTAATATAAAACTAAATGTGGTTTTCAATATAAAAGGAGAACATTAGCAGTAATTTAAATCATTGAGAATATGGGGGAAACATTGTTTAAATTGATTGGAATTATTCATAACATAATGAAAAATTTAATAAGGATATGAAATCACCAGAATAGATGATTTGATTCCAAATTATTATCCGATGTTAAAATAATATATACCATATTAAATGAAATATAAAACTCAAGGGAAAACATTATAACCATGGAAATTATTTTGAGTTATAAAATACCCTTATATTTTATAGAAGATATCATTCATAGCCCATAAATAAGAAGAGTAAGATTGGATGTGATGTATTCAAGTTCAAAATTAATTTTTGCTATTATTAGTCAAGGGAAGATTATGCACACCATAAAAATTATGATTGGAGCATAATATAAAATCATTATTCTGTGAAGGGGGACTGAGATGAAAACCCTTACAACATAAGAAAATTTTTAATAAAAACTCTTACAAGAGGTAAATATCGAATTGGAACAAAAAATAACACAAATAAAGATATTTCCTGATATTATATTTCAAATTATAAGTACACACAACATTGAAATGATACATGGTGTATAAAGAAAAAAATATCTCAAAGAGGGAATTTTCGAGAGAAACCCTTTATGAGATTGTAAATTTTAAATTCATAATTCATTAAAAGCTTAAAAATAATATAGCTATATAAATATAATGAAATAAGTCATGTATGTTTAAAAAATTCATTCTTGGTATAAATATACACCATATAAATATGAAATTGGTTCACAGTATTAAAACATGTCTCAATGAAAATTAATTTAGACAAAAAATCCTTACCTTTTTCATAAATTCGTAGGTACATACACATAACATCGTGAATAATTAAATTATGTTATTTTTATACATACTGAAGAAATATATTTATCTATATTTTATTTTTTATGGTCCAGTTATTATATATTTTTTAATATATTTTATGTTTACTATGGTTACTTAGAGTTGTTCAGTAAATTTCATTATAACACATTTAGTTTGTTCACTATGGTAAAAGGTGTTTTAATATTAATCCATGATCACTATAATAGTGGATTTTTATATCCTTTACTATCCCTATAGTAAAATAATTATTATTTTTGTTAACCCAAAAAAGATCAAAACTGTGAAAGGTACCATGAAAAGTCTATTGATGTAGGATAAAGATATTACAACCATTTATTATTTTTATTAGATATATATTTTCATATATTATATTTCCAAAATATTATTAGTGTATAAATAATCATTTTTACGAAAAAAATATAATTTTAAAGCCAAACATGTTAGGTGCTCATGGAAAATAAAACATTCCCTTTAAGGAAGCAGTTATCCACACACAGACACACATGGATGCATTTTTTTACAAATTATTTTATAGAAAAGTAAATAATGAATATTTCACTCTTATAATAATTATAGTAATAATTATGTTGTTATCATAGGTTCATGGATAGAGGAAACTTGAGGGATGTAGAAGAAGAAAATAACATATAAATTTTGGGTTGAGAGTATTACATTTCCCTTGGATGGTTTTCCTTGGATAACTCGTTAAGAATATCTATCATTGTATTTTAGTGAGCCCAATGATTCAATGTAACAGGTAAGATTTTAAAGAGATATAAAGGTAGAGTTTTGTTTTATACTAGTATTTGGAATGGGTAGAGAAATATAGAGGTATTTGACTCATTTTTTAAGTTAATAAAATGACACATTGGTAAAAAAATAATTATCCACCAATGATATAACTCTATTATTCAAGGAAAAAGTCCTCAAAATAGAAAATAATTATGTGGATAAAGAGATAAGGTTAAGGATCTCTACTACATCAAATAACATAAATGTTTTCAACATGCTTAATCCACTTTAACTATTTTAACCCAATTCTAAACTAGTTTAACCTTAATGTGGTTACACATTTATATCCTTTGAATAAATTTTAATTGAAAAAATTAAAAGTTAAATCTCTTAAAAATGTGAAAATATTTTTCTTCGTATTTGAAAATAATTTTATAAAATAAATTTTCAATGAGTTATAGATATTAATGTTTTTATTTTAATATAATACATTTAAAATCTTTTTTTAATAATTTTTATCATAATAATTATATATATGTTTATGATAAAATTATTAGTAATATGAATTCTATTAAAATTTAATTTTTAATTATTATTAAATAAATATTTATATAACATTAAAATAAGTTAAAAAACTAGTTCAAAACTGAGAAAATTATAATAAAAGAAACAAAATAAAAATAGTTTCATTAAAATATTCACTAAACTTTTTTTGATGTTATGTTTGGATTATATATATCAACATAGTATTTAAAAATACTTACCTTAACATTAGAAAATAAATTTTTATTTTTATAAAGTATAAAAATGGGGGGGGGGGGGGTGAATATTGTTTCCAATTCAAATTTCAATTAAAACATTATTTAAAACTCAATCCCCTAAATTTTAAAAATTAGGCCAGTTAACTAAAATAGAAGAACTATATAATTTAATTTTTAATAAAAATTATTATATGTTCAATCAAAACACATTTAAAATTTTTCATAAAGATGTTATTAACTTTTGAAATAGATTTAGTTGTATAAAAATAGTATATGAAAAAAATCTATGATTAATTATAAATATAATGTTTTTTTATTAGTTTTGAATATATTAACATGTTTTTGATTTTGGAAAAAAATTAAGAAAAACACAGATTTGAATTAATTTAATCAGTTCAGTCGAAATATGATACATATTCCTTTCCCCTTAGAAATTATCCTCTTATAAGAATTTTATTAAGGGTTAAAATAATCAATAACTTGAATAAGTTTTTACATAAAATAACTATACTCCGGTAGTCAGAGAAACATAGTTTATTCCAAAGGTCTTCATTGTTAAAATTAATAACAACAATGCTATGAATACCTAAGGTAAAAAACCTCTTTCATAGTTTATTATGGATGTACATACCTAAAATAATGAGGGAGTGTGCCTTCAACAATCCAATAAAATACTGGATATCAAATTTAATATATAAATAATGTATAAAAACATCTCAAACGGTAAGCTAAAACAGAAAGAGAAATAATAGAATGTAACAATATTCGAGGCAACTCTCTATGATTTACATTGGTTGTATAGTAATAATTGGATCTATCTGTAAAATTGTTCAACCATGTCTTCATAGATATTTTAGGAAAAAAGATTGTAGTTTAATGTTCATATCGAGTCCTATTTATATAAATATGTCTCACTGTTATGTGTATTATCATCTACATGTTGTTAACAAGAGGTTCTGCATCATAAGTATAGATTTTCTCTAAACTAGAAATTAAATTATATTCATTATTAAATTATTATAATCATTTCATTATTAAATTATCTATCTCTATAATTAATGTTTCGGAATATTATCTTTCCAGATTTGGAAATTCCTCACTACATAGGTTACACATGGTAAATAAGTAGTCACTTAATGAATAGTTACATTGAAACATGGTTATCGAGAATTGTTACATGGAATGATAAATTAATTTTTTGTTGTATTCAGATGGTTTATTCATCTTTTCACTTCACATCCATTCACATTCACTTTAATTTTCATGTGGTAGGTTCATATATTCATTTATTAGCCTCATGAAATCACATGGTAGCTTAATTTCTTCATATATTAGCTTCATCTCTACTAACTTTCACTAGATTTATTCTTGTGGAAGGTTCATTTTACATGCAGTCACTACATTATAGACACATGGTTATTTGATGAAATAATGATATTATACTACCATATCATATGTTGATATGTTTTTTCATGTGAGTTATTGAATAATTAATGTGGTCACGTAGATTTAAATATATAATTTTACCAGATAAATACAATAACATGACTTGAAATTAAAGGCGAGTTCATGAAATAGAAATAAGTTTACAATTTTTATCATGATTAGATGATTGTACATATTTTTTTTGCAATAAAATCTATGGTAAATTGAACATGGTCAATTTACCTTCACAGTCAGCTAAACTTCTTAACATTGTAGGTTCAATACACATGTGTTATGTTGGCATGGTATCTTCATGACATGACCAATTTTATTATTTGGAAAAAATAGTTGACTATTATAAAACCTGAAATTCATTAGAAATATAATCCCCATGTTTTGATATTATTAAAATATTGAGGAGTTGGACTAAGGAAAAAATCTCCCAATATTTAATGATAAAAAATCATAACATATAAAATGAAACAAATTGAATATATCATAGATATATTTCTAACTATTAGATAAATAGTTTTTTATAAGGACCCGACCTTAAAACTTACTTAATATTGAATTAAATTAATAATTCACATTGAGGATCTTTTTAGGTTTAGAGTTTAAGATAATTAGAACATAACTATTACATCTCAAAAGATTACAAAGTAGACACTTCTACTAAGTTTCCATAATAAAAAAAAACTCTTAAAAAGAAACATGTCTAGTTCCATGTTTTATATAGCATGACATCCCCTTGATCCCATCCTTGACCTTATTCCACATTAAGTCCTTTGAAAAACATTTCAAAAAAACTTAGGGTGAGCATAAAAAGCTCAGTAAGGGATACACAAAGAATGAAATCTGTTAATTTTTCAAACATCAAGTAAACCATGTATACTCTATCAAAGTAATACCTTCACCTTCATGAAGTAGTAAAAAATCTTCACTGAATAAAGTATCATTACTTACCTTTTTGTAACCAAAGGATTACCATAAAACCCATATAAATAACACATAACATATATAAAGGTAACTTGGGACATAAACATACTTAAGTGGAATAACCATACGGTTGAATTCCACACATATCACTTAATGGAATAGCCATACAACCAATTTCCATACATACTTAATGGAATAGCCATACGGCTAACTTCCATACCCAATGCATTGGAGGTTATAACGTAACCACCCGTACTGGTATTCACGGCACCACCCGTCATATGGTTCATCACGTAACCACCCGTCAAATGTCCAAGTACCATTATAAAATCATAAGACATAAAGAAAACATAAAGTAAAGAAAGAATTTCCACACTTTGATCACAATATATCACTCAAATATATTGAAAAAACAAATCCATTATAAAAACCATTTTCAATACCAAAACACATAAAAGAGTATATGGTATTTATTTCATTTTAAAAAACATTACGGCTTGTTGAGGAAGACAAAGACCAAATAATACTCGCGGCGGCGGAAAAGGTCGTTGTCACCGCGTACGTTAAAAGAAACATTCCTTTTTGTCATTTAGTAAAATTTTTCGTATAAAAAGATTCATTTTGTATAAAAGTAAAAGTCAAAGGGGTTTATATACCGTATAAAAGAAAGTTGTGCATAAAACGAAATATGCCTCAATGAAAGGAGATTGAGATGTAGTCCCATACAAAGACGGTATCCTTGGTTTAAGGATAAACCAATTACATAATTATGTGTGACAAATGAATACACCAAATATAAGTGGATATTAAGTGTAAAATAATCAAAGGTCATTCACACATATTCAAAGGATGACATATTCAATAACTACATGTTGAACCCAAAGAAATCGAAATTGGGTTAAGAATTTCCCTTGACAGCCTAACGGCGTCACATCAAAATGAGTTGATGAGAGATAAAAAGTGTATCTCATCACTTGGACATAAAATTTACATCAATAAGGATATATGAGAACACATCCCAACATAACAATATGTAAATTAAAATACCCAACAAAAGAAGTCTTTTAAAAAGAGGAGGGTGAAAGGTTCCCTTACCGACTTGGGTATCTTTCAAAACATACACCCCATGAAAGAAGGACAATACATCATTGATGTAAATACTCATAAAACGAATGTATATTAAAAAAAATAGTATAATAATGGGCAGTACGTACACCACTCAAAGGAAATTGTGGAAAATGTAGCATAAATCTCACGGGAATAAAAGTGAGATGAAAAATCCCTTACGAAAACTCGGCAGCCTAACGGCGCCACATAAAACTTACAAAAATGGATTGATGAGATCAAATAGGGTATCTCATAATATTAAAATATAGTTTATAGAAATATGAATATAAAAGAACATCCCCCAACATAACAAATTGGAGCTTAAAAGAAGTTACATAAAGGAGAGTACTTAAAAAGAAAGAGAGAGGTTGGATCTCTTACGAAAAATTCGGCAGCCTAACGGCGCCACTCAAAACTTTTAAAATGGATTGATGAGAGAGAATAGGGTCTCTCATCATATGAACATAAAAATTACAGTAAGATTAATATAAAATAATATCCCAATAACAATAAATATGATCTTTAAAAGGAATGACATAAAAGAATGTACTTAAAAAGAAAGAGAGGTGTAGGATCCCTTACCTCGGGTCCGACTTGACTCGATCATTCTTTAACATCCTGAATAATAAACTTGAGTTAATTTCTAGTTGATTAAGAACCTTTTACAAGTTCATTATTACTTTTATATCAATTATTGACATGTGATAAACATTATGTAATCATTTAAGTTAATAATGTTTGTTTTGTCGATATTTGGTTCTTAAGTCGAAAGTGGACTTCTTACAATTACATGTTGTTCGTGTGGTCAAAGGTTCTTTATATCCAGAATGACATTCATGATTTGGATATCATATATATCATATATATCTAGAATATACATTTATTTATATTATCACATAATCATTTAGAGGTAATAAATGAAATGCACCTTTCATGGAGACGGTAAGCCGTACGTACGCATGAACGCTACTTTCATTTTTTTGTCATATTAATGAAATTAAAACTAAATGAGAGGTATGTATATTTTAATTCCAGAATTATATTCAACATTTATATGTATCATTCATCATATATATCCATTATATACATGTACTTATAATAGTACATTACATTTGGGGATAAGAAATGAAATGCACCGTTCATGGAGACGGTAAGCCGTACGTACGCATGAACGCTACTTTCATTTCTATCTCATACTTTAATGGAAAGAAATAATAATGATATAGAGGTATATAATAATTACAGTATAACATCATATATAATAACATTAAATCCATCCTTTATACGTCCCACGCATGGCATTAACGAATCACATCACTTTGAGGGGGCGGTAGTCCGCACTTCCTAAAATGAAGATATCGCGTATACCCATAATGGAAGCCATAAAGGTAAGCCACAAATGAAAAATACAGAATCTTAAGTAAAACATAAACATATTATATATCATATATAAATATAGTGACATCTTAATGGCCACATTTTAAGGTGTTAAAAGAATGTTGAACAATCATCGTTTCGGGAGGCATAAATTCGCCATCCACGGAAATAGTATGTTAGTTAACCATTAGATGTAGGTGTGTGTAAGTGTAGCTCGAATCCTTATTATAAAAACATCCTAGTATATTTAGGATACTGTATTTGTTACAAAATAAATGAATAAAAAGATTTTAGGGGGTTGGAGAAGCAAAATAAAACAAAAGGACTCAAAAGAAGACATTACCTTAAAATCGGGTAACTTCCCTTGGTTTGAGCTCAAAGGCTTCCTTGGGAAGACTTCTGCCCAAAGTGAGGCTTCAAGGAGTAAGAGAGGTAAGTGGAGAGACAAAATGGGCAGGGGTTGGCCGAGCCAAAGGCTTTGGGTTTGTGGGTAAGGAGGTAGAGGTGGGGTCCTTTTATAAGAGGAGAGGAGGGGCACTCTTGAAAGGTAAAGAAAAGTCACTTTATTTTAAAATGGTATTCGGATTTAAGAAGTCCCACATTGATGTGTTTCAAGGATAATGTGATAAAGGTTAGAAATCCACTCATCCAACAGGTTTTGGACATGTGTAGGTCTTAGATATTACATTATCTTTCCATTTTATTTAAATCATTAAATAATGAGGTCATCGCCGCATCATCATGATGTCATAAATAATTTAATTTCTTTAATGTCTAAAAATTATAAAAAAAATACTATGATGTAGGAAATCGTTTTAGAGTTCCAATGAATATTTATAGTCAAAATTATGATTTGTATAACCCCTTGTAAAAATTGGTTTAGTAAAACATTTCATGTTTGTCTCATTTTTACTTTAACATTAAATAAAAAGGTATTTATGTCATTTTCCAACCAAAGTGGCTCCATGGGGTCCCCAAGTTGACCCATTTCTTGTCTTGGTCGGCCATGACACATCCAATAAGGTTAGGACATGTGTCAAGTTCATTTCATATTATTAAAACATTATTTTTACCTTAAACTACACTAATTACCTCTAATCGCGATTAAAAACTTAATAAGCTACTATTCACCAAAAAAATTATTTTAATCCCATTGAACCAAATTTTACTTCTTAATGACAACCATGTATGTCGGATTTTTTAAATTCAGAATAAAAAGGTGGAAAAATTTCATTTAAACGGAAAATCAGTTTTTATAAGTACCACTTAGTGTTTTCACTATTCATCAAAAATTGAAGTTTTTCAGAAAATTACCAAAAATTCACCCTAAGCTATATTTGATATTCCGAATTCAAAAATGAAGTCTATTTTAAAAAATTCAAAACATATAAGTCACATTAATTAATTTAATAATTAATTCCCGCTGTCATGACAAATAGCGTGTTTTTATGAAACAATAAGTATCAAAAGATTGATACTAGGTTAAGTCTGATTTCAAAGTGAAATTAATTCCAACAACCACTATTGGATTTAATGGTAAAAATATATTCTAATTTAACTTTAAAATAAATTCAAAAGATAATCTAATCATACAAATAAATTAGATTAAAAAGAGGTTTTGAATTAAAATACAACATTTTACACTATTCATTAAAAAACGAACTTTATCGGAAAGATACCAAAAATTTACACAAAGTAAATTTTGATGTCCTGATTCTAAAGAAGAGTTTTATTTGGTCCAAAAAGAATGTATAAGATTGAACAAAACTATATTTAAGGACGGTTCTCCATCCAAAGGCGATAAGTGAACCTTTAGTGAAAACTAGGGCATATACGCCTAAAATTGAATTCTTTCCGTATTTTAAGCCTTTATCTTTTATTGGATACATGTAAAAACATTTAAAAACATATATAATCATATTTTAGTTATTTCTATCCATTCCAGCCAATGCAACAGCTACATGTTAACTGCCATTTAAAATAATATTATTTTATTATTAGAGTGCAACGTAAGATTCCCAAGAAACTCGTTGTTGCGTGTTGGGTACGCCATCGAGCATAGAGTCCCCTTTAAAGTCATATTAATATTTTATTCAAAAATATGGATAAATATGAAAATGTCATATTCTTTATTTACTTGGGGTGTTACATCCTTCCCCCCTTTTGGGAATTGCATCCTCGCAATTTTAAAATTGGGCTTGGAAACATCTTTGAAAGTCCCACATCGGAAGAAGAGTCAGTAAAACAATCACTTTAAAATAAAGAAAGATAAGTACAAAGGTCACCCAAGTTAACCCATACTAGGATTCCAAGTATGAAAACATGGACATGGAGGAGAAAACATAGGGTCTTGTTCTGATGGAGAGTGATAGAAAACATGTTTAGGAGAAAGTTAACCACAAGAAAATCACAAACTTGTGATGGGTTAAACGGTATTCGATTCCCCAGTAGGAAAAGTTAATAGACAACATTTTTGTTTTAAGTTACTTTTTATTGAGTAATTTATTCATAAGGAAACATAATCACTTATCATGTTGAATTTCAACTTTTATTAGATTCCTTACACAAACTCATATTTTCTCCAAAAGACGAGTATTTAGGAAGACTTGTTCACATTAAGAGTACTATAATCAACTTCTACAGAATCACCTAATCCAAAAAAGAGAACTATATACTTCCCATATCTTTAGACTTTAACCAAAACCAAAACCAAAAAGGCTAGTACAAGATCAGATAATCCAGAAAAGGATAACTCCTTATAAAAATAAAATCTATTCTTAATCTCCAAAATTTGTCCAACAAAACCCAAAGTTCAACGGGGACCATTCGATAATCAATTTGTCTATAAAATTCTTCAAACTAAACCAAACTAATATTGAAAACCAAATATATGAAGGATTTAGTCACATAGTCTTCCAAGTTAAATCGTAACATTAATCTCCAAACAAAATCAGTTGCTCTTAATGTCTCGTATTGAAAAGTAATTAACCTAATCACAGATCCTCGAAGATAGGTTAATAATTTCCATAGAAAACCCAAAATAAACTTACTCTTAATTCCTAAAATCATCCAACTAAAAGGAATCAGTCAAACTAACCAGGGACTTCACGTAGTCCAGTGGTAGGCGATAAATACCAGTTGCACTTTGGTTGTGGGTTCGATTCCCGCAGCTTTGTCCGACACGATGGGTTGTCACACGGTCTGTGTGTTGTACTTTTTCCAAAACTATATAATTCTTAAATCATTCCCCAAAAAGAGATAAAATCATCAAAAATGATCATAACATATTTTAACCTCAAGTTTATCTCATGCCTTTCATTTTCCACCATATCATATAATAACCCATAATTACCTCAAAAGTAAGGATCATATAAACTCTAATGGTTACCTTTATAATTATTACCTGAACTTCCACATCGATTGAGCATCTCATACATGATGCATTACAGAACATACCAAGGTTCAAGTGGTTGATCATGACCTCTTGATAGTTGGTTTAGAACAACCACAAGTTTCCTCATTGAATCCCCCATTTTATCTAGTATCTTAATCAGAGAACCACCACAGTTTTCCTTCAAACCTGTTGTCTCTTTGGTGCCTGATAGATCCATCCATTCACTAAAAACAGAAATGTTAGGTTGAGTATATCAACAAAACCATCATGTACTAATGAGTAAGGTAAACACTAATATATACTTACTCATTCACTTTATCTAAAACTAGGACTCTTTCTGAAATCCTAACCATTATGGTAATGTCACTTATGCTTAGAGAATACCCTAACCTCTAAAGTTATCTAAACCGACCTTTGATACCACCTATAAGGCCCCGACCTTAAACCTTACTTAATATCGATTTAAATGAATAATTCACATTGAGGATCTTTTTAGGTTTAGAGTTTTAGAGAATTAGAACATAACTATTACATCTCAAAAGATTACAAAGTAGACACTTCTACTAAGTTTCCATAATAAAAAAAACTCTTAAAAATAAACATGTATAGTTCCATGTTTTATATAGCATGAAATCCCCTTGATCCCATCCTTGACCTTATTCCTCATTAAGTCCTGTGAAAAAAATTTCAAAAAAACTTGGGGTGAGCATAAAAAGCTCAGTAAGGGATACACAAAGAATGAAATCTGTTAGTTTTTCAAACATCAAGTAAACCATGTATACTCCATCAAAGTAATACCTTCACCTTCATGAAGTAGTAAAAACTCTTCACTGAATAAAGTATCATTACTTACCTTTTTGTAACCAAAGGATTACCATAAAAACCATATAAAGAACAGATAACATATATAAAGGTAACTTGGGACATAAACATACTTAAGTGGAATAACCATACGGTTGAATTCCACACATATCACTTAATGGAATAGCCATAAGGCCAATTTCCATACATACTTAATGGTATAGCCATACGGCCGACTTCCATACCCAATGCATTGGAGGTTATAACATAACCACCCGTCCTGGTATTCACGGCACCACCCATCATCTGGTTCATCACGTAACCATCCGTCAAATGTCCAAGTACCATTATAAAATCATAATACATAAAGAAAACATAAAGGAAAGAAAACATTTCCACACTTTGATCAAAATATATCACTCAAATATATTGACATAACAAATCCATTATAAAAACCATTTTCAATACCAAAATACATAAAAGAGTATATGGTATTAATTTCATTTTAAAAAACATTACGGCTTTTTTAGGAATCCAAAGACCAAATAATACTCACGGCGGCGAAAAAGGTCGTTGTCTCCACGTACATTAAAAGAAACATTCCTTTTTGTCGTTTAGTAAAACGCTTCGTATAAAAAGATTCCTTTTGTATAAAAGTAAAATTCAAAGGGGTTTATACACCGTATAAAAGAAGGTTGCGTATAAAACAAAATATGCCTCAATGAAAGGAGATTGAGATGTATTCCCATACAAAGACGATATCCTTGGTTTAAGGATAAATCAATTACATAATTATGTGTGACAAATGAATACACCAAATATAAGTGGATATTAAGTGTAAAATAATCAAAGTTCATTCACACATATTCAAAGGATGACATATTCAATAACTACATGTTGAACCCAAAGAAATCGAAATTGGGTTAAGAAGTTCCCTTGACAGCCTAATAGCGTCACATCAAAATGAGTTGATGAGAGATAAAAAGTGTATCTCATCACTTGGACATAAAATTTACATCAATAAGGATATATGAGAACATATCCCAACATAAAAAATATGTAAATTAAAAGACCCAACAAAATAAGTCTTTTAAAAAGAGGAGGGTGAAAGTTTCCCTTACTGACTTGGGTATCTTTCAAAACATACACCCCATGAAAGAAGGAAAATACATCATTGATGTAAATACTCATAAAACGAAATTATATTACAAAAAGAGTAGAATAATGGGCAGTAATTACACCACTCAAAGGAAATTGTGGCAAATGTCGCATAAATCTCATGGGAATAAAAGTGAGATGAAAAATCCCTTACGAAAACTCGGCAGCCTAACAGCGCCACATAAAACTTACAAAAATGGATTGATGAGATAAAATAGGGTATCTAATCATATTAACATATAGTTTATATAAAGAGTAATATAAAAGAACATCCCCCAACATAACAAAGTGGATCTTAAAAGAAGTGACATAAAGGAGAGTACTTAAAAAGAAAGAGAGAGGTTGGATCTCTTACGAAAAATTCGGCAGCCTAACGGCGCCACTCAAAACTTCCAAAATGGATTGATGAGAGAGAATAGGGTCTCTCATCATATGAACATAAAAATTAAAGTAAGAGTAATATAAAATAATATCCCAATAACAAGAAATATGATCTTTAAAATGAATGACATAAAATAATGTACTTAAAAAGAAAGAGAGGTGTAGGATCCCTTACCTCGGGTCCGACTTGACTCGATCGTTCTTTAACATCCTGAATAATAAACTTGAGTTAATTTATACTTGCTTAAGAACCTTTTACAAGTTCATTATTCCTTTTATATCAATTATTGACATGTTATAAACATTATTTAATCATTTAAGTTAATAATGTTTGTTTTGTCGATATTTGGTTCTTAAGTCGAAAGTGGACTTCTTACAATTACATGTAGTTCGTGTGGTCAAAGGTTCTTTATATCCAGAATGAAATTCCTGATTTGGATATCATATATATCATATATATCTAGAATATACATGTATTTATAATATCACATAATCATTTAGAGGTAAGAAATGAAATGCACCGTTCAGGGAGACGGTAACCCGTACGTACGCATGAACGCTACTTTCATTTTTTTGTCATATTAATGAAATTAAAACTAAATGAGAGGTATGTATATTTTAATTCCGGAATTATATTCATCATTTAGATGTATCATTAATCATATATATCCATTATATACATGTACATATAATAGTACATTACATTTGGGGATAAGAAATGAAATGCACCGTTCATGGAGACGGTAAGCCGTACGTACGCATGAACGCTACTTTCATTTCTATCTCATACTTTAATGGAAATAAATAATAATGATATAGAGGTATATAATAATTACAGTATAACATCATATATAATAACATTAAATCCATCCTTTATACGTCCCACATATGGCATTAACGAATCACATCACTTTGAGGGGGCGGTAGTCCGCACTTCCTAAAATGAAGATATCGCGTATACCCATAATGGAAGCCATAAAGGTAAGCCAAAAATGAAAAATACAGAAGCTTAAGTAAAACATAAACATATTATATATCATATATAAATATAGTGACATCTTAATGTCCACCTTTGAAGGTGTTAAAATAATGTTGAACAATCATCGTTTCGGGAGGCATAAATTCACCATCCACTGAAACAGTATGTTCGTTAACCATTAGATGTAGGTGTGTGTAAGTGTAGCTCGAATACATATTATAAAAACATCCTAGTATATTGAGGATACTTGAGTTGTTACAAAAGAAAATAATAAAAAGAGTTTAGGGGGTTGGAGAAGCAAAATAAAACAAAAGGACTCAAAAGAAGACATTACCTTAAAATTGGGTAACTCCCCTTGGTTTGAGCTCAAAGGCTTCCTTGGGAAGACTTCTGCCCAAAGTGAGGCTTCAAGGAGTAATAGAGGGAAGTGGATAGACAAAATGGGCAGGGGTTGGATGAGCCAAAGGCTTTGGGTTTGTGGGTAAAGAGGTAGAGGTGGGGTCCTTTTATAAGAGGAGAGGAGGGGCACTCTTGGAAGGTAAAGAAAAGTCACTTTATTTTAAAATGGTATTCAGATTTAAGAAGTCCCAAATTGATGTGTTTCTAGGATAAGGTGAAAAGGGTTCGAAATACACTAATCCAATAGGTTTTGTACATGTTTAGGTCTTAGATATAACATTATCTTTCCATTTTATTTAAATCATTAAATAATGAGGTCATCGCTGCATCATCATGATGTCATAAATAATTTAATTTATTTAATGTCTAAAAATTATAAAAAAATTCTATGATGTAGGAAATATTTTTATATTTCCAATGAATATTTATAGTCAAAATTCTGATTTGTATAACCCCATGTAAAAATTGTTTTAGTAAAACATTTCATGTTTGTCTCATTTTTACTTTAACATTAAATAAAAAGGTATTTATGTCATTTTCCAACCAAAGTGGCTCCATGGGGTCCCCAAGTTGACCCATGGCTTGTCTTGGTATTCCATGACACATAAAATAAGGTTAGTACATGTGTCAAGTTCATTTCATATTATTAAAACATTATTTTTACCTTAAACTACACTAATTACCTCTAATCGCGATTAAAAACTTAATAAGTTACTATTTACCAAAAAAATTATTTTAATCCCATTGAACCACATTTTACTTCTTAATGACAACCATGTATGTCGGATTTTTGAAATTCAAAATACAAAGGTGGAAAAATTTCATTTAAACGGAAAATCAGTTTTTGTAAGTACCACTTAGTGGTTTCACTATTCATAAAAAATTGAAGTTTTTCAGAAAATTACCAAAAATTCACCCTAAGCTATATTTGATATTCCAAATCAAAAAATGAAGTATATTTTACAAAATTCAAAACATATAAGTCACATTAATTAATTTAATAATTAATTCCCACTGTCATGACAAATAGCGTGTTTTTATGAAACAATAAGTATCAAAAGATTGATACTAGTTTAAGTCTGATTTCAAAGTGAAATTAATTCCAATGACAAATATTGGATTTAATGGTAAAAATATATTATAATTTCACTTTAAAATAAATTCAAAAGATAATCTAATCATATAAATAAATTAGATTAAAAAGAGGTTTTGAATTAAAATACAACATTTTACACTATTCATTAAAAAATGAACTTTATCGGAAAGATACCAAAAATTTACACAAAGTAAATTTTGATGTCCCGATTCTAAAGAAGAGTTTTATTTGGTCCAAATAGAATGTATAAGAGTGAACAAAACTATATTTAATGACGGTTCTCCATCAAAAGGTGATAAGTGAACCTTTAGTGAAAACTAGGGCATATACGCCTAAAATTGAATTTTTTCCGTATTTTAAGCCTTTATCTTTTATTGGATAAATGTAAAAACATTTAAAAACATATATAATCATATTTTAGTTATTTCTATCCATTCCCACCAATACAACGGCTACATGTTAACTGCCATTTAAAATAATATTATTTTATTATTAGAGTGCAACGTAAGATTCCCAAGAAACTCGTTGTTGCGTGTTGGGTACGCCATCGAGCATAGCGTCCCCTTTAAAGTCATATTAATATTTTATTCAAAAATATGGATAAATATGAAAATTCCATATTCTTTATTTACTCGGGGTGTTACATTTTTCGTAAAAAAATTTCTTTTAAGCAATGTTTCTCACCTTCATTAACCTGCACAATTAATTTCATAATTTATCCTCCTTTTGTGATTATTAAAAAGTGAATTTAGGTTAAAATATAATAAGGAACAAGACATTAATATTGAAATGGATGATAAAAAAGATAAATATACAGATGAAAAAAGTAATTTCATTAATATCAAACGATATTATAAAAGGATTAGAAATGGTTTTAAACTATCATAATTTTTAATCATAGTCCAAATATCACAAATCCATGATCACATCATGATTGATTGGATCCTTTCCTATAGATGTAGAGGATAAGGTAGGTTTGGTTGGTTGGGGTAAAAAGGCTATAAAAGTGTTATAAATTACCACACACCATGAATCTAGTCTGATATACTTAATTTATTTTCTTCGAATGAAGATAGATCTGTTAATATAAGAGGTTACAATAGAGGGAGTGTTTTATGTAGTAAATAATGATTGAGGTGCAATGAAGAATTTTATGGATGTATAAAGGTAGGGTTCTAGGGTAATGGTAAAATATGTGAGAAATCTTAACCCATTTTACATTTCTGGAATGTAATCCTCTTTATTTTCCCTAAAGTATTCCAAAAAAAGGTGTTATAGTTTTAGATTTTACACTTAGTACATGAAATCATGGGTTAATGGAGGCATCCTAATATCACTAGACATAGATACAAATGTAGTTTTAAGGTATGAAATGGTGATGATTCATCTGGGATATAATCAAATGGACATATTAAAAAACATCTCTATCATTTCCATCTTGTATGATATATATTCTGACCAACACCATGTTTTAGAAACATGTGTTTGAATACTATCTGATACCACTTCCCTTGTTCTCTTAAACTCATCCAATATAACTCTTAACTCATATATTATGAATTCTCTAATATTATACACATCAATATTATATAGGAAATGATGAGTAGGAGGTGGAGTAGTAGATTTAGAATCCTAAAGCAGTTAATTTAGATACCTTTATTCTAGCGTCAACATTATATCAGAGAAATATTCATTTAATCAACCACCTTATGATTTAAACTCATAAATATCATTTCATAGAAGGATAATTTTAATATAATATTTAGGAAGAAGATGAAAAGTGACAAAAGTTAGAAACTCGACAATATCTACTTTTGTAATAGGTTTTTCTTAATTTAAAAAACCAATAGACACTTCTTTCAACACCCCGAATAGATCTGATTTAAACCCATTCAAATCATCAATTGTAATATATAATTATGGAAGAATATAATGGATTCTACTAGGTACAAAATAAGGTAGATTATAAGACATCTACCTACCATCATCCTCGAAGTCCATAGACTTAAGTCCCATCAATTAGAATTTAGCTCCATAACCAGCTTCTAATTCACCCTTAATAACCTTTTCCAAGAAGTACCCAATAGGTTTTGTATCACTACTTCATAACGTTTACAAAACATCATTTCTTGGTATAGGACCAAAAATTTATTTCAAATTTTATGTTTATAGAAGTTCATGAAGGAGATAATAGAAGTCTTACATGAATGTCAATTTCTGTAATCAAGGAACCTTCAAGGAAAAATTTTAATAGAATTTATGGAATATATATCTTTATTTGGTGGACTTCCCCCATGGTTATCATCCCCATTAATCTTATAGTAGTTTAGGAATAACATTGAAGACCCTAGGGATTTCCCCCCCTTATAAGGATCATATAGTATACTTTGTCTAGGAGTGATTCCAATCTCATGTGACTTGTCTGAACATTGATCATCCTCTATATATTTACAAAATCCATTCAATTCATGTTCACCAAAAAAACCATAGAAAAACACTTCAGATTCAAAATTATCCTCATCTTGTAGATATCTATCATATGCAGGTAAATGGATATCAGATTCTTGGGGTTGACAAGACAAAACCAGAGAGGGTTTTTATTCATCATCATTAACATCCTTAAATACCACTTCAATATTTTCTATCTCAATATCTTATTACATTCAACACACTTCTTCACTTGAAATAGTAACTTCATCAATATATAAAATCACAACAATCAAATTTGGCTAAATTTCAAGATCCACTAGATCACTTCATCTAATGGTATTGTTCATAGGATCACACTTATCATAAAACATATCAGAGTTTAGAACCAATTTTCTTTAATGTGAGTTCCAATTTACATTAATATGCCTACATCTTTTCCCTGTTAGTCATAATCTATCTGAAGATGTTATATTTTACTCATCTTTATGGACCAATATTTTATATTCTAAAAGACATGATATCAAAATTAGGTGTGGAAAATATTTAATCATAGAAGGGGGATAAAATAATTTTTTCAAATGACCAATGAAATATCTACATAGTCTGATCAATAAACCATTTATCATAAAGAACCAAAAAAATATCACCATACCTTAGAATATTAAGAATTTATTTCATGGGATATATGAAATGTTGAATGAATTTATGCTGAAACCTATACTCATCACTAATCTTTAGAATTATTGTTATTCCCTGTTTTCTATTCCCAATCTATAAACCTAAATAATTTTTGAATTCAGTTATGTAATTATTCTCTAGATATGAACTTTTATAGTCATCAAAATCAACCTTATAAGAAAACCCTATAAACTTTAACTAGTGTTTCAAAGAAACCTCAAAAAATTCCCCATTCACAATTTTATTATTGATGTCTGTCTTATCTCCAGGGATAAATTTCTTATGGTAATAAAATTATTTAAATATCCTTAAACTAAATGACATACCATTATCATTAAACCAATCACCCCAACCATTTTTTGAATTGATCTCAAAATAAAATCTTCTCAACTGAATCCACTGATAATCCACTAAATTTTTACTAAACATGAAATGATCAACCAAATATATATTTCATGGAATTACTAAACCACTCATACTATTTCTCCCTTATTTTATTTCATTGTTGGAGGTTATTAAGAAGGAAGTGTTGCATCCAGAGTTCATTTCACCCTCATAATTACTGCGCTTTTGTTTGATTTCTCAAAAGGATCAGGTGTGACAGTGATAGAGGTTTAGTATTAGAAGTTATCAAGAGAGATGGTTTTGAGAGTACATAAGGCTTCTCAAATATGAAATAATTTATTGGGAAAATATAATCCATGATTTGGATTCCATTTTTGAAATCTGTTTCAGTAAATGAAGGAATTTAAATAATAATGTATTTAAATAGAATCCTATGAAAACAATATACATAATAATTTAATGCTTAGATAAAAACAATGGGTATAGTGACTACATGTTAGCAGAAGTTATTTTAAGATATAGTAGGTATATTAATCGTGGAGTCACAGTAAGTATAATGACCATATGACAAAAGGTTCATTTTATGTATTGTAATTGTGGGAGTAAAACATAGTGGTGGGTATTATGACTGCATGTCTAACTTTTCATGGTCTATTTACTAACAATATGAAAAAATGGATAATAAATTGATTATACAAACAATAATTCACAATTACATTAATAAAAATCATAGAAGTTATTCATTAGAAAGATATTTTAGAAAAAACATATGATCTATAAGTAAAATAATTGATTTAGAAATTTTTTACCATTCCTAATTCATGTCTGATATAATTCATTTTTGCAATATTCAATGGTTTTGTGAATATATCATGATTATTTTGTTTACTCCCACTAAATTTAAGAGTAAAATAGATATATTTGAAAATATTTCCTAAAACAGTTATGTCTTATGTCAATATGTTTCTCCCATGAATGGGAGACCTGATATTGAGAGATATTTATTACACATGTATTATGAATTTTAATAGGAAATGTCAAAATAGATATTTTTTTCTAGTAATGTATCTTTCATCCAAAAAATATATGCACAATAACTTCTTGTAGCTATATATTCAGCTTCATCATTATATAATGCAATGGAGCCTTGTATTTTTTCTGCACCATTAAATAAGAGACTCACTTAACAAGTGATATGTTCTTTAGGTTATTTTTCTATATAACTTACAACCACAAACATCTGTCTATGAATAAAAAACTAAATAAACTGATTCACTCAAAATATAATGATTCAATAAATAGATATACTATTGAGGTATTTAAAATTTATTTTCACAGTATATAAAGGATATTATTTTGGGTTTTCATGGATATGTGCACCCATGTGCATGTTACACATAATATCTAGTCGACTAGTAGTTTTGTATATCAATTCCCAATCACACCTCTATAGATGGATTTATCCACCAGTTTCCAAATTTCCTCATGATCTAAAATACAACTTGTACTTAAGGGAGTATCACTATATATGGTATTATTCATACCAAAATGTTTAATATTATCCTTAGTGTAATTTATTTGATTTAAAATTATTTCATCCTTATTTTTGAATATCATAAAACCAAGTAATAATTGGAAGTCACCCCTAAAGCTCATTCAAAATTCTTTTTTAAATAATTTTTAAAATTAAATACATAATTGTTTTTTGTATGATCAATATTATTATGATAAACATAGATATTAACTACTAAAAAATAATTGGAAATTATTTTAATAAATAAATTATGATAATCTATAATTCTCAAAAAACCTTTAGGAATTAAAAATGATATGAGTCTATAATACCACACCCAAGGAGATTATTTAATACCTTAAAAAGATTTTGTTAATTGGAAAACAAGATTTGAAAAATCAGGGTATTAAAATTCATGGGAATATTCTAAAGAAATATCCTAAATTATATAATCATTTAAAAAGGACCTATGGAAATTCATTTGATATAATTTGAAATAAAAATTTGATGTTTATGAAAGAAACATTTTGATAGATTTAAGTATTTATATTGGGGAAAATGATTCCTCATATCCAGCACCATCATTTTGAGTACACCCATGTAAAAATATTATTTCTTTATTTCTAATTATACTTTTGGACTCATGATATTTTTCCTAAACTCTTAGTTAGTGACAATGGTTATAATGTCATTAGGAATTTCTAGTTATTCCTCTATATTATTACTTACAAACATATTAAATTATTATTTCATATACATTAACAAAAATTCATTTTCAATTACTTCATTTATGTTATTAGGTGTATATTTTGATAATAATTCATCATTATCATCCTGGTTTCTATTATATTCTCTCATATGAGATACCATATCTTGATATTATAAAATATTATACAAGGTATGATATCTATAAATCATAATGGATATAAGGAAAAAACTATTTGATATTTCATTTTCTTCTCCATGTTCAATTTCAAACAGTTCCTCATAACTAGGTAATTTTATAACTATTTGTTTTATATGACCATCAGTATAATTTTTGGATGTATTGATATTCAAATATGAAAGATCAATCTCAAGGTTTTTTGAAGTGGTTTTTGGTTCATGAGTATATTCTACATTGATTTTGAAAAGTATATATTATTCCAAAATTTTGTATCATTTAGTGAAAACTCTGTATGATTTAGTGTATTCTTTAATATCTACATTATATTCCTTCATTAATCATAGATGATAATTAGTTTAAATTCGCATTTTTTTAGTATAAAGACCTTAGGGCCAAAAACATTAGAGTAATTGACCATAGAGATTTTCCGATCCCATAACACATATAGAGTTTTTATTAAAAGAGTTATAATAAGAACTATATTTATAATATAGAAATATGTATTCATAAATTCTTCCCAAAAATAAATAGTTAGGAAATACTCAATAAGAATTTTCTTCTCAATATATTGATGAGTTCCATTTCTTCTTACTACAACATAATTTCCCTACGGAGTCCTATAAGGTGATTTTTTTTATTATATCCATGTTTTGAACATAAATATTCAAAAAAAAAAAATCGTTAAAATCAATACCATTATCACATATTATGGAATTAATAAAATATACTCTATAGTTTTCTATATAATTTTAATATTGGGAAAAAAGGAATAAACATAAGCTTTGTGAGCTAGAAAAAATACCATGTTTTATCTAAAAAGGTCATCTTTGAGAACATAAGAATATTTCATCATATTTAAGATACAAATTATATAAAGTCCAAATAATTCAATGTGAACAATCAATAGGTGTCGATATTTTGAAACATATTTCATTGGATTTAAATATATCTTATACTACTTCCCTTTCTGATATGCATTATAGACCTTTTCTATTGGGAATTACTTATTAGAAATATACTAAATTACACAATTCCTAGATATAATTCCATGTGATTGAATAGTTTATTTTCCTAGTATCTTATTTCTTTTCCAATATTAATTATGAAAGGAACATAAAAAATTGTTTTGGAAAATAACAAATCTAAATCAACTACACAAACATTATCAATACATAAGGTTGTAAAAACTAAAAAATTCATAAAATCATAAAATTTTCAAGCATTTTTTTAAATGTAACATGATAACCATCATAAAATAGTTTTGTGATGCTATTTAGATTATAATTTAAACCATCTATAAATAAAGAAGTAAAAAATAGAATAGTACTTGAAGTACCTATTTGACAATGACCAATCATTTTTCCTTTAGTGGTGTCTTTAAAAGTTACATTTCCACCATCACCCATGATAATTATCTTAAATAATGAGGAGTCCCTAGTCATGTATCTCCAAAATACATTTTCTAGATACCATAAGCGTTTACTGGTACTCATTAAGAAGGGTTTTTACACATATTTTGATATGATATTATTTCGATTCCCATACTATTTTGGGTCTAAAAATTTGATCAATATAATCTTTTGGAACCTAAATATGTTAAAAATGATTTATATAATAATAATTTTCTATTTTTAAATGAAAACTTCATTGGGTTCAAATGAATAATTTTTTTTACTGATTTAGAAAAACTAGATCTTGTAAAAAATCTATTCTTTTAATATCTAGTTTGACCAGGCTGGTGACCAACCACATTACTATATTTGGGTGTGATTTGTTTACCAAGAATCCTTATCGATTTTTTCTACCATTTTTATTTCTTTATATATCCTTATTTATTTTCTCAATGTACATTTATAGTTTTTTTCACGACCTCCTTCAACCAATGATTTAATAAAGACACAAGAGAGATAATGACCCCCTAAGTCTTGCTTATCTTAGGACTATGGTTGGAGACTAGAACCAAGGGTGTATAAATATCAACATATAAAAAGCATTACCCTTTATAAGGAAAAAAGACTGGGATATAGGTTGTGTTAACCATAATCAACACCTTGACATAAATATATATATAAGAAAAAAAAACTGTCAAAAAATGAATGTGTACATAAACTGATACAAATAAAATTATCCAATGTAAAGACCCAAAAGAAAAAAAATGAGTAGAAAAACAACAACTGTCCGTGGGTACAACTATTAATGCCTACAAAAGTACGTGTAATCCTCATAGAAACATGAAAATAGTTTTATATATATAGGGTGGGCATACATGTATACTCTGTAAGAAATCGAAAATCTCTCATGCACACGTGGTAAGAGCATAATAATGCATCCATGAGAAAATAGTATAAACAAACAACACCTAATATGTAGACCATTCATGTCACGACCCGTCCTCGGGGCCCGTGCCGTGACTACCCCAAGCCCGCCTTCCATAGGCCAGGGGCTGGCGACTAGCACCAAGGCGTAAATTCCCGGTAAACAGGGAAGGCATTGCCTTTATAAGTAACAACCACCACAGAGTCAGCAAGCAGAAGTAACTACAAAGTGCAGAAAAGTAAAGGGGGCCGGAATACAAGCCCAACTGAAAGTACAACTGAAAAGTAAAGTACAGCAACTGAAGAAAAGACGGCGGCCTCGTGTCGTCCACTGGCAATCCCACCTGAAGGGTGGGTACAGATAGCCTCCAGGCTCCTCGGGTCCCACGTCCGCTCCGAGCACGTCCCGCCCAGTGGTCCACCTCCAGGTACCGTCCTGCTCCACGCCCCAACCGCGATCAGTGCTGTCCGTCGTCTGCATCCAACACAACAAGGTGCGGGCATAGCCCGTGCATGGGTGAGTATAAGCTACTCAGTAAGGACCCCGAGACCCCCGAAGGTCTCCCGAAATCCACAAAGGATATAGCACAAAAGAAAGATGCAATCACGAAGTAACATCTGACTCGACTTAGGTATATGCCCATACATATACCTAAGTCCCCAATTCTAGCTCTGCTCACGAGCTCAAGAACAACTCAATCCACAAAGGAAATCAAGACTCAAATCCACAAGGAGAGTAAACAGTAAATCCACATAGGATAGTTCAACACAATCCACAAAGGAGAGTAACATAAGATTCAGCTCAACCAGGTATACTTTTTCAGATGACGTCAAAGATGATCACTGATCCATCTAAGTCGTCGGACCCACGAAGGATCGATAGGTACTAACCCCCGCAAAAGACCCACGTAGGATCGGGCTCACACAGAACCTGTAGGCAGTGGCTCACACAGAACCGGTAGTAAGGACCCACATAGGATCGGGCTCACACAGAACCTGTAGCACTGATCCACGTAGGATCGCTGAGTGCAGTAGTCGACGCAGTCCACTGAGGATCTCTGCACAGTCGTCGCCGCAGTCCACGAAGGATCTCTGCTCTGCCGTCGTCGCAGTCCACTGAGGATCTCTGCTCTGCCGTCGTCGCAGTCCACGGAGGATCTCTGCTCTGTCGTCGAAGTCACAGCCAGCGCTAGGGTTCCCGCACATAGCGAGCTCGTTTAGGAGGGTCCGCTCCACGAGCCGAGAGGCTGATACATCAACTGACACTTAGTCCGAAGTTGATGTATCCAAAAGTTCCGTATCGACAACAGGATCTCAACGCAACAGACGGCGCGTCAATCGGACGCCCGGTCTGAGAGTTATTGGCATTTTCGTCCCAGGGGCCCGGTTGGTTTTTAGGGAAAAACCAACCCGACCGTACTCCGCCTGCGTCCGATCCTCGGGCGGAGCATGCCAAAAGTTCCGTCTCACTCAGAGGAAACTACCACAGCTGACGGTACATCGATCGGACGTCCGTAGCTCAAGTTATGAGCGTTTCCGCTCCGAGGGCCCGGTTGGTTTCGTGTACGAACCAACCCGGCCGAACCCAAAGTCTTCCGAAACCTTGAGTGTAATATACCGAAACGATCGTATCGATCCAAGGATCGCGTAGCCGCTGACGGTTCGTCAATCGGAGGTCTCAGGCCCAAGATATGGGCAAAAGACCGAAGAAGGCCCGAAAACGGGGGTTCTGGGCCCGGGGCGACCCGGCCCGAACCCCCCTTGGGTCGGCCGAACCGGGTCGGCCTGGGCGCGGCCCGGCCGACCGGATGCGGCCGGCTCGGCTTCGGCCGAGCGGCCGAAGGAGCCTCCGCCGCGGGTTTGACCCGCGGCTTGGAGGAAAACGCGGCCCCGCGGGGGCCGCCGCGTCCCTCCCCGGTTCCGCGTGGCCGCGGAACCGGCCGCCGCCGCCGCGGCTTCAGCCGCGGCGGATCTTCTCCACGGCGGCGCGCCGGGCGCCGCCGCCTCCGGTCGCCGGCGCCGCCTTGCCGGCGACCCGCGCCGCCGCCGGAGTTGCTCCGGTGGCCCGTTTTGCCTCCCGTCTGCGCCGTTGCTCCTCCCGGGGGCCGATCTTCACTGCGGAATCAACAGATCGCCCCTGCCGCGCGGTTCGTCGTCGTCCGCCATATCCGCACAACAAAAGAGATCGGCGGAGGGTTGCCGGGTCTTGTTCGTTAGACCCGCACCCTCCGCGTTAGTCATAAACAACGGGAGGAATAAAAGCAACCAATCAACAATTTTAAAATAATTTAAAATTGTTCTGAGGTCGGGTTCTTTATTCCAAAGGAATAAACACGGGAAAAAAATAAAAGAATTCCAACAAACCTTACCTCGCAGCTGTCGTTGCCGAACGAGGGATCGTCGCGGGATTGCTCGTCGCGGAAGAAGGGGGATCGTCGCGTCGTCGTGGTATCCGGCGTCGCGTTGCCAATCTCTGGATCAAGAGCAAACGGATTTAATTAATTAAATCCGTTGTCATTGAAATTAAAAAAAAGGGTGAAATAAACGATTCGTTTCTCACCTTAATTGCCGAACGAGGATCGGTCGCGGAAGAAGAGGCGTCGCCGAAGAACGTCGCGGGTAGAGCTCGTCGATGTCGCAGATCACGGTGTGCGTCGTCGAATTCCGGTCGCCGGCGTTCTTCGCGTTCTTCGCGTTCTTCGCGAGGAGGGGAGATGAAGAAACAAAGATCCTCTCAAATCATTTCAAAGGATTTTTAGGTTGGTCTTATTTTATAAACATGCCAACAAACGCAAAAGCGTAAGTAACGACCCATCAGTTTGTTGAATTAATTCAACGAGCGAAACAGCCCATTTAATTCACGAAATAAACCGCTCAATTAAATGGTCTGTTAAGAATTTAAGAAAACGCGTCGGTTGACTTTTCAGTTACTTTGACGGGTTTTCGCGGGTGCGTTACTTAGCGAAAGAAACGGCGGGGCTCATGCGGGCCCCACCTCACAAATATCCTACCAAGGGGGTAGGATATTTCTGGATAGCATCCTATCCAGTTCAACTCAGATCAAGCCGCCTTTAAGTGGCTTCAAGTGGCTTCCAAGCAGCTTAAGTGAAATAAAATAAAGTTGTCGCACAAATTTTATTTTATTTCTGACTTTAAGCCCCAAAATTTAAAAACCACGTCTGAGCAAACGCAACTCCGGAAGAGGCGTTTCTAAGCAAATACCGGCGCTGCGATTTCATCGGTGCCCTCAGAATTCGATTCCGGGCACCGGTTCAAAAGATAGAAAAACCCGCTCGTCCGTTCACTGAACGTACCCGAGCCAAACTTCGGAAATTGATTCTGGGAACACCGGGCCTCGGAATCAGGTTCCGTCTGAAGCTGCGCTCTTGTAAAATTCCAAAGAAAATTAAGAAAAAAATTTCCTTGAAATTTGCGGGTCTTTACATTACTCCCACCTCAGGGCTTTACGTCCCCGTAAAGATACATCAAAAACTAGGGGAACAAATGGGGGTACTGAGCACGCATCTGAGCCTCACGCTCCCAAGTGCTCTCCTGGAGGTTCCCGTGCTGCCATCTGACGCGCACAAGAGGAATCGACCGCCCACGTAGGACCCGCTCCTGTCAATCCTCGATCTCCACTGGGACCTCCGCAAAAGTCGCCCCATCGTCCACGTCCAGCTCCCCAAAGTCGATGATGTGCGTCGGGTCGTGCACGTATCTCCTCAGCTGAGACACGTGGAAGACGTCGTGCACCCGGTGCAACTGAGGTGGTAGAGCCAGGCGATAAGCCACCTCTCCTATCCTGCTGAGGACCTGGAAAGGCCCGATGAAGCGTGGAGACAACTTGTCGCCTCGGCCAAATCTCCGTAAACCACGTCGAGGTGAGACACGCAAAAAGACGTGGTCGCCATCCTCGAACTCCAGTGGCCTCCGCCTCCTGTCAGCATATGACTTCTGCCGGCTCTGAGCTGTCCTCGTCCTCTCCTGGATGATCTGGACCTTCTCTGTCGTGGCTCGGACCATCTCTGGTCCCACGAGTGCTGACTCCCCAGGGTCTGTCCAGCACAACGGCGATCTGCAGGGTCTGTCGTACAACGCCTCGTATGGTGCCATCCCGATGGTGGAGTGGTAGCTGTTGTTGTACGCGAACTCCACCAAGGGTAGGTGGTCCTCCCAACTGCGACCAAAGTCGAGAACACATGCACGGAGCATGTCCTCGAGTGTCTGTATGGTCCTCTCCGTCTGACCATCCGTCTGAGGGTGGAAGGCTGTGCTCAGATGGAGCCGCATCCCGAACGCCTCCTGCAACCCCTTCCAAAGCCGGGAAGTGAAACGAGCATCTCGATCGGAGACGATAGACGATGGCACACCGTGAAGCCGTACGATCTCGTGGACGTAAAGACGTCCCAAGCTCTCCACTGAGCCCTTCTCTCTGATGGGTAAGAAGTGTGCCGACTTGGTGAGTCGGTCGACAATCACCCAAATGGAGTCGTGACCTCTGGAAGTGCGTGGAAGTCCAGTCACGAATTCCATAGATATGCCGTCCCACTTCCACTCCGGGACCTCCAAGGGCTGTACCAAGCCTGCTGGTACCTGATGCTCTGCCTTCACCTGCTGGCAGGTGAGGCATCGTGAAACGAACTCTGCCACAGCTTTCTTCATGCCCGGCCACCAGTGCTGTCGCCTGAGATCCTGGTACATCTTCGCCACTCCGGGATGCACCGCCAAGGGAGAAGTGTGAAACTCTCTCATCACCTCCTCTCGTAAAGCGACTGGTACGAAGGTACGTCCTCTGAAAAGGATGTCGTGCTCTGCTCCAAGGGAGAAACCATCAGGCGCCTGACCTGAGGATATCAGTGCACGCCGGGTCTCACAGTCAGCGTCCCCACGCTGAGCCTCTCTGACCCGCTGTATAAGTGGAGGAGAGACTGTGAGAGACTGAAGAAAGGCTGCTCCGTCTCTATCCACAAAGGATATCTGTAAGGAGGCTAGCTGCTCCGTCGCCTCCTCAAGTAGCTGAATGCCCGTCCTCCTGCTGAGGGCATCGGCTACCACGTTCCCCTTCCCAGGAGTATAGACTATCTCAAAGTCATAGTCCTGGAGGAACTCAAGCCATCTCCGCTGTCTCAGGTTCAGGTCCTTCTGAGAGAAGATATACCTGAGACTCTGGTGGTCAGAAAAGACTGTGAAGCGCTCGCCCATCAGATAGTGCCGCCAAGTCTTCAGAGCGAAGACCACTGCTGCTAACTCCAGGTCATGAGTGGCGTAGTTCTGCTCATGAGGCCTCAACTGACGTGATCCGTAGGCGATCAAGGCCCGCTCCTGCATCAGGATGCACCCGAGTCCAGTCCCTGATGCATCGCAGTAAACTACGTATCCAACTCCCTCCTCAGGCAACCTCAAGATAGGTGCGCTGGTCAATCTCTGTCTCAGCTCCTGGAAGCTCTGCTGACATCTGTCTGACCACACGAAGGGTTTCCCCTTCTTCGTCAACGCTGAGAGTGGTGCCGCAACTCTGGAGAAGTCTGGCACGAATCTCCGATAGTATCCGGCTAGGCCCAAGAAGCTCCGCACCTCCGTCACGCTCCTGGGTGGCTCCCAAGCTAGTACTGCCTCGATCTTCGCGGGATCCACTGCAACTCCCGCCTCAGAGATGACGTGCCCCAAGAAGTGTACCTCACGTAACCAGAACTGGCACTTTGAGAGCTTTCCATAAAGCTGGTGCTCTCGGAGCGTGTCTAGCACAACTCGCAGGTGGTAGGCATGCTCCTCCTCAGTCGTCGAGTATACCAAAATGTCGTCAATGAAGACCACGACAAATCGGTCGAGGTATGGCTGGAAGATCCTGTTCATGAGGCTCATGAACACTGCTGGAGCATTGGTTACGCCGAACGGCATAACCAAGAACTCATAATGGCCATACCGACACCTGAAGGCCGTCTTCTGCACGTCCTCGTCTCGAACTCTGAGCTGATGATAGCCTGACCGGAGGTCTATCTTCGAGAACCACCGCGCTCCCTTGAGCTGATCGAAGAGGTCATCAATCCGTGGCAGCGGATACTTGTTCCTTACTGTCACCTGGTTCAGGTGACGATAGTCGACACACAGTCGCAAGCTCCCGTCCGCCTTCTTGGCGAACAAAATCGGGGAAGCCCAGGGTGAAACACTGGGTCGGATAAACCCCTTGCTCTGCAAGTCCTCCAACTGTACCCGCAGCTCCCGAAGCTCGGCGGGGGCCATCCGATATGCTGGAGTAGATATCGGGGCTGTCCCGGGGTACAAGTCGATGTAAAAGCCTACCTCTCTACGAGGAGGTAGCCCTGGAACGTCGTCGGGAAAGACGTCCACGTACTGGTCCACCACTGCAGGAAAAGCTGGACTCCGCACGTCCACTGCTCCTAGGATGAGGCTAGCCAACTGATGAGAGATGGGCTGCACTCTCCTCCGCGGAAGTCCATCCTGTGCTGCAAAGGTTCCCTTCTCGCTGGTGAAGGTAAACCTGCTCCCGTCGGTGCGAACACATCGCACCTTGCGCCTAAAACAGTCGATCTGGGCATGAACCGTGGATAGCCAATCCATGCCCAAGATGACGTCGTAAGGCCTCGACGCCGCTACAAGGAGATCCCAGCCGAAGCTCTCGCCTCCTAGAGTAAGTTCACACTGCCGGCACCAGTGCGTAATCGTCGAGTCTTCTCCCGTAGGAGTCTCTAGCCGTAAGGATCGAGCCAACGGCTCAGTCGGAATCTCCGAGCTCCGAACAAGGGCAGAGGCTATGAAAGAGTGACTCGCTCCTGTGTCTATAAGTACTGCAGCAAGGGTGGAATAGACACAGATCGTACCTCGAATCATCTCTGTCATGTCGGGGTCATAGGCCTCCACTGCCTGGAGCTGGGCCTGTCCCTGCCCGCCAACTCTCTGTGGTTGAGGTGGCCCTCCTGGTGGTGGTGGGGGCAGAGCCTGGAAGCGTCGCCCACCACCCGCTGCTCGGCCAGCTCCTCTGCCTCGTCCGCCTCCTCCCTGCGGACCGCCACGGTCGACCCTCTGCCTCTGCCTAGGTGGCCCCTCCACCGTCTGCTGCTCCTCTGGTCGGCGAGTCGGGCAATCACGAGCCATGTGACCCTGCCCTCCGCAAGAGTAGCACAGCCTGCCTCTCGGAAGGCTGGCACTCCGCTGTGTGCCCCGCACTGCTGAGCCGGTGTCCTGAGGCCGTCTGCGTGGGGGTCTGGTCTGCCTGGACCCCAGAGTCATCCGTCGGCTACCTGCTGCCGAAGACTCAGCTACCTGCCGCCCTGCGCTAGGTCTCGCCGCTGAAGAAGGCTCTTCCAGGAAGCTCTCGATCAGGAGGGCTCGCTCCAGCACTCCCGCCTGGGTCGGAATGCTGAGGGAGATCAGCGACGCCCGAATCTCCTGTCGCAAGCCCTGCTCGAAGGTCCGGGCCCGGAAGAAGGGGTCCCGTACCATGTCGGTCGAGTAGCGAGATAGGTCAGTGAACCTCTCCGCGTACTGAGCGACCGTCATGCTGCCCTGGCGCAGCTGGAGAAGCTCCTGGATGCGCACCGCTCGGAGGGTGGCCGGGACGAACTCAGAGCGGAAGAGGCTCTCGAAGTCCGTCCAGAGCAAGGATGCCTCATCGTGAACCTGGAGCATCAAGCTCCACCATCGTCCTACCGCCCCCTGCAAGAGGCTCGCCGCGAGAATCACCATGAGATCCGCTAGTGTCCTCACTAGCCTAAAGATCTGTACCACCGCCTCTAGCCAGTCCTCGGCGGCCTGGGGGTCCGCCTCACCGCGAAACCTGGGCGGTCGCTGGCTCTGAAACTCATGCAGTGCCCTGAGGCGACGTGCATCGTCAGCGTCTGGTACTGGTAGCATCGGTGGCTCGGCGGGTAAGGCTACCGTCGGTGCCACTGCTGGCAAAGGGCCCTGCACCGAGGCCTCGTCGCTCGGTGGGCTGCCGTCGCGCCATACACTCGGAACTATAGCTGGCTGTCGTCGCGGGGCCATCCTGAAAAGGAGAACAAGAGCACCACAGTCAGAACAGTATACCTGGTGAGCTGGCACAAGTAATCACAAGGAAAACTTGAGACTTTCATGAAGCAGATCAGTATACCCGGTGAGCTGACACAAGTAATCACAAAGAAGACTTGAAACACACACGCAATCAATGTTTTCATGCATTAAGTCGGAAATCAGGAGTCAGGGTCCTGGTGTACGGATACGTCGGCCGCCGCACCAACACTGGGCTCCCTGAACTGATAACCACACTCAATACACTAAACACTATTGCTTCATATAGAAAGAAAAGACGATCAGAGTCTGCGGTAGAACCGACCGCCTCTGATACCAATTTGTCACGACCCATCCTCGGGGCCCGTGCCGTGACTACCCCAAGCCCGCCTTCCATAGGCCAGGGGCTGGCGACTAGCACCAAGGCGTAAATTCCCGGTAAACAGGGAAGGCATTGCCTTTATAAGTAACAACCACCACAGAGTCAGCAAGCAGAAGTAACTACAAAGTGCAGAAAAGTAGAGGGGGCCGAAATACAAGCCCAAATGAAAGTACAACTGAAAAGTAAAGTACAACCACTGAAGAAAAGACGGCGGCCTCGTGTCGTCCACTGGCAATCCCACCTGAAGGGTGGGTACAGATAGCCTCCAGGCTCCTCGGGTCCCACGTCCGCTCCGAGAACGTCCCGCCCAGTGGTCCACCTCCAGGTACCGTCCTGCTCCACGCCCCAACCGCGATCAGCGCTGTCCGTCGTCTGCATCCAACACAACAAGGTGCGGGCAAAGCCCGTGCAGGGGTGAGTATAAGCTACTCAGTAAGGACCCTGAGACCCCCGAAGGTCTCCCGAAATCCACAAAGGATATAGCACAAAAGAAAGATGCAATCACGAAGTAACATCTGACTCGACTTAGGTATATGCCCATACATATACCTAAGTCCCCAATTATAGCTCTGCTCACGAGCTCAAGAACAACTCAATCCACAAAGGAAAGCAAGACTCAAATCCACAAGGAGAGTAAACAGTAAATCCACATAGGATAGTTCAACACAATCCACAAAGGAGAGTAACATAAGATTCAGCTCAACCAGGTATACTTTTTCAGATGACGTCAAAGATGATCACTGATCCATCTAAGTCGTCGGACCCACGAAGGATCGATAGGTACTAACCCCCGCAAAAGACCCACGTAGGATCGGGCTCACACAGAACCTGTAGGCAGTGGCTCACACAGAACCGGTAGTAAGGACCCACATAGGATCGGGCTCACACAGAACCTGTAGCACTGATCCACGTAGGATCGCTGAGTGCAGTAGTCGACGCAGTCCACTGAGGATCTCTGCACAGTCGTCGCCGTAGTCCACGAAGGATCTCTGCTCTGCCGTCGTCGCAGTCCACTGAGGATCTCTGCTCTGCCGTCGTCGCAGTCCACGGAGGATCTCTGCTCTGTCGTCGAAGTCACAGCCAGCGCTAGGGTTCCCGCACATAGCGAGCTCGTTTAGGAGGGTCCGCTCCACGAGCCGAGAGGCTGATACATCAACTGACACTTAGTCCGAAGTTGATGTATCCAAAAGTTCCGTATCGACAACAGGATCTCAACGCAACAGACGGCGCGTCAATCGGACGCCCGGTCTGAGAGTTATTGGCATTTTCGTCCCAGGGGCCCGGTTGGTTTTTAGGGAAAAACCAACCCGACCATACTCCGCCTGCGTCCGATCCTCGGGCGGAGTATGCCAAAAGTTCCGTCTCACTCAGAGGAAACTACCACAGCTGACGGTACGTCGATCGGACGTCCGTAGCTCAAGTTATGAGCGTTTCCGCTCCGAGGGCCCGGTTGGTTTCGTGTACGAACCAACCCGGCCGAACACAAAGTCTTCCGAAACCTTGAGTGTAATATACCGAAACGATCGTATCGATCCAAGGATCGCGTAGCCGCTGACGGTTCGTCAATCGGAGGTCTCAGGCCCAAGATATGGTCAAAAGGCCGAAGAAGGACCGAAAACGGGGGTTCTGGGCCCGGGGCGACCCGGCCCGAACCCCCTGGGTCGGCCGAACCGGGTCGGCCCGACCCGGCTAGGCCGGGTCCGGTCCGGCCGGGGCGCGGCCCGGCCGACCGGACCGGCTGGCTCGGCTTCGGCCGAGCGGCCGAAGGAGCCGCCGCCGCAGGTTTGACCCGCGGCTTGGAGGAAAACGCAGCCCCGCAGGGGCCGCCTGTCACGCGGACGCGGCCGGGCCGCCGCTGCCTCCGGTCGCCGGCGCCGCCTTGCCGGCGACCCGCGCCGGCGCCGCCTTCCGCGGGCCGCCGGAGTTGCTCCGGTGACCCATTTTGCCTCCCGTCTGCGCCGTTGCTCCTCCCGGGGGCCGATCTTCACTGCGGAATCAACAGATCGCCCCTGCCGCGCGGTTCGTCGTCGTCCGCCATATCCGCACAACAAAAGAGATCGGCAGAGGGTTGCCGGGTCTTGTTCGTTAGACCCGCACCCTCCGCGTTAGTCATAAACAACGGGAGGAATAAAAGAAACCAATCAACAATTTTAAAATAATTTAAAATTGTTCTGAGGTCGGGTTCTTTATTCCAAAGGAATAAACACGGGAAAAAAATAAAAGAATTCCAACAACCCTTACCTCGCAGCTGTCGTTGCCGAACGAGGGATCGTCGCGGGATTGCTCGTCGCGGAAGAAGGGGGATCGTCGCGTCGTCGCGGTATCCGGCGTCGCGTTGCCAATCTCTAGATCAAGATCAAACAGATTTAATTAATTAAATCCGTTGTCATTGAAATTAAAAAAAAGGGTGAAATAAACGATTCGTTTCTCACCTTAATTGCCGAACGAGGATCGGCCGCGGAAGAAGAGGCGTCGCCGAAGAACGTCGCGGGTAGAGCTCGTCGACGTCGCAGATCACGGTGTGCGTCGTCAAATTCCGGTCGCCGGCGTTCTTCGCGTTCTTCGCGTTCTTCGCGTTCTTCGCGAGGAGGGGAGATGAAGAAACAAAGATCCTCTCAAATCCTTTCAAAGGATTTTTAGGTTGGTCTTATTTTATAAACATGCCAACAAACGCAAAAGCGTAAGTAACGACCCATCAATTTTTTGAATTAATTCAACGAGCGAAACAGCCCATTTAATTCACAAAATAAACCGCTCAATTAAATGGTCTGTTAAGAATTTAAGAAAACGCGTCGGTTGACTTTTCAGTTACTTTGACGGGTTTTCGCGGGTGCGTTACTTAGCGAAAGAAACGGCGGGGCTCGTGCGGGCCCCACCTCACAAATATCCTACCAAGGGGGTATGATATTTCTGGATAGCATCCTATCCAGTTCAACTCAGATCAAGCCACCTTTAAGTGGCTTCAAGTGGCTTCCAAGCAGCTTAAGTGAAATAAAATAAAGTTGTCGCACAAATTTTATTTTATTTCTGACTTTAAGCCCCAAAATTTAAAAACCACGTCTGAGCAAACACAACTCCGGAAGAGGCATTTCTAAGCAAATACCGGCGCTGCGATTTCATCGGTGCCCTCAGAATTCGATTCCGGGCACCGGTTCAAAAGATAGAAAAACCCGCTCGTCCGTTCACTGAACGTACCCGAGCCAAACTTCGGAAATTGATTCCGGGCACACCGGGCCTCGGAATCAGGTGCCGTCTGAAGCTGCGCTCTTGTAAAATTCCAAAGAAAATTAAGAAAAAAATTTCCTTGAAATTTGCGGGTCTTTACAATTCATAACCCCAACCTCTCCAATACATAATCACCAAATAATGAATCAATATAATATAATATAAATCAAATCAATGAATGGTTACCCCACACCACATTACCACTGATTAACCGAAATCACAACCCAATGTAGGCTTCATGGAGCTCCAACCTCTTTCGAGTATATCACATCACATCCCCTCGGGCACACCTCAGCCACACCTCAGCCATAACTCACATCACTTCTCACCTCCAAAAACATGGTCCAGACATCACATCATATCAAATTGCATCCTTTCCATACACACTTGGGTTAGAGATCACATCTCATCCTGAAGACACCTGAGATAAAACATCACAAGTCATCCCAAAGACACTTGGGACCACACATCACAACTCATCCCAAAAACACATGGGACCACACATCATAAATATACCGAAGACACCTTTTCCATTACCTCAAAAAAGAAAGAGCTTGTAAGATTCGGTTTCAATAGATCCATCATCCGACCAGAATGTTGGGAAAGGCAAACTCCCACATGACTATGTGGGTTTCGGTATATGGGGTTCAACATGGTTGGAGTACATATATAAATCAGGAGAATATAGAGTGTATAAACATATATAGGGAAGATAACATAATCCCAACCTATTGGTTTACAAAAAAAAACACAAACCGACTATTGTATTTCCCACACTTCTACTGCATCTAAATGAACAAAAACATACAAGAAAAATAAAATTCATAATTTATATTTCAATATTGAACTATAAATAACCTATTTTCCACATTCTTCATTTCTAATCAATTCTATTAAACAAGTAGTTCTATTTATTCTTAAATCACATCATAAATTAATCCATTACAAATTCAATTTAAATAAATATCTTGTAATAAATCTAGTTGATGGTTATTATTCATTTCCCCATCCATACTAATCGAGAATCTAACACAACAAAAAACAAAATAAGAAGTATAGTGAAAAAAAATACTAGTATCCAATTCCAAATTTGTCATCAACCACAACCCCACATCACAACCACATATCATCCACTGTCTCCCCCACATGTCATATCAGAAACCACATAAAAACATACGTTTATATTTAGTAAGGGGTCTCTTATTCAATTCTAATTTGTTAATTAGGGGTGTTATCATAGAAACTGTATGATCCCAGGGAATCCATTTTTTAACTAACTATATGTGACTAATCACTTACATATTACATGGTTATCATCAACTAAACAACTTGGATTCTGTTGTTCACATGGTAGAAGCGCAAGAAATGACCACCAAAATAAATGATTTTATATTGGTAATATAACCCATACAATTCATAACATCAATAAATTTCAATTAAATAGTAATATTAAACATTGTGTTCCCCTAACCATTTTTATTTATTTTAAATGAATTATATTATATTTATTAACTTGGAATCCACTATATCCAAAAGGATAACAATTAATATACCCATCCCACATCATAAAAAATCAATAAAGATGAATGAAATCATACCTGGAATAAATACGACTGGCACATCCTTATTGCACCAATAAAAGTGGTGTGCATACAGCCAGAAACTCTTCAGGGAAAATACAAACTAACTACGACAACTAGGTAACTCGACACTAAAGAATAATTATTTGGGATGTCTGGTCTAAATAGAAATAAAAACTGATAGTGAGAAGGAAGGATCATAATTTAGAAAGATTATATCCAATATGTTCAAAATCAGATACACATTTGAATTTCCATTAAATAAGGTAACATCAAGACCACCCATTTTGAACATTTAGGTGGCTACCTGATATTTAAAAAAAATTAAATAGGATTGAATTTTTTTTAAAACACCATAAAAATCATTAATGAATTGATAAAACTAATTTTTTTTTCCAAACAGACATAGAAAGGGAGAAACTGAAAAAACTAGAAAATTGTGGAAAAATTGAAAACTGTTGAATTGATTCACCACAAGGATGAGTCATCACCAGATGAGTCAAAACTAGAGAAGTCACCACCAAAATAGTCACCATAAATTATGTCAATACAATAATAGACACTACTATACGAGTCACCAATAGACGAGTCACCGCCAGGATGAGTCCCCACCAGATGAGTCACTGCTAGATGATTCACTGCCAGACAAGTAACTTCCAGGCAAGCCACCGCCAAGAGGAGTCACTGTTAGATGAGTCACTACCAGAAGAGACACAACTAGACGATTCATAACAAGATGAGTCACTACACGAACTGTCACTACTAGAAGATACATCGCTAGATGATTCACCACAAGATGAGTCACCACTAGGATGAGTCACCGCCATATGAGTCATTTTCAGATGAGTCACCTCCAGATAAGCCACCACCATTTGAGTCACCACTAAGAGGAGTCACTTCCAGATAAGTCATCGCCATAAAAGTCAATTCCTAATGAGTCACCACTATATGAGCCTTCTCCATTATGATTTTATATTATATGATTCACCTCCATGATGTGTTACCATTGGAAAATTGAAAATTTTCCAGACTACAGAAATGGGTCCCCATTGGAATGACTCATATTTCCCAAAAACTTCCCGAACTACCCCCAGACTCCTCAAACATTAGATTTTTTGAAAATTAATGTATAGGATGATCTGGTTCGTTACGTCTGAGATCTCTAAAACTATTTTACCCCTAATAATTGAAAACCAACCTAGTGAAAAAGAAATAGAAGGGACCGAACAACCGTCTCTTGATATACCTCCCAAGGATCCCGTTACACTAGAAACACAACCACAAATTAGACCCTCTAAACCAAAATCTCATAATAGCTGAACAACCATACTATCCTAGAAATATGAATCAGGTAATTATATCCTCCATGTTAGGATAATATCCTCTATGGGAGGAAATGACTTGCCCGCATGGGTTTATTCACACTGTAGTAGAATGCGTCTGGATTAGGAAGTCAGTCTTCCATTTTCCTTATGTCAGAACATCATCACACATCACACATCACAAATTACATAAAGTGGAAAACAATATATCTCATAAGACACCAACTTCCAAAAAATACATCATAAGTAAATAAAGAGTAAGGGAAATCTAAAAATAACTCTAGGTACTAGTTTGGAATTTGTGTCTCATGCTCCCATTTTCTCTCCTCTAATCCACCTTGTCCCTATATTACCCAAAATAGGGGAATGGTTATTTCTTAAAAATCATTCTCTCAATGGTCTTTTATCTCCACTGGATGATCAACGAGGGCTAATTCATTCTCAATACCCATCTCTCCCTACTCAATGACACGGGAGTCATCGTGAAGAAACCAAGAGATTTGTGATAAATAGATGACATCATGGACCCTCCCTAGAAATGGTGGAAATGCCAACTAATATTCCATTTCACCAACTCGCTTGAACACGTCAAAAGATCCAAAAAATGGGGAAAGTGCTTACTCCCCCTTCTGAATCTTTTTTTCCCATGTTAAGGGGAAACCATGAAGAACACATGGTCCCCAACATCGATCTATAGGGGTCTCCTCATGTGATAAACATAATACTTCTACCGGTATTACTCTTAGTTAATCCTTTCTTGAACCAATTGATCCTTCTATATTGTTCTTTCACCACCTTAGGATCAATAATTACTGCCTCCCCAACCTAAGTCAAACACAGTGGAGAATAAAATGACCTTCCATAAAAATCATCAAATGGAGACGTGCCAATGGAAGAGTGATAGATATTATTATAAGCGAGTTCAAACAAGGGTAGGTGTCATGAAATTGATTTTATAAAGTCCAAGAAAAATGTTATGAATATATCCTCCAATGTCTAGATAGTATGTTTATTTCTTCTATTTATTTAAGGTTTGAAAGTAGTTTTGAGGCAAACCTGAGTACCAAAATCATGAAGCAATCCCCTAAAAAATCGTGTGATAAAGAGTGAATCTCAATTCGAGATAATGGAATTTAGAACCCTATGTATCCACACTACTTCATCCACATACCTCTTTGTCAAAAAATACACACTAACTAACTCTGTGATCACTAATAAGTGGTATGATTTCATCAACCAATACATGATCACCTATATTGCATCATAACCTCCTTATGATATTGGTAGAACAGTGATGAAATTTGTCGAGATTTCATAAAATTTAGACATAGGGACATCTGAGGGTTAAAAAACCACCTAGAACATGATGCTATGTTGTTACCTGCTAGAATACCATGATCATTGCCAAAAACATAGCCACTGCCCGCTTCTTCCCGGGCCTCCAAAATTATAGTTTTAATCCATGGTACATATTATAAATTCCTAGGTGTACCGCCAATGTTGAGATATGGAACCCATGAAGAACTCCCTTGCTCATTTATAAAATAAAAAAACATCCTTCCTTTAAACAACATCCAGTTTTGGGTATCCTTCGACCATCCCTCTGGAGTATCACCAAAACCAACATGATCACACGACACCTCTACCTACGAGTCTCATCACCAAGACTCCTCAAAAAGTTGCATTAGAGAATATTGAACCATCATCTGAAACAAAAATAATCTACCACATTCCACCATTGCATTTATGTGTAAGGAATCCAACTCCTCCATCACTCTCCAAACATCTGTAGATTCCCAAACAATGTCCTTATGTGACATTCTGCTCAATACATCATCCCTGACATTCCATTTTTTGAGTCGTAGTGGATCTAAAAATTATAGTCCTGATAAAAGTAAATCTATCTCTATATTCATCGACTTAGGCTACACTAGGAAATTATATACCTCAAACTATTATGATACATGAAGAACACAAAGCACTCTCCAATGAGGTAATGTCTCTAAAACTATAGTGAATACATAAATTACACTATCTCTATATCATGGGTGTAATAATTAAATTAATGGGGGAGTAACTTCCTAGACCCATAATAGATCACTCCCTTATTCTTCATCAAGATGCATCCCAAGTCCATATAGGAAGCATCACAAAACACTGCAAACATTACACATTCTTATAGAAACCATAGCACTAGAGAAGTAACAAAATTCTCATTCAATGAACTAAATGCTTCTTAAAATTGATCCGGCTACAAATATCCTGGTCTTTAGTTGTAAAATACTTTAAAAGTCTATAACTTGAAAGAAATGGGGTAAAAACCTCCGACAAAATCCCGTGAGACCAATGAACATATGAACATCTTCTGAATTCTTGGTTTCTTCCTAATAAAAAACTATTTCTAATGTGGTTGGATCGAATAACAAACCCTAATAATGTAACTTCCCGGTTTCAGGTGGCACTCAACGGGTGCCCCGAACCCGGTTCTCCACATGACCTCAAGCCCATTTCCCCAAACGCTAGAGGTTGCCGACTAGCAGCGAGGGCCCAGGTCTGATAGTGGGGAAACTATGCCCTCATTTGTCAAAGTGTAGCACATCAGAATAAAATAAAAAGCATACAACACCAGTGTAAGAAATAAACCATACACATTTAATATAACAACTACAGTAAAAGACAACCACCCATTTATACAGATATGATGCAACATGTCTCAAGTTCTAAGAAAATAGCCATAACATGTTACATAGCAGTACAATACGATGCATATTACAACAAAGAAAAACAAAACAGCCGGTAGCATCATGAGCCTAAGCTCGGTCTCATGCTCCCCTACTCCTCAGCAACAATAAAGTACCTGTATAAGGGCCCTTGCCTTATCTACACCTATAGAAACATAATCTGTTTGGGCTGAAAAGCATGACCCAAACAGGGTGTGAGAAATAAATCCTAGTAGGCACCCACCAAAGGCCCGTGCCCAACTGTGTGTAAACATGCAACAACAGTGTGCAAAAGTAAATGCATTAAACTATGCTGTACTCAAAAGTAACTAACTTACCAGTTATATTTACATGTTATTATTCATTTAACCATTTATTATTAAGAAAACACCATGATAAGTTTCTATGTAAACAGTCAGTCAGTGTCCTCAGACATGAGAACCCTTACCCTCAGGTAATCAGAAACATAACCCGAAGGTAATTTCCATCAGGCATAACAGATATTTCCCTCAGGCGTACGAAGTGTCTTCCTTAGGCACAGAGTCTACTGCCCACAGGCACGGAAGAAGTTGCCCTTAGGATAAAGATGCACTGCCCTCAGGCTAAGTAAAACACTTCCCTCGGGCTAAACATGTAACCGGGCCATGCCCAACATATCCCATGTAATTCAAATACAACTAATCTCAAGGAAAAACAATGCATAATATAAACAAGGCATACCCTCGGGTATCCTGGCCAAACGACTAAACAGAGGAATGCACCCCCAGGGTGGTCCTGGATCCAAGCAGAAATCCCAAACATCCTTTTAATATCACATTTAATTACCTATAAAATTCTAGGTATTTGGAATAGTGACTACCTCAGCCACATGACCCCCCAAATATGGGTTCGTATCTCAAGAACACACAAAACACACAACAGTTGGAAAATAAACACCAAGCCACCTACCTTAAATGCCACTGATCAGTATACTCGAACGACGTTCCACGAATCTTCCTAGAATGAGGTAGATATGAGGTGAAAGAAAACTCACTTAAATTCAAATAACTTACCTTAGAGGAATAATTGGAAAGAACTATGCTAGGAGAAGGGAGAACTCACTCGTGTGGTTCCAGGGATATCGACGGTGCAAAAAACGGATTCCCGACGCACGCTCGGAGGGTCTCCAAAGCTCTGGCCTCCTCTCCCACTCCTTCCTCCGGTTCTAAGCCTAACCTATGAATAGGGGAGGCTATTGCCTATTTTAAGAGAAAAAAACAAAGTACATGGTGTGTATTTATAAGTACATGGCGTATAATTCCCATTTTTTAACTATTCCTCTAGCAGTTTCCCACCAGCGTGGCACTGTTCATCTATCGACATGACTATACAGCATGTCTTCTTGATTACATGGCATGTTCTGTCACACAACTGGCCACTGCCTTACTATTTGCCTTCCGACTGACTATACGGCATGTAAAGGACCACTACACGGTGTGTAGTCGGTTTTACACCCTTCATCGATGACATGGCCACACGCCCTGCGTACTCATTCCACACGGCCAAAAGTACATGACATGTTGAAAATTACATGGCGTGTACTTCCAAAATTTGGGATTTCCCCCCATTTTCCTTACTTTCTCAAATACACTTAAGGAAAAGAGAAAAGAAGAAACCTGTACCTCAAAAATAAGAACTGGGTTCTTACAAACTTCCCCCTTAAAGAAATTCATCCCCGAATTTCCCTTTCAAGGGTGGCAAAAATAAAGCTCATAATATCTCTGGCCACTGAGCATGTACATCAGTTGCTGCTCCAATGTTTCTTCCTACACTCGGCCATGCTGCCATAGCACCCGTACAAGAGGAAATGACCGGCCTTGGAGAACCTTCGTGCTCCTGTCAATGATACGAATTGGATGCTCCTCAAAGGACGCATCAACCTCACGCTCAACCTCCTCTGGAAAAAAGATGTGAGATAGGTCTGAATGATAGCGGCACAACTGAGATTCATGGAAGACGTCGTGCATGGCCCGGTACCTCTGTGGTAACTGTAGCCGATAGGCAACCGGCCCGACTCTCTCCAGAATCTTATATGGCCCCACATACCTCGGTGAAAGTTTACCCTGTCTCCTGATCCTCCTGTGTCCCAACCTTGGTGAAACACGCATGAAAACCTGATCCCCGACCACGAACTCCAAGGGTCGTCTGCGATGATCACCATAAGACTTCTGATGAGACTATGTGGTAGCCATCCGCTTCTGAGTCAACTGGACCTGCTCAGAAGTCTCCTGCACGAGACGTGGTCCCAGTAAAGCGGCCTCACCTACCTCTAACCAGCACAAAGGTGATCGGCATGGCCTACCTATAAAGCCTCATAAGGTGCCATCTCGATAGTTACATAAAAAATATTGTTATAGGAAAAATTGACCAGGGGTATATGCTTCTCCCAAGAGCCCCCAAAGTCTAGGACGCATACACGCAGCATTTCCTCAAGCACTTGTATCGTACGCTCTGACTGGCCATCTGTCTGAGGGTGGTAAGCTGTGCTCAGAAGCACCTATGTACCCAGTGCCCTCTGAAAACTCTTCCAGAAACGAGATGTAAAATGGGAGTCCCTATCTGAAACGATAGAACGAGGGACCCCATGAAGACGTACGATATCTCGGATATACAACTTCCCAATCTCATCGACACCGAAGGTCTATTTGATCGGCAAAAAGTGGTCTACCTTCATGAATCTGTCCACAACAACCCACATGGCATCATTGCCTCTATGAGACCTCGACAACCTAGTCAGGAAATCCATCACAACATCATCCAATTTCCACTCCAGGATGGGTAATTTCTGTAACAGTCCTGCTGGCCTCTGATGCTCTGCCTTCACCTGCTGACAGAAGGAACACATCGTAACAAAACCAGCTACATCTCTCTTTACACCTGGCCACCAGTACTGACGTCTCAAGTCTTGGTACATCTTGGTAACCCCGGGATGCACTGCCTAAGTTGAAGCATGAAACTTCTGCATCACCTCCTCATGTATACCCCATGGAACCCACACTCGTACATGGAAACACAGAATCTCATCATTGCCTATCTCCCAACTGGGAGGAGGGTCCTCACTTGCCACTGACTCCCATAGAACTAGGCCTTCTAAATCAGATAGATGTCTCATACTCACTCTATCCAGGAGGGTAGAAGTCACAGCTAAAGATGAAAGATAAGTTTGCCCCTGACTGTCGTGCACCTCCAAATGCTTCTCAGAGAACAAATCCATAAGCTTCCACTCACCACTAGCCTCCTGCATAGCCTGTATCTGAGTCCTCCTGCTCAATGAAACTACTACTGCATTACCTTTACCATGTGTGTAGGTAAGCTCAAAATCAAAGGACTGTAGGTATTCAACCCACCTTCGCTGCCTCAGATTAAATTCACGCTAAGTAGAGATATACTTGAGGCTTTTGTGGTTGGTGAAAACCACAAAATTCTCTTGCAATAGATAATATATCCAACAACGAAACTCATGCACAACTGTAGCCAACTCGAGATCATGTGTCGGGTAATTCCTCTCATGTGGCCTCAACTACCGAGACCCGTACACAACAACTCAATCGCCCTGCATCAACACTGCACCCATCCCAATACCTGGTGCATCACAGTAAAATTTATATCTCTTCCCCTGCTCTGGAAGTATCAGGACTGGTGCTGATATCAACCTTCATTTCATGTCCTGAAAGGCTATCTCGCAAGATTCTGACCAAACGAACTTCACACCCTTCTTAGTTAAACCTATCAATGACGCTTCTAAGCGGGAGAATTCCTGTATGAAGCATATTTAGTAACCAGCCAACCCCAAAAAACATCGCATCTCAAACACATTCTTGGGATTCTCCCAGGAAACTACTGCTCACACCTTTTCTGGGTCTACTACAACTCCTGCCTCTGAGATAATATAACCCAGGAAGTGAATCTGGTCCATCCAAAAGTGGCACTTTGAGAGTTTAGCATATAGCTTATCCTCTATTAGTGTACTCAATACGATCTCAAGATGAGTGGCATGGTCGTGTCGAGTGTGAGAGTACACCAAGATGCCTTCCATGAATACTACCACAAAAGAATCTAGATAAGGATGGAACACACAATTCATCGGACCCATGAAAACTACTAGTGCGTTCGTGAGTCTGAATGGCATAACCAAGTACTCGTACATGCCATATCTACTCCGAAAAGCTGTAAGTGGTATATCCGATGGTCTCACACACAGCTGATGATATCCTAATCTCAAGTCAATCTTTGAGAACACTAGTGATCCACGAAGTTGATCAAAAAGATCATCAATCCTTGGAAAGGGATATCGGTTCTGGACCGTCAACTGGTTCAGCTTCCAATAATCCACACAGAATCTAAGGGTACTATCCGCCTTCTTCGCAAAAGGACCGGAGAACCCCAAGGAGAAGTACTGGGTCAGATTAAACCATTTGCCTGTAACTCCTCTAACTGCCTCTTGAGCTCCTGCAACTCAGGTGTAGCCATCCTATAAGGAGGAATGGACACCGGTGCTGCCCCTGGCACAAGCTCAATAGAGAAATACACCTCTCTCTTCGGAGGTATACCTAAAAAGTCGTCCAGGAAGACATCCTTGAAACGATCAACCACAGGAGGGAAACACGTCTAACAAGTCCCCTGATCATCCCAGTATAACCTAGCAATCTGGGCTATGACTCCACCTCACCCACGATGCTCTAGTCGTGCTCGACTCACCTGAACATCCCATTCGCCCTTTTATAGAAACTCTCCTCCCTCTGGTGACATGAAACTCACCCTCCGACAATAGAAATCTACAAAGGATCGAAAGGGAACCAAACAGTCCATCCTGAGAATGAAATGATAAGTTATCATCTCTAATACATAGAGGTCCTAAAGAAAGTGACACCCACCAAGCTCAAGGGGGCACTCCTTTCACTGACGCACACCAGCTGTTCTAGTCCCCAATGGAGAGTCTAGCATCATGATATCAGAAGAAGAAGAAACACAAAACCCAAGGCTCTCCACAACGGGTACAGATATGAAACTATGCATAGCACCTGTATCAAAAAGTACCAAAGATAAGACAAAATCTACTAGAATAGTACCTCTGACTGTAGAAGGTCTGGGATCCTGCTCCTGCTGGGTCTGTTGCACTGCATATGCCTGCCCAGTGCCGCGGCCCTAAGACACAGCCTGGCTACCCTGAGCTATCCCACCCTGCTACCTCTGAGATCCTGGTGTCTGGATACCATGACCACGACCACCATCTCTGCCTGCATGCCCTGACGTATTCCAGTTCCCTGACCGGTAAGAAGCCACTAATCATCTTCCCGCATGCTGAGTCTGCAAAGAACCCCTCTCACTAGCCATTGGTGGAAACGCCCTGCAAAAGCATTGCAGATGACCCATCTTTCCACAAGCTCGACACTCCACTGGATCACGTGGACACTGCGGTCTCTTGTTCCCTTCTTTACCACATTGGTAGCACCTAGTCGGGCCACATAGAGAAATCATCTAGCTGGAACTTCCACCCTAAGAGAAGTCAATTTGTCTATCCCTCTTGCCCGTAGAAATAGTACCAAAAACCGGTACTGAACCGCCCTGGCCCACACCACTAGCTTCCCGTAGGTTCCTCCATGTAATTAGCACCTAGTTCACAAAAGCATGTACTAAAGGCAACCTGAAAACATTCACCAGCGCTCAGATGTCATATCAGAGTCCATCCTCAAAGCGCTTGGCCCTCAACGTCTCGTCACCCACCAGAACGGGTGCAAATTGCTGAAGCTCGGTAAAGCGAGTAGAATAATCCATCACTAACATAGCACCCTGCTGCATATTCATGAACTCTCGAGCTCTATCAACCCTCAACATCTCTGGAAAGAAGAAGTCATAGAATAATGCCTGAAAATTTCCCCACACCATGTCCCTGTGATGCTCTGACTGGGTGGTAACATCCCACCACCTCTTGGCGGAATCACGGAGCATATACATTGCGAGCTTGACCCTCCACCCTGGAGGCATCTCTTGATGCTCGAAAATAGTCTGCATCGATCCTAGACAAGACTCGATAGCCTGTGGTCCGCCATCCCCTAAAAACGTAGGTAGATGCTGCTGCAGGAAGATACGAGTCAGCTCATCCATAGATGTGGCTACCGGCGGTGCCTCCTAAAAGGTCTGCATGAACCACATAAAGCCTTCATAGAACCGCGCCTCCGCGCCTGTGTCCGGTATAATAGCTGGCGCCACATATGGCTCTGCTAGAGGGTCCACTAGTAGGCCATGGCCCACCATCTCTGGATTATAATCATTGCCGCTCTCCTGGTGAACAACGCGTGAATGGCTAGGCGACATGAAACTACAAGGTCAAAACACTCCTTAGATTCAAGATTTACCAAGACTGAAAGCGAAGGAACCACAAAGGGAACAAGAGGAAGAAGACATTCAAAATTTTGCAAAACAAAACTACACAGTGTGTATACTAAATACACGGCGCGTACCTGACTACTCTTCCCTTGCCCAGGTCCTTCTACAAGGCTAATCCACATGGCTCCTTTTGAACAAAACTAAATGGCATGTAAAACATCTACACAGTGTTTATGGTGTAATTTTCCAACTGCACGTGTCATTTGTGACAGGGATGACTACTCGACTTGACAGTACACGGCGTGTTACACCCGCACACGACATGTACCCCACCCCGTTTCCCCATCCACATGGCTAAAACCACATGGTCTTTTCTCAAACAAGACTACACGGTGTGTCCCACAGGTATACGACATGTACTAGACGAGCTTTGTCGACCCGTGTTGTTAGTTACACGGTCGGACACACGGCTCACACTACACGGCGTGTTCTATATACACACGGCGTGTACTCTAAAGGATTACACCGACCCATTTTGTTAGTTACACGGCTGGGTCCCCAGGTCAGACTACACAACATGTTCCATAGTGGACATGACGTGTATGTCTTAAGGTCTCATTCGTCCATGTTGTTAGTTACACGGCCGCACTCCAGGTCAACACTACAAGGCGTGTACATTCGGTACACGATGTGTTTTCCCCAAACATTCCCTACCCCGTGTCACCGCCCACACGGTTTGTGACATGGGAAGAGACTACACGGCGTGTACTCTGGGTACACAGCGTGTACTCAATTTTTTTTTTGTTCTCGAACAAAAGGCCATACACGGCGTGTTTAAGGTACTACATGGCGTGTATACAAGGTTTTCTGGACAGTATGCCTCAGAAACTTTCCCGGAACCCAGAAAATACCGAAAAACAACACCTAAGTGTCAAATTCCTACCCGTGAGGGCACATACTCCCCACGAATAAAAGTTTTACATCTTATCTGTGTTATAAAAAAATAGTCAATGATCCACAAAATTCCTGTAAATGGAGGCCCATACTCCCCAAAAACCAAAGTTTGGTGTTAATTCTATCAACCAGATCACAAAGGAAAATACCCTATCACATAGCAGGTATTTTATCAAGCAGCTATCACAACAACATGCTTTTATAGCACAACAACTATCACAACAACATGCAATTTCTAATGAACCTACATGGCATGGAAACTATGCATGAAATGTGATTCCTATAATGTGCCTAAATAATGCATGAGATGGCATACGCTCATCTCATCGGGTTGCAACTAAATAGAACCCATAGATAAAATATAAACAACACACCCATAAGTGTTTCACCCAATGGTGAAATTAAATCAACAATAATTTTTTTTTTTAAAATCAAAAGAATTGCAAAAATATGAGGTAGACTGGCTTTTCCCTGTGCACGGGTTAGCTATGCCTAGGCACAACTTATTACCAACTACCATTCCCATCCTATCCCTAACTAAGGCTCCAAATAGTAAGTCAAAGAAAATAACTCCTCTAATACCACTTTGTAAAGTCCCGGTTTCGGGTGCCACTCAACGGGTTCCTCGAACCTAGTTCGCCACATGACCTCAAGCACATTTCCCCAAATTCCAGAGGCTGCCGACTAGCAGTGAGGGCCCATGTCTAATAGTGGGGAAACAATGCCCTCATTTGTCAAAGTGTAGAGCAGTGGAATAAAATAAAAATCATATAACAATAGCGGAAGCAATAAACCATACCCATTTAATATAACAACTACAGTAAAATACAACCACCCGATTATATAGATATGATGAAACATGTATCAAGTTCTAAGAAAATAGCCAGAACATGTTACATAGTAGTACAATACAATGAAGAGTACAACAAAGAAAAACAAAACAGCCGGTAGCATCACGAGCCTAAGCCCGATCCCATGCTCCCCTACTCCTCAGCAGCAATCAAGTACCTGTATAAGGGCCCTTGCCCATATCTACACCTGCAGAAACATAATCAGTTTGTGACGAAAAGCATGACCCAAACAGGGTGTGAGAAATAAATCCCAGTAGACACCCACCAAAGGCTCATGCCCAACTGTGTGTAAACATGAAACAACAGTGTGCAAAAGAAAATTAAATAAACTAAGAAGTACTCAAAAGTAACTAAATTACCAGTTATATTGCCATGTTATTATTTATTTAACCATTTATTATTAAGAAATCACCACGATGAATTTCTACGTAAACAGTCAGTCAGTGTCCTCAGACACGAAAACCCTTACCCTCAGGTAATCAGAAACGTAACCTGCAGGTAATTTCCCTCAGGCGTAACAGATATTTCCCTCAAGCGTATGAAGTGTCGCCCTCAGACACAGTGTCTATTGCCCACAGGCACGGAAGAAGTTTCCCTCAGGCTAAAGATGTACTGCCCTCAGGCTAAGTAAAACACTGCCCTTGGGCTAAACAAGTAACCGGGCCATTCACAACATATCCCAAGCAATTCAAATACAATTACACTCAAGGAAAAAGTAATGCATAATATAAACAAGGCATACACTCAGGTATCCTGGCCAAACGGCTAAACAGAGGAATGCACCCTCAGGGTGGTCCTGGATCCAAGCAGCGATCCCAAATAGCATTTTAATATCACATTTAATTACCTATACAATTCTAGGTATATAGAATAGCCACATCCTCCACCATACGACACCCCAAATATGGGTTCGTAGCTCAAGAACACACAAAACAGAAAAATGTTGGAAAATAAACACCAAGCCACCTTCCTTAAACGCCCCTGATCAGTATACTTGAACGATGTTCCACGAATCATCCTAGAACGAGGTAGATAGGAGGTGAAAGAAAACTCACTTAAATGCAAATAACATCCCTTATAGGAAGAATTGGAAAGAACTATGCCAGTAGAAGGGAGAACTCACCCATGCGGTTCTAGGGAGATCGACGGTGCAGAAAATGGATTCTCGACGTGTGATCGGAAGATATCCAAAGCTCCAACTTCCTCTCCCACTCCTTCCTTCGGTTCTATGCCATCCCTGTGAATAGGGGAGGCTACTTCCCATTTTAAGCGAAAAAAAACAAAGAACACGATGTGTATTTCCAAGTACACGGCGTGTACTTCCCATTTTTTAAATATTCCTCTGGCAGTTTCCTACCAGCGTGGCACTGTTCATCTACCGACATGACTACACGACGTGTCTTCTTGAGTACACAACATGTTCTATCACACAGCTGGCCACCGCCTTACTATTTGCCTGCCGACTGACTACACAGCGTGTAAAGGACCACTACACGGCGCGTAGTCAGTTATACACCCTTAATCACCGTCATGGCCACATGCCCTATGTACTCATTCCACACAACCAAAAGTACACGGTGTGTGGAAACGTACATGGTGTGTACTTCCAAAATTTGGGATTTTTCCCCATTTTCCTTTCTCATAAACACTTAAGGAAAAGAGAAAATAAGAAACCTGTACCTAAAAAATAAGAACCGGGTTCTTACAACTGAGACACAACATGTGTATGTAAATGAACCTCTCTTGTCCAAAAATTACCCATCGTAAACTTTCCATAGAGGTGGTGGTGATGATGAACCTGCAAAATAGTTCTGAGGTGTTTGATATGCGCCTCTACTGGACTTGTTTAGATCATCGTGTCATCAATGGAGACATCAAAAAACCAATATAGTAACACATGGAACATTGATTTCATAATCACCGTGAATAGGGCTAGAATGTTTTTGATACCGTAAGTCATGAACACAAATTCATAGTTCCCATACCTTTATATGAAGGCAGTCACCATGACATCACCCTTCTTCACCCTTAACTCGTGATATCAGGATTGTATGTCAGTCATATAAAACCAAATTTCCCATATTAGCCGGTTGAAAAGATCATAGATCCTCAGAAGTGGGTGAAAATTCATTATTGTTACCTAATTCAACCTTTGATAGTTTATGCCCAACCTCACACTACTATAAAAATTCTTTTCAAAAAACTCTCGAGTACCCCATAGTGACAAACTAGGTTGGATGAATCATTTCTCCATCATATTATCAATATGAATCCTTAAATCCTACAACTCAAAGGATTCCATCCAATATGGAACCATTGAAATTGGAGAATCAATAGCCTAGAATTCTATCATAAACTCAACATCGCATCATGTAGAAAGTGTAACATACTCTTCAAGGAAAACATATAGGAATTCACTAAACACCCTAGGATTCTACAATGTCCCTATTTTTATCGATTCAACTATAAACATATCCACCAATGAAATATGGGTCTCTATATGTCTTTTATCCCACCTAATAGATCTTCTTTCCAATGAAAACTGTACACTGGCCATCCATGTCTGAGAACACGATTATCCTTAAAAATTAGTCAATAACATCATGCATTGAATAAAACTAGTGAATTCTAAGGATTAAATCATATGGATGATTATCAACCAAAAAAATCTCTTTATTGGACTCATATGACTCCATCATTGGTGTACACCCTGGTCAAAAATCAAACAAGATGGTCTAGCCTTCGACTGGCATAATCAACACTATGATTACAATAAACCACTCTTCAACTAGTATTAAATCATGGACTAGATTGTGTGCCACAAAGGATTCTGAATATTCAAAATTAATAAAATTATATAAAATATTAGACGATAAAATGATCATAACTCTAATGAACACTGGACCTTCTGGTGTTGCTACCTCCATTGCAGGCAACTGACCAGGACCAACTCCCTTGATTTTCTATTAATAACATCCTACATGAAATTTATTTGGTCGAAGATGCTATGATCAAAGAACATATAGATTCCAGATTCTACATACCTCATCTACCCTATATAGACCATAATCTTACTTCACATGCTGTTAGAATGTCTTCATTGATAACTACTACTGAGGCTGACGCTGAACATGCTAGTCTCAGAATAATTTTACTCGATTAGCCACTAAGAACTAGTTCTGAAGTTGTTCTCAAATCACATAAAAGAAAAAAAATCTACCCCAATCATAATGGAAAGAAAAACAAACTAGGTGTTTTAAAGGGAAGCTGTCGACGTTGACTCCCAGCAAGTAGAATCCTCAAGGTCCTTGTCACCATAGCCTTGCCACCAGAAACTCTGCTCCTTATGGAACCCAATTGGTTCCCCTCTCATCAAAAAATCCTCATTACTTCATCCACTTTATCACATATTCGTTCTTCGGAACCTTCAGGTATATTGGAAACATAAAACTGTAACTTCATACTCGATCGAAGGATAGAGTGCCTCCCCAAGACTACTCACTTGAGTCTTTTCATTTAGAAAAATATTTACAGAGAAATAAAAAAGGTCCTTGACCTTATTCCCAAGATCCCGTAAAGACATAATCTCTTATTGATGGGAGAGTAGGACATTCCTCTTCTCAACCTTCATGGTCGATGACATGAACTCTACTTAAAACTCAATGTGTAAGTCAACCCATGAAACATGTGCCTCCCTCTACTCCCTAAGGTATAACTCCCACCACTGAAACACATCTCCCCACATATGACTCACCACCAAAGGGTACCTGTACTCCATCAGGGCTCAGAATAGTCTAAAAGTGATCTCCATATCCCCTATCCGGCTATATGTTTCTTTATCAGTAATGATCCCCTTTTATTATTCCAAATCCTACCACTAAAAAGTTCACAACATGCTATTCCATAAATGATCATCCTCACTTAGATCAACCCTCCATCGATCAACTAGTTCAGCCTACTAAACCTCAGCTACATGACCCACACATGAACGATGACCAGAATCCATAACTGTAAGATAAATAAGAATTTTCTAATCCCATAAGAATCGATATTCACTATGATATATGTAAATTAAAATTAATCCATTTTATTCATTTTATCTACTTTAACTTTTCCCAAACTACACAATTAGAACAAGAACACAAGTAATCATGATTCATGTACCTCTCCGAGGTCTATACCCTGAAATTAGTCCCATCAAACATTCTCATTCAATAAGATCATAGGTCATGCACTGGATAATGAGGGTCCCTAAAATACCATTACCTAGCTAGTGTACATTTCCTATGTTAAACACCATGGTCAACTGACTCTATTTCCAATCCAACCGATGAAAACATCACAATTCCAAACACTAAACTATATACTACCTTTGAACGATAATCTCTGAGACCACTATGTCAGGAATCCCTCCCTCAAAGGATACAATAATGAAGGAGAGAGATAATGACCCCTTAGAGTCCCACCTCAAGTCGGCCATGAGTTGGAGACTAGCACTGCGGGTGTACAAATCTCACAATATGGAAGGCCTTTCCCTTTATAAGGAAACAATTTTTGGAGATGGGATTTATCAACCATAATCAAATCCATGATATATATATATATATATATATATATATATATAACCAAAACAAAATCAATCCCACAATTCATGTGTATATAAATCTAATAAAAATAAAAGTCCCCAATGTAAATACCCCTAAATAAAACTAGATAAGAAAAATAGAAATTGTCTAATGGTATGACAAGTAACACCTAAAACAGTCCACATAATTCTCCCAGAAACCCGAAAATAGTATTAAATATGTAGGGTGTGAATATAGGTAAACTCATTAGGAAAACTAATGTATCGCATGCACACATGGAAGGATAATAATAAGGTACCCATGAGAAAACAACAGAACCAAAAATAACAAAACAAGTAGACTAACCATAACCCTAACCTCACCAAGGATCACTCACCAAATAATGAATCCATGTAATATAATATAAATAACATTTATGATAGTTTACCCCACACAAATTTCCAATCAATAATCCACTCTCACACCCCAACAAAAAATGTCCTTGCAGTCCCTCCTCTTATAAATATCTCATATCACATCCTTCATATAGACACACCTGGGACAAGCCCCACAAGACATCCTTCCCGCACACACCTAGGACACACATCGTGTCTCTTAACATCAAATCCCACCTAGAAACACATGGTACACACATATCATATCATCCCGAAGACACATGGGATAACACATCAAAACTTATCTCAAAGTGTCCTAAGACCATAGATCACAAGTCATCCTGAAGAGACCTCAGAACACACATCAAAACTAACCCAAAGACACACGAGCCATTATCGACAGGAAGAGGGATCATAGAAGAGTGGGTGGCCATCCAACCATCCTCCCACCAATTTTTTTGGATATATACCATCCTACGTGACTAAGTTGGTGTCATAACATGGTCCATTACATGGGTGGGGTGCATATATAAATCACAAGAATATACGGTGTATACATATATAGATAGAAAAAGTACATAAGCTTAACCTATGGGTGTACAATAAAAACACAAACCTTCTCACGACTTTCCCACTTTGTTTCTACCTCTAAATTCATGACACCATGCATGAAAATCATAAGCTTAATGTATATTCTAATCTCGAACAATCATTAATCCATTGTCCTGTTTCTCTAGTTCTGTCCCATTCCATTAAAAATTTATTTTGATTTATAATTTCATCCAATAATAAATACATCCATTAAGAATTGTGTTTAAATCATTATCATGTTATAATTTTAATTCATGTTGATTATTCATTTCTACATCTATTCCAACCGATAAACTTACACAACAAAAAACACAATAAGTAGTACAATGATACAAAATTCCAATAGGAAAGTCCAAATCCATCTTCAACCATAACCCATTTGTGCAACATATCTCATCCATTTCCCCCCACATCATGTCATATCACACACCACAACACAAATTAATTTTATATTTATCAATGGTTCTCTTATTAAATTCACATTTTGTAATTTAGGGTTTTATCATAGCATATGTATGACCCCGAAGCATCAATTTTATTAACTGAATATACATGATTAGCCAATTATATATTATGTGGTAATCATCAACCACACAACATGCAATCCATAGTACACAATATAGAATAACAATAAAAGAATATTAATTTCCATGATTTTTAGTGTGTAGTTTATCTCATACAATCCATAACATCAATAAATACCAATAAAATAGTAAGATCAAACATCACATTACCCTACCCCTTTGTATTTATTTTAGATTAATTTTATTATCTATCTTAATTTAAAATCGACTATATCAACAAGGATAAAAATTTATACACCCATCCACCATGATACATAATCAGAAAATATGAAGGAAATACTACCTTGAGGAAAGATGATCAACATAGCCTTATTGATGAAAAAATAGAGGTGCATTTATAGTAATAAACTCTCGATGGAAAACAAGAACTAACTTCATCACTTAGGTTACTCAACTCTATGGAAGAAAGATTTCGTATGTATGGTCTCAAGAGAATTATACAATGAAATAAAGAAAAAATGATATTTTCTTTTGAAATATTAGATCCTTAATGTCTAAAATTAGATATAATTTTGAAAATCTATTAAATAAGATCTCATCAAGACCACACATTTTAAAAATTAAGAATGCTCTCAGACTTTTTGAAAACATAAAGATATGATTGATCCATTCTGAATATGTCTGGAAAATAATTATTTATATTATTAAAATCATTTCACATCAAAATATATTTAAAAATGGAAAAAATTGTAAAAACAAGAAAATGTTGGAAAAATGCAAAACTGTTGAAATGAGACACTACTAGGATGATTCACTTCCAAAAGAGCCATCACCAGACAAGTCACTGTGAGAGAAGTCACCACTAGATGAGTGACTGTCATGATAGGTCACTTACAGACGAGTCACCATGAGGATGATTCACCACCAGATGAGTCACCATAATATGATTCACTACAATAAAAGTCACTTCCAGATGAATCACGACCAGATGAGTCACCGCTATGATGAGTCACTTACAGAATCTATATGAGTCACAAAAAGACATGTCACTGCTAGATGATTCACCGCTAGATGATTCATCACTATATGAGTCACCTCCAGGATGAGTCACCACTGGATGAGACCCCACCGGTTTAGTCACTGCCAGAGAATTCACCGCCAGACAAGTTGCTGGCAAGATGTGTCACCTCCCAACATGTAACTACTAGGATGGGTCACCATTAGAAAAATTGATATTTGGAAAACTGTTGAAAAGATTCACCATTTATATGACTCATATTTCCCAAAAACAACCCAGACTATCCCCATACACCTCAAAAAACTTATTTTTATAAAATTAATGGGATAGAAGGTTTGGTCCCTTATAGTTCTCTATTAATAAGTTCTCATTATTACATTTCTCTACATCAATGTCAGATTTAAAATAAATAGAAACATTATGGTGTTTATTTATAAAAAATTATTTATCATTAATTTCATTGAATGTTTACAATATAAAATTTTAGTACTCCAATAAATATTCATTACTAATATTTTCATCATTGTTTTCATTATTATAATGATTAGAAAAATTAACAGGGGATGTAGGAATAGTATTTGATACCCCAAATGTGTTTTCCTAAAACATGTGTTATTTATATCATTTTTTTCTTTTATTATTGAGTGAGAGTCACATTACATATCCTTAGATGCATTCCATGTTAATTTCATATCCTTCCTTGGACATTTACTATTTACCATATCTTTTATTATACTCAATTTAGGAAAATTATCCCAGATGTGTCTATTTCATTTTCATTTGTTACAGGTTACTCACCAGACTGATTATTCTTTTTTAGATACACATTTCTATTATAAATTCCCTTATAATTATTATTCATTATGATTTTAGTCATTATTTATAATTTAATTAATCTCTAAGAAATTTATCCCTTTCATCATCGCTATCTTATTGTGATTCATCCTCACTCACAATTTCATATTTTGTTTTCTATTATATTTTTGAGTCATATGTCTTGAAGGAAATTGATTTTATTTTATGATCATCATCTTCTTATTTGTTAATATTCAGTTACTACTTTTACATTATAATAATTCCAATAATCTCCTTTACTAGTAGTTCAATTATTTCTTATGTTCTATAATAGAAACATAGGAACCTCTCCACCTATTTGGAAAGCCACAAAGAAGTAAAAATACAATATATTTATCTTTTTTTTCTTCCCAGGTGCATGAATCTTATTTAAATGCATTTTAAACATTAGATAAATGTTATAAATTGTTTTTTTAGGTTTCATGTTAAAGGTTTTGTACCTAATTCTATAAAAATTCAGACACATTTATTTAATGTCTAAAGTTACTTCATGATAATAAATAAGAGTGACATAGATTTAAAATATTGTAGAAAAATAAAATATTCTATTAAAATTTTATTTTCATAAAGAATATGATAATTCAGTAATATCAACATTTATACAGTCATATGAATCATTGATGGAATCACTCCAATCATCTCTAGGGGATTTGAGTTTATCATATATTTCTTTGACTATAATCAAATTATAAAATCCTATTATATATGTATGGATTTGTAATTTGGATAATATTATATGAATAATTAATGAAATTAAAATAAAGAGTTTGGTTAGTTCCCTTCCTATATTGATGATTATTATCCATTATGAATTTTTTTTAAATAATATATTTATTTATCTTTTGGTAAAACTATATCATAGATAAAATTAATTTTAAATCCTTTAATACGAAATCTTTGTCATAGTTGATTACTCAAAAGGGGGTTAATAGTGATTAAAAACATATTTCTATTAAGAAATTATTGAAAATTAAATCAACACAATTTATAAAAGCATATTATTTAACTGAAAGATATATGTATATACAAAGATTTTTAAAAAATCATCTTATAAATTCGATATAAACTTATTTAAAACATGTATTAAAAAAAATTTTAACACATGAAAAAGATTTACCTTTATCAAAAACCATATATAAATAAATAATTTAAAATATTAATGTAATATTTTCATATTATTTTTTAAAATAGATAAGGCTTAGTTTTAAAATAGAAAAATGAAACAAGGTAAAACACATGGTATAATAAATTCAATATGATCAGTCTGACGCAAAGATCTAGTTCTATACACATGGTAATCACCCACTACATATTAGTTTATGATATAATAATATAATCCAAACAATGTATTGAGTTTTACAAAAAAACTACCCTCCAAAGACTAGTCGACACAACCACTTAGACAGTTCATTGCAGGGTAAATAAATAACCACTGCACATTGGTAGTCCATTATAAACATGATCTTCCACCATTCTTTGAGGGAGTAACTATTTAAAATAACAAGAAAATGTGTATATAACTTGAAAATACAATATAAGAGTCTATGTTAGAAAATAAACATAGTATAATAAACTCATCTAGAAAGGTAATCTAGAATAAAAAGATAAATGTATAGAATATTAGAATATTTGATTTTTTTAGGCTGATCTGTTTCTATTATTCAATAGTCCATGTATTATTATATGAGATTTCTATATTAGTTTTCAAAGATTGTTCAGGAACGTAGAGTTTCATGGAATGTTTAGAGAACATCCTACTTGTATCATCCTTTTTCAAGAACACACATATTCTCTTATATATATTTTCTATTAGAGGCTATTTATATTAAGAATATATTTTCTTTAAAATATAAATCCAAGGTATCCATTTTGTAATCCTTATACTCATTGAATTCATAAATTCACATAGTAAATAATTATAAAAAATTTATCTATTGAGTATTTGAAAATACCTCATTAATTTTGTCACACTTGATCACTTGGTCTTCACCCAAATCACGGTTTCATTATGCAATGATTATATTGATCAGTTACATGGCATGGTAAATTCATATTCTCTTTTAGTCACCTAGATAATTCATGTTGTCACTCTACTTCCTCACACTATCACACTACTTTACAATGTTATAGGTTTATCTCTTCATGTGGTAGCATCGTGATGTCATACAGTAACTTATTTTTTTCATACGGTATCATCATCTCCATTCATGGTTATTTGATTTTTTTCTTGAAATAGGTTCATCATTCATGTGGTCACTATATTACATGCACAATGTTAGTTCTAGAATTATAAAAATTCACTCACCTATAAAAATAAAACTTGTTTTTTCATATGGCAGGTCTAATCCTTTATTCAGTTATATAAATATAAACAAAGGTTCAGTTAACTACACATATAATAAATTTTATTTCAATGCCTACCTAGTTCATGAATTAGACCGACTTTACTCATCTAATAGAATATCATTTGATTGTACATGTGCTCAGTTAGAGTATAATGAGTTTTTACTTTTACACTTCCACTTTCCCTTCATTTTCATTTTAGGTTATTTATATTATAGGTTCATTAAACATGTATTTGGTTGACATGGTAAGATCAAAACATATCTAATTATACCATTTTGGCTAGAAAACTTTAAATTTCATAAAACATGAAATTCATTATAATTTTAATAAACATCATTTCAGATCCATAAAATAAGTATGTTTTGGACTAATAAATTTTTTATTTTAAAATGGTTATAAAATAAATCATCAAATTGTAGTATAATAATTCCATAAAAGTCACAGTATTACAAAATTTTATATTTTCCACTATTCACCTAAAAATCAATTAATTTTCAAGAACACAAATAAATAATATAAATATCTTTTTGACATTAAAAAACCCAAAATGTAAGTAATTTTATTAAATTATAATTATATAAGTGATAAAAATTATTTCTAGATATATTTTCTTAAAAAAACTAATATTTAAAAAAATATGTAGCTTATATTATGAAATGTCTAATATAGGCTTGTAAATTAAAAAAAAAATAATGTTATAAAGGAATATATAAGATATATATTATATCTTGGAAAAAATATTGTGCAATTTATAATTTATTTGAATATAATAATAATTTTATAAAAGTTTTGTGATTTATAAAAATTGTATTTTACATTATTCTCCAAACAATAAATATTTTTTGAAAAATCATTAAAAATTCATCATAAACATAAAATGAAAATTTCAAACCAAAATCAGTGAATATTTTGTTAAATAAATTCTGTATAATTTTTTATTTTTACTTTTAAAGAATAACATAAAATACAATGAGAAATTTTTTTATATGAAAATAATAAATTTTTGAATACTAGTTTTTCTTATTCTTAATTTAATTAAAAAACTAATAATTAGATAGTAAATTAATATATATTAGTCCTTTTAAAACCTATGAATATAATTATTAGGTTATTAAAGTCTAAAAAGATCACAATATATTTTTTGTGGCACGTTCTTCAAGATATCAGAAATATTTTACATAATTAGGGGAAAACCAATATTAAAATATAAATTTGTTACATTATCACCATTAAAGAATTTATATCCTCATAATTTAAAATCTCATATGTTGGGAGTAATTTTTATATGGATCTCTTAATTAACCATACAATGTTATTTGAACATGGGATGCCATTTTATACGAAGTGATATTTCCTATAAGTAATATGATATTATCCATTTTAAAAAGTGATAGTATATTCCATAGTATAAAATCAACATCTATATCAATAAATAGTATGAAATATATTAATTGGAATATGACATTGAAAAATCTTGAGTGTAAAATAAATATCTACCTGAACAGTCATTATTGAATATGTAAGAACCCGATTCTTATTACTGAGGTATGAGTTACTTCTTTTCTCTTTTCCTTAAGTGTTTTTGTGAAAATAAGGAAAATGGAGAAAATCCTATAATTTGGGACTACACACCATGTACTATTCCACACACCATGTACTTTTGGCCGTGTGGGATGAGTACACAGGTTGTGTAGCCATGTCGGCGACGAAGGGTGTAAAAACCAACTACACGCCATGTAGTGGTATTTACACGCCGTGTAGTCAGTCGGTAGGCAAATAGTAAGGCAGTGGAAGTAGCCACCAGCTGCACGATAGTACGCGCCGTGTAATCATGAATACATGCCATGTACTCTTGTCGATGGATGAACAGTTTGGTGGTGCCACCAGAGGAACAGTTAAATGAGAGAAGTACACGTTGTGTAGTCAAAAGTACACGCCGTGTAGTTTGTTTTTTTCACTTAAATGGGAAGTAGCCTCCCCTGTTCATAGGGAAGGCTTAGAATCGGATGAAGGGATTCGGGAGAGATGACCGAATATTTGTGGGGAAACCGCTCGAGCACCGGGAATCCGATCCCGCTTCCGTCGATCACGTTGGAACCACACGAGTAAGCCCTCCATTCTCCTTGCGTAGTTCTTGCCAATTCTTCCTCAAAGGGAAGTTATTTGAGTTTTAATGGGTTTTCTTCTACGTCAGATCTACATCGTTCATGGGAATTTCTGGAAGTGACATTTGAGTATACTGATTAGGGGCGTTTAAGGTAGGTGGCTTGGTGTTAGATTTTCCAACTGCTATGTGTTTTGTGAACTTTGTGCCATGAACCCATGTTGGGGTGTCATGTGGATGAGGCCTTGGATATTTTTTAATACCTAGAATTGTGTATGTAGTTAAATGTGATAATAAATTATTGTACGAGATCACTACTTGGATCCAGGACCACCCTGAGGGTGCGTTCCTCTGTTTAGCGGTTTGGCTAGGATACCCGAGGGTATGCCTTTGTAATAATGTTTATAAAATTTCCTTGAGAGTAATTGTATGTAAATTCTTGTTATACTTTGGGCATGGCCCGGTTACATGTTAGACCAAGGGCAGTGTTTTACTTAGCCTGAGGGCAGTGCATATTTTAGTATGAGGGAAACTTCTTCTGTGCCTATGGGAAATAGACTACGTGCCTGAGGGAGACACTTCGTAAGCTTGAGGGAAATATCTGTTCTGCCTATAGGAAATTACCTGTGGGTTAAATTTCTGATTACCTGAGGGTAAGGGTTTGCGAGTCTGAGGACACTGACTGGTTACATAGAAATTCACTGTGGTGGTTTCTTAATAATAAATGATTAAATGGATAATAAAATTGCAATATAACTGGTAAGTTAGTTACTTTTTGAGTACTGCTTAGTTATTTCATTTTACTTTTGCACACTGTTGTTGCATGTTTACACACAGTTGGGCACATGCCTTTGGTGGGTTCCTACTGGGATTTATTTCTCACACCCTGTTTGGGTCATGTCTTTGTCCCAAACAAATTATATTTCTGCAGGTGTGGATAATGGAAAAGGTCCCTATACAGGTACATGATTGCGGCTGAGGAGTAGGGGAGCATAGGACTGGGCTTAGGCTCGCGATGCTACTGGCTGTTTGTTTTGATTTGTTGTACTCAGTATTGTATTGTACTGCTATGTAACATGTTCTTGCTTTATTCTTAGAACTTTAGGCATGTTGAGTCACATCTATATAACTAGTTGGATATATTTTACTTCAGATGTTTATATTAAATATGTATGGTTTATTACTTCCGCTGTTTTTGTATGTATTATCTTGTATTCTGCTGTGCTACACTTTGACAAATGAGGTCATAGTTTTCCCACTATTAGGCCTGGGCCCTCACTGCTAGTCGGTAGCCTCTAACATTTGGGGAAATGCACTTGAGGGCATGTGACCAACTGGGTTCGGGGCAATCGTTGAGTGGCACCCAGATCCGGGACGTTACAAAGTGGTATCAAAGGGTTTGTTTTCTTTGACTTACTATTTGGAGCCTTAGTCACGATAGGATGGGAATGGTAGTTGGTAATAAGCTGTGCCCAGGCGTAGCTAACCCGTGTACAGGGAAAAGCCAGTCTACCTCGTATTTTTGCAATTCTTCTGATTTTAAAAATTTTACAGTTGATTTGTTTTCACCGTTGGGTGACTCACTTGCGATGGTACTGTTTATATTTTACCCATGGGTTTTATTTAGTTGCAACCTGGTGAGATGAGGATATTACACTTAAATGCATCATTTAGGCACATTCTAGGAATCACCTTCCATACATAGTTCTATGCCATGTAGGTGCATTAGAAATTGCATGTTGTTGTGATAGTTGTTGTTCTAGAAACACATGTTGTTGTGATATCCGCTTTGATAAATACCTGTTATGTGATAAGGTATTTTTGTGTGAGCCAATTATTAGAATGAACACCAAACTTTGGTTTTTGGAAAGTATGGGCCCCCATTTATTGGAATTTTGTGGATCATTGACTATTTATTTTATTATAACACAGATAAGATGCAAAACTTTGATTTGCGGGGGGAGTATGGGCCCTCCCAGATCCGAATTTGGCACTTAGGTGTTGTTTTTCAGTATTTTCTGGGTTCCAGATAAGTTTCTGAGGCACAATGTCCGGAAAAACCAGTATACATTCCATGTGGTTCTTTGAACACGCCATGTATGTTCATCTTTTCGGGAAGAAAAGAAAATTTTTAAGTACACACCGTGTGCCCTAAGTACAGGCCGTGTAGTCTCTTCCCGTATCATGGACCGTGTGGGCGGGGACACGGGGTAGGGAAAGGCTGGGGTAAAACACGCCTTGTACCTGATGTACATGCCGTGTAGTGTTGACCCGGAGACCCGGCCATGTAACTAATAAACACGGGCCGATGTAATCTTCTCTTGAACACGCCGTGTCAATGAAGAACACACCGTGTAGTGTGACCTGGGGGACCCGACTATGTAACTAACAACACGGGTCGGGGTAATCCTTTCGTGTAAATGCTGTGTGTATATGGAACACGCTGTGTAGATTGATCCGTGTATCCGACCATGTAACTAACAACACAGGTCGGTGGAGCTCATCTAGTACATGCCTTGTACCTGTGGGACACGCCATGTAGTCTTGTCCGAGGACAGACCATGTGGTGTTAGCCGTGTGGCTAGGAAAACAGGGTGGTGTACATGCCATGTGCGGGTGTAACACACCGTGTAGTATCAAGATGAGTAGTCGGCCATGTCACAAACGACACAGGAAGTTGGAAATTTACACCACACATGCCGTGTGGATTATATACACGCCATGTAGTTTTGTTCAACAGGATCCGTGTGGTTATGCCATGTAAAAGGACCCGTGAAGGGGATGATAAGTCAGGTACACGCCGTGTAGTCAGTATACATGCCATGTAGTCTTGTTTTGAAAATATTGAAATGCCTTCTTCCTCCTGTTCCCTTTTTGGTCCCTTCATTTTCAGTCTTTGATAATCTGGATCTAAGGTGTGTGTTTGACCTTGTAGAGTCATGCCGCTGAGATGAACACACGTTGTTCACTAGCAGAGCGGCAACGATTATACTCTAGAGATGGTGGGCCATGGGAGACTAGTGGATCCTCCAGCAGAGCCAGATGCGACACCAGCTATTATACTGGGCACATGCGTGGATGCGAAGTTCCGTGAAAGCTTTATGTGGTTCATGCATACCTTTCAGGGAGCACCGCCGGCTTCCACAACTATGGCTGAGTTGACTCGTATCTTCCAGCAGCAGCATCCGCCTATGTTTACAGGGGATGGTGGACCATAGGATGAGGAGTCTTGGCTGGGGGTCTATGGAGACTATTTTCAAGCATCTTGAGATGCGTCCAGGTCGGAGGGTCAATCTTGTGACTTATATGTTGCGTGATTACTCCAAGAGGTGGTGGGATGTTACCACCCAGTTAGAGCATCACATGGACATGGCATGGGATGATTTTTAGGCTGTCTTCTATGACTTCTTCTTGCCAGAGATGCTGAGGGAAGATAGAGCTCGAGAGTTCATGAACCTACAATAGGGGGCTATGTCGGTGATGTATTATTTTGCTCGTTTCACCGAGATTCAGCATTTTTCACTTGTTCTAGTGGGTGATGAGACGTTGAGAGCCAGACGCTTTGATGATGGTCTTCGATATAAAATCCAAGAACTGGTGAATGTTTTCAGGTTGCCTTCAATACATGCTATTGTGAACCAGGTGCTGATTATAGAGAGAAACCTGTGGGAAGCTAGTGGTGTGGGCCTGGGCGGTTCAACACCAGTTTCTGGTACTATTTCTACTAACAAGAAGAAGAGACAGATGAACTTCTCTCAGGGTGGTAGTACCAGCCAGAAGAATGTTTCAGGTGGCCAGGTCATGTGCTACCAGTGTGGTAAGGAGGGGCACAAGATACCGCAGTGTCCACGAGACCTAGTGGAGTGTCGAGATTGGGCAAGATGGGTCATCTGTAGTGCTTTTTGTAGGGCGTTTCCACTAGTGGCTAGTGAGAGTGGTTCTGTGCAGACTCCGCGTGCAGGACCAGGACCATCAACTTCTTACCAGTCGAGAGACTGGAATACATCAGGGCGTGCAGGAAGAGATGGTGGTTATGGCCATGATAGCCAGACCCCAGAATCTCGGAGGTAGTAGGATGGTATAGCTCAGGGTAGCCAAGCTGTGTCATAGGGTTACGACACTGGGCAGGCATATGCAGTGCAATAGACCCAGCATGAGAAAGATCCCAGACCTTCTACTGTCAGAGGTAATATTCTAGTAGCTTCTTTATTATCTTCAGTACTTTTAGATATAGGTTATATGCATAGTTTCATATCTGTACCCGTTGTGGAGATCCTCGTGCTCTGTGTTTCTTCTCCTTCTACTGTTATGATGTTAGACACGCAGTTTGGAACTAGAACGACATGTGTGCGTCAGTGAAAGGAGTTCCCCCTTGAGGTTGGAGGGTGTCACTTTCTTTGGGACCTCTATGGCTTAGAGATGACACCTTATGACATCATTCTCGGGATGGACTGGTTGGTTCCCTTCCAAGCCTTTGTAGATTTCTATCGTCGTAGGGTGAGTTTCACGTCACTAGAGGGCAGAGAGTTTCTATACAAGGGTGAATGGGACGTACAAGCAAGTCGAGCTGGACCAGAGCATCATGGGCGAGGTGGAGTCACAACCCAGATTGTGAGTTTATATCTGGATGATTAGGGAACTTGTCAGACGGATTTCCCTCCAGTGGTTTATCTTTTCAGGGATGTCTTCCCGGATGACTTTTTAGGTCTACCTCCGGAGCGTGAAGTGGATTTCTCTATTGAGCTTGTTCCAGGGGCATCACCGGTGTCCATTCATCCTTATAGGATGGCTACACCAGAGTTTCAGGAGCTCAAGAGGCAGTTAGAGGAGTTATAGGCAAAAGGTTTCATCCGACCCAGTACTTCTCCTTGGGGTTCACTAGTCCTCTTTGCGAAGAAGGAAGACGGTACCCTTAGACTCTCTATGGATTATTAGAAGCTGAAATAGTTGATGGTCAAGAGCCAATATCACTTTCCAAGTATTGATGATCTTTTTGATCAACTTAGTGGAGCACGAATGTTCTCGAAGATTTACTTGAGGTCAGGATATCATCAGATCACGTGAGACCATCAGATATACTGCTTACAACTTTTCGGAGTATATATGGTCTGTATGAGTACTTGGTTATGCCGTTCGGACTCACGAACGCGCCAATAGATTTCATGGATCTGATGAATCGTGTGTTCCATCCTTATCTAGATTATTTTGTGTTAGTATTCATGGATGAAATTTTATTGTACTCTCACACTCGACATGACCATTCCACCCATCTTGAGATCATATTGAGTACACTGGGAGAGCATTAACTATATGCTAAGCTCTCAATGTGCCACTTCTGGATGGACTAGATTCACTTCCGGGGTCATATAATCTTAGAGGCAGGAGTTGTAGTAGACCCAGAGAAGGTGAGGGTTGTAGTTTCCTAGGAGCAGCCTAAGAACATGTTTGAGATATAGAGTATCTTAGGGATGGATGGTTACTACAGACGCTTCATACATGACTTCTCCTACTTAGCAACACTGTTGACGGGTTTGACTAAGAAGGGTGTGAAGTTCGTTTGGTCAGAAGCTTGTGAGACAAACTTTCAGGACCTGAAAGGAAGGTTCACATCAGCACCTGTCCTGATACTTCTAGAGTAAGGGAAGAGCTATAAAATTTACTGTGATGCATCAGGTATTGGGCTAGGAGTAGTGTTTATGCAGGACGATCGATTCGTTGCGTACGGATCTCAGCAGTTGAGGCCACATGAGAGAAATTACCCGACACATGATCTCAAGTTGGCTGCAGTTTTGCATGCGTTGTGCTGTTGGAGACATTACCTCTTGGGAGAACATTTTGTGGTTTTTACCAACCAAAAAAGTCTCAAGTATATCTTTACTCAGTGTGACATGAATCTGAGGCAATGAAGGTTGGTCGAATACCTCCAGTCCTTCGATTTTGAGCATGCCTAGACACCTGGTAAAGGTATTACAGTAGTTGATGCATTGAGCAAGAGGACTCAGATATAGGCGGTGCAGGAGGGCAGTGGTGAGTGGAAACTCATGGATTTGTTCTCTGAGATGCATTTAGAGGTACATGAAATTTAGGGGCAGACCTATCTTTCTTCTTTATCTGTGACTTCTACCCTCCTGGGTAGAGTGAGGATGAGACAACTATTAGATTCAGAAGGCCTAGTTCTATGGGAGTCGGTGAAAAGTGAGGACCCTTCTCCTAGATGGACGATAGGCTATGATGAAATTATGCATTTCTATAGATATGTGTGGGTTCCAGGGTATATACACGAGGAGTTGATGTTGGAGTTTCATGCTTCAGCTTGGAAAGATCATCCTGAGGTTACCAAGATGTACCGTGACTTGAGACGTCAGTACTGGTGGCCGGGTATGAAGAGAGATATAGCTAGTTTTGTTACGAGGTGTTCCACCTGTCAGTAGGTAAAGGAGGAGCATTAGAGGCCAGCTGGACTGTAACAACAGTTACCCATCCTGGAGTGGAAATGGGATGATGTCGCAATGGATTTCGTGACTGGATTGCCGAGGTCACCATGAGGCAATGATGCCATGTGGGTTGTTGTGGAAAAAATCACGAAGGTAGCTCACTTTTTGTCGATCAAGGATACCTTAGGTGTTGACGAGATCAGGAAGTTTTATATCTGAGAGGTCGTATGTATTCATGGGGTTCCTCATTCTATTGTTTCAGATAGGGACTACCGTTTTATGTCTTGTTTTTGGCAGAGTTTTTAGAGGGCACTAGGTACACAGGTGCTTCTGAGCACAGTTTACCACCGTCAGACCGATTGCCAGTCAGAGCATACGATACTGGTGCTGGAGGACATACTGCGTGCATGCATCCTAGACTTTGGGGGATCTTGGGAGAAGCACATACCCCTAGTAGAGTTTTCCTATAACAATAGTTTTCAGGCGACTATTGAGATAACACCTTACGAGGCTTTATATGGTAGGCCATGCCGATCACCTTTGTGCTGGTTAGAGATAGGTGAGACAACTTTACTGGGACCACGTATTGTGTAGGAGACTTCTGAGCAGGTCCAGTTGATTCGGAAGCGGATGGCTACCGCACAGTCTCGTCAGAAATCTTATGCTGATCGCCGCAGATGACCTTTGGAGTTTATGGCCGGGGATCATGTTTTCTTGCGTGTTTCACCGAGGTTGGGAAACAGGCGGATCAGAAGACATGGTAATCTTTCACCGAGGTATATGGGGCCTTTTGAGATTCTGGAGAGAGTTGGGCCGGTTGGCTATCGGTTTCAGTTACCACAGAGGTACCGAGCCATGCACGAAGTCTTCCATATATCTTAGTTGCATCGCTATCATTCAGAACCGTCTCACATTTTTCATCCTGAGGAGGTTGAGCTTCAAATTGATGCATCCTTTGAGGATCATCCGATTTGTATTGTTGATAGGAGCACAAAGGTTCTCCGAGGCTGTTCAGTTCCTCTCGTACGGGTGCTATGGCAGCATGGCCGAGTGTAAGACGAAACCTGGGAGTGGGAGACCGATGTACACGCTCAGTGGCCAGAGATATTATGAGCTTTATCTTCACAAACCTTGAAAGGGAAATTCGAGGATGGATTGCTTTAATGGGGGAAGTTTGTAAGAACCCGATCCTTATTTTTGAGGTATGGGTTTCTTCTTTTCTCTTTTCCTTAAGTGTTTTTGTGAAAATAAGGAAAACGGGGAAAATCCTAAAATTTGGGACTACACATCGTGTACTATTCCACACTCCGTGTACTTTTGGCCATGTGGAATGAGTACACGGGGTGTGTACTCATGTCGGAAACGAAGGGTGTAAAAACCGAGTACACGCCGTGTAGTGGTATTTACACACTGTGTAGTCAGTCGGCAGGAAAATAGTAAGGAGGATGAAGTAGCCGCTAGCTATGCGACAGTACATGCCATGTAATCGGGAATACACGCCATGTACTCTTGTCGATGGATGAACAGTTTGGTGGTGCCGCCAGAGGAACAATTAAATGAGGGAAGTACACGACGTGTAGTCAAAAGTACATTCCATGTAGTTTGTTTTTTTCACTTAAATGGGTAGTATCCTCCCATGTTCACAAGGAAGGCTTAGAACCAGAGGCAGGGAGTCGGTAGAGATTACTGAATCTTTGTGGATCAACCGCTCGAGCACCGGGAATCCGATCCTGCTTCTGTCGATCACGTTGGAACCACACGGGTAAGCCCTCCCTTCTCCTTGCGTAGTTCTTTCCAATTATTCCTTTAATGGAAGTTATTTGAGTTTGAACGGGTTTTCTTCTACGTCAGATCTACATCGTTCTTGGGAATTTCTAGAAGCAACATTTGAGTATACTGATCAGGGATGTTTAAGGTAGGTGGATTGGTGTTAGATTTTCCAACTGATGTGTGTTTTGTGAACTTTGTGCCACGAACCCATGTTGGGGTGTCGTGTGGTTGAATCCTTGGCTATTTTTTAATACCTAGAATTGTATAGGTAGTTAAATGTGATAATACATTGTTGTATGGGATCACTGCTTGGATCCTAGACCACCCCGAGGGTGCGTTCCTCTGTTTAGCCGTTTGGCCAAGATACCTGAGTGTATGAATTTGTAATAATGTTTATTAAATTTCTTTAAGTGTAATTTTATGTAAATGCTTGTTATATGTTGGGCATGGCCCGGTTACTTGTTATCCTGAGGGAAGTATTTTACTTAGCCTAAGGGCAGTGCATCTTTTAGCCTGAGGGTAACTTATTCCGTGCCTGTTGGAAATAGACTATGTTCCTGAGGGAGAAACTTCGTATGTCTGAGGGCAATATCTATTCTGGCTATGGGCAACTACCTGTGGTTTACGTTTCTGATTACCGGAGGGTAAGGGTTTTCAAGTCTGAGGACACTGACTGGTGACATAGAAATTCACTGTGGTGGTTTCTTAATAATAAATGAGTAAATGGATAATAAAATGGAAATATAACTGGTAAGTTAGTTACTTTTTGAGTAATTCTTAGTTATTGCATTTTACTTTTACACACTGCTGTTGCATGTTTACACACAGTTGGGCATGATCCTTTGGTGGGTGCCTACTGGGATTTATTTTTCACACCCTATTTGGGTCATGTCTTCGGCCCAAATAGATTACATTTCTATAGGTGTGGATAAGGGAAAAGGTCCCTATACATGTACTTGATTGCTGTTGAGGAGTAGGGTAGCTTGGGACCGGGCTTAGGTTTGCGATGCTACTGGATGTTTTTTTTCTTTGTTGTACTATGTATTGTATTGTAATACTATGTAACATGTTCTGGATATTTTATTAGAACTTGAGACATGTTGCATCATATCTATATAACTGGTTGGATATCTTTTACTTCAGATGTTTATATTAAATATTTATGGTTTATTGCTTCTGCTGTTGTTGTATATTTTATCTTGTATTCCGCTGCGCTACACTTTGACCAATGAGGGCATAGTTTCCCCACTATCAGACCTAGGCCCTTGCTACTAGTCGACAACCTCTGGTGTTTGGGGAAATGCACTTGAGGTCATGTGACCAACTGGGTTCGGGGCAACCGTTGAGTGGCACCCGGATCGAGGACTTTACAGAATAGGCCTTTCTTATACCCATGATCTTGGAGGGGGTTATTTTTAATTATCTGCATTAATTTTTGGATTGGTCTATTGGATTTCATTTTCCCAAAATTCCTTACATCTAAAACATCATAAATTTTAGGGGTTCTATAGGAGGAACATTATATTCCTTCATTGTATTAGTATTTTTCCTTTGATATCTAGTTTTTCAATTACCACATTTACCACAAGTCAAACATCTTCATGTACCCATGAGGAAATTACCATATTGCTTCTTCCAACATTGTTTACATTTAGGATATTAAATATTATTTCCATTATTATATTCATATTCATGTTTCTTATGAGACTCAATCATTCAAATATTTTATGGGTTTAATATTTAAACTTTCCTCAACTAGTTAATCATATTTCATGATAGTTGTTTTTTCATAATAATAATATTTTTCAGTCCCACTCCCATTCAAATGGTTTTATTATTATTATAACTATCTCATTACCCCTCATACAAAGGGTTAATTTAGTTTATTTTGGTTCCATAAATTACTAAAAAATAATTTTATGATTGGTGATGAAAAATTATCAGCATAAGAGAAGTATCCTAGAAAAACAAAGGGAAATGTAACCCTATGTTGTCTAACATTATAATACCATCATATAAGAATGTAACTATTTTAGTTCATGCTGTTTCACTATTTTATTGAACAATATAATTCAAATGTTAAACTACACAATTATTATATCAACATATATCATTATTTGTTCAAACATAATCATTCATGATTCATCACATTTTACATTAAGTTGAGTTATCTAATCATTCCCAATAATATCCCCTTAAATAAATGAGAATCAATGTATTATAGTTGTTTATATAGAGAATGTTAATTAACCAAATGATATCCCCCCAAGAGTGTCTACATTTGTCTTGAGTTATACCTATTTTTTGTGCACCAGGTCATGATTTAGTTAATATTCAATACACTTTAATCAGGGTTATCACCCCTAGATTTAATAATGCCAAAGCCTATATCAACATTCTAGTATCCATACAAAGATTTATTTTCACAAAATACCAGAAAACATCTACTTTATTAATTTTTTTATATTATCTTATACTTATTCTTACCCTATAGACATCTCCGAAGGGTTTTTATTATTGTTTAATCAACCTAATCTCCAAAATAACTAAAAAATGATCAAATATGATCTATAGAATCCATATAGATAGAAATTATTTATTTTGTGACATACAACGTACTTTCCAAAAAACAAAATCTAAGGATATGTAGGTAGTTTTTATATAGAATATTAGATAAATAAGTACGTCATATTAAATATAAAAAAACATATTTATTTAAAACACAACATAGTTCTCCTAACCCCCATATATCTTCTAAAAATGAATAGGATAAACTGGGAAAATACATAAGTAAATAGATGATCTATAAATCAGGATAATGAATAAAAAAAGGAAATTATGAATAACATAAGAGTAAATAAGATTAACAAGATGTCATGAAGTGAATGATCATAATCCTATAAAATTGGAAAATGTAAATTAAATAATATCATTATGGAATCATGTAACATGTGAAAAAAATACATGGCATAATAAACATAATTCAAAGGTTACTCCCAAGACCATCATTATAAATTATACAATGTCCCATGGTGGATTAGAATCACTCACAATTCTTATAAACATAGTGACGAAGTCCAATTGTATATTAGGTTCACTCTATAATCCCTTAAAAGTCATATCATCAGATATAAAGCTTTAGCCAATGAATTTTAGAACTATATAATTCATGGAACATCCATCAAATAATGATATTAAAATATTTGTTTACCACATAAATAATATGAATCGTATATAATTCATAAGAATGATCAAACCCATGAGAAGGAAATGAGTTTCAAAATTTTGATTGTTGGCATAAACAAAGGATAAATTATAAGGGTTTAACATATAAGAAGGAATTAAATAATTTTTAACATTCATAATTTATAAATGGGAATTTTTCTTGAATATACAGTTCCAACATATAAAATTAATGAGAAGTATTTATTAGTTGATAGAAAAAACAAACCACTTGAGTGATTCTTTATAAGTTAATTTAGTATCCACTGAAATATATATACAAAAATATTATATTGTATAAAACCAAAGTTGAACCAAAAGTGTTCTGCATTAAATATTTATGGAATTTATAATCTATTCATGTTTTAAAAAACATTATCAGGTGATTCTTGACATTAGATAATAAATATGAAAGTTATCTTAAATCGAGTTCACATAAGAGAGGGAATTTGTAAGGAATATAAAAAAACTTATAACTCAAAAAATTAAAAGTATATTTAAGTAGGTCTATATACAAGGGAAATATTTTATCACATCATTATTTTAAAATAAGAGCATTATGATTGATAGCATATTGAACATACAACACCGAGACTAAACTACTCACAAAATATATACCTATTATAAACTAGAAATTAAATTTTCATGTATGAATTGTATTTAATATTTTATAATATATATATATATATATCTTACTCAATATAAACTATCCAAATGTTCTTAGTAAATAATACATCATTTTTTGGTAATGTAATTTTATTCTTCAAATAATTTTTCTTCAAAAAAATTCTTTTTATGCGAAACATTTATAATTAATTTTCAGAACAAATAGAAAATATTATGGAAAAAATTACCTACATTTCTGATATTTTCATTTCAAAAATAATTATGGATTAAATATTTGTATTTTTTTAGTAAATATTGATTTTTCAATGAATACTGACAAATACCAAATTTTGAAGAAATGTATTTTCATTTCCAGAAATAAATTAACATAAATCTGATTTTTTTGCTAATATTAATTAAAGTAATAAAATTATAATTTTTTTATATTTTACCCACATAATTAAATTTTATTCATCTTTATTTTGTAATTTTTTATAAGTAACTTTTTATGTTTGAAAACAAGTTTGTCTAAAATCTATTTTAATGTATATAATGTTTCATAATATTAGTTAATTAAATAAACCCATAAAGAGGAATAATTTTATAGAAAATTATATAATATATACCAATTAATATTAATTTAAACTCATTCAAGGATTATTATTATTCTATGAGTTAATTTATAATATTATTTTTGATGAAAAATACAATTCTTTAAAACCCTCATTTTCATCACGTCTTTGGGGTTATTTTTAAATTAAAATTTTCTAATTATGTGATTTTCATTAGGTGAAATGGATTCCATATTATTTATCCTCATAATTTATATTATATAATAAGTTCAACCTAATTTTTTACTTTAATTAATAATGAAAACATTAAAAAATAATAATCATAGTTAAGGTGGAAAGTAATTTATCGGAAGATTAAATGAAATATATAAGGGTAAAAATGACCTAATAACATGTTTAAAATATTTTTATAGACAAATTTTCACCTTATAATGTGTATTACTTGATTATATTCTATTTTGGATCCCTTTGGCATGTGAAAAACATGGGTACACCTTTTTCTTTTTTAAAAATTATAAGTGTTCCACTCACTTCTCTTATAAAACACCACCCCTCTCCTATACTCTTCATACATACAAAGAAATTTAGCTCATCCAAGAAAAAAATAATTTTTTTATTTACTTCCCTCTTGATTAACTAGATCCATGATTTTAAAAAAAATCTATATAATTTATGGTTTTAGTGCTTTCTAAAGAGGATGGCCGAAAAAGAAGTGCATTATTAACCATTAATTTTCCCTTTATTTCATATTACAAATCCTTGAAATATTATTAAATATTATCTATATAATAAAATAGTTATATAACATATAAATATATGTTATCATTTTATTGTAATGACACAAAAACATATCCTCTTCCTTTAAACGTGATATGAAATCACTATTCGTGTGTATAGCGGAGTACCACCTTCAAACTGATGTCATTTGTTTTCCACCATTATAATTCATATATTGATATAATGATGTGTTTAAAATATATATATTTTAAATTATAAACATATTTATACTTTTTTTGTTTTAAAATCATTGATTACTTCTTACTTTTCATTCTGTGGGGGACACAATAATGTCACATGTGTGTATAGCGGACTACCGCCTCACGAAGCATTGTGATCCATTTTTCTTTAACTCTTTACATGGAAGGAAATATGGATATGATTAATGAATATATGCGATATAAATTAAATAATTATGTTTTTCAAAATATATTTTCTAGTTTGAAAATGTAATATATAATATGTATCTTAGAATGAAATATAATAACATCATTAATGAGTATGTATGGACTACCACCTCCTCAAAATGATATGACTCTTTTTTGGTCAACAATTCACATTGATGAAATATAAATTTATATTTAAACAATTAGTACATTATTAGTTAAATAATTATAATAATTTCAATATAAAATAAAACAAACCAAATTTTTATAATGATCATTGAACAGTGGAAAAGTTACTCATGCATAGATATAACCTATTATCTCAAGGATTGTAACATAATCCATTTTTCATAATCATCATCCATGATTTTTGAAAAAAAATAATTGATGTGTACCGAACCATCCATAAACATGACATAATCTAGAGTTATGTCAATAATTTTAATTTATTTCACATTGATGATCTTTTCATGTTTATATATTTTAAGAATTAGGCAATAATTATTACATAAAAAACCATAGAAGTAAAAAGTGGAAACTTCCAATATTATATATTACCTTACTAACAAAAAAAATTAAAATAATATATGGATTATTTTCATGTTTAATCATCATAACATTTCTTTTATTCTATACTTGACTCTATTCTCCCTAAAATCATTTGGAAAAACATTTAAAAACACGGGATGATCACAAAACCCTCAATAAGAGATATAAAATGAATGAAAAACATTAGTCTATTGAAAAAATAGAAACCCATTTAATTTTCCTTGATTGAATGAATTTTTTTCCCATGAATAACACACATAATCTTTTCTCAAGGAAAAACATTAAAAATAGTAGAAATAAATTAGAACTTTATTAGGCGACTTAGACCATCATATACATAAAAACCTTTAAAACTCCATTAATTTTGAATAACCATGTGGCCTATATATTATATTTTTATTTCCCAATGAATTTGAGTTCTATAATGGGGATCAACCTTCGTATAGCTATTGAAAGATTACCTATGAGATATAATTGGGATCATCCCTTCATATAATCTATAATGGGTTCACTCGCGAGCTATAATGAGGGTCAATGATTCATATAAGAAATGTAAGGCTCACTCATGAGCTAGATTAGGGCTCAAACATTTTTTTAATCTATACCAGGCTCAACCATTTTAGATGATTCTTTTATACCATTCCATGAACAAAACACATTAATCGCAAAAAGACTTTTAAAAACTATTTTAATCCCATATGAAAAACATTTTCCTATAAAAATACCATTTTCATTTAAGAAACCATTTTCAATAATAATATACATAAAAATGGAATATAGGATTTCATTTCATTTAAAAAACATTAAGGATTATAGAGGAAGCCAAGTATCAAATAATAGTTATGATGATAAAGAAGTGTTTGTCAATATATGCATTGAAAAGAAAAATCCTTTTGACATTTTTCAAATTTTTTTTTATAAAACATATGAAATTATTAATTTTTCAATCCTTTTAATTAAATTAAAAATATATAAAACTTTTACTTAAAATAATTTATCTATCCACATAATAAATATGTCAATTAATATCATGAATAAAAGGATTTGATAATTAAATATTTAAACATTCAAGGTGTCACACACCACATAGAACATTTAAATCATAATATACATGAATGAATAAATTTACCAAAACATTAAATAACATTAGTATAGATAAAAAATGTTTATGAAATGTCGTAGTGTCTGTATATAAACCTTATAAAAGAATAAAGATTCATATTATCAAAAAATGCCTCATTGAAATGAGATTGATACAAAATCCATTACCTCAAGTTTCATTCATAATGTATGTTCATTATATTATAGAATAATAAATATAGGTTATGTTATAAATTCATTATAAAAATTTTCATTTTTATTATTCCTTTTATATCACTTTTTAATAGGTTTTAATAATTACAAAATTATTTACGTTCATATCGTACATTTTGTCGACATTTGATACTTGAATTGAAAATGAATTTGGTATGATGTCAATCATCCTTGTGTTAATAATTCCATCACCATTACAATAATATTAAAGATGTAATAATCACTTTTATATATCAATTATACTTTTAAATTTATTCATTAAATATGGTTATTAAAAATTTAACAACGTTACAATCATAGAGACGGTAAGCCATACATATGAATGAGTAACAATTTTATTTTTCTATGGTCATTTATGGAAGGAAGGAAAATATTAATTTTTATTTAAAGAATGATAATAAAATATTTAATATCATATTAATAATTTAAATATACTTATATAAATTTTCTATGTGATATGGTGAATAAAGATGAATCACATTTCTTTACAAAGGAGATAGTTCACACGTACGCACGAACGAAGTTATGATTTTTATGAGCATTGAAAGTAAGAATGTAATTGATATATTTTTCTATTATAATGATAAATATGTCATAAATATCACATATGAACATCATTTCCATAAATATAATCATTCTTAAGAGATGGTTACATAAGGATAATTATATCGGTTCCTGGAGGTGATAGTTCACATGTACACATGAACGAATAATTAATTTAAAATTATATGGAAGTGGGGATAGATTTAGGTTATGATATTAAAATAATAACATATATTTATATTGGTGATAGTACATTTATTATCACATCATGGATTAAGGACATTCAAAGGAAGATGAAGAAAAAATAACATAGAAACATGTAGTTAAAAACACTACCTTTTCTTCAGATGATCGCCCTTCTTAACACCATAACACATATAAGGGTAGTATTATGCTTAAAATAAGGCATCAAGAATGTGTGGAGGTATTATATAAATGTTATTTTGATGATATTGTCAGAACTTAATGGTTTTTTAATTGTAATTAATATACAAGAAGGTTGCCTTTTAATAGGATAGGGGAAGGGAACTCATAGAAATATTAAAAGTATTAAATTTATATAAATTCATTTTCAATTAAAATTAGGACCAAGATGAATTAATAATATGATAGGATTATTATGGGTAAAAATAAATTCATCCAATAAAAACTAGACATGTTTTGTATAAATTTTTAATCCTTATTGTTATATTTTAACCCTTTTAACATTTACCATTTTATCAAATAATTTACAATTTGAGAGTTTAAATAACATCCAAATAATAAAAAATGGACCATTAATGAGTCACTAATTACATTTTTGGACATATATAAACTAAATTTCCAAATAATATATCTTTATAAATTTTAATTCATTTAATTCAATATTTTATATTTTAAAATATTAATTATGTCAATTTTGACAATATTTATTAAATGAATTTTTTTAAAAATCATTTCAACTTGAAACCTATAAAAAACTAGTTTAAATTCTCAATAAAAATTTTAAGTCAACCAGAAATATATCATATGACAAAAAATATTTCAAAAAATATATTTTTTAATATTATTAATTTCATTTATTTGACTATACCATTAATAAATATACTAATACATCATCATTGTCTCACAATTAAATTTAATTATTTAATGCCTAATGATTATAATTAAATTATCATACCATATATAAACATATTATATTTCTAAAAAATATTTATATTTGAAGATATCAATTATATACACCAATATTAATATTTTTTTATTAATTACATACATGTTTTTGATATCATTGTTTTTACATTAAATAAAATGTTATTAATGTCATAATCACACCCAAGTGGCTTCCAAAGGCCACATTTTCAGACTGAGTACTATCTTGGACTACAATTACTCATAAATTAATGTTATTAAATGTGGTACAATAGTTTTATATTATTATAATAATATTTTTACCTTAAATTACATGATTTATCTTTAATAGTGGTAAATAAATTACTAAAGTTACTATTCACTAAAAATTATTTTGATCCAATTACATCAATTTTTTCATAAAAATTACAACCATGTATGTTCATTTTTTGAAAATTAAATTCAAAAATGATACTAAAATTAATTTAACATTTAATATTGTTTAAAAATTTAGGAAACAATTTTTTTTAATGTAAATATGTTGAAATGTTCACAAAGTTTTTATTCCCAATTTCAAGTTGAAATTGATTCCAATTACATACATTGGATTACATTATAAAATTTTTATTTAATTATACATTAAAACAAATTAAAACTATAACATAAATATATAAATAAATTAGACAGAAATAATGTTTTGAATTAAAACACATTATTTTCACTATTCATCAAAAATGAAATTTATCAAATATATACCAAAAATTCAACCATAGTAAATTTTGATGTCAGGCTTCAAAATTAGATTTTTATTTTTTTTAATTTTAACTTATAAATGTTTCAAAAACAATATTTAAAACGGTTTCACTATAGAAAAGTGGTAAAAATGTTTTTTTTTAAAAAATACTCCTTTTACCCATAAAATTGAATTTATTCTTATATAATGTCTAGAAAACACAGAATATAAATTCTAAACAATAGTTTCAATATTATATATTCATATATTCATTAATATAATCGAACAAGATTGATATATTAATTTATTCATATAAAACACACTTATTTATGCTGAAATAGATTTTTAGTAATGCATTTCCTTTTTTTAAAAAAATGGTTTTATATTAATTTATAATTTAATTGGTAACAAATGAATTATTTATACAATTGAAAACAATATTTTCATAATTAAATTATTAATATTCATTCCCTCTAATTTGATGAAAATTTTGAACGAAAAAAAATTAAATAATAATATGTAGTTATTCATTTAAATTTGATGTGGTGTATCATGTACACTATTGAACATAGTAATTCTTTAAAAAATCATGGATGTCACATTATCCCCCACTTTTGGAAATTTCATTCTCATAATTTTAATTCCAGGTTGGAAACTGAGGTATGAGTTTTCAAAATATTCTTTTTTTGAAATCCCATATTGGAAAAAGGATAAATAAAACATTAACTTTAAAATAAATAATGCGAAGTAAAAAGATTGCCTTAGTCATCACATACTAGGGTTCCATGTTGGAAAACAAGGATATAGAAGAAAATATAACTATCATGTTCTGATAGAGAGTGATAGAGAACATGATTAGGTAAAAGTTAATAATTACAAAGCTATAAATTTGTGATGATCTAAAAAACCATTTGATTCATCAGAAAAAGAAGGTAATAAGATATGATTTTTTGTTTCATGTTTTTTATACATTGAAATTGTTCATTGAAAAACTTTTCCTAGAGTTGAGATATTTATTTACTAATAATGAACATAAATAAACATACATACTTGATATATTTATATTTTATAAAATTAATTTTATCCTCCTAATATTCACAAAATTATGATGTACATCCCTAATAAAAACAATAATCATCAAATATCACACAATCCATAAAGGATATCAATATCTTAAAACCGAGTTAAAAAGGAAATGGTATACTCCAAATTAATCAAAATCCTTATATAATTATAACCCAAAAAAAAACATATACCAGAAAAATCCTTAATATATTATTATCATAACACGTAAAACCTCAGAAGGTGTTTCTCAAACCATGAACTTATGGTTGTCCGTAAAAAATATTGGTCTCTCAGGAGCTTCCATTACTTCACCAGATGTCTCAACTTCAACTATAGCAGTAGAAAAACATTTTCCCAAACCATTCAGTTTCAAATCATAATTTTTTCCTCCATATGTGATTAACTTAATACACTTATTTTCATAATTTCCCAACTCATTGTAGCCAATGAATCTTAATGTAGACTGGATTTCTGTTATCTCATTATTGGACTGTTCACGACCCCTTTCCTTGTATTTAACAACATTGTGAATAAACTTACCACAATGGAAACATATTCCAGATCTTTACATACATTCCTGAAATTGTATTTTACCACACTATGAACAAGTTTTATGCTTACCTCTAGAATTCATAGTTTTTTTATTCTCCATTTTCTTCCACCTTGACCATTTCTTACTCTTATTATGTTATGACACGTAACAGTTGGAAAACATTATTTCAAATTTCATAGAACAATGAACAACTTTTCTATAAATTTTAAATTCTCAGGAGGCCAAAACTCTTTATATCCCTAGTTTCAATCATGAGTAAAATCTTGTAATTTTACTATTAATGTCTCGAATAAAATCTAAGACATGCATGAAAAATATTGTGATGTTCGCTTCATATGAAGTAACTGAATAATCTTCCTTTTTATTTAATTCAATTTTTTTTCTCCATCCTATGATAAAAAATCATAGGGAAATATTTCTCCAGGAAAATATCATTAAATTATTCCCATTCCAAGGAATTAAAATAATTTTCCTTCTAATATTCTTAACCAATAACCAACATCGATGAAATTCACCTTCTAAATGATATATGGAAAGAGTTTTATTTTAATGTTTTGAACATCCCATGACTTCAAATATCTTTTGAAAGGTATTGATCCATCCTCTAGCTACCACTAGGTCAGATGATCCATTTGGTGATGGGGGATATTTCCTCATAAAATTTCTACTACTAACATATTCTTATGTGGTTGATCCAGATAATCTCAAGCATAGATTTCACCACCATTTATAGATTGTTTCAATATATCCATAACAACAAAAACTATTCTGTTCTGATTCCGACAACCTTATGATATTGATTTGAACAGTCCTTTTCTCTCGATCCCTTCCCATCACATCTTTCGTATTTCCTCTGGGAGAAACCATTCAGAATGGACATAGTTTTATATTAGGAACAACATAATCTTAAAATGATGCCTCATTTCAAATTAATCATAATGTAAAATCCTATAGAGGAGAGAGCTTAACACTATAGTAACCTATATAGATTCCTAAAACATCCTATGAAACCAACTACAATGACCCAATATTAAATAGTACATAATCTTTATTTTAGTCATGAATTTTACATTATTTCACATTGAGGATCTTTTCATATTTGTAGGTTTTGAGAATTAGTCCATAACAATTACATAAAAAACCATATTAATAAAAATTGGTCACTTCCAACAGTATTTATTTATTTCATAATAAAATTATATTATAAAAAAACATGGTTTCTATTTATGTTTAATCCTCATAAAATTTCATTGACTGCATCCATGACTCTTTTCTCCCTTAAATCCTATGAAAAATGTTTACAAACACGGGATGCGCACAAAATTCTCAGTAAGGGACAAAAAAATAAACCCATTAGTCTAGTGAAAACATGGTAACCCATTTAATGTTCGTTGACAGAATTAAATGAAACATTTTCACATGAATAAAAAACATACTTGTTTCTTGAATAAAAACATTAAAACCAATAGAAAGAAATTAAAACTATCTTAGGTGAATTAGAGAAACATATACATAAAACCCTTTCAGAAAACTTTCAATTGGAATAAATATATTTCCAACATAAAATATTATTATTAACCAATGAATTTCAGATCTATAATTGTGATCTCCCTTCATATAAGCTATATTTGGCTCAACCATGAGGTATAATGGGGATCATCCCTTACTATAAGCTATATCAGGATCACACATGATCTATAATGTGGATCAATCATTTATATAATTTATGATCGGACGACCCATGAGCTGTAATGTGTTTCAAACCTTCATATAAACTATATTGGGTTCACCCATTTCATGTAATTCTCATGTACCATTTTATGAATAAAACACATTCATCATTGAAACCCTTTTGAAAAAAATATTATAATCCCATATGAAAAACATTTTCATGTAAAAATACCTTTCTAATTTGAAAATCAATTTTTAATACGAAGATACCCAAAAAGGGAATAATGTATTTCTTCTCTTTAAAAATAATATTCCTAATAGAGTAAGCCAAGGATAAAATAATTGGTATGATAGCGTAAAAGTTGTTGTCACTGTATACATTAAAAATAAAATTCATTTTTAGTGAAAAAATTCTTTATAAAACGTGTCAAAATATTACTTTTTAAAACCATTTAATTAAAAATAAAAATATATAAAAAATTACCTTTAAAATTCATTTATATCCAAATAAAAAATATGTTAATTAACATCATGATAAAAATATTTGATAAATATGTCTTTAAACGTTTAAGTTGTCTTATACCACTTTGACCATTTGAATATTAATCTACATGAATTAATAAATTTATGAAAAAAATTAATTAACATTTTATATAAAAAATATGGATATTAAATATCATAATGGTTTTATATAAACCTTATAAAAGAATAAATATGCATGTTATTAAGAAATGCCTCAACGAAAGGAGATTGATACGAAATCACTTACCTCGAGTTTGATTCATCATGTATATTATTTATATTGATGAATAATAAAGTTTGGGTAATTAATAATTTATTTAGAAAATAATATAGTTTTTTATTACTTTTATATAACTTATTACCATGTTATAAAATTTATATAATTATGTACATTCATATCAGACTTTTTGTCGATATTCAGTACCTGAGTTGAAAATGATCGTTGTATTATCCAAATCGTCCATGTGTTAATAAGTACATCAAAACCATAATAATATTCATGATATAATAATAAAATTAATATTTCAATTATACTTTTAAATCCATTAATTAAATATGTATATGTATAATTTAACAACAATACAATCACAAAGATAGAAAGTCATACGTACGCATGAGTAACAATTTCATTTTTCAATTGTCATTAATGGAAAGAAGGTATATATTATTTTATATTTCTAGAATGATAATTATATAAATAATATCATATTAATACCTTAAATATACTTATATATATTATCCATGTGATGTGGTGATTAAATATGAATCACATCGGTTCATCGAGGTGATAACTCACACGTATGCCCGAACGACATTATAATTTTTATGTTCATTGAATTTAAGAATGAAATTGATATATTAATATATTATAATGATAAATATGTCATTAATATCATAGTATTAAAATTAACTATATAGTCATAATCATTCTTATGATGTGGTTATGGAAAATTAATTATATTGGTTTGTGGATGTGATAGTTCACACGTACGCCCAAACGATTAATTCCTTTCCCATTTAATGGAAGTGGAGATGGATTTAAGTGATGATATTAAAACAATAACGTCTCATTATATTGAATATACTGGTTTTATTATCTCATCATGGTCAAAGGATGTTTGATTGAAGATGAAGAAAAATATAATCGAAACAATTAGTTAAAAAATATTATCTTTCTTTAAAATGATCAACCTTCTTAACACTAAAACACTTAAAAGGAATATTTTCTTCTTAAAATAAGGCTTAAATAATGTGAAGAGGTATTATATCATGGGTCTTCACTATATCTTGGCCCAACCAAAAGGTTTTTTTAGGTTTAAGGAAAATATAAAAAGAGTTCATTTTTAGAGGAGAGGGGAGGGGCACTCATGGAATTATCAAAATTATTGAATTAATATAAATAAATTTTATATTATAATTGTGTCCAAGTTAATTTTATTCAGAAAAATGGATTTTGATGGTTCTAAATTATTTTATCCTATAAAAAGTAGACTTGTTTTGGATGTTTTTTTAATCCTTATCTTAATGTTTTAACCCTTTTAACTCTTGCCATTTTATCAATTAATTTATATTTTGAGAGTTAGTATAATTTAAAAATCAGGCCAAATGACTAATTAATGAGTTATTAATGTAATTTTTGTACTTATCTATACTATTTGGCCCATTATTGAATATATATATATATATATATATTATAATTCATTTAATTAAATGTTTTATACTTTAAAATATGAATTATGTCAATTTTGACACTATTCATTACATGACTTTATAAAAAAATCATAAATAAAATTGATTAAATAAAAAATAGATTAAATAATTAATAACTTATCTAAGTCATCCAAAACATTTGTTGAGGAAACATGTTTTTAAAAGTAAAAACTTTAAAAAGTTCATAATGTTTTTATACCCAATTCCAATTTCAAATTTATTCCAATGACATAAATTAGATAAAATGATAAAACTATAATTAATTATACTTTAAAACTAATTAAATGTATTAAATAACTATATATATAAATTAGAAAAAAATTTTATTAACTAAGACACAATATTTGTCACTAATCATTAAAATATGAAATTTATCCGAAAATACCAAAAAAGAAACCAAATATTTTTTTTATGTCCCGATTAAAAATAAGAAGATTATTTTTCCCAATATAACTTATAAAAGTGTAATATTTAGATTTAAAATCGGTTCTCCATCAGAAGGCTGTAAAGCTTCATTTTTTAGAAAAATAATTCTTTTATCCTTAAAATTGAAAATGTCTAGAAAATACATAATATGAGTTTTAAACATTATGTTTAATATATTATATATATGTATATACTCATAAATATAATAAAACAAGGTTTATTTATAAATTTATTTTTATAAAACCATCATATTTATATTAAAATAGATTTTTAATAAATCATTTCCATTTATTTTAAAAAATGGGGTTTAGATTATTTTATGAGGTTTATATGAAAAACCTTTGAAATATCATATAATAAATTTATCTATCCTCATGTTATTTAATGTTTTGTTAAATTTTATTCCTCATTGTTCTTATGATTCAAATGTTTCTATGTTGTACGAGACACATTGATTTAACAATATCTCATAAAATACATAGAGATATAATTTCAATATATTTTACTCCATCTCAATATTCATGATAAAGTTTTATACATTTATTTATATAAAAGAACTATAAATTAAATGTTATATATATTTTAAATTTTATTTAATGGTTTAAAAAAATGAATCTTTTTATATTCCTTATATGGATCATTATGATAAGAGATAAAAGGAATTATTAACGTATAGAGAGACAAGGAATTTTCCACTACTGTGTCTATTATTTGATTTCTTGGTACCTTCAATAGTGTAAATATTTTATAAAAATTGAAAAACCTATTTATTTTTTTGTTAATTTGGTATTGAAAATCGGTTTTCAATGAAAAGTGTGTTTTGGTATTGAAATAGAGATTATAGAAGAAATTGGTATTTTAGTCCAAAGGTTTCATTTATAAGAGTTTGCATGAATTTTTTAATGGTTTTTGTGATGAGTGTATTTTCATGATATGATACATGATCATTATATGAAATGGGTGATCTTGATTAAACATATACAAGGGGTTGGTCCGAATTATAGCTATTGGTTGATCCCAACAAAGCTTATAATAAGAGTTGATCCCCATTATAGATCATGGGTGAGACGAATAAAGATTATATAAAGGGCTGAGCCCCATCATAGATCATTTGAAAAAGGTGATACTGATATAGCTTATACATAGGGTTGAACCTAATTTTAGATCATGGGTGAGCTCAAAATATATTATAATAATGGTTATTCCCATTTTATATCTACAATGAATTTTCTAATGATTATGAATGATGTTTGTAATATAGTTATTTCAATTAAAAGGGAGTTGAAATGTTTTTTTGAATGTGATTCTCCAAGTTACCATAAAATGTATTAACTGCATGCTATGTTTTTTAATGGTTATATTTAATATTTTTTTTTGTTTTTTTCATTTGAAAATGTTTATTTTCATATACATAGAGTTCTTTTAAAAATATGTAAAACATTATATGATTTTTCATGAGTCTATAAGAATAATGATTTTACTTCTTTTTGTATACCTTATTAATATTTTTTTTCTCATATATCATTTTTTATTTCTTTTATATGATTTAAGAACGAGTAAGGGATTGGAAGCTATCAAAGTGATATTCATGAAGAGTTTTCATAAAATAGATCATTCTTTATTCAAAAATCCTTATATTATGGGAAAAGTGGAATTTAATTGGATGTGTCCACTTTTTATTTTAAGGTTTTGTTATGTATGTTTTATTTCTTAATTTTCTAAAAAATAAAAACCTAGAATGATCCTCAACATGAGTAAATTTAGTTTCATGACTAAAACTCAAGATTATGTAATGATTAAGGATGGGGACTTATAGGATGGACTAAGAAATCATTAGTAAAGGCGAATGATGCTATCATTCTCATATGAATGTTCTACCATTTAATCATGAGAATATAATATTTTTGTATAAGGATATTGTTTCCCTACAAATAATGGTTATTTGTTTCCAAAATTCTACTATGACCTTGTTGGAATGATCATATTCAAGAACCAGGTTTGTGTCCAATCTATATGATAATTTATAAAGGATTAGTTAGATGAAGATTAATGTTTATTATTAATTATTCATAATCAAATTAATATGATGTTTATAGATCATAAATAGAATTTTAATTAGGATAAAATAAATTTTTATATTGCATAGAATGTTTCTCATTGCTTGGTTGGTCACGAATTTAAGTATAAGCGACAATATTATAAGAGGATATTAGAAGAATGACATATACCTGAATGGAAATTAGAAAACACCTCCATGGATTTCATCATGAGAATCCATAAGACATATAAAGGGAATAATGCTATTTGGGTTCAAGTATATAAAATTAATAAATCGACACATTTCATTACTATCAGATAAGATTTTACTCTCTATTTAATCACTATTATATTCATTAATGAAGTGGTAATGTTTCATCGACTAACCCTATCAATCATATCAGATAAAAATTATATGTCTTCGATGAAATAATGGATATTATTATATAATATTTTAATATGATATTGATATATATAAATGTATATAATCCAAAAAAATGGTTCATCCAAGAGGACTATTCAAACCATTGAATATTTATTGAGATATTTATCTATTGATTTCAGAAGAGGTTGGGATCAACACATATCATTGGATGAATTTTTATAAAATAAAATATTTCACATGTGTGTTTTGTGGGATCCTTTTTAAGTTCTATATGAAAATAATTTTATAAATCCCACTCTCTAAGATGAAGTAGGGGTATGAAATCTATTAGGAGAATTGATATCTAATGAAATGGAAGATAGGTTTATAGCCATTCATCATCACATATGGGTTGCTCCGGGTTGATAGAAAAGTTGTGCTAATAATATTTAATGAGATATATATTAAATTTATTTTGATAATTTAATCCTTTGAATATATCCCCAGAATAACTTTATGTGATATGGAAAGAACAAAAAAGAAGATCCCTTGATATATGGGTCCCAAAGAGATTCTTGATGATATATGGAAGATAACTTATTGCTAGAATATTCCTCTAAACCTGTATAAAGATCATGATGCATTACATGTATCTCTTTTGAGAATATAATTACATGATCCTTCATTTTTACTAAACTCATAGGATGTACCAGTAGAGAGTGATCTATATTATGAATTAAAAATAGTGTAATTTTTGGATGATTGAAATAAAGTTCTACAGAAAAAGAACACCAATTTAGTTAAGGTTCTTAATAGGAATAAAAATTCCAATAAGTAACCATATAACCTTAAGATGTGATGAGGTAGAGGTATCCTCAGTGGTTTGTATAAGAGTGAAAAAAATTCAGAGGAAAAATTATTATAAGGTGGGTAAAATATAACACATAGCGATCTTTTAATATGTTTCTATTTAAGAAATAAATGTGTCTGGATGATTTTGATGAATGAGACCCTGAACATATGTGAATAATTATTCTACTTTATCAAATAATGTACATTATATGGTATTTAAATAAAGTATAGTTGTCAAAAATAATTTATAATTCACATAGAAAATATTATTGATCCAATAGAACTATTTTCCAATATATCATTTATGATATTTTTTTCTTATATTATTTTCTTAAAACATAATTAAATGTATTAAAATTAAGTGAAATATATTATATAAATGTATAAAATTAACTAATTGTTCATTAATTGGATATAAATTAAAATACAATCATTTTAGGGAAGAAAGTTACGTTTTTTTTGATAAAACTACATTAATTGATGCAATATATTTTTACCTAAGTATGTTAAATTAATAATTAAGTATTGAAATTGAATAAGGTAAATTGATTTCATATTTTTAACCATGAGTGTAAAATTTGGTAATGTTTGGAATTTATTTTTTTCATAATGAACTGAAATAATGGTAAATATTTATCACCACTGTACTAGTTTAAATTATTAACAGGGAGGGGTCAAAAACAAAGAGATGTGGAATGAATATCTATAAAAAAGTGCTAAATAGGATTAGAAAACATAATTTATACCCTCCATTAACTTATCTTTTAATTTTTTTACTTGATTCCACTTTCACTTGAATATGAAATTAGTATATTTTAATGTATTAAGTATTTACAGGTTTTCCACTAGCCTCACATATAAAATGGTAACTACTATGTTCAATAGTTCACATGATTTTATCCATCAATACCAGATGATCCCTATAAAAATTTCTTCTTATGTACTCTTCCCATGTCTTATATCCTTTTATCTTCCCAAAAGAAAAACCATTGAGGGATTAACATATAAGACAAAAGAGGATTCCTAAAGAAGAGGTGATTTCCTTTATCGATCTATTTTGAGTATCATTCAGCCTCAAACTCCTACATATAATTTATATCTATATTAAAATGATTACATAAGTATCATTACTATGTTTAAATGTTAAATATAGAACAATTTTCTACCTAACTTCTATCCTATGTGAATGATTATGTCATTTACATGTTTTTGTATACTACCACCTCCATAAAAGGATTTGATTTATTTTTCCAGTAGACTATAAATGGATGATAATATTAAAATATTTAATGAATATATATGATATTTTTGATATTAATATAATTATGGAATGATATATTATCATTTACCCATCATTTATTCCATTCCATGGAAAATGAAAACATTACTAATGCTTATATACAAACAATCATCTCAATGATTTTATGTTATTTAGTTTTCATTACCATATTATATGAATGTTTATAATTTTTTTTATCATGAATAAATATTATAATTATAAAATTATTATGATTCTCAAGATTATGAAATCATGAACAAGGATAGTGGACTAGAACCAACAAGGGTGTGGGGTCACACCTTGGCCCATTTTCTATAATATTAGGAAATGCAAAAATATTCTCAATACTACCATTAATGTCCGACATACCTGGAGGGAGGGGAACAAGGTGGCCGACTACCTAGATTTAGTGGCATACACTGGCACAGAGGATTTGTTTATTCATACAGTGGGAAGTATTAAATCAATGGGGATTCATTTCATTAAAGGGTACGCCCTTGGGCTACATTACTTCAGGCCTCCATAGGCTTTCCTTAGGGGGGGGGGAGGATCTTTTTTGGCCTCCTTATTTTTTCACTCCTTTTGGCTCTCCTTTTTCAATAAAATTACAAAAACAATATTGGATGGATGGATTGTTTTTACATAAATTTCCTTTAGTGAAGTTATTTTAATTTTATATAATAAAATAAAATAATTTTATTTTAATATAATTATTTATATTTTTTCATGTATTCCATTCATTATCAACTTTGTGGTGATTACATTGTTTGATAAATTTTTTGTAGAAAATATAAACTTATTTTCCCTTTGATTAGAAAAATATTTATTCCATATCCATGATAAAGAAAATATTGTAAAAAATTTTATTCTCAATTATCCATTTAATATTTAAATTAATATTCAACCAGATTTGAATTTAATTTCATAATATTAAAAATGTAATTATTAGAATATATTCTGAACTGTTTATTTGTGTCTTTTTAAAAATATTTTGAAATAAAACATGATTTAAATTTTATCACATGAATGAATTTTTAAACCATCATGATCATTCATTAAATTGTTGACCCATTTAAAAGTTTCAATTTTTATTCATAAAGATAACCATTTTCTTAATATTCTAGTAATTGTCATTAAAAATCACTTCAAAAGAAATTGAGATTTTTCTCAAGTTTTCAAATAATGTTTTAAATTACCATTTTATTGTATTTTTCATCTATGTATCCACCCATTAATTTTTATTATTCTTTAATGGGGATATTATATTATGATACCATCCACTTTAAATTTCATTATGGCCTATGATGATGATGTTTTAAGGATGATTCCATGAATCTAGTATCATTCCAATGGCTTAATTACAATATTTTGAAATGATAAATGCTTTTGTGATCCAATGAAACACATATGTATAGTTAACATTATGTTATTGGAGGTTATAAAATTTAATATACCTATAATTTAAGGGTTAATATGTTTATCTCGTGATATAAAAGGAAATAGGGTAGCAGTGAACCCATTACTAGAAGTAAATGTGGTTGGGGAGTTATTCCAATCCATTTTGGGACTTTATCCACTATATGATGATGGTATTGGAAGTGAGTCTTGACTAATGAAATTATTCTCATTATATATGATTATTCTATAATTCCTAATAAATTTTCTGAATCTTATAACTGTATCTGATGTATCATGATTTCTTAATGATGAATTCTCACTCATTTGACTTTATTCTAATGAAATAATTAATCATTATACAAATAATCATGATTTACGATCTATTACTAACTGGGTATGAACATAAAAATTTATGATCATTCTTACAAACCATTATGATTATCATATCCATGAAAAGTATCACCGATTCATATATTATATGATTACTGTTACTTAGAATCAAACTCACCCATTCTTAGGTTTCCATTTTACCTTAGTTATGAGGAATGGTATCTTCTACGAAATTATAATTAAGGATTATATGAGTGGATAAAATTATGGATGATATAAAATATATTATCTAAAATATTTTGATTATGTATCTTGTCTTAAAAGAAATAATAATTTATAGTTTTTGAGTATAAATTATTATGTATTATATTATGTTTTATCTAAAATGATTAAATATGTTTTTAATATTATATTGGGTCTCATCATTGTATGTTGATTTTTATACTCACATGTAGATGTGTGAAACATTCCACCACCAGAAGGATGAAAGAACCAATTATGAAATTAATGTCCTAAATTACATGTTTATGGTATAATTTTGAGCACTAACATAAGTTGGTAGGATCAAAAATCATTAGTGGAGTTATTATACAGAAAAAAATATCACCCAACCATTGGAATGGTTCTATATGAGGCCGTTTATAGGATACCGTGAAACTCAAGATTATACTGGTCAGATATGGTCATGTTAGTACTCATGGGGAACAAGTTGGTGTAGGTGATGAAAAAGAGGGAAAGATCATCCAGAAGCAGGTGAATATTGTATAAAAATATTGAATTTTCTATATATACCCTCAATAGAGACCCATTGAGAACTACGAGGGACCCCATGTTTTCCTTAATGTTTTCCTCAGTGTGGGATATATATATTTGACCATTGTGAAATGTTTTATTGTAGATTTATTAGTCTATTCTATTTATTTTTGATGGTATGTAAGGATTCACACAACATGTCCTTACCACAATTATTGGACTCCGTGCATAATATCTTCCATGTTTTGTAGTCGAGAAGGTACATGGGTGATCGATCCCATGTACGTATATTGGAAGAGATATAAATTGAGGATAAATCCACCCTATTTGAGTATCCAATTTTGATTAAGGATTTAGAGTATGAGAACCTTCTTGTGAAAACATTCTCTCAGTGTACATTCGTTGGAAGCATAAAAATATTCAGGAGATCTCGTCGGATCATGAGAACCTAATGTGTGATATGTACCCCAAACTTTTTTATTAGGTTCCTATTTTTAGGGTAAAAATTGTTGAAGGTAGAGAGGGTGTAAAAAATATAGGTTTAACATTTTGAACCATTTAATATAAATGGTTAATTTATTGAATTTATTTATGGATATGGAACTTATATCCAGTGTCGTTAAGACCCTGATATTGAGTATATTAAGAAATATTAATATTTTTTTAACCCCAGGAACATATTATTAGAAACAAATTGTTTTAATCTTGAATATAGTCTCAAACAAAGAAAGTAAGATCACTATTGAGTCCAAACAACATGATTTACTCTCATTTCAACATAGGATTCATTTTCATTGAACGTTGACTTTGTGCAATTTTATAGGAAAATCAAAATAATTAACAAATTAAAAAAATAAATGTTAATAAATTACTAACTGACCTAGTAGGAGCCTCATTAAAATGTATTTAGAAGGTACTGAATAATTATCTATATAAACATTGGATATTTTATGATAGTTCTCTTGTTAAATCATTTTAAAACAAACCTGAAATCGAGAATATATAAATAACAACTTAGTATTCTTCAATAGATTTTGAATAGAAATATATTCTATAAATATAAATACAATAACTATGCATGGATTCTATTATTGTAGGATTTACTATTTTCATAGTGAATATTGTTAACATGGATCAATTTCTCCTATCTAGAATCTATTTTCAAAAATCATACATCACTTTCAACTATAAATTAATCTTGAAATTAGGATTTATGAATTTTTTAATTCGAATTTTTATACTCCCTTTACATTGGAAAATTATCATCGAATGATTGATGGACTAGTAACATATACACATTGTATATTATTAATTTGTTTTTGGTATAATGGACTTATCTTTCAATTATACTTCTATTCACCATCGACCCTCATTTTAGATGGAAGATAAACTATTACATAGGTTGATACATTAATATATTTGAATATTAGATATGATTTCATCATATTGGGTTCAACTTCAAGGATTATGATGTGTGAATGGAGTTCATGATATAGATGAATTAAAATAGATGATGAGATCATAATTTCTATCAAGAAGTAAGGTGTGAAATGTTAGAAATGTAGTAGGGGTCTTCAATTTAGAGATTGGTTTTTGGAATCTGATTTCCAGGATAAAAAATAGCTTGGATGAGAAGGTTAATGCATAAATTTTTATTTTTTTGGATGATATAACCTCATATGATGCTCAGAGAAGAGATTAGGCTGAGAGATGATGTTTTTTAAAAAATCCAGAGTATAAGATGTGTAGTTTAGAAGAGAACACACCATGTAGTTATGGTATTGCTGATGATAAGATTTTAGGTAGAGAAAATTTTAACATTCCAGGTGGACTATACTATAATCCCTATTACCCATAGGTGGTTAGATTGGAATTTAAAAGGAGTACATACATATTATCCTCTGTTACCTTATATTTTGTGTGCATGAATATCACACATTTTCTATCCTTAGTGGAGCATGAGATTGAGAAGATGTTATACAAATAGTACAACCTCACATCTTACATGAAATGTATGTTAACCTAAATTCCATTTATTTGATCCATATATTCTATGTGGCTAACCAATTAATGACTCAACCACTAATTAGAGCCACACTCTTTATGGTATAAGGAAAACCCCACGTACTCTACCCAAACCCACAACTGGCCATGTCTACTAGTTCAGAGATTATTTTGGATGTGTGGGTATTATATCATGGGTGATTTTCCACATAGAATGTGATTCTGGAAATACTAATAATGATATATATTTGGAATGAGTCTAGGTTATCATGATAAAACATATATCTATTATAGATATCATTCATATATTTTAGACATATTTTGTAAATAGAATATCTCCATGATGGTAGAGTGACTTTAGAGAACCGTTTCCAATCAACATCACTAGGTTGGTTCTATTATTACTCATAATGTAAAATTTTTAGGGAATATAATAACTATAAATGGGATAGATTATTTATTTCTATCTAATTAATTTTTTTTGAGACCCTTAATATAAGGATTTATTATTTCCTCTGATGTAATGATATCACATGATCGTGACATCCTTCAACAGAGTCGTCATTTCCCACTAATTTGTATAGGCTTTTAAGATCCTCTCATGTAGTTTATGAGAATATTTGATTAGTTTTATTTTAGACTTTTTCCTTCAGGATGGGGATGTTTCTATGTGGATGGATGTAATTGATTCGAGTATTTTAGTGACTCAAGTTTCATTTTTGACAATATTTGGGCTCTTGATTATCCACCATATTGAGTGTGGTCTCAAGATAGCTCTTCTTTTGATTTTTTTCCCTTTGGATATTTTGAGGAACCATGCCGGGTATGTATATAATCATATTATCATGGTAAATACTCATACATATCATGGTTCATGCATAAAATATACAATTTAATAGTGATATAGGGGGGCTAAGTGTGGGTGGTGCATCATGGTTCTTGGTGATAGTATTGGCTGAAAAGTGGTAATACATTAAAGGATAAAATATGTGGTAATATTCAAACTCATTTTAGTGTTGTACCTATTTTATGTAATATGGGATTTTATTTAACCCTATATAATAAGGGTATGTGTTTTCATACTCTATTTTGGGTTCTTTGAGGTTATGCATGTGTTTATTATTTATGTTATTATTATCCTTCATTACTCTATTGTGAATGGAGATGTGTTTGTGTGTAAATATACATTATTAAATGGCCTCACATGTTTGTGATATTCCTATTTGGTTCTAGTCACCATACCTGGACTATTTCTATTAAGAATTTGGTGTCACACTCACCTTATTGTTGAACCGTTTGGGATCCGATTACGTCAGGTCATGTATCTTATAATGAGATATTGCCTAAATTTATTCCTTGAATATGACAATAAAAGAATATTATTATTTATTATATCATAAATGAGCTATGATTCATTAAAATTCATAGTTTTATAGTATATGAAAAACTATTTTAGATCAATGTTCTTTCCAAAAATAGATCCCATAGTATCGATACAAAAAGATGCCTTATTTGAAAAAGTAGATTCCAATTAGTTGTTCTGATGATTGATTGTGAATCTAACTCGTTCATCAATATTTTTTAAATGTTCAAATAATTTCACATAAAAATAGAATTTATCAGCCTTTTAGTCAAATGATACTAATGTTAATGAAATATTTTAGGTGATCTTTATAAATATTATATAGAACTTACTCTGGCTAAGGAAAATTATCACTACATTAACATATGGTGGATGGTGTGATGAACTAACTTCTATTTTAGTCTTATCCACTTCAATTATATCTTTGGATATTTTTTGTCCCAATGAAATACATTCTTGATCCATGAACATAAATTTAATCCATTTGAGTACTATAATGGTGTCTTCACATTTAGCTGGCACATATGATACATTCTCTAAAAAATATCCAAATATCATTGTCATGGATACAAATTAATCCGTAAAAACATCAATAATATTCCCTACCAAATTTTAGAAAATGGATATCATGTATCTTTAGAATGTGTATGGTTATCCACATAGTCTAAATGGAATTACTATGTATATAAATGTGTTATACATTTATGTGAAAGTCACCTTCTATTAGTCTGCAGGATCCTTCAATACTTTTTTATCCTCTAAATGAAAAATAGTGTGTTTTCTATAATCCTTTATAAAATATGTACAATTAATGTTAAAGGAAATGATATTTCATTATTTACTTATTCAAAATTCTATATTCAATAAAAAATCACAATTCATTTAATTTTTTTTAAATATATTCTTTCAATTCGTCTGTGATCACTTCCATACCACCCTTTTTGGGTATTACATGTATTTGAACCAGCCACTGACTATTTGAAATGGGATAGATAATCATAAAGGCAATCAACATAATTGTTTAACAATTTAAAACATCTAGTATATTAGGGTTAAGTTTTCAATGATACAAAATGATTGGAATAAGTTTATCCACTATGAGAATTTTGTACTTACTGATGGTTGTGATAGTTCCTTTATTATCTAATATAATACAGTCAATAGTTCTTCATTGATTTATCAGCACTCTAAGAAACATTTCCCCTATTTTAGATACTAATTTTTCAATTGAAATAAAATTTATTATTTATTTTTCAAAATGATAAACATGTTTGTGTTTTTTTGGAAATACCATTGATGATATATTTGGTTTTTTTGTTATAAAATTTTTAATGACAATAATATCCTGATCCAATTCATATAAAAATAATATTCCTTCAAATACATTTCATATATTTGTTCATCAATCATTTCATATTATATTGAATCTATGTTCTAATAACCCCCTTTGATTTTTAATTCTTATAGTTTATATTTTTAACCATTATTTTGAGTCTTCATGAAAATTTTTAAGTCACAGTCAATGAAATCCAAAGAAAACAATCAGCATAACCACAAGGAAGTTTCACATCGAGGCATACATTAAACATTTCCTGTTCATTTCTCAATTGAAAAGTGATATTTACTTTAGGAACATCAATAAAGTCTCATCCCCATACTAATAATTTTGTTCCAAATATAAATAACACCTCTTTATAACTCTCTATGTATGATATCAATAAAATATATAGTAATATAAGGTTTTTAAAAATAACCATAAAATTTTCAATCATATAAGGTGGATATGTAAGGTATCTAGATGTAAGTTATAACTCCATAGAGGAGGAAATAATTTCTATAATTCCATGTTATTTTTTATGTTCTAGTGGAATCAAGTTTAAAATTTATCCTTTATCCACTTCAAAAGTAAAGGTTATTTTCATTCATATTCAATAGGAATTTTTTACAACCCTGGATCCATATGTTTTTTAGTTATATATCCTTTAATGAAAATAAAATTCTCTTCATTGAATTAAAAAATTCTAAAATATTCATATATATTTTATAGAATATATTTTAAGTGAAATTAGAATAATATTTTATATTATAAATTTCTACTAAAAATGGAATATCAACTCCAGTATTTTGGGACATCTGTATAAAATATAAGCAACACATAACTAAATGGTCATCCAAATTTATAACTATTTTAGGAAATATTTTAGGTAGTTTGTATAACATAAAATCACCATCCAGAAGATTGATAATTATTTTCCCATCATCTCTTTACATTATTTTCTTTTCATTCTCATGCAACATAGCTTAAAACACTTCATTTTTCTTATAATAATCATCCTTCACCTAAGGATTGTATACTTCCATTATTTCTATAACATTGAATTTAGGTTTTATAGGATATATATTATCCATTACCATGATAGTCCCCCTAATTAGTGATTATTTCCAAACATTGTTCTATAGGATTTTTTTATTTGACCTATAAAACATGTAATTTTATCCCATGGTTTTATTCCTCGAAAATGATCAAAATATTATTTTAAATTTTTTAATACTAGCCTTATTCCCATTTATAATATTTTCAATTATTTTATAGTATTGAATATTTAATTAATAGGAAAATCAATCATCTTTAAATGATGTCCCTTAATATATATTTATTCCTAAAATGTATTGTATGTACCAAACTATTATTATTTTTATAAAAGCAATTATTCCCACAATATCCGGTGTGATTTTTCTTTTAGAGTAATAGTGTTGATTTATTTGAAACTCATTATACCCTCCATGTTTTATTTCACATTTATCTTTCTAGAATATAATTTTATGATTCTTTCATCCAATGTGGTAGGTGTTAGAGAGTGGATCATTCCTTGTTTTCTATATTTTATAATTTCCCTTATTTCCAACTTCCACCACATAATTATTTAAGGATTATAGGGAGAGTTTATCAATTTATTTGAAATGAATGTCACTGTGTTCAAGTATATCATAGTAATTACATTTTTCATTTTCACTATATGTTTTGGAACTATGTTTTTTGTTTCATTTTCCTTTGTATTTCATTAATCTCTACATTGAGGTCCTCATTCACTATAATGTTTTTGATAATGTCTCTCCTTCCTATAATTATCTTTTCTTTAAAACTAATTGAATGTTTTTATAGAGTTAATTAATTTCATTAGATGTATTTTAACCATAGATAATACATACTATAATGTATACTAATGTTTGTAACATAATATTATTCCGCTCATAAAAAATTGAATGAGTAGATAGTGTAAGAATTGGTGGTATGGAAATTTTCTATAATAGTCCATGAATCCACCTACAACATTAAAAGAATATTGATCCATATAAATCAAAGTAGAGTGTTATGTTCCTAGATCCATAATCCTTTGTATAGAGTATAATATTCTTGTAACTTTTATATAAATATAATCTAATGTATTGAATGATTTCTACTCCTCTTACCACTCCCAAGAATTAGCTTTCCCATTAAGAGAGTAAGGAAACCATATCATCTGAATATCTTCATCACACTCTTTATTGAGTATGAAGTATTAGGAAAATAATTTTAATTCCATGATAAAGTCCAATTCATCTTCACATTTCATTCCATTATCCACTAATAAAATTCTAATGATAATAGTTCATCATCTAATTTTTTATTTTATTATGTGTTGGTTTGATGCAATATATGTTTCCCAATAACAATGGTGCTTTTAACTCTCTTAAGTTTTCTGGTTTACCTCATTATAAATAATTTATTTTGGATATAGAGGTTCTTTTGTGGTATGATGACTCCTCACAAGGTTAACTTCATCAATTTCATTAATTTTACTAGATCAACTATGATAAAAGTTTCATTCTATTTCAAGAATAAGTGTAATTGTTTTACATGTAGACTAAAAGTGTGTTTTTTTGGGACCATGTTGGACAAATGTTTTTTTTGGATCTGGAAGAATATTTTTTTAAAGTATCATTGTTTTTCAAGAGAATGAAATCACGTCTCTTTGTAAAAACTGTAGATCAGAGTCATAGTTAGAGTCAGAGAACTAGATACAAAATGATTAATTAATTCCAATGGGTTGAGAAGAGTTTATTTTTGGAAAAAGACTAATCATACTCACCTTGGGCCTGGAATGATGTTTTTATCATAATAAAGAATATTATCAGATTCATAATGAATATGATAAAAATAAAACAATCTTTTTCATTTTTTTTATTTCATGAAAACCATGAGTTATCAAAAAAACACTTGATGTTATCCTTATAATAAAAATGGGGGGAGTTGGTGATGTGAATCATATTAGGGATAGATTTGAAAGAGAGACATTGCTGGATTTTTTGGAAGTAATAAAACATTATACTAAAATTCATATGATGATTTGCAGATATTAAACATTTTCAAAATCATGATGAAATCATGATACACGTTGATTTTTTTAGAAGAAGAAGGATTGTGAAGTCAAAGATTTCTTGTATCAGTTCATCTGGGTGAGATCAAAAAATACAAATTTCTATAAAGGATGTAACATTTTTATTTCAAAATGTAAAATGATGATGATTCTGGTTTTTAGTCAGAACAATAAGGAAAAAAAAAAATCAATAGTCAGACAAATATGTTTTGTGTATCATAATCAGAAAATGAAGGAAGTTTCTAAAATCTAAGAGGATGAAACTAGTTCATCAGACATAGTGTGATAATGATTATTGGGTTAATCCAGACATTTATCATGAGATGAAGATATGGAAGACAGAGTTAATAATTGGAAACAATGATCTTATGTAGAATTGTTGGGACCGATGAAAAATGGGATTAGAAAAAAATAAATAATTTAGTCAACTATTATCCATCAAGATGAATTGTGTTGTTTTCAATTCGTTCAAGACTATCAGAGTTAACATTTATTCTAAAAGGATAAAAGATGATGATCCATTATACATGAGACAACATCGATAAAATTATCATAAATAGGATCATCACTATATGGAAAAGAAGAAAAAAGCGTTTTTTGAAATAGTTACAAAAGCGTTGTCATAGAAAGTTTGTTGTTGGAGAGGCATAAATAATTTTTTTTTAAATTTTGTTTGAAATTGATGATGATACTGAGAATGTAAATGATATTTGGAAGATCCTACAATGTTTATGAGAAAATAAAAAGTGACCAGTGTCTAAAATAGTAGACATAATGTGTAAAAAAAATCATTTGAGTGTTTAATTTTAATAGTTGGTATGAATCATCATAATGATATGTTTTCTCTTAGTTAGTTGTAATAATTATAACTAGAAAACAATATATTTTCATATGTTTGATTGTTTTATAATTTTATAGGGAAATATAGTAAGGAATATATTGTCTTTATTATAAAGAGAAAATCACAATGACATTTAGAATCGAACAGAAGAAGTTTAGAAAGTTTAAATCAATATAAAGTTCTGATAAGAATCAATAAGATTCTAGAATAAAGTAGAAGAGTTGAGAAGAATTGAAGAATTAAAATATGGATAAGAAATATATGGAAAAAATTATATTTGGAAATTTAGTTGAGAAAAAAAACATCTTGGATTCCAAACAAAACCCCTTTTGGTGCACATATAAATAGAGGAAGAAATTTGTACATTATGATAGAATTATTTTTCATAGAATGAATAGAGAAGGATAATCACTGAATGTTTTTATAGACGAGGAGTTCTATGATTGAGATTTCCGGAATAAGTATACCTGATAGAAGGAGAATAAGAAATATCATACTCATAGTTTTTGAATCAAACTGAGAAATGATCTCGGATTTCCGAACTGCTGAAGAATCAGTTCAGGATAATTTTAGTGTTATTCTTGAATTTTTATATTATCAGATGGGTTAATTGGACTAGAAAATCAAATTGGTAAATCGGTCTGAGTATCATTACAAAGTCTATGGAATATCTTATTTATTGCTCGGTTAGAATGTAAAGAATTATTTTGATGATTATATTTGTGAATGTTAAAAAGCACAAATAATATGATTTTTTGAAGAATCTAGTGAATGATTCATATATTGATAAAAACATTCATCACATAATTTCATTCTTCATAAAGCACATGTACTGTTGTATTAAACATAGTTCTACATGAGTGTAAGGGAATACCCTACTCATCATATCCACAAAAAATGATTTTTTTCTAGAGTATTTTGTGTTATAGGATTGTTTCCATAACATACCAAGGATGTAGATACTTTTTTTAGTAGTGATCATTTTAAAATTTGATATTGTTATTGATGTGTGATAGTTTTGTTTTCATCATAGAAATAACTCTTTAAAAGGAATCAAAGGTTGTTTCAAAATAAAGGAATGATAGAAGAAAAATATATCACTGAATGACCCCTTCCACTCTTAGTGATACATTGATCCTAGATGGGAAATAATAATTGGTATTAGAGGTGACTTTTTTCCTTTGTTTACTCTTTGATGATGTTTTTGGAGAAAAGTTGTGATGGAGAATCTAAAATATGTGATTAGTAAGGGTATTCTGGTCTTTGATGGTAATAATATTTATATCTGGAAACATAGAATGTTACCTTATATTATTTCTTATTGGTATAATGTGTTTGAAGTTTCAACAGATAGACTACCTCCTATTGATGAAAAATTTTCTCTTACATCTATTAATTAGAATAATATAGAGAATGGTGTAAGAGGAAAGAATTATTTGCTCTCATCACATTCTAAAAGTGGGTTTTTAAAATTTAATGATGTTTTAAAGAAAATGGAATCTGGGATAAGTTAAAGAACATTTATGAATGAAATAAAATATCATAGAATGAAAAGTAACAAATTTGGATATTGAAGTTTGGAGATATCATGATGGGTGAGTATTAATCAGTTGAGGACTTCTTTACTAGGATGAATGACATTATCAACACTATTATACATCTTGGTGAATATTTGGATGATTATAATATGGTTAAGAAGATTCTGATAATTCTTCCTGAATGTTTGCTGATAAATATTCATTGTTAGAAGATAGAGGTCCTGAACAATTATCATTAGAGGATTTACATATTACTCCCATTGTATTCAAAATAAGAAGGGGGAAATTTATGAATGGAAAAAAATTTGATCAATAAATTTATTTCAATGCTATCAAGAAAGATAATATTAAGAATATTCTTGATGAAAAAAATACATGATGTTTCTGTTTCCGAAATTGAGGTATTTAAAAATCTTGATGAATTCGTAATATTGTTTTATGAAAATGGTAAAATTGGTATAGGTTAATATAATGGGAAACATCCCTTTAAGTGTTTTTAATGTGGATCCGTTGGGTACTATACTTCTAATTATCCTCAATGAAATAAATAAGATAAAAATGATGAAAATTAAAGAAGACAAAGAATATTTTGGAAGAAACAAGGTGATAAGGATACATATTATTCTAAAAGTACAGATATAAAATTCTTCAAATCCAAAAGTAGAATCATATTTTCTAAAGATTACTAAGAATATGATAGTGAAGTTTAATATGTAAAGTATAATGAGAATAATGGAGAGAATAATTTTATTGTAACTGCTAAAAATGAATAATTTTGAATTAGTAGTTCAAAAGAAGGAGAAACACTATTATAATTTCATCATAAATTAGAATTGAAATAAGTCATGAGAAATATTGGGAGGATTGAGAAATAATTCAGGATTTTGAAAAATGAATGTTATTTAAAAAATAATAAATAATTTTTTCATGATAACAATTTTAAGAGGATTGAGGTCATTGGGGGTTTGAAGAAATCTCTTGATTGGTAAAATAATCATAATGAACATTTGAAAGTCATGCTAACAAAAAATAAAGATGAATTTAAAATCATTCAACATAAAAATTATAAAGGTAAATATAAGGTTATAATTTTCAAGAATGATATTTTTTAGGTTATTGAATATTATTGAAAGGTTATACTTTAGAAAAATGAAATGTTACATTCAATGGTGAAGAAAAAGTTTGAATTGTTTATAAGAAAAAGAATTCTTAGAAATTTGTCTATGTGGTGAAGACCAAAAAAGTTGATAAGTAAAAAGTTTCTAAAAATTCTATTTCTAAAAAAGATTGAAATAGTTATGCTTATAATAAGGCTGAAAAGAAAACTATAGTGAAGTAGAAGGTTCTAGATAAAGAATATAACAGTTGTTTCTAATAATAATGATAAGAAGTTTTATAAAAAAACACGTGCATAACTCTACACAATATTTATTTTTTAGAGGAAAATATTCTTTATATGTATACTAATAGTAGTTTGGTGGATTTTAACACAAGGTAAATATGTCTGGGTTCAATTGAATAAAATTAAAACTATTCCAAAAATTACAGAATGAAAATGTTTGGGGGAATTCAATCCCCTCAAAGAAAAATGTCTAAGAATAATGTTCTGAAGAAAACTGATAAGGTTGGTGTTAAAGTAGAAAATAGTTTCCAAACATTGGAAACTATTTTTTAATGATGTTATCAATAAGTATATCTCTTAAAGTGATGTTTTATTTTGTTTCCTTCAGAAAAAAATTATTAACAATTATCCGATGATGAAAGTGAAGAAAGATATAGGGAAAGAAGAATTTATTATTGTAAAAACTTCTCTCAAATATAAAAAAATGAGAATGATATTATATCCTATATAGTTTATGTTATTATCATATGGCATGAGTTTTAATGATTCTTAAGAATTTGAAATACTTTTAAGAAATGAAAATGACATTTGGAAATGATGAATCTATCTGAATCAAAGGGGTTGGGTCATCCATCATTGGGAAAGAAAACATCAAATCCAAGAAATAGTTGTTTATTTATGGGATGAAACACAAAAATCAATGTGTTTAGAAACATTTTGATAAAGTTAAAGATTTTATTTTTATAAAATATTGGTTTTTTGTGAAAATGGAAGAAGATGGAATTATAGGTACAATAGGACAATGTACAAAAAAACAACTTTCATGTTAGGGCGGTTATAAACTCTTGTTACATAGTAACGATTGAATAGAATTAGTTATGAAAATGAAATTTGGGAGATATGTGTTATAGAAAAATTGGAAATATATCAAAGAGAGATAGTGTATGTTGAATTATTAATATGTTAAGAATAAGTTTTTACTGTAGCATGATCTATGAGGAAAGAAATATTAATAACTCATTTTCATAAAAAAATAATTTTTTTCTAAAAAATTAACCATATAGATTATTCATTTAGATATCAATGGCCCAATAGGAAAACAATCAACTCATAAAGGTATGTATTTATTTAATTTCATTGATGAATTTTATAACATTACATATTTTATATATCCGAAACAAAAGTTAAGTTCTCTAAAATTGTTTAAAGGTTTTAGGATGAAATATGAGATGTAATGTATGTATTCAGTAAAGAGGTTGAGAATAGACAATAGGGGTGAATAGAAGAATAAATAATTTGAATATTATCTTTAGAATAATGTAATTATGAAAGAGTTCATTACATATTACACTTATCAACAGAATGGTGTTGTTGAAAGGAAAAATAGAATCTTGGTTGAAATGAAAAAGACTATGATAATTGAATATGCTCTCTATTAATACCTTTTTAGGAAATTTATGTGATATATTGTTTATATTCAAAACCAATGTTTCTATAAAGAATTTATGATATGACTCTATATGAATTAATTTATGGAAAAAATTCATGTTTAAAACACTAAAGAATTTTTATGTTTCCATTCAACATAAATAAGAAAGTTTTAAAAATTGTATAGTTTGAGAAGAGATGGGAAAAATAAATTTTACTTGAAATTACAATGAAGGGTGAGGATAAAAATTATAAAAAAGGGATTCGGGAAGACTAGTTGACTCTATTGATGTGAATAATATTGAAATTGTAGAGTAGGATGTAAAATAAAATCATATTGATATCACAATTGAAAATAATGAAATATTTTTGCATAAGGATTATGATAAGGTTAAAAATAAATATAATTATACTCAATAAGAATAACCATATCATCTATTTATAGTGATTGATGAGTAATACTGAAATGCCACCCCAGAATAAGGAAGCAATTAGAAGATTAAAACATTATTAGTGGTCAATATAAAAAGGTTTATATAAGTATAACATAAAATTATTTTACACATAGATCATTGTAATCAAAATATGATCCAAAAGATGTAAATTGTGCTTCTAAGAATCCAGAATCAGTTCAGGCTATGAATGATGAACTGGACTAGATAGAAAATAAAGATACTTGGGAACTCATAACTAAACCAATTTATAAAATCGTTATAGGTACAAAGTGGGTTTTCCCGAATAAGATGAATGAATATGGTGAAGCGATAAGAAACACATAATGATTTTTTTTTGAAAATTGTACTCACAAATTGAATGCATTGATTTGAATGAGAAATTTTCTTCGGTGGAAGGGTCTAAAAGAATCAAAATCTCTCTTTCTATTACTGCACAACAAAGCTAAATGATTTTTAGATGGATGTGAAATCATCATTCTTAATAGTGATATTGATGATGAAGTTTATATTGAAAAAACAAGTGTCATTATTGTTGGTAAGGATGAAATTTATGTGTGTAAGTTAAATAAATATTGTATTGGATAAAATAAGATCTATGGGATTGATTTTAAAAATTATATACCTACATAAGAAAGATTGTTTTTACTAAAGGAAGGGTTTATTGTAATATTTATATCAATGAAATTTACGATTTTCCCCTCATTGTAATTTTTTATGATTATGAAATTATATTTTATGGGAATAGTGATTTAACTTCTGAATTTTTTTCTAGAAAGATAGGAACATTTTTTGAGATTCCCATAGTGGATGAAACGAAATAATTTCATGGGTTAAATTCATATAAAAGAAGAAGAAAAATATTATTTTTTAAGAAAATTATACTAAGGAACTTCTTAAGGAGATCATAATGGAAAATTAAAAACTAGTATCCACACTGATTTTAGTGGGAACCAAGTTAAAAAATTTTAGAGAAGGAAAAGAAGTTGATCCTAAAGTGTTTCAAAATCTAATTGGGAGTTTTTTATATTTTACTACCTCAAGACATGAAATTGTTTATGCTGTTACCTTATCTGAATTATATTATAGTGATCCAAAATGATCACAATTATGGGATAGAAAAAGTATTATGAGTTATACCATAGGCACAAAAAATTTCAGAACCAAATATGATTACTTAGAAAGTATTAAATATTTTGGGTACTTAGATGCTGATTGGGTAAGAAATGTTGACGATAGAATATCAATATATGGTGGAGTTTTTTCTAGTAAAAATTTGTTTTAGTTGTTATAAAAGAAACAAAATTCAGTAACTATTAGCATAGTTTAGGATGAGTATGTTTCCTCAACTAAACCTTCTACCCAACTTATGTAAATGAAGAATCAGTTGGAATAATTTCCTATTAAAGTGAAGTTTCACATTCTTTGGTGTTGTGATAATAAAAGTGAAATCAACATTACATGATATATTCTAAAATATTTTTGTTCAAAACATATTAACATTAAGTACAAATTCATCAAATAACATGTAGATAACAATGAAATAAATATAGAGTATGTTTCTACATCATAACTAGTTGGTTAAATTTTCACAAAACCATTAATGAAGGAATATTTATAGAGCGTGAGGTTGAACAAGGGAATTGAACCTCTATCTCATCAAATTACATTTATGTTCTTTTCTCCCAACTCTCATTAATTCTTTGCAAATTGTTTTCAAGGGGGGATAATTGTTTCATAATTATATTCATTGAATATGTGGTAAACCATTTATGGAAACATGTATGTTGGGGAGTTATGAGTAAGATATGATTTATGAATGTAAATATATTAACTATTAAAATAAAATGCTGGATTAGTTATAGAAAACACTTTTTTAATAACACTTAACAAGTGAATAAATATGTGATGAAATGTTGAGGAAGTTTCATGAGTTGTAACATTTGGACAATATTTGTTTTCCTATAAATGATTAATGTTTCATTAAATGAGTTTTCTCAAGTAGGACTAAAATTATTAATAAGTAATTCATAGGTTTAGGTTACAATATTTAGTGATTTAAGAACCTTATTTTTCAAAAAAAAGTCTAAAATGGGATATTGTATGGATCAAGTCGACTACAAGTTGTTTTAGGAGTAGAAGAAAGTTTTTTTCACGTATTCTATTTTTTAGTAAAGAGAATGAAGTCACCTAACTTTATAAAAGTTGGTTATCAAATATAATATAGGATTTATAGGATTGGACACAACATTATTATGTATTTCTATCATATTGAGATGAATATTTCTAGAAGGAATGATTCATCAGACAAACCATGGGTTTGTAATGATGTTTCGACCATAATGAAGATGAGTATCAGAGTCTAAATGAATCTGATAATAACATGAAAATTCTTCATTGTTTCTTATTTCAAAAATATCATGTTTTATCCAAATAGTTTTATATTTTAGAATCATAAGGGAAAGGGATATAGTTTTTTTCCAAACATATTGAGGATCCGTTGGAATGAAAGAAGTTGCTGGAAGTCTGGGAGGTTATCAAAAAATATCAAATTAAGTAAGAAGATTCGATGATTATTTTAAATGTTCTCAAAATCATGAAAATATAATTAGATAAGTTGAATTTTTTTGAAGAAGAATGTTTGCGAAGTTAATATTTACCAGTCTCAGTTCATCATAGTGAGATTACAAAATTTATATTTGTTTAAAGGTCATAATGTTTTTTTTTTCAGAACTTAAAATGATGAAGATGCTAGATTTTAGTCAGAACAATAATCTAATAGAAATAAATATTTAGAGAAATATGTTTTGTATATCATAATAATTAAATGAAAGATGATTCTAAAGTATAATAGGACAACATTGGATCATCAAACTCGATGTTACATAGATTATTATAGTAATCCTAAAATCGATCATCTGGTGTAGAGATGCGTGAAAAATAGAATCAAAGGAAGAATTATTTTTATGGGGAATTGTTGTGATGGATGGAAAAAGGGATCATAGAATAATTAAAAATATAATAAAACATTTTTCATCAATATGAATTGTTTTGTTTTCAATTGGTTCAACACTATCAGATTGGATCTGACACTGATTTTTAGAGGAAGACAGAGGCTGATCGATCACACTCGAGCTAACACTGATAACATCATTGGATACAGGATCATCGGTTAGAGGAATTGAAGAAACAGATTATTTTAAAGATAGTTAAAAATTGTTATAATAGGGGATTTATGCTTATAGAGTTTAGATAATTTTTTTCAATGATGTTTGAAACTGATGATGAAGTGTTTACAAGAATGGAATGATTTATCTCAACAGGATCTGATAAATTTAATGATAAGACATATGCTTTTCATATGTTTGTTTTTTATCAGTACAATGAAACCTAATGAAGAATCCATTATCTTCATTGTAATGATGAAATATGAATGAATATTTGAATCTTATTGAAGAAGGTAAGAAATTCTGAAACAATCTAATATTGTGAGAAGATCTGAGATGGTTTGAGAAAAAACAAGAATAGTTAAAAATCATTGAAAAGTCAATGATGGATAAAAAAAATGAATGGAAAATTCATGTTTCTAGAAATTTGTTTTAGTGGGAAAACATTTTGGATTCTCTCCCAATCCACTTTTGGTGAACCTATAAATAGTGGATGTTAATATTACATTCTGACATTGGCACTATTCATGGAAAGAAGAGAGAAGGTAGAGAACTAATTTTTTTTAAAGATAAGGATTTTTTGGACTGGGATTTTTGGTGGAAGTTTACAAGAAAGAAGAAGAATAAGAAGTAAGATCATAATTATTGTTTATTGAATAGACCAAGAAATTAGACTTGTATTTTCGGACTGAGGTAGAATAATTTCACTATTGTTTCAGCTGTATTTTGGAAAAGTTGTATTATCATACCGGTGAATCGGACTGTCAAATAAAAAAAAGAGAGTGGGATGAGTATCATTATGATTTCCAAGTATGTTCTTACTAACTTCAGGGTATGAATGGGAAAGATTGTTTAAAATATTTTAATTGTGAATATTTAAATGGAAGGACATTAAAATGTTTTGTATCATCTGGTTATTGATTCTCAAATTGTTACAAAAAATGTATTACATCAATTTGTTCTACTTGAATAATATTCACTATTTTGTTGAACGTAGTTCTACACAAGTATAAATGGAATATAATAACCATTGTATTCACACAAAAGGAATGTTTTCTTGTGTATTTTTTTTATTTGATTGTTTCTATACCATACAAAAGAAATATCTACACTTGATGAGGAAGTGAAACTTTACAATTTTTGTGTTCCTTTGGATGTGAGATTGTTTTGTTTTTATCTTGGTAACAAAATTTTAACATGAGGTGAAGGTTTTATCAAATGTAAGGAAACATAATAAAATATATCACTACAATACCACCTCTCCCTCTTAGTGATAATTTCTAGGAGGTAAATATCAAGTTTGTTCCATTATAACTAAATAGTCGATTCTGTCGATGTCTTTTAATATAAAATTAGAGAGTCTTATGAGACTTTATGTATGATGCATCATGATTTTGAACAATGTTTTTATTTATTTTATATATTTAGTAAATATAAAATTTTTATTTTCCTTTACATCCCTGGTAACTTTTCAAAATTTTATTGGACAATAATTTTTTAGTGTTTCTATATAGACTCCCTAGATGTATATATAGAGTTAAAGTTCAAAAATTTGGAGTTACCTCATGGAAAATCCACAAGGAAAACATGTTTAAATCATAGTTAAACATATTTATAGAATACATGTAAATGAGTATATATTTTTTTTATTAAGTATGAAAAATAAAAATTAAAAAATTTGAAGATATGAAAATAGGATAAATTATTTTAATTTAGGGTCAATCAAATGAGAATTAGCGGGGTGTTGTCATAGTTTTTGTTTCTTTGTATTTCTTATGAATGAATTCATATTTTATTCTCTAGTATACTAAATCTTTCACTCCATGATCTATATTAGATCAATATTCATATTCCCTATACATTCATAAATCCACATAACATTTCATGGGATAATTACAATTAGAGAATGTGGTTCTATTTGGTCAATAATTAGTGTGTGAATTAGCCTCTTAGGACACTCTCTAGATTGATAGAACTATGTACCTACATTAATTGAATGAGATTAAATTTAAAATCTTGTTTCTTTAACCAAAACTATATGGGAATCCACTATTTGATCATTTTATCAATGAATTAAATATATAATAACAATACAAAGATAATTGGTTTCATTTGTGCACTAGTAAACAATAGATAACTACACCATACCTGAACCCCACTAGGTATCTAACCACCCATGTTCATTCAATAAAAATAAAAATAGAATGAATAATAAGAATATTCTACAATTATAATTATCTATAAATATTTATGAAAAGTTATGATTTCTTAGAATCTCCTCACTCTACATTGTGACCACCAAACTCATTCTTCTCCCCCAAGTATATAGGATCTTCATGACTTATATCTTTAGGACTTCCATGATCACTTCACTTGGATAACCAAGTAATGAGATCTATATAATTTTTAACCACTTTATTTTATCATTATTTATGGTCTCATAACTTATTAATGTAGATAAAATTATCTATCCCATGGATTTACTACCATATATCTAGTTTTATATTTTATTTCCAAATCTTGTATGCTAGTTATGAACAAGGATTCCTTTGGTCACCTGAAGCTCAAGATTTTGATTCATGTGGAAAATCACTTGACCAACCACTATTGATAATTGGGATCTATTAATTATTTCATTATTATTAATTTAGAGTAGTTTTATAGTGTTTAGATAATGAAAACCCAAGTCTTGAATCATGTAATAATTTACTGATAAAAATGTATCATTTTTTGAAAATGGAACCCTACGGATACATTGGATGAAACATATCATAAATTATATCTCTGAAACATATTTAATATGAATATTAATCCTACATTAGTGGGATCTATGGTACGATAAATTGTAAATAGATCATTCATTATGGTTTAGATGTACATTAGAGTGAATATATTTCAAAAAATATATCATAGATCGTATTGTGTTGTGAACCTATTCTCATTTACCCGGATTATTAGATTCCCTATAATTAATGTAGAACAATTATTATTGTGTTTCCATGATTTTATATCATTAATTATCCATTATGTTTAAATTGAGTGTCTCATGAATCCTTCATTTCCTTTTGTGATATAGTGTTATGTGAAACTATATCTCACGAATTCCGCCAATAATACATTTCTACTAAGGTTGTCAAGATAAATAGATGAAACATAACATGAGTTGGTTATGTGGTGCAATAATAATAAAGAAGGGATACCATTGGAATTTTTGGGTACTATCAATTGTTTATATAATACACTGTTGGTCTTAACTGACTCACATGTTCTCTTTTTCAAACTATTTTTGTTTTGAAGGAAACTTAATTTGTTGATTCATGTAATTATAAGTGATACGATGAGAATAAATTTACTAAGGAACATAAATATAAACTAGAATAATATAGGATATATTTTATGCCATCATAATCTTTACAATAAAATATGAATTTTATGAAACCTTTTTTTTTCTATTCAACCATTCAAAACTTATTCTCTAACATCAAAACATGTCCAAAAGTCAATGAATTTCCTCAAAATTCATCTTGTTCAAAATTTTATCATTATGGTCATAAAAAAATAAATGAATGGATAAATTGAATATGATATTCCCAGAACAAAAATAATTCCAAATCATTTCTTAGAAGACTAAAAAGGTAAATAACAAACTGAAATGAAAAATAGAAACAATACAAAACCTCTACAGAATTATGGAATGTAGTTACATAAGATTAACACCATTTTTTATAGGATATGAAAGGTTTTTAAAAAAAGATACGTATGATTTCTTATATGATTTCTTTTGTGAAGTGATATTTAAATTTTTTAATGTTATGATAATCTTAATTAAACTAATATCATAATACTTGTGATGGTTTGGGATTCATGCTATTAATAGTGATGATTTTTAATTGGAAGATTACACCATGAGGTGGTCCTTTTCACCACAATTATATTTTCATGTCCTTAAACAACACTACAACAAAACAGTCCCTTAACAATAGTAGAGTCTTTTAATGCTACAAAAAAAGGATGATAAATGGGACCTTTATCAGCATCTTTAATAGCGATGATAAAGGATAACCTTTATCTGTGCTTTGTTTTGTATCCCAGATAAAGGTTAACCTTTATCAGTGCTTTTTAGTTGTTATAAAGGATACCCTTTATGAATGATTTATTTTCTGCACTGGTAAAGGGTACCCTTTATCAACGCTTTATTTTTTGAGATGATAAAGTCCCTAAAAAAATGAAATAATTAAACATATAAAAATTAAATATGAGTAAATTTAAAAAAATATTAATTTTTTTTAAATTAAATAATTATTGAAAAAAATAAATAAATTTAATAAAAATAAATATATATACATTATAAATATAAATAAATTGTATATATTAATTATATATATTTTTAAAATAAATAAAAATAAAATAATAAAACAAATAAAAATTAAAAATGAGTAAATTAACAAAAGTACGATAAATACAAATTAAATAATTATTGATGAAAATGAATATATTTAATATATATATAAATATATTATAAATAATAATAACAAGTAAATATTCTGTATATATAGGAAAAATGAATAAATTACTATACTTATATAAAAAATAATAAAATAATAAAATGTTATTATTAAACAAAAAAATTCAAAATGAATAAATTAAAATATTATAAAAAAAATTATTATTGAAATAATTATTAACAAAAATGAATAATTTTAATTTATATATATAATTTATAAATAATAGTAAAATATATATATTAAATATAAATATATTAAAACCGAATAAAATGTACCAGTTGAAAAAATATTAACTTCTTATTCAATTTTCTTGGTTCTTATACATAATAATTCATTCATACATTTATGATAGAAATATATTCATATATATATATATATCAATATATATAATATTTCCTAAAATATGATTTATATAATACGAAATATTTATGATTACATTAAATAAGTCATATATTTAATGAAGAATATCTTATTATTATAAACTAATATTAATTAATAATATTAACTAATTGCATCAAATATTGGACATAATTGAATGTCTTTGATTTTTAAAATTAACATTTATAAAAAATGTGTTACATTTGTTTCAAACATATATATACATATTTAATTCACTTTTATATACAACGCACACACACAAATATTTTTGTAATGAATGAAATCCTATATATAAACACATACACCAAATATTTATATAATTTATTCCAATTTTAGTATTTATTATAGAATGTCTTTATAACATGATATATGTAATATATTATGTTTTTAATCAAAAAACATTATTTAGTTATTTTTAATATTATTGTAGGTATGAATTATTTAATCATTTTTAATATTTTTATTTCTTATTTTTCGGAATTTAATTATTTTCAAATATTTATTTTTATACATTTATTTATTATGATTTAATATTTTCAAAATGTGTTCATATTTATTTCAATATATATCCCAATTTTTTTAATAAATTATATTTATTTAATAAATCTTATCTATTTTATTAACATTATTAAAGTATACTCATTTTTAATTATTCAATTTCAATAATGTTTAACACACATTAATTTAATATTAATTTTTCATCATTAAGATTATGATTATATTTTTAAATAAATATTTATATATAAATATCTTTAAAAATGTATATTCAATATATTTATAAATTTATAAAATTTTAATTATAAACATAAAATATTATTTTTTGAGAAAACTATTTATATAAATATAAATTTTCAATATATATATATATTTAAATAATAATAGAATTATAATAAATTTATTTAAAATATCAATACATTTACTACATTTAAAATTATGATTGTAATAATTATTATATAAATATTAATATTTATTTATTATATATATATAATTATATAAATATATATGATGATATAAAAATATAATTATTTGTTTTAAAATTATTTCTTTAATTATAAATAAATATTTATACATTTATATAATTATAAAATTATTTTAACTATATTTAGATAATGAATATATTTAGTATATTTATATTTATATTTATATGTATATATTAAATATATATAATTTCATAATTATATATAATTATATAAATATATATAAATATATAAATATTTTTATAATTATAAAATTATAATAAATATATTTAAATAAAAAATATATTTACTATATTTATATTTCTATATATTTAATAAATATTTATAATGATATAATTATATTTAAAATTATGAATAATTAATTATAAATATATTTATAAATAATTTTATTTTTAAATATATTTATAAATTTATATTTATTATACATATAAAAATATATATTTACAATTATAAATAAAAATTAGTATTTTTTTAAGAAGTATTTATAAAATTATAAATAAATAATATTGTACATAAATTATTATTAAATTACAATGAATATATTTGAAAATGATTATATTTAATATATATATATATACAATTATATAATTATATGTAATGATATAAATAAATTTATAATAATAATAAAAAATTATAAATAAAATTAGTTTTTTATATAATTATAATTATAAATCCTTTATGAGTGCTAAAGCTTTAACATTGATAAATATGTCTTTTATAAGTGCTTTGTTAGCCCTGATAATGTTATCTTTTATCAGTACATATTAATTTAGTGTTAAGAAATGGTATCGTATCCAAACATTTTTTGAAGCGCCGATAAAACTCCCCCAAATTTATTTAAAAGAACCTCAACTATGACTAATTTAGTTGTGATCTATAAGCTTTCGTGGAAGTCCCATGCTTCCAGTAGTCCTCATCTTCTTTCTTTCAGAATAATAAATGGTCAAATCAAGTGTTTGTTATTTCCTCCACTTCCTCACTTGTTTATTTGTAGTTTGGGTTCTGCGGTTTTTGTTATTATATTGTTCTAAAACATGAATAACCCCAATTATATTCTACAATAACTCTAGTCATGATTGGTCACTCTCATTCTTCATCATTGTTGTTATTATTATCGCCACCTTTACTCATGGACCATTCAATTGTTAGCACTGTCATTGTCACGATCACCACCACCATAATCATAGTATCATTTTTCTTCATCCTCTACCATTTTTTATCATTGATAGCTCACCACGAGTTTTAATAGTAGTTAGGATTTTTTCTGACATCCATGGTCTGTTTTATTTTATATATTTTATTTTTGGATTGTTGTTTTTCATATGATTATTTGATGAATAGGTGTTATAAATATCATTTATTTACTTATAAATGGGTGTTTATAGAAGGTTTATCAGGTGATATATTTTAATTAATGATTATTTGATGAGTGTTTGTAAAAATAATGTTTGTTTACTTTTCTTAAATGATTATTTAGGTGATGTTATATTTTAGGATTTATTTTTGATGAATGGATGTCTAGTAAATCATCTAAATATTTTCAATTACATTTAAATTATGTTGATTTTATATATCAATCATTTTATAGCAGGTAATGTATGTTTTATTTACCAAATGAGTGTATGCATGATTAATGAATGTCGTTTTCTGGCATTGTGAATGGGTTTTTTGAAGCTATAATGGATTATGGAGTTTTAATATGGATTATTAATAAAATATATCTAAATGATCATCCTAAGAATGTTTTTATTGTGTTTATTGTGTCATTTTATTATAGGGTAAGTTAGTTTATAATTCAGTTTGAATAAAAAATGAATAATATAAGTGTATTTTATAGTTATCCCCCGTTTATTTTATATTATATAGTTTAATATTTATATACAATTTCTTTGATAGTTTTTCATTTTATCCTCATCAGGTTCTATAACTATTTCATAAAAAAATATCAGCACTTCCCTAATTTTACTTTCTAAATCATCTACAGTCACAGATCACACTAATATTGATCATTATAAATTAATATGATAATGAGAAGAATATTGAAATTTATTTTTAATATAATTAGAAAAAACATAGAATCAAGTTTCTTCCCTATTAAATCATGTTATTAGTATATATCACTTCATATATACTACATGAAGTGACATTAGCAATTTCAGTATGATGTATGAAATTGAATTTCTCCTTTTGGATCCTTATCACTATCGACATTGTTTTCACAAGTAATATATTATTCCTAATTTTATTTTATAATTTAAATTAATTTGTATATTTGTAAATAATAATTAATATATTATATATGGGAAATAAATACATTTTTATTTTATTTTTTTCCAAACATTTTAAATGATAAATAATAATTTAATAATTATATGGTGAGACATTTTATTAAATTTACTACCTTTATTTTATTTGTGAAATATTTTTCATTTCTTTGATTATAGTATTATATGTAATGTTAATTCTGAATATATATTTTTTAAAAATAAATATTTAGTACATGAAATTTATTTTAGGTGATAACGAATCATATTTTGATTACAACACTATGAACATGTGATGAATATAATGAGGAGGTTGATGAATTTTTTGAAATATCAAAACATTATGTTCTAAAAAATTAAATATTTTTATTTCTTGTGTTGGAATTTTTAAATTCAACCATGTATATGTGTTTGGAAATTAAATATAATATAATTTTTTATGTTTTTAATCCATGTTTTATTCCTTCGATTTAGAATGGTTTAATTGGGTAGAATTCATGATCATTTAATGGTGAATATAATCGGGTTGTTATGTTTCATCGAATTGAAGAAATTATTTTTGATATTAATGTAGTAGAAACTGAGAAGGTGCCATTGGTCACACACACATAGGGTGATATTGAAAAACAATTGAATCTATGGTTTAGAAAATTAATGGTTTAATTAATGAATTTATAAATAAAATACTAGTAAATTTATTACATGAGGTGTTATGTTTGAAATCAAATAATATCAACTTCCATTACATGAACTAGAATATGATATATAAAGGGAATGATACCTTTATATTTAGATTATAGAAGACATGGACCAAATGTTTTAACTATTTCCTCTTTTTGTAGTCGCACCAAATGCATATGGACTAGAAACCATAGCGGGACCATAGAGTGGTTTCTAGTCTGGGCAGGTCAAATTTTTTTGAGCAAACATATGATAGCTATATTTATTTATGGATCTTAAAACAATTTAGATCTTATAGAATTTATAATAATGAACTTATATAAATGAAAAAACTAAAATTATTAAATAACAAAGTCCAAAAATTAATTTCACTGAATAAATAATTTTAAAACAAGTAGTCTTGTTTTTTATACATTACACAATAAACCGAGAAGAAATTTATAATGTGAACAACATTCATGATGTTGTTTCCATCTCACCAAAACTAATCTTATGAAAATAATTATTCAATCCTCCTGTAGAAAAATTTACCATGAAAATTATCAGTTTCACCCATCAACGTGATATCTCGTTCCTCAATCACAATTTCCAAACAACAAAAATCGATCAAAATCTTCCAAAAACTCATAAAAATTGTACCAACTAAAATCATGGATTATCATCATGGTTTTCCCCTTTATAAAAAACCAAATAGACTATTCTTATCTCACCTTAGGTACTAGAGCACCTCTAATTAGACTCACACTTAGATAAATTCAAATAAAACCAAATACCAATATCACACTGAGACTCATTGTAACACCTCATGATATTTAAGAAAATATTTTTAATTGTCATTAATAATTGTAAATCCTAATTTTTTTGATTATTGAATAAATTTTATGGAATGTGAAGGAATTTATTTTTCGATACTTGTGTGATATATGATGAAAAAAGATTTTGATAAATAAATTTCCCCTTTTTTGAATATGATAGAATCCCATGAAAAGATCAGTATTTAAGAGGTTACTAGAAGAGAATAATGTTAGAAATTAAAATTTTAATTTACAAATGCGTTCGAAAAATTGGTTCATTCATTTCAACTGTATAAAATGGTTATAAAATTTTCAATAATCCATCATTTAATTAGACTAGGTGGTGGCATACATAGAATTTTAATGGTGATGCATTTTTTAAATTTCAATTTTTAAAATGAAATCATGGTTTTAAATATAAATATGTATTATTAGATGAAAAAATGGTTTTCCGTTAAAATGAACTAAAATGGATTGGTTGATTTAAAACTCATGAAGTGATTTAAAAGTGAACCTATAATTTTTTAAACATTACAATGTTTGAAAATTTATAAGGAATGATTTCTAAACATTTTTTTTATGGTTAATGGTTTTTGAATATTAATTGATAAATTTTCATTTGATTCTTACAATATTTATAGAAAAGAGAGTTTGTATCCCATTATGTGTTTACAAAATAAATGGTAAATTTTCATATGGACATAAACTGAATTATTCTTATAGAGGTTTTAGAAATTATAAAAGAATACATTTGAATTTTTGAATTGGATTTGAGATAAGATTTAAAATATTAAATTGATATGTTGTTATTTAAAATTTTTTGGTCTCTTGAAAATAGTTTTTAAAGAAGTTTGGTTTTAATATGGAATTTAGAAAACAATAATGGTAATATGATAATTAATTTATAATTCTTGAATATTATTACCTAAACCTATTTTTTTGGAATTCATCAACTTATTCATAAATTTATTATAGAGAAGATGATTTATATGGTTAATTGATTTTATACGAAATATGACCCTCACAATAGTGTCTGAAATAAGTGGGACTAACAAATCATGCATTTATTTCCACTAGGATGGAATATTATAGTCCTAGTGTAATAGTTCACAAATTCAAGGGATAGTTGTTCATATATACATGATCTGAGGTATTCATGTCTCTAAAACCATTAGGAATGTGGAAAGGGGTATCAAAGAGTTAGTGAATTGTGAACACATATTGTATGATCATATCATCTATTGAACAACTTTGTGCTTCAGAGGCATTTAATAGTTGGAAAATAAACCAAGAAATGTTGTCTAGTTCTTTTTCAATTCCTAGGATAAGAAAATTTAAATTTAAGGAGACAACTTTCACACTCATTAACATTATCTCCAAAAAAGTTAATATTTCATTTTTTAGACTCATCCCTATTATATTATGGACATGCACCTATGTTTCTTGAACTACTCTGATCAGTTGTAATCCCATAGTATGTACTGGTGATCATTATAAGGCCCGACCATAAACATTACTTAATCTTGAGTTAAGTCAATAAATTGATCTTATTTAACATTGATGATCTTTTCAAGTTTATATAATTTTATAATTAGGCCATAAATCATACATAATTGCGTAAATATTACATGTAGAAACTTATAATCACTATCCATTTTTTTATAAAACAAAAACCTTTAAAAAGAAACATGGTTTCACTTCATAACATAACAATTCAATGATCCCAACCTTGACTATATTCAAAACAATGTACTATAAAAAACATTTCGATGATCCCAACCTTTATGTACTGTGAATAACATTTAAAAATAATGTATGAGCATAAAGATCTCAGTAAGGGATACCCATATATAGAAGACTATTAGTCTTGTGAAAAAATGTAATCCATGAATAATTTATCATAAATTACTACTTTTCACCTATATGAAGTTGAAAATACACTTCCCTATATATAAGCTCATTTATTATCATTTTTATAACCAAATGATTACCATAAACCCATAGAAAGAAATATATAACATATAAAGGTAACATGTGACATAAACAAACTTAAATGTATTAATCATACAGTCAACTTCCACACACATCACTAAATGGATTGACATTATGACTAACTTCTATACCCAATGCATTCATGGTTATAATGTAACGACCCATATTTGGTCTATCATTGAACCACACATATTTGGATTATCACATAACCACCCATATTTGGTTTATTATGTTACCACCCATCAAACATAAAAGATCCATTATATAATCATAACACATAAAGGATTGAAATTATCAACAATTTACTCATAAAATATCATTTGTAATCAAAAGAAATCATTTCAAGATGATGAAATAGTCAATCCACATTAAAAACCTATTTAAATACCAAAACTACCAAAAAGGTAACAAGGGATTTATTTTCTTTTAAAAAACATTAATTCTTATAGAGGAATACAAATATAAAAAAACGGTTATAGAGGCAGAGGAGTCATTTTCTCCGTATACATTAAAAAAAATTTATTTTTCATTTTGTAAAGAAAGTGAAATTCTTCTTATAAAAATATTATTTTGAAAATTGTAAAATGAAATTAAAATTAAAAGGGGTTTGTTATACACCTTTTAAAATATGTTGGTGTATAACCTCAAAATATGCCTTAATGAAAGGATGTTGAGATGAAGTTCTTTAAAGATATCATATCATTTGAAAACAAATAAATTAATGAAATAATTATGTGTGGAAAATATAAATACAACCAATATAATTGGATTTTCAATGTAAAACAATCAATGTTCATTCACACATATTCTTGGAAAAGAAAAACCAATGACATGGATATTTAACTCAAAGAATGGAGATTAATTTAGGATTTCCCTTACTCTGGCTCTGACTGGCTCCTATGTTATTTATATTCCTGAAAAATAAACTTTGGTTAATTTATAATTTTTTGAGAATGTTTTAAGGTTTATTATTCCTTTTATATCACTTATTACAATGTTATAAAAAATACATTACTATATATGTTCATATGAGACATTTTGTTGATATTTGATACTTAAGTCAAAAATGAACTTGTTCTGATATAAATTATCCAAGTGCTTAAAAAATCACCATATAAAAAATAATATTCATGATTTAAATATAATATATATCCATTATTTATGTATTTAGAATAATCCATAATATTTTGAGATAAGAAATGAAATACGCCATTCATGGAGATGGTTGGCTGTACGTACGCATGCATACTACTTTCATTTCTTTGTCATATTATATAAAAGTATATTATAATAATAGTATTATATGAATGTCATGTATGTTTAATATTTTTAATAAAACAATCCTTTATACGTTCCATGTATATCAGGAATGAGTCATAGTTTTTGAATGGGTGGTAGTTCACACTTCCTCAAACAAAATTATTGTATTTACAAAATGTGGATAGAATAAATCTATGTTATAAATAAAATTTACAGAAGTATAGAAAAAATATAAATATAATAAATTTATTATTTAAAATATTATCCATTACAATGTCTACCATGAGAGGCTTTAGGGGAAAATTGAACATTATTCGTTTCCTAAGGTAGTAGTTTGTTGTACACAGAAACAATATGTTCGTTACCCAATAAATGGAGGCGTGTGTAAGTTTAAAAAGAAACCATACAATAAAAAATTTTTATATTTGGGATACTGAATTTTTTATGTAATAATATAATAATAATAATAGTTAATAGAGTGGATATTAAAGATGAAACTAAAAATCATGAGAGAAGATGTAACCTCTTAATCAGGTAACTTCTATTGATTTATACCAAAAGGCTTAATTGGGTGGATTTATTACCTTTGTAAGGCTTCTAAGATGAGGGTAGTGATTATATGAAGAGGATTGGGTAGAGATTTTCCAAACCAAAGGGTTTTAGAAGTGCGAGTATTAGAAAATAGAAGGTATCTTTTTATATGAGTGGGAAGGGGTACCATTGGAATGTATTAAAATATTAAATTAATGAAAATGAATTTTTAAACTCAAATGACTACATCTTGAGATATGTAAAATATAATATGATTATACATTGAAATCACCTAAAAAAATAATTTTTATATTTGTATTGATTTTATTTTAAACCTTACCTTTTCGATTTAACCTTATTAATTCTCTTTTACGTTTTATTATGGTAACATCATTTTATTTATTAAGAGGATCTAAATTTTACTTATATGGGGTAATATTCATATAACTGGAAACTTAATTAAATTCTAGAAATTATCATAGTCACTCTGTGTTTTTAAAAAATTAGGATTTTTAATAATTTAATAAATTACTACTTTTATAAAACATCAATTATATAAATATTTACACTATTCATTTCATTGAATTTATATAAAATAAAAACGGAGAGATAACTTTGAAAAAAAATTAATTGTATTATAGCATTTAGTATTCATATAAAAAAATCATGGATGACCTAAATTTGTTCAAACAATATTTATTTTAATATTTATAATATAATTTATTTGATATTTATCATAATAAAATAATTATTTTATCACAATTTTTTCAATATTTATGCTAATTATTCAACATATAAAATAATTGATGAATGAACATGATGTAGATAATTAAATTATATTTTTTCATACTACTTATTTTAATAGATTCATCAATTATATCTATAAAGTAATTTTTTTATACTTATAAGAGATTAGAGAGTGACATGTTGTCACTTTATTTTGTTTTAATAATAATTATATCACTTTTAGGGACAAAATCCCATTAAAATAATAAATTTTTATACTTAGGTGTTAAGGGTAGACTTTTATTCAACAAATTTTATTTTGACAGGTGTTAGGATAATTTTTTTTGTCCTTATACAATTTTCGGTTACCCTAATTTATCCAATTTAGCTATAATTGTGGTAAATTAAAACTATTACTAAAGTAACTATTCATAATGTCCAAACATTAAAGGGACCTATTTAAATAATTTGGACCTTATGATTACAAATATGGAATCTATTTTTACAAATTATAAACAAAGAAGTTTCAGTAATTATTTTAAAATTAATTCTCATCGTCAAAATGAGAAAACTGGTTTTTTACAAGTAGAAACCATCAAAATATTGACACGTGTTCATTACAAATTTTAATGTTAAATTACTTACAATGAAAAATATTGGGTTATATTGTAAAAACATAATAAAATTACACATTAAAACTAGTTAAAAAATTAATATAATTGTATTAAAAAATTAGATGAAAAAGCTGTTTTGAATTAAAATGCAGAATTTTTCACTATTCACCGAAAAATTAATTTTATCAGAAATATACCAAAATGCAACCAAAGTAAATTTATATGTTCATATTCTAAAGAATAATTTTATTTTTTAAAATATAAAATTTAAAATGTTCAAAAACTATATTTAATAAGGGTTCCTCTTCAAAAGTCCATCAAAATGAATTTTTTGAAAAATACTCCATTATGCTTAAAATTGATTTTGTTCTTATATATTTTCTAGAAAATATATAATATGATTTTTAAACACCACATTGAGTTTATATTTCATTAATATAATTCATAAATTGTTATTTTATTTTCTAAACACAATTACTCTTATTTAAATATGTTTTCTTAAAAACACATCATTTATGTTCAATTGGTTTTTATTTCCATTTCTAATAAATTTGGTAACAAATGAATAATTATATAAATATGTGTAAAAACTATTTTCGTAATTCTGTTTATCATGTTCATTCCCACCATTATAATGACTAGGTTATAATTTTAGCATTTAAATAATAATATTTAGTTATTCGTTTAAGACTGATGTAGTGTATCATATACGCTATTGGCCATGGTGTTTATTTCACAATACTCAGGATGTTACATCCTCTCCAATATTAATAACATTCATCCTCAAAATTTGAATTTGGGTTTAGTAACTACAGTATGACTTTCCATGATACCTTTATAGAAATACCACATCATAAAAAGGGATAATAAAACATCATCTTTAGGAGAAATGAAGAGCAGTATATTGGTCACCCGAGATAACACATAATAGGATTCAATATAGGAAAAATTGGATATGGAAGAAAAACTATGTGTCATATTTTTATAGAGAGTGATAGAAATCATGATCTGGAGAAAGTTAACAATCACAAAACCACAAACTTGTGATGGTTGAAAAGGTATTTGATTTCACAGTAAGATTTTTAAATAGATTTTTTTTTGTTTTATTATCTGTTTTATAAAGTTTAGGAATTTATTTATGATATTGACAATGAACATAAAGAAAACAACTTACTTATCAATTATAGTTTCATAAATTAATAAATATCTACCACAAAATAATCTTTTCTACAAATGATGTGTATTTTAGAAGACTTGGTCACACCTGAAGTACTAGAATCAACATCTAGAGAATCACATAATCCTAAAATGATTAACTATATATTCATCATGTCTTGAAATATTAACCAAAATAAAAAATGTTACGTTAAAATGTTGTAAGTACCCCCAAAATAATAAACCATTGTATGAATAAAAACTACTTTTAATCTCTCAAATTCGACAGTAATATCCAAATCTCAACAAAGACCCTTTGATAAATAATTATCCTTAAAATTACACCATATAATGAAAACTATGATTGAAACCCAAAACTACAAGGATTTAATAACATATTATTCCAAGATAAATTTTAAAATTTATCTAAAAATAACATCAAACACTCATAATGTATCATACCACAAATTAATTACCCTAATCACATATTCCCAAAGTAACTCTAGTGGTGGAAAGTCATTGTAGCGGTGGCATGGCACTTTAGCAGTAGTGGGTAATGTGGGGTATTATAACAGGCGAGGTACTATAGCATTACTATTATATAATGGGCCATGGGATGAAAATTTGGACCTATGGGCCATGTAATGGGATAAATTACCAATGGGCCATCGGGCTATGTAATTGGTCTCCCTCTACCCAGTTAAAAGAGGTCTTTGATTTGTTTTAATAATAGATGATGCCTCATCCCCAACCTTTAAGAAAAAAAATTATTTCCATAAATAACTTTAATTACCATAACTCCACAATAAAAACATAGATTGATGGAAAATAATTTTCAACCATTACTCTGCAAATAAAACCCCACCATACTCTATTTTCCTTAAGCATATTGGGATCCCAAAATAGTGAACATATTCCCAAACAACATTGATCACTCAATCCCAAATCAATTTCCAATAAAATGGATATCCATTTGATAAAAAGTCGTTTCCAAAAATCAACTTCATCTTATTCCATAAACTATTTTAACTTATAAGAAAACTTCCAACTAACCAAGTAATTCACATAGGCCTGTGGTAGGCAATGCACCCATGTCATCCTTCAGTTGTTGGGTCAATCCCAACATCCTTTCCAAACATGACGAGTTGTCACACATAATGCAGGTTTTCCTTTTTATAAAACAATATTATAACACCCCGACCCAAGTTACCCAGAGTTGGTGAATTATTACATAATATTGGCATGATTATATGAAATCAATTTTCAAAGGACTGATTAGTTTAACAATCTTGGAAAATAGATTACATACATGAAGTTCAACATTACAACTTGAAAAGAAAAACAACGATAATTTATTCTATTAGAAACGTCCATGCCTCCTGGATTATGCCTCCAAGTCACTCATAACTGAATTTTTCATATCCTGGGAAAATAAAACCTATGAAAGGGGTGAGCTCAAATGCTCAGCAAGGGTAAATAATTTGGCAAAAGCTATAAACTTTTAAGGCAAGATGTGTAATAAAACAACATCCTTTTGAACAAAAATTTGAACATAATATGGAAAAAATAAATCAAGAATTACCATATAAACATGCACATTAATATTCTACTAGTCAAATAATCACATGTAATAACTAATTTCCTAATAAGGGAATATATAGTACTGAACATTAATTTATGTGTCAAGGCATCGTTCCAGGTCCTATGAGCTAACTGTAACCGGACCGATACCCAGAGAGCATCTATAATCGGACTCCATCCTGGAGAGCCTCTCTAACCGGACTCCAAACTAGAGAGCCTCTATAATCGGACTCTATCCCGGAGGGTTTTTTGTAACCAGAACCCAACCTGTAGGGTTTAATTTTACTGGTCCCCAACCTGAAACATACTAGTCCAATACATTCATCATAAGAAAAGGTTGAAATATAACATAAACATTCATATTAAAACTAGCATACGAAATGTCAATAATTTATCCATAAACCATGAATGGTATAAAAATAACACATCCACAATCAAATATATCACAAAATATTCAATAAAATATGGAGGATTTTTATAATAATAAATCAACTTCAAACAAGTTTAAAATCCATGAAATGATGTTAACATGAATGAAAATGACCTGTAAAATGCCTTGAGAGAAATACCCCTTTTCCATGAAATCATTTTAAATTCTCACAGTATTTAAAGGTAGTAATTTAAAACATATTTTTGAATCAAAGTATCCCATAACACTTTGATACATTTTAAAATAATTATCATTTCAAAACATTGTCCATATAAATTAATCCTTAAAATCATTTTGAAAACATGGAAATTAATTAAAAGGGTTTAGAAAGATAAATCGTTAAAACATTTAAAATGATGATCTAGTTAAATAGACCCTCCCATAAAACCTTAAAAGATTCATTTTGAAATAATTTTTATAAAATATGGGTATCTATGATAAGTATGTCCCAGAAAATACTTACACATGAACAATTTTGGATAATAATGAGATTGAGGAAATAACCCTTACCTCACTGTAATCAAACAATTCATATAAAAAATAATCAATAACCACCAAATGAATCACTAAATATCAGGAATTTAAATAGAATCATGATAATATATATCAAATGGATGTACAAAATACACCACATGCAATAAATAAGTGGTGAAGAATGGAAATCTCATGGAATTAAAAGTGAGAAATGAAACCCCTTACCACGTGTCCGACATGGCTCGCACGTATGTTCATTATTCTTACTGAATAATAAAATTAAGATAGTTTCTACTTTATTAAGAATATTTTAAAATTTTTCATTCCTTTTATATCAATTATTACCTTTTTATAACAATTATTTTATTATTTGAGTTCATATCGGATATTTTGTCGATGTTTAGAACATTAGTCAAAAATGAACTTGTTATAATTATAAATTGTCCATGTGGTCAAAATTCCACTATCTATAGAATTATATTACTCATTTATATTTCATATATATCCTATATGTTCAGTATATATAGGTATTTATAATAGTACATAACATTTCGAGATAAGAAATGAAATGCACCGTTCATGGAGCCGGTAAGCCATATGTACGCATGAACGCTACATTCATTTCTATTTTGTATTTTAATGGAATTAAAACACAATGATACAAAGGTATATTATAATTCCAGTATAATATCATATATTATATCATTAACTCCATACTTTATACGACCCACATAAGTCATTAACGAGTCAAATCACTTTGAGGGGGCGGTAGTTCACACTTCTTCAAATAAAATTATCACATTTTACCAATAATGGAAACCATAAAGGTATGATATAAATGGAAAATACAGAAGAACAAAGAAAAAATAAACATAATATATATATCATATATAAAAATAGTGTCATATTAATGTCCACAATGAAATGTGGTAGGAGATAATCGAACAATCATCGTTTCGTGAGGCGTTAGTTTTCCAACCATAGAACTAGTATGTTCTTCACCCATTAGATGGAGGTTTTTGTAAGTGTAGTTCGAATAATTCTCATAAAAAAATCCTAGTATATTTAGGATACTGTATTTATCATAATATAAAGGAATAAAAAGAGTTTAGGGGGGTTGGAGAAGTAAAATAAAACAAAATAAAAGAAAAGAATTTAAGAGAAACCATTACCTTTAATTTGGGTAACTTCCTATGGTTTGAACCAAAAGGGCTTTTTAAAGTGACTTCTACCTAAGGTATGGCTTCTAGGTGTAAGATAGGTATGTTGAGAGCATATTTTTTTAGGGGTTGGACAAGCCAAGGGGCTTGAGAGGCATGTGGAATGGGTTATAAGTGGTGTCCTTTTATAAGGGGGAGGAGGGGCTCTTTAGAAAAGTGTGAAAATATTATTTTATTATATAGTGATATTTGGTTTTTAAAGGTCCAAAACTTAATAAAGTCTAAGATAATATGACTCATGGTCAAAATAAAATCATCCAATTAGAATTGGAAAGTTTTTGGATATAATTTTAATATTAATATTTTTATTTATTTAAATAATTTATTAATGAGGTAAATACTACATCATTATTGTGTCATAAATAATTTAATTTATTTTATGTCTAAAAATTATAAACAAATAACATAATCTATTAAATCTTTTTATCTTTCCAATTTATATTTATAGTAAAAAATATGACTTATATAACCCTATGTAAAAATTGATTTACTAAAATATATTTGTTTATGTCATTTTTGCCTTTATTTTAAGTTAATTAAAATAAAGTGTCATTATCATTCATAAGTGGATCCATGGGGTCCCAAAATCAACCCAAGGATGCCCATGATTGGCTAGGACTCATCCAATAAGGTAAGTACAAGTGGTAAGGTAATTTTTTATTATTAAAATATTCTTTTTACCTTGAATTACCCTATTTACCTTTAACCATGGTAAATAAAAGTCAAAAGTTACTATACAACAAAAATTATTTTCATCTTATTTAACCACATTTTACTTAATGAGGTTAACCGTGTCTCTTGGATTTTTGAAATTCAACTCACAGAAGCGATAAAATTTTGTTTTATACAAATTTTCAAATGCTCCTAAGAGATGGGTAAAAGACAGTAAAAAGTTCAATAAAATTTTTTTATATCTAAAATTATTATAAAATGACTCCAATGAATTATATTGAACTTATATTGGTATTAGGTATCTATTTTTACCTAAAATAAAATAAATAATTATTTAAATAAAATGTCATTTTTTACCAATAACTTAGTGTTTTTCACTATTCATAAAAAATTGAATGTTTTTAGAAAAATACACAAATTTCACCATAAGCTATTTTTTATATTCTGAATTAAAAAATTAAGTCTATTTTACCTAATTTAAAACATAGAAGTTTCATTTATTAATTGAAAATTAATTCTGGTTGTCAAAACAAAAAAGCGTGTTTTTAAGAAATAATAACTAACAAAAGATTGATACTTCTTTATGTTCAATTTCAAAGTGAAATTATTTACAAGGAATTACATTGTATTAAATGGTAAAAATATAATCTATTTATACTTCTAAACCATTAAAATGTATAATTTAACTCTACAAATTATTTTGGTTAAAAAAGTTGTTTTCAGTTAAAATATATTATTTTTTACTATTCACCCAAATATTAAAGTTATCAGAAAAACACAAAAAAATTATTAAAACTAAATTTCTATGTCCCAATTCTAAAGAAGAAGTTTATTTTGTCAAATTGAATATAAAAATGTTTCCAATATTGGATTTAAAAAGGGTTCACCAATAAAAGGTTGTAAAATTGCATTTTTAAAAAAATACTTCTTTTATCTGAAAAAATGAATTTTTTTTTCATTATGTCTAAGAAACTCATAATATGGATTCTAAAATGATAAATAATATATAAAATTCAAAATTTAGTTAATACTATTCATAACCTCTTTGAACGACTAGTTTGGTAAGTCATGGTGCGCTTGAACTCGGTGTTGTGTGTAGTGAAAGTTATTGAATTACTTTGAAGAAATAACGTACTAGGAAATCTTGGGTTGTTACATTCTTCCATCCTTCAATAAATTGCATCCTTGAAATTTGAAATTGTTCTTCGAGAATAAAAAGGTGAAAATAGAAAATACCTATGTGGGAAAACCCACATTAGAAATTGGGTTGCTAAAATTTAGTCTTAATAAGATGAAAAGGGGAATGAAAAAGTCACCACCAAATTATGATCTTGATTTGGAGAACATTGGTGGTAATTAGAGACCCATAATTTGAGGAAAAACATAAATATTTATAGAGAGTTAATGAGGTCATCAATCACAAAAAATTCTAGAATTGAGGGCCTCAAATCCATCAATCTATGATGATTTAAAATATCATCAGTTCAACAAAACATAAGGTATTAGGATAAAACATTTTTTGTTTTTAGATCCCTTACCTAAAGTTTAAGAATTAATTTCTTCATAGAATAAGAGAAGAAAAAATATGCACTTGACAAGTAGAGTTCCGTCCTTTAACTAATTTCTACCACAAACTCATCTTTCACTCTAAAAGATAATAGAACTTAAAAAAATTCTATTATCCTATTTGTATAGGGTTCCAAAAAAAATGAATTTATAATTCATCTTCCAGAGCTTTTAAAAATACTACATTATTCAATATAGGACATCATGTGGGCCAGGGGTAGGTGATATACCATTGTTGTCTTTCGGTTGCGGGTTCAAGTCTCGCAGCCTTGCTGGACGCGACAGGTTGCCGCCCGACCTCTGGGTTGTCCTTTTTATGGCAATCCAAAAATAATCTCAAACTAGACTTATCCAAAATACTTCTGACTAAACTCATAGTCCAAAATTTATAAGGAAGGTAAATACAATTAATATCCTTTTTTCCCCATAATAACAGGTGAACACCTTCATCATGTATTTTTTTTAAACACTACAACATCCTGAATTACCATAAAACTTTTTTGATTACATTCATGCTCCCTTATTCCTTATAGAATACTTGATATACTTATTCTATCCCAAAATGTTGGAAACTCAAACAATGATGGAATATACAAATCATTATTCCATTTCAAGGTAGTCAAGAATATCCAATATAATTTATCCAAATCATTCATGTATTATTCCAAAATCACCACCTTAGTATTAGAACCATATTATGGTTTATCTTTCTCTCAACAATATATTTTCGAAAAAATTTAACCAACTATTGAGTCACTTTTCTTGGTTCCACACAATCTAAAGTATTTAATGAAATAGTACTAAAATAAAATCCTTATATACTCTATAATTATTATAACAAGTATATAATTAATACAATACTCAAATGAAAAAATAATTTAATAACAATGTAAGAAATCTAATCATTCCTCTTCATCTTCAATAGTATCATAACTTTATTATTATCCAATAGAAGCATTTGCGGTATACTCTGATGATTTGGAAATTGATTCACGTAGTGTCCCATCTCCTTGTAGATGAAGCATTTTACATTTGAAACTTTTTTCTTACCCTTTAAATCACGTACTTGGTGTCCTTTTTCTTCATACTTATAGAAAACTCCCATTACATTCAAGCATTTACCAAGGTGATTCTTTCCATAGTTATTACATATGAAAAAATTCTTCTTTTCCCTTTTCCCATTATCCATCTTTCTCTCTTCCATCCTTTTCTTATCCTGCTTCCCTTCAAAGCCATAAGACTCAAATAATTCTTTACTTATCTTATTAACACATGATACTATTTATTCATATATTGAGAATACATGGGATACTATTTCCTTTCTAAATGTTGGCTTAATACCGTGAAAAATATGAGCCTTCATACTCTTTAGATCATATGTATTGCTGGAGTTCACATTCCTTATACTAGGCGCCATTTCTATATAATGGCATACACGAAGTCAGCTTATTAATTGCAATGAATAATTCCAAACTTTTAAAATACCTAAAATAAATTGAACAGTTTATGGATATAATCCATAATCATAATAATATTTTCTTTGAGGAGGTATATACTTGTAAATACTTCATAATTATTTGTAATGAAATTGAAAATTATCCTATACATATCCCTAGGGAGTGTTGTAACCAAGAGTGTAGCAAGCCCCGTTGTCGTACACCAATTCCCGTTCGAGTCTAGCTCAAAGCGGTGTCTTCGGGTTTTACCCCTAGGTACATCTGTGCCAGAGCAGCCTCTACCTGCTCGTATCCAGTCAAGGATGTATTTTCTAGGAAAACTCACAAAATCTATACATTACCAAAATTCTAGTAAGTTATTCTATACTAATCCTCAAAGTCTATCTTATGGTAATGTTTTCTAATCAGAGTTTACCTAAATCTAGTTTCCAAGGTTATTGCTAAACTTCTTATGATAAAAAATGTAATTCCCCGACCCCAGTTACCCAGAGTCGGTGCATTATTACATAACATTGGCATCATTACAAGGAATCAAGTCTCGAAGGACTGATAAGTTTAGCAGTCTTGGAAAATATATTACATACATGAAGTTCAACATTAAAACTTGAAAATAAAAACAACAGCAATTTATTCCATTAGAAACGTCCTAGCCTCCTAGATTATGCCTGCAAGTCACTCATAACTAACTTCTTCATATCCTGGGAAAATAAAACATAATAAAGAGGTGATCTCAGATGCTCAGTAAGGGTAAATAATTTAGCAGAAGCTATAAACTTTTAAGGAAATATGTCTAATAAAACAAAACCATTTTTAACATAAATTTGAACATAATATGGAAAAAATAAATCAAACATTACCATATAAACATGTTCATGGATATTATACTAATAGAATAATCACATATAATAACTAATTTCATAATGAGGGAGTGTATAGTACCAGAATTTAATTTCTATGCCAAGGCCTCGTGCCAGGACCTATGGGCTAACTGTAACCGTATCGAAACCCGGAGATCCTATGTAATCAGACTCCAACCCGGAGATCCTCTGTAACAGAACTCCAACCCAGAGAGCCTCTGTAACCAAACCCCAACCCGGAGGGTCTGTTGAAACCGGACCCCAAACTAGAGGGCTTACTTTTACCAGTCCCCAACCTAGAACATACAAGTCCAATACATTCATCATAAGAAAAGGTTGAAATATAACATAAATATTTGTATTTGAAATAGCATATGAAATGTAAATACTTTATCCATAAAGCATTAATGGTATGAAAATTACACATCTATAGTCAAATATATCACAAAATATTCAATACAATATGAAATATTTTTATCATAATAAATCAACTTCAAACAAGTTTAAAATCCATTAAAGGATGTTGACATATATGAAAATGATTAGTAAAATGCTTTGAGAGAAGTACCCCTTTTTCATGAAATCGTTTAAAATCCTCACAATTTATAAAGGTAGTCATTTAAAAGGTATTTTTGAATCAACGTGTCCCATACAACTTTGAATTTTTTTAAAATAATTATAATTTCAAAACATTCTTGTCCATATAAATAAATCCATAAAATCATTTAGAAAACAAGGATATTAATTAAAAGGGTTTAGAAAGATAAATATTTATAACATTTAAAATGATGATCTAGTTAAATAGACCCTCCCATAAAACCTTAAAATAATCCTTTTGAAATAATTTTTATAAAATATGGGTATCTATTATAAGTATGTTCTGGAAAATACTTACACATGAACAATCTCAGATAATAATGAAATTGAGGAAATAATCCTTACCTCATTGTAATCAATCGAGTCGTATGAAAAATAGTCAATAACCACCAAATGAATCACATAATATCATGAATATTAATAGAATCATGATAATATATAACAAATGTAATTAAAAAATACACCACATTCAATAAATAAGTGGTGAACAATGTAAACCTCGCAGAATTAAAAGTGAGATAAGAATCCCCTTACCACGTGTCTGATTTGACTCGCTCGTATATTCCTTGTTCTTCCTGAAAAATAAACTTAAGTTAATTTCTAATTTCTTAAGAATATTTTCAATTTCACTATTCTTTTTATATCACTTATTACCTTGCAATAACAATTAGTTAATTATTTGAGTTCATATTGGACATTTTGTCGATGTTCGGAACATGAGTCAAAAATGAACTTGTTATAATTATAAATTGTCCATGTGGTAAAAAGTACATTATCTATATAAATATATTACTCATTTAGAATTAATATATATCATATATGTCCAGTATATATAGTTATTTATAATAGTATATATCATTTGGATATAATAAATGAAATGCACTATTCATGGAGACGGTAAGCCATACGTATGCATGAACGCTACATTCATTTCTATTTTGTATTTTAATGGAATTAAAACATAATGATACATAGGTATATTATAATTACAGTATAATATCATATATAATATAATTAACTCCATACTTTATACATCCCATATAATTCATTAACGAGTCAAATCACTTTGAGGGGGCGGTACTTCGCACTTTGTCAAATAAAATTTTCACATTTTACCCATAATGGAGATCATAAAGGTATGATATAAATGAAAAATACAGAAGCACAATGAAAACATAAACATAATATATATATATATATATATATTATAATAACAGTTCCATCTTAATGGCCACCATGAGAAGCTTTAGGAGATAATCAAACAATCATCATTTTGTGAGGCGTTAATTTGCCAACCACAGAAACACTATGTTCTTCACCCATTAGATGGAGGTGTATATAAGTAAAGTTCATGGCAGGGTGGTGGACTTGAGGCAGGGTGGTGGACTTGAGGGAGGTTAGGGTGGCCGATGCATTCATTGTGTGACTCGAGGCAGGGTGGTGGACTCGAGGTGACACGTGGATTGAGATGACTGGATGGTGATGCCTTGGTTTTTGAATTTTGAGTTTTGTAGTTTTTGGATGGCTACAGTGGCGGTAAGGATTTTGAATTTTGAATTTTTTTTGATTTTTTAATTTTTTTACAGTGTGTTGATTGTAATGTGGGGTATGTAAGGGTGGTTTGTGGATGTTTTTTTTGGTTACCACTTTTCCAAAAAGTGGATTCTTAAAACAAATAAAAAATGGATTTTGGTAGAACAAAATAAAAGAAAAGAATTTAAGAGAAACCGTTACCTTTAATTTGGGTGACTTCCTTTGGTTTGAACCAAAATGACTTTCTAAAGTGACGTATGCCTATGGTAAGGCTTATAGGTGTAATATAGGGATCTTGAGAACTTATTTGGGCAGGTTTTGGATGAGCCAAGGGGTTTGAGAGGTGTGTGGAATGGGTTAGAAGTGGTGTCCTTTTATAAGGGGGAGGAGGGGCTCTTTAAGAAAGTGTGAAAATATTATTTTATTATATAGTGATATTTGGTTTCTAAAGATCAAAAACTAATTAAATTCGAATATAAGATGACTAATGATCGAAGTAGAATCATCCAATAAGAATTGAATAGGTTTTGGATATAGTTTTAATATTAATAATCTTATTTATTTAAATCATTCATTAATGAAGTAAATACTACATCATTATTGTGTCATAAATAATTTACTTTATTTTATGTCTAAAAATTATAAAAAAATTCCGCACTATAGGAAATAGTTTTATCTTTCCAATGAATATTTATAGTCGAAAAGATGACTTATATAACCACATATAAAAATTGATTTATTTAAAAGATATTTGTTTGTGTCATTTTTGCCATTACTTTAAGTTAATTAAAATAAAGTGTCATTATAATTAATAAGTGGCTCTATATGGTCTCAAAATCGACCCAAGGATTCCCATGATCGTCCATGACTCATCCAATAATTCTAGGACAATTGTTAATGTAATTTTGTATTATTATAATATTTGTTTACCTTGAATTACCCTATTTACATTTATCCGTGGTAAATAAAAGACAAAAATTATTATTAAAAGAAAATTATTTTCATCTTATTGAACAAAATTTTACTTACTGAGGTTAAGTGTGTCTCTTGTATTTTTGAAATTCAACTCACAAAGCGGTAAAATTACGTTTTATGCAAATTTGCAAATGCTCTTAGGAGGTGGGTAAAAGGCGGTAAAAAGTTCAATAAAATTTTTATATATCTAAACATATTATAAAATGACTCCAATGAATTAAATTGAAATTATATAGGTATTATGTATCTATTTTGGCCTAAAATAAAATTAATAATTTTTTAAATAAAAATTCGGTTTTAACCAGTAACTCAGTGTTTTTAACTATTCATCAAAAATTGAAAGTTTTCAGAAAAATACCCAAATTTCACCCTAATCTAATTTTGATATTTTGAATTAAAAAATTAACTCTATTTTACCAAATTAAAAAAATATATGTTTCATTTATTAATTTAAAATTAATTCCCGTTGTCAAAAAAAAAGCGTGTTTTTAAGAAATATTAACTGACAAAAGATTGATACATGGTTATGTTCAATTTCAAAGTGAAATTATTTCCAATGAATTACATTGTATTAAATGGTAAAAATAAAATCTATTTATACTTCCATACCATTAAAATTTATAATTTAATACTACAAATTATTTTGATTAAAAAAGTTGTTTTTAGTTAAAATATAGTATTTTTCACTATTCACCCAAATATGAAATTTTTCAGAAAACACCAAAAATTTATTAAAACTAAATTATTATTTCCCTATTATAAAGAAGAAGTTTATTTTTTCAAACTGAATATATAAAAGTTTCAAATATTGGATTTAAAAAGGGTTCCCCATTAAAAGGCGGTAAAATTGCATTTAAAAAAAATACTTGTTTTATCGGAAAAAATGAATTTGTTTTCTCATTACGTATAAGAAACTAATAATATGGATTCTAAAATTATAAGGATTATATAAAGTTCAAAATTTAGTTAATAATATTCATAGCCTCTTTTGAATGGCTAGTTTGGTAAGTCGTGGTGCACTTGAACTCAGTGTTGTGTGTAGTAAAAGTTATTGAATTACGTTGAAGAAATAACGTACTATGAAATCTTGGGGTGTTAAAAATATAATTATTATAAAAAACAAAAAATATGAGATAAAATCCTCGCAAATAAGCCTAAAATGTTTTATCCTTAACTGTTTTCTTATAGCTATCATTTTCACCACTCCACATAATGACCACAACATCTAAATTCATGAAGTCTTATATATATTAAAATATATATTCTTTTTTTTAATTCACCTCTAAAAATATTTTATAAATCTATTACCAAATAAAAGAACAACATACCATGATCATGGTTTCCACATACTTTCATTATCATTTTGTTCACGAAGATAGAAGGTATATGCATTGAAACGATGATTTTGAGATTCCTCAAAATCAATTGATTTATTTTTTTCAAATACACATTGTAGATCTTGGGTTTTATGGGTTATTTTAGGGAAATAGTTTTGGAAAATAATTTTTTATGACAAATAATTTCAATACATTCGATAATACTTGATTTTTATAAAACATTCGGGCCGAGTTTTAGTTGAAACTTTAAATCAATGATACATTTAAAATACTATCAGTATGTGATGAAAGACTATATTTTAAAAGAAAATATAAATAGGTTGAAAAAGGGTCACATTATTCAGAAGCTTTTTCAATATCATAATATACTTAATAATATAGTGATAATATGAAATATCTAAAAATTCCTTCATAATATTTACCTTTTTTTGAAATTAGACAATATTGAAAAAATACAGATTGATTAAAAACACCCTATGATACACTATGGAATATAGGTATAGTGGAGGTGTTTAATATCTGAAACATCTACTTGAATGTGAGTTTTATGTTAGAAAATTTTTTAGAATCATCCAGACATGACTTTGTAATTATTATGGAATGAAAGTCATCAGGAAGAGATGTGAATTTTTTTGAGATCCTCTTCCTTCAATTTTTAACCAGCATTCCCTGATCTGAAAAAGTTATGGAAAAGGATTTAACCAAAATAATAAAAATATAATGTCACCATATGTTTAAACAAAACACTTAATCCCTAAACTTGTCCAAACCCACCACAAATACCAACTATAAGGTACACAACTTAAACATTACATAATCTTGTGTTAAGTTAATAATTTGACCTCATTTCACATTGAGGATCTTGTCATGTTTATAGATTTAAATAATTAGGCTATAGAACATGAACAAAAAATTAAATATTACATGTAAACATTTCTAATCACTATTTATTTTTTCATATAAAACTTTTTAAATGAAATCATGGATCATTTTCATAGAATAACTTTTCCATGATTCCATCTATGACTTTATTCTTCTTTAAGTCCTGTGAAAAAGTTTTCAAATCATTGGATGAGAATAATAAGATCAGTAAGAGATACACAAAGAAGAAAAAATATTAGTCTTTCGAAAACATATAAAACATGATTAATTATTCATTACGTAAATTGGTTCACCATTATGAAGTTGTAAATACTCTTCACTGAATATAAGCTCATTTATTACCCTTTTTGTAACTAAAATATTACCATAAACCAATATAAATAAACATAGAACATATAATGGTAACTTGTGACATAAACATACTTAATTAGAATAAAAATATGGTCGACTTACACACATATAACTAAATGAAATAGCCATACGACTGACTTCCATACCCAATGAATTGGAGGTTATAATGTAACCAGTTGTCCTTAGTTTAAAACGGAACCACTGGTTATTGGTTTGTCGCATAACCTCAAAAATTTGATTTATCAAATAACCACCAAAAAAACTTCCAAGTACCATTATATAATCATAACACATAAAGGATTGTAATTATCAATAATTCACTCATAAAATTTTATTTTCAAACAAAAGAAATCATTTCAAGAAACCAAAATAGTCAATCCAACTCCAAAATAATTATCAAAACCAAAACACCCAAAAAGGGAATAAGGGAAATATTTTTTTAAAAAACATTAATCCTTATAGAGGAATCCAAATATCAAATAACGGTTATGGTGATGGAGAAGTCAATGCCGCTATATACATCGACAACATTATTTGTCATTTTGTAAAGAACATAAAATGATTTGTATTGAAATATTCCATTTAAAAATTGTAGAATGAAATTAAAATTAAAATGGTATAATTATAAACCATATAAAATAAGATGGTGTATAACATCAAAATATGCCTCAAAGAAAGGATAATGAAACGAATCCCCTTAAAATGATCATATTATTAGAATTAGAATAAATTAATGAAAAAATTATTTGTGGAAAATAAAAATACACCCATTATATGTGGCTATTCAGTGTAAAATAATCATATATGATTCACACATAATATTATAATAACAAAACCAATTACATGGATATATAACTCAAGGAACAAGGATTGAGTTATGATTTCCCTTACCTTGTGTCAGACTTGTCTCGTATGTTCATTATTTTCATAAATAATCAACTTATGTTAATTAATAAATTATTGAAAACATTTTTCAAATTTATTATTCCTTTTATATAACTTATTTTCAATTTTATAAAAATTACATAACTATTTATGTCCATATCAGACGTTTAGTCGATATTCGGCACTTAAGTCAAAAAATGAACTTTTTTTTATATAAATTTTCCATGTGGAAAAATTACATCAATCCAGAATATTATTCATGATTTAAATATAATATATATCTCAAATCTATAAATTAACAAATATCCATTATATTTAGAGATAAGAAATATAATTCACCGTTCATGGAGATGGTAGGCTATACGTACACATGAATGTTACTTTCATTTCATTGTCATATTAAAAGAATAATAATTAAATGATATAAATGTATATTTTATAACAATTATTATATTAGTGTCATATATGTCTTATAGGTTTATTAAAACTATCATTTATATGTTCCATGTATAGCGGGAACAAGTCATATTGGTTTGAGGGGTTGGTAGTTCACACTTTCTCAAACGAAATTATCATATTTACCCAACATGGAAAGCATAAAGGTGTATTATGAATAAAAATTATAGAAGAAGAAAGATAATATAAACATAATATATAAAATATATAAAATATTATCCATTATAATTTACACCATGATAGGTGGTGTGGAAAAATTTAACAATCATCATTTTGTAAGGCTGTAGTTCACTGTAAATAGAAATAGTATGCTCATTACCAATTAAATGGATGTATGTGTATGTGTAGATAAAAAAATAGAATAATAAATTAATATTATATTTAGTATATTTTTGTTTTGTTTAATCACATAATAATAAGTGTTTAGGCAGTGGGGTATATAAATGAAACTAAAAACCATTAGAGAAGGTGTTACCTCTTAATCAGGTAACTTCTTTTGGTTTATACCAAAAGGAATTCACGGGAGGATTTCTTCCCTAAGGGAGGATTATAGGGTGAGGTTAGGGATTCAGTTAAGAGGTTTTGGAATGGATTTTATAAACATAAGGGTTATTTATCTCTGAGTATTAGGGAAGAGAGAGTCCCTTTTTGTAGGAGATAGAGGGGACACCATTGGAACATATTAAAATATTAAATTAATAAAAATTAATTTTTTACTCTAAATGGATCCATATTGAGATATGAAGAAAATATATGAAAATAATTATAAATACTATCATAAAATAGATTTTTTACATGTATTTATTTTATTTTAATCCTTACCTTTTTGGTATACCCTGATTTATTCTGTTTTCCTTTTAATTATGGAAACACCATTTCAATTATTAAGAAACTATTAATATGACATATATGGGGTGAGTATCACATAATTATAAATTTAATTATCTTCTAGAACTTATCATTATCACTTGGTGATTTTAAATTTTTTTTTATCAATTTTAAATAATTTAGTAAATTACTATTTTTATAAAACATCAATTATGTCAATTTTTACACAATTCATTTCATTGAATTTAAATAAATTCCTAAAAGAGAGATAATTTAAATAAAAATATTTTATTTGACTTATAACATGTCATATTCACCTATAAAAATAATGTATGATATTTATTATTTTATATAATATTTCTTTTAATATTTATAATGTCATTTATTTAATATTTCTCTTAATAAAATAATTATTGTATCACTATTTTGTCAATATTTATGGTAATTATTTAGTATCTAAAAAATATAAATAAATCAAAATGATGTATATAATTTAATTAAATTTCAGTAGACTACTTATTTTAGTAGTTTCATCAAGTTTATCACTAGATCAAATTTTTATACTTATAATATATAAGAGAGTGACATGTTGACACTTTATTTTGTTTTAATAATAATTATACCAATTTCACGAAAAAAAGACCAATAAATGAATCAATTTTTATTATTATGTGTTAATAATATAATTTTATTAATCCCATTAGGTTTTGGAAGGTTTTAGGGTAATTTTTTTTCCTTATCATATTTTTTGTTACGATGATTTATCTAATTTACCTTTATTAGTGGTAAATAAAAATTATTACTAAAGTTAATATTCATAATTTTCAAAAATTGAAGGGGCCAATTTACATATTTTTTTCATTTTTATTCAATATATAGAATCCATTTTTTTCAAATTCAAAATAATTAATTTGTAGTAATAAATTTAAAATTAATTCTCATTGTCAAAATGAGAAAACTTTTTTTATAATAAAACCAACAAAAGATTGACATGTGTTTATATCAAATTTCAATGGGAAAATACCACCAATGACAAACATTGGATTAAATTATAAAATCATAATACACTTACAATTTAAAAATAATTACATGTAAAATCAAACTATATTAAAAAAATTTATGAAAAGGCAGATTTGAATTAAAATTTATTATTTTTCACTAATAATTAAAAAGTGAATTTTATCAGAAATATACCAAAATGAAACCAAAGTAATTTTTTTCCCGCTTCTAAAGAAGAATTTTATTTTATCAAATAGAACATATAAAATTCTCAAAAACTGTATTTAAAAAGGTTTCTATATCAATATGTGATAAAAATGCATTTTTTGAAAAACAAATCTTTAATGCTTAAAATTGATTTTGTTCTAATATATTATCTAGAAAAAAAATAATAGAAATTTGAAACAATTTTTTTTTTATATTTCATATATATAATACCAAAAGTGTTCTATATTTTTTATAAACACAAGTATTCTTATATAAATACGTTTTCATAAAAACCCATCCTTTAAATTCTATTGGTTTTTATTTTCATTTCTAATAAATTTGGTGACCAATGAATCATTATATAAATTTGTGTAAACCATATTTTCATATTTCAGTTAAGAATTATCATTCTCTCTATTCCAATAGATATATTATAATGGTGACATTTCAATAATAATTTTTAGGTGTTCATTTAAGTTCAAGGTAGCGTACCATGTATGCTATTGAACATAGTGTTTCACTGTTAAAACTCATGATGCTACATCCTCCCCCTTTATTAAATTGTATCCTAGAAATTTGAATTTGGGGTCAATAAATTGGATATGTATTTTCAAAATGCCTCTATTCCAACCCCACATTAGAAAAGTTTTTAATAAAACTACCATAATAGAAAAATAAATAAAATCACAAAGGTAACCTAAGATAACTCATACTAGGATTCCATGTATGAAATCATAGATATTAAAAAAAACTAAGTGTCATGTTCTGATGGAGAGTGATAGAAAACATGACTGGGAGAAAGTTAAAAATTAGAAAACCACAAACTTATGATGTGTTAAAATGTCTATGATTTCACTGTAGGAAAAGTAAACTGAAAATGGTTTTTTAGACCGGTTTCATAATGTTGTGGACTTTCTATGAGCTTGAATATGAATACAAGGAAACATACTTAATTTGAAATTAAATTTTCATCCTTTAATAAATTTCTACAACAAACTCATCTTTTCTCCAAAGGATGAGTATTCAAGATGACTTGGACACACCTGAAGCACTAGAATCAAATTATAGAGAATCACATTATTCCCAAAAGATTAAATATCTTTTCATCATGTCTTCAAATATTAACCAAAAAAAACATTATGGTAAAATTAGGTAATTACCCTAAAATAATAAACCATTTCTTGAAAGAAAAAACTTCTAATATCCAAATTTCAATAGTAAAATCAAAAAGATCAACAAAGATCATTTGATAAATAATTTTCCATAAAATTACAAAAAATAATCCAATATAAGATTGAAACCCAAAAATAGAAGGATTTGATAACATAGTTATCTAAGATAAATTTTAATATCTATTTCAAAATTACATCAAACACTCTTAATGTATCATACCAAAAAGTAATTAACCTAATCACATATTCCCTATATTAGGTAAATCCTTTCCATAAAGAAACATAATTCTAATAAATCTAAAATAAAAATATTGATATTTCAAAAATAAAATTCAACTATTACTCCTAAAATAAAATCCCACTATATTCTATTTTCCTTTGGCATATAGGGTTCCGAAAATAGTGAATGGATTTTGAAATAAAATCTATCGCTCAATCCCCAAATCACTTTCCAATGACAAGGATATCCATTTGAAAAAACGTCAGTTCCCAAAATCAAATTCATCATATTCCATAAACAGGTTTAACTGAAAAGAAAAATTCTTACTAATCATGGAATTCATATTGTCTATTGGTAGAAAATTCACCCTATCACTTTTCATTTATGGGTTTGATCCCTACAATATTGCGGGACTTGATAGGTCGTCACCCATCCTACGGATTGTACTTTTTCTAAAACTACATCATTGTTATAAAAAACTCCAAATGTGATATAAAATCCTCAAAAGTAAACATAACATGTTTTAACCTTATTGTTTGTCTTATACCTATCATTTTCATCCCACCACATAAAGACCTCAACATCTTTATTCATGAAGTCTTATATATATTAACATATATTTTATTTTTTTTATTTCACCTCCAAAAGATTTAATAAAACTGTTACCAAATGAATTAAAATTGAACCTTGATCATGGGCATCACATAGTTTCATAGTCATTTAGTTCATGTATATAGAATTTACATGAATTGAAACAATTATTTCGAAAATAATCTTGTATGACATATAATTTATATACATCAGATAAAATATTATTTTTATAAAACATTTAGACAATGTTTGGATTGAAACATTAAATATATGGTCCTTTTAAAATACTATAAGTATATACTAAAAGACTATCTTTTGAAAGAAAATATAAAAAGGATTCATATGGGTCACCTTCTTCAGAAACTTTTTCAAAATCATATTATGATTTATAATCTTTTCATAAGGTAAAATATCTATAAATTCCTTGATAATATTGACCATTTCTGAAAATTTGAGAATATTGAGAAAATAAGATTTCCTTAAAAATAAAACATAATCCATGATTGTATCAAGGTATTGTAGAGGTGTTTGAGAACTCAATCAACTGTGTGTAAGTAATTTGTATGTTATCAAATGTTTTAGAATCATTCGTACATGAAATTGTAATAATTATTGTAAGAAAGTCATCCTCAAGAGATATGAATGTTGTTTTAGATCCTCATAATTTCATTTTTAAGTCATCTTCCCTGATCCAAAAACGTTATATAACTAGTATTTAACTAAAAATATAAATTTATATTGTTACCATATGTTTAACCAAAACTATTAATCCCTAATGTTGACTAAAATGATCTCTGATACCAACTGTAACGCTACGACCTTAAACATTACTTAATCTTGAGTTAATTAAATAATTTGACCTTATTTTTCATTGAATATATATTCATGTTTAGATATTTAGAGAATTAGGACATAACTCATATATATTAACTTAAATATTACAAGTATACACTTATAATCACTATCCATTTTTTCAAAAAACCAAAATAGTTTCAAAATAATCCTGGTTTAGTTTCATATCATAACTTTTCCTTGATCTCATACTTAACTCTATTCTTCTATATGTCCTGGGTAATAACATTTCCAAACATTGGTTGAGTATAAAATGTTCAAAAAGGGATACACAAATAATTAAAACAATTAGTCTTGTGAAAACATGGAAAACAAGAATAATTTGTCATAAAGAAATACATTTTACCTTTATTAAGTATTTAATACTCTTGACTAAATATAATCTCATTTATTAACCTTTTTATAACCAAATGGTTTCCATAAACCCATATAAATAAATATAAAACATATAAATTAATCATGGGACATAAACATACTTAAATGGAATATCCATTCAGTCGACTTCCACACATATCACTAAATGGAATAACCATACAACCGACTTCCATACCCAATTCATTAGAGGTTATAACATTACCACCCATCCATGGTTTATCACAAAACCACCCATCTTTGGATTATCATGTATCAAACCATGTTTGGTATATCATGTAACCACTCATCTAATGTATATGCACCATTATATAATCATAACACATGAACGATTGAAATTATAAAAATTTCACTCATCAAATTTCATTTTCAATCAGAAGAATTCATTTCAAGATACTGAAATAGACAATCCAATATCAAAACCTTTTTCAATAAAAAACCTAAAAAATGGAAACAATGGATCTACATTCCTTTAAAAACATTAAGGCTCATAGAGGAATACAAATATCAAATAATAGTTATGGCGGCGTAGAATTCATTATTGCCGCATATATAAAAAACATTATTTTTTTTGATTTTGTAATGAAAGTAAAATGATTCATATAAAAATATTCCTTTTGAAAACAAAAGAATGAAATTAAAATTCAGAGGGGTTAATTATATATCATATAAAAGTAGGTGGTTTATAACATTAAAATATGCCTCAATAAAAGGAGATTGAGAGGAAGTCCTTTAAAAAATTATAACATTTGAGTAATGATAAATTAATGAAATAATAATGTGTGAAAAATATAAATACACCTAATTTAATTGGATATATAGTGTAAAATAAATATATTCATTCACACATATTCTTGGTAAAAACCCATTGATGTGTATTTTTAACTCAATGAATGGAGATTGATTTATGATTTCTCTTACATTAAGTCTTACTTGTCTCATACATTCTTTATTTTCCTGAATAATAAACATAGGAAACTTTATAATTTATTGATAAACTTTTTTAAATAAATTATAACTTTTATATCAGTTTTTACCATGATATAAAAATTAAATAACTATTTAAGTTCACATCGGACGTTTTGTTGATATTCGGTACTTGATTAAAAAATGATCTTGTTTTGATTTAAATTGTCCATGTGGTCAAAATTCCATCATCACTAGAATAATATTAATGATTTAAATATCACATATATCCAAAATATTTGTATTTATAATAATCCATAATATTTCACGATAAGAAATGAAATGCACCATTCATGGAGACGGTAAGTCTTACGTAAGCTTGAAAGCAACTTTCATTTATTTCTAATATTAAAAGAATAATAATAAAATTATATAAATGTATATAATAATAAAAATATAATATTAATTTCATATAAGTCTCATAGGTTTAATAAAACCATCATTTATATGTTCCATGTATAGTGGGAATGAGTCATACCGTTTTGAGGGGGTGGTAGTCCACATTTCCTAAAACAAAATTATCATATGTACAAAAATGGAAAGCATAAAAGTATGTTATAAATAAATATTATAGAATAATAGAGATAATATAAATATAATATATATCATATTTATAATGGTTTCCATTTTAATGGCCATCATGAGAGGTGGTAGGGGAAAATTGAGCAATCATTGTTTCGTGAGGCAGTAGTTCACCGTACACAGAAAGAGTATGTTCATCACAAATTAAATGGAGTTGTGTTTAAGTGTTGATCGAATAAATAGAATAAAAACATCATAGTATATTTATTATACTTTTGTTTTATGTAATAATTTAATAAAAAGAGTTTATGGGGGTGGAGAATAGAAATGAAACAAAAATGAATGGGAGAAGGTGTTACCTCTTAATCCGGTAACTTCTTTTGGTTTATACCAAAACAATTAATTGGGAGTATTTTTTCCCTATATGAGGATTCTAGTATGATTATAGGTATTATAGGAAGAGGTTTGGTCAGGTCTTGGATAAACCAAATGGTTTGTGATGTGTTATTATTAGAAAAGAGAGGGTACCTATTTACAGGAGAGGGAAGGGGCGCCCAGAGAATGTATTAAAATATAAAATTAATAAAAATTATTTTTTAATACAAATGGATACACCTTGAGATTCTTAGAATATAAGATGAGTATAATTTTAAATCCCCTCATCCAATTATTTTTATACAAGTATTTATTTTATTTTAAACCATACCTTTTATCTTTACCCTTATTTATTCTCTTTTAATTTTAAAAGTGGTAACAACATTATAATTATTAAGAGGATATTAATTATACTTATATGAGGTAAATTTACCATTATTAGACACTTAAGTAATATTTAGACCTTATCATAGAAACTTTGTTATTTTAAATTTTTTTAAGTATTTTTAAATAATTTAATAATTCACTATTTATATAAAAACCTCAATTATGTCAATTTTTACACTATTCATTTAATTGAATTTAAATAAAAAATGAATAGAGAGATAAATTCTAGAAAATTAATTTAATAGTCTTATAACATGTAATTTTCACCTATAAAAATATTTTATGTCATTAATTATTTAATATAATATTTATTTAATATTTATAATATCAATTATTGAATATTTCTCTTAATAAAATAATTATTGTATTACTATTGTGTAAAATTTATGGTTATTATTTAATCTCTAAAAATTCTAAATTAATTAAAATGATTTATATAATTTCATTAATTTTCTATAGACTACTTATTTTTTTAGTTTTATCATGTTTTCACTACATTACAATTTTTATACTTGTAAGAGAATTTAGTGTGATATGTTGTCACTTTCTTTTGTTTGAATAATAATTATATCAATTTCACTGAAAAAGTCTATTAAATGAATCAATTTTAATTATTAGGTGTTAAGGATAAAATTATATTAATTCAATTTTATTTTGGAAGGTATTAGGGTAATTTTTCTCCTTATCATATTGGTTGTTACCCTAATTACCCAATTTACCCTTAGCTGTGGTAAATAAAAATTATTACTAATGTTACTATTCATAATGTCCAAAAAAATAAAGGGAAATATTTAGATATTTTTAACATATGATTCATAACAAAAAAATCCATTTTCCAAATTAAAAACAAAGCATTTGTAGTAATTAACTAAAAATTATTTCCCTTTGTTAAAAAGGGAAAACTAATTTTTAAGATAAAACCATCAATAGATTGACATGTGTTTATATCTAATTTCATTGGGAAATTACATCCAGTGAAAAAAATTGTATTAAATGATAATAAATTAATATCATTAAACTTTAAAATGAATTAAATGGATAATCTAACTATATTAAAGAAATAGATGAAAAGGTAGTTTTGAATTAAAATGCTTTATTTTTCACTATTCATTAAAAAAATGAATTTTATCATAAATATGCCAAAATTAAATCAAAATAAATTCTTATTCCCCAATTCAAAATAATAATTTTATTTTTTCGAATATAACATATAAAATTTTGTAATTTTTTTAAAAAAGGGATCTCTATCAGAAGGCTACAAAAATGCCTTTTTTTGAAAAAAATACTTCTTTTTTGCTTAAAATTGATTTTTTTCTTTTATATTGTCTAGAAAACATAAACAATGAATTTTAAACATCACATTGTGTTTAGATTTCATTAAAATAATCCAAAAATAGTGATATTTTTTTATAATGTCAATTATTCTTATTTAAAGAGGTTATCCTAAAAACACATCCTTTATATTCAATTGGTTTTTATTTCTATTTATAATAATTTTTTTTAACCAATGAATAATAAATAAATATGTGTAAACAAAATTTTCATAATTTAGTTAATAATGTTCCTTCCCTCCATTCCATTGGCTAGGTGATAATGGTAACATTTAAATAATAATATTTAGTTGTTCGTTTAAGTTCGATGTAGCGTATCATTTATGCTATTGAACATAGTGTTTTTTCTTAAATCATGGGATGGTACATCCTTCCCAAATAAATAAATTTCTTCCTCAGAATTTGAATTTGGGGTCGGTAACAGTGTTTGGAATTTTCAAAATACATTTATTACAATCCCACATCATAAAAGTGGTCAATAAAACTACAACTTTAGAAGAAATAAAGTAAAGTACAAAGGTCACCTTAGATAAAACATAATAGGATTGCATGTAGAAAAAATGGACATGGAAGAGAAACTAAGTGTCATATTTTGATGGAGAGTGACAAAAAACTTGATTAGGATAATTCTAATAATTAGAAAACCTGAGATTTGTGATGGGTTCAACAGTATTTGATTTTAAAATAGGAAAATTAAACAGAAAATGTTTTTGTTTTAATATATGTTTCATAAAGGTGGTGAATTTATTTACAATATTGACTAAGAAACTATAAACACATACTTACTTTTCAGGTATAGTTTCATCCATTAATAAATTTCTACCACAAAATCATCTCTTCTCCAAATGATCTGTATTCAAGATGACTTGGTCTCACCTGAAGCCTTAGAATCATCTTTTAGGGAATCATATAATCCAAAAAATATTAACTATATATTTATTATTTCATAAAATATTAACCAAAAACAAAACGATTATGATAAAATTGGGTAATTCTCCCAAAATAATAAACCATTGAATGATGAAAATATAATTTTAATTTAAAATATTAAATAGTAATATGTAAAGTTCACCAAAGACCATTTGATAAATAATTTTCCTTAAAATTACACAAAATAATCCAAACTAAAATTGAAACCTAAAAAATATAAAGATTGAATACCATAGTCTTTAATGATAAATTTTAACATTTTTCTCCAAAAAATATCAATGACTATTAATGTCTCATACAAAAAGTAATTACCCTAATGAAATATTCTCCATGTTAGGTTAATGATTTCTATAAACAACCTGAATTACCATAACTCAATAATAAAAACACATATTCTTCCAAAATAAAATTTGACATTACTCATAAAAAAATCTCCTTATAATCTATTTTCCTTTGACATATAATGTTTCCAAAATAGTTAATTTCCTTTGAAATAACATTTATCACTCAATCCCTACATCATTATCAAATACCAAGGATATCCATTTGATAAATAGTTAGTTATCAAAATCAAATTCATCTTATTACCTAAAAAAGTTTAACTGAAAATAAAAATTATTCCTAATTAGGGACTTCACATAGGCCGTTGGTAGGTGATTCCCCCTTGTCACCCTTCGGTTTTGGGTAAGATCCCTACCGTTTTTCCAGATGTGACAGGTTTTCACCCATCTAGCAGGTTGTCTTTTTTCTAAAACTATATCATTAATATAAAAATAATCCCAATATGAGATAAAATACTCCAAAATAACCATTACATGTTTTAACATTAAATGTTTTCTTAAACCTCTTTTTTCACTGCACCTCATTGTGACCTCAACATATTAATTCATGATGTCTTATATATATATTAACATCAATTTTCCTTTTTTATTTTACCTCCAAAAGATTTAATAAAACTATTACCAAAAGAATCACATCGTACCTTGATGATGGGGTCCACATAGTTTCATCATCATTTTGTTCATGTAGATAGAAGCTACATGCACTGCAACATTTATTTAGAGATTCTTCAAAATCAGTTGCATTCTTTTTAAAAATCACCTTGAACAACATGGGTCATATGGGTGTTTTCAGAGAAATAGGTTTGGAAAATAATATTGTATGCCATGTAATTTCATTACATCAGATAATACTTTCTTTTTATGGAACATTTAGGCCAATTTTGAGGAGAAAATTTCAATCAATTGTCATTTTAAAATACCATAAGTATGTGCATAAAGAATATATTATAAAAGAAAATAAAAGTAGGTTTCATATAGATCACCTTCTTCAGTATATTTTTCAAAATAATAAAATGATTCATAATCATGTGTTAAGTTAAAATATCTAAAAATTATTTGATAATATTTACATTTTTTGAAAATATAATAAAATTGAGAAAATAATATTTGATTAAAAATGACACATGATCCAAGATTGTATCAAGGTATAGTTTTGTGTTTGATATCTCAAAATCTATCTTTCCAGTGAGTTGTATGTTATAAAAGGTTTCAGAATCATCCATACATGACATTGCAATAATTATTTCAAGAAAGTCATCAGGAAAATATATGAATGTTGTTTGAGATACTCCTCCTTCCATTTGTAACCGAATTTCCCAGGTTTGAAAATGTTATAGAATAAGTATTTAACCAAAAAAATAAAGATATTATATTAACATATATTTAACCACAACTCCTAATCCCAAAATATGTCCAAACCAACCTCTCATACCAACTATAAGCCCTCATCCATAAACATTACTTAATATTGAGTTAATTAAATAATTTGTCCTTATTTTACATTGAGGATCTTTTCATGTTTAGATATTTAGAGAATTAGGCTATAACTCATACATAATATATTAAATATTGCAAGTAGATACTTCTAATCACTATCCAATTTTTTCATAAAAAAATATTTTTAAAAAGAACATCATTTTGTTTCATAAAATTAAATTTCCTTGATCCTATCCTTGACATTATTCTTCTTTATGTCTTCTATAAGACTTTTCATAATATAGGATGAAAATAATATTCTCAATAATGGATACACAATGAAGGAAAATAGTTAGTCCTGAAAGAACATGTAAACCATGAATAATTTATCATAATGTAATACTTTTAACCTTTATGAAGTTGTAAATACATTTTACTAAATATAAGATCATTGTATAACCTTTTTAACCAAATATTACCATAAACTCACAGATATAAACATATAACATATAAAGGAAACTTGGTACATAAAAAATACTTAAATAGAATAACCATACGATCGACTTCCACACATACCACTTAATGGAATAGTCATACGACTGATTCCCATACCCAGTGGTTTGGAAGTTATAACGTAAACAACCATCATTGGTTTATTATAGAACAACCCATATATGTTCTATCATGTAACCACCCTTATTTGGTTTATCACGTAACCACCCTAAAAATATCCAAGTACCATTTTGTAATCATAACACATAAAAAATGTAATTATCAGCAATTCACTCATAAAATTTCATTTTCAATTAAAATAAATAATTTCATGATAATGAACTAGTCAATCCACTTTGAAAACCATTTTCAATACCAAATCACCAAAAAAGGGAATAAGGTATTTATTTTCCTTTAAAAAATATTAAGTGTTATTGAGGAATCCAAATAAATAATAATGATTACAGTTGTGGAGAAGTAAAATGATTCATATAAAAAAATTCATTTTGAAAACTATATAATGAAATTATAATTTATATGGGTTAATTATACACCATATACAATAAGGTGGTGTATAACTTCAAAAAATGCCTCAATGAAAAGAGATGGAGACAAAGTCCCTTTTAGAGATTATATTATTAAAATAAATAAAAATTAATGAAATAATTATGTTCTAAAAATATAAATACACCCAATATAAGTGAATATTCAGTGTAAAATAGTAATAGGTCATTCACACATATTATTTTAAAAAAAAACCAATGACATTGATATTTAACTCAGTGAATGGAGATTGAGTTGTGATTTCCCTTACCTTGAGTCCGACTTGTCTCGTTCATTCATTATTTTCCTGAATAATAAACTTTGGATAATTTATACTTTCTTGAGAAAATTATTCATATTTATTATTCATTTTATATTACTTTTTTCCATGTTATAAAAATTACATAAATATTTAAGTTCACATCAGGCGTTTTGTCGATATTCGGTACTAGAGTGAAAAATGAACATATTTTGATGTAATTTGTCAATGTGGTCAAAATTAATTCACCCCCAAATATTATTCCTGATTTAAATATCATATATATTAATTATATATTAATTTATAAAAATATATAATATTTTGAGATAATAAATTAAATGCACCGTTCATGGAGATGGCAGGTTGTACGTAAGCATGAAGGCTTCTTTTATTTCTTTGTCATTTAAAAAGAATAATAATTAAATGATATAAATATATGTAATAATAAATATATTATATTAATGTAATATATATCTCATATCTTTAATGAAACTATCTTTTATATGCTCCATGTATAGAGGGAACACGTCATATCGCTTTGATGGGTGGTAGTCCACACTTCCTCAAATGAAATAATTGTATTTACACAACAATTGAACCATAAATGTACATTCTAAATAAAAATTACAGAAGCATGGATAAAATATAAATATAATATATACCATATTTATAATAGTTCCCATTATAATTTCCCCCATGAGATGTGGTAGGGTAAAATTGAATAATCATCGTTTCGTGAGGTAGTAGTTCACCGTAAACAAAAATAGTATGTTCGTTAAACATTAAATGGAGGTGTGTGCATGTGTAGATTAAAAAAATGGAATGAAAACATTATAGTATATTTACGATACTGGTTTTTTTATGTAATCATATAATAAAAAGAGTTCAAGGAGTGGATAATAGAAATGAATCTAAAATGCATGAGAGAAGGTATCACGTCTTAATCGGGTAACATCTTTTGGTTTATACCAAAAGGCTTACTTGTGAGGATTTATTCCTTAAGAGAGGCTTATAATATGAGGGTAGTATTTCTATGAAGTTTTTTGGGAAGGGTTTTGATGAACCAAAGGGTCCTTAAGGTGTTATTATTCAAGAAGAGTGGCTACCTTTTTATATGAGAGGGAAGGGGCACCCATGGAATGTACTAAAATATTAAATTAATGAAAATGTTTTTTAATAAAAATCTATAAATCTTGATATATACCAAATATAATATGAGGAAAGTTTGAAATAATATAATAAAATAATTTTTTCACCTGTATTGATTTCATTTTAAACAATACCTTTTCGGTTTACCCTTATTTATTGATATTTAATTTTAATTGTGGTACCAACATTTTAATTATTAACAGGCTATTAATTTTACATATATGGGGTAAATTTACCATTATTTTACAATCAATAAACTTTTATACATCATCTTTGTTAGTTTTTTATTTTAAAATATTTTTAGTATTTTTAAATAATTTAATAATTTAATATTTTTATAAAACATCAATTATGTCAATTTTTACACTATTCATTTCATTGAATTGAAATATAATAAAAAATGAGATATAACATAAAAAATGCATTTTACTGTCTTATAACATGCCATATTAATTTAAAAAATCATCTTTAACATAACTTATTTCATATAATATTTATTTTAGTATTTATAAAATCATTTATTTGATATTTCACTTAATATAATAATAATTGGTTCACTGTTGTGTCAATATTTATGGTAATTATTTAATTTCTAAAAATTATAAATTAATTAAAATGATGTATATAATTTGATTATATTTATTGAGACTACTTACACTGATTGGTTCATAATGTATATCAATACATTATAACTTGTATACTGATAAGTGATAAGAGAGTGATATGTTCTCACTTACTTTTGTTTCATTAATAATTATATCACCTTCATGGGAAAATGTACATTAAACGAATAAATTTTGATCTTTAGGTGTTAAGGGTATAAGTTTTTTCAATAAATTTGTTTTTCTAAGGTTTTAGGGTATTTGTTTTCTTTATCATATTGTTTGTTACCCTAATTTACCTAATTTACCTTTAACCACAATAAATATAAATTATGAATAATATTAAAATTCATAATTTCTAAAAGTGAAAGGGTTATAATTACATAATTTGGACATTATGATTATAAATATTGAATAAATTTTTAAAAATTAAAAATTATGAAGTTGTAATAATTTATTTAATACTAATTCACAATGTTAAAATGAGAAAACTGGTTTTTAAAAGTTAAAACCATCAAAAGATTGACATGTGTTTGTATCAAATTTCAATGTGAAATTTCCTCCAATGGGAAAAATTTGATTAAATGATAGAAAAGTTATCCAATTATACTTTAAAACCTATTATATGGAAAATAAAACTATATTAAAAAAATAGATGAAAATTAAATTTTGAATTAAAATGTAGTGTTTTCACTATTCATTAAAATATTAATTTTATCAGAAATGTACCAAAATTCAACCAAAGTAATTTTTTATGTCTCATGTCTAAATATGAATTTTATATTTTCGAATAAAACATATAAAATTTACAAAAAACTATATTTAAAAAGTGTTATTTATCAAAATCCAGTAAAAATTCATTTTTTGAAAAATACTTCTTTTATACTTAAAATTGATTTTGTTTTTATCTCACTTCTAGAAAACATATTATATGAATTTTAAATAACCCATTGATTTTATAATTTATTAATATAATCCAAAAAGTTTAGAAATGATTACATAAAGAAAATTATTCTTATTTTAATAGGTTTTTATAAAAAAATATCTTTTATATTCAATTGGTTTTTATTTCCATTTCTAATAAATTTTGTAACCATTAAATCATTCTTTAAATAAGTGTAAACCTTATTTTCATAATTCAGTTAATAATTTTCACTCCCTCTATTCTAATGGCTAGGTTAGAATGGTTTTATTTAAATAACAATATTTAGTTGTTCGTTAAGCTCAATGTAGCTTATCATATACTCTATTTAACATAGTGTTTCTTTTTTTTTAAACATGGTATTTTACATCTTCACCCCTTTAATAAATTTCATACTTGAAATTTTAATTTTGGGTTGGTAACTAGGTTATGAATTTTTAGAATACCTTTATTTTAGTCCCACATTAGAAAAGGGGATAATAAAACTACCACTTTAGAAGAAAGAAAGAGAAGTACAAAGGTCATCCGAAATAACACATACTAGGATTCTATATAGTAAAACATGGACATGGAAGAGAAAATAGGTGTTATGTTCTAATAGAGAGTGATAGAAAACATGATGAGGAAAAGTTAACAATTAAAAAATCACGAACTTGTGATGTTTTAATCGATCATTGATTTCACAATAGGAAAAGTAAATATGAATGTTTTTTGTTTTAAATCCATTTCATAAATTTGATGAATTTTTTTATGATCTTGACTAAGTACATAAGGAAACTTTTTTACTTTTCATGTATTTATTCATACATTAATGAATTTCTACCAAAAAACCATCTTTTCTCTAAATAATGAGTATTCATGAAGACTTAGTCACACCTAAAGCAATAGAATAAACTTTTGGAGAATCACATAATCAACAAAAGATTAAAAATCAATTCATATTGTCTTGAAATATTAACCAAAAACAAAAAATTTAGGATAAAATCATGTAATTCCCAAAAAATAATAAACAATTGTATGAAGAAAAACTACTTTTAATCACCAAAATTAAACAGTAATATCCAAATTTCATAAAATACTATTTGATAAATAATTGTCCTTAATATGAAACAAAATAATCCAAACTAAGAATCACTCCTAAAAAATAAAAGTATTTGATAACCATGCCTTCTAAGATAAAATTTTAAATTTATCTCCAAATAAATCAAACACTCTTAATGTATCATACCAAAAAGTATTTACCCTAATCACATATTCTTTATGTTATGTTAATCATTTCCATACTAACCTAAATTTCCATAACTACACAATAAATACATAGATTCCTCCAAATTTAAATTCATTCATTAATCCTCAAATAATATCCTACTATATTCTATTTTCTGTAGGAATATAGTGTTCCCAAAATAGTGAATGTATTCTGATGTAGCATTTAGAACTCAATCCCCACATCAATTTCCTAAACCAAGGATCTCCATTTGAAATAATCCAGTTCCCAAAATAGGCATCATATTATTCCATAAAATAGATTAATTAAAAATAAAAAATATTAATATCTGGGACTTCACGTTGGCTAGTGGTAGGCAATTCACCCTTGTCACCCTTTGGTTGTAGGTTCGATCCCTACAACCTTGCCATATGTGAAAGGTTTTCAACTATCCTGTGGGTTTACCTTTTTCTAAAGCAATATAATTATTATAAAAAACTACCAATATGAGATAAAATACTCAAAAAATACCATAACATTTTTTAACCTTAAAGGGTGCCTTATACCTCTCATTTACATCCCACCTCATTATAACTTCAAAATCATAATTCTTGAAATCTTATATATATTGAAATATATTTTCTTTTTTAATTTCACCTCCTAATGATTTAATAAAACCATTACCAAAAGAAAGAACATCGTACCTTGATCATGGTGTCCACATAGATTCATCATCATTTTGTTCACATAGATAGAAGGTCCATGCATTGCAATATTGATTTATAGATTTGTCAAAACCACCTTCTTCCTTTGTCCAAATACACCTTTTACTATATGAGTCATATGGGTTCTTGTAGAGAAATAGTTTTGGAAAATAATCTTATATGATAGATAATTTCAATGCATCATATCATACTTTATTTTTATAAATCATTTGGAACAAGTTTGAGTTGAAAATTTCAATCAATGATCCTTATAATATACAAAAATTATGTTCTATAAGAATATATTTTAAATGAAAAACTAAACCGGTTTTGTAAGGTTCACCTTCATCATATTATTTCTCAAAATCATAATATTTTTCATAATCTTGTGATAATGTAAAAAATCTAAAATACCTTGATTATATTTACTATTTTTTAAAATATTATAATATTGAGAAAAAATTATTTGAAAAAAAAACCCATGATCCATGATGGTATGGAGGTGTAGTGGAGGTGTTTGATATCTCAAATAAATTCCTGCAATTGATTTTTATACTAGAAAATGTTTTTGAATCATCTGAACATGACTTTGAAATAATTATTTCAAGAATGTCATTTGGAAGAGAAATTCATGTTGTTTGAGATCCTCCTCCTTAAATTTGTAACCAAATTTACCTGATTTGAAAATGTTATAGAACAAGAATTTATCCAAATTAATAAATATATAATGATACCCTATGTTTAACTAAAACTCAAAATGCCTAATGTTATCTAAACCGACCACTGATACCAACTGTAATTCCCCAGCCATAAACATTACTTAACCAGGAGCTGTGTCGATAATTTGACTTTACTTATCATTGAGGACATTTTCAAGTTTATGTCTTCAGAGAAATCTCCCATAACTGAAACATAATAACATAAATATTACAAGTAGACACTTATACTAACTATCCATTTTTTCATAAAACAAAATATTTTTAAATAGAATCATGGTTTTGTTTCATAGCATAACTTTTCCTTGATCTCATCCTTGACTCTATTCTTTTTAAGACATATAAAAAACATTTATAAACATGGGATGAAAAAAAATTTAGTAAGGGATACACATAGAAGTAACATTGTTAATTTTGTGGAAACATGTAAACAATGAATAATTTATCATAAAGTAATACTTTTCACCTTTATGAAGTTATAAATACTCTTCACTAAATATTATCTCATTGCTTACCCATTTTATACACAAAATATCTCCATAAAAATAATTAAATAAACATATATCATATAAAGTTAACTTGGTACACAAACATACTTAAATGGAATATCCATATGGTTGACTTCAACACATATCAATTGATGGAATAACCATATTTCCAACATCCATATCCAATACATTGACGATTATAAGGTAACCACCTTTCCTTGGTTTATCCTATAACCAACCATATTTGGTTTATCATGTAACCAATCTTCTTTAGTTTATCATGTAACCTACCATTAAATTTCCAAGTACCATTATATACTAACAACACATAAATGATTGAATGTTTTAATAATTCACCTCTAAAATTTCGTTTGCAATCAAAATAATTCATTTTAAGATCTTCAAATAGTCAATACATGTCGAAAACCAATTTTAATACCAAAAAAACCCAAAAGGAAATAATGGATTTCTATTCCTTTGAAAATAACATTAAGTATTATAGAGTAATCCAAAAATCAATTAATGGCTATGAAGGCAGATAAGTCATTTTCACCACATAAGTTTAAAAAATTATTATTTATCCATTTTGGAAAAAAAGTAAAATGATTCATATAAAAAGATACCTTTTGAAAATTTTATAATGAAATTTAATGTCAATAGGGTTAATTATACACCGTATAAAATAAGTTGGTGTATAACATCAAAATATAAATCAATGAAAGTATATTCAGACAATGTACCCTATAAATATTGTATCATTAAATTAAGGATAAATTAATTAAATAATTATGTGTGAAAAATATAGATACACCCAATAAAAGTGGATGTTCAATGTAAAACAATCAGATATCATTCACACATATTCTGGTAAAAACAAAACCAATGGAAAGAATATTTAACTCAATGAATGGAGATTGAGTCATGATTTCCCTTACCTTGAGTATGAATTGTTTAATAAGTTCTTTATTTTCCTAAATAATAAACACAGGTTAATTTATACTTTCTTGAGAATATTTTTTAATTTTATTATTACTTTTATATCACTTATTGTAATGTTATAAAAATTACATAACTATTTATGTTCATATTAGATATTTTGTCGATATTTGGTACGTGAGTTAAAAATGATATTGTTTTGATGTAAATTTTCCTTGTGCTAAAAATTACATCATATATAGTATAATATTCATGATTTAAATATCATATATATCTAGTATATATGTATTTATGATAATCCAAAATATTTGGAGATAAAAAAATAAAATGCACCATTTATGGAGATTGTAGGCCGTACATATGCATGAAAGATACATTCATTTCATATTCATATTAAAATAACAATAATTTTGTGATATAAATTTATATTAAAATAGTAGTATTATAATAATGTCATATATGTCTCATAAGTTTAATAAAACCATCCTTTATAAGTTCAATGTATAGCAGGAACGATTCATATCGCTTTGAGGGGGCGGTAGTACACACTTCCTCAAACGAAGTTTGCATATTTAAAAAACATGGAAAGCATAAAGGCATGTTCTAAATAAAAATAAAAAAAGAATAGAGACAATATAAATATCATATATATCACATATAAAATAGTTTCTATTATAACGGACACCATGAGATATGGTAGGGGAGAATTGAATAATCATCGTTTTTTGTGGCAGTAGTTTTCCGAACAAATAGACATTATGTTCATTACCCATAGAATGGAGGTGTGTGTAATTATAAATAGAAAACATAGATTAAAAACATACTAGTACATTTAGGATAATTTTTTGTTAAGTGATAATAGAATAATAATATTTTAGGGAGTGGATAATAGAAAGGAAACAAAAATCCTAAGAAAAGGTGCTACCTCTTAATCGGGTAACTTCATTTAATTCACACCAAAAGGCTTACTTGGGAGGATTCATAACCTAAGGGAGGATTCTAGGATGATGGTAGGGATTCTAGGAAATGGTTTGGGCCCTGTTTGGTTAAACCAAATGGTTCTTGATGTTAGATTATTAGAGAAGAGAGGGTACCTTTTTATAGTGGAGGGAAGGGGCACCCTTGGAAAGTATGAAAATATTAAATTCATAAAAATGATGTTATTAAACAAAAAAACTTCTTTCTTGAGATATGTTGAAAATAATATAGGGATAATTATAATTCCTCTATCCCAATAATTTTTAGACATGTATTGTTTTTTATTTAATCCTTACCTTTTTAGATTACAATTATTTATTCTCTTTTAATTTTAATTGTGGTAACTACCTTTTAATTATTAAGAGATAACAAATTTTACTTATCTGGGGTATATTTCTATAATTGGAAAATTAATGAACTTTTAGACCTTATCATAGTCACATTTTGATTTTATAATGTTTTTATAATTTTTAAATAAGTTAATAAGTTAATATTTTTATGAAACATAAATTATGTCAATTTTTACACTCTTCATTTTATTGAATTTAAATAAAATTCAAAAAGAGATATAACTTATAAAAAAATAATTTCATAGTTTTATAACATGTCATATTCACCAAAAAAATCCTATATAACATAAATTATTTCATTTAATAGTTATTTTAATAATTATAATATAATTTATTAGATATTACTCATAATAATGTAATTATTTTACCACTTGTGTGTCAATATTTATGGAAATTACTTAATATCTAAATATTTTAAATAAATTCATGTGATGTAGATAATAAAATTTTATATAAAGACATTACTTATGTTTATAGATTCATCAAGTTTACTACAACATTATAATTTTTATACTTATAATTGATAAGAGAGTGACATGTTGTCACTTTCTTTTGTTTTAATAATAATTATATCACTTTCTGGGACAAGTCCCATTAAAGTAGTCAATTATGATCCTTAGGTCTGATGGGTCAAATTTTATACATCCAATTGAATTTTGGATGGTGTTTTGGTAAATATTTTTTTCCCTATCATGTTGTTTGTTATCCTAATTTACACAAATTTACCTTTAGCTATGGTAAATATTTTTTTTTAAAAAGTTACTATTTATACTATCCAAAAATGGAAAGGACCTATTTACATAATTTGGACCATATGGTTCTAAATATAAGAATTTTTTTCTAAATTCAGAACAAATTGGTTTTTGTAATTAATTTAAAATCAATCCCGATTGTTAGAATAATAAAACTGATTTTTTAAAAGTGAAAATCATCAAAAGATTGACATATGTTTATATGAAATATCAAAGTTAAATTACCTCCAACGAAAAACATTAGATTAAATGATAAAAAATAATTTTATTACAATTTAAGACTTATTAAATGGACTATTTAACTATACTAAAATGTTATATGACAAGATAGTTTTGAATTAAGATGCAATATTTTTCACTATTAATTTCAAAATGAATTTTATCATAAATTTTACAAAATTCAACCAAAGTAAATTTTTACATCATGATTCTAAAGAGTAATTTTTTTGTCAAATATAACATATAAAAATGTTTAAAACAATATTTAGAATGGGTTTCCAATCAGAAGGTGGTAAAAATATATATTTTTTGAAAAATACTTCTTTTATGTTTAAAATTCATTTTATTCTCATATCATGTCTAAAAAAATATAATATTAATTTTAAACATAAAATTTTGTTTACATTTCATTAATATAATCCAAAAATTGTGATATAATTTTATAAACACAATTATTCTTACTTAAATATGTTTTCATAAAAACACATCCTTTATATTCAATTGGTCTATATATAAAATTATAATAAATTTTGTAACCAATTAAACATTATATAAATATTTTTAAACAATATTTTAATAGTTCAGTTAATAATTTTGACTTGTACCATTCCTGTGGAAAGGTTATAATGGTAACATCTAAATAATAACATTTATTTGTTCGTTTAAGCGCGATGTAGCGTATCACATATGCTATTGAACATAGTGTTTCTTTCCTAAAACTCAGGACGTTACAATCATATTTTGTGAATTCAATGGATAACTACCACCATACTGAATTAATTATATTCATACATTCAATTAAAAATTTCCTTCAAAACAAACTAACTTGTTTTGAAAAATCAAATGTACAGTTCCCCTTATTAGAATTATTTATAACATTCAACTTTTATTGTGAATATATTTTTTGTATTTATTTATTTTTCATGTAGAATAATTATTTTATGAACCTAATAGGATGAATTTAAATAGAAAATTGTTTCACACTAATCATATAACAAATTAGTATGAATAGATAGTTATAGAGTTCAACATGTTTCAAAAAGAGCATGCATAAAACCCATACCAAATACTTTTCCCATGATTATGATGTTTTTATTCCTAAAAAATTAGTTAATAAGTGTTGTAAGAACATTTCATTTGTCCCATAATATTTTAGAGATATAAATTTTATACTAACCACATGAAAAAATTGAACGTTCATACTGATTGGTGTGATACTATGGTTTATTGATCATTTGAGATGTATAATAGTGTAAATAGTGTTGGAGATCACATTGATGAAATGAAAATGGGATTTGATTATGACCATAATAGTTTCAATAGTTGTTTGAGATATTAAATATCCATTCTAAAATACCATTATATACATGTTGTACGGAATATAGAACATATCCAGTTCTATTAAATATGTATAATCTGATAGCTGGATGTGGATGGAGTGAGACTTGATTTACATAACTACTTTGTTTCCTGAATAATATTCTACTAGAAGAAAATTAACATCCTTGTAGAAAATATGATGCTTAATTAATTCTACGTTAAATGTGAATGATTTTAAAAATATATATTCCAATCCAAAGTATTTTTTATTGTTTCTATAGGACCATGAATCAATCATAAATTTCCCTTAGTGTGGTTCAGATCAATACATGAAAAATTAATCAAGAACATCAAAATATGTATGGTACATTCCTACCATTCAATTCATTAAAAGGTTATATGGATTTTAGGATACCATGACATGATTTTCATGGAATTTATATACATGAATTAAATATGGGAACTTACATCATCCATTGGATTCTCCTCAATAGAATAACATTTATTACAGATATAAAAAATTAGGAAATGTGTTGTGAAACATTTTTCTTGCATTATCTATAGACGGAATAAATCTATTTGGTGCAATGATTAGTAATCACAATACATGGCCGGTCATGTTTCTAAATAATAACTTTTCACGATGGTTATAGATGAAGCGCAAATACATTAGGTTGTATATATTAATACCTGGACAAAAGATACCTAGTAATGACATTGATGTATATTTTCTACCAAAATTGATGTTTTGAAATTGATGTGGGATACATGTTTTTCAATGTATGCTTCTTATAGAAGTCAATATTTCACATATAGGGATTTGTTATGTGTGATGATAAATGAATTTCATTATTATGTAAATTTTTCATGATATAACATTAAAATAATTTTTTTGTGTCGCATTTTTGAAAAATGCACACACTCATTTCATTTAAAAAATTCCTTAAAGAAATTGTTTTTAGTTCCTTGGAATTTTTTACTTTAAATACATAAACACCTATACTGGATGGAAACATTCGATGGGAATTTTAAACAAGGTGAAACATTGTCTCCAAAAATGGGTGATCAACTATTTAGTAATGTAAAATATAATTACACTATTTTTGATAAACCATCTTCGAGAAACCTTATAAAATCTAGTTAAAAATGAGATCGATTTTATTTGAATTACCATATTGGATTTTTTTGTACATCATACATTTTCTTGATTTCATGCATGTAGAAATAATTTATTTTATATTTTTATTGAAACATTAATAAATGTTCTTGAAAAATAGGATGATGGCATCAAGTCTATTATAGAAATGATTAAAATAGGGATGAGAGATGAGTTAGCACTAGTTAATGGCAAAGGGAGGACCTTTCTTCCTCTAATATGTTGCACTCTATCTAGATAAGAAAAAAATTACTTTTTAATTTTCCTTAATGATGTATAATTTCTATATGTATATTCATTAAATATCAATAAATTCATGTAAAAGAATAATTATAATTCCCTAGGACAAACATCACATGGCTTTTATGTTTTGAATAAATATTTAAACCCCATTGATTTATATTTTATTTTTTATAAAAATGGATGAAATATAGTAACATGGCTCAAATTATTTTTTAATTCCATGTTTAGTAAAGTTATAGTCCCTATAAATATTCCTATCATGAATAAGGAGGTTGTATACTTATTATTTGAATTATATATGTTATTCCCACCATAATTATTTGATATAATGGTCCACTGTATGGTTTATTTTTTAGATATGTTCTAATATTTGTTCATGTACAATACTGATAGACATATCCCATTGAACGGTATAAGTAGAATTGGAAATGGTAATTCATGAATCAAAGTTAGTCAGAATGTTGTATTTTAAAATGATATATTATTGAATAATTTTTGAACTTTTTATCAATTAACTATCAGACGATGAAAGAATCAGTCTCCCAAAGTCTCATCATAGTGGATGCCTTATGGGAAAATGGATTTTTAGATGTGATGTTGTTATAATTACCATAATAGTGTTGGAGCAGGAACACCTTTACATTTTACAAAATAGTAAAAATGTTGATTCATAAGTTCAATCCCACAAATAAATTCTTAGGGCTTTTAATCCATCACGTTTTGGAGGTTGGATATCAAATACATATAATCAATATTTTATAGGATTATTCCGAGATCTAATTTATATGCACATTTTTGGAAATATGAATTCAATTTTTGAACAATTTTGATGGCTATATAGGGGACCACATGAAAATGTTATAAGTTATATTGGGTTTCTAATCAACAGTTAGAGTTATGTTCAAAAGAACATTATGACTAAAGTATGACGAAAAACAATAGAGTTATTCTTGTGGAAGAAGCGATACACATATATTTTTCCAAGGATAGAAATCAATTTTTTTTTGAATTTATCATATTTCTACACTATCAAACAAATATATGAGTTTAATTATAGAACATTTAATGTGATGAATTTTTATTTTGAATTGTTTGAAAATAAGAGTGCAATGAATATTAATGAAATGGCCTCTATGAAGTTGAATTTCAATGTGGAAGGAGAAAAGAAAAATCCATTCGTAATGGAATATCAAGGAGTGAAAGTATTTTAGGTCTCAGACCCAAAACAAAAGAATTTTTCAATTATTTTTATATAAAATAAATCAACTATATGGTTAGATTAAAATTCAATCGCGGATGACCCTTTCATTGTGATATCACTATCGATTCATGGAAGCCCCATTTTAAATACTTTCTTGTACATTAGAGTAGACCACAAAGAGAGGATTTGGATTCTTGATTGAATATAAAAATACCTTTGACCTTTGAAAAAATGATATTTAAATGAAAATTTTAATTTTTTTAGATATACTATTAATTTTCTCATAATATTATTTATTCTCTACAACATTGACATAATCTAAATTAAATGTTTTTCTAACCATGTATACAATTTTTTGTGCACATGATGATACTACCAATCCCATGGAATGATATAATATAGATGTTGAAACTAATGAATTATTTGGGGATCACCAACATGTTAATGAAAAAAAATGACATAGAATAATAGTGTTGAATAAAAATTTCAAGGAAATAGTTAAGGTTATAAAATTTGATGTTGTCTGGAATGAAAGCGGCCAACCAGTTAACCCCAATAAGTAATTCTTCCTTAGTTATTATAGGGTAAAAACAAAGATTAATGTGAATATTACATTGATTAACTGCATTACATCTAGTCTGTAACTATGTAAACCCTTTGGGAAGATATAAATGTATTTTTACACCATACATTCTCTATTTTACCGAAAATTTATATAATGAAATGTTTATTTAATTTTCATTACCCAATGTAGAGTTCATTTTTTTAGAATATTTCCATAACAAATATGTATTAATAAATGATATAAAATCCCATAAAGGATTTTATACTCTTATTACCAAGTTATATCTTTGGGATACTTATGGGAACGTAATTCCCCAACTACTAGTTAGTAGTTAGCACATTATAAATATAGAAACATAGAATGATTTCATCAGTTTTCAGGATGAGAAATTATTTTAGGTTCAATATAGTTAGTATTTTTTTGAAAATTATTTATTTTATACAATTTGATTCAATATTTTCAATTTATGAAATAAAAAAAGAGTGTTGAAAATGAAGAACATTCATAAAAACAAATGTACCCCTATTGCAAATGAAGGATGCACTGCGCTTCACTAGAGATGAAATTGGTATACATTTTAAATCAAAACTAAATGTTTTTTGTGATATGGAATAAAATATTTTCATTTTTTATATATAAATTTTATGAATCAAAATCTAAAGCCACTTTTATCCCATGTCATGTTCTATGGAAGGAGGATCACATAAATAATTAGGGTAAACTAGTTGATGAGTACAAAAAACCATTATTGGAATCATGTGTAAGTATGAAATAATGTTAATTCATTATACTATATAATAGTATTAAATTAATATAATTATTTAGTTAAAAATTTTATTTATATAATATAGACACAAGAAGTGAACAAACCATATAAGAATAAAAACTACTTTCAATACCTTTGAAGAAGATGAAACAATATTTCTACGTTAGAGGAGTTGGTTTTATAGTGACTCATCCAACATATTTTGAGAAGAAAACAAAATACGATACATATAATATGATGAAATGACTAAAGAAACAAATAGATTATTTTTGACATATTATTATGTAGTCTAGTTTGGCAGAACAGTATACATGAAAGGACGAAAGGAAACCATCAGTTGAATAATGAAATGCACGTGAAGAAAGAATTAAACTATATAACTATTGATGATAGTAATTACCAACATAATCATACCTTACCTAAGGTAATAAATTTTTTCATTAATATTACTCCTAAATTTTAATTAAACAACTTCTAATACCATTATATTACTAAAATTCTTCAGTGTAATGTTTTATGTGACTTCTATTTATCAATAACCACATACCACCTTGTTGTGATTGGTAAGGTGTAAAATTTCACTAAAGAAATGCTATTATATAATGAACTCCAAAAAGATCAAATTATTTTAGGGATTGATTTATACCAAGAGCCCCAAACGAAGTTTCTTGTTCCACTTGGTAATCCATATATTACAATGTTCAACGATTCTATTGGAACTTTCATAGTATGGATGTATAATCTTCAAAAGATACATGATGAACTTCTTAATAAAATATTATAAAAATCCTCAAATAGTGGATGAAAAATGTTTGGATGTGATGTATGATATTACATATAAATAAATTAATGGATAAACATAAGTCCATATAATGAAAATGTAGTGAATCTATAAAGAAATCAAAAGGACCTTCCTAGATTATCTTCTCTATGAAAATTCCTTATAAATATTTATTTCCATTGAAAATTCATTCACAGACCATATATAAATATAAAAATATATCTCACATTGAATATAAAGAATAAAAATTTTCAAATTTAATAACAGGCTTAGTTTTCCTTGAGAGAATGAATGAGGTTCTCATGTTTTAAATTATGGGATTCTCATTTGTGAACGCATACATAAGGTACATTTTCATAACACGTCTATCCAAAGAGTGATTTACTATGTTCATCAAATTTAACATATATTCATATTTTCTATAAGAATTTATATTACTATTATATAAAGGTAAAATCATGTAAAAAATGATTCAGATTCATTAGTTCATGTATAATTTCTACACAAGAATCTTCTTTAGAAAAGATGAAAATTATAAAATGAGATATAAAGAATACAATTAGTTTGAGACAAAATAATATTCAAAAAAAGAATTTTGATTCCAAAAATGTTGTGGTAAAAATATAAAATCTAGTCAAATATTTTTTTTCATTACTTATTTTTTTTCATTTTTTATCATGAACTAGATACTAATCGCACTCAATCTGGAAACCACAATTATTACTTTTAGATCCAAGCATAGATATTATTCAAACCGTCCACACAAGATGTGTATTGTGAATTTTTAAAAAACTGACGTCAAAATTTTATACATAAATATCAAATAATAAGATTTATTATGAGTTTTAATGAGAATAATAGTATGATAAAGTGGTCACTAAATATAGGGTATTTCATGGAATCAAGTCAGTGACAGAACCTAAAAATCTAATGGATTACATCAAATTGAAACATATTATGGAATATATAGAATGATTTAACTATAAAAACACATTTCCAAAAAAATATATTATTTTGGTCAATGAATCTATAGTATACAAAGTAAGATAATGATAATGATTATGGATATTATGTTTGAAAATATATGAGGGAGACTGTAAACCATGATAAAATCAACATCGTCAAATAGGTAATTTCCAAAGGTAATTTCAATTTCCAAAAAAATATTTCTTAATCATTTTTTCTATATATTTTCAGTATTACCAAGATTCACAACCACTATAGTACTCAAAAGAATAAGTAATTTTTTTAGATATGAGTGGGAATCATACATGTTGTTAGCATGTTTTCCGATAAAAACATCAGGGGGTGAACCTCTATGTTTGTGATAAATAGTGGGATAAAATCATTGAAATATACATGCAGTGTGAATAATTAGTATCATAATGATTATATATTTTTTTATCATTTTATTAATTGTATGTATAATAGAGGAAGTCAACTTTGTTTTAAATGTGCAACAAAATATGGTGTCAGATTGTATAGAGGCATCATGAAGAGGTGTATTCTTTATACATATTTAGATAATTATCCCATCATTTAATATAATTTTCTAGTTAATTTACTTATAATAATTAGAATAAAATTTGAATAATTTTCTCTCTAGGGTTCATTAATGGGTGGTGGTAAATGATAGAAGAAATAGACAATACAATGGTTTCACTTTGGTCGGTGTTGGAATTACTTGTCTTACGTGATCATCAATTAGATGGATGATACACTGTCACAAATGCTTGTGAAATCCATAAAATTAACATATCAGGTTTACATTAGGGGAATAGATTGACTAAATCTGATTCCATTGATTGATCATTATGAAAAACTAAATCATCCCACCATTATATCACATAGAATCTTAAAATAATTACATGATTAGATGTGTAACATCCCAAAAATCTGGAAGTCCCTCAATTGTCCAAAAGGGTTGGTTATGATACCTCAAGTGTGGCTACTTATATGCCAGAGGATATAGACTAGTAGCAAGTGTGTAAATAGTATATTGTGGAGATTATACCCTTTATTATGAAGTGTCAAAGTAGTAGAAAGTAATAGATGCAAACAAATGAAAATCAATGTATAGAAATGGAAAATGAAAACAATAAGATCCAACTATGTAATCCCATAAATAATTTGGAATAATGTAATGACTTGATGTAATGTAACTAAGTGTCTTGCTAGAAAAAACAAAAGTAAAAGGATTACCAACTCATATAAAGACTCAAAAGGAACTGGTACTGAACCCCATATCGATCCCATAACCAAAATCTAGCCCATTATCAAACATGTAATCAACTTCAAGTTCCTTTTCCCTTATTCAAACCTACATCGACATAATCTTCTCTGGCACCATGAAGCAGACTGAATAGGGTGTGAGTATAATTCAGTATGTCGACACCACCATGTATAAACTAACCATTATAATAATAAATGTATACAATAATGTGATAAACATTTTTATTAATTAATTCCCCAACTAATAAAATACAAAAATCCTTCATCGTCTCAATGATGGAATATCTTTGAGTATATCTTACGACTATACCCACCAGAATCATATGACCATGGTAAAATAATATTCTTGAGAACTATGTTAGAATTTTCCAATGAATTTCAATAACCATGTTAAGAACCACTATAAAACCATGGTATAGTCACAAATATTTTGGTCAAATCAGTATTATCATTGCAACATCTAGGTCAAATCATTATAACAATTACAGCATGCGACTAGTCATAACCCACTATCTGTAATCTTTAAAGCATGGGACATGGATGATCCCACTATATATTTTCATTATAGGATATAAGTGTGCATGTGATAGGTATGAGACAGATATATAATCATTTCAACATGTAAAAAAATCCCTATTAAACAACATGAATATCACAATATAACATAAAAAATTTAAATGGTTAATTATGTGAATTTAAATCTATCATTCCTATATCAATTTTTTAATTAAAACAAAATTGATTAAAAGTTATATCAAAATAAATAATTCACAATATATGTATTCAATGTCAAGAAATAACCCATGGTCTCATTTCATGATAAATACATAATAGCCAATTATCCAATTCAAATATTATAAAGGTTTTCACACCAACACATAGCTATAAGTTAAGTATGAAGAAAATTGAAACCAAAGGAATTAAATGAATAATCCCATTCATTGATTAAATTTATTTTGGAAGGTGCTACATTGTTACAATCACAATATTTCATATACATGGAAATTATCAAACCATAGGGTTAAAATTTATACCCCATATGATCCAATAACACTTCCAATGGAAAACACCCATGATGAAGAAGGTGAAGATGATCAAAAATAGGTTCCTTGACGAAAAAATATCAATTTCAAAAACAAAAATTGAATCAGTCAAAGTTTTTCATCACAATTATTAGTGGAATAAGGACAACTAGGATAAAATAGGACCAAAACAACTTCCATGGGATATAAGGAATTATCTTCATGTCTGGAATGAAGGTTTTTACTCAAAATTCTCCTAGAAGATGCCCTAGTCTTGAGAGGGGAAGACCTACAACAGAATGAAATGAGATGTCACCACACAACATGTTTAAAATATAAGGTCTATGAATTACATGGTGTGTAATTTAGTTACATTTTGTGTCTATATTTTTAATGGAATATTCTAAAAACCCCATCACCACATATTTATTTATATAAAACATTCAAACAAATACACCATGTGTAATACCTTTTCACGATGTGTAAATGTTTTGTTGAAGGGTTTTCATCCCATTTTACCTCTAGACAATTTCAACCCCCTTTAAATCATCTCAACATACCATGAAATCATGCCAAAAAATAACCCATTTATACTCAGACTCCATTAATTAAAACATGTATACATCCTCAAACATCAAATCATTTTCCCCAACAAATATCTCCACATGGATTTTCTCTAGTTTTCTCACAATTTCTTACAACCTAAAACTATATTAATTCAAATAAAATACATCCATGACGTACACATAACCTAAATACAATATAATAAGAAACTCAGATAAATATATACCTTTAAAATGGTGGTATCTTACAACCTCCCCACATTATAATAGCTCGTCCCCAAGAGGCTCCAAGCATCACTATGATGTTTTAGTGAACTAATCTATCTACTGTGTTCACATATCAAAATACCTCTCCCATGTTTCATCCTAAACACACCAATTATACAACATCAATCAATCCAATGATATAGTTCTACCCAAAATTTATTTCTCACTAAAATTCAAAACCCATATCTGATTATCCTTAGAGGATGAATCAGCAAAAATATCAACTTTTTCTTTGTCTATCATATGGGATGTGTCTCGATGATATCATAGTAGTTGCAAAAAATTGAAAACATCATTCATGAAACTATACCACTATGGAAAGGCTATGTGGTACTCCACTAGACCAACCATTTCCACTATCTGAAACTACCTGACAATCCTGGGAACTAGCTTTCCCTATTTCTAGATATGGTATTATCCCGGCATAGGCGATACCCAAAGAAAAACATGATCATGAACAAATTTTTTTGAAAGTCATCTCTCATGGGAAGAATATGATTTCTCCCTACTCTACATGGTCAAAAACTACTATCTAATCAATGGAACCAAAAATGATGTCTCCTTCACAAGACTATGCTCAATAAGTGCTAACTCGCCTACCTCATTCCAACAAAGATGTGAACAACATGACTGACCATAAAAATCTAGAAAATATTCTATATAGATTAATTCATCGAAGATATTATTATATTAAATCTATATGATTACCATATGTTTCTAAAATCAACCACTAAAATAATAAAAATAGGCTTATAACATATCTTATTGAACTAGACTAGTCTTATCATATTATCCATCAATCTATAGATGATAGGACATGATGAAAAGACCCAATGATCCTAAATCCTTATGAAGATCATGCAATACATTTGATGTGAAACAAGGATATCCTTATTAATTGATACTCCTCAGAACACCATGTAATCAAACCACACTATGCATGCCAAGACTACCAAGATCACCAACTATAAATATAACGACCCATACTTTACATATATTGTTATTACTTCATAATTGAAGCCAACTAATTACAAAATATAACAAAATGAGGAAAGGACCATATACGTATAGAGTCTTTAGAAACTGGGAAACATAAACAACTGGTTCATAAAGCATCTACATTGTCTCCCATTTATTTCATCATATCTAGAGTCCCTTTTGGAATATCCTACTTAATAACCTTCTTCCTGACCTAGGGAAAGAAAACATACAAAAGGGTGAGCTCAAATGCTCAGTAAGGGTAAACAAAAGAAATATCAATGACATCATATTCATAAGAACATAACATTTTGGAAATCTTAACCTGCAAAAGAGATCATAATTTCATAACATGGGATAAATCATAGTAGTGAAATGTAATCCCAGTAATAATAACTTAAAACATGCAACTTTGTGGCATACACAGATAATCATAGAGAATCATTTCTTAGTAGTCAAAACTCATCGTCAAGACTATCTTAGCGGACAAAGTCCATTTTTGAACCGAGTTCACTCCTCGTTTCAGTCCTGTTTCACTGAACCAGAATAACCTGCCGTTCCATCCATGTATATCTCATGAGATATAAATCTTTACCCAATTCATTGGAGTGAGATATAGGTCCCACCCATCTCATAATGATACCATTCTTATGTGTTCCAAAAAATCATGAACTGTAGAGACCCTAAACTTGACGTACATGGACATTACATTACTTTTGCGGAATACTTAGTACATAACAGAAACACACACACAAGGACCGTAATAGTTTAGTGTCTTTGGAAACTCGGAATGTAATCTTCTAATCACGGTGAAAGATCTTCAACATCTCCCATAAAGATCTTCCCTTTTTTTCATACCTAAAACTTTTCCTTATATCATGGGGAAAAGAAAACATAAAAGGGTGAGATCAAATGCTCAGTAAGGGTAAACAAAAGAAATATCAATCACATAATATTCATAAGAACATAACATTTTGGAAATATTACCCTGCAATAGAGATCATAATTTCATAACATGGGATAAATCATGGTAGTGAAATGTAATCCCAATAATCTTAACTTAAAACATGAAACTTTGTGGAATACCCACATAATCATAGAGAATCATTTCTTATTAGTCAAGACTCATTTCCAAGACTATCTTAGTGGACAAAGTCCATTTCTGAACTGAGTTCACTCCTCGTTTCAGTCCGGTTTCACTAAACTGGTATAACATACCATTCCAGACATGTCTATCTCATGAGATATAAAATCTTTACCCAATGCATTGGAGGGAGATATAGGTCCCACCCATCTCATAATGATACCATTCTTATGTGTGCCACAAAATCATAAACCATACATCATAGCATAACCCATGTAATAAAAATGGGATTCTTAAAAATCGTGACATCATAAAACAACTCATATAAGATAAAGGAATTCATAAAACTAATTCGATCACAACATAATCAAATAAATGTAATAATAGGGATAGAAACAGAACCCTTTATTATCTTATATGGAAAATAATTTTGATAAAACACTTGAACTCCATTCTTGAGGAAAATATCCTTTCAACATCAAAAAAACTTTTCCTTTCTTAACATGTCATACAATTCTAAACTAAAAGAAGATGATTAAAAATAAACTTGAAAACTTGTAAATCAATCTTCTTGAGAAATAATGTTTTAAAAATCCATTCATGCCGTATAAGTTAAAAAAACATTCTTTCCGTACTTTTGTCGGAAAAGTCGAAAAGTACCTCGTATGAAAAACGACCAAAGATTCCTTTCATATCTTTTACTAAAAACTCACTGAAGGTTAAAATTGGATTTAAAAAATTTTAGGTGGATGAAAATAATATTACATATTGAGGAAACATGGATGTGGATGATAAAATACACCCCAGTAAATTCCAAAGTATAAACAATCTCGGATAAAAATGAGATTGTGATATTTTCCCTTACCTTAGGTCCAATTTGCTTCGTAAGTGTCCGAACCTCCTGTATAATGATTTAAATAATGTCATTGAATTATTAAAGAATCATACTCATTGTTATGATATCATTTATGGTTCACTTATGACTTTATTTTACCCGTTCTTTTGTAAATTCCATGTTAAAACAACGTTTTGGGTAAAATCATTTCATTTATCGTATGGGTTTCGACTTGTCATTCTTGATATTATTACTTATATCCTGATTTACATAATTTCAGAATGTAAAACATGATTTACATATATTCATCATATACACATATATATTATATGTCGATAAAAGGAATGAAATACATCGTTCATGGAGACGGTAGGCCGTACGTACGCATGAACGCTGTTTTCGTTTCCTTATTGAATTGAATGAAACTAAATAGAAGACATACATATATGTATATATACATAAATCCAGTATCATTACTATTTAATATATTTCATTATTATTCATTAAATAATCTTTATGATCATTCTGGTATGGTTAACATGGAGAATGAATCTCATCGTATCGTGGAGACGGTAGTCCGTACGTACGCACGAGCGATGATATCATTTCCATAATCATTGAATTGAATTGGAGTGGATGATATAATATATCAGAATCATTATGATGTTATAATAACTATGTATAGTTATTATTTACACCATTATACCCATCCGCGTAAGGTGCTGTTGGAAAAACAGATTACACCACGGCGTGGAGACGGTATTCCGTACGTACGCACGCGCGGTGATTTCATTTTCCGTAGGATGGATAGATGGTGAAATAGGGTTGTTTCATACTTATAATAACATATCCGTATATGAGTTATACTGATGTTAGTACTTAATAATGAAACAACTAAAGAAGAAGAAGTGGAAGAAGAAATAAAGTTGAAAGAATCGGTAACGAACATTACCTCTTCTTTGAAGTGCCTCTTTGAGACCTCCTTTTAGGGCACTGAAATTGGTCTTTGAAGAATACCAGGACCACTAGGATGTTTCTAGGGAAGTGGAGAAGATAATTTGGCAGGGGTTGGACGAGCTTGAAGGCTCAAAGTGGTGTGAGGAAGAGAGGGAGGAGGTGCCCTTTTATAAGGGAGGAGAGGGGAACCTTTGGAATAACTAAATATATTATTTTATTATAAAGTCATATTCGGTTTTAAATAGCTCCAAATTGATTTATTTCAAAGATAAGGTGGGGATGGGTATAAATACTCTCATATAATAGAATTTAGACAAGTTTAGGTCATTATACTAACCTTATCTTTTAGTTTTAACTCTTAGTTAATTAGATTGACATTTACCATGTCACTTTGTATTTTTATATTATATAGTTAATAAACTTACCATATACATCCAAGAGACCCCCAAGTGGTCCATTAATGATACACCTATCATGATATAAGTATCTTGGCAGAACCTTAGATTTTTAGGAATAAAATAACAATCAATAATATAATATTTGTTTTAAAAAATTATTTTATGTCAATTTTGACACGATTCAATAGTTGATTTTTTTGAAACTCATAACAGAATGATTACTTTGACAAAAGTTAATTAACTCAATCATAACATGCCATATTAACCTATAAAATTAGTGTAATTCATAAAAAGTCTGAAATTATATTTATTTGGGTATTTATAATATCAATTATTCTAATTTTTCACTATTATGGTAATTACTGCATCATCATTGTGTCATAGATATATTAATTTATTTAATGTCTAAAAATTATAAATAAAATATCATTATGTAGAAAATATTATTATATTTCTAATGAATATTTACAATCGAATTTATATTATGTATAACCCTATATTAAAAATGTTTTAGTAAATAAACTTTGATTTTAACTCTTTTTACTCTTCTTTGAATTAAATAATAATAAATGTCCGAATCTAATCCAAGTGGGCCTAAATGGTCATATTTTATTCCTAAGGTTGTTTTTGGTCAAATTAATTTTATACAATAGAATTAGGACATGTGTTAGGGTAATAATAATATCATTTTTACCCTTAATTACCCTATTTACTTTTAACCGTGGTAAAAAAAAGTAAAAAGTTACTATTCACCAAAAATTATTTTCATCTCATTGAACTAGATTTTACTTACTGACATCAACCGTGTCTCTCAGATTTTTGAAATTCCACTCACATAAGCGGTAAAATTATGTTTTATGAAAAATTCATTTTTTTAACTACCACTTAGTGGTTTCACTATTCATCAAAAAATGAAAGTTTCCAGAAAAATACCAAAAATTAGGCCTAAGATATATTTGATATTATGAACTAAAAAATGATGTCTATTTTACCAAATTCAAAACATATCAGTTGCATTAATTAATTTAAAAATTAATTCCCGTCGTCAAAACAAATAGTGTGTTCTTAAGAGATAATAACTATCAAAAGATTGACACTTGTTTATGTCTGGTTTAAATGTGAAATTACATCCAATGACCAACATTGTATTAAATTGTAAAAATATATTCTAAATATACTTTAAACCCACTAAAATTAATAATTTATCACTATTAATTATTTCGATTAAAAAGGTTGTTTTTAATTAAAATTTAGTAATTTTCACTATTCATCAGAAAATGAAAGTTATCCGAAAAGTACCAAAATTTCACCCTAAGCTAATTTCAATATTCCGAATCAAAAAATGAAGTCCATTTTTGAAAAATAAAATTTACAAAATTTCAAAAAGTGGTTATTACTATTCATAACGGCTAGTTCATAATAATATTTTAATAGCATATCGTTGTTTAGTGAAACTTGGTACTGCATACTACACACGCTATCGAGGAAGGTAACGATTGCGTGTAATGCAAGGAAATTGAAGGATGCGTGTTGTGAAAGATCCTTTTGGTGTAGCATACAACACAAGACATTAATGAAATTAAAAAGAATATTTTTCATAAAATCTCGGGGTGTTACATTTTACCCCCCTTAAAATGAATTTCGCCCTCGAAATTCGTCAGGGTTATAAATGGTTTACTATTCGAAAGTTTCTTTAATAGAAACCCACATCGTAAAAAGGAATACCAAAACTTGGTTTTAAAAACTAAAGTATGAAATGTAACAGTTACCCAAATTAACTCATCACTGGGTTTCCACGTAGGAGAACATAGGTGAAAATATGGATATGGAAGAAAAATCTAACCATAAAGTTCTGATGGAGAGTGGTAGAGAACATGGCTATGAAAAATCCATCAATAACAAAGCCATAAATTTGTGATGATCTAAGGTACCATTTGATTCATCAGATATAAGAGCACTAGGACAACATTTTTGGTTTTCAAAATCATTTCCCTAAAGTTGAAGAATTTTAATTAGAATAAATACTTACTTTATTTTGGTACAATCTCACTGTTGTTCATGCTTTGAACAATTTCCACTTCATATCTTAAAGAAATGAAGTTGAATTTGTTATTTGTGATGTGTTAGCAGATCATGTGATAGAATGAGGGGTCATTCCATCTGCCTCAAACAAAAGGTTAGAAAAGTTATCAAAAAAAATACGTAAGTCCATCTATAGTGAGATTAATCATATATGGTTCCTAAAATGGACTTATACTTCTTATATTATACTTCTTAATATAATAAAACTAGTTTCTACTAAACAGGGACTTCCTGTAGGCCAGTGGTAGGCGATAAAGGCTAGTCGCACTTCGGTTGTTGGTTCGATTCCCACAGCCTTGTCTGACGCGATGGGTTGTCGCCCATCCTGCAGGTTATCCTTTTTCTAAAGCTATATTACTATAACATCCCATCAACAATATCAAAAAAAAAGTTTTATCCTTAAACAATACTAACTTATGTCCAACATAATCCATTCCAATATTTAGTCTTATCTAAAATACTTCAGTCCAAGCTCATAGTACAAAGAAAATGATCACGTGAATGCCATCATTTATCCCCCATATATCATAAGATATATCTTGTTGGTCAAATTACAAACATGTTAATACCTTAATCATGTATTCTCTTGAATAATTAATACCCATTGAACCTTATTGAAAACATGAATGATGTTAAAAGTTAACTCTTTCCACATACCAAAATCCTCAATATTCTATATACTCAAACCATGATACCACTTAGTCCTTATATCAATCATGAGCTCATGAATACAATCAAACATCTCATTATCTTCTTATTCCTTCATTATGCGCATATCATCTACTTTCCAAAAATATCTGAATAACCTTTCATGGTTACTGGTACCATTAATCATACACTTTCAGAACTTAAGGAAAGACAACAGTTTAACAGTCCTTAGATGTCCCTTTATTCCATAGTACCATGAGATTACTTATACCACATTACACTTGATAAACATGTAATCATAACACTACCTTCTTAAACCATTGACTAAACTTAAACAATTCTTTCATCTCACATATCATTTGTAGTCTCTTCATCATCATCAACATAAATATTACCCATACGACCATATTGATTCTCTTCATGAGACTTTACCTTAGGGCATTAGTTTGCATAATTCCCGTACATTCCACATTTAAAGCATTTAACCATTGTTGATGTCTTAGCAATACCATTATCCTAATCCATGGTGTTAACTGAAACTTTTCCTTTGCACTTACTGGCTTTATGTCCTTCTTTTCCACACCCAAAGCATCTTCCAGTTTCTTTGAAACATTCTCCTTGATGCCTCTTCCCACATGATTTACATAGGGGAAATTGAACCATCTTTCCTCTAGGATCATCATGAAACTCCATCTTTCTCTTATTAGCCGAGTTAGGAAACTTACCAAATTTGAGTTTATTGATCATATTATGAGATTGCTGATTCGGTATAATAATGATGTTTGGACTTCCAAATCCAGTTTCATTTGGTTTCTCATGAAGAATATCATTCCATTGTCCATTATATCCTCCATTATCATGAATCTTCATGTTTCCAACCATTTTCTAAAACCCAAAAAGAATAGTGTGAGAGGAAAAAATCACGCTAGGGAAAACAATATAATAAAGGGGGAGTACCGTCAATATATAACATCTTAGATTACCGTAATTCTAGTACTATAACCTATACTTATACTTAACCTTAGGGACATCCCTATACATACCTTAGAAATATCTACAGGGATCTCACTGAAGTTCTCGCATCCTAGATTCCAAAGGTTGACTAAACCCTTCCTCTGATACCAACTGTAGAGACATGAAACTTGACGTACATGGACATTGCATTACTTTTGCAGAATACTTAGTACATAACAAAAACACACACACAAGGACCGTAATAGTTTAGTGTCTTTGGAAACTCAGAACGTAATCTTCTAATCATGGTGAAAGATCTTCAACATCTCCCATAAAGATCTTCCCTTTTTTTATTACCTAAAACCTTTATTTATATCCCGGGGAAAAGAAAACATAAAAGGGTGATCTCAAATGCTCAGAAAGAGTAAACAAAATAAATATCAATCACATCATATTCATAAGAACATAACATTTTGGAAATATTACCCTGCAAAAGAGATCATAATTTCATAACATGGGATAAATCATGGTAGTGAAATGTAATCCCAATAATCTTAACTTAAAACATGAAACTTTTTGGAATACACACATAATCATAGAGAATCATTTATTATTAGTCAAGAGTCATTTCCAAGACTATCTTAGTGGACAAAGCCCATTTCTGAACCGAGTTCACTCCTCGTTTCAGTCCTGTTTCACTAAACCAGTATAACCTACCATTCTAGCCATGTCTATCTCATGAGATATAAAATCTTTACCCAATGAATTGGAGGGAGATATAGGTCCCACCCATCTCATAATGATACCATTCTTATGTGTTCCACAAAATCATAAACCATACATCATAGCATAACCCATGTAATAAAAAAGGGATTCGTAAACATCGTGACACCATAAAAGAACTCATATAAGATAAAAGAATTCATAAAAATAATTCCATCACAACATAATAAAATAAATTTAATAATAGGGATATAAACATAACCCTTTTTTATCTTAGATGGAAAAAATTTTGGTAAAACACTTGAACTCCATTCTTGAGGAAAATATCCTTTCAACTTCAAAAACACTTTTCCTTTCTTAACATGTCATACAATTATAAACTAAAATAAGTTGATTAAAAATAAACATGAAAACTTGTAAACGAAGCTTCTTGGAAATAATGTTTTAAAAATCCATTCATGCCGTATAAGTTAAAAAAAACATTCTTTCCGTACTTTTGTTGGAAAAGTCAAAAAGTACCTCATACGAAAAACGACAAAAGATTCCTTTCATATCTTTTACTAAAAATTCACTGAAGGTTAAAATTGGATTTAAACAATTGTAGGTGGATGAAAATAATATTACATATTGAGGAGACATGGTTGTGGATGATAAAATACACCCCAGTAAATTCCAAAGTATAAACAATCTCGGATAAAAATGAGATTGTGATATTTTCCCTTACCTTAGGTCCAATTTGCTTCGTAAGTGTCCGAACCTCCTGTATAATGATTTAAATAATGTCATTGACTTATTCTAGAATCATAATCATTGTTATGATATCATATATGGTTCACTTATGACTTTATTTTACCCGTTCTTTTGTAAATTCCATGTTAAAACAACGTTTTGGGTAAAATCATTTCATTTATCATATGTGTTTCGACTTGTCATTCTTGATATTATTACTTATATCCTGATTTACATAATTTCAGAATGTAAAACATTATTTTCATATATTCATCATATACATATATATATTATAGGTCGATAAAAGGAATGAAATACACCGTTCATGGAGACGGTAGGTCGTACATACGCATGAACGCTGTTTTCGTTTCTTTATTGAATTGAATGAAACTAAATAGACGAAAGATATATATATATATATATATATATATACATAAATCTAGTAGCATTACTATTTCATATATTTCATTATTATTCATTAAATAAACTTTATGATCATTCATGTATGGTTAACATGGAGAATGAATCTCATCGCGTCGTGGAGACGGTAGTCCGTACGTACGCACGAGCGATGATATCATTTCCATAATCATTGAATTGAATTGTAGTGGATGATATAATATATAAGAATCAGTATGATGTTATAATAACTATGTATAGTTATTATTTACACCATTATACCCATCCAAGTAAGGTGGTGTTGGAAAAACAGATTACACCACAGCGTGGAGACGGTATTCCGTACGTACGCACGCGCGGTGATTTCGTTTTCCGTAGGATGGAAAGATGGTGAAATAGGGTTGTTTAATACTTATAATAACATATCAGTATGTTATTGATACTGATGTTATTACTTCATAATGAAACAACTAAAGAAGAAGAAGTGGAAGAAGAAATAAAGTTGAAAGAATCGGTAACGGACATTATCTCTTCTTTGAAGCGCCTCTTTGAGACCTCCTTTTAGGGCACTGAAATTGGTCTTTGAAGAAAACCAGGACCTCTAGGATGTTTCTAGGGAAGTGGAGAAGATAATTTTTCAGGGTTTGGCCGGGCATGAAGGCTCAATGTGGTGTGAGGAAGAGAGGGAGGAGGTGCCCTTTTATAAGGGAGGAGAGGGGAACCTTTGGAATAACTAAAAATATTATATTATTATAAAGTCATATTCGGTTTTAAATAGCTCCAAATTAATTTATTTCTAAGATAAGATGGGTATGGGTAGAAATACTCTCATCCAATATAATTTAGACAAGTTTAGATCATTATACTAACCTTATCTTTTAGTTTTAACTCTTAGTTAATTAGATTGACATTTACCATGTCACTTTGTATTTTTATATTATATAGTTAATAAACTTACCATATACATCCAAGAGACCCCCAAGTGGTCCATTAGTGATACAACTATCATTATATAAGTATCTTGGCCGAATCTTAGTTTTTTAGGAATAAAATAACAATCAATAATATAATATTTGTTTTAAACAATTATTTTATGTCAATTTTGACACTATTCAATAGTTGATTTTTGTGAAACTCATAACAGAATGATTACTTCGACCAAAGTTAATTAAATCAATACTAACATGCCATATTAACCTAGAAAATTATTTTAATTCATAAAAAGTATTAAATTATATTTATTTGTGTATTTATAATATCAATTATTCTAATTTTTCACTATTTTGGTAATTATTGCATCATCATTGTGTCATAAATATATTAATTTATTTAATGTCTAAAAATTATAAATAAAATACCATTATGTAGGAAATCTTATTATCTTTCTAATTAATATTTACAATCGAACTTATCATATATATAACCCTATATTAAAAATGTTTTAGTAAATAAGCTTTGATTTTAACTATTTTAACCCTTCTTTAAATAAATTAATAATAAATGTCCTAATCTAATCCAAGTGGGCCTAAATGGTCATATTTTATTTCTAAGGTTGTTTTTGGTCGAATTAAACTTATCAAATAGAATTAGGATACGCGTTAGGGTAATAATAATATCATTTTTACCCTTAATTACCCAATTTACTTTTAACCGTGGTAAAAAAAGTAAAAAGTTACTATTCACCAAAAATTATTTTCATCTCATTGAACCACATTTTACTTACTGACATCAACCGTGTCTCTCGGATTTTTGAAATTCCACTCACAGAAGCGGTAAAATTATGTTTTATGAAAAATTCATTTTTTTTAACTACCACTTAGTGGTTTCACTATTCATCAAAAAATGAAAGTTTCCAGAAAACTACCAAAAATTAGGCCTAAGCTATATTTGATATTATGAACTCAAAAATGATGTCTATTTTACCAAATTCAAAACATATCAGTTGCATTAATTAATTTAAAAATTAATTCCCGTCGTCAAAACAAATAGCGTGTTCTTAAGAGATAATAACTATCAAAAGATTGACACTTGTTTATGTCTGGTTTAAATGTAAAATTACATCCAATGACCAACATTGTATTAAATTGTAAAAATATATTCTAAATATACTTTAAAACCACTAAAATTAATAATTTATCACTATTAATTATTTCGATTAAAAAGGTTGTTTTTAATTAAAATTTAGTAATTTTCACTATTCATCAGAAAATGAAAGTTATCCGAAAAGTACCAAAATTTCACCATAAGCTAATTTCGATATTCCGAATCCAAAAATGAAGTCCATTTTGAAAAATAAAATTTAAAAAAGTGGTTATTACTATTCATAACGGCTAGTTCATAATAATATTTTAATAACATATCGTTGTTTAGTAAAACTCGATATTGCATACTACACACGCTATCGAGGAAGGTCGTGATTGCGTGTAATGCAAGGCAAGTCAAGGATGTGTGTTGTGCAAGATCCTTTTGGTGTAGCGTACAACACAAGAAATTAATGAAATTAAAAAGAATATTTTTCATAAAATCTCGGGGTGTTACATAAACCAGACATCATAGCATAACCCATGTAATAAAAATAGAAATCTTAAACATCATGCCATCATAACATAATCCATATAAGATAAAATTACATCATAAAAATAATTCCATAATAACATAATCAAATCAATGTAAAAAATAGGGATATAAATAGAACCCTATGTTATCTTAGATGGAAAATAATTTTGATAAAACACTAGAACTCCATTCTTGAGGAAAATATCCTTTCTACTTCAAAAACATTTTTCTTTTCTTAACATGTCATACAATTTTAAACTAAAAGAGGTTGATTAAAAATAAACTTGAAAACTCGTAAAATAATCTTCTTGGAAATAATTTTTTAAAAATCCATTCATGTTGTATAAGTTAAAAAAACATTCTTCCCGTACTTTGGCCGGAAAAGTCAAAAAGTACCTCGTACGAAAAATGACAAAAGATTCCTTTAATATATTTTACTATAAACTCACCGAAGGGTAAAATTGGATTTAAAAAATTGTACGTGGATGGAAATAATATTACATATTGAGGAAACATGGATGTGGATGATAAATATTCCTCAGTAAATTCTGAAGTATAAACAATCTCAGATAAAAATGAGATTGTGAGATTTCCCTTACATTAGGTCCGATTTTCTTCGTAAGTGTCTGAACCTCCTGTATAATGATTTAAATGATGTTATTTAATTATTCCAGAATCATACTTATTTTTATGATATCATATATGGTTATATTCTTAGCATCTTTTTAGTAATATTTCATTACTACTTGTTATTTGGGTGTTTATTACTTTTTGTTCTTATGCGTGTTTTGTCGAATAAATTATTATTATTATTTTTAGGTTATAGATACCTCATTTACAGAATGTTATTAGTGTAATATATATCATATTCATTCATTCAATTCATTTATATAGTCATTATGCAATGAAGATCGTGTAGAACGAGTCGCATCACATCGTGGAGACGATATTCCGTACGTACACAGGAGCGATGATATCGTTCCCATGACCAGGGAATTGTATTGGAGTGTATTTATACTATTTCAGAATCAATATAAATTTATAATCATCATATATAGTTATTATTTACACCATAATACCCATCCAAGTAAGGTGGTGGTGGAAAATAGATTACACCACGACCTGGAGACGGTATTCCGTACGTATGCACGCGCGGTGATTTCATTTTCCGTAGGATGGATAGACGGTGAAATAGGGTTGTTTAATACTTATAATAACATATCAGTATATGAGTGATACTGATGTTATTACTTCATAATGAAACAACTAAATAAGAAGAAGTGGAAGAAGAAATAAAGTTGAAAGAATCGGTAACAGACATTACCTCTTCTTTGAAGCGCCTCTTTGAGACCTCCTCTTAGGGCACTAAAATTGGTCTTTGAAGAAGACCAGTACCTCTAGGATGTTTCTAGGGATGTGGAGAGAAGAAATTGGCAGGTTTTGGCCGAGCTTGAAAGCTCAAAGTGGTGTGATTAAGAGATGGATGAGGTTCCCTTTTATAAGGGAGGAGAGGGGCACCTTTGGAAAAACTAAAAATATTATTTTATTATAAAGTAATATTCGGTTTTTAATAGCTCAAAATTGATTTATTTAGAAGCTAACGTGGGGATGGGTCTAAATAATCTCATCCAATAGAATGTAGACAAGTTTAGGTTTCTATTTTAACCTTATCATTTAGATTTAACTTTAAGTTAAATAATTTTACATTTACCGTGTCTTCTTGTTTTCTTACACTATAAGGTTAATAAACATACTATAAAAAGAAAAGAAAACCCCAAGTTGTTTATTATTAATATATATAACCTTATCTAAGTCATATTTCCGAAACTTAGTTTTTTAAGAATAAAATAACAATTAATAATATAATATTTGTTTTAAAAACTATTTTATGTCAATTTTGACACTATTTGGTAATTGATTTTTGTGAAAATTATAACAAAAATATTAGTTCTAAAAAAGTTAATTAAATCAATACTAACAAGTCATATTGACCTATAAAATTATTTTAATTAATAAAAAGTCTCAAATTACATTTATTTGGGTATCTATAACATCAATTATGTCAATATTTCATTAATAAGATAATTACTCCATCATCTTTGTGTCATAAATAAATTAAATTATTTAATGTCTACAAATTATAAATAAAATACCATTATGTAGGAAATCATTTTATCTTTCTAATGAATATTTATAGTCGAATTTATCTTATGTATAACTCTATATTAAAAATGATTTACTTATTAAACATTGATTTTAACTATTTTAACCCTTCTTTAAATAAATTAATAATAAATGTCCTAATCTAATCCAAGTAGGCCTAAATGGTCATATGTTATTCCTAAGGTTGTTTTTGGTCGAATTACACTTATCAAATAGAATTAGGATACGTTTTAGGGTAATAATAATATCATTTTTACCCTTAATTACCCTATTTACTTTTAACCGTGGTAAAAAAAGTAAAAAGTTACTATTCACCAAAAATTATTTTCATCTCATTGAACCACATTTTAGTCCTTGATACTAACTGTGTCTCTCGGATTTTCGAAATTCCACTCACAGAAGCGGTAAAATTATGCTTTATGTGAATTTGGAAATTCTCCTAGGAGGTGGGTAAAAGACGGTGAAAAGTTCAATAAAATTTTTATATATCTAAAATTATTATAAAATGACTCCAATGAATTGAATTGACCTTATATAGGTATTATGGATCAATTTTGACCTAAAATAAATTTAAATAAAATAAAAAATTATTTAAATAAAAACTCAGTTTTTAAATAGTAACCTAGTGTTTTCACTATTCATCAAAAATTGAAAGTTTTCAGAAAAATACCAAAATTTCACCGTAGGCTAATTTTGATATTCCGAATCCAAAAATGAAGTCCATTTTGAAATATAAAATTTTCAAAATTTCAAAAAGTGGGTATTACTATTCATAACGGCTAGTTTTAATAATATTTTAATAACATATCGTTGTTTAGTGAAACTCGGTATTGCGTACAACGTAAGCTATCGAGGAAGGTCGCGATTGCATGTAAAGAATGCCAAGATAGTGTTGTGTATAGTTATAGATTCCTTTGAAGATTTATATAACATAAAAACAAAATATTTCTCATAAATTCTCGGGTGTTACATTCTACCCCCCTTAAAATGAATTTCTCCCTCGAAATTCGTCACTTTGTAACAAACAGATGAGGATACCTCTCCCTCATCATATCCTCAAGCTCCCATATAGCTTCTTCTAATTGGTGGTTCCTCCATAAAACATTCACCAAGCTAGTGGTCTTGTTCCGTATGATTTTTTCACTATGATCGAGAATCTCTATCGACTATTCTTCATAAGAAAGATCTTGCTCCAGCGGTACAACTTCTGAGCTGAGTACATGTGAAGGATCAGGTATGTACTTCCTCAGGGGAGATACATGGAATACATCATGAACATGAGAGAGATTTGGTGGAAGTTCCAATTGGTAAGCTACCTTCCCAATACGATCCAGTATTTTGAAAGGACCGATATACCTAGGGCTCAGCTTTCCCTTCTTTCCAAATCTCATTACTCTCTTCCAAAGAGATATTCGTAAGAAAACTTTATCACCCACTTCAAACTCTAGGTATTTTCTTCGGTTGTCGGCATAAATTTTTTGTCGACTCTGAGCTGCTATTATGTGTTGTTGAATAGATCAGATCTTTTCTGCAATCTCATCAACAAGATCAGGTCCTAATAGCTTTCTTTCCCCAACTTCATCCCAGCAAGTTGGAGTCCTGCATTTCTTTCCATAGAGAGCTTCATAAGGAGCCATCTGAATACTGCAGTGAAAGCTATTATTATAAGAAAATTCCACCAAAGGTAGGTGTTGATCCCAACCACCTTTGAAATCCATAGAGTAAGATCTCAATATATCTTCTAGAGTTTGAATTTTCCTCTCAGACTGACCTCTTGTCTGAGGATGATAAGCAGTGCTGAAACTCAACTCTGTATCCAGAGTATGCTGAAGACTCTACCAGAACTTTGAGGTAAACCTTGGATCCTGATCAGATGTAATGGAAAGTGGTACTCCATGCAATCATACCATTTCCTTCACATATATCATGGAAAGCTGATCTAGAGAGAAATAATCTCTAATAGCGATGAAGTGTGACGACTTTGTAAGACGATCAACTAGGACCCAGATAGAAATTTTGCCTTTGGATGTTTTAGGAAGTCCAGTGACAAAGTCCATAGTGATGTTTTCTCATTTCCATTCTGGTATGGGTAATGGTTGTAACATCCCCTTAGACTTCTGTCTCTCAGCTTTACCTTGCTGACAAACCAAGCATAGAGAGACATATTCAGAAACATCACTTTTCATGCCATCCCACCAGAAGTACTCTTTCAGGTCCCTATACATCTTCGTGCTTCCAGGATGAATAGAGAATGAAGAACTATGAGACTCATCCAGCAACTCCTTCTTTAATTCTGGGATGGGAGGAACAAAAACCCGATTCCTGAACTTTATTATCCCATCACAATCAAGGTTGAATTCATGAACATTTCTCACCTTCTTTAGTAACTCTACATCTTATTTTTGTGCCTCTTTAATCTTCACATGTATAGATGGTTGAACATTCAATTGAGAAAGATACGACTTTTCCCCTTCTATTATAATTACAAGATCCATCCTTTGTAAATCCATAAATATTTGATCTTTTGTGATCCTAATCATGGATAAACTAGCATGGTCTTGTCGACTTAATGCATCTGCCCCCTTGTTTGCTTTCCCAGGGTGGTAATGAATTGAGCAGTCACAATCCTTAATCAGCTCCAACCATTTTCTTTAGCGCATATTCAGCTCCTTTTTTGTGAAAATATACTTTAAACTTTTATAATCAATATAAATATCACACCTTTCTCCATAAAGATAATAAATCCAAATCTTTAATGCAAATATTACCACAGCTAACTCCAAATCATGAGTTGGGTAATTTTTCTCATGTATTTTCAACTGTCGTGAGGCACAATCTATCACCATATCATTTTGCATAAGAACACACCCCAATCCATTCTCGGATGCATCACTGTAGATCACAAACCTTTCACCACTACAAGGCAGTGTGAGCACAGGTGCACTGGATAAACTTCTTTTTAACTCCTTGAAATTTTCTTCACATTCCTCCGTCCAAACATACTTAACTCCTTTCCGAGTCAACTGGGTGAGTGGATTAGATAACCGTGAAAAATATTTCAGAAAACGTCGATAATATCCAGCAAAACTAAGAAAACTTCGAATCTCGGTTACTGTTGTTGGTCTCGACCATCTTTCGTTAACCTCTGTTTTTGCTGGATCAACAGATATCCCCTCTTTTGAGATTATGTGACCCAAAATGCAACTTTTTGAAGCCAAAATTCACACTTGGTAAATTTGGCATAAAGATTCTCCTTTCTCAGGGTCTTTAATACAATTCTCAAGTTATCTTCATGTTCTCCCTTGCTCTTTGAATAGATAAGAATATCGTCTATAAAGACTACCACAAACTGATCAAGATAGTCTCTAAAGACTCTATTCATCAAATCCATGAAGACAGTAGGGGCATTAGTAAGACCAAATGGCATCACTATAAATTCATAGTGTCCATACCTTGTATGGAAAGCCATATTTGGTATATCCTCCCTTTGACCTTTAATTGATGATACCCTGAACGATGATCAATCTTGGAAAAGTATTAAGCTCCGCGTAGTTGGTCAAATAAGTCATCAATGCACGGGAGAGGATATTTGTTCTTGATAGTGATCTTGTTAAGTTCTCTATAATCAATACAGAGTTTCATTGATCCATATTTCTTATTAACAAAAAAAACAGGTGCTCCCCAAGGTGACGCACTAGGGCGTATGAATCCCTTATCAAGATTCTCTTGGAGTTTCTTCTTCAATTCCTACAACTCAATTGGGGCAATTCTATAAGGTGTCTTTGAAATAGGCAAAGCACCCGGTACGAGTTCTATTAAAAACTAAACTTCACGATTTGGTGGAAGACCCAGAAATTCATCTGGAAAGAAATCATCAAACTCTCGTACAATGGGCATATTCTTAACCGTGAGTTTTTCACCAACCATATGAGATAAATAACCTTCATTTAGTGGAATAAAGACCCATAAGATGGAAGAAATTTCCACTGGAAGGTTATGTTCATCCTTGCATCGATAGACGATCATAGATTGATCTGGAATATGAAATGTGACTTCCCTTATTTGGAAATTGATATAAGATCCATATAAATAAATACAATCCATGCCAAGAATCACATCAAATTCCACTATAGGAAGGATCACAAGATTTGTAGGAATCACTTTCCCACAAACTTCAATCAGAGAAGAATTATAAACTTTTGATGTGACTGTTGTGACATTTGGGGTTGTCACAGCTAACTCAACATCTAATTGTTGAGGTAATATGACGATGCCCTTAGAAAATTCTTCAGAAATAAATGAGTGGGTGGATCCAGAATCAAATAAAACATTTTCTACTTTATAGTGGATGGTAAGTGTACCTTTCAACACTTCCTTATCATACTCCACATCGCTGATAGAAATTGCATGTGACTTTCCTTTGTCTTTAGCCTTAAGAGTTTGTTGACGTCGATCATCATCAACAACCCTTAGATTAGGGCATTGATTGGCATAATGCCCCATTTCCTTACACTTGTAACATTGAAGTGTAGGAGGTGCACTCTGTGTAGCCTTTTCTTTGTTCGCATCACTAGCCATCTTCTTCCCATCATTGCGGCATTCAAATGCCCAATGACCTTACTTTCAACATTTGAAACATTTACTTGTCCCTTTAAGACAACTAGCTCCATGTTTCTTTCCACACTTTGAGCATAAGGGAAATCTCATATTCTTTTCAGTGTACTCATTATATTTTCCTTTAAATTCCATTTTCCTCTTCTTATCAAACCTATATGACTGATGGGTTACTCCAATCTCCATCTCAACCTTGAGAGCACATCGAACGATTTCCTGGTATCTATTGAAGTCCCTTATGGATAATTCCCTTCGAAGACTTGGTTTTAAGCCACTAAAGAATCAATCGATCTTACTCTCAGGTTGGATAATGATCCCAGAAGGGTAGCTTTCATGTCTTGTAAAATTTTCTTCATAGGTACCAACAGATTCATCATCCTTTTTCTTTAGTTCAAGAAACTCCTTCTCCATCTTTGTTTGGAGAATACGAGGGAAGTAATTATTGAAAAATAAGTTCTTCAACTCGTCCCATTCCATGGACTCAATTTCATCCATTTGCCTCGTATTCTTGATAAGATTCCACCATTGATCAGGTTCACCTTCCAAACGATAAACTGCTAAGATGACTTTATCATGGTCAGAACATTGAAGAACTGAAAATATTTTTTCAGTGGTACTGATCCATTGTTTAGCCACTAATGGATCAGTAGACCCGCTGAATGAGGGTGGACACTACCTCATGAAGGATTCAACAGAATGTTTCTCTTTCCTTTGCTCGTTTGGATGTCCTTCATGATTCATAGCTTGAGAATGTTGTGTGAGAATGGCTCCAAGATTTTGAATTCCAGATCCCATAACGTTTGGTTGCTGAGGAGAACAATCATTGCATTTCCCATCACATTCCGCATTAACATGGTTCCTTCGGGTTCCAGCCATTGACTGAAACCAAGAAAAATAGTGTGAGAAACACTAATTATAATAGGAAAACCACACAATCAAGAATAAAATTTCACACTTAAGGTCTTATCATAGGTTGTTCATGGCCATTTTTAAAACACTAAGATTGTGTTCTATGCTTAGACTTATCCTTAGGGTTCTTACTAAGGCTTTCACATCCTAGTTTCCAATGGTTGACTATACATTTCCTCTGATACCAACTATAACAACCCATACTTTACATACATTGTTATTACTTCAGAATTGAAGCACTCTTATTACAAAATATAACAAAACCAGGAAAGGACCGTATATGTATATAGTCTTTAGAAACTGGGAAACATAAACAACTAGTTCATAAAGCATCTACATTGTCTCCCATTTATTTCATCATATCTAGAGTCCCTTTTGGCATATCCTGCATAATAACCTTATTCCTGACCTGGGGAAAGAAAACATACAAAAGGGTGAGCTCAAAAGCTCAGTAAGGGTAAACAAAAGAAATATTAATCACATCATATTCACAAGAACATAACATTTTGGAAATCTTAACCTGCAAAAGAGATCATAATTTCATAACATGGGATAAATCATAGTAGTGAAATGTAATCCCAATAATCATAACTTAAAACATGAAACCTTGTGGCATACACACATAATCATAGAGAATCATTTCTTAGTAGTCAAAACTCATAACAAAGACTATCTTAGCGGACAAAGTCCATTTCTGAACCGAGTTCACTCCCCTTTTCAGTCCTATTTCACTGAACCGGATTAACCTGCCGTTCCATCCATGTCTATATCATGAGATATAAATATTTACCCAATGCATTGGAGGGAGATATAGGTCCCACCCATCTCATAATGATATCATTCTTATGTGTGCCACAAAATCATAAACCATACATCATAGCATAACCCATGTAATAAAAATGAGAATCTTAAACATCATGCCATCATAACATAATCAATATAAAATAAAAGGACATCATAAAAATAATTCCATCATAACATAATCAAATAAATGTAAAAAAATAGGGATAGAAACATAACCCTATATTATCTTAGATGGAAAATAATTTTGATAAAACACTTGAACTCCATTCTTGAGGAAAATATCCTTTCTACTTCAAAAATATCTTTCTTTTCTTAACATGTCATACAATTTTAAACTAAAATAATTTGATTAAAAATAAACTTGAAAACTTGTAAATTAATATTCTTGTAAATAATGTTTTAAAAATCCATTCATGTTGTATAAGTTAAAAAAAAATTCTTCCCGTACTTTGGCCGGAAAATTTAAAAAGTACCTCGTCTGAAAAACGACAAAAGATTCCTTTCATATATTTTACTAAAAACTCACTGAATGGTAAAATTGGATTTAAAAAATTTTAGGTGGATGGAAATAATATTACATATTTAGGAAACATGTATGTGGATGATAAATATTCCCCAGTAAATTCTGAAGTATAAACAATCTCGGATAAAACTGTAATTGTGAGATTTTCCCTTACCTTAGGTCTGATTTGCTTCGTAAGTGTCCGAACCTCCTGTATAATGATTTAAATAATGTTATTGAATTATTATAGAATCATAATTATTTTTATGATATCATATATGGTTATATTCTTAGCTTCTTATTAGAAATATTTCATTATTACTTGTTATTCGGGTGTTTATTACTTTTTGTTCTTATGCGTGTTTTGTCGAATAAATTCTTATTCTTCTTTTTAGGTTATAGATAACCCATTTACAGAATGTTATTAGTGTAAAATATATCATATTAATTCATTAAATTCATTTATATAATCATTATTCATTGAAGATCATGTAGAACGAGTCACATCACATCGTGGAGACAGTATTCCGTACGTACGCACGAGCGATGATATCATTCCCATGATCGTGGAATTGTATTGGAGTGTATGTATACTATTTCATAATAAATATCAATTTACAATAATCATATATAGTTATTATTCAAACCATTATACCCATCCAAGTAAGGTGGTGGTGGAAAATAGATTACACCTAGGTGTGGAGACAGTATTCCGTACGTACGCACGCGCGGTGATTTCGTTTTCCGTAGGATGGATAGATGGTGAAATAGGGTTGTTTCATACGTATAATAACATATAAGTATATGAGTGATACTGATGTTATTACTTTATAATTAAACAACTAAATAAGAAGAAGTGGAAGAAGAAATAAAGTTGAAAGAATCGGTAACAGACATTACCTCTTCTTTGAAGCGCCTCTTTGAGACCTCCTCTTAGGGAAGTAAAATTGTTCTTTGAAGAAGACCAAGACCTCTAGGATGTTTCTAGGGAAGTTTAGAGGAGAGATTTTCAGGGGTGTTCCAAGCTTGAAGGCTCAAAGTGGTGCGAGGAAGAGAGGGAGGAGGTGCCCTTTTATAAGGGAGGAGAGGGGCACCTTTGGAAAAACTAATAATATTATTTTATTATAAAGTCATATTCGGTTTTTAATAAGTCCAAATTGATTTATTTAGAAGCTAAGGTGGGGATGGGTAGATATCCTATCATCCAATAGAATTTAGACAAGTTTAGGTTTCTATTTTAACCTTATCATTTACATTTAACTTTAAGTTAAATAATTTTACTTTTACCGTGTCTTGTTGTTTTCTTACACTATAAGGTTAATAAACTTACTATAACAAGTCAAACGAACCGAAATTTGTTTATTATTAATATATATAACCTTATATAAGTCATTTTTCCGAACCTTATATTTTTAGGAATAAAATAACAATTAATAATATAATATTTGTTTTAGAAACTATTTTATGTCAATTATGACACTATTTAGTAATTAATTTTTGTGAAACTTATAACAGAATTATTAGTTAGAAAAAAGTTAATTAAATCAATACTAACATGTCATATTAACCTATAAAATTAGTGTAATTCATAAAATGTCTCAAATTACATTTATTTGGGTATTTATAATATCAATTATGTAAATATTTTATTAATAAAATAATTACTACATCATCTTTGTGTCATAAATAAATTAAATTATTTAATTTTTAAAAATTATAAATAAAATACAATTATGTAGGAAATAATTTTATCTTTCTAATGAATATTTATAGTAGAATTTATCTTATGTATAACCCTATATTAAAAATGATTTACTTATTAAACATTGATTTTAACTATTTTAACCCTTCTTTAAATAAATTAATAATAAATGTAATAATCTAATCCAAGTGGGACTAAATGGTCATTTTTATTCCTAAGGTTGTTTTAGATCGAATTACACTTATCCAATAGAATTAAGACATGTTTTAGGGTAATAATAATATCATTTTTACCCTTAATTACCCTATTTACTTTTAACCGTGGTAAAAAAAGTAAAAAGTTACCATTGACCAAAAATTATTTTCATCTCACTGAACCACATTTTAGTCCTTGATATTAACCGTGTCTCTCTGATTTTTGACGTTCCACTCACAGAAGCGGTAAAATTATGTTTTATGTGAATTTGGAAATTCTCCTAGGAGGTGGGTAAAAGACGGTGAAAAGTTCAATAAATTTTTTTTATATCTAAAATTATTATAAAATGACTCCAATGAATTGCATTTAACTTATATAGGTATTATGTATCAATTTTTGACCTAAAATAAATTTAAATAAAATAAATAATTATTTAAATAAAAAGTCGGTGTTTAAATAGTAACCCAGTGTTTTCACTATTCATCAAAAATTGAAAGTTTTCAAAAAAATACCAAAATTTCACCCTAGGCTAATTTCGATATTCTGAATCCAAAAATGAAGTTCATTTTGAAAGCTAAAATTTACAAAATTTCAAAAAGTGGGTATTACTATTTATAACAGATCGTTTTAATAATATTTTAATAGCATATTGTTTTTTAGTGAAACTCGGTATTGCGTACGACACAAGATATCGACGAAGGTCGTGATTGCGTGTAAAGCAATCCAAGATAGTGTTTTGTATAGTGAAAGATTCCTTTGATGATTTATATAAAATAAAACCAAAATATATCTCATATAAGTCTCGGGTGTTTCAATAAAAGTTTCCAATATATGAAATAAGTGTTATAACATTGTCAGTCGATACTCAAAAACTCATAAAATTTCATTTTTATGGATTTTCATGGATAAAACTATCACAAAATCTATTTGTACATCATCACATTTCCACTTAAGAATGGGAAAAGGATAAAAAATCACATCTAGTATGTGATGCATGACTTTCCCATATAGAAATGTGAAGCATTATTCCACAATGATTTCCACCTCCTTCTACATTCTTGACATCAATACTATCTACAGAGATCAGAATACATCTTTTCCAAAACTAGGATGCACCACCCATCTAGAAGCTTGAATCTCCCTCATCAACTCCTTATGATAGCCTATAGAAACCCATACTTGGCCAAAAAATGAATAGAATTTCACCTACCAATAGACCATCCATATGGTTTCTCCACACCAAATATTTTGGTTCTTATAACACATCCATCATGATAATAAAACTTCTTTTTCATAATATGGTCCAAAATCATGGGTATAATAGATGTCAATGGAATAACTATCCACCCCTATGACCCCTGAACACCCAGATTCATGCCTATAAGGAGGGATATGCCTGCCACTCAACATAAGACTCTTTTTCTTCCTATTTCTATGTATTTCATCTCAATGTTTCCAAAATGATGTTTCCCTCACCGAGTGTATAATCCATTTCATATTCTAAATAATACAGATACTCGACCCACCTCCTCTACTGATGGTTCAGGTCTCACTTGGAAAAGATATAACTGAGGCTCTTGTGGTATATGTATACCAAAACCCTCTCACCCAGGGGGTATTATCGAAAACATATCAAGGAATATACTACTTTTACTAAATCCATATCATTATTAGTGTAATTCAACTGATGCGGTCTTAACTACCAAGATCCATAAGCAAACACTCAATCCTCCTCTATTAGAACTGCTCCGAGTCCAACCGTGGATGCGTCAAAGTACATTATATATGAATTACCCAACACATATAAAGTGAGGATAGGTGATGAGGTTAGCCTACAATTTAACTACTGAAATTTTCTCTTACAATAATTATACCAAAAAAATATCAACCCTTCCCTATATAGTCTAGAAATTGGTTCTTGAAAATGGGATAAATGATGGGAAAAGTGTGTAAAATTACCTTCTAAACACAAAATACACATAATACCATTGATTCTCTTGTCATGTTCTCATGGTACCAAGTCTTTGAATTTCTTTGGGTCCACTGACCCACCATCCTCTAAGAATACATGGCCAAAGAAGTTCATATTACTAATCCAAAAAGTACGTTTGGTCGTCTTGGCATAATATTGATGATCTCTTAATGTTAATAGGAAAATGACTAGATATTTTTCATGATCATATGTTGGATGTGACTACACTTAGATACCATCGACAAAAAACAACAAACACTGGTCCAAAAAAGGATGACGATCCTATGAAATATGGCCATGAATAACCAAGGTGCATTAGTAAACACAAACAACATCACGATGAATTCATACAATCCATATGTACTCATAGAATAGGTCTAAGATATTCCCAATAGTATCACCATCAAATAGCAGTAAGCTGGTCTCAAATTTATCATGGAGAAGATCATTGAACCACTTTAATGATGGGAAAGATCATTATCATGTGTAAGAGGATTCTAATTATTAACTTGCATATAGTCAAACCTTTGATAATCCACACATAAGTTAAAAAAACCATCATCCTTCTATCCCAAGAGAACCAGTGAACCCCAAAGAGATGTATTAGGTCATATGAAGCCTTTATGTTATAAATCTTCCACCTAAACATTCAACTCCTGAAGCTATACTAGTGTTATTCTGTAAGATGGGATATAAACTAGATCTTTCCATAACACCAACTCAATTTTGAACTCGACCACTAGCTCGATCAGTAACTCATATAACTAGTCCAGGAATATGTCTTAGAAATGATCTAACACTAGCGGAATATAATCATACTACATTACGCCATTATCTATAGAAAGTTTCTCTATCTTATTTATAAGATAATCTAATCTGCACTTAATTTTCCCGACATGACCAGTCTGGAGATCCCACTCACCTTGGTGAAAATAGTTATCTCCTTCTGAATATAGTAATTTCACTCTCCTACTATAAGAGTAGATTGAATCATAAAATTAAGATATCCAATCCAGAAAAAGAATAAATTGAATACCTATCATTTCCTAAAATTAATGGTTCCAAATATAAATTGTAACCACCAATCATTGGAGAACACACCTTGAAATGTTTGATATTTTATAAATGGACTACCAATAGTGTGTTAAGGGATAAAACACCATCCAATATTTTCACATCCAATTCCAACCCATTTTCAATAAGAAAAGATAAAAAATAATTTGATTCTCTTGTATCAAACAAAATACATGATAAGGTAAATGATATAGGAATGGTAACTATGACTACAAAATATCCTGCATCCATGATAACCAGAGTAGTCTATACAATATAAAATGTACATTTTCTTCTTCACTAGGCTCCAACATAACTACCCTAAGCTATTTACCTTTATTGGTACGTTTTCTCATGCACTGGGGTACAACATCCCTTGCCTCGGCATGAACACCCAGTGGAACTCAATACACTAACCTACTAAGTGGTAGTTAAGACCCTTTCTGAATCAGGTGTCTTTCATAATCCATTTCAACTGGTCTACAATGGAATGTTCAAATAGTTCCTCTAAAGGCAACCTAGTCATCCATAGATACAAAATTCATCTTTGGTGAAAGGAAATGATGGGTGCTTGTGGCCAAACATGACACACTGATAGCACTGGAATAGAACATGGTCTTATGATGTTTTTCCAATTCCCTGACTGATCTTCCCACTAATAACATGGAATAAACTATCATAGAATTTGTTCTTGACACTGGACAATAAACTCCCATATCACCATGATGAAACAACATGGCCTCTACAAGGGGGATCTCTTAGAACCCTGTATGTGATGAGTGATTGGTTCATCATGTCCTCAATGTTACTCATGAAAAAAAATTACCTACCACCTGATCTCAAAGTGCAAATCATCTGGAAAACATACCACCCTAGATATCTCTACAATTTATAAATATGGTGAAAATAATTGTAGGTTAGTGAAACATCTGACATATTGTATCGCTAACATTCCCTAATGTGTTATATTCATGGAAATATGATATTTTTCACACCTCAAAATATTTGGATAGAAATGGATCAGGAGCATAATCATGAATTTTATTCAAGATAGAAAATCTTGTAGCCCAGGATCCTCTAAAATATCCATCCAACCTTTGTCATGTCCACAGAGGATATATTTAGTGAGATTCAAACTTCTATATCTCATTGTTTTGAGCTGATCGAAGATTATTTGGTCTGATTCGATCTTGATCTGAGCTTCTTGGGGTCTCCCTTTCCCAAAAAACATTGGATATTTCTATATATGAAAATCTCTTATCAACTAAGACATCGAAGTAATGGTATAAACAATATCCTTTTCCATGGATCAGATGACCCTCAGGAAGCTGTCATGAAGATGAAAATTCTTCTTCTCCACTTAAACTACAAAATACCCCAGATTCGCTACATTAAGATAGTACTAATTTCCATTATCTTGATTATAATTTCAAATACAACAAAGATGGATTTTATATACAAGAAAAACACACACCTTATAGAACTTGCTAAAAACAAGGTCTACCTCAATAGGTGACTTCAACTGTGAACAACATATTTTTGGACTCACAAAGAATGTATTACAAGTGTTTTAAAAAATAACATCAACTCATTTTAGTTATCTAGTGAAACAAATAACTCATATTATAGTTCAACAGAAAATTGTATATCACATGAAAAAATAGATATGCCCCTATCATGAAAAATGAATGTCAATATATCCCTATGTTCCTTTTATGATGCTTGTATTCTCATAACACTCCATACCATTCCATGTGTAAATATTTAATGAAGCAATATAATCATAAAAAATAACCTCACATTACATGTGAATAGAAAACATGATTCTCTAATACCACATTGTAATATCCCCCAATTTGTAAATCTACCATGTGTCCAAAAAGGGTTGGTTAGGAGGCCTCAAGAAAACCTCCCTGAATTCCAGATAATACAAACTAGTAGTGAGGTGTGAAAATTATAGTGTGGAGACAATACCCCTTTGTATGAAGTTTCATAATATTAAATAATAAACCATGAAAAAAATCAAGGTATGCATATAGAGGAATATGAAAATAAGACCCAATAGAATAATCTAAAAAATAATATCGAATAATGTAATGATGTACAAGAATGTAACTTAGTGTCATTCTAGAAACAATACAATTAAAAGACTAGAAGACTCAAAATAATACTCAAATGTCCTTGGTTCCAAAACCCATACTGGTCCAATCACCTAAAATCATCCCATCAGTAACTATGAAATGAACTACAAGGTCCTTTTCCATTGTCCAAACATACTCCAACACAATCTTCTCGGGTATCAAAAAACAACATGAAAAGGGTGTGAATACAACTCAGTAGGTCAAAACAAAATTGTTTTAAATACCTGATCTGATAAGAATATTATGTAATAAAGAAATAAATATTTTTATTAATTAATTCAACAGTTAATAAAATTCATCAACACCTACTCCAGATCCATACCAGAAAATCTATGAGCATGTCTGATGACTATGAAAACCACAACCAGATTACCATGGTAAAATAGTCTTGTTTTGAACCATGAGGGATATATCAGTCTTACAACCATGAAAACCACCACCAAAAAACCATGGTATAGTCACCACAATCATGATCAAATCCTTATAAGCATTAAAACATCCAGGTTAAATCCCTATAAACATTACAATATAGGACTTTAAATAATCATCCATCTATAAGCATTACAACTTTGAATATGGATGATCGATCTCAATATCATCATTAAATCATATAACTATGCATGTTACAAGGATGATCCTGATATATAAGTATTTCAAAATTGATCACAATTCATGTTATACATCATGAATTATATAATATCACATAGAGAATATAAATGTTTAATTATGTGAATTACGATTTAACTTTTATATGAAAATTTTAATTTAAGTCAAAATTAAGTAACATTTATATAGAAATAAATAATTTAAATCTTATGGATTATATATCAATAAATCACCTAATATCACATGTGATGCTATGAAAAATTTAATTCATTCAAAAATTAGATTATTATCATTGTTTGTTAACCCAAAGGGTAGCCATAAGCTAAGACTAAATCCAATTGAAAAATAAGGACTTCAAATCATAATACCATTCATTTATTTAATTTATTTTGGTGTATTCTATGCTTACAAAATCACAATATTTCATATACATGGAAATTATCAAACCATAGGGATAGGATTTAGAACCCATACCTTAAACTAACTATCTAACAATGCTTTTAGCAGCAAACTCCCACATAGAAGAAGGTGTAAATGATTACAAAAAGGTTCCTAGATAAAAATTCATCAACATAAAAACCAACAATGAAATTAGTCAAAATATTTCACCAAAGTAGTTAGAAGAAGGAGGGAGAGAAGGAAGAAACAAGTCCAAATCCAAGTACTAGGGATTTAAGGCATTATGATAATGTTTGAATGGCAGGTTGTCCTTCCAAATTATCAAAGAAGATTCTCTAGCATCTTAAAGAGACGAGATGTAGTGTAATAAAATGAAATTCATCCACACAACATGTTTAAAATATCATTTTTTGGAATTAAATTTCTTGTAATAAAGATATACGTCATGTAAATATTTTTAATGGAATACGCCGAAGAACCAGTCTCCCTAGAAATATTTAATTAAAAAACCTGGATAATTACACAAGGTGTAATCTTTTTACATGATGTGTAAATTTTTTATAGATGGGGTTTCATCCAATTTTCCCATTTAAACCACTTAGACATCCATTAATGATTATCAATATACTATGGACATGTGTAAACACAGAACCCATTTATACCTAGACTATATGAATTAAAACAATTATAAAATAACTAAAATTTTCCAATTTCCCCAAAACAATCTCTCTATGTGGATCCACTCTACTTTTATGAAGTCTTCCCACAACCTAAAACTACATTTTTTCAAATGAAATACATCCATTATGGAAAAAAATCTCAATTAAAAGTTAATGAAACACACATAGAAAGATGTCCCTTAAAAATATAGTAATATACAAGAGATGTTTAACCTATCCTTATTGTGCCTGAATGGCCTCAAGGCCTTTATTTTTATTTTATTTTGAATAATATCCCTTTCAAGGGATGAAGGGGAACCCTAACATGGCCCATAGGACCAAGGCACAAGGCCTGGCATGACATAAAGGCCAATACATGACCCTAAGGCCCAGAGGCATACCATGGCCATTACATGACACGTAGGCCCAACCAACATGAATTGCCCCTCCCCATAATCTGTATCATTGTTTTCATAGCTCCACACCTTGCATTGTTGATCGGATAACATTTCCCTGTACAATGTTGCATGGTGCTTGGTCTTAATGGTGGTTTTCGTACCCTCTCATTCTTCAAATCTGATTAGCTCTGCTTCTGGTGACTACTACTCCTTGCTCAGATCATCTTCTAAGGCATGCTCTATGTGAACTGGGATACTCTATGGTCTCTTTTTCACAAATGTCATGAGGCCCAAAGGCCTTTGAATACCTGAAGGTACTGAGACCCGTAGGCCCAAACCGGTGACCCGAAGTCCCATATCTGGTGAATAGTTTTGGCTACTATAGTATTGCTACAGTGGCTGCTGTAGTACTGCTACAGTAACCTGTAAATTCTCCTCTACCCGGTTTTGAGCCTGGGTCTCCTGGATTCCAATCAGGACCCCTTACCACTCGGGTATAGGCTCATTGGCCCTATCCTTATTATGCATATATATACTTGTTCACCAGATCACCATCATAAAATAGGTCCACTGGTTCCCCACTAATATGCACATGAACATTCATTATGTAAAAATATCAATGTCCACAAACAGATTAACAAAAAATACACTACTGGAAAATTGCTTTATACCCATGCATCTATACCAACAGTTTAAAAAACCATGGGTATAAATGGAACATTTTGACAAATACCCCGGGTTTGGTTAAAACCATCGGTATACTATCACTAATTTGATGTTTTTATCTAGGTCCTCTTCCAGATTTATCATTTCTGTCCCCACATCTTCCCCATTACCTAGCCTATTATCCCTCTCCTCCCCTCCACAACGTCGACCTCCTGCCCTCACCTCAGACTCTCGAACCACACCTCCCTCTCTCACCCTTGTTTCCTCAATGGAATCCTCCGCCTCCTCCTCCCAACCCAAGCCTCCGCCTCTCGGCCCTCACCTCCCCCTATGTGGCCACATACACCTCCACCTCTAGACCCTCACCTCCGCCTCTACAATAGCCTCTTCCTCCACCTCCTCATTACTACAGCCACCTCCACCTCCGCCTCCACCTCATTAGATATTTTTATAAAGGATATTTATCCATTGATTCATCAATATTTTTCTTATATTTCATCAGATCTTTGGTTTTAGGATGGTGTATCAAGGTTATATTCTATATTCACTTCTACTTATTCTCATGCCTTTTCAACCAATTCATATATAAAATTTAGTCAAAACCTTAGGTTGGGTTTTTATAAATCTCTCATGGTTAATGATTTTAAGATGTTTTGATTGTTTTATTGGACCTAATATTCTCATATCTAATGGATTTGTATCAAATATGTCTATTTTGATATTTTTATTACAATCATGACTCCTTAAAATTAGAAACATGATTTATTGGTATATTAAATATAATATTTTATTGGATTATGGCCTTTAGTATGAATTTTGAATATATTTTTTCAAAAATTATATATTTTACAATAGATATCCTAGACTCAAAAAAGGGTTTCTTTAATTATTTTATGTTTAAATTTGTATTAAATTTCTTTACAAAAGTTCTTCTTTTTTAATTTCCCTTTTATCTTGTTAAAAAAAATTCTTAAGCCATGATGGTTGTTTTTGTTTCTAAACAAATACTAAATTTCTATCATTATAACCTTGTTTGTTTCTATGATTACTAAATATTGTCTTTGTGATTTTTGGATGTTTATAAAATTTTCCTTTTAAAGTAAATTTTATAATTAAATTTTTACCAAATTTATTAGTTTCATATTATCTATTCAAAAGGTTTATATATATAAATTTTGTTTTATTTTATTTTAAAATTATCATTTCAATTCTTTGAACAATGTTGGTTTAGAAAATTAATCTAATTATTTGGTGATTTCAAATAGTTAACGAGGTGTTGTTGGCACTTTACCGAAGTGTTTTGGATAATACAATGATTATTTTTTTTGTGCTTGATTCTTGAATGTAACATTATATTGTAAGGGATAAATCATAGAAAAGGTGAGTTGGGTTATTATAATTTCTTGAGTTTTCATGTTATTTATATAGTGTTTTTTATTCTTGCCACTATATATTTTGGTGAGGGGAACCTGGGAACTTTGATTAATAAAACTAGAATCTAATAGGTTCTTTCTTCTCATCCTATGTCTCTCTCTGAATAGTGATATAGTATAAATATTACCACCATTGGACTATTGATTTTTTATCTCCATCATGTTATTTGAGAGTTTATCCAAATATAGTGAAGTTATTTCACTACATAACCACAACCATAGTTTTCTTACATCCACTCACTTGATGTTACCTATTTTTTTTATTTTTTCTATGTGTTATATATTATTAAAATTAAGTTTCTTACCATTATTTAGTGAATGATGTCACTATATTTACTGTATATTTTTTTCTCTATTACTAGTTGTTGTTATAATTGATTATTTACATCTCATATAATTAGTATCAATAATTTTTAAATTGTGTTATAACCATGTTGTTGAATGTTTTGAATGTAAACTAGTCAAAATGTTCTTTTTAAATAATGATGCTGATATTATTTGGTTTTCAATGGAATTTTAATTTTTTCCTTAAAATGGGACCTATATGATTTTCTATTGTAAGTTAGTGGTGTTTTATAAAAAAATGTAGTTTAATTATAGAATTTAAAATAATGATTATAATTAGGTGTTTTGGTTTTCATAAATTATAAAATGGCCGTAATTTCAAAAACTATATTTCCAACTAGCATAAAAGTGTTTTATGATTAATGACTATGTATGGGGGTTGGGAGGATACTTCTTGAGAATTTGTATGAGCATGCCGATATAAATTTTAGGTTCTTCTCATCTTCTAGAGGATTTTTTATTTTATAACACCATTATAAAATATTCATCTATTATGTGTATAGTGTGGAGGCATGATGGTGACCATGGGTTATGTGGAAAATAGAAATTTAGTGTTGGCCTGTTTTTGTTTATTCTATAATGTGTATGTATTAGTAACTTTTTCCTTCTTATATCTCAAGACCATCCTATTGTTAATCTCATATCTTTTATTTTAGGAATTTCATAATTGAATATATATGTGGGTATTACTTGTTTCTAATGTTTCATATTTTGAAACTATTTATTTGGATTGAATGAATATTCAAATTAAAGAAGGGTTATGCCAAAATATCATCATATTTATATTATGTATTTTATTAAGTTAGTTTGGTAATACTTTTCCTACATTATTATATTTAATTCCTCAATGATTTTCTATAGGCCAGGCTGATCTATAACATGCTTCAGATTATATCACGGGTAGGCTCAAGTTCCAGATTGACGGGTGTCTCATGTTGGTTTATGACGAACATCATTTGAATCTATCAGTGTGATATATGTTGAATATATAGAATATATTTAAGATAAATTTTTTATATTCTAAACATTCTAATTATTAAAATTAACATGCACCCATTCTACTATTTTCCCATCGGATATATTTTGAGTTTTGACATAGAACCTGTATATTGTTATAATGTGAATCATTTTATTTTTTTTATAGAGAAAATTTTCGGGGGGTTTTAATTAGTTTGATTCTTGATGATTAGGGTTCTAGGTTCTAATGGTCCCTTATAAGAATATTTTTCCATGTATAATGAAAAACAAACCTAACTAAACCAAACTTGTACCTCTCTGAATAGAAATGACAAGCATAAACCCATTCTAACTCGACATGAACTATGTATAACCAAACAATATTGAATTGAATAAATTATAATGAACATAACCTTATCCATAATTTATATAATAAAACCAAATAAAAAATAGTGAAACATTTTAAAAAACATCTTAAACTAAAGGAACCATATTGGAATAAATATTATTCAAATTAACTAAATTAGATCTGAAAAATAAAAATAAAGAAAATATAATTCAAATAGAAAAAATTGAATGAATCTAAATAGGAACAAGTCAAACTAAAATTACTTTAACTAATCTGATAATACAAATGATGAATCAAATTTGGCCAAACATAATGAATTTAAACCAATATGACCACAACTGATATGAGCTAAACCAATCTATACCAAACTAATATGAACAAAATGTAATCAAATTGATTAGATTATAATCCAAATGAATGATGTTTTCTATGATAATATAAATGAAAATAATATAAAATAAATATATTTAAAATTTCCCAAACAAACATGTATCGAACAAAAGTGAAGTAAGATAAAACTCGAGTCAAACTGATTGTATACCATTAATTGGAAGAGTAGTTTTTAATTAATAGAAATCAACTATTTGAAAATATCTTTTTTAACCCATGGGACGTTATGGTTCTTATATGATGGGTAGTGAATTTTTTAATCAAATGAGACCAGTATGTTTTAGTTTATATTTTATTTTATCTTCATTATCACATTGGCCAATTAGGCCTTTTACCACTTCATATGGATGAAGGGTACTTATATTCTGTGAAAAGGGTCAAAAGGGCACTAGATATGGCTACATAGTTTTCTTTGTTGGGGATATAGATCAGGGTAGTTGAGAGATTAATACTGTGTTTCATTTTTGAATTCTTTTACTGTATTGCTTCTGTTTATTTTATATTTCTTCAGTATGGAAATCCAAAATATGGATGGGTCATGCCGAAATTTTATTTATTTTCCATGGTCTTTTAACTTAATTGTTTTTGGGAGAAATTATTCTGAAGAGGTGATTCCAAAACTAGATATAAAGTTTGATTCCAAAATAAAACTAAGAATAATCAAACCATAAATAAAATTCATGGGTCTAACCACTACACCCAAAAACCTTTTGGTAAATTTTTCCTAAATGATCAAACCATATTAAGGGCAGGTATGAAAACATGGTCACCCATGTTTTGGGATGACCCTTTTAAAATTTATTCATTGTAGTGTGATCATAAGTAGACTCAAGAATTAAATTTGCCCCATTTTTTAATGACACAAGTAGAATCAAGCATAGAGAATAAATCCATGCCCTTAAAATTTGAGGGTATTTCCAACAAGACTTGGGGATTCCCAAGGAACAAAATTTGTCCTAGAATTTGGAACCATATTTGAGTAATGATGTTATTCATATTGAAGGTATTAAAAAAGATGTTCCCAAACATGAATTATAATAATATAGAACATCATTCTGATAGATTCACCTGTTTCACCTAACCCATGTCTTTGTAATTGTCTACCATATATATTTAATCTCACTATATCATGTTAAAATTACCAAAAGATAAGTCACTAACTATGAACATCACTCATATAAACTTCATCTGGATGAGATAATTCTTCTCAAATGTTCCAGAAAAATTAATCTTCAACTCACTGGTTATTTTAATTATCAAACTAGTAATTAGTATGTCATAAATTTCTAATAAAAGTATAATGAGACACCCTTAATTAAATACATTCTAGTAGAATAAATGTTTATAATATCTAGGAAAAACATTGTCTCCTTCATTAAATAATTGAAATTTTTATTCCACTATCTTGGAACATTCAATAAACCATAATGTCTCTATTAGATTTTACACATAACATCTGGGTTGTAATGATCCATAAAACATACTTGTTACTCCATGTAAATTTTTTCATTTAGGTTACCATGAAGAAACTTTTCCCCATCCAAATACACAAGATGATGTCCTTCCAATGCAACCACAAATTAAAATTTCTAAATAGTCATATGTTTAATGAATTGGGAAATTAATTATTAGAAATATACACTTTCCATCAGCTGAAAATATTGTACATTTAGATATTCTTTGGACCTTAATTTATCTTCTAATTCTTCCATGATACGGTAATACCATTTTTATTATATTGTATTATTTCAAATTTGGTCTCTCATTCTGATCCCTTAATTTATACATAAGAAGGGAATATATTACGCCCCTCATAGTTAAAACCCACTAATTTAAGGCTTATTAACACTATGAATTTTTTTGTCTTTTCACAATCTATTATAATAAAATAGTGAAAAGACAATTTCATACCACTACACTCATTTCCTCTACCTAGTAATTTTCAATAATTTCTTCTATTATTGTCATCCTTGTGATAGTAATATTTTTAAGTCTTATACCCCAAATATTTTTCCATGATTCCATATTCCAAGATAATTATTGTACATTAGGCCTCAAAACACTATTATAATTTATCCACCTTCAAGTAATTACTCCAGATATATCAGTGCTTCACGTATAATGCAGTCTCTAGATATTCTAGAATATCAATAATATTTATATTCCTATCTAGTTAGATCATACCTTTTGTTGACACTATTCTATCAACCCAATTTTATTCTTGGATCTAGTAAATTAATAGGATCACCGCAAAAAGTATTAAATTTTGAATTTTGAATTCTGATGACCTTATGAGAGTGGTTTTTCTTGAGTCAAAATACAAATTATCTTTCACTATATTCAAAAGTGTAACATGATAAAAAAAGATAATCCATAATTTATAAATCCTTGGAAGTATTATATTCATTGGAAAATGCACTAAAAATATTAATGTGGATGAAGTAAATATTCCTTATAGAGAAATATTTTAGATAATGTAACTAAAGAATTTGTGATGAGGGTCTCTTATGAATTATGTATGTCCCATTGTTCACAACTTCAAAAAAAACAACTGTAGTCCACCTCTTGAATCATCATTATTCATTACTTCTCTACTAGTATCTAGTTAAACATTTCTACTATACTAGCATGTTCCAGTGTATATGGAATGAGTATTTCAAAACTAATCCAATTTCTCCAGCGTAGACTCTATTACAATTTTCTTAATACTACCAAAAATTTTCTAACATCAAGTATCATCCATTAAATTTTACCTATTTTTATATGATGTCCCATTATTATATGATGATGTCAGTAATATCTTATTTGTTATATATGAATTTCACCCAAAATGTTCTTGTGGTATCATTAATAAAGGCCCCATAAAAGAGATATCCTCCATGATAATGAAAAAACTATACCCTGAAAATGTTTTTTTGAACGATATATAACTTATTATTATTTTGTGAACTATGGTGGTCTAAATTTGTTAGATTGGTGTAGCATGATCCGATTTAGATGATGTATGGGTTGAATGATTGTGGACCGTGCTATACAAGGATTAAATGAAACCATGGGTATTTTGGAAATATCTAGGTATACACCCATAGATTCTATAAAACTATGGTTATATCTCTATACCAATACCTTGGTAGCCCACGATTTATGGAATCGTGGGAATAGCCTATACACACAGATTTAGGGGTTATACCCATGGTTCCAAACTGGATGTATAGGTTATTTTGTTAGTAGTGACACATCATCAATCCAGATAAAAAACATGAGAATAGAGATGTTCCCATTTAAATGAAAAAATAATTATGATGTTATGTTTGAGTTTATCATCACCCAAAATATTTAAAATGATATGATAATATATAGAAAAATCCATGAAGAATAAGCAGAAATGATTCACTTTTTTGTCATTTGGATTCTATAATGGTTTATACTGATGTTTAATATTATAAAAATGGGAAAAATTTATAATGGAGTATAGTGTCTTCAAAAAATACATAATGGGTCACACTAATTTTTTTCCATCAAATAAGGTAAATGGTTAACTATGATGTTTTAACTCTACATGGTGGTGTAAGGGAAATAAAATTCTTGTTATGTTCCATAAGGACTAAAATGTTAATTTATATTTGAGTTTAATCGATAAATTATAATAGGTTTACACTAAGGGTTAATGTTTTCTAGGAATACATAAAGGGATAAACTAATGTTTAGTATAATCACAGAATATATATTGTGTTATAATAGTTGTGTATCAAATAAGAAAGAAATTATGCATATATGAGTTTTACACCAACTGAAAATGGTAACCTTTTTTATGGGAATTTTTATTTTACATGGATTTTATGTTATTTGTTAAGTGGTTAAATATATCATGTTGTTGGGATATATATTCTATAATATATCATATTAATCAACGATTTGTAAAAAATGTTATATTTTTGAATCATAGTTTAAAATATTGGTACAAATAATGCCAATTTTCATTGATAAATGACAATTATAATATTAAGATATTATAAAGTAAAAAAATTATTTTAATTAATAAAATTTATTGTTCAAAATCAATCCATTATGATGAGAATTTTAATTTAGAGACTATAATTATTTTTTTTCATAATTTTATCTTCTATATATATAAATTTCATTATAATTTTTATCTAATATATATTTAGTTTCTTTCATTGGTCTTTTTGATTTTCATATTTTTCATTCAACTATCTGCAAGAAGCCAGAAAAGAAGGAACATATTTCTTTCTGAGGGAAGAGAAAATACCATTCTTCTTTAAAATTAATTTGTTTGAGGAAGCGTGATGTTTCCTCTTCAATAATAATGGAACATGTTCTCTCTTTTCTGGATTTTTGATGAATAAATAAAGTAGAGAACGTATCAAATAATCAATATGTTGCACCTAAATTCAATACATAGTGTTATCATTGTGACTCGGAATATATGTTTGTTTTTCATAATTTACATTATTGTTCAAAACACACATCATAAACTCAAAAATGGAGAAAAATAATAATATTGTTTTTAAACATTATTATAACAAAAAATATGTAATTTTTGACATGTAAGAATCAACTGCATATGAATTTGATTCATGGTGTGGCTAGTATGAATCCATGTGTTTCTTTTTATATAAAATAGGCATTATAGTAAATATGAAAAGTTACATAGTCTAAAAAATAAAACACCATTCCATTGTTTTAATTCATTAGGATAATGATTCATAAGTAATTTTTGGTCTTTTTGAATCATTTGAAACTCAATCTAATTTATTTTATGTCTTTTATGACTCAATGTGTCCATTATTAGTTTAATATTGACTTTTTAGTTCAAAACGAGTGTCATTCATGAAAAAATTAGAAAATTAACTTGGATTTTCTTTATAATTTAGTAAAATTATTGAAAATTCATTTAGGATGTGCAAGAATTATTCTAACATCAAAAAATCACATTATGTTTCTAGTATGACTCAAAGGGTGTTTTTCTAGTTTAAAATGTTAATTTAGTAAAAAAGATAAGTGACATAATAAAAAAGTGAAAACATATTTTTATTGTTTTGATAATTTATGAAAATGGTCCATAATTAATTTTTTAATGTAGGAATCATACTCACCTCAATATCATGCACTATGTGACCGTTATTACTCTATATACGTTATTTTAGTTAAAATTGACATTACTTTTAGTAAAAAAGAAAATGACATACTCAAAACTGAGAAAAAAATTCATATTGTCGTGATAAATTAGGGAAATGATCAATATGACATTTGTGACATTTTAGAATATTACAAACCTCAATCAAATGCACAATGTGACCATTATGAATTTATGTGTATCTTTTTTTAAAAACATGACATTAGTTTTAGTAAAAAAGACATCTGGAATTCAAATAACCAAGAAAACACATTCATATATTTTTTGATATTTATGGAAAATGATCCAAAATCAATTTATGATATATAAGAATCAGCCTCACCTAAATATGATGCATAATGTTCCTGTATGATTGAAAGTGTCCATTATTAGTTTCAAATAGATTTTTTTTAAAAATTTTCCCTTACTAAAAATTAAGAACAAAATGATTGGATTGTTTTGATAATTTAGTGAAATGATTTATAATTAATTTGTGATGTGGAAGAATTGGTCTCATGTCAAACTAAAAAATGATGTGACCAATATAAATCAATGTTTTTATTTCCAATTTAATTTGACATTTTAGTAAAAAACAAAGTTGAACAACTCAAAACCCTGAAAATGTATTCGTATTGTTTTGATTATTTAGGAAGATGATCCATAATCCATTTGTGAAATCTAGGAATTATATAAACCTCAATATGACACACTATATGACGAGTATGAATCCACATGTTTCTTTTTATTTAAAATTTACATTATTTATATTAAAAAAGAAAATTAACAAACTCAAAACTGGGAAAACACATTCATATTGTTTTGATACCATCACAAAATGATCCATAAGTCATTTGGGACATATAGGAATCAAATAAAACTCAATCTAGTGCATGATATTCATAGTATGGCCCAATGTGTTCATTATCAATTTACTATTTACATTTTTGTTCAAAAAGTGGAACTCCTTGAAAATAGAGAATCCATGATCGAATAGTCTATCTAATTTAGAAAAATGACTCATCAGTCATTTTTGAAGTATAAGATTCAGCATCACATGAAACAGACACATGATGTGATTGATATGACTCAAAGTGCATGTTTCCAATTTAAGATAACATTTTAGTAAAAAAGACATGTCACATAAAAAAACTAAGAAAACACATTCAGATTATTTTGACACATTAAGAAAATTATCCATAAGTCATTTTTGACATGTATGAATCTTCCACACCTCAATCTAAAACACTATGTGACCTTTATGACTCCAATTATGTATTCTTATTTAAAATTGACATTAATTTTAGTAAAAACATTATCTGATATTCTAAAAATTGGGAAAAATATTTAAAATATTATCAATATAAGTAAAATGATCTATATGTCATTTGAGATATGTAAGAATGAATCTCACCTCAATTAGATGCACGATGTGACCAGTATGACTCCAAGTGCATCATTTTATAAAAAAATGACAATAATTTTAGTAAAAAATATACATATTGAAATACGACAACACTCATTTAGATTTTTTAGATACATTAGAAAAATGATCTATAAGTCATTCTTATGTGTATCCACACAACAATCTGACTCATGGTATGACCTATATTACTCCATGTTGGGATTTTTATTTTAAATTGACATTAAATTTATTATAAGTGACAACTGACATACTCCTAAATGAGTAAAAAAATTATTGTTTTTTTACTTTAGGAAAATGATCCATATGTAATTTTGTAAAATTATTAATCAGCTGCACCTCAATATTATACATTATGTGCCCGATATGAATCAATGTGTCTGTTATCAGTTTAAAATTAACATGTTTGTTCAAAAAGTTCCACTCCTAAAAAACCAAGAAAAAATGAATGGATTGTCTTGATAATTTTGGAATATGATTCAGAATTGTCTTTTGATGTGTATGAAAAATTCTCACATCAAAATAACACACAATGTGATATGTATGAATTAATGAGTGTGTTTTTAGTCTAAAATAACTTTTATGTAAAAAACAAAACTCAGATACATGAAACCAAGGAAACACAGTCTTAGTGTTTCGATAATTTAGAAAAATTATCCATAATTAATTTTTTAGATGTAGTAATCATCTACACCTCAATTTGACATACGATGAGACTAGTATGACTCCATGTGTGAGTTTTTATTTAACAACGAAATTAATTTTAGTAAAAAAGACAAATAACATAATCTAAACTAATAAAATTAATTCACATTATTATTATAAACAAGGAAAACTATTTATATTTCAATTTATATGTGTATTAATCATCCTCACATAAATATAATACATGATGTGTCTGCTATTAATAAATTTTTATGTTTTCAGCTTAAAATTGACATATTATTTCAAAAAGTGTCACTCACTAAAAATAAAAAAATCACACTTGGATAGTATTGATCAATTATTAAAATGATTAAAACATAATTTTTGATGTGTAAGTGTTGTATCAAATAATGTAGACATAATATAAGACTATAATGACTCAATGTGTGTGTTTCATGTTTAAAATGACATTTTATAAAAAAACAAATGTTACACACTCAAAATTAAGAAAAAAATTCATTTTTTTTGATACTCTAGGAAAACAATCCATAAGTCATTTTCAATTATATGAATCTACTACACCTTATCCTGACCCACTGTGTAACTAGAATGAATCAAAGTGTGACTTTTAATTTAAAATTAGAAATAAATAAAAAAAATACAATTATAATACTGAATAAATGAATAATCATTCATATTATATTAATACCTTATGAAAATTATCAATTCCTCAATTTTGACATATAGAAATTACATGAAACTCAATCAAATGCACTATGTTCTTAGTATGATTCAGATTGTCTCTTATAAGTTTAAAATAGAAATTTCGATTCAAAATTTTTCACATACAAAAAACTAATAAAATGGACTAGGATTGTCTTGATAATTAAGGAAAATGATTTCTAATACATTTTTTATTTATAGGAATCAGTCTCACATCATCCTGACACACTATGTGACCGGTAGGATTTAAAGTTCATGTTTCATTTTTGAAATTTCATTTTAGTAAAAAAGAAAAGTGACAGATTCAAAAATGATAAATCAAATTAGGATTGTTGTAATAATTTAGTAAAATGATCCATAAGATATTTTTTATGTTTTAGAATCAAACACATGTCAATTTTTTCATGGTGTGGTTAGTGGAATCCAAGTGTGTGTATTCATTATGTATTTTCAATTTTAGTTTATAAGACTCATCACATCACGAAAAACAATAAAAACTACATAGATTATTTTCTCACCATTCTATCAACAATTACATAATTAATTTCATTATCATTTTAACCATATAGTTATTAAGTAAATTTTCATTGAGATAATTCTTGAAGACAAACAAGAAATTCATGACATGCTACAATTAACCACAAATGAATATGATACATAATGTTTAGAGTATGATTTAAATTTTAGTTTAAAAGCAACACTTTCTATTTAAATTATTAATGTATAGTATTACTAACATATAATTGTTTTCCATATACAATTGAATTATTTTTCTTAGGATGGGGTGTTTTGTTTGTAACTAACATGAGTGGGGGTTAGGGGCCAATGATGAAGGAAAATTGATGTTTTTGAATGCCTATGAAAATTTCAAATGACTAATGTAGTTTTACAAACCAATGTTTGAAATGTATATAATATATTGACTTTGTTTGTATTTTCCTGTACATTTTATGTAATTTAAAAAATATATATATTAACCTATTTTTCTATAGTTTCATTTTCTATTTGTCCTATGATTTTTTGTGATGTTGCGTGTTGTGAATTTAATATCACACTACAGTATCCCCCATTATTATTTCATTTTTAAGATCTGATAAAGGTTCCCTTTGTCATTGTTACTAAATGCCTTAAAAATGTATCATTTATCAACACATCTAATTGTGTTGATGAAGGATACCTTTATTAGTTTATATTTTAGCATTGATAAAGGGCAACATTTTTCAATGCTAAACAAAAGTAGTGATAAATCGGCTCATTGATTAGTGCTAAAAGAAGCACTAATGAAGGGTAATTTTATCTGAACTTTTTTTACCTGATAAGGGACCTATTATTAGTGCTTTTCTAGTTTTGATAAAACCTAGGTATTTTAATCGTGATATGGTAGTTGAAAAATTTTATCACATTGAAAAATTCTTATTTTAGCATTGTTAATGACATGTTTAGTAGTAGTGAAGGCCTTGGAATGAAGATGTTGAGTTTCTTTAAGTTCAAAATAAGATATAATATAAGATTTAGGTGATTTAAAAATATAATTTAATAACATATTAACTTTTTTATGATTATAAAAACCATCTTTCTTAGTGGTTATAAGATTATTTTTATGAAAATGTATATTTTAAATAAAAACCACATAAAAACATTTTAAATTAATTTTAAGGGTTATAGAACATTAATAATGTATTAATATTAAATGAAATATTTTTGGTGTATGGTGTTAAGTTATTTCAAGACATTAAGGCCTGTAGAGCCTCAATGTATAAAAAATTAAAATATTAAAAATATTATATTACAAGTTCTCGATTTATCTAAAATAATTTAACATCTCCCAAATGACGCATCATATTAGAATTTTGAGAAAACCATTATTTATGAAATAAGGTATTTACACTTGTTGGTAAATATCTTTTGTGTGTGTTTGAGGTTTTGTCATATTACAAGTGAGGATAAGTAATTTAATATTTGTATTGTATTATTTATCAAAAAATAATTTACTATCTCTCAATTTATGCCTAATATGAGAAATAGGTCATGACCCTCCTAGTGGGGCCCATGCCGCGACTCCCCTAGCCCGCCTCCAATAGGCCAACGGCTGGTGAGTATATCTGAGTAGTCATATCAATAATATGGGAGTCATTGAATATATACATTTATGCATGAACATATCTCAAAGCCCACAAAATGATGAAATTTAAAAACCACTATGAACCAAATGCATTCATACCACTATATCCCAACCATTGTATGACGAGAATGTCAAGTGAATTAAATTAAACTAGGGAAGAATGAAATCCCACCAAAAAGAATCTATAAGACACAAAGTCCAATCTGGAAGAAAATGGTACTAGGACTGTTATTTGTTGTCGTATGAACACCTTGGATTGTTAGATTTTACAAATCAATATCTGGTCCTGGTATTCCTTGGACACCATCAAAAGGTCGCTCATCTTCATAAGACACGATGCGTGTGGGAAAATCCTATACACATGTGAGTATAAAAATATTCATTAGGACACCTCGAAACCACAAAGCAATAAAAAAAGAAGATATAACTAGCTCTATATATTGTATGTCTATATCAAATATAAAAAGAATATGTAGATATACTCAATATAGGACATGTAGTCTAGAGGTAATTCATAACCACTATATAATAGCAATAGGAATTTGGTATGATGGTTCCAAGAAGCACTCATTAAAGAGAACACACCCCTAAGTCTAATAGCATTAATGACTTCTATTTGAGAATTATTGTTATTCCGAAACCATCACTAGAGAGATACACTGATATATATGAAGAGAATATGATACCACATTGGAGGATCATAGCCAAGGACATGGGTTGATACCAATAACCGCATCCATATTAACCTGCTACGTAGAAGATTTACACCTAGTGAAGTTGGTCACATCAATACTAATGAATCTACCTAGGGCATGAAGAATGAATAGAGAATCCTGATTCAAGTCTATCAGGGTATTCCAATAAGTCTATCTAGGATGTATCACTAGAGGGATCATATTTCTATGAGTAGGAAATGATTCATAACTACCTTCCGGGAAGAGATAAAGGAACAAACCCTAAAAAAATATTCAATGGCACAGAGGACTATTTAATCAAGTAATGTAGAAAAGGATACATGACATGTAGTTTGATCATACATCGTGTTCCTTGACCTCAGGTACCTTCCAGGAATAACGACATCTGTAATTTCATATCGTGTCCTGTATAAGATGGGTACACGGAATGTAGAAGAAATTACATGCATTTTTCCTCCATTTAGGGTCTTCCACTATACTCCAGCCATGTAATGGTATACAATTTCAACTTGTGTGCCTCAGCCTATGTATGAGAACTTGGGGTAGTTCATGTCCCTGTTACATTCTATGTAGTGTGGTGGGGTACATGCCGTGTTAGAAACCCACGTATTCCCATCAATGGAAATTAATATCTTGATATACATGACAAATCTTTGGGAAGGGCCTACATCATGTGACAGAGTCACACACCATGTGAAATTTAACCACCTCCAAAAAACCCTAGCTACCACTTTGTGGGGGACACGCACCAGGTAACCCTAGGATACAAGTCATGTTCATCAGGATTTTAGAAAAAGTTTAGTTCTTCATCCACATGCTTCGGATGATCATCCAGATTATGATTATATAGTTCGTTCTCCACTAAACTATGGATCTAGGATTTTTTTATCTCTCTAACACTGAATCGATGTGATTTTGGACTTCAATCAGATAAAAAAGATAGTTAAATTCACTTGAACACAAACCACTTGAAGAATGGTTTCTTTTGATTCACTTTTCTCCAACCATATTTGTCTTCATTGCACCTCCATTAGGTTATCACAAGGCCAAATATTCAATTTCAAAATGTTTTCCTATGAAATAAAGGTTCAACGATCCTTCTTTCATCAATTCGGAATAGTTTCAAAAACATGCATGGAAAATATGGGAGAGAAAACACAAGAAACAAATCCAAGGAACGAACCTCGACCATCATTCTTTCCAGACTCAATTTGTTCCCATAAGAACTATCAATAAAATAAATAAATTTTCAAACACTCAATCCCAATAATCCAACAGTTAAACCCATCCCATAAGGAACGATCAATCTTTGCATCAACCTGTTCATTGGTCGGTTATCGTTCATCATTGAATCTAAGAACATGGAAACAAATCCATTATAATGCATTGTACCTTTGATTTGGATCACATGCGGAGGAAGATCATTCATTTTCTCATTGTCATTGGGGAGACACATAAATAATGGAATTCTATAATCATCTATTTGTGATTCCATCACCGTTGTATTGATAGGTTTCTCCAAATATATCCAAAGTAACTCACCAAAGTTCCTAGGGTTATGTGGTGAACACTGATATTTTTGAATAAGGATATTTTTAAATAAAATTTCTGCCTCAAAAAATAATTTTTATTTAAATTATTTAATGATGATCACATTGTTTTTTATTTTTTTCATAGAAGGCCATCATCGACTAATGTTATGTCATTCCTAGGGTAAAAAAACTACTATGAACACAATGGTATCATCATTTTTCTAATACAGGTACATGTTTAAGACATAATCAACTTTTTTAGGAATATTGTGTGCATTGGATATTAAAAGTGTTATATTTTTCAATTAATTCATCCTGGTACAATGAGAATTGGAATCACACCATGTCTCAGTTCCCGGTCTCGAAATTAATCAATATAATATTTAAAAATAATACATGGATAATCTGGAATATTACACTATCCACACCATAGGGAATGACATCCTGGATAATCTAAAGAAAATACTACTCAAAAAATATGATGGTATTAAGCATTAATATATGCCTCACACACCCATGTGATCTTCTGGAGATTCTCATGCTACCACATGAAATACATTAAATGAATCGATTTCCCATAAAGGAACTTCTAATGTTGATCCTTGATCTCCACTAGGTACTCATCAAAATTCACTCCATCCTCAATTTCTATCTCTCCCCATTAGATGACATGTAATGATACATGCACATACCTCCTAAAATTCTACATGTGAAAGAAGTCTTGTACCTAATAAAGTTGAAGTGGATGATCTAATAAATATACCACCTAAAAAACTATATAAAGTATCTAAAATGGTATAATAAACCTTAGAAATAACTTTCCACCCCATCCAAATATACATAATTTTTGTCAAGGTGAAATGAGTTGGAATACATGATCTCTTTCCTCTAAATCCAAAGGCCTCTGAAACCAATCAGTATAAGAATTTTGATGGCTCTGGTTAGTCTTCATCTCCTGATGGATGAACTGACCCTTCTCTGTAGTAGCACACACCATTTCCGGGCCCAGGAGTACTAACTGTTGTGGGTCAGTCAATCAAAGTTGTGACCTATAGGGTTGCCCAAAAAATTCCTTGAATGGTTCAATACTAATGCCGGAATGGTTGATATTATTATATGAGAACTGCACTTGTGGTAGGTGATCCTCACAACTTTGGCTAAAGTATAACATGCAAGCTTATATAATTTCCTCCAGAACCATAATTGTCTTCTTTGTCTGGACATCCGTCTATGGAAAAAACACTGTTCTCAGGCGTAACTGGGTCCAAAACACCACTTATAATCCCTTCCACAACTGGGATGTAAATGAAAATCATGATCTAAAACAAGGTTCGAATAAAATTCATGGTGTTGAACAATCTCAGGAATGTAGAGGTGTCCCAATATATCTGGTGAACTCTACTGTAGGATAGCTAGGAAGTGGGTTGAATTTGTGAGTCAGTCAATGATCATCCAGATGGAATCATGTCCCCTTGATGTATTCATAAAACCTATCATGAAGTCCGTGAATATCCCATAAAAATTTCATTCTGAAACCTCAATGGGTTGAGCTAAAAACATTTGAACCTGGTGCTCATCCATCACTTGATGACAGTTAAGACACGGAGAAATGAACTCTATGACTCCCTTCTTCATTCCTAGACACCAAAAATTGCATTGCAGGTCTTGGTACATCTTCTCCACACCTAGATGTACATCCAAAGGGGTCTTATGAAACTCCCTCATAACCTCCCCTTGCAATTCCAATAGTTCTACTATACATCCTCTAAAAATGATGAAATGATCTATACTATTCATATGTCCATCAGGAGCATGCCCCTTGAATATTTGAGCACATAGAGTCTCATAGTCAGTGTCTCCATGTTGTGCCTCTCTGTTTCTCTATAAGAGTGGAGGGGTAACTACCATCTATTGGAGGTTTGCTGCTTCATCATTATCCTCCAAGGATAACAATAATGAGGAAATTTCTATGATACCTTAGTCAACAACTATGAACTAGATATCCTACTAATAGAATCTTCCATCACATTATCCTTCCCAGGAGTATAAAAAACCTCAAAGTAATATTCCTGAAGGAACTCTATCCACCACATCTATCTCATGTTCAAATACTTTCAAGGGAAGATATAATGGAGGCTCTTGTGATAAGAGTAGACAATAAATAACTCAACCATCAGGTAGTGTCACCTCATCTTAAACGTGAAGAATGTCGATACTAATTCAAGAGCATGGTTAACATAGTTCGACTCATGTGCTCTCAACTAGAGTAAGCCATAATAAATCACTTATCTCCTCTACATAAAAACAGAACCATGACTAATCCCTGTGGCATCATAGAACACTACATAATCGACACCCTCCTTTGAAAATATTAACATTGGAGTTCTCATCGAACATTATCTCAACTACTAATAAGAAATATGGAACTTCTCAATCCACATTAATGGATTCCCCTTTTGACTCAATGATTCCATAGATGTAGATATTCTAGAAAATCAAGTATGAATCTTCGGTAATATCCTACTAGAACAAGGAATCTTCTCACCTCCATCAAACTCTTAGGTGGCTCCCATGATAACACTGAATCGACCATGGATGGGTCCATAGCCTCTCTATATTCTGAGATGACATTTCAAAAAATTGGACCACCTAAATCTAGATATAGAACTTCAAGTGTTTCCCATAAATATTGTGTTATCATAGTATTTCCAGAACCATCCTTAAGTGTCTTTCATGATCCTCCTCAGATGCTATGTACAAAAGGATATTGTCGATGAATACTACCGCAACCCATTCTAAAAAGGATAAAAGATCTGGTTCATGAGTACCATGAAAACAGTTTGGTAATTTGTCATGCCAAAGGGCATCAACAAGTAATCATACAGATCATAACGAAATCTAAAATTTGTCTTCGGTATGACCTCATCCCATACTCACAATTGATGATAGCCTAATCGGAGGTCAACCTTTGAGACCCATAGTTCCCCTCTAAACTAATCAAAGAGGTCATCAATTCTTGGTATTCGATACTTGGTCATCACAGTCACCTATTTCAAGCACTGGTATTCCAAACATAGCATCATGATCCAGTCTACCTTTTTGTAAATGAAAACTAGGGCCACCCATACTGAAATAATAGGTCTCAAGAAGCCCTTCATCTGAAAAATCCTCTAACATCACCCTCATCTCGTGATGCATTGAGGAAGAAATATTATATGATTGTGTAGATATTGGTGATATCCAAAGTTTTAAATCAATGAATATTTATATATCTCGATGGGGAGGTAATCCTCGAACAGCTTCTGGGAATACATCCTCGTACTCCGCAACCAGTGTAGGAAACTGGTAACTCATAACATCCACTACACCAAGGGTCAAGATAGATTAATGATGAGTAATTAACTGCACCATCCTATGCATGAGTCCATCCTATTCTTCCTTAGTTTCATTTTCACCAATAAAGGAAAACCACATTCCATCGTTATAGACACATTACACCCTTCGCCTAAAAAAGTCATTCTGGAAATGGAATATGGATAACCAATCCATACCAAGAATTATGTTGTATGTCCTGATCGCTACCAGCAAGAGGTTGAAACTGAAAATATCACCTCCAAGGGTCTGGTCACACTATCAGCACAAATGTGTGATAAATGAATCTTCATCCATTGGTGTCTCCAGTAATAATTGCAGAGTAAATGGTTCAAATAGAATCACTTATTTTTGAACAAGATATGTGGAAAGAAAGGAATGACTAGCACCTGTGTCTATCAGTACTAGAGATAAAGTAGAAAAGACAGAGATCATACCTCAAATCATTCCCAAATCCCCTAGGACATATTCCTTGACTAGATATAGCTATCTCGACCCCTATCTTCTAGCTCCCTATGCCTTGCGTGGACCTCTTGGGGGTATTGGTGGTAACAATTCGAAACGTCGACGACCTCCTGCTGCTCTCCCATATCTTCTAAAATGTCTTACACCATATGTATCTACCTACTCCTATTGATGTATCTACCTCGGTGATCCATTCACTATATCCTTGTCGGCAGCATAACAGTTTGGAAAATCGTGAGAGAGATGTCCCCTACAGTCACATCAATAGCACCACCTCTCCCTAGGATGGCTGGACCAACACTGTGATCCCTAAACTGCATATCCTATATCCTATGACCTCATCCTAAAATTTCTCCCATGTCTAGATCCCTGAGACTAACTTCAACTCCCTGATTCTAAGTTCACTGTACCTACTCATCCACAGATAACTATCCCTAGTTTTATCTTCACATCCAAGAAGTTTTCAACCACAAAAGATCATACCTTCACCTAAGAATAAGTACGAATTCACACAGTGATAATGCTAGCTCAGATGTCCCTATGAAGACCTCACTCGATGGTCTGATACCTAATGTAATAATCTCTAACGATATCCGTTGATTACATGGAATTGTTAGTGAACCTTGATGAATAATCATCCACTGGCATGCTAAACTACTAGAGATGAAGAAGCTCATGTATATGACTAGCTCTCAACATAACTGGTGAGAACTCCTCTATGAAGAGATGCTTAAACTCTATCTATGAAAGAGTCACATTTTCATGAGTCTAGATAGCCAAACTCAACCATCCCCCCTACTATCCTGTATATAAGGCTTGCCATCTGGACTCGCATATGATCTTCCGGTGTCTTTACTAGATGGAAAACATGGGTCACCACCTCATTCTAGTCCTCAGCCACCTGAGGGTTGGGCTCACCTTGGATCTTAAGGGGTCTTTGTGTCTAAAACACATGTAGTTCACTCAGAATATTCTCTTATTCTACTGGTACTAGGGGTTATAAATACTACTCAATAGGTGGTGATATAATGGGTGCACCACTTGGAAGTGACATCTTATGAACTAGTCAATGTTTCGAAGCCAAATCACTGAGGGGTTCATCCTCATGATCATGCTATTGAATCCAAGCTAGTATATGTCTTAGGGGAATCCTGTAAGAAAACAAGATGTACCTCGATCAATGAGTATATCTAGAGAGCTTACTCAAGAAGTACATAGAACCACTACTCATTCCAATATGATGCATATACCATTATTTTCCCTCCAACCAATTTTCTCGTGTACTGAGTCAAAATGTATGTTATCAAAATCCTAGTGTATAGATATGTTGGCCGCTGCACGAAAACTAGATTCTATGGACTCAATGAAAAACCCAAAACACTTAACACTATTTCTCCAAAACAATACCATTCACTCTCAGTACTAAATTAGAACCGACCACTTCTTATACCACTATTTCAAAACCCGTCCCAGTGGGGATCAGGTCGCGACTCCCCAATCCCACCACAAATAGTCCAGGGGCTGGTGACTAGCATGGAGTAGGAATATCACTAACATTAGAGACATTAAAATTTGAATTGTACACATGAACACATATCTATGCCCACAAAATGATGAAATGTAAAAACAAATAGGACCAAAATGCATGTATACCACTATATCCCAACCAAAGCATAACATAAAAGCAATGTGCAGTATCGTAAACCCGACCAAAATAAAAGCCCACCAAAAAGAGTATGTAAACCACAAAGTGTATATTTTATGAAAAGGGTACTAGGACTACCATATATAGCTTTAGAAACACCTCTACCTGTCAGATATCACAAAGAACTCTTTGGTCATGGTCCACCTAGGAATCCATCAGATGTTCACTCGTCTGCACAATAAATGCCCTGTATGGGAAAAGACCATGCGAGGGTGAGTATAACAATACTTAGTATGACACCAGAGGAACACAAAGCAATAAAAAAGAAGGTATAACCATATCAACAAAATATATTTCTACAAAACATATAACAAGAATATATAGTTATACTTAATCCACGACAAGTAGTCTAGAGGTTGGTCACAACCACTATATTCTATAACTAGTGATTCAGTCAGAATATTACATGAAACACTAATCTAGTAGAACACACTCATGGGTCTGATAGCACTGAAAATGTTCATCTTAGAATTACTCTTCATTGGGAACCCTCCTCCTTGTCAATCATCATTGATATTTCATATGGATTATGTACCTTCATTCATCAAGTAGAAAAAAACTCCCTCCCATTTCTATTATTCTCACCCTTGATATTATAGTTTATTTATTCTATGTTACCACTTATTAAAACCTCATAATAAAATTTCCTAGTTATAATATTTCTAATTTCAAATATTTATTCCCCTATGAAAATGAACCAGAAATGTATGAGGATTGAAATAAATTTATAAAACTATTTTATTAATTAATTTTACAAGTGTAAAAGGTAGCAATAAAGTATCCTCATGCTTTTAGATGTTTTTGAACAATGATCTTTAATTGATGTTTTCATAACACTAGTGTGAGAAATGGTTTGTAATTTTCATTAACATTTATTTCTTTTTTTTAATATTATCAAGGATATATAAATTTTTCTATACATTTTATTTGATAAAATGATAAATAATTTAAATATTGTTAAAAAATAAATACTATATTGTTGTTTTAATGTTAAGTACACTTTTTTTCATAAAATATTACTATTTTAATCATCACATCATATTCCGGATACTCTGATAATTACATCATACAAATCAGTTGTGTACTTGAATTTCTATTATATGATATACTATTCAAAATTTATGCGTAGTGATGTACATTATTAAATAAATATACTCTATATAAAACACTTACATACAATATCGATTTATCATCCAGTATTAGATTTTGTAATGAAAATATCAGTAGCACAATCTACATCTGAATATTTTAGTATATCATTATAATTTTTTCATCATATATAAATCCACAATCAAGGATTCATATTATATAACTCATGATTAAAAACACCAAATTTAGTTTCTCTTAATATTTATAAACTGATCTTAAAATCATTCTTTATACATGATATATTGGCTGGTTGAAAATAGATATAAAAATATCTATTTAATATTTAGATACACTAAAAATAATCATATTCTTCAACCTCATGATACCAATTTGTTGTTCTAATAATAATTGATTTTTAAATTTTTTTATAATTGTTTTTGATTTTTTTTCAATTGTTATGTTTTATAGTAATCATAAAAGATATAAAATAAATACATTTTTGACTGACTTATATCCCTAGAATATCACCATGTTCTACAATCAATGATATCTAAATAATAGATTGCATTAATTTTTAAACTTACCCTTATAATTACTTTTTATTTTCACCAAATATGATATCATCAACCTATAATACTACATATATGTATTCTTCTATTGACAGGTTCACAAATCTTTGTTAATAACGATAATATCCCAAGAACTCCATGTTTTTCTAGTATACATCTCAATGATCATACTAGGTGATTTTTCCTTCTTTATGTCCTAAAAATATTTCAACAAATTAAATTCCTTTTCTATATCATTAGTAATAATTCAAACTATAATTTTTTCAATATAAACATCCTCTTTGATAACTCCATGAAAAATAGCCTTTATATAAATTTGATAGATCTTAAATCTTATATGAACAGACCCCAATATAATGAAAATAATTAAATCATTTCTAAAAACCAGTGAAATTGTATCATAAAAATGATGCCTTCTATATAATCAAAGCCTTTGTATAGAAACATTTTTTTTCATTTTTCATTCTCAGTCTCATCATGCTTGTTTTTGAATAACTAACTGGTTCCAATAACATTACACCCACTTATTCTTTTCAAATCATATCAAGTTTGATTCTTATCAAACTACCAATGTTATAAATTCATGGATTTAACACATTAATCTTAAGTCATATCCACATTAAATGATGTTGGATCCAATTTTAAAATAATTGTGCTCAATAAATCTTAATCAACATGTTTATACTAGAGATGAATTCCAACTACTATTATCTAAAATATCAATCTGCATTTTCATTTTTAAACTTAGATATTACTATTAACTCATATTATATCAATATTTCTACTATAATTAAATCATGTAGTATTTTTCAACCAATCTATATTGAAGTTCTGTTAAATTTTCATCTTGAACACCTATTAGTTCAAAAATTACATCTATATTTTTTCATCCAAATATGTTCCCAAATTATTTCCTAATAAAATTGATTAATTTTATAGTTATTATCGAGTTGATCCTTTTTTAACCACTTATTGGACTTACTCCTAGTTGAATAAATATCTTCTATGTCACTATATTTACATTTATTTCCATATTTATTCAATATTAAAAAATCTATATTCAAATAATCTAAAGTTTTTTCGAGTGATATTTCTCCAATACCACATCACTTATTGTATAATCTTATTAATTTAACATATGAAGTCCTTATCTTAAATATAATTTATATATTAAACTACCACCTTATAATAGGTCATTAATACACTATCCTCAATGAGTAGATATATTTTTATATTATTCAGCATATAATTTCACTTTTCAATAACTGTATTTTTCTATATAAAAAACACATTTTCTTGAATTCATGTTTCCTCAAGTAGTTCTAGAATTCAATGGTGGTGTATCCCATAAACTTATATAATAATTTATTATTTATTATTTTACTTGTTTAATTTACATCAAATATTTGACAGATTTTAAATTATTTTATATAATGTTTCATTGTTTTCATAAAAACTAGGAACACTATCCTTCTATGACCATTGAAAAACATCATGAAATACCTTTTTATTTATGTTCACATATGTTTACGGGGAAAAAAGAATAAGTATAAACCAGATCAATAAATTTTGATTTATTTTTAAAAGATGTATAAATTTTTTACTATCATTTAGCTCAAGAAAGTTTCTTATATATTTTCTCAATCTCTATTCAGATTACCATTATCTATCACTAAACTAATTTTGAGTTATTTTTCACAATGTTTTTTTTAATTTTTCCACGATATCATTTATAAAAACCTTTTTCCATCCCACCATCAACACTAATGTGTTATAATAATTTCATATTAGATATATATCGCTATTATACCATTATCCATTCATCAAAAAATGCGTTCTTTTATTTGGATAAGGATTCCACTGTAACTATTAAACCCAAAGTTTTATTGGAACTTTATTATAATTAATTAATTTTCATTGATTTATTTCATTTAACTATGGAAAAAACTCATTTCACATAGTGACTAATTATTTTTCGCTACGCGCAACACTGACTTGGAATACATTACAGAAAATACTAAGTTTCTACCAAACATCATTTTATTGTTCTAATATTTAAACAAGATTTTTATAAACTATCCATAAAACGTATTAACATTAATAGTAATAACTAATTATAAAACATTGTTTTATATAAATAAATCGTTTTCACAATGATTTTTTTTTGTTAAATTCTATATATGTTTAAAAATACTATTTTGTCAAATGAATTTCTTTTCATATCTTTCTATGAATAAAATAACAAAAGTTTAAAAAAATAAAAAAAAGGCATATGTTAAAATAAAATTCTTTTTTGAATTTATAATTATAAATTTTCCAATAGTTTGTTTTTTTTATTTCTCTTAGAAAAATAATTTTTAGATTAATGTTGAAAAATAATGAATTTTAATTCATAACTATTTTTTCATCAAATTTAATTTTATAGTAAAACTATATTTGAATTTTTTTAATAAAGTATAATTAGATAAAATATCCATAAAATAATCCAAATTAGGACATTTTAACTAATTTCACATTGATATTAGATATAAAAACAAATCATACTTTTTACCATTTTCACATTAAGAAATTGGAGTATTGTCCCATCATTGAGATTAATTGAAAATAATTTATGCCACTTTTTATATTCGAATTTGGAAAAGTACATTCAAATTTTTTAATTAACATAGTTTATAATTTATAATATGGTACAATTATATTTTTACAAAAAACATATTTGTGAAAGTGATTAAAAATAATTATAGCGATTAAGAGTATAATTGTCTTATTTTATGACTAAACATTAAACTTATGGCCCAAAAAGACCTATAAATTTGTAAAAAATGAATTAGATTGACATATTTATACCATTTAATACCTATTATTGAATGTTTTCTACTTTTTTAGCCACATTCAATGGTTGAAATGTGGATGGAAATCCAATTTCCAAAATTTACGAGTGTACCAATGCTCCTCTGCTATAAAAAGGTCTCATCTCATCCCACTTCTGGACACATCTAAAGACACAATTTGATGACCACTATGTTCCCAGATAACTCAAAAAAATCATTCATTTCATCCTAGAAGCCTCTATTTTGTATGAAATCCATCTGAGGAATCCATTTGGTGATAACCAATACCCGTTTCCCAAAGAAGAGGAAACATCCTTCCACAATCTTGTTTGTTTTATTTTCTTTCTATACAACATAAATTAATATAATTATATGAAAAAATAATATCCACATTATCCTTAATATATAAAGATGTTTTATGTTATTTTTTCAACCTGAACTAACACACACTTCCATCTAATGGGCAATGAACATACTGTCCTTGTATAAGATGAACTACCGCCTCACAAAATGATTTTGTTCGTTTTAAATTTACCAAAAATTATAGTTGATATTTATGATGGACACTATATATATATATATATATTATATATATGATATTAATGATATATTTTTTACTTATTCAGTTATTATATATATCATACCTTCATTATTTCCATTTTTCTTAAATAAGATAACTTTGTTAGTGGATGTGTGGACTATCACCTCCTCAATGTGATGTGATTCATTCGCACATTACATAGAATGTATTAAGGATCGGTTTAGTAAAATTATATTTTATATATAATATAATAATCACACTATAATTATATTAAATACATATATACATATACTTCATTTACATTATTTTGTAAAACACTCCATAAAAATGAAAACAGGGTTCATGCTCCTAAACAGCCTATCATCTTCATGAACGGTGTATTCCATTTTATATATCTATATTTTATAGATTATAATATATTTTTATATAATGAATATATATATATATAATATGATATTTTTTACTTATTTTATATAAGTAAATCATGAGTTTTGTTATAGGATTATGAATTTCAAGTCAAAACACTTATGATAAATAAAGTGGTTATTACCCGAAACATTACCTTAAAATGGAATTATTAATAAATGTGTAATATAAGGCTATAAGGAAATATTATACAGTTTTATATATATGAATATGGTTACATGGTAAATTTATAATAGACATATACTTATTATACACGAGGATTTTATGTATACGATGAATGTCAAGACACAATGTAAGGGAATTTCATTTCACTTTTAATATCTATGCGATACATCCCATGGTCACCACTCTTTTCTTTTTCATGGTTTCTATAATACCCATTAATGTATTGTATGATTATTATTTTTAAATTTATGGGTATTTACATATCCATTATCTAAATTTATTTCATGGGGAAAATGTTTCAAAAGTTACGAAATCGGTCAGATTGTTCAGTCTCAACTTGACTTATTTGAGACCCATGTTTTGTTATGCACCTACATTCTTTTCTATGGTTTATATAATTCAATTTGATATGATATATCATGATTATATTTATTTTTATGATATTTTCTTCATCATGTATTTATTTTCTTATATAGAGAGTATGATCCCATGTTACTGTGTGGTAAGAGTTTATTGTATCAATCTCAACATCTATCGAGAATATTTATGATTATACTTCCATCATTGAAATAGTATGATCCATATCTCAAGAACACTAATGATTTTTCTGATCTTATTTTTATTAGAGATATATCCCTATACCAGTAACAATTTTACAATATTTGGTACTTACGTCAATTAAGATAATATTTTTTAGAAAAATATATTTTGTTTATATATTTGATCGGATATATGTTTTATTTCATAATCCATGTTTTCATAAAATGATTCCAAATATATTTTAAAATTATCCCTTAAGATCATTTTCAAGTAATGTATTTTTAAAAATTTTAATTATTTTTTTCAAATATTATTTTATATGTTTTCAAAGATATTTTCTCAGAAAAATATTTTCAAAAATTTATAATGTTTTTAAAGTATTTGTCAATGAAATATGGATATATAACTAAAATATGTTGTTAAAGGAACTTTAAAAATTATTTCCTATTTAAGTTGACATTTGTTGGTGTTGATCATTCATTTTTGGGGAAATGATTCAATATTTCCATTCATATTAACTCTCTTAATGGTTTATTTTTGGATTACATGATGTATATGGAACCCAGTTCTATTTTAACATTTATATTCTTTCGAAAAATGATTATTTTAAAGAGTTAAATTATTGTATGAAATGATTATGAAACCTGTGTATTTTTTACAGGTTATTATATGATTACATGTTTATAATAACTATTTAATTTCATGGGTTATGATATAATTTATTATAATATTATGTAACCTGTATCTATGATTTTATTATGAGATGGGTGTGACATATATCTCTCTGCAATGAATTAGGTAAAGATTTATATCTCATGAGAAAAAATTAATATCATTTTGGGAGTGAACCTTGACTAATAAGACGGTCATGAGAGTGAACCATGACTACCAAGATGGTATTTGGAGTCACTTAATGCTACTAAGATGTCCATGGTAGTAAACCAAGAATACAAATATGATATGTAGAGTGAACCATACTACTACTATGATGGCCTTGGAAGTAATGTCTTTAATTATATGGAAATCATTTTATTTTCTGATTTTTCTTCCAATTTTCTATGTATTATTCCTATGTTATTCATTCATGGATTATTTTATTTATATCCTTATGTTTAATTTCTTATTAAATTCCATGATTTATTATATGATTTATTTTTATGATCTTTTGTTATGCGGGGTATTATATTATAATGTAATGATCACATTCTCGTACCCAATGCTCATGTTTATTCTTACATGTATCCCTCGTTTACCCTTACTGAGCACCTGAGCATAACCCATTTTATTTATCCTTTCACATGTTGTGAAGCTATGTTTTAAATATATTGTGTCTAAGAAGGGTGTTATCAATGAAGAGCCTAGTTGAAAATAATATAGTTCACTTATATACTGGTGTTTATGTTTCCATTTTTTTCAAAGGCACTAGTCTAATTCGGTCTATGGGGTCTATTTTTATAATGTCTTAAGTGTAACACCCCAAGCTTCCATGGTATATTTCCATTTGAAAAATTCAATAACTTGCGTTGTACGTAATTTTGAGATTCTAACACACTGTGACCAATCAAACTAGCCGTTATGAATAGTAATACCTACCTTTTGAAATTCTATAAATTTTATCTTTAAAAATGGACTTCATTTTTGGATTCAGAATATGGAAATTATCTTTGGGTGATTTTTTGGAATTTTTCTGAAAACATTCAATTTTTGATGAATTGTGAAAAACACTAAGTTATTTGTTAAAACCGAATTTTTATTTAGATAATTATTTATTTTATTTAAATTTATTTTAAATCAAAATCTATAAATAATACCAATATTAGTTCAATGTAATTCATTGGAGTTATTTTTATAATAAAATTAGATATATGAAATTTTATTGAACTTTTTACCGTCTTTTACCCACCTCCTAGGAGCTTTTGAAAATTTGCATAAAACATAATTTTACTGCTTCTGTGAGTTTAATTTAAAAAAAGGGAGACAGAGTTGATATCAGTAATTAAAATGTGGTTTAATGAGATGAAAATAATTTATGGTGTATAGTAACTTTTGACTTTTATTTACCACAGTTAAAAGTAAATAGGGTAGTTAATGGTAAAAATGATATTATTATTACACTAAAACATGTCATAATTCTATTGGATAAGTGTATTTCAACCAAAAAAAACCTTAGGAGTAAAATATGTTCATTTTTGTCAACTTGGATTAGATTAGGACATTTATTATTATTTTATTTAAAGAGGAGTTAAAAGTGTTAAATTCTATGTTTAAAAACTAAACCATTTTTAATATAGGGTTATACATAATATAAATTCAACTATAAATATTTATTAGAAATCTAAAAATATTTCCTACATAATGGTAATTTATTGATAAATTTTAGGCATTATATAATTAAATTTATTTATGATACAATGATGATGCAGTAATTACTTTATTAATGAACGATTGAAATAATTGATATTCTAAATATACAAATAAATGTAATTTGAAACGTTTAATGAAATCCAGTAATTTTATAGGTTGATATGACATGTTAGGGTTGATTAAATGATTTTATTTCGAAGGACTAATGCTGTTATGAATTTAACAAAAACAAAATACCAAATAGTGTCCAAATTGACATAAAAGAGTTTTTAAGAAAAATATTATATTATTAATTGATATTCTATTCCTAAAAATATAAGGTTCGGAAAAGGGATTAAATAATACTATATATTTCATTAATGAACCAATTGAGATATGATTGGATGTTTATAGTATGTTTATTACCCATGTAATATAAAAAGACAATGAGACATGGTAAATGTCAAACTATTTATCTAAGAGTTAAATATAAACGATAAGGTTAATATTGTAACCCAAACCTGTCTAAAACCTATTGGTTGAGTGGATTTGGACCTATACCCACCTTAGACTCAAAATAAATCATTTTGGAGCCATTATAAATTGAATATAAATTTATTATAAATAATATTTTATGTTTTTTCTAAGGTGCCCCTAACCCCTCTTATAAAAGCAAACTTTCCCTTCTCTCAAATTCACACCTTCAAAGACTTTTGGATCGGCCAAAACCTGGCCAAATATCCTCCCAAATATCCTCCCTTCAAGCTAGAGGCCTTTCTTTAGTTATAAAGTCAACCTATTGAGCCCTTTTGATCAATGAAAAATGAAGAACACGAAGAAGAGATAAATATTTCATCACCTCTTTCAAGTTATTTTATTCTTCCACATCCTATTTCTTTGTTGTTTCTATTCTAAAAAAATCTCTCCGATATCTTCTATTTACTGTGATGTTATTATAAAAATGGTACAACCATATTCTTTATCCTATCCATCCTATAAATGACAAACTCACCATACGTGCGTACTAACGGCTTACCATCTCCACGTCGTGGTGTAGTTTGTCATTCAACAATTCACTGTTTGGATGGTTAAAATAATGATGTATAATTGATGTAAATAATAAATATAACATGTTAATGATTCTGTATATATGATATACTATCCAGTTATATACTATTTTAATATCAAAAGAATGATATCGTCGCTCGTGCGTACGTACGGATTACCATCTCCACGAACGCGATGAGATTCATTCCCCATCATATCCATTCAAGAATAATTTTCATTTTATCATTAAAAATAATGATTAATAACTTTATATCATCCAGGATATGAATCAAATACATCTTATCCATAAAAAATAGGGCTTATGTAATAAAACATATAAAGGAAAACAAATCAGTTAACACTCGAAACGACAATAATACTAAAATATTACTAACAAAGAAATATTAAAGGATCATATATGATATCATATTTATGTATATGGTTCTTGTATAATATAATAAAAATTATTTAACTATTATACAGGAGGTTAACGTACCCTTGACCAAGGAAAAGTACAAGGTAAGGGTTAATTTCACACTTTCTTTATTATCCGAGGTTGTTTTTACGTAGGTATCTACTGGGACATCTTTATCATACACATCCATGTTTCTTGAGAATGTATTTAAAAACATTTTTACTATTTAAAATAATATGGGTTAAAGTCCTTTATACCCTTGTTTTAATTTTTATGAAATTTTTTTAATGGACTCTTTCTGTCATTTTCCAAACAAGGTAATTTATGACCTTTTTGACGAATTAAGGTTAGAATGTATTTTATTTAACTTATACAGCTGGTGCGGCTATTATTCACCATTATAACATCATCGAAGCTTCCCTTACAAGCTTAAAAGGATATTTTCAAAATAAATGTTTTCTTTATAATTATGTTACTCTTAAATGATTTAAAAATATTAAGAGATATTTCTCTCAAATAGTTTCGATTTCATCTATGTCAAAATCCTTCGATAAATTTTACACTTGTTTGATGTTGATTTATTATGATACAAATATTCTATATTTTAGTTAAGGTGTTGTGATATGTTTGACTATGGATGAGTTATTTTTATTCCATTCACGGTTTATGGTAAAAGTATTGACATTTCATCTACTAGTTCTAATACGAATGTTTATGTTATATTTCACCATTTTTTTAAGATGAATGTGTTGGACTAGTATGTTCTGGGTTGGGGACCAGTAAAAGTAAGACATCTAGGTTAGGGTCTAGTTACCAGAGACCCTCTGGGTTGGAGTCCAGTTACAGAGGCTCTCTGGGTTGGAGTCCAGTTAGAGAGCCTCTCTGGGTTGGAGTCCTGTTACAAAGGCTCTCCAGGTTAGGGTCCGGTTACAGTTATCCCCTAGGTCCTAGCACGAGGCCTTGACACAGAAATTAAAGTCTAGTATTATGAATTCCACCATTATGAAAGTCACTATTGATGTTGCCTGTTATTATTCGACTAGTAGAATATCCATGTGAATAATTAAGTGGCATTATTTAATTTATATTTTCCATATTATACTGAAGATTAGGTTTAAAAGGCTTATGTTTTAGTCTTATAAATTTCCTTAAGATGATTATGTTTGTTTATGAATGTTTCCTCTATATTGTTATCCTTACTGAGCATCAGAGCTCACCCCTTTCTATGATTTATTTTTCCTAGGATTGGAAGAAGTATATTATGACTGAATTTTAGTGATAGTCTAAGGGATATGAGTGTGGTCTATGGAGATAATGTTGTTGTAGTTTTCATTTTACAATGTAATTTAAAACTTAGGAATGTATTTAGTCTTTCTAAGGAAACTAAACAAATCGGTCATTCAAGACTTTATCTTTTGTGATCATGCCAATGTTATATAATAATGCACCGACTCTGGGTAACTAGTATCGGGGCGTTATAGTTGGTATTATAGGAAGTTTATTACAAACCTTGGAAAATAGATTTAGATAAACTTTGATTAGATCACATTACCCTAAGATAGATTTTGATAATTATTATAGAAGAACTTCCTAGAATTTTGGTAATGTCGATATTTTGTGAGTTTTCCCAGCAATACATCCCTGTCTCGATAGGAGCAGGTAGAGACAGCTCTGGAACAGATGTACCTAAGGGTAAAACCCAAAAACACTGCCTTGAGCTAGACTCGTACAAGAACTGGTTCACTACAACAGGCCTTCCTACACTCTTGGTTATGACACTCCCGGGGGATATTATTAGGATAATTCAAATTTTTATTACAAACCATTATGAATGTTTATGAGTATATACTTTCTCAAAGAATAAATTTTTATGATTAAGGATTATATCCATAAACTATTCAATTTATGTTAACTTTTTTAAAAGTTTGGAATTATGTATTGAGATTGATAAACTAATCTATTGTATTTCATTGTTTAGAAATGGAACATAGTCGAAGGAATAGAAACCATATCAATTGACATAATCCATGTAGGTATTTACCTCCTAATAAATAGGGGACCTGGTGATTCAATTGGTACTGATCAGCTTATCACCATACTGGGACAACTCACTTAGGTTATGAATAATAACCTTACCCGTATAGATCAACCTGATCCATAACTTGGAGGATCAATGTTAGATCACTTCATTAGAAAACAACCACCAACATTCAATGGGAGTACAAATCCATTGGTAGCTGATCAATGGATAAGTTTCTTAGAGAAAATATTTCATGCTTTGGGTAGTAGCGAAAGGGAAAAAGTTGTCAGGGTAGTTTATCGCCTCACGGGAGATGCTGATCAATGGTGGTAATTAATTAAAAACACAAATAAAAATGAAGAATGATCAAATATAGAATGTAGGGATTTTAAAGATAATTTCTTAGAAAAATATTTTCCTCATGACCATCGAAAAGATATGGAAAGAAAATTTATGAGTCTGAGGAAAAATGAGGATGAGAATGTCGCCAAGTATGAGGATAACTTTACAAGGTTGGCAAGGCATGCTGCAGATTATATACGTAACCAAAGGAGTAATATTGATCATTTATTTGATGGGTTTGTTAATTATAGTGATTCATGAAATAAAGGAATGGGTTGTGAACTTTTGCAGAATTATAGGGTTATTTCCTATGCATCACGATAGCTAAAAATTCTTGAGAAAAACTACTCTACTCATGATATTGAGTTAGAAGTTTTAATCCATTCTTTTAATATATGGAGACATTATCCTTATGGTGAAAATGTGAGATATATATAGATCACAAGAGTTTTATTTATATTTTCTCACAGAAATAACTCAACATGAGGCAAAGGAGATGGCTTGAACTACTCAAGGATTATGATTGCAAAAAAAAAACTACCACCTTGGGAAGGAAAATAAGGTGGAAGATGCTTTTAGAAGAATATATCATGGAGTTTTGAACAAGATGAGAGTTGAATGAGATCCTATTTGCATGGATCTAGTAATGATGGATATGGGAATAATCATGGAAGGTGAAACATCGATACTTTTTCAAATGGTTGCCAAACCATCCTTACTAAAAAGAATAAAAAATTATTAGGCTTAGGATGAGGAGTTTCAAAAGAAAATTAAAGCTATGAATGATGGGAGATTGAGTGAATTCATATATGAAGATGGAATTTTGAAATTTGGAAAGAGACTTTGTGTTCCTAATATATCTGATCTGAAAAAGGGAATTGTTGGATGATTCCCATAGCTCCAATTCCTTCATACACCCTTGAAGCACCTAGATGTATAGTGATTTGAAAGAAAAATTTATGGTGGGACCAAATGAAGAGAGAAATTTCTAATTTTGTGTCGAGATGTATTGTTTTTCAACAAGTGAAAGCTATAAGAGAACATCCTAGAGGAGTCATGCAACCTCTTCCCATACTTGAGTGTAAATGGGATGATATTACAATAGAATTTGTCATGGGTATACCAAAGACCCCTAGAAAAAATAACACAGTATGGGTCATTGTTGATCATCTTACCAAGTCAACACATTTTCTTTCTATAAGAGATGATTTACCACTTGAACGTCTAGAAAGTCTATATAATAATGAAGTCGTAAGACTTCATGGATTACCCTTATCGATTGTTTCTGATCGTGATCCCTATTTTACATAAAGATTCTAGAAAAGTCTTCAGAAAGCCCTGGATAATAAACATCATTTGAGCACTGCCTACCACCCTCAAACTAATGGACAATTAAAATGGACAATTCAAACCTTATAAGACATGTTGAGATCTTGCTCACATGACTTTCAAGGTATGTGAGATAAGTATTTTCATTTGGTAGAATTTTCCTATAAGAATAGCTTCCATTCAAGTATTCAGATGACACCATATAAAGAATTATATAGAAAGAGATGTCACACACCAACCTGTTGGGATGATATTGGTGAAAGAAAACTCATAGGCCTTGAACATGTCGAGGAAACGACGAAAAAGATGAAGGTAATCCAAACCAACATCAAAGCAGCTCAAAGTAGGCCGAAAATCTATACCGATAACTGAAGGAAGGATTTGGAATTTCATGTAGGAGATCATGTTTTGTTGAAGGTATCTCCCTGTAATGGAGTTCTACATTTTGGTAAGAAGGGTAAATTTATTCCTTGGTACATAGGACCTTTAGAAATTCTAGAATGAATTGGGGTTGTAGCTTACCATTTGTCAATGTCACCAAGTTTCTCAAAAGATCATGATGTGTTCCATGTATCAATATTGAGAAAATACATGCTTGACCCAACGCATGTACTCACATATGAGGAACTAGAACTGGAACCTGATCTACCTTATTGTGAAGAGCCTGTCAAGATTGTTGATACAAGAGAATAGGTTTTGAGAAATCAGACAACTCGTTTGGTAAATGTTCTATGGAGAAACCATAAGATTGAAGAGGCAACGCAGGAACTCAAGGAACTTATGATGAAGAACCACTCAGATCTTTTTGTGTGGTATTATTCTATAAATTTTGAGGAAAAAATTATTTGAAGGAGGGGATAATGTAACACCCCAAGATTCCACAGTATGTTATCCTTTAAATAATGCAATAGCATGCTTTTTACGCAATTTCGAGATTCTAACACACCTACTAGGAGCTTTTAAAAATTTGCATAAAAAATAATTTTACCGCTTCTATGAGTTGAATTTCAAAAATCTGAGTGACACGGTTGATATCAGTAAGTAAAATGTGGTACAATGAGATGAAAGTATTTTTTGGTGAATAGTCACTTTTGACTTTTATTTACCACAGTTAAAAGTAAATAGGGTAATTAAAGGTAAAAATGATATTATTACTATCCTAACACACGTCATAATTCTACTGGATAAAGGTATTTCGACCAAAAAAACCTTAAAAATAAAATATGATCCTTTAGGTCCACTTGGATTAGATTAGGACATTTATTATTATTTTATTTAAAGAAGAGTTAAAAGTGTTAAATTCTGAGTTTAATAACCAATTTTTTTTAATTTAGTGTTATACATAATATAAATTTGACTATAAATACTCATTAGAAAGATAAAAATATTTCCTACATAATGGTATTTTATTTATAACTTTTAGAAATTAAATAATTAAATTTATTTTTGATACAATGATGATGTAGTAATTACCTTATTATTGAAAGATTGAAATAATGGTATTATAAATATCCAAATAAATGTAATTTGAGAATTTTAATGAATAAAACTAATTTTATAGTTTAATATGACATGTTAGGGTTGATTAAATGAATTTTTCTTTATGTAATAATGATGTTATAAAGTTAACAAAAAAAAACAAAATAGTGTCCAAATTGACATAAAATAGTTTTTTCAAAAAATATTATATTATTAATTGATATTCTATTCATAAAAATATAAGGTTTGGTCAAATGGATTGAGTAATATTATATATTTCATTAATTAACCACTTGAGTATCTCTTGGATGTTTATAGTAATCTTATTAACCATATAATATAAAAATACAAAGAGACATGGTAAATGTTAAACTATTTAACTAAAAGATAAATCTAAAAGATAAGGTTAATATAGTGACCCAAACCTATCTAAATCCTATTGTTTGATTTTATTTCTACCCATACCCACCTTTGCCTATAAATAAATCATTTTTTTCTATTATATACCGAATATAAATTTATTATAAAAAAATAATTTATTTTTTTCCTAAGGTGCCCCTCACCCCTCTTATAAAAGGGCACTTCCCCTTCTCCAAAATTCACACCTTAAAAGCCATTTGTATTGGACAAAACCTACCCAAATATCCTCCCAAATATCCTCCCTTAATCTTAGAGTCCTTCCTTTAGACATAAATCCATCCTAGGAGCCCTTTTGATCAAATCAAAAGGAAGAACCCGAAGAAGAGGTAAATATTTCATCACCTCTTTCAAGTTATTTTATTCTTCCACTTCACATTTCTTTGTTGTTTCCATTCTAAAATAATAAATCCAGTATCTTCAATATACTATGATGTTATTATAAAAATTATACAACCATATTTGTTATTCTATCCATCTTATAAATGACAAAGTCACCAAACGTGCGTACGTACGGCTTACAGTCTCCAGGTCGTGGTGTAGTTTTTCATTCAACACTTCACTGTTTGGATGGGTATAATAATGATGTATAATTGATGTAAATAAAAAATATTACATGTTAATGATTATTTATATATGATATAACATCCAATTATATACTATTTTAATACCAGAAGAATGATATTGTCACTCGTGCGTACGTAAGGATTATCGTCTCCATGAATGGGATGAGATTCATTCCCCATCATATCCATTAAAAAATAATATTCATTTGATCATTAAAAAAAACATTAAGAACACAATATAATTATGTATATGAATCAAATACATCCTATCCATAACAAAAAAGGCTTATGTAATGAAACATATAAAGGTATACATATCAGTTAACACGTGAAACGACAATAATACTAAAATATTATTAACAATGAAATATTTAAAGATCATATATGATATAATATTTATGTATATGGTTATTGTATAATTTAATAAAAATTATTTAACTATTATACAGGATTTTAACTTACCTTCTACCATGAAAATGTACATGGTAAGGGTTAATTTCACAATCTCTTTATTATCCAAGGTTGTTTTTATGCTGGTATCTACAGGGACTTCTTTATCATCCACATCAATGTTTCTTGAAAATGTATTTCAAAACATTCTTACTATTTCATATAATATGGGTTAAATTCATTTATACCCTTGTTTGACCTTTTATAAAATATTTTTAAAGGAATATTTCCGTCTTTTTATCTGAAATAGTTTCGATTTCATCTATGTCAACATCATTTGACAAATTTTACACTTTTTAAGTTGATTAATTATGATACAACTCTTACATATAGTATTTAATGTTTTTGATATGTTTGACTGTGGATGAGTTATTCTTATGCCATTCATGGTTTATCGTTAAAGTATTGGCATTTTTTATGCTAGTTTTAATATGAATGTTTATGTTATATTTCACCCTTTTATTAAGATGAATGTGTTGGAATTATATGTTTTGGGTTAGGGACCGGAAAAAGTAAGACCTCCGGGTTGGGGTCTGGTTACAGCAAACCCTTTGTGTTGGAGTCCAGTTACAAAGGCTCTCTGGGATGGAGTCTGGTTAGAGAGGATCTCATGGTTGGGGTCTGGTTACAGTTAGCCCCTAGGTCTTGGCACGAGGCCTTGACACAGAAATAAAAGTCCGGTATTTTGCATTCCATCATTATGAAAATGGATATTGATGTTTCATGTGATTATTAGACTAGTATAATATCCATTTAAATAAGTAAATGGAATTATTTGATTTATATTTGACATATTATACTGATGTTTATGTTTAAAATGAATATGTTTTTGTCTTATACATTCACTTAAAATGTTTATGCTTGTTTATGCATGTTTATTCTATATTGTTATCCTTACTAAGAATCTGAGCTCACCACTTTCTATGTTTTATTTTTCCCAAGATGCAAAGAAGTATATTATGACTGACCTGAAAGGATAGTCTAAGGGATACGAGTGAGGTCTATGGAGAAAATGTTGTTGTAGTTTTCATTTTACAATGTAATGTAAAACTTATGAATGTATCTAGTATTTCCAAGGCAAATAAACTAATCAGTCTTTCGAGACTTGGTCTTTTGTGATCATGCCAATGTTATATAATAATGCACTGACTCTGGGTAACTAGGGTCGGGGCGTTACATTAAGTATTCTAAAAAAGTTATGTAACATTAGTTTATGAAATTATAGTGACTATATAGTTGGTATTAGAGAAATATTTTAGTTAAAAATTGGAAACAATGATGATAAATTCATAGTGAGAACCTCAAGTACATGTCTAAGGACAAGTCTAAGGATAAGAAAAATTATTGGAAAATGTCATAGAATTTGGGTAAACGATTGAGTGAGTGGTTTTCTTGTAATAATTACTTGTATAGATAAATAAAGTGTATGTGGATCATGAAAAAATTTACCTAGGGGTAACAAATCTGGAAAGGTTTGTCGGGCCTGACTCTGTGTATTCTGGTATATGAAAACTAGCATTTTTTCACACATGGTTTGACACTGTCAAGGGATATTCTTTGGGAATTCAAAAAATATTCATGAAAAATCCTGAAGGATTTAAATATAAACTAACTATGAATAAACTATGATAAACTTATGGTGTAATAGATTTAAGGGGTTTTCATAATTTAGACATACTATAAGTGGTCTTAAATAATTATAGGGTACCACACTATGATAGCAGTTTCTGACTCTATGATTTTTGGTTTTAGTCAATGGTTTTAACAAGAAGGATCCATGTTAATGGTGACTGTGATGGAAATTGAAATGATTAACCTACTAAGAAGCCTAATTCTCTAAGAGATGGAATGGAAAACCACTTTTCTATGATCACACATGTTTCCCAATCTATGAATTAGGCTATACTTCCAAATGAGGAATAGACCGAACAAAATTCTATTGAGCCCTTCATATGGAAACATTAACCTTACTTTAGGGGGTCTTCTAATCATCTAGTTTATGAATAATGGCCCAGTAATACTAAAAAGATAGTCTTCATTCTCCTATCCTTCAGACAAGAGAAATTCATCCTAGCTATTTATCGGTTAGAAGATAACATAGACCAGTGTTGGTTTCTAATCAAGAATACAAGGCACAAAAATGAAATTGAATCCATGGATTGGGACAAGTTTAAGAACTTATTTAGTAAATACATTCCTCAAATTATTTATACAATGATATAGAAGGAGTTCACTGTGTTGAATCAAACGAATGATTATTCTGGTGATGCATACAAGGATAATTTCACAAGACATGTGAGGTGCACTTCAAGGATTATCATCCCACATGAATGTAAATATGAAATAGTAATTAGTGGATAAATGTTGTGTCCTACAAGGTATGTTGGACAAAATTGTGTATATTATTTATGAAAATATTTTTTATTTTGATTTTTTTTTGAAATTTATGTTGGAGTCACGTATCAATCTCTGGAATTTGATAGGAAGAGGAATATAGAGTTTAAAGGAAAATATAAAAACCATCATGAGAAAAAAGTTCAGATTTCCATTATTTTCTATCTGTGGGAAGAGTCATGGGAGAAATTCTCTTATGGGGTCTAATAAATGTTTTATGTATATAAGGGAAGTCTATCAGTCATTTGATTATTGATGTGGTGGGATTACGATAGCTAACAATGTGAATAGAGAAAAAGTGTCACAAAATGCACCTCCAACACATCAGTTCTACAAGTGAAAGGAGGATGGGAATTATGGTAAAAAGTTACAAAACCCAAGGCCCGATGATGATGATTGAAATTAGAAACCTATCAGGAAACATGATAAAGGTAAATCTCATTCAATCACTATTTCATATGAGGGGTGAAATAAATATGTGGTGAAAGGTACACTTACCATCCACTCTAGAATGGTTAATGTTTTATTTGATTATTTTTATACACACACATGCATATCTAATGGATTATATAAAGGAGTTAATAATCTATAAAAATGACTTAATGTGAAATTAATAATGAAACCTTTTAATGGTATGTTTATTTCATCCCACATCTATGATACCTCTCTTGTTGACTTTTTTGGGAATCTGCTTTCTAAAAAACAAATTATTCTTCATTTAGTTGAATTTGATGTCATCTTATGCATGGATTTTATTTTTCTACATAAACCCCACATCAATTTTCAAGTAAGGGAAGTTATGTTCTATATTTCAAACCTTACTATGATCTTCCATCAATTTGATGACATGTATAATCTTCCTATGGAGAGTACATAAAGTGTATAGGCTTAATTGTCATTAATAAGGTATGCTTAACTCAAATGGTTGGGGAGAAAATTAACAACAATGATATTATTTTTATTAATGAATTTGTGGATTTATTTATGGAAGAGTGGCCTAGAAATCCACCAAATCATGAAGCTGAGTTCTCAATATAAATCACATCTCATTCCACAACAATTTCAATGGCACCTTATAGAATGGGCCCAATTGAGTTATATGTATTGAAGATGGAACTGCATGAAAATAATGATAGGGGATTAAATCATCCAATTTAGTCACTATAGGGTGTAAATGTTCATTTTGTTAAAAATAATGGTGGATTAATGAAAGTGTTCATTGATTATCAGGAGGTGAACAATATCACAATGAAGAAGAAGTATCATCTTCCCTGTATTGATGCCTTGTTTGATCAACTAAATAGAGATAAATTATTTTCAATTATTAAACTTCATTTTCTATATCATTAATTCAGGGTCAAGAAAAAGGTTATAACCATGACAGAAATATGTAAAAAGTTTGGATACTACGAATATAAATTGATTCCTTTTGGTCTTACTAATGCCCCTACAATCATCACGGGTTTGATGAATTGATTCTTTAGAGATCACCTTGACCATATTGTGGTAGTCTTTATATATGCAATTATTATCTATTCAACAAGAAAGGAAGATTGTGAAGATCAGTTCGGAATTAAAATAAAGTCATTAAGTAAATATAAACTATATGAAAAAATTTATGAAGTTTGAATTTTGGATGAAAAGGGTTTCATTTTTGTTTCATATAATCTCTCGAGAAGGTATTATAGTAGATCCATCAAATCACAAGGATTTTAGTTCTGTAATAAATTAATTACAGTGAATGATATCTATAGCCATAATTATTTAAATGAATATTATTGATATTTTGGGGAGAATTTCTCACCACTATTTAATGCTCTGACCAAGTTAACTTGGATGGGTCTCAAGTTCCTCTAGATAGATGACTTTGAGGAAAAATTCGAGGAACTAAACCGAAGGTTGGTCAGTGCACATGTTCTTACATTTCTATGTTGTAGATAACTATATTTAATATTTATTGATGTATCAAATATGGGATTGGGATGTGTTATTAGTAGGACAACTTGGTTGTAGCCTATGCATCTTGACATTTGATGGTTCATGATAAAATTAACCAAATCATTATTTGGAGTTACAAGTGGTATTTTATTAATTAAATATATGGAGGAATTAACTTTATGGTGGGAAGTGTGATATATATACCAATCATAAATGTATAAAATATAAATTAACATAGAGTGAGTTTATCATGATCTATATAAGATGGGTAAGGTTGATAAAGGATTATTGTTTCTCAATACATTACCACCATGTGAAAGAGAATAAGGTGGTAGATGCTTTGAGTTGAAAAGATCATGCTAGGTTATCAATGATAAGGATTAAAAAATAAATAATATATCGATATATGGAAAGGATGGACCCATAAATCCTCAAGGAGGTGGAAATATTATCTTTCTTAAATAAATGTTTAACCCTCTATCCGTGTGAAAATTAAGGAGGTGTAGAAGGATGATGTAGATCTGAAATAGAATGTTTGAAATTTTTCGAAGTTTATCATTTATTAGGAAGGAATGATACGGTTCCTGAGCATGTATGTGTACCATATATACTAGATTTGAATAGATATATATTAGAGTAATCTCATAGTTCATCATTATCTATTCATCCTAGAAGTACTAGATGTTTAGTGATTTGAAATAATACTTATGGTGGTATTACATGAATAGAGAAATCACCGAGTTCATATCTTATTGCATGGTAATCTAGATAGTTAAAACTGAAATTCAAGAGTCTAAATATACTTTGAATCCATTACAAAAAATAGAATGGAAATAAGAGAACATCACTATGAATTTTTTTTGGAAAACCACAAACCTCTAAAGGGATTAATTCTATATGGGTGGTACTAGATTTCCTTACAAATTCAAAAAACTTCATCACTATCTGATAAGACTTCTCTTTGGGCCATCATTCCATGATATACATTTAGGAATTGGTAAGGACTCATGGTTTTAAATAAATAACATAAATTTTTCATCTACGAATATAATGAACATACATGATGATTCAGACTCAAGGTAAGGGACTTCATTTTAATTTCCTTTCATTGTGGTGTGTTTTTTAGGTTATGCACCAATATAATTTCATTGTGTATATATACAGACCCTCTAAAATTTATATCTTCATTTTATTTATTATCTTGATATTTAAATAATTTTTATGTTATTATTTCATTGGGATGTTGATTCAGATGTTTTGAATGTAGTAGGGGACATTTAATAAATAATACTCTTTTTAATGTTTTCCATCAAACACACAATCTATTTCATAAAAATGGTTTTAAAATAATTTTATGAATTAAATTATATATAAATTTTAGTTTTAAAAATGGAATTTTTTATATCATATAATGTTTCTCAAAAAAGGAGTCCTTGTACATAATTTATTATTTATTTAAAAAATAGATTTTCAATGTTAATGTGTATGGTGAGAATAAAAATTTCCACTATCATAACCATTAATTGATGATCAAGATACATTACAATAATTAATGTTTTTTCAATGAAAACCCATTTTTCCATTTTTATGAGAATTTTGGTTTTGAAAATGGGGTTTTAAAAGAAATGGGTATTTTAGAATTTCAAATTGGTTTTAAAGGAAAATTGTATTTTGATATCTGAAAGAGTTTTTCTTACAATATAAAAATATTTTTTAAAAGGTTTTATGATAAAAATTAAATAATTTATGATTTATGATTATTCTACCATTCTTTGGATTTGATTATCATGATAGGTGGTTCTGTTATAAACTAAGGATGGGTGGTTACAGTATTAACCAAGCATGGTTGGTTCCATGATAAACATGGATTAGTGGTTCGATGATAAAAAAATGATGAGTGGTTCCACGAGATCTCTGAAGTTCATTTTTTACTCCATAGATAAAAGTATACTCTATCAGTTATTCAATTTGAATGAGTGATACAAATGATGATGTTTCCTATTACCTACATGATTTATATGTTCTTTCTATAGGTTTTAAATAATTTCCTTGAGAGGATAGTATGTGTGATTTAATTTGGAAATGATTTATTTACTTTTTTTGAAATCAAATTGAGATAAAGGTAAACATTTAATAGGTTGACATGTTTTCTTATTGGACTAATGAAATTTTTTTATCTACAAAACAGAGTTTTTTTATCATGCCACATTTTATAATGTTTTCACAGTGTTTAAGGATGGGTGAGGAAAATGAAGAGGTAAATTTTAAAGTCATATAGTTTTATCAAGAAAATATATAATGTTTTATCTTAATGATCTTATATATTTGGAAAATTCATACTGATTATATTTTTCAACATTGTATAAAATGGTTTTGTTATGTTAGAGTGATGACTCAATTTTATAAAACTATAGACATGTGAAGAACCTAAAAGTTAGATAATGTTAATTATTGAGTACAACTGAAGACTATATAATGTTTAATTCCAATTCCATATAGTTAGTATTCTATGAAATTTAATACAATGTTATGTTTTATGATAATGGTAAAAAAATACAATTGAAATATTTCACTTTATGATTAAGTTGAAATGATATAGAATTTAATGATTACCATGTTGTGTCATATAAACAATGCATGTTCAAAATGTTTTTTCTTTGAGGAAACATACAAGATATAATAGAAAGGAACTAAGAGGATAATGTCCTTCCAAATTATCATCTAGATGTTTTTGGAATTGTAATTGAGTACGTTTTACTATTATGGATCAGTTGAAATGAGGTATATATGGGGGTAGTATCCATGCTAAAGATGAAACCTATTTACCAAGAATGATAATTCTATAGTAGAGACATTCATGAGATAAAATCCACCATAATTCAATGAATCATATAAACATATTGTATCCTTAGGATGGATCAATTCTCCGGATAATATATCTGATGTCATAGGATGTTCATAATGTAAAAAGAAAACTCTTTACATTTATAAGTTTGATGTTGAAGTTGATTGATGGTTGTATTTGATTAATAATACCAGATAAAAAGATGATCCTGATGTAATAGAATAGGAAATATATATGGATCATTTCCTTGATTAATATTTCACCATGTTTTTCAACACTAGATAGAAAGATAATTCTATTAATTGATATAAAAAGAAGAAGATTCTATGACCACATATGAAGAAAATTTTAAATGATAGGCCAGGTACATACCATATTTTTTAAACCACTCACAATAATATTAATTGATTTTACTTAAGGTTAAAACATCATTTACAATGAGATTTTAATATATAAAAATCCAAAATTTATGACAATGTTTTTCATTTTGATGAGAAAGTGGAGAAGGATATTTTCAATAATTATGTTCCTTGAGAAGAAAATTATAATAAATGGTTTAGATGGAAGGCAATAGAGAATCAGCCATCAGATAAATTTGGAGGTATGAAAACCAAGATCCCATATTCCGAGAAGATTAGTTAACAATATCCTATATAATGTCTGATAATGTATAAGAAGTACTTTAGATGTGGACTGTATGTACATATGGTTTTTGATGATTTGGAAAATGATATGATGAATAATTAAAATATGATGATAATATGCTTCAGTTGAATTTATTTCGGTACTTATGATAATTTGTTTCCAATGTTTGTTACCGAGGGGAATATAATAGAGATTAAAAGTATAATGGTTTGGAAAAATAATTTTCTGTTACTACGGTTGATGACGTTCCATCAATTGAAGTAGTGACAATTATTTTATGTATTTATTCAAATTATTCCAATACACAATTTGACTTGGGATCTTCACATTCATTTATTTCTGAGAAATTTTCATGTAAATTAATAATTTCACCTAATGAATCTAATATATAAAATTTGGAAAAAACATTGGTTTCAAGTATTAAAGTAGTAATACTTATGAAAATATTTTTTTTCATTAGTATCATGGAATTTCATACAAATATTATGGAACTGTCAATAATGTTTTTTTATATAATTTGTTACATGGATTATATTTTATTTTATCATTCATTGATAGATTGTAGATCTAATAATGTAATCTTAAATTATCACTTTCATTTGACAACACATTAATATGTTATTAAATTTATTAGCAATGTAAGTGACTGTAACCACACTCAAATTGTTAAAAAAGTTGAAATTGGTCAAATTGTTGATTTTCCTATCGTGATTAAGTATATGGATTTGTTTCATGATGATATTCATAGTGTTATTTCTAAATCATAGTTTTAGTATATTATTGTCTTAGTGCCTGATGCTATGATTTTTTTGAAGTACCCTACCTAATTTATCAAGTGGAAACTTTTTGAAAGGAAAAAAAGTTGTTGGAGTTTCTAGATAATCAATTACTTCACTCTATCTCTTTCATTATTGGGTCCCCCTATTTTGTCGGTTAAAAAATGGTTCAATTAGAATTTTAATTGACTCTAGATATTTGATTAACATCAATGTTAAGAACCAATATAATTTTATTTATATTAATTATTTATTAAATAAACTATATGGAGTTTAGTATTTATGAATGTTTGATCTCGATTCTTGGTACCACTGGATGATGTTAACGTAGGATGACATTAGGAATATATAATTTGAGAAAAGATATGGGATTTATTGGTTTTTTATGAAAATTTATTTCTCTAAATATCTTACTATATTTATAGACCTTATGAATATAGTTTTCCATTAGTTATTGGATACATTTATGATTACATTTATTCTTTATATTTTGGTATATACAAAAATCCATGTCGATCGTGAATGAAACATAAGGATTTTTTTACCTAGAATAAATGAAAATATTTTTTTGGAAAATTTTTTAGTGTGAATTTTTGTTGCTAAACAACATTCCTTATAATTTTTTTAAAGATATAACAATGTTTTACCCGCCTAAAACTAATTTTATTGAACAGTGTAAAAGACCTACCAATGTCATATGAATTCATATTTTTCCTGGATTAGTGTGTTAATACAAGTAGTTTATTGATAGCACTGCATGGTTTTCTAGCTTTTTGAATAATTTAACTAAAAAACAAGTGAAGTTCATTTATAAAAAATGTGATGATTATATTATGGAACTAAAAAGAATTTTGGAGAATGGTCCAGTTTTTTCCCGCCTTCAATAAATGGAGAATTTTTAATCTGTAGTGATGCTACCTTGAAGTGAAATTATTATTTCTTGATGCATAATAATCCGAAAGTTGTTTATATTTCATGTAACATAAATAATATTGAATTAAAATACCCTCCAAATGATATGGAATTACCTACTCTGGTTTATTCCTAGAAATTTTAGTGTCATAATTTGTATAGAGTAAAGTGAAAAATATATATTAAACATAAAATATTGAATTATATATTTATTCAGAATGAATTTCATATGATGAATAGAAGATGGATGGAAGTAATCAAGTATTATGATTTCATGATTGTCTATCATACAAAATAAAAAAACAATGTGTCTAATGATTTAATTCAGAGAAATATTAGTAAATTAAACATGTTTCATTTGAAGTAATAACCTTTGGTTAATTGTTTAATGAATTCTATTCTCTAAATTTTGGATGCAGATATATCTACTACTTTGTTTCACATTGCAGTAATATCAAAATTTTCAGAAGTTATTATGAAATATCATATGGAGGATCATTCCATGAAAAATTTGGAATAATATATGAAAAATGTATAGTTACTTCAATAAAATATAGATGGATAGGGTGTTTTAATATTTTGAAAAATATCATGTGTACCTTGTGATTCTTAATTAATGAAACAATTGTAGAGTGGGGCTTCAAATTATTCATTTTTTGTTCATCCAATATGAAATAAGATATACTGATACATTCAATAGTATTATTGGAAGAATTTTAAGAAATACATATTTCTAAATTTACCATGATGTTTTTGACTTCTCAAAAGGGTAACGTAGACTAACAATAACTGAAGAATTTATTCAACATTTTCTAATGTTGGAGTAGAAATGATAAAATATATAAATTGATGGGCCTTGTTCTTTATCCATATCAAGGGATTATGGTAGGGTATTTGCAACAACTTCTCAAGTTAACAATGTAATTTGGGTTATTATTAATTGTTTAAAAAAGTCATCACTTTTTCATCCCAATATATATACTATGTCATTAGATCAGCTTTTTCAAATGTATCATATAGAGATAGTCATGTTATATCTATTTCCACTCTCCATTGTATAGCATCAGGATCAAATATTCATATATAATATTTGGAGATGACTTTAGAATTCCTTGGGTGTTGAATTAAATTTTAATACAACATTATATCATCAAACCAATGGTATGGTTGAGAGAAAAATATGACCATGGAAGTTATCATTTTTTCTTCTTCAAATTTTTACATTGGAATTTTGGTTCAATATATAACTTTTTTTGATATTTCTTACACAAATAGTTTTCATTCAATTATAAATATAGATTCATCTGATACATTATATTGAATGTAGTGTAGAGTGCTAAATTTTGGGAATGAAATAGAAGTAAGGAAGTTTTTGGGACTATAATTGGTATAGAAAATGGATGAGAAGGTGAAACTGATTCAACAAAAAATGAGGATATCTCAGAGTAAGAAGAAAATAAATTCTGATATTAGAGGAATGATATTTATTTCAAGGTGTGTGATACTATTTTTCTTAAATTACCTCCATGGAAAAGTGTTATGGGTATTTTTAATGATGGGATGCTATTTCAATGTTACATTGAACCATATTAAATTCTATATAACCTTGGATAATTTTAATAAGGATTTTCATTTCCCTAGAGTTTTTCCTAGTTATAAAACACTTTACATGTCTCAACATTAATGAAATATCAATGATAATCATCACATGTTTTGATCATGGATGTAGTTCAGTTGGAATAGAACATTTATTACAAGGAATAGACTATTAATATTTTTAACCACGGGGAGTGGGTGTTTCTAAATAAGTTTACTTATTGGGTAAAGGTTGTATATAAAATCCATATTGCTGAATATTCTACACAGGAATTTGAAAATGTAATGAGGGAATTATATCACAACTTGTTTAATAAGTGAATAAAATTATAAGGAAAAAATTTCTATATGTAATAAATGTAATAACCTTGATTATTATATAATAAATAATTTCCATGTATATAAATATTAATCCAATATTTATATTCATTATAAAAATATTTTTTATTTTTTATGTTAAAATTGAAATAGTTTTCATTAAAATGTCTTCTAATAAGGTTTTTATTTAATATTTTACTTATAAAATTTCATAATTTAAAATAAGAAAAAATATATATTTTTTTAGAGTATCAAAATTTACTTGTAAATAAATTTTCAGATATTTCAAAAAAATATATTTTTATATGAATACTGAAAATACTAATTTTTGTAAAAAATAAATATCTTTTAAATAAATAAAGTAATTTTAAATTCACATCATGTTTTGAATATTATTTCATGAAAAATAAGTAATATTTTTTTTATTTAATCCAATAAATATATTTTAAATAATCATTATATTTGAATTGAGTATAAATTTACTTTGTTTTTAGAAACATATTTTTCTGAAAACTATTTCAAAGTGCATAATGTTTCACCATGTTATTAAATAAATAAAATATCTAAATAGGAATGTTTTAAATGAAATTTAAATATCATATATAAATAAAAATTCATTGGGAATCATTCAATGATTATAATTCATCATAGAGTTAATATAAAATTTTATTTTACTTGATAGATAAACATTTGGAAAATCAAATTTTTATCACATTTGTTGGTTTAATTTCAAAATATATATAATTTAAATCTATGAATTTTATATTGTAAAATGGATTCCATATTTTGAATTAGAATAATTTATATTATATAATAATTTTAACTTAAGGTTTTACCATAATGAATAGTGATTATAATAAAAAGTAACCATAAAAGTTTAGGTGAAAGTAGGTTTATTGGGTGTTAAACTAATATGATAATGGTTAAAATAACCTTATAACATATATAAGATACATTTAAAGGTCACGTAACATCATTATAAAATATTATTATTGATAATGGTCCATTTATTATCCCTTCAGAAGTGAAAAACATGGGTATACCTTTTTGAATTCCAAAATTACACGTCTGCCACTCACCTCACTTATAGAAGGCCACACCCACCCCTCTATTATACACAACATAAAATAACATTTTGGTTGGAAAATAGGTTATAAAATAAATTATTAAATTCACTACCCAAGTCTTAGATACCATAGTTTGATCATAAATATATACTCTGAAGGATTTTGGTGGTTACCAAAGGGAATTGTCCAAGGAAGAGGTATCATTGTTCTCCATGGGTTTTTATATTATTTATTCATAGAACTCTATAAAATATTATTAAATTATGATTATATAATAGAAAAAATTATAAGATATAATTATATTTTATTATGTTAATGTAATAACCTAATTAGGTCATCTCTTCTTAATAATGGGATACAAAATCATCATTTTTGTGTATGAAAGTCTACTGCCTCACGAATCGATTTCATTATTTTGTCATCGTCACCTCTCAAATATTTCTATAATGACATATTTTAATTATATATAAATATATGTTAGTTTTGAATAATTTTTAATTATGAAATTATAATATCACATATAAAATGTCACATTCCAATCAATGGGGGACAAGATAATGTCACTCAGGTGTACGCCATACTACCTCCTTGTGAATCGATGTGATCCATTTTTCCCTGACTGTTTACATGGAATAAAATAAAGATAATGTTAATGAATATATTTTATATAAAGAAAATTATTATTATATTAATAACATATTTTTAATTCTGAAAAGATAATATATCATTTATTGTTTTTACATTGAAAAATGATAATATTGTTTGTGTGTACGTGTGGACTACCACCCTCAGAAAGTGATATGACTATTTTATCATCACTAAATTACATTATATATATATAAGTATACTTAATGAAGTAAGTAGATATATTTAATATTATTAAAATTAAATAATGTTAATATAATACATATTTTTATTCTATAATAGTAATTGAAAATGGAAAATATACACCTATATACATCTGATATACAATCTCCATAATCAAAACATAGTTCATTTTTCAACAGCATCATTCATTCATGTATTTAAAAAAGACTAATTTATGTATAACTGTAACAAATATTTCTTTATTAATATTTAGTTGGTGTAGAAATAATGACGTCTTTGACTATAGTCAACCAAAAATAGTCAATTATGACATAAAAGTCAAATTTTATCAAATCACCAGAAATGATTTATAATGATTAAATAATTTTTTATAACATGGTAAAATAAAATATAAAAAAGAATAATTAAAATTAAATATTTCATTATGAAAGTAAATAATTAAAATAATTTTTTTTCTATAAGATAAAGCACACATGTGATGTGTCAGACTCAATATAATGGATTTTTCTGAATTTATTTTTATTATGTTGTATTTTTTTTTATACACAAATATATTTTTATTAGGTGTATATAAATTCGGTATGACATGTTTTATCATTAATTAATCTATTTTATTAGAATAAAATGTTTTTTAAATTGTTATTGATTCATAGGGATAATGATTATAATGTTTCCAAAGTGCTAAGATACTTTACATTAAATAAATATTAGATTATGTTTTCCTTAATGTTATCATTATGTTCCACATATATGTAGTTAAAATAATTTTATGAATATAATAATATGTACATGCGAGTTTCTTAAATTATTTTTTATCTTTTTTTAATATTTTTTTGAATATTCAATCATTGTACGGAATGTTTGACATTCATTACAACAACAAATAGAAAGTTCTATTTTAACATGTACAGTGATAATGGATTTCCCTCCACCATAGTCATTTTTTTAATTTTGGATTCCATTATAATATTTTATTTTTTCATCAAATAAAAACCATATTTCCCTTTTTATGATTATATTTGTATTGAAAATGGGATATTAAAATGAAAATGTTATTTTGGTATTTAAAATGGTATTAAATAGAAATGTGTATTTTGACATCCAAAATACGTTTTCCATATGATATCAAAATACTTATTAAATGGTTTTATTTTGAAAAAAATTTATTTAATTTTTTCTGAATATGTTATAATCCATTTTATTTTTTTGTGATGTCTGGTGGTTTCGATATAAACCTAGGACTAGTGGTTATGTTATTAACAAAGGATGGTTGGTTTGGTGATAAACAAAGGATGAGTGATTCCATGATAATCCAAGGACATGTGGGTCTGTGATAGCCCTCCAATTCCTTGTGTACTCTAGACATGGATGTTTTCCATGTTGATTATTTATTTATAATATTTTTATGAATGATGATTTACATGTTACCTACATGACATATATGTGGTTTATAGGAGTTTTAAAATATTTATTTGAGTAAACAGAGTTTGTGACGTCATATGAAAATGAAATATATTATTTTTCACCAAGAACATTGACATAAAGGTAAAACAATTCATGGTATTTCATTTTTTTCACTAAAATAACAAACTTCTTCTATTAATATTCCTTACAAAGGTTTTTGTTTACAAACAATATTTTAAAATATTTTTCATAGGTCTTGAGGATGGGTAATGTTAAGGAATAGGCCATGATGAGTGTCATGAATATTTTTGATAAAACAAAATCATGATTTATATTAAAATTTTTATATTGTGGGAAAAACTGATAATGATTTGAATTTTCTAGTATATATTATATTATTTTTAATATATTAGTTGTGGAATTATTTTTGGAAACTATAAACATAAAAATATCCTTAATGTGAAGGAAACCGAAATAATCACAAAAAATTAGGATTATTTAATGTTTAAGGATGGATTGATATAAAAAACAACATTTATTGATTTTGAATGGAATCATCCAAGGTATTACTGTAACAACCTATGTACTTTATAAAATAGTTTTTGCATTCTCGTATTAAATATTTAAATTATTTATAAATGTATAATGAAATAAGTGGTAGTGAAATTAAATAAGGAATATATAAAAATAGAATAGTGACCTCACCTATAAAATTACAATTAATATTATTTACCTTATGAGTCTAAATATGATATTTTTATATCAGGGAAAAAGTTAATAAATTTTTTGAAGATGATAAAATAAGTGTTGTTATTTTTAGGATACATAAATATTTTTTTATTAATAATGTTTTAAAAAATATAATGAATTAAAATAAAATTTATCTTCTTAAAATAGATAAATAAATTAATATTCTTTTATTATGATTATAAGAAAATTTTATGAGACCTTATTTAATTTCTCAAAGGTTCATAAAATGCGTTTTAATTTTAAAATTTTAATTTTTTGAATAAATGATGATTTGATTAAAAATTAATTATTTTTTCTAAATTTATTTTCATAAAATAGAGTTAATTTTTGAATTATACACATCAAAAAACGGTTAGGGTGCCTTTTTTTTACGATTTTTCTAAAATAGTCTAATTTTTGAGGAATTGTGAAATACAGTAATTTATGGTATTTTACAAATTCATGAAATACTGAGTCATAGATGTTGTATGGATGATTTTAGCCCAAAATATATAAATATATTTTATTATTTTATTATATATAGTCATATGTTTCATACTTTTATTAGTCTTGAGAAAAAATAAGAAGCTAATGAATATAATAATTAAAAACACCCCACTCCTACACTATAAATACCATCCCCCCACCTCTTATCTTCAAACCTAAAAATACATGTAGCTTGTTTAATTTATACTCAATTACCTTCCAAGTGCACTTTAACATGTCTAATACCTACTATTCTAACCAAATGGCCAAAACCAAGTTCTTGAAGGTGGGTCTCAAGGAGACGAAGTTCAAGAGTTAAAATCCTCTTTTGTTTTCTTTTAAATTTCATTTCAATTTATTTTCTTTTCTTATTCTCTATTAACCTCCCATAATACATGTGAAATGATAACTATAGTATCTTAAATATAATGTAATGTTATTATGTCTATGGAATATCAATCATCAAACTGATGGACCCCGGGACACCCTGAGAGGGGAGGGGTGAATCAGGGTGACAAATTTTTCTTTTAATGCGATGGATCCTGTTCCCACGTTGGTAGGAACTTGTTGAACCTGTATGATGAATATGATCAGAAAGAAAACATTCACATGCATAGATAAGACACATCACTTTTTACTTGGTTCACCACTAAGGGCTACGTCCAAGGAGCATACACCGACAAGTTTTCAGTCATACCAAATTCCACTAATCTTCACTAGCTGTGGATTATAAAGGTTTGGGCACAGTTACTCTGTCCCTGGCTCACTACATTTACAAAGGTTCAGGTATAGCTCACTGCTTCCCTCGGGTCACTCCTGTTGACTCCCCCTGGCTCACTGCTCTTAGTGAAGTCACACTCAGTTTATAGGCGTGATGGTCTCTTCATCATTTCATAAGAATGCATCCTCCATTGTATGTAGATGTCCTATTGAAGTCCAATTATCACCAGGAGACGAATCTCACTTTTCGTTGAGGGTACCAGGCGATCTTCTAACTTTCGTGTAGCATCAAAAGGATAGATGTACTTAAACATCCCGGGCGCGCTTCTCCATGCCTGGCGTGAAAGTTTCAATCCCGACGTGCAACTCACTTGCGCGGTATAAATTTGGCACGCAGGTGACACCAACCCACTTGCGCGACACTGCCTCTTTCAACTCCAAACATTCGCGACGTTGCGCCTTTAAATCCCCAACCGCCTTGGTCGCGCAGCCAACAACCGGTGCTCATCCTCTACTTGCACGACCCAACAACCACTTGCGCGACTCAACTACTTGCGCGATGAGAGATCGAAAAATCTCTAAGTCTTGAACTGTGTTACAAATGAGGAGGGGTGGTACTCTATTTATAGGCTAACTGGACCCCCTGTGCGATGTCGTACAAGTCTTCCCTCGGTACGCCGGTTCCGGCACATAGCTCATCCTCCCTATTCTCTATCGCGCTACTCACTTGTGCGACCACACAAATACTTGCGTGACCATCTTTATTTTGCCATATTTCGAAGTTATAATCTTGAAAAACAATAGACGCGCAAGTTCTAATCCTCCTAGGCATCAGCACACAAGTCTCTTCATGGTGTGCAGGTCACTTGCGCGACCAACCCAAAACTTGTGCGGCCCTTACCCGTTTGTCGTTTTCCCATGTTCTGATCTTGAAAAACATATGGCGCGAAAGTTTCCTCTCCTTCATGTAAACAACACGCAAGTCTCTTTTCCAAAAACCCTTTTCTCTATTTGTCAATTTTCAAGCCCAAAAATTTGGCAAACACTGGGAAACAGCGCCACCTTCAATACTGTTGTTTGCATGAACTGTATGATCTCTTTGCTAGTACACATTGTGAACTTCAACTGAGGATTGACAAAAAACACAAACCATAATCCAAATCATGCATAGAAGACCATGGTTCCAACAATTTCCCCCTTTGGGTTTGTTGGAAATCAGAAAATAAATTCAATAGATATACATCCATGTGCAAACCAAAAACACAAGAATCAACTCATCCAACACTCTAGGTCTACATGAGCAATTCTCGGTGTAGAAAACAAGAGAGGAGGCTTGAATTGGGTTCCAGTGTTTCGGTATTCTCAATGATGCCCAAGAATCATTCCTTCTTATCCATATCATCCTATCTGAACATGCCTGAATTTATTCCTTTCTCCCCCATTGAAAATAAAACCAAAGCCTCAAAATTTGTTCAACGTTCAGCTCAAACCGTACTCCCCCTGGATAGTATCTCCCCCACAAACCTGCATCACATCCATAAACAGATAAAAACAGTTATCATAATCAGGGAGAGGGGTATTGCGTAACCTTCTTATGAATTGGGAGGTGGCTGAACACCGAGGTTCATCCGATGATTCTCAAACATAGCCGCTGACATTGGCTTGGTCAGGATATCAGCCACATGCTCATCAGTTCCCACATGATCCATTTTAATCACCCCTTTTTCAACTTTTTCAATGATAAAGTGATACCCGATTTCAATATGTTTCGTACAGGAATGCTGAACAGTATTCTCCATAAGATTAATTGCGCTCTTGTTATCAGAGTAAATCACCATTGGTTGTGTTACCTCATCACCAATATCTGTTAATTGTTGCTTCATCCATAATAATTGAGTTCATTCGTTTTTGGAAGATATATACTCAGCTTTAGCAGTACTAAAAGAAGTACTTTCTTGTTTCTTGCTCAACCAGCAACACATTTCTGCCCAATATAGAAGGATCCACCACTAGTGGACTTTCTGTCTACTACATCACCAGCCCAGTCAGCATCAGAAAACACTGATAATTAACTGTCCCCACCTGCAGCAAAAAATAACCCAAAGTTATGTGTACCTTGAATGTTCCTCATGATTCTTTTTACTGCAGCCATATGTTCCTCCTTTGGATTACTCTGAAAGTGGGCCACAAGGCATGTGGAAATGATAATATCTGGTCATGTCGCTGTCAGGTACAATATGCTCTCAATGATCCTCCTGTACATGGTGGGATCAACAGAGGCCCCATCCTCAGGCTTTCCAAGTTTAGTTCCAACTGCAATCAGAGTTGACATTGGTTTGGAGTCTTGCATATTAAACTTATTCAGCAGATCTCTTGCATACTTTTCCTGAGAAATGAATGTGTATTCCTTCTCTTGAATCAACTGTATCCCCAAGAAATATGTGAGCTCCCCAATCATAGACATCTCAAATTCTGATTTCATGTGGTTGGAAAATTCGTCCACTGATTTCTGCCTGCTGCCATCAAATATGATATCATCAACATAGACTAGAACCAAGAATTGATCTTTTGGATAATTCTTCACATAGAGATTGTGATCTACTTCTCCTCTTTTGAATTCCATATTCTTGAGATATGAATCCTGCTACGAGTACCACGCCCGTGGTGCCTGCTTCAAACCATATAGAGCTTTCTTTAGTTTGCAGACCTTTGTTTCAACAGCACCTAAAACAAAGCCCACTGGTTGTTCAATGCAGACTTCTTATTCGAGTACAATATTCAAGAATGCTGTCTTGACATCCACTTTATATACTTTATATTCTCTTTGGAGTGCCATGGCAAGGAAAATCCTGATTGACTCCACTATAGCCACTAGTGCAAAGGTTTCTTTGACATCAATGCCTTCAATCTGGGAGTAGCCTTTACATACCCGTCGTGCCTTGTTTCTGAGGACACTTCCATGCTCATCAAACTTATTTTTGAAGATCCATTTGGTACCAATCACATTGTGACCTTCGGGTCTCTGGACAAGATCCTATGTCTGATTCTTGTCAATCTGATATAATTCATCATTCATGGCTTTCACCCAAGATTAATCATTTGTAGCTTCTTCGAATGAGGATGGCTCTACAACTGACAGAAATGCAGATTGCGTGTTATTTCTCATCCTTCTTGTTTGAGTGGGTGTACTCCTGTCCCCAATTATGTTGGATGGATCATTCTCAGCTCTTCAATTTCTCTTACGAGGTACAGTTGCATTCCCTTCAGCCACAGTTTCTTCTTCAGATTCTTCTTATGAGTCAACATCCTAATGTGACTACTGAGTGTTTTGTACAAATTCCTATATTTATGCATTTTTATTTTCTTCACGTTCACTTTCTTCCTGACTTTCTATCACATCAGCATACAACTTCCTTGATGCATTTGTCGTTTTCTCTTCAATTATCTTAACATCACTACTTTCTACAATCCTTCCTAATCGCTTGTTGAAACATTTTTAGGCTTTTCTGTTCATTGACTAACCAAGGAAAATTCCATCATCTGCATTATCTCCTTACTTCCCTTGATTTCTTTCTTTGTTCCTGATGAAGAATTTACTTCCAAAGACACGAAAGTATTTTAAAGAGGGCTTCCGTCCATGCCACAATTCATATGGTGTCTTCATATCACCCATATAAAGTCATGTTCAATTCTTAATGTACACTGCAGCTTGAACAACCTTTTTCCAGTAATTTTGTGGAATACGACTCTCAATCAGTATAGTTTGTGCCATGTTGTTCACCTATCGATTCCGACGTTCAAAAACTCCATTTTGTTGTGGAGTTCTCACAGTAGCTACCTCATACTGTATCCCATGATTCTCCAGATAATTTTCAAATTCAATGGACATGTATTCTCCTCCATTATCAGATCTCAACACTTTGATTGTTCATCCAGTATCATTTTCGGCGATTCACCAATATGTTTTCATGCAGCCAGGGAAATTTCGTTTCTTGTGAATGACCATCACACATTCCATTCTACTGTAATCATCTATGAAAAGGACAAAGTACCTTTCTCCATGATTTCTAGCAACATTTATTGGCCCACATACAGCTGTATGAATCAGATCAAGAAGGTGATATGACCATTTCTTCTTTGGCTGATATGAACTACAGACTATCTTCCCTCGAATGAAAGCATCACAAGATATTTCACGTTCATGGTTCAGGTTGGGAATGTCCATGACAATTCTCAATTTTGATATTTTCTCCATGTCTTGTTGATTGATGTGTCCCAGTCTCCGATGCCACAAATTGTTTTCTTCTTGAACAGTCATGTAACAAATATTTTCTTCACTATCAACCTGATACAAGTTGCCTTCTATTATGCATCCCTTCATAAGTGAATTGCATGTCTTTCCCTTGATAGTGCAGCCTTTCTGATTAAAAGTAACTATAAGTCCCGAGTCACAAATTTGACTCACGCTGAGGAGATTATAACGTAGGCCATCTACATAAAGGACATCAGTCTTCTTTAGTTATCCATTAGCTAATTAGGTACTTCCACTCCCTTTGATTTTCAGATCTCTATTATTACCAAATTGTATTGTACCATCAACCTTCCTTTTGATATCTGTTATAAGGATGACATTACCTGTCATATGATATGAACAACCACTATCCAGAATCCAGGTACTTTTGTTCTTTGTAGCTTTGAGGGACACCTCTGCAAGGTTGGATTTCTCTGTCTTCTTCATTTCCTTCCATGAGACATTTGATTGAGTATATAGTACTGATGGCCTTTCAATTATTTTATCCGCATACCTAGGTTCTTCAAAGTCTAAATCTTCTTTGAGAGGAGATAAACAGTTTGAGAGAGCAACACTGTCTTGCTTTCGAGACTTGACTTGTCTTGAACTTCGGTATGAGGTGTCCATGTCTCTTCTCTTCCTGCAATTAGCAGCCTTATGACCAAAGTTAGAACAACGATAACAATATCCATAGAAATTGTTTCTTCGATAATAATTAGGATATGAATTTGTTCTCCTTTGTTTAACTTCTATATATTCTCCATTTAGATAGCTTCTTGCCTCTTCGCAATAAGACTTGGTATGGCCCAGATAGCCACAGAACTGACACTTCGTGAGAGGAAATGTCTTCTCACTTGAATTTCTCCTGATAACTTCTTCCTTGAGAGAATTGTTTGACTGTATGTCATTTTTTAATGTTTAAGGATAATTTTCAGTTCTCCTTTTAGTTTGGATTGAGGGTTCCTTTTTCAGTACTTTAGGAAACGTTTCAACATGTTCAACTTTCATCTTATCTTTATTTTGGATCTTTTCACTTCCAGTAGTTGATGTATCAGCTTCACAGCCAATTCCAATTTTCCCATGAAAGCAGGTCTTTGATCACTCAAGATTTGTCCACCCCATATGAACCACACATGGATCTTTCTAGTAATTCTGTATCTGAGAATCTTCCAAACTGTATTTTCTTCCTCAATTCTTTTGGAATTGAGTTTGTCTCATGTTTACTCCTTAGAGTAACAAATTCTTCCTCAAGACCCTCAGTAGTCTTGTATTTTTCATCTAGTCTGGAGGTGAGTTCATTGATGACCTTTTCCTACTCTTCAATTATCATCTTCAGATCCACTACATCATCATTGCTTTCAATTATTTTAGACTATACCTTTACAAATTCTTCCAGTCATTCAATTTCAGCTTCATCTTGATCAACGTATTCAGTTGATTCTTCTACAATTGATTTTCACTTATTGCAACTCTTACATTTAGTATTAATCTTATTAACTACATTATTAAGTTGCATCTTGAGATCTACACAATTTCTCAGTTGTTTTTATCCACCAGAATCTTCTGACTTTTCAACAGTGGCCATCATGGAAGCATGGTTCCCAGTTTTGAATTCTATTTCTTCTTCATCACAAAATTCATTATCATCTTCTTTCTCTTCACAGAGAAAACTCTTCCTTTGAATTTTCTTTCCAGATTTGAATTCTCCCTTTTTGAAGAACATTCTCTGAGGCTTCTCGAAGATTTTATCTTCACAATCTTCATCATTGATCTTTCTTGAGCACTGAGAGGCAGTGTTCCCAACTTTTCCACAACGAAAACATGTGAGAGTTAACTTCCCTTTGAATATCCATTTTCCCTTCTGGAACTTCTTTGCAATGAAAGAAAGAATTTCTTTTTCTTCGTCATATTCACCACTACTATCTTTTGAGATTTATAGTTTATCCATGGCCTTGAATGCCATTTCCTTGCTCACAGGAGTCGTAGCATCTTCTGGTTTGACTCTCATTTTATATACTACAAAGCTGCTCATTAGATCATCCAAAGAAAGTTTAGAAAGATCTCTTTCCTCAAGAGCTGACAACTTTTCATTGTATAGAGGTGGAAGTCTTTTAATATTTTATTTACAATGTCAATGTCTTTGATTTCATCTCCTAGACCCTGAATTTCTCCAACCACTTCACTAATTTGATTGAAGAATGAGTCTGCATTCTCGTCTAGATGCATCTTCAGATCATCAAACCGATTGTGCAGCACTTGTAGTTTCGCCTCCTTCACTTTTCTATCTCCTTCATAAATATTCTCGAGTTTATCCCATATGGATTTTGATGAGGTGCAATTCATCACCATTAGGTAGATCTGATCAGAAAGGGCTGCAGTGAGTGCATTTTGTTCTTTAGCATCTACACCAAGAATTTTCCTGTCTGTTTCAGTCATAGACAGACCTCTTGAATCAGTGACTTGTATTCCTTGCTTAGTAGAAAAAAGAACTTCCATTCCAAGAGATCTTAGATGAGATCTCATTCTGTTCTTCCAGATCTGGAAATTACTTCCATTGAAGTGAGGGACTCCCCTGACATTGACTGTATTCTCCATGATGATAAAGGACAGATTCAACACCAGCAACCTTTACCCTCTGATACCACTTGAAGGACCCCGAGACACCCTGAGAGGGGAGGGGTGAATCAAGGTGAATTTTTTTAATGTGATGGATCTTGTTCCCACGTTGGTAGGAACTTGTTGAACCTATATGATGAATATGATCAGAAAGCAAACATTCACATGCATAGAGAAAACACAACACTTTGTACTTGGTTCACCACTAAGGGCTATGTCTAAGGGGCATACGCCGACAAGTTGTCGGTCGTACCAAATTCCAATAATCTTCACTAGATATGTATTAAAAAGGTTTGATCATAGTCACTCTGTCCCAAGCTCACTTCCTTTACAAAGGTTCAGAGATAGCTCATTGCGTCCCTCGGGTCACTCCCGTTGACTCCCCCTAGCTCACTGGCCTTGGTGAAGTCAAACTCAGTTCATAAACGTGAAGGTCTCTTCATCATTTCATAAGAATGCATCCTCCATTGTATGTAGATGCTCTATTGAAGTCCAATTCTCACCAGGAGACGAATCTCACTTTGCGCTCAGGGTACCGGGTGATCTTCCAGCTTTCGTGCAGCTACAAAAGGACAGATGTACTTAAACAACCCTGGAGTGCTTCTCCAAGCCCGGTGCAAAAGTTTCAATCCCGGCGCACAAGTCACTTACGCGGTAAAAATTTGGCGCGCAGGTGACACCAACCCACTTGTGCGACATTTCCTCTTTCAACTCTGAACTTGCATGACGATGCGTCTTTAACTCCCCAACCGCCTTGGTCGCGCAGCCAACAACCATCTTGTAGCCTCTACTTGCACGACCCAACAACCACTTGTGAGACTCAACTACTTGCACGATGGGAGCTCAATAAATATATAATTCTTTAACTGTGTTACAAATGAGGAGGGGTGGTCCTCTATTTATAGGAAAACTTGACCCCCTGCGCGGTGGCACACATGTCTCCCCTCGGCGCGTAGTTTCCGGCGCACAGCTTATCCTCCCTAGCCTCTGTCATGCTACTCACTTGCACGACCACACAAATACTTGTGCAACATTCTTTCCTTTTCCATATTTTGAAGTTATAATTTTTAAAAACAATAGACACGCAAGTTTAAAATCCTCCTAGGCATCGGTGCGCAAGTATCTTCACGGCGCGCAGGTCACTTGTGCGACCAGCCCAAAACATTCGCGACCCTTACCCCATTGCCATTGTCCCATGTTCTGATCTTAAAAAACATATGGCGCGCAAGTTTCCTCTCTTTCAAGTACACGACACACAAGTCTCTTTGCCAAAAACACTTTTCTCCATTTGCCGATTTTCAGGCCCAAAAATTTGGCACACTGGGAAACAGCGCCACCTTTAATACTGTTGTCTTCTTGAACTGTATGATCTCTTTGCTAGTACAAATTCTGAACTTCCATTCAGGATTGACAACAAACACAAACCATACTACAAATCATGCATAGATGACCATGGTTCCAACAAAAACATCTCCTATAATCCTCTTATTCTAGAATATGGAAATAGTGTCTGTGATGTGCCGATTTATAATCATCATGGATGATGTGTTTTCATTTTCATCTACCACATTAAATGATGTAAATAGCACTATTATTATGGTAATATAAGATTTTATTATACATATTATAAGTTATATATTGTTCTGGAACCAATATATAAATGTAATACTAAATAAAATGATATATGTTTGTGAGGGTCGTAAAAACACCAAAATAAATTAAATCATTTTGATGATTGTCTTTTCTAATGAATCGTCTGCCTATCGAAAAACAATACCATATATGGTATCATTTAAAACTATGGAAACATATTAAAACCAATTTTTTCCAATTCAATTAGATTTTCTTCTATTCAAAAAGAAAAACTATAATGAACCAACATTGGAAACCATTGAATAAGCACACCTAAAATAATAGAAATAAAAAAATATTATTTAAAAATTGGTGGAAACATGTTTTAAAAAGAATATATAAGTTATTATAAATATTAATATATTTCTATAATAAATTTATACCACTCCTTAAAACTATTATACAAGATTTTTGAACATGTTTTATGGAATTCAAACCCAAGGTAAGGGAATTTGATTTAAAAAATCCTTTTTATTAACTCTTTTTAAAAAATTCAGAAAATAATTTTTCATACATACTTATATCGCATGAGTGGATTATTCCATTTTCATGAATCCTAATTTTTTTATGTTTTCTTCTAAATATTACATGTTTATTTATAGATAAAATGGTATCCTTTTTATTTTTATAGTATTCGTTTAAAATATGTGATTTTCCTAAAGAAATGTGTTTTTATGATGTAAGAGTTCATTTATAATGATTATGTTCCAGTTCGTGGGAATTGTTTATGATAGTGGTTGGGACCTTTATATACCTCCAATTCATTTTGGATTTTCATATTGGATTTTGACCATAATATTTATTCCTAGTGTAACTACGATGGTTACACAAAAAGGTAACTATGACGGTTACAAATCATATGGTAGCTGCGACTGTTATAATATTATGTATGTAGTTCCCCAAGTCCTCGTTAAGGTTTTACACAAGTTTTATATGTTTTATGTATGTATATATCCTTCAAAAATTATATAAAAAATTATTTGTTAAAATTATGTCTTTGTGAAAATTATATATATATATATATATTAGTACTCAATAACTAATAGTTGTGTTCCTTATTTTTATGTCCCTTTGTAATATTTTTGTGCTCATCCAAATTTTTAAAATGTTTTCAATAGGGTTTAAGGATTGTTATGAGAAAATAAGCATCAAATATGAATGTTTTGAATATTTTGTATAAAATATTTAATGCTTTATTTAAGAAATTTGTATTATAGAAGGAATGAATATTGTTTTTTTAGTACCCACTTTGTATTCTTCTGGGTCAGTATGTATAAATTAAGTCATAATTCTCTAAAAAATTAAATAGAAATGGTCTTTTGGAATTTATAAAATGAAATTATAAAATAATATACTATATTATATAATGTGTAAGTCTAGGACCTTATAGTTGGTATCAGAGCATGTTTTAGATAACCTTAGAGGGTAGGATGATGTTAATAAAATACAAGAAATTATTTCTTCCTTATGTTTAATTTGAAATGATATACCATTTAATGAGTTCCACGTTGATTAATCTAAGATATGTCTTTTTAGAATGGGTTTCCATAGAAGAATAAGGGATTATTAATAATGAAGGCACCAAAAGGATGTTATCTTTATGAATATGCAACATGTAATGGTAGAAATTAGAACTGAGAAGTTTGTGATAGTAATGGATTAGTTGACATAGGGTATAAATTGTATGAAAACCATGAAAGATAAAAAATATATCTACAACAAAGAAACATTATGATAATAGAACATTTTAGGAGGTAACACACCCTTACATTTAGTGGATCTTATCAACCAGTGGTGGATGAAGGGTGGATTAAATCCATTGAAAATATATTCGATGTCATGGGGTGTTTATACAATCACATGGTTAGTCTTGATATATATCGATTTAAAGGTGAAGAAAAACACTTGTGGTCAATTGTCTATAATATTAGGGACAGTGATGGGATTAATGCCTTTTAATGGGAAAAATATTAGAATGATTTCCATGAAAAACTATTTCCCTAAGGTGGTTCTATATAGGATGGAAAAGAAATTATGGAATTGAAATATAAGGAGGAAGATTTAGTGGCGGTGAATGAAGAAATATTCACTCCATTAGAAAGGTATTCTCTAATTCTTGTTTTTTATCTTGATAGTAAAAATTAATCATTTTTTCTCAAGATTGAAGCCATGTTATCGAAGGGACTTTTCTCTTGTGAATTCAAAAGTTATGAGAAAGTTGTTCGATGTGATGAGAGAGTATAAATGTAGTTTTCTGATGATAATGTTTAATTTGACCACAAGTAAAGGAAAAGTTTTTGATGAAAGTAAATAAGAAAGAATAAATCAAATATATCTGATTGTAGGAAAGTATTATCTCTATTTTATAATAGGTGTGGTAAAAAGAACCTTGTGTAATACATTAAAAAATTTGTAAAGTGTTTTTGATATGGTATGCTAATAAATTTAACATGAGATTTCATTAAAAATGATCTTAAGTTTAATTCTGATAAGAAAATTGTAATATTTTATTAAATGTTATATGATTGGGAATTATGAAAATACCTTCCCAAAGAAATATTCAAATGACGAAAAGTATCCATATTATTTTTAGAAAGGGGTAGTGAAATACCATGAGACTACATAATCAGATATTGTCCTATCCAATTAAATGGTATAAGGTACATTATATTTTTATTGATATTTTTCCAATGTCATATTTTTATGGGTTTTAAAAATTACTTTATTTCAAATAATGTTATTGGTAAATTGGAAATCTCATCACATGAAATGAAACCAAAACATATGGTTAAAAAATTAGTGGGGAAATATTAATGAAACAAGGAATTATAAGAATATTTCTACGGGTTTCCATGGAAATAAATTACCATAAAACTGTATTGTTTTTCTTTTAGTTGAGATTGAGGTCATTATATGTGTGGATTGGAATTAGTTATGTAATTCATAGACTAGTTATAGAGAAAAAGAAGTTGTTTTTAGAAAGTGTTTCAGTTTGTATAGAAGAATGAACCCATACCATTAAAAATATATCAGGATGATGAGAAACTATTAAAAGAAGTAAATTAATTTTTTCCTTCACATAATTTTCAAAATAATGTAACTATTCAGATTAATGATGTTATAGTGGTAAATAAATACCTAATTTTTTCCCTGATTAGTTTCCTTGTGTTATAACTAATTGAGAATTTGAATTTACCACTGACATAGTTCCTGATGTTATGATAATTTTGAACTCCCCCTAGAAAATGGTTAAAGTTTATTATCTTTAATGGAAACCCACATTTAGGATTTTATTGATAAAGGATAAATTTATCGTATCACATTAACATGGGGTGGTAATGTTTTTCATATTAAAAATAAAGTAGTTTCCATGATGATTTCCATTGATTATAGAGAGTTGAATAACATTAATGTTCAACATAAGTAATCATAACCTCATATCGATGACCTATTTTACTAGCACTAGGGAAATCAATATTTTTCCAATATTGACTTGATATATAGGTTCCATTAGCAGAAGGTGAAGGAGAATGAAATTAAAAAAATATTTTTCAAAACTTAATATGGGAATTTTGTGTTTTTTGTTATTCCCTTTGTCCTAAAAAATTTCTCTATTATATTTTAGAATATTATGTATATAATCTTGAGTGAATATTTGGATGTGTTTTTTGTTGTTTTTATTGAAGATATTTTAAATTATTCAAAAAAAAATTCGGTTTTGGAAAAATGAAAATGGTTTTCCTATATAAATATAATGAAAAGAAGTTATATGGAATATTTAGAAAATGTGATTTTTGGTAGCAAAACAATTCCTTTCTTAGGAACATTGTAAAAAAGGTTGATATAATAGTTGATCCTTCCAAAAAAAATTCATGAATGGAAAGTGTCTAAAAATGTTATAGAGATTTGTTGTTTTATTGCATTATATGGTTATTGTTGACTATTAGTTAAAAATATTACATGTTAATATAGCCCTCAAACTAGGTTAACACAAATGGGTTAAAATTTACTTAAATAGAGGACTGTGATTTTTTTCTCATAACCAGAAAAGACGGTTGGTGAATGATCTATTTTTGGGTTCTGCTTTTAAAAATAACAATTTTTTATCTTCATTGATGATTCATTGAATGTACGTGGTATTGTTTTGAGGAAAAATGATCCGATAATTTTGTATTCTTTAAGACAATTAAAACATCACTAGTTAAATTATTTGGCACATGATCTAAAACTAGTAGCTACAGTTTCAATTTATAATTTTGGAGACATCATTTATATGGATCTAAATGTGAGATATATACCAATCATAAAGTTTTGATGTTTTTATTTACCCCAATGTAATTTTAGATGACGAAGTGATGATGGATAGAGCTAATAAATAATTATTATTGCATGATTAATTACCATCCTGGAATAGAAAAAAATATCACGGATTCCTTGAGTCAAAAAAATCAAGCAGAATTTTCAATATTAATTTTGGAACAACGTATTTGGGTCTATGATTTGATGAATTTTGTATTTTATATTGTTGGTGAAGGATATTATTCTATTTTTATTGGTTTTAGTGTAGTTTTCTCTCTCATAAGGAAGTAATAAATCATTGAAGAAAGATTTATGATTATAGAAAAATTTTGAATTGGTTAAGGGAAGTAATTTTCATGAATTTAATGTTTGTTGTGATTGTGTCGTGATATTTTGAAAGAGATTATGTGTTCCGTGTGATTCCCAACTAATGAATGAATTGTTATGTGAAGCTCATATTTATCCAATTCCAGCTCATCCTAAAAACACTAATATGTACAGACATATTAGAGATTATTACTCTTGGGATGGAACGCAACGAGATATTGATGATTTTGCAATGAAATGTTTTAATTTTTATCATTTTAAAGTAGTGTGAAAACTACTAAAGGGTATGATTCATCCATTTATTGTACTCGAGTGAAAATTGGAAAAAATATCCTTGGATTTTATGCTGGGAATACCAAATAATTCAAGAGGTAATAATGTGATTTTTTTGTTGAATTGTTGACTAAATAAATAGATTTATTTCTTATCTGATACACTATTTATATATACCATCTTTAAAAACTATACCATAAATATATTTTTAGGTTACATAAAGTTCCTATCTCCATTTTATTATACCATGATTCCATTTTTACTTTTAAATTTTGGAAAGGCCTTCAGATGTAGTTGGTAAATGAATTAAATTTCATTACAACCATTCATTATAAAACTAATAGAAAGACATAGAGAATAATTAATTCAATGGAACACATGTTACATTCTTTTCAATGGATTACTAGTGATGTTGGGATTATAATCATTGTTTAGATGGGTTTTTATATAATAATAGTTTTAATTTTATTATACAGATGGCACATTTTGAGGAATTTTATCAAATGCACTGTGAAACTATAGTATTTTGGGATAATGTCTGGGAAATGAATTTTATGGGAAAAAATTAGTTTTGGAAGTGAATTAGAAAGTGAAGACGATCCAGTGACACATAATAATAGATTAGAGTAGTCAGAAATGTTTTCTAGATAATAAGAGGAAATAATTTTCTTTCAAGTTAGGTGATAATTTTTTCCATATAATCTCTATTTATTTTCTAATAATGTAATGTTATGTACATAGATCATTATACATTATGAAATCCTAGAGAAATTTTGACCATTTTTCTAGTGATAATATTTTCTTCAGGGTTTATATCAAGTACAAAATGTTTTTCATGTTTAAATGTTATGAAAGTATGTTCAAGATTCATCTCATGTTTTTAGGCCATAAGTAGTTCATTAGGAAGGGATCATCTCTTATGATTAAAATCTATTTTGGATTCTTGATCACTGTGAGAATGTGTTATTAAATATGTTAATTCATCAAGTTAATGTTTTTTTGGAGAAACCACATGGTTCATGAAGAAAAATTGGAAAATGAAAATGATATTAGGTAAATATATGATCACTTGTTTAAAATGTGAATAAAAATCATGGGATCATAATTTCGTAAAGGGGGATAATGTGACAACCCAGTTACTTATAAAATATTTTTTTCATTCCATAATTAAATAGTTAAAACCATTATAATTGTATAATGAAATAATTGGTATTTATTGAAACTATAGAATATAGAAACATGAAATTCTGACTTCACCTATGAAAGTATAAATTAAATTTAGATTTCTTATGAGTAAAAATATGATAATATTTATATAATGAAATATGTAAATAAATATTTATAAAATGATAAATTAAGTGGTAATATTTTTGTTACATATAAATTTCGGTATTTTTTTATAATTTTATAACTAAAATAATGATATAAAATAGAACTTATCTTCATAAAATAGGCTCATAAGTTAATTTTTTTCATATTATTATAAGAAAATTGTATGAGTCCTTTATTAATGTTTCAATTCATCATGAAATCAGATATAGTTTAAAATTGATGTTTTTCAAATAAATGATGATTTTAATAAAAAATTAATTTTCTATTATTTAGAAAATTATTTTCATAAAATATATTTAATTTTTTAATTCTATACATTGATAAAGTGTTAGAGTATTTTTTTTGTGAGTTTTCTCAAATAGGTGATTTTTTAATACTGAAATTCTGTAGTTTACTATATTAAGCTAATTCGTGAAATATTGAGTCATAAATGTTGTATATATTATGTAATCACAAAATATCAAACTATTCTTATTTATTTTAATATATTTAGTGATAAAGATATAAAAATTGATAGTCTTGATCCAAAATAAAAAACCAATGAATATAATAAAAAACACCCATCTCCTCCACTATAATTACCATATCTCACCACCTCTTTTCCTCACACATCCAAAGAACTGTAACATGTTTAATTTATACAAAAATAACTTCCCAATCTACATTTAAACACAAAACACCTTTTGGTCTCACTCAAAATCCAAAACCATGTTCATTAAGGATGATCTCAATGAGAAGAACGACATGAGCTAAAATTGTCTTTTGTTTTCTTTTAAATTTAAATTTCAATTTGTTTTATTTTCTTGTTATCTCCTCACCAACCTTATAAAAATAATATGATAACTCTAGTATCTTATATATATAAGAATGTTTTTATGGTAATGTAATACCCATCATAAAACTTCTCCTCTTCCCCTCTTATTCTAAAAAATGAAAACATTGACCTTGATGTGTCGATTTACCGTCATTATGGATTATGTGTATTCATTTTATTTTATAGAATTCAAAGATGGTAATAAAATTTTTATTTTTTTATATAAGATTTAATTATAAATATTATATGTTATATAATATTATAGAACCATTATATAAAAATGATATTAAATAATATGGTATTAGTTTGTGATTGTCGTAAAAACCACAAAAATAAAATAAATCATTTTCATTAGTGTTTTATATAATGAATAATCCTGGTATGAGAAAAAATGATATATGGTATCATTTATAATTATTTAAACATTTTAATACCTTTTACTTCCACTTATTTGGTTTTTCTTCCATTTAAGAAAAAAACCCATAATGAACCAACAATTGAAACCTTGAAATAAATGCACACGTAACAATAAAATTAAAAAAATATTATCAATAATTGGGTGGAAAGGCTTTATAAAAAGTTAAAATAATGTTTTATAAATATTAATATGCTTTTGTAATAAATTAATCAATCTCTTGAATCCATTATGCATGATAGTTGAACACGTTTGAAGGAAGTAAAATCCAAGTTAAGTGACATTCCTTTTTAAGATCAACTTTAATGTATCTTTTTTCAAAATCGAAAAAACAATGATTCTTCTTAACTTATATGGACATATCGTAAGGGTTGTTCCTAGTCTCTGTGTGATGGTTTCACCATAAGATAGTCGTGAGGGTTACAAATCATACGGTAGCTACGAGAGTTACAATCATAAGAATATAATGACCTAGGTTACCTCTATGGTTTGAAATATGTTTTATATGTTTTATGGAAATATATTGTTTTCATAAAGTATCTATATTATACATTATGGGTGAGAAGTATGTATTTGTGAAATTTTTTCATATTTTTATAATTATTCATTTATTAATGGTTTAATTATTTATTTTTATATCCCTTATTTCTGTTTTATTCTCATGTTTTCAAATGTTTTTCATAGGGTTTAATGATGGGTATGAGAAAATAAGAATCCAAGTTGAATGTTTTAAATATTCTTTATGAAAATATTACATGTTTTTTTAAAAAAATGTTTTATGGATGAAATGGATATTGTTTTAGTAGTACCCATTTTTGTTGTTTTCTACTTAATATGTGTGAATTATGTACTAATTCGATAAAACTCTAAACTAAAATGTTCATTGGGAATGTAATAACGTCAATTCTAAAATAAATTAATTTATTATATAATTTTTATAGTTGGGAAATTATAATAAGTTTATGAATGTGGAGATCATTATGATATTCATATTAATTTTATCACCACATAAATATACCACCATAATGTGATAACACTTTGTGATTATGAATATGTTTATAGGATTTATTTAAGTTGATGTTTGGATACTACGAATCTATAATTATTAATATTATAAATGTTTCTTTTTAAATATATTTTATTTTGTGCATTATTATGATCATTATATATATATATTTAATTAGACTTATAATACTAGAATTTTAATATGTGTAAATTTAAATTTTTCAACTCTCATATCTCCACATATTATATGGTTTCTTCCTTGAAACATTTGTAGTTGTAATAGTGGCATGTCCATGATTTAGCACTCCTTGCTCGAATTTCATCACCAATATTAGTAATTCATGTTCTATCTAAGATTAAACCATTGATTTTATTCACATTCCTTCTATATTTATCCCTTTTCCTTAGTCATTCGTAATCCTCCATCATCTTTCTTAAATACAACATTGATGTGAACCAACATATTTTGATCATTCTATTCTATTTCGTGTAATGTGTAAATAACATAATAAAACCTAACTTATTGGTGCATCAAATTTTATTTTTAGTGGAAACATTATTTCTCATTGGTGGAACTTCAGTATTAGAGTGGAACTGGTATATCTACCATGAATTGTTAGTTTCTTATAATTTTTCAAAGCATATCCTAGGATTTAAAGATCCAGAAGAGGTTATTATTGGGTTTTCATTGATTCACATATTTTGATCATCTAAGGTTTCTTCCGTTTATGTTTATTTAATTCTAATGGTTTTTAAGTTGGTGAAGGTGTTTGTTCTTTTTTGTTTTGTGTAATATCTCTCAATGTATATGACACTCAATGTGTTTATGGTGTTGAAGTTTCTTTTAGGTTCTCATCAAGGGTTATTTGGTTTCAGAGGTGGATTGATATTTTTCCATCATTATATTAAATGGATATTATTTCATAATTAATTCATATATCAGATTGGGTTATAATTAATTTTAATTTATTAAACACATAAGACATTATTTCTTGATGACATTTATCAGATCGAATCTATTAATTCTATTAGGCTTTATTTTTTAGAGGTGTTAGATATGTGATGCCAACTCTACTACCCCATTGCATTTGTAAGGTGAACTAAGGAAAGAATAATGATCAAGGAAATAGTGACATGAATTAGTAATGGGTCAAGCCTATCAATTTTACGATTAGTGGACAAATATTCCCCAATTCATTACAATTTGAAATTATTTTTTTGGGTTCTTATGTTTTTTTGTGGTCAGTGTTTAATTTCAATTTGAATTTGATATTGAATTTCTTTTGTTCACACTTTACCTTTGAAGTTTTAATTAATTAAAAACTACAAAAAGTAGTTATTAGGAGGTAAATAAAGTTTTAACAAGAATGTAATAATAAAGGAGATATAATAAATAAATACCTAACCATTCATTACCAAAAAATCATATTTTATGGTATATAATATATTTTTATATACTATATTATGTCTTTTTAATGTTAAATTTTTCATATTTATAGTTTTAATTTAATAAATTGGTTTTTCTATTTGGAATGAGGATTTCAATAGTAGGTAAGAGGGAAAATACTATTTTTTAGTGGAAAAAAGTAATCATTGTGAATAGTAAAATGTTATGGTAAATAGTAAACACGAAAAAATATAGCATATAGTTTGAATATTTCTATATCATAATTTTGTATTAAAAATATTTTATAATGAGAGAATATAAAAATAATAAAGTCATAATAATGATATATAATTTGATATAAAAATAAATATGAATGACAATATGTTATTAATCTATGAAACAACTTCAATTTTTTTCGATTTTAGGTCAGTTTCAATTAAAATTTACTTTTTAACCATATGGAAATGATATTTTAATAAAATTGCACCCAATATATTCTAAAAAGGGCCCTTCAGTCACCCATTTAAAATCACACATAATGTTTTGATTTTTTACAAAATTTTTCCTAATTCTCCTTATAATACTTCTTCTCATTTGGGAGCCTCTATTTTTATGAAGGTTCCCTAAATCTATATTTCAAAAAAGGAGATTACATAAGGATTATAGTAACTAACCTGAATATAGTAACACATATATAGTGTCTAAATTATTTCATTTGAAAAAATATATGCATTATAATATTGAAGGGTTGACCAATTTGATAGTCTTGGAGGAAAAGATATCTACTTGATAAAACATTTAGATTTAAAATGGAATATATATCATAACAAACTAATATGCTTCAAATCATTGAAAAAAATCAATGAATTCGTCTTCCTTTCCTGGTTAATGGATAAAATGTAAGTGTTTCATACATTTATCAATAAGAGTTACATACCATGGATACAATTAGGATTAGATAAGTAATTATCAATATGGAAAGGTAAATAACATAAAACAAACTCCATTTAACAAATAACATGAGCACAGAATTATATATGAATAAAATCAATTCAATAATATCACTGATAGTATTAATTTATTATTAAATGATTTAAATTCTAAATATTTGACATCGAGATATCTATACCTTAAAGAATATATTCTATGAATATTTGAAACAATAGGTAAAACCCCATTAAACTTTTCCAACTGATTTCTCTCACGAGACATCTCGATGCATCAATAGACAATTAAAAACAATCCCCCACCTATAACTACATGTCCAAATAATTCTTCATAAATTTAATGATCAAATCAATTTATAATAAATATTCCTTATCAATAGATATCTTTTTAGATTAAATAATATAGATTTATCATGATTTACACCAGTCAATAAAACAACATTCATTATAAAACAACATATATTAAAATGTTATATGGTGTAGGATATAATAATATTCATGAAATGAATAATATGGATATTTAGAAGAAATATTATTTCCAATAATCATACAAAGGTTTATGTCTTAAGAAAATTTTAATTTCTACGAATGTAATGAAGATATGAGAGATGGAAAAAAGTAGAATTTATAGTAAAATAAATTCATTTAAAGAATAATTTAAATGTGAAAGGAAATATAAAAAATAATTTTTAATTAAAGGGTTTTCCTGCAAGACTAGTTAAAATATTTAAGTTATTCCACATGGCATAAAATGGTTTTTGTGATGGAAATGTCCACATATTACCTGTATATTAAAACAGAACATTCATTTAGTGTTTTTATAAATAATGTTAAAAAAACCATTAAGTAAGATAATTATAAATATTCCATTAAAATAATTCAAAAACTCAAAAATATCATAAAATATATCTGATAAATAATTTTATTAAATAAAGAATAATTTTGTAAAATAATATTTAAAAAATGAGTATATGGAAGAAAAGTATACACAAATAAAAAGGGGAATGAGATCAGATATTTTTTCAAAATATCTCTTGAAATAGTAACATAAAATGAATCATTATTCATCATTAATAAATTTATATTCATGTTAAATAAATCAAATTTTACATACATACACCACATATAATGAAACTGGTGTATACTACTAATTAAGTCTCTATAAGGTGGAAATTGAGATGAAATATCACACCTGACACTTTCCATCAGCTGAATTTTATTTTTCCTCTTATATAATGCTTTAAAATATAAATTTTAATTTATAGAATAACTATGGTAACATATAAAAATCATATATAATCCTCTTATAACTTCTTTCCAACCATTCGTTAATAATATTTCATTATTACAATTATTTCATGTGTTAACTAATTAATTTTCTAATTAATTTTTTTGTCATAGATACTCTGGTTATGTGGAATATGATATAGATACATCATCTTTATAATTATATTAATATCATAAATGTCACATTTATTCATTAGATACATGATTAGATTCATTGTTGTATGTTTTAAATGAGAAATGAATCACATTTCATCAAGGATACATGTAGTCCTACAGATCCCAAGCGACGATATAATTATATCGATGTGTTAATGGGTAAGGAATTAGATGATATATAAATTTTAAAAAATTAATATCATGACATATGTATCATATATATTCATTATTTCAATCATTATTACAATCTACATGAGTTAGTTTTCGGGAAAAAATTAGATAAGATTGTAATATAGTTGTCCTCCACACACATGAGTGATGGATTTGTTTTCCATTTAATGAAGAACTATATTTTATAAAATAGATACCCATTCTTCAAAATCTAGTACAAAAAATATTATAGAATTTTTTTATGTAACTAAAAAATATACAGACCTTTAAAAAATGAGTATCGTTTCCAATTTAGGGATTGAATGAAAATGACAACTATTACAACATAAAAATGTTCAAACACTCAATAAACAAACATTTATTTTTACACCCTGTCTTCTAGCTCCTTAATAATGATAAACCCGTTTAGAATTATTTATGTGCCTATAAAAATATTTTTAAAAATTTGGACAACTATAAAATTTCCCATTACGGGGTCCTAAAAACAATAGAAATTAATTTTATAAATTTTTTTTATAAACCATATATAAAAAATTTTCGTTTATATAAAATATAATATAATTATTAAGTAATTTTAAAAAAATATAATTATAGGCTTTTCATAATATATAGTCATTGAAAATAATTTTCAAAAAACATTTTAAAATATATCACTTTGCAAAAGAGTTTCATTAAAAAATATGGTAACTTTTTAAAATAAATAATTCTCTCAAAACCAAATTAATTTAAAAATATTATATGTTGGAAAAATAAATAGTTAATTATAAATCACATTTCAATTAAAAATATTAAAACTTTTGGAAATGTTCATGGAAGTAATTTTTTTTAATAAAATCATCTTGTGATTTTCCAAAAAAAATATTTCTAGGCATGATCAGAAAACAGAATGTTTTTGCAAAATGAATCATTGAAATCTATCTTGGACCTACCATTTTTAAGGGTTGAGTTAACACTGGAGATCCCTATCATGATTAGAAATTCAATGCAGTGAAGAGTTTTATAAATAATTTTGATTTTGGTAATTTTTTTATTTCTCAGTATAATATTATTAATTTGAAAATATTACCATGAATTCATATATATATATATATATATATGTATTTATATACAACCATAGGATTTTGAAAATTAGAAAACTAATTTTTATTAAAAAATATACCTTAAAAAATAAAATTATTCTTAAATAGCTACCCAATATAAATTTTTATTTTCTGGAAAATAATAATAGCTATTAGAAAATAGAATCCATTTAAAACATCTTCTATATGTAAATTAATAAAATTTTAAGATGTAATCATATATATATTAGTAAAAAATTAAAATCATATAATTTGAAAATAATATTTATCCCCTTTCCATAATCTACTAATTGGTATCTCTAGAATTTGTTTATTTGAAACTCTGTTGAACCTCCTTCCCTAAGGACTAAACTCTCTCTCACTAGATATGTATTAAAGAAACTTGAATATTTTTTTGGGAGTTTGGTAGCATGTCATTTTGTGATGAACACTATGGAATAACTCCAATGTATAGTTACCAAAATTTTAACAAATCATTTAATTATTTATTATTTTTAACACATTATTTGGAAAGACTACAAAATAGTTGTTCATTTTACTGACTTTATTTCACTACCATTATGAAAAATGATTTTTTTTATTATTAACTTATATTATATTTAGTTTCTCTTTTTTATGTTCCTTAACCCATATGGATGTTTATTCTAACATGTGTATATAAAAAAATATAACAAAGATAATATATATATTTATATGACATATATATTTTTGATATTACATTTATATTATATTAATAACATTAAAATTTTAGAATATATATATATATATATATCAACATTACATATATATATGTAATGTTATATTTCATTACTTATCACATCCTTCTCTAAAACTCCACACACAACAAACAGAAAAACAGAAACATATATAAATATTATTTCTTTACTTAATTCCTATTCTTATATAAATACACACACACATATAGATACTCTATTTTATATATATAATTCATATTTATATATATATTAATATATATATATATTAACATATATATAACATATATTTTAACATATATTTTTATATATATACAACATATATATATATATAAATATTTATATATTTGGGTTCCTTCTACTACATACCACACATCTCATCATTTTTGTGTTTCTTAACCACTATGAAATTTGGAACATTGTTTATATTTATATTTTTATTTTTATTTTTAATTCCTTAACTCATAAGTAATATCATATATAACATGTATACTTTCAAATATATATTTTACAATTATATATAATATATACATATATATTGATGTATATATATAACACACATCTATAAATTTCATCATTTAGTTGAAATAATATATAACATATATTTTAAAATTTATATATTTTATATTTCAAGGTGTATATATGTATATTATATAAATATTTTTTTATTATTCTTTTCCCAAACCACATCACACACCCCTCTTATTTCCCATTTTTATATATTTTTTCCAAAAAATTAATCATTATTCCTCCGCATATAAACATATATCATTACTATTATTATAACTTTTTAAACAATAAAAATCTTATATAAGTGTATATATATACCAACTATAAGTATATATATGTATATACATATATTATATATATATATATGTGAATATATATATATATATATATTAAATATCATTTCATAACTATTTTTTCATATATAAAAAACATTATATTTTATTATCACATACACACAAACATATATATATATATATATTTATTTATATATATAAACATATATGTATATATACATACATGGTTATTATTTATGATTACCACATAAAGATAAATATTTACATATAATATATATATATATATATATACTTATATAATCTTATATATTTATAAGAACATAAAAAATAATGACCCCATAGTAACCATTTTTATTAAAAGGATATAAATATATTTAATATATACTCAAATAAATTTTTTATTTATACATAAAATATAAAATTTCATAACAACTAATATGAAAATTTTATCTTTTTTAATATATGTTACATTGTTAATTTTAATTTGAAATAAATATTATACTGATCATTATGATAACATGTTTATACATAAAAATATTAAATACTAATTTATGAAATATCATTATTAAGAAAATAAAACTTCTCTAATAATATTTTGGGATGTTATAATATAACCCCATTAAAATTTACTTCTCCCTCAAGATTCATTCATCATACCTAAGGATATTTCTAAATTCCCATTTTCAAAATTTTGAAAAATAGAATAAAAAATGTATATATTCTTAAGAGTAAAAAATATTTTAATTACCTATAACCTCAAAACAAAATTTCTATTGATTATATTATACGTAAATGAAAATAAAAAAAATACATGGTTATAAAAATTATTCCTCTGATACCTATTGTAGAATCTTGTGACACATGGTTTCATATCCTATATTATAAAATATTGTATACTTTTTTAAGAAACTAAAAATATGCATTCCTTCCAAAAACCAAGGATCATTTCTAGTATAGGATTTGGAGGAAAATAATGAACTAGTATAATATATTTCAGTTGAAAAATTAATAAATTAACCTCAATTTTAACTTCATTCACGCCAACTCCTTAACATATCTAAACACCACTAAAAAGTCTAACGAGATTGTTTAAAAAATATTAAAATGCATGGTAAGAATAAAATTTATTATTAAGGGGTTTTAGAACTCCTGAAATCCATTTATAAAAAATGATTACAAACACATTCAAAAAAAATTTATATATCAAATATAATATATTTAATAAATTCCTTTCAAAATATAAATCTTGGGTTTTCAAAATATTTAAACATAGAAAATGGTTTTTTAAAAATATTGAGAATAAATCTTGTGAATATTTTTTAATTTAAAAATATAATAACTTTTGAAAATTAATATTTAATTGAATACTTCATTTGTTTAAAAATATTATAACATTTGAAAATATATCGTTATTTTTAATCCACATTCATTTCAAATTATAATATCATTCCTAACTGTATTTGGAAATAATTTTTCATAATAAAACATCTAGTGATTTATATTAAAATACATGGAGAGAACAGAAAAAAACTGTATAGCCACATAGAATATTGAATTCTATATAGGGCCTACCCATATTTGAGGGTAGGATTTAGTCTCTAGATTATTATAATGTAAATAAAGTCTAAGTGAAAACTTTTTTATAAAAAAATTTTGATCGTGAAATTTTTTCAGTTTTTTAGAGGTGATTTAAATTTTTTAAAATATTTAAATGAATACATACATATAAATTTTTATATATGAACATATATAATAATATATGTATATATGTATACACTTCTATAAAGAATATTCCTTATAGAAATAAAATAGTGTAAAATATGCATGGATTGTGGCTGACAAAATTAGTGCATTACCAATCCTATACATTTGTGAAACCTTTATAATTTTAAATGAAATTTTCAAAATAAAATAATACCTGACATTTTAAAAAAAAAATATTTATTTTTAAATAACATTATTACAAAAAAAATTATACATAATGTTTCAAAATAAAATTTTATAAATAATATTATTTTCTTTATTAAAAAATAGCTTTTGAAATATATAATTATTTTAAAATAACTACATTATAAAGAAGGTTTTTTGGGAAAATAATGATATTTTTTAAAGTATAATAATTTTAAAATATCTTTTAGACATAAAATATATATATTTTTAAAATAATAATATATAGTTTTGTTAGAAAATAAAATATTTCAATTTTAAAATAATTTATATCTCTGTATCTTAATCTAATAAAAAACAACTCTGAAATTATCTTATTAGACACTGTGATGAACCTCCTTCCTTGATGAATAAACTCACTCCCGGAATATCTATGCAACCAGAAAAACTCATTTATTTATTTCTAGGGAGTCTGAAAAAATGTCATTTGATACATAACGTAAGGGAATAACTCTTACTTATAAGACCCAAAGGATAAGAATTTATTTAATTTTTTAAATTTTTAATACAAATTGGAATGACTTCAAAATTGTGTGTCTAATTGTCCCTATTATTTATTTGACCACAAAGAAAATTGATATTTTATTATTATTATTATTATTATTTTCTTATTTTATTTTTATTTTTTATTTTTTTATTCTATAACCCTTAATGAATTTTACTTTCTTAATTGTATATCAATATATATAACAATGAATGTATATATATATATATAACACATATATTTATAGCATATATTTACAATAATTACATATATAACTTATTTATAACATATAAATTTCAAACTATATAATATATATGTGTTATATATATATAATGTTTTAATCCAATCTCCGTTGTCTATTTTTTCCCTTCCCTTACACGTCACATACAACACATATTTTTATTTTTTTATTATTACATTACTTAATTCCAACCCAAATATATATATATATATTATAACACACACATATATATATATTAACATATAATTAACATATATTTTAAAGGAATTTTTAACATATATTTATATATATAACATGTATATATGTTTTATTATATATATATATATATATATATATATAATTTTGGGATCCTTACACTACACACCACATAGATGAACTTTTTTAGGTTCTTTAGCCACTAATAAAATTAACCCTGTTCTTTTATCAAATTCATTAATTAGATTTTATATATTATTTAATCTTATAGAATAACATATATAACATGTATATTTTAGTATATGTAATATACTAGTATAATATATTTATATATATTAACGTACATATATAATATATATATATATGTCTGAATATATATTTATCTTATATATAACATATATTTTAAAATATATATATCATATGTGTTTAGGTTTTTATATATATCAAAAAAATAAATATATATTTTTTAGTTCCTTTATCAACACACCTCATGCATCCCAATTATTTTTTATTTTTACATATTTATTTTCAAACACACAATCATTATGCCTCCACATATAAGTATATTATTTTTATTATTATGATTTATACAGTAAACATCTATTATATGTGTATATATATAGGCCAAATACACATGTATATATATATTATTTATATAAATATATATTAAATGCCATTTTATAACTAGTCATTAATATATAAACAAACAATTAAATTTTATTATCAATTAGATATATGTATATAGATACATACATATATGTATATATATGCACATGGTTATTATTTTGGTTTACCACACACACATATATTTATATAATCTCCATATATATATATACTTACATATTATTATATATTTTCAATCAACTAATACAAAAAATAACTCAAATTTATAATTTATATTAAAAGGATATATACATTGAGTTTATAAATTCATCCCTTTTTTGTATATAAGTAAAATATAAAATTTATTAGGAATTAAAATGAAAATTTAAATTTTAACAGATAACTTAAAATCTATATTTATATATAAAATAAATATTTTATCAATATTTAATCTATAATATTGGTACACAATGATATTAAATAATCATTTATTAAAATTAATTATTAAAAACGAAATATATTAGTGAATACAATTACCTTGTCTTAGAAGATCCTCCTTTTAATATTATATTAATGACACAAGGGTTGGTATTTTCGGAAGACCTGAACCTCTAAAAATTTCTTAGGGATGTTAGTGGGAGATTTTTACAAGGTTTGATTGAGCTATATTGGTTGATAGGTGTGATTAATTTTTGAGATAGGTTACATTATATAATTTAGGGGAATGACCTTCTTCGGAACAACTTAGCAATTTCGAAAATGAATATTGAATGATATTGTCATTCCTAATGAAATTTCATCCAAATTACCTTATATTATATGTCGGGATAGGATAATCATGGAATATATCCCTCCAATATGATTTTATAATTTTAATTAGGAAAATAATTTTATCACTGTGTTTAACCCACCTATAAAGTAGTTATAACCATAACCGGAGTAATTAATTTTTTTATTATTACTATTAATTATGAAAAAAATATGTTGACCATATTAAATAATAATAATTATGTTTATCAAAAATAATTAATCAATTTTTTCAAATTTCTCTCACAATAGTGATATAATTTAATTTTAAATTAAACGTGTCAAAAACAGATTTTTGAATGAAAAGTTTTGTTAAGTATAAAATTTTTATACAAACTATCTACATAAAATTGAGTAAAATCCATAAATTGAATTAATTATAATATAATTTCTCTAATTTAAATTTTAAAATTATATTAAATCATAAGGGATCTTTTAGAATCATTAATAAAAAATGTAGTCTTAAATAAAATCATTACTTTTTACTTTTCTTCACAAAAATAATCTTTTTAAAAAATTAAACAAAAAAAACAGGTTAATTTTACATGAAAAGCTAAAAAAATTTAATTTATTCACATAAATTTTTTAAAAGTGCAAAAAATTTATTTATAGTATATGCGCAAAACACAATGACATTGCTTTTTAGAAAAATTCAGTTTTAATAATCACAATGGTTTTATTATTTTCTCATGCAAACCAAAAATATTAGATTAATGATAAAACATTTGATATAATATATAATATATATATTTTCTTAAAATCATTCAAAAATAATTTTTGATTAAATATTTTAATGTAAGAACATATTGTGTGCCTAAAATTCGTTTTTACTAAAATATTATATTTGTTTTCAAAACATTTATATTTTCCTTTCTATGAATCAGAAAAACAATGAATTTGGTTATACATGTGTAGACCATATAATTATCATTATTTAGTTATTCATATTAATAAAATATAATTTAATGTCTATCTTATAATATTAAGTATATTATGTTTCATTTATACAGAAGGGTTCTTTTATCTAATGATATTGAAGAGACTAAATTTATTTAAAATAAAATATACCATAAAATCAAAGGATGTTAAATTATTCCCTATTTTAGAAATTTTCATTCTAAAAATTTCCTAAATGTCACCAGAGGAATGGAATTTGTTAATCCTTCATCATAATTTATTTAGCTTCCAACACCGCCCGTTTATATTATGATTTCTTGAATGTACATTTACCAGGTGAGTCATCTGATTTCTAAAAAGGTGTTATTTGGTGTCCATAATAAGGATCGTCACTTCACAGTAAGATATAATAGGTTATAATTGTATTTATCTATAGGTGATAATATTTATTGGATCTATCATATTCATAATTATTAATTATATATTGGACATATCATGTACTTTAGATGGGATTTATGGCATTTCCATTCGATAAGATAATTATCAAATACTTTCAAAATTTTAATTTTTTTTGATGTTCTTGTGGATAAACTTACCTTCCAATGGATATGTATTCAAGAATATGTGATCTTGCACCTAAAATTATAAATCTTTCATTAGGTTATATGAATAAATCCTTTTTTCCTACAGTGAAATTCTTTAACATGAGTCTGAATAGTCCTTACCTTTATCATAGCCTCCTAAAAACATTCATGTCCTTCATGTTTCCTTTCACTATATTTATATGAACATGTCAAGGTGTGAAATATATTACCAAATAATTCTTCTTGGGACACCATTTAAATAATCGGATGTAATCTTTTGTCCTAGGAAGATTGTACCAAAGTTAAATACTAATCCCACATACCATGAATGTCATGTAATCATGGCATAGATATGTTTTACCATGTTATAATAATCAATTTGGATTTACCATTAGTTTGAGGGTGGTAGGGGATTTACAAATGAATCTTGGTATTAAGGTAATTTGAAGAGTCATCCATAATATCCATGAAAATATGGGATCATGATCAAACACAATAGAATTAGCTGATCCCGAAAATATTAGAAACTACATTATATAGAACATTGTGAGGTGACAATGTGGTAAATCATATCTTATATATAGGAAATATATAGACTTGGTTAGGAAATAAAAAATAACCCACATTGCATCATTATCTCATGGAATATTTGGAAGTCATTTGAAAAATTATATAGAAATTACATCCCATTTCAATAAGAGAACATGATGATATTGCATAAATTCTCAAGGAAATTGTCAATCCACCTTCACTAGTTGACAAACTAACAATCTTGATACATAATAAGTAATTTTCTACATCATGTAATCCCACTAGAAACGTTCCATCGAATAGTTATACATCATGGTGTAACCATGTTTTATAGTGAAATTCAGTCTATGAGAACAATCTAAGAATTCCCTATTTGGATCAGGTATATATGGAACATATAGTCTCTTTCAAAATATCATAATTACATATTCATGAATGAACTCCACAAATTTTCCATCATTGAATACATTAATTAAATCTTGAAATTATTAACATCATATTGGGAAATATTTTTGTTTTCAAATACATATATTTTTGAAATAATTTAAAAATAGTGAATTTTCCACTTCAATAATATTTCCCAAATCAATATTTACTAGATCAATTGATATAAGATCCCTATCACACATTACTCAGGTTAGAACTAAATTATCATTCCTACATAATGAATCAACTACATTATTTTTATTCAATGGGAGGTAGTGTATTGATAAATCATAAAACAAAAGTACCTCAATCTGTCATATTTTATTCATATTGAGGTTTTTTTTGAAAATATTTATTTAGGATATTAGGGTCTATGTATATCTCACATATAAAATAAAATATTAATGATGAAAACTAAAAATCATGGGATAGATAATTACATTCCTATGTATCCAAATTCCATGATGTATATTGTAACGTTCCGGGTTTTTAAATGATTCTGAAATTTTTGATGGAATTAAAGATTTATTTAATAGACATTAAAATCAATATTACAAGCATCGTATATTAATTTTGATGTTATAGACACTAAGGTGTTCTTTTTTATGGAATATATTTCAATGAATGTTTATCAGGGGTTCATTTGTAGTTCAAGATCATAGAGATTTGAAAACAAAAATCAAGAGACGCAAGATTGGGCTCACAGTTGGTGAATAGTTAATGCTAGTTGTGTGACACAAACTGTATGTCCCATTTTTTCAAAATTATTTATTTAGTCAAGCGTTCAAGGTTTGGACACTACAATGTGAGTTATATATATAAAAATGTTGAGGTAACCAAATGATATGACCATCGATTAAAAAACTATCTTCTTGGATGTGCATGGTGGGGTGCCCTTAGAACAGTGGTACCACATTAGTGGGAAAATTATATCCAAATTGTGTAACTCATTAAATTTATTAAAATTAATGTTTTCCCTATATTATTGAATTTTTTCTCCTCCTTTTTCATTCCTCATCCATCTAGCTCCTATTCTCATTCATTGAGATATCCCACTCTTCTTTTAAATATTTTTTGGATCTCCCTAGTTTGGAATTTTAATCTTATTTGACAGTTGTGTTGGATAGCTAGTGGTGAGGGTTATAGTCATATTTCTTCTTTCTCCTTTTATCTCGCCAATTGGAATAATATTTAAATCCGGTCACATTTTCCCTTTTTCTTATTAATTTGGTAGACTCATTCTCTTCTTTTAATACACATCGATTTATAGGTCTTTCATCAACAAGTGAAAACCCGCAAGCATAAGGTAGATGGTCCCTAGATTTATTCAATTTTATATGGATATATATATATTTATTTATTTTGAAATAAATACGAGTGATTGGGGTGGTGGAGGTATGTATATTTTGTTAATATTGTTACTATACTTTAATTATTATGTGATTTCATTGGGTTTTATCATGTATATTATGGTAAAGATGAGCCAGAAAGGGTTCTCATATGGGGGGACGTATAACATCCAAGATTTTATAAATGAGATATTTCTCTTGAAATAAATGTGTGTTATATTATTCTATTATACATCATTTAAAGAAACCAAAACAATTATTTCCTCAATAAATATTAGTAAATTAATCAACAAGTAAACCAATGAAAATTAAAAACAATATAATGGAGGAAAAATTATAAATTAATAAAATAATAATGTGAAAATATTGATCACTAATATCTTATAATATCATCATCACCACTACCATAACTATAAACTTTAATGAATGTTTTAGTAAAAATCATCATTATAGAAAATGTAATTATAGATCCTAGAGAGGAATTGAGGTAAATAATTAATGAAGTAATGAATATGTAATTATATGAAGTATTGTGGTGATTGAAATGGTAATGTCATGAATAGAATTGTAACCTGACCATTGGTAATAGAAACAAGATCATTGGGATTAATAACTTGATATTTTGAAAAGTAATTTGAGCTAAAAGAAATAAAATGTAATATAAAAAATATTTATCATAAATTTTATAATTTAATATAAATAATATAATTCTATAATATAAATTTCATGATTAAAAAACACAGAGAAAAAATTATAACATTTTAAATAAATAATAAATTAGTGTATTTCAAAAAAATCATAATTTCTATATGAAAAATTAATATTACATATATTCGGATTTTTTTAGAAAAAATTAATGCCATTTTTGAAATCATAATTTTTATATTCTTCTAGGGTAAGTTTTTTAAAATTTTCTAAAATACTTCAATTAAAATTAAATCATAAAACTATAGTATTCACATAAATGATATATCATAAATTATAGAACTCATGATTTAATTATACCTTAATATTTTATATAACATTATGGTTAGAAATAATATATTTAATTTCATCAACGAGTCATTAAAAAAATAAAAAAAATATCCTAACCTAAAAATCATTTTTTGAAACCAAAAGTCAAATGTGACCCTTTAAAATAACATTTCCCCACTATTCCATTAATTAAACTATTTATATTCGAATTATAAAGGGTTTCAATGCCCAAAACAATTCTCTTATACTTTAAAAAATCACTATTATTGGTTTTACCTTCGATATTTTATTTTATTCAATATTTTTTTTTCAAAAAATACCTCTCTCCTCAAGTACATATGCACCATCTCCCCCTAGAAAACCACACGTCCCACACTTTAAAAAGATAAAGTTTTTTCAAAATACTGCCTATTAATCCCATATAAACTATAGGTAAGTATTTATGTAAACCAAATTCATTTATCATGGAAGTCTAGTTCTGCACAAGACATTCCTAAATAAGTAAAGAGTATGTTTTTTAACTCATCAATCATTTTCTTCTTCTTCTAACTATTTTTTAAATTTTATTCAAAATTAAATCTTCAATGATTTAATTAGGATGTTTTTTAAAAATATATTAATAATTTTATATCAATTTTAAAGTTATAGTTTTGGTGTATTTATATTTTATAACTCTCTTACTCCTCATTTAGACAATGATCCTGATTATAGTTGCTTAACTATGAACAATGAAATTTCTAAAATATTTCCTTGTCACCAATCATATAGACAGTTAATATAAATTATTTTTTATATATTAATGTATAAATATATGAGTTTTAATGTTATTTAATTTATTATAGTTATGTAAATTTTACATTGAAAAAATATAAAAATCAAAGTGAAAATAGATTTTTTATGGAAAACATGATATCAAAATGCTTCAGCATAATCCATGGAAATTAGGAAATATAATATAGTGACTATAATATAAAAAATATTTTAACTAATTGAAATAATTATATTCTATTTAAATGTATTAATAAATATTTTTTTATTATTAAGGATTCATAAAAAGTAATGAAATAAATGGGTATTAGCAAAAAGGGGAATCTCATTCCTTACTCCCATTCTTTGGGTTATCCCTCATTCACATCAATTTCAGTATGGGTATTCCTCTAATGATTCATATATATCCCTTCCATAACATTATCCATTACCATAAAACTAGTTAGGTAATTCTTAATGTGGGGAGACATAAAAGGAATTAACTATTATAAAGTGACTTGGTAGGTGATTCCTAATGCAGGGAGCCACAAGAGGATATAACTATAACCTAGTGATTATCGGGGTAGTATAGGAAATGTTATTTTATGGGTATATTCAGTATCATCTAATCGTGAGAATATAGCTCGAGGATTAGCTATTGAATGTGGGAAGGGTATACTATCAAGAGATTTTGAAGGAGTGATCATCTTTTTAAGGAATTTGAATTTTTAATTGGTGTATAGGTAAATAATGATTTAATGAATCATAACATAATTCATAGAGTTACAATGTGGTAATTTGTTTTTTGGTTGGGATTTGACTCCCAATAAGTATCCTAGGGGGTTATGTTTGATATCAGGAGTGTTGAGATTCAGAGATAAAAATCATGGAGATAAAACCCTTTCCATACGATTGGAACATATTTAGTGATAACTTTGGAGACAAAATAATTGATCCTAATTATGATGAAGCATGTTTAGTGTTAATCATTAAAGTGGGAACACGGTGACACATGAAAAAAATACTAAATTTCAAAACTGAGCCCAGGGCCTATACATGGTTTGAATAACCATGTACCTTCCCATGCATGGTGGGGTATCCTTGGGAATGTATCACGACATGGTTGTCTCACTATTAGACAAATCATGAGACCTAACAGTATGGATCATTAATGGTTGGGGGAGGGGTTAAAATTATAGTTTTTAGCTCACTTTTTTTATATTTAGTTCTATTTTTTATTCTCTAATTCATTATTTACCTCCATCCCACATTGGAGACGTCCCTCTCCTATTCAATGATTTACCAGGTCTCATCTGTTCAGACTCTAATTCCAAATTATTTATTTGTGTTAGAAACTAGAGGTAAGAACTATAGTTATATTTATTCATTTCCTATTATATCTCACTTTTTTAAATTATATTTCTCTCTTATCTCATATTATCTATTTATAGAGTATTGGTTAGATTCATAATTTTATTATGATATGGATTGAGTTAGAGTTTGATCGTCGGTGAGTGATAACCTATGAGAATAAGGTAGGTGTTGTCTATTTTTCTCATATTTTATATGCGTGTTTATGTGATGAAATTAATATTCATGTGTGGGGTGGTCTGGTTATGATCATTTTGTTATTTTATTTACCATTGTCTTTTTATTTTGATATTTCATTATGTTTTATAATTTCCATTATGTTACGGTTGAGCCAAGTAGGGCTTGGAATGTGAGAGGAATAGGTTTCCAAATTGACTTGGAATGATGTTCTGATAGTTTAATTTAATATAAACTATGTTTTTTATTGGATTCTAATGATAATGTGTTTGGATTGTCCTGATATACTATGGGTGATTTTTATCACATAGAATGAGGTGATGAGATTCATTGGGTTGAGGAAGATGTGGATAACCATGTTGGGGTTGGGTGGTGAGGTTCTCATGTGGGGATGATGTTTTGATAAATGGTGCGGCTTGGTAACTTTGGTAATTACCAGTCATCATTGTTTGTTGATAGCCCAATTAGAATCCTGTTCACACATCAAATGAGACAATGAGGAAGGGTTGACCACTCATTGTTTATGTAAGCATACATATTATTAGTTGATTAGGGGTGGTATTTGACCATAAGATAAAGAGCAGGTTATCCCTATATAAATCCCTGGTTAATGGTTTGTGAGGCCATTAGTTGGATGATGAGGCTCACTGTGATGTTGAGGCTGACGGTCTAGGCTTATATAAGGAAAATATTGATGTTCGTTGGGATGTTAGGATATTGAGACGATGGGGATACAAAGAACAAATATTGGATGGAATTTTGACATATTTATAGGAATTCCATTAGGATGTTGATTTTCAGGAAAATAAGATTCTAGTGTTATTGATATTCATAGAGATTTTAGTCACATGTATACATTTGGTTAATCAAAGGGTTCTTTGAGTGAGATAGAAAAAAGATATATCATTCCATTTCTGGAATTGGACAATATAGGTAAGATCTCCCTTGTGGGTGTTGAGAATAATAAAAGGGCGTTATATTATGTGTAATCTAATGAAATTTAGGTACATATTTAAACAATGTTACAGAAATTCTTTTATGACATGAACATGTTTGTAGTACTCGAATGTGTTCATACTCATACACTGCATTGGCCCCCATGATGTGTGAAGACATTATTTCTTTGTGATCGTGTACATGATTAGGAACATTGGATTGACCATATTTTTTAAGAATACACTATTAGTACATAGGATAGATGATAGTTGTACTATAGTTTTTTTCACTGATTTAATGTTTTTTTTTGGGATTTTGATTATGTAAATTTATATTCATCCACAAAAAATGTTGTAGATCACTTTTGTTTGATTCACTTGACATGTATACATTATCATATAATTATTATTGTTTTTTTAGGTTTTATGTTTTAATTTATTACATTTTGTTTCATAAAATTTTTTATTTTGTAATAAACCTTGTTATTATAATCACCAGAGTGTATATTCTTCCAACTATCACTTAACGGACCCTGATTTCAAGTTTAAATCCTTTTGTACATATCGAGGAATTCTTAAAGAACATTGTCCAACCACAATGAACAATACGTTTAGATTATCCCAATTATTTGATGGTACACATATGGAATAATGTTATCATTTTACATGCGGAATTAATCATGTTTCTAATTTGATGAATCACTATATATCATAAATCTATCTTTTTCCTGATGTTAGACTAAAAATTATAGCATTAAACAATATCCTATTGAATTATTCAAAACATTCATAACATTACTTGGTCCATAAGAACATAACACATTCACATGAATGATATATTAACCGGTAAGATAATCTAGAAAATTTTTGTACACATCACCAATAGTAACCTACAAAAGAAATGAAACTATATATGATGATTATATTCATTAGTGTAAGACATTCTTTGACATCCTTCATGTTCTAAGGATCAACCGAAATTCCATCATTAGAGAAAAAATTACAAAGAAAATAAAACTTCTATATATGGAATTCATACTTGATAAATTTCCATTATTATTGTTTTCTTCTAAGAGTGTCAAGAATTTTCTACAACGGATTATTAGAGCCCTCATAATGGTTATAATTCACCAATTTATCCCTAAGTAATAAAGAAACATAATTATCAACAAATTTTTTAATAACTATTTTCATTTTATCAATAAATTATAAGGGTGCATTAGTTAATACCAATTGAATTTCTGTTTACATGTAATTTACATTCCTAATACAGATTTATATCTTCCAAATCTCTTCATTTTTACACATAATTTATGATACCCATAAAAAATTTAAATCATTTAAACATAATGATATCCAAGAAGATAATAGAACAATTCATAAATGTGATGTTGAATATTATTCTTATTTATCATAATTTCATTGGTTTCCTAATAATAAATATATAGCCTCAAGGATCCATCTTTCTATAGAAAGAAGAGAATGTGGGCTCCATTTAGTGAAATAATAGGATGAATACATCCATTATCACACGACTCCTTAGTAATTTTTTTTAACTCCAATAACTATAATGTGTTCATTCTATAGAGATTTAATGATATAGGCCTTTAATCATGGATTACATCAATAGGGAAATCCACACCATGCTCTTATTGTTGTCTAAGAAATTCCTCAAGAAATACATCATTATATTCTTGTACAATAGGAATATCATAAACTTTATGATAAAATTTTATATCTATATGTTTATTTATCTCTAATTTCATAAGAATAATATTAAAAAAATAGATATTGGAGGTGGATCTAAAAGTGACTCGAATTATGAGGTCTCCACTATAAGTGATTGAATTTCACATCCTATATATGAATCATAATTTTCTTCTTCATGCAAAAAAATATTTCATCCACTTTTAAAATAAAGTGCATACCATGAATTATACAATATTTAACCATATGTTTTACAATTATGTTAGAAAATAGAGCATGGTTATGTGTCATAATGGGAACTTCATGGAACATCATTGTTGTTGTGATATTTCTAGTAGGTTTTTTGACTCACTACTAACCTTTTATGGTTCTATAGAATTATCTAATTTTATTAGAAAACATAGATATTAAAAAAATTATGATAAAATAGAATTAAATATATCATGGAATAAATTTGAGGATAAAATTATTGTACATTCTACCACAACATTTGTCACTTCCACCTCAGCTGTAGTGATATTATAAACCTTGTCTTGTACACTAGGAATATTTTATGGTATGTTTCCTATATTCATAGGTATTTTAGGTGAATAATTTAATATTTATAAATATATTATGTGTTGGAAAAAATTTAAATTTTTATTCCCCTTACACACATTATCCTGATGGCCAATATAACCACACTGATAACAAAAGCCCATTTCTTTTATTCATTTTCTTGGATATTTCTTCCCACCAATTTAATATAACAAAAATTGATTGATTTTATCATTTATATTTAAAGTGCTCAAATTTTAATGGTGTTTAGTAAAACTAATCATCTATTAACTACCCTCGAATATATAGGATCTAGAAAATAAACTCTCTATTTTTATTGTGTATATAACAATTATATCATATGATGAAAATTATTGGGAAACAAGTCCCCTTCGGTGACTCAGATTAATAAATTAAAATAAAAAGTCAATATTTTATATTATATTGAATATTTAATCCATATAATTCAATATATCCTTGTAAATGTATTATTATAGTTTAAAAACCTTTCATAAATTTTCCTTATATTGAGGAACATTATCATAATTTCAGTTCATTTCTCATGAGGGAAGTATTTATCAAATAATGTTTCAATGATACATCTATATTTCTTTTATATTTCCTCATCCACTCTAGTATTTGGATCAATGTCCACAATTGATCATAATAACTCATGAGATTTTATACTACTAGTATAACCTTTTACTTTTTTATCACATACTAAAGAACGAAATATCTATTTAATGGACATAATCTATTTGCTAGCTTCTACTGGACTAGTAGCCCAAAAATATATAAAGGATTATATCATAAAAAGTAATCCAAAATAGGAGAATCATGTCTCTCATAGATGAATATCTCTATTTAAAAAACGTTATTTTTTCAAACCCATATTATGTTACCCTAATTAACCAATTCTTTCCTCAGTTCCAATACCAACTATATTGTCTTGATTATTAGGGAAATTTATATAGTTTCGTTGAGTTTTATTACAAATAATCCTCTCAAGAACCATTTAAAAACAATATAATATATTTTATTAGAAAATGGAATTATGAATTTTCTATGATATCATATAATTCTTAATCAAGTATATCACATAATATAAATTGAAAATTATTTCATTATGAACCCCCGAATCATAATAATAGTTTCTTTAAAAATAACATTAAATTATACAAATATTTTCACATATTTTGAAATTTTTAATAAATAAAATGTAAATTACTCAAATAATATACCCCAGATGTGTTAAGATAGGTGTGTAGTTAGGCCGATTATCATCCACTAGGTGATTGTTGAGTCAAATCCCATCATTCCCTTTTTAGAGTTATTACACTATGGTATAAGTGTTATAAAACAATGTCTACTTTTAATATACATACATTGTTATATTTTAAGGAAAAATCACACAATTTCTTCCTTACAAAAGCATTTGGATGTTATTCTATACTAATCCTAAAATTCTATCACATGTTTTAGTTATTAATTAATATTTTCCAACATCTAGTTCCCAATGATAAAATAATACATCATTTGATACCAAATGTAATAACCCTGACTGTAGTAACTAAGAAATGATGTGTAATAAATTTTATTTCCAATGATACAGTGGTTTTAATTTAGATTGAATGATCTATTAAGTATTCTTATAGAACTAAATAAATACATGAAACCCATTTTAGACTAAAAATTCTAATATAAAACTTAAGGGAAATAAAATGATTGACATCCTTGGAACTCATTGAATTAAATAATCATCATATCCTGGGTAATGAAAAAAAATAATCGTGATATAAAATTATTAGAATGGGAGAAATACAATGGAATCTATCAGAGTAAATAATTCATAAACCATATGTCAAATTAAATAACTTTAAACACATTCCATTTAATTAATAACATTAGCACAAGATTCATCTATGTATATTATCAATAAAATATATAAAAATCTCAATGATGTAAATGCATAATATTTGGCATCATGATCCCAAAAATCATGATATTTATTCTGTGAAGGACTTGTGCTATGATATATTAAAGCTATTATTAAAACCCCATTTTATTTGAAAATTTCATTTGTCTCCTAAATCCAATTAATGCATTGAGGGGATATATTTAATCAGGCTAGATAAATCACCAGATGTCCAAATAATTCATCATTTTTTGAATTATAATTTAAATATAAAAAAATATCCCTTCTATATATATATCTATATTGATAAAATAATGAATATTTTAAAATATTTTCCCTAGTCAATGTAATAAAATTCATAGTAAGAATCCATATATAAAAATGGTATATGGTTTAAGAAATAATCATATCCATAAAAAAACTAATATATATATATTGGAAAAATGTAATTTTTTATTAAAATAATAAATTGATTTCATAAAGAGAAATTTAACATGAATGAGTTTAATAAAGAGATTATATATTACCATAAATGAGTAGAGTTTATAGTAAAACCAATTTTTCTCATGGATAGATGAAATATGATATGAAAAATTGAAGATAATATAACATTAAAGAGTTTTCATAATGAAATCATGGAAAACATTTAGATTATTCTAATAGTCATAAAATGGTTATGGTGGTGGGAAAGTATGCTGACTCTGTGTACATTAAAAAACATTCATTTTTACTTATTATAAATAGAGTAAAAATGATCCTTTAAGGGAACTTTTTTAATTATTCGATTCAATACATGTAAATATTCAAGGATATCATAAAAAATACTTAATAAATCATTTGAGTAAATAAAGAATAATTTTTTAAAACAATTAAAAAATATGGATATAGTTGAAAAATACACGACATTAAAAAGTGGAATAATATATGATTTTCTTTTATATATACCTCTATAAATAGTAACTTCAAGTAAATAATCATTCATCCTGAATAAAAATATATTCATTTTGAAAAACTCAATTGGGTTGTATATACACCACATAAAAATAAATATCTTCATAATACCAATTATATCTGAATGGAGTGGGAATTTAGACGAAATACCTCACCACTAACTTTAATTTAGTTAAACATGATAAAAACTCACATATAATTGTATTAAATTTGTTATTAATTTATTTAAAAACCATATTAGTAACTATAAAATCATAAATAGACTGCTTATAACATATCACCTCCTATTCATTGATAATATTTCATCATTTCCATTGTTTCGGGAGTAAACTGCATCATTTTATCATATAATTTTTTTCATAGATGTTATAGTTATTGTTCATTGAATATAGATCCATAATATCCAGAATTATAATAATTTTATAAATATGAGAAAATTAATAATTACATACATGATTAGAATCATCCATGAATGTTTGACATGGAAAACAAATCACATCACTTTGAGGGGATAGTTGTCCAAATATACACATGACTGATGATATCATTCCCTTAATAGGTGAAAGGGTAATGAAGTTGATGATATGTCAATTTTAAATGACTAGTATCATTTTATTTTTTTCATATATATAATTATTTCTATAATTATGACTATCTATTTGAGTTTGTGATTAAAAAAATTACATTAGTTCAAGAGGTGGTAGTCTGCAATACACATGAGAGATGGTTATATTTTCCATTTGATGGAGATAAATATGGATATATTATATCACATAAAAATAATAAAATATATTAATATTTTTTATTTTTTAAAATATATTGTATTTTTTATACAAAATTTAATATGGAGAAAGAATAATTCATAAATAAAGTTCTTCGTGAAGATAATTACATCCGCTTAAATAAAAATCATTTTTATCTATTTCTTAGGAACCTAGGTTGGGAATTTTGGGTTGTGCATAACCTATAGTATGTAGAAAAAGATTTTGGGGAGTGAATGTTTTAGTTTTCATTTGACTAATGGTTTTTTATATATGAAAATATGTTATGGTAATAGGTTTTATTTTATATGGGGGGGGGAAGTGACCTTCTTAAAAACTACTTGAAATTTATCAAATGAATATAATATCATAATAAAATTCCCAATAAAAATGCCTAAAATATAAAAAATAATATTATTTTGTATATTATAAGTATAAAATATTTCTATAAAAAATTATTTTTACTTGTTTAATCAACAAACTTACCCTTATATTTTCTTTTAACCTCTATTAAACAAATTATAACAATAAGTGGAGTACTTAATTATTACGGTTTTTTACTTTTCATTATGATAAAAATTTATGTTGACTATATTATATAATAATAATTATTATGATTCTATATATTTAATAAATTTTATGAAATTTAACAATCAGAAACTATTAAATTTAATTTGAAAATAAACATGAAAACACGTCGAAGAAATTGCTTTCTAAATGAACATTTTTTTAAATAATTTTTTATTGTAAGAAATATTAATATAAAATTGATGAAAAGGACATAATTTTTATTATTTATAATACTATTTAAATAATTTTATAATAAAATAAATTTTAAAACAAAATGGATGTCATTAATTATTGAAATGAAAAGGAAGCTGTCTATAAAATCATAACTTTTTACTATTCATAAAAATATTAATCTTCTCGTATATGTATCAATAATTATATATAATATAAAATTTACAAGTTTATATAAAAATCTATTTTCTTTTTTGAATTAAATAATCTAAAATTGGTAAAAAAACTCATTTTTAATTGAGTACGAATATAGTGATGAAACTATTTTTTTGAACAACACAATTTTAATCATAAAATTGGATATATTATTATCTAATTCCAATGAAAAATATATGTTTAATTAAAAATAATGATATTTAAAACATAATATATAAATTTCATAAAAATAATTCACAAATAGTGATAAATTTTATTTATTAATAAAAATACATAGTGCACATGTAAAAATATTTTTTCAGGAAAAATATTTATTCTACATTTAAACGATCTCTATTATTTTTCAAATCAGTTGATAACCAATGAATTTATTTATACATTTGTAAGACATATAATTTTCATAATATATTTTATATCATTCATAACATTAAATTTAATGGCCAGGTTGTAAAGGTATGTTGTATCATGTTTCATATGTATTTGAAGGATATAATAATTTAATTAATTACTAATAAATTATTATTACATATTTTTAACATATTAATTTTTAGTTATGTTTTAAAATCCATGTGGGTGATGTTATACTATTTATAAGATCATCAATTTCATTATAGAGTCCAAAGAACAACATTCCATTTTTTTATTATATAAATTATTTTGAAATTACATTACATAAATTATAATATTCTTATAACTGATATGTTCATTTTATTTGGAGACTAACTACTTAATAATATTGTTTTATGAATCTCATGATAATTTCACCCTAATGGAACCATAGTTGATGAACTTATATACATCACATTATAATGATCCTTTAAAGCATTGGGAAAGAAAACATAACAAAGGGTTGATCGAATGTTCTCAATAATGGATAAGAAAACAATTCTCCATGGTTTAGTTCATAAGAATATGTTAAAAATGAGAATAAGGTAAATAAAATAACCTAAATAATGGTATTCATAAGACAAAAGTGAGATTCAATGTAAATAGCATAATAAGCTATAACATAAAAGATAAATGTGGAAACATAATAGATATAATATTTCATAGAATCATATAACATAATTTTTGAATCATGAGAGAATATGATCATAATGAATAAAATCCTTCCAATATGAAAAATAAATTATCATAGGGAATAATTACATGCATGAATGAGAACATCAGTTCCCATGATTATGTGGAACTACAATTTACTAAACAAAATACTAATCTCATGATATATAAACTCTTAACAAATGAATTATTGGGTGATATTGTGCCTCAACCATCATTCATCTATATATACATGATCTAATTAATAATTTATCAATTTTAAAATCATAAATAATACATAGAAATAAATTTGTTTTCATCGAAATTAAAAATTAAAATCTTTTACCTCTAATAATGAAACTAAGGAAATCAAAATAGGTATTAAAAAAATCCAAATCAAATATAATACATCATGATTTAAATCAATTTAATCCTAAAACATGATGACACAAAATTATCACACAATTAAAGGAATTTATATGGTAAAAGAGGAAACATAAATTTATTTAGGACTATTTATTAGAATATTGTGAAAATAAAATCATGGAAAGAACGTTTTTATACATTTTTTATCTTTCTTATAAAATTCATAGTTATGAGTATCCATTAAGAAATCTCCACTATATATTAAAATTTTTTAAAAAATATTTTTATACATTTATTTTGATGAAAAAAATATTTCTTCACATAATTAAATCTGTAAACATCATTAAAAATAGTATTTCTTGGTTTAATTATTTTCTAGAGAAAAATTATTTAACTCAAATAAAGGAGTTAGAGTTACCATGTTTATTACCTTTACCATTAATTTACACAAAGGTTTTTTAACCTCCATTATCATAAAAATAAAAATATTAATTAAATATTTTATAACGTTATTCATATATATTTTCATTTTTGATCTACATTAATAAAAATTATATTATTGTATTATATGTTTATAACCTCTTCTCAAAATCAGGTGTCAATAATATTAACCGTATTGAACTTGGTTCACAAAATATGTTTATATTCTTTAGATTATAGAAAATTAAATCATATAAATAACATTTGTGGAAAAATATTTAATGTTTTATAAAGAAAACTAATATTATAATTTCATTATATGGGAGTTTGAGTTGATTTCTGTAAAGATATAAATAGTGATGTACTAGTTTTGGGTTATTCACCGATTTTAATGGATTGATTTATAGCGATAAATAAATTTTGTGTTAAACATGAAGAACCATATTCAAGAAATATACTAATGATATTTTTTATATTTAATCATCAAATATAATCATAAACTATCCCTGAAAGATGAAGTTAATAATTGAATGCATCATTATATGGATGAGGTAGTTCACACAAATGGATGAGCGATGGTTTTTCTGAATGGGAGGCAGAAATTAGTAATTCATTTTTATTATTTTATGAATATAAAAAAGATATATTTGTTTATTTTTGTGTGATAAATATTTGGATAATTCTATTTTTTACTATCTTGGATAGGAGGTGATAGAAAATGAAACTGGTTTTTTGTTGAGGCGGTATCACATAAGTAAACATGATTCACATATTTGATATTCTTATTGGAAAAGTGAAAAGTGTTTATTTATTTTAACATCACTATAATAACATAACTGTATAATAATGATTATTATTTTATTATTTTTAATATAATTTGAGGAATTTCAAGTGCACATATAGAACTAATTTTGAGAAAGGAGTGGTTCAAAATTTAGACATCACTTCTCGAATCTTCTTTTTAAAGGGGGTTAATTTTATAAGGAATGGAATCTTGAGAAGAAAAAATCTATTGAAATTTATTTGGAATTATGAGGATATTTTTTTAATAATTTGGTTAAATATTAGTGGGTTCTTGTTTGTGGGGAAGTGAGGAGAGGTGTGCCCCATTTTTATGTAAAAAGTGATGATAATTTTATAAGTACCTAGAAAATTTTAATAATGTAAAGTCACTCTCAAGGAAAATAGCTTCAAAATTGGGAAATAATTTTGAGGGGGGATGGATAAGGTAGAGATAGGACTAAACTTTCCATTATAAAACATTTTTTATGGCCTTTCCATATTTGTTAAAACCTATCTTCGTATTTTTGTTTTTAATGAGGAAATATTATTTTACAAAAACTAGTTTACCCACTATGCATGAAAATAAAATGATACCTCTTAAATAATTTGGACCTAATGATTCCAAAATTTAAAAAAATGTTATTATATTAATTTTATATTATTGATAAAAATAAATTTTAAAATGGTAAATGAATCAAATATTAACAACAATATTTTGAAAAATATAATTGAAGTTATAAAATATTAAATTTGTGTAAATAAATTATAACATATATTTTTTTGAAATGTAAATTCACATATAAAATAATTATCTAGTGTTATAAAAATTATTCATTAATTGTAAACTAATTCTTATATAATTATAATATCATGGAACTCAGGTTGTTTGTAAAAAATAATTTTCATGATTCACATAAAAATAAGTATTTTTAGAAAAATTATAACAATTAATCTTAACATAATATTGTTATGTTATGTTCAAAAACGAATTAAATTTTTTGAAATTCACATTATAAAATTTAAACAATTTTTATTAAAATTTAATAATAAAATATTTCTCAAACTTGTTTTAATAGATATTTTTAGTATATTAACAATTCATTCATAATTAATGTTAATACTAAATGTATCAAACATAAAAATTATCTATTTTATAAAATAAATTTTATTAATTTCTTTTATTCTCATACTTAGCCGGTATTCAATGGGAACCATATTTCATAAGTTGGTTATAACTGTTTGTACCCACTTATTCAATGACTATTATACATTGTCTAAACACTATATTCATAAAATGAATTTGGGTTTTTTTGGGATTGGTGTTGCATGAGGAAAAATATACCAAAATAAGCTCTAATTTGAGGAGAAAATTATCACTAAAATGATAGGAATGTATATTCTATCCCATATAAAAATAATTTTTTCCACAAATTTTTTTTCAAGGGTTAAAAAACATTAATTTTTCCTCATTACATTATTTTGTTCCCATGTCTATTCCACGATATTTTTATTCCTCCAAAGGATTCTGATAATATGAGTTGTATTTTCCAATATCACATTTCCTTAATGATGTAGGATCATGACTGGTTGTTCCCCATATGATAGTTCATTTTGAAATTTCATAGATTCCAACCTCAGCACATTCGAATGGTCTTGATTGTAATTTCTCTAAATCAATACATGGAACACATTTTTTAATTTGGTTTATATGTAGAGATTTATAATAGATATGATTTAGTACATACATGATCAAGGAGATATAAGGTATTGGTATAACCATGGTTAATATTCCCATTCATACCAAATCTATTTAAACACTTCCAATGATATATATAATAGAACACATTATAAATAAATTTAAACTCTTGATCTGATCCATCATTATTTTTGGAACTCTTCTGATTAATTTTGGAAAATACATTATATTACTGAATGTATTTAAATATTTCTATCATTTGTTGGAAAAAGTCAGAACCTATCACGTTCTATTCATTAACTTCATCCCAACAAGTTAGAGGCATGGATATCTTCTCATTTAGTGCATTATATGGGTCAATATGAATTCAAGAATGAAAAAGGTTTTTACATAATTACATTACTAGTTGGATGTGTTGATACCAAAATCCTTGAAACTACACTGGATAGTATCTATTCACATCCTCAAGTGTTAGTATGCACCACATAGACTATTCTATAGTGTGAGTGTGTTATTTTTTTACTGAAACTCATCTTTATCTCTAATTATTTCTAAAAACATATTGAGATCCTTGAGTTATTCCTTATGTCATTATTAGATACTATATATAGTGGTACTCTAGATGAACTTACCACTTCCATTATGTGTATTCTGTCTTGTTGGTCAGGAGATAACTCTTATTTGATGGAATTAAAATGTGATGGAATAATATAGAGACTGACTACAACCCAAATAACAATGCGGATTATAGATTTCCTATGGGGTCATATAAAGAAAACCATTACAATGTAACCCCATTAATATTATTGTATGGTCACTGGTTTCATCATCCCCATAAAATTTTTTCACTTCGACTTAAATCATTGATATACAAAATTTTAAGATATAAAATTATCAATCACACCCTTTATATATTCCCAGTAGAAGTTTTTCATTAGATATATATTCATATTCAGGTATCCTATATGAATAAGGACGAATGATCTATGAGTATCAACCAAATGTTACCACAATATTTATCACTTGAATGGAAGACATATATAGGATATGAACCCTATTACTCCATCTTTATCAATGTTAACTAATGGCATAATATTAAAAAAATTTGTTTCTAAAAAAACATTCTTTATGAGATTCCTTGATCTTTAAGTGAATGGATGGATGAGTAGTCATATGAGAAACACTAGATCTCAAACCATCCAATATTAATTGATTATTTATCCCTTGGAAATACAAGAATATTAGGTCATATTCAAGCCTCATAAAAACAAGATATAATCCTCATTCCTTCTAAAGGTTTCTGTCACCTTGTTTCCCTTCTCAAGTTGGTCATGTAGTGAGCAATCATAGTCTTTAATGACATCAAATGATCTATTTAGGGTTATATTTAACACCATTATATTGAAATATAATTTATTCTCTTTTGGTTGGTATAAATATCACACTAAACACAGTATAGATAATGTTGCTAATTTTTTAATGTGATGATTAACACCTATAAAACTGAATCTGGTTTCATAGACTTTTTCCATGTGTATTTAAATTTCATGTGGAATAAAAAATTATCATTCCATTTTTGGTGGGGAAACATCCCAATAACTTATTCAAGGCATCACAATATATTAAAAACCATTCCCCACTATATGGTAATGTAAGTACAAGTATTCTAAAAAATCTATTTTATAGTTACCTAAAATATAAATCACATTCATTTGTCGAAACAAACATCACTCTAATCAAGGTAAACATTTTCTAGAGTATTAGAATTTTGTGAGAATATTCTCATAGTGTACCAATATTATATATATAACCAATGATTAATATGGATCGTAGTTTCTATGGTAAGTCTAATAATTTTTTCAATAACTTATATCAATAAAGAATATACATATATGACCTTTCTAGAGGTTAGGACACCCAAAAATTTAAAGGTATTTCATATATAATTCCTATTTTTCTCAAATATTGAAAATAAATTCTCTATTTATAATTTTATCGATAGAATTTATAAATAATCAGTATGATCCACCTTTCTTATAAAATAAATATGAATATCATCTATGAAGAAAAAAAAAATCTTATCCATGTATCATTTATAGACTATATTCAGCAGATAAATATAGATGGTGGGGGTATTAGTTTATTGAAATTGAGTAAAAATGAAATCATATTTTCCATTCCTCATTTAGAAACATGTCATTTAAATATCCCCTTTTTATACATTAACCAATGATTTCTAAATCATATCTCTATATTTAAAATGAATCAAGATCCTATTATTTAATAATACTAGTAATCAATACAGGTTAGGGGATACATGTTATTAATAATGATATTCCTAATATCACAGTATTCAAGGTGAATGTTAGTTGATCCATCCTTCTTTCTAAAAAATGATCGGTGCACCCCATGGGGAAGCACTAGTGTAGACCTATCCCTTTCCCAAATAATCTGTTATCTACTTCTTTAATTCCACTAATTTATCTATAGATATTCTATATATGGTACCTAAGATAATAATAGATCCATGATTTAGTTCCACTTAAAACTAAACCACATGATCTTGGATGAATACTTGATAGTTACACTAGGAATACAATAGTATATTCTCATACAATACGCATGTCATAAATGATAACTTCTTCTATGGTATTTTGAGTCATTAATACATCAATTTTAAAAAGAAATAAATTCATTATAGTGGTTATTAAGGAGTATATTATTAACCAAATATTATCCCCTTTTTGTTTCTAGATATGATTGAAGTCATAGTATCACTAATTGTGCATCAGAGTGATTAGTGACTCAATGAACTAGAAACCATTTTCTAGTTGATTACCCCTAGTGAAATTTGTTCTATAACTTCTTCCACCTTCTAATATATATATAGGGTTTTATTTCTAGAAAGACCACATCTTAAAGATAATTACAAAATTTGCGTATATCATCATATATATAGAATCATATTTACTATTTCCACTATGGTTTTCTAAACCAAATTCTTAAGATTATATTCTTTAATATAAAAAATTTAGCTAAACATATTATATGATACCAACTGTATTGATCCAAGATAAACTTGCCTATTTTTTCCAATTTTTTCATGATTTAGACTATAAATTACCTAAATAATAATATCCCATGAACTGATAGGGTCAGTTTTATTTGTGAATTTCTACCTAATAATCTAATTTCCGGAAACTTTTGATCATTTTTCCTTAGGCATGCCTTACTAGACAAAATTTCTTGTAATATAATTAGTATAACTCATCCTAAAAACCTTGGGAATGAAAACATAATAAATATGTGAGATAAAATTCTCAACAAAGGTTTAGTAATAATTTATTTAAGTAATATTTCATAAGAATAAGTGAAGAACATGAGCATAAAGGGAATATCATAACATCAAGAGTGATAATCACAAGTTATGAGAGATCATTAAATAACATGATGTAAGAACTTAAATCAAAAAAAATCATCATATAATAATAGTAACTACACAATATCTAAGAAGTATTTAATGTAAACCAATAACCAAGAGAGAATAAGATCATAATGATTTATATCCATTAATGTTGGAACAAACATAATTATATAAAACCATTAATTTCATGAAACACGCCATATGTGACCACAAATGTGATAAACCAAAATAAAATAAAAAATACATATCAAATGTGATAATAAACTAATCCAATGAATTGAAGTGTGATATAGGTCACCTTATTTCATTAAAAAATACTTACTTGTGACACTAAAAGGTCAGTGACTTTTAAATTCATAAATACCACTATTAAATAAATTAGATTTCATAAAACATCCAAATGAAAATATTTTACTTTTCATAATGTACCCAAGAAAATAAAAATATGTTTTGAAAATAGTACAAATGACATAAAATAATATCAATAATAAAATCGTTTGACATAAAAAACCTGATTACTCAAAATAATCCCATAATAAAAAGAAATTGAAGGGTGAAACATTAAGCCTAACTCCATATAGGATAGATAATGTTATGATAATTAAAAAAACCATTAAAATATCATTTTCGAAATCATTATTTGTTAATCACTGTATTAGTCATAGTTATGAGTTTCTTTTCAAAATGTGTCAATTGTTTTTTAAATGAAAACAATACCTTTAAATGAAATAGAGTATGATAAAAAATCAATAAAAATAATGGAGATTAAATCATTCAAAATATATTTTCTTGGAAGAAAAAAGTTCAATAAAAAAATTGTTAACATAAAGAAATTATTTTGTGTTATAATGTAAATTATATTTTACAATTATCTATATATATGTGTTAAAACTTCATATATCATAAATAGAAACACATTAATTACACATTTCAGAAAATTATTTGTATATATTTCCATTTCTAATATTTATTAAAATCAATTCTCTTCATGTATATTATTTTTATAATATAGTATCAATAATTTGTGTTAATAATCATGAATGTTTTTATCTATAAATGTAACTACGATGTTGATATTTCAATATTATCTCAATATCCACTATTTAGAAAACATTTATGGTACTAGAATTTTTATATATATTACTATAGTTTTATATTTCTATTACATTGGAATTTCATTCTTGTTTCAAGAAGATGAAAACAACGATGAACTAGTTTTTTGATATTAAAAGACATAAATGGATTACTTTACAAGGATTTTTTGTATTATTGATAATAAAACATATTCATGATAAATTTCATGAATACATGAATCATATATACTGCTCAAGTATAATCTTATGAAATCCACAAATGTGATAGTGAAAAATAGAATGAATCGTTATATGTAAGGGGTAGTTTATACATACGCATTGATGATGCTTTTTTTTATGAAGGATGAATTCAGAAATTTGGTTTATCATTTTTGGAACATAAATATTATATATATATCATAAATAATTTTTTAATTATTCTTTTATAAAAGGATTATTATTTATTGATGGAAAAGGAAAAACATTACTCTATGGATACTATTGGATGCATATACTGATGATTAACAATTTCATTTTTCTTAAAGGAAAAGTGAAATGTGGTAAATAATTGTACCGTAATCAAAATAAAATAAAATTATAATAATGATATATATGTTATAATTTTAATATCGTGTAATTTATTATGAGGGAGAATAATTTAATTGAATATATATAAATGAGAAAGGATTGGTTGGAAATTTATACATATCTTGTTTGATAATCTCTATTCAGAAGGATGTTAAGCCATTAAAGGATGGTCGTTTCAGAATATAAGAACCTATTGATGGTGTCTAGAAATTTCATTGATAAGCATGTTTAGTTTTTTGGACTAACTAAGTGGATTTTTGTGTGTGGATAGGTGAAGACAAGAGTTCATCTTTTATAAGTTAATAAGGATGGAATTTTTGTAAATACCGAATATTTTTATTAATAGTAGGTCACTCTCAATGAATGATTCTAAAAAATTGGGAAGTAATGCATATGGGAAGATATAATATTAATAATAGTCTCATAAACTCATTCATATATAATTTATTAATAAAATTTACGGTCTTTCCATTTTGATTAAACCTTTTTTTACAACTTTGATTCCTACCGTGGTAAATAGTTACTTGCAAAGTAATTTATCCTCAATGATTATTATAAAATTGTATTTATTAAATAATTTGGATATAATTATTCAAAATATCAAATCCATTTTATTATATTTATTTAAAATTTTTATAAAATATATTTTTAAAATTGTAAATGTATCATATATTGAAAACAATTATTTGAAAAATTAACTTATGTAATGAATTTTAAAAAAGGGGTTTAAATATTAAAAACATAATTTTAAAATTATGATATAATTTATATAATTTGTTTTTTTCTATGAAAAATGGTCCATGTATTTAAAATTATATCTTATATACCAATAATTTCATAAAAATAATGTTATTTTTAAAAACTATATTTGGCACTATTTAATAGAAAATCAATCTTGTTGGGAAAATCCAAAACTGTAATCTTAATTTTATATTTATTTGATATGTTAAAAAATGAATTCAATTTTTGAAAATTCATATTCAAATATTTTCAAATATTTTATTAAAATGAAATAATTTTTTTTTCAAAAAAAGGAATTCTATAGGAATAATTTTTTTATATTATTTATTTTTAAAAAATTAGTTCTAATAACAAATATATCAAACTTGAATAATATAAAATTAAAATAATCAAACATAAATGTATTTTTTTAATACTTAGAAGCAATTTTTAAAAAATTATTAAAAGGGATCGTTATTTTAGAAGTTATTTATAACCGTTTCTGCAAACTTATTAAATGTATACCATTAATTTTCTAGAATATATTTTAAATAAAAAGGCTTGGGAATATAATGGTGTGGTATTTTATTATAAGAATACTATTAAAAATAATAATTATTTAAGGATAAATATAACATTAAAATATATGGTTGTTGTAATAGAAATTTTAATGATAATATATAATAAATTGAAATTGTATTTAATATTAATTTATTTTACTATTATTTTATTAAAGTTTAAATACCGATTTAAATTTTAATTTTGAAAAAAACACTCCACAGTTAATAAATATTAAAATGAATAGATTTTGAAGTTCATACTCATGAATCACACTCGTATGTGGAGTGACATGATCAGGTAAATTTATAATTCATTATTACATTACGATTATAGTATAATGAATTTTTAGGAGATGAATAACTTATTATACCAACACTACTGTAAAATGACCCAAGAGGGGGTGAAATGTGCTATTAATTTTAATTAATAATTTAAATATCCCTCTTCATAGGTAAAAAAATATATCATTTTTAGCAAAATAATTTTATTTAGAAAATAAATAAAATTAGTGGCAACAAAACATGATGTTTTTAGTGTTTTGGGGATATAATAATTTCCCCGAGGGAACTCCACTAACAATCGATGTGAGTTTAGATATTTTATTTTGGAATTTTTTTTCAAGGATTAAAAAGTAATGTTAATGTTATTCTAACTTATTATAAAGGCCACTAGGTATTCTCAACTCTATCCACTTATAATAATAACACAAAATCTAGAAAACACATATAATAATAAGAGATTTTATTTTATAAAGAAATTAAAATATATAACCATGAAACACAATATTATTATTCAATTTCAAGTAGTCAATGACAGATGATGAAAATATCAATGAGAAAATATGTGGAACTAATTTATATAATTGAATTAAATTCATGAAATATATAAGTATCATCAAGTAGAATTTTGAAGTAGAAGACTACTTCCATAAGAAGAATAGAAAACAGTTTCAGTGTATATAAATTATGAACATCTCTATTTTTATTGGGTTATAAAATTAATGAATTTAAATTATAATAATATTTATCATTATTTTGATCACTCATTGGTAAAAATTCATGTATCTCAATCTTTTGGATGAGAAGAAAATAAATAAAATATTGTGAAATAAACTATGTAAAACACTATAATGAACTAGCTTAGGGAATCTAGATATAGTGCTAAAACTGGCATTCCAGAAATCCTAATGTGCTTTTTGAATCTCCATATGCATATGAAGAGCATTTGGGAATAAACATGCAACATTTTTAAATAGATTCAACATCAAAATCAAATAAAATAACACAAGAATTACTCTCGGATTCCTATCATGACCTATCCATAAGTCATAAAACCACACCACTAAAAAAAATTAAAAATATATTAATTAAAAAACATAATCTAATTTAGTAATAATGTCCGTCCATTACTCATAATCCTCAGACCATAAACATAAACTAAATGGTAACAAGTCTAAAAATAATACAAAAATTACAGTCAGGGTTTGAGTTATCGATGCTAAACAACCCAAACAACAATGTGGATCCCAAGAAGATCAACAAGAGTTCAACCTCCTCGAGAAAGTCAATGGTTATTAGAAACATACTCATGATAAGAAACAATAATCAGGTGGATTCACAATACTAAATCAAAATATTTCCTTTATGCTAATATGAAAAACTAGTGTCTGTATACACCTAATGAAATATGTAGGCCATGTGGAAAATCCTAATATGAATACTCTATGAATCTAAATAAATCATTTCATAATGGATACCATGGATTCAAGTATTTAAACCAATTTTAAATTCATTTCCATTTCGAACCATTTCCATAAACCCTTTCATATTCGAAAAAAATTAAAACATTAATAATCATGAGTCAAACATACAGTATGAATGGGGAAATAAAAAATTCACTTCATAATAAAATTAACAATATTGGGAATAATTAACATGAATTATCTCATCAACAATTATATAAACATGGGATGATCTCTAACATATAATATCCAAAATTAACTAGGACTCCCTCAAGGAACATTGAAAAAACCCCCGTGATCCTAAAAATGTATGATACCTAGGGGCCTCTCAAGGACTATGAAAATGACTCCTAACTTGATCATACCTAAGGATAGGGAAGTTAACATCAATTCACCCACCTACCTAAGGTATCATATGCTTTAACACAATAAAAAATCATGCCAAATTAACCTCCACAATTAACATTACCTTTCAAAAATCATGATTAAAACATAAGACCATATATCCCTTCAAATTAAATTTCTAAAACAGATTTGGATGTAATAAATATTTTTTAAAAAAAATTAAGAAACAAATTTTAGTAATAAAAGTGATTTTCAAAGTAAAATTCTATCAAGGCCTCCATTTATGTCAACACAAACACGAAAACCATTAAATAGAAAAACTACACCCCCGCTAATAAATTTAATGGATGCTTCTTCAATAACCCCAAAGGAGATATAAAAACACTAGTAAGAAAATGGGAAAAATTAAGTTATGTAGAGAAACCTATATTTTATTTGATGAAAACATAGAGTCAGTGAAGAAAACACCATGTATGAGAAGTAGGGGCCCTCTATAACTAAAACGACATTGATATTCTATTAAATATATACCCCTAACAAAATATTAGACCACATTGACCTCTAGGATTCTATGAATATAAAGTAATATATTATAAATGAACTATATGTGGAGTGTAATAGTAAAATAATATAAAATAGGAGAGACATCCTGAAAAATAATCTATTTACTGAGGAATTCATCCACCTATAAATGAGATGGAAATCTCCATGACTAAGGTGATTCGTACACACAAAATAGGGCAGGAAGAAGGAATGAGTTAAAAATAATCATGGAAACTTATGTAAATTAAAAATTTAATGTGAATTGGGTGAGTCAAATGGTTTAGTATCCTCGTATAATGAACAACGTTCTATACATATAGACTACTCCCTCTATACAAAATAGGATAAACATTTTTCCTAGGGAGTATGTATGGTCTGAAAAATTGTGTTTAAAATATATGAAATTACTTTAGTCTCTTTGATCATCTATCACATGGATATGTGAATGGTTAGTAAAAAACATATTCCAATCATATTTGGGGACCTAATTTCTGAAAATTTCATATTTTTCCCTTGATGGAAAAAATACAAAGTACGTAGAATTAAATCAAAAACTAAAAGTAAATGTAAACTAGTGATATAATCTGCATCATAATTATCCTCACCATTCCATTTTCTTCCCCCATAATGTTATCATGGTTATGAGTTTGAGAAAAATTGAGTCCACTACCCCTCACCAATACCTCATGTTAAATGGTATTGTGGGTATCTTTGCCACATTACCAAATACATCATAATAAAGATTTCAAGTTACCTTAAAACTCTTTATTATGATATTTGACAACATAAAATTGGTTTTCAACAAAATAGTTATAAATACACACTTCCATATCCTACAATTAAATAACATTAGAAGTGAATAAATAGTATTTTTTTAATCAGGATATGTGAAATACATCATGTATGGATTTTACTTGAGATATCAAGGAAAACTAATCACAACATTAATAAGGTGATAAGAAACCTAAAATGGTTGAACGTCATAAAATTAATGTGTACCCTACATTCAATGCTAATAATGTTTTAATGGAGGAGAAAAACTCAGAAACAAATGACCACCAAACTAAAATTCCAAAGGACAACGTTGAGGACTGGCATATGAATTCTAATGTATCAGATATATCACTGATATTATAATGATTAAATGATCATTCTCTTTGTTCTCTAAAATTAATATTATCCACAAAAAATAGATCTCATAAAATCTATATTTCTGATAGAATATTGACATGTGCGACTATTTGATAACATTTTTTATAAAAATAATAATAAAATGATAGATGTTTCCCTCATTAATTTGGTTGGACCACTCAGTCTGATCATCTGTCTCTGGATGTTACTTCATACTGAATTTCATCTTAGAACACATTGCATTTGGAGACTTCACTAGAATCAAGTTATGAAGATAATATTTATATCAGGTACAATGGTTGAGAGAATGCAATGAAATGCCGTGTTGTGTCATAAATAATGGTTTCTATAGTCCCCTATCTTCATTAAGATGATAATGGGACCTAAATGGTTTGAATTTGTCGATTGATCAATAATAATCTAGATATCATCCATCTGACTCATAGCTCAAAGAAATCAGATAGTAAAATCCACAGAAATATCATCACACTTCCAGAACAGAATTGGATAAGACCTTGATAAACAAGTGGGCCTATGATTGTTAGTGTATCATGATGTACTGAATCACCCAATCCATGAATAAGTTCCACATGACCTTATATACTTTTCCCTTCCTGAATATGTTTGAATTAGAACAATAATGGTCCTAAAATTTAAATATTGAACATATAACCTTAGTATCATTATCCATGTAAGAGAATAATAATAATGAAAATAAATAATCCAAAAGGCATAGTGGAACAAAATATAATAAAATATTATATCAAAAAAATTCAAATATAACTGATTTATACAATTTATGAATGAATGGAAACACAGTGTTGTTGGTTAAACTATAGTGTTTAAAGGAAATACAATATTAATGAACACAATGTAACATCACTTAATAGTCTTTCTCGGTACCACATCCAAAAAACTAGCTCCTTCTCCTAATATCCCCATCATTGGGCCCTTTCTTTTTTCTAGATAACTGATTATGAATTATTCATATACATCCAGATGCTTATGGAATGCGTGATAGTCAGCCGTTTTGAACATGTATAATTAATCCTTATCATATGTTCACATGAATATGAGGTGTATTCTATGATATTAAGAAAATAAACAATAAATAAATAATAAATCATCAAATAAGTAACCAAAAACTAACTTATATTCCTTGAAACCTGTATATAACTACATTGTCTCTATACTGGATTGAAATTCATTAATGAGGTCATGATCAAGGTCATCCATATAGTGACCATACATACTTGAACATAAAAATAGAAGAAGAGACTTGTGTTGGTCACCAATGATGGCATGTCCTATCTCTATCATGGGTTAATGCACAAGTAAATCCCAGAAAATTTATACCTTATTGTGTACTATAATGCTATTATATCCCTCTATTCCATTAGTTCATTCCACAAGTTTATCATGACCCTACACTGTAGCTATTTCAATAATATCCAACATCACATGATGCGCATTATCTCTTCAAGTGTCTAACAATGCCTCAATGGTTCACATGTCCAATTATTATAAAATTAAAACCTTTATTGGACATAAATTAACACATAATATTGCATAAAACTAATCGGTAAAAACATATCATTCTTGTAATGACTCCAGAAATCCACACATACCTATGTGATCATTATAAAGAATGGATCTCCTAGGTTGAACATGCACAAAAATGTGTTCATAATTAATGAAACAACATTATATATTTTCACTACCAACTATGGAACTTTCTACCTCGTTTGTATTAATTATCAATGTTAATAGTCACAAAGCGCCTTCACCCAATACAATCCTTCATGATAATATCACATTGATACAATCAAAACTCATTGAAAAAGGTATTATAAAATAACATTAAATATAATAAATGTGTATGGGTCTAGGATTAGATTAGGATTACCCAAAAATATCTACTAGGAATAATAGATCGAGTTTTTATGGGAGAAAGAATGTGATTTCCAATAGATCCATTCTATGATCCTTGAAGGACTTTATAATTCATTATTAAATCATATAAGAATCTACTAATCTTACCATATCATTCTTAACCAATGATTCCTCCCAATATAACAAGTATTAATATAATTTTTTCAAAATAAATTGAGATCAATGATCACAACCATTAAATATCATGGCCCCAAGCCTTTAGATTTTAAATAATTAGAGTTTAAAGGGAGAAGAGTCCCCAAAAACCATAAATGGTTTTCCATGAATTGAAAGGTATCATCTAATGAAGAGGAATTATGATATTTTAAGATGATTTGGTTTTAAAAGTATTTTATTAATAATTAAAACACAACACAATTTATGGTCACACAATATAATAAACTGTATTCCCATCATACTCAGACTGTGTAACCCTTTTATAGTCTTCAAAACACACAAATATTATCTATAAGATACATGATACTTCTACCAATATAATCATAACCCAAAAAAGTTGAGTAATTTTTTTAAAATAGGGTGTAAGGTAGTTTAAAAGTTCATCCCATTAAAATATCATCTAATAATAACTTATCATCCTTAAGAAGTGACTATAGAGTTCCTATAAAATTGTTTTTATTTTTGGATAATAAAATATATTTATTCTTTCAATTCTCCTATTAGATAGGATCATGATACAATTATATATGATAATGGACCACATACTTCCATCACAATTTCTTCTTGATATTATCATTAATTAAAATCAGTAGCTCCACAAATGATGCATCTTGTTCCAAATCAACATCCCCAGTGTTAATAACATGTAGAAGATTTGGTATATTTCCCAAATGATTGAAAAAATGTTACACATTATTAATTACAAGATATAATGGAGATAGGTCAAAACGGTTGACCATTACTTCGATGAGATCATTTATTTAAAATGGTACCACGCTCCACTGTTCCAATTTCCATTACTTTCGCCAATTATTATGCCCCAACAAACATGGCGCCTATAATAAAACATGGTCACCCATAGAGAAATATAATGTTAATATACACCAATCAAAATAAGATAATTTCTTACTATGAGAAGCAACCAATAACTTCCTTCTCAACTTCACCCTCTCAATGATCTCCAGAACCATACTCGGTCCAACAATATCTTCTTTAACCACCTTAGAAAAAATAGTTGAATGCAACATTTCAGACCCTAATGAGACTCAAAAGGTACCATAATAATTGAATCCTATAAACTGTTATTATACACAAACTCCACCGAGGATAGATGATAACCCCATGCATCAAAAAAGTCTAAGGAAGAATCCCGAAGAAAATACTCCAAGATCTTGATCGTCCTCTTTGACTATCCATCAGTCCATAAATATACACCATACTCAGTTATAACTAAGTCACTAAATAATTTTTTATACCTCACCAAACTATTAATTTAAATACATATATTTTTAGCAAAATATATTTCAGTTCAATCTATCAATCTATAAAATCTATTCGACATAATTTTTTCTTAATTCATTTACACAGTGAGTTTTATGGAATGATAAGAAATATACCATGTTCATCAACCGAATGGTTATAACTCATATAACATATTGAATTATTCAGATCCTTGGAAAACCTATCCTAAACTACTTCATCACCTTATCTCACTTCCACATAAGAATAATTTTTTTTGATGTAACCCTCATGGTTTTTTGGTTCTCCACTATAATCCTCTAACAGCTTTGGAAATGCGAGACGAAGTCTGGAAATATATCTTTTCATTATTGACCACTGAATGTTTCTTGATACATCAAGATAAAGAGTCATCAATAATTATTTTACTTCTTACTTGGGGAATTAGAGTCCATTGTCAACACATCCCTCAGGGAATCACGAACGAATACTCTCCTATTTACCATGTTCATGTAATCACCATTTATCGACCATCCTTGTACTGGGTTGCATCATTCCAACTATTCAGAATTCATTAAGAATTGATGAATAACTCTATTATGGTCTTCACTAGGTAAACAAACATTAACAAGAAAATATGGGGAGTAAAATACATCATCTCTTATCTCATAGATTCATCCCCAACCAACCAACAAACATTCTCATTAACCACTATTCTACATCTAATAAACACTCTCTATGATCTTGTGATTTACTAATGAGAGAATATGTTATGAAATTACAATTAACCAAAGAATAATACAACTCAATAATAAAAATATTAATATAATCCATCCAATTACCCTATTGAAGATTCAATTAATCTTACATGAAGATATAACGCATGATCTTATGGTTATTTTATATAACAAATCTATCGATAAAGAGATAACGACTCTAACTCATTAGTGGATGGATGACTGTTGAAAACTCTATATCATGGAAAATTTACATCCACTCATGGTGTCAAATCCAACATGAGTGAAAAAACTTCATAAACTCTATGAATCATAAAAAATTGAAAATTAATACCTTAGATATCATAATAAACAGGATACCTAATCTGTGACTCTGGTAATGTCAAAATTAGAGATATCATGAATATGATCTTTAGATCCAATTAGGTCACTTCACATTGATTTGTATTTCATACATAAAAATGTTCTTGGTATGACCGGTTATTGGATCTTTTTGATGGAAGAATTACTTAATGAACCATCTATGTTACATAGTTAATTAATAAATCTCAAGATATAAAACACATGTTAGGGTGTTACTATGACATCAAACCTACTAACATTTCTGGGTCCATAGAAATTCCCAGTCACGAGGTCAAATAACCCTGAATATTTACCTCATTGATCCATAAGTGATAGATTGAGACATTCTCAGGAAAACAATGTCCTTGATGTTTACTCGTAACAATCTCTAAGTGTTTTGTGTGAATCCACAAGGTATTTGAGCATATGGGTACATCATGACCAAACACCACAATGAATTAGTTGATATAAGGATATAAGATCTCATTTATGAGGAAAATGGACATAATTGGGGAATTTTTTAACCTAAAATGCTTCTAAATAATCTCAAACAGTCCAAATATACTCTTATATTCTCTATTTGGAATTTCCTCCTCTCAGGCATGGAGTTGGTGGTATCTAGATCATTGGTCAATCATGGAGAAACACCGAGCTCCACAAAAATAAGCAATCAAGTCATTTAAACTCATAAATTGGAATTTATTCATCATAGTCACCTTGTTAAAATTTAGGTATTAAACATAAAACCAATGGATTCATTTTCCTTCTTTGGAAAAAACACTAGAGTACCACCAATAGATGTGATTAATCTGAAAAACTCATTTTCTCCAAAATCATAAAACATCTACTTATGTACCTTCAAATAATATAGTGAATGTCAATATTGATGAATTCATATATTTTTTCTCTAGGAATGTGATTGATATCAATTTCAAACCTTTTTCCAAAATGAATTTTGGAAATAATATTCACAAATAAATTTAGATACATGTACACTATAAATTAAAAATAATAGGGAGTCATTGAATAATTTTACACCTTAAAAATTCCCGAAACCTATGCTATAATATCATAAAATTGAATCTGTTCTAGACCAGTTTGGAAATCTCCAACATCCCATTCACTGGTTAAAATAGTCTTTTCTCCCAAAGGTGTATTAAGGGTTTCTGTTATTCTATAGAAGTCAATCATCTCCTGATAAATCATTAAATAGTCAATGATGATAACCATATAAAAACTAGAAATATCAAGAATTATAAAATCCCATTGATGTTCATAGACAACAAAAACTATGAGAAATTCTAAACATCATTGGAGATGATACCCATCTATTCCCAATTGGGTTTCAAGAGATAAAAACACATATAAAAATTAAACTAGAATGTAATTCCCAAAAACATCTTGAGAAAATATAAATAAATGTGAAGATACCACAAAAAAATAAGGAATATAATAGGGTATATGTTATTAATACTATACCTTTTATAGTCTATTTTCAGTCTCCACCATTAGTTATAGAATAGTTCCCTATAATTAATATTCCTACCTCATCTCCATAGGTTTTCTCTTGTGCACATAACATGACATGGTCATTATAGTCTGTGGAGTTCAAGTCTTCTACTAAGGACCCTATAATTGTAATTAGGAAGTAGTTCATGTCTATTTTACACCCTAATGATATAATTCTCTTAATTCACATAAAAAACTAAAAATTATACCTCATCATGTTACATTTACACCATGTTCTCTAGGGTTATATGATTTTTGTATGGTAATTCCCACTATGTCATTGGTTGAAATAAATAGGACCCCATTCTATATTATAGGGTGATGAAGGAGGCCTGATATACATTGATTTACTTCCAAAACCACATCATATAGCATTATACATCCCTTTATTGCATTCAATATAGGCACCTAATGCAGTAATGAAATATTCATCCCGCTAGTCCACTAAGAGTTAGAAGAAGACCAGTATCTCTATCCTCCTCTAGGACATTCCCCAACAGTTGGGCCTTGAGATGTGCCTCTAGATATTACATCATGTCAAATCTATACCTAGATCACTTAGTTCCATATTAAGTCCAATATCATCCATCATATCCTTCTTTTATTTATTCTTGTCCCAGAGTATAGTGAAGTGAAGGAACTCATTAAATGATTAGAGCAGGAAAACACCGAAACCGGTCCCTACTGAAGATCCATTAACTCATGGGAATGGTCTAACCTTAGTGTATCTAGAATAAACTCCTCAGTGATAGTATATATAATATTCCTCCATGTAATACCATCTCATTGTCCTTCAAGATTCGAAACACCCAACCACCTCCTATCATGTCACAAATGTATGAATACAACAAAAATTGACCATCAATCCTCTAGGTTATCAATTAAATCAAATATCCCACCAATAATGTAAATCTATTCCTTGGAACCATGAGGAAATATGGTAGCCTAGTATTATAGATGATTTTGGAAATTAAGTATTAATCCTTAACAACTATTTTCATAAAAACTCCACTTCCATTAATAAGAACTATGTATAATACCCTTGGATATAATTGTTCTAATGATTGAACTAGTAGAGAAGGTATGGTATCATCTTCAACTGCATCATAATATATATATGGTATTGAATCAAGGGTTTTCTACCTTTTAATAGAATTAATCTTTACTTTAGTAGGTCAACCCATCATACGTCTAGGAAGCATATTCGTAGAATCCCTATGATGTTATAGTTAAGATAATATCCAAAAACATTTATTGAGACACAAATGGTATTTCAATAGTTGAACCTATCAATTTTGGATTCCCACAAAAACAATGAAATCAAATCCTATAACCTTCCAAGGATCAAGTCTAGTTCTTTATTCCTTCACATTATTCATAGAAATATATATATACAATCAATAAATCAGGAATGTTCATGATCATGTAATCTAAAATGTCAGTAAAATAAATAATGAAATAAAAAATTAAAATATTTAATTAAAATAACCATAATCCATAATAATAAATAAGAATATATATGATAGGTGATTCTACATTTCCAATCATGACTAATGAACACAAAAAATCAATAAATTTGAAGAATATCATAATAATTAGCATGATAACATAAAACCACAATAATAAATTCCATCCCACCATAAGTGACTCAATGGTACACCCAATAATTAGTGGATATAAACTAAAGTTACCCCACTATATGAGTTTCACACAACCTAACTCATTTCCAACTGACCCTAAACATGGTAAACAATAAATTAAAGGGAAAATGTAGTTCCCCAATATGAATCACCCAGTCCGATGACCTCATGTGTATCTCCCAGTATTCAATAGGATCTTGAATAGTATTATGGATAAAAAAAGTTATAATAGTTTGAAGATACACTGATAATTTATGCACAAAAATAAAATAATAATATTTTGATGAATATTAAGTGAAAATGGAACAATTGGACTAAATAAAATAAATGATATATCAGATGAAATATCTGGTATCACTATGTGATACAATTTTACTAACAACGGAATCATAATGTAGTAAAGTGAAGCTAGAGTGTAAGAAATAAATTATGAAATAAATATATAGTCTATAAAATCACTTAGAATTCCATCCCAGTACCACCTCTGAACACTAATCTCCATATTATCAACCCCTTTCCTTTTACCATTTGTTTCTTAGAGATCCATAATAACGAAGTCTATATGGGCATCATGAGTCCCAAGTCACAACTAATGCATCCTCAAAAAATGTTCAAACATATAATAGGTATACTCCAAAATAATATAAAACTTCTCAAGAAATTATTAATCAATCATGTAATTATAAATTGTGCACTAACCAAGACACCACAATCATTGGTCATAATTGCATTAGTTCCATGTGATAATTAAATTCATAATGGATATTATTATCATGTTCATCCACAATTAAACTATATATTCTTGAATAAACATATGGATGAAGATCCTTAGGTATGTTCAGAAGGTTATCATACCCAATATTTGTCATCGGCCATGTCATAAGGTTATCATATCATATCTCTTCTGTGGGTCGGGACACAAGACAGTCAAATCCCATCACTCCCTTAGGTCAAGATGCATGGCCATAATTTTTATGCCTTGTGTGTAGGTCAAAATTTTCCAGCATTGAAAGCTATATATTCTCTCTTATATATGAAAAAAATGATGTGATTGGCCACCAGTCACTTTATACTAGAAAAAAATAACATAGGACATAAATTCACTCAAAATAGGGTATAGTACAAATAGTCCCAAAAATCAAATATCATAAATGAGTGTTAGTAGACACATGTATAGAAATTCAATTATTTTTGAGAATGGGTCCCACATGCTGCACATGTAATCAAATGTGATAATTATCATGTTAATAATTTTATATAATGAATAAAAATTATTGAAGCATATTTCCTCTAGTGTGTTGATTCACATCATTAATTACCACTAAGATTTGTCACCCAAAAAATTGTCATACAAAACATCCCTAAAACCAGTACGAACTCATAAAATAAGGTTTTATAGAAAATGATTCAAGAAGTGAAACAAGATAATTGATTGAATTTTATATGTAGTACCTATCATATTCCTCCTCCAATGCTAGATCATGTTTTGATCGAGAGAAATAACGATATTCCTTATAGATCTGGGATCTCATCCTTCATTGTTTAAATAAATCTCCATTAAATCACATAAGAATCCAGATATCAATCCATAATATCTTTTAGATATGATTAATCATAAAAAAGTGAGGAAATATAAACTAGATAATGTTAAATAGAGAAAAATGATCATATACATTGAAATCTCATGGCATCAAGAATATAAATTCACCCAAATTTGAATTTGATGGGAGAAGAATCACTAAAAAACTCTAATGGAGCCCATGGGATCAAGATCCCAAGGCCTAATAGGATCAATTATGAGGTTTAGCATGTATTAGGGTTTACATGTAAATTTTCATTTTAATTAAATCTCCATGCATGGTTTGGTCACATTTTTAACTAAACTGTGAACCAATTGTGTGAGGTTCACTACCTGTTCTGGGTGGCCACACAGTTTGGAAAAATAGTTTGGGATATAGAATGACAATTGTGATATTTTTCCTCTATCCAAGGTAATTTGGTCTTCAATGTAAGTCACATAGTTAGATCCAACCATGTTTTAGGTGTTCAAAATATACATTCCCTCTTGAACAACACACTTGGTTTTATGGGGACAACCACACTTTTTTCCCAAACCAAGCCCACAATTTCCATCCACATAAGGTATATAAAATCATAAAAATAGTGTAGTAGATAGCTCATAGATCATAAAAATAAATAATAACACAATAAAAATCAAATAATGGGTGAACATATGGATTAATGTACAAGAAAATAATAGGTTGTTAAACTTGGACTTTTTCATCTCACAAGTAAGGCATGAAGGCATGATATCAATAATATCCCAACTCATCGCTATTCACTAATACTAGAATATAAAATCATAGAATGTTTTTGTATCCAAATAGTAACATATTAAATATACTAGTTCTGACTAAATATTAAATATTCTCTAATTTACATTGAAATTATAAGACACATATGAAATAGAATGGAACAATAAAAAGGCTGATACCAATACACCATTTCTCGCACCATTTATAATTATTTTAATAATATATAAATCAGAATCATCCATCTGATTAAAAAATATAATTAACTAAGGAATATATAGTTTTAATTCACGAAAAAATCTCCCAATAACCATCCTAATCAACATATATCCACATATCAAAAGAATACCCCATCATGAACCACTTCTTTAAAAATCCACTATCTACTTTGGTAGGAAGTTTCCATCTCTAGGAAATGGATACCACATTGTCCGTTATGAGGGGTATGGATCTATCAATGTAGAATGTCTGGAGGGACTCTATAGATCATATCTAAAGAATATTCAAATACCTCTAGGAGAGAATAATATTTTTACTCCATTGGTCTGAATAAACCATTAATATTTACTTCAAAATATAGTCATGCCATTACTTTAAAGATTTCATCATCTCTACTAAATCTAGTTAATGAGTGGGGGTAATTTCTTCTATGAGGTTGTAACCAGTGAGAGACATACACCAAAAAAGCATAGATATATATAAAAAACACTTAATCCAAACCCTAAAGCATCATAATACATAGAATAACCCTAACATGTCTTTGGAAGAATAAAAAATTAATATGAAGTAAAACTCACCATAAGCTCCATAAAATACATCATGCACTTATTCTAACATTTTAGTTTTACTAGATTTCATGTTAAATATATTGTGGTTCAAGCTATCAAAGAAAAATAGAGGATAATATTCATGAAATATCAATCAGGACCAATGACACACCTAATTAAAAACACATTCTTGGGAATCTATAAAGACATCACTACCTATATATTCTCCAATTCCATCTAGAATCAATTTATATATATCAAGTGTCCCAGGAACATCAAATAATTATTCTATAATTATAATTTAAATATTTTATCATATATTTGGTTATCTCTCAAGGATTTCATGATAACGACTAGATAGTCATAGTTTTCCATGATTAACCTATTCTGTACCATGATGTCACCCAAAAACACAACTATAAAGGAATATATATATCGATGAATAATCTAATTCATCAAATCCATGAAAATAATATGATCTTTATTATTTTGGAATGGAATAACAAAATACTCATTGTTCTCATAATAGATACCGATTTCATTTTATGAACTATTACTTCCTATCCCATCATATGATTATATCCCAATTTCCAATTGATATTTTAAAACAATTAATCACCCTTAAATGATCAAAACTATTATTAATTATGGAAACTTAGTATTTATTTTGTATATTAAGCAAATTTAGTGTTTGATAATCGATGTAATATTTAATTATCCCATATGAATTATTCTTAAAATAAACATTAATTCCAAAGGCGGAACACTCACCTGAGTAAATCCAATTCTAGTGTGATAATCTAAATGAACATTTAATCACTTTATATCATCATGATCCTTTAGTAAGGAAAGAAACATGATTAAACACATCTTGGGATGTAATTCAAAAATATATATCTACCTCTCATATCAGAGATATGTTTAGAAAATCATATGGAAAAACCACATGAATCTAGTATACTACTTATAGATTATTACTTATTAACAAATTCTCAAAAATGATAGAGATAAAACCAGATTATTGGCATGGTATCCAATTAATTTTTGTAATGATATGTACACATTTCCAAGGATTTGATCCCACTCACAAAAAAATACATGATCGTTCCCATAAAGAGAATAAAACTAAACCCAATGATGAAATTTTTTTATCATGGAATTGAAATTGACCATCTTATTCAATCCTAATATAAGATAAAAAATCTATCTCTACAACAATGAAATATCAGGTAATATAAATATTGATAACCACTGAAATGTAGTTAAGGAACATATATTATTTTTCTATTATCTTTCTCAATATTGTATAAAAATCATTCACATTTTTCACTAGAATAAGGTCCATCCATAATTAATCAATAAATTTTAGTGAAAAAATGAATGAGATGATCCTAAATAAAAAATCTATATCCATTGATGAATAAATAAAAATCATTCCACAAATTGTCATTTTATAAACATAAAAATACTCTATTATGTTCTTATTATAATAACCATCCAAAGTACCATAATTAGTAAGCCTTGAATAATGTTTGAGATTCCCTAGTCTTCCACAATGACAAAATATCCTCAGATGCACTAATAATACATTCTTGTTTTTTCTGGGACTCCTATACTAATATAAAAACATGAAAATTAATCTAAATTATTATCCAAAAGTAGATTTAGGATATTATATGCTTTAACTACTACCCCTTCATGTCTCCCCACATTTACTCTTTTTACCGAAGGGATATATTTAACTGCTAGTTTTTTGTAGTTGTGGATCCAATCATGCAAGTCAAACTAGATTTATCTACCTCATCCATTTACAATTTTCTAACCAAATATGTGTAGATAAGTAGAAATTTAAATAAAACCTTCAATATATGTATCTAGAATGAATCCCAATTCAAAAAAAGTCTAATTATAATTGTACTTATTTTAGATGAGGAGAATAATGAACCAAACTGATAAATTGATTGGAGTAATTCATGAGAGAGTTCAATTTTTTTATCTAGATTCATAAACCCATATATTTAACCACTCATAATATATATAAAAAACATTTATCGATCAAAAATAAAAAAATTAAAATGAATATATTCATAGTGTTTATCCAACATGATCAAGTCCCACCACCCTTTACCAGGCCCTTCTAGAACATAGGTTGACAAACCAACGTTGAATGTCTTAGTGGTACAAATAAATTTGAAGAAACAATATATATTTTATTATCATTATTCCTCTCTATAAGGCCCCTGATCTCCTCAAACATTGTTGGATTATATATCATGAACACTTTGTCATGATCCCCTATCCTTGTTTTTATAGGATCACTATCTTTCAAATGAAAATAAAATGTTTAGATTACAAATTCATTTAAATTTTAGTTTTTAATAGGATTTTCCATATGTGTATTTAGTCCATAGTCCTTCATAATATTCATTAAATTTATTATGGGAGGAATATTCTATTGAAAATGATTCTTAATACATAATGAATAAAAATTTTCCATTAAAAATTCACTAATCAAATCTTAAAAACACATTCAAGTATTCTTAAACATGAGATAATAAAAATATCATTAATTTAAATTACCAATGGGATGAAAAAATTGAAAAATTAATCAGATTTCAAAACATCATGATTTTTATACATATTTTTGAATACTATATCCTAACTTTCATAAATAGAAGTGGCATGGCTACATACATTATTGCATGGATTCTGCATAGTTTCTACTAACCTTGCACTCATGAAAAAATCCTCAGTTTTCCTTCTCCATTTCACCATTAAATGTAAAATTTCCCTAAAAAAGAACAATTTCAATCCATAACTATAAACCAATAATAAACAATTTCTAATTTCTCCCAAAAAATTAAAAATTATTCCCAAATACAAGACATAACTTGTGATCACACAAATTAATGTGATGTTAAACATGAATAAAACAAGCTAGTCACTCCTCCACACATACCTCCCAAGGTACAATGATACTATCTCTTTATACCGTCACTACCCCAATAACAACCTACCTCAAATTTCAATTTATAATGATCTATGTAGAGAAAAAATAATCCCCCTCTAATCCCGAATTATGAATAGGATTGAAACATTTTCGTGGTCAATATATGCATTTGAAAAAACCATGTTATAAATATGTAATCTTTTGGGAAATTGTCATCCTCAAAATATGATTAAGAAACATAGGGATTACTCTTTGAATCTAGAAACAACCAATCCATATGTCAGATTCCCATTACATCAAATAAGTAATTTAAAAAAATATAATGAAAAAACAGGGTATAACACATCAATAATAATAATCCATAACTTATAAACATCATAACATAATCATAAATAAGATCGTAACCAAAATAAAATTATAATTGATACTAAAAAATAATCATTTATAGATAGGTCAATGTAAAGAAACCCAACCTCTAACACCCTGACCACAGAATCCAGGAGCCGGTGCATTATTTTAATATATTGGCATGATTACAACGAATCAAGTCCCAAAGGACTGATAAATTTAGTACTCTTGGTAATAAGATACATACAAAAGTTCAACATTACAACTTGAAAAGAAAAAAACACTAAATTATTCCACTAGAAACATCCAAGCTTCCAAGATTATGCCTGCAAGTCACTCATAACTAACATCTTTATATCCTAGGAAAATGAAACATAAGAAACAGGTGAGCTCAAATTATCAGTAAGATTAAGCAATACAATGGAATATAACATAAACATTAGGAATGGTGAATAATTGAAAACACACGCCTTTACAAATAATTAACATGAACACTTTATGGCGGGAATATGAGCTGAGTAAATAATTCCATTATAAAACATAGTCATGGGTATTATACTAGTCGAATAACCACATGAAATATCAATAGATAATCTTATAATTATTGAATGCATAATTTCAGATATCATAACCACATAGTTAAGGCCTTGTGCCAAGACTACAAATAATATTTTGTCAAAGCCTTTTGCCAAGACACTAGTTTGTCTCATGAGACCTACCAATACATCAAGGAGCTATAGCGGGCTCCACCCGTCACTTCCTAAGTCCAGTGCATCCATCATATGAAAAGTTTGAAACATAACATAAACATTCATATTAAAAGTCTCATACGAAATGTAAACACTTTATCCACAAACCATGAATGTTATAAAAATAGCACATCCACTATCAAACATAACTCCTTCAATACAATATGGAAGATTTTATTGTAACAGATTAACCTCAATCGAGAATAATGAAGGATATTAACACAGATAAAAATAATCATCAAAATTATTTTAGAGAAATATACCCCTTTTCTTGAAAACATTTAAAAGTCACACTATTTTTCAAGAAGCCGTTTAAAAATATATTTTTGAATCAAAGTGTCCAATAACACTTTGAAAATTTTGAAATAAATTTTAATTTTAAAACATTAATTTCCATATAAATAAATCCTTATAACCATTTTTAAGACATGGACATTAATGAGAGAGATTTAGAAGAATAAAATTTTAAAACATTTAAAATGATATTTTAGTTAGAGTTCATAACCAAATGAGGGAGGATTTAATACAAATAATTGATGTAATAAAAACATTATAATATCTTGAGAATAAATCATTTCATTATATAGTATGTAAAAGGACAATATATACACCTTATAAAAGTGAATTGGTGCATAACAACAAAGAAGTATCAATGGAATGTAAATTGAGATAAAATCCATTATAAAGATAGTATCCTTAGGTAAAGGATAAATCAATGACATAATTTTGTGTAAAATAAATAAATACATTGAATATGATTGGATATTCAGTGTAAATCAATTAGAGGACATTCACACATATTCTTGTAAAAACAATACCAATGACTTGGATGTTTAACTCAATGAACGGAAATTGATTTAGGATCAAGTTTATATCAATGAATTTAGAAATTATCAATGGAGTTATTATGTGTATAAAAAGTATATCCACAAAACGTGGAGTGTAAATTACTATATAAATTATAAATAGTGATTCCACACATAATCATTGAGTAAAATAATCAATAAAGTATGCGTAAATCCCACTGAGTGGAAATTGAGATTTGAAATTCCCATAATAATTTGGTAACTTATGAAACAAACAACCCATGAAAGAAGGATCATATAATTAAGAAGTAAATAACCATTAATTAAAGTATATTACACCAAGAATACAATCATGGATAGTACATACGCCACACAAAATGAAATAGAGGCCAATATAACATGAATATCACGGGAATAAAAAGTGAATGAAAAACCCATACTTTATTGTAATCGATCGAGTTGTATGAAAAAAAGTTAATAAGAACCAAATGAATCACAAAATACCATTAATATAAATAGAATCATGATAATATATATCAAATGGTAGTACATAATACCTCACATCTAATAAATAAGTGGTGAACAATGGAAATCTCACAGAATTAAAAGTGAGATAAGAAAACACTTACCTTGTACTTTTCCTTGGTCGAGGGTAAGTTAAACTCTTGTATAATGGTAAAATAATTGTTATTAAATTATAAAATAATCATATTCAATAATATGATATCATATATGATCTTTTAATATTGCTTTGTTAATAATGTTTTAGTATTATCGTCGTTTCGGGTGTTAACTGATTCATTTTCCTTTATATGGTTTGTTATATAAGTAATGTTTTTCATGGATAGGATGTATCTTATTAATATTCTGAATGATATTATGTCTCTAAAATTTATTTTTAATCATATAATGAAAATTAGTCTTGAATGGATACGATGGGAAATGAATCTCATCGCGTTTGTGGAGACGGTAATCCGTACATACGCATGAGTGACAATATCATTCTTTTGATTTTAAAATAATATATAATTCAATGTAATATCATTCATACAGAATCATTATCATGTTATATTTAATATTTACATCAATTAAACATCATTATTATACCCATCCAAATAATAATGTCTTTAATAACAACTACACCACGACGTGGATAGGGTAAGTCGTACGCACGCACGTATGGTGACCTGTCATTTAAAGGATGGGTAAAATAATGAATATGGTTGTACCATATTTATAATAACATCATAGTATATAGAATATACTCATGTTATTATTTTATAATGGAAACAATAAAGAAAGAGGAAGTGGTAGAAGAGAGGAACTTGAAAGAGGTGATAAAATATTTACCTCCTCTTCGGGTTCTTCCTTTTGATTTGATCAAAAGGGATCCTTAGTATGGATTTCTGACTAAAGGAAGGATTTTAGGATGAATGAAGGATAGGTTAGATGATATTTGGGTATGGTTTGGCTGATCCAAATGACTTTTAAGGTTTTAATTAGAGAGAAGGGGAAGTACCCTTTTATAAGAGGAGTAAGGGGCACCTTACGAAAAGATTGAAATATTATTTTATAATAAAATAATTTTCGGTTTCTAATGGATAAAAAATGATTTATTTAAAGGATAATTTGGGTATGGGTCGAAAACCTCTCAACCAATAGGTTTTAGACATGTTTGGGTCACTATATTAACCTTATCTTTTATATTGAACTCTTAGTTAAATAGTTTGACATCTACCATGTCTCTTTGTATTTTTATATTTTATGGTCAATAAACATACTATAAAATTATAAGAGAACCTCATGTGGTTCATTAATGAAATATATAATAATATTTAAGACCTTTGGCCAAACCTTAGATTTTTAGGAATAAAATATCAATTAATAATATAAAATTTGTTTTAAAAACTCTTATATGTCAATTTTCACAGTGTTTGGTATTTTGTTTTTTCTAAATTCATAACAACATTATTACTTCGAAAAATATTCATTTAACCAAACCTAACATGTCATATTAACCTATAAAATTAGTAGAATTCATAAAATGTATCAAATTACATTTATTTGGATATTTATAATATCAATTATTTTAATCTTTCATTAATACGGTAATTACTGCATCATCATTGTGTCATAAATAAATATAATTATTTAATGTCTAAAAATTATAAATAAAATACCATTATTTACTAAATCGTTTTATCTTTAAAATGAATATTTATATTCGAATTTATATTGTGTGTATCCCTATATTAAAAATGGTTTAGTTATTAATCTTTGAATTTTACTCTTTTATCTCTTCTTTAAATAAAATAATAATAAATTTCCTAATCTAATCCAAGTGGACCTAAAGGATCATATTTTATTCCTAAGGTTATTTTGGTCGAATTACACTTTTACAATAGACATAGGACATGTGTTGCGGTAATTATGATATCATTTTTTCCCTTAATTACCCTATTTACTTTTCACAGTGGTAAATGAAAGTAAAAAAGTTACTATTCACCAAAAATTATTTTAATATTATTGAACCAAATTTTTCTTACTGATATCAATTTTTTCTCTCAGATTTTTGAAAATTAAATCACAGAAGTGGTAAAATTATGTTTTATGCAAATTTATAAATGCTTTAATGAGATGGGTAAAACACGGTAAAAAGTTTAACAAAATTTTATACATCTAATTTTATTATAAAATGACAACAATGAAAGAAATTGAACTTATATAGGTATTATAAATCTATTTTTACTTAAAATAAATTAAAATAAAATAAATAATTTTTTAAATAAAAATTTGATTTTATATTATAAGGCACTGTTTGTCACTATTCATCAAAAATTGAATGTTTTCTAAAAAATACAAAAATTTTACCATAGGATAATTTTGATATTCTGAATTCAAAAATTAATTATATTTTACGAAATTATTAACATATAAGTTGCATTAATTAATTTAAAAATAATTCCCGTTGTCAAAACCGAAAACCGGGTTTTTAAAAAAAAAACTATCAAAAGATTAACATTTGTTTATGTCAAATTTAAATGTGAAATTACTTATAATCACCTAAATTGTATTAAATGATAAAAATATAATATATTTGTAATTAGAAACCATTAAAATACATAATTTAACACTATAAATTATTTCAATTAAAAAAATTTAATTAAATTTTGGTATTTTTCAATATTCATCAAAATATAAAAGTTATTAGAGAAGTACCAAAAATTTATCCAAAATAAATTATTATGTCCATATTATAAAAATGAATTTAATTTCATTAAATTGAATATATAAAAGTGTCAAATATTGGTTTTATGAAGGGTATTCCATTAAAAGTCAGTAAAATTTCATTTTTTTGAAAAATACCTCTTTTATCTGAATAAATGATTTTGTTCTTATATTATGTCTAAGAAACACATAATATGGATTATAAAATTATATGGAGTATATAAAATTCAAAATTCAGTTAATACTATTCATAACCGATTTTTAATGGCTAGTTTGGTAAATCGTGGTGCGCGCGAACTTGGTGTTGCGTGTATCACAAGATATTGAATTACATTAAAGAAAATAAATTACTATGAAATCTTCGGCTTTCACATTCTTATACCTTTTGGAAATTATGTCCTCGCAATTTTAAAATTGTGCTTGGGAACTTCATTGAAAGTCCAACATTAGAAAAAGAGTCAACAAAACTATCTCTTTAAAAGAAAGAAAAAGAAGGGAAAAGGTCACCCAAGATAACCCACACTAGGATTCCATGTAGGGAAACATGGATATGAAAGATAAAATAAGTGTCTTGTTCTGGGGGAGAGTGATAGAAACATGATTAGGAGAAAGTTAACAATGAGAAAACCAAAAACTTGTGATGAGATAAACGTTCATTAGTTTCCGAGTAGAAAAAGTAAACGGATTACGTTTTTTTGTTTTAAGTTTCATCTTAAAATGTTGAGGAATTTATTTATGAGATTGAATAAGAACATAAAGAGATATAATTACTTTTTAAGTAGAGTTTAATACTGTAATAAATTTCTACCACTAACTCATCTTTTTTTTTAAATGATGAGTATTCAAGATGACTTAGTCACACCTAAAGCACTAGTATCAACTTCTAGAGAATCAAATAATCCACAAAGGATAAACTATATATATTTACCTTGTATTTAGAGATTAACTGAAACCAAAGTGGTTAGATCAATATTAGATGATCCCCAAAAAGGATAATCCTTTAGAGAAGGAAATAATTATCATAATTTCTAAAATTAAACCAACAATACCCAAAGTTCTATAAATACCATTTTGTAAACTATTGTCCTTAAAATCCATCAATATAATCTAAAATAATATTGAAACCTAAAACATAAACGAATTTGATTACACAGTCTTCCACGTTAAAATGTATTTCCAAATAACATCTACTACTCTTAAAGTCACAAAGTTAAATGTAATTAACCTAATAACATATTTTTTATGATAGGTAAATCATTTCCATAAATAACCCAAATCTCTGTAAGTAAAAAATAAAAATCATAGATAAAAATCCACCATTACTCCTGAAAGGAAATCCCATAGTTTTCTATTTTCGTTAGGCATATAGTATTCCCAACAGAGCGAACGTCTTTTAAAATAACATCTATCACTTAATCCCCAAATAATTATCCTATACTAAGGATATCCATTTAACAAGACAAAAGATCCCAAATCAACTTATTATTGATCAATAAAATCATTTAAGTAAAAATAATTAGTCACACTAACTAGAGACTTAACAAAGTCTAGTGGTAGGCGATAGACCCTAATCTCACTACGGTTGTGGGTTCGATTCCTGCAGCTTTGTCCGAAACGACGGGTTGTCACATGGTATGCGTGTTATCCTTTTACGAAAACTATATTTTATTACTTTCCCAAAATGAGATGAATTCCTCAAAATAACTATAACAAAATTTCATCACAAATGTTATCTCATACCTCGCATTTTCATCCCAAAATTTAATAACATGTAATTGCCTCAAATTAGAGGATAATATAAACCCAAATGGATATTTATAACTATATCAACAATAGAAAACACAATTATTCCTAAAATTGAATTTCACATAATAAACTACATGGTTACAGATAAGAGAAAAGTCTTCTAAAGTAATCCCATCAACAAAGAGCACTAATACTTTTAAACATTTCACCATCCATTTATTTCCATATAGGTTCTTCCATGACCAAGGGGTTATCCTATAAAATATGGCATTCACTCAGGTAATGCCCAGGTCCCCTACATTTACATCAAATGACTGTAATTGGATTCTTGGGATCATTTTTATTTTCATCCATAGTACTCTTCAGTTTTCCTCTGCAGTTCATTACTTTTTGTCCTTATTTCCCACACATAAATCATTTCTTTGTTCCATAGAGACATTTCCCTAGGTGTCCCTTTCCACATTTCCTACATGATGTAAATTGATCTTTCTTTTCTCTATGGTCTCCACTTCTAGAGCTCTTATCATTCACCTCCTTTCTCTTCTTTGTTGAGTCCAGGAGTTGGTTAATAAATATGTTGTTGATCATATTTTTGGAAAACTGATTCGGCATGAACATGATACCTTTTACACCTATCAACATTCTATTTTGTTGCTCATTTCCTCCGTCATTCCCACCTTGTACATCATGTTCAATGTTAATATGAATTCCTTGGAATCCAGCCATTGACTAACATAAGAAAGCATAGTGTGAGTCATAAAATCATTTAGAGAATACCATAACACCTTATTTTCAATCTAAAACACCTTAGGATTAAAAAATGTTATTTATTCTCATATTATAATAAAATCCTTTAAATAGTTTTGTAAATAAAATGGGAATTATCCTCAGAATATCCCCTGAGATTATCGTAACCAAGAGTGCAGTAAGGCCCGTTGTCGTGCACCAGTTTTCATTCGAGTCTAGCTCAAAGCGGTATTTTCGGGTTTTACCCCTAGGTACATCTATGTCAGAGCCTCTTCTACCTGCTCGTATCCATACAGGGATTTATTTATTGGAAAACTCAAAAAATCACTATAATACCAAAATTTTAGGAAGTTCTTCTATACTAATCCTCAAAGTCTATCTTAGGGATATGTGCTCTAATTAGAGTTTATCTAAATCTAGTTTCCAAGGTTTGTACTAAACTTAATCTGATACCAACTATAATGCCCCGACCCCAGAATCCAGGAGCTGATGCATTATTTTAATACATTGGAATGATTACAATGAATCAAGTCCCAAAGTACCGATTAGTTTAGTTGTCTTGGAAACAAGTTACATACATAAGTTCAACATTACAACTTGAAAAAAAAAACACAAAATTATTCAATTAGAATCATCCAAGATTCCTAGATTATGCCTACAAGTCACTCATAACTAACTTCATCGTATCCTGGGAAAATGAAACATAAGAATTGGGTGAGATCAAATGCTCAGTAAAAGTAACCAGTACAGTGTAAGATAACATAAACATCAGGAATGGTGAATAATTGAAAACACATGTGTTTATAAATAATTAACATGAATATTTTATGGCAGGAATATGAGCTGAATAAATAATTCCATAATAAAACATAGTCATTGGTATTATACTAGTCAAATAACAACATGATATATCAATAGGTAATCTCATAATGATGTAATGCATAATTCTGGACATCGTAACCACATAGTCAAGGCCTTATGCGAAGAATACAAATAAGATTTTGTCAAGGAATTGTGCCACAACACTAGTATGTCTCATGAGACCTACTGATACATCGAGGAGCTATAGCGGGCTCCACCTATCACTTACTATGTCCAATGCATCCCTCATATGAGAATTTTGAAACATAACATAAATATTCATATTAAAAATAGCATACAAAATGTAAATAATTTATCCACAAACCATGAATGGTATAAAAATAGCACATCCACAGTCAATCATAACTCATTCAATACAATATGGAAGATTTTATTTTAATAGATTAACTTCAATAGATAATAACTAAGGATATTGATATAGATGAAAATAATCATCAAAATTATTTGAGATAAATATCCCCCTTTTTCTTGAAAAAATTTAAAAGTCACACTATTTGTCATGAAGCTGTTTAAAAATAGATTTTTGAATCAATGTGTCCCATACCACTTTGAAACATTTAAAAGAATTTTTTTTAAAACATTAATGTCAATATAAATAAATCCTTAAAAACCATTTTTAAAACATGGACATTAATGAGAGAGATTTAGAAGAATAAGTTTTTAAAACATATAAAATGATATTTTAGTTAGAGTTCCTAACCAAATGAGAGAAGATTGAATAAAAATAATTGTGGTAATCAAAACATTATAATATATTGAGAATAAAGGATTTCATTATATACTATCTCAAAGGAAAGTATATGCACCATATAAAAGTGAATTGGTGCATAACAACAATGAAGTCTCAAAGGAATGTAAATTGAGATGAAATCCCTTATAAAGACAGTATCCTTAGGTAAAGGATAAATCAATGACATAATTCTGTGTGAAAAATATAAATACACTCAATATGATTGGGTATTTAGTGTAAATCAATCAGAGTACATTCACTCATATTCTTGTAAAAACAATACCAATGACTTGGATGTTTAACTCAATGAATGGAAATTGAGTTTGGATCAAGTTTATATCAATGAAATGAGAAATTATCAATGGAGTGATTATGTGTATCAAAATTATATCTACAAAAAGGGGATTTGAAATTACTACATAAATAATAAATAGTGATTCCACACATAATCTTGGAGTAAAATAATCAATTAAGTATGCGTAAAGTACACTGAGTGGAAATTGAAATTTGAAATTCCCTTACCGATTTGGTAAATTATGAAACATTCAACCCATGAAAGAAGGATCATACAATGAAGGTTGAAAATACCCATAAATTAAATTATTTTACACCAAGAATACAATCAACAACCATACATATGCAACACATAAGTAAACAGTGGCCAATATTTCATGAATCTCACAGGAATGAAAAGTGAGATGAAAAACCCTTACTTTGTTGTAATCGATCGAGTTGTATTACAAAAATTTAATAACTACTAAATGAATCACATAATCCATGACTATAAAGAGAATAATGATAATATATATCAAATGGAAGTACATAATACACCACATCCAATAAATAAGTGTCGAATAATAGAAATCTCACAGAATTAAAAGTGAGATAAGAAACCCCTTACATTGTACTTTTCCTTGGTCAAGGGTAGTTTAACCTCCTATATAATGGTGAAATAATTGTTATTAAATTATACGTGAATCATATACATTAATATGATATCATATATGATCTTTTGTTATTTCTTTGTTAATAATATTTTAGTATTATCGTCGTTTCGGGTGTTAACTGATTCATTTTCCTTTATATGATTTCTTACGTAAGTAATGTTTGTTATGAATAGGATGTATCTTATTCATATTCATATTGATATTAAGTCTTTAAGAATCATTTTTAATCATCTAATGAAAATTATTCTTGAATGGATATGATGGAGAATGAGTCTCATCACGTTCGTGGAGACGGTAATCCGTATGTACGCACGAGCAACAGTATCATTTTTTTGAAATTAAAATAATACATAATTGGAAGTTATATCATATATAAAGAATCATTATCATGTTATATTTATTATTTACATCAATTACACATCATTATTATACCCATCCAAATAATAATGTATTGAATAACAACTACACCACGATGTGGAGACCGTAAGCCGTGCGTACGCATGTATGGTGACATGTAATTCAAAGGATGGATGGAATAATGAATATGGTTGTACCATATTTATAATAAAATCACAGTATATATAAGATACTAGATTTATAATTTTATAATGGAAACAACAAATAAATAAGAAGTGGAAGAAGAAAGAAACTTGAAAGAGGTGATGAAATATTTACCTCTTCTTCGGGTTCTTCATTTTGATTTGATCAAAAGAGCTCCATAGGTTGGCTTTATGACTAATCAAAGGCTACTAGGGTGAATGGGGGATAGTTTAGAGGATATTTGGGTAGGTTTTGGAAGAGACAAATGGCTTTGATGGTGTGAATTTGAGAGAAGGGGAAGTGTGCTTTTATAAGAGGGGTGAGGGGCACCTTTGGAAAAGATTGAAATATTATTTTATAATAATATCTTTTTCGGTTTATAATGGATAAAAAATGATTTATTTAAATTATTTGGTGGGGATGGGTAGGAAACCTCTCAAAAAATAGGTTTTAGACAGGTTTGGGTCACTATATCAACCTTATCTTATAGATTTAACTCTTGGTTAAATAGTTTTACATTTACCATGTGTGTTTGTATTTTTATATTACATGGTTAATAAACTTACTATAAACTTCCAAGAGAACCTCAAGTGGTTCATTAGTGAAATTTATAATATTATTTAAGTCCTTTGTGAGATCCTTCTATTTTTAGGAATATAATTTCAATTAATAATATAATATTTGTTTTAAAAACACTTTTATGTTAATTTTGACTGTATTAGGTATTTTGTTTTTTCTAAATTCATAACCCCATTATTACTTAGAAAAAAAATTAATTTAACCAAACCTAACATTTCATATTAACCTATAAAATTAGTATAATTCATAAAATGTCTCAAATTACATTTATTTGGATATTTATAATATCAATTTTTTAATCTTTAATTAATACAGTAATTACTACATCATTATTGTGTCATAAATAAATTTAATTATTTAATGTCTAAAAATTATAAATAAAATACAATTATGTTGGTAATATTTTTATCTTTCAAATGAATATGTATAGTCGAATTAAATTGTGTGTAACCCTATATTAAAAATGGTTTAGTTATTAAAATTTGAATTTAACTCTTTTAAATCTTCTTTAAATAAAATAATAATAAATGAACTAATCTAATACAAGTGGGCCTAAAGGATCATATTTTATTCCTAAGGTTGTTTTTGGTCAAATTAAACTTATCCAATACAATTAGGACATGTTTTTGGGGTAATTATGATATCATTTTTACCCTTAATTACCGTATTTACTATTAACTGTGGTAAATAAAAGTAAAAAATTCCTATTCAACAAAAAATATTTTTATCTTATTAAACCAAATTTTTATTACTGATATCGTCCGTGTCTCTCATATTTTTGAAATTTCAATAACAGAAGTGGTAAAATTATGTTTTATGCGAATTTTCAAATGCTCCTAGGAGGTGGGTAAAAGACGATAAAAAGTTCAATAAAATTTTATACATCTAATTTTATTATAAAATGACACCAATGAATTACATTGAACATATATATCTATTATAAATCTATTTTGACATAAAATAAATTAAAATAATTATTTAATTATTTAAATACAAATTCGGTTTTAAACTATAATACAGTGTTTTCACTATTAATCAAAAATTGAATGTTTTCCGAAAAATACCAAAAAATTACCCTAAGATAATTTTGATATTCTGAATAAAAAAATGAATTATATTTTACCAAATTCAAAACATATAAGTTTTATTAATTAATTTAAAATTAATTCCTGTTGTCAAAACTGAAAAGTTGGTTTTTTAAAAACGTAAAAACTATCAATAGATTGACATTTGTTTAAGTCAAATTTATATGTGAAATTACTTATAATCACCTAAATTTTATTAAATTAAAAAAATATAATATAATTATACTTCCAAGACATTAAAATACATAATTTAACACTATAAATTATTTCGATTTAAAAAGTTGTTTTCCATTAAAATTTAGTATTTTTCAGTATTCATCGAAATATAAAAGTTATTGGAAATGTACCAAAAATTTATACAAAAATAAAGTTTTATGTCTCGGTTCTAAATAATAATTTAATTTCATTAAATTTATTTTATAAAAGTGTCAAATATTGGTTTTAAAAATGGTATTCCATTAAAAGGTGGTAAAATTTCATTTTTTTGAAAAATAGTTCTTTTATTTAAAAAAATAAATTTGTTCTTATATTATGTCTAAGAAAAAAATAATATGGATTCTAAAATTATATGGAGTATATATAATTCAAAACTCAGTTAATACTATTCATAACTGCTTTTGAACGGCTAGTTTGGTATGTCGTGGTGTGCTCGAACTTGGTGTTGTGTGTAGTGCAAGCAATTGGATTACTTTAAAGAAAATAAATTATTATGAAATATTGGGGTGTTACACAACCACTATTACGGAACCCAAAAATCACTGTATGAGACTAATCTATTTGTTAAAACCAGTCACCACAAGAAACACATTTTGAAGAAAAGTTGTGAACATATAGGATCCATTGTATTAGTTTTAAATTATTCACTTAACTAAATGAAACAAAAAAGTTTTATACACATAGTGGAATATAAAATTTATGATTCAAATCCTATTAGGGTTAATCCATGTGTCTAAAAAATACATTTTTAATTAAATCCTTTGATTATTGTTTAATAATATTTTTAAATTCAGTTCAATTTTTTTCACATATTTATAATCCCATTGGATTTATAAAAAAATATCTAATATTTTTATGCATGATTAAAAATTACATGATGAATTGAAGAATAAACCAAACTATCATTATCATAAATACAAGAATATTCATCCCAAGAAGTATGAATAATTCTAATCATAATATAAACTACACGGAATGACCCCTGACCTATATGATCCAATGATAACTAGGACTTTTTCATGGAGCATCAGTTGGTCCAGGTGATGCTAAACAAGTAATATATGCTAAATCATCTTAAGGCCTCACCAAAAAAACCCTATGAATCTCAGGACTAAAACTTGGACAACTACCATCATATCACATTCTTACCTAAGGGTTCACATGTTTTAACATAATCAAAGCCCATGAAATATAAATATCTACGAAAAAATAGAAGTTCAAAGTCTATAACATAATAGGAAATCCCATTACTAATCAAAAAATATTTTGAAACCTCGTTTAGAACCAATAAATACATTTAAATTTTTTATATAACACATTGTACTCATAAAAAATATTATCAGTGGAAATATAAATAAAAAACTATTTATATGAAGATAAGTTATCATATCTATGTCATCACAATAAAAATCCCTTAATAATGTTTTTAAAACATAATTTTGAAGAAAATGAAATTAATCATCATGAAAACTTAGAATTATAAGGTAAATTATTTTCTATATAGATATTCATACAATTGGTTAGATGCAAAGTCATCAAATTTTCAAAAAACACTAAGGATGAGTTGATAGGGTCCCAAAAAACATAAACCACCTAGAAATTCTAGAAGATATCTACCCCAATCCCTAGGATTATGACCATGTACTTTGATGGTCTTGATGATCTAAAAGCATTGGATGTAAGATGAAGAATATGAGGATAATACTATGTAATCGAGAGATAACGGGAGTTACATCATGAAGAATTACCATGTATAAGGAAGAACCCACCAATGTTAAATGTGGAAGGATGAATCCATAACTATATATTCTAGTATACAAGAAATAGAGGAATATAATGAAAAAATGTAGTAAAATTAACAAGGTAAAATAAATAAATTCAAAATTTTATGTAAACTATGGTGGGGGAGTCATACATTTTTGTAACAAAATTTATAAAATAATGAATGAACTATTTGGGAAACCTTTGTTTTACAAAATCGATTTCATTATTTGTGTAAAGAGTTTAAAATTGGTAAAAAACCATGTAATAACCACGGAATATGATATATTCTCTAAATCACCCCATCACATTCGATTTGGAGCATGATTAGTACTAAACATGGTCCAAACATTCACCATATAATTTTTCCCAAAATTAGAAACTGTTGACCCTCCATTGAAAAAAAGAAAGAGTAGATAAAATGAAAAATAAAAATAAAAATAATTAAATAAATGTGGCCTATTTTGCATCACAAAAATGATTCAAAAAATAATCAATGAAATTTGATATCCAAACATCATTGAGTTGGTTAAATATTCTTAAAATTTTGAGATAATATTGACTACTTCATACCACCTTAAAATATAATATATGTAGATAATAATAATGGATGAGGAATCTTCTTCTAAAAATAAAAAATAGTATTAATTTTTTTAGAATACATGAATTCCAATTATTCAAATGGAAAATCATTTGAATCCGATGATAATTATCCTAATGATTCATATTATTTATATGCTTTATCATATATATATATATATATATATATTCATTATTTTAGGGTTCATCTAACTTTATTGGGTTTATCTAATATCATAGGGTTCATCTGAATTTGTAGTCAAAGTGTACAAGATCTTTGTAAAGGTTATCAATCTAGATTGGGTATAAGAAATTTGTATAGTTCATGGAATATAGAAATTCCTTAAAATATATTTTTACAGTTAATAAATCATATGGTAAATTTTTGGGACTGCATATAATTCAACACTTAGGAAAAATATTTAAAAACTAATCACAAAAAACAATTAATAATAACCTCGATATAGAAATGGTCGTTGATAAAACACTAATATGTAACATAAAAAACAAATAACGAAACTCATTAAGAAGAAAATTATGGGATTTTTTGACATCAAAAACATGATTATATCATAATATATTTATATAAGTATATTATGTGAAACAATATTACACTTTTTATATTAAAAATACCAACAAAACATAAATAAAAATGATTCTTTATGTTTTCAAAACATTTTCACCCCCTTTTGTGAGATCTTAAGGAATGTGTAAATAGTTGATATAAAAAAATTATATAGAATAATTATAAAATTGAAAATATTAAATAAATAATAAATTAAAAAAGAATATTCATTATATTTTTTAGTAAATAAATAATTTAATGAAACTGTAAATAAATTTTAGTAATTAAAACAACCATCTTGAATAGAAAAAAAGAAAATTATTAATGCTCTGGATATGGATTAGCTTCTCCGTTAAAAGCTCCATTTTAAAAATTTCTAGGTACACTAAATGATTTAAATTTGTAATCTATTTAAATCAAATTCTTGTATTTTCTTATAAATGGTGTTCTTTACTTTTGAAGTTTTTATCTTATAATTTTTTATCATTTTTTATTATACCTCTACAGAGAAGGAAAATTGAAAATTCACTTGAATGGTTATAGATGTTGAGATAGTTGAATCTATTTTTTTATTATAACAGTAAAAGAATAAATATTTTATTTAATATATAGTCTATGATTTGAAAGAATTTCCTTCAACCACTATCTTATTTTAGAATATAATTCTAGTCAAGTGGGGACAATGTTTCTCAAATATTGGATTTTGAGAAGTGACCCACAAAAAATATAATGTAATTAAATTTTTATATTTACATATATAAATAAGAAATAATTATCCCTACTAAATGCATTTTCTGTATAAGTCATAAATTTCAAATATTTAATGTTTCTAAACACAATCCCTCATAAAAAATTTCAATATTCCTAACCAATTTGTATCTAAATTAGTATTAGAAGAAATAGAATGACACAATAGAGCTTCACGAGATTGATACACCATAACTTATATTTCCTTAGTATAATTTATGAAGGTAAAAATCATTATCCTATAACTCCCTAGAGGATGATCTTATTCAGAATAAAAAACAAATAAAACCTCTAAAAAATAATTCTCTCTAGCATAAAAAAATTAAAATCAAGATCGATAGGATTTTATCATTATTTTAATATATTGAAAATTATCAATATTATTTCTTGATATCAAACCATATTTTCTTTTAAATTTAAAAAAATACATTCAATTAAAAAAAGGATCATACAAAGATCATTTAATATTATCATGAAAATTCTTATTGGACTAGATATCTTGATCTTAATAATCAATTATTCTTAAATTCCTTAATGATATCAAAGGAGGTATAATTACGCTATATAGTCTGCACTCTCTCATCCTATATATTTATATCAAAAGAATCTATTTACACATCATCTTTTATAGTTTTAGTATTTTAAAACACTAATGATGAAGGTTTTATTTATACAGGCTAAAATATCATTAATATTCCATACCAAAATTTAAAATATTTATCCAATTAATCAAAGTCATAATTTAAAACCATTTGACAAGTTAGTTAATAAAAATTAAACATATAATAAAGATTATATTACCATAATTTTATAGACTACTTATATATTATACTTTCACCCATTTAACTCTTATTTAAAATGATTTAACCAAAATAACACATTTTTAACAAAACATTAGACAAGATCACTAAAACCAAAACATACATTAATTTCATTATACATATCACTAAATACTTATGTTACTTATTATCTTTCTTCATTACTAGATGGTTATAGGTTTTTATCATCCAAGGCATGTCTATTCCACTCATAAAGAGAATCATAGTATATATAAAATTATAAAAATCAATATGTTCTTATCAAATATCTACAACATTATCAATTTAAACCAGCTACTGAAATTATTATCAAATTACCCTTTTATTTAGTAAGAAAAATACATCATTATATTTGACTTAAATAAAATCAATATCAGTAACTGGACTAACAGGTCAATTTTTTTACAATTTTCATAACTGAAATAACTCTATAAATTCTTCTCTTAAATAATCTCTGTAAATAGAGGAAGGGATCTAGGCCTCTGTTTTATGTATCATTTGTTCCTAATAATAAAGACTTATTATTTTTCAGTTATAAATATCTTAAAGGAAAATTTAATTGAATATACAATCATTATTAAGGATCCATTGGAAAGAGTACATAACCAATTGCACCTATTAAACAATAATTTATTCTACTAAACTCATTTATGTTCCAAATATTTTTCCAATGAAGTGTTTTGATAGGGGTTCTCTAAAATTATGTGTAATTATTTTTATTATCTATTAGGATAGTTGATAAAAAAAAGATTTTATATTTATGATGAATTAGTTTAATAAAAATAATAATGTATTATTGAATTAAATAAAATATAAAAAACTAAAAAAATGGTTGGGGGTTTTAATCGAATGGTTTCATTGATAGAAACATAGTATGAGAATGTTTTATTTAAAATTTTATTGATTTTGTATAATAAATATAAGAAACTAAATAAATTAAATATTTATCAAAATCATTGAAATTATTATTAATTTAATGATGATATTCTAATTTGTAAAATCTCAAACTCTATGATTGTAAACATGAAAACAAGGAATGAAAAAATTTAAAACCAAAGAATGATTTTGGATGAGAAACCACATACCCCTTCATTTATTGTTATTCCAAATTAATCTTATTTTCCAAATTCAAATATTGATGTAATGACGCACTATTAATGAAATTTATTTATGTTTTATTATTATATTTGAACTATAAAAATTTATCAGATGAGGTTATATTTTACTGATGAAGATTGCGCTATTTAAATCAACAAATTACTTAACCTCACATTCTATTTGATAAATAATTCATTATTCATTGAATTGAAAAGTAAAAAACTTTTCAAAATTTTTGAAAAACTTCTTATTCATTCTCTTGGATTAAAAATAAACAAATCATTTTATCTGAAACTTAAATGATTATTATAGATGTATGCTTATATGGGTATACAAGACATCTTAGAAATTTTTTTCTTGTGTAATTGTTTCAAAAGGGACAACCATGCTACATTTCTAATAATATATTATGGTAAAAAAATTAATGGATCGAATAATAAAAATGAAATAAAATTAGTGCAATAGATGGGATAGAGGGATTTTATTACATAAAAAACACTACAACACATAAGAGGAATAGAATCACATTTTGGTGGAGATCCTAGCACGAGAGCTTACCTACAAAAATTATATAGATAAATAGAAATAAATAACCTCCATTATAATCAAAATAATATAATACTTTTCTAAATTCATCTAAATGATAAAATACTCATTTTTATAGTGGAGGGGAGTCCAGGGTTAAAAATGATTACAAGAGTGGATGATAAATTTGACCAAATATTTCAATCCAAAAATCATTGGCATGTTAATATTAAAAAATTGTAAAAAAATATTATTTTATAAGGATGAAATATTTATAATTGGATCCTATATAAACTATCAAAATTTTATCCCAATCTATGTCATAAGGAATAATATATGTCTCAAATGGTGAAGTGGTGCCCAGGTCGATGAATGTAAGAAATCCTTCAATATTGGAAAACATTATCCTGTAATATATAATATATATTGGATAATTCAAATGCAAATTATATCCCACTTATATATACATATTATTTTTCCAAATCAAATCTATTCCAAATATTAACTATAAACAATGTTATATATAAAAAACTACAATGTACATTAAATATCTAAAATTTAAATTTTATCAAATATTGAAATGAATGATCTAATAAAATATATTTAATAATTAAATTTATTTTAAAAATTTGTAGAAAGACATTTATTAACAATAAAAATTTGATAAAAACTGTTTTTATAATGTCACCCACGCATACATATTTTCACACCATGGAAGTGTTAGTTATATTTTATTCCAAAATGTTGTTATCGGATATGTATTTAGATTTTATTAAAATCTATGTTTGCACTATTTGAAAAGAAAAAATCACATAAAAATATGAATCTCATGAAATTTTAAATTGATTGCCTCATAATGTATATCAAAATATAATCTAGTGATATGAATGTCACTAATCATGGTAAAACAAGTTAACGGTGCATTATACAACTAATTCCTTATATGTGTGTGTGGAAGCAATTTCAATACGTTCATTACATCCATTATTGAGTATATTTAGGGAAGGTAAATCTTTTCAACTTACCTATTTATTTTATATAAGAATCATTCCACATTATTTTTTAAAAAACATCAAAACTAACTCACATATGTAATCCCAATTGTTAAAGCTTATGCTCATAACCTTAATATCCCTATATATTTTATAATTCATGACCCCACATTTATTATTATTATTATTATTTGATGTGACTATATTTTTTAAGGGCTAAATATGTTTATAAATCATGTTCCCACACATACATGAATTCTAAAAATTATTGAAATTGATTGTAATAGAAAACAAATGGTTGTTTGGGCTATTATGGTATGTTTTAAATATTAATTCACTTAACTATACCTTTGATAGAGTAATAAAAATTTTACATTTCATGGTTTCATGTTAGGTAGTGTGGTAAAATAAATACACATAATTTACCAAAAACCAATATAATAGTGAATGGTGTTGATATAAAATTGGTTTTACAATTATACAACCTTTAATATCATTAAAAAATTATTATATAAATAATCATTATGGAAGAAATATTTCACTTTTTTAACATGATACCAATAATATTTTTCAAATTAAACATTCATTTTTTAAATGTTTCACATGAAAAAAAACCAAAATAATCATCCAAAAAATTGTCCCCTCCCAGACACATAAAATGATAGATTATCCATACTGTGATAATATAAAATTAGATATGATAATAAAATTTATAATTTTAAATGAGAAAAATATCATAAAATTTATGGGATTAAGGAAAATATTTTCATCTCTTGTGTTGATGGGGTAATGCAGTGTAATGAAAATGATTTCATGTGCGGGATGTCCCTTAAATTATTGTTTCAACCGATCCCCATTGATAATAAATATTTTTCACACGCCCCCTTGTGTGATCTGAACTGGAAAATAATGAGAAATATGAGGCATAAAATAAGGGTCTAAACATCAAGAATATTACATATCAATAATTAGGTCATTTACTATAAATAATGATATTTTATTCCACATGAAACTATTCTATTGGATCATCATATGACATATTTATTTTGTTCAATCATTTGAGATCCTTTAGTTCTAAAATGATGAAATGAGATCTCATTAGTATCTTGAAGCTGTAACAACCTTTAATCTGGTTTGTGGGAGAAATCCATGTTGCGTCAATTTATTTCACAAAACTTTTAGATTCTCAATCTCTAAGGGGAGATGAAAATCCTTCCCAAATAAAATCTCAGATGGGGGAATGAAAATTACCTTCTAATATGATATACTACTATTGAAAATTAAATCCTAAAACATCTTTCTCTAATCATTTCAATTATGATTATTTTTTATAATACTTTTATAACTCTCAATTTGAACCGTCAACCTCACCAACTATCTATGTGTGTTATTAAGTGATTTGTTTATATCAATCTATACTTTATAAGAATTGAAGCCAAATTTGGGGTAATGATGTGTGACCATTGGTTAATGATGATTGTTTTTTATATTAAGAATATAAAAAAAATTCCCTAATAAGATCCACTACAACATGAGAATCATCTTTCTCGATGGTTTTGGGCTCCACCCATTTTATAAAAAATATCATCATCAAATAGAATGTATATGAAATTTAAGGATATAATAAATGGTCTGATAAAATATAATGAACTATTATTAACAAACATTGACATTATAACTTTTTTGTGGAACATTTCATACATTACAAAATCACATGCCCAAAAATATATTGGTTTATTGCCTTTGGATACATGGAATCAATAAAAACTCATACATAAGTGATCTACATTATCTCACACTAGGTTATTCATGACATCAACCCTCTTATACTCATCAAACATAATACATATATTCATAAACTGGGTGAAAGTAAACATAACAAAGTGGAGAGATCAGATGATCATTATGGGTAAACAATGGAGACATGTAATATTAATCTTGTACATAAGGGTATGAGAACATGTTCATGAAAATAGAAGATCATACTCGACATATTATAGATAATAAATAAAAATCATGGAATATTGTTTGGAAGGTCATAATACATGAATCATAAATAAATAAAGACCATATTCTATGAAATTATAATATTGGAATAAGAAATTGACTTAATAAAAGACATATGAGAATATAAAATGGTTTCCATAATAGTTAAGGAATAACTTCCATAGACATATTAGTAGTATGGATCTACTACCAATACTATCATAGTAGTGATGGTTTACTCCCATTTACATATTAGTAGTCAAGGTTCACACACAAGACCATCATATCTAACAAAGTACATAATTGATCCGACTTAACTCACCATTCCATCCACGGATTTATCATTAGATATTAATATTTACCCAAATTAATTGGAGGGTGATATTGGTCCCACCATTTTCCTAATTAAATCATACATATGTGTGCCATAAGAATATAAATCACTCGTCATATCCAAACCCATGGAATAAAATGAGTTTCATTAACATCATATGTTTATAAAAATATACCATTATTATAATTGAATCATATCCCCATAAAAACATAAGTAACATCAAAAAATGTAATCTTGGATGGAAAAATAATTTTTAGAGATATCCTGCAAACAAATAATGAGGAATAAATCATTTTATCTTTGAAAATGTTTAGTTTTATTAAAATTCTACACAATTTTGAATGAAATCATTCTCTTTGAAGATAAACAAGCTTTATTTTAAAGTACCTTTAAAATAATTAAGGATTCATGATGGTTTAAAATTCATTTCATGTCATATATGTTAAAAAAATTCATTTCATAAATTTCCAATAAAATTCACAATGTTCTTCATTTGTATAATAGAAAAAATAATTCATTAAAATGATATATTAAAAAGTAAAAAATGGGTAAAAATTATTATAAACACCATAAGAGTATAGTAAAAGAATTTTTGATTTTTTTAAAAACATATGTGCACTGATGATAAATATTCTTCAATATATACATAAAATGAAAACTCCCAAATATGGAAGAGATTTTTAAATGAATACTCATATCATTATAGTCAGGTGAATCATATTCATAAAGATATAATGAAAATTTTATGGATAAGAAAATTCCATAATCTTATAGATAATAATCATAAAATATATTCATGGGAATTATATATAACAAATAGAAATAGTAAGTAGTGTATAAGTAATGTTTCCCACATAAATAAATGTAAGACATAAATCCCTTACATTAAATATAGAATTATTTCACACATGTTAAAACGACCTAAATAATAAATATATTTTTATTATAAATGCACAATAAAATCATATTAATATATAGATATTACATATATTATTTACTTATGAATTAATGTTACCTTTTATTTAATTATTTCCTGTCAATTTTACTCTTCGTGTAATATCCGCTTTATTTTTTATTAATATTTTGACCTGTTATCCTTCGTATTATTAAATTGATGATGATTTAATAATATAAAGAATGAAAAAAATGATAGAAATATCATATATATATATATATATATTTATCATAAATGAATCATTTTGATTCATAAAAGTTTGAGATTTAAAATAAAATACACTGTTCATGGAGAAAGTAGGTAGTACATACACATGAACGTTGTTTTCATTTTAATATCATGTTAAAAGAATTGAATGGTTATGATATATTCTAATTATAAAATAATTATAATTTAATATATAAAATATATATTCAATAAAATTTTCCTTATTACCATCCATGTGATATATAGTTGAATAACGAAGCACATCGCATCGTAGAGATGGTAAGCCATACATACAGACGAGTGCAATTATCATTTTCCCAAAATATTATATAGATGGTAAAATAGTAAAAATGATAATATCATTCCAGAATTGTAATTATATCATAAATATCCTATATAAATATAAAAAACATCATAATTCTCACTCAAAATGTATTTTGATGGAAGATGAATTGTATATCTATGTGGATATGCTAATTTGAACATACGCATGAGCGACACATTCATTTTTTCGTTTGTTGGGAATGTGGTTGTATAATTATTTTATATTAATAATAATAACATTTAAGAATATTAATGATGATAAAGTTAATATTTTATGATATAAATCATATATTTAGAGGAGTTTTATAAAAGTAGAAATCTAGAATGATTGATCAGAGAGATTACCTCTTTTGGGGAATGACTCCATTAAACCTCTTATAAAAAACTCCAGATTTTGTCGTTTCAGAAGACTAGAACCTCAAGAATGTGTCTAGGAAATCATATATGGGAAATTGGTTGGATTTGTGAGTTATATAATGGTAAATGTGATAAAATGTGATGAGGAAGGGGGTGTATTTTTATAAATAAGGTGAGGGGCACTTTGGGAATCACAAAAAAAATTAATTGACAAAAAATTCAAACTCAAACCAAATACCTAAAAATTTAAATTTATTATAAAATAATATTATATTGGATTTTAATATCATAATACAAAAAAATTTATATGGGTTTAGATGTAATTTTAAACCATATTATTTTGATTAACCCTTATTTATCATATTTTAATTTTAACTATGCTAACAATGTTTTATTGTTAAAATAATGTATGTTTTACTTATAAAGTTTCAAGTGGACCATAAATTTAATTTTTATGATATTTTAGATAATATATCACCATGTTTTCCTTTTTAAATATTTCTTATTATTTTTAGATAATTTAATAAACAATTACTTTCATAAAATATCATTAGTGTCAATTTCGACACTATTCATTATATGTATTTTTTAAAAATTTTAAAACCAGATGTTATATTAAAAAAACAATATTAATTCTCCCAAATATTTCAAATTAATCTATAAAAATAATGGATGAAATTAATTATATAAATTATATTTATTTTAATATTTTTAATATCATTTATTTAGTATTTCTATGATTTAATCAATTATTGCATCATTTTTTTAGAATGAGTTTAGTTGTTTATTTATTTACTAAAAAATAAACATAAATTACCATGACAAATAGAAGAATTTTAAATTTCATAAGACCATTTATAGTCATAATTTCATTTTTTATTGCACTATATTAAAAATGATACAATTATTTGAAATATGAATATTAAATCTTTAACTTTTTTTAAAAAAAATTAATAAATGTATTAATCTCATATTAAAGGACTAAAAAGGTTATAATTTATTCCAAAGGAGTATTTTTGTTGAAAAAAACTCATCCAATTAAATTAGGACAATTTTTAAGGTAATTTCATATTATATATAATATTATTTTTTTCCCATAATTAACTGATTTACCTTTTTACCGTGTTAATAAAAAATTATTATAGTAACTATTTATAATAAATGACATAAAAGAATAATATTTACACTATTTGGAACCTCTAATTACATATATAGAATATATTTTTGAAAATTAAAAAAATAGAAGTTAGAGAAATTGAGTTAAAATTAATCTCATTGATGGGTTTAGAAAATGTGTTAATAAAGTTAAAACATGAAAAAGATTGAAACATTTTTATATCTACATTAAGAGTAAAATTGATTCCAATGGACTAAATTATATTTACTGATAATAAATTTAAATAATTATACTTTAAACCTAATCCAAAATATAATATAATACTATAAATTGTTTCAATGAAGAAAGTTATTTTTAATTAAAATATAGTATTTTTTACTATTCGTCAAAACATTAAACTTATCATAAATATAAAAAAACTCATCCAAATTAATATTTTATATTCCTATTTAAAATATTAAGTTTATTTTTTCAAATATAATATATAAAAGTGTCGAAATAGGATTTAAAATTTTCTCTCCATTAAAAGGTGATAAAATTATTCTTTTGAAAATATAGCGATTTATGCATAAAATTGGGTTTGTTTTTATTGTTCCCTATAAAATATATTGAAAGAATATTAAATTTTATTATTTTAATATATAAAATATATGTTTCATTAATATAATTCAATAATTGGAATTTATTTAATTTATTTATACAAAATAACTTTTGGATCATAAAAAATCAAAATATTTCATTCATATTCAATTGGTTAATATTATCGTTTCTATGTAATTGGTAAACTATAAATTCATCTTATAAAACCAATATTTTAATATGTAAGATATTACTAGTAATAAATTCATATTTAGATGCTAGGTTATACCTCATTACATAATAATATTTTAATAATATATTGTTGTTCTATAAAACATTGTCATTTTTGTAACAGAAGATATCAATATAACATGACATTGTGTTTAACACAATCCATGTAGAATGTTTTATATAACCCAAGATAATATAAGTGTTTCTTCTAGTAAAACCTTGAAATAGTGGTTGTATAAAGAAATAATAAATTAGTTCTATAATATAACACAAGAAATATTCATTGTTTTTATAAATGAAAAGTATCAAAAAGATTAAATTAACTCAAAGAATATATTTCTCAAATTATCATGGTGTTACATTCTAACACCCACAAAATGATTTTTCCCCCTAAATTTATTTTGGTTATCAATGAATTAACACTTGAATTTACCATTCATAGAAAAAAAAATAACTCTAACGAATTATAATACTCCGTTTTAAAAATGAATGTTATAAACATAATATATTAACAAAGTAACTCCAAACTCAGTTTCCACATAAGAGATCATATATTGTAAGTGATGTTTTTTAATGGAATATAGATTTAAATACCATATTCTTATGGATATTGATAGATAACTTGGTGGAATGAATCTTAAAATTCATTATGTTATAAAAACGTGATGATTTATGGGACTATTTGATTAATCAAAGAAGAATGTGTTGGGGTAATACTTTGGGATTCAAGTTCCTTTCACTAAAGATGAATAATTTTCATGGGAATAAATACATACTTGATATCATTAAATTTCATATGAATAATATCATCCTTTCATTCTTCCTTAATCAATTTCCACTTCATCCCTATTTCAAATAATTTATGGTGAATTTTTCATTCTTATAGCATTAGAAGATCATGAGATCGATCAATAGAATGATCATTAATACCATTTTTGTTTATCACAATAAAAGGTTAGAAAATGATATCTAATATACATAAATCCTCATATGATGAGACTACACTTCACACTCAAAAACCATATCTGATGTTTATCATAAACTATTCCATAAATGGTTGACCATATAAACATTTTGAAATAGGAATGTCCAAAACATCAGAATTGATTGTACTAACTCATAGTAACATTTATCTACCATTTATCATAAGTTTTCTCTTGGTTGTCACTTTCTAAACATGTGAATACCTTCATCATGTATTCTTGAAACATGATAATAATATAAATTCCCATAGAAACTTATTGAAAATGTAATTTTTCCTTATTCTATAGTTTATTGGACATATTACTCAAGTTTGAAAAGTTGAAAACATTATCCAGTATGTTACAAACCACTTGTCGGAAGATCCTTAATGATTTCCAAGGAAACAAGAACCGTAGAATTTACTTATTCATATACAATATATCTTATACAAAAAATATTATATAAAAATAAGGGATATGTTAATGGTTATATTCCCTTTGTCAAAATGTCACCTTACCATTAAATCACTTTTACAGTCCATCAGAAATATTCAACATAAACATGAATATCCTAAGAAAATGACAAAAATTGAACAATACATATATTTTTCACTATTCATATAAAACAATTTCTAAATCCAAATACATCAAAACATAGAATATTCCACTTCATAAATAATACATAAGAATGATACCTCATTTTATTACATAATAACACTTTCATTTCACATTTTATATGTAATATCATCATCATATTCAATATAAATGTTACTAGTACCACCATTCAAATACTTTTATATATATTTCCTCTTGGGACATCAATTTGAGAAATTACAATTCATTCTTCACATAACTAATTTAACCATTATGGATGACATTGAGAGGAAATTATAACCATCCAATTAATTAAATTAACCATCCATTTTCTTCAATTACTTTCTTTATGTCCTTATTTTCCAAAATCAGAGAATCTTCCTGGTCCGCTAATAGATTCAGATAGCTAATTCCTTCCACATTCTTGAAAAAAATGAAACTAAATATTATATCATACATGGTATCACATACCCTAAAACTCATAAATATCACTTTTTCACTTAATTGGTATTTCCAATATTCGGTTAAGGTACATGTTACTAATCATGTTCCGTGAGAACTAACTATTCTTGATAAAAACATACTTTACTACAGTAACCATCCCATTTGACTTCTAATAAAAAAAATTCTATCATATTAAATGATTATCTAATACCTTCTAGTTTATGTCATTGACTAAAATAAGAAATTATTGTGTAAGAAACAACTATCATAGTGTGGAACCATATAATTATGAAATACTACTTATAAGATGTCTAAATTATTTAAAATTACTTAATATATGACACCATAGGATTATAGTAGGTTATTTAAATCCAAAAGAAATTTAAATCATTTATTATTGATCATAAAGTGTTTTTGAATTTCAAAATAATATCACCAGGGAGTGTCAAATCTGGTGTGAAGGAAAGATCATTGCCATGTACCAGGTTACGCTCGAGCCAGACCTGACACACCATCTCAGAGTTATTTACTCTAATTATAAATGTTCCAGATCCCCATCCAATTTATGTATCTATAGAGGGTTCTAATTCAAGGAAACTAGTCACTCTATCCTTTTCCAAAATTTTAGTACATTTTCCCTATCCTTAAATCATCCTTCGACTTATTCTTGGTGAACCCCCCAGAAAAATCCTTAGAGATATCCCTATTGATATCACTAATATTTTCTTATCCTAGTTTCTGAATGATGAATAAAACCATTCTCTGATACCAACAATAATGAACTAGTCTTATCAAAAATTGAAATTATGTTAATTTTCCAAAAAAATCATACATTGCAAAAATATACACCCAAATACCGTGTATGTTTAATGCCATCAAAATCATGGGATCAAATACAATGGGACATGAGTGATGTATATTATCTGGTACTAGTATTTTCCTTACTAGAACCCTTATTTTACATATCAATCATTCTACATATCCTCATAACCCATGGGAAGGAAAGCATGAAAAGTGTTTACCTCAGATGCCCAATAAAGGTAAAAAAATAGAGACATGTAAACATAATCAAGAGAATTAGGGTATGAGGTAATGACCATGAAAATAGATTATCATGAAATTCGTACAAATGATCATAATGAAGAATAATGAAATAAATATTCTGAGTTTATAAGGCATGAATTATAGGGACCTAATTAACCCAGTCCATTAAATCATAACATATAAATAAGACATGGAATTTGTGGCACACTCATAAGAATATAAAATGATTCCCATAATAGCCAAGGAATTCATGACAAGTACATATTAGTAGTATGGGATCAATCCTCATACATTATTGGTACTCATGGTTTACTCCCACAACCATCTTAATAGTCAAAGTTAACTCCCATTACTCTCTTACCGGACATATAACTTAACTAAACTAAGTTCACTCCCCATTCCATCCATGTATATCTCATGAGACACAAATCATTACCCAATGGATTTAAGGGAGATATAATTCCCACCAATATCCTAATGAAATCATCCATCTGTGTTCCACAGTAACATAAATCATTCTTCATATTAGAACCTAGGGAATGAAATGAGTTTTATAATCATCATTCCATCAAAAACATAAACCACTATTATGATGGAATCATATCCCTATTAAAACAGAAGAAACATAATGAAATTTTATCTCATATGGAAAATAAGTTTGAGATATCGCATGGAAACAAATATTAATGAAAATAAATTTTTTTAGATTGAAGAAAAATTTTCCCCTTAAATGAAGAACACTTTTGAATGAAAACCTTTTCTTCGAAAATAATCTTATTTACTTATAAATTTACCTTCAAGTAAATAAGGTGATAGGATGTAGGATTTTTTTCATCCCGTATAAATTCTGAAAAACCATAATTTCATTATTTTTTGTAGAAAAGTCACAATGTTCCTCATTTTAGAAATGAGAAAAAAATATTCATTTAAAACAATGTAGTAAAAAGTAAAAGATTAATAAAAATTACTTTATAAAACCATAAGATAATAGTAAAAAAAATACTTCTTTTAGAAAATATGGACACATAAGATAAATATTCCACAAAAGAGACTAAAATGAAACAATCCCCAATATTGATGAGGTTATGAAATAAATACTAATTTATTTATAATTAGTAGAATCATATGCCCCATGAAATAAAGAAAATAATATGGATTTGAAAATACAATAATCATATAGATAAGACTCATAAAAGACAACCATGTGTAGTATATACACCACCTAGAAGAAATAATTAGTTTATAAGGAATGTGTCCCATTGAAATAAAAATGAGATGTAAATCACTTACCTTAAGTCATGAATTATTTCGAACAAATTAATATCTATTATAATAATTATAAGATATAAATAAATGTGATACATAAATCCCTTACCTTACGTATTGACTTATTTCGCACACATTAAAACCTATTATTATAAATATTAGTTTATTATAAATATACCAAAGAATCATATTCACATACACACACAAATATATATATATATAATCCATATATTATTTACTTATGAGTTAATACTACCTATTATTTAATAATTCTTGGTTAATGTTATTCTTTGGGTAATATCCTCTTTGTTATTTGTTAATGTTTTTACTTGTTATCCCCGGTCCTATTATACAGATCATGATTTAATAACCAACATAATGATAATTATAACATAATAATAATATATATATTTATTATATATTTATTCTTTCTGATTCAAAAAATATAGAGACTGAAAACAAAATACACCATTTATAGAGACGGTAGGTCATACATACACATGAACACCATTTTCATATTGTTTTTAGGATAAAAGAGATGATATTATGTGATATATTATAATTATAGAATTGTTTTAATGTCATATATAACATAAATATTCATAAAATTAACCCTAATCACCATCCATGTGTAATATAGGTGAATAACAAAACACAACTCATCATGGAGATAGTAGACCACACTTATGCATGTGGGACATTATGATTTTCAAAAGATATTTTATGTATGGTAAAAAGTTAAAAATGATATTATCAATCTAGAGGTATAATTATATTGTAAATATGATATATTAATTTTAATCCCATCATAATTCTCACACATAAAGATGGTGAAGGAAAATGAATTGTATCGTTGCTTGGAGACGGTAAGTTGTACATACACACGAGCGATATTTTTATTTTTCTTGGGAAAGGGGAAGTATAATAGTGTTATCAAAATCATAATATCATTTCAGAATATTTTGTATGATTAATTTATTATTTTATGAATTATATAATCAATTTATATGAGTTATATAGGAGTGTAGAAATATAATTATCAGTTAGAGTGATTGCATCTTCTTCGGAACAGATCCTTTAGATCTCCTCTAAAAGACTCTAGAATTTTTCCTTTGGGAATACCAGCACCTCTAAAATATATATAATTAAATTTACAATGAAAATGGGTAGAATTTGGTTTATATATAAGGCTAAATATGATTAAATGAGATGAGGGAGGAGGAATCCTTTATAATGAAGGCGAGGGGAACTTTTGGAATCTCCAAAAATATTACATTATAATAAATTAAAACTCAATCAAAATACTTCAAAAATAAAATTTATTAGAATATAATATTTGATAGGGTTGTAATCCCAACATCTAATAAAGTTTTATAAGTTTCTGATATAATTTTATACCTTGTCATTTTTATTAACTGTTAGTTAACATCTTTTAATTTTAACTATACATAAAATGTTTTTAAAGTTAATAGAATGTAATTTTTACATAAAAAGATTCAATTGGACCATAAAAAATCAATTAATGATATTATAGACGATATATCCCCCCTTATTATTATTTAATATTTTATTATTTTTTAATAATCTAATAAAATATTACATTTATAAAATATAATTATTGAATATTTCATAACTATTCAATATATGTCATTTAAAATATAACATAAAAACATGATATATTCAATAAAATGATATTTAATAATACATTCCATGTAAAAGGAATCCATAAATTCATGTATGACATTAATTATATCAAATTATATTTATTTAAATATTTGGAATATCATTTTTTTGTATTTCCATTAATTAAATAATTAATTTATCATTATTGTAGAAACTTTTAAGGAATTCATTTATTTCCTAAAAAATGAAAATAAATTACCATGATTAAATAAAATTCATATTTTAAAATACTATTTATGGTCTAATTTATATTCTATATAATCCTATATTTAAAATGATATATTGTTTGAAAATATGTTTATGATATCTTTATGTTTTCATTAAATAAAATATACTAAATGTATTAGTCTCCTCCATGTGGTTTAAAAAAGTTATATTTTAGACAAAAGGATTATTTTGGTTGAATAAAAACTCATATAACGAATTTAGGAAAGGTGTTATGGTATTTAAATAATATTTATAATATTAATGATTACCCTTAATTACTTGATTTACCTTCTTTACCATGTTAATAAAAAATTATTAAACCTACAATCCATATAGTCTAAAAATAAAAGAAACATATTTAAATGATTTTTACCCTTTAATTCGAAAAATAGAATAATTTTTAAATAGCATCAAACATATATGATGTAGTAATTAATTTAAAATTAATCTAATTGATGGGGTGAGAAAACGAGTTACTAATGTTAAAACATGAAAAGGATTGAAACATTTTTATATCTAATTTCAATGTAAAATTTATTAAAATTACCTGAATTATATTAACTTATAAAATATTTATATAATAATACTTTAAAACCACTGAAAAAAATAATTTTAAAATATAAATTATTTCGATGAAAAATGTTGTTCTCAATTGAAATGTAGATTTTTACTATTAATAAAAACTTGAAACCTATGATAAAAATAAAAAACATTAAACCAAATAATATTTTCATATTATGATTTAAAATAAGAAATATATTTTTTTCAAATAGAATATATTAAAGTGTCAGAAATTGGATTTAAAATGGAATCTCCATTAATAGGTCATAAAATTACCCTTTTGAAAAATATAAGTTTTAAGTATAAAATTTTGTTTTTTATTATATTATGGATATAAAATATATTGTATAAATATCAAAAAATGTTTGACTTAGTATATAAAATATATAAGTAATTACTATAATTCACTAATTTTATTTTATTTAATTTATTAAGATAGAACGACTTTGGGAGCATAAAATTTAAAAAAATTCATTATATTAACTTGGTATATATTCTCATTTATATATAATTGGTAAATAATAAATTCATTTTATAAACACTATATTTTAATAATTTATTTAATAATATTAATAAATTCTAATTTAGTCACTATGTTATATATTATAATATAGTAATATTTGAATAATATATTTTTTCTTAGTAAAACATAGTCCTATGTATATCATGTGCTATTGAAAGAAATCGAAATTATGTGAAACATAAGCCAATCATAGTATTGGTTATACCATAAGAAAATATAAGTTATTTGTATAGGGAAACCATGACTTGGTTTTGCATATAAATAATGATTAACATGGTTCTATCATATAATACATGTTATATTATGTGTCGTATGAAATTTAAAGTATTTAAATGACTAAATTTACTTGATGAAAAGTATTTCACAATATAAATGGGGCTACATAAAATAAATTCCTCATTAATAAAATTTTTTATAGAATAATATGTGTTTTGTAGGAATATATTGTCTCTTAGAACTGTTGTTAATTTGATTCCAATGTGATATTGACATATATAACACATTGGAATCCTAATACATGCAAGTAAAATTTAATCCAGATTATATAATATTTCTCGCTAGTCATTGGGGTCCAATGTTTCTACTATGAGTAATTGTATGGTATAAATGAAAAATTAACTCAAACTCATGATCAAGAACACACCTCCAAATAGATTTGTCCCCAAACATTCACCAGAGCTGAGGGTCATCCAAAATATACTCTAGAGTCACTAATAAATTTTTTAACATGGTGTTTCTCAATATTTTATTCTATTTCAATGTTGAAAATATAGTTTCCAAAATCAATAATTCAAATATTCTTAGATGAGAGTGAAAAATTACCAATAACAAAGAGGTATAGAAGTGGCACTAGGTCCAAGGTATCATCCTATAGTATGTGAGTGATTATAAATGAAAAAAATTATGTTGTCTTAATATGAATAAAAATAGATTAGTTTGGGAGTTATTAGAAACTAATTAAATCTATAAAATTGTGGAACCCACAAAAAATGGGAAATGTTTGGCTATGTGTGGTGTGATGAATTCACTATGAGAGATGGCTTGAAATATGTTTTACAGGAAACTGATTATGATGCCGTGTATTCTAATGAAGTTTATATAAACACATATGTTTTGTATTTCTATCTATACTTATATCATTTATTTTATGTAATTTAAATAAATAATCTACCTGATTTGGAAAACCATTACAATGCCCAATTGTTTTTGGATTGAGGTGTTTTCCCCAATATCCATGTTTGTGGTGACACTAATGGAAAGATACCACATCTTCCACTCTTTTCCCTAAATAATAGTGGTGATATGGTTTTTTGTCTCAGATTACCCATGGATAATACATTTTGGTGTTGGAGGTTACATAGTGGTTATAAGGATGTGATATGTGTTGTCGGTAATATAGGTTGGGAGGATAGAACTAGGTTGATGTCCTTCATGTTATTGATACCCTAATACCCTGGATATGTGATGTTTTTGTGATGAGAGATAAGGATTTTATGTGATGATTACTAATTCTAGTTTCGAAGTCTAGATCCTCTATGATGATGGTATTGGTAGGGATTAATCTTAGCCTATACCAGACAAGTTTGTTTATGTGATGATATATATATGGAAAGGATGAGAGAATAAGATATTTTATACTTAGGTGTAAGAGTGGAAAATCAGTGGGGTAGTGGCCTTGGTGTCCCTATTATTTATATTATTTTGATGCTCTGTTAATATATTAGATGCCTGATTTGGTGAGCGTGAAATGGTGGGGCTCGGACTAGTTAGATAGCATGTTTCAGTGCATGTTGGTTCTTCTGTTTGTCCATTGGTGTATTAGTATTCTCCTTTCACGTGTGCTCATTAGTACTTGGGTATGATCCTTCTGATTCTACATGTTATTCTCATACCACATAAATTTAAAAACTATTTTATGATTTTAGGCAGAGATTGGGGAATGAGATAGATAGTAATAAATTTTATTTTGGAGTCATTATTGAGGATCTACAGTATGAATATTCTATTGGCATTTACCTGGAGGCTTTTATTCTCTTTTTTTTATATTTATCAGGAATTTTTGGATGGTTTTCAGGTTTTACTAATATTATGTGTTGTAGTTTCATTTTGTTTGGTTATCATATCTCTTAATACTATATTTTTATAGAGGTTAATTCCTTTTTTATAGGATATTTTTATATCCTTGGTGATTTTCATCAACCTGGATCCAACCAGAGGTGGACATGGGGGTCATTATCTATCATTCCTCTTTTTAGTCCTAAGAGGGGAATCTGAAAGGGAGGGGGTTATGAAAAAATGGTATTATATGAGAATATTATACAGTTTAGAGTTAGGATCAATGATTATTACAAGTGGTTTTAGGGAAACAACAACATTTGATCATGGTTTGTACAATATGCTAGAGGTAATATCTATGATATAAGTTTCAGGGCCCCATTGATCTGATATAGGGACTCTGATATTATTGAATTACTATGTCAGTGGAAATATTTATAGTGTGGATATCATGGATATGTAAATTAATTATCATTTATTATTTTATTCATTTAAATGGGTGATAGTGAAGAATATAAATGAAAAAAATTCAATAAACATTTATAAAAATCAATGATTCGGGAATTATGGTTTCTTATTTAATTTTTAAAATGGATCCTCTCCATTTTCCTTGAGTAGTTTAGTCAATAGAGGTTCAGAATGTTTTATTGTGTAACCATTAGAGGATATACCTGATAGGGGATGATGAGTTATGGTAGGTTTCTTTGTATGTCTTCAAGCAGAAGAGATTGTCGATGTATAAGGGAACAATATCTAATATAAAAACAAAGCTCAGGTTGGGGGAGCTCTATATCACTTTTTGTGTGATTCAAGATAAGGATGAGTTATGATTAGTGATGTTGATGAGTCAAATTTAAGATGATTCACATCTTTGGTGGATGATATATATTAGATTCCAAATGGAAGAAAATGTGTTCTGGTCAGTCATTTAAGAGGTGTGATGCTTCGAATTCCTATCGTCGATGATGATGGCATCAAAGTGGAAAGATCTCAAATCCCTTTACCTATGGATTCTGATTATTCGTAGATCCTTGAATAATTTTCAAGGACCTAAAATAATGTTCCGAAGATGAATTTCATGATGAGGAGTCTAGAGGATGATGTATGGAGGAGGCATTAGTAATAGTGTTAAGGAATTTAGTCACCACATTCACAATTTATATGTACCAAGATTTTCGAAAGATGTGGTGTTTTTAAAAAAAATTATCTCTCTATAATGTGAGCCTCAAGAGAGTTTCTAGTAGGATTTCATGAAGAGTGGACACTGTTGTAGTGGGTTATAGACTTTTAGGAATTCTAGGATTCTACCAATAGGGAATTGATCGAGGAATAAACCTTCATGTCCTTTTAGGGATGATGGATTCTGAGAAATGAATAGGGATTTACAATTTTTTTAATATTTTCTTAGGGGACATATCCATCATAAAGAATAGTGTCCAACTACTCATAAAGGCTGGTTTCAGATGTGTCTTAGGGCCCTTTTTGAAAAAAAAAATCTTATTAGGTAGTCTCATTATTTGATACCACAACCACATGTTCAATAGTAGAGGGATGATGTTTTTAGAAAGAGTCTCTTCATGATGGATCTTATCCTCAGTGAACAAGGCTATACCATAGATGTATTGGTTGAATATAGAGAGTTATATGAGATGGGTGTGGTCAAACGCATGCGATAGAGGTAACAACGCCATAATATCTAGAGGTTTTCTGATGTATGATGAGTTTATTATAAACTCTTATTAGGGAATGGTTTAATCTATGATCCCATTAATCTTCGGGGGATATTATTTGGGTTGCAACTTGGGATGTATGTCTACAGGTATCTATATCCCCTATTGTTATGTATATATATTTTACGTTATGGTACTTTGTCTGATGTGTTTTGAGGATGTATTCTAATGAAATGGAATCACTAATTAGTGGGGGATTTCTTCTTGATATAGATATTTCCATATGATTTTATGATTGTAACGGATTATATTTATTCCATGGGTTAAAATATCGACAACTTCTAGAGGGGAGTCTCATTTTCTTCTATAGAGGGTGAATAGGTGGCATTTATAGGATGACAGAGTTATCTTATGGGTGGAAGTGATGTGGTGCCTCTTTTTCTTCATTTTTTTGAGTTTTTAGTGTAATCACATGTCGATGATGTCTCCATGATTTTTGATTAGTTACTCGTTGTTTTATCATATGTGGCTATAATACTACCAGCTTGATGTGTCATTGATTTTTGGATAGAGTTTCAATTAAGAAAATCATATATTTCAATGGATCATTATTGAATATATCTTATAGATATATAAGGGCTGATGATATAGGTTGATGATTTGATGTATAAGGGATTCATTTGACCTAGAATATTTCTTTGGTGTGTGACATTTTCTTCACCTATAAGGAGAATTTTATTTTTTGGCTCTATGTGGTCTATCATAGGTTGATTTAGATAATATTAAAAGAATTTTACCCCATTTATAGGATAAAATTAATATTTATCTAGTTGAAGGGATCCATTTTATTTTCAATTATCAATTTGTAGTCAAGATATCACCATGGGAAGGTGAATGATGCCCAAATCTCATAGAATACATTCAAATACAATAATGGATACTTAATGTTCACTGTTATTCTAATCAATGTTAAAAACACACTTTCTATTTTCATAGGTCTCATAAACGCCATATTATTTAAGTTCATAAACCTATTAATCATTATTTTCATCGATGATATATTTATTTACATGAATTAATAGAAGGATCTTCCCAAAAAAATCATATATTCCATGTAAGTACTTCAACACCACCCTCTCTAAGGAATGATTTCCAATAGAACCTTCTATATGATAGTGGTGAATTTACTTGAACTTTTGGTGTCTTGGTAGGATGTTTCCATTGACCCATTGATGATCAATGTATTATTTTCTTAGAAATAACCCAGGAATGTTTTATTGATTTTCAGTATCCTTTTCTAAGAGGATAATATTGTATGTCTATGATTAATTTCTCTTAAGATGTAACCCCAAAAAATATTTTACCTAGAAGGACAAGGAATTAATTTGTATTGATCGGTGCTAAACAGTGTTCGATTACGTGATGGAGAAGTTGAAAAGTTCCCTAGTTATTTGGTTGTATGATTATAGTGTAATGTGTGAGGTTTTCATGGTTTTGTACCATCTAGGAATTAGATATATTTTGATTTGAATTGATAATTGATATATTTAGGATTGAGAAATTTATTCCCATAAAATCATAAATATTACACCCATGATCTTGTATTGGTAGAAGACGTGTTTATTCTGATGTTTTGGTGAAATTACCTCATTGAAGATAACTTTTTCGTTTTCATGGACATTAGGATCTGGTAATATTTCTTATCTCAGGGAAATATGGATATAAACTATAAAGGGAGGATGAAGTTTCTCCAGGATTATGCTTTTTAGATCACTCACACAATGGGAGTGGGGAGGGTTGTTACTGATTCACTGAGTTATATGTCAAAGTGATACATGGATTAGGATTTCATAGATGTTTGGAGAGGGATGGAGGATCTAGTGGTAATGCATCTTAAAATGATTGAAATAAATTGTCAAGGATTTCACTATTATATAACTAGTGATATGTCCTCCATGTAGCATGAATATGAGTCTCAGGTGGGACACACATAGGTAGAGGCAATTCATGATCATTCTGGTCATCGTCAATCTCCATAGGGTTGATTAGATGAAATATATAAGAGGATATTATTCCAATGGAGGATGATCATTCCATTTGAAATGTCTACAAAATTTCTCCATGAGTTTCACAGATCACCTTTAGAGGTATATCCCAATATGACCAAGATGTTCCATGGATTGAACCGAAAATTATTGTAGCCATGGATGAAATATTAAGTGGTAGAGTTTATGGAAAGGTGTATTTTTTCATCATGTTAAAGTTGAAAATCATGTATCTTGGGGTTTATTTCAACCCTAGGATGTTACTGAGTGGATATGGGAGGAAATTATGATGGATTTCATAACTGAGTTACCATATACATAGGTTCTATGTGACACAGTTTGGGTGATTTTGGACCAGCTAAAGAAGTTATCATATTTTCTATTAATGGGTAAATTTGGAGAGGTGGTATATAGATGATATAATTGGTCTTTATGCTTTCTAAAAACCGTAATCTCTTATTGATAACCTCTTTTTACAACATTATTTGAAAATGGGTTTCCACATTCCCTTGGTTCCTTGTTACTTCTTAGAACTACCTTCGACCTTATGAAAAATGAGTAAATAGATCATACTATCTAGACACTTCATGATATAATGTGATCTTGTGTCATAGACATTGGATGTTTGTGGTTAAAACTATTTCCATTTGTTTAGTTCCCCTATAAAACAAACATAACCCATTCATTGTCATGGATCTCATTGAGGCCTTAAATAAGAGTATGTTTCATTATCGGCTGTGTTTGATGATAATGGGGGAGTCAAAAATTCATGGTCTGTATATGGTGTAAATAATGGCCAATATAAGCTGTTTGGACTAATAGTGGATTTCAGTGGTGCATGTCCATCATATGGAAAGTTATGATAATTGGTAAATGCCCTAGAGTTTTAGGTAGGTAAAATTTATTCTTAAGATTCACCCTTCATCAGGGGAATTAAAGTTTTTGCAAGAGGAGTAAGCTTTCTACCCAATTTGTTAGTCCTTGTGATCTTTTAGGGTCAGATAGTGAGGTCCTGTATCAAAAGGAACTACCACTACTGCATGACAAGATAAACTACATCTTCATAATTCCCCATCTTTAATAAAATAATAATGATGAATCTCACATCATTGACTAAGGATAGTTATATATCAAGGATGTTGTGATGTTCTTAGAGTTTCCTATAGGGATCTATTCTTGTTGATAAAAAGAGATGCATTGATGAACCATCTCCTTAGATCATGTTCTTTTAAGGCATAGTGGCTTTAGGGAGATTACATGGAATTGTGAAATTACAATTTTTTCCCAATACCAATATGTTTTTTTGAGTTTTTTCTTTCTCATTTTTTCATTGATGAAGTGATTTTTTAAACCTTATGATTTATGAGATATTCATTGTTTTTTAGTTAACTGTGATGTGTGTTATAAGTCCATCTATATGTAAAGGGGAAACCCCTTCCAAATTAAATTTTTTTATAATTAACACACATTTTAAAATCATGTGGGTGAGTTAGTTCTTCCCAATGTAGAAAATATCTTGATATAGGGGGTGGTTTTTCTTAATTTTTGTGTTTGTGGTAGTTTTTTATAATGGATGAGGTGGCTATTTGATTGGGTTGTGTAAAGGATTTAAAGGTAGGGAATATAGTTTTGTGTATGATAGATTTATTATAGCTATTATGATATTATGTTTTTTTATGAAAGATGAGGGATGGTGATTATGTCTTTCATGGTGGTTAATGCATGTTTTTAATGTATTTATTTGTATGGTTGGTGGTATTTTTTGGAGTGTAACAAGATCCTTGGGATATTTCCAACGCCATTTTTTAGAACACCCCCTTTCATTTTGGGAAATGCTTTGATTCTTGGGGACATTAATAATTTTAGAGAAATCTAATTTAATTGTCAATTTCTTCGTGGACCATTCAATTTCATGTTTTGGAGTTAAAGGTTTTTCAGGAGGCTCAAGGGGTGTATTATGGAGTTGGAGGTCTAATTTTACTACAGTTAGTGTTTTATGTTGTAAAAATTTAAATACTTACGTAGTGTTGGATACATAGATTGGAGTCCATATATTCACATCATGAGTTTGAAATGGGATTTTTTTAATACACCCACGAAATGATGGAATTGTTCTTGATGTGAATAAATTCAAGTATGAGGAACCATTAAAATTGATATATGTTCATCATGTTTTTAGTTTATTGAATTTATTACATGAAGTAGATTCATGACAGGAATTACAGAGCCTAAAAATTCGTGATGAAAATATGTGATTCACAATGTGTATGTGTAATGTTCCATCATGTTCATAAATAACAGGAATCACCCAGATTATTTTTTCATATCTCATTCCACTTAAATGTCAAGTAAAACCAAGGTGTTTTGGGGAATCTTAAAACCCCATTAAATATTCTATGTTCTTACACATCAATATGATTACCTCATGTCATATGACGCAAGTTCATATATTTTTCACTAGTTTTTTTCGGTTCTAATTTTAAAATTCCCAATGGATGCATTTCTCATGTTTTTTGAGCATTTAGTATTTATTTTTATTGATATATCAGTGTGGTTTAAATTGATACTAGGTTTCCTAATGTTGATGTGGTATAATTTTTTTTCTTTTATCCCCTATTTTTTGTATAGAATCATAATTTTTATTTCAATTAAGGGATCCTCATTTTATCCCAATTTAGCTTAATGTGTTTGTATTGAATGATTTTACCATCAATTAGGAGTATATTAAGGTTATGATTAATATATATAAGGAATTAGATAAATAATAAATAGATGTGAATGTTGATAAATAACATGTTTTATTGATTTGATTATATTTAATTTTTTTTATTATTTCTCATTTCCATTTATGAAAATCGTTGATTTTTGGATTCCTGATTTTTTTAGTTCATATATATGTGATACACCTGATGTTATTATTTTTTATCACATAATGAATAAAATTATATGAATTGTTTTATGTATAATTAATTTTTGTCCCATGGATATCTAGATTTTTTGTGAGAATAACCTATCTAAATAATTAAATAATATAATGTATTCCTATGAACCAAAATTATTATAAATATAAAAAATGAGTTATGGCCCCTTTTTGGGTTTTCTATTTTATTTCCTTGTGGGATTCATTAATTTTTTTTGTTTATAGTGTTTATTAGATTTGGTTTGAAATAATTGGGTTAATGATGTGGAATTTGGTTTCCATGGGATTCAATGTGTGGTGGATATAATGTATTATGGTTTTCATGTGCCGTTATAGTGGAGATATGGATGGGCTATGGTGGATGACACAACCTACATTGTGTTTTGGAAATGGTGGCTGTCAGATGGGTGATCTGTAATGTGATGTGATTGTGTTACGTTCCAAATTAAAAATGGAATAAATTAAAATTATGAAATGAAATGAAATGGGATGTTAAGGGAATAATAATATGATAAAAATGATGTGTGGTAACAGGATTAAATAATAATAATGATAAATTTATTGGTTTTTTATTTTTAAATGAAATGGACTTGTAATGAGAGTTAGAGGAAACCTATAAAATCAAGAAAAATGTTGATTCTATAACTAAAAGTGTAAATATATCGATATGTTTTGTGATTTTTTTGTTCTAATTAAGTTAATGTTATTAACAGATGTGACAGATGATGTATGTTGTTTTGTTTGTAATGTTAGTTATGCAACTACTGTTTATGGGATACCATAGGTTGGGTATTGTGTGATATCTTTGTTTTATGAATTTTATGTTATTTAATTAAACACCCAACCGGATATGGATAACCTTAACACAACCAAAATGTTATGGTTTCCATTTAATTCTTCCAATATCCATGTTGGTGGTGACACAAATAGATAGTTTCCCCCTCTTCCCCATTATTGCATTAGTAGTACCAATGATACTGGTTGGTGTTGGAGATTACCTAGGCATAATACTGGTTAGTGTTAGAAATTACCCATTGGTTATTAGGATTTTATATTATGTGTGGGGGGAATATGGTGGGGTACGGGTGATGTAGTTGTCTTTCACATTCATTATATGACTCTTCCTTCATATGTGACATGGTTGTGATGTGTGATGAGGTTGTGATATCATGATGACTGATGCTAACATCAGATACTACACTATGTGTGAGGTTTAGATATGTATGGATGAATACCATGCCACATCATATAATGGTGGTTATGTGATGCTATATATAGGGATGTGGTTGGTGCTTAAGACATTTGATATTGGCGCATGAGAGTGTAAAATTAGTTGGTAGGCATCCACAAGAAATCTATTCTTTGCATTCCATTGATATGATATGTTACTATATTTTATGTGTGATCTGTTGAGTGTTCATGGGTGAGGTTGGAATTTGTTCTTTGATCAATTTCGGAGCATGTTGGATATGTTATATCATCACTAGTGAATTTTTATTCTATATTCACATGTTCACTAGAGCCATTGGGTATGCTAATAATTAGTAAAAATGTTACGGCAACCCTAAAAATATATAGCCTAATCTACATAGTTCAGGGAGGAAATTATTGAATAATCATAGCATCACTAGGTTGGTTTTTGAGATGATGTTGACACACTACCATATAAAAAGTATTTTTTGTATTTAATTGGATAATTTTTTTTCTAATTGTTGAAATTGTTCATGAATTATATGATGGTTATGTAGAGACTTGGGTTTTTTCCCTTTCTTACATTAAAATTATATTTCTATGAATAGTTATAGATCTAGCAGCGAAGAAGGCATGTGATTCTGAGGCCCGGTGTGCCCAGAATAAATTTTATAAAAATATTAAGTTTTTTTATACTATGTCCATGTAGAAAATGGGTTATATTATAATTGGTTGCTCGAATTTTAATTTGAGGGAATAGTTGAGTCCAGAGTGTGTCGTTTACCCTGAATGGGGTGTAACTCTTATGGGTGCGGGTCTTCTGTGGAGAAAGTTATCGAGGGAATTTTTGTAAATAAATAAATATAGTTATTTATTGGTCTCATCTTGAATAACATCTGAACGGAGCCTTAGATAGAATTTTTGAGACTACGGTTGAGTCTGGAATGCCATGTTTATCCTAGGTGCTATATAATATTTGTTGGCATGGAGTGTCAGGTTGGAGGCGAGCTGGGACTGAGAGGATGAAGGATTTGATTAAAAACTCTTAGCTCCCCCACCTATCCCTGGTAAAAAAATCCCTCTCCGTCAACTTTTCTCCTTTGAAGAAGAATAAGTGAAAATAAAATAATGAAGCGATGTCGAGCTCATTTTTTTAGGGTGATCATCCTTGTATCATGCATAAGCAGCACCAGAGCGCAGATCTTGACTTGAAGCTACAACAATCTTCCAAAAAGAATGTGATTTCATGTTTTATGCATGTTCCCCAAATTCTGGTTCGTTTTATTGGATTGTGCCATCAAATAATCGTTGGAAGGTGTTTTTTGTTTATAGGGTCTTTATATTTCCAAAACATCTTCCAAATATAATTTTTGACCATCAGAGTGTTCCCGGTTGTCAGTAGAAGGGTTGGTGGAATTTTGGAAAGTTTATATAGAGGAGCGGCGGAATCTAACAGCGGTGGGGGCGGATCCCAGTAGGGCACGATGGATTCCGTTTGGGCGTGGAAATTTTCAAGAGGAAGAGGTTACCCATGCTTTGGAGGAGGCAGAGGTCGTGATCCAAGGATGGTGGTGCGGTGATACGTGCGGCGGAGGATAGCTTAGGTGGGGTTGGACCTGCCAAAATGGGTCTGTCTATCCCAGTTTCATCTGGGGGTTCTCTAAACCTCTTTATGTTACAATCCAGGTTTCTGTTTTGTGTTCCATATGCAGCCAGGAGAACCTTATTTCGAAGTTAACCTTTTGAGGTCACTTTGGGAAGTTAATGATTCTATCTCAGTGCTCAGTGGCACGAAACATTAAAAAATAATAATACTATAGAATTATTTGACAATTCTTGAGTTAGATGTATCTTCTATGTCTGATGTCTTTTTGACAAACCGTAAGTTTATTTGTGACCCTAACATTAAATAGTATGTTTGACGAATAATTTTGGGTGATTCAACCAAAATTTGGGGTTCAGACCCCACGAAGCCTAGTTTGAGAAGCTACAGTGAAATGTGTCTTTTTCACCAAGTGTCCATTTTTGATGATTGATTAGTGGATCCTGTGTTCCTTTCTGAGATTATTGCAATGGCTATATCCATTCGATGTGTTCTATGGTCGAGGTTTCGTCCCCATGAGGCCCCGTTGTGAATAATAGTACCCTTTTCACCAGTGGTTCATTTTGGGCGAGTGAATAGCCTATCTTACTTGTTTGTTTACATTGAACGTGATGGTGGTAATTGTTTGGGACTAGGAGACACGATGTCAGGTGCTGTCAAGTGGGACTACTAGGTTAGCGATACTAACTAGTTGGGTTGAGTGGGTGCCCATGGTCTCTTTGGCAATGTAACTACTTTATGGGTTGAGTGGTCCCACCTATTCTTCGATGACAACATTACAATCAGCTGGGTTGAGTAGGTCCCCCTAGTCTATTAGCTACAAGTGTTTTCGGTATCACATCCCATTTATCGGATTGTGACCCCTCTTTGGCTACTATTAGGGTCTCTATACCACATCCTCTTCAATGGACTGTAACCCCTCTTCGACTGCTTTTCATATGTGTTTTGAAGGTGTGTTCTCGTTTTCTAGAGTGAGTTGTCACAATACACATTGACAACAGACTCAACAGATTTGGAGCATGTGTCTCCCCGAGAGGCCTGATGCAATCCTCAAGTCCCTTCGTGTTTCTCTAGTGAAGTTCATGGAATCAGTGTGACCAATATTTACGCAGTCATCGATCCTTTACAAAAGATGTTATTTTAGGAGAAGGAGCCCCCATGAGCTTTGGGTGATGACTCTCTATTTGTGTATCAATATATTCTGTTTCAACATTTTATGGTGTGTTTACATGAGTTACCAGATTGCGTTTGAGGTATCATCATGACTGAAAGTAGTCGAGCGATTATTCCCTTTTTTGAGAGATGTGATATCTAGGGTGTCGGGTCCAGATCATGATGTTTTCCTTCATGGTGTTATTAATATCAGCACGACCAAGACTAATTGGGCGTCAACGATCTGTGATATGAGTTGTTTTAGATTCAGGTTGTTGCGTGATACCCTTTCCTTGTTTGGTGTTCTAGCTAGGGTTTTATGTGTCCCCTAGAAGATCCTGGGTGGGATCCTCTACCATTAGAGTTGGGTTAGGTTAGTCACTGTGTGACTTATTCCAAGACGATTTCTGTCAAGCAAGATCTTGCTGATAGGTATCACTAGTGTTGGCTAGGTTGTTCCATTTGTATGTTTTACTGACCGAGTGGAATCTTTCAGTTCAGTGAAAACTGGGTTGGCGAGGGTTCATCATCAATATTGTGATATTGATGTTTGTCCCCTATAATTTTGTGTGCCATCAGGAAGGGTTTTGTGATCGTTTATTGTGCTCCAAACCATGTTACTACCTTTACCACAAGTCATATCCCTTTTTGGTCTATAAGGTCAGTACTTCATGAGACCAGTGTGAGTGTTGCATTGAAACACTGAGTCATTTATCGTGGACAATCAATGTTTGGGACCAGGATACGGGGTGATGGTGCTGAGTATATCATGCTAAGAACTGAGAGTCCACATGGAATTTGTCATTTCGGTGACATGCTAGGGACGTCAAGTTGACTAGTAAGGTATTTCCAAGGATGGTCTCAAGATAGAGATTATCTCTCGTTTTGGTTCCTTATGTTGGGTTGAGCTAACTGATGCCTAACAGTTACTCCCTTTTGGGTTTGGGATTTTTTGGTCACCTAATGTGTATTTTTATATTCACCTCTGCGTGGGATGTTCCCGTACATATATTGTGTCTTCTGCATACCAAAATTCCTTCGAAGGAGTCCCATTTAGACATGGAATAGGAAGAGTGTAGTAGCTGGACTGACCAGGGTTTTCACCAGAGATTGGCCAAGAAACATACCAGTGGGTCTTTGACATGACTCCCCTACTTCAAAGCAGTTTGGAGGCTTTTACAGTTTTACTTTGGGTGGGCCCTGTATTTTCCATTTTTTACATCATCTGTACTCTGGTTGGGATATATATAATCATGAATTTATTTCCAATTTTGTTTTTATCACTACACTTTTTCCAGGAGTTGTATGTGGGTGCTTCCGTACATGTACTTTTTTATAACGACTCCTTGTGTGTGATAGCCTACTCAGCACTAGATGCTAGTCCCAGGACTATGGGGGCTAGATTGGGGATTTTTGGGTCAAGCCCATTAGTTTGTGTCATGATTGAGTTTTATCAGACAGGGTTCAACTTTAGGACCACAGTAATGGGATTGGTTTGGGTTTCATAACGATATTGTTAAAATGTATTGAGTTTGGATTTCAGGCCAGAGACTCCGATGTTTGTGAGGCGGCCAATGTATCCATTCACCATGACTCTGATAACATTCCTTTTTACTCAGTATATTAGGACACTCGTCATAGGGGAAAATGGTGCATGCATCATATAGGACTGGGTTTGGGTTTTTTTCTTCTTGTCCTTCTTGAGTGAGCTCCCCAGATATACTATTTTACTATGGTGTATCTTTAATTTGTTCAACATGTTTCCATGATGGCATACATTGAGGGTTCTATGCCATGGGTTTTTTTTCAGCATCAGGGGAGACGAATTAGAAACCCCCTTTGTTGGAGTTGTTTGACGTAGCTTGGATTATACGAGGAAGAGGGATCCTTCCACCACTGAGACACCTTTTTTCTGATGCGATGAAAATTATGTGGGCGAGTCAGTGCCACACAAAGTGGAAAATATCAAGGTGTGTTTGTTGAGATCCTTTGACATGTGTGCCTAATTCTTGGAAGTTTTTTGGTAGGTGGGTCATGGTAAGATCCTGTGTGAGTGTCTGGGTAGACCATTGTTGTTCGTTGGTTCCCTCATGTTCTCAGAATCAGGTTGTACGTGGGATGCTCGATGAGGTTGGGTTTTGTTTCATTGTGGCTTCAAATTCTCATGTAGGATGGAAACTTCACCCACTAAGATCCATGCATAAGGTGCGATCCAAAACCTTGTGGAAGATTCAGTTCTGTCCCAAGAAGATAGTGTCGAGGTGCAGTGGATGAGTTCCTTCAACATGGGAGTTTGTGGTCGGTATCATTAGTTGATGGTAGTTTTATAAGGGCATGTAAGACCTAGTGTGTACACATGGATGGAACTGTTTGTTGTCCAGGTGGTGGATACGTTTCAATTGAGGTTTTGAGGTTTGGTTGGGATGTCTCGTGAGGTGGGATATCCAGTGTGTGTGTATTTTCCTTAAGTCAGGGAGTAATTAAACCTTCTAGGATTTGGCATTTTCACCAGTCACATTGTGAGACAGGGTTCTTAGATGGTCCTTTCTTTTACAGTGTGTTGATGTTGAGGTTCATATTGGTCCATTCTTGGTACATCACAAGAACCTTTGGTGAGCTCTCTAGTGTGGGAGTAAGGATGTAGAGGTCATGTCCTTTCCCTTATGCCTAGACGTTGATTTTTATTGAAAAAATAGATTAAGGTGGGAAGGATGTAGCGACTTAGGTTTTGGCCCTATCAAAAATTGGAATTTTACTTCTTTGAATAATTCCAGAGCTAGGGGAGGTTTCGGTGTGTCATTCTGAGGCTCGATGTTCCCAAAATAAATTTTCTCAAAATAATAAGTATTTTTATACAATCTAGGGGGCATAAATGGGTTATCTCCTAAGAGGTAGATTGAATTTGAAATATGAGGGAATGGTTGAGTCCGAAGCATGTTGTTTACCTTAGGCGGAGTATAATATTTATGGGCATATGTATTCTTTGGAAATATTTATCAAGAACAGTTTCATAAATAAATAAATAGATTTATTAATGGGCTTTATCGTGAATAACATCTGAACAGAGTTTCAGATTGAATTTCTGTGATCGTGGTTGAGTCCGGATTGAAATGTGTACCCTAGGCATGATAAAACTTTTGTCAGCATTGAGTGTCAATTTTGGAGGTGAGTCAGGACAGGGAGGATGGAGTATTTAATTAAAAAAGCCTCACATCCCCCACATCTCCCTATAAAACGCACCCCTCCCCTCATCCTTCTTCCAGGATGAAAAATTTGTGAAAATCGAAGAAAAAAGTTCCATCAAGATTTTTTTTATGGAAATCTTCTGTGGATCATACAACAGCAGCACCAGAGCACCGATATAGGCCCGATGCTTTAGCGATCCACCAAATGGTAGAATATTTTTTGTTTTCCGCCCTTTCCCCTATTTATTCATCGTTTTTTTATTGCACCAACAGATCATCATTTAGATGGCGTGTCTATGTAGATTGGGTCCTGATCTTTCCGAAACATGTTTCGAAACAAATTTTAGACCACTAGAGTGTTCTTGTTGGTCCGCAAAAGGGTTAGTGTATTTCTTGAAAAAACATTGGAGAGGAGTGGTGGAATTCGATGTTGGTGAGGGAAGATCCCAGTTCGGGATGGTGGAAGCTAGTTGGGCATGATGATTTTCAAGTGGCTATGGTGGTGTGAGTGTTAGAAGCAGTGGAGGCCGGGAGCTGGGGATGGAAACACGGCGCTGTTCATGGAGGAGATAGGCAGGGGCCGATATCGGCCTGAGCCAATGGGCCAGAGGCTAGACTGGTTGGGGAAAACTAGCTCAGGCGGGGTGGAATGGCCATAATATGCTGATCCATCCCAGTTTCATCTGGGGGTTCTTTAAACCCCTGTATATTGCAAACCAGGTCTCTTTTTTCTGTGCTATCTATGGCTAGGTGACCTTTCATTTGATTAGAAACATTTTAGGTCAGTTTGAAAAGTTAATGTTTCAGTCTTGGATCTTGGTGGCTCAAAATTTTCAAAAATAATAATTATATTATATTATTAGTATTTGACCATTCTTGCATCAGATGTATCCCCTACATTCGATGTCTTCTTGATGCACTATCAGAGTCATTGAGAAGCAGACATCAATCTGGATGTTTCATGAAATATTTTATTTTCATCGACCAAAATCTAATGTGTGGTACCCACAAGGCGCAGTTTGAGTGATTGTGGTGAATTGTGACTTTTTCACCGAGTTTCCATTTTGGACGAGTGATTAGTCGATCCTGTTTATTTTTTCAAGAGGATCACAATGGCACTAATCATTTGATGTGTTTTCAGATCATATTGTGGGCCCCACAAGGACCCATTGTGGTGAATGGTACTATTTTCCCTAGTGGTCTGTTTTAGACGAGTGAATAGCCTATCCTGTTTGTTTTTCTACGAAGAACGTGATGGTGGCCATTGTTTAAGCCTAGGAGACATGATATGTAAGCAACATAATATTGGTCTATTGGATTAGTGATACCGACTAGATGGGTTGAGTGGATTCCCCTTGTCTTTTTGGTGATGTTACAACTAGTTGGATTCAATGGTTCTACCTAGTCTCGGATGATGGAGTTACAATTAGTAGGGTTGTGTAGTTCCCATTGGACATTCAACTATGATGGTTTTCAATATCATGTCCCCATCACATGGATGTGACCCCTCTTCAGTTACTACAAATGTTTTGGTATCACGTCCCCTTCACCAAACTATGACCCCTCTTCCACTACTTTGTGTACGTGCAGTGCACATGTGTTTGTATTTCATGGAGTGTGTTTTCTAAATCCACTTTAAAAGAAGACTCAGCAGATTTGGATCATGTGTCACCCAGAGGGGCCCAATCTAATCCTCACATCCCTTCATTTTTCCCCGGTGGAGTTCTTGTATTTGGTGTTACTAATATTTATGCGGGCATCGATCCTCTACCATGGATGTTCGTGTATGGGACATAGCCCCAGTGAGCCCTAGGAGATGACCCTCTAGCGGTGTGTTGATATATTCTCTTTTGGATTTCAGTGTCCTATTTGCATGAGTTACCAGATGGGGTTTGAGGTTTCTTCGTGACATAAAATACTTGGGTGATGATCCCCTATCTGCGAGATATGATATATAGGGTGTCAGATCGAGATCTTAACATTTTCCTCGGCGAATTTCTCAGTATCAGCATCACTGGCACTACTCAGGAACTGATCCTTTGCATGATGAGTTGTTCTAGATTTTGGTTTTTGCGGGATTCCCTTTATAAGTGTAGTGTTCTGACTAGGGTTTTAGGTTTCCCCCAATGAATTCTGGGTGGGATCATTTACCTGATGATCTGGGGTAGTTTAGTCACTGAGTGACTCCTTCCGTGATGTTGTCCATTGATTTTGATCTTGTAGATAGGTATCATGAGGGTTGGTAAGGTTGTTCCATTTGTATGTTTTACTGATCGAGTGGCATATATCGGTTGAGTGAAAACATGGTGGGCGAGTTTGGATCATCAAAATCAGGTTTTCGTTGTTAATCCCTTCAATTTTTATAGGCCATCAAGAATGGTTGTGCTCTTGTTGTGTGTTCTCTGAGGTAGGTTTCTACCTTCTCATTGAGTCAGATCCCTTTTTGTCTATGGGGCTGGTACCTCGTGAGATTGGTGTCAGTGTTTCATTGGATCTTTAAGTCATCTACTATATACAGTCAATAATGGGGACCATGATACTGGGTGATGGTGATGAGTATATCCGGGTATGTTCTGAGAGTCCTCATGGCATCTGTCATTTTTTGACATGCAAGGGACTTCAAGCCCACTAGTTGGGTATTTCCGAGGATTGTATCTAGATGGATCTTCTATCTCATTTGGTTTCCCTCAAACATGGTTGAACTAACTAATGCCTATTAGTTTCTACCTTTTTGGTTTTTAATATTTGGGTCACTTAATGAATATTTTTATACTCCCCTATGAACGGGATTTTCCAACACATGTCTTGTTTCTTGTGCAAACCACAAGTCTTTTGATGGAGTCCCAATTGGACATGGAGAAGGGAGAGCATAGTAGCTAGACTGAACATGGTTTTCACCAGAGTATGGACAAGGATCTTACCGGTGGGTTTTTGACAGTGATCCCCTCATTCAGAGCAGGTTGGACACTTTTTTAGTTTTACTTTTAGTGGACCTTGTATTTTCCCTTTTGTGCTTCTTCTATACTCTGTTAGGGATAGATGTATGCATTAATTTCATCTAAATTTCATATATATCTCTGAACTTTTCATGGATGTGTATGTGGGTGTGTGTGTACATGTACATTGGGATAAGTCATCCTTTTGTGTAATAGCCTACTCGTCATTGTACGCTAGCCCCTGTCCTATGGAGACGGGCTTGGGGAGTCACGGCTCAAGCCCCGTTGGGTTGGGGCGTGACTGGTTATGGGTATACATTTATATTATGTGCTTCAATTTCATGGTGGTTATTTATAATATCTTCCAATTATATAGAATAATATAGGGTAATGACTTCATTATGTGAATTTTTTATACTCATGGTGGTTGTCTCCAACCTAAGGCCAACTGGAGGTGGAACCCGATTGTTCATTATCTCTCTTTATTCATTGATGAACTATGTGGTTTACCATTGATTCGAGGGGGTCCTGAAAGTCAGTATGTTCTCTATATAATAAATTTTTTATCTTGATATAAAAATCCTGAATGAAAATAATCCAACAAATCTGATATGGATTCCATTTTGTCTACTTCAAGATGAAGCTCAATAGTTTATGTTAAAAAACAACTAATTTAGTTCCAAATAAATATAGATGAAATTTTTCTATGTATACTATTCACAAAATCATTTTTATTATTGCTAAATTTACCTAAAACCATTTTCCTTGAATTGTAAATAATCCAGTTGGAATTCGTTTCCACCCTCTAAGGTAATTCCACTCCAACTATGATGTTTGATGGATTAAACTTATGTTAAAACAGAATCTCCTAAAATGGGGTTGTATGAGATGTGGATTAGTGAGGGTTCTATTTTAATCATCAAACGTAACCCAAAAAATTAGACAAACATAAAATTTTAATTCCTTTCATGCAATCTTGAAAGAGTAGAAAACTCTGTTAAAATCTCCAATGATAAAGAAATAAAAAACAACGTTTCAAATGAATTATCTAACATGATGTACAAATGTAAGATTTTTTTAGGACAAAATTTCATCTAACATAGATATACTAAAATATATTCATTTTTTGAAATAATATTTGATAAGATAATTCATTTTATACTATGAAATGATATTTATCAATGTTTAAAATTATATTTATCTAAATATAATGATGAAAAACATTACCCAAACTCAATAATACTCATAAAATTCAGAACCATAAACAAAATAAAACAATCCATATATACCTACATGAATGTACCATTAATATTTGAAAAATAGTCTCCTTTGATAACTAGATGGTACATAGGGTATTCAAAAGATCCAATGACACCATTCAGTAAGAATATATTATTATTGTTCTTGTGAATTTCATATTCTCTAGATCCATTAGAGGAAAATGAAGAAAAAATTATCCTAGAGAATCCAAATAAGTAACCACATTGTGTTTAACAAGAAAGTCAATCAAGTACTTGATCATTAATATTATGGGGGAAATGGTATTAGGGAGTCGATTGATTCAATTTCCTATTATATATGAAAAATTATTAAATATTTTTCACTCCAATGAGAACTAACTCTTCTTTTTATGGTTTTACAAAAGTAAAATTAATTTTCTATTTAATTATCTAGTGAAGGGACACCCTGCTATTCAACGATTTTATTAATGAAACCTACATCTTTTATTTTTTTTCAACCACTTTCATTACAAGTTATAATAGAATGGGGTTATGTTTTCTTGGTGTATACACAACTAGTTTGGCCACATCCTTGAAAAGAATCATATACAAGAAAATATAGAGGATAATACCCAGTATGTCTTAAAAGATCTAGAAAATCAACTATATATTGTATACCAAGATACTTAAAAGATGTGATTCTTCAAAATAAAAAATCTTATTAACAATATTTATTGGAAAATTTCATAAATTATTAGGTATGAATATTTTAAATTTTTGGGCAATGTATTGAGTTATAGTTTGGGTGGGTGATTAATTGATGGAAATGTTAGAAGTGATGAGATATGCACACAATGTACGATAGGATATAAATACAATTCATCAAAATATTTAATAATTCATCATATATATCTGTAAAATCAATATCACTGTAATAATAATAAAACTATAAACCAAAAATAAGAATAATAATTCAAAAATGAATTGGAATCCGGTGTTGGTTTATCTGTAGAGACCTGAAGCTTGACGTACATTGACATTACATTACATTTTCGGAATACTTAGTACATAACAAAAACAAACACACAAGGATCGTAATAGTTTAGTGTCTTTGGAAACTCAGAATATAATCTTCTAATCCTGGTGAAAGATCTTCAACATCTCCCATAAAGATCTTCCTTTTTTATACCTAAACCCTTTCTTTATATCCTGGGGAAAATTAAACATAAAATGGTGATCTCAAATGCTCAGTAAGGGTAAACAAAAGAAATATCAATCACATCATATACATAAGAACATAACTTTTGGAAATCATAACCTGTAAAAGAGATCATAATTTCATAACCTGGGATAACTCATGGTAGTGAAATGTAATCACAATAATCATAACTTAAACAATAAACTTTGTGGCATGCACACATAATTATATAGAATCATTTCTTTTTAGTCAAGACTCATTGCCAAGACTATCTTAGTGGACAAAGTCCCTTTCTGAACCGAGTCACCCTCGTTTCAGTCCTGTTTCACTAAACCGGTATAACCTACCATTCCAGCCATGTCTATCTCATGAGATATAAAATCATTACCCAATGCATTGGAGGGAGATATAGATCCCACCCATATCATAATGATACCATTCTTATGTGTGCCACAAAATCATAAATCATACATCATTTCATAACCCATGTAATAAAAATGGGAATCTTAAACATTGTGACATCATCAAACAATTCATATAAGATAAAGGAATTGATAAAAAAATATTTCCATCACAACATAATCAAATCCATGTAATAATGGGGATATAAACAGAACCCTTTATTATCTTAGATGGAAAATAGTTTTGATAAAACACTTGAACTCCATTCTTGAGGAAAATATCCTTTCTACTTCAAAAACAGTTTTCATTTCTTAACATGTCATAAAATTATAACTAAAAGAAGTTGATTAAAAATAAACTTGAAAACTTGTAAAGGAATCTTCTTGGAAATAATGTTTTAAAAATCCATTCATGTTGTATAAGTTAAAAAAACATTCTTCTCGTACTTTTGTCGGAAAAGTCAAAAAGTACCTCGTACGAAAAGCGACAAAAGATTACTTTCATATATTTTACTAAAAACTCACCAAAGGGTAAAATAGGTTTTAAACAATTGTTGGTGGATTAAAATAATATTACATATTGAGGAAACATGGATGTGGATGATAAAATACACCCCAGTAAATTTTAAAGTATAAACAATCTCGGATAAAAATGAGATTGTGATATTTCCCTTACCTTATGTCCGATTTGCTTCGTAAGTGTCCGAAACTCCTGTATAATGATTTAAATAATGTCATTGACTTATTACAGAATCATATTCATTGTTATGATATCATATATGGTTCACTTATGACTTTATATTACCCGTTCTTTTGTAAATTCCATGTTAAAGAGCGTTTTGGGTAAAATTGTTTCATTTGTCGTCCGTGTTTTGACTTGTAATTATTCATATGATTACTTAGATCATGATTACTTAATTCCAGAATATAAAACATGATTTATATATATATATATATTCAGAATATAAATATATATAATAAATCAGTAAATGGAAAGAAATACACCGTTCATGGAGACGGTAGGTCGTACGTACGTATGAACGCTGTTTTCGTTTCCTTATTGAGTTGAACGGAATTAAGTAGATGTCATTCATATATATACACATAAATCCAGTATCATTATTATGTCATATATTTCATGATTACTTATTATATATACTTTATAATCATTCATGAATGGTTTAAAGTGGAGAATGAATCTCATCGCGTCGTGGAGATGGTAGTCCGTACGTACGCACGAGCGATGATATCGTTCTCATGATCGTGGGACTGTATTGGAGTGTATGTATACTATTTCAGAATCAATATCACTTTAAAATAATAATATATATTTATTATTTACACCATTATACCCATCCAAGTAAGCTGGTGGTGGAAAATAGATTTCACCAAGGCGTGGAGACGGTATTCCGTACGTACACACGCGCTGTGATTTCGTTTTCCGTAGGATGGATAGATGGTGAAATAGGATTGTTTCATACTTATAATAACATATCAGTATATGAGTGATACTGATGTTATTACTTCATAATGAAACAACCTAAGAAGAAGAAGAAGAAGAAGAAATAAAGGTGAAAGAATCGGTAACAGAAATTACCTCTTCTTTGAAGCGCCTCTTTGAGACCTCCTCTTAGGGCACTAAAATTGGTCTTTGAGGAAGACCAGAACCTCTAGAATGTTTCTAGGGAAGTGGAGAAGAGAATTTTTCAGGGGTTGGCCGAGCTTGAAGGCTCAAAGTTGTGTGAGGAAGAGAGGGAGGAGGTGCCCTTTTATAAGGGAGGAGAGGGGCTCCTTTGGAATAACTAAAAATATTATTTTATTATAAAGTCATGTTCAGTTTTAAATAGCTCCAAATTGATTTATTTAGAGGCTAAGGCTGGGATGGGTCGAACGCCTCTCATCCAATAGAATTTAGACAAGTTTAGGTTCCTATTTTAACCTTATCATTTATATTTAACATTAAGTTAAATAATTTTACTTTTACCGTGTCTTCTTGTGTTCTTACACTATAAGGTTAATAAACTTACTATAAGAAGCCAAAAGAACCCCAAATTGTTTATTATTAATATATATAACCTTATCTAAGTCATTTGGCCGAACCTTAGATTTTTAGGAATAAAATAACAATTAATAATATAATATTTGTTTTAAAAACTATTTTATGTCAATTTTGACACTATTTAGTAATTGATTTTTTGTGAAACTCATAACAGAATGATAAGTTCAAACAAAGTTAATTAAATCAATACTAACATGTCATATTAACCTAGAAAATTAGTGTAATTCATAAAAAGTCTCAAATTATATTTACTTGGGTATTTATAACATCAATTATGTCATTATTTCATTAATAAGATAATTACTGCATCATCGTTGTGTCATAAATAAATTAAATTATTTAATGTATAAAAACTACAAATAAAATACCATTTTGTAGGAAATCTTTTTATATTTATAATGAATATTTATAGTCGAATTTATCTTATGTATAAACCTATATTAAAAATGTTTTATTAAATAAACTTTGATTTTAACTCTTTTAACTCTTCTTTGAATTAAATAATAATAAATGTCCTAATCTAATTCAAGTGGGCCTAAATGGTCATATTTTATTCCTAAGATTGTTTTTGGTCGAATTACACATATCCAATAGAATTAGTACATTTGTTAGGGTAATAATAATATCATTTTTACCCTTAATTACCCTATTTACTTTTAACCGTGGTAAATAAAAGTAAAAAGTTACTATTCACCAAAAATTACTTTCATCTCATTGAACCACATTTTACTTACTGACATCAACCTTGTCTCTCGGATTTTTGAAATTCCACTCATATAAGCGGTAAAATTAAGTTTTATGAAAAATTCAGTTTTTTTAACTACCACTTAGTGGTTTCACTATTCATCAAAAATTGAAAGTTTTCAGAAAAATACCAAAAATTATGCCTAAGCTATATTTCATATTATGAACTCAAAAATGATTTCAATTTTACCATATTCAAAACATATCAGTTTCATTAATTAATTTAAAAATTAATTCCCGTCGTCAAAACAAATAGCGTGTTCTTAAGAGATAATAACTATCAAAAGATTGACACTTGTTTATGTCTGGTTTAAATGTGAAATTACATCCAATGAACAACATTGTATTAAATTGTAAAAATATATTCTAAATATACTTTAAAAACACTGAAATTAATAATTTATCACTATTAATTATTTCGATTGAAAAAGTTGTTTTTAATTAAAATTTAGTAATTTTCACTATTCATCAAAATATGAAAGTTATCCGAAAATCACCAAAATTTCACCTTTCGGCTAAATTCGATACTCCAAATCCAAAAATGAAGTCCATTTTGAGAGATAAAATTTATATAATTTTAAAAGGTGGTTATTACTATTCATAACGGCTAGTTTTAATAATATTTTAATAGCATATCGTTGTTTAGTGAAACTCGGTATTGCGTACTACACACGCTATCGAGGAAGGTCGCGATTGCGTGTAATACAAGGCAAGTCAAGGATGCGTGTTGAGAAAGCTCCTTTTGGTGTAGCGTACAAAACAAGACATTAATGACATTAAAAAGAATATTTTTCATAAAATCTCGGGGTGTTACATTCTACCCCCCTTAAAATGAATTTCGCCCTCGAAATTCGTCGCGGTTTTAAATGGTTTACTATTCGAAAATTTCTTTTATAGAAACCCACATCTTAAAAAGGAATACCAAAACTAATCTTTAAAAACAAAAGTATGAAACATAATGGTTACCCAAATAAACTAATCACTGGGTTTCCACATAGGTGAAAATATGGATATGGAAGAGAAATCTAACCATCATGTTCTCATGGAGAGTGGTAGAGAACATGGCTATGTAAAAGCCAGCAATCACAAAGCCATAAATTTGTGACGATCTAAGATACCATCTGATTCATCAGATATAAGAGTATTAGGACAAAATTTTTGGTTTTCAAGATCATTTCTCTAAATTTGATGGAATTGGAATTAGAAGAAATACTTTCGTGATTTTGGTATAGTTTCACCGTTTGTCGTTCTTTGGAAAATTTCCACATCATCTCTTAAAGAAATGAAGTTGAATTTGTCATTCGTGATGTGTTAGCAGATCATGTGATAGAATGATGGGTCATTCCATCTCTTTCAAACAAAAGGTTAGCAAATGTTATAAGTCCATCTTATGGTTAATCGTATATGGTTCCAAAAATGAACTTATACTTCATATATCATACCTCTTAATAAAATAAAACTAGTTTCTACTAACCAGGGACTTCCTGTAGGCCAGTGGTATGCGATAAAGGCCAGTCACACTTCGGTTGTGGGTTCGATTCCCACAGCCTTGTCCGACGCGATGGGTTGTCGCTCGTCCTGTAGGTTGTCCTTTTTATAAAACTATATTACTATAACATCCCATCAATAATATCGAAAAAACTTCTATCCTTAAACAATAATAACTTATGTCCAACATAATCCATTCCAATCTTTAGGCTTATCCATAATACTGCAGTCCACTCTCATAACATAGTGAAAAAGATTACCAGAGATTTAATACCATCGTTGATCCCCATATATCATAAGATATGTTTTGTTGGTCACATTCCAAACATTCAAAGTCCTTAATCATGTATTCTCTTGAATACCCATTGAACCTTAGTGAAAACATGAATGCAGTTAAAAGTTAACACCTTCCACATACCAAAATCCTCAAAATTCTATATACTCAAACCATGATATCACTTAGTCCTTATATCAATCATGAGCTCATGAATACTGTCAAATATTTCATTTTCTCGTTTTCCCTTCATTATGCGCATATCATTCTTTTTCCAAAAATATCTCAATCACTTTCCATGGTTACTAGTACCATAAAATTATTGAAAACCAAAATAGACCAATACATAAATATTCTAATATTCCACGATACTATATACAACACTATTTTGGAATCCCATTACATAAACACTTAATCATTCCACCACATCGTTGTCATATTCAACATCTCCAATAGTGATCGCATGTGACTTCCATTTGTCCTTTTACTTAAGTGGTTGCTCATGTTGATCATCACTAACCCTTTGATTATGGCATTTATTATCATAATGCCCCATTTCCTTGCACTTGAAGCATTGAAGTGTTGGTGGTGCGTTCTCTATAGTCTTTGCTTTATTCACATCATTAGAAACCCTTTTTCTATTACTTCGACACTCAGCTGCTCGATGGCCTTCTTTTCCACACATAAAAAATTTTCTGGTCCCTTTAAGACAATCTCAACCATTATTCTTTCCACACTTTGTGCATAAGGAAACATTCATCTTCTTTTCACCATTATTCTGAGATTTCTCCTTGAACTCCATCTTTCATTTCTTGTCAAAACCATGAGATGGATATGTAACACCAACTTCCATTTCTACCTTGATAGCACAACGCACAATTTCTTCATATCTACTAAAGTCTCTTATAGCTAATGCCCATCGAAGACTTCATTTTAAGCCACTGAGAAATTGATCAACTTTACTTTCAGGTTGGATGATAATGCCAGATGCATACCTTTCAAGTCTTGTAAAATTCTCTTCGTATATACCAACAGATTCATCATCCTTCTGCTTCTGCTCAAGAAATTCCTTTTCCATCTTTGTTCGAAGAATACGAGGTAAGTACTTACTGAAAAACAAGTTCTTGAACTCGTCCCATTACATGGACTCAATTTCATCTCTTGGCCTCGTATTCTTGATAAGATTCCACCATTTATCATCTTCACCTTCCAAACGATATACTGCTAAGATAACTTTATCATGTTCAGAACATTGAAGAACTGAAAATATCTTTTCAGTGGTACTGATCCATTGTTCAGCAACAAGTGGATCGAAAGACCCACTGAAAGAAGGTGGACGTTGCCTCATGAAGGACTCAATAGAATATTGTTCCCTTCTCTACTTGTTTGGAAGTCCAGAATGATTCATAGCTTGTGTAAGTATAGCAATAATATTTTGCACTCCATCTCCCATAACACTTGTTTGTTCAGGAGGACAATCATTGCATTGTCCATTACAGTGATCAACACGGTTCCTTCGGGTTCCGTCCATCGTCTAAAACCCAAAAATAATAGTGTGAGAGGCAAAAATCATGCTAGGGAAAACAACATAATAAAGGGGGAGTACCATAAATATCTAACATCTTAGGTTTAATTTTATGATCGTTAGCGTAATTCTAGTACTGTAACCTATACGTATACTTAACCTTAGGGACATTCCTAGACATACCTTAGAAATATCTCTACGGATCTCACTAACATTTTCGCATCCTAGTTTCCAAAGGTTTACTAAACCTCCCTTTGATACCAACTGTAGATACCCGAAACATGACGTACATTGACATTACATTACATTTGTGGAATACTTAGTACATAACAAAGACACACACACAAGGATCGTAATAGTTTAGTGTCTTTGGAAACTCAGAATATAATCTTCTAATCCTGGTGAAAGATCTTCAACATCTCCCATAAAGATCTTCCTTTTTTTTATACCTTAAACCTTTCTTTATATTCTGGGGAAAAGTAAACATAAAAGGGTGAGCTCAAATGCTCAGTAAGGGTAAATAAAAGAAATATCAATCACATCATATACATAAGCACATAACTTTTGGAAATCTTAACCTGTAAAAGAGATCATAATTTCATAACCTGGGATAACTCATGGCAGTGAAATGTAATCACAATAATCATAACTTAAACAATAAACTTTGTGGCATGCATACATAATCATAGAGAATCATTTCTTGTTAGTCAAGACTCATTTCCAATACTATCTTAGTGGACAAAGTCCCTTTCTGAACTGAGTCACCCTCGTTTCAGTCATGTTTCACTGAACCGGTATAACCTACCATTCCAGCCATGTCTATCTCATGAGATATAAAATCTTTACCCAATTCATTGGAGGGAGATATAGGTCCCACCCATCTCATAATGATACCATTCTTATGTGTTCCACAAAATCATAAATCATACATCATTTCATAAACCATGTAATAAAAATGGGAATCTTAAACATCGTGACATCATCAAACAATTCATATAAGATAAAGGAATTGATAAAAAAAATATTTCCATCACAACATAATCAAATCCATGTAATAATAGGGATATAAACAGAACCCTTTATTATCTTAGATGGAAAATAATTTTGATAAAACACTTGAACTCCATTCTTGAGGAAAATATCTTTTGTACTTCAAAAACACTTTTCGTTTCTTAACATGTCATAAAATTATAACTAAAATAAGTTGATTAAAAATAAACTTGAAAACATGTAAAGGAAGCTTCTTGGAAATAATGTTTTAAAAATCTATTCATGCTGTATAAGTTAAAAAACATTCTTCTCGTACTTTTGTCGGAAAAGTCAAAAAGTACCTCGTACGAAAAACGACAAAAGATTTCTTTCATATATTTTACTAAAAACTCACCAAAGGGTAAAATAGGTTTTAAAAAATTTTTTGTGGATGGAAATAATATTGCATATTGAGAAAACATGGATGTGGATTATAAAATACTCCCCAGTAAATTTCAAAGTATAAACAATCTCAGATAAAAATGAGATTGTGATATTTCCCTTACCTTAGGTCCGATTTGATTCGTAAGTGTCCGAACCTCCTGTATAATGATTTAAATAATGTCATTGACTTATTACAGAATCATATTCATTGTTATGATATAATATATGGTTCACTTATGACTTTATATTACCCGTTCTTTTGTAAATTCCATGTTAAAGAGCGTTTTGGGTAAAATTGTTTCATTTGTCGTCCGTGTTTTGACTTGTAATTATTCATATGATTACTTATATCATGATTACTTAATTATAGAATATAAAACATGATTTATATATATATATATATTCATAATATACATATATATAATAAATTGGTAAATGGAAAGAAATACACCATTCATGGAGACGGTAGGCCGTACGTACGCATGAACGTTGTTTTCGTTTCCTTATTAAGTTGAACGGAATTAAGTAGATGACATTCATATATATACACAAAAATACAGTATCATTATAATGTCATATATTTCATGATTACTTATTATATATACTTTATAATCATTCATGAATGGTTTAAAGAGGAGAATGAATCTCATCGCGTCGTGGAGACGGTAGTCCGTACGTACGCAAGAGCGATGATATCGTTCTCATGATCGTGGGACTATATTGGAGTGTATGTATACTATTTCAGAATCAATTTAAATTTTAAATAATAATATATAGTTATTATTTACACCATTATACCCATCCAATTAAGGTGGTGGTGGAAAATAGATTTCACTATGGCGTGGAGACGGTATTCTGTACGTACACACGCACGGTGATTTCGTTTTCTGTAGGATGGATAGATGTTGAAATATGATTGTTTCATACTTATAATAACATATCAGTATATTATTGATACTGATGTTATTACTTCATAATGAAACAACCTAAGAAAAAGAAGAAGAAGAAGAAATAAAGGTGAAAGAATCGGTAACGGAAATTACCTCTTCTTTGAAGCGCCTCTTTGAGACCTCCTTTTAGGGCACTAAAATTGGTCTTTGAGGAAGACAAGAACCTCTAGGATGTTTCTAGGGAAGTGGAGAAGAGAATTTGGCAGGGTTTGGCCGATCTTGAAGGCTCAAAGTTGTTTGAGGAAGAGAGGGAGGAGGTCCCCTTTTATAAGGGAGGAGAGGGGCTCCTTTGGAATAACTAAAAATATTATTTTATTTTAAAGTCAAGTTCGGTTTTAAATAGCTCAAAATTGATTTATTTCGAGGATAAGGTGGGGATGGGTCGAAATCCTCTCATCCAATATAATTTAGAAAAGTTTAGATTCCTATTTTAATCTTATCATTTAGATTTAACATTAAGTTAAATAATTTTACTTTTACCGTGTCTTCTTGTGTTCTTACACTATAAGGTTAATAAACATACTATAAGAAGCCAAACGAACCCCAAATTGTTTATTATTAATATATATAACCTTATCTAAGTCATTTGGCCGAACATTATATTTTTAGGAATAAAATAACAATTAATAATATTATATTTTTTTTAAAAACTATTTTATGTCAATTTTGACACTATTTAGTAATTGATTTTTTGTGAAAAATCATAACAGAATGATAAGTTCGAAAAAAGTTAATTAAATCAATACTATCATGACATATTAACCTATAAAATTATTGGAATTCATAAAAAGTCTCAAATTACATTTATTTGGGTATTTATAACTTCAATTATGTCAATATTTCATTAATAAGATAGTTACTGCATCATCGTTGTGTCATAAATAAATTAAAATATTTAATGTCTAAAAATTACAAATAAAATACCATTATGTAGGAAATCTTTTTAGATTTATAATGAATATTTATAGTCGAATTTATCTTATGTATAACCCTATATTAAAAATGTTTTATTAAATAAACTTTGCTTTTAACTCTTTTAACTCTTCTTTGAATTAAATAATAATAAATGTCCTAATCTAATTCAAGTTGGCCTAAATGGTAATATTTTATTCCTAAGTTTGTTTTTGGTCGAATTAAACTTATCCAATAGAATTAGGACATGTGTTAGGTTAATAATAATATCATTTTTACCCTTAATTACCCTATTTACTTTTAACCGTGGTAAATAAAAGTAAAAAGTTACTATTCACTAAAAATTATTTTCATCTCATTGAACCACATTTTACTTACTGACATCAACAGTGTCTCTCGGATATTTTAAATTCCACTCACAGAAGCGGTAAAATTAAGGTTTATGAAAAATTCAGTTTTTTTAACTACCACTTAGTGGTTTCACTATTCATCAAAAATTGAAAGTTTTCAGAAAAATACCAAAAATTAGGCCTAAGATATATTTGATATTATGAACTCAAAAATGATTTCTATTTTACCAAATTAAAAACATATCAGTTGCATTAATTAATTTAAAAATTAATTCCCATCGTCAAAACAAATAGCGTGTTCTTAAGAGATAATAACTATCAAAAGATTGACACTTGTTTATGTCTGGTTTAAATGTGAAATTACATCCAATGACCAAAATTGTATTAAATTGTAAAAATTTATTCTAAATATACTTTAAAACCACTCAAATTAATAATTTATCACTATTACTTATTTCGATTGAAAAAGTTGTTTTTAATTAAAATTTAGTAATTTTCACTATTCATCAAAATATGAAAGTTATCCGAAAATCACCAAAATTTCACCTTAGGCTAAATTCAATACTCCGAATCCAAAAATGAAGTCCATTTTGAGAGATAAAATTTCTAAAATTTTAAAAGGTGGTTATTACTATTCATAACGGCTAGTTTTAATAATATTTTAATAGCATATCGTTGTTTAGTGAAACTCGGTATTGCGTACTACACACGCTATCGAGGAAGGTAGCGATTGCATGTAATACAAGGCAAGTCAAGGATGCATGTTGAGAAAGCTCCTTTTGGTGTAGCGTACAACACAAGACATTAATGAAATTAAAAAGAATATTTTTCATAAAATCTTGGGGTGATACATTATCGAAAAAAATTTGTGGGGAAATGTCCTGAAACATCAAAATAGCTTCAATACTCAAAATAACCATAATAATTTACGGTTCCCCATATAAAAAATATTTAAAATCAAAATTCATAGATTCATCACATGTTGTGTTATAATAGGAGTTGATGAGAGAATCATGGTCTTTTGATGGGTACATCATGGACTTCAAATCATAAATCTTATAATATAATCTCATAAATACTTAGAATATATAACCTCATTGACATTCATGATTATTTGGTAGCTTTAGGAAAGAAAATATTAAGAAATATGAGATTATGATAACTTATATGAACATCCTACACATTGAACTCCTAAAAATAATCTCAATGGGCCATATCTATCACCCAATCAAGAACATCCATAAATACTATTGTTAGGTGTTCTATTTCAATATTTACTGGTTCCACCATCACCATCATTATCTTTAGAACATAAATATAGATGAAAATAAAAAAGAGTGAGTTGTGAAATTAATTGAGGTATCAAAATCATAAAAATAATCATGGAAATTTAACTCCATTTTAGTTTATGGTATGGGGAACATCCCATGGTCCATGAATAATATAGGAATATCTATGGTGTGTGTGATGAGTGTAGAGATATTATTATGATGGTTGATCTATACATTTATATTATTTATAACCAATTCATACATAGTTAGTTCAATAATGTACCAAAATAAGGAATTGGATTGATTCAATTTTGAAGAGGGATACTGATATTGACAAACATGAATGTAACAAAGACCCATTTTTTCATCAACACTATAAACATCTTATTGGTAAGAAAAAATACATTTGGATATGAAAGTGTTCTAGGAGTAAAATAACAAATCATATGATTAATATTTACTTCCTCTATAGTTACACATAAATGTGTCCTTAGAGGGGCTTCATTGATGATTATTTGAATCATTTTGGACACATAACAGTAGTTTTCTTAGTTATTAGATTCCCACTTCTCAATATGATAACACTAACATTCCTTTTATTTTTTTAGTTTATTGGGAAGGAATGTTTACAAAGTTATTTATTTACAATTCATGTTAGGTGGTGATAATAAGACTCATTTTCATCTTCATCTCCCTTAACTATATACCCTTACCATTCATCTCATCCTACTTATTATATTGATTATTTATAAATAACATTATTATTAGAGTCTATAATTTTATTCAACTAATATTATTTTGATGGATTGATGATGATTTTGATTCCTATAAATTTTTGGGATGATGAAAACCCTATTTTTATTTATTTTTTTATAAAGTTTAATGAAAAGGGTCATTTTTTGTTTCCATATACCATACTTGAGACCCAGATGATCTTTCAATCATGTTTTTTATATCAAAGTGAGGGGACAATACTTCTTCTAGAGATTTTGTTGTTTTTTATGCTAATATTTTCTTTGTTGGAGGATTATATAACCCTACTATATCCCATAATGATGTTTGTAATAATTATTAGAATATTTTCGTTCATTAAATTTAACACAAGAGTTTACTCTAACAGGGTGTGATTCATTTGTATCCATGGAAATCTATATCACTATATTAGTGAATTAATCAAACTTATTACAAAAAAAATATTATAACTAGTGTATAGATATACATGGTGTAGTCCTATAATTAGGGGGTGTTCCCAAATAAAAAAAAATATTACCCTCATCTACCATATTGTTAATATATGCACATGAAGCTTCCAATGTCCTCTAACCAATAATCCCCCTATCATAACATCAACCATGAACATTTTTATAGACAATAGGCCTTCATATATAAACTAAATAAAAAAATTTCCCTAATTTTTCAATGTACAATGATTTAATAACTATTTTTGAATCAACACAAGTATTCATATAATGATTTCCATTATTCTTTATAGATATCTATATATCTCATTCTGAATGACAATTGTTATTGTTAATGGAAAAATATTTGTAGAAAAATTTATTTCTTGTCAATCCAAAATTTTAATTCTTTTTTATAAAATTAATAAATATAATATATTATTGTTCAATCATATTTTACCAGAAATTATCATAGTTTTATTTTTTGTTTTTATGAATTCTTTATCTTCATGGTTGAGTAAACCACGTAGAATTATTTATGGATATTTTAGGATGCTTTATAAATAAGTACTAAAATTATTGATGAAGGCTTATCTTTATGGATTTCAATTTGATGTACGACTCATGATTTAGGTATTTAATAATATTTTATTAATAATTGATGTATATTAGAACCAATTCTAAAATGGGTCTATCAAGGTAATAATTATTAATATCTGTATCCATTAAATTTGGTTTTATTTTCAATTCATATTTTCTTCAAATGTCAATGTGTATGGAATGGATGGATGATCAAATTGGGTGAAGGGTAACACATATCATATAACAATATGTCTTGATTCCACCACAAATTATATATTCTATATCAAGGTCTATATCATAGAGATCTATAGGATTAGATCATTTTATAAATCATCGAAAATAAAGAATAGTATAAATGTAAAAAATATAATCATAAGAATTTTAATTTATGGAAAAAAATTGTAAATGGGAATAATTAAGAATAAAAATATAATAAAATAATGATATGAAAATTAATAAGTCCATATTATTTTTTGTAGATAATACTTAACTCCTTGAAAATGATGCTAATTCAAATATCTTTGTTTTTAGAACTCTAAAATGATGTGAACTTTTGAATATTTATTTGTTCAAAATTGGATGGAAAATGACCTTATCTTGAGGAAGAAGTAACATAATAAATCAATTAATTTTTAAAAAAATTAATAATAGATTAAAATGAATAAAAACAGTTGGGGTTTTTGATTAAATGTTTTATATTTAAAGAACATAGTTAGAAAAATAGGTTTTTTAGAAATGTTTTAGGTAATGTGTAACTGATATAGACAACCACATAAAACAATTATTTATCATTATCATTATAATTATTATTCATTTATTTAATATCATCTAATTTGATAACTCCCAAACCCTATTATTATCGACATGACAACAAAACAATGAATAAATTAAATCATTTGGGAAATATAGGGATAAGAAATGACAACACCTAACAATGATTATTTTTCCAATGTAATTTTATAGTCTATAATAAAATATAGCAATATATTAAAACATTAATTGATAATTATTTATGATTTGGAATTTCATTTTGACTCAATATATTTATCCCATGTTGATTTGTTTTATTGATTATGATTTCACTCTCACAATTCCCACATTACTCAACATCATGTGTTATATATTTATTATTTGATTTAATAATCATTTGAAAAATAAAATAATCTATATAAGTATAATGAATAATATGAATTTATTCTCATGGATTGAAGGAAATAAATTTAATATATTATAAATTAGACCAATTACTATAAAACTATTATTATATTAGTTAACAGGTATACAGAAAAATGATTTATAAGTGGAATATTGTCATGAACCGTCCTTGGGGCCCGTTCCATGACTACCCCAAGCCCACCTTCCATAGGCCAGGGGCTGGCGACTAGCAACAAAGACGTAAATCCCTAATCTAGGAAGGCATTGCCTTTATAAAAGTAAAAACACACAATAGAGTACACAACAGGAATTAAACACTGAGTAAAACTGAATACAAAAGAGTGTGCTAGAAAGTAAATGGGCCAGTATACAAACCCAACTAAAGAAAAAGTATAAGTAAAAAGGGAAAAATAGCTGAAAGTAAAGAACATCTCCTGGATCGTCCTCCGGGGATTCCTACCTAAAGGGTAGGTACAGATGGCCACCTAATCACTCACTTCCATCAGTATCCTCTGTGTGTCGACTCGTCGTAAGGTCCACCTTCAGGTACCGTCCAGTCGTGGCGCTCTCGGCCTCCGTCAGTTCTATCCATCATCTCCATCCAACACAACAAGGTGCGGGCATAGCCCGTTTAGGGGTGAGTATAACGATATTCAGTAGGGACCCTGAGACCCCAAGGTCTCATAATATCTACTAAGGATAAACCAAAGAATAAAGATACAATCACAAAGTATCAACCAATTTTTACTTAGGTATATGCCCATACATATACCTAAGATACCAATCTCAGTCCGACTCCAACTCTCGAGCCCAAGAACAAACCAATTCCACAAAGGAAGTAAATTCAATCACCACGATGATAATGGTTTAATGACATGACTCATCTCACATAGGTATGCCACAATAGTAGAGAGATATTGATGATCAGATGTAGCCACTGGATCATCTAAGTTGTCGGGCCGACACAAGATACAGGACCAGCTAAGCTATCAGACCCACACAGGATACAGGACCGGCTATCTCATCTAAGCTGTCGGACCCACACAGGATACCAGACCAGCTAAAATTCATTTGAGCTATTGGACCCACACAGGATACAGGACCAGCTATTTTGTCGGACCCACACAAGATACAAGAACAGAAGTCAGAACTGTCAAACCCACACAGGATTCCCGTATAGTAGTCGTCATCATCGAACCCCCAGAGGATTCTAGTATAGTAGTCATCGCTGTCGAACCCACATAGGATTCTGTTATAGAAGTCATCACTGTCAAACCCACATAGGATTCTAGTACAGAAGTCGTCCCTGTCGAACCCACATAGGATTCTGGTATAGAAGTCGTCGCAGATATCACTAGGGTTCCCGCACATGGCACGCTCGATTCCAGGAGGGTCCGCTCCTTGAGTAAAGTATTGATACATAAACGAAGTCTTGAGTTGATGTATCCCATAGTTCAGTCTAATAATAATGAACCAAACGTGACAGACGGCGTGTCAATCGGACGCCCATTCTAAGAGTTATTAGATTTTCCATTCCAGGGGCCCGATTGGATTTACGCTCTTCAAAACCCAACCATTTTCCAAATTTGTCCAAAACTCACTTAGAGTATTGAAAAAGGAACTCCTCTTCGCGATTGTCCCAGTTCCATAGACGACACGCCGTTTGGATGCGTAGTCTTGGAGATATTCACATTTGCGCGATTTCTGGCCTGGCCCGTCAAGTCCAGCGGGCTGGCGGGTCAGCCCGACCCGACTCAGCGGGTCCGACCCAGGCGGGGGTTGGCTCGGCCCGGTTTGGTGGATCCAACCTAGCGGGGGGGGGGGGGGGGGGGGTTGGCTGGGCCTGGTGGGGCGCGGCCCACCTGCGGACTCGGCCCACGGAGCGGGTCGGTGCGGTTTGCTCAGCGGCACTGAGCGGCCCCGCCTCTCCCTGCCCGGCAGGCCGAAGCCTACCGGTTCTGTTAGGCATGAGCGACCCGCACAGCGAACCACTGTTCTTCCCATGCGGCACCAAGCGGTGCTGCGGTTCTTCAGCCCGGCCAGCAGGCGGCCGGCCGGTTCGCCTGGCGAGCGACCCACGGTTGCGGGTCGCGGTTCCCCCGCCACGCGGCGCCTACGGGCGCCACGATTCTCTAACCCGACTGGCCGTAGCCAGCAAGTGGCTGGCGGTTCCCTCTACATGGCACCTGTGGGTGCCGCGGTTCCCAATTGTATGGCCGGATTGGTCAGCCGGTTGTCTCGTGGATCGGGCAGCCCAAGCGACCGCCAGTCTCTTCAGGTGGCCGACTCTGCCTCCAGTTTCCACCACCTCTGGTTGCCGCCGACTACGGTCACCTTCTTCTCTTTCGACACCGCCTCTGTCGCCAATACAATCAAGAATCAACATAGGGTCGTCGAGCCATGTTTTTTTGGCCCGTTCCCTCCGCGTTAGGTTATAAAAAATGGTCAAAGACGAACCAAATCATTCATCAAGAACAAGGGTATAATTTTATACATTTGAAATTATACAAAAACCCCCTCCCTTGATCCAAAGTTCATTCATTTACGATGGCATCAATTCATTGATGTCGGGGTACGTCCGAGGAGGAAGTGTCGTTGTTGGCGAGGTTCTTTGCAGGCGGTGTCTTCTATCTTGACATGGAGAAAGAGGAAGGAAGACGGGCATTCCTTGTGGGAGTAGCCTCATTTTCATTCCCTAGTTGATGAAGTTGATAAGATTTTCTTCATTTAATTTGTGGGAAGAAGGCTCTCCCTATTCTCCTTAGCTCTCCACAAAATTAATCCAAAAATAATAGAGATAACTCGCTATTATTTTTATGGAACAACAACTCAAGAGTTGTCTCCCATTAATTGTGAAAACACATTAGATTAAATGTGGAGGGATGGATTGAAAAAGATTTAAATTAAAATGAATTAATTCTCTTCATTAATGGTGGGGTGTTGGCAAGAATTAAACCATGGAATTCCAAGAGTTTAAGGGGGTTCAAGGGAGTTTAAAGGGGAGGTGAAGAGTTTGAACTCGTGTGGGCCCCACCACATAATATCCTCCCATGGGAGGTTATGTGGGGTGGGCCCCATCACTATCCTCCCTTTGGAGGTTTTAACTACCATCTAAATACTTTTACCACCTTTCAAATATAAATGTCTTACACTCACATTTTTATTTAATCTTTAATTTTTAATTAGAAACCCCGATTTTTAACTACCACTTCCAATAAAACACAACTGTGGTAAAGATCTCCTTAAGAGAATACCGGTGATACGAGTTCTTCGGTGTCTTTGGATTTCAATTCTGAGCACTGGTTCCAAAGATAGAAAAACCCACACGTACGTTTACTGAACATACCCGAACAAAACATCAAAAATTTATTTCGGACACAGCGGGCCTCAAAATCAGGCACCATCAGAAACTGTGGGCTCATAAAATTCCAATGAATTTAAGGAAAAAAATTTCCTTGAAATTTTTGGGTCTTTACATTACCCCCACCTCAGGGATTTACGTCCCTTTAATGCTAAATCACACACTAGGGAAACAAATGGGGGTACTGAGTAAGCATCTAAGCCTCCCGCTCCCATGTGCTCTTCTAGAGGTTCCTGTGCTGCCAGCAAACACACACCAGAGGAATCGATCATCCACATAGGACCCGCTCCTGTCGATCATAAATCTCCACTGGAACCTCATTGAATGTCACCCCATCATCGATGTCTAGATCCTCATGGCCGATGATGTGGGATGGGTCATGCACGTATCTCCTTAGCCGAGATGCGTGGAAGACGTCGTGCACCCGGTGCAACTGAGGTGGAAGGGCCAGGCGGTAAGCCACCTCGCCTACTCTGCTGAGGACTTGGAATGGTCCAATGAATCACAGAGATAACTTGTCGCTTTGTACAAATCTCCGTAGACCTCGTTGAGGTGAGACCCGTAAGAATACGTTGTCTCTATCCTTGAACTCCAGTGGTCTTTGTCTTCTATCAACATAGGACTTCCGTTTGCTCTGTACAGTCTTCATCCGCTCCTGGATGATCTGCAACTTCTCTATCATAGCCTGAACCATATCTGGTCCTACAAGTGCTGCCTCCCCTAGGACAGTCCAGCATAGAGGCAATCTGCAAGGTCAGCCATACAGTGCCTCATAAGGTGCCATCCTGGTGGTGGAGTGGTAGCTGTTGTTGTACGAAAACTCCACCAAGGGTAAGTGATCCTTCCAGCTGTGACCAAAGTCAAGGAAACATGCACAGAGCATGTCCTCGAGAGTCTGAAGGGTCCTCTCAGTCTGACCATACGTCTGTGGATGGAAGGCGGTGCTCAAGTAGAGCTGCATCCTAAAATCCTCCAGCAACCCCTTCCAAAGACGGGAAGTGAAACAATCATCTCAGTTGGAGACAATCGTCGAAGGTACACCATGAAGATGTATGATTTCCTGTACATAGAGGCATCCCATGATCTCTACTAAGCCCTACTCTCTGATGGGTAGGAAGTGGGACAACTTGGGGATTCGGTCTACGATCACCCAGATAGAGTGGTGTCCAATGGATGTATGTGGAAGTCCCATCATGAAATCCATGGATATCATGTCCCACTTCCACTATGGAACCTCTAAGGGATGTACCAAGCTTGCAGGTACCTAGTGCTCTACCTTCACTTGGTGAAAAGTGAGGCATCAGAAGACAAACTCTGCAACCGCATTCTTCATACACGGCCACTAGTGATGTCGTCTGAGGTCCCGATAAATCTTCACCACTCCTGGATATACCGCCTGAAGGGAAGTGTGGAACTCCCTCAACGCATCATCCTATAGTGAAACTGGTACCATTCTACATCCTCTGAAGAGGATGATGTGCCCCCCACCTTTAGAAAACCCATCATGTGCCTACCCTGAGGATATCTGAGCACGTCACGCCTCACAGTCAATGTCCCCACGCTGCGCCTCTCTAAATCGCTGAAGAAGTGGAGGAGTGACTGTAGGAGACTGCAAAAATTCTTCTCCATCTCTATCCACAGAGGATATCTGCAACACAACCAGCTGCACTATCACCTGTCCTAGCACCTGAATGCCTGATCTCTTATTGATATCATCTGCTACAACGTTCCCCATCCCAGGAGTATAGACTATCTTGAAGTCATAGTCCTGTTGGAAATCAAGCCATCACCGCTGTCTCAGGTTCAAGTCCTTCTATGAGAAGATATACCTGAGACTTTGGTGGTCAGATTAGACTGTAAAATGCTCGCCAATAAGATAGAGCCACCACATCTTCAATGCGAATACCACTATTTCTAAATCCAGGTCATGGGTAGCTTAGTTCTGCTCGTTCCATCTCAATTTTCATGAACCATACGCGATCACTACTCACTCCTACATCAGGACACACCCGAGTATAGTCCCTGATGTGTCGCAGTAAACTACATACCATATTCCCTCCTCTGGTATCCTCCAGATGGGCACACTACTCAACCTATGCCTCAGCTCCTGAAAGCTCTGCTGGCATTTCTATGACCACACGAAGGGTTTCCCCTTGTTCTTCAATGCTAAAAGTGGTTCTGCAACTCTAGAGAAGTTTGACACAAATCTCTGATAGTACCCATTCAGTCCCAGGAAACTCCACACCTCCATCACACTCTTGGGTGGCTCCCAAGCAAGTAATGCCTCAATCTTTGCTGGATCCACTGCAACTCTATCCTCCGAGATGATGTGTCCCAAGAAGTGAACCTCTCGAATCCAAAACTGGCACTTCGGGAGTTTATCACTAAGTTAGTGCTCTCGAAGTGTATCCAGTACCACCCGCAAATGGTAGGCATGTTCCTCCTTAGTAGTCAAGTAAATAACTATGTCGTTGATGAAGAATACGACAAATCGATCAAGGTATGGCTGTAAGATCCTGTTCAATAGGCTCATGAACACTGCTGGTGCATTGGTTATGATGAAGGGAATAACCAAGAACTCCTAGTGGCCATACCGACACCTGGAGGTCATCTTCTACACATCCTCATCTCAAACTCTGATCTGGTGATAGCTTGACCTGAGGTCTTTCTTAAGAACCATCGTGCTCCCTTGAGCTGATCAAAGAGATCGGCAATCCTCGAGAGTGGGTACTTGTTCTTCACAGTCACCGGATTCAGGCGACGATAGTCGACACACAGTCGCAATTTCCCATATGCCTTTTTTGAAAATAAAATTGGAGATGCCCAGGGTGACAAACTGGGTCAAATAAATCCCTTCACCTGCAAGTCCTCCAGCTGTACCTACAGCTCACAAAGCTTGGCGGGAGCCATCCGATATGCTGGAGTAGATATCGGTGTTGTACCGAGGTATAGGTAAATGTAGAAGTCTACCTCTCTATGAGGAGGTAGTCCTGGAACATCTTCAGGAAAAACATCTGCGTACTAATCCACTATAATAGGAAAAATCAGACTCCGCATATCAACCACTCTGAGGATGATACTAGCCAACTGATGTGTGATTGGCTGCCCCCTCCTCTGTGTAAGTCCATCATGCGCTACAAAGGGTCCCTTCTCGCTGGTGAAGGTGAACCTGGTCCCATCCGTGCAGATACATTGCACTTTGCGCCCAATACAATCAATCTGAGCATGAACTATAGATAACTAGTCCATACCCAAGATGATGTTGTAAGGCCTCGACACCGCTACAAAAAGATCTCCACCAAAGCTATCACCTTCTAGAGTAAGCTCACACTGCCGGCACCAGTACACAATCGTTGAGTCTGCTCCCATAGGAGTCTCTAGCCGTAAGGATCAAGATAACGGCTCTGTCGGAATCTCCGAGCTCCGAACAAGGGAAAGGGAAATAAAAGAATGACTTGCACTTGTGTCTATAAGTAATGTTGCAAGGGTGGAGTATACACAAATAGTACCTCAAATCTTATCAGGTGCACCATGGTCGTAGGCCTTGATTTCCTAGATCTGAGACTGCCTTTGTCCGCCATCTCCTTGTGGTCGGGGTGGACCTCCTGGTGGTGGTGGTGTTAGAGCCTCAAAATGTTGTCCACCACCCGCTGCTCGGCCAGCACCTCTGCCACGTCCGTCTACTCCCGGCGGAGCACCATAGTCGAACCTATGACTCTTCCTGGGAGGTCCCTCTACTCTCTGCTATGCATCTGCATGGCGGTTCGGGTAGTCATGAGCCATGTGGCACTTCCCTCCGGATGCATAACACTGCCTGCTCCTCGTATATCTGACTCTATCTCGTGTGCCCCGAACAACCGAACCTATATCCTAGGATCGCCCATCTGATGGCCTGGTCTTCTCGGACCTCTGCGACATCTATATACTTCCAACTATTTTAATACTCCGCTATGTGTCGCCCTGTGGTGGGTCTCACTACTAGTGAATGCTTAGCGAGAATTCTCTCCACTAGAAGGGCTCGCTCGAGTACCCCTGCTTGCGTCGGAATGCTGAGGGGAATCATTGAAGCCATGATCTCATGTCTGAGTCCCTTCTCAAAGGTCCGGGGCCTTGAATAACGGGTCTTGTACTATATCCATGGAGTAGTGTGAGAGGCCAGTGAACCTTGCTGAGTACTAAGCTACTATCATGCTGCCATGCTGCAGATGAAGTAACTCTTGAATCTGCACCGCAAGAAGGTTGGCTGGAAAAAACTCTGGGAGAAAGAGACTCTTGAAGACTATCTAGTGTAATGATGCCTCATCATGCACCTAGAGCATCAGGCTCCACCATTTGCCTACTGCTTCATGCAAGAGACTCACGGCAAGGATCCCCATGAAGTCGGCTGGGGTCCCTACCAATTTGAAAACTCTCACGGTTAAAACAATATACCTGGTGAGCTGACACAAAGTAATCAAGAAGAAAACTTTTTCAGAGGAAACACAGACACAATCTGTGTTTTTGTGCACTGATTCGGAGATCAGAAGTCAGAGTCCTATTGTATATATATGTCGGCCGCCGCACCAATATCGGTTTCCATAAACTGATAATCATACTCAAAACACTTAACACAATTGCCATTAAACGAATCCGAATACAAGTTCTACGGTAGAACTGACTCGTCTGATACCAATTTATCACAACTGGTCCTCGGGGCCCATGTCGTGACAACCCCAATCCCACCTTCCATAGGCTAGGGGATGGAAATTAGCACCAAAGGCGTAAATCCCTAAGATGGGAAGGCATTTCCATTATAAAATTAAACAAACACAACAGAGTATGCAACAAGAAGTAAACACTAAGTAAAACTAAATACAAAAGAGTGTGCTGGAAAGTAAATGGTCCAGTATTAAAACCCAACTGAACAACAAGTACAAGTAAAAAGGGAAAAATAGCTGAACGTAAATAGATGCTCCTGGATCGTTCTCCGGGGATTCCAACCTAAAGGGTAGGTACATATGGCCACCTCATCACTCACGCCCGTCAGTCACCTTCGTGTGCTGGCTCGTCACAAGGTCCACCTATGGGTACCATCCAGTCATCGCGCTCTCGGTCTCAATCAGCGCTGTCCGTCTTCTGCATCCAACACAACGAGGTGCGGGCATAGCCCGTGTAGGGGTGAGTATAACGATACTCAGTAGGGACCCTGAGACCCACATGGTCTCACAATATCCACTAAGGATAAACAAAATAACAAAGATACCATAAAGAAGTATCAACCAATTCCTACTTAGGTATATGACCATATATATACCTAAGCTACCAATCTTAGTCCGGATCCAACTCTCGAGCCCAAGCACAATCCAATTCTAAAAAGGAAGTAAATTCAATCACCAAAATGATAATGGTTGAAAGACATGACTCATCTCACACAGGTATGCCACAATAGTAGAGAGATATAGATGATCAGATGTAGCCACTGGATCATCTAAGCTATCAGACCCACACATGATAGAGGACCAGCTATGCTGTCGGACCCATAGTGGATATAGGACTAGCTATCTCGTCTAACCTATCATACCCACACATGATACAGGACAATCTATAATTCATCTGAGCTGTTGGACCCACATAGGACACAAGACCAGCTATTCTGTCGGACCCACACAGGATAAAGAAACAGAAGTCAGAACTATCGAACACACAAATGATTCCAGTACAGTAGTCGTCGTCATCGAACCCATGAAGGATTCCAGTATAGTAGTCATCACTATCAAACCCACATAGGATTTGGGTATATAAGTCGTCGCTGTCAAACCCACATAGGATTTTGGTACAGAAGTCGTCGCTATTGAACCCATATAGGATTCCGGTACAGAAGTCGTCGCAACCAGATCTAGGTTTCTCACTCACAGCACGCTCGATTCCAGGAGGGTCCGCTCCTCGAGTCAATTATTTATACATCAACGATGTCCTGATTTAATGTATCTTGTAGTTTTGTCTCATCATAATGAACCCAATGTGACAGAAGGCGCATCAATCAGACACTCGGTCTGAGAGTTATTAGTTTTTCCGTTCGAGAGGCCCGGTTGGATTTACGCTCATTCAAAACCCGTCCATATTCCAAATTTGACCAAAACTCTCTTAGAGTATTGCAAAAGGACCTCCTCATCACAAGGGACCCAGTGTCATAGATGGCACGTCGTTCGGATGCACGGTCTTGGAGATATTCGCATTTAGGCAATGCTGGGCCCAACCTGTCAAGCCCAGTGGGATGGCGGGTCGGCCCGACCCAACTCGGCGGGTCCAACTCGGCTGTGGGTCATCCTGGACCGGTTTGGTGGGTCCGACCCGATTGGGGTGTTGACTTGGCCTAGTGGGGCACGACCCACCTGCAGAGCCGGCCCGCGGAGCGGGCCGCTCCGATTCGCCCGGCGGTGTCGCCTCTCCTTGCCCGACTGGCCAAAGCCGGTCGGTTCTGTACGGCACAAGCGGCACACAAAGTGGACCACTATTCCTCCCACGCGGTGCCAAGCGGCACCGTAGTTCTTCAGCCTAGCCAGCAGGCGGCTGACCAGTTTGCCCTGGGAGCGGCCCACGGTTGCGGGCGCCGCAATCCTCCAGCCGGGCTGGCCGTAGCTTGTCGGTTCCTCTAGCAAGCAACCTGCAGTTGTGGACCATGGTTCCCTCCACGCAGCACCTGTGGGTGTCACGGTTCTCAGCGGGCCTGCCGGATTCGCCGGCCGGTTGTCCCGCGGATCGGGCGGCCCAAACGGTTGGTGGTCTCTTCACACGGCCGGTGTGTGGCCGTCGATGCCTCTGGTTGATGTTGCCTCCAGTCGTCGCCGACTTCGATCACCGTCACCTCTTCCGACATCGCCTCCTTCCCAATACAATCAAAAATCAATGGAGGGTCATCGGGCCGTGTTTGTTCAGCCCGCGCCCTCCGCATTTGGCAATAAAAAGTGGCCAAAGATGAACCGATTCATTCATTAAGAACGAGGGTATAATTTTATTCATTTAAAATTATAAAAAACCCCCTACCTTGATTCAAAGTTCATTCATTGACGACGACATCGATTCATTGACGTGGGGTGCGTCCGAGGAGGAAGTTTTGTTGTTGGCGATGTTCTTCACGGGCGACATCATCTCCCTTGACAGGCATTCCTCATGGGTGTCACCTCACTTTCTTGCCCCGGTTGATGAAGTGGAGAAGATGCTCTTTGTGTTCTTTGTGGGAATAATTCTCTCCCTCTTCTCCTTAGCTTTCCACAAAATGAAGCAAAAAATAATAGAGATTCATCTCTATTATTTTTATGGGACAAAAAGTCAAGATTTTTCTCCCATTTAATGTGACAACAAATTAGATTAAATGTAGAGGGATGGATTCAAAAAGATTTGAATTAAAATGAATTAATTCTCTTCATTAATGGTGGGGTGTTGGCAAGAATTAAACCATGTAATTCCAAGAGTTTAAGGGGGTTTAATGGAGTTTAAAGGAGAGGTGAAGAGTTTGAACTCGTGTGGGCCCCACCACATAATATCCTCCCATGGGAGGTTATGTGGGGTGGAACCCACCACCATTATCCCTATGGAGGTTTTAACTACCATCTAAATAATTTAACCACCTTTTAAATAAAAATGTGTTACACACAAATTTTTATTTATTCTTTAATTTTTAATTTGAAACCCCAATTTTCAACTACCACTTCTGATAAAACGCAATTGCGGTAAAGATATCCTTAAGTGAATATCGGTACTGCGAGTTCTTCGGTGTCCTCAGATTTCAATTCCGAGCACCAGTTCAGAAGATATAAAAACTCGCACGTACGTTTACTGAACGTTCCCGAACAAAACATCAGAAATTGATTTCGGACACACTGGGCCTCAGAATCAGATTCCGTAAGAAACTGTGGACTTTTAAAATTCCAAAGAATTTAAGGGAAGAAATTTTCCTTGATATTTCAGGGTCTATAAAAATATTTTAATAATGGTTAACCCAATTATATTTATACTATAATCTTACAACACAAGATGATTTATATAGATTAGAAAAAAATTAATACAAGAAAATAAATATAATTTAAATGAAAATATATTACATGAATAAAACACTACAACATTAAATTAGAAGAGAGGAGAATTATGATGGATATCCTAGTATGAGAGATTCTATCATGACTGGTGTAGGAAAATTGAAAGGTAGACCATTCCATTATATCATATTAAATTAATACATAATCAAACACCTAAAAAAATACACATTTATATAGTATAGGTGAGGATAGTTTTTTATGAGGATACATGTGTGGATGAGAAATTATACAAAATATTTGAATCTAAATTTTAGTGACATGTTGGCCCCAAAAACATGCGAATAAGCTATTCTTCTTGTTGTTTGATTTAATTAGAATTAGATCTTCGATCATATATAAAAATATCATTTCAATACAATCCATAATTATAGATACATTGATAAATTGTGATGAGGTTTCAATGATGTCGAGTGCAATACACATTTGACTTCATGGATTATTTTCACCAAACAAATTTATGATAGTATAAGGATTGTACAAATTAACATTATATCCCCTAGAGAGAATAATGATTTAATAAAAAATTTAATATGATGTAGTCCTATAAAATGGTTATTTAAAAATCATTATACTATATTCTTAAGTGTTAAAATGGTAATTTACATTAAATTGTTGAATTCATGACTTAATACAATTTTTTTCAAAAATAATCATATTTCAGAAAATATAGTGAAAATATATGATTTATTACTGGTAAAATGTTCAATTAATATATGTTATATTAGTTAAAAATAATCACCAGCTGAAAATGTTAGCCTAGTTAACTTTATGGATCAAATATATATATATGTGTGTGTGTGTGTGAAACTATATCAATGAAAAATATCTTTTTCTTCTGAACCTAGAAAATATAAGTGCTACATTTTTCAAATTGAAAATTATTAATCTATCATTATCTTGGTGCCATTCTATGAAGAAGAAACATAAAATAAGTCCTCATCTAAGGTTCAATATCCTTTATAATTGTGTTCTTTATAATATGTGTCCCAAATATACAGGACATGATAACCTCAATTATAATATAATCCCTACATTCCAATATTAGACTAAATAGTAATAATCATTCATAAAGAAAATATACAACCCCATTCATCTCAATATTTGGAATAGTTATATAATTTCAATTAAATTTAGTTTTTTTACTAAATCTCACTTTTAAAAAAACATAAATATTTCATTTATAAGAAAAAAATTTTTTTCCAAAAAGAACATAATTATTTCTCTTTAAAAACATATAATTATTATCATTAACCCACTCTAAATATACCACTCATGAGTATACAGTGAATAAAATGATTATCCTTGATTCTTTACTCTATCAGGCCATAAGTTTTAAACTAGATCTAAAGGTAAAAATACATAAAAACGGGAGTCTGTATCATTAATACATATATACAAAGAAGTTATATAATATCCAACCATCAATTCAATATCATAAATTAATATATTATTTTACATTTATTAATATTAGATACAAAAATTTGAATGATAAATAATTCATCTATAATAAATTGTTGGCCACACTCCTTATTTGATCCCAGGTTTTTCTTGATGTATGTAAATTTTTTATATTAGTTTAACTGCTTGATTTTGAGATAATATAAATTAATAATGAGCTCACGAGACATTCAAGGGTGTTCTAGGATTATTAGGATCATAGAAGATCATCATTTGGATAGAGCCATCTTGGCCACAAATTTTATAGAATCCATGAGATCCAAAATGCATGGTTTGATTAAGCTATGTGGAGTTGGGTATATAGAATAAAAGGGTGTGTTGTTTTACCAACCCATGTTTCTATTACCAGACTCCCATATAGGAATATCTTTAAAGTTTAGCTGATGTATGAATCGTAGTTTACACATGGTTTCCTAGAGTGTGCACATGAATTCTGTGAGATACTTATGGAGGTATTGGGGATGCATGGTTGGCGCAAGGTTTAGCCAACCATGAAAGAAATTGTGTGACCAAATTTTTTTGGTTAAAATTTAAATTTTTTCATTAAATTTTATGGAAACCTAATACTATTTTTCCTATTTTCATTATAGTAGACATGGGAGAGTTTTTTATCCAGTGAAATATCTCAAAATAAATTCTTGTCTTCTGATTCATTGTCAAAAATAAGAATTTGTCACTGTTTATCTTATTTTATCCATTCTAGTGAGTTAGTTATTAATCATGTGTAATTGTCTATTTTTTATATCAATAGTGTTGTTTTATATATTTATTATATTCTCCTTTTCTAGGGATTCTGTATAATCTTACTTTTTTCCTAGTTTAGACTGAAGAAGAGGTCGATACTAGATGAGTGTTCTACCATAGTTATATAATAGGTGATCTACACTGGTCCCATAATGTTATTTGTTTTAAATAACATGTTCCCATATCACTACACACTGGACCGTCTATAATTTCACATAAAATTAAATTAATATCTTGTTTAATTTTTTGGGACATTTTTAGTTTCCCACTAGTAACATTATATGGTTCGAGGTCTATCACCTCATACTATACCGTCTTTAATGTTTATTATTGTATAATCTAGGTGATGTACCACCCCATTGGGTGTCTATGTGCTCCAAAAATTTATTCGGGGCCTTAATAAATTTAATTATAATGGAATGAATGAAAAAGATTAGGATTATGCCTCTATAAAAAGTTATTTCATGAATGGAATATGAGTAATAAGTTGGATTAAGTCATGGTTTATTTAATATAATTAATTAATGTGTAAATTGATGAATTCATTTTTATGGTACTGGAATTCATGGAAATTTATACTCCTCAAACCCTAATTTCCTAATATTCCATGAACATTTCTACTTTACAGATCATGATAATGGTAGTGGATTCCCGGAAAATTTCTAATCCCATTTTCCTGATTCCATTAGATTCCATGGCAATTTCTACTCCATGGATCTGTATTGAATGGAAGGTGGTGCCCTGACATTTCTACTCCTTGGATCGTGATTCCATCGAATGCCATGTAATTTATCACTCCTTGGATCTGACATTCATGGAACACTATAGATTATCTACTTGGATTCCACCCAAGCCTTTTTTGAGTTCCCATCAAGATGATCCATGGACATGATGCGGATTAAATTGTCATATATACCTGGGTTCCTATATTTTCATGCCTGAAAATTGGTTTCATAGTATAAAAGCAGTGGATGATTATCTTTATTTATAGATATCCAATGTTTGGGTATTTTATTATTGTTGTTACAGTGGATAGTATAACTCCAACTTAATTGTGATTTATAATTTCCTTTTTTTATCTTGATTATTGTTTATATGGAGTAATGTTTGGCTGGAAATGATCACACTTTTATATGAAAAAACAATTTTATTTCTTTTGTACATGTGATAAACTGCACTCCACATCATTTTTTATAATAAATGCATGACCAGTTATAAACATCATTGGTGGTGGACAACTGAGTGTTATCTCTCACCTTGTTCAGGTGGCCATTGGGTATCCAGAAAGGCATCATGGATTCATGTAGGTACCGTGGAAGCTCAAACTTTATTATGCTTAAGTTGATAATTTCATTGGAGTAGGGGAGAACATGACTAAGAAATGATCACGATATGATCTAAAGATAGTTTTATTTTATTTTTTTACATTTGGAAAATGTATTGTATTGGTTGCATGTTTCAATGTTTGGACGACCATTTTTATATAGTCTCGACATGTTAAAATATTTTAAATAACACTAATTTTAGTATGGTTTTTTTATTAATACTCTCTTATGAATGTTATTATTCATTAAAATAGTAATTCATATGCTTATGTTATTAATTGATTATAGAATGTTCTATACTCTAATTATGATGGTTCAGTCTCCCAACTATACCATCTTAGACCATATCTCCTAGTCTGAAACATCTAGTGTTTTGGGAAATGTGCTTGAGGCCATGTGACACACCACATTGAGGAACCATTTAGGTAAATACATTTCCCAATGTTATAATGTGGTATAAAAGACTTCTTATGGCTGTAATACTACATGGGATTGGTAGACAAGATACTAGGAAATAATTAGGATTTGGTAATATGTTTTAAATGGGAGTAGCTTAGAAACATATAGGTAAAATCCAAATATCATGGACTGAGAAATTGATGTTTTTTATTTTTCTTGTTACATTGGATTTGACTTTAACATTGGGTGACACACTTCATTTAGGATGTTTCTTATTATTATGGGTTTTACTATAGCTTGATGAGATGATGGAATTCCATATCATGCATCATTTTTTAACATAATTTTATTAATATGACTCGATATTTTTCATTCCACATAGGATGCATTTATAGAAAATATGAAATTATTTTGTGTGCCTTGTGAGATATATTTGTTATTTGATTACCATTTTTAGGGGACTAGACACATACATTATTGTTAGATTTCCTATAATAACCAAAACATTATTTTACTTATTAGGATAAAACAGACAACCTATGTAGTCATTTATAAAATGTTGATTCAAGGACCATTGGTTCCACGGTCAATAATGTGTTATGGATGAGATTAAATGGATGTTATAACTCAAATTATAAGGTGTATGATCCCTTGTATATTGGAATTAGTGATATTTTTGGTTCAAGAATTTTTGGAGAATTTTATAAAAATGGGAATATATAATGAAATTGATATTTTTAGATGGAAAGGTTGCTGATAAATGGAATTTTCAATAACACTAGATAGTCCATATATTGGGACTCGTGTTGTGAAATAGGGAAATTGACCCAAACTTATCTTTCGAGTGGGAAGTAATAAATGTCTCTTAAACATTTTATGGTATTTCCTATTACCTAGTACATAATTATGGAGTAGGAAAAGGGGTGTGACATGTTGATAGGAAGGAATAGACTAGCCTTTTGTTTTTTTATATGATCAAGTTGTTACATATTATTTTATGAGGCATTTGTTTTGGGATTGGAGAGATAAGACACCATAATGATCACAATTCATATCCTAGGATAGTGGTGGTGACAATGCTCTAGTGGTGGTGGGCCCAAGGACACTAGTAGAAGATCCAGTAGATATAGTTTAAAAACCATAATTTATATGGAATATGGTTCTTGATGCATATATTTGAGAGGGTTTCATGAACTTTTTGTAGAATATTCTGGGATCCCTATAACCTACCTTGTATGTGGTAGAGTTTACGTGTTTGTGGTCCAGCAGCAACATCTTTCCATTTTTTCAAGGGATGTCATTACATAGGCTGTTGAGAAATGGATTGAGAAGAATTTATCAGAATTCATGAATATGGAGATAGATCTTGAGTGAAGAGTGAATCTCAAAACATATATACTTATATGATCAATTATCCTCTGGTTGGATATTTTTAACCATGACGATATGAATTAGGATATGGTTTGAGGGATTTCCAATCTAGGATTTATTACATATTTTGAGAGTCCCTGAGAATAGCCTAGTCTCGAAGGTCCATGGTATTAGGGAATGTGATCATGTGATTCCGCTTTCAGCTCTAGAGTTTATGGAGGCAGAGAGATTTCTAAACCTAAATTTGGTTGCCCGTTTTAGGAACAATCGACTGTCAGTGGATGACTTTGAAAGGTTTATCTTTGAAACATGGGGACTTTAAGAACGAGCGGCTGTTGAGCTGTTAGATAAAAGGCATTTGATGGTGCGATGTTCTTTGTCAGAGGATTTTTTCCGTGCGCTATCGTGTGCGCCCAGGAAGTGCAGTGGCTACGGCTTCTACCTGTTTCGGTGGAGCTACAATCTTTACCTGAATTGTGATTCTCCTTCAATTCTGTTTTGGGTAATCCTTCCGCAACTACCTCTTCCATTCCAGAATCCTGCAATTATGCGTATGTTAGGAAATTTAGTGGGTCTATTTCTCTGTGTTGACTCACGCACGAACTCTGTGTGCCATCCGATCAACCCATGCATGTGTGTGGAGGATGATGTATTGAGGCCGCCTGTCGAGTATATGTGGATTGAAGCTGGAAAGGAGGTATGATGTAAACATCCAGTGGTCTATGACCATTGGGTGGAGTTTTGATCTTCTTTTTCGTCATCTTGGACACTCGGATTCTATATGCAAACGGGTTGTTCATCAGGGGAGGACTTCAATGCAGGTGAAGAAGAGTGATGATGTTAAACAGACGAAGCAATTGGTGAACAATGAGGTGCAGAGTAAACCAGCGGGAAAGAAAGTTGAGGAACCCTCTGCATCAGGGGTTTTTGTTCATCTCAAGGAAGTTTTGAGGGACTCGGACACCAGAAAATCAGTGGCATAGTAGAATAATGATCCACCCTTGAAATCACCTCATGCTGAAGGTGGGAGTTTTTCTGGGAAGGAGGTCATGGTTTGGACAGAAGGGGTGGCTTCGAGTGCTACTACTTCGGGGGTCATCCAAAATCATAAGGGAGGGGATTCAACCTAGAGGGTGTCTAGAAAAACAACTCTTTTTAGTGTTTGGACACTGAGGAGACTATACAAGATCAACCCTTTGATTTGAATAGAGGAGAAACAAAAGGTATTGAGTCTGAGGAGGACTGCATAGTAACTAAGGGGCATGAGGATGGGAAGACCCCTAAGAAGAAGAAGGGGAAGGGCCGTAAGGACTACTCTCATATACCAGAACCGATGGAAGCACGATCGAGTAAAAAGTCTAAACTGTGCGAGAATGAAATGTCATCTACTTCATTGATCGTTGTACAGGAGAGGCCTCAAGTTGCGGTTCAGAGAACCTGCAACAAAAATTTGATTCTTAGTTGTAAACCTAATTCAAAGTGTATCAAAGTGGAAAAGGACTCTAAAGAGCCTATCCTCCACTCTGTGGAGGAAATGGTGGAAGAATTCCTTTATGTCAACATACCACTAGAAGAGGCAGAGATGATGGGAAGACCTATTCTAGTGGAGGAAAATAGAGAGAAGGATAATTACATTGACACACAGGATATGATCATGATGAGAGGCTTCAATGATGGGAAAATCAGCAAAGAAGAGTATATTCAATCCCGGGACAAAATGGTGTCTCGCTTCGAAGTTGTTATCGGTGAAGACTCTGATGCTAAGGTATGGCTTATGAACTGGAAACTTTATAGGGAGGAAAGTACCAATAGGCTGAGGATATTATTTGATGGCATTGCTTTTTCTTATGAGGCTTCACTGCCGGATTGATTGTGACTGGTTTCTCACTTTTCCGAAAAAAGTGATTTTATTAATAAAAAGATAACTTTCAGTCATTTAGGGAGATACACTTCACGAAAGGTCTCAAGAAATTCATTTAACCATAGGTATATGTGTTTCCCCTGACAACTATAAATGAGATAGTGAATTAAGATCTTATTATGGAATAGATCCTGGGGGATTATGGGGTTTAGAGAAAGGAAGCTAAACCTCTCGACCCTGTTGTTCAGTATCAAGTTCCTGGAAGCTCATTTTTTAGGGTTATCATGAGGGGTGTACTGTCTAGGTTTTTAGTGTAAGCAATGTTATATTTTGTAATCACTATGTGAGTTAGGGACATATGTGGTTTCATTGAAATAGAGACCCATTTAGGTTGAATGAATGTGGATGGACCTGCCACTTTCATCATTTTTAAGATCTTACATCTAGATGTTAGTGGAAGGGGGTCGAATTCCACTCAATGTTAAGGAGAATGATTTATAGATCTAATTCACAATGGGAGAAACTATAGTGTCGTTAATTCATACAAAGGTTCTGGTAGTGGATGAAGAATCCATAAACCCATTGTACAATGATAGCATAGTGGGCATACTCTAGGTAGTGTGATTGTTTCACAGGGCCACATTTTAGGTAAGATATATTCTGTACAGCCTACACCTAAGGAGTGAATCATCAAGTCGTCTAAGCGGTGACGTATGAACATAGTATCAAATTATATAATATCAAATCCTTTTGATATAGTTGAATCAAATTATTTCTTATATTTCCCTATTGTTGGGATCCTAGGGAAAATTTTTAGTTTTCTAATGGTGGTACGAAACTTGACACTCTTTTGAGAATTAGATCAGTGAGTGTAAGCATGTTCTGGGAGAGACCATTGAGATTTGTGGGCGTCACTTCATATGGGATCATTTTTTCCTAGATATTATAGTGATTTATGTTATTATTTAGATGTACTAGCTAGTTAAATATAGATCCTATGTCGATTTATATAGTCAAAGGGTGACCTTCACATCACCAGAGGGCTATGTTTCTATTCACAATGGTGAATGGGTTATCTAAAAGAGCACATATGAACTAGAGAATCATGGGATAGAAAATAAGAAACACTAAATTTTTACATTATATTTTGATGATTAGGGATCACATCAGGTGTAAATTCCTCTAGTGGTTTATCATTTCAGGGATGTTTGCTTTGGACAACTTATCTGATTTACATCTTGAGAGAGAGGTAGAGTTCTCTTTTGAGGTTTTTCTAGAAACTACACTAGTAACCATTCCATCATATATGGTGGTTACTACTGAGATATATGATATTAATATAAAACAAGTAGAATTTGTAACATCCCATGTTTTTAAAAGCAATTACTATGTGGAATAATTACGAGATAATAAACACTAAACATAAATGAACAAATAAATATTATTTTTATGTAATTGTCATAACATAGATGATAAATTGTGGGGAATGAATATTATCTCCCTAGTTATGAAATATAAAATTTTCCTATTCATTTTTAATTTATTAATTATTTCTTATAAAATTTGGCACTTACTACTAGTAAGGTTATTTTATTCCTCAAATAAAGGATCTTCAAGAATAATTTTTATTTGTATTGTGATAATACATTATAATTAATTTATGGAACAATTAGAAATATATTTTAAGGATATAAATATAATTTTTGATATCATTATATAAAAATTATCATATGGAAAAAAATTAGATTTTTTTGAACAGTTTGATTTTTCAATTAATAATGAAATGTAATGGTTTTTATTAAAATATTTATTTTATTTTAATTTATTGAAAAATAAAAATTTAATTTTAGATTATAATTAAAGTATATGTATTTCATTTGAATTTAAAATAATAAAAATTTTGTTATTTGAATGGTTTTTATAATTTAATTTTGTATAAAAAACATTTTATCTTTAAAAAGGCAGTTTTTCTGATAACCTACATTTTATGACATTTTTATTATTTAATTATAAATTAATCACTTAATATTATATGTTTTTAATTTTGAAAATTGGCATCCTTATATGGAATCACTATTTCAAAATGTAATAAATATTCCACTTTTATTTATTGTAAAATATGAATAGTATTTTTTTGTATATTTGGTTTCCACGATAAATGGTAAATCGAGTAATATTGTTTAAAATAAAATGATAATGACATGAAAATGGCCCTAACAATATCCCTATTTTTATTTTATGAGTAATATTCTTACAAAATAATAAAAAAATTTGATATAGGACCATTTTTTTCCATTAGGAAGTGATTACGAACATTATATTATTTTATTTAACGAAAAGTAAACGATGTCACAATCATGATTTTAAAAAACTATAACATTTTTAGTATATTATTTTCTAAAAGATATTTTAAAATATAAATATTATTTTTAATGAAAAAATATTTTTCTTCATCATTTTATTTTTTTTCAATTTTTTGTGAAGGAATAACTATCATATATTTTTTCACCATAATGTTGTAGTAATTATTTAATTAATAGAAAAATCAACCAAATGATTTCAAAAATAGTAAATTAAATATATTAAGAGTTAACTAATATAATAAAAAAAATTATATAATACCTTTACATGTTACATATATGTTATAAGATTATTTTCAAAGTTAAATTTTTGTGTAGATATTTTTAAAATTCAATGTAGGGAATATTGCCAAAATTCACATTAATGATATTTCGAAATAAGTTACCGTTAACTAGTGATATTAAATTATTAAAAAAATAAATTACTAAAATTTATTTATAATGGTTTTAAAGTTCATCCCTGATCCATTTATGGGTTATTTTTATTATTATGGTAACTATAATAACCCTAAATGAGTAAATATCCATGTTGTCGTCATATGTGTTAGGGATTTAATAAGGGTTAAAACCAATATATAATGATACTAATTTGTGGAATAAATTTCTAATTTTTATTATATGAAATTATTTAGATCCATAATAATATTATCTTTTAAATAAAACACTTATGAGAAATTTGAAATTGAAAACTAATATAAATTAATTAAATATTTTGAAAAACTATAAGAGTGCCCCTCACCTCTCTTATAAAATGGAACCTCTTCATCCTTTTTATTATAAAATAAAAAGTAATATGATTCATTCACTACATAGTTAAATACCATCCTAGAATCACTCTTCACATTATATAATTTTTTTAGATGGGAAACAATCCTTAGTGGTCTAATGGTGTTAAGAAAAAGAGATTTTCTAAAGATTACATGTCGTTTTTAAATAAGTGTTTCATTTTTATTTCTACATCCAACATCTCCATGTTTTATTAAACCATGATAAAATAATAAATAAAATATCCCATATGTACTTATATGTTATTTTGTTTGTTTCATAACAAATATATATCTCCCCTTCCATCAAATAGTAAAATAAATCATCTTCTATGGGTTTGACATACTACCGCCTCGTGAACCGATGTAATATATTTTCCATCATCGTATCTCAATACTAGTTATAATGATGTAATTAATATTTATATATGATATTAATGACATATTAGTTATTTTTAAAATATAATATACCATTTTTTATCTTATATTTCTATGTACGTAAAATTGATAAGTTCATTTGTGCATATGTGTGGACTATCACCTCTAGGTAGAGATGTGATTCATGTTCATCTCCACATAACATGAATTATATATATAATTATATTTAGAGAATTGATATTATATTTATGATATTATGATAATTATTCAAAGACAAAATTATACTTACCTTTTTTATGATGATCATTGAAAAATGGAAACGTTACTCAGGTGCACGTACGACCTACCATCTCTGACATGGTAACAAAGTTCATATTATATATCCGTATTTAATAAAAGTATTTGTAATTATAATTGATTAATAAATTTTTTAATTATTTAGTGATAGTTATTCTATATATGATGTACTTAATACCACATTATTGTATACATATTACCATATTCATTTTAGAGTAATGTATTGAATGTCGTCAAAATGAATGACATTAACTAAAATGATTAACTAATATTTAAAACATTGTAATAAGTGATATAAAAGGAATAATAAAATTGAAAATGTTTATGATTCATGTAAATAATTAAAATGATTTTATTTTTTTGGAAGATAAAGTACACACATGTGGAATCAGACTCACAGTAATAAAGACCTTAACTAAAAATTTCCACTTTTTAAATGTTTTAAAGATTTATATTATAGATCATTCTATTTCATGTCCATTTTCTACAATGATATTTTTTTGTTGTATATATTTATTATTACTATTTTTAAAAGGTAATTTTGGAATTTTTAACTAATTTATTAAATGGTTTATTTTTTTAAGGTATTATGTAAGGTATATTCATTTCAAAAATAACCATTGAAGTTCCTATTAAATAATTCAAAAGAATGAAATTTTTAACTTATATGATTTGAGTTGAATTTACAGCCATCATGAATCCTCAATGGATTTAATGTTCCTTAACTTTTTTAGAATATTATTTTTCAAACAAAAAAAATCATTCAATCAATTCTTGTTATTAAAATAAAATATGTTTTTTCGAAATGGAAATGTAATTTTCCTCATGAATGTTCTTAACAATATTTTCATAAAAGGAAAATAATTTTTTGAGATGTTATTGGTATCATGGTGTTGATATTTTTTTAATAAAGGAGAGTTTTGGTATTGAAAATGGTTTTTTAAAATATAATGGTATTTTTATATCAAATACATTTTTCATATGAGATTAATAGAGTTTTTTCTACTATTTTCTGATGAAAAAGTTCATGAATAATTTTTTTATTCATGATATGGTACTAGAGAATTATATGATATGTTCCTTAGATTAAAATGGGTGGCCCCATTATATCTTATAATATAGAGCGACACTGTTAGAATTCGGTGATCCCATAATTAATTACATAAAAGGTTTTCCTATAGTTAACTCCAATACATTTGGTAATGTAAACTATATTTTGATAAATGAAGGATGGAGTTACCAAATTTTTTATCCTATAGGTTTGACTAGGATCTAGTTATTTTTCGCACAGGATTAAATTTTCTAATAAATTTTATTAATGTTTCTAAATAGAGTTTAAATTTCCTTTTAAAGGGTTTTAATGATTTTTTGAGCTACAATTATTTGTTTTTCATGTGAAAATGATTTATTTTGATATTTCAAAGAACATTGAGATAGGGGAAATATTACATCCATTTTCAGGTTTTTTTACGAGACAAAAAAACTCATTTCTTCATATCCCTTAATGAAATTGTTTTCCTCATTCCACATTTTTAGGATTTTTTCCATAGGATTTTACTGATGAGTAGGGAAAAGTATAAGGTGGAGATAAAACTTGTTAAGATATGTCATGACCAAAAAACACATTTTATTTTTAAAGGGTTTCCTTTAATAGAATTTTTTTTATGAAGTATAAGTTTTCACCTGAAACAAATTGTTTACTATATATGGTGTTTTATTAAATACCTAAAACACTAAACTGAATTGATTTTTTGGAATATAAATTCATTTCAACTATTAAAATAACTAGAATATGTGTTGATTATGGTCAGGTTCTTATAGTTGGTATCAGAATAGGGTATAAATAAAATATGAAATTATGATGTTTTCATCTGTTGTTATCTTAAGAGTTTTGGATACCATAATGGGCTTATAATTTTAAGGTGATAATAAAACAAATTTGTTAGAAATACCTTTTGAGGATAAATGCTATGAAATTTTATTGAGACTAATGATATTTTTGGATTCCTTTATTTTTTTATGTAATTATGGGATATTAATTTTTAGGATGAAAAATAAAAATTATGAGTCAACCAAGGAGGATAAAAAATATTTATTTTAATATATATTAATGTTTTTTTAGGATTTTATCATTATTAGGTAATGTTAAAAAATTTGATTGTTTTTGTAAAAGACACCCCACTAACAGTGTGACAACTAGTCATGTCCATCATAGTCTCAATGTATAAACCAGCATTCAAATACTACGAATAAGTTAAATAGAATAAGATCATATTTTACTTGAGTTATAATATTTTTAATAACATTTTTTATAAATAATATGTGTGAAAATTATTAGCATATCTTTGATATTACATGATTTGAGATATACATTTTGGTATGAGAGTAATTGATGTAGTATGAAGATATATATTAAAATTATCAATGATGTATATGTGATCAAATCCTTTTGAATTCTGGATTTCAATCGCATTATGGACTATTTCGAGGTATTTTAAGGATATTTATTCATTTAATGACTGATGTTGATTTTTGGGTATTACTATTGAATTCTGAAGATGAAAAGTTGTTTTTGATCATTATCAGTTTTACAATTTTTGGAGAATTATCTTATATTATCCTATCCATTATGGTTTTGGTTAATTACTAAAGATAGGAGGAATATATTTTCATCATATTCTGGATTTAGTGATTTTTAGATGTTGATTCTAATTATTCATGAATTAAAAATTGATCTTAAATACTAATTCTTTGGAGAAAATAAAGAGATTTTTGTGGAAATATATTAATGGATAAAATTATAAAAGAAAAGTAAATAAATTTAAATATTTTTACAAATAGGGAAGTAAATTATTTTCTAGACTCTTTGAAAAGGATCACGAATGAAAAATATGTTATCTATTTACTAAGAAATCAATGACCTTTTAACCCATCATAGATTTATGGTTTGTTCATTGTTCACTTTCTAATGATCGTTTCTATATCACTATCTATCAGTAAAATGGTGTTAAATATTCTCATCTATGCCCATGTTTTCATACATGGAAATCTAGAAATGAGTTTTTCTAGGGGACATCATACTTACATTCCTTTCATTTAATGTTGATGTTTTATAAATAATTATTTGATGTGTTATTTCGACAAAAGTATTTTGAAATGTCAATCCTTAGGTACCAAGACCAAATTCAAAATTTTGAGTATAAATTTTTTAACGGTGGGGGTGAATGTAACATACTGAGTTTTTAAGAGGAAAAACTATGGTTGATATCATAAAATATAAAAAATTAGAAACCTAAACCAAAAACTAAATATAATTTTTATATAAAAGTTGTAATCTAGGTATTAAATTTAGAGGATTGAATATTATTAAATGAATTATGAAATATAAAATGGTCCATGTAATTAATAATTTATTAATTAATGTTTATAAAATTAAGTGGTTAATTTATAAATTCCATTTTATTCTTTAAGAATGGGTTCTATTGCTTTTGTGAGGAAAAAATTTATATAATTTCCCAAACATTAAGAAATTTTATTTAATTAAATAATTTTTTTTAAATTACCAGGTCAAATTTATCCTATAATGAAATGTTGAGAATATTTTTGAAATGTTTTATTTTTCAATGGACACTAACAAAAACCTATTTTTTTTTGAAATTTTAATTTTCTTTTAGATTATTTAAAAATTAAAATTTTATTTTACATTAGTTTGAAAAATTAATTTATTAATTTTTAATTAAAACAATATAGTTAGGATTTTTTAAATATACTTTTTAATTGAATTTAGTATGAAATTATATAATGTTTAAACATTGTATTTTTTTCCCAAAAATACTATTATTGGTTGTGTTTTTTCAATATACTTTTGAATTTAGTACTACAACATATGTGGTTGGAATTTTCAAAAATATATTCCATATTTTGAATCTATAGGTAAAATTTTTTTATTTATTTTAATTGTATTTTTAACAATATAAATATTATCCGTGGTAGATTTTCTTTCAATGGTAAAGGGGAAATTGTGTAATTAAGGGTAAATATAAAATGAAAAGGACTAGAAAATGTATTTCAACCATGACCAAATTTTATTGAATGATTCATATATATACATAATAATTCAAGGATCATATATATGACCAATTTTATACCATTAAAAATTGATGATGACAATAATAATTTTTTTTAAAATAAAAGTAAATGCTGTTACATTCATGATTTTAAGAACTATAAAATTTCTAACATCATATAATCGATAATATCTTCAAATATATATTTTATTTTGAAATATATAAGTTTTCATTTATAATTATAATATAATTTTAATATTTAGAAAATGATTATTACCATAAAATATATCAGAACACTGACGTAGTAAGGAATTAATTAATAGAGAAATAAAATAAAGTATATTTAAAATATTCAATTAAATTTACATGAGATAATTAATGTAATGCCCAAAAATTATAAATTAAGTTGAAATTTTATTTATTAATTAAAAATTTGGATCAATTTTATTATGTGGTGTTTGTATTTTCAAATGAAAATGTAATTAATACTCACAAAATTGACATTAATGATATATTGAAAGAGAAAATATTTTATTAAATAATAAAAATTTCTTAAAAATAATAAATTCAACCAAATTCTTGGTATAATTTTGAAAATGTTATCCATGATCTATTTATGGGTCATTAAATAATTTAGGGTAACTACTTTACCCTCAATGAGTAAAAATCCATGTTTTCTACGTAAGAGTTAAAGGGGTTAAATAAGGTTTAAAAGAAAACGATAAGGGTAAAAATTTAGCATATATATATATATATATATTGATGGGGGGATTTAGACCCATTATCATATTATCTTATAAATAACATTATTTGGATCTATTTTTAATTGAATATTAATTTATAGTAATTTAATATGTTTAGAAAACTTCAAGAGTGCCCCTCCCATCAATTGTAAAAGATTACATCTTTATATTTTTTCATTGCACATCAAAACCAATTTTTTCAAAAAATAATTTAACAAATATATTTATATAATTTTTATAAAATTATAGAGGTAATTGTTTTGTAAGAATAAAAACCATATTGTTCTTAAGGTGTTAGGAAATGGAGATAGTATAAAGAAGTGATATCATTTCTAAACAAGTGTTTATGTTTTATTTATGCTTCCACATTATCCAAATATTATTGATCTATGATAAAATAATAAAAAAAGTAACCTAAATATAATTATATGTCAATTTTTAGTGTAATTAACCATATACATCTTTTATTCCATCCAATGGTAAAATAAATCTTCATCCGTGTGTGCGGTGGATTACCGTCTTGCCAACTAATGTAATTAGATTTCCATAAAAATATCACAAAAATAACTAATTATTGAATTAATGCTTATAAATTTTATAAATGAAATATTTATAATTATTAATATTAAATATAACATTTATGTTGTTAAATTAAATGAATATAAATATGACAACACTGTTCAGGCATACGTGTGGACTTCCACCTCTCGGAAGTGATGTGATTCATTTCCATAAACACATAACATGAATGATATATATAATTATATTTAGATAAGTGATATTATAATTATTATATTATTATCATGTTGGAAATATAAAATACAATTTCATTTCTTTCCATAAGGATCATTGAAAAATTGAAATGTTACTCTTGCGTACATACGTTATACCATTTCCATGATTTTAACATAGTTCATTTTTCATATGCATATTTAATGAAATTATTTAACAGTGTGATTTATTTTTGAAAATAAAAATAATGTAATTATTATTATTCTACTGACAATGTACTAATGAATAGTTTGATTATAGACATCATACCAATTTTATTTTGGACTCAATTACCAAATATCATCAAAATATCCGACATAACCACTATTAAATAATTTTAATATCATGTTAAAAATTTATATAAAAGTAATAAAAAACAATGAAAATGTTCTCAATAAATTTAATAATTATAATTAGTTTATTATTTAGGATTATAAATGACATACGTGAAAAATTAGACTCGTGGTAGGGGAATCTTAAACTAAAAAATACTCATTTGAAATGTTTTAACAATATTTTCTCTAAATATTTATATTTCATTTACACATTTATAAAAAGATTTTGATGAATTTATTTATTGATCATTAATGTTTTTTAATTTAATATTTCAATTTTTGTAATTTTTCTAAAAAAATTATATTTCTTTTAATGTTTTTTAAGAGAATTTATTTTAAAAAATATATTTTGAAGGCCATCATTCCAAATGGAAGGAATGATATTTTTAACTTATATATAGTGATTAGATTTACAAAAGAAATGATAATTCTATTTTATAAATATTCATTTACATATTTATATGTTTATTTTTAAATAAAATCATTTCATTAATATGTGCGCATATTTTAAAAATAAAATAAGTTTTTTAAAAATGGCAATGTTATTTTCCCCAAAAAAATTCTCAATGAAATTTTATTAAACGGAAAAGGACATTTTAAACTTTTCTATTTATTTTGATTTTGAAAAAAAATCAATATAATTGGTTTCTTATTATTGAGAATAAGGTTTTAAATGAGAAATATATATATATAGCGAAAAATTGATTTTCTTACGAGTTTAAAATATATTTGTTTTAAATGTTTTATGGTGAAAATGGGAATGAATAAAGAAATTATTCATCCTATGGTACATGAGAATTATAGGATGGGGAATTATAGATAGCTTTGTGTGATCCTATCATAGATTATACATTGGGGAAGTTGAGATAGTTGTTGGTGAACCCGTTGTAGCTTATATATTGGGTATGCCCAGATAGCGTAAGGTGATCCTGTTATCATTTTAGTTTCACCCATATTAACCTTCAATAAACTATTATAATATACCTTGTCCTTTTAGTATTTAAGCTGGGGGTTTAAAAATTTATCTACTATGCATTTATCTATTCTCCAGTTATTTATGACATAGGTTTAAAATGGTTTTTGAAAGCCAAGCTCTATGATTCTAAAAGCGGTTTTAATTTTATTTCTATCGATTTTAATTATTTTCATTGATATAGAAATACTTCTATTTTCATATGAAAATTATTTGTTTCAATAGATAAATGAACATTGAGATAAGGGTAAATATTACAATTATTTTCTTAATTGTCTTTAGACTAATGATTCTATTTTATTATGTCCTTTTTTGAGATTTTTGCGCCAATACCACCTTTTTGAAAGGTTTTTAGAACATTTTAAGGATGATTTGGGACATGTATAGGGTCATGATAAAACATCTATTGATATTTCCTAGAAATTAAAATTTTGTTATTTTAAAAGGGATTCATTTTCAGGAAATTGATGGATACTGATTATTTTTTCCCACCTGTAATGTATAGTTTAAAATATAATAGTTTTACTTATTTTATAAAACTATAAAACTAATATATATATGTGGAAATGTGATTTCTAGTTTTATAATACATTTAATATGTTTTATTTTTTCATCTATACTAATTTAATTGGAAGTACAGGGGTGTATATGAATCATTACTTCTCGGTGGGTTTTACTAGTCCTTTTTGTGAAAAATGTGTATGGTACCCTCAAGATATTAGAGCATTTAAATAAATTAAATATGTTGTTTTTTTAAAAATTGGCATCCTTTACGTTAGATAGATTATCTCTTCAAAACTCTCTGAGGAGATCAGGTATTCTCAAATATAGATCTGAGATCGTGTTGTCATCATGTTCATGTTCGACCAGAATACATACCTCAAAAAACATACCATATAAGGTTTGGTATATATGGGTATTTGGTCATACTATTAGGTCTTACTAATGAACTCATAGTTTTCAGTGAACTATTGAATCATATTTTCCATCCATATTTTAATTAGGTTTTGGTGGTATTCATAGACGATATCTTTGTATATTCTCTCAATTTGCAATACCATGCCAAACACCTTGGGATTGTCCTCGATACCCTAAGAGAGAATTGGTTATATGATAACTCTATAAAGTTTTATGTATAAATGGATAAGATTTACTTCCTTGTTCATATTATATTAGAGAAAGTATTGTTAGTTGATATAGAGAATGTGATAGATTTAGTTTCTAAAGAGTATCCCAAGAGCAACTTTGACATACAGAGTTTCATCAGGAATCCTAGAATTACATGATTTTTCTACCGGACGTGTCACATTTAGAAGATCTTGTTATAAGATTGACAAATAAGTGTGTGATGTTTTTATGTATAGATACCTAAGATATATCCATTAAAGATCTAAAAGAGAGAATGAATTCAGCACCAGTCTAGATTATACTAGAGTTTGGAAGAAGCTATAAAATATATTATGATTCATCATGTATTAGGATAGGATTAGTTTTGATGAAGGTGGAGAATGTTTGGGTTTTTGGGTCATATTAGTTAAGGCTACAAGAGAGGATATAGACGACACATGATCTTGAGTTACTTAATGTTGTTCATGTTTTATTCTGTTGGAGACATTATTTTTTGGGATATCATTTTGTGTTGTACACAGACCACATAATCCTAAAGTATATATTTACACATCATGAAATGAGTTTTAATCAGTGAATTTTGGTTGAGTACATAGATAATTTTTATTTAGATCTTGCATACACACTCATAAAGGTAAATCTTGTTGTTGGTACAATGATGAGGAGGACATAGATACATAATGTTTAGGAGGATAGCAGTAAGTGGTAGAATATGGATTTTTTTTAGGATAAACATAGAGGAACACAATAGTCATGATCACAATCATATATTATCTATGGGAGTGAATTCCACATGTCTGAATAGGGTGAGAATGAGTTAGTATTCATATGATAAGTGTGTTTTCCTATAAGATATTGTGGAAGGTGAGGACCCACCTCCTGGTTGTACTATTGCGGAGGATGATATTATATGAATACATGGTGTGTTAGGGTTCTAAAAGACATAAGTGTAGAGGTAAAGTGATATTTTCATGAATCATCAAGGGATGTACACCTTGGTGTTATGAAGAGGAATCGAAACTTGAATTTCTTGTATTTGTGGACATGGATGAAACATGATATAGCTAGTTTTATAACGAGGTGTTCCAAATATGAGAATGTGATAGCATAACACCAAGATCTATCTAGGATTTTACCCTAGTTACCTTTTCTATATTGGAAATGGAATGATGTTGCAATGGAATTTGTAACTAATGTTTTGAGGACACATCGAGCTAGTGATATTTTATGTATTGTTGTGGAAAGGATCATGATGACCTCCCATTTCAAACCAAACAATGATATTTTCTCTGTTGATGAGCATAAGAGGATTTATATGCATGAGTTTTTGCACCATTATAGTGTTCCTCATAAAACAATATCAAATAAGTATGTTGTATTTATGATTTGGTTCTTGATATTCATATAGAGGGAATCAGGTACATAGGTGATTTTATGCCTTACATAATAGCATCATACTGGTGGCCAGTAAAGCAAAATATATGGGTTCTTGAGGACATGATTAGAGCATACAACCTTGATTTTATGGGTTCATAGGAGAGAAATACCCCCATGGTGGTGTTCTCCTAAAAAAATCTATTAGGAGTCTATAAAGATATAATCTTATGAGGATTTAAACCCTAGGAAATTCTGATCATCTAAGTGCATATTAAATATAGGAGAGGTAGCAGTGCTCATACTGTGTCTCGTGTAGGAGATGTCAGAGGATGATTCTCTCTTTAGAAAATAGATGGATACTAAAAAATATAGGAATAAATAATAATCTAATCATCATCTATGACTTGTAATCTATAATTTTGGGGATGAGGTCTTTTTACATGTCTGACTAAGGCTGGGGAACATACAGATTAAGAGAATTGTATGATTACTCCACAATATATTATGATGAAATAGATTTTGGAGATATTCAGGATCATAGACTATTTGTTTAGGATACCATATAGGTATTGAGACATGAAAAATGTATTCCATATATCTCATCTATGCTGTTATCCTTTAGAACCAAATCATACTCTATATCTGGGTGAGTTTGAGTTGTAGGTAGATTCATATTTTGAGAGAGAAAACTATTTGTATTTTTAAAAGGAGAACAAATGATCTCTGAGACAATCTTGTTTATCTAGTATAGTTTCTAAGTAAGAATGATTGTTTATAGTGAAAGACATGGTATTGGGAGGAAGACATACATGCCTAGTTTCCAAATCTATTCTCAAGAAATTTGTGGCCACTCTTACAAGATAAATTCAATATAGAATTTATTTAAGGGGGGATATTATAAAATCCTGATTTTTCCATGAAGTAAAGATCATTTTAATTTTAACTTAAATGATTAGTTTTAACCTAATGTAAATGCCTAATGAGGCTACATGTATTTTATTAGAATTTGGGGCATGTTTGGAGCCTGTATGATTGAATTTTTGATTTAGCCAATTGGGCATCATGGTTTGTAGAAATTGTATACCCATGGACACACAGTTTGAGTAACCTATATAGGGTTGGGTAGAGATTGAAAATGGTAACATAGTTTTCCCTAAGTGTGCACTCATGGACACTGCCCACATAGAAAAAAATTCAATTTTATCCAAAATTTTCAATATGGTTTGAACATGGTTTCCCAAACTATGTAGGATCCCTATAGAGATTGTGACGATATCACAGTTGGTGCACAGTTTCTCAAACCATGCAGCCAATCCATGTGACCCAGTTTTTTTAGTAAAATTTATATTTTTTCCATTAAATGATCTTAAAACATAAATATATTTTTCCTATAATCATTAAACTATACATTTGAGAGGTTATTATCCCATTAATAAACTCAAAATCTAGTCCTCGCTCACTATTCTCTTTTAAGGCTCAGAATCAATCATTATTCATCTCATTGGATCTACACTGGTGAGTTCATCTTCCACCTTTTATAATTATTCATTTGTATTTTTATTGATAGAGTTTTTTATGAAATATGATATTCCCTAAAAACATGGTTTTTGTTATATTATTCAATTTCCCATGATGTAAACCGAATCAGATGTTGATACGGGATGAGTGTTTTACTATGGGTATATGTTGGTGGTCTTTAAATTTCATTTAAGGTTTCGTATTTTAGGTAGAATGTTTCTATTATTCCACCTGAGATACCATCTTTTGATACCCCTAAAAATAAATGATTGTATTTTTAGATTGTTTTGGATCTTTATTGGTTTCCCACTAGTACCATTATATGGTTGGAGGTGGTCACCATAACCCATTCCACCATTGTGTCATGTTTAGGTATCTACAGTATGATATACCACCACATTGGGTATGAGTGAGCACCCAAGATATATTAGTATCTGTAATAAATATTATTTCAATTGAACAAATTTATAGGACAAGGAGTGTGCCTAATTTTATTATGATTCTAAGAATGGAAAATGAATAATGAGTTTTATAAACTCATAGTTTATTTTTGATAATTAAATGATATGTAAATTGATGAATTTATTTATTATGGAAGTTGATTTCAAGATCATTTCTACTAATCAGATACACATTTCTTAGGATTCCCTAGAATGTTTAAATCCATGGATCATGATAATGGAAATGGATCCATTGTAAATTTCAAATCATTGGATCCAAATTCCATTGTATTCCATGGACTTATCTACTCCATGGATCTATATTTAATGGTTGTGGATTCCCAGAACATTTATTATCCTTCGATTCAGATTCTATAGGCTTCCAAGGACTTTGCTGCTCCTTGGATATGGAATTATTAAAATGCATTAGATGATCACCTTGGATTCCACACATGAATTTTCTGAGTTTACATTGAGATTCTACATGGGCTTGATCAGGATTCCTTGGTTGTTTATACCATGGATCCAACCCTTTTATGATTGAAAATTTATTACTCAGCATAGGATATAGAGTATGTTTTCCTTCCTTTATATATATCCCTAGTATATTATTTCATTATAGTTTTTAGATATAATAATATCACACCTGCATAATCATTATTTACAACTTTCCTTATATAATTTATCTTGATTTTTATTCACAAGGGATGAATGTTTGGCTGGACATGATAAGTTTTACATGTGAAAAATTACATTTATTTCTTCTATTACTATTTTATATTGAAAACTACTTCATTGTCTGTACAAATATTTTACATGTTATAGAAACCATTGGGGTGGCCTACTGAGTGTAATATCACACCCTATTTAGAACACTGTTGTGTACATGAAAATAAATCATGGTTTTAGTTGGGTATTGGTGAAGGCTCCCAAAATATAGTACATGATTTGATCATTTCTTAGTTGAATGGGAGAAATGAACCTATCTATTCTCAAGATTCAATCTATAGATAGTTCAATTAGGAATTTTTTTACTTTCGATACATTTATTGAACTGGTTTCATGATTTGTTGTTTTGTGTACCTTTTTTATAGAGAATGGACATGTTCTAATGTTGTATATGACATTTCTTTTTTGCTCTGTTATTTATTTATACTATATAACGAATGTTATTGTTCCTATGATTAGTTATTAATATTTTTACACTATTGATATAAATTATTATACTTATTTTATACACTCTAATCATGAGGGTTTAGTATCCTCACTATGGAATCATAGACCATCAATCCTAGTTAGAAGCCTCTGGTGTGTGGGTAGTTGTTCTTGAGGCCACATGACCCACCGACTCGAGGCACTATTAGGTGTATTCTTGGACGAGATTCTACACTTTTAGTAATTCACTCAAGATACTTGATTTGATGATTTCCCATTTATCCCCAATATATCATAATAATAACTCATAAAAATTTTAGTAGTTTCAAAACTTAGGAGTAGTTAATACTATCATATCACAAGGAATAATAACATACATGTGAAATTAGTTTTCCATGATACATATGTGGGATAAAAACATTGAAATACATGTTTGAAGCACAAATATGTTCAATAAAAAATCAGAACCATGTGATATATATCATTTATATGAAAAAACCCATTCTTCCAAACCAATATACTGAGATCCAACATTGTTTTTATTCAGTCATCATCTCAACATACCCATGTCCTACATGGAACCCATCATCCAGTGCTGGCATCAGTCCAATAATTTTACAAATTAACTATATTTTCTTTATAAGAATTTTGGTAGCCTCTATTATGGATTGAGTGGGAACACACACATTCATGAAGAATAATAAAAGGGTATGTCAATATAAAATATAGTAAACCATTCCAACAAAACATTAAGATGTTCATTCTATAATCCCTTTTAGACACCACTGAAGATAAAAATGATCCAAATCAACTTCTTCATTGATAAGAAACTCAGTGAATGGGTCCATCCTATTATATATCATAATGAAACTCAGATTATATTAACCTTTTTAAAATCCATGAAGGAAAATACGATCTTGAGTTGTGATTTAACTAAATTGTTCATTATTGTTTTGATATTTTCATATATCCTTTCGATATCAGCCACATAATATAGATGGAAATTATCTAAAAAATACTCCAAGGAAGATTGAGTTAGTTTTTAGGGTTATTCGTCAACGTATTCCTCCTTTTCAATGAAAAATTTACCCCAACCCAAAGAAACTAATTGATGATTATTATAATCATTACCTCCATTTTATGGAATAACCTCCTTAAACACAATGACATCAAATGCTCATATGATCTTAATGGGATTGAAATATTGGAATTTTATTTGTGTTATCTAGATTTTTTGATTGGATATTACTCATATTCAAGACATTTAATTCCATTATTTAATCCAAAAGGTTAAAAATTATATGGCTATTTTTCCTCCTCAATGTCAGAATTGACTAGTATTGGGGTAACCAATCCTTTAGATTCATCAACTAGTTAATATATAATTTTATCATGATTTTTCAACATTGAATCTCATTCATTCACCACCATAATAATGACTTATCCATTTGAATATACTTCTAAATTTTTTAAATTATTATGAAACATTATTCCAAATGTTTGTACAACTATTAATATATGAATTAACTATATAGTGTAACCTCTCATGTGGGTTGGGCATTATACCTTCCTACTCTAGTCCCAGGAAGGGGATAATATCCCACATTGGAATAATTTTTTATTACTACAATTTAGCTAAATAATCAACACAACCTTCACCCAATGTAGTCCATAATAACAATAACATCCTCTCACCATCATATCATCATTAAATTCTACTGTTGTAAGATAGTAAAAAACGACAATGGAATAAAACAAAAACACCAATTTTAGAACTCTACATATTATTCAGGTAGACTCATTAGGTTTATAAAAAAACCTTCATAGGATTCATTTATACAAAAACCAAGGATTCTAGGACAATGGGATGAAAATTTTGATTTGAATTGAGATGGTATTTCCTGAACCATAAATATTTTAAGGTATGATGAAGAGAAGGGATTGGGAGGACTACTATAATTGAGGTGAGGGGCATGCGTGTAATATTTCAAATGAAAACGGTGTTCCCATGTTTTAAAAATTTCACAAGGTTCCATAATGGAGTATTCTCAAGAAATTGAAATTATAGGGTCCAAATATTCCCATAAAATATATTTAAGAAAAATGGTTTTTGGTCATGTTAACCCTTATATTTTTAGTTTAACCACCAATAAATCCATTTTTTCCTTAACCATGATAAGAATTATTTTTATTATTTTCACTATTGATATTGTTCATTAATTAAGTTGAACATATTAGATAATATGAATTATAATTATTTCAAATATGGAATCCATTTTTATAAATTAAATTCAAAAAAGAGGTAATAATTTAATTAAAATTTATCTAGTAGATGAGAAAATAAAGGGGGGTTTTAATGAAAAATGATCAAAACATTACAATATTTTTGATTAAAATTTAAATAAGAAAATTATTATAAGGAACTAAATTAGGATAAATGATATATAATTGAACTAATTTTACTTTAAAACCAAATCATAATATAATTTCTCATTAGAAATAATTTAAATGAAATGGTTATTTTCAATTAAATTTTTTATTTCACAATTCATCATAAAATGAAATGTTTCATAAAAAACATAAGATAATTTTGATATTTTAATTTAGAAAATGAATTCAATTTTACGAAATAAATTAACTAAAATTAGTATAAATATAATTTAAATTTTGAGTACTAACCAAAAGTAATCCATATTTAAGGAAAGTAATGTTTTTTTTAAAAACATTTTTTTATTAAAATTCTTCTCATAATAATATATAAAATATATAATTTTTATTTTAATATTTTAGTTTTTACTATTCATACCCACCAATTTGACATATATGTTATAATGGAAATCTATATTACAATTTATTTATACAGGGGGTGGCATGTTCTACAAGCTATCAAAATGATTAATTTTACATAAATATAATTTTTTTGTTATTTGACCTCATATATGTGTGTTGAATAAACTATCAAATAAAATATTCTTATTTTATAAATTTTGGTTTTTATGCTCTCCCATGATTCAATAAATTTCACCCTTTCAATTTTTAATTGATCTTGGTAATCGAGGGTATGATATTTGATGTTCTATTGTTGAAAACCACCATTGTAAAAAGAAATAATAAAATATCATCATAATAATATAGATAGGGAGGTACAGAGGACATATAGAATAACATAAAACAAAGATTCCACATGAGAGAATATTGGTGTCAAGTGAATATACTGAAATGGTAAAAATGTATATGGAATTATAGAGAGTGATTGAGGTAATTTATAACAATAAAGTGAGTGGAAAATGGAAAGTTGAGGACCTCAAAAACATAAATCTATAATGATATAAAAGACCATCCTATTCATTTAATATGAATATATGAGGATATAATTTTATTTTCCCGAACATTTTACTAAATTTGAGGAATTTTTTTACTATATAAGAAAATAAGGAAATATGAATGCATGATATTTTTTTATTTCAAAATCATAATTATATCCTTTGGATGTTCTTTAATTAATTTCCAATTTATCGATGTCTTAATGGAAATAATTTTTTCAATCTTTAGGAACTAATGTTATCTTATAACGGATCATAAGATATATAAATGAGTGATAAGTTGTTCCAACTGTCTCTAACTACTTCCATAAAACAATATGTCTTGCAAAATCTAAGCAATGTAAAAATTTAATATCTAAACCTCAATAGTAACACCACTAGTTCGTCATTAAAATTTATTTTAAATTTTTATAAATAATGACATATGTACTTTAATATCTCATAGTCTTGTGGAAGTAATTAGAATGTTATATCCCTTCAATTTTGGTTTCAATCCCCATTAGGAAGCCTAACTTGACAATTAGTCTCCTAATGTGTAGGTGACTTTTCCATAAAATAATATTAATATAATTAATGTATCATTCCAAAAAATTTGGTGGATATCCTTGAAATAAACTTATTCATTAAATAACCATTTTTCTATTGTTTTTAATATATCTTATTTTTTCTGAGAAATGACAACAATATTATATTTATATCTAACCTAATGCAAATAAGTATCATTAATAATAGGTAAATAAAATTTAAAGTCTTTATTACTGAAATGTAGTTTCTACTAAAATATGAATTGTAATAAATTTCTCCCAATATAATCTTGTTAGGATCTGATCACATAAATCATTAAAGGGTGTCTAAATTTTTTACCATATAATCAATCTCAAAATCATTAACCCACGATGGTATCCATAACTCCAAATTTAATAAGGGTAACAAAAATTTTAAAATTTAACATAATCCTCATTTGTTTCATGATTCTTATCACCAAACTACAATTGGAAAAAGCATTCTATAGTTTTATTCTAGATCCCCAATACATAACTAATTTCTCCATTTTATGTCAGTATAGGTCCATCCTTATTCTAGAATTTATCCTTTTGAATATTTCATTGACTCTGATATTTCTATGGTCATGCACATTTAATAAATCCAAATATAAATGGTTCCATATGATGATAATTATTTCCTATCATTGTACTCTTCATTTCACCTTGGAAATTTCTTTCTTTTTTATGTTCCTTTTGACAGATAAATCATTTTACAATTCCTTCAAGGCACTTAATTTTCAACATAATTTACCTTAGGTATACCCTAGTTAATTCATCTACATCATATATTCAATTCGTTCAGGATGGTTTGTAATGAATATGGAAATTTTTCTAAGAATAGGACCAAGGATTATCAAACCAAATGTATGGTAAGTCATGTTTCCATGAATCAGGTGATGATCTGATCAATACCAATGTTCCATTTTCATAGTTATTACCTCTAGGTATATCTATTCTAGAAAAAAATCCATTTTTATTATTTAGATAGTGTTGTATTTAAAATAAATAACACATGATATCTTTCTTACTTCAACATTTGTATGTATTTATATAATTAGATTAAATTTCATCATAGGGTTATGTTTTCTAAAATATATATTCCTAATTATAGTTCCCATGTATTATACTAAATTTACTCTTATAAAAATTGGAGGTACCCTGATCCATTTAACCAAGATCCAATGAATAATTTATTTAACAAAAATAAGATACAATGAATCATATCCCGAACAACCAATTATTTTAGTTTTCTTGGTAAACTGTATACGTACATGGGTATTGAATTATATTTGAAAACAAAAATTATAACATAACATTTTCCATGAATATCATTATTCCCTTCAGAATATCATTTCATATCATTTTTAGTATACTTCATTAATTCCTATGATATGTTAAAAAAATAAAGTATATTTCAAATGCTTTGTATATATCAAGTAAAGTAGAAGTAATGTTGACTCAATAAGAATAATGAATATGGTAGGGTAAATAATAGAACATAAATTCCATGTAATCAATAAACTAAAAAATAATAATATATATAAACAATATCATTAAAAAATATCATTGAAAATAATAAATATGGATTTTTGAATGACTAACAATTCATTTAATTTTATCAATAACACGAATATCATAACTGGATAATGTGTAGTCATTACATAATGGTAAATAACTAAATGAAAATTTCCATGTAATAAATAAAAAAGAATTAAATACGTGATGATATAAAATAATTTAAAAAAATATCATGGATAATAGTAACTAAATTACGAATGACGAAAATAGTTAATTATTGGATGTCATGTGTTATGCACATGATATCACTACTATCAAAAACAATCCTCAATAATGAATATAACTACCAGGTATATACCCATTCATTTTTTCCAAATAATTATATGGTATAATACTGATTTACCTCATGAGAATATTGATACATCAAGATTATATCTCTAAATATACCCACCAAATCATTCATGCATAAATCATTCCTCATATATTGGATAATCGATTCAATTCTGGAAAAATGTTTCTTATCATCAAATATTTATTTTGAGTAAGAAATACGTGTCAATCAATATTTCCTCAGATAAATGAAAAACAATCAATATATAAAACCATATGAAAAAAAATTATATATGGTTAAATAAATAAAAATATCTATAATAAATAATGTGGATATTTATTGTAAATTTAATTTCTAATAATTATAGGAAGGTGAATATTTCCATTGTAATATTATGACAAAAAAATGTTTCATGAAAGTGAATTTCAATACACTTCTGGGTCAAAACGATAAAAAAATAAGAGAGATAATAGGTATGATATCAACGAAGAATATACCCACTGTAGTAAGAATAAATGTTTTTTTGTTATTTATTAATAGAATTATAGTAAATAGATATTTAGAAACATTATTGAGGAAAATATCCATTTTATTTTGAAAATAAAATTTAAAACTAAAATTTGAAAAACCATTTTGGATATATTTAAATTTGGAAATAATTTTGAAACTTATAATTGATACATTAAAACATTTGATTGGTCATGATAGCTTGAAATTATATTCATTTCGTACACGTAAAAAAAATTCCTTTCACTCTTTTGGTAAAAGCCAAAAGAGATTTGTTTTTAAAATGACCTGATGATTCCTTTAGAAATATTTTATAAAAATAAAAAATCGAACAAATAATATTTAATTAATAAATTAGAAAATTTTAATAACATTTTTGACAACATTATTAGAAAACACTATTTTGGAAGAAAAGTGTCCTTTGATCAAAGAGTGAAATGAAGTAATATTTTCATAAAAACATTATCTATATCATTTTAATTATCGAAGTATGGAAAAATGGTCCTATTACATGAAAATATCATTAATAAATAGAGTATAATTAAATTAAATAGTTTTATTATAAAATGAAAAATAATTCCCATCCTCTGAAAGTCATGATTAAAAAATCTCAATTATAATGAGATTTTGAAATAAACCCTTATAATGATTATAACATTGAATTTAGAATTTAAAAAAGAATATATATTTTTTATCAATTTTAGATCCACGTGAAAAATCATAATTATTAAAATATATATTAAAATTTATTTACAAATATAATCTTATAATATTACAGACATTGAAAGAGTAATATAAACCAATGAAATGAAATTTAGTTGTGAAATTCATAACCACTTGGAATCATTTACGTCAAAAACATATTATATAAAATGATAAATATTGAAATGTATAATTCTATAAAGAATGATCTATTAATTAAATTATAAATAAAAAAATACTTATATTCACCATATAATAAAAATTACGATCATAACAATACAATATGCCTCAATGAACAATAATAGAGATAAAACCCCTTATCTCAAATTTTAATTTTGTTGAAACCGATTTAAAATTATATAAAGTGGTTTTAAATATGTTATTAACTTATCAAAAACCATAGTAAAATTTATAATATCATATGTGATCCTTTTAGAACATCTTCTCAATAGTTAGCTAACAATGCTTCATTATTCCCATTAATTCGGGTGTTAATTTTAATTTTTTAATGATTCATTCCTTATAATGAATGGTATAATTCATGTTCATATTATATAGTTATATCATATACAAACATTAATAATGAAATAATTTTACCATTTTAAAAAATATATTTAATTTAAAACCAATTTTCATAGATGGTATTCAGAAATGATGTATGTTATGATAATAGAGATTGTTGTCCCATTGTATGCAAGAGAAAAATTTATATTTTTCAATGATCATTATACATTGGAATTTTTTAATATTTTACCTTTATATAATGTTAATTATATAATAATATTAATTTATATATATCTATGTATATCATCCTTCTGTTTTGGTGATGAAAATAGAGTCACATCGCTTCATGAAGGAAGTAGTCCACTTGTCCGCAAATGATGTTATCATCTTTCATTGAGTAAATAGGTAAAAAACAAAAAAGATTACTAGAATATTCAGAATAATAAATAAATAATAAATATCATAATTATTTCATTTATATCATACAATTTCATTAAATATATCCTTATCACCTTCCACGTAAACCTTTAGTTACTGACGAATCAGATCACTTTCTAAGGCGGTAGTCCATCATACAAACAACTGACATTATCGTATACCCTATGAATATAAATTTAAAAAGTTTTATTTGTTATAATAATGATAGTGGAATAATTATGTTATAAATAATATATATATACTTTATATCCATCATCATACCAAACCATGATAGGGTGTAATTGAAAAACAGATGACCGTAGTTCTTGAGGTTGCAATTCTCTATACACTCGAATTACATTTTCAGAACCACTTTGATGGAAGTAAAGATGGTTGTAGGTAATTCCTATATTATAAAAATACATTAGTTTATTTATTTACATTTTATTATTATATCAAAATAAGTTAATAATAATTTAATAAGGTGTAGGAAAAAATAAAATAAAAATGCTCGTTGTAGATTATTACTTCTTTTTCGGGTAAACTCCATCGGTTTGTTCAAAAAGACATCCTAGCTTATATTTCCTCTTAATAAAAGGGATCTAAAATGAGGGTATGAAAATTTGAAATTTATTTTAAATGTTCATGGTTGAATCAAAATGTTTTTAATGTTTTAATAAGAAAAAAGATTCGGTGGCATTATATAAGTGCGGTGAATGGCATAATTGTAAATTTTTGAATGAAAATGGAGTATCCATGTTTTTATCATGACAAAAGGGTCCAAAATAGTCCATTATGGATGTATATAAATGATAGTATCTAAATATTTCTATAAAAAATCTTTTAAAATTTTATTTTTTCATTTAACTCCTATCGTTTTAGTTAAACTCTCGATAAATCCATTTTCATTAATGTTATGGAAATTAATTTTTATAATTTTCAAAATTAGTTTTGGTCAAAAATATTATTGACCATATTAAATAATAGGACCACTTCTTGTTAAATTTATGGAATCTACTTTAATGAATCCCATTCACATAATTAGGAAATTATTATTTAAAATTTATCATATAGATGAGATGATAAAGTGATATTTTAAAAAGAAAATGATTAATCGTTGATGGAGATTTATTATGAAAATTAAATATGAAACATATTCTAATGAAATAATTTTTTTTAATTGATATATAATTAAAGTAAATTTTTATTTAAAATTGTTCAAAACATAAATTATCATTGTAAATAATTTAATCAAAATTACAGTTTTAAACTAAAATTCCGCATTTTTACTATTCACTAATAATTAAATATTAATGAAAGATCCCAAAAATTCCCCCAAATATAATTTTTATTTTATGATTTTAATTATTATGTTCATTTTATAAAATAAATTTCCTTAATGTGGTAACAAAAAATAATTTTAAATTATGTCCGCCAAATTACGATTATTCCTTCATTTAAAAAAATCATATTTTTAGAAAAAATTTCTTTATTATTTTTAATGATTCATATTTTAATTGTACTGAATCGATGAAAATAATATTAATATTTTAGTTAGAAAATTTTGTACCCTCAAATTTAAGGTCTAGTTTGTAAAATTATACTATATTAAGGTTTATTAAGACGTGGGTTTGCGTGTTCCGCAAGTTATCAATGATATAAGAATTAAAAACTAATATTATGTAGGTTATTTAAAATGGTGTTTTGTGTCACATATGATATTAGATAAAAAAAATTCATTTTAGAATGAAGGGTTGTTATATTCCCCCATCCTTAAATAAATTATTTCCTCACAATTTAAACATGATCATAGCAATCAAGGTTTTGATATTTTAAAATTATTTTCTTGAAAACCCACATATGAAAAAGAGTTAATAAAAATACTATTAATAAGAGAGAAATTGGAATACCTAGATCATATAGAATAACACGAAACTAGGTTTCTGAGTATGATAACATATGTGTAAATAAATGATATGGAAGTTAAAGAAATATTTAAATAATTATAGATAGTGATTGAGGACATTGATCACTATAAATTAAATGATCAATGGAATATTAAGGACATCAAAACCATAAATACCTGATAATTTAAAAGACCATATAACTCATCAAATACCAGTTTAGAATGAAAAAATTTTGTTTCAACATCCTCTACCTAATGTTGATGAATTCATTTACTATATATGAATATAAAAAAAATATAGTTACTTGATATTTTTTATTTCATAAGAATAATTTCATTCTTTGGTTGTGCTTCAATCAATTTAAAATTCATCACTTACTCAAAAATAATAATTTTTTCCTAAATCACTAAAAATAAATTTTAACAGATCGTAGGATTCATAAAAGAGTGAAAAGTCTTTCTACCTATCTCTAAATATTTTTCAATATGAATATGGTAAGCACATGTTATCCAATATATAACATTAATATATTATCCTAGATAGTAATACCAACGAATCATCATTAATATTTATTTTCAAACAATTTAAATAATGAAAAACTAACGAATATATCATGTAGGATAGTGGTATATAATAAAAATTTCACATCATTAGTTTGTGGGTTCATGATCCATATACTAGATTGATGTGATGGGTTCTAACCCTGAATGCAGGTTGTACTTTTTCTAAAATTTTATTACTAAAATTCATATAAAATCATAGACAAAATATTATGGATATCCTTGAATAAAATTTAATCATTAAATAAAATTTTACTACAGTTTAAAAAAAATCCCCAATAAATTCTAATAATATTACTTTTATATCAACCATAATGGTTTTCAATATCCATAAACTTATATTTATAAAATAAAATTGAATTATTCCACAAATAACAGTTCCATTATAACATGTACTTTCCAAAAATACCTCCCAAAATATTATTGGAAGGCTCTAATCACATAAAACATAAAATTATTATTTAAGGATTTTAAGTGATGATGAATATTAATCTCATTTACCAATTATATTATTCATACCTTTTATATTAATGATGAAATCTATAATTATAAATTATAACAAAATATTCATATGTTCTATGATTCCTATCAAAAAGATATCATTGGAAAAAATACTTCTAAAATTTAAAACTTAATCCCGATTTCAAAAATAATTTTACCATATTATTTCCATAGAGGTCATTCCTTGGTCAAGGTAATAACCATTCGAAGTAAAAAATTGACTTAGATAATACCAAGTTTCTCAACATTAAATTCAAGAAGTTGTAAATGGATCTATAGGATGAGATTTATTTTTGTTTATATTACTCTTCATTTTCCCATGGAAATTCATTTCTTTATACCATTCCTTTTTAGATAGAAAACATTTTCCCATTCTGTTGAAAATCATTTTTTCCAATTATATGAAAACATATGTTTAACCTAAGTCATTCATTTTCAATTTTATTTAAAATAATTCATTATCATTAGATAATAAACTCGCCAGTGGTTTTTCATATATTTTCCAATAGTTTTAGTTCCCAATCTACAATGAGTTAGCTAATTAAAAATGAAACATGCTTGCAGTATTTCTGATACACTGCAATGTATTGTTGTTAGGATGCATCGTAACAGGCCGTTATTGGGATTCCATTAATGTGTCTCTTCATCACCTTATCTTCACACCTCAATGTCGATGTTCACCACTCAAAGGTTGAGAAACGAAATACAATTACTTTTTTAATGTTAATTTATTATTTTTTGAAAAGACCAAAAAATAAAAAAAAAATTGAACCTTACTAGAAATATTTATGTCCATTCTAAGAGAATCCCATAATTCTGATTCCAACGGCGCCCTCAGATTTTTGATCCGAGGATCGGTTCAAAAGTTAGAAAATCGTGCTTGTACATTTTCTGAACATACTTTAAAAAAAGTTCTAAATTTTTTTCCGAGTTCACTGGGACATGGAATCACGTGCCTTCAGAGTTTGTGGTCTCAAAATTATTCCATATAATTTAAAGAAAATTCATGTATATTCTGGCACATTACGTTCTAACCACCTTAGTACTTCACATCCCTAAAATCCAAAACAAGGGATACTCAAAAAAATGGGGGTAATGACCACAAATCTAATCATCCCGCTCCCATTTCCTCTCTTTCCGATTATCATGTTTCCACCAAATGTGAACTAGAGGAATCAACTCTCCATGAAGAACCCAGTATTATCGATCCTCTATCTCAATCAGTAACTCTGTAAACGTCTCCTCATTGTCAATGTCCAGATCGCCCCAATCGATGACATGGGATAGATCATGCACATACCTCCTCAATTGGGACATGTGAAAAACATTGTGCAACAAGTGCATATGTGGGGGAAGAGAAAGGTGCTACACCACCTATCCAACTCTGCTAAGAATCTGGAATGGTGTGATAAACCTCAAAAATAACGTGTCTTGCTAGCCAAATCTCCGCAATCCCCATCAGATTGAGACCTAAATGAAAACATGATATCCCTCCTAGAAAACCAAGGGTCTCCATCTCCAATCAAAATATGATTTCTTCCTTGTCTCTTCTATCCTCATCTATTCCTATATGATCTGTACCTACTTAGGGGTTTCCCGTACCAACTTTGGACCCATGAATACTGACTCCCCATGGTCTATCTAGACAATAGGTGATCGGCATGGCCACTCGTACAAGGAATCAAATGGTTCCATGTCTATGGTGGAGTGATAGTTGTTATTGTATGAAAACTCCACTAGTGGTGGGTGGTCCTCCAAACAACAACCAAATTAGGGGACACAAGCACAAAGCTTGTCCTCCAAGGTTTGTATGGTCCGCTCTGCTGGACCATCTTTTTGGAGGTGAAAAGTTGTGATCAAGCACAGCTGGGTCCCGAACACCTCCTGCAACACCTTCCACAATCGGGAAGTAAACCGTGCACCACGGTCTGAGACAATCATCAAAGGAACCCCTTGAATCTATACTATTTCATGGATTTAGAGCCGCCACAATCCCTCTATCGATCCCTACTCCTAGATGGGTAGGAAGTGAGCCAACATGGTGAGTCAATCAATGATCACCCAGATAGAATCGTGGCCCTGGGACATGCATGGTAACCCAATAATGAATTCCATAGATATACCATTAATCTTACACTCTAGTACCTCGAGTGGTTGTTTCATGCATGATGGAACCCGATGCTTAGCCTTCACTTTTTGACAAGTGAGACATCGTGAAATGAACTATGCCACCACTTTATTCAGCCCAATCCACGAGCAATGATGTTGGAGGTCCTAGTATATCTTCGCCACAACAGGATGTACTGACAAAGGGTATTTATGTAACATTCTCAAAACCTCCTCCAGAAACGTCACTGGTACTATAGTGCATCTTCTGAAAAGGATTATGTGCTCCCAAACTATCAAAAGTCTATCAGGTGCTTCTCCTCAGGATACCTGAGCACTTCGGGCCTCGTAGTCAACATCCACAAGATATGCCTCCCTAACTTGCTATAAGAGTGGAAGAGTGACATTCATAGACTGATGTGAACCTTCTCTATCACTATCCACAAAGGCTATCTACATCTCAGCTAGCTGCTCCTTCGCCTCACTCATCCGCTGTAAACCATACCTCCTACTGAGTGTGTCTGCCTCCTTGTTCCCCTACCCAAGAGTGTAGAATATCTCAAAGACATAGTCCTTGAGGAACTCTATCCCTCACCGATATCTCAGGTTCCAGTTCTTCTTTGAGAAGATAGACCTGGGACTCTTGTGGTCGGAGTAAATAGTAAACTATTCAACAATCATGTATTGTCACCACATATTCAAGGCAAAGACCATTTCTTCTAACTAAATGTCATGGGTCACATAGTTTTGCTCATTTTTCCTCAACTACTATGAGTCATAGGTGATCAATTCTAACTCCTAAATTAGGACACATCCCAGTCCGGTCCTTGATGCATCCCAGTATACCACATAAACAATACCCTCCTCTAGAAACCTCAAGATGGGAGCGATGGTCAAGCTCGGCCTCATCTGCCGGAAGCTCTGCAGACACATCTTTATCCACACGAAGGGTTTTACCTTATTTTTCAAAGTTTTCATAGATTTTTCTACTCTTGAAAGGTTTGGTACAAACATAAAGTAGTATATGACCTACCCCAAGAGATTTCACACCTAATTCTGACTTCTGGGTGTCTCCCAAGAAAGAAATGCTTCTATCTTAGCAGGACACACTAAAATCCCAACTTTCAACATGACATGTCCACGAAAGGGGACCTCTGAAATCTATAACTGACATTTCAAGATCTTACCATAATTCCAGAGCTCTCAGAGTGAATCTAGGACTATCCGTTGGTGTTTCTAGTGATCCTCCTTCGATACTGAGTACACTAAGATGTCATCAATTAAGACTACCATGAAACGATCGACATAAGGAAAAAAGAACATGTTCATGATTCCCATGGACACTTCCAGGGAATTTTTCATGCCAAAGGGAATAAATAAGTACTTGTATTGGTCATACAGGAATCTAATGGTTGTCATCGAAACATCTTCATCCTATACCCGAAGCTGTGGATAGCAAGATCTGAAGTCAATATTCGAGAAGAATCTTGCTCACATCAGCTGATCGAAGAGGTCATCAATTCACGGGAGATGATACTTTTTTTTCATGGTCAGCTAGTTCAGGTGACGGTTTTCCATGAATAGCCTAAATATCCAATAATCTTTCATGGAAAATAACACTACAGATGCCCAAATAGAAACACTAGGTCTTATGATCACCTTCCTCTGCAAGCCCTCCAACTGTACTCTCAACTCCCAGAGCTCTATGGGAGCCATCTAATATGAAGGATTATAAATTTCTATTTTCCCTGGGTACAAGTAAATATAGAATTATACCTCTCTGTGAGGAGTTATTTCTAGGACATCTTCTAGAAGGACATCCTCATACTTGTCCACCACTACAGGAAAACCTGGACTCCTCTTATCCAAAAAGCCATGGTTAAGGCTAGAGAAGTGGTGAGTGATTGGTTGCATCCTCCTATGAGAAAGTCTATCCTATGCTGCTGAGGTTGCCTTCTCGCCGATGAAGGAAAACGTGGTCCCCTCATCATGGTAACACCTCACTTTGAACCTAAAACAGCCGATCTAAGCATGGACTGTAGATAACTATTCTATCCCCAAGATGATGTCGTAAGGCCTCGACGCTGCAACCATAACATTCAAGCTGATGATCTCACCTCCTATAGTAATCTCAAACTATTATCACTAGTGTCTAAATGTTTTATCCCCTATCATAAGTGTTTCTAATCATAATTATTAAGCCAATGACTCCACTAGAATCATCAAGCCTCAAATGAAGTCTATGGAAAGGAAAGAGTGACTGGAACCAGTTTCTATAATAACTGTAACTAGGGTGGAGTAGACACAGATCTTACCTCTAATAAACTATGGAGATCCATGTTCGTAGGCCCCCAAAGACTGAAACTGGCATCACCCCTATCCACCGACTCCCTGAGCTTGTGGTGAACCACCTCAGGGTTTTTGTGGTAACACCTTTAGATGTTGTCCACTACCTACTGAACGACCAGATCCTCTACCACATATACTTCCCTATATAACTCCTCGTTGAACCATTCTCTCTAGCTCCTCTATCCCTTGACTTTAGACTGGTCATCCATTGGGGGAATCGGATAGTCGAAAGCTATGTGCCCATGTCCTCTATTATAGTAACAAACTCTAGACCTTATCTGACCTCCTATACCTCATGAGCTCTATACCTATAACCCTACATCTTTTGGTCATCATTCAAATGGTCTGGATGGTTTAGGCCTATGCATCATCTTCCTACTACCTGTTTTAGATGACTTGGCCACCTGTTGTCTGATGGTGGATCTCACCGTCGGTTCCTACTCATAAAGGAATCTATCCACATGTATAGCTCGCTCAAGCACTTCTGCCTACATTGGGATGCTGAGAGAAAGCATCTATTCCCTGATCTATTGTCATAATCTCTACTCAATGGTTTGGTCTCTAAAGAAAAGGTCATGTTCTTAGTCGGTGGAGTAGCGGTAGAGGTCGGTAAACCTCACCGAGTACTGGGCCACATTTAGGGTTCCCTACTATATGTGATGTAGCTTGTGAATATGCACTGAGCATAGTGTCAATAGTACAAACTCCACCCTGAATAGGACCTTGAAGTAAAACCATGAATGGGTCTCCACCTCATGTTTCTAGAGCATCAAGATCCACCACCTCCCTGTCATTCTCTGAAAATGGCTTGCAGCGAGGACCACCATCTGGTCTATAGGTGTCTCTATCAAGAGAGAAATCATCGTAACTACCTCCATCCAGCCCTCAAATGCCTAAGGATCATTCTATCCTTGAAACCTCATAGGCCTCTGTCTCTGGAACTCGTGTAACATGCTCAGTTGGTGTGTACTGTCTACTGGTGGAATTGGTAGAAGATTATACTCTCGGTGTGGTGGTGTTGTTGGTACACCACCCTAAGGTGCTATCATTGTAAGTGGTCCCTATACCAATGCCTCATCGCTCGGTGGGCCATCGTATTGAACCCTCACTAGAATCTAATATGGTTTTCTTCCTGGAGGTATCCTGTATGGAGAAAGATGCACCATGGTCAATAAGTTATACCTGGTGAGCTGACTCAAAATAGATCATGGGAAAAACATTTCCAAAACAAATGGAACTAGTGTTTTCATGTACTGAGTTGGAAAACAAAATTTAGGGTCTTGGCGAATGGATACGCCAGTCATCGCACAAACACTATACTCCCCATACTAAAATCCAAACTCAATACACTTAACTCTAATTCCCCCATCGAAAATAAAGGTTCTTAGTTCTTTTGGTATAACCATCCTCCCTCTAATACCACTTTTCACGACCCATCCCCCAGGGCCCCTACTGTGAATACCCCAATCGTGCCTTACATAGGCCAGGACCCGGTGACTAGCATCAGAAATGAATATCCCAAAAGGGAATAAATTGTATTTAAACCTATACACACATAGATAGGGCATAATGCACAAAGAAAACCATAAAGGAAACAAAGTAGAACAACCTCCACAAAGTACTAGCACATAGAGTAGAATGTGTAAACTGAATGTAAAGGGGCCAGAATACCAGCCAAACTAAAGGGAAAGTATAGTAAATGGAGTACATGATCCATAGGTCATCCACCAAGGATCCATCTTGAAGGAACTACTACAAAAATGGCCTATATCAGCACTCAAAACAGGCTTTAACGGGGCTAAAAAGCGCAGTATAGCTCAGCGCTAATATAGGGGGGTCCCTTTTATCAGCGCTCTGAAAAGCCCTGATAAAGGCCACTTTTATTAGTGCTAAAAAGCGCTGATAAAAGACTTATTTATCAGTTCTTTTTTTAATGCTGATAAAAGAGGCCTTTATCAGTGCTTTTTAAAAAGCACCAATAAAAGTCAAAAAATTAAAAAAAATTAAAAAAATTAAAAAATCAGCAGGGAGAGCTTTTATCATCGCTTGACCCCCCTTTATCAGTGCTAGGAGGTCTCCCACGCGCTTCCCTTCACACGCATCCTCATAGGTACGCACCACCTTTTCCTCCACCCAAACTCGAACCCACAACCTCACCCTATCACGGGTGTACCTTTACCACTAAACTATTTCGTTTTTCTCAATTTAATGATATATCTTTTTATATATATATATATAGTTATATATATTCATATATTGATATAGATTCATATTAATATTAATATATTTATTCACATATTAGTATATATATATTCATTCGTATATTAATATATATATATATATATATTTAGTTATAATCTGTTTTCCATATATTTATTTGTATATTAATATATACATATAAGATTAGTTTTAAATATAGTTTTGAAATATGTTTTTATGTGTGTTCATAATTTAATAAATAAATACATACATACAAATGTACAACACACACACACAAACACACAAACACACACATATTTATATTTACAAATAAATATATATATATATATCTATGAATTTGAAAAGTCATAGAATATTAAAATGATCATAAATTATAATCCAGAAGCCCATTTAAACTCTAAAACCATTCAAATCAATGAAATTGAAACAATATTTGATATTATATGTGGTATAGGGTTAACGGACATCCGGATCAGAAGTTATACCTATTTGAATGTTAAAACGTTGGGCTATCCCGACTAAAAACTCAGTTTTGTAGGCCTTCTGGGCTTTTTGTGCTCGAAAAATGTAATAGAAGCTTTTCTTCAGTCACACGCATGTATATCTTGTTGCAGGATTCGATTAGATATGTTGTAGAGCTGAATCGGACACCCGGATCAAAAGTTATGGTCGTTTGAAGTTTGAGTTACATTTTCACCTTATTTTAGATCTTTTCTTTGTGTCTTCAAATTGTTATTAAATGACTTTTAATCGATAATAATTAGAAAATTTTTAATTAATAATATTTTTTTAAAATATTTAAAATCCATTTTCACTAAATTTTATATATATTAAATGTAATAGTCTATTTATACTTATATAAAACATATTTAATATATATATATATTATTTATATATGAATAAATATACTTATATAATGATAATTTATTTTTCATTATTTTTTTCTGAAATATAAATTTTTTTTAGTGATGATAAAGCCACCTTTATCAGTACTCCAAAAAAGCACTGATAATGTGGGGCCTTTATTAGGGTTAAAAAGGCACTGATAAAGGGGGGCCTTTATCTGCAATTTTTTTAGAACTGATAAAGGCCCCCCTTTATTAGCGCTATTTTAGTGCTGATAAAGGGGTAGCGCTTCCCTTGCCCATTTTTGTAGTAGTGAGGGTAGGTACAGCTCACTATCGGATGTCACTGCAACACACCATATCTATAGATCCACCTCCAAGCACCGTCTAGCCTTGGCTCCCAAATTTCCTTGTCAATTCGTCTGTCTCCTACATAAGAAACAATAGGTGTGTGTGATGCTCATGTTGGGGTGAGTATGAAAACACTCAGTAGGGACCTCGAGACCAACTCAGGTCTCAGATAAATCCCCAAAATAAAAAACCACAAAGCAAGATCTCAATGTAAAGAACAAACCAAATACACATCTTACACTAGGATATAACATTATTACAAAAGTAATGATGAATATTCATAAATCTAGATCATCTAATTCTGTTGAGAGGCTCTACTAATGATATGTGAATGTTCGATTTGCTTCTACTCCATGATGAGTCTCTTTATGGCTGATCCACGACGGGTCATGCTTCTGCTGATCCGGGAAGGATCGCTCTCATGCAGATCCATGAAGGTTCTCTCTTATGCTGATCCAAAAAGGGTATCCCTTATGCTGATCCATGAAGGGTATCTCTTATGAGGATCCATGAAGGGTCACTCTTCATTCTTCATGTCACACCTAGCCACTGGTTTCCCACACATAGCAAGATTGATTTCCATAGTATCTTCTCCTCAAGATATCAATCATTCCTCTACCACCACGAATTCCATATTAGAGTAACCTAAAAGACCATATCATCGTAATGGTCCCAACTCAATAGACGACGCATTAAATGGATGCCCAGTCTATAATACAGGGGCATTTTTGTAAAAAGGGACTGTTTGGATTTGCGTCCGATCCAACCCGTCCATATGTCAATCTCTACCATAACTCATGTAGAGCATCTCTAAAGTACTACCTCATTACAAGGGTCTTCATGTTGTAGATTGTCCGTCAAATGTAAACCAGGTCTGAGGGATGTCGTCAATTTTTCTAAACAGGGGTCGATTGCATCTGGGCTCAGTCCGGCTCTATTAGACCGACCCGAACAATCCTAGCTCGGTGTCCCACATGACCCATATTTTCTGCCTACACCATTGGGATTCACTGGACCTATCTTAGGTTGGTTGTGGGTCCAATCTTCCGGGTCACCCAGTGACTCAGTTTTATCCGGCCCGACCAGCTCTAGTGGGACGATATCTTTTTTCCATCTAGGTCACATAGCGGCCGATGTGGCATGACATTAACTTGTCAGCCCGATCCCTAAAATGGACCAGCCATAGGAACTGACTGATCCACTTGGGAGGCTAGGTCCAACTGGCCCGATTTGGCCTGTCTCGAAGGGCCAGTCCATTTGGGGGCGCGTGAGGCCGGTAAACCCAGCCACTCCCTTTGGTCCAACATGGCTCGTGGATGTGGGATGCTCCTCCACACATTTCCCGATGGCACCACATCTCCAGCGCACTGTCATAGCCATCGGGTGGTGGCCTCTGGTTTCTCCACTGTAGCGCGCACTGGGTGCGCCGCTCCCGCCTTCCACCGACCCATGATGGAGGCTATTCCTGCCCCGCCGCAGCGCGCCGCTGGGCGCGCTGCCTCCCCTGACCTAAATTTGTTGTCGTAGGCCACCACCAGTAGCCACCGCTATGTTCATGATTCTTCTTCGGGCCACTAGTGTTACTCTGATTGTCACGACCCATCATCAGGGCCCGTTCCATGACTACCCCAAGCCCTCCTTCCATAGGCCAGGAGCTGACGACTAGAACCAAAGGCGTAAATCCCGATAATAGGGAAGGAATTGTCTTTATCAAAGTAAACAAACAAAACAGAGTATTCAAGTGATGTAAGCTCTAAGTAAAACTGAGTACAAAAGTAAGTGCTTGAAAGTAAATGGGATAGTATACAAACCCAAATGAAAAAATAGTTCAAATGAAAATAAAATACAACAGTAGTAAAGTAAGAAGAAACCAATGAGTCATCCTCCAGATATCCCACCTGAAGGGTGGGTATAGGTGGTCTCCTCAGCTCCTTGGGTCCGGTCATCCGCTCTGTGAATGCCCCGCCAAGTGGTCCACCAACTGGTACCGTCCAGCTCCACAAGCCTCCACCTCATTCAGTGTTGTCCATCGTCTGCAACCAACACAACATAGTGTTGGAAAATCCCATACAGGGGTGAGTATGCGATACTCAGTAGGGACCCCGAGACCCCCGAAGGTCTCCCAGAATCTATGAAGGAAAATCCATGAAGGAAAGTTACAATCATGATGTATCAACCGACTCTACTTACGTATATGACCATACATATACCTAAGTCATCAATTTCTAGTTCGGCTACAACTCTCGAGGCTATGCACAACCCAGTCCCCACAGGATAGAAGTCAATCTCACCGATGGTAATGATTGGAATTCAAGACTCAGCTCACACAGGTATACTAAATACGAAGTGGGGTGGAGGTGATTATATGTAGCCTCTGAATCACCTCCTCTGCCGAACCCACGTAGGATCCTAGTACAGAAGTCATCACTGCCGAACCCATATAGGATCCAAGTACAGTAACTATCACTGCCGAACCCATGTAGGATCCAAGAACAGTCATCATCGCTGCCGAACCCATGGAGGATCCTAGTATAGTCGTCATCGCAACTGAATCCATGAAGTATCCAAGTACAGTCGTCATCGTCGTCGAACCCATAGAGGATCCCAGCACGGTAGTCATTGCAGCCGAATCCAGCTCTAGAGTTCCCGCACACAGCACACTTGATTCTAGGAGTGTCCACTCCTCGAGTCAAGGGGTTCAATACATCAAATGTCACGAATTCCAGAGTTGATGTATCCCGAAGTTGCATCTCATCAATGGAAACTCAACACGATAGACGGCGCGTCAATCAGATGTCCAGTCTGAGAGATATTGGTTTTTCCGTTCTATGGGCCCAGTTAGAAATACCCTCATTTCTAACCCGGACATTATCCAAATTTATCCAAAACTCACTTAGAGTATCGCAAAAGGGTTGCCTCGTCGCGAGCGTCCTAGTGCCGCAGATGGAACATCGATTGAATTCGTGGTCTTCGAATTATTCACCTTTATGTGAAAACAAGCCCGACCCGTTAAGTCCAATGGGCTGGTGGGTCGAGTCAACCCGGTCTTGGTGGGTTCAACCCGGCTGGTGTCGGACTGACCTGGTGAAACGCGCGGTCTGACCCGAAGGGGTGCGGCCCGGCCTAAAGGGGGATGGCCCCGCCCGAGGGGGCACGACCTGGCAGAGCGCGGCCCGGCCCGGTACGGCACGACGCGGTGCGGCGCGGCCTGACAGGGCGCGACTCGGTTGACAGCGGCTCGGCCGGTTGGCCGAGTAGCTTGACCCTAAGGCCGAGCGGTCTGAGGGGGGCACGACCCCCCTGCTGCCCAAACCAGCGGCTCCATGTAGTGCCGCCCTCCCAAACCGGCCGGCTGCAGCTTGCCGACCTTCTGGTGTAAGCGGGCCATGGGTTCTCTAGCGCAACGCCCTCTTGGCACCACGGCTCTCCTCAGCCCGGCCGGCCGAGGTGACGACCAGTTCTTCCGCCGAAGCGGCCCGCTCGGGTGGGCCGCGGTCTTCCGTAGTTCGGCAATGTGGGGTGTCGCGGTTCCTCCCTTCGGCCCAGCCAGCTATGGCCGACCGGTTATTCTTCGGTCGATCGTCCCACATTTTCGGGCCAGGGTTCTTCCACACGAGGTCAGTACATGGTCGCCACCTTCGATCGTCACTGCTTCCCGATTCCAAACAAGACATGAAACGATGGAGGGTCATCGGGCAGTGTTTATTCGGCCCGCGCCCTCCACATTATGTGGTAAAAATCAGCCAAAGATGTTCACTTAAATACAACAAGAACGAACGAGTAATTTATTTAAAATAAATTAATCAAACACCCTACCTTGAATAATGTTTATTTGTCGCAGACGTGGAAAGCGATGTCGCTCCATCAATGTCGGGAAAGAAAAATCTTCGTTGGCGAGTTCCCCACCTCAGTGTCTCCTCCCTTGATGTGGAGGGAAAAACAGGATTGGAGAAACGTAGAGAGTTCTTCGCCCATAGGGAAGGTCGTTCTTCGTCGGAGAGTCGGTGTTCTTCAAAAACACAAGTGCTCTCCCCGAAGTTTTCCCAACACCAAAAATTCAAACTAAAATAATAGCTCACGCTATTATTTTTATTCACTGAACAAAGATTTAAAATTCAAAAATTCAAATCACTTAATTAATTAAATGAAGAGGTTCATTTCCTTAATTATGGTATGTTGGCAAAAATTAATGAGAGAGGGGGAGAGAAAGGGAGAGGAAGAGTCATATTTAATTAAGGGGGTTGTCATGAATTAAACAAAGGAGTTTAAGGGGTTTGAAATCAGTTATGGGAGATGAATGGTTGGGGCTCTTGTGGGCCCCATCTCTCAAATATCCACACATGGGATGTTGGGTGGGCGTGGGCCCCACCAATAACTTCCCATGGGAAGAATTAACTTCCTTAGATATAAAATTGTTCTAACAATTTTATTTAACTTCTTAACTAAACCCCAAATTTTATCTTGCAACCGAAATAAAATGCAACTGCGGTAAAGGTCCCCTTAAGAAATTGCCGGCACTACGAGTTCATTGGTGCCCTCAGATTTCAATTCCGAGCACCGGTTCAAAAGATAGAAAAACTTGCTCATTCGTTCACTGAACATACTCGATGTAAACATCAGAAAATTATTCCGTGCACATCGGGCCTCAGAAATGGGTTTTCGTCAGGAACTTCGTTCTCGTAAAATTGCAAATAATTTAAGAAAAAAAATTCCGTGAAATTTATGGGTCTTTAGATTACCCCCACCTCTGGGATTTACGTTCCCATAAAGCTACAACATAATATAGGGAAATAAATGAGGGTACTAAGCACGCATCTGAACCTCCCGCTCCCATGTGCTCTCCTGGAGTTTCCAGTGCTGCCAACGAATGCGCACTAGAGGAATCAACCATCCATGTAGGACGAGCTCATGTCGATCCTTGATATCCACCAGTGTAACGCCCCGACCCCAGCTACCCAAAGCCGGTGCGTTACTTCGTAACATTGGCATGATCACAAAAGATCAAGTCTCGAAAGACTGATTAGTTTAGTAGCCTTGGAAACACTAGATACATTCATAAGTCTTACATTACATCATAAAGTGAAAAACTAATAACAATGTCTTCATAGTCCACACTTATATCCTCTTCTAAATATCCCTGCAGGTTATTCATAAAATACTTCTTCACATCCTGGAAAATATTAAAACATTGAAAGGGGTGAGCTCAGATGCTCAGTAAGGATAACAATAATGCGGAAGCTTTCATAAATAAACATAAAAATTTAAGGCAATGTATAACTAAAACAAAAGCCTTTTAAACTTGAACATCAACATAATATGGCAAAAGTAAAATGAGATAATGCCATTCACTTCCACACATGGATATTCTACTGGTCGAATAATCACATGCAATATCAATAACCACTTTCATAATGATGGAATGCATAATTCCAGACTATCATAACCACGTAGCCAAGGCCTCGTGCCAAGACCACAAATAAAATTTTGTCAAGGCCTTGTGCCAAGACACTAGTTTGTCTCATGAGACCTGCCGATTCATCGAGGAGCTATAGCGGGCTCCACCCGTCACTTATTAAGTCCAATGCATTCCTCATATGAATAGGTTTAAACATATCATAAACCATAACATAATCGTATCACATAAAACATGCATAAAGGAAACATAACATTTACAAATTTCAATCACAAGATATAAATACAAAACATTAATATAATAAAAATGCTTTCAAAACCATTTTCAATACCAAAATAAAATAAAGTTAAAACTTTGTATTTATTTTTCATTAAAAAAGTGATGGCTTGTAGAGGAAGCCGAAACTCAAATAATGGTCACGGCGGCGGAGAAGTCGTTGTCGCCGCATAAGTACGGAAAGAAAAACATTCCCTTTTTGTCGTTTAGTAAAACGCTTTGTATAAAACAGATTCGTTTTGAATAAACATAAAAGTCAAAGGGGTTTATACACCGTATAAAAGAAAGTTGTGTATAAAGCCAAATATGCCTCAATGAAAGGAGATTGAGACGAAGTCCTTAAAAAGATAATTTTTAAAATAAAATATATCTATTATGTGTATTAACTATAGGTACACATAAATAAAGTAAAAATACAAAATAGGACATAATAATATCCTGACATAATTTGAAAGTAGGAGATTAACCCAAAGAATGGAAGTTGGGTTAAGAAGTTCCCTTACCTCGTGTCTGACTTGACTCAACCGTTCTTTAACCTCCTGAATCATAATCTAGAGTTAATATATACCTTATTAAGAACCATTTTAAATTTAATTATCCTTTTTATATCACTTATTACAATGTTATTAACATTATGTAATTATTTAAGTTAATAACGGTCGTTTTGTCGATCTTTGGTAACTTGAGTCAACAATAAACTTCTTATAATTACAAGTTGTTAATGTGGTAGAATATCCATTATATCCAGAATTATATTCATGATTTAGATGTCATATATATCTTATATATCCAGTATATACATTCATTTATAATATTACGTAACGTTTAGAGGTAAGAAATGAAATGCACCGTTCATGGAGACGGTAAGCCGTACGTACGCATGAATGCTACTTTCATTTCAATTTCATATTTAATGGAACTAAATCATAATGATATAAATGTATAATATAATTTCAGTATAATATCATATATAATATCATTTACTCCATCCTTTATACATCCCACATATGGCATTAACGATTCACATCACTTTGAGGGGGCGGTAGTCCGCACTTCCTAAAATGAAATTATCGCGTTTTACCCATAATGGAAATCATAAAGTATGCCATAAATGAGAAATACAGAAGCATAAATAAAACATAAACATATTATATATCATATATAAAAATAGTGACATCTTAATGGCCACCTTTGAAGGTGTTATATGAGTGTTGAACAATCATCGTTTCGTGAGGCAGAAATTCGCCATCCACAGAAACCGTATGCTCTTTAACCATTAGATGTAGGTGTGTGTAAGTGTAGCTCGAATACTTCTTATAACAACATCCTAGTATATTGAGGATACTGGTGTTGTTACAAAAGAAATGAATAAAAAGAGTTTAGGGGGTTGGAGAAGAAAAATAAAACAAAACAACATTAGAAAAGACATTACCTCAAAATCGGGTAACTCTTTTTGATTTGAGCCAAAGGCTTCCTTGGGAAGAGTTCTGCCCAAAGTGAGGCTTCTAGGAGTAATAGGGGGAAGTTGGGATAGTATTTGGTCAGAGGTTTGCTGATCCAAATGGCTTGAAGGTGTAAATGAGGTGGGAGAGGTGGGGGCCTTTTATAAGTGGAGAGGAGGGGCACTTTTGGAAAGATTGAAATGTTACATTATTTCACAATGCTTTTCAGATTCTAAAGGTCCCACACTTATATAATTCTAGGATAAGGTGATAAGGTTTCGAAATCTACTCATCCAATATGTTTTTGACAAGTGTACGCTTTGGATTTTACATTATCTTTCCATTTTATTTAAATCGTTAAATAATGAGGTCATCGCTGCATAATCATGATGTCATAAATAATTTAATTTATTTAATGTCTAAAAATTATAAAAAAACTACTATGATGTAGGAAATATTTTTAGCTTTCTAATGAATATTTATAATCAAAATTTGGACTTGTGTAACCCCACTTAAAAATTGTTTTAGTAAAACAACTCATGTTTGTGTCAATTTAATTTTAACATTAAATAAATATATATAAATGTCATTTTCCAACTAAAGTGGCTCCATGGGGTCCCCAAGTTGACCCATGGGTTGTCTTGGTCGGCCATGACTCATCCAATAGGAGTAGGAAAAGTGTCATGCTCATCTCATATTATTAAAACATTATTTGTACCTTAAACTACACTAATTACCTCTAATCGCGATTAAGAACTTAAAAGTTACTATTCACCAAAAAAATTATTTTGATCTCATTGAACCACATTTTACTTCTTAATGACAACCATTTATGTTGGATTTTTGAAAATCAAATCACAGAAGTGGTAATATTTCATTTAAACGAAAAATCAGTTATTTAACTACCACTTAGTGGTTTCACTGTTCATCAAAAATTGAAGTTTTTCAGAACAAGGCCAAAATTTCACCCTAAGCTATAATTGATATTCCGAATTCAAAAATGATGTCTATTTTACAAAATTCCAAACATATAAGTTGCATTAATTAATTTTATAATTAATTCCCGCTGTTACGACAAATATCGTGTTTTTAAGAAACAATTTATATCAAAAGATTGGCAATTGTTTATGTCCAATTTCAATGTTAAATTAATTATAATGACCAACATTGGATAAAATTGTAAAAATATATTCTAATTATAATTTAAAATCACTAAATAGTATAATTTATCACTATAAATTATTTTGATTAAAAAAGTTGTTTTTAAGTATTTTTCACTATTCATAAAAAATTAGAAGTTCTCAGAAAAATACTAAAAATTCATCATAGGCTAATTTCGATATTCCGAATTCGAAAATGAAGTCCATTTTGAAATACAAAATTTCTACAATTTTAAAAAGTGGTTATTACTATTCATAACGGCTAGTTTGATTAGTTGCGGTGTTTTAGAACTCGAAGTTGCGTACAATGAAATCTATTGCATTATTAAATGAGAAGCGTATCGTGGAAGCTCGGGGTGTTACAACCAGAACCTCTGTGAAAGTATCCCCATCATTGATTTTCATCTCCCCATGATTAATGATGTGTGACGGGTCATGCACGTATCTCCTCAGATGAAATACATGGAAGACTTCGTGCAAACAGTGCAACTGAGGTGGAAGGGCTAGGCGGTAAGCCACCTCGCCAACCCTGGTGAGGACATGGAATGGTCTGATAAAGCGCAGAGATAACTTGCCGCCTTGGCCAAATCCCCGTAGTCCTCATCGAGGTGAGACCCGTAAGAAAACGTTGTCGCTATCCTCGAACTCCAGTGGTCTCTGTCTCCTATCAGCAAAGGACTTCTGTCTGCTCTGTGCAGTCTTCATTCGCTCATGGATGATCTGCACCTTTTCCATCATAGCCTGAACCATATCTGGTCCTAGAAGTGCTGACTCCCCAGGGTCAGTCCAGCACAGAGGTGATATGAATAGTCAGCCTTATAGTGCCTCATATGGTGCCATACCGATGGTGGAGTGGTCGTTGTTGTTGTACGGAAAGACCAAAAAGGGTAAATGATCCTCCCAGCTGTGACCATAGTTGAGGACACATGCACGGAGCATGTCCTCAAGAGTCTGAATGGTCCTCTCCGTCTGGCCATCCGTCTGAGGATGAAAGGTTGTGCTCAGGCGTAGCTGCGTCCCAAATTCCTCCTGTAACCCCTTCCAAAGACGGCATGTAAAGTGAGTGTCCTGATAAGAGATGATAGACGATGGAACACCATGAAGTCATATGATCTTCTGAACATAGAGACGTCCCAAGATATCTACTTATCCCTTCTCTCTAATCGGTAGGAAGTGGGCTGACATGGTGAGTCGGTCTACGATCACCCAAATAGATTTGTGTCCCTTGAATGTATGTGGAAGCCCTGTCATGAGATCTATGTATATCCCGTCTCACTTCTACTCTGGAACCTCTAAGGGATGTACTAAGCATGCTGGTACCCGGTGCTCCGCATTCACTTGCTGTCAAGTGAGGCATTGTGAAACGAACTCTGCTATATCCTTCTTTATACTCGGACACCATTGTTGTCTCCTGAGGTCCTGCTACATCTTCACCACTCCTAGATGTACCGCTAGAGGGGAAGTGTGAAACTCCCTCATAACTTCCTCCTGCAGTGCAAATGGTACCATGGTACGTCCCCTAAAGAGAGTTACGTGCACTCCTTCAAAAAAAACCATTAGGTGCCTGCCCTGTGGAAATCTGAGCACGTCGCATCTCACAGTCAATGTCTCCACGATGTGCCTCTCTGACCCACTGAAGTAGTGGAGGAGTTACTGTGAGAGATTGTATAAAGGATCCATCTCTATCCATGAAGGATATCTGCAATGCGGTTAGCTGCTCCGTTGCCTCCCCTAGCAGATGTATGCCCAAGCTCTTGCTGAGAGCATCAGCTACTACGTTCCCCTTCCCAAAAGTATAGACTATCTCAAAGTCATAGTTCTGGAAGAACTCGAGCCATGACCGCTGTCTCATGTTTAGGTCCTTCTGCGATAAGATGTACCTGAGACTCTGGTGGTCAGAGTAGACCATAAAGCGCTCTCCCATCAGATAGTGTCTCTACATCTTCAAGGCGAAGACCACTTATGCTAACTCCAGGTCATGGGTAGCGTATTTATGCTCTTTCTACCTCAACTGCCGTGAACCATAGGCGATCATTGCCCCAATCCTGCATCAGGACACACCCGAGTCTGGTCCCTGATGCATCGTAGTACACCACGTACCCAACACCCTCCAACGTTAGCCTCAAGATGGACGCACTGGTCAATCTTTGTCTCAGCTCCCGAAAGATCTGCTGGCATCTACCTAACCCCACGAAGGGTTTCCCCTTCTTCGTCAATGATAAAAGCGGTGCTGTAACTCTGGAGAAGTCTGGCACAAATCTCCGATAGTACCCAGCCAGACCTAGGAAGCTCTGAACCTCCATCACGCTCATGGGTGGCTCCCAAGCAAGTACCGCCTCGATCTTCGCTGGGTCCACTACAACCCTAGCCTCTGAGATAATGTTTCCTAGGAAATGAACCTCTCGAATCCAGAACCGGAACATCGAGATATTACCATAAAGATGGTGCTCTTGGAGTGTATCCAGTACAACCTACAAGTGGTAGGCGTGCTCCTCCTTAGTAGTCGAGTAAATCAGTATGTCGTTGATGAAGACTATGAAAAAACGATGGAGGTAAGGTCGGAAGATCCTGTTCATGAGACTCATGAACACTGCTAGAGTGTTGGTTACACTAAAGGGAATAACCAAGAACTCGTAGTGGCCATATCGACACTTGAAGGCCGTCTTCTATACATCCTCATCTAGAACTCTGAGCTGATGATAGCCTAAACTGAGGTCTATCTTCGAGAACCATCTTGCTCCCTTGAGATAATCAAAGCGGTCTTCAATCCTCGGGAGTGGGTACTTGTTCTTCACGGTCACCTGATTCAGGTGACATTAGTCTACATATGGTCATAAGCTCCCATCCGCCTTCTTAGCGAATAAAATCGGAGAAGCCCATGGTGAAATAATGGGTCAGATGAATCCCTTTCCCTGCATGTCGTCCAGTTGTACCCGTAGCTCACGAAGCTCGGCGGGAGCCATCCGATATGCTGGAGTAGATATCAGTGATGTCTCAGGATACAGGTATATGTATAAGTCTACTACTCTATGAGGAGTTATTCTTGGAACATCGTCCGGAAAAACATCTACATACTGATCCACCACAATAGGAAAACTCGGAATCCGCACATCAACCGCTCCTAGGATGAGACTAGCCAACTGATGTGTGATCGGCTGACCAATCCTCTACGTAAGTCTATCCTGCACTGCAAAGGCTCCCTTCTCGCTGGTGAAGGTGAACCAGCTCCCATCTGTGTAGACACACCGCACATTGCGCCTAATACAGTTGATCTAAGGATGGACTATAGATAACCAGTCCATACCCAAGATGATGTCGTAAGGATTTGATGCAGCTATAAGAAGATCCCATAAGATTCTCTCGCCTCCTATAGTAAGCTCACCCTGCCGGCACTAGTTCATAATCATCGAGTTTGCTCTCGTCGAAGTCTCTAGTCGTAAGGATCGAGTCAACAGCTCTGTTCGAATCTCCGAGCTCTGAACAAGGGCAGTGGCAATAAAATAATGACTTGCTCCTATGTCTATAAGAGAAGTAGCAAGGGTGGAGTATACACAGATTATACCTTGAATCATCTCAGGTGTGATGTGGTCATAGGCCTCGACTACCTGGAGATGAGCCTACCCCTGTCTTCCATCTTCCTATGGTTGGTGTGGTTCTCCTGGTGGTGGTGGTGGTGGTAGAGCCTCGATGCGTCGTCCACCACCCGCAGCTCGGCCAGGTCCTCTACCTCATCCTCATGCTCCCTACGGACTACCAAGGTTGAACATCTGCCTCCGCCTAGGAGATCCCCCTACTTTCTGTTGCTCGTCCGCATGGCATGTCAGGCAGTCCCAAGCCATGTGGCCCTGCCCGCTGCATACATAGCACTTCCTGCCCCTTGTATGGATGGCTCTGCTTCGTGTGCCCTGCACATCCAAACCAGAATCCTGGGGTTGCCCACCTGATAGCCTAGTCCTCTTGGACCTCTGCAAGATCTGTCTACTATCGGCTGTAGAAGACTCAACTACGTGTCGCACTATGGTGGGTCTCGCTGCTAGCGTCGGCTCAGTAAGAAATCTCTCCACAAGAAGGGCTCGCTCCAGCACTCCTACATATGTCAGAATTCTCAGGGATACCATCGAAGTCATGATCTCATGCCTCAGTCCCTGCTCGAAGTTCTGGGCCCAGAAGAATGGGTCTTGTACCATGTCTTTGGAGTTACACGATAGGTCGGTAAACCTCTCTGAATACTGAGCTACTATCATGCTGCTCTGCCACAAATTAAGTAACTCCTGAATCTGCACCACATGAATGGTGGCAGGAAAAAACTATGAATGGAAGAGACTCTCGAAGTCCATCCAATGTATAGATGCCTCGTCCTTCACATGGAGCATTAGGCTCTACCATCTACCTACTGCTGCGTGCAGAAGACTCGCGGCAAGTATCACCGTAAGATCAACTAGTGTCCCTACCAATCTAAAGACTATAACGATAGCCTCTAGCTAATCCTTGGTTTCCTGATGGCCTGTCTCTCCGTGGAACCTTGGCGGCATCTGTTACTGAAACTCGTACAGTGCACTCAGGCGGCATGTACTCTCTACTGCTGGGGCTGGTGGTATCGGTGGCCCAGCAGGTAATGGTTCTGCTAGTGGCTCCACTGTAATGGTGCCCTGCACTGAGGCCTCGTCACTCGGTGGGCTGTCATCTCGCACGTAGCTCAGAACCCTAGTTGGTTTCCTTCATGGGGCTTTTCTAAAAAGCAACATGTGTGCCACGATTAATATAGTATACCTGGTGAGATGACACAAAGTAATCACAAAGAAAACTTTTGAAACACACATGAAATCAATGTTTTCATGCACAGAGTCAGAAATCAGAAGTCAGGGTCCTGGTGTATGGATATGTTGGCCGCCGCACCAACACTGGACACCGTGGACTGATAAACACACTCACTAATCTAAACACTATTGCTTCACAGAAAGAAAATTATCAGAATCCTGAGTTCTGCGGTTGAATTGACTCCTCTGATACCAATTTGTCACGACCCGTCCTCGGGGCCCATGCCGTGACTACCCCAAGACTGACTTCCATAGGCTAGGGGCTGGAGACTAGCACCAAAGGTGTATATCCTGATATTAGGGAAGAAATTTCCTTTATAAAATTAAAAAAACACAACAGAGTATTCAAGTGAATTACTGACTAAAAAGTGATATTTTTTTGGATTTTCAGAAGCCGGTTTTTGGCTGAGTGGTAACCTACAAAACAAGCGGGAAAAAAATTACCCAAATACAAACATCAAATTTCATAATTCCAAAAACACCAACAGGTCACCACGAGTGTCGTCTCCATTAGCGTTGACGCCATCCAGCACCATCATTGAGTCAAGCAGATCATAGAACCACACAAAAATCCTAAAATTTGCAAATGAAATTCAAAATTCAAGAAACATACAAGGAACACATCAAGCCCTGAACCAACATCAATGAAGCCAAGAACTATCACCGAATCCACAGAAGGGTTGTCAAACGCCACAATCAACAAAGGAATGAAACATCGCCCCGAACCACTAAATAGAATATCCAAAGACCAGTACCAAAAATAGCAGACCCAAGCACCACACATCATCCCAAACCAATATCGAGAATACCGATTAAACCAAAACACGAAAAACACATCCATACAAACCAAATATAGAGAGCAGAAATCAAGAGGAGAGAGACCATCACCTCATCGACGGCCATCCAAACACAAATCTCGTCAGAACCTATCACAATCCCATACCCAAATCCCGTCGCCGCATCTGAACGTCTTGGAGATTGCAGCGGACCACCCACTACACTCATGGGAGACGAGGCAGCAACCCTTGGATGCAGAAGCTGGACCTCGGCCGCAGACCTTCACCACGATGCCTTTGGAACCCTATCTAGCATAGGTGGAGTGAGGTGAGAAGAAGGCCATCCTCGGAGTGAAGCGTCGAGGCGACCGATCCCATGAGGTTGCACGACACTGCTGCAGAAGGAGGACTCTGCAGCGAGCATGTCGTTCAAGCACTAAGGAGGAACAAGCCGACCCAAGATGGAAGAGGAGGAAGCGGCGACGGGGAAACCATAACTGCGGAGCGCCCCTTACGGGCCCATCCTCGACTGCCCTATTTGACTAAGGATGATGTTTGTGGTGATAGTTCCCCCAATTACCAAGTGAAGTAATCTCTACGTAAAACTGTGTACAAAAGTAAGTGCTGGAAAGTAAATGGGCCAGTATACAAACTCAACTGAAAATACAGTACAACTGAAAAGAAAGTACAATAGCAGTAAAGTAAGCAGTAACCACCGAGTCATCCTCTAGATATCCCACCTGAAGGGTGGGTACAGATGGTCTCCTTAGCTTCTTGAGTCTATTCATCTGCTCCGTGAATGCCCCGCCAAGTGGTCCACCTCCAGGTACCATCTAGCTCCACAAGCCTCCACCTCAGTTAGTGTTGTCCGTCGTCTGCAACCAACACAACGTCGTAGGAAAAATGGGAATGTAGGGGTGAGTATACGATACTCATTAGGGACCCCGAGACCCCCGAAGGTCTCCCAGAATCTATGAAGGATAATCCATGAAGGAAAGTTACAATCATGAAGTATCAATCGACTCTACATAGGTATATGCCCATTCATATACCTAAGTAATCAATTGACAGTTCAGCTCCAACTCTCGAGCCCATGCACAACCTAGTCCACATAGGAAAGAAGTCAATCTCACTGATGGTAATGATTGAAAGTGAAGACTCAGCTCACATGGGTACACTACTTTCTAAGAGTGGTGGAGATGATTAGATGTAGCCTCTGAATCATCTCCTATACCGAACCCACATAGGATCATAGTACAGAAGTCGTCGCTGCCGAACCCACGTAGGATCCAAGTACAGTAACCCTCGCTGCCGAACCCTCATCGGATCCAAGTATAGTTGTCCTCGCTGCTGAACCCACGGAGGATCCTAGTACAGTCATCATCGCGGCCGAACCCACAGAGGATCCAAGTACAATCTCCATCGTCGTCGAACCCATGTAGGATCCTAGCATGGTAGTCGTTTCAATGGCAGCCAGCTCTAGGGTTCCCGCACACAGCACGCTCGATTCCAGGAGGGTCCGCTCCTCGAGTCAAGGGGTTCTCTAGCGCGGCGCCCTCCTGGCACTGCATCTCTCTTCCGCCCGGACGACCGACATGACGATCGGTTCTTTCGCCGAAGCGGCCCACTCGGGCCAGCCACGGTCTTCTGAATCACGGCGCCATGGGGCGCCGCGGTTCCTCCCTTTGGCCCGGTCAGCTATGGTTGGATAGTTCTTCCTCTGTCGAGCGGCCCACGGTTGCGGGCTGGGGGTTTTCCACACGCAGCTGGCGCACGGTCGCCGCCTTCGACCGTCACCGCTTCCTGATTCCAAACAAGACAAGAAACAATGGAGGGTCGTCGGGCCGTGTTTGTTCGGCCCGTGCCCTCCGCATTAGGTGGTAACAATCAGCCAAAGATGTTCACTTCAATACAATAAGAACAAAGGAGTAATTTATTTAAAATAAATTAAGAAAACCCCCTACCTTGAATAAGGTTTGTTCGTCACTGACGCGGAAAGCGAGGTCACTGTGTCAATGTCATGAAAGAACCGTCGTTGTTGAAAAATTCCATGTGTCGGTGTCTCCTCCCTTGATGCGGAGGGAAAAGAGGAATGTAGAAACATGGAGCGTTCTTCACCGAGAGGGAAGGTCGTTCTTTATCGGAGAGTCATTGTTCTTCAAAAACTCAAGAGCTCTCCCTAATGTTTTCCCAACACCAAAAGCTCACACTAAAATAATAGTTCATGCTATTATTTTTATTCACAGAACAAAGATTTAAAATTCAAAAATTCAAATCACTTAATTAATTAAATGAAGAGGTTCATTTCATTAATTATGGTATGTTCGCCAAAATTAAAGATAGAGAGAGAGAGAGGAAGATTCATATTTAATTATGGGGGTTGTCATGAATTAAACAAAGGTGTTTAAGGGGTTTGAAATGAGTTATGGGAGATGAAAGGTTGGAGCCCATGTGGGCCCCACCTCTCAAATAACCCCACATGGGATGGTGGGTGGCTGTGGGCCCCACCAATAACTTCCCATGGGAGGAATTAACTTCCTTAGATATAAAATTGTTCTAACAATTTTATTTAACTTCTTAACTAAACCCCAAATTTTAACTTAAAACCGAAATAAAATGCAACTGCGGTAAAGGTCCCCTTAAGAAATTACCGGCACTACGAGTTCATTGGTGCCCTCAGATTTCAATTCTGAGCACCTGTTAAAATGATAGAAAACCCCGCTCGTTTGTTCACTGAACGTACCCGAGCTAAACATCAGAAAATTATTCCAGGCACACCAGGCCTCAGAATCAGGTGTCGTGAGAAACTGCGTACTCATAAAATTCCAACGAATTTATGAAAAACATTTCCTTGAAATTTACGGGTCTTTACACCGATGGTCTGTTTCTTGAACCGTCTACTCCTAAATGATTGTGGGGATTCCATATTTTCTACGGTGGCTTCAAACTCGCCTTCCTGCCACATTGAAAATTTTTCCACGAGGAATGCACAAGAACATGCAAGGCAGAGGGACTCGGGACTTGTTCACGTCGGTATACGCCCTCCGCGTTATTGGTCTATAATAAAAAGGGAGGTTTTCGATTTCAACACATGAATCTACCACACCATTTTTGTCCCATAACATTATAACGATCCTATAAGAAACCACGATCCATTGATCAACCTTTATGTGGGTTAATCCATGTTCGTTGTTTTAGAAAAAATAACGTGGATAAAAATCAATCACAAATAAAGGATACCCCTACCTCGTTTTACGTTCATTTCCATAGAATTCTATCCTTGGACATTCAAGTGGTCGATCTCATTCGTTGCTTCCCGGAATTATTCTTCGAGGCACATCGATTTCAATGATGTTCCTCTGGTATTGGTCATTTTCATTGGAGAGGAAACTCGCCGGAGGTTCATCAAATATTTTCCAATGGTTTTAATTCCCACCCCCCCAATGCATTAGCTAATTTAAAAGGGAACATGTCAAACTATTTCTGTTACACTATGACATTGCATCATTACACTGTATCTTAATGATCCATTATGGGTATTCCTTTAATGTGCCTTCTCATCTCCTCATCACAGCACTGTAGCATTGTCATCCACCGTTCAATGTTTTAGAAAAGAAATCAAATAACATTTTTATTGTTATTTTGTTATTTTATAAAAAGTCTGAAAAAAATTGTTATGTTCGACCCATGCTAGTAGATGTTATGTCCTTTCTAGGTGAATCCAGACTTTCCGAGTTCATAGGTTCCCTTAGTTTATTGATCTGAGCACAACTTCAAAAGTTATAATAACACACTCACACGTTTACTGAAGGTACTTTAAAAATGTTTAGAATTTCATTATGGGCTCACTGGTCCTCAGAAACATGTGTTGGCAGAGTGTGTGGTCTTGAAATAATTACATATAACGTAAAAAAATTACATGGAAATTCCAGGAAATTACATTCTCCCCACCATTTGTATTTTTGTCCCTGCAATCCAAAATAAAGGTTATTCAAACAAATGGAGGTACTGACCTCGAATTTGAGCCTCCTTCCACCATGTACTCTCCTACAGATTCCCATTCTTCCACCAAATGAATAGTAGAGGAATCAACCATCCATGAAGGACCCCCTCCTATCGATCCTCTATCTCAACCGGGAACTCCTCAAATGTTTACCTATCGTCAATGTCCAACTCACTCTAGTCAATGATGTGAGGACCCAACCTCTGAGTGCCCGGAGCCAGTGCCCATGAGACACGATATACCACAATTATTACATTACATTTACATTCAACACATCATGTCTCATGATACAGAGGCTCGTGAGGTTCATGTTCTGGGAAAACCAGCAGCATTTGAAATTTCTTTGAAGACATGACTGATACCTTAAATTTTTTCATTAAAAACATAGGGTGAGCATTCAAATACTAAGTAAGGGGTTTTGAAAATACTTAATACAGCTTTTGAGAACTTCCTTAGAAAATTATTTCACATACATCAAAATTATTCCTTGGAAGAAAACATCATGTCATTTCAAAGGTCTCTATAAAACAATTAAAGCATTTCATACAGAAGTATTTGAACATTTAGCTGAAATCTAGTAAGCATGTTTGTACAAAAGTACATGAATTTTATCATGTAAATTAAGCATAATATGAAAGGTATGAAAGTACTAATAAGAATGAACATTATCAGAGTTGCGCATAAACAATTTCAATATAATTTATAAAAATTTACATTATGACATAATTAATGTAATGCTAACATTTTCATTAAAATTCTAGAAAGGAAAACTGATCATGCATCATCACTGTCTCATCATATGCCATATGCACTTCAATATTATACTCATAGGTTAAGGTTCTATAACCAAGGATATTTCTCAAGTCGAAATAATCACTTGGTTGGTCATATACTGAAACATAATGAGAAAATTTATAATGTCAGACTCATGTCTGAATGTCAAGGCCTCGTGCCATAACCTAAGGGTAATAACCCAATATGACTATCTCGGGAACTATCGATGCATCTAGGGGCTTACTTTTACCGATCTCCAACCTCGAGGGCTTACTTTTACTAGTCCCTAACATGGAGGGATTACATTAACGAGTCCCCAACCTAGAGGGCTTACTTTAACCAGTCCCATCCTAGAGGGATTTATTTTAACCAGACCCCAACCCGGTTGTCCAATACATTTCTCACATGTCAGTAAGGTCTGATATTCATGGTTTCCCAATCCACTTTGAATATTTAATTTTTATTTCATATTACCAAAGGGGTCCCATACCACTTTGGGTAATTTAGTTCTTAGTTCATTAACATGGTATGTCATATGCATGCATTATTGATTACCATGATAAATAAAATGGATAATGAAACCATTGTACAGTTATTCTTGAAATACATGGTATGACAAGGAATATATAAAGTATGGTAATAACAATTTTACAAGGTAGGCATGGACAAAGAAAAGAACTGTTTCACTTGTGTTGATAATTAAAGCAAATAAAATGATGAATTAATGGGTTGTCCCACATGAAATGATAACTTCATAGTTTAAAGTCCATATTTCATGCACATTTAATAAAACGCCTAATGATAAAAGTTCTAGTGAGCATGCAATTAGACCAAAATCAGAACTTGATTAACTAATAACAATAACCACAGGGGGGTTTCATTAAACATTTACTGAGAAAACACACAATTCCTCAAATATTTTTATCCTTGAAAAAATCATTTAAAATCACAATGGAGTTTATATAATCAATGCAGGTTTGACATAACAACATTTTGGTTTACCCACTAAAATTAGCATTCATTAAGGTTGTACATGCATTTTTTGTATGAAAAGAAGTAATTAAATTCTGATATTCATTACTTAAAAATAGGGTTTTGGGAAATTATACATATAAAAATATTTACACAACTGTATGTACAAGAGATGTATATATTTAGTATTTCCATAACTGAAATAATATTTATTAACATCTTACATGTAATTAATATTTCAAATAAATATTTAATTAATAAAACCACTTGAATTAATACCAAAACAAGTAAGGTTTATAACATGTGTAACAGAAAGTTCCCACATATATGAAATTTAGGGTTTTATACACTAAATATAAATCCAATTGAACCCAAATGACATTTCACATCTAAAACATTTCCTAAGGCTTGGATATCATCTTTTAAAAATTATAAAATGGATTTGGATTGTGACACATAAATGTATATATATATATATATACATATATATATATATATATAGGTTTTAGAAACATAATTCCATTTAACCCAAAACTTGGTTCACACATAAAATATTATTTAAGGATAGATATTCAAGTCATATAAATCATAATTTGATATGTATTGAATTACATATGTATATATAAGTGTATAATTTCATATACCAAGTTTAGAAAAGGGATTTGGCATGATGAATATATTCAAAATAACCTTTATAAATATATAATTCTTGGTAAAGCATACTTAATAATTTTCGGAAAACCTTAAATGGATTGGACTTGTGTTATATATTTATATACTTTTATATTCAATTATAGACATAGTGTATATATATATATATTGGGTTTTTCTTAATGGTGACCTTTTAAGTTAAACCCTTATATAGATTATACCCGTATGAACCTTAACAACATTTCAATGACCCAAATTGAAAATCCTTAAAACAGAGAAAGGATGATATATATATATATATATATAATAGATTATTCATATATATAAGTTTTGTAAAATAAAACGTAATGAAAATAATCCCTTTAAAAAAACATTAACAAACCCAACATCCAATTTTAAAAAGAGACACGATTTGGACTAGAATTGAATCGTAAACATATAAATATATATATATATATATATATATAACCCATGTATGTACAACTATATGTGAAGGGTTCTCACAAAAAGCATAACAAAAATACACCAATATCTATTTTAAAAACAGAAAAATGGGGGAGGGGGAAAGATATATATATATATGAATATGTTGTATATACTGAAATGTATAAAAGGGTTTGATGAATCAAAACTGATTGAAAACTATCACTTACATCTTCTTGATGAGGAAGAGGGCTTGGGAGTTGCTGGAAAACTAGGAAAACATTGTTGAGGTCCACTGAAGGCTTCGGTTCAAGGAGCCGAGATGGTTCCTCAAATGCCCTGGAGAAGTTTTTTTTATCCATGACACCTAATGGGGTTATTTAATGCAATAATGAAGGGGATGGTTCTGCGGCTGTAAGGGTGGAGAAAAAAATGGAAATGGGTCCAAAACAAGAGGTAGGGTACTGGTGCATGGCACACTGCAGAAGGAAGAAAAATACTCAAAACAAGGACATCAACCTCGAACAAGATTCGGGATATGAAACAGATGAAATCGAATCAGATTTCCCATGACTGCAACTCAAAACCCCATGCACACTTGGATCTGATGGTACCACTCAGATCCCTCGGCCTCGATCGACCTACGCGACCCCTCCAGCTGCGGCGCGACCTCACAGACCTGATCGACCCACCACCGAGATCGCCTTATCCAACATGATCCGTAGTTGCGGTCACGACCACACCACGAAGACTCCATGGCGTCGGTCAGCACAACACACCAGCGACGTGTCCCGGCCATGGCTTGAACCCCTAAACTGCGAAACCCGGACTGAACCCCCCTGCAGCGCGTCTACGACCTGCTGAATCCCAACGGCGTGGAACCTCGAAGCTGGACCCCCCACGACTTGTACCTGGAGTGCGACGTACCGCCACACTCGAGGCGGCCACCCTTCATGGACATCACAGGATTCCTAAATCCCCTATGTTATTTCCCCTTTTTTGTTGTTTTATTTTTCTTTTCTCTCTTTTTTTGTTCGGTCCGCTGCGCCTAAACCTACAGGGTTTCCCACGGTATTCCTCCCCTTTTGTTTTATTATTATCAATTCACTACAATTTATCTTATATAAACTATTATTATATTTTTACCATTATTTTATCTTCATTATTTTTGTTATATGCCAACCCATGAGACCACCTTTCCATCAATATTATTTTTTATTATTTTATTATATTATCATTTTATATAAGTCAAAATTTATTATAATAAAATATCAATACTTTAATAAAAGTTTTAAATGGTAAATCATTAATTTTTAAAAGAAAAATAATTTAATATTTTTATTTATTAAATTTATAAACATATATCATAATATGAATAATTTTATTAAAAAAAATAAAATAAATTTGTATATTTTTATGTAAAACATAATATGAATAATCAAAAAAACAAATTCTAATTTATTTGAAACAAACAACATGTATTTATTATTAATTATAAAATATATACGTATTATTATTATTAAACATGTGCCCATATATAATTATATACATGTAATGATATATATATATATATATTTTAAAATCACATTTTTATTTATAAAATATGAATTTTCAGAATATAATAATTATATTTATTTATAAATAAAATAAAATTAAAATTATGAAAATATATTAATTCAATTGTTATTATCTAGTTTATATAAAATATTTATATATATATATGTCTTTTTTTTGAAAATGTATGAAACCCATATAATTATCCATTCATTTTCATAAATTAAAATAATGTATTTAACTAAATAATGTCGTATAATAATTTCAAAATGTCATGTATAATAAAAATTTAATTTTATAATAATACTAATTTTATTAACAAATTAATTATTTATAATTTTATAATGATACTAATCCAAAACATGATATATAAAACAATTACATATATAAAATACATTGCTTATTCTTATCACTAAATTTATATTTTTTATAAGTAAACATATTACCTACATTTATAATATATTTACTTAAATTATAATTTATTTAAAACTATTATTTTTGAAACTACGACTCGGGGTATTACAATAGCCCCCTCTTAACAAAATTGCGTCCTCACAATTCGATTGGTATACTCCTACTGACCCGCAGACACAGCCTCCCTGACATCCTTAGTGATGTCCCTACTCAAACAGTCTAGGATTTAGCAATTAAAAAGGAAAAGAACATAAAGCAACTAGGTTGTACATTTACAGAGCCTACCTCCGTAACTAGTTCGTTGATGTCTTCAACTCTATTCACAGGGTGGTTCCCAGTTCCTCGATCTCTTTTGTCCAGATACACCTCAGGCACGTGGGGTTAAACTCCCACATAGAATAGTTGGGCTTCCAGATAGAGGCATGATCAGTGAAAAGCACAACGATATCAAGATGGAATTGGTCCCTACAGATTCTTCATACAACCTCAAAGTCGAGGGGTTTGATGACAAATATACTCCCGTACAGACTGAAACTCAAGGATTGAAAAAGATAGGTTGCGCAGAGATTTCCCTCCTCTACAGCTTCCTGGAAAACCCTTAAATCCAGATAGTTTGCAGATAGGGTAAAACATAGGAAAAGACCTTCATAATATTTCACCCTACGTGCATTGTATGCAATTTTTTCATAAGTTATATGATAGTAAACATGTCTCGATCCTCAAGAAGAGTCAAAGGATATTTGAGTTGTTCGACACTTGGTAAATGAGCTTGCAGGATAGTCGGAGGTTCCCAAAGGGTTCATTGTCTTCCACACATGACTTAACAATTATAGTCTCAAGGATTTAAGTGGGAAGGGACAAAAGACTTGTTAGTGATCCTTCGTCTGCCATATGAAAGTTATAATAAAACCATTCAGTAAGGTTTAGTCATAATTATATATTTTTGTTACCTGGTTTTCCAGAATTGTCTGAACCCATCCTATGATACCAACTGTGAGGACCCAGCCTCCGAGTGCCTGGAGCCGGTGCCCATGAGACATGATGTAAAACAATTATTACTTTACATTTACATTCAACACATCATGTCTCATGATAAAGAGGCTCGTGAGGTTCAGGTTCTGGGAAAACCAGCAGCATCTGAAAATTCTTTGAAGACATGACTGATACCTAAAAAAATTTCATTAAAAATGTAGTGTGAGCATTGAAATACTCAGTAAGGGGTTTTGAAAATGCCTAATATAGCTTTTGAAAACATCCATAGAAAATACATTCACATACATAAAAATTATTCCATTGAAGAAAACATCACGACATTTCAAGGGTTGTTATAAAACAATTAAAGCATTTCATACACAGGTATTTGAACATTTAACTGAAAGCTAGTAAACATGTTTGTACAAAAGTGCATGAATTATATCATGTAAATTAAGCAAAACATGTAAGGTCTTTAATTAATACTAATCATGAACATTATCAGAGTTGCGCATAAACAATTTCATTACAACTTATAAAAAATCACATTATGACATAAATAATGAAGTGATAACATTTTCATTAAAATTATGGAAAGGTAAACTGATCATGAATCATCACTGTCTCATCATATGCCAAGTGAACTTCAATATCATACTCATAGGTAATGGTTCTATAAGAAAGGATATTTCTCTAGTCGAAATAATTACTTGGTTGGTCATATACTGAAACATAGTGAGAAAACTTATAATTCCAGACTCATGTCTGAATGTCAAGGCCTCGTGCCATGACCTAAGGGTAAAAACCCAATATGACTATCTTGATAACTATAGATGCATCGAGGAGCTTACTTTTATCAGTCTCCAACCTGGAGGGCTTTCTTTTACTAGTCCCGAACCTGGAGGTCTTACTTTAACCAGTCCCCAACCTAGAGGGCTTACTTTAACCAGTCCCCAACCTGGAGGGCTTTCTCTTAACCGGACCCCAACCCAGAAGTCCAATACATTTCTCACATGTCAATAAGGTCTGATATTCAAGGTGTCCCATACCACTTTGAATATTTAATTTTTATTTCATATTACCAAAGGTGTCCCATACCACTTTGGGTAATTTAGTTCTTATTTCATTAACATGGTATGTCCTATGCATGCCTTATTGATTACCACGATAAATAAAATGGACAATGAAACCATTGTACATTTATTATAGAAATACATTATATGACTGTGAACATATAAAGTATGGTAATAACAATTTTCCAAGGTAGGCATGGACAAGAAAAATAACTTTTGCACATGTGTTGGTAATTAAAGCACTTAAAATGATGAATGAATGGGGTTTGACACATGAAATGATAACTTCTTAGTTTAAAGTCCCTATTTCATGCACATTTAACAAAACACATGCTGATAAAAGTTCTACTGAGCATGAAATTAGACCAAAATCACAACATGATTAAATAATAACAATAACTAGAAGGGGTTAATTATGTAATAAACATTAAATGAGAAAACACATAATTCCTCAAATATTTTTATCCTTAAAAAATCATTTAAAATCATAATGGAGTTAATATAATCAATGAAGGTTTGACATAAGCACATTTTGGTTTAACCACTAAAATTAGCAATCATTAAGGTCGTACATGCATTGTTTGTATCAAAAGAATTAATTAAATTCCGATATTCTTTACTTGGAAATAGGGTTTTGGGAAATTATACATATAAAAATATTTACGCAATTGTATGTACAAGAGATGTACATATTTAGTATTTACATAATTGAAATAATATTTATTAACATCTTACATGTAATAAATATTTAAAATAAATATTTAATTAATAAAACCACTTGAATGAAGACCAAAACATGTAAGGTTTATAACATGTGTAACTGAAAGTGCACAAATATATGAAATTTAGGGTTTTGCACACCAAATATAAATCCAATTGAACCCAGATGACATTTCGCATCTAAAAAATTTCCTAAGGCTTGGAAATCATCTTTTAAAAATTAAAAAATGGATTTTGATATTGGTACATAAATATGAATATAGATATATTTATATATAGATATATTTAGGTTTTAGTAACAAAATTACATTTAACCCAAAACATGGATCACACATAAAATATTATTTAAGGATTGATATTCATGTCTTAAAAATCATAATTTGATTTTTATTGAATTACATATTTATATATAAGTGTATAATTTCGTATACCTTGTTTAGAAAAGGGATTTGGCATGATGAACATATTCAAAATAAACTTTATAAATATATAATTCCTGGTAAAGCATACCTAATCATTTTTGGAAACCTTTATATGGGTTGGACTTGGGTTATATATTTATATACCTTTATACCTGATTATACACATAGTATATATATATATATATATATATATTGGTTTTTGATTAATGGTGACCTTTCAAGGTAAACTATTATATATATTTTACCTGTATGAACCTTAACAACATTTCAATGTCCCAAATTGAAAATCTTTAAAATAGCGAAAGGAAGATATATATGTATATATATATATATAATAGATTATTCATATATATAAGTTTTGTAAAATAAAACTGAATGAAAAAAATCCATTTAAAAAATACTTTAACAAACCCATAATCCAATTTTAAAAAGAGACATGTGTTGAAAGCTGAGTTGAATCGTAAAAATATAAAAATATAAATATATGTATATATATATAACCTGTGTATGTACAACTATATGAGTAGGGTTCCCACAAAAATCATAAAACAAAACTACACCAATATCTATTTTGAAAACCGTAAAATGAGAGAGAGGGAAAGATATATATATTTATATGAATATTTTGTATAAAAAGAAACATATAAAAGGGTTTTATGAATCAAAACTGATTGAAAACTATCCCTTACATCTGCTTGAGGAGGAAGAGGGCTCGGGAGTTGCTGAAAACATTGAAAACTTTGTTGAGGGCCACTAACGGCTTGGGTGAAAGGAACCGAGAGGGTTCCTCAAATGACCTAGAGAAGTTTTTTTTATACATGAAACCTAACATGGTTATTTAATGCAATAATAAATTGGAGGGTCCAACGGCTGTAAGGGTGGAGAAAAAAAATGGAAATGGGTCCAAAACAGGAGGTAGGGTACTGGTGCATGGCACGCTATGGAAGGAAGAAAAATACTCAAAACAAAGACGTCAACTAAAAACAAGATACGAGAAACAAAACAGTGGAAATCAAATCGGATTCCCCACGACTACAACCCAAAACCCCATGCACACTTGGATTCAATGGCACCACTCGGATCCCCTGGCCTCAATCGACCTACGTGACACCTCTGGCTGCGGCGTGACCTCGCAGACAGGATGGACCCACCACTGAGCTCGCCTTATACAACATGATCTGTAGCCGTGGTCACAACCACAACATGAAGACTCCATGGTGTCAGCCAGCACGACACCCCAACAATGCATCTAGGCCATGGCTTGAACCCCTAAACAACGAAACCCGGACTAAACTCCCCTGCGGCGTGTCTCCGACCTGTTGAAACCCAATGGTGTGGAAACTTGAAGCTGGACCCCCCCCCCCCCCCCGTGGCTTGTACATGGAGTACAATGCACCCCCACACCTGAGGTAGTCACCCTTCATGGACATCAATGGATTCCTAAATCCCATATGTTATTTCCCCCTTTTTATTGTTCTATTTTCATTTTCTCTCTTTTTTTTTGTTTGGTCCACTCTGCCTAACCCTTCAGGGTTTCCCACAGGATTAATCCCCTTTTGTTTTATTATTATCTATTCACTATCATTTATCTTATAAAAGCAATTATTATATTTTTATCATTATTTTATCTTCATTTTTTTTGTTATATTCCAACCCGTGAGACCACCTTACCATCAATCTATTTTTTATTATTTTATTATCTTATTATTTTATATAATTCAAAATTTATTATAATAAAATATCAATACTTTAATAAATGTTTTAAATGATAAATCATTAATTTTTAAAAGAAAAATAATACAATATTTTTATTTATTAAATTTAGAAAGATATATCATAATATGAATAATTTTATTAAAAAAAAAATTAATTAAGATTGTATATATTTATATAAAACATGATATGAATAATTAAAAAAATAAATTCGAATTTATTTGATGTAAATAACATGTATTTATTATTAATTATAAAATATTTACGTATTATTATTATTAAACATTTCACTACATCTAATTATTTATATATATATGTATATATATATATTAAAATCACATTCTTATTTATAAAATATGCATTTTTCATAATATAATAATTATATATATTAATAAATCAAATAAAATTCAAATTATGAAAATATATTTATTCAATTTTTATTATCTAGTTTATCTATAAAATATATATATATATATATATATATATATATATATGTCAACTTGTTTGAAAATGTACAAAACCCATATAATTATCCATTCATGTTCATAAATTAAAATAATGTATTTCACTAAATAATGTCGTATAATAATTTCAAAATGGCATGTGTAATAAAATTATAATTTTATAATAATATTATTTTTATTAACAAATTAATTATTCCTAATTTTATAATGATAATAATCCAAAACATGATATATAAAACAATTACATATATAAAATAAATTACTTATTATTATCACTAAATATATATTTTTTTTAAGTAAACATATTACATACATTGAAAACATATTTACTTAAAATATAACTTATTTAAAACTATTATTTTTGCAAGTGTGACTCGGGGTGTTACAAATGACGTGTGATGGATCATGAATGTACCTCCTCAATTGTGACATGTGAAAATCATCTTGCACTCAGGGCATCTATAGGGGAAGAGCTAGGCGGTACACCACCTCTCCAACTTTGCTGATAACATAGAAAGGTTTGATGAACCTAAGAGATAACTTGTCATCCCTACCAAATAACTACAATCCCTGTCAGGATGAGACCTGAAAAAAAACATTGTCTCTCTACTCGAACTGCAATGGTCTTCATCTCCTATTTACATATTATTTCAGCCTTCTCTGGGCAGTCCTCATCCACTCCTGTATGATTTGTGCCTTCTCAATTGGATCCCATACCAACTTTGGACCCATTAGTGTTGACTCCCCTGAGTCTATCCATCACAGAGGTGATCTGCCTGGATGCCCATACAAGGCCTCAAACGGTGCGATGCAGATGATAGAGTGATAAATGTTATTGTATGAAAACTCCACCTATGGTTGGTGGTCCTCCAAACTATGAGCAAAATCTTTGACAGAAGCATGAAGCATGTCCTCTAAGGTCTATATGGTCTTCTCCGCCGGACAATCTGTTTGGGGGTGAAGAGTTGTGGTCAAGCGCAGCTGATTCCCGAACACCTCCATCATCCCCTTCCACAATCGAGATGTAAAGCGTGCATCACGACCTGAGATGATCATTGAAAGAACCTTGTGAAGTCATACTATCTCCTGGACATAGATTTTCCCCATGCCATTTACCGATCCCTGCTCCCAGATGGGAAGGAAGTGATCTGACTTGGTGAGTGGGTCAACGATCACCCAAATAAAATTGTGTCCCTTGGACGTGTGTGTTAACCCCATTATTATGTCCATTGAGATACCATCCCACTTACACTTTGGTACCTATAGCGTAGGCTTAAAGCATACTAGGACCTAATACCTGACTTTCACTTGTTGACAAGTAAGGCATCATGAAACGAACTTTGCCACTGGTTTTTTCATCTCTGGCCACCAGTATGGATGTCAGAGGTCATGTTACATCTTTTCCACACTTGGATGTAGTGCCAAAGGGGTTGTATGGAACTCCATCAACACGTCCTCCTGTAACATCACTAGTACTACGGTGTATCGGGCCTCGCAGTCAAAATCCAAAAGCTATTCCTCCCAACCCCCCAGTAAGAGGGGAGAAGTGACAGTAATAGACTGAAGGTAAACTACACCATCACTATCCATGAACAATATCTGAATCGCGGATAGCTACTCTATTACCTCACTCTACTACTGTAAACCAGACCTCCTGCTGATTTCTTCTGCCTCTATGTTCCCCTTCCCTGGAGTATAGACTATCTAAAAGTCATATTCATGGAGGAAATCTATCCATTTCTAATATCTCAGGTTCAATTTGTTCTGTGATAATATATACCTGAGACTCATTTGATCAGAGTAACCAGTAAACCGTTCACCCATCCAGTAGTGTTGTCACATATTCAAAGAAAAGACCACCACTGCTAACTCTAGGTCATGGGTTGTGTGGTTATGCTCATGATACCTCAACTTCTATGAGCTTTAGTTTATCACTACTCTCTCCTGAATCAAAAAACAACCCAGTATGGCCCCAGATGCATCACAGTATACCAAGAAGTTGATGCTCTCCTATGGAAACCTCAATATGGGATTGATGGTCAAGCTATTCCTAGGATACTGGAATCTCTTATGAAACTTTTATGCCCACACAGAGTGTTTTACCTTCTTCTAAAATGCTATCATATGTGATACTACTCTTAAAACGTCATGAATGAACCTCTTGTAATATCCTGCAACCCCAAGAAACCTCGAACCTTATTCATGCTTCTAGGTGGCTCCCATGAAATCACTGCCACTATCTTCTCCTGATCCACTGAAACTCCAGACGTCAAAATGATGTGTTCTAGAATGTGTACCTCAAAAATATAGAACTGGCACATTGAGAGATTACCATATATACAGTGCTCTTAGAGTGCATCTCAGTCTATTAATAGGTGTGTAGAAATCTCCTCCTCTGTAGCTGAGTACACCAAGATATCAACAATGAAGACTAAAAACAAAACGATCAAGATAAAGATGGAATACACTTCACATGAGTCTCATGGACACTTATAGGGAATTGGTCATGCCGAAGGAATCACTATAATTCATAGTGGTCGTACCAGAATCTAAAGGTTTTCTTTGGTATATCTTCATCCCGTACCAAAAGATGATGATAACCTGATCTGAGGTTGATATTTGAGAACCACCTCACTACTTTCAGCTTTTCAATGAGGTCATAAATTTTTGGGAAGTGGATACTTGTTCTTCACGGTCACCTGGTTTAGGTGCCGGATGTCCAAACATATCTTTATGTACCTGTCTGTATTATTGGAAAATAACATTGGGTTTACCAATGGAGAAACACTGGGTCTTATGAACCCCTTCCTCTACAAGTCCTCCAACTGTAATCTCATCTCCCAGATCTCCACGGGAGCCATCCGATATGCAGGTGTTGATAACAATGTCATCCTTGGGTTCATGTCAATGATGAATTCTTCCTCTCTATGAGGATTTATTCCTGGGACATCTTCTGGAAAGGCTTCCTCATACTCGTCCACCCCTAAAAGAAAGCTCAAACTCCACTAGTCCACTGGATCAAGGGTGAGGCTAAAAAACTGTGTAGTGATTGGATGAACCATCCCTAGAGAATGTTTATCATGTTTTTCTAAGTTTCCCTTCACACTGGTGAAGGATAAATTGGTCCCATCCTCATAGAAACACTACACTTTTCATATAAAACATTCGACCTGATCACAGACTGTAGATAACCATTACATACCCAATATGACATCATGAGGTATCGATGCTGCTACTAGGAGATCCCAGCTTATTTTATCACCTCCTTGAGTAAGATAAAAATGTTGGCACAAGTTTTTAATCCTCTAATACCCTCCCTTAAGAGACTCTAATCATAAATATCGAGCCAACAACTCCATCAGAATCTTCGAGCCTTGAACAGGGTCTGTGGAAGAGAAAGATTCACTACCACCTGTGTCTATAATAACTGTTTCTATGGTGGAGTAGACACAAATTGTAGCTCTAATAATCTATAGAGTTCCATGGTTGTAGGCCTCCATCACCTGAAGTTGGCATCTTCACTATCTGCCGGCTCCTAGAGCTCATTGTGGACCACCTGGGGGTGGTAGTAGTAACTACTCAAACCGTCGTCCCCTGCCTACCACTCATCATACTCCCATCCCACGTTCTCTTCCCTATGGAACTCCTCATTTGATCCTATGTATCTTCCTTGGGGGTCTCTCTCCCGTATGCTGGTGATCCATGCAGGGATTCAAATAGTCACGAGCTTTATCCCCCATGTCTATTATAGGAGTAAGAAAATCTAGCCCTCAACTGACCTTCTCTTCCTCATTAGCTCGGTAGCTCTAAACCTGTGTCCTATGTTATCCTCTGAAAGGTCTATCCCCTTTGGGTCTCGGTGTCGTCTACCTATTGCCTTCTGTAAATGACTTGGCCACCTATTGTTCAATGGTGGCTCTCACCATCGGTGCCTACTCTTCTTGGAAGCATTCCACTAGTAGAGCATGCTCTAGAACTCTATCCTACATCGCGATCCTGAGTGAAATAATCGACACCCTAATCTCCCATCAGAGTCCCTGCACAATGTTCTGATATCTGAAGAAATTGTTTTGTACCATGTGAGTGGAGTAGGGGGGGAGGTTAAAAAACCTCACAGAGTATGGGGCCACAGTCAGTTTTCCCTGTTGTATGTGAAGTAGACCCGGAATATGAAATTAGCATATTTTCACTAGAAGGAACTCCCCCATGAAGAGGCCCCCGATTCCCCACCACGAAAGGGTCGCCTCCTCGTGTGTCTCGAGCATCAAGATCCCTCATCTCTTTATCATTGCCTGAATAATTATAGCATCTAGGACCAAAATATGGTATGTAGGTGTCCCTACCAGGCAAAAAACCCGCTTAACTATCTCCAGCCAATCCTCTGATACCTGAGGATTTGTCTCCCCTTGAAACCTCAGAGGCCTCTATCTTTGGAATCATTTAGTAAGCTCATTCATCATTCACTGTACGCTATTGGGGCAGGTAACAACTGCTACTCTCTTAGGGGTGGTGCTGCTGGTACACCAATCGAAGGAGTTATCATAGTAAGTTATCTCTATATCGTTGCCTCATCGCTCAGTGAGACATTGTCATTATCTATCACTGGAATCATTGATGGTTGTCTTCATGGAGGCATCCTATTGGCAAACATATTTTCCATGGTAAATAAGTTATACCTAGTCTGCTGACTCAAAAGTGAACAAGATAAAAACATTTCTAAAATATAAGAAACCAGTGTTTTCATTTACAGAGCTGGAATGCAGAATTTAGGATGATGGTGTATGAATATTCCAACCGCCACACAAACACTAGACTCCCTTGACTGAAATATAATCTCAAGACATTTAACACTAATTCCCCCATTGAAAATACTAACTCTTAGTTCTTCTGGTAGAACAGACCGCCTCACAACCCATCACCCAGGGTCATGCTGTGACTACCCAAACCCGCCTTCCATAGGCCAGGGGATGGTGACTAGCACTAGAAAAGCATATCCAAAAAAGGTAGGTCACTGAAGTTAATCTTATATACACACAGATAGGGAATACTACACAATGAAAACCACAAAAGAATGAATGTAGTACAACCACGCCAATGTTTTACCACTAACATTAAAAAGTGTAAACTGAAAGTAAAGGGGACAGAATACATTCCCAACTTAATGGAAAGTACCAAAAAAGAAGTACATGTTCTGGAGGTCATCCACCAAGAATCATACCAGAAGGGTAGATACATCTCACAGTCAGATGTCACTACAGCACACCACATCCATCGATCCACCTCCAAGAACCATCTACCACTGGCTCCCCAAAGTCTGAGTCAAGCTGTCTATCATCTGCATAAGACACAATAGGTTAGGTTGAAGCCCGTACAGGGGTGAGAATAATAATACAATGTAGGGACTCCGAGACCTACTTAGGTCTCACAGAAATCTACAATGGAAAATAAAACAATGCAAGATCTCAATGTAATGCACAATTAAAAAGATATAGCTGACACCAAGATATAACTTAAGTACATAAGTAAGGATTATTAGTTATAAATCTAGATCATCTTATTCAATTTATAGGATCTACTACGGATCCACTAAGGGTTTCTCTACTATTGAACCATGAAGGGTCTCTCTGCTGCTGATCCACGATGGGTCTCTCTACGGCTGATCCATGATGGGGTGTGCTACTACACATACAAGAAGGGTCTCTTGCATGATGAACAAAATGGGAATCCCTTATACTGATCCTTGAAGGTTCCCTCTTGTGATGATCCATGAAGGGTCTCTCTTATGCTGATCCACGAAGGGTCTCTCTTCATTCATCACGTCATAGCCAACCACTGGATTCCGGCACCTATAACCCTTGATATACAGAGGTTATTCTCTTCAACCAATCGATCATACCTCAACCACCAATATGTGACACATAGTATGACCCTATGGACCGTCTCATACTAACTGTCCCAACGCAATAGACGACGCATCGAATGGACGCCTAGTCTGTATGATATAGGCATTTTTGTAAAAAGGTCCTGGTTGGATTTGAGTTCGATCAAACCCAGATATATGCCAATATATTCATAAATATAGATATATCATCTCAGAAGTACCTCCTCATCGCAAGGTTCCTCTTGTCATAGACATCGCGTCAAACAGACGCCCGGTCTAAGGGATATCATTATTTTTTTAAATAGGGGCCATTATGTCTGGGCCCTGTCCGACTCGGTCATACTGACCCAACCAATCCTGGACCGTGGCCCCGCATAACCCATATTGTCTTCCTAGCCCATTGGTCCTCACTAGACCTGGCTCACGTTGGTTGTGGGTTTAATCCATTGGGTCACTCAGTGACCTAGTTTTATCTGGCCCGACCCTCTTTGGCATGCAAGTCTCTTTTTCCCGCCCTGGATGCATAGCGGCCAATGCTGCCTGAAAATAACTTGTTGGCCCAATTCAGCCTATCTATTTGGGGTTACGCACAGTCAGTATGGATGGGGGTGCATGCAGCATGTCAACCCGGATGCCCCTTTGGTCAAACGTGGCATGCGATGCCCAATGGCACCACCTCTCGAGCACACTGTCGTGACCGTCGGGTCGCGGCCTCCTCCTATTCCATTGTGGAACACGTTGGGCCCAACGCTCCCACCTACTGATGGCCCTTTCCGCACCACCGCAACATGTCGATGGGCGTGAGGCCTCCCTCTACCTACGACTTCCACCGGTGTGCGGTTGGTTCTTTTGTGGGCCACTGAAGTTGCTTTGCTTGTCCGTTTTGTGAATAGTATGCGCCTAGAAGATCATAGTGCTGCCATAATTTTTACATTGGCTTTAAAAAAGACTATCCACCACTTTTAAAATTTGACCCCGAATAGCACACATGAAAACGCAAGGCGGATGGACTCGGTCCTTGTTCGTGTCGGCCTGTTCCCTCTGTGTTAAATCTTCATAATCAAAGAGGAGGTTTGAGATTTCAACACATGAATCTACCCCACAATTCATGTCCTTGAATTTAACAACCCTCCCACAAGAACACATGATCTGTGGACCAACCTATTCATGGGTTGATCCACTTTTTTTGTTTTAGAATGAAGAACGCGGAATGAAAATAAATCACAAAGAAAACATAACCCTTACCTTGTTTGAAATTCAATGGTGCATCGTTTCATACTCGAGGGATTAAGAGGTTGACTTGGTTCGTCGATTCCCCACTTCGTTCTTCGAGTCACGTTGGTGTTAATGACGTTCTGCCGGTGTTACTTTTTTTTCATTGGAGAGGAAACTCAATAGAGGATAATCAGATATTTTCCCACAGTTTTAATTCCCACTCTCCAATGGGTTACATAATTAAAAAGGGATCACATCATAGCATTTCCATTACGTTGCATCTTAACGAGACTTTAAGGGGATTCCTTTGATGCACCTCATTGTCTCCTCATCTCTGCACCATACCATCATCGCCCGCCACTCAATGGTTATGAAATGAAATTAAATATCTTTTTTAATGTTATTTAATTATTTTCTGAAAATTCTGAAAAATAACTTTTCTGGTCGACCCTTGCCCATTGAAGTTAAATTTTTTCTAGGAAAATCCCAGTGTTCTGAGTTCAATGGTGCCCTCATATTTTCGATTTTATCACCAGTTTATATTATATAAAGACCTGCTTGCATGTTTATTGAACATACTTTAAAAAAAGTTCAGAAATTTTTTTCAGGCTCACCATGCCTCAAAATCATCTGCTGTCAGAGTGTGTGGTCTCAAAATAATTCCATATAATTTAAAAAAAATAAATCGAAATTATGGTACATTAAAAAATTCCACTATCATTAATGTGCTCATTTTTGAAAACTAGGAACTATTTTGTTTTTGAATTTTACCCAGCCATGTAGTTTATGTAAGGGAAAATGCAAGTTCACTTATTATAATTGCAATGAATAGTTACTCACAAAAACTGTTCCTAGTGACTCATAAATTCTCTATAGTTTCAAAAAATTCATTTTTTCTCCAGTTTCAAAATATTTATAAAAATAACATTTAAATTGACTAACTAAAGTGATTAATTTTAAAAAAAATTAAAAATATTGTCTCCTAGGATGAACATCAAACTTCCAGTTTCCTATGGTTATGATCATAACTCCACAAATCAGTATCCTATATCACTCCAAATCTTAGATCCTAAAAGGTAAAATCTTGAATTCACTATGAAAATTCAGTCATCAATCATTCTACCTATAAATTTCTAGATTTTAAGGCACTATTAACTACCAATAAGATATTACTCATAGGAATGAAATATTTGATGTATAGTGTGATGCCAAGAAAACTAAAATTTTGTAATAATTTTTTTAAAAAATGACAATTTTTATGCAAAAGTTTTAGGGGAAGAGGGATTTGATTGGATTCCATTAAATGATATTATAGATAAACCTTACATGACCTCGAATCCACACTTAAAAACATACATTGTCTCCAATGTTGAATTCAATTGTTATGAAGAATTTTTTTTACTTTTAATGCTCAACATATTTTTAATTCGGTAAACTAATGACATGTTAAGGTTCATAGAGAAAATCAAACTGTGTGATTTCTCTACAAAAAAATATATTATATTAAAATAGGTTCACATTAATTTTCATTATAGACATTGAATAATATTTTATATTATTTTCGAAATTTTAGAATGTGAATAAATTGAGTTAAGTGATATGTGTGTAGAATGATTAAATTTTTTCAGTTATATTTTCAATATAAAAAAAGTGTATGTTAACCACATAGAGAAGATATGAAAATTCACATAAAACAAGCTTCCAGTATTGTGGGTATTCCTCTACCAAACAAAATTTCAAATACTTAATGAATTTAGACTCAAATTTGAAAACTTTTTTATGAAACTTGCACATGAAACAATGATTTTAATAGAGGAAATACATAAAAACATTAATAAAAAAGATCATAAAAATAAAAATAAGGAACATAAATGATTAAAATTTATCCATTGTGTCTCCACCCACCAATTCCTTTTGAACTGAGAACAAAAATAACTCATCTCCTTTGTGAATACTTAATATCATCCTTAACAAAAAAAATACACCAGATAGAACAATAACTTTTATATAGAAAAAATAGAGATGACAAACACAACAATATAGGATCACTTTATTTAAAAAACAACAAGAACTGAAGTAAACACAATGAAAACTGTGGGTTTAGTCCAAGGAAGAATAGAATTTTAAGCCTTTAGATAGATTTTATTGAAAGAAAAAAAATATTTAATGAATTACAGTCACGGGTTGTCTCCAATGTTGCACTACTTTGAATGGCCCCAACCATACTCCCCAATAAACTAACAAAAGTCAGTAGGTTGATGTAGTATCCTAAGTAGAAACCACTACAAGTGTTTTTTACATGTTGTTTTAATATAATATTTTAAAATTCTATGAACGTAGAACACTATTGAAAAACATGACTCCCTTATTATCTATGGAAATCCCTCGAAACCACCCATTTATAATTGTGAACATGTTGTTTTCCACATCTTGAATTGTTCTAAAATTGTATATTTTTAATCCTATAAGTAGTGAAATCATTAAATCAGGTGATCAATGGTATGTGACTATGTCATCAAGGATTTCTCTCCACATATATACTCAAAATCTTCAAAAAAATGTTTGAAATTAACAAGGTTTTGACATCCAAATTATATAAGTGTATTATCAAGTACAATTTCAGATGATTCTTGAATGTTTGGAATTAGTTCAGATTCATATTCCACTATTATCTTAGACATGAAAATAATATCTACAACCCCAATTTTTAATTTATTTAATAGGTATGTTATTGATATATGATCTAACATATCAAATTCATCCTATATAAACACATATTCTAAAAACAAATCATATACATCATTTTTATCCACTATTTTGGTGAGTGTTTCTTTAACCATAGTCAGTTCTATGTGAGACTCTATGATTTTAATAGTGTGACCAAGCTCACTAAATTCATATTCCATGAATTCAATTTCTACAAATTTATCTTGAAAAAGTGAAATAATTAAATTTCTAAATAAAATTGTTCATAAGTTCAGAATTTTGTAATTTTAGTTTTAACTTAGAATTTCGAGAATCTATCCACAAAACATTAATGAACCATATTTTCAAATTATTTTCACTTTAATACCAATTTTTCTTTGATGAATTTAATAATAATTTTTAATCCACCATCCTTCTTATCATATTATTTGAGTAGAATTTTTGAAAAACGTTTCTCCATTATAAGTAAAAAATGATTTTTTTAATTTTTTTTATTTTACTCTTTATGTGGTTCTTTTGTATTGGATATTTTTTCTCACAGATCCTCACTTGGAAAAGAAGACAAAAAATTGACACACACATCATTGAATATGTAACAATGTTTAAAAATTTATAATCTTCTACTAACTTCTACATATCAATAAGTAGTGTCAAAAGTAATGGGAGTATTAAAATTATTTTATAGTGGAAAAATTTCAAAATAAAACACCATTATTTTCAATAGTGAGTAATTTTTTTCTTTTATCAAATGTTTAATATTAAAAAGTAATACAATGATTTTTAAAACTATACAATTCCTAAGAGTTAATTGAAACAAAAATGAAATATAAATGTTAAACCAATAGTGAAGACATGGGTTGGGAAAAATGTGATCCTGGTAAAAGCTTAATGAAAACTAATACTACAACTTTTAAAAGTGATACACTTCAACTAAAATGTTAATTGATTTAGAAACCTCAAAAAATTGTCATTTTAATCTTTATATCCATATTATAAAAATCATATAAAGATGAAATCATGTTGTTCTCCATTCTGAGAATCCCAATGATTCAAAAAAAAAGTGAAATTACATTGGAATAAATCTCTCTAAAAATTTTCATCATTTTTCAAGTTGATATTTGAGAAATGGTTCCATGGTCATTCTCACCATACGATCATAATGTTTTGAAATCTTGAAAAAATGTGAAAACTAATATTATATGATTTTAGAATAAATATTTCTAATTTACTCTGATTTCATAGTAGAAATAGTGTGATGAAATTAAAAGTATAAAATGAAAATAAATTAAAACATCTAAGAACAAAAAATTGCCCAATATTCATCACAAAATCAATGGTTTAATAATTAGAATTATATAATTTTCATAGAAAATAGAAGGGATAAGAACTCTCCCCCTCAATTTTCCATGTTGTTGGTCTGTTTTACTCTTATTGGGGTCCTGAAGAAGTTATTATCTCTCATAGTCTTTTTATCTTATTTTCATTCTCCTGAAAGATGCGAATGAATTCAATCAATCCTCGATACTGCTACATTTGTCTCCATTAAAAGTACTCTTCAATACTCTGTTTTCCACAAACATCTTCCAATGACTTATTTTGGTTCCCTTTTATCCCACTGTCCACGTACTTCTCACCCATGGAACCTCTATGACAAAACTAGATCACTTGTAACAAAATCAATAGACCCATAGGTGGTGTGTTTGAGAAGAACTTTTATGATATTTTTGTGTTGGTTCTGCACCAATAAAAGGAAAATCCTAATTAATTCCAACAAATGATATAACCTTTTTAAATGATGGTTTAATTAATTAATTATTTTTTACTACATTTTGGAAATTATTAAATTATTAATTCAATATTTATTGATAATTATTTTTTATTAAAATAAATTTATTTTTATCATTATATTATTATTAATGAAGTTATTTATGATTATTAAAGTTATTATTTTTATTATTTTACAAATATATTGTTATTTTAATTATTATTACATTTTAGATTATTTATATTATTTATTGTGTTTATTTATGATATTTATTTTATTAAATATTATTAATTTTTTAGTTTTTATTATATTTTATTTTTAGTTTATTTATGATATCCCCTCTCCACCCACCATTCCACTTTCTTCCCACAAGGTGGGGGTATATCTTCTTCCCCTCATCACCAATGGGAATTGACTCCCCTCTTTCCTGAATGAAGATAGACGTGTGTGGTGGCATCGCGACATGAATTACGGTGTAGTCCCAATCTATGGAAGCTCATTCTTTCAACGTAGAGGTTGTGAATCCTTCAAAAGTGGGTGATAGAGGTAGCTCTTCATTCAAATCTGTGGTGATTTGGAGCTCCGACAGTGAAATCTTCATCAATTCGGGTGGTTGTAAAGGGGACGATGGTCTTCTATGGCATCACCTTTTCTCCACGGTGGCAGTGCGACTAATGTTTTCATCCATGGATAGGTTGTCGATCTGGTTTGGAATAACAGTTAGTTGGGGGTTTCAATTTTTAGATTAGATCTGATTTCATTCTGGTTGAAATTGACCGATCTTCATAAATTGACGTCATTGATAAAAATTGACAAAGTCAATAAAAGCAATGAAATTATTCACTGTTGGGTGAGTCATGAAAAATTAGTAAATAGAGGTGGACAACAGTAAGAAACAACAGTGGTAAATCATCTACAGTCTTAAAATAAATCAAAATATTCATTAAAAAAAATAAATAAAAATAAGTACTGAATTTATGGAATTAGAAATAAAAATAAATAAATAAAATGAAACACAAAAGGAATATGAAATTATTAATTTTTTAAAAATTACAGAAAAAATTCTTAATTAAAAAAATAACTAAAAATGAAAAACATAACATAAAATACAAACTATCTAAAGTTAGCATAAAAATTAAAACAATTGAAAAGATAATTATAAATTTAATAAAAAAAATAGATTTATTTATAGTGATTTAATTAATTAATAAATATACTTTATTTTCGTAAATTCATAACTAAAAACATTAAGAGAAAAGATTTCATCATTAATTATATTAAATTTTTAAATAATTAATTTAATTTTAAAAATAAAATCATTAAATCAATTATATAAAATTGAAAAATTAATAAATTGTATCATTAATTACTAAATAAAAACATGTGGTAAGATCATTCATTTTAAGGAAACATCAAGAAACCTATAGTAATCCATATTTTACATGCTCACCACCATGAAAAAGGGGTCCCTTCATTATAATTTTCCCTAAGATAATGTTAAACTACTTTACCTAGAAACAACCACTACACTCACATGAAAGTAATGTTGTCCTTCCTATTTACTATTGGGAATGTTTCCAATTGAATCATGTCTCCAAAACCTTAGAATCTACAACCTCTATGGCATGGTAAGATCATCTCCAAGTACAAGGTGAACTCCAAAATTCACAATGACACCATAACCTTAATTATGGGTGTGTTGCCTCTCCCTACATCCCATAGTAAAAATCCCCAATGAGAATGATTTATAGAACAACAATTGTATACCACACGGTTCCCAAATTATTAAATTGACTATGAAAATAGCCATAGAACAAAATCATTTTACACCTATGATTATGTTTCTAAATTTCAATTCTATAACTGACACTATTACTATAACCACAACATTGTGAATATTATGATGAGAAAACTCTACATTCCACATTTTGGATGCCTATAAAAGAAAAAAATCAACAATGAAATGAAAATGAAAACTATGTACTGAAAATCCGATATTTTAAAGACTAATTATTTATATAAAATTAAATTGAATCTATCACTCTAGGTAAAAAAGAATGATACATTAATATGATATTATTATCAAAATTATAAACTAAATCATTCTTTCCCTTTCTAGATGCACTTTTTAAGTTCATTTTGACTACCATATAATCAATAATGGTTTTTGGTTTGAAAGTATTACGGTTTTAAATCATGAAGGATATATTTATGGATGTTTTTCAGTTGAGTAGGTCATTTTTATCAAATAAACACAAAGATGAAACTGAATATTGACTTGTAAATATAATTAAATGAAATAAAAGACTACTAAATGGAAATATATGACATAACTATTAATAAAATTCATAAATAATTCATTTAAATATAGTTTAAAAGAGTAATAAAATTTAATCTAATTTAATAATAGAAATAAATTACTTAAATTCAAATAATCCAAACTCTATCATAATAATTTAGAAGTGATCCACCAAAAAAATTTGTGGATAAGTGTTCTAACTGATGTCGAGTGCCAATAAACTATAGGCGTATATCAACTTTTTTTAGTATTATCCATAAATTAATAAATCTTAACGAAAATATGATTTATACAATGAATCATTGCATCTTTGAAATTTTCATTACAATAGAGTAATCAAATTTGATAGTATCATGATGAAAAATAAATACAAATTTCCATGAGATTTGTTTTATCCAAAACACCTTTACGCCAAAAAAACAACTAAAATTTATTGATCTCCTTGTTTATAATGAAATTTTTTAACATCATTATTTACTAATAAAAAATTATTTTATTAACATTTTATAGGATCTTGAGGTGCTTAACCTATCAAATCTAACTCTACAAAACTGTGCATCTAAATGTGAAATAAAATTTAAACAAGATGTTTGGGGAAAATATAAATAAAGAGAAACTGAACCTCTAAAATACCTTAGTATTATTTTCAAATTTATCAAATGAAAATTAATAGGTATATATAGAAATATAGAATAAGTTCATAAAACCAACACAATTTATCGTCAACATACAATTAGATATAGAAAACGCCAAATTATTCATCCATATACCTTATTATCATATTGGTTTCCCAGTTTCATCGAAGTAATGTTTTATATTGGAACTCATAGTATTATAATACAAATTACTATTTTCAAATCATAAACATTTAGTTATGTAATGTATGCATTTACTTTGAGTAAGAAAATTCCTAGTGTCCCCTTTAATGATTTCAAAAACCATGAATGAAATTGAACTCTATATTTGTGTTAATTTCAAACATTTAATTCATTAGATTCAAAAATTAATTAAAAATATACTTAATAGTTAATGTGTATATTTTATTATACACATAAATTTGAAAAAAAAATAATTTTATAATATGATATTTTCTAAAATAATGACATATCTATATGAAAAATAGAAAACTCATTTACCTAAATAAACAAAATAAGTCTTTTATTCCAAGATCCTGGCTCTTGTTTTAGACAATATAAATATTTTCTTGTTTAACAAAATATTTTGGAAATGGATAATTATCAAAAATAGAGAGTTAATTTAAAATACTTATTCTATAATATATGAATATTAAAATTTATATTTTATATAAATTTTTAAAATGTGGATGTATATATTAGATGTATATTCCAAAATTATTATAATTGATTCTAATTTTGAATTAGATGAAAAGGTTTCATCATGATATATTACAATATATTTTTTATAGACTCAATGGAATAATCTATCATTAATTCTAATAACAATTCATAAATAATCATTTTTTTTCAAAAACAAAAATCATTAATTACTGACAAAAAGACATGATGAGGGTTTATCGAGTACTTCCAAAACCAAGATCCTCTTGAACCAGTTTCATTCATCTTTCCATTCTATAAACCAAAACCCATCACCCATGGATTCCTATATAGTTTTAGTATCAGTTAATGATATAAAGGCTAAAAAATGTTACCAAAACTCTTTCTAGTCTTAACTCCTACACATAAACCTATAATAAAAGAAAATTATTTACTGTTCTTTAGGTTTATAGGGTTTTTAGAAGAAAAATATTAATTTCACTTGTTTCTCGCCATTCATGATAGGTTCCAACTATAAAATTTTCCCAATCATAATTCATATTAGTTTTTATAGGATATTGTAGTAACTTATTTTTTCAAGAATCATTATGATCAAAAATATGAGTTTTATTATGATCAAATATATCATATTCATCAAATAAATTGTTAGACGATTCTTCTAATATACTAGAATTCTTATAGAAGTATTAATAATCATTATAAGTTTTATAACAACCTACAAAGATTAATTCATCATCCTTTAGATCAATCATTCTAGGATTAATCATAATGTTCAAGATATAAACATTACACAAGAAAAAATTATTTCATATTGAATTTTTTCTTATTTCATGTAGCATACCACCCCAAATGAGAACAAGAATGATAACTATAGCAATTAGTAATATGGCCTCAAATGTGCAACTTGTTCACCGAAGGCTACTGACTAGTAGAGAAAGTATAAGGAGGTAATAGTGGGTAGACTATAAACTCATATAATATTATCAAATCAGTATAATTTGTAAATAAACATTATACAATAGAAGATGCAGTAATAAATCAATGATAGAGAGCAGATGTGGAATAATAACAACTAAAAATAAAGGATTTCCACATCAAATATAAAAAAATCATGCATTTATAGATGATGATACATAAAGTAAAATGAAGTTTTACAAAAGATAAGAAGATACAATAAAATAAACGAATATGAAAAATAATAAAATTCACCAACAGAGATCTCGATGAACATTCTGAACTCTATCTCAATCATGTGATCCTATATCATAGGTTCAATCAATCAACACGAGTAATTTTCCATGGTATTGAAAATATGAGATCTACTTAGGTACCCCAATGAAATGGTGGCTCGACCATGTTTTGGTAGGTAAATCCTATATGTTTACCACCCATGGTGTCTAAAAATGAATCCAATACGTTAACATAACTAAACTAGTGTACAAATATTACTAAATAAAAAATCTAAGATAAATGACAACCATCCCACTTAGGTTCCAAAACGATATTTTGCGGCTCAACCAAATTATGTAAAAGGATAAAATAAGTTTTTGAGTAGTAACCATATGTGTATTGAAAGAATATATACATATTTTAGTTACATATGGCATCTGCCAATGTGGCGCATGTATGTGCAGATGTAAGTGTCCATGTACATGTAACACTAGGTGCTCGGTGGACTTGGGTGTAACGGTATCATCCATAGCCAGTCTAAATGATCCTATACACTCAAGACACATGGTACATACTCTTCATCTCATAATGAGTGGGAGATGTCATTCTCATCACTCAAGATGGTGAGTGTGTCATCATGTCCACACTTGAACTATAGTGAGTGCGCTGAAAAGTCTACACTCACATGGGACATGGTGAAGCATTCCCACCATCCATATAATATCCCTAGTGTGATATTTCATGCTCAACATTGGATATAAGGGAGCATGATGCTACCATGTTCCATAGGACCCTTATCACCATTATATAACTTTTATCAAGGCATACTAATATTTATAACAATATCCCTGAATCATTACATCTCCTAAAATGAATTTATTTAAGACCAATCCAAATTGAAGTATTCACAACTATAATAATACACATAAGCCATTATTATTTAATTATAATGAAATGGGTGGTTGTACCGCCAAATTTAATTCCACTTTAACTAAACCATATGACACATTCAATGAAAGAGATACTTTATGAATAAGTTATTCAAATTAATACATTCCATTTAATTAAAAAATCATAGAAAATTGTTTTTAAATTAAAAATGGGAACTAAGATATTTACATGTTCAAATTTGTAAATTTCCAACATGGGAGCCAATTTTATAACATTCTAAGTCCTTAAGAAGATAATTCTTCATTGGTAATTTTAATAAGATTGGGCCAAGCCTTTCACGTAGAAGGGGAAATGGTTGAATGTAAATTTGTATCAATGGAGGGAGACTCTATTTAATATCAATAGAAGAGGCCATGTGATAAACATACCTTATCCAAAACAATGACATCAAATCATAGAGAAAACCCAATGTATTAATCTAAATATGTTTCAAAAGTCTAGTTACAACATTGTAATTTAGATGAAAACACGCCTCATCAATAGGGTTTTTATTATATAAAGATGAAATTTTTTATCATCAATTCATTTATCACAACTTAAATACTAAAATCAAATATCATAACTCCATGAACCTTCATCCACTAAATACCGCTCAACATTCTCCCCTTCCACATCTTCCGCCCAGCAAACCTCCTCATTTGAACCTCTATCTCTGCCTCAACGGTCTCTCAACCACATGTTGTTCATCAGTATGGGGAGTCAGATAGTCGCAAGTTATGTTCCCCTTTATGCCACAAAAGTAACAACCTCTAGCCCTCAGCTAAACACCTTTGCCTCATTAGCTCCACACCTCTGACCCTGCATCTGAGGGTCATACTCCGGATGGTCTGGCCCATTTGGGCCGCTTCGTCTTCTTCCCATTAGGTGATGTATATGACTCAGCCACTTGTCATCCAGTGGTGGCTTTCACCATCGGTGTGTGATGGTCCCGGAAGCTCTCCACCATCATAGATCACTCTATCTCTACAGTCTATTTTATGATGCTGAGTGAAATCATCGACGCCTAGATCCTCTGTCAGAGTCCCTGCTCAATGGTCCGGGCTCTGAGGAATGGGTCCCATAACATTTCGGTGGAGTAGCAGGAGAGGTTTGGTAAACCTCACCTAGTATGTTGCCATAGTCAAGCTTCCCTTCTATATGTGCAGTAGCTCCTGAATACAGATAGAGTGTAGTGTCACTGGTATTAACTCCACATTGAATAGGCCCTTGAATAAGGTAATGGTTGCCTCCTCATGTGTCTAGAGTGTCAAGCTCCACCGTCTCCCAGTCGTTCCCTAAAAAGTCTAGAATATAGGAAAACCATCGGTTCTGTAGATTCCTCTACCAGGAGAAAAGCCCCCGTAAATCCCTCCACCCAATCCTCAGCTGCCTAAGGATCTACATCATCTCAAAACCTTATAGACCTCTATCTTTGGAACTCATTCAGCTCACATAGTTGACGTGCACTCTCCGATGGTGAGGCTAGTAGCAACTGCGGATCTCTGGGTGGTGGTGCTGCTGGTACACCACCTGATGGTGCTATCACTGTAAGTGGTTTTTGTACTGATGGATAATCCTTTGGTGGGCCATCTTCATGATCCATAACATAAATCATACCTGGTTTTCTCCATGGTGGCATCTTGTAGGGAGATAGATGTGCTATGTTCAATAAGTTATACCTGGTGAGTTGACTCAAAATAGATCAATAGAAAAACATTCCAAATCACATGCAACCAGTATTTTTGTGTACTAGGTCAGAAAATAGAATTTGGGGTCCTATGGTATGGATACATTGGCTGCCGCACCAACACTTGACTTTACAGACTAAAAGCTGAGCTCAAGATACTTAACAATATTACCCCCATCTAAAATACAGGCTCTTAGTTCTTCTGGTAGAACCGACCACCCTATGATACAACTTTTTCATGACCCGTCCCCCATGGACTGTGTCGTGACTACCCCAAGACCACATTTCATAGTCCAAGGGAATGTGACTAGCACTATAAAGTCATATCCCAAAAAGGGAAGGCGTTGACTTTAAACTTGAACACACAGAAACATGGTATACTGGACAAAGAAAACAATAAAAAAAGGTAGTACAACCACCACAAAGTAACACCACTGGGAATAAAAGGTGTAGAATGAATGTAAAGGGTCTATAATCAAAGACCAACTAAATTTAAGGTACAATAAAAGATGTACAAGCTCCATAGGTCTTTTGTAAATGATCCAACATTAATGGTAGGTATAAATCACTGCCAGATGTCCCTACAGTACACCACGTTTATCGATCCACATCTGAGCACTGTCTATCCCTGGGTCCCAAAATATCAAATCAAGACTTCTATCATATTCACATGACACAATAGTTGTGGCAAAGCTCTTACAACAGTGAGTATAATAATACTCAATATGGACCCCATGACCAACTCAAGTCTCACTGAAATCCACAAAGGAAAAATACCACAATCCATGATCTCAATGTAACGAAGAAATCGAAAGGCATAGATAAAACAATTAAATTACATATTTATAGAAGAAAAGATTATTAGTTTTAAATCTAGATCATCTTATTCTATTTACAGGTGCTGCTGTTGATCCATGAAGGGTCTCTCTACTGCAGATCCATGAAGGGTGGTTCTGCTGCTAATCCACAATGGGTCGCTCTATGACACATCCATGATAGGTCACGCTATTAATGATCTAGGAAGGGTCACTCTCATGTTGATCCAATAAGGGTCACTCTTATGTTTATCCACAAAGGGTCACTCTTATGATAATCTATGAAGGGTCTCTCTTGTGTTGATCAACAAAGAGTCACTCTTCATTCTTCACGTCATAGCCAAGCACTAGATTCACAAACTTAGCACGCTTGATTTCCATAGGATCTTATCCTCAATTAATTGATCATACCTCAACTACCACGAAGTCCCACATATTATAACCCAAATGAATGTCTCATCACAAGAGTCTCAACGCAATAGACTGCGCGTCAAACATATGCCCGTTCTGTAAGATTTGGGCATTTTTGTAAAATGGGCATGATTGGATTTAAGTCCAATACAACCCTACCATATGAGAATATTCTCCAAAACTCACATAGATAATATTAGAAGAACCTCCTTGTTGCGAGGGACCACATGCCGTAGATGGAACATTAAAAAGACGCATGGTATGAGGGATATTATCATTTTTGTAAACAGGTACTGGTTGCATCTGGGCCTGGTCCGACTCGGTCAGACCGACCTGACCAATCCCGACCCGGGGTACCACATGACCTGTCATGTCTCCCTGGCCCATTGGACCTCACTGAACCTTTCTTTGGATGGTCGTGGGTCTAATCTGGTGGCCCTCCCAATGATCTGGTTTTATCCGGCCCCACCCTCTCTGGCGGGCCGCTCTCTATTTCATGCTCAGGCCGCATAGCGGCCCATGCAACCCAATGTTAACTTTCCTTCCAGGTCCAACTATCCCAACACGGCCCGGGTCGGTCCGGCCCGAAGGTCCGGAAAGGTACATCTCGGACTGGTTCGGCTGGTCCAGTTGGGGGGTGCGCGTGGCCGGTCCGGTTGGGTGCGTGCACGACCGATCCGGTTGGGGGATCGTACATTCGGTCTGGATAGGGGCGCATGAGACCATTCAACCAACCACCCCCTTTGGTGTAACATGGCATGCAGTGCTCGGTGGAACCACGTCTCCAACACACTTCCACTATAGTCGGGTCATGGCCTCCTGCAACTCTGCCACGGCGCGCCCTGGGAATGCCAGTCTCTTCTACCAGCGGCCCATTCTGCACCATTGCAGCGAGCATATGGGAGCACCACGAGCTATCACTGGACGTCACAGTTGCTCTAGTTGTTCTTCTGTAGGCCACCGTAGTTGCAATGGTGGACCATTTATTGAACCGTCTATGCCGAATAAATCATAGGGATTCCATCCTTTATGCAGTGGCTTCAAACTCTCCTTACATCATCTTTGAAAATTTGATCACAATGAATGTACAACAACATGAAAGGTGGAGGGACTCTAGCATTTTTCGTGTTGTCCCTCAGCCTCTATGTGAAAAGTGTATAATCAAATGGGAGGTTTGGTATTTTAACACATGAATCTACCTTGCCATTCAAGTCCCTGAGTTTAATAACCCTCACAAAAGAACACATGATCTGCAGATGAACCTTTTCATGGGTTGATCCACATTCATAGTATTAGAAAGATGAATGGGGAAATAAAAGCAATCAAAATGAAATTATAACCCCTACCTCGTTTGACATTCATTTCCACAACTTTCCATCATCGAGGGATCAAGAGGTCGACGTCATTCATCACTTCCCAAATTTGTTCTTAGAGGCACGTCACTGTCGATGACATTCTGCTGGAATTCATCTTTCCTCGTTGGAGAGAAAAATCACTTAAGGCTCATTAGAGATTTATGAACGGTTTTAATTCCCACTCTCCAATGCATTACCTAATTAAAAATAGAACACATCACAAAGTTTCTATTATGCTACAACTTAATGATCCATTAAAGTGGTTCCTTTAATGCAGCTTGTCACCACCTTGTCACTGCACTACATCATCACCCTCTTCCGCTCAACAGTTGTAAAAAGAAATAAAATAATTTTTTTAATGTTATTTTATTTTTTCCCAAAAATTCTAAAAAATAAATTTTTTTCAGACCCATACGAGTTGACGTTAAATCCTTTCTATGAGAATCCTAACATTCTGAGTTCAACAGTGCCCTCTGATTTTCAGTACGAACAATGGTTCAAAATTTATAAAAAGCTGATTACACATTTACTGAACAAACTTTAAAAAAAATTCATAATTTCGTTTTGGGCTCACCGGTCCTTGAAATCACGTGTTGTCAGAGCGTGTTGTCTTATATAATTCCATATAATTTAAAAAAATACATGGTAATTCTGGGACACTAAAAAATTCAGATCACCTTGATGAACTCGTTTTTGACAACAAGGAACTATTTTACTGAATTTTTCCCAGCCATGTAGTTTATTTATGTCAATGTGAAAGTGAAATTATTATAATTGTAAAGTATGGTTACTCACACAAACTGTTCCTAGTGTCTCAGAAATTCACCATGGGTTAAAAAAATTTAATTTTTTTCTCCAGTTTAAAAATATTTATATAAATACCATTTAAATTGGCTAAATACAGTGATTAATTTTTTAATATATTAAAAAGGGAGTACCCTAGGATTGATTTCCATCTTCTAGTTTCCAAAAAGTATGATCATAACTCCACAAATAAGTATCCTATACCACTCTCAAACCAAGTTCCTAAAAAGTAAATTCATGAATGCAGTAAGAAAATCCAATCATCAATCATTCAACCTAAAAAATTCTAGTTTTTATGGAAATATTAACTACCAATAAGATATTATTCATAGGAAAGAATGGTTTTATGTATAGTGTGAATCCAAATTGTACTAAAATTTTGTATGAATTTTTGAAAAAATTGGCAATTTTTATGAAAAATGATTAGAGGCAGAAGGATTTGATTATATTCCATTAAACCACATAATTGATCAACATAAGTTGACCTCTACCCCACACGTAAAACCAAACATTGTACCCAATGATTAATTCAAAGATGGAGAAGGAAAAAATTTGACTTTAATGCACATTAGATGTTCAATTCTACATATTAATGACATGTTAAGGTTCCCAATTAAACTCAAACAATGTGATTTTTCCACAATAAACATATTATATTACAATAGGTTCACATGATTTTTAATTATAGACTTTGAATAAAACATTATATTATGTTAAAAATAATAGAATATGAATAAATTGAGTAAAATGATGTGTGTGTAGCATGTTTAAAATATATGTTTCAATTTGATTTTAAACTGCACAAACAATGTGTATGTTAACAACCAAGCACAGATAAGAAAATTCTTCTAAAACAAGATTCCAGCAATGTGGGTATCCCCCCCCCCACTTTTAATATCAAACACTTAATGAATACATAAAAAAATTAAAAAACAATTCATCAAAATAGCACATGTAACAATGAGTTCAGTAAATGGAAGACATAAAATAGTAATAAATAAGAGAATAAAAATGAAAATAAGGATCTACCATGATTATAATTTATCCAGTGTGTCTCAACCCACCAATTCCATCTACCCCGAGAAAAAAAATTACTCTTATCCTTTGTGAATCTTTAATATCATCCTTCACCCAAAAAATAAAACAAAAATAACAAATGTATGAACCCGTATCTTCTTTTCAGGTATGTTTTCATTTTCTGGTCATTTATGAGAAAAAGTACAATTTATGGAAATTTCTGAAGTACACACCCTGTAGTTTATGAGTACACACCCTGTACTCGGTTACCGTGGGTAGTCGTGTAGTGGCCGTGTAGCAGCCAGGAACACGGCCATGTGAGGGTGACCTGGAGGCCGCTTAAAGCGGAGTACAAAAGTGGAAATTACTCACCGTGTACTACAAAAATACACGCCATGTATTTTCTCTTTTTTTTCATTAAATGTACAAGGGTCGTGTCTCATCGCCAAAAGCATCTTCTTCTTGGTTCTGTTTGGCCAAGAGCACCCATACAACTGCGATCTTCCTCTGAACCCCTAACCAAGCTATCAATCTTTGATTAGACAAACGTCAATTGCATTGGGATCACCTTGATAGGACCTTCCTTCTACTTGAGCTTCATTTCATTATTCCCCCCCCGTCTCATGTGATCCTCTATTGAATGTTTTATACATTTTCATAGATCATCAGAATTATAAGGTGATTCAAGCCCTGAGACTCGGGTATATTGATCTCCCAACGCCGAGGTAGGTGGTTTGTGCCTTTCTGTTGAATGTCATTGAGTTATATATTCAATTTTGACCAATACCCTTGAACGGGGTATTGTGTGTTTACCAATGTAACCCTGATAGTTGACTGCCATGTTTGTATGCTTGGGTAGAGGTTAATTGAATGTGAATAGGGTTGATTGCAATGATTTGGACGTATTTCCCATGCATGTTATATTTATGACTATTTGGTCCTATTTAACATGTTAGGCTTCCTTGATGTTTTTCCCATGCCTAGTGATGTAGGATGGGGTGATAATTTTATCATACATGCCTGACATATTGTAGACTATTAGCCAAGTAGTTCTTGAGGTTTGCTTTTGCTGTATTGCATTGCTATGCTCATTTAACTGACACAGGGATGTGAGAACCTAGTGTAGTAGACTATAAGGGGAATTGACCGGGTGATCTTCCTCAGAGAGTCTTGAATTTGTTTTGGGCTATTAGGGGAATTGACCGAGTGAGATTCCTCATAGAGTCTCTAATTACCTCTGGTCTATAAGGGGAATTGACCGACTGAGGTTCGTTAGAGAGTTTTCAATTACTTTTGGGCTATAAGGGGAATTGACCATGTGATCTTCCTCAGAGAGTCTCTAATTACATTTGAATATAAGTAGAATTGACCGTGTGAGCTTCCTTAGAGAGTCTCTGTATATTCTTAATTTAACTAGAGGGGATAGGCTATGTGTACTTTGTAGAGGGATAACCATGTGATTAGATGCCTACTTGATATGTGGAATTGTTTACTGGTGAGTACTTCCCTGTTTAATGATGAGTACTTCCTTGTTTATCGCATCATTGTTTACTACCTTCCATATATATTCACTGACTATTAGGCACAGATTTTCGGGTGGTTGCCTACGGGGATTTAGTCTCACAACCTACTTGGGTCATGATTTTGGGCCCAAACAGATTATATTGCTAGAGGTATAGATATGGGAAAGCACCCTTCTACTTTAGGTACTTGATTGCTGAGGAGCTGGGGAGCATGGGATAAAGCTGAGGCATGCGATTCTGAGGAGCTGTTTATCTATTTTATTTTGTACTTTAGTTTAGTACTGTTGTATTCCTGCATATTGGTTTGTTTGGTTGCTTTTCTAGACATATGTATCAGGCATCATTTATACATTTGTGTGCTCCAGTTGTTTCTTACTTTCAGTCTTCTGCTATTTACTATTGTATGATATTATTTCTGCTTCCACTATTGTATATCTATTTTTTTCCACTATGTTACTCTACCAATGAGGGTATAGTTTCCACACTATCACACCCGAGGCCCTCACTTCTAGTCGGTAGCCTCTGGAATTTGGGGAAATGCGCTTGAGGCCATGTGAGCAACCGGGTACGTGGCACCTCTGGGTGGTTTCTGGAACCGGGATGTTACAATGTGGTATCAGAGTAATTAGTTTCTTCTTGAAATACTATTTGGAGCCTATATCTATTAATTGTAAGTAATAGGTACTTGGTAATAAGCTGTGCCCGGAAGTAGCTAACCCACATATAGGGAAAATCCAATTTACCTCGTTTATTGATATTTTTTCTAATTTTTCAACTTCTATAGTTGACTTCATATCACTATTGGGTGATTGACATGCTTTGTGCTATTATTGTTGATGTTATTGAGGTTCCATTTCTATTTCAACCCGATGGGATTAGGGTATGCCATCTCATGCATCATATAGGTACTAGATAGAAATCACATGTCATGCATTCTTTCCATGGAATTTAGGGTGAATTAGCAATTGCATTTTATTGTGAAAGATGTTGTGCTAGGTATGCATGTTGTTGTGATAAGTGCCTTTACAGAATACCTGCTTTTGATAGGGTATTTCTATCTGTAAGGTTTTGTTTGAATGAACGCCAAATATTGGTTATTGAGGTGTTATGGGCACTCATAGACCAGAATTTGGTGGATCATTGCCTTGTTTTCCTTGTATATAACATGTATAACATGACAAGCTTTGATTCGCGGGGAGTATGGGACCTCACATATCATAATTTGGAACTTAAGGGTTCGTTTCAGTGTTTTTATGGGTTCCAGAGTAGTTTCTGAGGCTTACTGTCTGGAAAAACCAAGAATACACGACGTGTAATGTTGAATACACACCATGTGTTCTTCTGTTCGGGAGGAATTGTTTTTCTTATGTACATGCCATGTATTGTATGTACACGCCATGTAGTCTCTAACCGTGTCTCAGACTGTGTGGGTTGAGACATGGGGTTGAGAAATCTTTGGCAGGACATGTCGTGTACCGGATGTACACGCCATGTTGTTGAGTCGTATAACCAGCCATGTAACTAACAACACGGGTCAGCTGAGTTCTTTCTAATACACACCTTGTCTATTTGGAACATGTCATGTAGTGTGACCCGTGTATCTGGCTGTTTCACTAACAACACGGGTCGGTGAAGCTCGTATAGTACACGCTGTGTCTGGCACAAACACGCCGTGTAGTCTTGTTATAGGATAACCGTGTGGCTTAACTGTGTAGAAGAAATCAGGTCGGGAAACGCTACAACAAAAACTGGTTTTAGCGGCGGTTTTGTGGCGGCAGTTCACAAAATCGCCGCTAAACGTTTTCGCCGAAAGGTTTTGCGGTAGTTTTTAATAAACCGCCGTGAAACCCGAAATTCATTTTAAAAATCCCGACCCTTCTTCCCCCACCCCGATCATTCCCCCAAACCCTCGCTCCCTCCCTTCTTCCCCTAACCCCCCGCCGACCCGCAACCCTCGACCCCCAACCGTCCGGGGACCCCCAACCGTCTGATGACCCACGACCTCCGGCGACACCGCGACCTCCGTCTCCGGCGACCCCGCGACCTCCATCTCCGACGACCCGTCTTTTCCAGGTATGTATCCATTTAACTAGGTTTGAAATATAGAAAATTTTGATAAACTTCATGCATGGTGATAATATTTAGAATGATTGGTAGGTGATCGTTTCATTGGAGGTTTGAACATGGAATCAATGATTTATGACACAATAGGTTAATATTGAATAGTTATATAAATCCTAGAGTATAGAGGAGCATAGTTGAAAAGATTAAATGGGTGGTATTATGGAATAAAATTGAGATTATGGATTGTGTAGTGGGGATATTTCCTCCTTTACATGGTTGAAAAGAGGGAATGAGTGGGTTTTTATGGGACATGACATGGTTATATGAAAAATGAATGTTTGGTAGTTTCCTTATGGAATGGAATATAGTTTTTAATCATGATCATGACATTGGGTTTGATGGAATTAAAAAAGTTCATGGGTAAATATTAAAAAAATAAGCCTTATAATTAATGGTTAATTGTTGGGAAAATATGGGTGATGGCAGCATGGTTTGTCATTAAATATGATTAATATAAAATATAAATAATGTAATATGGTTGGTGAAATGAATCTATAAATGGGACAAATGATGAGGCATGATGGTAAATTATTCTTCTTTATTGTGTATCTTTGTATAAGATGTGGGGATGGTCATTGTGTTATAGTTGGCAGTGATGGTAATGTGAGGTAGTAGTAGTGTGGTGATTTTTTCTAGCTATAGAGGTTCTATTTGTTTATATATGTATTATGTTGGTCTTGTGTGTGTCTATAAATATACTTAAATATTATTATTTTTGGTTTTTTAATACATCCCACTTGAGTTACATACCCTTCTCGAATCCCAACAAGCTCTGCGTACTTGGTTGTTTCCCCTAACATTCGGGTTGGTGAGGGAATGGATGCATGCCTACTCCCCCATCCCCACTCTCCCTTCTAGTTTTAGAATTATCTTTGATGTATTGAGGTGGGTAAGATCATACTTCTAAAGTATATAGTGAAATAGAAGACCCTAATGGTTATTTATGTGAAGGTACATTACGTATTAGAAAACCCTTTCAGTCATTGATGATGATTATAAACTAGGTGCACTATAAGTACCTATGGTGTATTGAGATAATGATATGATGTAAGTAAAATAGTGGACTATAAGTGGTATTTATGGGATGGGCTATTGTGGTGTTGCTGTAAGGATATATATTAGAGGCTGTGCATAGTAGGTGGAGGGAATTGGGTTAATATCCTTCATGATTTTGATTCCCAACAGTACTGGTTTTGAGAAGTGTTGATGATATGTGATATGTGATTGAGGCTATTGGCTAATGATGATGTTATGGATAAGGTTCGTGGTATGGTTGTAATATGAGATATAGTATTCTATGGAATAAATGTTAAAGATATTGGGAGAATATGACATTTGATATTAGGGTATGATAGTTAAAAAAATAATAAATTGGTTTTAGGGTGCCTTTGTGTCATATTCATCTGATATTATTTTACTATGCATGATTATGATATTTAGTAATCGAGTCTTGGTGAGTATTTTCAATAGTTGACCTACTAGGTGCTTACTAGTTATGTTGTTTGTTCAATGATGTGTTATTATACTCCTTTAACTTTTTCATTGGAGGTATTGTGTATAATCATACTGAGGATATATATTATGATAAACCCCATATATATAAAAAATTCAAGATTCCTAGGATATTTTTTGTGACTAAGTTGGGTCGTACTATCTTTGTGCTTGGTGTTTGTTGTGAAATCACTACCGTGGAGATTTATTTGGTTTTTTTATCTTGGGGTTTTTATTATTTTATGTATTCATTCTTTAAAGTATTATTGTTGATTTAAATTTTTATATATATATATATTATGATGTTTATCTGTGTTATTCTTTTTTTATTATTGGTACATATGATGGTAATTCCTCTCATCCTTATTTTTTATACCCCTATTCTAGTCATCAACCCAGGGCCTGTATGAGGTTGGATATGGGGGTCACTCTCATCTTTAATTTAATTCTAGGAAGAGTTGCCATTGAGGTTGTGTATTGAATTGACTCGGGTAACCCTCAAACGTGGTAACTGACCCATTCTGTTACATACCCGAAGGTTATTCCCGATCCTCGTGGGTTAGAGGCAAGCACCAATGCATCAAAAAACACAACAAAGGGAAAAATTTATCCCAACATGATCAAACACATTGCATATATGTATACACAAAATGAAAAGGAATGTGGAATACTCATGGAATATATATACCATAATAGTCAAAAGACAGTAGAACAGAACAATTAAAAAAGTATTCAACATTTCGAAAACAAGCCTAACTACATGGACTAAAACCAAAAACTACTCCATGAGATGGTGTGGATGAACTCCCTCCATATCACCACCAGCTACCCAAAACCAGCTAACACAAACCTCACTACCTCACTTCAGTGCCTTTCCCTCCCCATTATTGGAAGACATACAAATGTCTACGTACCCCTAAGGAGGTGCACAAGGTGTGAGCTAACAGCCTCCATAGGATCCCACCCGGGTGTTCCATATCAAGCCTCTATATAACTATTCATGTATTCTTATTTTAAATATAACATGGAATGATAAGAAGTAATGAAATTTTATAGAAAACATGGGTAAAAATTTCCCTTTTTCCTAGTTCTAAACAAAAGTAGTTTCAAAATGTATATCAATTATAACTCAGAAATCCAATCAGTACAAAATAAAATAATTAGTAGAGGCATAAGTATGAAGGAACACTATAGTTTAGACAAGAAGAATATATATACCATAATACATCATGTGCACAATCCAATTCCTATAACACACGCCTAGGAAGAAGAGGATTACCCCATGAGTAAACCCCCCCCCCCCCCCCGAAAATGCTAATAGTTGTCCCCTAGAACAATGGGACTAGAAAACCAAGGAAATACCCCTGAGAAAACCTCCTAATAATTACAAAACATGGACGATGGACTCACGATAAACCATCCACCTAAGTACCCAAGGTAACCTAAGTGCTCATTTTCACAAATCAATTTCAATATTTTAAAAGTACCCATTTCATTTTCATTTATCAAAAATCATGGAAAAACATTTCTCTCAAAAAACCCTTCTTAAACAAATGAAAATAGTCATTCCAATTTGATAAATCAAATTATAAATTATGAGAAATTAGGATAATTATCATAGGCTAGAGATGGAACCACCTACCTCAAGCTCAAGTCACACATTCCCGTAATGTGATCCACCAACAATGAAAACCCAATGATGAAAACGAAGGCCCTAGAATATAATAAAAATATTAATATTGATATAAATTAGAAAAGAAGGGGTTGGTGGAAAGGGAAATCACAAAATACCTCAAGAACAGACATCCTCCACACCACAAATAACCAAGGAATGATCTCCATAATGAGATCTCCCAAAGGATCTAGAAGAATACTCAAAGATTCAAAAACTTAGGCCACCAGATCTGATAATGTTACCCTAGGGTGCCACCATTAATAAGAGAAATGAAGAATCAGAAATATTTCTTACCCAGAGAGATGCGCCACAACTATAATAAAAGATCCAATGTTGAATGGATCAATCTAGATGGATCATAGTCTCCCAAAATAACCCGAGAAGATCTCTAGGTAGGGATCCAAGGGCCTGGAGAAAAGAACTGAAACCAAAATAGCCACTCGCCTATTTTAAAAACTACACGAGGGACATTTGATGATGTGTAATACTATTACCTACTGTGAAATCCATGGTGTTCTAGTATGTTGAAAAATCCTTCACCTCGAATTAGAAATCCATTATTTTAAAATTTATAATGTGAAACCACTCTTCCCGAGGTGTAAACTTTCACAGCATGAATACCCTTTCATGACTTGTATCTAGTAATAGTTACATGGTGTGTAACCTAGTTATACAGTGTGAAAGACTTTTGAATCATGTAGAAAACGCTGGTGAAAGATGAAAGTACAACAAATATCTGACTTCACCATTTTAGGTATCTTACCAATTCCTTCCTAGTCCTTTACAGACAATGGAAAAAAGGAAAACCATGAAGAGGATAAAAAAATACCTGATAGATCAGTAATAGGATCTTACAAAATCTCCACTATAAATAATTTTTGTTCTCAATAAGTCATGTAAAAGATGTAATCCATAGAAAAATATGAGTTCACTACTCCTTCATCAATGACTCGTGTTCCCAATTCTCATGATAATTTGATCTTTGTTTTCATAGAACCCTAACCAATGGAATAAAATTCACACAAAATACTTTCACTTGAGAGTCAACAATCTCAATTGGTTTCTCCAAAATAAAAACATATGGCTCAAAGTCAATTTCTTCCCAACTTAGAATGTGATCGGGATCAGGATGGTATTTCCTGAGATAATACTTGTGCAAAAAATCATGAATACCTATCATAAAAACCAACAATGCTAATTGATAAGAAACCTATATAAGCTTATCAGTGACCTCAAATGGTCTAACTAATCTTAGAGCCAATAGAAAAGAACAAATATCAATTCAAAAGGTCTAATATATCTCTGTATCTAACTCAACGACACCCTCATGAGGAACTCATGGATGGTACAACCATGTAATATATATGGATAATAGATATATGAATATTTTTCTTCTGTTTATGAGGATAAATGGGATAGAACCATTTAATTCTTTTATAAAAAGTATCATCACTCAAAATAAAAGATCACTTGAACCATATGCTTATTATATAAATAAAAGGTACTTGATTATATGTAATGAAAAGATAATAATTTATAGTAATGTTGATAAAGACCAAAAAAATAAAACTCATCTTTTTAATGAATTAAATAATCCATGTCCATCTTTGAAGAATAGGTAATCACGACTAAATAAATGGTTAATAGATGAAAAAACATTGAAATTAAGTGGGGGAATTATCATAATGTGTTATCACTGTGTTGGATCTAGTGAGAAGAATATTCATTGGATTATAAACAAGTATCAACCACATTGTTCAAATTATGAAACTAAATACGGTAAAAAAATATTCCATATTATTTTTATTGATCTATAATATTGATAAGTGAAGGTAATGATTATTAAACATAATCCAATGAGGGGAAACTATAGAAATGGGAACCCATGCATTGGTATTCTATATTAATGATTTTGGATGGATGTTATAAATACCGACTGGTATCTCATTTCTAGATATGGAAAATAAAATAAAACATTTAATTGAGATGACCAAGCATATGAGTATATGAGATGTTCAGGAAAGTTGTAGTATTTTTTTGTGAGGGTGTGGAAGTAATCTGAGTGGACCAATGTATCTCATTAATGTAGTGGGGATAGAAATTGTTTGAGGCAACATAAATGTGTGATTTACAGTGTTATGATAATTGTGTAACCCGATATTCTTACTGCTCCTCAATGAGGTGTTCACGCTGTCTCCTAGGGACCAGACTTGTTTGGTTTGATTGGGCATGCTAAGTAAGTGGTAAATGTGATCAATGAATCATCTTTATTATATTACGCATACTTTATGATCAATGGGTCATATTTATTATATTATGATTCTGCAATCTTACACTATCGTATATTTTGTGTAGGCACATTGTGATATACATGGATAAAAGCTGGATCACATTACCGAGGAACACACCATAGTATGTTAAGGGTTTGAATGAGTTTTTAGATTTTTCGATTTCTAATCGATCCGTTGAAGGGAGAATATGATGTCCATGTCCTAAATGTAAATTTAGAACATGGTTGAAGAGAGATGAAGTTTATGAACATTTAATACTGAAGCAATTCCCTGGTCAATATTTGTGTTGGAATTGGCATGGAGAATCGAACAATACAGAAAGATTGATCACTGATGTTAATCCAAAGAATGAGGTCCCATGTTCGTCAACAATGGAAAATGAAATGAAAAACCTCATAAATGATGCATTCTGCACTGCAAGACACCACTATCAGCATCAAAACATATCAGAACAACCAGAAGAGGGTGCTACAAATTGCAACGTGACAAGTGATGTTTTTGAGACTGTAACACAAGTAGATCAAGATTGGAACATATCATTGGATCCTCCTCTTGATACAGTAGAGAAAAATGTAACAGAAAACTTCACTGAGAAAAATGCGTTTCATGATTTAGTTGATGATGGAAATCAAGAGTTGTATAGTGGGTGTTTGAAATATTCAAAGCTTTCATTTCTGCTGAAGTTGTACCATATAAAATGTCTATGTGGAATTACAAATAAAGCAATGTGTATGATATTGGAATTGATTCGTGATTCATTTCCTGAAGCAAAAATCCCAGAATCTTTTTATGATATGAAAAAAGTTGTTAACAAGCTTGGTCTGAATTATATAAAAATACATGAGTGTCCCAAAGATTATATGCTTTATTGGGGAGAGGATTCAAGTAAACAGAATTGCAAGAAATGTTCTTCTTCTAGATGGAAGTGAAAGGATTATTTTGGAAGTCTGAAAGAACATAATTTCATGAAGAAGAAGAAAATGAACACACCTACAAAGTTTTTGCGTTACTTTACTTTGAAGCCATGATTGCAAGGAATATTCATGTCAGTAAAACCCACCAAACACATGAAGTGACATTCTGTAGATAATAACAATGATGGGTTAATGAGACATCCACGGGATTCCCAATCATGGAAGAAATTTGATTCATTACATCTAGATTTCTCAGCTGATCCTAGGAATGTTCGATTGGGATTGGCTGCCGATATATTCAACCCATTTGGGACTTTGAGTACAAGTTATAGCATTTGGCCAGTTGTTTTGATCCCATATAATCTGCCTCCATGGATGTGTATGCAACAATCATCTTTTATCATTTCAATGATTATTCCTGGAAAACAAATGCCTATAAATGATATTGATGTATACTTGCAGTCTTTGATTGAATAATTGCAGGAGTTATGGAGTAACGGTGTTGAGACATTTGATGTTTCTTCTAAAACAATGTTCAAAATGCATGCTTATTTACTATGGACCATTAGTGACTTCCCTAGGCTTGGGAATTTATATGGTTGGAACAATTATACGGGTTTGTCTTGTCCCGTTTGTAACTTTGATTTTGAGCCCAAACGGCTACCTCACAGTAGAAAATGGTGCTTCTTATGCCATCGAAGATTTCTCGATGCATCTCATAGATTTTGGCTGAAAAAATCCAAATTTAATGGTTTCATTGATCTTAGACCACCTTCAAAGTTGTTAAGAAGTTCTGAAATATTGACACAGCTTGAAAATCTTGAAACAGAATTTGGGAAGGTTCATCATTTGAATTATAGCAGAAAACGGGTCTGAAGTGCATCGTCAAGTGAAATCAGAATGCAAAAATGGAAAAAAAAATGTATATTCTTTAAACTTTCGTATTGGGAATTTAATTTGTTACGCCACAATCATGATGTGATGCATATTGAGAAGAATGTCTTTGATAATTTGATTTTCACATTACTTAATGAGCATTGAATGTCGAAGGATCATCTTAATTCTAGCAAAGACTTATAAGTAATGAACATAAAATGTGATCTCTGGCCAGATGAAAATGAAAAGTATGCTCCAGCCATTTTCTCAATGAAAAATAGGGATAAATATATGTTCCTTCGAATTTTAAAGAATGTGAAGGTATCTTATGGGTATTTGAGTAACATATTGAGGTCTGTTGACTTGAATAATCATAAGTTACATGGATTGAAAAGTCACGATTCACATATTTTCTTACAGCAGTTACTACCATTGGCATTGCATACATTATTATCTGAAAAAGTTACTGCTGTTGTACTCCAATTCTGCACATTTTTCAGGGAATTATGTGAGAAAGTTGTACACCCATTTCATCTTGACAACCTCCAGGAGAGGTTTTTATTGACTCATTGTGCAATGTAGATGATCTTTCCTCCATCGTTTTTTACTATCATGATGCATTTAACTGTGCATTTGGTTGAAGAAGTTAAATTAGGAGACCCCGTTCATTATCGATGGATGTATCCAATTAAGAGGTATTTTATTTATATGTTTTATAGTTATGTAAACAATTTTTGACATTTAAATCAATGCATAATATTATTATTTTATTTCACAGATATCTTGGTCATTTGAAATCTTACGTGAGAAATAAAGATCAACCAGAAGGCTCTATTGTTGAAGGATATTTGGCCGAGGAATGCCTTTCCTTTTGTTCCAGGTATTTAGATGATATTGAGACAAGATTTAATCAAGATGGACGTGTTGACGACACATCAACTCAATCTCAAATGCATCAGAAAACAAAAATATTTCCTGCTATTGGCCGATCAGTTGGGAGGACCTCAAATGTGACACTAACAGAATTGGAATTATTACATGAACATAGATATGTGCTGCTGAATAGTGAAATTTCAGATCCATTTATTGAAGAGTTTAGGATACAAACAAAGAGACGTATGAGAGTCCGAACATGAAATGAGAAAGATATAACAAAACCTGTGAATAAAGAGCTTGTAGAATGGTTTGCATGACGTGTAAGTTCATAAATATTGCAATAAATATGAATATTAGTTTGACACATACAATTTGTAAATCTATTAAATTATATTTCTTTTTTCAGATCATGAATTCTGATACTCGATCATACTTGTCAAAAAATTTGAAGTTTCTTGCTAGAGGTCCTATAAGGAAAGTTAGAATGTTCGACGCTTATAATGTGAATGGCTTTAGATTTCGTACAGTTGACTGAGAAGTGGGTTTGAAAACATAGAATAGTGGTATATTTACATTTTCTGAAGTGGGATACTATGGAAAGCTGCATGATATTATTGAATTAAACTACCATGGACATTTTTCTATTTTTTTATTCAAATGCAAATGGGTCGATATTATCAGAGGTGTTAAAATAGATTCATTGCAATTTACTTTTGTGAACTTCTCTCGCTTGATGGATGTTGGTGATCGTGAAATGCATGATCCATATATCTTATCATCGCAAAAAAAAATGGTATATTATGTGAATGATGTTGTGGATGAAGGGTGGAGTGTAGTTACTCACGTAATACAAAAATATTTGTATGATATGGGTGATGAAGTGGAAGATTTGACCTCTGAAATTGAATGTCATCAACAACAGGAAGCAGAATTATTTGTCCATCATGATATTGAAAATATTATTCTTGCAAGGATGAATGACGTGGATGAAGCAATGGAGCAAGAAACTGACATGATTGATGGGGAAAATGATTGTATGTACAATTATTCATTCATACAGTAACCACATGTTTCATTTCTGCAGTCATTCATTATCATTGTTTTATATATTTTGTTTGTTAGTACTGGGCATCTATTATCATTATTAATTTTTTTTTCTGCATAATTTTTTTGAAATATATATTCTGAACTTAATTTTATTTGATTAAATGACAGGAATGCCAAGGAGGAAGCGGTATACTATTTCTTATAGTTCTACGATGGATACCGATCCATCTGGGTCACTCCCCACGACATCTGAGGCACCAGCTGCCTACACCCCCGCACCATCTCCCCCTGCATCATCTCTCACACCATCAGAGGGCCTCCCATTAGAGGCTGACTCGTCGACTCCCCATACAGGTGCCTCATCAGTTGGGCGGCGACATACCCCTTCCAGTTCATCCTGTACATACTGGAGGGTCATAGTCATAGGTATAAATTTTAATTAAATAAATTTATTGCATTTTTTTATACTAATTGTTTGCTCATTGAAGATGAAAAACATAAAACCATGGAGAAACACTTAAAAAAGCTAAGATTTTTGGAACTTGAATTACGAAAAGATAGTTGTTCCATTTGATTCTTATGGGGTCCCTACGGATGAAGCCGCGGGGTTACTTGGCCAGATTATAGATCAGTTGGCAGCGGAGCCCATTTCCCTTCCCATTTCATATGACGATTTGAGACATATGCCTCTAAACTGGAAAAAATGAAGTTTTCAATTCTCAAATAAAGGTAATTTTATTACATTATGGTTTAATTGAATGTCATGTTACTAATATGTTCAAAATGAATTTCTGTATACAAATGTTCTTCCACTTCATAGTGGCTGATGTGATAGCACGGAAGTGGACTTTGTAAAATCTTGGTAAAAAATGGAAAGATTTCAAATGGAGATTTTTGTGTGATGTCAACGATACTTCGTTGACCTTGGAACAAAAGTATGACAAGCTACCTAGTGGGGTACCGAAAGATCAGTGGAATGTTTTTGTTGACAGACATCGTGATGAGAAGCGGATGGTATTGAAATATATATTATTATATTATCCTCATTTTACATTAATACATATATATGAAGAGGAGATGACATTGGATACATTACTGTTAAATTTCATTTTATTTATTTCAGGATCTCTCACGACAGAATGCATCAAACAGGGCGAAGCAAGTCATCCCTCACACAGCGGGCTGAAAAAGCTTTTCTAGAAGCCGAATTTCATTGGTAATATTTTAAATAGTTTAAATATTTATAATACAATATTATCTATTTAATATATTGATTTTTTGATTTATCTGTGCTTAATGCAGTCACAAAATTTAGGGCACGAAGCCTCCCAGACTGAAATGTGGTTGGATGTTCACAGAAAATCAGATGGATATTTTGTTAATGAGCCTACCAAAGAAGTTGGGGTATGAAGTAAAATTTTTATTATAATAACTTATTATCCGTTTTTACTGTGTTAATATGTATTGATATTTGATTTATAGGTAAAAATTAAAGAACTATGGGATGCAAATTCTGGGCTGTCCTACTCAGTCTCCCAGGATGACCCGATTGCTCAATTCATTGGGAAGGAGCATCCTAGTAGAGTGTGCGGGATGGGTTTGGGACCCGTACCATCTGAGGTCTTTAGTAGGCCATCAGGGATTCCAGCCGCATCTACTCCTGGTTATAGTCAGCCCATACCTGAAGATGCTCAGAGGGAGATTTATTCTCTACGAGCCACAGTTCAAGACCAAGGGGCTCAGATATCCTCTATGCAGAAAGCGTTGACTGATTTATATCAGTAGATGAGCAGATATGCCCCCAGTGGTAGTGCACCAAGTGGTGGTGAGCAGGTAAATCACAAAAAATCAAAATCATTTAGTTTGAAAACATTTATTGGTTTTAAGTTTCATTATAAATATGCAACAATATTTAATTTTCAATATAATTTTCTTACAGGTGGCAGCAGGAGATGGAGGTGGAGAGGGTGACGATGCATCATCAGACCATGAGTCGTATTATTGATGTGTTGAACAAATATGTGAAAGGTTGGTTTGTATATATAACATATGTGGTGTATGGAATCATTAAAAAACCATTGGTCTTGGAGGAGCTTCAGTGGCTAACCTTAAATGATCACAATAACCTCAGGTGGTAAAGAGAATGATGTGTTTGTTTCATTTGTTAGATGATCTATGGTAATAGGCTCTTTGATGTTTCTGTTGTAAATTCAGCATTGGGAATTGGACTCATTAGGGTGTTGCATGTCCAAACAGCCATGTTGAATGGATATCACTAGATCAATATGGTTTTCTGAGGTGATTTTCATGATCATTAATAGTTTTTATGAGGCACGTAACCACATCACATGAAAACCAATGCAACTCCCTTCCCATGAAGCTTCCTTCTTTTCTAACTTTTATTTTATGAACAAATTGGGAGATTGTTAGATGACATGTCATATAATAAAAAAGAATAATCACAGGGGTTTTACATGATTAATTGGGCTATTTGATGGGGATTTACATGATCAGGAACAGATCACATGAATTGCATAACCCCTTTGCATGATATTCCTAGGGTCATGTGATCATGAGCCTCATTGAAGTTCACATGGTCCTTGTGACCTAGGTGACTAATCTATATGTATACATGCTAGAATTTTCTTTCCTTTGGGTATATATTAATACCTATGATTTGGGTATTTCTTTGTTCCTAAAATATACAATTCTCATTTGGCTAGCTTCAAAAAATGCCACCCCCCCCCACAAAAGTGATGTTCGAAGGAACAAGGACTCAGTTATGAGGTAGGAAATGATTTCATGAGTCTCTTATGCTTTCTCTATTTGGAATTCAGAACAACTTTTGGTCATCTAAAAGTCCATTCATATTCCTTGAGGTTCCCTATAAATAGGGGGTGAGAGGCTGGTCATTTGACCGGTGACATGAATCTCCATAGCTCTCAGAACCTCCCCTCTCGTGTGATTGTTTTGCAAGACAACTTTGCATGACCTCATCACAAGAACAATACAAGAGACCTAATCATGTGATCATGTCACTTGACCTCTTTGTGTGATCACCTTGTCTAAATATCTCACTTAATCAATCCATGAACTATTCAATGGTAATTTATTTGAACTTTGATGCACACCCTTGGCCATTAGTCTATCTTATGTGATTCGGTTGTCTCTTGAGGATTTTTTCATGATATACTAATCTTTATGTGATTCATGTGACCTTCACATGGTAACATGATTATATGTATTAATAAAAATCATGTGATCAAAATATGTTTTATGGGTTATGTGATTTTCGTGACCTAGAATGGATCATGTGGTCCACGTAATGTTTTCCATGTTATGCACTTATTTTGTGTGGTTAGCACAACTGATTCTCTATTAATGGTTACATATCATCTAATATATTCTCTATTCTCTTTAAAGATGTCCTCTATTTCTCAAATGTCTTCTTATGTGGTAGACCGGAGAGACCTTATTTCCTGGAACCATAATGTCAATCATCGATACAAAGTATTTTATTACAATGATGTTTGAAAGGTTCTTATTCTGACATAACATCAACCCATTTAATCCTTGTTCCTCCTCCTTATAGGACAAACGACTAGTAGTGATCCCTCCCCTCTATTCTTTGGCACATTTTGATCCATACACTTTAATCCTTTATGGAATCAAATACTTTCAATTTTGATCATCTCTAAACTATAAGTATAAATCCATGTGACCCCCAATCTCTTGTTTCATTTGATGTTATCCTGTGTTTCATTCTAAATCCATAATTTAAGGTATTTATTATGCTTTAGGTATTCTTATTGAATTGGATCAACTTTTCATCAACATTAAATGAAAGGGTGTTTATGAATATTGCATAGGTGGTACATAAATTTTCTCCTTATTATATATATGTTGTATGTGTTGTTTGATGCACAAGTCTAGAAGGGAAGGTAACAATGGATCAGGATGGAACAAAATTAGATTTCCTCATAGATGAGACTCAGGAAAGGTTTTTTAGGGCTGTGTTAGGTCCTCTGGTTTATAATTATTAATCATGTACATCCATGAATTGAATTGAAATTGGTGGTAGAACTTGGAATGATAACCAAGAGGGGTATGTATTAATGTGAAATGATAATATCATAAAAGTTATTTAAAGAAATTCCTCAATGATGATGAATTATATACAACATAATTGATAGTGTAGATCTTATCAAAGTAAGAGTGACTTGAGTAAAATGATGTATATTTTTGGTTGGGTGTAATTAAATTCTTGTTATTACTTGGTGATTTAGTTGGGTTTCATTCCAATGATGTTTCTATATTGTTAATTAGGTTTGGAATAATGCTAACCATTTCTTTGGCATGCTATATAGGTTGGCTATTTTTTAACCATGCTGAACACTTTATAATAAGTTTTATAAGATGCTAACTATCATTCTTATTGGTATATGGGTTGGGTATGATTCCAACCAAATTTTTGTGGTTATGTAGGTTATACATGATTCTGACAATTTAACTTGGTTTTTACATAGATTGGGCATAATTCCAAATATTCCTATGACTTCTTATATGGGTTGGGTGCAATTAAAACAATTGTTCTTGTTAGTTACATGGTTTGAATGTAATTCCAACTATTGTTATTATTTATTATATGGGTTGGGTGTAATGTTAACCATTGTTATCTTCATGTATATAAGTTGGGTGTAACACCAAACCATCTCTTCTTTGATAGTTGTGTTGGGGTGATTAAAACCATGAATGTTTTTAGTACTTGTGTTGGTAGTGATGTTAACCACGTTGGGTGTAACACCAAACCTTCTCTTCTTTGATAGTTGTGCATGCTATTCATCATTACGAGGAGACATATATTTTTTAGTTTATCATGTACCATAAACCATAATTTCATAGTGAGTTGATTAGTTGATGGTTTATAAGAACCAAAACTATTTATCTAGCCCATGGTGAGGTAGAAATTGGCCTATAAAATATTTTTAAGCTTGGGGGAATACTTCTATTAGTGGAAACAAATGATGAATTCCTTCCCGTTGAAAATGTTTGGCATGATAAATGGTTTCTTGTTTGGTTTGTTTTTCAGGGAAGTTTTGCAGTATAAGCAGAAATGCTATTTTTTTGGGTCAGAATTTCGCGGCGGTTTTAACTGCCGCTAATGTTTTACCACTTATACATTTGGCGGCGGTTTAAACCGCCGCTAAATGTAATCGGAAATACACTTAGTGGCGGTTAAACCCGCCGCGAAATCAAGCTGGAATTAGCGGCGGTTTTAACCGCCGCTAAGCAGGCGCATGACATGCCTGAATTTCATGGCGATTATAGCCACCGCTAATTATATAGACATTAAAACCACTGATAAATTTACCATAAACCACCGCGAAATGATGTACTACGTCGCTTTTCTTTGACCACCACAAAATGTATAAAACTGCCGCTAATAGATTTCCGACGCCCAGTTTAGCGGCAGTTTCTGTAAACCGTCGCCAAACCATATAGCGGCGGTTTAAACCGCCACTATATGAAAAAAACCACCGCTAATAGGCGGTTTCCTTGTAGTGAAATATAATTCAAGTACACGCTGTTTGTTAGGCCACCATGCCATGTATTTGGGGTGTTACACGACTAGTTGTGGCAGAAGTACACACCCATGTGGAATGCTTCAGAGAACACACCATGTAGTCATTATATACGCCATATATCCATGTTTTGAAAAACGTTAATTCTTTCTTTCTCTTTTTCCCTACTTAAAATTCTAGTTTTCGATTCCTATTAATCTTGTTCTAATGCGTGCTCTTGACCTTGCTGATTTATGCCACTGAGACGTCCTTAGGTTTTCTCCTAATTACCGGGTAGTGATCAGAAACTGGGTATTGATTAGACACCAAACATGGATGATAAGGGACTACCTACAGATCCTCTAGTTATTCCAGTCTTGGCACTAGTCGTTATTCCAAACATAGGTGTTCATGCATTATTCTGAGAGGGCTTCATGAGGTTCATTCATAACTTCCAAGGAGTACCGCATCATGCCCCTTCTATAGAAGAACTGGTGTGGGTTTTCTTGCAGCTGTATCCTACAACCTTCAAAGGGGAAGGAGGACCTCAGGCTGTAGAGTCATGGTTAGAATCCTTGATTTCTATCTTCGAGCATCCAGAGACACCTCCAGAGAGGAGGGTTAAGCTCTCTACGTATATTCTTCAGGACTCTGCCAAGAGAGGTGGGATGTGATCTCACAATAGGTACACCAATAGGTTATGGTGTGTGATGAGTTCCAGCATGCCTTTATGACTAATTATACCTGGAGACTTTGAGGGATGATCAAGACCAAGAGTTCATGAGTCTACAGCAGGTTACTCTTTCTGTTATGGAATATTATTCTCACTTCACAGAGCTACAGCGCTTCACATCAATTCTAGGAGGAGAGGAATTATTCCGGGAAAGGATGTTCGAGGATGTTCCTAGGAATGACATCCGATCGAATGTGAACATATTCAGGCTGACTTCCATCACATCTATAGTAAATGAGGCACTGATCATGGAGAAAAAAATGAGGGATTCTGAAGTTTTGAGCCTGGGCGGCTCGACATCTGGAGTTGGTATCCCTCCTACTGACAATAGGAAGTTCCATAGGGAGTCTACGAATAGAGATTATAGGAAGAGAGAGATTTATTCTGGTAGCCAGGTGGTATGCTACTAGTGCAGGAAGAGTGGGAATATGAGGCCACATTGCCTGAGTAACCTAGTTGAGTTCCGATCTTGCGGAAAGATGAGCCATCTTTAGTGCTTCTGTCAGTTATTCTCACTAGTAGCTGGTGACATGGGTTCTTCTATGACTTCGCGTACAAGAGCACCACCACCAGTTAATCCTCATTTAGGGAACTAGAGTTCTTCTAGTCGTTTAGGCCAAGGTGGAGGTCGTGGCCATGGTAGTCAGTCACCAGGATTTCAGCAAAATCATGGTGGATCATCTCAGAGTGGTCAGGAAGGGTCACAGGGCCACAGTATAGTCCATACGTTTGTAGTGGAGAAGACTCTGCAAGAGCAAGATCCCAGACCCTCTACAGTTCGAGTTACGATTCTAGATTCCTCAGTTTCAGCTTCTTCTCTCTTCGATATGGGGGTTTCCCATAGATTTATATCTGTTGTTGTTTTGGAGAGCCTTGGGCTCTGTATCATTTCTTATGTTGATATCTTGATATTAGACACTCTGTTGGGGACTAGAACGGCTAATGTACGTCAGTGCAACAAGTTCCCTCTTGAGGTTGGTGGGTGTCACTTCTTATGGGACCATTATGTACTAGATATGAAAGGCTATGATGTCATTATCTAAATGGACTGGTTAGTTTTCTTCCATGTAATTTTCTTTTGCTATCTCCATAGGGTGACATTCACATCACCATATGGAGGAATGTTTCTACATTAGGGTGAATGGGACGTCCATGCGAGAAGAGTATGACCTGAGCATCATGGGTTAGGAGGAGTTACAGCCCAGATTTCTAGTCTATATCTGGATGATCAGGGGAATTAATATATGGTCTTTCCTCTAATGGTGGATTGTTTTAGGGATGTCTTTCTAGAAAACTTTTCAGGTTTGGATTTAGAGCATGAGGTAGACTTCTCTATTGAGATTGTTCCAGGAGCAGCACCAGTGTCCATTCCTCCTTATAGGATGGCTACACCAAAGTTACAGGAGCTCAAGAAGCAGTTGGAGGAGTTGCATGCAAAGGGTTTCATCCAACCCAGTACTTCTTCTTGGGGTTTGAAAATTCTGTTTACGATGAAGGCAGATAGTACACATATACATTGTGTGGATTATCGGACGTTAAAGCAGTTGACGGTCTAGAATTGATACCCCTTGATGAGGATTGATGATCTATTTGATCATCTTCGAGGAGATCTAGTGTTCCCGAAGATTGGCATCAGATCTGGTTACCATCATATGCGTGTTAGACCATTAGATATACCTCTTAACGTCTTTCATAGTAGGTATGGTCTATACGAGTATGTGGTTATGCCGTTCGGTCTCACGAACGCACCTGCAGTCTTTATGGAACTGATGAACTGAGTGTTCCATCCATACTTGGATTCTTTTATGGTAGTCTTCATGGATGATATCTTTGTGTACTCTCACACTCAACACGACCATGCCACCCATCTTGAGATCGTTCTAAGTACACTAAGATATAATCAGTTATATGTTATGCTATCAAAATTAAAATTTTAGATGGACCAAATTCACTTCTTGGGTCATGTTATCTCAGAGATAGGAGTATATGTAGACACAAATAAAGCGAGAGCAGTAGTTTCCTGGGAGAACCCGAAGAATTTCTTTGAGGTACCGAGTTTTCTAGGGCTGGCTGGATACTACCGACATTTCATACAGTACTTCTCATTCTTAACAGTGCCACTGGCGGGCCTGACTAAGAAGGGTGCAATGTTCTTGTGGTATGATTCATGAGAGTCAGCCTTTCAGGAGTTGAAAGGGAGGTTGAATTCACCACCAATTCTAGTATTTCTAGAGCTAGTAAAGAGCTATACTATTTACTGTGATGCTTTAGGTATAGTGCTGGGAGCTCTTCTTATGCAGGGGGAAGGATTCGTTGCATACAGGTCTTGGCAGTTGAGGCCACATGAGAGGAACTACCCAACGCATGATCTGGAGTTGGCTGATGTTGTTCATGCTTTAATCTGTTGGAGAAATTATCTTCTGGGAGATAATTTTGTGGTTTTCACTAACCACAAAATTTTCATGTACATTTTCACTCAGCATGACCAGAATTTGAGACAACAAAGGTGGGTTGAGTACCTTTAGCCCTTTGAATTTGGGCTTGCCTATACGCCTGGGAAAGGAAATGATGTGGCTGATGCATTGAGCAGTAGGACTCAGATAACGGCATTTTATCAGGCCAGTAGTGAGTGGAAGGTTATGGATCAGTTTTCTAATATGCATTTGGAGGTTCACGATAGACAGGGGCAAACGTTTCTTTCTTCTGTAGTCGTTACCTCTACTCTACTTGATCGAGTGAGAATGAGGCAACTATCAGATTCTAAAGGCCTAGTTCTAAGGGAGAGTGTTTCATGAGAGTACTCTATTCCTAGATAGATTATAGGAAAAGATGACATCTTTCATTTTCAGGGGCGTGTATGGGAGCCAACAGACATACGTGAGGAGATGATGCAGGACATTCATTCCTCAGTTTGGGAATTTCGTCCTGGTGTCACAAAGATGTATCATGATTTACACCGTCAGTATTGGTGTCCAGGTATAAAGAGAAATATTGCTGGTTTTGGGATGAGATATTTCACCTGTCAGTAGGTGAATTCCGAGCATCAGAGACAAGAATGACTTCTACTACAGTTACCCATTCATGAGTGAAAGTGTTATGACGTTGCAATGGATTTTGTGACAGGGTTAATGAGGTCGCCTTGAGGGAATAATGTTGTATGTGTTGTCATTGACAGACTCAGGAAGGTTTCTCACTTCTTTCCGATCAAGGAGACCTTCAATGTGGATGAGCTGGGAAGGTTGTACATCTGAGAGATTGTACATCTACATGGATTTTAACACTCTATTATTTCAGATAGGGATGGGCGTTTTACTTATTGGGTCTGGAAGGGGCTTCATATGGATTTGGGTACACAGGTGATTTTGAGTACAGCTTACCATCCCCAGATAGATGGCAAGTCCAAGTGTATGATTCCGGTTCTTGAGGACATGCTGCGAGCATGCATTCTAGATTTTGGAGGTTCTTGGGGGAAGCATATACCTATTGTGAAGTTTTCCAACAACAATACTTTTCAAGAAACTATTCAGATGGCACCTTATAAGGCTTTGTATGGTAGGCCATGCTGATCACCCTTATGATGGCTGGAGGTAGGGGAGGAAGCTATGTTGGGACCTCGTCTTGTCCAGGAGACCACAATGCAGATAGATTTGATTTAGAAGAGGATGACTACTGTATAGTCTTGGCAGAAGTCTTATGCTGATCGACGAAGATGAGCTCTGGAGTTCGAGGTTGGGGATCACATTTCCTTGCGTGTCCAACCAAGGTCGGGGCACAAGAAGATTAGGAGTCATGGTAAGATTTTTCCTAGGTATTTCGGGCCGTTTGAGGTGTTGGAAGGTGTTGGGCCGGTTGCCTGTCGGTTTCAGTTACCTAAGAGGTACCGAGATATGCATGACGTTTTCCACGTTTCTTAACTTCGATGTTACTTCTCAGACCAATCTCATGCTTTCCAACCCATGGAAGTCGAGTTATAGGTGGATGAATCTTTTGAGGAGCATCCTATCCGGATTGTTGATCGAGGTATGAAGGTTCTCTATGGCCAGTCTATTCCTCTAGTACAAGTTTTATGGTAGCATGAGCGAGAACGGGATGAGACCTGGGAGAGGGAGGCTGATGTACGATCGCAGTGGTCGGAGCAGTTCCGAGTTTCTTCTTCTACGCCGCCTTACTAGGGATATTCGAGGAGGAATTTCTTTAATGGGGATGTTTTTAAGTACCAGGATATTCTTTTCAGTTATGTTTTCCTTTTTTGGTCTTTTTTAATAAAAATAGGAATTTATAGAAATTTCTGAAGTTCACGTCATGTAATTTATGAGTACCCACCATGTACTCGGTTGCCGCGGGTAGCTGTGTATTGGCTGTTTAGTGGCCAGGCACATGACCATGTGGGGGGTGACCTGGAGGCTGCTTAATATAGAGTATAGAAATGGAAATTACACAACATTTACTTCAAAAGTAAACGCCTTGTATTTTAATTTTTTTCACTAAACGTACCAGGTTCGCGTCTCGTTGCCAAAAACATATTCTTCTAAGTTTTGTTTGGATGAGAGCTCCTATAAGGTCATGATCTTCCTCCGAGCCCCCAACCGAGCATCCGAACTCTGATTTGACCACCGTCGATTGTGTTGGGATTGCCTTAGTAAGCCCTTCCTTCTGCTTTAGCTTTGTTTCATGAGTCCTCCTCCTTCTCAAGTTATCCTTTGTCGAAACTTTTATACCTTTTCATAGATCGTCATCATTATAAGGTGATTTAAGCCCGGAGACTCGAGTATATTGATCTTCCAATTCCGAGGTAGGTGGTTTGTGCCTTTCCATTGAAATTTTGTGAGTTATATATGCAATTTTGACCAATACCCTTTAACAGGGTATTGAGTGTTTACTGTTTTAACCCTGATTATTCCCTGTCGTGTTTGTATGCTTGGGTAGAGGTTAATTGAATGTGAACAGGGTTGATTTCTATGCTTCGGATGTGTTTCTCATGCATGTTCTATTTATGACCGTTTGGTCTTCTTTCGCCTGTTAGGCTTCCTTGACACTTTTCCCATTCCTAGTGTTATATGATGAAGTGATAATTTTATCTGACATGCTTGATATGTTGTAGACTATTATCCAAGTAGTTCTTGAGTCTTACTTTGGCCTTATTTCATTTCTTTGCTCGTTTGACTTAGATAGGTACGTGAGAACCTGTTGTATTAGACTATAAAGAGAATTGACTGAGTAAGCCTCCTCAAAGAGTCTTTATTTACTTTTGGGATATAAGGGGAATTGACCGAGTGAGATTACTCATAGATCCTCTAATTTCATTTAGGCTATAAGGGGAATTGATCGAGTGAGCATCCTCAGAGAGTCTTGAATCACCTTTGGTATATTAGGGGAATTGACCGAGTGAACTTCCTCAGAGAGTCCCTAATTACCATTGACTATAAGGGGAATTGACCGTGTGAGTTTCCTCAGAGATTCTCTGTATATTCATAAGTGAACCAGAGGGGATAGGCTATGTGTACTTCCCAAGAGGATACCTGTGTGATTAGATGCTTACATGATATGTTGAATTGTTTATTGGTGAGTAATTTCATGTTTACTACTAAGTACTTCCTTGTTTACTGCATCTTTGTTTTCCACCTGCCATATATATTCACTAACTATTAGGAACTGATCTTTGGGTGGTTTCCTACTAGGATTTAGTCTCACACCCTGTTTAGCTCATGATTTTGGGCCCAAATAGATTATATTACTGCAGGTATAGATAAGGGAAAGCTCCCTTCTACTTCAGGTACTTGATTGCTGAGGAGATAGGGAGCATGGGACCAAGCTGGGGCTTGGGATGTTGAAAAGATGTTCATCTGTTTTCTTTTGTACTTTTCTTTAGTAATTTTATATTCCTTCATTTTGATTTGTTTGGCTCCTTTCATAGGGATATGTATCATGCATCATTCAAAAATTTGTGTGCTCTAGTTGTTTCTTACTTTCATTCTTCCGATGTTTACTGTTGTATGATATTATTACTATTTCCTCTATAGTATATCTATTTTTTCCCACTGCGTTACTCTGCCAATGAGGGTATAGTTTCCCCACTATCACACCAAAGTCCCTTGCTGTTATTCGATAGCCTGTGGCGTTCAGGGAAATGCGCTTGAGGCCATGTGACAAACTGGGTACGGGGCACCTCTTGGTGGCTTCAACAACCGGGATGTTACAATAGGAAAATTTATATAGAAAAAAATAGAAGATAAAAATAATAAAAAAGGATCACATTATTAAAAAAATAAAAAGAAAACAAATTAAAAAAAATACATCCCATGGGATTAATCTAATAAAGCATAGAATTTTAAGCCTTCAGTTATATTTTATTGAAGGAAAAAAATATTGAATGAAATAAAATCAAGGGTTGTCTCCCATGTTACACTACTTTTAAATTCCCGAGCCATGATCCCCTTGAAATTAACCAATTTCACTTGGTGGATGTTTTTTCATATGTAATAAATAATACAAGTGTTTTTTTTTCAATCCATTTTAATAGAATATTGAAAATTGTAGGCACTTAGATAACTACTGAAAAACATGACTCCCTTAACACCTATGGAAATCCCTTGAAACCACCAATTTATCGATGTGAACATGTTGTTGTCCACTTCTAGAATTGATCTAAAATTGTAAAGTTATAAACCTAGTTAAAGTGACAACATTAAATGGGGTGATCAATGGGATGGGACTAAGTCATCAAGGTTTTCCTCTCCTCTTTGAAACTCAAAATCATCATAAAAAGGGTTGAAATTAACTGAGTTTTGATATCTAAATTCTAGAAGAGGCTTATCAAGTACAATTTGAGATAATTCTTGAATGTTTGGAATTAGTTCATATTCCACTACCACTATTATCATAGACATGAAAATAATATCGACAACAAAAATTTTGAATTTATCAAATAGAATAGTTTTTGATATATGATCTCACACTTCTAATTCATCCTCCATTAACACATATTCCACAAAAAAATCACAAACATCATTTATAAGCACTATTTTGGTGAGTTTCTCTTTATCCATAATCAGTTCTTGGTGAAACTCTATGATTCTAATAGTGTGACCAAACTACCTGAATTCATATTCCATAAATTAAATTTCTTCAAATTTATCTTAAGATAGTGTAATAATTAAGTCTCTAAATAAAATATCTCATATGGTCAAAATTCTGGAATTTTATTTTTTACTCAACATTCTGAGAATCCATCCATAGAAAATTTTCATGAACTACCTTTTCAAATTATTTTCATATTAATATGACTTGTTCATAGAGGAATTTAATAACAATTTTTCATCCACTATTTTTCATATCATCTGATTCTAGTAATAATTTTAAAAAATATTTTTCCTTTATAAATAGAAAAAAAAAATTAAAAAAATATTTTTTATATTTTACTATTTAAGTGGGTTTATTTGAATAATTGGTCGCACGAATCCTTCCTTGGAAACAGATCCAATAAATTGACACACATTTCGTTGAATATGTGAACAAGGTTAGAAAATTTATAATCTCTTACTAACTAATACATATCGATAACAGGGTTGGAATCTAATTGAAGGCTTAAAAATATATTTGAGTGACCAAATTTCAAAAAAACCCATTATTGTCAATAGTGAGTAATTTTTCAAATTTTTCTAATTTTTACTACTAAAAATGAATAAAATTATTTTTAAGTACAAGTCTATGCCTAAAAGTTAATTGAAAAAAATGAAATATAAATTTTATACCAATAGTAAGGATAGGGGTTGGGAAAATGTGATCATGACAGAAGTTCTGGAAAAACTAATACTACTAGTTTTAAAAGTGATACACTTCCAATAAAATGTAAAATGATTTGGAAACCTAAAAAATGTGTGAGTAAAATCCCCCTCTAGAATTTATAAAACACATATAAAGATGAAATCATAGAGTTCTCCATTATTAGAATCCTAATTCTACAAACAATTTTAAAGAAATGACATTGGAATAAACATCTCCAAAAACTTTCATCATTTTTGAAGCTGATGTTTGATATATGATTACTTGATCATTCAAACCTAAAATGATCATGGTTTCTTGAAATTAAGAATGAAAGGTAAAGAAAAATTTTAAATTATTTTAGAATAAATATTATTTAATGATCTTGATTTCATAGAATAAAATGTGTAATGAAATTAAAAGTATAAAATGATTATAAATTTAAACCCATAAATAAAAGAAATTACACAAGATTCATTAAAAAATTAAAGGGTTAAGAAGTTTAATTATAGAATGTTGATAAAAAATAGATGGGAGAAGAACACTCCCACTCAATTTTCCATGTTGTTGGTCGGTTCATCTCTTCCTGGTGTACCTAAGAAGTTCTCTCTTAGTCTCTATATATCTTATGCTCTTATTCCTGAAATATGTGAATGAATGCAATCAATCCATGATACTACTACATTTTATTTCATTTAAAGTCCTCATCTATACTCTTTTTATCAATAACATCATCCCCTAACATAGTATGGTCCACTTTTATCCCACCGTCCACATACTTCTCACCCATGCAATATCTGTTACTAAAGCATTTCTCGTGTAACAAAATCAACAGGCCCATAAGTGGTGTGTTTGAGAAGAACATGTTTAATAATTTTGTGTGGGTTCTGCACCAAAAACATGAAAAGGATAATTAATTAAAACAAATGATTTAACCTTTATGAATAATGATTACATTAATTAATTAATTTTTACTAGATTTAGGAAATTATTAAAAAATTTAATAAGATTCATTTATAATTATTTTTTGTTATTATAAATTTATTTTTATCATTATATTATTATTAACGATGTTATTAATGATTATTACAGTAAATAGTTTTATAAATTTATAAATAGATTGTTATTTTAATTATTATTACATTTAATAATATTTATTTTAAATATTTAATTTATTTATGAAATTTATTTTATTAAATATTTTTAGTTTTTTATCTATTATTTTATTTTATTCATAATTTATTTAAAACATCATGTATCCACCCACTTATCCACGCACATCTCGTACGTTGGGGGCATATCTTCTTCCACTCTTCACCAAAGGGAATGGGCACCATTCATAGTTTAAGAGAGATAATGGTGTGTGATGGCATCGCGACTTGAAATACGGTGTAGTCCTAATCTATGTTAGTTCGTTGATTTAACTTAGAGGCGGTGAATCCTTCAAAATAGGGTGATGGAGGTAGCTCCTCATCCAAATATGTGGTCATTTAGAGCTCCAGCAGTGACATATTTTTCAATTCAGGTGCTAGAAAAGGTGATGGTGGTCTTTTGTGGAAGCACCCTTTCCCTACGATGGTGGTGCAACTTCAGTTTTCTTCTAAGGATAGGTTGCAGATCCGGTTTATAATAATAGTTAGGTGAGGGTTTTAGTTTTTATATCAGATCAGATTTTTTTTTCACATTGAAAGTGATTGATCTAAAAAAATGACATCATTTATATATATTGAGAAGTTAATGAAACGAAAATAAATGAGTCACTGTTGGGTGAGTCATGAAAAATTGGTAAAGGGAGGTTGACGATGGTAAGAAACAACAGGGGTAACTCATCTGAAGATGTAGAATAAAAAAATTATTCATTAAAAATAATAAAATTAAATTAATACTGAATTTAATAAATTAGAAATAAAAATAAATTCAACTAATTAAAAACCATGAAACACAAAATGCAAATTAAATTATTAATGTTTTAAAAATAATAGAAAAATAACATAATTAAAAAAAATAACTAAAAACATAACATAAAATAAAAACTAACTAAATTTAGCATAATAATTAAAACAATTGAAAGGAGAATTAAAAATTTAATAAAAAATTGATCTTTAATTATAGATAATTAATTAATTAATAATGATAATTTATTTAAAAAAATAAAAAATAAAAAACATTAAGAGAAAAGATTACATCATTAATTATAATAAATGATTAAATCATAAATTTGACTATAAAATTAAAAAGGATTAATCAATTATATAAAATTTAAAAATTTAAAAATTACATTAGAAAAACATAATAAAAATACATAGAAAATCATTCATCTTTAGGAAGCATAAAAAAACCTATAGTAATCCCTATTTACCACAATCTCAACCATTACAAAGGGGTCCTTTCATTATCATTTTCCCAAGATCATGTTAAACTACTTCACCTAAAAATAACCACTACACCCGTATTAAAGTAACGTTGTCCTTCCCAATTCCTATCAGGAAATGTTCCAAATGAATGAAGTCTTAAAAACACTAGAATCTACCACCTCTATGGAATGGTAATATAATATCCATATAAAAGGTAAATACAAATTCACAATAAAACCATGCCCTTTACTATGGGTGTGTTGCCTCTCCCTACTTCCCATAGTCAAAATATCCAACCAAAATTAATTATATAACAAAAATTTCATACTACACTGTTCAAAAATTATTAAAAAGACATAGAAAATTCCCAAATAACTAATACAATTTTCCCATGTTATTATGTTTATAAAATAACAAGACCATAACTAGAACTATGCCTATAACCACTGTATTGTGAATCTCAATTTGAAAAAAAACTTGACTTTCCACCTTTTGATTGCTTATAAAAACAAAAATCAACTAATAAATGAAAATGAAAATTAGGTCCCTAAAATTAAATTTTTTAAAAAATAATTATTAATATAAAATAAAAAACAATAATTATGTCTTGGTAAAATAGAATACTACATTAAGATGATCTTATTATAAAAATAATAAACTAAATCATTCGTTCCCCTTCTAGATGCACTGTCATTATTTCTTTTTGATTACCATAAAATCAATTCTGGTTTAAGATTTTAATGGATTAGCGTTCGAAATCATGATGTATATTTTTATGGATGTTTTTTCAGTTGAGTAAATTATTTTAATCAAAAAATGAAATGATAAAAATGAAGAGTCTCTTGTAAAGATAATTAAAAATAATAATAGATTGTTAAATAGAATTATATGACATATCTATTAATAAAATATAAAATAAGTAATTTAAATATAGTTTTTTATAATAATAAATTAAAATTAAAATTATTAATAGATATAAATATACAAATTAAAATAATGAAAACTCAATCATTTTAATTTAATAATGTTACACCAAAAAGTATTGGTGAATATCTCTTCTAACTGATGTCGAGTGTCAATAAACTAAGGAGGTATATCAAATTTTTTTAGTATAATCCATTAATTAATGAATCCTAATGAAAATATGATTTATCCTAGAATAACTCATTTCATATTTGACATTTATATAATAATATTTTAATCACATTTGATAACATCACGATGAAAAATAAATACAAAATCCATTATGATTTGTCTTATCCATAACACCTTTACACCAAAAAATACACTAAAATTTATCCATCTCATTTTTTATAATGAATTATATTTCCTTATTATAGACTGATTAAAAATAATTTTATTAAAATTTTATAGAATCCTAAGGTTCTTATCCTATCAAATATAACTCCACCAAAATGTGAATCTAAATGTGAGAAAAAATTTATACAAGATGTTTTGGGAAAAAGTAAATAAAGAGAAATTGATCCTTTAAAATACCTTAAAATTATTGTCAAAGTTATCAAATGAGATTTCATAGGTTTATATTGAAATGTATAATATTGAAATATAACTAACACAATTTATTGTTAACATACAATTAGATATATAAAACACCAAATTATTCCTCCATATAACTTTTTATCATTTGGTTTCCCATTTCCATCCAAATAATGTTTAATATTGGAACTCATAGTATTAGAATAGACCTTAATATTTTCAAATCATAAACATTTAATTATGTAATGTATTCATTTACATTGAATAAAAACATTCCCAATGTCCCCTTTAATGATTTCAAAACCATGAAGGAAATTAAACTCCACAATTCTTCTCATTTCAAACATTAGTTTCAAAAGTTAATTAAAAAATAATGAATATTTAACCTTTATTTTATATCATAAACATAAATATGAACAATAATAATTGTATGTGACTATGTTTTCTTAAATAATGTCATATTTTGAAGAAAAATAGAAAAATTATTTATCTAAATAAACAAACTAAGCCTTTCATTACAAGATCCTAGCTCTTGTTTTAGACTATATATTGATTTTTTTGTTTAAAAATAGAATTTGGAAATATATAATTATCAAAAATAGAGGGATAATTAAAATAAACTTCCTCCATAATATATGAATATTTAAAACTATTATTTATATAAATATTTAAAATTTGAATGTATATATTAGATGTGTATTCCAAAATTAAAATAATAGATTCTAATTTGGAAATTGATGAAAAGGTCTCATCATGCTATATTAAATTATCTTTGTTAAATACTTAATAGAATAATCTATCCCTAATTCTAATAAGAATTCATAAATCATCATTGTTTTTTCAAACAAAAATCATTTTTTTACCGATCACAAGGTAATATGAGATATTATCAAGTAGCTACAAAACCAAGATCCTCTTGAGCTGGTTTAATTCATCTTACCACTATATAACCCAAATCTCATCACCCAAGGATTCCACTTTAGTTTTAGGATCAAGCTATGATATTATGGATGTAAAATGATAAATGTTACACACATTCTTCTAGTCTTAACACCTACACATAAACCTCCAATAATAGTTATTAATTGACTATTATTTTGGTTTATAGGAATTTAGTTGAAAAAACAATATCATTAGTTTCTAGAATTTCAAGATAGATTCCTACTAGATCATGGTCCCAATCATAATTTTGTTAGTTTTTATAGGATATTTCAATATCTTATTATCAAAATAATCATTATGATCAACAATATGATATTTCTTATGATAAAATATATCGCATTCATCAAATATACTATTAGATGATTCTTCTAGCATCCTAGAGTTTTTATAGAAATATCTTTAATCATTAGAATTATTATAATAACCTTTAAAGATTCATTCATCATATAATGGGTCAGACATTCCATGATTAGTCTTAGTGTTCATGATATAAACATTATACCCATAAACATTAATGCAACTATCCATTTTCTTAATTTATGTAACATACCACCCCGAAAAACCACTAGAACAATAGCTAGAGAAATTAGTAATATGGCCTCAAATGTGCCACCTATAAACTGAAGGCTACCGACTTGTAGTGACAGTCTAAAGAGGATATAGTAGGTAGACTATACTCACATATCATATTAGAGAATCATTATAATAAGTAAATAAACATCATACAATAGCAGATATAGTAATAAATCAATGATATAGAAGTAGAAGGGAAATAATAACAACTGGATATAAAGGATTTCTAGTACCAACATAAAAAAATGCATGCATGTCTAGATGATGATACATAAAATAAAATGTGGTCTTATATAAGATAGGATGATACAATATAATACAAGAATTCGAAAAATAAATAAAATTCCCCAAGGTAGATCACCCTAAACAACCTAAGCTCTAGCTCAATCATGTGATAAAAAATCATTGGTTTATGTAATAAACCCAAGAAATTAACCATGTTCATGCCAATAAGAAATTTACTCAGGTACCCCAGTGCAATGGAGGCTTGACATAGGTGTGAGATATAAAACCTAGATGTTTACCACCCATGGTGTCTAAAACTAAACCTAATCCATGAATATAAGTAAACTACTGGACAAATATAAATCAATAAAATAATCTAAGATAAATAACAACAATCCCACTTTGGTTCCATAAGGATATTTTTCTGCTCAATGAGATTCTACTTAAAGTCGGAATAAGTGTTTGAGAAGTAACCATATTTAGATAGTAATAATATATCCATAGTTTTGTTAAAAATGTAATCCACTAATATGGACCAAGTATGTATAGATGTAGGTGTCCATATACCTAGAATACTAGGTCATCAGTGGACTGGGGTGTAACTCTATCATCCATAAATAGTCTAAATGATCCTATACACTGATGAAAAAGGGTGCATACCCTACATCTCCTGATGATTGGGGGAAGTCCTACTCATCACTCAAGATGGTGATTATGGCATCATGTCCACACTTAAAGAGTAGTGAGTGCATCATCATATCTACACTCACAAGGGACATGGTGTTTCATGCCCCCATCCATATAATATCCCTGGTGTGAGTTCTAGGATCAACACTAGATGTAAGGGATCTTGATTATGCCATGTTCCATAGGACCCTTATCATCATTCCATAACTTTTATCAACACATAATCATATTTATAATAATATCTCTGAGACATTAAATCTCTTGAATATCCTTTATTTAAGAAAAATCCATACCAAAGATTTCACAATTATAATAATACCGAAATTACATGTTTATTTAATTATAATGAAATGGGTGGTTGTACCACCAAATTCAATTCCATTTTAATTTAACCATTAAACACCTTAATTGAAAGAGATATCGTATTACCAAGCTATTAAAATTAATACATTCCATTTAATTTAAAAAAATGTAAACTTATTTTACAAGTCAAAAAGGGGAACTAAGAAGGTTACATGATCAAATTTCAAAATTACCTACATGGGAATTTAGTTTTTATAGCATGCCAAGTCCTTAAGAAGAATCTTTTTCATTGGTAATTTTAACATGAGTTGTCCAAGCCTTTCACTTAGAAGGGGAAATTGTAAAATGTATATTTGTATCAATAGAGGGAGACTCCATTTAAGATCAATAGAAGAGTCCATGTAACAAATAGTACTTATCTCAAACAATGACATCAAATCATAAAGAAACACCATAGTGTTTAGCTAAATATGTTTTAAAAGTGTTGTTTCTACTTTTTAATTTATAAGACATAAACCCTCATATGTGGATTTTTTATTATAAAATTATGACATTATTTATCATCCAATAATTTATCACAAATTAAATACTACAATTAAATATCATAACACCTCAAACCATCTTCCACCACCTATCTCTCTGCCTGTTCCCCTGACACATATACCGCCTTGCAGACCTCCTCATCTGAACTTATGTATTTGCCTCGGCGGTCCCTCAATCATCTTCTGGTTATCCATGTATGGAGTTGGATAGTCACAAGTTATGTTCCCATGTCTTCCACATGATTAACAAACTCTATCCCCCAGCTGGCCTCCTCTACCTCATGAGCTCTGCACCTCCGACCTGGTGTATTGGGGTTATCTTTTAGAAGGTCTGGCACATTTGGGCCTCTGCATCATCTGCCTATTTCCTATTGTATATGACTCGGACACCTGTCATCTGGTGGTGGCTCTTAACGTCGGTGCATGCTCTGCTAGGAAGCTCTCCACCAGTAGATCTCTCTCTAGCACTTCATCATGTTTCGGGATGCTGATAGAAATCATTGACGCCCAGATCCCATATCGTAGTCCTGGATCAAAGGCTCGGGCTCTGAAGAAAGTGTCCCATACTATGTTGGTGGAGTAGCGGGAGAGGTTAGTAAATTGTGCCAATTATGGGGCCACAACCAGTCTTCCATGTTATATGCGTGGTAGCTCCAAAAAATGCACTTAGCCTAGATTCACTGGTAAAAACTCTTGCATGAAGAGGCCCTCAAAATAAAACTAGTAAGTGGTTGCCTCCTCGCATGTTTAGATCGTCAAGCCCAACCATCTCAATATCATGCCCTGAAAAAGACTAGAGGCTAGGACCACCATCTGGTCAGTAGGTGTCTTTACCAGGTAAAAAACCAGCACAACTGCCTCAATCCAATCCTCATCTCCCCAAGGATCTGTCACTCCAAGAATCCTCATAGGCCTCTATATGTAGAACTCATGTAGTGTTCTTAGTCGTAATGCCCTATCTGCCGGTGGGGCTAGTAGCAATTTCTACTCTCCAGGTGGTGCTGCTACTGGTACACCACTCGAAGGTGGTATTGCTGTTAGTGGTCCCTATATAGACGCCTCATGACTTGGTGGTCCATCATCATTATCCATCACTGGAATCCTAGCTGGCTTTCATCGTGGACGCATCTAGTAGGGAAACAAATGTGCCAATGTCAATAAGTTATACCTGGTGAGATGACTCAGAAAAGGTCAAGAGAAAAACATTTCCAAAACTCATGCAACCAATTTTTTTTCTAATGAGTCAAAAAACAATATTCAGGGTCATGGTGTATGAATACATTGGTCGATGCACCAACAATGGAATCCCTAGACTGAAATACATACTCAAGACACTTAACACTTTATCCCCCATCAAAAATATAGACTCTTAGTTCCTCGAGTATAATCGACCAAATTTTGATACAACTTTGTCATGACCTGTCCCCTCGGGCCCATGTCGTGACTAACCAATGCCCTCCTTCCATAGGCAAGGGGCTGATAACTGGCATCATAAAGGTATATCCCAAAAAGGGAATGCATTGCCTTTACACCTATACACACACAGATAGGGCATACTGCACAAAGAAAACCACAATGGAAAAAAAGTAGTATAACCACCAAAAAGTACAATCATTAAAAGTAAAAGGTGTAAAATAAAAGTAAGGGGGCCAGAATACAAGCCCAAATGAAAGGAAAGTATAGGAAAAGAAGTAAAAGATCTGGAGGTTGTCTGCCAACATTCCTACTTTAAGGGTAGGTACCGCTACTGTCAAATGTCACTACAACAAACCACGTCTATCAATCAACCTCCAAGAACCATCTACCCCTGGATCCCCAAAGTCCCAGTCAAGTCTTCTGTCATCTATAAAAGATACAATAGGTGTGAGAAAAGCTCGTGCATGGATGATTATAACAATACTCAGTAGGGACCACGAGACCAACTCCGGTCTCACATTAATCCACAAAGGAAAAATACCACAAAGTAAGATCTCAAAGTAAAGCCCAATGAAAAAGGCATAGCTCACACCAGGAAATAACATAAGTACAGAATTAAAGATAAATAGTCATAAAGCTAGATCATCATATTCTATTGAGAGGAAATATTGCTGATCCATGAAGGGTCACTCTACAACTAATACACGAAGGGTTCCTCTGCTACTGATCCACATCGTGTCTCTCTATGGCTGGTCCACGAAATGTTTCACTACTACTGATCCTTGAAGGTTATCTCTCATGGGGATCTATGAAGGGTCAATCTTATGTTGATCCATGAAGGGTCTCTCTCATGCTGATCCATGAAGGGTCTCTCTGATGCTAATAAACGAAGGGTAACTCTTCATTCTTCCCGTCATAAACAACCACATGATTTCCACACATAGCACGCTTGATTTCCGTAGGATCTTCTCCTCAAGAAATCTATCATTCCTCCTCCACAATGAAGTTACAAATAGTGTAATCCAATGTAATTTCTCATTATAAGGGCCCCAATGAAACAGACTGTCCGTCTAATGAATTCCATGTCTTTAAGATATTGGTATTTTTTTTAAAATGGACTGGTTGGATTTGTGTCCGATCCAACCTACCCGTATGACAAAATCTGCCAAAACTGACATAGAGCATCTCATAAGGACTGCCTCATCGTAAGGGTCTTCGTTACATAGACGACGCGTCAAATATACATGTTGTCTAAGACATATCACCTTTTTAGTAAATAGGGGTTGGTTGCATCCGAGCCTAGTCAGACTCGGTCAGACCGACCCAACCAATCCCGGATCGGGGTCCCGTATGATAATTTTTTATTGCTTAGCCCATTGGGACTCATTAGACCATGATCAAGTTAGTTGTGGGTCTAATCCACTGGGTCAGCTAGTGAGCTCGTTTTACTCGGCTTGACCTTCCCTGGTGGGCCGATCACTTTTTCCTGCCAGGGACGCATAGTGGCCTATGCGGCCCGACATTAACATGATGGATTGATCTTCTCAAATAGACCAGATCAAAGAACTAACTAGGCCACTCCAGAAGCCTGATCATGGTGGCCTGTCTTTGCTTAATTCAGCTTGAAGGGCTGGTTCAGTTTTGGCCACACAGGACTGGTTTGGTTGGGGATGTATGCGGCCGGTCAACCAGACCACCCCCTTTGGTCAAACACAACATGTGAATGCGGGATGCTCCTCCATGCAGTGCCTACTAGGACTACGTATCCAGTGCACCACCATGGATATAGGGCCTCAGCCTCTTACTACTCCACCACAACATGTGTCGGGGGCGCTGGTCCATCTTACCGGTAACCCTTGTCGTACCGCCATAGTGCACTGATAGGAACACCAGTGGTTCTTCTACGGGCCACCAAAGTTTCTATAGTGGTCTATTTTTGGAACCATATATGCCTATGGGATCATAGGGATGCCATCTTTTCTACGGTGGCTTTGAAATCACCTTTACGCCACATTGAAAATTCTTCCACGAATAACACACAAGAACACACATGGCGGAGGGACTCAAGACTTGTTTTTGTCAGCTTTCACCCTCCACGTTAAAGGTTTATAATCAAAGTGGAGGTTTGGGATTTCAACACATGAATATTCCCCACCCTTCAAGTCCCCATATTTAACAACCCTCCCATTTGAACACATGATCTGTGGATCAATCTCCTCATGGAATGATCCAGGTTCGTTGTTTTAGAATGATGAACATGGAAAGAAAACAATCATAAATAAAGAATAACCCTTACCTCTTTGGACGTTCGTTACCACAACATTCCGTCCTCGAGGGTTTAAGAGGTCAACATCATTCGTTGCTTCCCAGCTTCATTCTTCAAGGCACGTTGAAGTTGATGACGTTCCGCTAGCATTGGTCATTATTTGTTGGAGAAGAAACTCTCCAGAGGTTTGTCAGAAATTTACCTATAGTTTTAATTACTACTATCCAATGTGTTAGATAATTAAAAAGGGAACACGTCGCAACATTTTTGTTACACTATGTTGTTGCATAATTATGCTTCATCTTAACAAGCCATGAAGAGGATTCATTTAATGCACCTCGTCATCGCCTCATTTCCACAGCACAACGTCACCATCGGAAACTCAATGGTTTAGAAAAGAAATAAAATAAAAATTTTAATATTATTTTATTATTTTATAAAAATTAGGAAAAATAAATTTTCTCTCTGACCCTTTCCAGTCAATGTTAAATCCTTTATAGGTGAATCCCGGTGTTTCAAGTTCAATGATGACATCATTTTTTTATCCAACCTCTAGATCAAAAGATAGAAAAACCCACTCACACATTTGTTGAATATACTTTAAGAAAATTCATAATTTCGTTCTTGGATCACTGGGCATTGAAATCACATGTCGATAGAGCTGGTGGTCTCGAAATAGTTCCATATAATTTAAAAAAAATTACATGGAAATTTATGGACATTACAAAATTCCACTCACCTTAATGAACTTGTTTTTGACGACTAGGAACTATTTTATTATTTTACTAGACAACATATTTTATATAAGGCACTGTGAAAGTGAACTTATAGGAATTTTAGTGAAGGGTTACTCAAAAAAAACTATTCCTACTGTCTCATAAATTCCCCATGTGTTCAAAATTTTAATTTTTCCTCCAGTTTCAAAATACTTATATATATACCATTTAAATTGGCTAACTACAGTGATTAATTTTTTAATAAATTAAAAAGATAGTCCCCTATGATAAAATTAAAACTTCTAGTTTCCTATGTTTATGAATATTACTCCACAAATCAGTATCATATATCACTCTCAAACATAGTTCCTAAAATGTATATTCCTGAATGCACTAAAAAAATCCATTCATCAATCAGTCAACCTAAAAAATTCCATCTTTTAAGGAACTCTTATAAACAAATAATATATTATCAATATGAAATAATGATTAGATGTATAGTGTTAATCCAAAAGAAACAAAAACTGTTTAAGAATTTTTGAAAAAATGCAATTTTTATGAAAATGTTTAGAGGAAGATGAATTTGATTGGAGTCCATTAAAGCACATAACAAAACAACATAAGTTTACCTCTACCCACACTTAAAAACAATATTTTCCCCCCAAGATGAAGTCAAAGGTGAAAAAGGATACTATTTGACTATTAATGCTGAATATATTTTCATTTCAGTAGACTAATGACATATTATGGTTCACAGTGAAACTCAAACAGTGTGATATTTCCAAAAAAAAATTATATTAAAATAGGTTCACATGAATTTTAATTATAGACATTGAATAAAATATTATATTATGATTAAAATAATATAATGTGAATAAATTTAGTGAAGTGATGTGTGTTTTGAATGTTTAAAATATTTGTTTTAAGGAGAATTTCAATAGCATAAAAAAGTGTATTCTACCACCAAATATAGATAAGAAAATTCACATAAAACATTCCTCTAACAATGTGGGTATACCTCCCCCAAACTTAATTTCAATCATTTAATGAATTTAAACACAAATTCGAAATGTTTTTCATTAAACTAGTAGATGAAGCAATGAGTTCAATAGATGTAAGACATAAAAATAGTAATAAAGAAGAGAATAAAAATGAAAACAAGGAACACCCATGATTAGTATTTATCGAGTGTGTCTCCACCCACCAAATCCTTTTAACTTGAGAATAAAAATGACTCTTATCCTTTGTGAATCCTTAATACCATCCTTCAATAAAAAATATACCAGACAAGACAAGAACATTTATATGAAAATAGAGATTAAAAAAACAAAAATTGAGCATGTTATTCAAAATATAATTAAAACAAAATAGAAACAAAGAAAACCCATGGGTTTAATCCAATTATGTATTGAAGTTTAATCCTCCAGTTATATTTTATTGAAATAAAAATATATTTTGAATGAAATACAATCATGGGTTGTCTCCCATGTTGCACTAATTTCAACATCCCCAACCATAATCCCTCGAAAACTAACCAATGTCAGTAGTTCGATGTAGTTTCTTAAGTTGTAACAAAAAAAATTGTTTTTTATGTTTCTTTTTAATAGAATATTAAAAATTGTAGGCACTTAAACCACTAATGAAAAACATGAATCCCTTAACTCCTTTAGAAATCCCTTGAAACCACCCATTTATAATTGTGAACATGTTGTTGTTGACTTCTAGAATTGGTCTAAAATTGATAATTTTTATACCTAGAAGATGGGACAACATAAAAAGTGGATATCAATGGGATAGACTAAGTCATCAAGGTTTTTACCTCCACCTTGAAACTAAAAATCATCATAAAATGGGTATCCAATAAATGATTTTTGACAAAAAATTCTAGAAGAGGCTTATAAAGTACAAGTGGGTATGCTTCTTGAATGTTTGGAATTATTTTAGGTTCCTCTTCTGCTAATATCTTAAACATGAAAATAAAATCAACAACCATAATTTTGAATTTATTAAATAGAAGAGTTTTTGATATATGATCTAACACATATAATTCATCCTCCATTAAAAGATATTCCACAAAAAAGCACAAGAATAATTTTTAACCACTATTTTTGTGAGTGTTTCATTAACCTTAATAAGTTCTGGGTGAAACTCTGATATTTTAATAGAGTGAAAAAAATCCATGAATTCATTTTCTGTGAATTCAATTTCTGAAAATTTATCTTGAGAAAGTGAAATAATTAAATTTATAAATAATATTGGTCAAAAGTTCAGTATTCAGGAATTTTAGTTTTAACTCAGCATTTAGATAATCCATCCAACAAACATTTTCCTGAACCTCTTTTTTCAAAAAAAAATTACCTTAATACCACATCTTCATAGATGAATTTAATATTAATTTTTAATAAACCATCATTATTATCATCTAATTCAAGTATCAATTTTATAAATTACGTTTCCATTATAATCAGAAACAATTTGTATTTAAAAAAATCTTTTTCTATTATTCTATTTATATGGTTTTTTGAAGAATTTTTCATATGAATCGCTCCTTGGAAACCGAGAAAAAAATTGACACACATTCCATTGAATATGTGCTTATGTTTAAAAATATATAATCTCATACTAATTGCTACATATCGATAAGTAGGTTCAAAAAAAGCGGATGGCTTATAATTATGTTAGAGTGACCAAATTTCAAAACAAAACGCCATTATTGTCAATAGTGAGTAATTTTTTTTCTTTTATCATCTGTTTACTATTGAAAATAATACAATGATTTTTTTAGAACTAGACTATTCAGAAAAAATAATTTAATCAACAATGAAACATAAATGTTAAACTCGTAGTGTTGGTAGTGGTTAGGAAAATGTGATCATGAAAGAAGATCAAGGAAAACTAATAATACTGGTTTTAAAAGTGTTACACTTCATTGAAATTGTTAATTAATTTAAAAACATAAAAAAAATTCAGTTAAATATCCGTCTCTATTTTATAAAACCCTTATCTTTATTAAATCATGGAGTTCACCATTCTAAGAATCCTAATAATTCAAACGAATTTAAAGAAATGGCATTGGAATAAATTTCTCTAAAAAATTTCATCATTTTTGAAGTTGATATTTGGGAAATGATTCTATGATCATTCACACCAAATCATCTAGGAGTTTTGAAATGAAGAACAAAAGGAGAAAACCAATTTTAAATTATTTTATAATCAATATTATAGATTTATTATGATTTCATAGAATAAAAGGTGTGATGAAAATAAATGTATAAAATGATTATAAATTAAAATCCCTAAGCACAAAAAATTACCCAAGATTCGTCACAAAAATAAAGGTTTAATAGTTCGAATTATTGAATGTTGATAGAAAATATATTTGTAGAAGAACTCTCCCTCACAATTTTCAATGTTGTTGGTCTGTTCTGCTCTTCCGGGTGTCCCCAGGAAGTTCTTGTCTCTCAATATCTATCTTATGCTCTTATACCTAAAATTTTAAAATGAATGCAATCAATCCTCGATACTCCAACATTTTCTTCAATAAAAGTCCTCATTTGTACTCTGTTTTTCACCAGCATCTCCCAATGACATATTTTGGTTCCCTTTGATCCCACTGTCCATGTACTTCTCACCCATGCATCCTTTGTGACTAAAGAAGATACCATGTAACAAAATCGTCACACCCACAAGTGGTGTGTTTGGGAAGAACCTATATAATATTTTGTGTGGGTTCTCCACCAATAAAATGAAAAGTATAATTAATTCCAATAAATTATTTAACCTTTCTAAATAATGATTTAATTAATTTATTAATTTTTACAAGATTTAGGAAATTATTAAATTATTAATTAATATATATATTTAATTGTTATTTATTATAATAAATTTAATTTTTATCAATATATTATTATTCATGAAGTTATTTCTGATTATTAAAGTAAATATTTTTATACTTTTATAAATATATTATTATATTAATTATTATTACATGTTATATTATTTATTTTATTTATTTATGATATTGATTTATTAAATATTATTAATTTTTTATTTTTTAATTTATTTAATTTTCAATTTATATGTTACTTCCCTTCTCCACCCCCTTATCCCCACACTGCCCACAAGGTGGGGGTATATCTTCTTATTCAATTTACCCAAGGTCATGAGCTCCCTTCTTACCTGAATGAAGATAGAGACGCTTAGTGGTATCACGACTTGATGTACGATGTAGTCCCAATCTATGTCAGCTCATTGTTTCATCCTGGAGGCGGTGAATCCTTCAAAAGAGGGTGATGATGGTAGCTCTTAATCAAAATTTGTGGTGATTCGAAGCTCCAATAGTGACATCTTCATTAATTCAGGTGGTAGAAAAGGCGAAAATGGTCTTCTATGGAAGAACACGTTCTTGAAGGTGGCAGTATGACTTCAATTTTCTTCCAAGACTAGGTTTCAGATCTATTTTGGAATAACAATTAGTCGACGGTTTCATTTTTTAGATCTGATATGATTTTTTTCTGGTTGAAATTGATTGATCAACAAAAATTTACATCATTGATAAAAATTAACATGGAAAATAAAAGAAAATAAATGATTCATTGTTGGGTGAGTCAAGAAAAATTGGTAAAGGGTGGTGGACCATGGTAAGAAACAACAACGGTAACTGATCTGCACAAATAAAAAAATTCATTAAAAATATAAAAATTAAAGTAGTATAGAATGTAATATATTAGAAATAAAAATAAATTCAACAAATTAAAAACAATGAAACACAAAAGGCATATTAAATTTTTAATGTTTCAAAAACAGCAGAAAAATTACTTAATAAAAAAATTACTAGAAACTAAAAAAATAACATAATATGAATACTTACTAATGTTATTATAAAAATTAAAACAATTGAAAAGAGAATTATAAATTTAATAAAAAATTTAAATTTATTTATAGAGATTGAATTAATTGATGAAGGTAATTTATTTTTATAAAGTGAAAAATAATAACATTAAGAGAAAATATTACATCATTAGTTATAATAAATGATTAAATAATAAATTTAATCATAAAATTAAAAAGGATAAATCAATTATATTAAAATAAAAAATTAAAAAATAAATTCATTTAAAAAAATAATAATATGTGGAAAAATCATTCATTTTAAGGAAAATTCAAGAAACCTATAGTAATCCCTATTTTTACAAATCACCACCATGAAAAAGGGGTCCCTTCATTACCATTTTCCCCAAGATCATGTTAAGCTACTTCAACTGAAAAAAACCACTACACCCACATGAATGTAATTTTGTCCTTCCCAATTCCTATCGGGAAATGTTCCAAATGAATCATGTCTCCAAAAACATAGAATCTACCACCTATATAGCATGGAAACATCATCTCCATGTACAAGGTTAACTCATAATTCACAATGAGACCACACCATTCACTATGGGTGTGTTTCCTCTCCCTACTTCCCATATTAAAATTTCCAACAAAAATAAATTATAGAACAATAATTTCAGACCACATAGTTCCCAAATTCTTAAAAAGTCTAACAAAATATCCATAAAACTAAATCATTTTACACCTACGATTATGTTTCTAAAATATCTAGACCATAACCGGTACTATTCCTATAACCAAACAATGTGAATCTCAAGATGAAAAAACTCCACATTCCACATTTCGAATACCTACAAAATCTAAAAACCAACAATGAAATGAAAATGAAAACTAGGTCCTTACAATCAGATATTTTAAAGAGTAATTATTTATATAAAATGAAATCCAATGTTCCACTCCACATAAAATAGAATAATACATTAAAATGATCTTGTTATCAAAATAATAAAAATAATATTTCTTTCCCCTTATAGATGCATTGTCAGTAGTTGAATTTGACTACCATATTATCAATTATGGTTAAAGGTTTGAATGGATTAGGGATTGAAATCATGAAGTATATATTTATAGTTTCTTTTCAGTTGATTAGATCATTTTGATCATAAAAACACACTAATGAAAATGAAGATTCCCGTTTTAAGACTGTTAAATAAAATAGAAGACTATTAAATGGAAATACATGACATATCTATTAATAAACTACATAAAAAAGTCATTTAAATATAGCATGAGAGAATTATAAATTAAAATTAAATTTAATAATAGATAGAAATTATTTAAATTCAAATAATCCAAACATAATCATAATAATTTAAAAAATTATCACCAAAAAGTATTCTTGAATATGTGTTCTATATTATGTCGAGTGTTAATAAACAATAGAGGTATATCATATTTTTTTATTATTCTCCATTAATTAGTGAATCCTAATGAAAATATTAATCTATAATAGAATTAACCATTGCATCTTTGACATCCTTATAACAATAGAGTAATCACATTTGATAGTATCATGATGAAAAAGAAATACAAAATCCATTAATATTATTTTTATACCCAACACCATTACTCCAAAAAAACCACTAACATTTATTCTTCTCCTTTTTTAAAATGATATTTTTTACATCATTATATAATGATAAAAATTATTTTATTAAAATTTTATAGGTTCTTGAGGTGATTATCCTATAAAATCCAACTCCCCTAAAATGTGAATCTAAATGTGAAATAAAATTTAAACATGGTGTTTTGGTAAAAAGTAAATAAAGAGAAATTGATCCTCTCAAATACCTTAAAATTATTTTCAAAGTTATGAAATGAGATTTCACAGGTGTATATAGAAATATAGAAAAAAGATATAGAGCTAATACATTTTATGGTCAACATGAAATAAGATATATATAATACCAAATTATTTTTCCATATAACTTATTATCAATTGGATTCCTAATTACATTAAAATAATGTTTAATAATGGAACTCATAGTAATACAATACATCTTACTATTTTCAAATAAAAACATTTAATTAGGTAAGTTATGCATTTACGTTGAAGAAAAACATTCCCAATATCCCTTTTAATAATTTCAAAACCATGAAAGAAATTAAACTCCACAATTGTTCTCATTTGAAATTATATTTTCATTAGTATAAAAATTTTATTGAAAAATACTAAATAGTTAACCATTATATTATATCATACAAAAATTTTTTAACAAGTATAATTTTAGAATATGATGTTTTCTTAAATAATATTAGATATTTAAGACAAATAAAAAATTATTTCACTAAATAAACAAATTGTGCCATTCATTCCAAGATCCTGGATCTTGTTTTATAATATCTGATGATTTTTATTTTATTAAAAATAGAATTTGGAGATTAATAATTATAAAAAATATTGGGATAATTAAAATAAAAATCATCCTTAATATATCATTATTAAAAACTATATTTTATATAAATTTGTAAAATTTGAATGTATAAATTAGATGTGTATTCCAAAATTATTATAATGGATTCTAATTTATAAATAAATGAATAAGTTTCATCATGATATATTAAATTATCTTTATTATATCCTTAATGGAATAATCTATACTTAATTATAATAAGAATTCAAAAATCATCATTCTTTGACCTAAAAAATCATTTATTACCGATAACAGGACTATTTGAGGGTTTATCGAGTGTATCAAAAATCTTGATCCTCTTGAACTGGTTTAATTCATATTACCATTCTATAACCCAAATATCATCACCTGAGGATTAAGCTTTAGTTTTAGGATCAAATATATTATATGAAAGCATAAAAATATAAAATGTTACCAATACTCTATCTAGTCTTAACACATACACATAATCCTCCAAATAATAGTTAATAATTAACTTTTCTTTAGGTATATATGTTTTTAGTAGAAAAATATCAATTTTATTAGTTTCTCACCTTTCAAGATAGGATCCTACTAGATAATGGTCCCAATCATAATTTATAACAGTTTTTATAGGATATTTCATTAACTTATTTTCACAGGATTCACTATGATCATCAATATGAGTAGTCATATGATCAAATATATCACATTATTCAAATATAATATTAGATGAATCTTCCAATATCTTGATATTTTCATATAAATTTCTATATTAATTAGAATTTTTATAATAACCTATAAATATTCATTCATCATCCATTGGGTCAAACATTCTGAGGATAAACTTAGTGTTCATGATATAAATATTACACGCAAAAAATTAGTGAATCTTGCCTTTTTTCTTATTTTATGTAACATACCAACCCGAATGTCTACTAAAATGATATCCAGGAAAATTATTAATATGGCCTCAAATGTGAAATATGAACATCGAAGGCTACTGACTTGTATCTTAAGGCTAAAGAGGTTATAGTGGGTAGACTATACTCTCATATCAGACCATCAAATCAGTATAATATGTAAATAAATATCTTACAATAGAAGATGGAGTAATAAATCATTGGTATAGAAGAAGAAGAAGAATTATAACAACTAGATATAAAGGATTTTCACTTCTAATATAAAAAACTTCATGTACGTCTAAATTATGATACATAAACTAAAATGTAGTCTTACAGAAGATAGGATGATATAATACAATACCCAAATATGAAAAACAGTTAAACACCCCAAGGGAGATCTGCATGAACATCCTAAGAACCATCTCAATCATGTGATCCTAAATCCATGGATCCAGAAATCAACAAAATCAATTAACCATGGTCCTATGAATATGAGATCTACTTAGGTACCCCAGTGAAATGGCGGTTGGACCAGGGTGTGAGATATAAATCCTATAAGTTCACCACCCATGGTGTCTAAAACTGAATCCATTTTGTAAGTAAACTAGTGCCTATATATAAATAAATAATCAAATCTATGAAAAATAACATCTATCCCACTTAGGTTCCATAATGATATTTGGAAGATCAACTAGATTCTTCTCAAGGATAGAATAAGTGTTTGAGAAGTAAATAAATGAATATAGTAATAATATATTCATGTAATAGTTATATATGGCATCCACCAATATGGACCATGTACATGCAAATATAAGTGGTCATATACCAGTAAAAATAGGTGCTCAGTGGACTGGGGTGAAACTCTATCATTCATAACCATTCTAAATGATCCTATACACTCAAGAAAAAGGGTACATACCCTATATATCAGGATTCTTGGGGGAATTCATTCTCATCACTTGAGATGGTCAGTGTTCCATCACATACACATGTGAATAGTTGTGAGTGTGTCGTCATGTCTACACTCACAAGGGACATGATGTGTCATGCCCACCATCCATATAATATCCATGGTGTGAGATTTCATGATCAACACTAGATGTAAGGGAGCATGATACGTCCATTTTCAATAGGACCCTTGTCATCATCAAATATCCTGTATCAAGGTATAATAAAATTTATAATAATATCCCTGAGGCATTACATCTAATGAATTTCATTAATTTAAGACCAATCCAAATAAAAGTATTCACAATTATAATAATACAAATAATCCATGCCAATTTAATTATAATGAACGGTGTGGTTGTACATCCAAACTCAATTCCATTTTAATTTAAAAACATAAAACATTCAATGATAGAGATCTTGTATGAACAATCTATTCGAATTAATACATTTCATATATTTTAAAAAACCTGAAAATTTATATTAAAAGTAAAAAAGGGGAAATAAGAAGGGTACATGTTGAAATTTTCATATTACATTCATGGGAAGCCAATTTGAATAGCATTCCAAGTCTTTATGAAAATATTTTTTCATTGGTAATTTTAATATGAGTTGGCCAAGCCTTTCACTCATAAGGAGAAATAGTAAAATGTAAATTTGTATCAATATAGGGGGACTCTATTTAAGATCAATAGAAGAGTCCATGTAATAAATATTCGTTATCCCAAAAAATGACATCAAATTATAGAGAAAACCCATAGTATTAGTCTAAATTTGTTTTAAGAGTCTAGTTACTACTGTATAATTTAGAAGATAACACACCTCATTTGTGGGTTTTTATTATAAAAATATGACATCGTTTATCATTAATTCATTTATCACAATGTAAATTCTACAATCAAATATCATAACTCAATCCACATTTAAGATGGATTTTAGAAAAAATGATGCCACATGGAAATTTACTTCATAATTGTTAAACATGGAACATATGAGGTTCCATTATATATGGAGAATTTACTACATGGGAAAAATCTATTTAGAATCTAACCAAACACTTAGAAGTAATTTTATTATTTTAATCATTTAATTGTAATGTGGTTAATTTACAAAGGTACACCAAAGGGGTGTTCGTGTTTGAGGTTGTCATCCTCTATTTATATAATATAACTCAATGAGAGTAATACAAGTTGTGTATAACAATTAAAAATGAAGAACTCAATTTAAGGAAATTCATAGAAATGTGTAGTTGTGACAAAAAAATACAAATTATGATTCAATAAAAACATAGGGATAATCCATATCCTACCCACCTTAGGAATATGAATGTTCACTTGTCCAATATCAAGGTCTGATTCGGTCCAGTTTAGGAGAAATCAATGAAACATACTTTCTCCCAAAAAATAGGGAAAACAATATTTCACCTCAATAACTTAGTCAAGAGTTTATTAAAAGAATAATTATTAAAAAAGAATCAATATCTTTCTATTTTAGATCCATAGATACTGATGACAATCGATTAAGATAAAGGATAAAGTATATTTCTTGAATCCTAGGTTATAGTGGAGAAACACACAAGAGAGGGTAGCTGTACATGCTAGTGGAGAATAAGGATGGGTGAAAATATTAATATTTTTAAAAATCATTAAGGGAAAATGTAATTTCACCCTAAAAATCATGTTCGCATAGTTTTCTTGAACGTTTGGACAAACTTTTCACCAACTTTACAACTCATGCTGCATTAGAACCCAACATAACAAAGTTTTTCCTACATGGTTACCCTAAGTATGAACCAACCATGTGATGAATAGTGTGAGAATACAATCTAATTGGCACTAACAATGTGGTCTACTAGAATGGATTAGGAAAATGGTGTACAACTCGTGCATACCACATCTCCTCACCTACGGAAGTCACATGGTTTGAGGCTATGGTTTACATGTTTTCAGACAAACCATACGCCCCCAATCAGTCCTCATCCATTTAGAGTCTAGGTCTGATAGTCCAAAACTCAAAAAATCACCTGATGGACCTCTATGTCATTTAATTGTGACTAAAAATCACTTTTATGTGTTCTAACATTAAAAGATTCATTTTGAAGCATGGTTTAAAAAACGATCAGTCTAGTGAATGCCAAAATTAATATTCCCTTGGAATTTTACCGTATAATAATCCACTGGTCATTACAACCTCCCCAACATAGATCGTATATTCCCTTATAAGACGTGGGGAACAAATTAAAACATCACATGACCTATAAGGGTCAGCATGTCTCGTTCATAAAGTCATTTTTCATTTCAAAACCCCAAATTCACCTTAAGGAACTACTTATGTGTATAGATCCTAAGCTATAAAGTCTTAATAAAAATCACAACTTCCAACTAAAAAACTAAAATTGTGCTCACATGAACCTATTTACCATGATAAACAATCCCTTTTTTGTCTATTTTATCATTATACCATTGGTCCTAACCACTATAGGTTCAAAAACAAAAGGGGGCACAATTCCGAGCCATAGTTCCTCCATTGTAGAAATTTTCTAAAAATACCATCCTATGAATTTTAACAAGTATCCTTATGTATTTTATACAAATAGGATAACCCTAATAATTATGAGGTCATATCTGGTACCTCACAAAAAATAAATGGTTAAATCCAGTTTCACCTAAAATAAATTGGTCATATAAGCTTCCCAGGAAGACCTTGATGGCTCTTACACCACACCCACCTTAACTAGAAAATATGTTTTATACAGTATCCTTATCAACATACACAATGAACACTAATTATGACAAGTAAATCCACCATTGGTTGACCATCCTCATGTTTTTCAGCTTAGAAGGTCATCTTATTATCAATAGAATTATGATGCCTTCATCCAAGGTATCTCTCATTTTACAGGAGTGAATTCACTAAATCCCATAACATATATCTAATGACATTCCTTGGTAAAAATCACATTAACACATAATATATAATTACATTATTGGATTAAGGTTGAAATATAGGTCTAGTCCACTAGAGTATGTACCCTTTAAGAATCACCTCTAAGACCAACAACAAAACTAGGATAACCTCATATTAAGTAAAGAAGAGTCCAAGGAACTAAACAATGATATTAAATAATCCATTTTTACAAGTGATATGTTGGTTAAAATCCAAGATGTCTACATATTATATTTTAATAAGCATATTTGGGAATCTGAATGGTTGTCAAGTCAAGGTATTGGATGGTGTCCACAAGTCTATCTAAGGTATTCCTACATGGGAAGCCAGGCATCACTCAAGACTAACCATGCCCCAATAAGAACTGCATGTCCATGTATAACACTGACCAAACCTGTTTAACTAAAAAAGATGGACATTTAAATATTTTATCTCGGCATATAACTGAATCTCTCTTAGTTCATCAAGGATGACATCAAGATAGAGTACATGTTTGTCATTAACAAGAATACACTAAGAGGGTATTAATGATTTAAGACACTTACATCATATAAAAGATGAATTGATTTGTATGGGTTTTAACTAACCATAACCAACTATCGAAAGGAAGTGTAATTGATCCACAACTGGTTAACTTCCTATTAAATAATATTGACTTCACCATCTGATGTGTAATCATAAACTGACCACAATTACTATACCACCTAAGGAATATAGTGACAACTCATACATTACTACCAAATTCATCCATAACCAATAGTTTTTCTCAAGGGTTTCACTCATAGTCAACAATTTAAATTTCATGATACCAAGAGAGCATCGACATGATTCTATAGTTTAAATCCTCAAAATAATTCATGAAAGTCTAACCATTTCCAAAGGGTCCTCCTTAGATGCACTCCATCAACCTGAAAGGCCATGTATCCACTAGAACTGATATGATTCTCTCCATCCTAAGAATAAAATAGGCATAGAATGATGTGATATACCCACCCCTCATAATCACGAAAGGCTAGATTCACATCAAACTCTTGTGTGGATCTTCTCCGAGTCATGTTTACAACTCTATATAATTTGGCATGAAAACCAAAAATAGACTGACCAGCATTTCATAAACTAGATTCCTTTGGATTTTCAGCCAGAGAGATAGGTCACATTTGGTTCTTTATCACCCAGGTCACTCTAAAATAAAGAAGATCTTAGAAAGTACTGAAAATATAAAAAATCAACAATTCCACAGAACTCATCCAATTCATTACATTATTAAGAAACTATATGGGTATCATGTTTATAAAGGCCCACTACTGGGGGATTTGGTAACAAAACACCATATCATTGAAACTACCCATAGAATGAATGTACTATGCATTCAAGTATCAGATATTCTGTATAATAAATTTAATTAATAGTCAAATTTCCCCATAAAACCATTAACATAGACAATGACATATTGATTCATCCATCAGTGAAGAAGAAGATTGGTAACACAACATAATAAATGGTTGAACATGCTTGAGGAATGTGCCACCTTCTAAAACTGAGCATTAACATATTCTCACACATATCACAAGGATCAAGGTTACAACCACCACCCATCTAGGAAAGCATTTAATTTTTAATCTACGAGTCCTATAAGGGACAATGACACCTGAATGACACCAAACATCATAAAAATCACATCATTTAGAATAAAATTTATTATTTAATAATGCTACATACCATAGGATAACCCCTTACTAAAGCATACTTTTTTATCTTATCTCTAGATCAGACCAATTATAAAGTCACTAGGATCAATAGCCTATTAGTTGAACCCTTTTTAAAAATAAAGAGTCCTATTGATAATTTCACCTTTTCATTCCCTGGAATCTTGAAGGGATGTTTAATATACCCTTAAATTAGTGTCTAGAATTTTAAAAATCACTTCAAGATCCATATTATGTCATTATATTGATTTCAATTTAATCATTTCACGTTTAAAAAACATAAAACAAATAATGTACCAATGAAAAGACAATGGAACATTGTAAATGATAAGGTGACCTAAGAGTTTCCCATTTATAAAACATGGGATCATCAGAATTCATCCCAATAGAAGTTGCTTAAATTATTAATGTTTCAAAAAAATTGATTATCCTATAAGAAACATTCCCCAACTAAATTTCTTGGGTTTGATTGTGTATTTTAGAATTTAGTCATACAAATCATCTCACCCATGTGATAGAACACAAAACGTTAGAGGACAAAAACTCATTTAAGATGAAAATTATATATATTTCACATTTATAACAATATAAAAATATAACATGGTCATATATAAAGGTTATGTTATATGGGTCTCCATATATATATCTATAATGCTCCCATAAACGTTACATGTTTCCATTTGGACCCTATTAATCAAAAAATTCATTTTAGAATTGAATACATTGAATATTTAACATTTTAACAACAATATATAAATATTTATAAAGATGATGATGTATAGAATACATGGGATACCTTTTCCCAGTTATAAGTCGTACATACACTATAATATTGAAAACTGGAACCTCTTTAATTACTTACAATGAATTAATTCCACAAATCCAATGAAAAGTTTACATTATAACATAGTATGAAATTATAATACATAACATGGAATATAACATGCATGATAATAAATACAGTGCATGGAATACACTCAAGGAACAAAATCAAAATTTGTTGGTTGGATATAAATGGAACTACATTGAATCAAATATTCATGGAATGTGAGTCTCTTCGTGACTATGATGATGAATTAAATGTTACTACCTTTATTTACTAAGAAAAGGGTAAAATACCATAAATTTTTATATGTCAATAAGTAGCCAAAGGTTCACAATTCACTGAAGGTGAAATCATAATCAATTGTAATAGAAAAAAATATGAACATTAATCATTGCCTTGGCCACTTGGTTACTCCCCCATATGTGGGTTGATCACACCCATGAATATATATTTACTAAGAGGTGACATATTTTTAGTTTACTGTCTACCATCCCAAAATAGTAAGATAGAATAAAAAATAAGTCCCTAATACCACTTTGTATCATCCCGGCCCGAGTAAACCCAATAACAATATTCGTACTCATGGTTGATATGTCCTTAATCTGACCTCCCATATGTGAGAGGCTACAGACTTGAATATAGGGACTAAGGAGGTGATAGTGGGAAGACTATACTATCCTATTAGTGTTGTATGTTGTTATAATATATAAAGAAACAAAAATTAATGTTGAATAATTATAAAATGAATGTAAAAGAAGTGAAATAAAATAATAATAAATGAATATAAAAGATAGAAAATGCCAATATAAAACAGTTCATATATGTGTATCAGATGATAGATAAACCAACATTAGGAGTATAGCAAGAATCACAATACAGTACAATACATGAATAGGGAAAACAAAAAAAAAATCCCTAAGGGGGATCACTTGGAACATCATAAGCTCCAACTCAGTACTACGCTCTTAACTCCCTTGTACAAGAAATAAACATAGGTAATTAACCATGGTCCCGTGAACATGAGATATTCTCGGGTACCCCAGTTGAGTGATGGCATGATCTGGGTGTGAGATATAAATTCCAGTAGGTCACCAACCAAGATTTCAATAACTGAATCAATTATGTGAATATATATAATGTAGTACATATATATAAATAAATAAAAATATTGAAATAAATAACAACAAGCCCACTCAGGTTCCATCAAGACACATGGTGGCTCTATCTGCTTCAACTCATGGTTGAAATAAGAGTCTGAGCAGAAACAATATATATATACTAATAATATACAGATAGTATAGTTATATATTTCATCCAACTATATGGACTAAGTACATGGTCATATAAGTGGCGATATACATGTAATATTAGGCTCTGGATGGATCATGGCATAACTCAAACATCCATAACCAGTTTGAATGATCCTATAAGCTCATGAAAAAGGGTATATTCTAAAAATCTCATATTTAGTGGGAGGGTTCATTCTTATCAGTCGATATGGTGAGTGTACCATCATGACAACACACAAAATATAGTGAGTGCAACATCCTGTCAACCCTTAAAAGGTACGTGGTGCATCATTACCACCATCTACATAGTATCACTGGTGTGAGATGTCATTCACATCAACTGATATAAGAGAGTGTCATACTTCTATTCTAAATAAGACACATACCATTGTTTCACAACCTTTATCAATATGTAATAATTATTTAAATAATATCTATGAGGCATTACCTCCCATGATTTAAATTTACTTATTCCTAATCAATTTCAAGGGAATAAAAATTATGATAATTCATATAATATTTCCTTATTTAATTATAACCAACTTCATGGCCTTTCCACACAATTTAGTTCCATTTAAATTAATCCTTTTAACACATTCATTGAAAACATTCCATCATAAACAAGCTATTGAAATTAATACATTCCATTTAATTAAAAAACAGGGAAATTCATTTTACAAGTGTTAAAGTAGAACATAGAATCCTCCATAGTATATCTATATATTTAACTATGTTGGAATCCCATTTTTATAGTAATACAATCCCTTAGGAGGTGTTTGGTTCGTTAGTAATTTAAATATGAGTGGTTCAAGTCATTCATATAGAAGGTTCAATGGTTAAAATATTGTTTTAATGAGTGGAGGTAAACTCATTTTTAGAAAAAATGATGATTCCATGTTCTAAACATTAATTATCCCAAACAATGACATCAAATCCTATATAAACCCCAAATCAATAAGAAAATCATGTTTTCAAAGACTATTCAACCCCATGTAATTTAGAAGGCAATGCAACTCATCCGAGGGGTTTTACTAACAAAAGGACATTTTTTAACAACAACTCGTTTATGAAAACTTAAATACCACACTCAAATATCATATATCAATTAAAAATTGAGAATAATTTGTGAGAAGATTTCCATACATGTAAATCCAATTAATAATGTTTCAACATGTCAATTATGGGGTTCCATTCTTCGGTAGACATTTCCTATATGGGGAAATTCCATTAATATGTTATTATGAATGATTAAGAGGCATTCTGTGATTTTAATAATTTAATTATAATGTGGGAAATTTAAGCCGGCACACCCAAGGGGTGACTGTGTTCAAAATTTCTATTCAATATTTATAGAATAAGAGTCAACATGAGTAATTAAAGGTATGTATAAAAATTTAAAATGAAGACCTCAATTTAAGAAAACACATGGAAAAGGCCGGTGAGAGGCATAAATAAAACATTTATGATTCAATAGAAACTTAAGATAAACATCCATAGACATCGTACCTTATACATTGGATGATTCACTCATCCAATATAAATGTTTGATTCAGTTTGGTTTTAGAGAAATTAATGAAACAAATATTTGTCCCAAAAATAAGGAAAAGAACCATTCACCTCGATAACTCAAAAGACAAAAGAATAAAAAAAGAATGATTTAAATTTTTTACGAGTATACACATGTGGATCCATAGAGACCAACAATTTTCTATTTGTATGATGAACTGAAGAGATCATCTGAACCCTATATTGGAGTGAAGAAACCTATGGGATAGGGGAGATACACATGCTAGAGGATAGTAATGGAGGGAGAAAGGAATATGAGGTTTAAAAATCATTAATGTAAAGAAATGTAATTTCAACCTCAGAACTAGGGTTCCATGGTTTGGATATATGGTTGGCCAAACAGTTCTCTAATTGTGCCACTTATACTTCTTAGGAACCCAACTTCGCATGGTTTTTCCTGCATCATTATCTTATCTATACACTAACAATGTAATCAATTGTGTGAGCATATGGACAAATTTTATCTAACTGTGTGGGCTAGGAACATGGTTTGGGAAAACCATTTTGCATCCCATTCACACCACATCTACTCAACTACATAAGTCACACATTATGCTTTTATGTGGATTATGGTTTCTGAAAAACTGTGCACCCCTACTAGTCCTCTTCTATTTTGAGTTTCTAGGGTCTGGTGCTCCTAAAATGACATTAGAGCACCCTAGGAACATCCCAGGCCTTTACCCATGAATATTAACAATGAATCTATGTGTTCGGTCTCTTCAAAATTAGTTCAAAATTTTAGTTCAAATAATTTCCAATCATGCAAATACCAATTTCAAATTCTATTGGAATTCTACCTTTTCTCAATATAAAAGTCATTACTTTTTAATTCAAACTCATATGGTGTTTTCTTTTTGATATGGCTTATTTGAAATATATTAATGAAATTATATGTTGATTAAATATAATAAATACAATGAGACAACATAGTACATTCATCTATGATTTTTTCAATTGTTTCTTTTAATGTCATATAAAAGCTTTCTGAAACACCATTCTACAAAGGAATTATAATTGAAGAGAATCATGGTTTTCTAACAATAAATAAAAATGAATTGAATTCAGGATTTTAAAATTATTTACAATAGTTACATATCAATGAAATAATTTTTGTTCCATTTAAATTTTTAACTATTTATCATCAATTCAAAAAGATGAGATAAGCTCCACTATTTACCTTCTAAAATTATACCGAATTTAATCGAAAACTTTATAAAAAAATAAAATAACATCCATTATGGTTATTTATTAGATATGTTCATAGGAAATACATATAGATTAAGTCACCATGTATAAACGTTTCCACATCATTGATTCATTTAAAATAAGATTTTTTACACCATCCCATTTGACATGAATTGCATTACTTTTTCTTTTCGATAAATATACACAGAAAACTAGAGATAAATTCACCCTAAATAACTTCATCTGGAATAAATATTAAAATTTTAATGTCAACTATGAAATTTCATGTTTCATTTATTTTATTTTTAATGGTTAACATTCTGTCATAATTAATTTTTATGATCTAATGTGTAACCACCTGAACATATATAAATGAAATTATATTATTTGAATAAATGACTTAAAATGTTATTTACTTATAAAAAAAATTAACTAAATTGAAATTTTACAACTTTCTAAATTTTAATATATCTTTAAATACCATAACTACTGATAATGTAGTTGTTTAAAAATGGTCATATGACTTGTATATATAAATGATTATGATATTGTATAATTGGAATAGATGGAAGAAGAAATTGAATAGACTAGTAGGATTTTACCCTTTGAAGATCATTTATCAGAGCTTTTAAGGGTGATATAATCCATGAAATTTTCCATTTATCATGTCCAAGACTAGTTTTAACTTCTAAAGTATGAAAGAAACCATTTATGGGAGAAGTTAAATCTCATCTATAACATGAAACATTCCACATATACTGTACCATCCCAAAGAAATAACACTATCACCCACCATACCATTACTTCACTCACTAGTGTAATAGATGAGTCGATATCTAAAACCTAAATTTATAATTTTTTATTTTTTATTCTTATAATGAAATGATTATTTCATTCCCTGTTTAGTATTACTTTTAGATGACTAAATAATCATTTTGATAAAAAATTAGAATTTGAAATAATGAAACATAAATTTTATTTTGGAGGGATATATACATTCGATCAATAAAAATAATTGAATGAAATAATTGTTGAAATAAATGAAATTATAATATTAATTATTTATAATATAATAATTATAAAATTAAAAAAAATACTTTTGTGAAGTAAAATATAATTTTTATAAGGGTAAAAATAATTTTATTGTCAAAAAGTGAATTATTTTACATTAAATGGGTTTATTGATTTAAAAGTAAAAAATATAATATTAAAATATTTTTTTTATAAAATATTTTTTTTTGAAATAATCATGACAAAATTTTCCAATCGTCGATTTTTAATAATTTTCTAAGACAGTCAAATTTTCTTTTAAATATTAAATATAATTTAATTAGGTGATATGTATTATGAAATCATAATAAATAAAAATTGATTTCATAAATTCTATTAAGGGTATTAAGGACCAAATAAAATCTTCCCATTTTAAATAACATGTTATTGGTTTTTGATTAATTTTATAAAGCCTTAATGCATCCTCCAAAATCAATATAATATTTTAAGGTTTTGAAATTAATTCATTATAAGCATAACTAACTTCCACATTACCAATGGTATTGTTTTAATTATATCAGTCATAAACATTTAAAATAACTGAAACCACTCCTCTTTTGGTAAAATCATGGGGAAAATCATAGGTTGTTTTTTGGTTGATTGTAAGACCCTAGATTTTTGTAAGGTGTATTTTAATTTAAGTATCAATTCATGTCTCTCTTATTGGTTAAATATGTTTTCCCCAAGTTCTTGAGATGGATCAAGGATATTTTAGGGGTTTAGTGAATGAAAGTAGAGGAATATGTGGTTTTTGTGGCATATTTCATGGTTTGCACACGGTTAGTGCAAACTGTGTGAAGCTTCCTAGGTAATAGTGCAACCATTGGTAGAGTCTTTCACATGCTTATCACAAGGTTTAGATAACCATGCATAATTCCCAAGAAACTATGAGAAGGAGTAATTTTTGGACAATGTCTCGTGTAAGATTTTCCCACAGTTTGGAAAACCATGTGGGTAAATTGTAAAACCCAATAATGTTGATAAATTTATAAAATTTCCACTTCGTTATTTTAAATCCTCTCTTTTTATTTTCATCTGGTATTACCTTATTAACACTTATGATGAACCAATACCTCTATGAGCTTCCAAGGATTGATCTCCCTCATTTCTATGCTGTTTTGGACGCTGTTGGTTGTGAATCAGAGGTCTGGGTTTGTCTAATCTTCCACTTGTTTCTTCTTTTTTCATTACAGTTTTTAGATTCTATCATCTCTTTATAATTCTTCGAAAACCATATTTTTCTAGTGGAACCTAGTTAGGAACTTCAAGGGGGTTTGGATAGAGATCTATGTCTATGTTTAATATTGATTTCATCATCGAAACAAGAGTTGTGGATTGAAGTATGAAGGGTAATGTAGTTGGGAGGATCATGTGTTTTCCTCTGGGAGATATCAGGTTTGGTCACCATTAGAGTTTGGAAATTGGAGGAAATGATGCCAAGTGATTTGGGTCTTCAGTTGTGCAGGGTTTCCGGCCAATTTGGTGTTGATTGGTTCCTCCGAGAAGATATAATTCTAAATTAGATGTTTCTCTATGTTGAGATTTAGGAACTATTTCATAAGTTTTATCTATAATGTCTCAAAGGTCTAGTGTGGTTGAAGTTTATTCCTACTTGAGGAGTATCGATTTCATGTTGGATTTTTCGGTGAGGATGTCTTGAGGGTCAGTATCATGCCTTGTTTCACTTTTTTTGTGATATAATTGTACTTTTCAATGATAAAACTTTCCAATGGGAACAGATAAGTGGGAAAATTGGAATTACCTCTCGTTACAGAAGCTCAGTGATGATCAGGAAGAGTGTCTTTAGGATGATCTTTTATAAGGTTGGTAGGTTGTAAGATCCCATATTTTTATAAGGTGTGTGTTTGTTTACGTTTTAGTTTAAGTCCCTTAATTTGTTTAAATAAGTGCTTCCCCAATTAAATGAGTTGTCATGAAGGTGTCTCAGGGGATCATGGCACAAAATAGGAGGAAAAAAGAATTTTCTATGAATTTTTCATGGTTTGTACACGGTTAGTTAAAACCATGTGGAGCATCCCAGGTAACTGTGTATCCTGGGATAGAGCCTTTAACATTGTTATCGTATGGTTATGCTAACCATGTGTAATTCATAAGAAACCATGTGAAGGGGTAATTATGGGACAGTTTGTGCATTTCTTGGAAAATAATTTGGGTAAACTGTGTAACCCAGTAATGTTTAGAAATTTTCAAAATTACAACTCTGAGATTTTAAAGCCTCACTTAGGATTTTCATCCCTTCTTCTCCTTTGAACCCTTAGAAGAAAAAATACCTCCAAGATAATCCAAGGATCGATCTCTCTTGTTTCAATTTTGTTTTAGAAGTTATTGGTTGTGAATTGAATATACAAGAAAGTGTATTTTTCTTCTACTTTCACTTTTATAGAGTAGGGTTTGTAGTTTCTCTCAAATATTTCCGAATCTCTAAAAAAATATTTTCCGATGGTACCTAGGTTAGAAATTTAAGGGGGGTTTGGTTCAGGATCTAAGGATACATTTAAGAGTGCGTTCATCATTAGATTTGAGGTGTTTTGTCTACAATTTATATCCCATAGTTTTGTTATAGAATTGTGTATGTTTGTCGAAATCTTTCCTTCCCCTTATTGTGTACTTGTTACCTATATTATATTTTTTTGTAAACTGGTTTCCTAAATGATTACAATATCCCCTCATGGTCCCCATGGAATGTGTTTAGGATGAATCATACGTTTTAAGGTCATGCATGGGATGAGCTGAACTTATCAAACCTAGGAATTCCAAAAGTTATGTGTGAAATTGACATGTGATAATGTAGATCCCTTATTAAAATGGCTAACATATTTAGTTGAATTGTAAATGCAATGCTGATAGTTATTCATAGGTTAGTAAGTTTTTATGGGGTTGTTTGGAATTAATTAGTAATGAGTAAATTTGGTTAAAGGATATTGTGTCAAAAGGGTTATGAATTATGTTGAGTTTCTCAAAAGAATTAGTATATATGATGTGATGAAAGTGTTAAATTAGAAATGGATTGTGAGTTGAATAAAATGTGAATGGGTTTGTATAAGGGAATTGATGAATATATGTAATGGGTAATTACATGGAAATAATGTGTTACACCTAATGGATTGAATGTTATAAATTGGCTGTGTTATGTGATATAAAAATTGTACTGGAATGGAATAAGTGGGAAATGATTGTGGAATGATAAATGGACTGATTGGGTTAATACATGGTAATTTTTGAATGTTGGTTATAGTGTGTAAATCTATAAACATACTCAATGGGTTAATACACATGAATTTTAATTGGGTAAAATGGTCATTAAAATGTAAATGAGAAATGTATTAATGGGTTATTGAATAGTATTAATTACCACATTGATTAATGTGGATTGTTATTTCCTTTGATATTGGATATTTTTGTTCTATAATGGTATGATTGGTATATACATTGGTTGTGTTTGGTTGTGATATGGTTTGTGTGGTAAATTGATCAATATGCATGTGCACATCGCTCGATGGTAGGATAATGGACTGATGCCCATCCCATGGGTTGGGTTTGACCAATCCTCTAACTAACCCAGTAATAAATAGGACGAGGAGTTAGACTAACTCTTTATTCCCTCAGTGGTTTTATTCAATGAATATTCTTGGACTGAGTCTTAATGTTATGTTCTTATTATTACATGATATTCCCATCCCTAGTGAGATATGGACTTACTTATTCCCTTATGAAAAATGACCAATTCCATAAACCTTGTGTGAATGATGTCGATTCATAACTTATGCACTTTGGGATTTATGATGAAATAGTAATAAAAGATACATAATGAGTTATCACTTGGTTAGTAATGGCTATCTAGAGATTGTTAATTAGTGGCCCTTAAATTGTCCTTCATGTACTTGTTAGTTATTTATACATACCTAAACTATATATCATAATGGATATTTGTACACACTATTGATGGTGGCCTATTGATATTTACTCACACCCTTCTCAGGCCACCGTTGTTTACTTGAGATGATTTTATTTTTACAGGATATGAGAAGTTAAATAGTCTTATGCTAGAGAGCATTGTTGGACATGGGACATGCCTGGATGAAGTTTCAGACTTAGATTCAGTATCATGTTTGGATTTTCACTATTTTTCTTATTTTGGGTTTTGATCACACGGAATTGTAGCATGACATGGAATATTTTCTATTGGATGTGGGTTGTATACAGTTGGGAAATGGTTATTTTTTTCATTTTCACTAATTAGTTCATGTTATCTCTACTATTTTATAGGATTACTACAATGGATTACTCTGACCAAGAGGGTATAGTCTCCCCACATGACAAATCTATACCATCTCTTCTAGTCGAAAACCTCTAGCATACGGGGAGTCACACATGAGGTCATGTGAAGACCCATATTGGGGAATCGGTTCAGTGGAACCTCAGTCAGAAATATTATATTTTTACATTATCATATAAGGTATAAAGTATATGTTTGGATATTAATTAAAAATTATAGTATAATTTTATTTATAAAACAACCCAACCCCACATTTGTATCTACTAAAAACCCATGGATTATGAAATTAATCATCATCTCTATATAACCCATGGTTACTCTAAGATCTCATGAAGGTCATTCAGATCTTTTAGAATCACCCTCTCATGGTAATATATCCCCTCGTTATTTTCATTGTTCAGGTAACTATTTTATGTAATTCATTTTGTTTTTTGTTTTTTCTTCATTTGATATGTTATCAAACACTTTTAATATATTCCTTATGATATCTATATAATGATAAAATTATATCATATCTTATTATTCCATCCCATGAATCTTTATAAATCCCATTATACATATGAAGTTATCAAGTGAATTTCAATGTCAAAATTATGTGTAGTGTCTACCCAATAAAATTTCAACCGATGGCATTCACTTAGATGTAAAAATTAATAATTTTTTATGAAAATAGATATATGTAACCCACAATTATTAGTTTCGGTATTAAATGTGATGAAATATGTATTTATGATGAATGATCAATGTGTCACACATGATATGAAAGAGATTATGATTTGTCCACCCATATATATCTCAATTTAATTGTGTAATGTTTTAGTCTCATGATTCTTAATTTATGGGATTATGATGTAAACCTAATATATTATGGGACTATGACCGCCATTTTTTGATATGTTTGTTGTTATCCATCAATTAAGATTATGGTTTAATGATTAATGTTGTCATTAAATTCCTATGATTCCTTTTATCCTATCATGATGATTCATTATTAACAATTATGAGGCTCACTACTCTAATTCAACCTATATATCACTCTTGGATCACATGTAAATCCTTATAAAATTGTGTTATTTTCTTAGTCCCTTAATATGTATTACACCTATCCCATTAATTATGTATTTTCCCAAGTTATTCCTTGCATTTTTAGAAGATCTATGGAATATATTAACATGTTAGAGATTTTTTCATATACTTGTATTGTATCTTTCATTCTTGTTATTATTAAATGTAAAAAATCACACAAATATACCAGGCTTCATGGTATTCTTGGTTTTATGAAGTGTGATTTTATGTAATGAAAATCAAGAATTAAAATAGATAATAGGAAAGTTTTTTCATAGTTGGTATCAAAGGTATATGTAGTTAATTGTTTGGATTATGATTATAAAACTCAAGAGAAACCATAAAAGATAAGACTAAATATAAAAAAATATAAATACATTTTTCTAACATATATAGTATTTGGTTTACAATAATATATATATCCTGGTCTAGATATTATAACTGGATTAGGATATGGAATTGAGTTTCATATGGATAATAAACCCAAAGAAGGTGCATTGAGCTGTACCCAATCATCACATAGGGAATGAAAGTTGTCCTAACTACAAACCTTGTTTGAAACTACAATGTGATATTATTTGGTAAATTCATAAGATCATTAATAACCATTATTAAGGGAACAAAAAATAAAATATCATATTATTATATGAACTTTATTATGGATAAATTGAAACCAATATATTCATAGGATTAAAAATACATTTCATTTTTGTGTTTTCCCTTAAATGTATATGTTATCCTATTTTTGTGATTAATAGTATAAAATTATGCTTCCCTTATTTTCAATTTGTTATTACAAATGTTTGGAATAAGAGAAAGCAGTCCAAAAAAAATATGATAGATAATGTGACAACTTCCAAAATTAGATTCAAAACCCAATGGGGGCATGAATCAAAAAATTTGTGATGATACTTTCTCAATTGACGTATTTATTGAATATAGACATTAATTAGTACGATTTCCTAAATCTCAATAAGAAATATAATGTTTTAATTGAGGTCACCATGAAACTAAGGCTATTAAAATTCAATAGGTATTTGGATCCCTTAATCATGGAATAATGGGTTAACTCTATTGAGACAATCTTCTCCATTATTCGTTTCTTTGAGAAAGAGAAGTTTGTTCTGAAGGTATATCATTTTGAAAGAAAAGATGATCAATTATAGACATTGGTTATAACTACAAAAATTATAGGGTAGATCGAAGAGATAATGTTGAAGTTATTCAGGAAACTTTTTTTGATTAATATTTTCCTCCCACCATTTGAATAATAATAGAGATGAGGATACTTAACACCAAGATCAATAATGAAAAATACATCAAGGGGTATGAGACATACTTTACAAAACATGAATAATAAACCTCCTAATTTTTCATTGTCCACTAAATTTTTGTTGAACAGTTCATTGGTGGGATGAATCTGAATTATGAAATGGCATTTTAATTGGGGATGTTGATTGTTATTATGAAATTGGTCAATTTTCAGTTAATGTCATATTGTAGATTAGTTAATATCAAGGATATCATAAGGATAAGAAGTGGGAAATAGTCTTTAATTTTTGTGTTGTTATGGATAAAAATAATTGTGGAATTAATCAACAACATCCCACTTTTTGAAACTGTGGGACAATGTTTCATGTAAATTTCCATAATGGGATAAAAAAATACATTAGGTTTTTTAAGGAATGGAATATTACAAGTGATTTCAGTCTAGAGAAACCCACCAAAGGAATGTATGAAAGGAATGTTATGGTCAACCATCATCCTATTATATATTTTTTCAAATAAAAGGAACTTAGAAAATAAGGAAAATTATTGACCAAGTTAAGGGTTATTGATGATAAATGTAAACAAAAAACTCCATGGCCTAGAGAGAAATATAGATCTTAGTACATCATCACTATAGAGGTGGATCCAAAAAATGAATTTTTAAAATGTATAATTTTCATTCATTCATGTATAGATATTATAATTATTGATAAGTTTTTACAAATTCTTTCATATCATTCCTATTTAGTTGAATAATAAAAACAACACTATTAAACATGGAAGTAGTTGTATGAACAAAAATGTAATGGATAAATTATCACATCCCAAGTGTAAAACATCTCCCCTGTGAAACATTGTTTGCTAAACATCATAACAAACATTTTTATAATCTTCTTTGTGTAATTCTATATTATTCTGGTTAATAATTGTCTTTCCTTATATAAATCCAACATAAATTATCGAAATAAGGAAATGATCCTTAATATTTTAAATCACCATTAAAATATATTTATGTGTAGTGAGGAGGGTAAGTAATATTTGGATTCTTCATCTCAATCATGGAGATCATTTCTTTATGAGCCAAAATATCTAGATCAAATTATTAATACTATGGAAAATATTGTCCTTGATGAAATTTCTTATATGATGGATATCGATGTGTGTTCCCAATGAAATGTTTGGTCTTCCTCAAAGCCTGGAGAATGATTCGGAAATCGACATTATACCTGTAGATATTCTTATACCCAAGGGCCATTATATAATTTCTTCTTTTGAAGTTTAGGTGAAAAAGAATAAAATTCAAGAGAATGAAGTTAAATAGATTATATGCCCATGTACTTCACTGTGGGGTTAACTGGTCCTCATCATCAAGAAGAATAAAGGATCATTGTCCCATGTCATTTACTACTAGAGGTGAAAAATATGATAAAAATGAGTATGTATCCTATGAATCATATTCATGAATTATTTGATCATCTACATGGAGTTTGTTATTTATCTATGGTGGATCTTTGGTCCAGATACAATCAAGTAAATATAAAGAAAGAGTATACCCTTTATAAAACAATTTTTACATGGTATAGGAAATATGAGTTCATAATGATTCCATTTGGACTAACTAATGCTCCAAAAAGCGTTACGTATTTTATAAGTAGTGTTTTTAAGGTTACCTAGAAAAATTATTGGTATCCATTATAGATGATATTCTTATATTCTCTTAATGAAAATTTTAAAATAAGATGCATTTAAACATTGTACTAATGAGTTTTTGGATAGAAAAAATGTATGAAAAAGAAAGTAAATGTAATTTTGTGGTCATAGAAATTGTTATTATATGAGAAAGTTATCACCAAAAAGGGATATATTTAGACCCCTCAAAAGAGAATAAAATCAAAATATGTTCTAAACCAATCAATATGACCAGAATTTATAGTTTTATTGATTGTTTGGGTACAATTATTTATTGGTCATAAAATTTTCATTATTTTCAAACCCAACAAAAAATAATACTCATAAGGGAGTCATGTTTTTCAATATTAGATGAATGTGAGGATGGATTTATAGAGCTAAATAAGAGGATAATAACTACATATTTTCTCACATTACCAACTAGTGGGGAAGTATTTTCTGATCTAAATTGATGCATCAATAATGATATTGGATTGTGTACTCATGAATGATGAAAAAGTGAAATCATATGCCTCCCTAAAATAAATTAAATGTGATATCAAATAATAAACCCTAGATTTTTAATTTGATATAGTTATCGTTTCGTTAAATAATTTTAACAATTTTATATTTTGAGATAAGTGTCTAATATATATATAAATCATAATTCACAAGTATACATTCATACAAAATAATATTAATATGATCTAATAAAGGTGGTTAGAGATGATTAATGAATATGGTTTTTAAATCATATACCATACTAGGAAGTAAAACAAAGTGGAATATGCTCTATGTAAAAAGGATCTACCAACCCTATCCATGATTTGAATTAAAAGGATTCAATCTTCTTAGACATGAAAAGTATTGAAATTAGAGTAAAAAAAGAATATTTAAATTACCTTGCTTTAATAACTACATAACCATCAGTTACTGAATCAATTAATTAGTCACAAAAATATGTTTATGTCCTACAAAAGAATGTATCTAATATTCTAGATTTCATAGTTGAGGACAATGGAGTTATATGGATTCGAACCTGAACATGAGTCCCATTAAAAACAGAATTGAAGTAGGACATTTTTGATGATGTGTATAACTAACCAATCTCTTCACAGCTTGTAATAACTAAGATGTATTAATATTTTAAGAAAATTATTTCATTATAAAACATAAAAGGGGAGATTTAAGAGGTTTTATCTCAATGATTGGTATGCCAATAAGTAATGATTGGATGAAATAAGCATGAAGTAATGATGAAAAATATATGCATTACACATTGTAAATGTGGAAAAATAACCATGTGTTTTATTATAGAACTCCACAATATACCAAAAGTAAACAATTCAATCTTGGTGGAAGTCAATATCTATAAAAGTCAGTGCATTTCAATTCAATAATTGTGGGTTTAACTCCTAAGAAACTCCCCGTTATATAAAAAAGGAATGTGGTAAGACTACACGTAGTAACACTGTCTATTGTATCTGATAAAGATCCAAGGCTTTCCTCAAGGTGATGGATAATACTTCAAAAAGTGATGAATACAGAACAAAGTCTCATTACTATGTTTCACCCTTAGTCAGATAAATATTTTTAGTGGAATATTAATAGTGTAGACAAATATACTAAGATAATGATCAATGTATTTACAAGGATTTTGGGGTCTTAAACATACCCAAGTGGAGATCTCATATAATAATTGTTTCCATTAATGAATTAAAATAGATCCTTATAGATATTTATATGGAAATAGGTGTTAGATTCCAATATGATGTGATGAATTTGGAGAGTGGAATATTATGAGATATGATAATGAAAAATAGACGACATGAATGTTTCAAACCATTCAATACCATATTAAATAAATATAAATTATATAGAAACATGATCTAGAATTTGAGGTTTTATAATTAGTGTTCCTTCTTATATAACCATAGATTAATTTCATGATGTATGAGAATAAGAGAATGATCTATCCAAGGTACATTGGTCCCATTGAGATCAAATATTAATATGAAGTTGTCTCATATCAACTAGGAATCTCACCCAACTTATCCCAAGTATGTGATGTGTTCCATGTGACCCACTTGAAAAATTACATACTTAACCCCTCACATGTACTGACTCCTAAGTTGGTACCATTGTATAATGATCTTTTATATGAGGAGTAGTTGGTGAAAATCATAGATCATAGAGGCAATGTTAAACAAAACCCAAAAAATCAAATGGTAAATGTTATTTTTCATAAAATATGTTTAAGAAAGTAATGTGGGAACTATAATAGGTAATGAAAAAAATTTACAGTTATCTATTTTAATGTTTGATATGAAAATTTAAATGTGAAATTTTCGATGTGGGATGAATTTAACAACCAAAACATTCTAAAATTAAATTCCTTTATCTGGATAAATGTTTTATTATTTATTGTATTTATAGAAAAAACATGCACTAAATTGTAGTATTATATCAAGTTATGTTTAAATTAATGATAAAAATTATAAAAATTGATAATTTAACCATTGAAAAGTGATAAAATTAGTAATATATATAATGGGTCATGAAAATGTTTAATTGGTACAGATAGAAGAAGATATGGACTCGACCTATACTATAATATCATATGAAGCCCATTTATTATAGAAACTGAGGGATATAACAACCATGATATTTTCCCCTAACCATTCCAAAGCCTATGTTCACCAACGAAAGCACAAATGGTACAAACTATAGGAGAATTTCATCAACTTTGAGATCATAGTCCAATCCATGTACACTAAACCACCTTAAGAAAATATCAATGTTGTGTACCTTACACATAGGGTGTTCACTAGTGTAATAGAGTTATTTTTGTAAAATTAAATAGAATATTTCTTTACATTATTTTTATAATCTATACGAATGTAATTTTTTATTTTTCATATTTTTTTAATTTATTAAATAATGTGTTTTATAAAAAATTACATTTTGATACGATGAACAAAAAATATGTATTTTTGAGAGATTTATTGTTTTGATCATAACACCTTATTTTAAATTTAATATATTCTTAGATAAATTAAAATTTATAATATATTATCATTAAATTATATTTATTATATATATATTATATGAAACATCTTGATGTCATGTATAATTTTCAAAGGGCAGAAAAATGGTATTGTCTAAAAGATAAGTATTATTCATAAGATGGGGAGATTTTATTTACAATTTTAAATTATTATATGAAGATAATTATTTTAAAAAAAATAAACAGAACTTTTTTAATTATGATGAATAAATTATAAAATGGTTAATTTTTCAAATTTTTTGAGAAAATGAAATTTTTGGGTAAAAATAAAATATGTTATAATTATACATTATGAATAATTATAATAGAAAAAAACTAATTTAAATTAATAAGTGATATAATATGTATCCATGTTCAAATAAATTTTTTCCTTTAAAATATTTAGCTTCTATGGATATTTGATTAATTTTATAAATGTTTAATGATTCTTGAATAATATATATTATATTTTAATGTTTTAAAATAAATTCTTCATAAACATAACTCACTTTTACATCCCCAAGGGTATTATATTATTGATTTATGTCTATAAACATGTAAAAAAATTTAGTAGCCTGCAATTTGGAAGAAATCCGGGCTAAATACCAAAATATTATTATTTTTTCTTTTAATTACTATATGACATATAGTCTAAAATTGTGTTTGAATATTAATGAAGAACACACCTCTCTTTTTATATAAACCCAATCAAAATCACATTTACCAACACTCAAAACTAATGGTGTATGAAAATACTCTTCCCTTTTATCTCTAAATACCTCCCATGGTGCCCCCAAGATATCATTAATCTCCTCCAAAAGTATAGATTCCCCATATCAATGCAATGGATCCTATATTTCTCCTCATTATTCATGATTCCCCTGTAAGATATTCCATTTTATTATTTTTCCATCTTGGTACAAGATCTTACACTTCTCCCCTAATTAAATAATTATTTACATTTGATGATATAACCCTTTCACTCTCATTTATATCATGTATTAAACTTTATATACCCCTATTATGCTGACGAAATTATCCTATGAGTTTTTAGGCCAAAATTTTGTTTAGTGGATACTAGTGACTATTTCAACTCAAAAGTATTCACCTATAAGTACCTATACTAAATTTAATATGTAAATAAATTTATTTAACCCATACTCCTTAATAATGGGATATAATATGATAACATATTTGAATATGTTGAAAAATCTATGTAGAAGACATGGGAATGTACATATTATGATGGGTGAACCCAAATAGTGGTTTTAAAGTCCCGTAAATTTCAAGGAATTTTTTTTCTTAATTTCTTTGGGATTTTACGAGTACGCAGTTTCTGACGGCACCTGATTCCAAGGCCCGGTGTGCCCAGAATCAATTTCTGAAGGTTAGTTCGGGTACGTTCAGTGAACGAACGAGCGAGTTTTCCTAACTTTTGAACTGGTTATCAGAATCGAAATCCAAGGGCACCGATGAAACCGCAGCGCTGATAATTTCTTAGGAACAACTCTTCCAAAGGTGCGTTTTCTCGGAAGAAGTTGTTAAAAATGTGATGTATAAAAATATAGTTGTTAAACAATTATATTTTTATTTCACTGCTGATGGTTAAGTGTTGTGGGAAAGGATGATGTGAGGAAGTTGGGGTGGGGCCCACACGAGCCCCCACCTCCTTCAATATCCCCAACACCCCATTTATTTCCCGTCTAGATATTAATATTGTAACTCTTCCACATTAAAATACATGCCAATAAAGCGCCTCATTAATTTGACAACGCACGTTAATTAATTCAGTGAATTCAATTTGAATTTCAAATTAATGTTGGCATGTGTGTGAGTGAATAATATAAGACAATGTCTTATTTTATTATTTGTGGATTTTCATTGTGTGGAATAGAGGAGAGAACTCTTTCGGTCTTGAAGAACATCTTCTTCCTCATTGAAGAATGCGAAGAATGCCAGAGCACCATGGAGAGACGACGTGCCGATCTCTCCCTTCTCTGCAGTCGGTGTGGGACAACATCCTCTTCTTAGACGCTCGCCAACGCCGTCTTCAAACCACCCTCGCGATTCTGTTTCCCATGACAATCTTCATTCGACGACTTCTTCGAGGTAGGGGTTTTAAGTTCAAATTTAATGAATTAAATTTGTGCCCAGCTTATCGATGTTGTTTTATGTTAATTTAGCCGCCTGTTATCAAATTAACGGGAGGAGGTCGGACTGTACAAACACGGCCGATCCTCCTCCCCTTATTGTTGATCATCGATGTGGTTTGGAACAGAGGCGGCACGCTGCAACGGAACCGCACGATAATGAGGAAGAGCGTGGCGGAGGAGCGCGACACCATCGCCCCACGCCAAAGCATCACGAAGGGCCGCGACTACGGTGGAGGGTCGCGGTGGTGTAGGGAGGGGTGGCCAGAACCATCGGCCGCCGGCACATGGAAGGTGGGACCCATGGGGGTTCCACAGCAGCACACCATCCGGCCGGCTCGACCGGCCAGTTTCAGAAATTCAGGGGCTTGTAACCCCTGGCTGGTAAAGAGGCGGCCCCCCCACGCTGGGGGGGTCGTTTCTTCAATCATGGGGGGCAGCGCGCCCCTCCTTTCCACGTCCGCTCAGCCGTCGCCGAGCCGCCCAGGCCGGACCGGCCATGCCGGGCAGGGCCACCCGCGCCGGGCCGCGCCGCGCCCTAATGGGCCGAACCCGGACCGGGGTCGGGTCAACCTGGTTCGGGCCGACCCAGGGGGTCTCGGGCCAGGTCGGTCCGGGCCCCAAACCCCCTAAAATCGGATAGGTTCTTTCAAATGCCTGTAACATGGGCTACACACCTCCGATTGACACAACTTCAGCTGCAATGTGATCCTTTGATCGAGACGGTCATTTCGATATATTACACTCAAGGTTTCGGAGAACCTTGGGTACAGCCGCATTGGTTCGAACACAAAACCAACCGGACCCTCGGAGCGGAAACGTTTATAACTTGACCTCCGGACATTTGATTGACGTGCCGTCAACTTAGATGGTTTCCTCTTAGTGAGACGGACCATTTGGCATACTCCACTCATGGTTTGTATGCAGTTGGAGTACGGTCGGGTTGGTTTTGACTTAAAAACCAACCGGGCCCCTGGGACAGAAAAACCAATAACTCTCAGACCGGGCGTCTGATTGACGTACCGTCGGTCACGTTGAGTTCCTTTTGTCGAGACGGATCATGGGGATACATCAACTCCAGACTATGTGTCAGTTGATGTATCAAACCCCCTTGTCTCGTGGAGCGGACCCTCCCGAAATCGAGCATGTTGTGTGCTGGAACCCTAGAGTTGGCTGCAAATGCGACGACGGTGACGACTGCACTGAAATCCTCCATGGGTTCGACAACGACGATGACTACACTGAAATCCTCCGTGGGTTCGGCAGTGAAGACGACCATACTGGAATCCTTCATGGGTTTGACGATGATGACTACTATTCTTGTATCCTTTGTGGGTCCGGCAGTACGTGACTACTGTTCTTGTATCCTACTTTTTGTCCGATAGTATTTGACTCTTTACTTGTATCCTACGTGGGTCCGACAGAGTAGCTGGCCTTGTATCTTTTGTGGGTCCGACAGCTTAGCTGGTCTTGTATCCTATGTGGTTCTGATAGCTTAGATGAATCAGTGGCTACATCTGATCATCTCTATCATCTTACGAAGAATTATACCCGTGTGAGCTGAGTCTTGACTTTCAATCAATATCATCGATATGATTGAATTTCTTTCCTTAGTGGATTGGGTTATGTCATCCTGTGTGGATTGGATAGTGCTTTCCTATGTGGACTAGACCAATCTTGGGCTCTGATGTTGGAGCCGAGCAGGAATTGATGACTTAGGTAAATGTATGGGCATATACCTAAGTAGAGTTGGTTGTTACTTCATGATTGTATCTTTCCTTGGTGGGTAATCCTTTTTGGATTCTGGGAGACCTTCGGGGGTCTCGGGGTCCCAACTGAGTAGCATATAGTCACCCCTACACGGGCTATGTCCACACTACATTGTATAGGATGCAGACGACGGTCAACGCTGATCGTGGTTGAGTCTTGTGGAGCAGGTCAGTACCTGGAGGTGGACCACTGGGCGGGACGTACACGGAGCGGACGGTTGGACCTGAGGAGTTGTGGAGGCTATATGTACCCACCCTTCAGGTGTTATTTCTAGCGGACGGCTCGGCGTTGCTGCATTACTTTTCAGTTGCTGTACATTCTTTTTAGTTGTACTTTACGTCAGTTGGGTTTGTATTCTGGCCCACTTACTTTCTAGCACTTACAGTTGTACCCAGTTTACATAGTGTTAACTTCAGCTTGCTTACTCTGTGGTGTTTTCTAACTTATAAAGGAAATGCCTTCCCTTTTTATCTGGATTTACACCTTTGGTGCTAGTCGCCAGCCCCTGGCCTATGGAAGGCGGGCTTGGGGTAGTTATGGCATGGGTCCCGAGGACGGGTCGTGACAATTGGTATCAGAGGAGTTCTGTTCTACCGCAGAACTCAGTACACTGATCTTTCTTCTATATAAAGCAATAGTGTTAAGGGTATTTAGTGTGGTTATCAGTCCAGGGAGTCCAGTGTTGGTGCAGCAGCCGACATATCCGTACACCAGGACCCTGAATTCTGATTTCCGACTGAGTGCACGAAAACATTGATTGCATGTGTGTTTCAAAAGTTTTCTTTGTGATTACTTTGTGTCAGCTCACCAGGTATATTGTTTTACCGTGGCACACTTGTTTCTATTCAGTATGGCCCCACGATAGCAGCCAGCTAGGGTTCCAATCTTCGTGTGAGAAGACAACCCACCGAGCAATGAGGCCTTGGTGTAGGTCCCTTTTAAATCGGAGGCACCTTCGGTACCTCTACCCGCCGAGCCACCGATGCCACCAGCCCTAGCCGCTAAGAGTGCACATCTCCTTAGTGCACTGCACGAGTTTCAGCGTCAGATACCGCCTAGGTTCCATGGGGAGACGAACCCTCAGGAATCTGAGGATTGGCTGGAGGCTATTGTACGAGTTTTCAAGTCAGCGGGGACACCAGCTGACCTCATGGTGATCCTTGCAGTGAGTCTCCTACACGCTACAGCAGGCAGATGGTGGAGCATGATGCTCCAGGTGCACGATGAGGCATCTCTCCTTTGGTTGGACTTCGAGAGCCTCTTTCACTCAGAGTTCGTCCTAGCCACCCTTCGTGCGATGCACATTCAAGAGCTACTACAGTTGCATCAGGGCAGCATGACGGTAGCCCAGTACTCGGTGAGATTTACCTATCTCTCGCGTTATTCGACGGACATGGTACGTGACCCATTATTCTAGGCCCGGAACTTTGAGCAGGGACTAGGGCATGAGATCAGGTCATAGATGATCTACCTCAGCATTCTGACACAGGCAGGAGTACTGGAGTGACCCCTTCTCATAGGGAGCTTTCTTGCTGATCCTACACCAGCAGCGAGACCTACCGCAGGGCGGCATATAACAGAGTCTTCTGTAGCTGGCAGTCGATGGATGTCACCGGGGTCCAGGTGGACCAAAACATCAGGCAGACGACCTCAGGACACTGTCTCAATGGTGCGGGGCACACGGTGCAGAGCCAACCTTCCTAGGAGCAGACAATGCTACACATGCGGTGGGCAGGGCCACATGGGTCGTGACTGCCCGACCCGTCGTACAAAGGAGAAACAGATGGTTGAGGGACCACCCAAGCAGAGGCAGAGGGTCGACCATGGCGGTCCGCAGGGAGCAGGCGGACGAGGTCGAGGAGCTGGCTGAGCAGCAGGTGGTGGGAAACGCTTTGAAGCTTTACCACCACCACCACCACCAGGAGGTCCAACCCGACCACAGGGATCCGGCGGGCAGAGGCAGGATCAACTTCAGGTAGTGGAGGCCTACGACCACGGAGAAATAGAGATGATTCGAGGTACTATCTATGTCTACTCCACCCTTTCTGCAGTTCTTATTGACACAGGAGTGAGTCATTCTTTCAATGTCGCTGCCATTGTTTGGAGCTCGAAGATTCCGATGGAGCCGTTGGCTCGATCCTTACGGCTAAAGACTTATATGGGAGCAGACTCGATGATTACGCACTGGTGCCGGATGTGTGATCTTACACTAGGAGGCGAGAGCTTCGGCTAGGATCTTATTGTAGTAGTGTCAAGGTCTTACGACGTCATCTTGGGAATGGATTTGTTATCTAAATTCCATGCTCAGATCGACTGTATTAGGCGCAAGGTGCGGTGTGTCCGCACCGATGGGAGAAGGTTCACCTTCACCAGTGAGAAGGTAGCCTTTGCAGCGCAGGATGGACTAACACATAAGAGATGATAGTCGATCACTCATCAGCTGTCTTGCCTCATCCTAGGAGCAGTTGACGTGCAGAGTCTGAGTTTTCCTGTAGTGGTGTATCAGTATGCGGACGTTTTTCCTGACGACTTTCCAGGACTACCTCCACACAGAGAGGTAGACTTTTATATTGACCTATACCCCAGGAAAGCTTTGATATCCACTCCAGAATATCGGATGTCTCCCGCTGATCTTTGAGAGCTACGGGTACAGCTAGGGGACCTGCAGGGCAAGGGATTCATCTGACCCAGTGTTTCACCCTGGGCTTCCCCGATTTTGTTTTCCAAGAAGGTGGATGGGAGCTTGCGACTATGTGTCGATTATCGTCGCCTGAACTAGGTTACCATGAGGAACAAGTATCCGCTACTGAGGATTGATGACCTCTTCGATCAGCTCAAGGGAGCACGATGGTTCTCGAAGATAGACCTTAGGTCAGGCTATCATCAGCTCAGAGTTCGAGACGAGGATGTGCAGAAGACGGCCTTCAGATGTCGTTATGGCCACTATGAGTTCTTGGTTATGCCTTTCGGTGTAACCAATGCTCCAGTAGTGTTCATGAGTCTCATGAACAGGATCTTCCAGTCTTACCTCAATCGATTTGTCATGGTCTTCATCGACGACATATTGATATACTCGATCACTGAGGAGGAGCACGACTACCATTTACGGGTTGTATTGGACACAATCTGAGAGCACCAGATTTTTGGTAAGCTCTCGAAGTGTCAGTTATGGATATGTGAGGTACACTTCTTGGGACACGTCATCTCTGAGGTTGGAGTTGTGGTGGATCCTGTGAAGATTGAAGCAGTGCAAGCTTGGGAGCCACCCAGGAGCGTGACGGAGGTGCGGAGTTTATTGGGGCTATCTAGGTACTACCGGAGATTTTTTCCAGACATCTACAGAGTTGCGGCACTAGTTTCAGCTTTTAAGAAGAAGGGGAAACAATTCGTGTGGTTAGATAGATGTCAGCAGATATTCCGGGATCTGAGGCAGAGGTTGACCAGCGCACCCAGCATGAGCCTACCGTAGGAGGGAGTTGGGTAAGTAGTCTACTGCGATGCATCAGGGACCGGACTCGGGTCTGTCCTGATGCAGGAGCAGTCAGTGATCGCCTAAGGATCACGACAGTTGAGGCAGCACGAGCAGAACTATGCTACCCATGACATAGAGTTAGCATCAGTGGTCTTCACTCTGTAGATGTGGTGGAACTATCTGATTGGTGAGCGATTTACAGTCTATTCTGACCACCAAAGTCTCAGGTATATCTTTTCGCAGAAGGACCTGAACCTGAGACAGCGTCAATGGCTTGAGTTCCTCTATTACTATGACTTTGAGATGTTCTATAATCCTAGAAAGGGGAACGTAGTAGCCGATGCTCTCAGCAGGAGGACGAGCATTCAGCCACTTGGGGAGGCGACAGAGCAGCTAGCCGCTTTGCAGATATCCTTTGTGGATAGAGATGAAGCAGACTTTCTTCAGTCACTCATAGTCACTCCTCCACTACTACAGTGGGTCAGGGAGGCACAGTGTGGGGGCGTTGACTGTAAGACGTGTCTTGCATAGATATCCTTAGGATAGGCACATGATGGATTCTCAATAGGAGGAGAGCACGATGCCATTTTCATAGGACATACCATGGTACCAGCTTCTTTACAGGAGCAGGTGCTGAGGGAGTTTCACACATCCCCTTTAGCGGTACATCCAGGGGTAGTGAAGACGTACCAGGATCTTAGGCGACAACACTGTTGGCCGGGTATGAAGAAGGCTATAGCAGAGTTCGTTTCTCGATGCCTCACCTGCCAGCAGGTGAAGGCAGAACACTGGCTACCAACGGGTTTGGTACTGCCCTTGGAGGTCTCAGAGTAGAAGTGGGATGGGATATATATGTATTTTGTGACTGGACTTCCATGCACTTCCAGAGTCCAGGACTCCATTTGGGTGATTGTCGACCGACTCACCAAATTTACCCACTTCCTACCCATCAGAGAGCAGGGCTTAGTAGAGATCTTGGGATGTCTCTATGTTCAGGAGACTGTACGGCTTCATGGTGTTCTATCATCTATCATTTCTGATCGAGATGCTCGCATAAATTCCTGGCTTTGGAAGGGGTTTCAGGGGGCATTCGGGATGCAGCTACATCTGAGTACTGCCTTTCACCCTCAGAAGGATGTTCAGACGGAGAGGGCCATTCAGACTCCCGAGGACATGCTCCGTGCATGTGTCCTCGACTTTGGTCACAGCTGGGAGGATCACTTACCCTTGGTGGAGTTTTTGTACAACAACAACTACCACTCCACCATCGGGATGGCATCATACGCACCATTGTATGACCGACCTTGCAGATCACTGCTATGCTGGAAAGACCCTGGGGAGTCAGCACTTGTGGGACCGGAGATGGTCCAGGCCATGGCAGAGAAGGTCCAGGTCATCCAGTAGTAGATGAGGACAGCTCAGAGCTAACAAATGTCTTATGCTGATAAAAGGTGGAGACCAATGGAGTTCGAGGATCGCGACAACATTTTCTTGTGGGTCTCACCTCGATGTGGATTACGAATATTTGGTCGGGGCAGCAAGTTATCTCCGCGCTTCATCGGACCGTTCCAGGTTTTCAGCAGGATAGGCGAGGTGGCTTATCGCCTGGCTCTACCACCTCAGTTGCACCGGGTGCACGACATCTTCCATGTATCTCAACTGAGGAGATATGTGGACAACCAAATGCATATCATCGACCATGAGGAGTTGTACATTGATGACGAGGCGACTTTTGCAAAGGTCCCAGTGGAGATTGAGGATCGATAAGAGCGGGTCCTATGTGGGCGGTCGATTCCTCTATTGCGCATTAGGTGGCAGCACAGGAGCCTCCAGGAGAGCACTTGGGAGCAGGAGGCTCAGATGCATACTCAGTACCCACATTTGTTCCCCTAGTTTGTGATGTATTTTTATGGGGACGTAATACCCTGACGTGGGAGTAATGTAAAGACCCATAAATTTCAAGGAATTTTTTTTTCTTAATTTCTTTGGGATATTACGAGTACGTATTTTCTGACGGCACCTGATTCCAAGGCCCGGTGTGCCCAGAATCAATTTCCGAAGTTTATATCAGGTACGTTCAATGATCGAATGGGCGGGATTTCCTAACTTTTTAACCGGTGCTCGAAATTGAAATTTGAGGGCACCGATGAAACCGCAGCGTTAGTAATTTCTTAGGAACTCCTCTTCCAAAGTGGCGTTTTCTCGAAAGGAGTTGTTAAAAAATGTTAAGTAAAAAAATATAGTTGTTAAACAATTATATTTTTATTTCACTACTGATGGTTAAGTGTTGTAGAAAAGGATGATGTTAGGAAGTTGGGGTGGGGCCCACACGATCCCCCGCCTCTTTAAATTTCCCCAACACCCCATTTATTTCCCCTCTAGAAATTAATTTTGTAACTATTCCACATTAAAATACATGCCAATAAAATGCCTCATTAATTGGAAAACTCACGTTAATTAATTCGGTGAATTTAATTTGAATTTCAAATTAATGTTGTCATGTGCGTGAGTGAATAAAATAAGACAAGGTATTATTTTATTGTTGGTGGATTTTAATTGTGTGGAATAGAGGAGAGAACTCTTGCGGTCTTGAAGAACGTATTCTTCCTCGTTGAAGAACGAAAAGAACACCGGAGCACTAAGGAGAGACGATGTGCTAATATCTACCTTCTCTGCAGCCGGTGTGGGACGACATCCTCTTCTTGGACGCTCGCCAATGCCGCCTTCGAACCACCCTCATGATGTTGTTTCCCGCGATAATCTTCTTTCGACGACTTCTTCGAGGTATGGGTTTTAAGTTCAAATTTAATGAATTAAATTTTTTCCTTGCATGTCGAAGTTGTTTTATGTTAATTTAGCCACATGTTATCAAATTAACAGGATAAGGTCAGATCACACAATCACGACTGATCATCCTCCCCTTATTGTTGATCATCGATGTGGTTTGGAACGGAGGCGGCACGGTTCAACGGTACCGCCATGCATTTCTTCTCTCATATGAACCCAAATGGGATTCCTTGTTCACAAGGGTTATATGGGCTTTCTCACCCCATTTTGAAGAAAATCTAATGGGTTTATTGGTGTTTTGAAGGTGAATCTTCTAGACTAAGTCCCAGTTTTGGGTGCTTGTGGTTTTCTCAAGATATACTCCTCTATCTCTTGGATTTCAAGATATACATAAATTTCAAGTAGATTTAGGGTTATGGAAAACTAATGTTTTTATTTTAGTGCTTTTTTCTGATAGGGATGGGGATATATAGTGGTTTTGGTGGAGCATTCTCCAGGATTTTTTGTGTGATTTCTTGTGGGTTGATTTCGCCAGAACTGTAAGGTAGGTGGCTTCCCTATCGACTCCAATTTTGTCGAACATGAGCCCTATTTGAAATAAAATTATTTTTCATGAAATTAATTTTTAATATGTTGTGGGAATATTGGTGTAAACCCATTTCGTGATGAATTTTGGATTTCGGGTAAAATGAGATATTATAGTAAAAGGGGTTTTGGGGTGTGATTTTAAATTGATGCTTTTAAAATCAATAATGGTTTGAATTATAGAGAATGTTTTATGAAAGATGAATATTAATAAATATGTTTTTATTTAAATGTGGTTTGGAATTAAAAATGGTTAATGGGTGTATTCAATAAATGGGTGATTTATTGATGTGATTTGGCATCTGTGGAATTTTTTTGCTTGATGTGTGGAAATATTGGGATTTATGCTTGTTGGTTGTTATTTTATGATGTCTTCTATGTGAAGTGGGAGAAAATTATCACTATAAATGTCAGGACCCGTCCTCGGGGCCCGTTCCATTACTACCCCAAGCCCGCCTTCCATAGGCCAGGGGCTGGCGACTAGCACCAAAGGCGTAAATCCCGATAACTGTGAAGGCATTGCCTTTATAAAAGTAAAAAAACACCACAGAGTATAAGCGGAGGTAAAACACTAAGTACAAAAGAATGTGCTGAAAAGTAAGTGGGCCAGAATACAAACCCAACTGAAGTCAAACTACAACTAAATGAAAGTACAATAGAAAAGACAAACAGCTGGAAGAACAGAAGCGGCTCTTGGGTCATCCTCCTTGGATCCTACCTGAAGGGTAGGTACAGATGGCGCAGCTCCTGGATCGTCCACCACAGATCCTACCTCGAGGGTAGGTACAGATAGCCTCCACAACACTCTCACCAGTCAACCTCCTTCGTTTGTCGTCTCGTCGTGAATTCCACCTCCGGATACTGAATCGTCGTGAGGTCCACCTCCGGGTATCGTCCAGTCTTCGAACACTCAGCCTCTGTCAGCACTGCTCGTCGTCAGCAACCAACACAACGAGGTGCGGGCATAGCTCGTGTAGGGGTGAGTATAACGATACTGAATAGGGACCCCGAGACCCTCAAGGTCTCACTAAAACCATCAAGGATAACCACAAAGAAGATCTCAACAGATAACCTCTACTTAGGTATATGCCCATACATATACCTAAGTTATCAAGTAACCCATCTCAATCATGAGGAAACACAAAGATTATGAAATCAACGGATAACCACTACCCAGGTATATGCCCATACATATACCTAGGTTATCAAGTGACCCATATCAATTATGAGGTAAACACAAAGGTCATAGTCTCAGCTCAAACCAGGATTTTCATTATCGAAACTGTAACTGCTGAAGAGCCCCGTCTCTGGAGTGTACAGGGGTCCTGTCACGACTCTGAGGTACTGCTCACTAACCTAAGACTGCCGAGGTACTCCTCCGGTCGAGTACCGCAGGTCAGCCAACCAAACACAGTAGTGCTTCCCACCGGGGTATGCCACCCAAACACAGTAGTGCACACCCGCTGATAGCCTGCAGAGGTACTCTCCGGACGAGTACCGCGGGTCTGCACTGTCACACAGGTAGTGCTCCATCCTCCATGAGTCTGCAACCAAATTAAGTAGTGCTCTGTCCACTAGGCAAGTCGACCCACTCCAAGTCGAGTCGGTCAAGCAGTCGTCAGGTCTCCGTCGGCTACACGGTCTCCGTACTCCGCACGCTCTTCTCTGGGAGGGTCCGCTCCACAAGCTAAAAGTCGATAATCCAAGTATCTCAAAGTCCCACGAAGTAGTTTCTCAAAGGACCTCCTCGTCATAGGGGTCTCAACGCGATAGACGACACGTCAATCAGACGCCCGGTCTGTGAGTTACTAGCCTTTTTGTCCCAGGGACCCGGTTTGTTTCGTGTGCGAACCAATCCATCCGTATATCAACAGTACCCCGAAATCTCATACGGTATACTCAAAGGTACAGTTTCTCAACAAGGTCACCAATTCTTCTGACGTTTCGTCAAATGGACGTCCAGTCTGAAAGTTATCAGCTTTTCCTTTCTAGGGGCCCAGTTGGATTTCGGGTACAATCCAGCCCAGCCACTATCCAACTACAACCAAAACTCAGGAGAAGTATGCCAAAAGTTCCATCTCATCAAGAGGAATCTAACAAAGTCTATGGCATGAAAATCGGATGTCCGGAGCTCAAGATATAAGCATTTCCTCTCTGAAGGCCCTGTTGGTTTCATGTTCGAACCAACCCGGCCGTACCCAATGTTTTCCGAAACCCTGAGTGTAACATAACGAAACGTCCGCCTCGATCCAAGGATCTCTACGTAACTGACGGCGCATCTATCGGAGGTCAGTGGCCCAAGAAATGGGTGAAAGAACGAAAAAGGTCCGGAAGTGGGGGTTTCGGGCCCGGACCGATCCGGCCCGAGACCCCCTGGGTCGGCCCGAACCGGGAGACCCGACCCGGGTCCGGGTCCGGCCCGCTTTGGCGCGGCCCGACCCGGTGCGCTGGCACGCTGGCCAGGGCCAGGTGGCTCTGTCATTTCGGCCAAGTGGAGAGGGGGTGCGGGGTGGCACGTTTCCCCCCGCCATCTTGTAACCACGACCCCCATGGGGGTCGCTCCTTGCCAACAGACGTGGCCGAGCGCCGCGTCCCGACTCCCTCGGTCCCGTGCGGTCGCGGGACCAGTGGCCTGCCGCCGTGTCTTCTGCCGCGGCGGCCCATCCCAGCGGCACGCCGGGCACCGCCGCCTCTGGCCGCCGGCGCTGCCGTGCCGGCGAGGCGCACCGGCGGAGTCTTCCGCGGACCACCGGACGCGCTCCAGTGGTCTGTTTTGCTCGCCGCCTTCGCCAACGGTCTTCTCGGGACCTGACCTTCACTGCGGAGACTTCAAATTTACCTTGCGGCCCCGTTTGTCATTTCCCGTCAATCCGCGCACAACAATTAACCAGTGGAGTCTTCAATCGCCTCCGTGGCCCCGACTCCATTCGCGGTTTCGTTCGGCCTCAACAGCGTGGCGCGATGGTGCCGCGCTTCTTCGTCGCGTTCTTCTTGTTTCCACGCGGTGTCGTTGCACCATGCCGCCTTTGTTCATGCCGCAACGAATCAAAACAACAAAGGGGGAGGAGATTCGGCCGTGTTCGTGGGGTCCGACCTCCTCCCGTTAAGTTGGAAACAAGCGGCCCAAAAGACGAAGAACAACACGGATTTTTCCCGAACAAAGGAAATCAACCCAAACAGTTTTCCCGGAAATCATGAATTCCCAACCCGCAAACATAATCTTCGCGGATCAACATAATATTTAGTTGATCTACATTCTTAGATTTAGAAGTAAGTAAACAAGGGTTCACTAACAATTACAAATAAATTCCCTACCTCGAGCGTAGTTGAACGAAGGTTCATCGCGGTAAGGGACGTCGCAGAAGGAGGATCATCGCGTCGCAGAGAAAAGATTCGTCGGTGTCACGTCGTAGATCTCCGAGGTAGGCATCTCTCACCATCGAAGGTCGGCGTCCTTCACATTCCTCGTGTTCTTCGCATTCTTCACGTTCTTCGACGAAGAACGAAGAACTTCAAGACTTTGAGCCATTCTCCCCAAAATCCTCCCGCACAACCAAAGCAACAACAATAAAATAAGGGTTACCTTATTTAGTTACTCATGCCAAACGTTTTAAAATTCAAAAACGTATCAAACAATTAAGTGAATTAATTGCAACGTTTTAAACTGCCCAATTAATAGATTCATTTATTATAAAGTTTAAACGCAAGAGTTGACTTACATTTAAAGGGGGAGTGCGGGTGCGTTACCTTAATCAAAGGTGGGGGTTTCGTGGAAGTTGAAAAGGTGGGGCTCGTGTGGGCCCCACCTCACAAATATCCTACCTAGTTGGTAGGATATTGTGTGTCCCGCATCATCCACTTAACATAGGTTAAGGAAAATAAAATAAAAGATCGGTTGCACCACTTTTATTTTATACCTTAACTTTACCCCAAAAATTAAAAACCACACCCAAGAAAACGCAACTCCGGAAAAGGTGTTTCTAAGAAATTACCGGTGCTATGATTCCATCGATGCCCTCAAGAATTTGATTCCGAGCACCGGTTCAAAAGTTAGAAAAACCCGCTCGTTCGTTCACTGAACGTACCCGAGCTAAACTTCAGAAAATGATTCCGGGCACACCGGGCCTCAGAATCAGGTGCTGTCAGAAACTGCGTTCTTGTAAAATTCCAAAGAAAATTAAGAAAAAAAATTTCATTGAAATTTTTTGGTCTTTACATTACTCCCAACTCAGGGAATTAAGTCCTCATAAAGTTCTAACACAAACTAGGGTTACAAAAGCGGTACTAAGCACGCATCTGAGCCTTCCACTCCCATGTTCTTACCTGGAGGTTCTTGTACTTCTAGTTAAAGTGCACCCGGGGAATTGAACATCCTCGTAGGATCTTCTCCTATCGATCCTCGATCCCCACTGGAATCTCTGCGTATATCTCCCTGTCATCGACGTCCAACTCCCTGAGGTCGATGATGTGTGAAGGATCATGCACGTATCTCCTCAGTTGAGATACGTGGAAGTCGTCGTGCACCTGGTGCAACTGAGGTGGATGGGTCAAGCAATAAACCACCTCTCCTACCCAGTTGAGGACCTAGAAAGGTCCGTTGAACCTCAGAGATAACTTGTCGCCTCAGCCACATCTCTGTAAACCTTGTTGAGGTGAGACCCATATAAATATGTGATCGTCATCCTTGAACTCTAGAGGTCTCCAATTCCTGTTAGAACTGAATCTCAAAACGACTGCTGCCACGAGGGTAAGGTTGACCGACTCAAGAGTAATCGGTCACACCCTCCTATGCATGAGTTTAACCTATGCTTCTTGGGGTTTCCTTTTCTCTGACCAAGGAAAACCTATCCTGAAATCATACTTAAACCACAAACGTTTTGCCTAATACCATCAATTTGTGTATGAACTGTGATTGCCTAGTCCCTACTCAAACCAACGTTGTAAGGCCTTGACATTGCCACCAAGATATTCCAACTGAAACCCTCGCCTCGAGGGTCTAACCACACCGTCGGTGTAAGTGTGATTATCGAGTATCCTCCTAAGGTGTCTCCAGACGTGAGGGTCAAGTCCACGGCTTACCAGAAACTCTAGGTCTGGGACAAGATTTGTGTAAGGAAGGGATGATTCATATCGACGTCTGTTACTACGGCAGCTAGTAGTGGACACAGACTGTCCCTTGAATCATTTTTAGAGTCATTGGGTCACACTCCTTGACTGCATGCAGCCGCACTCTTCCACCGCCCTCCAGCTCCCTGAGCCTGGCGGGGACAACTAAGGCGGGTGGCTGTATCATGTTTAAAAGTACACCACCTCATGTTGCTCTACTAGCTCCGCCTTTACGTATTCTACTTCACAGACTCATCTCTCCTTAAAGATTCCTCTTCTTGAAACATTTAACACGCCCGAGTCTCTAAGACTGGCGCCAATTTCCTGTTTCTTACTACACTGTGCAGTCTTCATCCGCTCCTGGATGATCTGCACCTTCCTTGCTTATGATCAGAAAGTGCTGCTAAGATTTCTCCCTTGCCGAAAAGAGAAACTCGGTCTCATCCCCCGGATGAACCACACTGATTGCCTAATACAGTCAATCCAGACATGAATGATGCATTCATTCCATGGATGATGTCGTAAGGCCTCGACGTACCTACCAAGAGATCCAACCGTCACTCTCGCCTCCAAGGGTCGAGTCACGCGGTCGGCATCAGTTTGAGGTCACTGGGTCTCGTCCAGTAGAAATCTCGAAAGTGAGGGTCAAGTAAACAGTTTTAACCGGGACCTCTCAGTTTCAAACAAACAAAAGGACAGGAAAGAAAACATCACAAAGATAAGTGTCTTTTTATTATTGCAGCTCATAGTTCAAATACACGAATACAACAGCAACATGGAACTAGAAGTACAAGGGACATATCCACTAGTTCTTGCTCCTATCCACCTGCTCCCGAAGCTCTACTTCCTTGTCCACTTCCCGGCTGTTGCTCAAGCACCCGCCGCTACATCTGTCTTGGTGGCTCCTCCAACACCTGCAGATCGACTATGAGGGGGTTCTGATAGTCACATGCCAGGTGACCCTTCCTACCGCATTCATAACACATTCTGATCCTCGTACAGTTGGCTCTGGTCTTCTTGGACCTATGAATCATCTATATACTACCCACAGATGACTCTTCTACTGATCGAAAATCCAGCGGCAAAGGCAGCAGCTCCTGTACATGCTCGGGGTATAGAGCTACTGGCACAAACTCCAACCTGAAGAAGGTCTCGAAGTCTTCCCATGTGAAGGTCATCCCGTCGCAAAACTGGAACAAGTGGCTCCACCACCTACCTGCTGCTGCCTGAAGAAGGCTGGCAGCAAAGATCACCATGATGTTTGCTGGTATCCCCACTAGCTTGAAGACTCTCACCACAGCCTCCAGCCAATCCTCAGCCGCCTGCGGGTCCGTCTCTCCTCGGAACCTGGGTGGCCTCTGGCGCTGGAACTCGTTCAGCGCGCTCAAGTGGCGTGCATCACCTACTGCTGGGGCTAGTGGCATCGGTGGCCCAGTGTATGGTAGTACCGCTGGTGCCTCCGCTGGTGCCTCAACTGCAAGAGGGCCCTGTACCGAAGCCTCGTCGCTCGGCAGGCTGTCAGTACGCACATCCCTCTAGGATCTAGCTGGTCGTCCGTGAAAAGGCATCCTGAATTAAACATCGTGACACGGTCAAACAATTTATACCTGGTGAGATGACCTGGTCTGAGCTAACTTCTAAAAACTTCTGCAAACACACACGCAATCAGTGTTTTCGTCCACAAAGTCGGAAATCAGTTTTCAGGGTCCTGGTGTATGGATATGTCAGCCGCCCACACCAACACTGGACTCCCTGAACTAAAGACCACACTCGGCACCCTTAACACTATTGCTTCACAGAAAGAAAATATCAGAGTTATAAGTTTTGCGGTAGAACCATCTCCTCTGATACCAATTTGTCACGACCCGTCCTCGGGGCCCATGCCGTGACTACCCCAAGCCCGCCTTCCATAGGCCAGGGGCTAGCGACTAGCACCAAAGGCGTAAATCCCGATAAATGGGAAGGAATTGCCTTTATAAAAGTAAACAAAACACCAAAGAGTACAAGAGGAAGTAAAACACTAAGTACAAAAAAAGTGCTAAAAATTAAGTGGGCTAGAATACAAACCCAACTGAAGTACAGCTACAACTAAATGAAAGTACAACAGAAAAGAAAAACAGCTGGAAGAACAGAAGCGGCTACTGGGTCGTCCTCCTCGGATCCTACCTGAAGGGTAGGTACAAATGGCGCAGCTCCTAGATCGTCCACCACGGATCCTACCTGAAGGGTAGGTACAGATAGTGGAGCTCCTGGATCATCCACCATGGATCCTACCTGAAGGGTAGGTACATATAGCCTCTACAACTCTCTCGTCCGTCAACCTCCTTTGTGTGTCATCTCGTCGTGAAGTCCACCTCCGGATACCAACTCGTCGTGAGGTCCACCTCCGGGTATCGTCCAGTCTTCGAACACTCGGCCTCCGTCAGCACTGCCTGTCGTCTGCAACCAACACAACGAGGTGCTGGCATAGCCCGTGCAGGGGTGATTATAATGATACTCAGTAGGGACCCCGAGACCCTCAAGGTCTCACTAAAACTAACAAGGATAACCACAAATAAGATCTCAACAGATAGCCTCTACTTAGGTATATGCCCATACATATATGGAAGTTATCAAGTAACCCATCTCAATCATGGGGAAACACAAATATTATGAAATCAACGGATAACCACTACCCAGGTATATTCCCATACATATACCTAGGTTATCAAGTGACCCATCTCAATCATGTGGTAAACACAAAGGTCATAGTCTCAGCTCAAACGAGGATTTTCATTATCGAAACCGTAACTGATGAACAGCCCCGTCTCTAGAGTGTACAGTGGTCTTTTCACGGCTCTGAGGTACTGCTCACTAACCTAAGACTGTTGAGGTACTCCTCCTGTCGAGTACCGTGGGTCAGCCACCTAAACACAGTAGTGCTTCCCACCGGGGTATGCCACCCAAACACAGTAGTGCACACCCCCTGATAGCCTATAGAGGTACTCTCCGGACGAGTACCACAGGTCTGCACTTTCACACAGGTAGTGCTCCATCCACCATGGGTCTGCACCCAAACAAAGTAGTGCTCCGTCCACTGGGCTAGTCGACTCACCCCAAGTCGAGTCGGTCAAGCAGTCGTCAGGTCTCAGTTGGCTACACGGTCTCTGTACTCCACACGCTCGTCTCTGGGAGGGTCCGCTCCACGAGCTACAGTTCGATACTCCAAGTATCTCAAAGTCCAACTAAGAATTATCTCAAAGGACCACCTCGTCATAGGGTTCTCAATGCGACAGATGACGCGTCAATCAGACGCCCGGTCTGTGTGTTATTAGCATTTTCTTCCTAGGGGCCCGGTTAGTTTCGTGTGCGAACCAACCCGGACGTATCTCAACAGTACCCCTAAATCTCATAGGTTATACTCAAAGGGACGGTTTCTCAACAAGATCACCAATGCTGCTGACGGTTCGTCAAATGGACGTCCAGTCTGAATGTTATCAGCTTTTCCGTTCCAAGGGCCCGATTGGATTTCGGGTACAATCCAACCCGGAAACTATCCAACTGCAACCAAAACTCAGGAAAGGTATGCCAAAAGTTTTTTCTCATCAAGAGGAATCCAAAAAAGTCGACGACACATCAATCAGACGTCCGGAGCCCACGATATAAGCGTTTCCGTTCCGAGGGCCCGGTTGGTTTCATGTTCGAACCAACCCGGACATACCCAAAGTTTTCCGAAACCCTGAGTGTAATATACCGAAATGACCGCCTCGATCCAAGGATCGCTACACAACTTACGGCATGTCGATCGGAGGTCTATGTCCAATGATATGTGTGAACGACAAAAAAAGGTCAGGAAGTGGGGGTTTCGGGCCCAGACTGATCCGTCCCAGACCCCCTAGGTCGGCCCGAACTAGGTCTACCCGACCCAGGTCCAGATCCGGCCCGCTGGGGTGTGGCCCGGCCCGGCTGGCACGGCCCGGCCCGGCCTGGGCAGCCGACTCGGTGCGCTGGCCAGGGCCAGGTGGCTCGGTCGTTTCGGCCGAGCGGAGAGGGGGTGCGGGGTGGCACGCTGCCCCCCGCCAGCTTGTAACCGCGGCCCCATGGGGGGCCGCTCCTTGCCAACGGACGCGGCCGAGCACTACGTCCCGAATCCCTCAGTCCTGCACGATTGCGGGAACAACAGCCTGCCGTCACGGCTTAAGCCGCGGCGGCCCATCCCGACAGCGCATCGAGCGCCGCCGCCTCCTTGCGGCCGGCCGGTGCCGGCCGCCGCCTTCGCCAACGGTCCTCCCGGGACCCGACCTTCACTGCGGAGGATTCAAATTTACTTTGCGGCTCTGTTGGTCGTCAGCCGTCAATCTGTGCACAACAATCAACCAGCGGAGTCTTCAATCACCTCCGCGTCCCCGACTCCGGCCGCGGTTTCGTTCGGCCTCAACGGCGCGGCACGACGGCGTCGCGCTTCATCGTCGCATTCTTCTTGTTTTCGCGCGATGCTGTTGCACCGCACCGCCTTTTTTCGTGCCACAACGAATCAAAAAAACAAAGGGGGAGGACAGTCAGCCATGTTCTTGTGGTCCGACCTCCTCTCGTTAAGTTGGTAACAAGCGGCCCAAAAGATGAAGAACAACAAGGATTTTTAACGAACAAAGGAAATCAACCCAAACAGTTTTCTCTGAAATCAAGAATTCCCAACATGCAAACATAATCTTCGCGGATCAACATAATATTTAGTTAATCTGCGTTCTTAGATTTAGAATGAAGTAAACAAGGGTTCACTAACAATTACAAATATATTCCCTACCTCAAGCGTAGTTGAACGAAGGTTCGTCGAAGTAAGGGACGTCGCGGAAGGAGAGGTCGCGGAAGGAGGATCGTCGTGTCACGGAGAAAAGATACATCGGCGTCGCGTCGTCGATCTCTGAGGTAGGCGTCTCTCACCATCAAAGGTCGGCGTTCTTCGTGTTCCTCAGGTTCTTCGTGTTCTTCACATTCTTCGACGAAGAACGAAGAACTTCGAGACTTTGAGTCCTTCTCTCCAAAATCCTCCCGCACAACCAAAGCAACAACAATAAAATAAGGGTTACCTTATTTTATTACTCATGCCAAACATTTTAAAATTCAAAAACGAATCAAACAATTAAGTTAATTAATTGCAACCTTTTAAACCGCCCAATTAATAGAGGCGTTTATTATAATGTTTAAACACAAGAGTTGACTTACATTTAACATGGGGGGGGGTGCGGGTGCGTTAGCTTAATCAAAGGTGGGGGTTTCGTGGAAGTTGAAAAGGTGGGGCTCGTGTGGGCCACACCACACAAATATCCTACCAAGTGGGTAGGATATTGTGGGCCCTGCATCATCCAATTAACTTAGGTTAATCAAAATAAAATAAAAGATCGGTTGCACCACTTTTATTTTATTCCTTAACTTTACCCCAAAAATTAAAAAACACACCCGAGCAAACAAAACTCCGGAAAAGGTGTTTCTAAGCAATTACCAGCGCTGCGATTCCATCAGTGCCCTCAGAATTTGATTCTGAGCACCGGTTCATAAGTCAGAAAAACCTGCTCGTTCCTTCACTGAACGTACCCGAGGTAAGCTTCGTAAAATGATTCTGGGCACACCGGGCCTCGGAATCAGGTGCCATCAGAAACTGGGTTCTTGTAAAATTCCAAATAAAATTAAGAAAAGAAATTTCCTTGAAATTTTCGGGTATTTACAATAAAAGGTGATGTATAGTGGATGGGAGGACCACCATTAAGGATAACTGGTCAGGATGTACCACTATATTGGGAATGTGGTGAACAACATTTAACGGGACATTCCACCGTGTTTAGGGGGATTCCCTCTCGACTCCACTATGCTAGAACTTGGAACCTTATTTGTAATTAATTTTTTTTTCATGAAATTAATTTTTAATATTAAGTTTTAATATTTTTGGATGCATTTTTGTTGATTATTTGTGGATTTTGGTTAAATGGGAAATTGTTGAAAAATGGGGTATGTGGTGTGATTTTAAAATTGTTAATGGATTGAATTATGTAACATGTTTTACGAAATATGAATTTCAATAAATATATTATTTTATTGAAATGTAGTTTTTCATGAAAAATGATTACAGGGTGTCTTCAATAAATGGGCGATTTATTGAAGTTATTTGGTATGCATTGGAAATTGTTGTTTCCATTATGTGTGGCCTTACTGTTCTTTATCCTTATCGGTTGGTAAAATATTATGGTTGATATTTATTGTGAGTGAAGTGGGTTGGATGTATAACTATAAAATGGGATGGATAGTGTATGGAAGGGATACCCTTAAGGATATGTGAAATGGATGTAAAACTAGATTAGGAATATAGTGAATAACCTTAGATGGTATGTTCCACTGTGTTTATGTGGTTTCTCTATCGACTCCATTTTTCTAGAACATGAGGCCTTGATAGAAATAAATTTTTTATTGCATGAAATTAATTATGAATACGATGTTATAATAATGGTGGAGACCCATTAGGGGATGATTTTTGGATTTCAGGTAAAATGGTATATTGATGAAAAGGGGGTTTTGTGGTGTCATTTTGAAATGTTGATTTACAAATTAACAGTGGTTTTAATAATAAAAAATGTTTTATGATATATGAATTTCAATAAATATGTTTTTTTATTTAAATGTAGTTCAGAATGAAAAGTGGCTAAATTGTGTTTTCAATAAATGGGTGATTTATTGATGTGCTTTGGCATGCATTAGAAATGGTTGTTTGCATGATGTATGGATTTATTATGCTTTATGATTATTGGTTGGTTATGTATTATGGATTTTGATGATTGTGTGTGAAGTGGGTGGGATGTATCATTATAAAAGGGGATGGATAGTTGATGTAGGGGCCACCATTAAGGATAAGTGGTTTGGGAGTACCACTAGATTGGGAATTTAGTGAATGGCCTTGGACTGGATGTTCCACATATTTAAGTGGATTCTCCATCAACCCCACTTTTCTAAAACATGAGTCCTTGTTTGCAATTAATTTTGAATATGATTTGTTAATCTTTGTGGAAACCCACTTGGTGATGACTTTGGGATTTTGGATAAAATGGGATATTATTGAAAATGGGGTTTTGTTGTGTTATTTTAAATTGTTGATTTTAAAATAAATAATGTTTTGAATTATGGGAAATGTTTTCTAAAATATTAATTTCAATTACGATGTTGTTTTATTGAAATGTGGTTTGTCATGGAAAATGGTTAAAGGGTGTTTTCAATAAATGTGTGAATTATTGATGTGATTTGGCGTGTCTTGAAAATGGTAGTTTGCATGATGTGTGGCCATATTGTTCATTGTGCTAGTTGTTTTGTAATGTTTTATTTTTTATGTTGATTGTGTGTAATGTGGGTGGGATGTATCACTATAAAAAGGTATAAAAAGTTGATGTAAGGTCCACCATTAAGGATAAGTGGTTAGGAAGTACCACTAGATTGGGAATATAGTGAACAAACTTGGATGAGAAGAACCATCATCTTTAGTTTCCTTACGTGTGTTGTTATGAAATATGGAAATGGTTGTGATATTGTGTGATAGAGAAATATCTTATTTCATGGTTTCTTGGATTTCCCTTATTTGGTGTGGATATGGGTTAAGGTAGCTTTGTAAGGGTGTGTTTTTCATGTGTTAATTGTTGTAATATTTAGTGCTTTGAATAAACTGCTTCATATTAATGTTCTAAGGGTTTTATCCTAGTGGTGTTTGTGGGGAAGTCATTTTGGGAAAACCTATTGAGTATTTTTACTCACCAATGCTTTTTCATTTTGGTGCTTTTAAATATGTCGTTTTCTAGGACACATGTAACTAGAAATCATCACATTTTTTGGTGGCTCATTGTGATGCTTGCTTGGTATTATGGAACATGGAGCATGGAACATGGTGAGAAGAAGTACAGTGTTTCATCGTTTCCTTGGGATATTGGTATCAGGTATTCCACTGATTACTCTAAAACTAAGTATATTATGATTTAGTTTTATTGTTTTTTAGTATTTTATGGTTGATGTGGTTGTCTATTTGTCTCTTGGTAATGTGTTATTATGATTTACTTTGTTGACATGTGTCATGTAGTCTGGTTGGTTATGACTCATTTGGTTGGATTAAATCATTATAAGATAAAATCAATCCCAACTTGTTCTTGAAGCCCTCGACATTAATTTCCACCCTTTGGAATCATTGGAATATTGAATAAGGCCATGTAGCATCTCACATCCTTCTCGAGCCAGTGATGAAGGGGAATAACATTACAAAATATCCCCATTTTGATTGTTAAAAAAACAAATCAAAACTAAAGGAAACATATATTTACTATTTTTAAAATTCCATATAATGTGTAGTATTTAGTTAACATTATCAGGAATATCATATCCAAGTAAAATAAAATACTCCATAAAAAATATCAGGCAGTTTTAGTAGAAATATATTACTAAAAGAATTTAAAATGATAACACCGATTTTTAATTACGATAATATTTGTTAACATTATTATTTAATTAATTTTTTCCCCAACCCAGTCACATCATTCACCTTTGGTGAAATTAAAACATACCAATCTTTAACCCTAATAAAAAAATATATTACCATAAAATGAATATCTTTTAAAATATACTAAAAATTAAAATTAGAGTAAGTAAATTTATTTTTCCATCCAGAAAAGAATATAAAAAATATCATTCATAACATAACACTCTAATACTCTTCAAATAGTCACCAAGTCATGAAGTCCATTATGATGGTAAAAATGAATCAATTATAGTGTAATAAATTATCATAATTTCTATGTTATGTACAATGAATACATAATAGTAAAAATTTATTATAATATAAATTTCCATTCCTTTAATATTGTGTGTCTACCCTTACTAGAATTATAAAAAGAAAGCACATTTATCATTATTTTGTTATTAGAGAACATTTGGATGGTTACTGATAAATATTAACAATTTTTAAAATAAAAATGTGTTGTACTATTAGAAATAATCTCTTGATTGCAACAAAGGATATTATGTTGAATAAGTTTATAGGGAATACGAAAAATAAATTATCTTTTCTTCAATGAAATAGAATCCTATGCTAATGTAATTAATATATATATCCATTTCTATGTTTAGAAAAAAATTATTACAACTTAATGTATTCATTAAGGTGAATCAACTAATTTATAAGAAATAAATATTTAGAAAATGATAAATAATAAGTAATTATAAAAATAAGATTACAAATAATATCAAAACAATAAATCATTCAAAAAAATATATAATAAATAATAATTGTGTATGTTTTACCGTAAAGATATTAGTATCCATTAAACAAAACTAAAAGTGTAAAATTTATAAAGTGTGATTCCAATAATTATTTCAAGTAAATTTGATAAATTCCATTTAATTAAATTTTGGGTGATGCAAAGGACCTTCCGGAAAATATTGAAATAGTTATATAATAAGGAAATTCCTCCCCATTTCGAGAGGATATTTTTATTTTTAATAGATATATGAAATAATAAATTAAAATTATGATCACTTTTCATTGATCACACCTTACATATGATTAATGTATTTGAATATATATTAATTTAAGGGTTTGTTGAAAATATCGAAAAGTTGTTTTATATTCTGATAAACATGGGAATAAAATTTCCTTCTTGTCTGTTAGCCAGGAAGTACTCTTGTTATATATATATAAATATATTTATATATATATATATGTTCTTTACACATGTGTGATTTTTTTGGGTTTCTAGAAAAATAGATAATTCTTATACTACCAGAAATAATCAAAACATTAGTAAAACACATATTGAAATATTTGAGTGTGTGTTGTATAAAAAAATGAGAACAATAATTTCTAGATGCCACATACTCTAATTCATTTGCAGAATGTGAAACTGAGATTATTTACATTACAGGTAATGAATATAAAGATTTTAATACTAAATTAAATGATCCAAAAGTTCTCATCATATCCATCTTTCATCTACCAATGTCTGTATAATAATAAATCATAAGAGAAAATTTATTTCATGATTAATATTATAAACCATGTTATAATGATCCATTTAGGAGTACAAGATATACATAAATTCTTAAAGAATATATTATTTCATATATCATTATAGTATCATAGATTTAAACTCATAGTATATAATTCATGGTCTCTAACCATTAGGTAGAGTTGGATTCCAATCATCTATTTATATAACTTTCTTAAAACCATTTTATAAAAGTCATCATAATCATATTTATGGGAGGTACCTATTGGAGTAATAATAAATGAAGAATTATTATTCCCAAAATTCTTAAATAAATCACTTATATACATATGGTGATTTAAATTTTTTACTTTCTCAGTTATAAGTGACTTTGATTCCAAGAATGAAATTATGTTAACCCATCATGATCATCATGAACACACTCTCAATTAGTTATTTCAAACTATTAGTAAAGGGTTTTGTAGTTTATTCAATGATAATTTCATTAAAATAATTTTTTAGAATGACTTTATCCTTTTATAAATTATTGTTAAAATGATTGGGGTCAACCAATTAATTTAATAAACATATATTAAATCTGAATACTAAAAGATTATTAGACTTGTCATGATGGGTTTTTAATGTATTTAAAGAGATTTGGTATGATGGAAAACATGAATTGTAAATTTTATGTTGTCTAAACCATGGGTTTTTTCAACATTAAAAACTTGTTGAACATATATATTACTGATTACACTCTATACATTTATTTTATTTAATAAAAAATTATTATGTGCTATAAAGTCTATAAGTTTTCTGATGGACTCGATCATAGCTACTAGAGAACAAGTATATCTATAATCTATATAAAATTCATAATTATAACTATTATGATCTAGGATATCCGTATTATATAAAATATATCTAATTTCATAACATTTATTTTGGAAGTGTAAATTATATAATAGAATAATACAATATTTTTGACGTTCAATAATGATCAAATACTTATTTTTTTAATAGCATAATCTTATATTGTATATTAATTTTCCAAATTTCATTCCCTGGGGTTTTATAACATTCATTAGATTCAAGTTTTTATTTTAATTTAATTCTTTCACATTCTATTCAAAAGGAAATTTCGGTTTCTGAAGTGTTTTTTACATCAGTAATGTTTTTTATAGTTATATGATTCCTTGACACAATCAATTTTATAGGTAAAATTGAATGATAATTTTCATCTACTATAGAAATAGAAACCTCAAAACTATAATTCAATTCTATTTTTTTATTTTATTTTATTTCTAGTTATTTAATATTTCAGTGGGGAGATTCATCTTCCAGTATCAAACAAGGGGTAAAAAAATCCCAATCTGGATATATAATTTCGAGAGATTTTAATCTTAAATAATGATTTTTTTCATAAAAAATAATATTTACCATATCCTCAATAGTATGTGTATTTTTTTGAAATATGTATATACCTTACTAGTGGTGGAATAAGCATGAAATATACCTTTATCATCTTTTAAATTAATTTTTTTAATGATTTATGCATACAAAATAAACACTTTGGATAACAAATATAAAAGTAATTATTCGTAGGATTACATTATCTACAAAATTAAAAAGGGTTATTGTTAAACCTTATATAAAATTAAAACTTATTTATATTATATCATGCTATATAATAATTACTAAGAATTGTTATTCAATGCATGGAACATACCCAACTATAGACTCAATGGAATGTTCCTAGTGAAAAATCTAGAACTTCTTCAATTATAATATTTCCAAACGGAAAAGATAGAACACTCAGAATATATTTTACAAAAAATAAAAAACAAGTCAATTATCAACTAGAACCTCTACATTTAAGGGAACTTAAGATAATAAAAAATTTGAAATTATTGAAAATGATGGCTCATATAATGTAGCTTCACATAGAGAATCTATTGGATATTGATTGATAAGATTTTAGAGCATCCAACATTGGATGCTTGTTGATAATGAGGGATCATAAAATTAATGATGACAAAATGAAATTATGGTATAATTATATTGAAAAAATCACAATATAAAATCCATTAACACATTAAGGAATATATTACATATATGATCTCAAATGCAATAATGGGTTTTCATATATTTACATATAATAGACTTTATAGAATTTTCAATATCAGTAATGATTATATTTTTGGATGATCGGGGTTTTGTTTATAGATGATAAATATAAAAACCATGAATTATTGGAGTCCTATTTTTTGGGGATTTAGTTGAAACAATGGAAAATTAAACCATCCATAGATTGATGGATGTCGCCTTTAGATATTTCATCCAATGATTTATTTTTTTATTTTGTCACAACAAATTTTTATGTTCTAGATGAAGAAAATGTCTATGCAATTCATTAATAAATACCATCTAGATAATAATAATTCATAAAATAAAAAATATACAACCAAAATAGATAAAAAGATAAATTAATGAATTGTATTTCGAATCATCAAAACTAAGGATAATAAGCGACATTAACAGAACAATTATCTCTCCGTTCTTCCCATTTTTGTATATGGTTATCTATTAAGGAGGTATATATATAATGAATAAATTTTGGGAATAAATAAAAAAAATTTGTGTTAGAAAATAAATTATATAACTAGTATGAAATGATATTAATCATGTTGGTTCGATGTGACTATTTTAATCGTTATTTGTCAAGTGATTTTTTCAAAATGATTTAATATCATATTATATGTTTCAAGGGTTTTAATATATAGGTAATTGGTAATCATGATTAAAATATACATATAAAAAAATTTCATTAGGTGTAATTTTTTAATAGATTCAAATAATTATTTTTCATTATATTATTTTCTTCATAAATAAAACACTTCAAAAATAAAATTTCCAGGAGTGGTATATGAGTTTTTTCAACATACTATTAAAAGTTTGTAAATTAAAATTACAAGAGTCCCCTATTCTTTTCAAGACTCTAAATGATGAATGTAATGTTTTTAATGAATCCTATATGACAGATCTAGATGATTTGTTATATTCATACTGCATTATGATATCATTGATTTTAAGAATAAATCTGAGCTACCTTGACTCGAGTTGGTCCACCATAGGGGTTACAATGTCTTCTTGATTACCCAAATCTAGAAATATGTTACATGGGAACATAATGTTATTAAAATTTTATTATTTCATACCAAAATAATATTTTTATAACTGAATAAGATAAAACAGAAAAATAATGGGAAACCACTTTAGTTAGTATATATATAAAATGAATATAAAAAATTATGCTGGATGAACACAATCCTAATAAATGTGACCCAAGGTAAAAGTGTAATTAATAGTTATACAAAATTATTTCATTACAACACATGATTACCCCACATTCCACAACCACCATTACTCTATACATGAGTGAACGATCTTATATATATGTATAATAAAATAGATCAACAACACATGGAAAAAATATTAAGGATGTTATATGAGATCAACATAAACAAAATGTAATTTGTAGGGTGTGAGTATAATTGGCATGTAAGGACCGTGCAATGTTCTTTATGAATAATGTTTTTAAATTAATATAGAATTATATGTTCAAGAAATATATATCAACAATATTTTTTATACCTTTATGAAAAAAATTACTATTAATTATATTTCAACAATAATACAATATAGAGTTAGTACATTAAACTAAATAAAGTTTTTAAAATTTAGGATGATGAAAAAAATGAAATTTTTCCAAAAAATCATAATGTGTATCATTGGTAAGAAAAAATGAAACTAAGGTAGGAAACACAATTTATTCATTTTTTATTTTTTATCATTATGATTTTTTTCATGGGATCACCATGTCTAACAATATAATATATTATAAAATAATAGGGGAGAAACATTTTCCACACACCAAGGTAGAATGGAGATCCATTTCCCATATCTTGTTAGGAAGAACCGTATAATAGAACTTGTATCTATAGGAGAACCATTTCCCGAATAAAGTCACATTATCTAATAACATAATTCACATTTGGTTTTCCCCATGTATCAAAAAGTATTTCCAATGATGTTTACTAGAATTCAGAAATTAATGTTAAATAACCTCTATGTATGGTTTTAAATACATTTTATTTGTGCCCAACTTTTTTTCAATGATTAACGTAAAGAACCTAAATTTAATTCATCATGAATAAAATTAAAATTTAGTGACCTAGGATTCTCAAATAAATATATTTCATAATTTTAGATGAATAGTCTATAAAATACACAGGCACACACCTAAAGACTATAACAATATAATTTATTTAGGGACTAGGTACACAAGATTTTAACTATGTGATAGATCTTCTACATCTCAATAAAATATCTTCCTCATCATTATTCATAATAATAACCTATATAAAAAATTATTTATAACTTGGTGAAAGTAAAAGTATGAAAGGGTGAGTTTAGATGTGCATTAAGGTTAATAGGGGGAGATAAGTAAGAATAAAATTAACATAAGGGTATTTGAACATGAGCCTCAAATTTGAAAACCATACCCACTACGGGAAAAATGAGCATTTGCGACGGGTTATTTGCGACGGGAATAGATCACGCCGCAAACAGTCCTGTTAAAAACTTATTTGTGACGGGGTTATTTACCCGTCGCAAATAAGTATCCTTTTGCGACGGGGAAAGTTGTCCTGTCGCAAAAGGACTGGCGCGGTTTGCGCGCCAAATCACGGGAAACTTATTTGCGACGGGGGAATATTCCCGTCGCAAAAAACCGGCGGCGGTAACAGGTATTTGCGACGGGAATATTCCCCCGTCGCAAATAGTATGTCGGCAGGTGGTTATTTGCGACGGGACCCGTCGCAAATAACTATTTACCCGTTGACCGTAATAAATGTCGGCTAAGGTATTTGCGACGGGAATCCCGTCGCAAATGGACCCGTCGCAAATAATCTAACCTATAAATACCCCCATCCGTTTTTTCATAACATTCTCAAATTCCATCTTCTTCTTCTCTCAAAGTTATATTTCTAAAGTTCAGTTTTTCTTCAGTTTAATTTTTTTCTCCGGAGCTGATATTAATGTTTTGAAGAACGATCAGAGCAGATCAATTTTCAAGGTATTTATGTTCAATTTAATTTAATATTTATTTTTAATTTTTTATTAGTTTCAATTATTCTTAATTAGTTGTAATTTAATTATGTTTATATTGTTTTATTACTTAATAAATTTAAATTATTAGTATTGTTCATAGTTAATGGTAATTAGGAATAATTAGTAATAATTTTTAATAATTAAGAATAAATATTAATAATTAGTAATAAATACCAATAATTATGGATAATAACATTATTACATTATTAGTCTATTTTATTATTAATATTAAAATAATATAATTTTTTATATATATACAGTTCTCTTTTCATCTGTGTGTTTGCTGTCTTCACATATATTATTTGTATGTAGAGATAGAAAACGCACAGATGACAGGAGAATTGTATATAAATTAGAAAATTATATTATTTTAATATTAATAATAAAATATATTAATAATGTTATTATTTGTAATTATTGGTAATTATTCCTAATTATTGATAATTATTCATTTATTTACTAATAATTAGGAACAATTATCAATAATTATCAATAATTAAGAATAATTAGTAATAATTAGTAATAATTACCAATAATTAGTAATAATTAGTAATAATTACCAATAATTAGTAATAATTACCAATAATTAGTAATAATTACCAATAATTAGTAATAATTACCAATAAGTAGTAATAATTACCAATAAGTAGTAATACTTACCAATAATTAGTAATACTTGCCAATAATTTGGAATAATTACAAATAATTAACCATAATTAGTAATAATTAGTAATAATTACCAATAATTCGTAATAATTAACAATAATTACCAATAATTAGTAATAATTAGTAATAATTAGTAATAATTAGTAATAATTAGTAATAATTACCAATAATTCGTAATAATTACCAATAATTAGTAATAATTACCAATAATTAGTAATAATTAACAATAATTACCAATAATTAGTAATAATTAGTAATATTTAGCAATAATTACCAATAATTAATAATAATTACCAATAATTAACAATAATTACCAATAATTACCAATAATTAGTATTTATTACCAATAATTAGTATTTATTATCAATAATTAGTATTAATTACCAATAATTAGTAATAATTAGTAAAAATTAGAAATAATTACCAATAATTAGTAATAATTAGTAATAATTAGTATTAATTACCAATAATTAGTAATAATTACCAATAATTAGTAATAATTACCAATAATTAGTAATAATTAGTAATAATTACCAATAATTAGTAATAATTAACAATACTTACCAATAATTAGCAATAATTACCAATGATTAGTAATAATTATCAATAATTACCAATAATTGGTAATAATTAATAATAATTACCAATAATTAGTAATAATTGGTTATAATTAATAATAATTACCAATAATTTGTAATAATTATTAATAATTAGTAATAATTAATAATAATTACCAATAATTAGTAATAATTACCAATAATTAGTAATAATTAACAATAATTACCAATAATTAGTAATAATTAGTAATAATTCGTAATAATTAGTAATAATTAGTAATAATTAGTAATAATTAGTAATAATTACCAATAATTTGTAATAATTACCAATAATTAGTAATAATTACTAATAATTAGTAATAATTAACAATAATTACCAATAATTAGTAGTAATTAGTAATAATTAGCAATAATTAGCAATAATTAGTAATAATTACCAATAATTAACAATAATTACCAATAATTACCAATAATTAGTATTTATTACCAATAATTAGTATTTATTACCAATAATTAGTATTAATTACCAATAATTAGGAACAATTACCAATAATTAGGAACAATTACCAATAATTATCAATAATTAAGAATAATTAGTAATAATTACCAATAATTAGTAATAATTACCAATAATTAGTAACAATTACCAATAATTAGTAATAATTACCAATAATTAGTAATAATTACCAATAATTAGTAATAATTACCAATAATTAGTAATAATTACCAATAATTAGTAATAATTACCATTAAGTAGTAATAATTATCAATAATTACCAATAAGTAGTAATACTTATCAATAATTACCAATAATTAGTAATAATTAGTATTAATTGCCAATAATTAGTATTAATTACCAATAATTAGTATTAATTACCAATAATTAGTAATAATTACCAATAATTAGTAATAATTAGTAATAATTACCAATAATTAGAAATAATTACCAATAATTAGGAATAATTACCAATAATTATTAATAATTACCAGTAATTAGTAATAATTACCAATAATTAGTAATAATTAACAATAATTAGTAATAATTAGTAATAATTACCAATAATTCGTAATAATTACCAATAATTTGTAATAATTACCAATAATTAGTAATAATTAACAATAATTACCAATAATTAGTAATAATTAGTAATAATTAACAATAATTAGTAATAATTAGTATTAATTACCAATAATTAGTATTAATTACCAATAATTAGTAATAATTACCAATAATTAGTAATAATTACCAATAATTAACAATAATTACTAATAATTACCAATAATTAGTATTAATTACCAATAATTAGTATTTATTACCAATAATTAATATTTTTTACCAATAATTAGTAATAATTACCAATAATTAGTAATAATTACCAATAATTAGTAATAATTACCAATAATTAGTAATAATTACCAATAATTAGTAATAATTACCAATAATTAGTAATCATTACCAATAATTAGTAATAATTACCAATAATTAGTAATAATTAACAATAATTAGTAATAATTACCAATAATTAGTATTAATTACCAATAATTAGTATTAATTACCAATAATTAGTAATAATTACCAATAATTAGTAATAATTACCAATAATTAGAAATAATTAGTAATAACTACCAATAATTAATAATAATTAGTAATAATTACCAATAATTAGTAATAATTAGTAATAGTTACCAATAATTACCAATAGTTACCAATAATTACCAATAATTACCAATAATTACCAATATTTACCAAATATTGGTCAATATTTACCAATATTTACCAATATTTACCAATATTTACCAATAATTAGAAATAATTACCAATAATTATAAATAATTACCAATAATTAGAAATAATTACCAATAATTTGGAATAATTACCAATATTTACGAATAATAACATTAGTACATTATTTGTATATTTTATTATTAATATTAAAATAATATAATTTTCTATATTATATTCAATTCTCTTTTCATCTGTGTGTTTTCTGTCTCCACATGTAATATTCGCATTCTTTTTCAAAATTATCAACCTACTTGCCAATGGAGAGGTGAAAGTGAATGCAAATATTACATGTGGAGATAGAATGTTAAACACACAGATGAAAGGATAATTGTATATAATATAAAAAATTATGTTATTTTAAAACTAATAATAAAATATACTAATAATGTAATAATGTTATTATTATATAATTAATGTTTATGAAAAAATTATATTCGTATTATTAAAATAATAAAAAATCAATATAATATTAAAATTATCAATATTTGTAACATGTTTTGCTTTATTCTCAATATATTCAATCTTTACTTGAGTGTTTTTTCTAACAAATTATTCAAAACTAGTAATGCTTTTATATTTTATAGAGAAATATGGAACAACGAGGTCGTCAACAATCATTATTAGGTGACCGCATATAGATAAATCAACGTAGAAATCCAAACAGTTCTGGTTTAAATCCAGTATATGTTGAGGGTGTGGAGACTTTTTTATCATTTGCTGCATCAAAGTCAGAATTTGTTTCAGAATGCAAAATAAAATGCCCTTGCAGAAAATGTGCATTGAGAATGTTTGACACGTTTGACAAAGTGGGAGAACATCTCTTGCGTTTTGGTTTTCAACCAGATTATGTTTTTTGGTATCAACACGGTGAACGCAGTTCCAGAGCAGGTGATACCAACTTGATTCCGGATCCATCCCGGTTTCAAGATTTAGTACATGATGTTGCAGGTTCATCTGTTCAACATACCGAAACTTCGGATGATATAGCTTCAAATCCTGAGTTGGCACCGTCTGAATTTTATGAGTTGTTGAAATCTGCTGAGGATGCATTATATCCTGGCTGCAAGATGAGCAAATTAGAAGCAGTTGAAAAATTTATGGCTATCAAATCGGATAACGGAATGTCAAACACCTGTTTTGACCAGATATTTTCTTTGCTGAAAACACTGTTACCCGAAGGAAATGTTTTACCTGCAAAGTACTATGAGAGTAAGAGGCTAGATCGAAATTTGGAACTTACTTGTCAGAAGATTCAAGCATGTTAAAATGACTGCATTTTATATTCTGGGGAAAATGAGTCGTTGGATAGTTGTCCTACATGTGGGAAATTGAGATATAAAGAAGGACAACACGGGAAGTCTGGTTTGATTCCTGTAAAACAGTTGATATATTTTCCTCTTACATCCAGACTTCAGCGTTTATTCATGTCTAAGAATACAGCGACAATGATGTCATGGCATAAAGAGAATATTTCAACCGATAAAAGCTTGAATCATCCAGCCGATGGTGATTCATGGAAACATTTTGACAGAGTGCATCCATCCTTTGCTTTAGAAGCTAGAAATGTTCGACTGGGCCTTTCCACTGATGGTTTCTGTCCGTTTGGATCTTATGGTAGACAATATTCATGTTGGCCTGTTTTTTTAACTCCGTACAATTTACCTCCATGGATGTTGATGAAGGAGCCATATATCTTTTTTACTTTACTAATTCCAGGACATCCGAAGAAAAATATTGATGTTTATTTGAAGCCATTGATTGATGAATTAAATTTATTGTGGAGTACTGGTGTTAGTACATATGATGTTGCAACGAAACAGAATTTCATACTGAGAACAGCATTGATGTGGACAATAAGTGACTTCCCGGCTTATGGGATGTTATCTGGCTTGAGTACACATGGTCATAAATCATTTCCTTACTATATGGGAGAGAACAAAGCATTTATGCTCATTCATGGAAAGAAACCTTGTTATTTTGACTGTCATCGCAGATTTCTTCCAGCTGATCATCCTTTTCGCAGAAACATATCTCATTTCAGAAAAGGAACAGTTGAAAGGGATGGACCTCCAAAAATGCTATCAGGTTCGGAGTTAAAATCAGTTGTATTTTCATTACCTCCCATCACTTTTGGTCCCACAATAAACCAACAGAAAATTTCTGGTTTTGGGAAAGAACACAATTGGATTAAATGTAGCATATTTTGGGATTTGCCATATTGGTCTGATCTGTTGGTCCGACACATGTTAGATGTCATGCATATTGAGAAGAACTATTTTGATAATTTGTTTCATACAGTTTTGGATACGCCAGGAAAGAGAAAAGACAATGTAAATGTACGTTTAGATCTTGCCCAAATTTGCAGGCGTCCAGAATTGGAACTATTTGAGAATGTCCGAACAGAAAGGTTACTGAAACCAAAAGCAGCTTATACATTGTCTAAAGAAAACCGTTTATTATTTTGTCAGTGGATTGCAGATTTGAGACTTCCAGATGGCTGTGCTTCCAATTTGGGTAGATGTATAAAGAATGGTCATATTACTGGATTAAAAAGTCATGATTGTCATGTTATAATGGAGAGACTTCTACCCATTGGATTAAGAGGTCTGGTGAATTCTATGATCTGGGATTCCATAACAGACATGTCTCTTTTTTTTCGGGAAATTTGTGCGGCTACGGCAGATTATGATGCTCTAAGAAAACTTGAAAAAGATGTTGTTATAATTATATGTAAACTGGAAAAAATATTTCCGCTGTCTTTCTTCGACTCAATGGAACATTTGATGTTACATTTTCCATATGAAGCCAAATGTGGAGGTCCGTTACAGTTTCGATGGATGTACCCATTTGAAAGATGCATGCAAAAATTGAAAAGAAAAGTATGTAACAAAGCATCTGTTGAAGGATCTATTGAAGAAGCTTATTTTCAAGAGGAAATATCTTTTTTCTGCTCCAATTATTTTGAATCTGATTATCCTTCAAAACAAAACCGACTGGGACGGAACGAGAGAAATATTGATGAAATCGACAATCAATTATCTATTTTCAACCAGTCAAAGCTTGGTTTTGGTGGAGTTTATGAACGCTGGCTTTCAGATGATGAACATCAGAGAGCTCATACGTATGTTCTGCTCAACTGTGAAGAGATGACATCAGTTGTACTGTAAGTGTTTATATCACTTATTCTATCATTTATTTTACAGTAAATAACTTTGGTTTTTATAGGTTGTATGATAATCATATCAAGAAACAAATTCCACAAATTACAGCAGCTGCTCTCGAAGAATGTCGACTGAAAAATTTCTCTCAGTGTTTTCAAAAACTGGTAACATAAATTCCTTATCTTTTATCAACTCATTCAATGTATAGTTTACTATATTGATAATTATTTCACAAATTTTCAGGTGTCTCGACATGCTGATAAAATTGACAAACGGCTGTGTGTATTGAGTAACCCACCTTCCAAACTTGTTAAAACTTATAATGCATATGTGGTGAATGGATTTCGATTCCACACACATGCATATGGGGAATCGAAAAAAACAATGAACAGTGGAGTTAGCTTGAGAGGATCTCATCATCGAGAAAATGAAGTTGACTTTTATGGCATACTTGATGAAATCATTGAACTCTGTTATCTTGGACAACATTACATAACTATGTTCAAATGTCGGTGGTTGGATACAGAGAGAGGCGTGCGTGTTCATCCGACTCATGGAATCATCGATATTAAATGTAAAAGTGTTCTCGCAGTAAATGAACCATTCTTATTGGCTCAACAGGCATATCAAGTTTATTATGCAAAGTACTATGCAACATCAAGAGAATTGACTGATTGGTGGAGTGTAATAAAAATCAAAATTCGAGACAATCAGTTTAGTCAAAGTGAATGTTCTTTCACTGATGTGCAAAGAATTGAAGTTTTTCAAGAGAGTACTCAAAATCAATCTTTTTTACAAAGAGACATGAGTATCGATGACGACACCCCACATTTAAGAGTCGGTGATGACGATGATGTTAATGATGTCACATATGAATTTGAAATGGTAAGAGATGAAGCAACTGTAACTCGAATGGATAACGATGATGTTGAGGAGGAATATGAAGATGACATTGACATATATGAAGATGATGATGAAGATGAACACTGATAGCATTTCATGGTATTTATATACAATCATAATATGTATATATGTATATATAATAGTAATTATCAATTATTTTATAACATTAATATTTTCTGTTTCAGATGGACGACGCCACATTTCGTGAGTTGGCGGATGCTGACCTGACTTTCGATGCGGATGAGTTGCTGACAGATGACCCTCAGCCTGCAGGCGCTCCAGGGAGTACGCGGAGGGGCGCGGTCTTGCACGATTGATGATTCCTGACCCCGTCCCCGAGCGACGTCCACGTCTTGGGTTTGATCCACGCACACGGAGGTGTGATAACATGTGTGATAACCTGTGGATTTGACTAAGATTTCATTAATCTATTCACATAATAAATGTTTATTATTTTTTCAGTTTTCCGCATATAGCAGTCGGACAGGGCAGCGCTATTTTGCGCAACTATTTCTCTCAGCCGTGGACCACATGGGAGCAGATTCCCATTGATGTACAGTAGGCCATGTTCGGCCATTGGTTGGTACGTACGTAAATAAATAATTTTTATTTTGAAAATTATTTCATTTCTAACTTGATATTTTGATTTATTTGTAGGGTTTATGGTATCCGATCGAGGATACCATGCGTGACGCCATCCACGAGGCATGGGAGGTGGCCATGCGTGATCGCCTTCGTCAGTTTTTGCACAATTTAAGAAAAGCTGCGATGAAGAAAGCAGGAGTGTCAGATTTTGACGATTCATGTAGAGCACACCGACCAGAGTATATTTCATCCCATGTATGGGATGGATTATGTGCGCACTGGTTGAGTGGTTCCTTTTAGAAGAGATCATCGGTGGGGAGGCAGAATCGGGGGAGACAGGAGGTGACTCATCGAGCTGGGAGTCGTTCTTTCAGTACTCATAGACAGCAACTGGTACGTACATTATTTATAAATATTTTATATAACTATAAATATTAACAGTTTATTTTTTATTCTTATAGGCTATCGATCACCCCGATATTATAGAGTACGACGTATATCGAAGGATGTATAGTGATCCTGCTACTAGGGAGCTCAGAGGTGATCGTCAGCATCACATCGTGGTCAGTATTATTTGTTTTCAAGTTTCAAAATTAACTGCATTTAATATATTCACAATTTTAATTTTAAATTGCAACTATAGGAGTCATATGAGGCCGCAGCGTCACAGGCCCGGCCTGAGAGTCAGGTCGAGTCATCAGATCAGACCACTGCCCGTCAGTTTGATGAAGCGACATCGATGCAAGCCACCCAGTATGCCTTCGAGAAGGGCCGGGTAGTTGGTATCGGCTCTCGACTGACTCCCGGAGATTATTATGGCAGTGCTGCGATGTCGTCGTCCAGCTCGAGAGGAGCTCATGCATCTTCTTCTACTACACAGTATGAGGATCAGTTGCAATCTCAGACTGCACAGATAGAGATTCTCCGACAGGAGCAGGAGAAGATGCGTCAGCAGCATGAGGAGGAGCGTCGACGCCAGCAGCAGCTGTACGAGGAGCAGGCGAGTCGGTGGCAGCAGCAGCATCAGGAGCAGATGGAGTACATGTGCCGACTCACTCATGCTTTAGGGATGGAGTTTCCTCCACCACCATCTGCAGATCCCCCACCTCCCCCCCCTCCTTCAGATTAGAGATTGTACTTATGTTATAAAATTTGTGAAATCAAATTATTTTTTTTTCTATTCGTAGTTTCTGTCTCATTATAAAATATTAATAATATTATATTTTTAAATAACAATATTAATATGAATAATATTATTATTTATATTTTATAATATTAAATTTTATATATATATTAAAATTTTATAATATTATAATTTAATTATATTTTTTGTAATACTTGAATTATTTTAATATTTGAATGTAAAATAATTCTATTATTTTTATATTAATTAAAATAAATTATTAATATTTTTTTTTATTTATGAATTATAATTCTAATATTATTATATTAATTAAATCATTTATTAATATTCTATTATTTTTTATTTTTGAATTATAATTCTATTATTATTATATTAATTAAAATAATTTATTAATCATTTATTATTTTTATTTGTGAATTATAATTCTATTATTATATTAATGAAAATAATTTGTTAATAATTTATTTTTTTTATTTTTTTTATAGTATTTGCGATGGGATACTATGCCCGTCGCAAATACTAGTATTATTAATAGTTTTTTATTTTATTTAATAAATAGTTTTTGCGACGGGATACTATGCCCCTTGCAAATACTAGTATTATTAATAGTTTTTTATTTTTTTTGAAAAATAGTTTTTGCGACGGTACCATCGCAAAAGGTATTTGCGACGAGCCCGTCGCAAAAACTATTTTAAAAGTTTTTTACAAAAATACGGAGTACTATTTACGACGGGGAGAATGACCGTCGCAAAAAACGGCTTTAGCGACGGGCCCATCACAAATAAGTGTTATTGCGACGCCGTTTTCAGCAATGGGCTATTTGCGACGGGCCCCCGTCGCAAATACCTGTTTTTCTAGTAGTGACCCTCCATATCAAAGATCATAATATTGAGTCATGGAATAATGATTGTTAGTTCATAAGAATGAATCATATCAATATTTGAGAACATAATCTATGAGATCATAAAATATATATAAGATATATAATATTCACATATACATAATCAAAAAAAATATTATATGTAGGATATCCACCAAGACACTCATAACAGGTTAGGGTTGGGATAACCACCCATGTAACTTCTTCAAGAATGAGATAACCTCTAATGTACACTCATTCATGCTTGGGATATTCTAAAATTTACCGTATTTAGGGATAGGTAGAACATCCCATGAACCCTATTTTTGTATTGGGATAACCTATTCTACGCCCCTTGATCTCATAAAAAATTAATCACTACCCAATACATTTTAGGGACATATATGTTCCACACATAAATTAATAAAAATGATACACAAGTGTTTCAAAAGATCATAAAACATTAATTATATCCTAAATGATGAAAAGAAATGGGCTACTTATACATTTCATAATATCATAACCCATGGAAATGAAATAGTTTTATAATCGTTTATTAATTTCTTCAAATAATAATGCTGAGAAAAATAAGTGGATTTAATAATATTAATACAATGGTATAACCCATAAAAAAGGAAATATGTTTCATAAAAATTATATAATGGAAAAAATAGTGGAATGAAAATATATTTCATTATCATCATTTCATCATAAACCCAAACCATAAAGATAAAGATTAACAATGGTATCATTGGTCCATATCCCCAGTGAATAATATGTAACATCAATGGATGTAATCACAAACAGAGAATGATTTTGAAATAAAAACAAATTTTAATGATTGTTGAGGAAACTCGCCATTTTGGGAATATAAATTATTAAAAAAAATGAAATAAAATTTTTCAAATATTTTTGATTAAAAATTAATTATGAAAACTTATAAAGGATTCTTAAAAAAATGTTTATAACATTTCTCGATGAAAATATCCTTCTCACATCAAAAAATAAATTTTAATATATATAAAACTTTCCCAATCATTTTCACTGAAAATAAATTCCAATATTTATAATGGAAGATTTTAAACACTAAGTGGGCATGATGGTGAAAAAAATAATTCATGATATATATGTCAAACAATATTCCTTTCGCATTATTGATAATATACAAATAGGAATAACCTTGAATGTGACATGAAAATTCCATTAAATTTTTTGATTGTAAAAAATGTGTTAAAATTAATTTCACAAACAATTTTATGAATTTCAAAAACATTTTTAAAAACATTTTTTGAAAACATGGTTTATGAAGAAAACTGGTTTTTGATCAAGGAGAGAAATAAAAAATATTTTTAATAAAAACGTAATTTTAAAATATTGAATAAATAAAGAGAGAAAAATGAATGGAAAACATGTATTCTCTACACATAACCATACCTGATTAAAATACATAATTGTCTTGATAGGTGGATCGTAATATTTCTTCTTTTGAGGAATAATCATAAACAATCCTAATAAATGATATGATTGTAACATAAAATAATTACAACTTTTGTAACATTGAATCATAAAACCCATGAAATATTTACACTAACTGACAAATTTAATATATTTTATAGAATATGAATAATGATATAGAATTTAAAATTGAATGTATATACACTTGAGAGAATAATATATCTGCATATCATAACATAGGTTTCCAAGAAGGCAATTTGAGATAAAAATATTATACCACTTTGGTAACATTTGAACCATAAAACCCATAAAATATAAATCCTAAATTGGGTCTATATATCGACATAATCTTGAGTATTTTAATCATAAAACATATTTACATTCATTATATAAAACACATAAAAGGAATATTTGTTAATTAAGTCATGTGTCTTACAAAAGTAAAAAGTGAGACGGAAATCTTTTACAATATATCTCAACAGTCTTCATAGATGTTCAAACCTATGGTATAATAAATATATGATTATTATATATCTACTTATAAACCATAATTACTTGTATATCATTTTATATAATATTTACTTATGACCTTTTTTACTCTTTTATTAACAATTCCAGGTTAATGTCTCGTTTCAGGAAATAACTACTTTATTTAACATGTGTGTTTTAATTTTTTCCTATATATTTTATCAGGGTTATATAATTTCCATAATATTTAACATCATATAGAAATAATATATATTCATTATATATGAAATTTTTGTGCTCTATAAAATATAGATATAGAAAATAAAATACATATTTCATGGAGATAATAGGTCGTACGTATGCATGAAGGTTGTTTCAATATTATTGAAATATTGAATGAAATATATGTATATAATATATTACCATTAAAGACTAATATTTATGTGATATATATCACACATGTTCATTAATAACATCCTTATTACCTTCCATGTAAATAGTAGATGAATCACACTACACTGTGAGGGGTTAGTCTCCCGTACACACGAACGACGTTATCAAATTCCCATAGAAAGGAATATAAGAAGGAACATATGATACAATTATTACAAAAAATAATAATTTCTTAAAAAGAATTTATTAATTTTTAATACATCATTATATGTAAATTTTATAGGTGGTAATTGAAAAAATGGCATTGGTTCATGGGGCAGTAGTCCGATGTACACATGAATGATGATTTCATAACCCATTGGATTCAAGTGGATATAGTTTTATTTCATGAAAATATCAAAAAAATATAATTATTTTATATTTACTAAGTATATTATATAATTATTTTTGAATAAGGATTTTATGATGTTGTAGAAGAAATATAATAAAACATTTGTTTAAAAGATAACTACATCTTTGGGTAGCCTCCTAAGGTATTCATAAAAAGCCTTATAGGATGAGTGGATGAATTTAAGGATGTTATTTGGGAAGGTATTGAATGAATATTTTTTTAATGTGTGAATTTCAGAGGATAAGGGGTGGCCCTTATAAATAATGTGAGAGGAAAATTGGTAAATTTTCGAAATCAAGAAGGATTCCCATGTTTTGGACATGAGAAAGGGCTCCAAAATGACCAATTATACAACCTAGAATATATATTGTTGAAATATTTGAAGAAATCTTGTGTTTTAAAAATTTTTGGTAATTTTTAATCCTTGCATTTTTATTTTAATCGACACAAAATCCATTGTTACCCTAACTATGATAAATAATATTTACTTTTTTACTATTTTTTATTGTAAAAGATAATGTTGAAAATATTAGATAATATATAACATGATGGTTAAGAATATGGAATCAATTTTTTGAATTTCAATAAAAATATTTGGGGAAATTTAATCTAAAAAAATTCCCTCACATGCGACGATAATGCGGCATTTTAGAGAGAAAATGTTGCATAGTTTAAAATAATGTTGTATCAAAATTCAAAAATAAAATTAATAAATTGGAATAAATTAGAATAATAAAAATATAATAATAAAATTTATTTTAAAACCATCTTAATACATTTATTTTTGTTTTTAAACCCATTAAAAAATCATAATTCTTAATAAAAAGAAATAATTTTCACTATTCATCAAAAAATTTATCTTCTCCCAAACATATAAAACATTCATCATAGGATAGTATTGTAATTATTATTTTAAAAATAATATTAATTTTATCAAATAAATTTTATAAATTTTGAAAAATTTAATTCCAAATATGTGTGAAAAATGTGATAAAATAGCCTTGGTAAAAATATAGTTTTTAAGAGATAAAATGATTTATTTCTACCTCTTGAAAAAAAAAGATAAATTGAATTCTAAAACATTTTATTGAATATATAATATATATATAATTTATTATAATTAAATAAAAGTGATTTTAAAATTTATTAATCAGACACACATTTGGGTGCTTAATAATATTTTTTTCCTCAAGCGGTTTTCCTATATTTTTAAATTATTTTAGTTTAATTTATAATAAATTTTTTATCAGAGAATTCATTTTATGTAGATGTATAGACCATATATTTTAATAATTTAGTTAAGCTTATTCATAACTTCCTTTCCAATGTCTAGGTGATAACATTACTATTAAATATAAATTTCTCAATAGTAAGTTATGTTTCATTGACACTCAAAGTGGTGTGTAAAACACTATAAATTTAGTGTTACAATTACAATAAGATAAAATTAGAGCTTCATTTAACACAAGATAATCACACTAGTTCTTATAATAACAAATATCAAATATCATAAATTTTTTTGAGAAAATAAACTTCACAAACTCTATGGTTTTTACATTATTCCCCGTATAAAATGAATTTCACAATAAAAAATTGTCACATTGGTATAAACAACTAAGGATATTTATTTCTCATTTCAACTTATATTTCCCATGTAGCTTCCTCAAAAAGGTGATATTTTTAGAAAACATTGGTTAGGTGGTTGGTTTTGTTTTGAAGATCATTATCTCTTGGATCTAGAATTGATACCAGTTATTCCTCATTAGAAATTCCAGGATCCAGATGTATGACCTATGAGATATGTACATGTGATGGATCATTTATATAATTTCATAGTAGGGATACAAGGAAGAAATCATTAACATGAGATAGGATTGGCGTAAGTGGCAATCAATATGCTACTGTATCAATATGTTTATGAATTTAAAAAGGGGTAATATTATAATTGCATAGTATTCCTTTATATCCTATGAAAAATTTCATCTATTGGTAGTGTTTTTATTAATTTCTACATAATGTTGTACTCCAAAAAATTGTGATTAAATTTTTTATTCCTAAAAATCTGACAGATATCAATATCCACAATAGAATGATAATTTATTCATTCGATCTACAATTATAACAAAACATTTAGCAATAATTATACACTACAGATAAATATTCATATGGTGAAGAAATACATAGATCTATAAAACCTCAAAAAATATTCAACATTATCCATATCATAAATGGTTAACCTCCTGAACCTTTCAAAAGACTATAATCCAAAAATTTTGAAATAAGGTCACTATATTTCTGAAATTGACATATTATTAATCTCCAAAACAACATGAATCATATCTTAATTATCACACAACAAACATGTGATTACATTCATATTTTGTTATATTAAAACATGGTAATAAACTAAATTACCATAAAGTCTTATTAAAAACATCCTTATTCCTAAAATAAAACATAGATTATATTATATATTACTTCAATATAACTTTTTCTCAAAATTCATCAATGAAAATATAAACAACATTTTCAATAAATAATTTATTAATTATGAGGTCATAAGTACTTCCAATTTACTATATCATTATCAATAAATTATTATCCAAATTAATAACCACATTATTAACATCAATATCATATTTAGGGATATAATTCCTTAATCAGGTATTGTCCATAAATTTTCAACATTCCATTAAATCAATTTTCTAGTTCATTAGTTCTATTAATAATATTATAGAAAATAAATTATGAAAATAATTTAATGTATAATCCTTAAATATTTTATGATTCATACAACATAATTGTTGAATTCTAGTAAATAGAAAACTCATTCATTAAAATTAATTCTTAAACTATTCAATTGGATTCATAATCCTATTCCATAAGACTACATTCCAAAAATAAAAAATATGAGACCCATATTGAGATTATTGTACCTCTATTTGTTCATGTTTCTTATATTATACATAACAAATAATATTATAATATTTAATACAATTCACATTTAATTCAGGGTTTCTTCATCATCTACAATATAATCATTAATCGAACCACCATTATAATTATATTTATTATCTCACCACTTAAGAAATAAATTTTCCTAATTCCCATACATTCAACAATTAAAAACATTCGTCTATTAATAATACCTTATGGAGACCAATAATACCTTCCATTTTGTCTACTAAACTTTTAATTTTTCCCCATTAATTAGTTATATTTTCCCCCACTTCTCCACCAATATAACACATTATTGTTATATTTATATATTAAATAGAGTTCTTATTAACAAATTCGTAACATATATAAAAATGAGTTTTATTTCGCCCATGGTTTCCACCACCTGATTTCTCTTTGATCTATATCCCAGTCTTCTTTAGTAAGTCCAATTGTTGGTTGAGATGAATGTTTCTAATCATTAATCATGATAATTGGTTTGGAATAATAATAATACAATTATATCAAGTCATAAACCCATTTGGATATTCACAACATATATTATATCACAAAATATATTAATCTAGATTACTCTAGTTACCTCTATTGACTAATACCAAAAACCGTAGTTTGAAAAAACAAGAATTATATAAAACCACATAGTCCTAAAAAATACTTTATAGGATGTATAAATAATGACACATTCCTTTTAATATGTTGGGAAAAAATCCCTTAAGGTAACATTGCAGTCTTTTTGGGTTGATTGTGTTTGTTGATAAAGCAGGTTTCCATGGAGAATTGTCGAGTTCCAGAGAATTTGTTGACAATCCATGTTGACAAAGAACGATGAAAAGGAAAGGACGATCTGTAGGCGGTAAAAAGAGCAGTACAAGGTGGCGCCATTTTCCAGTGTTTGCCAATTTTTTGGGGTCCAAAATTTAGAGGTTGGTGAGCATCACAAAAATATGATATCCATGAAGATCATAATTAAATAAGGCAAAGTCATGAATTTCACGAAGATATGATTCATGGGTTGTAACTCGTGAAGACTAGAAGAATGATGGCGGTGATTCTTCATGATTACATCAAAGCTTCGCGAATGGAAGAGTTGAAGCGCATCATGGCGTTGAAGGGATTTTCGAGGGAGATTCATGGCAAAGGCACGAAGGAATATTGAAGGTGATGCTCCGCGATTACGACAAGCTCTGCAATCAGAAAATTGTTGTGGTGCTTCGCGATTTAGACAGAATTCTGGCGGAAACTTTGGAGCTTCGCGATTTGAGATGACGTGGTGTTTCATTCGCATGGAAAGTTCGAGGTTTGGTGGAATCGCCTATAAATAGAGGTCGAACCTGTCACGACCCGACCTCGGGGCCCGTGCCGTGACTACCCCAAGCCCGCCTTCCATAGGTCAGGGGCTGGCGACTAGCACCAAGGCGTAAGATCCCAGTAAACAGGGAAGGCATTGCCTTTATAAGTAACAACCACACAGAGTCAGCCAGCGGAAAGTAAAGTGCAGAAAGGTAAAGGGGCCGGAAATACAAGCCCAACTGTAAAGTACAACTGAAAAAGTAAAGTACAGCAACTGAAGAAAAGACGGCGGCCTCGTGTCGTCCACTGGCAATCCCACCTGAAGGGTGGGTACAGGTAGCCTCCAGGCTCCTCGGGTCCCACGTCCGCTCCGAGCACGTCCCGCCCAGTGGTCCACCTCCAGGTACCGTCCTGCTCCACGCCCCAACCGTGATCAGCGCTGTCCGTCGTCTGCAATCAACACAACAAGGTGCGGGCATAGCCCGTGCAGGGGTGAGTACAACTACTCAGTAAGGACCCCGAGACCCTCGAAGGTCTCCCGAAATCCACAAAGGATATAGCACAAAAGAAAGATGCAATCACGAAGTAACATCTGACTCGACTTAGGTATATGCCCATACATATACCTAAGTCCCCAATTCTAGCTCTGCTCACGAGCTCAAGAACAACTCAATCCACAAAGGAAGCAAGACTCAAATCCACAAGGAGAGTAACAGTAAATCCACATAGGATAGTTCAACACAATCCTCAAAGGAGAGTAAACAGTAAATCCACATAGGATAGTTCAACACAATCCACAAAGGAGAGTAAACAGTAAATCCACATAGGATAGTTCAACACAATCCACAAAGGAGAGTAAACAGTAAATCCACATAGGATAGTTCAACACAATCCACAAAGGAGAGTAAACAGTAAATCCACATAGGATAGTTCAACACAATCCACAAAGGAGAGTAACATAAGATTCAGCTCAACCAGGATTTTCATTATCGAAACCGTAAATGTTGAAGAGCCCCATCTCTGAAGTGTACAGTGGTCCTGTCACGACTCCGAGGTACTGCTCACTAACCTAAGACTGCTGAAGTACTCCTCCTGTCGAGTACCGCGGGTCTGCTGCCAACTACCGGGCACTCCGTCCGCTGAGGGTCTGCTGCCAAATACCGGGCGCTCACCCAGATAGCCTACTGAGGTACTCCTCCTGTCGAGTACCGCGGGTTTGCCGCCAACTACCAGGCGCTCCGTCCGCCGTGGGTCTGCTGCCAACTACTGGGCGCTCCGTCCACTGGGCTAGTCGACTCACTCCAAGTCGAGTCGGTCAAGCAGTCGTCAGGTCTCAGTCATCTACACGGTCTCCGTACTCCGCACACACGTCTCCACCGTCGCGGGTCTGTCGCTACAACCAAGCGCACACACTCCGTAGAGTATCGCGGGTCCGCCGCTACAACCAAGCGTTCCACCGCCAAGGGTCTGCTGCTGCATCCAAGCGCACCACCACTGTCAAGTACCACGGGTCCGCCGCTACACCCAAGCGCTCCACCGCTCAAGGTAAAAGAAGATTCAGCTCACATAGATTTGGTAGCACTGTTCCACGTAGGATCGCTGAGTGCAGTAGTCGACGCAGTCCACTGAGGATCTCTGCTCTGCCGTCGTCGCAGTCCACGGAGGATCTCTGCTCTGTCGTCGTCGCAGTCCACGGAGGATCTCTGCTCTGTCGTCGTCGCAGTCCACGGAGGATCTCTGCTCTGTCGTCGAAGTCACAGCCAGCACTAGGGTTCCCGCACATAGCGAGCTCGTTAGGAGGGTCCGCTCCACGAGCCGAGAGGCTGATACATCAACTGACACGTAATCCGAAGTTGATGTATCCAAAAGTTCCGTATCGACAACCGGATCTCAACGCAACAGACGGCACGTCAATCGGACGCCCGGTCTGAGAGTTATTGGCATTTTCGTCCCAGGGGCCCGGTTGGTTTTTAGGGCAAAACCAACCCGATCGTACTCCGCCTGTGTCCGATCCTCGGGCGGAGTATGCCAAAAGTTCCGTCTCACTTAGAGGAAACTACCCCAGCTGACGGTACGTCGATCGGACGTCCGTAGCTCAAGTTATGAGCGTTTCCGCTCCGAGGGCCCGGTTGGTTTCGTGCACGAACCAACCCGGCCGAACCCAAAGTCTTCCAAAACCTTGAGTGTAATATACCGAAACGACCGTCTCGATCCAAGGATCGCGTAGCCGCTGACGGTTCGTCAATCGGAGGTCCCAGACCCAAGATATGGGCGAAAGACCGAAGAGGGCCCGAAACGGGGGTTCCGGGCCCGGGGCGACCCGGCCCGAACCCCCCCCTGGGGTCGGCCGACCCGGGTCGGCCGACCCGGGCCGGCCCGAACCGGGCCGACCCACCGCCTCCTTCCGCGGGCCGCCGGAGTTGCTCCGGTGGCCCGTTTTGCCTCCCGTCTGCGCCATTGTTCCTCCCGGGACGCGTCATCCACTGCGGAATCAACAAATGGCCCTTGCGTCGTGCTTTTTCCGTCGCCCGCCAAAATCCGCACAAAAAGGAAGATCGGCGGAGGGTTGCCGGGTCTCGTTCGTTAGACCCGCACCCTCCGCGTTAGTCATAAACAACGGGAGGAAAAGATAAAAAAAACAACAACAATTTTAAATAAATTAAAATTGTTGGTGTTCACGTTCTTTTACTTTAAAAGAATAAAGACGGGGAATAAAAGAATTCCAACAACCCTTACTTGTCGTCGACGTCGGTCGAGAAGTCGTCGCGGAATTGCTCGTCGCGGATGAAGGGGGATCGTCGCGTCGTCGCGGTATCCGGCGTCGCGTCGCCAATCTCCGGATCAAGAACAAACGGATTTAATTAATTAAATCCGTTGTTATTGAAATTAAAAAGTGAGAAATAAAAGATTCGATTCTCACCTTTATTGCCGATCGCAGGTCCGCCGCGGAAGAAGAGGCACCGAAGAAGAAGAAGAAGAAGAAGGTCGCGGAAAAGTTGTTGACGTCGCGGATCGTGCGTCATCGAATTCTGGTTCCGGCGTTCTTCGCGTTCTTCGCGTTCTTCGCGTTCTTCGCGTTCTTCGCGTTCTTCGCGGGGAGGGTGGAGGAACGAAGATTCTCTCAAATCCTTTCCAAGGATTTTTTTTTAGGTTGGTCTTATTTTATAAACATGCCAACACGAAACCGGTTAAGAAACGATCCATCAATTCGAAAGAAACGACCCATTTAATTCACGAAGAAACAGTCCATTTAATTTACGAAATAAACCGCCCAATTAAATGGTCTGTTAAGAATTAAAGAAAACGCGTCGGTTGACTTTTCAGTTACTTTGACGGGTTTTCGCGGGTGCGTTACTTAGCGAAAGAAACGGCGGGGCTCGTGCGGGTCCCACCGCACAAATATCCTACCAAGGGGTAGGATATTTCTGGATAGCATCCTATCCAGTTCAACTCAGTTCAAGCCGCCTTTAAGTGACTTTAAGTGGCTTCCAAGCAGTTTAAGTGAAATAAAATAAAGTTGCCGCACGAACTTTATTTTATTTCTGACTTAAAGCCGCAAAATTTAAAAACCACGTCTGAGCAAACGCAACTCCGGAAGAGGCGTTTCTAAGCAAATACCGGCGCTGCGATTTCATCGGTGCCCTCAGAATTTGATTCCGGGCACCGGTTCAAAAGATAGAAAAACCCGCTCGTCCGTTCACTGAACGTACCCGAGCCAAACTTTGGAAATTGATTCCGGGCACACCGGGCCTCGGAATCAGGTGCCGTCTGAAGCTGCGCTCTTGTAAAATTCCAAAGAAAATTAAGAAAAAAATTTCCTTGAAATTTGCGGGTCTTTACATCACTCCCACCTCAGGGCTTTACGTCCCCGTAAAGCTTCAACTCACACTTAAGGGAAACAAAGTAGTACTGAGCACGCAACTGAGCTTTACGCTCCCATATGCTCACCTGAAGATCTCTTGCTACCCGAGAAGCACCCCAGAGGAAGCAACCGTTCACGTAGAACCTGCTCCTATCGATCCTCGATCTCTACTAGGACCTCCGTGCTTGTCGCCCTGTCATCGACGTCCAACTCCCCGGGGCCGATGACGTGTGAAGAAACATACACGTACCTCCACAGCTGAGACACGTGGTGGACATTATGCACCCGGTGCGACTGAGGTGGTAGGGTCAAGCGGTAAACCTCCTCGCCTACCCTGCTGAAGATCAAAAAGGGTCCATCGAACTTTGGAGATAACATGCTGCCTCGGCCACATCTCCGAAACCTCATCGGGTTGAGACCGTATAAGAACGTGTTCGTCACCCTCGAATTCAAGAGGTTTCCCTTTTTAGGTTAGAACTGAAACTCAAAACTCCTGCTGCCACAAGGGTAGGGTTGACCAACTCAAGAGTGATCGGCCACACCCTCTTATGCCTGAGTTTAACATGTGCTGCCCAGGGTTTCCTTTTCGCCGACCAAGGAAAACCCATTCCAACGTTTGCCTAAAACAGTCAACCGGGGTATGATTTGTGAATCATACCCAGATCAACGTCGTAAGGCCTCTACGCTGCCACCAAGAGATTCCAACCGAAACTCTCGCCTCGAGGTCAAATCACACCGTCGGCGTAAGTGTGATTATCGAGTCTCCTCCCAAAGGTATCTCCAGACGTGAGGGTCAAGTCTACGGCTTACCCGGAACCTCTAGGTCTGGGACATGATTCGTGGAAGGGTTGAATGATCGGTTCCTATGTCTATAGATATGGCAGCTCGTAGTAGACATAATTCGTACCCCGAATCATTCTTAGAGTTCCTGGGTCACACTCCTTGACCGCAATGCAGCTACTCTCCTCCCCAGTCCTCCTGCTCCCTGAGCCTGGCGGGGACTACTAAGTCGGGTGGTCGTAACATGTCGAAATGTACACCACCACATGCTGCTCTCTAAGCTCCGCTTCCACGTCTGCTACCCTGCAGATTCATCTGTCCTTAGCACTTCCTCCTCCTGAAACATTTTACACGCCCGAGTCTCTGAGACTGGCGCTAGTTTCCTTCCTTTCACTGCTAACGTTCACAACCACAAAGGTTCTCTCTAGCATCCTAGCATAGGTAGAAATGCATAGAGGAAAAGTAATGGTTCGGATTTCCCTTAGACACACTTCGCTCAGAAGTTCGAGTCTAAGGAACTGATCACAACGTAACCAACGAGTACTACGATTGATTGGTAAGCCACGATGAGTGCTCTGCTTCCGACATGTCGTACTGTCGAAGCTGTATTAGCTCCAGAAAACTCACAACCACCTCCTCAAGCCAGTCCTCAGCCGCCTACGAGTCAGGCTCACCTCGAAACTTGAGGGATATCTGGTGCTAAAACATATGTAAGGCACTAAGCCTGTGATTCTCTGCTACCGGTACCGCCGGTAGTGTCTACTGACCAACAGGTAGTGACATAGCTGGCGCACTACCCGTAGGTACTATCCCAGGTATCGGTTCGCGTACCGAAGCCTCATTACTATAAGAACCAACCTCATGGTCACTCACTGGAAACAACAGAAGCTAAGATCATCATCCGCTCTACTAGTATCCAAGCTAGGCGTAGAACTCTAGCAACCGCCTCCATCCAGTCCACTGCTGCCTGGGAAATCTCTCTCGCCTCGTATCCTCAGAGGCCTCTACTGCTGGAACTCGTGCATCGCGCTCTGCTAGCGTGCACTGTCAGCTAGTGGCATCCTCTGCCTAAGGGGTGGTGGTGCTGCTGGTACACCACCCGAAGGTGCCAACACTGAAAAAGGGCCCTGCACCGGAGTCTCGCTGCTCGGTGGGCCATCATCGAGAACTCTCTCGGAACTCCAGCTAACTATCTGCATGGTGACATCCTGAACAGTTGTGTCACGGTCAACGATTTATACCTGGTGATCTGACCTGGTTTGAGCTGACTTTAAACCTTTTGGGAAACACACAGGCAATCAGTGTTTTCGTGCATTAAGTTGGAAATCAGAAGTCAGGGTCCTGGTGTACGGATACGTCGGCCGCCGCACCAACACTAGACTCCCTGGACTGATAACCACACTCAATATACTAAACACTATTGCTTCACATAGAAAAAAGACCAGAGTCTGCGGTAGAACCGAACTCCTTTGATACCAATTTGTCACGACCCGACCTCGGGGCCCGTGCCGTGACTACCCCAAGCCCGCCTTCCATAGGCCAGGGGCTGGCGACTAGCACCAAGGCGTAAGATCCCAGTAAACAGGGAAGGCATTGCCTTTATAAGTAACAACCACACAGAGTCAGCCAGCGGAAAGTAAAGTGCAGAAAGGTAAAGGGGCCGGAAATACAAGCCCAACTGTAAAGTACAACTGAAAAAGTAAAGTACAGCAACTGAAGAAAAGACGGCGGCCTCGTGTCGTCCACTGGCAATCCCACCTGAAGGGTGGGTACAGGTAGCCTCCAGGCTCCTCGGGTCCCACGTCCGCTCCGAGCACGTCCCGCCCAGTGGTCCACCTCCAGGTACCGTCCTGCTCCACGCCCCAACCGTGATCAGCGCTGTCCGTCGTCTGCAATCAACACAACAAGGTGCGGGCATAGCCCGTGCAGGGGTGAGTACAACTACTCAGTAAGGACCCCGAGACCCTCGAAGGTCTCCCGAAATCCACAAAGGATATAGCACAAAAGAAAGATGCAATCACGAAGTAACATCTGACTCGACTTAGGTATATGCCCATACATATACCTAAGTCCCCAATTCTAGCTCTGCTCACGAGCTCAAGAACAACTCAATCCACAAAGGAAGCAAGACTCAAATCCACAAGGAGAGTAACAGTAAATCCACATAGGATAGTTCAACACAATCCTCAAAGGAGAGTAAACAGTAAATCCACATAGGATAGTTCAACACAATCCACAAAGGAGAGTAAACAGTAAATCCACATAGGATAGTTCAACACAATCCACAAAGGAGAGTAAACAGTAAATCCACATAGGATAGTTCAACACAATCCACAAAGGAGAGTAAACAGTAAATCCACATAGGATAGTTCAACACAATCCACAAAGGAGAGTAACATAAGATTCAGCTCAACCAGGATTTTCATTATCGAAACCGTAAATGTTGAAGAGCCCCATCTCTGAAGTGTACAGTGGTCCTGTCACGACTCCGAGGTACTGCTCACTAACCTAAGACTGCTGAAGTACTCCTCCTGTCGAGTACCGCGGGTCTGCTGCCAACTACCGGGCGCTCCGTCCGCTGAGGGTCTGCTGCCAAATACCGGGCGCTCACCCAGATAGCCTACTGAGGTACTCCTCCTGTCGAGTACCGCGGGTTTGCCGCCAACTACCAGGCGCTCCGTCCGCCGTGGGTCTGCTGCCAACTACTGGGCGCTCCGTCCACTGGGCTAGTCGACTCACTCCAAGTCGAGTCGGTCAAGCAGTCGTCAGGTCTCAGTCATCTACACGGTCTCCGTACTCCGCACGCACGTCTCCACCGTCGCGGGTCTGTCGCTACAACCAAGCGCACACACTCCGTAGAGTATCGCGGGTCCGCCGCTACAACCAAGCGTTCCACCGCCAAGGGTCTGCTGCTGCATCCAAGCGCACCACCACTGTCAAGTACCACGGGTCCGCCGCTACACCCAAGCGCTCCACCGCTCAAGGTAAAAGAAGATTCAGCTCACAGAGATTTGGTAGCACTGTTCCACGTAGGATCGCTGAGTGCAGTAGTCGACGCAGTCCACTGAGGATCTCTGCACAGTCGTCGCCGCAGTCCACGAAGGATCTCTGCTCTGCCGTCGTCGCAGTCCACGGAGGATCTCTGCTCTGTCGTCGTCGCAGTCCACGGAGGATCTCTGCTCTGTCGTCGTCGCAGTCCACGGAGGATCTCTGCTCTGTCGTCGAAGTCACAGCCAGCACTAGGGTTCCCGCACATAGCGAGCTCGTTAGGAGGGTCCGCTCCACGAGCCGAGAGGCTGATACATCAACTGACACGTAGTCCGAAGTTGATGTATCCAAAAGTTCCGTATCGACAACAGGATCTCAACGCAACAGACGGCGCGTCAATCGGACGCCCGGTCTGAGAGTTATTGGCATTTTCGTCCCAGGGGCCCGGTTGGTTTTTAGGGCAAAACCAACCCGACCGTACTCCGCCTGTGTCCGATCCTCGGGCGGAGTATGCCAAAAGTTCCGTCTCACTTAGAGGAAACTACCCCAGCTGACGGTACGTCGATCGGACGTCCGTAGCTCAAGTTATGAGCGTTTCCGCTCCGAGGGCCCGGTTGGTTTCGTGCACGAACCAACCCGGCCGAACCCAAAGTCTTCCGAAACCTTGAGTGTAATATACCGAAACGACCGTCTCGATCCAAGGATCGCGTAGCCGCTGACGGTTCGTCAATCGGAGGTCCCAGACCCAAGATATGGGCGAAAGACCGAAGAGGGCCCGAAACGGGGGTTCCGGGCCCGGGGCGACCCGGCCCGAACCCCCCCTGGGGTCGGCCGAACCGGGTCGGCCCGAACCGGGCCGACCCGAACCGGCCCGAACCGGCTCGGCCGGGTCCGGTCCAGCCTGGGCGCGGCCCGGCCGACCGGACCGGCCGGCTCGGCTTCGGCCGTGCGGCCGAGCAGGCCGCCGCCGCGGGTTTGACCCGCGGCGTTTGGAGAAACGCGGCCCCCGCGGGGGGCCGCCTGTCACGCGGACGCGGCCGGGCCGCCGCGTCCGTTCCCGGTTCCGCGCGACCGCGGAACCGGCCGCCGCCGCCGCGGCTTCAGCCGCGGCGGAAGATCTCCACGGCGGCGCGCCGGGTGCCGCCGCCTTCGGTCGCCAGCGCCGCCGCGCCGGCGACCCGCGCCGCCGCCTCCTTCCGCGGGCCGCCGGAGTTGCTCCGGTGGCCCGTTTTGCCTCCCGTCTGCGCCATTGTTCCTCCCGGGACGCGTCCTCCACTGCGGAATCAACAAATGGCCCTTGCGTCGTGCTTTTTCCGTCGCCCGCCAAAATCCGCACAAAAAGGAAGATCGGCGGAGGGTTGTCGGGTCTCGTTCGTTAGACCCGCACCCTCCGCGTTAGTCATAAACAACGGGAGGAAAAGATAAAAAAAAACAACAACAATTTTAAATAAATTAAAATTGTAGGTGTTCACGTTCTTTTACTTTAAAAGAATAAAGACGGGGAATAAAAGAATTCCAACAACCCTTACTTGTCGTCGACGTCGGTCGAGAAGTCGTCGCGGAATTGCTCGTCGCGGATGATGGGGGATCGTCGCGTCGTCGCGGTATCCGGCGTCGCGTCGCCAATCTCCGGATCAAGAACAAACGGATTTAATTAATTAAATCCGTTGTTATTGAAATTAAAAAGTGAGAAATAAAAGATTCGATTCTCACCTTTATTGCCGATCGCAGGTCCGCCGCGGAAGAAGAGGCACCGAAGAAGAAGAAGAAGAAGAAGAAGGTCGCGGAAAAGTTGTTGACGTCGCGGATCGTGCGTCGTCGAATTCTGGTTCCGGCGTTCTTCGCGTTCTTCGCGTTCTTCGCGTTCTTCGCGTTCTTCGCGGGGAGGGTGGAGGAACGAAGATTCTCTCAAATCCTTTCCAAGGATTTTTTTTTAGGTTGGTCTTATTTTATAAACATGCCAACACGAAACCGGTTAAGAAACGATCCATCAATTCGAAAGAAACGACCCATTTAATTCACGAAGAAACAGTCCATTTAATTTACGAAATAAACCGCCCAATTAAATGGTCTGTTAAGAATTAAAGAAAACGCGTCGGTTGACTTTTCAGTTACTTTGACGGGTTTTCGCGGGTGCGTTACTTAGCGAAAGAAACGGCGGGGCTCGTGCGGGTCCCACCGCACAAATATCCTACCAAGGGGTAGGATATTTCTGGATAGCATCCTATCCAGTTCAACTCAGTTCAAGCCGCCTTTAAGTGACTTTAAGTGGCTTCCAAGCAGTTTAAGTGAAATAAAATAAAGTTGTCGCACGAACTTTATTTTATTTCTGACTTAAAGCCGCAAAATTTAAAAACCACGTCTGAGCAAACGCAACTCCGGAAGAGGCGTTTCTAAGAAAATACCGGCGCTGCGATTTCATCGGTGCCCTCAGAATTTGATTCCGGGCACCGGTTCAAAAGATAGAAAAACCCGCTCGTCCGTTCACTGAACGTACCCGAGCCAAACTTCGGAAATTGATTCCGGGCACACCGGGCCTCGGAATCAGGTGCCGTATGAAGCTGCGCTCTTGTAAAATTCCAAAGAAAATTAAGAAAAAAATTTCCTTGAAATTTGCGGGTCTTTACAGAACCCCTCAAGATAAGTAGAGAGAATTTTCAGAGAAAACACTTTGCTCTCTGTTCGTGAAGGAAGTTCGCGAAGGTAGTGTGCTTCGCGAAAGAGGAGCTTCGCGGCGGCTATACTAGCCCCGCGAAAGTCTTGATCTCTGCGTTTGCTGAGTGAGCATCGCGAGGGAAGTTGCTATGCAACGACTTGAGCTTCGCGGTAGTGCTTCTCGGTAGTGCTTCACGAGAGTGCTTCACAAAAAGGAAGGATCTTCGCAAAGACTTGTTTGAGATTCGCGAAATTGGGAGCTTCGCGATGTAGGGTGCTTTGCGAAGGTGTTTCCAAAAGGAATTACCCAGTTAACAGGGTAAAAGGGGTTTTCATTTGTGGATGAAAGTTGGACTTCAACATAGCATCTATCAATAGTTGAGGATGCGTGCATTCATGCCAATGAAGAGACCTACAAGTCTATAAACTGTGAGTGGATCCCTTCGAAGTGCAGTGAGCATAGGAAGAGGAAAAAGGTGATCCTCTCCACCGGTAGTGATCCAGAGAGAGAGAAACAGGGAGTGACCCTTGGGAAAGCAGTGAGCTAACCCTAAACCTCATAAAGGTAGTGAGCCTGGGCATAGAAGTGATCTAGCCCAAACATTGTAATTCACATCTACTGAAGAATAGTGGAATATGGTACGACCGGCAACTTGTGGGCGTATGCTCCTTGGATGTAGCCTAGTGAGGGTGAACCAGGTAAAAATCTTTATGTCTGCCTATTTTCTTCCCTCCATTACATTCAAATTATCATTATTAGATAAATAAGAAAATAAGTGGTCATAATAATCACATGAGTGAAAACAAAGTAACCCTTGTAATAAAGAGTTCAAGATCCAGTGGGGCAGGAAGAACTTTGAGAAAGAATATCCAAACCCTCATTCACCCCCCCATCAGGGTATATAGTCCCCTATTGGTCCTAACATAATATATGAAAACATAGTCTTAAAATATTAATTCCTAATATTTATATATTCAAATCCATTATGATGGTAGATACAGAGTTTGTGAAAATACAAATCATATCCCCTGGGAGTGTCAAATCAAGTGTATAGAAATGTCCATTATTATGCTCCATGTTATTATCATTTACATATAATGGTGTCCTTTTTATAATTATTACCCATAAGTGTATTTTTTCTATACCTTCACACACTTGTATTATACATACACGATCTAATTTATTGAAAAATAACTTACTGTATCATTTAACAATATTCGAAGATATTTCCCTATACATTAACTCATCCATATGCATATCATTATACATATCCTCTAAAATATTTCAAGGGATATCACTAATGATTCCTCATCATAGTTACCAAAGTATAACTAATTATTTCCTATAAAACAAATTTAATCCTAGGATTTTCATACATATATATTATATCTTTTTAGATTAATATTCAATACATTAAATAAAGACATTCCTAAGGCTAATAATAGTGTTTTGTATTTGGAGTGTAACTATACAATATTTTAATTTGGTTAATTATCGTAAACATATACCATAATGTTATTTCCATTTATTAATCTTCACAATTATACCTAAATTAAAACCATTATTCATAACATAGGGAAAGGATTAAAATGGAATAGTTTTCGCAGATGCTCAGCACGGGTAATAAAGGGAGATACATAAGAATAACATGAGTATAAAAGAATGGAACATGAGCATTAAATATGAAAACCATATCTTTCATATTGAATATCATAACCTTCTTTCATGGAATAAACATCGGTAGTTCTTAAGACATGAATAATAATAAAATCAATGAACATGGTCCATGAGAGCATTACTTTGGAATATGACATGGAATTTTAGAATATACATAATCAAAGAAAGTATTATTTCAGGTTTTTCCACAAATACACTTATAACATGTTTTGGATTGGGGTAACGGCCCATGTGCATGATTTGTGATTTGGATAACATCTTATGACCATCTTTTGGGATTTGGATAACCTCTAGTGTACCCTGTTTTGGGATTGTGATAACCTCATGTGTAGCCTTTGTGCTCATACAACATTAATATTTACCTAATGCACTGTAGGGAGATATATTTCCCACAAATCTCATAATTAAAATAAATTACATGTTTTCCACAACATCATAAAGCATTCACCATATCATAATTCATGAAAATAAATGTGATTCATAAATATTTCATCATAAATAATCCAATCAAAAATAAATATGTTCATAATCATTTCAGCATTTCATAATAACATAACTAATGGATAATGAATTTTTTTATCTGAATTATGAAATGGTATAAAATGTGAAACATTATGTGGGATTCTTAAGAATTATATCATGGTATAAGCCATTGAATTAAAATGGGTTTCATAATGTTCATTCCATAATAAAAATGGACCATTCATAGAAATAAAAATAATAGTGACCTGGGAACACATTCCCATTATAGAAAAATTAACCTCATAGGATGAAAACATATATGGTGTATGTTTTATAAATGAAAATCAAATGGAATGTATGTTGATGAATATAACCATTATTAAAAATTTCTTTTTAAAAATACACATTAAAAACTATTTTGTAAGACCATTTCATTGAAAATAATATTTAAAAACAAATAAAATATTATTTAAGAATCATTTAAATCATTTCTTAATGAAAATGAAAATTTCACTTTTTGAACATATTTTAAAACATAAAACAATTTCAAAATAGTTTTATTTGAAAATAAATTTGTAAATAAATATTGCTTTAATTAAAAGATTTAGTGTTCATAACGGAAGTATTTATCTTTCATTATATACACTTTAAAATAAATATTCGTTCAACATTTACAGTAAAATAAAAACGATATTTTTTGTTGAAATTTAATTACGATTACTTTAAAAATAATATTTTTAAATTTAAAATAATGGTAAATATATCTTCAATATATAAAATTGTGAATGTTAAAAATATTATGGAAAATATTTTTAGTATACAAGGTTTTGAATGGAACAGTGTATTTGACATAAGAGAGTCGTAAAAATGGTTTTTATTAGAGACATATTTTTAAACTCTTCGGTACATAAATATAGGAAAATTAAATGAAAAGATGTATTCTCACGAAATAATTTGAATATAAAAGGTTTCATGTGTTTTTAGAGGGATACATAATAGTATTTGACCATCGGAAGCATAATCATAATCTAACATAATAAACAATAAGATGGTATCATAAAACCCATACCAATTTGGTAACACTGGATCATAATCCCCATGAAATAATAACATCAAAATAAACTCATGACATCTTGAATGAAATTATATTAATAATATATCCTATAAAGTAGTAGTATTTACACTTCATATAAGTGGATAAGTACATAATATAATTTATGTATTCAAGAAGGTATGTTTAGAAAAAATATCTTATCGATTTGGTAACATTTAAACCGTAAACCCCATAAAATTGTGACACTAAAAGTAATATATAAATACATATGATATTACAGATAAGAGTCATAAAATAAGATTATTGGAATTACATACACTATATGAATGAAATATGCGGCTAATATGATATATTTCCCTGGGAAGTGAGCTAATGAGATGCAAACCCCAAATCATAAGTCTTGACATCCTTCATATGCATTAGAGTATCCTGTATAATAAATAAAATAATATTATAAATATATTATATAACCTTTCTTATTTATATTTAAATATCATACAATATTTTATTTAAATATGACCTTTTATTACCCATTTACTAACAATTACATGTTAATTTATCAATACTGGTAATAACTTCATTGTTTTTATTTTATTTTTTATTTTTTTAATTTTTTCCATTTACATTGGTCATGGTTCCATTATATAAATATGGTTTATCATTATATAAATAACATATATATTCTCTATACATTTATTTATAGTGATCTAAAAAAATTAGTGATTGAAAATGAACTACACCGTTCATGAAGACGGTAAATCGTATTTACGCATGAACTATGTTTCCATGTTCACACCAGATTAAATTAATTAATGGTAAAAATAAATATTACCATTCCACAATATTTTTTTTCATATATATCACATATTTTAATTAAATAAATCATTTTTACCTTCTTTTTTTATATGAATGAATCACATCACTTTGTGAGCTAGTAGTCCACCATATAGATATATAACACTATGATATTCCAATGGAATTGAAAGTAAGAAAGAATATGTGATAAAATGATTATATAAGTTTAGAAATATCATAAATATCATATATAATAATTTAATACCCCATTATTTCCATTTATGGTAGATGGCAATGAAAAAATGAATGGGATCAGTTCCAGAGATTGCAGTTCATCGTACACACAACTGATTATCTAATAAAAAATTTAATTTTTGTGGATATGATTGTAGTTAATTATATTAAATTATAAATATTTCATTAAATGAATACTTTGATGTTTTTATGTCATCTTGGATTAATTTATATTGATGTAGGCATAAGAAGAAATAAAATAAAAACTCTTATTGAATAACATTACCTAATTTTCAGGTAACCACCTTTGGTTTTCATCAAAATCAATCATAGGAAGGTTTTATAAAAAAAAATAAGACTTCTAGGATTATATTATTGAATTATAGAAGTTATTTGGGAATTTATTTTCTAAAAAAATGTTTTTGAATGTGTGAAAAACTGAGGAGAAGGGTGACCTTTTAGAAGTGAGGTGAGGGGGATACTTAATTTTTTGAAAGGAAAAATGTGTATCTAATGTATTTCAGATGTAAAAATGACATTAAATGGTAAATAATAGATAAAATATTATATAAGTTCTAAATATTGATATATAATGGGTGTAGGAAAAATATTTGGTCCTTTTTAGGCATAATATCTTTAGTTTAACCCCTTTTAAACCCATTTTTACCATAAACGCGGTGATTTTTTATATTCATTACGGAAAAAAGAAAGTTTAAATTATTATATAATATAATTTATACTAAATCAAAATAAAAAATCCATTTTTTAATATTCCATTCTTATAAGTGAAAAGTTTAATTTTTAATTAATCTAGCAAATGTGATAAGAAACTATGTTTTCAAATAGAAAATGCTCAATTTTTTAATTGATTTTATGTAAAAAAATCAACCGAAAATGATTAAAATGAGGTATAATTGATAATTATATATACTATGGATATAATTTGTCTTTAAAACACATCATATAATAAGTTTTATGTTTTTAAAATCGTTAAATGACATGAAAAATAAAAAAACCACTATTTTTAAAAATTCATTGGCAATTTTGTCATCTTAGAAAATTAATAAAATTTACCCTATGATAATTTTATAGTATTATATTACAAATTATATTTAATTTATATTATAAATTTTATAAATGTGTCAAAGAGTAATTTTAATATAATCATGAAACTTATGATAAAACTTCTTTTTAGAAAAAATACAGTTTTTATTAAAAAAATGGACTTATTCTTATCTCTTTTTTATAAAAGAAAAATGATAAATGATAATTTTATTAGAAAAAAATAATATATATATTTTTATAAAATTTTTAACAAAAGAGATTATATTTTTTTATTAATTTAAAACACATTCGTGTGAAAAGATAACAACATTATGAAAAATGAAACATTTATTTTCAAATAGTTTTTAGCTTTCATTTATAATAAATTGGTTATCAAAAAAGCATTATATACATGTGTCGACCACATATTTTAATAATTTGGTCAATATTATTAATAAAATACATTCCAAAGTATTATTGATATGTATCATATTACATAATATGTTTTTTTGAGTAATTCACATTTTATTTAAACCTAGCATTGTGTGTATCAAAATATAATTTATGTGTTCCATATAATGAAATATAAATTTTTGGTGCACTTAATTAATGATAAAATCAATGATTCATGTAGTTTTAAATATATAAAAGAATCGAAAAAATTTAATAATTATATTTTAAAATTTATCGGGGTGTTATATAAACCATTAGTTAATCCAAATATTTAATTTATCAAAATGAATTAAAGAGAAAAAATATCTTTGATTTGTCCCGGTATAAATAATTTTAACAATTTTAAATATATATATCCTTCATTCAATATTATTTCATTCAATTTTATGTAAATTTCATAAAATAACTTTTGAAAATTCCTTATAGGAAGCAACTATTGATGACATTGTAAATGTACATTAACTAATATATTTTTCAAATTAATTTAAATTAAAATAAAACATTAATAAATTAATATTAATTTAATAATATATATAAAGAATAGATTTTATATTAATAAATGTATTTACATTTTAACTAATCATTAACTTATGATTCAAGATCAAAATATAGTCATAGAGCCACAAACTTTTGGGGATCTCATTATAATTTCAAATGAGAGTGTGTTAGGAAATAATTCTCCCATAAACTACTAAATTTTGGGTTTTATATTAACTCTATAACTTGGTATGTATTAAATATATATGACTAGTCATAATTTTGATATTAAAAAACCTATGTGTTTTTTTAATGGAATGGTGAAACCCCTTTTTACCCATCACCCCCTTAATTGTTCATTGAAGAAGATGTGGAAAATGCATTGTGAAAGAGATATAAGTAATGAAGTTCCACCCTCTAATGGGGTACCATATGCATGGAATATAGAAATAGAGAGGGAAACCTCAGTCACACAAATGTCACTTATTATTATTTTTATTATTTTTAATTATGGATTTTAATATACATTCATACATTTGGGTTTTAGTTATACAATATTTTGGGATTTTATTGTGTTGTATATCCATTTCATGGTAAGAGTAAGGCTAGTAGTAATCATCTATTTTAACCTTATGCTTGTGAATTATAGTTTTTTGGTGGAAAAAGTTAGTGCACAGTTAGGATTACTGACTAAAAATAATAATAAATATTTTTGATTAATGAAAAATTTATTTAATCATATGTACCAAAGTACTAGTTTAACGGTGGTTCCTAGTTAATGAACATTTTGGTGAATTAAAATCAATTTCAATGGATTCACTGATTTGTGGTATGTCTCACGATTAAAACTATATTTAATTTAAATTCAATATCTCTTGATTTATTCTATACTAATATTTTATAATTTAAAAATTATATTAAGTGTATCTATTAATCAATTTCTAAAGAGATTTGACTCATCTTTTAGTATTTATTTGGAATTAGAGGTATTTCCCAGGTTTCAATGATGAAAATATATGCTCATATAAATTAGTCATATATAGTGCTTGTATGAATTTCACTATTTTATTTCCAAAAATTAATTTATGTTTATTACATTGAGAGAATAAATATGAATTTTAATGATTTATCATCATGGTTTAATAATTTCTTACAAAGTAAAATTCACTGTTAGAAGACTTATAAATAGATTTTTTATTAGTTATTTCTATTTTAATATATTGGGTTTGATATAATATAAGGATATATCTATTAGTTTAAAAAATTAATATTTTTTGAAATGATTTGTTAATTTGATACCCATAACATGAGCACTATAGATTTTTTGAATAAAAGATAAAATATATATTTTTATATTATAAACATGATGGAAATATATATGTAAAATTCTAATGTTATTAAATTGTTAGTCATAAGAAAATTTTTTCTTCTGTTATCTATGATTGGAGTTGATGATGTGTTACAATTTATGTATAACCTTCTACAATACTATTTGATTTACTTATTTTATTCCTAAAACCATTTCTATTTTTTGGGAATCAAGGGGAATGCTAGTGGACGATCTAGGAATAATTAGACTAGTATATTATTAATACACCTTGGATAGTGGAAAAATGTTAAAAATATTCCCTTCTAAGTGGGATTTTCCTCATAATTATTCCATTTTGCATAATATTTAGTGCTTATGTAGTTGAATCACCTTAAGTTAGAATTATATTGATATAATTTTCTATTTTCCTATATTATCCATAGAGCCCCATCGTGTTCCCATTTTTATTCTGATTTCCAATACCTATTATAGTTGATATATAGTTTCATCATTACAGTATTATATCACTATTTTAATTATTTTTTGTTGGTTTTTAATATCTATGATGTTTTCATTTTTTGCTTATATGAAATGATGAATTTTATAAGGGGAATGTTTGTTCTAGTTATAAGAATATCATTTTATGGTTTAAATTAAATTAATGAAAGGAGTTATCTTTTTCAAATAATAAATCTATAAAATTTAAGTTTCATTATTTAATTTGAATGGTTTTTTAAATCATGGGATATTTCTGTTATTTCTCAAAGAAGCGTATTTCCAAAATAGTCATTAATACTAGTTACGTAATTTCATATGAAATGTTTCATAAAAATATATCGCGTATTTTTTTAAAAAAAAAATTAAAATTATATCATTTTATTCATGGATTCATAGTATGAAAATATTCTAAAAAAATAAAATATATTTTTACTTAACAATTTTATTTCTGACTAGCATACGGTGGATATATATTTAAGGGCTATTCATGATACGTTAGGAGGACACCTATTAATAATTATATTCCCAACCATATCATACTATATAATTTTGGTACATATTTCATTTGGTAGTAGTTAATGGACTTTGTATAGAAATGTTTATGTGTTAGGGAGGTGGAAGGTGATGTTTTATTATTGACAAATGTTGGAAGATTTTAGAGACAATTAAAGAATATATATATATATATATTAGTATTTTTTTTAATCAAGTGTAATGTTCATTAATTAATTTCTCTCATTCGATTAGATATCTTCTTGTTATGTATGTACATTTTAATTTGGGGATTTTATGGTATGTTGTGCAATTTATTAATGATATTATGTTCTGTTTTGTATATCTTTTGTTTGAAACCATTTTATTCCTTATTTATGGATTTATAACTTATGAGGTGGTCCTATAATGGTTTCAATTGGATTCTCCTTGTTTATTGTTGTTTTATTAACAAAATCATTCCCTTTTATGTATTTTTTGATTCCATGATACTAGTTTTTAGCCAATGGAAATCCAGAACGTGCTTCAAGTATTATAGAGAGATGACCCAAGTTATATGTTAGGTTAACCCATGATAGTTGATGAAAAATTGCTTATGAGGATACTCATTATTGTTTTCATCATAGAGGTAGTATAGTGGATTGTTAGAGCTTAATATGAATTCACATCATAGTTTCTCGAAAACAATTTTTTTATTAGACATTTGGTTGCATGTGGTGTTCCGGATGTGTGTGTCTCACAATGTTTTTTTATTGATGATTTAATAATTATTTTTTCTTTGAGTATTTATATTTTATGTTAATTATTACTTATTAATTTGGGGGAAAATTATTTTGAGTGGAAATATCAATAATTCTAGAGGCTCATGGTTACAGTTTCGTTTTAATAAAACCATTAAACCCATTTTTATATACAAAAAACTAGAGTTTAAATATTCGGAAAATGGATTTCCTTACACTATCTCCAAACATTGCATAGTATTAAATTTTTATAATTTTTATATGTTATTTCATTGTGGTTTGAAGCTATAATTATCCATTTATAATTTGAGTCTAGTTTTTAATGAGAATAATTTTTATAATTACTCATGTTGTTTGGAATGATTATTTTTGTGTGTTTCATGATGATGTCCTTGGTGTTTATCTTCTGAAAATTAATAATTTTTTTAAATAATTGGTTATTTTTGAATAATTGTAAATATATAGTGAGGATATGAATTATAAGGGGAATTTTTTGATATGAAAAATGTGTATTTTCTAAATTTTTCAATGAAATTTAATGTGGAGTTTAACAATATTTCTCTTGTCATTGTAATGATTTTTTAACCGCAAATGATTTATAATGAATATTTTGAGTGTTTTATTTTATTATTAGCTGTTTGAAACATTATTTCTACATTATTTTGTGGTTTCACATCCATTAATACACTAATTGGTTCCCTGATCCATCTATGCACATGTCCTTAAGCTCGTATACCCATACGCCATAGGATTATGTCTAGTAGTAAGGGGTTTGGGTGTGTCTATGGGGAGAAATTTTTTTATTAATTAGAGTGTTGAAGATTGGTAAATAAAAAATGGTATGAATAAGAAACATTGATAAATAAGTAGAATAATAATAATAATAAATCATCCCAAAGTTACCAAAATGTAATATCAATGTCAATATTTGATAAAAAAAATTCATCCCATTATGCTTTCAAAATTTTAATTTACGGGATACAAGTGTATAAACATATAATAAATTATAAAAAAATAAGAAAAGATGAAAAAATACCTCCACTAGAATAACATGAATTAGCTTCGACCTCTACTCAGATACTCCATCCTAGTACTAAAAATCAAACATCCAGTATTAGAGGATTACATTTCTCTATCACTGGAATCATGAGGTATGCTCAGTTACTAAGGTTGGCTTGAACATGGTTTGTGATACAGTCAATTGTACATGACCAATGGTGTCTAGAATAATCCATTCTTCAAAGATAAAATTATTAGTGTGCAAGTAATGAAAAAAGTGAAGCAATAAATAAATAGAAAAAAAACCAAACATAAAATCACTTCATATAGGGTTCCTGCTGGGATACCCAACCAAATATTCTTGCTTTGGCCCAATCCAAATACATATGAATGATATTAGACCTACAAAAGTATAATTTGTGGGTATCTTAAAACATATATAATATGTACATGTGAATATATATGACAATACCATAAAAGAGATATGTTTACACATTGACGAAACCCAAGAATGTTTTTTATCCCGGTGGTTGGATTCATAGATCTACATCTAATATTCGATATTTTATTACAAGGCATCCTTAAAATTTAATAAATTAAGTACAGATCCTATCTATGGAGATCTGTATAAGGTAACCTAAGTATATATATAGGATCACTATAAATTCCCATAAATGTAAAATAATATTTAATGTGATGCAAAAAAGGAATCACAAGTATCACTCTCTACATGGTTTAAGGACATAACCCTCTGAGACCATACATGTTATAACACATAGGGAACCATATATTGCTTATGTAATAGTATATCAACATTTCCCACCATGCCTATCCTAGGAAATATGACAGAAAACTTGATATTGATTAATGATAATACATATGGAATTTTTTCAATGATCCCTTCAATGGTAAACTATAACGTAAACTCAGTATCTCTGTTGATGTTCATATATTGACATAAAAATTATAATTTATAATTCCTGACAATCCTTTCCAAGGATCATTATGTTTGAACCTTCATATTTACCTTTTCTTGATGTAAATGTATGGGTTTAACTTTCACATAAACAATAATATCTTTTAAAATAAGTATAATCAATACAAGGGTAAAAAAACACATCAATGAGTTGTTTAAATTAATCTATAGATTAAGGATCATAGGCCATTCAGGAAGTAAAACCCATCGAGGTTTAACATGTATTGGTTTCCACTCTACTAAATGTATTCACAATTTTGTAGAAGTATACAATGAATGGGTTATCATTTACTTTAATTTCCCAAACATTTTTTAAGAATAACTAAGGAATTTTGACACATAGCATAGTAGAAAATGATAATATACAATGAGACGTGTATAGAATAGAACTATACCTCCTACCTTATTTTGGTAAATGACCATTCATCCATTTTCCCCTTTAATCAATATATAATTGAAGAAAATGATACTAAAAAATTACATGAAAATTGGTAAATTTATCTCGCACCAAAATATCAGAAATTAAGGCAAGATAATTTGAAAAAGAAAGGTATTGGAATAAGGATCTTGAAGTTGTAGATCCATCATGACTGACGGTAATAAAAATATATCTCAAACTAATAATAACATAAAGACCCTATGTTAGGCAGAGGAGGATCTCACCTATATGAATCCTACTGGTTAAATAAGGTATTCTTTCAAAAATGAGGGTTATTCCCCCTAAAATACAATAAATGACACATACATGACGTGTATGACATTTAAATATCATGTATTATTTAAATTTTTTAAATATAATAGACATTTTTTAATGATTAGGTTTTACCCATTTTGAGATAAACCAATTCACAACATATGAAGCGTATAATCATACCAATACATGTCATATATTTAGGTAAACTCCAAATATCTAATGCATGTTGTATATTTAGCCTGTAGCCAGCCTCCAGTACTCCTGCTACATTATTCCCATAAGAAAATAAATTGGCATGAAGGATCAATCGCTATGGTCTAAAGAAATTGGAGGAATCATTTATCGAGTCAAAAAAATTAGTTGAATTAATACCTTCCAAAAAATACATGATGTTACAATCTAACCTCCTTAAAATAACTCATAAATTATTTTCCATTTAGATGGTTGTAAAACATTTTATGAGAAATGTTCCATCCACTGAGCACGTACTTCTGTCTCTCTCTCCCATTCACATAACCGTGCTTATATAGAACCTATAATGGATGAAGTGATCATGTCTGAAGGACCTTTATGCAATGATTAATGGTATATAATAGATGATCTTTAATGTATGAATCTATATTCAGAGAAATATTCTCATGATCAAATGATTTAGATGGGTATGAGTAATAGGAGAAAAGTTGTGATGCATGGAAGATAACATGCATGTCTTGAAATATCTAAGATAAATTCAACTGATAGGCTATTGGACTTACTCTCTCAATGATATCAAGAGGCACAACATATTGTGGTTATAAAATTCTCTATCTCTGATTAAGTCCATGACCCAGTATAGTATAAACTCATTGAAAACCCAAATGTCCCACCTTGAACTCTAGAGTTCAAGGATGAATATTGGTATAAGACTTCTGTTGGGACTATGAAAAATACATATGTTTCAATATCAGTATTAACTACACTGATGTCTCCTAAATCAGACAAGATCCAAGTAGTTCCCCCTCATATACCTTTAACCAGCTTATGGTTAATGAAATGTCCCTTCAAAAATGGCCTCTAAAGGAAAAATTTGATTCGTTTCTAAAATGTTTTTATTTCCAGAAAACAAAATGAGTGGTATTAATTTCCCATTAACCCAAAAAATAAAAGAAACATTCCCAAATAATTTTTTAAAAACATATATCATATTATAGAACTAACTAGCTATTTGAGGGTGACATTCTATACTAAGGATCCCATGTGAACCAAGTTCTTTTAGTAACCCTTGCAAAAACTATAATGTAACCCGAGTGTCTTTTGTCGATACGGTCCAAAAGGGAGCATCATGAAGTCATTCAATGAAAAAAATATAAACCATCCCAATAACAAAACCTGATAAATTTTTTCATATTGGAAAGAATTGAGTGGCATTAGACAACCTATTGACAGTCACCCATACTACATCACTTCCAGGAGGTGATCTTAGATAACCCATCACAACATCCAATGTAACGTCATCCCATTTCATCTTAGGAATGGATAGTGGATATGAAAGTATAGTATTTCTCTAGAGCTCAGGCTTCACCTAATGAAAAGTAGAACACCTAGATTTAAAACATGGAATCTCCCCCTTTATACCAAACCACTAATAACGATGATGTATATCATGGTACATCTTAGTATTCGCATGGCATACTAACTTAATATATTTATGATATTCCAACATCAATACTTATTTTATATATAAATTAAACCAGATATGTCAATGGATGTGATAAATCTCATCATCATTGATAACCCAACCAGGTGGAGGAAAAGACACTCTCCCTCAGGACTAATCCAGCAGGATACGAATGTTGTCTCATCCACATTTGTTTAAAAAGGGGGGATTTCACTACAAAATATACTAAACCATGCTTCCCATGAAATTCCTAAAACTCTAGTTTCATTTTAGAATTCAATTCCATTATCCAGAACTGACTACTAGAATCTCAGATGAAATGAAACCGATTATTGTAGATCATAGTGTCAGTTAATGAATTTCCCATTCTAAGTGTATAAGAACGCTGAAAGTAAAATGGTTATAGGTTTTCTACCAACCAACACATCATGATTTTTGAGACATGATTTTGGGAAATATATTTGAGACTTATATGGTCCATGTAAATAATGAATATCTCACCCAAAATATAATTCCACTAGTCGTGCAAATCATGAAACATAATAGCCATCTCAGTTTCATGCATTGGGTAATTCGTCTCAGGAGGTCACAACTGATAGGAACCATATGCTACAACGAGAACACCAAATATCAAAACTACTCCAAGACCAATGATTGATGAATAAAAATAAACTATATAGCATCTGATCACCTCTGGAAGAATCTTTATCGGCCCTGAAGTTAGTCTCCATTTCAACAACTCAATGGCTATCTCACATGTGTCTGTCAAAAAAAAACATAATAGATTTTTATATTTATGAGAATCCAAGAATGAAATAATTATAATAGTCACCCATCAAAAATAAATTGTGTATTTCAAATAAAATCATACATTTTCCCCCGTAATCTATGATTCCCACCTTATCTAGGTCAATATGAACTATTGTATCTGAGATGATATGACCCAATAAGTGAATCTTTTTCGACCAATAGTGAAATTTAGTGAGCATAGAATACATATGGTTTTATATTAATGTATTAGTCAAGATTAAAATATGTTTGGTTTGGTTGTGTCTAATGTTACAGTACATAGGGATATTATCCATTTAGACCACCACACATGAATCTATAAATTTTTAGAAATTTGATTCATTATAGCCATGAAAACTACATGAATGTATGTATGGATAAACAACATAACATGATACTAGTAAAAAAAATTCTACTTTGAAATGTTGTAAATGGTATGTTTGATGGTCTCACATTCACCTCATGATATCTCATCCTAAAACAAATCATATGGAAAATTTTCAATCTATGGATATTGATGAAGAGGTCATATATATGTGGTAATGTATATCAGTTCTTAAAAATATGCTAGTTTAACTTATGATAATCCATACAAAACATGAGTTTACTTTCTTCCTTCTTCAGGAAAAGGATAGGTGATCCCCATGATGATGTACTGGGTGGTATAAAACTAGTACCATCCAAATATTAGAAATTATTTTTTAGTTCCTAGAGCTCTGTATATTCAATTATATAAATATAATTAGTCACTAGTGTTTCTTCAGACACTAGTTTGACGGTGAACTGAACTCTCTCATAGGAGGTGATCTAAAGAATATGTTATTGATAATGACCAATAAATAATCCACCTAAATAAGGAATTCCCTATGTCACATACCCAAATCATTCATAAGTAGACTATCCTTATAGAATATATCTCCACCCAACCCATAATGATTTATTCTAGATTGAATTTCATAGAAATAAAATTCACTTTTATGATTGTATGTACCACCCTCATGTAGTGTAGTGGACACCCTCCAATGATACAAATCAAATGTGTGTGTCATGAAACCAACTATCCCATATTCAGAATGAAATATTATAAAGTAATCTCCGGGAAAACAATATTGAAGTAGAAGAGATAAATACCCTACTAAATAGTAAAATCCATGCATTATAATATACTCTTTGACCAAACCCATAATGTTGTGTCAAGAGACATCATACCACATAGGTATTCCATTTATAGGCCTAGATATTCCATTCCGTGCATATAAAAAAAGAGTGTGATGAACATATAACAAACATTATAGATACTAATTTATATACTATTTGAATAGTACCTTGAGCTATAGAAGGGCCTAGATGTTTCAACATGGGTATATGCTCCACTAGATAGATATATCCAAATTTGGACCATGATATGAAACCTTAATATCAAGAGTAGGTCTTCACTATTGGTTCTCTACATCTGATGTGTGGATACCAAAACCTGGAGTACCTCTTTCCGATTTGGATGGTTTATTTCTAGGTCCCTTATTAGAGATTACCTATAGATCTCGTACATGAGTGTGTTTTTACTATAGATCACTTCTCATGAAGAACTAGATGGAATGATCTTTATAAATCTTTAAGGTGTCCCATATTGTCATAGGCTCACCACTTTATTGGGTTCCTCTCACACTGGGTATTATTATGGATTATCATAGCACAATAAAGACACACAACTAAACTGTCTATTATCTACATCTTATTGGTGCTTCCCCCATGAATAAAATCAAAATAAATTTTTGTCCGCTTAATGAACTATCTTACTACCTCAAAATTGAACCTCCCTGACTCACACTATTTTCATCCCCTTAGGTTCTTCTCGAGAATGATGGTCTAGTTCACTATCTATGAAATGGTGGTCAGTCAAAAAATAATGATCCATGATCAAATGGATTATGAAATCCCATCCTCGACCATCTTACAGTCATCAAATCATCACTAATCTATGTCGGTGTGAAATATTGTACATCAATAAAACAAGTTGAATACTCCACCACCTACATGATGCCATAATTTGTGTACATAATCTCTCTACCAAGATCCTCTATTAATGTATGTGAAAAAAATTATTCATGATAAACCTTTTGGAAGTCCGCACAGACAATAGCCTAATGATAATCAACATATGATTTGACATCACACCCACATTTAGCAGAGTTGCAATGTATATAGGTGGTGATGTTAACCCTCTCCTATGTTGACCCTATATTATAGAGGTGTGTATAAATACTCATGTGGACGAATAGGGTTAATAATGGTGGCTCAGGGCCCACCGCCATTGATGAATTGTCATCCCCACCCTCATAGACCATGAATCAAGAACATCATGGTGTCACGTATCTTATATTAAAAAAATAACATCACATATAATATTTATCAATAGACAGTATCAAGAAATAAATAGAGGATATGTACATCAACATCCTATAAATGATCAACACCTCTCCTAATTTTCTTAAATCTACGACTTGGTTATAAGAAATATGACATCGGATCATATGAGGCACATCCAATTGACAACTACTGATGTAGGTTAAGGGAAACGGTCTCCCATAAAATAGTAGGGGTTCTGGTATAGAGAGTGATAATTTTGAGTGATTGAGGAAAACACTCTTTAATTTTAAATTGTCATACCCATTTAATGGTAACCACTTAAAATTAAAATATAAAATTATTTATGTTGATAATTACGTAAATTTACAATTTTTTAATTTTACAGTAATATGTTTCACCATTCCCAATTCATAAAGGCCCACACTCTTTTTAAATTAAAATTCATATGTAATGAAAATTCACAATGACCATTATGTATGGTATTCGGATGTGACATGTGATGTAGAATGATATTATTATATTAATTACCATTTCATATTTAAAAAATTACATGCTTCAAAATTTTCGATTATAATTGATGTAATGAAATAAATTATTGATTAATCTCATAAAACATGTTGTCCATGTGAAAAAAATAAAATAATTGGATAATTAAGTTTCCATCATCCATCTTTATGGGAAAACACCTTTTATATTTATTTGGACAATTTAATTAATCCAATTATTTTATCCTTACAAGATGTGTTTCAAGAAATATGAGTTCTTTACAAAAGGGCATGTCACATTTATTAAAATGAAATATGAATACACAAAATAAAAGAAGGATTTTTTACCATATTATATTTTAATAAAGACAGAAGATCCTCACGGTCATTATTGGGTAGTTTCATCCTAGAAGAATTGATCCCTTTGTTACAAATTCCATCAGCCTAAAATTTTTCATCACGGTAGGAATAAAAGATTATGTACTTAAATGATTAAATAGAGTTGAAATATTTTCTCTATCGAGTAGGTAGATTCCATTAAATATAAATTGTACCATTACCGATTTCTCTCACAATGGTGGTAGAGTCACACCCAATCCATAAGTTGAACCAACCACACTACTTCACCATATCGATTGAATTAATGATCCCATGCATTTCATCCTCTATAGAAGTGAAAATTACATTGGGGAAATAAAGGTGTCACATTTCATCATCATGATAAATTCTGAAAATTGAACCGCATCCATTTGGATCTCGATTATCTCCCAAGGAACCATCACTAATACATTTGATCCAAACAAATTGGGTATGAATCCATGTGAATTCCAAGGTTCCCATTATATCATAATAATTAATAGTAAAAAAATACATTTATCATAGTTTAATTATTGATAGATTTTTCACAATATACTCTTTCAATTGAATTTGTTTTTTTTCATCCGTAAAAATTTGAAACAATGATGAATTCAAAGAGAACGGGACACTATTATGAACCATTTTGTTCCAATATGTCAAGATGATATGAATAATTAACATCTCTATAGAAAAAAATGATTATGTAACTACGATGAAAGATAATTCATTGTACATATAATAAGACTATCATGATATTTAGTCTCCCATAGAATAGAAGCCTCAAATAAATCAGAGGAAGTAACTCATAGAGCTGTAGTAGTCTAGAAACTAAGGAAAAAATTATCTTGATCATCGTTGTGATGAAATCATATCATAAAACGTGAATTGATAATAATTCCAATGCATTGAAAGATAGTTTTACTGGGCATCTAATAATGGATGATCCTCCAGGAAAGTGAGGATCGTGAGGGAGATAACCAAGTCCTATGAAAGTTAATTTCCTAGTAATTGGGTTTCCCTAAACCATCATGGAATAATATGATTTGGAGTTCATCCTTCCATTGATGGTTAACTCCAAAATAATAGTTTCTTCATTACTGATGATGGTACTCTATTATCTGTAATTGGTTTCACTTGATTCTCATTCACCATGCGGAGAAATAATATTGTCAAAGAATCTTTAGAAATAGGGAAAATAATAGTTGAATGTGGAGCACCATTTCTGACACCTCTAGAACAAGTGAAGTAGAATTTGGGCAATACATTGATAAGAAAATAAATATTTACTAAGATTATGGGGATATTTGATCTATTTAAGAAAGGAATCCTGAAATAAAAAATTAAGTAATACCTTATAGATGAAATCCCAATCTAATATGTCAAAGGATTTTTTTTCACATCATGATTAATATTAATATTTACTCTAATGTAACGATTTCTGAGAAGATTGAAAAATTTAGAGGCAGTAATGAGGTTTTCTTGAATAGTTATTCAATTACTAAAACCAATTTAATTTTTAGACAAAATCATATTTTCAATACTAGATATTCTTCTTGAATGGATATTCATGGTGATATTGTAAATTATTTTGACAAGGGCCACTGGTCTAAAAAGATAAACATAATTCGCATTCACGACTCTGTGAATGAAGGCATGAAAATGAGAATTTATCCCATGTTATTTTTTACCACAATTAAAAAAGTAGTTAATCAATATATAGACTGCAACCTGAACAATATTCTCAAGGGTTTGAAATAAAGTGTTTTTAAACCCATTTAGATTAGGATATCTGCATTAATTTTATCCAAAGAAAACTTCATTGACCTAAAAATATATAGGGATAATAAAGTTAATAGAACTATCCTCACTAATGACATGTTTTGGGCAGATTACATTCAGAAGATCACTATAAGACCAATTATAATTAAAGATATTCCTATAATCAAAGACAACATGTGCATCCAAATCATCTCTATTATCAAGAAACATCCCATTTTCATTTAATTTGGAATATGCCCCTTTATTTTCCTGACTCTATTAAGATAATATATTTTTTTTTATTTCTATCACATTCTTTATGGAATTTTTTTTTGAAATCTTTTATGTGTATGGATTCCTTCAAATTAAGAAGATGATTCAGATCTTGAGTGATCTTATTATCCTGATCATGTCCTAAGGAGAAATCAATATGAGTGTCATTCCACTGGGTAATGTGATTCATGGATTCATATGGGTAAATATTTTCATCCATATTGATAAAGCATTACCAACTCAATGATTTCGGCTTATACGTCAGAAATTTTTACACTAAAACCAACAATATGGATTCATCTTGTTATTACAAAGAGTTATATGTTTCTTTTAACTAGTTTTTTCAATCAAGATGTAATGCTAAATAACTATTTAATATGAATGCAAAATAATGGTTGAATTATGTGGAAACAAATTTTTTCAAAATAAGATAATGATCAGAGTTTATTTTTTTAAGAGTAGTGATGCATAAGGAGTTCTAGGAAATAATATCCTAGTAATTAAAAAACGTCCGACTTACTATCCCCACATCTATATAGATTATTTCAATACCAAGTGAATTTGGAACTAATAAAATTTACTTCATGTAGATTAATAACCATAATTAATTCCCCGAAATACCTCCTTTAAACTAAAAGAGCTTAAAATGAAAATATTCTGAGCAGAAACTAGGATATCATTAAAGTCACCTAGAATAGTTTATAGAACATTAACTGTTATACTTAGAATCATAATATTGTTCTAAATAACCATTAATTCAATATTATCATTGCGAGCATATATGAAATGAAAAATATGATTACCCACCTAATGAATATTGATGTGGAACCCATATTCTCATATGATTTAATAGAGGAGACACCATCCATTATTGAAATAGATAACACACAAATCCAATTAATGTCATTTATAGACTAATTTTTGTTACCGTGTTGAATGCCCAGTTTAGAAAGAGAGGAAATTCATTGAAAATAAATTATTTTTGGCATAAATATTCCTAGAAGATAAGTTTTTTATTCCATAATATAAATATTAAAATATATTATAGTATCATAGTTGGATAAGCCCAAAAAATATAAAAAGAGAATCCTTATTTAACATTCATTTGGAGGAACATCCCCCTTTTTTATCCCCTCCTGATTTTTTGTTTCCAGTTATTTTTAATAGCCACTATATTTATGCCCTCATTGATAGCAGTATCATCATGTTCCTTATGATGAATATTTTTCTTCAAAAATTGTTTTCACTTTTCTGATATGAATTTGTATCGATAGAAGGAGTGAGGGTGCTCCCTATCATGTTAGGAGTAGTAAAGCCCCACCAACTGGTGCTAAAATTATCATCCATCAACTCATGATAATATTCACTAAAAATTGTGAGATCATAACTGGGAATCAAAATTATATTATCATTGATTATTTCATTACATATATCTACAGGGTTACATACAATTCTTTATTGAATTAGAGTATCAGTTATATGCCCTTCTACCTTATTATCCACCTAAAGAGTAGTCCCGACATATGAGTTGATGCGAGGACCAATAGAATAATTGGTTGGTGCTTCCTAGAAAAATAATAAAATGAATTAATTAATGTGACAGTGTAATAAAAAACATGGTTATCCTATGGAAAAAAATTATCCACACCTCTCATTAGAATAGAATCAATCTATAATGAAGTAATTATGTTGGAATTTCAAAATCCAGTCTAAGTGTGCACATCACCAGATATTGTCCCAATGAGTTTTCAGGATCTCTTAATGAATATGATGATATTTGAGTCATCATTGATAGAAGTATATTTATTCCCCATGCATTTTCATTAATCTTGTTGCACAAAATAGGTCATTATTATAGTGAAAAGAGATTTATATTTTGACGAAGTACTACTATTGAAATTTCTAGATATAATTTGATTATATGTATGACCATTAGTTGCGCCATCATGTAGGGAAGTTCTCTTATGTTCTATGATTACCTTTCATAAATCATTACAAAAAGTATCATTACTCCCATACATTTGGTATTAACACTGATCATAGGTGAATTGATGGGTTAATTTATGTGAGATGAAGGGGTTATTTATTCATGTCAGGTGATTCTATAGAAGAATTATCTTCATCGACATTATATATATTTGGGATGTTTTTACTTATGGATGGAATGTAAATTGTCTATTCCATTTATTTTTCATCAAATTGAGAAGCCCAAGTATTTTACTTCATGCTTCTGAAATTAAAAGAGTTGATATATTTCATTAACTATTTTCATGCATCAATCATCATCAAGGGGTCACCATTTTCAAGGGAATTAACTTTGCATTTCTTGAGTCTATTAACTCTATCAACTATTTATAATTATTGGTTGGTTTAACATGATTATGTATTACTATACACTTTGATACATTTCATTCAAAAATCCTACAAAACACATAAGAAGGAGGGGTATTTTCCTACTAAATTTTAAATTAAATTTTCGAATCATTTTCATTTAAATTGACCATATCTAGAATCATGGAATCAATGTTAGCATCAACAAGAAATTTTCATTAATTTCCTAGTTCACTATATATTTTCTGATGATCTAACATCAAAGGTATCAAAATGAAAGTTGAAATATCATGATAAATGTTGAGATAATAGTATAATAAATATAAAACACATAATATCACCCACATTTGAAAAGCGGAATTGCAATGATTGAAGTGATAAAAATACATATTCCATTTAGAAATTATAAGAGTTATAGGTTTCAAATAAATATGTACAACTCCATATACTATACCATTATCCTACTCCATATACTTTTCCTATAGAAATATTACTCTTCTATATACTATACCATTATCCACATTATACTCTTCCTATTGAAATCATTATCCTCATTTCTTACCATGATACTATTTCCTATTGAATATTTATTACCATTATCCTCATTATACTCTTCCATTATCCTTTTTCTAATGGAGATTTTTCAATGTTCTATCCATTGGAAAAGGAAATCAGGATATTTAGAAACATAGAAACTAACATCATCCATTCTATTTAAGGTCGAAGGTTTAAGGATATCATAATGTTAATGATATGAGGCATAATGTTCCTATTAGAATGAGATTACATTACCTTTGAGTCTTATCATATCATCTGAAAGAAATAGGTTTTCCATAAATAGTTTATAAGCCCCATATGGAGGAAGAACCTCCTCTTTAAAGGATCATTACCAGTCAGGATGAAAAAACCCATGATATGAATTAAATTAGGTCATGATGAGTAAGAATAATTATTGATATACAACACTTCATATGAATAGTCTTAAAGAAAAACAACTTTATCCTCAAATTCATCAGATTACATCATATTTACTAGATTCTAACTATTTTATGAGTTACCATAGTACCATATATGAGAATCAAGGAACCCAAAAAATTCAAAGGAAATAATGAAAATGAAAGCAATGAAATATAACTATAAGGCATTCCTTAATTCATGTCCTATGAATCATCAAGTAATAATAATGTTTCAGGAGATGATATATCCATTCTATACCAGTATATATAAACATAATTCAACAATAAAAATATCTACCATAATAATTTCACAAAACTGTTCAACACTAAATAGTGAAATCAGTGAAAAATAAAAAGAAATCACCAAAAAATATCCCATCCCAGGATAATTAGGTTTCCTATGTACATGGCTTATGTAATCCTAGTAACATGACCATTACTCAATTCTAGCATGTTCCAATCATACTTTCTAATACCTGAGTAAAAAGAAAAATGGAAAAATTACCCCTCTTATGCAACATTGTAGCATCCAAACCCAAAATCCCATGATCGGTGCCCTGAGCTTGTGGGCCACATGGCCTCAAACATGCCGCCTCATTTTCAAGGCTGAAAGCTAGCACTGAGGGACTAGGGTATGTTAATGGGTTGACTATGTCCACTTGATCTAAATGTATCACAAGAGTCAATAATAAATTTTATATAATATAAATAGTAATAAATAAATAGAATATGAATAATAATAAATCATCCAAATTTAACCAACTTTTAGAAGCTAAATAAATGTCTTGTACAAAAAAGACTATCATTCCATTATGCTATAAGAAATTATAAGTACCTAGGTTATATGAGTACATGCATATACAATATGCTAAAAAATGAGAAAATTTAAAATTTCACATCCTATAGAATCATGAGCATAGGAACAACCCTATACTATAATACTCTATTTTGGTACTAGAAAAACTTCAGAAGCTGGGAGATTCCCATTGAATATCCCTGAAATTATGACGTCCATTTGAGTACCATAGGCATCCCAAACATGGTGAGAAATATATTGGGTAAGACACCATATACATTGTCTATAACAATAAAGTATGTGTAGATAAAATTAGAAGTGTGACGATAATGGAAAAAATTATGAGATAATTTAATTAATTAATTAATCAATCAATTTGAACTAGGTTTTCATCGGATTCGTTAGTGACACTACCCACTTCCGCATATCTTGGATACCTATAAATCAAATTGAGTCTGTATTGATATAATATGTGGGTATCGAAAACCATCTAAAATATTTAATTGAAAAATAGATATGACTGTACTAACAAAGATACTATATAAACATATACCAAACCCAAGAATATTATTTGGATTTATTATCATCTCTTGAGATAAATAACAGATATTCATGATTTTTTATAAGGAATCCATAGAATTTAACAAATTGAATCCTTATACCATTCAAGTAAATACATAAAAAGTAAACCACATACCTTTCAGTGATTACTATAAATATTCGTCATTATAATAGTATTTCTAAGGATATCTATAACGGAATCCCATATATCACCATCTCCATGGGGTAAATACCCAACCATATAAGAATGTCTATGGTATAACACATTTCAAACCTAGTATTGCTCATGAAATTGTATAAAAACATTTCCCACCAAGTGAACTCAATGAAATACACTATGGAACCAAGTATCATTCATGAGTAAATACATAAGGAATCCACCCATGGATGTTATCCAAGGAATTATATAAAATAAACCAAGTATGTATCTTAATGATTTTAGATTGACATAAAAAACATAATTTATTAAGCTCAACTGGACTGTCAATGGCTTCCTAATGTTGGGATCCTTCTATCTCCATCATCTTGATGTAAATGTATGGGTCATTTTTTCTCATAAAAAATACTATGTAGGAAAAGAAATACAATCAGAACAAGGGAAAACACACACATATAATAATGGTTTAAATTAATCCAATCCATAAATTAAATAGACCTTTAAGGAAGGAAAACTCTTTAGGGTGGATCACATCTGTTTCGTCACTCTATGACTATAATTCATGTGTTTTTAACAGCATACTAAACATTAGTTATCATTTAATTTAATTTAATTTATTAGGAATTTAGGAAGTGTCACCCAAGATGTATGGTGCATGACACTACAGAACATGATAGAATATAATGATACATATAGGGAATACAAATAGTCCACCTTCCCTTGGTTCGTAGATGACCAATAAACCATTTTGGCCGTTTAATCTAGCTCAAATAGAATTAAATGGAAATAAAGGAAAAAATATTAAAAATAAAGCCTCTAAGATCACACCATTATGGTGAAAAAGATAGTGAGGTAATCATAGATTGGATGGAATAGGAATGAATCAATTACCAGTGTGGATCCAATGTGGATGATGGTGAAGAAAGTGGATCTTTGATGGATAATAACTAAAGGACCCTTTGTTAGGTGGGGGAGGGCCCCCCTCACATGGTTCCTTCTATAGAAATAAGTGATTCAGTTAAAAATATGGTTTTAAAACTTTTAAAAAACATGCCCCGACATATACATGATTTATATTAAATATAATCATCATGTACTATTGACAATGTGAATATATAATACACATAATATAATTCTCAATATTTTTATCTTCCTTGGAAAAATAATTCATGAGATGCAAGGGGTATGGATAGACCATTACACATATTATATTTAAAACACACTATGTATTTAATATACAAAGTGTCTTTGGCATGTATCCAGACTCCATCACCCTGACTAATTTCTTCTTAGAAGAAAACTGACTGGCCTCATGGCATGGTCACTAGGGTTTATGAAAATAGTATGAATCATCAAGGCTGTGACCTAAATTTAAATGAATACAAAACCACTTAATTTTCAACCATGATACAACTTTTATAAGGATACTTATTGAATACAAATTGATTAAACATTTTAGAAATAAAAAAAGGTTCCATATGGTTTATAATAGAATATAAAAGGTATTTGGGTTGAGTTTATAAGAATAATTTTATATTTTTCATACATTATGAGTTGTGAAATTTATGTGTCAGATATAATTGGAGTGACTTATGATTTATTTTTATATATAAAATTTGATTTATTAATTATCATTTAGTTTTTTTTTATTTTTTGAATCATTATTATTTCTTTCATTGTGTTTTGAGTCTCTATCACTTTTTAATACCACCCACCATGTCCATAGGGATTCTAAATGCTAATTTGTGGGAGGGTTTCTTTATGTAAACCCCCATGTTTATAAATGATTATAGGAGATAGTTTTCCACTTTTTATAGCTATAGAGTATAGTATTTTTACACTCTTATCTTATTCAATATACAATAATTATGTGTTCAATAATTTGATTCATCATATTGGTAATGGAAATCAATTTCATATAAGGTAGAAGAGTAGCTAAAAAATATTTAGGAAATATCCAACCTTCCCAATAATCTATAATCTCATATGATTAAATACCCCACTTTTATACATATAGGTAAAAAATTTATATGGTATTGGGATATCATTTAGACTAAATTAAATTGGAAAATTATTGATTAGGTCTGAAGGTATTGCTAAAAAATTAAAATTTATATTTGATAATAAAAATGTCTAAGGTGTTGTAGTTTTATTTCCCCAAGCATGTGGTCTTTATAGTATTAATTTTATCTCATTAATTAATTAATTTAGTACTATATATACTTAATATATCCATTCATTATACCCTTATTGTACAACATACTAAAATTGGTAATCATTCTGATATTTATTTTATTGTTCTATTTCATGTCATAACAAATTATACAGAGGTAGTGCACAATTTTCTATGGGTTGAGGTCATCTTGGATATACATCCAGTTATGATTCATATTTTATTTATTTCTAGTTGTCGTGGAGGCAATTCTTAACATCGAACGAGAAAACATACTAAGTGTTGTTATATTGGAAATGGTATCATGAGAATATCATGTTTATTCTTATTGTATTATTTAAATGTTATGCCCTTAATATTCAAAAATTGAGTTATGATGGGTAATATGAATAATTGAATTCAATATTATTAAAAAACCTACCATAAATGTGTCCATATGAGTCTTATTAATTTTCTTTATATAGGGGCATCAAGTACAGAAGAATATACTTCATATACGCCTTTGACAGATCCCGATGTTCAATCCTCCAGACCCGATGATTGAACAATAGTTTCCTTAGTTATTATCTATTAAAAATTACATTATCTTGAATGTAAATACAATATTTCAATTATAATAGTTGATAACAATTATGGAAATCTAAATTTTAATGAAATTATTTAATCTTATTATATGTAGTGATTAATTATAGTGATGTTGAATTTTTAAAGAAGATTATCTAGAGATTGTCTATTTTGTTATTAGTGTCATACATGTTTTTATAAATGTTCCTCACCTGTGAGATAAGAGGACATGGTTAGAAAAAAAATCATGTATATTTTATGTAATGAGTATTTAATCTTATATCAGATATTTCAGAGTAGGTGACTATGTTTTGAGAATGTATTAATTAGATGATTCCTTTATATGTTGTGGAGGCCACCACAGATAATCTCTTTTTTATTCTCATGGATTATTGGGGTATATTATTATTTTTTCTATTTTAAGGAAGAAATATAAAACTGATGGGTATATTATTTAATTCCATGACACTAAACTATGTAGTTTAAGGTAACAAATTTCTCTGTTTAAAATCACATTGTAATATATAATCTGGTGATTCTGGATGTTACCAATAATTTAGAAAGTCATGCATTGATTACACACTCAACATTAATATTAATAATAATTTTGGGGATAAGAATGTTATTCCATTATATCCCATTATTATTCATTTTACAATTATCAAAAAATCTATTATTGTTTCCCTAATAACTTAATCACATTTATTTTCTGGTTAATAAATTATATTTACATAAGTGGTACATCGTTTATTTGTTTTAGTTCTAATCATTTTTTTCCATTTAAAAAAATAATTTAAAAATATATCTTTTGAGACTATCAATATTTAATAATTTATCCTAGATAATTTATCCTACATGTTATGGAAATTATTATATGGATTATAGAATTAAACTTATGTAATATAATTTTTATTACATGTAGAAAAAATATCTGATGTTTGAATTTGTTACAAGATAAACTAATTTTTCTTATGAGAGTCTCTATATATAAAATACCAAACAACATATAAAAATTCTATTATGGTGGATTTAATTTATCTTACATGTGGAATTCATTTTTAAATTATCCTATGTGCTCAGAAACACATATCACTAATATTTAGAAAATTCAAATTTATTATGTGTTCATAATTATCATACATAAACACAAATTACATTTTGTTTTATCGACATATCCTTTAATAGAATAATTATTTTGTAGGAGATGTTTATTAGATCAACTTATCTTATGGTGATGGATTCATCATTTAATGTGTAAAAATTAGAAACCCAAATCATAATATTTTAATAGAATAATTTCATTATTAGGAGAATAAGAACTAACTAAAATTAAAAAGTCTGTTTGATTAAATGGTAAAAAAATAAAGTAATTAAAATTAAAATTATTTTAGAAGATAATATTATTTTAAATATTTAATTGTTTTTAGGAAATTTTTCCCTTTTCTGTGTAATGAAAAAATGCTAAAACATAATTTTTAATAAAAATAGAGATCTCAAAATTAATAACTATTTATTTAATTAATTTTTATATTTCTAGAAAATCACATAGCTCTATGAATGATCATATTTTGTCTATATTACAACCTATAGTTTTACAATTTTTATTTTATATTTGAAATTATAAGGAAAAAATTATTTCTTATGATTATATTAACTAGAAACTATTGAAATAAATTTTATAGTTTGAGTTCAAAATGGGAAGCCATAACAGCTTTAGATGTTAATGTACATACTTAATAACACACAAAAATCATAATTCATTTCCTTATTATTTCAATTTTGTAACCATGTGAAAATAAAAAGGAATATATAATCTTAAAAGATCATATTCTATGGTCAAATAATCTTATGAATATAAACATTAATTATACAATCATACTATAAAAGTGTTGTTCATGATCAGTCAGTTGCATCAAGTAATCACATGTTGAGCTGAATATCCTTTTATTTGCATTTAATTGTTTCTATAAGTGATAAATTCTTTCGCTGACTGTTGTCTATGTTTCATAGATATGTTTGGTAAAGGAATTTACAAATTAAATCTTTTTGTAAATATTATGCATGTTTTATACTTTTTTTAATAATTTATCAGGACCCATAGGAAAAAATACATGGTTAGTGAATATCACCCAACAATTCATGGGATATTAATGAGTGATTAGAGGCACGAAATATTCAATTAAACCACTAATAATCTACATTATCCTTCTAATTATCATTTCTTAATCTCAACCCCACATATTACTTAGATAAGTGGGACACGTTCAAAACAATTTTAAGAGGGTTGTTTTGTTTGGGATTTTTGTTAAGAACTCAATTCACCCCCACATGTGAAAATATTCATCCCAACTAGGAAATAATTGTATTAAAAGATAATGGATTTAGAGATCTCATATTTTACCTGTTGTGGTTTTAAGATCAATTATGGATGTCCTTACAATGTCTATAATAGAAAAAGCGATTTTTATTTGATGACATCCCAATTTCAATAGATTAAACTATGGATAATGGAAGGTTATTATGATTATATATGTAATGAATAATGGTATCAAATTAAACTAAAAATCTATTGGAATATATAATATTCATATAGGTGAAATAAAAATATGGTATATTTCTCATGAAGAAGAAATTGATTTTAAGTCAAGTGTTGTGAATGTTATTATATTTGGACTTGTGTATGATGAGTTCAACAGAGTCCCATAATGCGCCACTAGAAATGAGATGTGGGAAATTGTAACATTTGCATTAGAAGTAACTAAACAATTCATAAATTTATGTTACCAGAAAACTAATATTAGCTTTAAAACCATTATAATTATTGATGGTAAATTTTTAACTCAATTTAATTGAAGGATCATTGAAATTATCAATTATTTTTCAATATTAAGAGCTCATATTTCTAAATAAAATATAATATTGAATGATATCAGAGTATTAACTTCCTAATAGAGTGGAATATCTACTGAAATCAGTAAATATAAATCTATAATGGATTAAAATAATGACATGTTTTGGAAATATATGATAAATGATGCAAGAAGAGGTTGACGATAACAAGTTGATCAAGAGAGATAATGTGTAATTAAATGTTTATACCATTAAGGATATGAAAAGTTTAAAAGAAAATTATTTTCTAACTCATCTATTGAATGAGAATCTAACTACTTAATATATTATAATTAAGATTATCATTTGGTAGATTAAAAGATTTGTTTTTTTATTAGATAAAAATATTCAATTAATCCTTTATAATGTCTAAAAGTATTGATGGAAATTAAAAAGTGTTATGATTTTAGGAATGCAATAAGTTCAATCCTATCAACCCTAATGGCCCATATTAGAGATATAATAAGTAATATTGGTGTACAATCAAATTATTATAAGATTATAATAAATAATGAATATTGATATTAATGAAACATGGATTGAATCAAAACACACATGTGAGAAAAAAAATTAATTTAAGGGATGAGTAATAAAATGAAAAATATAACACTTCGTTCAAGGATCAGACTAAAGAAGTATCATCAAGTTTTTTTGACCAAAATTCTAAACATAAATATAAATATAATTAATTTGTTAAATTAAATGAATACCATTCTATGTAAGAATATGTTTATAAATATATTATAAAGAAGAATAAATCACATTACAAAATATATAGTATTATAATATCATAAAAGAATAATATTGAAAAAAATTGAAATCTATTATCAAATTCAGATGTATCATATCTGTGTTATTATATCCATGATAAAAAAATAAAGGAATAAATGGATAACATAAAATCATTAAATTATATTTCAAGTTTCTTTGAAAATGGTGTGGATTACCTAAAATATATTATTTTTAATAATCGTCTAATTAATTATAAACAAAAAATATATATTAATGGGTAACAAGCTATGATAAATTTGTAAAATCACATCCCTTATTTCAAAAATAAGAGCATTTCTAATATTACTAATATTTTTTATGTCATTATTGATCAATATAATTTCAATTGTAATTTAAGATATAATTATTGTTCTATTGTAAAGAATAATTTTAGTTCCATAAAATTAATTAAATTTCGTGCTAAAAGATACATAACTTTTAAATAATGTTGACCAATTTGGGTTTCCAATTATTCAATAGATAACTCTTCTGGAGTGAATATAATTCATGTACTACAATATCCTATGAATGACGTACATGGTAATTACATAAAATTCGAATAATACTTAAAACATGAAACAAACAGACGCCCAAAGACCATATTAGTTTAGTTTCTTTGGAATCTAGGAACACATTCTTCTATATTGGTTAGATATATTCAACATCTCCCACAAATATGTTCTGTATTATTTTCCCTACCTAAAACATTTATTTTTTATCATGGGGAAAAGAAAAAATATGAAAAGTGAGATCTTAAATGCCTGTTAAGGGAAAGATTCGAAAATTTCATACAAAAAATAAGCATGAGGATGTAAAAAAATTAACCTAAATTTCTAAAACCATACAACATTTAACATATATAATAATATTGTTTCATGAAATAAATCCTGGAAGTTCATACAAAATAAATCATAATGGAACCTTGAAACATGATGAAATAACATTGGAATAAAACATGGAATTATGGAAAACACATAAGAATATAAAATCATTTTCATATTTTCTAGGGCTCATTTATAAGACGATCATAGTAGACAAATTCCAATATTGAACCGAGTTCACTCCTTGTTCGAGCCTTGTATTACTAAACTAGTTTTTCTTGTCATTCCATCCTTGTATTTCTAAATCAGATTTATTTTCTATTCCAGACATGTCTATCCCATGAGATAAAAATCTATACCCAATTACATTGAGCGATATATAGGTCCCACCCATCTCATAATGAAACAATTTTATACGTGTGCCTTAAATACTCAAATCATTCATCATAGCATAACTCAAGGAATAAAATGGATTTCATAAACATCATTCCATCATAACATAATCCATATAAAAAATGGATTTTATAAATATAATTACATCATAAAACATAAAAATCAATAATAATAATTAGGATTAATACTTGAAACATCACCATATTTAATAATTCCATCTTACATAGAAAATAAATATGATTTAACAGTTGAAATAAATTCTATAGGAAAATATCATTTCGTCATAAAAAACATTTTATTTTCTCAAAATACCAAAAAATTATAAAAGGAATGAATTTCCCTGAAAATAGTATTGAAAACATTAGAAGGAGGCTTTATGTAAATAAGGCATTATGAAATCATATAATTACCTTCATTCCGTATAAGTAAAAAACATTCCCCTCATAATTTTTCTGGAAAAGTCAAATAGTTCCACCTATCGAAACGAAAAAAAGATTCCATTAATAATGTTTAATAAAAACTTACTAATGTGTATATTTTACTTTAAAAATTTGTATAATAATATAAATAATATTTTTTAATAAGAAATTATAAAACATGGACATGGATGATAATTATAGCTCATTAAATACTTATTTATAAACAATATCAGATAACAATGAGGTTGAAAAATTATTATTTACCAATTTATAATTAGTGGAATCATATTCCTCATAAAAATATAAAATTATATTCATATTTAAATATCATAAACTTTATTATAATAATCATAAAAACATTCATGGGAATCATAAATACCACACAAAAGAAAAAATCAGTGTTTATCGCATATGCCCTGTAGAAATAAAAGTGAGAAAAAAAAATAATCCCTTACCTTAGGTATGATTTCATTTGAACTTATCCAAAACTCATGTATAATTGTTCAAATAACGTCATTAACTTATTATGGAACCATATTTATATTTATGATATCATATGTGACTATATTAACAACTGTTTATTAATATTTCAATATTACTCTTCTTTTGGGGCTAACTGCATTATTTTCTATTACATGGTTTATCCTATATGCCTCAATTATTGTAAATATGATATAGTTATATCATTTAAAGAATTAAATTAAAGTAATTTATATCTTATTTATTAATTTTATACATTTATATAATCATTTTGGAATGGTTGACATGTATACGAATCACATTGCGTCATAGAGATGTTAGGTCATACTTAAACATTAGCGATGAAATCATTCTCAGAATTTTGAAATGGTATGGAAGAGAAAAGTATATAATTTTTTTTACAATACATATCATGTTATTATAATCACATATAGTTGTTTTTTATCAATATATCTATCTATGTAATATGGTGGTGGAAAAAATATTACACCATGGCATGGAGATAGTAAGTCGTACGTACACATGTGTGGTGATTTAGTTTTTCTTATGATAGATAGATGGTGAAATAAGGTTGGTCCATAACTGTAATAACATTTCAGTATATAAGTGATTCAATTTATATTACATAATAATTGATACATAAATGGAATATGATGTAGAAGAGGAAATAAATTAAACGAATGAGTAGAGAAGATTACCTCTTTTTCGACGTGCTCCCTCTAAATCTCATTTTAAAGGCACTAGAGTTGGTCTTCTGAGATTACCATGACCTATATATTGTTACTAGGTATGTATAAATGGGATATGGGTAGGGGACGACTAAGAACTAAGGATCAAGGTTAAGTGAAGCAGTAATGGAGGAGGTTCCCTTGTATAATTGAGGTAAGGGAACTTTTGGAAATTCCAGAAATATTAAATAATAATAAAATTAAGAAACATCCAGGAATCTAAAAAATTTCATATTTTATTATAATATAAATAATAATTTCTAAATTATTCAGAAAAAAAATATTACACATGTTTTTTTATCAATTTAAACATTAACATTTAAATTAACCCTTAGTTTCTCTAATTTAATTTTTATAATGAAAAAAATGTTTCAATATTGAAATAGTGTAATTTTTAATTATTTGATGTCAATTAGACCATAAATGGACAATTTATAACATTTTATAGAATATAAAATATTTTTTTTACAAATATTGTGTTTTTTTAAATTATAAAACTTTATTTTCTCAATATATCATTAGTGTCAATTTTGAAATAATTAATTTCTTGGAATTTTACAAGTATAATGATAAAAATTTATAATTGAATAAATATTTTATTATATAGCTAAGGATTCATGTTAATTAATTAAATTTATTCAATATATTATTTTTCGGTAATAATAATTATTTTGATATTGGTAATCACAATAATTTGATATTTCCATTAATAAAATATTTACTACATCAGTTATGTGTAATTATTTAATATAATTATTTTTTGAATAAAATAAAAAATAAAATATTGTGATGAAGATACATATTTCAGATTTTTTAGGAATACTTATAGTAAAATATATCTTATTTATAATCCTAAATTAAAAATATTATATTAATTAAAGCATAGTTGTGGCAACTTTAACATCACTTTAAATAAATATTATAAGTGTAATAATTTTTTTATATGGTTCCAAATGATCAATAACTCGACCCATGGATGATTACGGTATCAATATACTCTATTAATATGATTTGGGTAAGGTTTATTTGGTTATTTAATGGTTATTATCATTTTATTTAAAATTGTTTTATTGATTTTTTATAGAATTAAATAATTTCTTCATCATCATAATATAAAAATGTAATGTAATTATTTAATTTCTCAAAATTATAAATAAATTATCATGATGTAGATAAATTCATTATATTTTTAGATACTATTTATTTTTTATGGTATCTCATGTTTATCACTATATCAAATTATTCTACTTAGAAGAGATAAGAGTGTGGCATGTTGTCACATTCATTTATTTCAATAATATATATATCATTTCATGATCACGAATATATTAAATGAGTCAATTTAAATCACTAAGTGTTAAGAGTATAATTTTGTTCTTCCAAAAACATTTTTTCAGTTTTTAGGGTAATTTTATTGTTATTATAAAATTATTTGTTAGTTGAATTTAACTGATTTAACGTTAATTGTGGAAATAAAAATTACCAAAGATGATTTTCATAAAATCCAAGATAAATAAAAGAAGACTATTTAAATAATATAGACCCACAGATTAAAAAATATGTAATCCATTTTTAAAAAATTCAAACATATATGTTGCACAAATTATTTTAAAATTATTTTCATTGTCAGAATGAAAAAAGGGTTTTAAACGATAAAACATTACCAAAGATTGAAATATTTTTACATAAAAAATCAATCTAAAATTAATGTCAATGTCATTAATTATATTTTATTTAAAATATATATATTCAATTTATAATTTAAAACCATTTAATAATATAATTTAACCACATAAATTATATTGATTGACACATTTTTTTCCAATTAAAATATTGTGTATTTTTTCTATTTATCAAAACCTGAATGTTATTCAAAAATATAAAAAAGACATCCAATGTAAATTTCTATGTCCTTAATCCAAAGAACATGTTTATGTTATTAAATAGTATATATAAAATTTTCAATAAACAAGACTAAAAATGGATGCACCACCAAAATGAGGATAAAATTTATTTTTTGAAAAATACTTCTTTTATCCGAAAAAATGAATTTTATATAATATCACCTCAAGAAAACATATGAGAAGAGTTTAAATAATTATATTGATTATATTAAATATATATTTCATTAATAAAATCCATCATTAGTGAGTATATTATTTTATAAACTCACTTAAACTTAGTATTTTGTGAAATGAATTTTATGAAAATGATAAGAAATTGTGTGTAACACAAACCAAGAATAGTGTTTCCTATACCGTAAAATAAACTGGTGTTGCATATAGGAAAATATTATCTTGGTGTATCTTACAACACAATAAATCAATGAATTTTAGAAATATATCTCATAAAAATATCATGAAATTACATTACACCCCACGTAAAATTGTTTCCTCCATCAAAATTCATTGGGTTTATAAAAGGATTAATATAAGGGAGTTTATTTCATAGACACCAAAATCAAAAAAATAAAGCATAAATCATCCTTTAATAAATTACTTGATGGAAAATAATAGTTACACAATGTAAATAAAAAACAAGTTATCAACATAGGAAAACATAGGCGAATATTTGGGCATGCCGGAAAAGCGTAAATATTCCAAGAGATTAATAATGATCACTGAGGATAAGGAAGTGGGTGATTCAGAGAAAGTAAACAAAAAAAATAAAAAACTATGGAATAAAGAATTAATTCATTGATATAATAAAAAATGATGATAATATGACACCATTTTGCATCATGATCTATTTTCCTAATGTTGAATAATATAGATGAGAAGATAAACTTACTTGATTAAGCTACAATCTCACCATTGGTCATCCCTTGAACAGTTTCCATATCATATCTTATTCAATGAAATGATGTTGAACTTATTATTCCCAAAGTGTTAGCAGATCATGTGATGATCCATAAATAGAATGAATGGTCATTCCATCTTTCTTTATCAAATCAAAAAGGTTAGCACAAGTAATAAAATATGCATAAGTCCACATATGGTGAGATAAAATATTATTCTAAAAGACATCATCTTATGATTAAAAAGACATTCCATAAATTGATAACCTTATAATCCTTATGAATGTTGATAATCCAAAAATTTAGAAACAGGTTCACTAATATCAACATAACATTTATCCACCTTATATTATAAGGTATCTCTCGTTGGTTAAATTCCAAATATGTGAACACATTCATCCTGTATTATCTTGAGTCATGAAAATAACATGATTACCATATATCATTATTGAATACATGCATGTTTCCTTATTTCAAAACTTATTGGATATATTCCTTATGTCCCAAAACATGGCATACTTTATCCATGATAGCATAAACATATTAAAGAAAAATACATATATATGTCCCAAAAAACAAGTATCATACAATTTAGCTTTTAATATCAAATATATTTTTTTCTAAAAACATTATCTTAACATTAGTGACATATTAAGAATTCAGTTTAACTTAATCAAGTGTTCTCCAAATATAACATCTTACCCTTAAATCATTTTTCTTTGTATTGAGAACCATTCAACATATCATATCGAATCCTTAGGGAAAGACAAATACTAAAAACACTAATATATTTCATGATTCATATAACATAATATTTGAATATTAAAACATATACACCTCAATGGTCTAACTTTATACATAATAAAGTACTCAAGATCCATTTTCATATCTTATGATTCCTCAACCATAATCAAACCATGTTTTTTGGGTTTAAGATAAATAATAATGAGAGAAAATCCCATACCTATCACATGTCATTTAAAATATTTTTATCCTCGATAGTATAACCAATACTCATACCACCTTCATGATTCTATTTATGAGGTTTCCACATTGGAAATTAATTTTCAAAATTCTTATACATTCCACATATGACATATTCAAGGTGAAATATGTTTTATTTTGTTCAGTATATTGACTAAGACCATAATGAAAAGTGAGATAAACACATATCATATATTAAAAAACAAAAGTAAGGAAAATAATTTTAATATTTAAGTCTATGATATTTTAGGATTAATCCTCTGTTATTCATGATTATCATAAAAAATCTAGTATTTTAACCAATAATTTGAATTATCCTTAGGATATACGCAGACATATTGTAACGCCCCGACCCCAGCTACCCAGAGTCGGTGCATTATTACATAACATTGGCATGATCACAAGAAAGATCAAATCCCGAAAGACCGATTGGTTTAGTAGCCTTGGAAACACTAGATATAATCATAAAGTTTTACATTACATTTCAAAGTGAAAAACTACTACAACAACAAAGTCTCCATATCCACACTATTAACCCCTCATAATATCCATGCAAGTCATTCATAATTTACTTCTTCACTACCTGGGAAAAATAAAACATAGAAAAGGGGTGAGCTCAAATGCCCAGTAAGGATAACAATATAGCGGAACATTCAAAATAAGCATAAACATTTAAGGCAATGAATTACTAAAAAAAAGCCTTTTAAAATTGAACTTCAACATAGTATGGCAAAAGTAAAATGAAATAATGCCATTTACTTATTCACATGGATATTCTACTAATCGAATAATCACATGCAAAAATCAATAACCATTTTCATAATGTTGGAATGCATAATGCCAGACTATCATAACCACATAGCCAAGGCCTCGTGCCAAGACTACAAATAAGATTTTGTCAAGGCCTTGTGACAAGACACTAGTTTTTCTCATGAGACCTACCGATGCAATTTTTTTAGAAGATACTTACGTTTAAAATTACCCAAATATACTCCAGTGATTTTATGAAAACATTATGCAAGCTTATGAAAACAAAATAACTTGTTCTAAGACTGCTCGACTAATTACAGGCCATGATGGGTCCACTCCCAATCCCTTCCTGTCTAGCACATTCGAGAGTCAGGTTTTCTAAAAACATTTTGGAGCTTGCGTTAAATACGTATACATTTGCACTGGATTTTCATATACTTGATAGAAATATCTCTTTTTTTTAAAATCATTTAAAAGTCACATAATTATAAAATAAAACATTTAATTTGAAAATATTCTTATAAGCTTGTAAAGGAAGCTTTGAAGATTTTATAACGGCGGAAAATAGCCGCACCCGCCGTATAAGTTAAAAAAACATTCTTACCCTAATTCTGTCGAAAAGGTTAAAAAGGACCTTGTTTTGAAAACGACCGAAAGATTCCTTTATAAACCACTTATAAAAGTCAAAAAGGGTATAAATGACTTTAACTCATATTCTAGTAAATAGTAAAAATGTTTTGAAATGCATTTTTAAGAAACATGGATGTGGATGATAAAGAGATCCCAGTAGATTATTACGTATAAACAACCTTGGATAATGAAGAGGTTGTAAAGTAAACCCTTACCTTGTACTTTTCCTTGGTTGGGGTAGGTTAACCTCCTGTATAATAGTGAAATAATTGTTACTAAATTATACAAGAATCATATACATTAATATGATATCATATATTATCTTTTAATATTGATTTGATAATAATATCTTAGTATTATCGTCGTTTCGGGTGTTAACTTACTCATTTTCTTTATATGTTTTGTTACATAAGTCAGGTTTGTTGTATCTTATTCATATCCAGAATGATATCAAGTCCTTAAACATCATTTTTAAATAATTAAATGATAATTATACTTGAATGGATACGATGGAGAATGAATCTCATCGCGTTCGTGGAGACGGTAGTCCGTACGTACGCACGAACGCTATTTCCATTTAATTTTTATTTTAAAAGAATCGAATCCAAATGATACATAGGTATATTACTATTCCAGTATAATATAATATTTTATATATGTTACTTAAGTTCATTAACACCATCCTTTATACGTTCCATGTGTGGTATGAACGAGTCATATCATTTTAAGGGGGCGGTAGTCCGCACTTCCTCAAATGAAATTATCGTATGTATATACAACAAGAAACGAATAATGGTATGAAATAAAATGGAATTACAGAAGCTTATATATAAAATATATATCATTAATATCATATTTAATTATAGTGCCATCATAATGGCCACCATGAGAGGCGGTAAGATGTATTTGAACAATCATCGTTTCGTGAGGCGTTAGTTTTCCATCCACAGAAACATTATGTTCATCATCCATTAGATGGAGTTGTGTGTATGTGTAGTTTGAATCCATATTATAACAACATCCTAGTATATTGAGGATACTGGTGTTGTTACAAAAGAAAGGAAATAAAAAGATTTTGGGGGTTGGAGAAGCAAAATAAATGAAAATAATTTAAGAGAAATCGTTACATTTAATTTAGGTAACTCACTTTGGTTGGAACCAAAGGACTTGTTGAAATGCTTTCTGCCTAAGGGGAAACTTCAAGGAGGAGTAGAGGGATGTGGGGAGCTTATTTGGGCAGATTTTGGATGAGCCAAGTGGCTTTAGAGGTGTGAGGAATGAGTAGAAGTGGTCTCCTTTTATAAGGGAGAAGAGGGGCTCTTTAGGAAAGAGTGAAAGTATTACTTTATAATATAATTATATTTGGTTTATAATGGTCCAAAAATCATTGAGGTCTAAGATAAGATGACTCATATTCTAAATAACATCAACCAATAGAAATTGGACAGGTTTTATATAATATTTTAATCATTATAATCTTATTTATTTAAATGATTTATTAATGAGGTAAACATTGCATCATTATTGTGTCATTAATAATTTAAATTATTTGATGTCTAAAAATTATAAATAAAATATAATTATGTAGGTAATCCTTCTAGATTTCTAATGAATATTTATAATAGAAAATCCAACATGTATAACCCTATGTAAAAATTTTTCTTCTAAAAGATGTAAGCTTATGCCATTTTTATTTTAATTTTAACTTTATTAATATAAAGTGTCCCTACCACATACAAGTGGCTCCAAGGGGTCCCCAAATTGACCCAAGGATGATCATGGTCGGGTATGTGTCCACCAATAAGGTTAGGACACGTTTTAGGTTAATTTTGTATTATTATAATATTATTTTTTAACCCTTATTTACCGGATTTACCCTTAACCATGGTAAATAAAATATTTACCACAGTAATTATTCAAAATGTCTAAAAATAAAAGTTACCTATTTACACAATTTGAACATCCTGATTCCAAATATGGAATCCATTTTTCTAAATTCAAAACACAGAAGTGGCCGAAATTAATTTAAAATTAATTCCCGCTGTCAAAACAAAAAACGCGTTTTTAAGAGGTAATAACTATCAAAAGATTGACACTTGTTTATGTTCGGTTTAATTGTAAAGTTATGTCCAACGACCAACATTATATTAAATGGTAAAAATATATTCTAAATATACTTTAAAACCACTCAAATTCACAATTTATCACTATTAATTATTTTGATTAAAAAAGTTGTTTTTAATTAAAATTTAGTAATTTTCACTATTCATCAAAATATAAAAGTTATCCGAAAAGTACCAAAATTTCACCCTAGGCTAATTTCAATATTACGAATCCAAAAATGAAGTCAATTTTGAAATATAAAATATATATGATTTCAAAAAGTAGGTATTACTATTCATAACGGCTAGTTTGATTAGTTATGGTGTGTTAGAACTCGGTGTTGCGTACAACACACGCTATCACATTATTCAAAGAGAAGCGTACCGTAGAAGCTTGGGGTGTTACATTCTCCCCTCCTTCAAATAATTGCGTCCTTGCAATTTCTAGGGTATTACTGCATAAAAAGACTCGGGTGGTTCTTCATCATAAGTTCCTCGGGTTCCCGCGTTGCCTCTTCCATCTTATGGTTTCTCCACAAAACTTTTACCAGACGCGTTGTCCGGTTTCTCAGCACTTGTTCTCTCGTATCAAGAATCTTGACGGGCTCTTCGCAATAAGACAGATCGGGTTCCAGTTCTAATTCCTCATAGGTGAGTACATGCGTCGGATCAGGCATGTATTTCCTCAATAGAGATACGTGGAACACATCGTGAAGTTTGGAGAGACTTGGCGGCATTGCCAATCGGTAAGCTACAACCCCAATTCGTTCTAGAATTTCGAAAGGTCCGATGTACCTGGGACTCAATTTACCTTTCTTTCCAAAACGTATGAATCCCTTCCATGGAGATACCTTTAGGAAAACATGATCACCGACTTGAAATTCCAAATCCTTCCTTCGATTATCGGCATAGCTCTTCTGCCTACTTTGAGATGCTTTGATGTGATTTTGGATTACTTTCACCTTTTCCACCGTTTCCTCCACCAGTTCTGGGCCTACAAGTTTTCTTTCACCAACGTCATCCCAACAGGTTGGTGTACGACATCTCTTTCCGTATAACGCTATATATGGTGCCATCTGTATACTCGAATGGAAGCTATTGTTATAGGAAAATTCTACCAGTGGTAAATATTGATCCCACATACCCTGAAAGTCAAGTGAGAAAGATCTCAACATGTCTTCTAAGGTTTGAATAGTCCGTTCTGATTGTCCATCTGTCTGAGGGTGGTAAGCAGTGCTCAAATGAAGTTCAGTATCCAGGGATTTCTGAAGACTTTTCCGGAATCTTGAAGTAAAACGGGGATCACGATCAGAAACAATCGATAGGGGTACTCCATGAAGTCTCACAACTTCATTAATATATAGTCTTGCTAGACGTTCTAGGGGTAGATCTTCTCTTATAGCAAGAAAATGTGCTGACTTGGTAAGACGATCAACAATAACCCATATTTCATCGTTCCTTCTAGGAGTCTTTGGTAGCCCCATGACAAAGTCCATCGTAACATTGTCCCATTTCCACTCCGGTATGGGAAGAGGTTGCATGACTCCTCCAGGCTGTTGCCTTCCAGCTTTTACTTGTTGACAAACCATACATCTTGACACAAAATCAGCAATCTCCCTCTTCATGTTGTCCCACCAAAAATGTTCCTTCAAATCTCTATACATTTTGGTGCTCCCAGGGTGTATAGAGAAATTGGAACTATGAGCATCATCCAACAATTCCCTTTTTAGATCAGGTATATTGGGAACACAAAGTCTCTTCCCGAATTTCAAAATTCCATCTTCATACACAAAGTCTCTCAATCTCCCATCATTCACAGCTTTAATCTTCTTTTGGAATTCTTCATCATCGGTCTGAGAACTCTTAATCCTTTCTAGTAAAGATGGTTTGGCAACCATTTGAAAAAGCATTGATGTTTCACCTTCCCTGGTTATTCCCATGTCCATCTTCACTAGATACATAAAAATTGGATCCCTTTCAATTCTCATATTGTTCAAAACTCCATGGTCTTTTCTACTCAAAGCATCTGCCACCTTGTTTGCCTTCCCTGGGTGGTAGTGTATCGTACAATCATAATCCTTGAGTAATTCAATCCATCTCCTTTGCCTCATGTTGAGTTCTTTTTGTGAGAAAATATACTTCAAACTCTTGTGATCAGTATAAATCTCACATTTTTCACCATAGAGGTAGTGCCTCCATATCTTCAAAGCAAAGATCACAGCTTCTAACTCAAGATCATGAGTAGGATAGTTTTGTTCATGAATTTTCAACTGTCGTGATGCATAGGCAATAACTCTATCATTCTGCATAAGGACACAACCAAGTCCTTTCTTCGACGCATCACTATAAATAACGAACCCATCATTCCACGATGGTAGAGTCAATATAGGAGCATTGACTAATCTTCTCTTCAGTTCTTCGAAACATTCTTCACACTCTTTTGTCCAAACAAATTTAACCCCTTTACGTGTGAGCTTCGTTAATGGGTTAGCCAATCGGGCAAAATTCTGGACGAAACATCGATAATAGCCTTCCAAACCAATAAAACTGCGTACCTCAGTTATACTCGTAGGTGCTGGCCATTCTTGGATTGCCTTGGTCTTAGAAGGATCAACAGAGATTCCATCATTAGAGACAATATGGCCAAGAAAAGAAATCACCTGAAGCCAGAATTCACACTTGCTAAACTTCCCATATAATTCATGCCTCCTCAGAGTCTTCAAGATAATGCGCAAGGGATTTTCATGATCTTCGTAGGTTTTAGAGTATACCAAGATATCATCAATAAATACCACCACAAATTCATTGGGATACTCCTTGAAAACTCTATTCATCAGATCCATGAATACAGAGGGTGCATTAGTCAATCCAAACGGCATTACAGTAAACTCGTAATGCCCGTACCTGGTTCGAAATGATGTCTTCAGAATGTCTTCCTTCTTCACACACAACTGATGGTATCCAGATCGAAGGTCAATCTTTGAAAAGTATTGAGCTCCATGCAGTTGGTCAAATAAATCATCAATACGAGGTAGGGCATACTTGTTCTTTATCGTTATAGCATTGATCTCCCTGTAGTCGATACATAACCTCATAGATCCATCTTTCTTTTTAACAAAAAGAACAGGGGCTCCCCATGGAGAAACACTTGGGCGAATAAATCCCTTATTACTCAATTCCTCTAGTTGTTTCTTTAGTTCGACTAACTCTACAGTGGCCATTCTATAAGGGGTCTTCGATATAGGCCTTGATCCAGGAATCAAATCAATGGAAAACTCAACTTCTCGTTCTGGAGGATGTCCAGGTAAATCTTCCGGAAATACATCTACAAATTCTTTCACAACAGGTACATCCTCTATTTGAACATTCCTTTCCTCACCGATAGTTACTTCATTCTCTTCCTCCCCAATAATTGAATTTAGTTGAGCTACTGGGGGTGGATCTAAATAAGAATTAGGTGGTGACGATTTTGCTCTAAAAATAAGGTGCTCCTTATCATTATCATCAAGAATCGTAACCTCTTTCTTCTTAAAATAAATCTTCGCATCATAGTCCGAAAGCCAGTCCATACCGAGGATTATATCAAACTCAATCATAGGTATGACGATGAGATCAACAGATAAAGAAAATTTATGTACTCTAATGGGGACTGATTCACAAAACTTTGTTGCAACGATACTTCCCTTAGGAGTTTTAACTGACAACTCCCTTATTAAATCAAATTGGAAATATCTAATTTTCTTAGCAAACTGGGAAGATATGAAACAATGCGATGATCCAGAATCAAATAATGCATTTTCTAAACTTGAGGAAACCATTAAATTACCTGCCACCACGTCTTTCGGAGCTTTTACCTCAGCAGTAGTGATAGCATAAGCCTGGCCTTGATCCCTTGGCCTTTTCTGAGGTAAGTTCTCCTGACGCTTAGGACATGAATTTGCATAATGCCCCATCTCCCTGCAATTATAGCACTGAACGTTGGTAGCTTCCTTCTTCCCCTTGCAATCATGAGCTTGGTGGCCTTTTTCACCACACTTGTAACAGACTCTCATTCCCTTCAAGCAAGTACCGGGGTGTTTCTTCCCACATTTACCACATGATGGATATTCAACCTTTCCTTTCTTCCCCTTATTTCCATTCCCAGATTGATCAGCAGGTCTCTTCTTTTCTTGCTTTGCTTTAAAGTCATAAGACTTAGAGAATTCCTTTTCGGTCTTGATAGCACATGAGACAATGTCTTCGTACGATAAAAAGGATTGTGAGACTAACGCTCGACGGAGAAATGGTTTTAACCCATCAAAGAAACGATCAATCTTACTTCTTGGGTTACGAATATAATCACAAGCGTACCTCGCTAACCTTGTAAAGTTAGCCTCATACTTTGTGACATTCTCATCCTCCTTTTGTCTCAGACTCAGAAATTGCCTTTCCATATCTGCTCGATGGTCGCGAGGGAAGTATTTTTCTAAAAACAGATCTTTGAACTCCCTCCATTCCATATTTGATACTTCATCATCTTCCTTCTTATTTTGAATCAATGACCACCATTGATCAGCATCTCCAGTGAGGCGGTAAACTGCCATGATAACTTTTTCCCTTTCACTGCTCCCCAAAGCCTGAAATATTTTCTCTAGGGAAAATATCCATTGCTCAGCTACTAAGGGGTTTGTATTCCCATTGAACGTTGGTGGTTGTTGCCTCATGAATCGATCTAACATTGATCCTCCACGCTGCGGATCAGGGTGCTCCATACGGGTAAGGTTATTATTCATAACCTGAGTAAGTTGTCCCAGTATGGTGATTAGCTGATCAGCACCAGTTGCATCACCAGCCCCACTATAATTATCTTGAGCAGGAGGGAAATCCCTACATGGAGTGCGTGCATTGATACGGTTTCCATTTCTTCCACTAGGTGCCATTTCTAAATAATGGCATAAACTAGATCAGTTTATGAATCAAAATACATAATCACATACTTATAAAACACTTAACATAAATTGAACTATTTATGGATATAATCCATAATCATAAAAATGTATTCTGTGAGAAAGTATATACTCATAAACCCTTTATAATGATTTGTAAAGAAAATGAGAGTTATCCTAAGCATATCCCCCGGGAGTGTCGTAACCAAGAGTGCAGCAAGTCCCGTTGTCGTGCACCAGTTCCCGTTCGAGTCTAGCTCAAAGCGGTGTTTTCGGGTTTTACCCCTAGGTACATCTGTTCTAGAGCCACCTCTACCTGCTCGTATCCAGACAGGGATGTATTGCTCGGAAAACTCACAAAATCTCTACAATACCAAAATTCTAGGAAGTTCTTCTATACTAATCCTCAAAGTTCATCTTAGGTATACGTGCTCTAATCAGAGTTTATCTAAATCTAGCTTCCAAGGTTTGTACTAAACTTCCTCTGATACCAACTGTAACGCCCCGACCCCAGCTACCCAGAGTCGGTGCATTATTACATAACATTGGCATGATCACAAGAAAGATCAAATCCCGAAAGACCGATTGGTTTAGTAGCCTTGGAAACACTAGATATAATCATAAAGTTTTACATTACATTTCAAAGTGAAAAACTACTACAACAACAAAGTCTCCATATCCACACTATTAACCCCTCATAATATCCCTGCAAGTCATTCATAATTTACTTCTTCACTACCTGGGAAAAATAAAACATAGAAAAGGGGTGAGCTCAAATGCCCAGTAAGGATAACAATATAGCGGAACATTCAAAATAAGCATAAACATTTAAGGCAATGAATTACTAAAACAAAAGCCTTTTAAAATTGAACTTCAACATAGTATGACAAAAGTAAAATGAAAAAATGCCATTTACTTATTCACATGGATATTCTACTAATCGAATAATCACATGCAAAAATCAATAACCATTTTCATAATGTTGGAATGCATAATGCCAGACTATCATAACCACATAGCCAAGGCCTCACGCCAAGACTACAAATAAGATTTTGTCAAGGCCTTGTTCCAAGACACTAGTTTGTCTCATGAGACCTACCGATGCAATTTTTTTAGAAGATACTTACGTTTAAAATTACTCAAATATACTCCAGTGATTTTATGAAAACATTATGCAAACTTATGAAAACAAAATAACTTGTTCTGAGACTGCTCGACTAATTACAGGCCATGATGGGTCCACTCCCAATCCCTTCCTGTCTAGCACATTCGAGAGTCAGGTTTTCTAAAAACATTTTGGAGCTTGCGTTAAATACGTATACATTTGCACTGGATTTTCATATACTTGATAGAAATATCTCTTTTTTTTAAATCATTTAAAAGTCACATAATTATAAAATAAAACATTTAATTTGAAAATATTCTTATAAGCTTGTAAAGGAAGCTTTGAAGATTTTATAACGGCAGAAAATAGCCGCACCCGCCGTATAAGTTAAAAAAAACATTCTTACCCTAATTCTGTCGAAAAGGTTAAAAAGGACCTTGTTTTGAAAACGACCAAAAGATTCCTTTATAAACCACTTATAAAAGTCAAAAAGGGTATAAATGACTTTAACTCATATTCTAGTAAATAGTAAAAATGTTTTGAAATGCATTTTTAAGAAACATGGATGTGGATGATAAAGAGATCCCAGTAGATTATTACGTATAAACAACCTTGGATAATGAAGAGGTTGTAAAGTAAACCCTTACCTTGTACTTTTCCTTGGTTGGGGTAGGTTAACCTCCTGTATAATAGTGAAATAATTGTTACTAAATTATACAAGAATCATATACATTAATATGATATCATATATGATCTTTTAATATTGATTTGATAATAATATCTTAGTATTATCGTCGTTTCGGGTGTTAACTTACTCATTTTCTTTATATGTTTTGTTACATAAGTCATGTTTGTTGTATCTTATTCATATCCAGAATGATATCAAGTCCTTAAACATCATTTTTAAATCATTAAATTATAATTATACTTGAATGGATACGATGGAGAATGAATCTCATCGCGTTCGTGGAGACGGTAGTCCGTACGTACGCACGAACGCTATTTCCATTTAATTTTTATTTTAAAAGAATCGAATCCAAATGATACATAGGTATATTACTATTCCAGTATAATATAATATTTTATATATGTTTCTTAAGTTCATTAACACCATCCTTTATACGTTCCATGTGTGGTATGAACGAGTCATATCATTTTAAGGGGGCGGTAGTCCGCACTTCCTCAAATGAAATTATCGTATTTATATACAACATGAAACGAATAATGGTATGGAATAAAATGGAATTACAGAAGCTTATATATAAAATATATATCATTAATATCATATTTAATTACAGTGCCATCATAATGGCCACCATGAGAGGCGGTAAGATGTATTTGAACAATCATCGTTTCGTGAGGCGTTAGTTTGCCATCCACAGAAACATTATGTTCATCATCCATTAGATGGAGTTTTGTGTATGTGTAGTTTGAATCCATATTATAACAACATCCTAGTATATTGAGGATACTGGTGCTGTTACAAAAGAAAGGAAATAAAAAGAGTTTGGGGGTTGGAGAAGCAAAATAAATGAAAATAATTTAAGAGAAATCGTTACCTTTAATTTAGGTAACTCACTTTGGTTGGAACCAAAGGACTTGTTGAAATGCTTTCTGCCTAAGGGGAAACTTCAAGGAGGAGGAGAGGGATGTGGGGAGCTTATTTGGGCAGAGTTTGGACGAGCCAAGTGGCTTGAGAGGTGTGAGGAATGAGTAGAAGTGGTCTCCTTTTATAAGGGAGAAGAGGGGATCTTTAGGAAAGAGTGAATGTATTACTTTATAATATAATTATATTCGGTTTATAATGGTCCAAAAATCATTGAGGTCTAAGATAAGATGACTCATATTCTAAATAACATCAACCAATAAGAATTGGACAGGTTTTAGATAATATTTTAATCATTATAATCTTATTTATTTAAATGATTTATTAATGAGGTAAACATTGCATCATTATTGTGTCATTAATAATTTAACTTATTTGATGTCTAAAAATTATAAATAAAATATCATTATGTAGGAAATCTTTTTAGCTTTCTAATTAATATTTATAATCGAAAATCCAACATGTATAACCCTATGTAAAAATTGTTCTTCTAAAAGATGTAAGCTTATGCCATTTTTATTTTTATTTTAACTTTATTAATATAAAGTGTCCCTACCACATACAAGTGGCTCCAAGGGGTCCCCAAATTGACCCAAGGATGCTCATGGTCGGGTATGTGTCCACCAATAAGGTTAGGACACGTTTTAGGTTAATTTTGTATTATTATAATATTATTTTTTAACCCTTATTTACCGGATTCACCCTTAACCATGGTAAATAAAATATTTACCACAGTAATTATTCAAAATGTCAAAAAATAAAAGTTACCTATTTACACAATTTGGAAATCCTGATTCCAAATATGGAATCCATTTTTCTAAATTCAAAACACAGAAGTGGCCGAAATTAATTTAAAATTAATTCCCGCTGTCAAAACAAAAAACGTGTTTTTAAGAGGTAATAACTATCAAAAGATTGACACTTGTTTATGTTCGGTTTAATTGTAAAGTTATGTCCAACGACCAACATTATATTAAATGGTAAAAATATATTCTAAATATACTTTAAAACCACTCAAATTCACAATTTATCACTATTAATTATTTTGATTAAAAAAGTTGTTTTTAATTAAAATTTAGTAATTTTCACTATTCATCAAAATATAAAAGTTATCCGAAAAGTACCAAAATTTCACCCTAGGCTAATTTCAATATTCCGAATCCAAAAATGAAGTCCATTTTGAAATATAAAATATATATGATTTCAAAAAGTAGGTATTACTATTCATAACAGCTAGTTTGATTAGTTATGGTGTGTTAGAACTCGGTGTTGCGTACAACACACGCTATCACATTATTCAAAGAGAAGCGTACCGTAGAAGCTTGGGGTGTTACACATATCATTAAAAACATATCTAGTGATCTCATTAAAGGTGTTTACCCTATTTTATAATGGTTATCTAAACCTTCTATCTTATACCAGCAATAAAGACCCAATCTTGATGTACATGGTCAATACAATACTTATATGGAATAATTAATACATAACACACATAGATTCTCAAATACCATAGTAGTTGGTTGTCTATGGAAACTAGGAACATAGTCTACTAACTTAGTAAATAATCTTAAGCATCTCCCAAAAATATATTCTCCATTATTTTTCCTTCCTAAAACCATTCTTTCTTTCATGGAGAAAATAAAACATATGAAATGGGTTAGCTCAAATGATCAGCAGAGAATTCATGGAAAATATCATACAAAACATAAACATAAGTAATTAATAACATGGGAATAACTTTTCAAAACCTTAACACATTTAAAATTTATCAAAATATTGAATCATGAAATAGACCTTGGTAGTTCATAATTCATAAATCATCAAGGAATCATGAACCATGAGAAAATTGCATTGGAATAAAACATGGAATTGTGGGAAACACATATGAATATGAAATCATTTCTATATTAGACAAGGATAATTTCCAATACAATCATAGTGGAAAAATTCCAATATTGAACCAAGTTCACTACTCCTTCCAAACTTGTATTATTGAACCCAATATATATGTCATTCTAGACCTCTATTACTGAACATGATTTAATTTTCATTACAGTACTATATATATTAGGAGATATAAAAATTTAACCAATGAATTGGTGGGAGATATTGGTCCCACCCATATCATAATGAAAATTTTCTTACATGTTCCACAAATACACAAATCATTCATCATAACATAAACCAAGGAATAAAATGTGTTTCATAAATATAATTACATCATATCAAAATCTATAAAAAACAAATTCATTTAATAAATATCATTCCATCATAAAATATAATAAAAAATATAACAATCAGGATAGTATACATGAAAAACAACCATATTAAAAAATGTAATCTTAGATGGAAAATAATTTTGATTTAACACTTGAAATTAATTCTTAGTTAAAATATAATTTATTCTTAAAAAATACTTTCTTTTCACAAAATACCTCATTATTTTAAAATAAAATAATTTCTTTGAAATTAACCTTGAAAACTTGTATGGGATGTTTCATGGGAATAAGGCATTATAAAAGCGTAAAAATCCACACATGGAAAATATGTTAATAACCATTCTCCTCGTAATTTTTGCAAAAAAGTCAAATATCACCTTGTTTGACTCACATGATTTGATAATCCCAAATCATGTTTCATTTAGATAATGAATCTTGTTTCTATAATAGGATAATAATTTATGTGAAAATCATGTGTATATCAAAATAATAACCATGTACTTTTAATCTCACTTCACTCTTGTTTAAGCTCATAGTGCAAAATTTATCTAAGTGAAAAGGTCACAGATGCAAAGGTCACCGATGAAAAGGTCACCGATGAAATGGTCACCAATGCAAAGGACACTGATGCAAAGTTCACTGATAGAAAGGTCACTAATGAAAAGGCCACCGATGAAAAGGTTACCGATGAAAAATTCACTGATAAAATGGTCACCGTTGAAGGCTACCGATGAAGGCTACGAGTGATGTTTATTGATGGAAGGTTACCGTTGGAAAGGTTACCGATGAAGGCTACTGATGTGGACCTACTGTTTAAGTCTACCTTTGTTAAGGCTACCATTACTAGTCTACCATACTCTTCTACTCCATACTTTGTAAAATTCTTAATATTATTCTAACGGTCATATTTTGTAAATTTAATGCTTCTGAGATTATTTAATACGGATTATAGACATATCAAGCAACCATATCTTGGGACTGTAAGATGTAGGAAAAAGATCACACGTGATGTACTTATTCTTTTTGCGGGACCTCAAATATAAAAGTGAATACTGAGTAAGAAAAAAGGGTGTGGCATGTGAAGCATGTGTCTATGCATGTGAAGTGTCATAGTTTTTTAATCAAAGAATAACCATTAAATGCTTACACTGTGAACCCAAGAAATTCAAGAAGAACATTTTGGGAGAAAAATTTCAAGGATGCCTTCCATGCCTCATAAACTATTGATCAAAATAAGAAGTGTAACACTCAATTATTGAAAGCTAGAACCTGGAGTTGTGACACTCTGTTTTGGAGACAATTTCTGGAGAAAGACTTGAACAACAAATTCTTCACTCCATTGAGTCAAGAGCTGAACTACAAACACATAGAGCTTTTTAAACTCATGATTATAATCTTATATCTATTGTGTTCATTCATTTTACATTTCTTTGAAGTGTTTGTTTCTCTCTGTTACCAATAATGTATCATGTGCTTGAACTTGAGGAAACTAAATATCCCCACATCATAAGTAACTTATAACTTTTTTCCCATGTATAACTGTGGAAGAGACCATGTGTGGTCTGTATTATTTTTTCCCCACGAATAAGTATGGTAGAGGGTTTAAACATTGAACAGTTTATGAAAATTGTTGTAAATCATGATACAGGATATGTATCAAGTTTATTGTTAATGTTAACTTCTTGGTGGTAGGTGATCACCAAGTGGATAAGATTAAGTATCAGCTTAATACTAAACCTCTTGTTTAACTTCTTTGTGCTCCTTACTTTTGTTACACTCTGTTTTATCTATTTTCCGCTACGTATAATTTCTAAAACCAAATACTATTTTACATTCACATTGATAGTTAGTTTTGGTTAGTGTGTGTATGTGTTTAATTCATTAAACTTGTTTCAAAAGTTGAAGAAGTGTTTTACACTGATTCACTAGAAGACTAATCACTCTTTGAGAAACTTTTTGATCATCTATTCATTTATATCACTTCTGCCTTAATTTACTAGGCCATTTAAAAACATTGTGGATCTTTATAAGAATTTTTTTAAAAGAAATTTTATACAGGAACTCAATTCACCCCACTCTTGAGATTCCACTCTGACCAACATTTGGTATCATAGGATGTACATTTTACTACAATCTAAACTGTTGTGCAAGTTGTCAAATTATTTAACTATGATTTTAGTTGAATCATATTTATCTTAAAATTTCTTTCATATCTAAATTTTCAGTTCTTTAAAATTCTAATTAACAATGGATAACAGATTTGGGGGTGCTGCTACAAATAGGCCTCCTTTCCTTAATCGTAATAACTATGCTTATTGGAAATTAAAAATGAAAATGTATCTAGAGAGCATGGGCCCTAAAATCTGGGATACAATTGAAGAACAACATTCATTTCCTGCTACTGCTAGGGATATATAGTCTCAGTTTACAAAATCCACATATAACAATAACTATAAAGTAATAAATGCATTGTATTGTTCTCTGGGTGATGAAGAATTCAATATAATATCTTCTTTTAAAAATGCATATGAAATTTGGGATACTTTATCTATTTCTCATAAGTGAACAATCTATGTTAAATAAATGAGATTAAATACCTATACAATTAAATATGATAATTTTAAAATGAATCCTGATGAACCTATCTCTAAAATTTATCTCACGTTCAATGAAATAGCGAATACCATGAGTATTCTTGGGAAACCAATGGATAACAAGGATCACATTATGATATTTATTCAATGCCTACTTGGCATATGGAGAGGAACTTATATTTCTATCTGAGAATATTGTGACATAGGAAAGCTACCAGTAAAGGAACTAATTGGAAAACTTATGATGTACGAAGAAGAGATTAAAGTAAATCAAGAAGCAGATGAAGAAACAAGAAATAAATTTGTAGTATTCAAGACTACTACCTCAAAGAACAAAGATAAAGTAAAATTTCAATCTCATATAGATACTCAACCAGTGAAGACTCAAATTCTGACAGTGATGATGAGATAGCTCATATTTATAGGAGAATCAAGATGTTCTACCATAAGAATAATTTCTTTGGAAAAGAAAAATATAAAGGAATGTAGGTTAATAATGGTCAGTGGAAAAAGGACTGAAACTGGAATGAAAACACAAATGAGATAGTCTACTATGAGTGTAAATGAAAAAGCCATATAAAGGCTTATTTTCTCAAACTAAAATTAATGAAGAAATATGAATACAATGGAAAGTGATATAAAATGGCTATGAAAGCAACTTAGAGGGCCTCATAATATAGCTCATGTGGATTTGACACTTCTGATGTTGACAAGAACAAATATTCAAACATGTGTTTTACAACAGAAACATATGAGGTAACACCAAATTCCCCTATACATAATGCTTACTATTTTGGGAATGAAAGTGAATCAAATAATGATGAGAATATGACTAATGATGAACTATTTTAATACTATGGAATTATTGAGGAAATATTTTATGCACTCAGGGATAAATATAAATTATTGAAAAGACTACATGCCTTAAATGCTAATATTAATTCAGATCTGGATATTGAAAAAGGAAAATGTGCTCAGCTGTTAAACAATAAAACTGAACTTAAATTATCAAATGAGAAATTAAGAAGATATCTTGAGAATTTTACTATTGGTAGAGATACTTTGAATGATTTTCTAGGAAAAAAATTACTCCAAAATACACAACAGGTATATGATATCACCTAGGATAGATAAGGAATATTAAAGATAAATTTTTTGCAAAAATATGGACTGTTCACTAATAGTTCATGTTTGGGACCATATTTCGAAAGAAAAATCTCTAAATGAATGATCAATGTTTTCATATCTCAAATCATATCTGTTGATTATAGGAAACCTGTGAGACAAGTATGGGTTCCCAAATCTTTACATTCTAACCTCTCTGGACCCAAGAAAATTTGGGTACCAAATTTACCCTACACTCAAACTTTTTTGCAGGAAAACTATTTAATGATCTCATATAAGAATATATATTACTTGGACAGTGGATGTTCAAGACATATGATAGGAGACTATTCATACATCAAGAGCCTAATTAAATTTGACGGTAGACTTGCCACATTTGAGGAAAATTCTAAATGGAAGTTCATCGGATTAGGTCAAATTGGTAACTCTAATACTGTATTAATTTCAAAATTATATTTTCTTGATGGGTTAAAATACTATTTACTAAGTATCTCTCAGTTATGTGATGATAGATTCAATGTTAAATTTGAAAATGATGCATGCAATATTTTTAATTCTAAAAATGATTTAATATTTACTTCTCTTAGAAATGAAAATGTATATACTGTTGATTTAAACTCTTTAGCTAAGAAAAATGTTTCATGTTTAGGTTTTTTTTATAAGGAATCTTGGTTATGGAATTGAACACTAGGACACTGAAATGTGCAATCTCTTAGGAAACTTACTAGGAAATGATGAGTTATAGGCTTACCTAAATTGGAATTCCCACATAAAAAATTTTGTAATCCTTGTCAAAAGATTAAACAACACAAAGTTTCTTTCAAACCAACGAAAGAAGTTTCTATATCTCAACCGCTTGAGTTGGTTCACATGGATTTTTTTGGACAATCTAGACTTTCAAGTTTAAATGGGAAACACTTTGTTTATGTTCTTGTGGGTGATTTTTCTAGATATAATTGGGTATAATATCTGGCTCATAAAAGTGAAGCATGCTCTTATATCATTAAATATCCCTAGTCTATAGAAAATCATAGTGGTATTAGAATTAAGACCATGAGAATTGATCATGGGTTTGAGTTTGAGAATCAAGATTTCGAAGCTTTTTTCTCACTTAATGGCTATACTCACAATTTCTCTACTCCTAGAACACATCCACAAAAATGGAGTCATAGAAAGAATAAATAGGACACTTCAAGAGATTTCTCGGACTATGCCAAATGAGTATAATCTACCTATCTATTTTTGGGCTGAAGCTCTTAATATAGCTTGTTACATTATCAATGGATTTTTACTTAGATCTGTTCTTAAGAAGACCACTTATGAGCTCTAGAATAATATAATTCCTAAGGTTAATTACATTATAGTTTTTGGTTGCGAAGTATTTATCCTTAACACTAAGAAAAATCTTGAGATGTTTGCTTCCAAAAGTGATAGAGGAATTTTCCTAGGTTACTAATTATATATTAATGCATTTAGAGTGTTCAATAAGAGAACCAAATGTGTGGAAGAATCAGTTCATGTCAAATTTGATGAGACTAATCCTCATGAACCCCAAAACTCTTTTGAACATCTTAAGAAAGATATGTCAATTCTGGACCATAATGATAAAGACAGTGAACCCTTAGTGAAAAAAAATAGTCCTAGAAATATTTCAGAATATGTGCATGGTGATTCTGAACCTACAGACAATCATGATGAGTCTCGTTCAACTATTTCTAGAGGTATTATAACTCTCAAGAACCATCCTTTAGATTTTTTAGTAGATGATTTAAATAGAGGAACACAAACTAGAGCTTCTCTGAGAAACCAAATTGAACATCATGCTTTTCATTCACATCTTGAACCTAAAAATATCAATGATGAAATCAGTGAAGAATTTTGGGTGATAGATATGCAAGAAGAATTAAATCAGTTTTAAAGAAACAAGGCTTGGGAATTAGTTGAAAGACCTAATGACAGTTTAACCATATACATTAAATGGGTGTTTAGAAATAAAGTTGATGAATCTGCAAACATAGTTAGAAACAAGTCAAGACTAGTTTCACACGGATATAGTCAATATGATGGAATAGAGTTTGAGTAAACCTTTTCACCTGTAGCTAGTTTAGAAGCCATTAGGATACTACTTGCTTATGCGTCTCATATGAATTTCAAACTTTATCAAATGGATGTAAAAAGTGAATTTATAAAAGGTTATATAGTTGAGGATTTTTTTGTTGAACAACCCCTTGGTTTTACAAATCCCCATTTTTTAAATCATGTTTTCAAACTGTCTAAAGATTTATATGGTCTGAAACAAGCTCTAAGAGCATGGTATGACAAAAACAGTTCTTTTCATATTTCAAAAGTATTTACTAAAGGAATATCAGATCCTAATATTTTTATTAAAAGGTTTTCTATCGATGTTCTAATAGTACAGATTTATATAGATTACATTATTTTTGGATCCTCTAATAATTATTTATGTACTGATTTCTCAAAAATTATGCAAGATGAATTCAAAATGAGTTTAATGAGGGAACTTAAATTTTTCTTTGGATTTCACATTTTTCAAAATAAAAATGGTATTATTTTAACTCAGAGAAAATATACTAAATATCTTTTGAAACGTTTTGGTTTAGATTGTAATAAAGGTAGTGATGCACCTATGAGTACCACTTGTAAGTTGGATGCTAATGAAATAGGTAAACCGATGGATCAAACTAATTACAGAGGTATGATTGGGAGTCTAATCTATATTAAAACTAGCAGACCCAATATTATCTTCAGGGTATGCATGTGTGCTCATTTTCAATCCAATCCTAAAGAGACTCATTTAACTACAGTTAAATGGATTTTTAAAAATCTCAAGTATACTACAAACTTAGGATTGTTTTATCCAAGAAGACAATCATTTGATTGAATATGGTATACGGATGCTGATTTTTCTGGTTGCAAGTTAGACAGAAAGAGAACCTCTGGAACATGTCACATTTTAGACATGTCACAATTATCATGGTGTAGTAAGAAATAGAATTATGTTGCATTATCTACTACCAAAGAGGAATATATAGTTGCTGGTAGTTTTTTCTCTCAAATTCTATGGATGAAACACAGTTTACTAGACTATGGATATCAATTCAAACATGTTTCTATAATGTGTGTAATACAAGAGCTATTGACATCTCTAAAAATCTAGTTTCTCATGCTAGGATAAAGCACATTGATGTGAGACATCACTTATTGAGATATTATTATCAAAGAGGTGATATCACTCTTGAATTCATTGGCACTGACCATCAGTTGGCTGATATATTCACAAAGCCATTGAATTCTGAGAGGTTAAATTACATCAAACATGAGTTAGGTATGATAAACTGTTAAGGTATATAATCAAACCATTATGAATACAATGATAGACATCACTATTGTCCCTCAACGTTATGACCTCACTGATAGACCCACTATTGGACCTCACCGTTAAGACCTCACTGATAGACCTCACCATTGGACCTCACCGTTAGGACCTCACTGATAGACCTCACCATTGGAAATCACCATTAGGACCTCACCGATAGACCTCACCATTTGAACCTCAGTGTTAGGACCTCACCAATAGACCCCACAGTTGGACCTCCCCTTTAGGACCTCACTGATAGACCTCACTGTTGTATCTCACCATTAGTACCTACTTGATAGACCTCACCGTTGTCACCTTACCGATAGTTGAACTTTTCTAGGACTTAGCGTTTTCTCTGCCATAATATGAAAAATTTTCTATTTTACTTATTTCTTTTATCTAATTTTTTTTTCGATCCCTAAGTGATCAAATTAAATAACATACCACATTTCGATCCACATCTCTCTCAAACCTCTTTCTCTCTAACCAAAGAACCTCACCTTCTACTGAAACCCTCAAACCACTCTAGATTGGAATGGAATTATTTAAGTGACAGTTGGTCAGTGATGAATGGGATGCACTGAATCCAAAGAGACCTCGAGCTGAGTCGAGTAGTGGAAGCTAGGTAGTGGAATATCTGATCAACCCTCATCTGTCGAAGAGGTAAATCATTGCTGAAAAATAGTTGTGTTTCGAATGGTTGTTGATAAGAAGATCTTTAGTGCTAAAGGAACTTGAATCTAATGGCTGGGTAGAATTCTTTTCAAACAACAATGGAACCTATTACCCGAAGTTAGTGAAGGAGTTTTTGAATTTTTAATGTTCGGACAGACTGGGGATGAAAACAGAATGTCTTCATGGGTAAATGGAGTAAGTGTAAGATTCTCCTCTATTTGATGGGAAGGGTGTTTGAGAGTACCACATGAATGGATTTATGATTACTACTCATGATTGGTGCCTCCCACTACTAAGTTATTCTATTATAAAGAAGCCTTATATGAACTAATATGGAGTGTGATACCAAGGAAAGTCATTGCTGCTGAGATGGATGGATAAAACAAGCTATTGTTTTATATTGTCCAGCATGTCTTGAGTCTCCAAAGAGGGAACATTTCTACCTTTATGTATCAAAACGTATTTATTATATATTTATTGAAGCATGGACAGAAGATAAACTAGTGTAGGCTACTGTTGATTCAATTAAAGGACATGACAAATCCTACCTCCAAGTCTAATTCCTTGTTTCATGGAAGATTGTTATCCTTGATGTTGAATGTTAAAGGAGTTTCTGGAATCTTGGAGGAAAGAGTTGTAGTAAGGGAAAATTTCAACAATACAATGGTTATTTTCATGTTGATTAATATAAATTAGATCCCCTGGAATAGAAGATGGGTGCATGATGAGTCTAAGATGTATAAGGAATAAAACTCGGTTAGTCATCCTACTATGCCTAAGTATAAGCGAGATCCTGATCTAAGTCTTGATGAGGTGGAGCCTTTATATTCAAATGAAAAAGAAGAGGCTACTACTGTGCAAGAAAAAGAGGATTCTCCTATAGATGACAATAGTGATCCTGACCTTCCCCAAAATCCTCATGATAATATTGTATCCTTTAGTGAGCCTAGTCCACCAAAGAGATTTCCTAGAAGGGAGATACTACTAAGGGACAGTGATGATGATGATTCTAGTGAAGAAGAAGGGAAAGAAAATGTCTAAAGATACATTAGAGATACCTCAGATGAGGATAAGGATTATGAATCTATTCATCATGAATTTGAGACAACTGCTAGTGTAACTGAAGAAGATGGACTAAGTCTCAATCACATAATTGGGAATATAGAAAATTTTGAATATATGGATGAAGATATTGATGATTAAGTTGAAGCTGGAATTGTTTTGGATGTTGATGATGATTCTATCTAGGAAGAGGTAGTCGATGCTTTTTTTGATGTAGTAGATCAATGATGTATGGCTGTAGTGAATGTGGTAGGTCAGGAGATTTATGAATGTGAGGAGAGGAACCTGCTGCCATAGGTTCCATTGATGTTGCTCATGGGATAGAATACTGGTCAGAAGACCCTGGTTTTGTAGTTTTGGGTTTATACTATGGAGATTCTGATGATGACCAGCCTATAAGAAGTCCTCCAATTCTTAATGTTTTCAAAAACTAATATTGTACAGCCAGTGGTTCTCTTGCATCGAGACATTGTAAAGAAGGATTATTTGGAATCAATAAAATCAGATCTGATGAGCCACATTGATGAGAGATTTGTTGGGTTGGATAGGTCTATGACTCATAATCAATATATTTATCTTTTGAATTAGAAGGGCTAGTTTTTTCCTCTCACACCATCCTACTACAGGAAGTAAAGGAATTTCAGAATCAAGATAGAGCATTGGAAGATTCTATGGAATTAGTAAAGCTATCTATTGCCAGTTTAGAATCCTATATGGATTCAACGGCTCAGGTGGAAAAAGAACTTGAATATTTGAAAAGTATGGTTTAGCAGATGGTCACTATGTTAGAGGACTTTATGAAATCTATGGAGACACATGTGAGTGGCCATTATGATGACGTGAAAAGGATGATTAGTGGGATGGCAAAATCTTTTAAGGAGATTGTGGGTTTCACTATGGAATCTCTTTGTGCATCTACTTCATCTACAACATCTCCTCCTGTTGATCTATTTTCTTTCAGATCAATTTTCATAGAATAAGTGGAGAAGTTCTCTCGTTCCAATACCTCAAACCCTCATCCTATGACTCAAGTCATTTCTACTACTTGAAAAAATCATAACTCGGTGGGAAATTATTTAAGGGAAGCTGATCAGGATCAGAAATCCATCAATGAGCATGTTGATTTCAACATCAAAATGGTTTATACTAAGCATCAAATGGATGGTCCCTTCATGTTTTTGTGGATTACTTGGGGATTCCACTTGTCACTCAATCATTTAAGGATCAGGTTGGTGGATTAAGAGAGTTGAATCCTTCCTTAGAGAAAATTAAGGAGAATAAGGATTATTTTATTTTATCTATGGAAAGAGGAGGAATTATTATTATGGATTTCAGAAATCTTCTTCTTCCCTTCCTCCATGTGAACTGCACTGCCATAATTGTTCCTCCAAACCTGAATTTTACCTCAGCTACTTCAGGATCTATCCATGCTGCACCAATGATGACTCCTGCATAGGCCATTAGAATTTTGACCCCTATGATAACTCAGAGATCCACTCACTATCGGTCTACTGATGCCTCTATTGTAGCTCCTCCTACCGTGATGACTACCATACCAAGGCCTATCCCTTCATCTTCAGAACCTGCATCCTCAACTTCCAAAGAAAAATATCCATTGGAAATATCTGATGTGGATTTAATGTAGGATGTATTAGTTGATAGGGATCTTTGTAACTTTTCTTGTATATTTTACTCTTACTTCATTAATGGAAAATCATCTTCTGTTTCTTTTTATCTTTCTTTATTTTTGTTAATCACAGTGTTGGTGAAACAAGTCACAGTTAGTCTAAGATTTCAAGTTTCGTAACCTGAAAGGAAGAAAATTTATTAAGTGGAGTTTCGTATATATGCTATCTATATTTTTACATAATAAACATGGTTCAAATATTCTTATACCCACATATGAAGATATTAGAAAATTTTCATAACCCTAATTTAGAAAATACTGACATATTTTGTGATTATTTATAAGGGGGAGATTGTTGGACTCACCAATTTTGATAATCCCAAATCTAGTTTCATTTATATTAAGAATCTTGCTTCTCTTACAGGATAATAATTTATGTGAAAATCATGTTTATTTCAAAGTAATAGCTTTGTACTTTTAATCTCACTGCTCTATTGTTTAAGCTCACTGTAAAAAATTTCTCTTAGGGAAAAGGTCACCGATGAAAATTTCACTGATCAAAGGTCACCGATACAAAGGTCACATATGCAAAGGTCACTGATGCAATAGTCACCGATGCAAAGGTCACTGATGTAGAGGTTACTGTTGAAGGCTACCGATTAAGGCTACCAATGAAGATTATCGATCGATGGTTACCGTTGTAAAGGTTATCGATGAAGGCTGCTGATGTGCACCTACTGTTAAAGCCTACCGTTGTAAAGACTAATGTTACCATTCTACCATACTATTCTACTCCATATATTTTCAAATACTTAAGATTATTATAACAGTCGTATTTGGTAAATTTAATACTTCTGATGTTAATTAATGATGATTGTAGATATATCAAGAGTCTGTATCTGGGGAAAGTATAGGGTACGAGAAAGATCTCACATGATGTAATTATTCCTGTAGTCAGACATAAAATATAAAAGAGAATACTAAGGATGAACAGAAAAGGGTGTGGCATGTTAAGCACATGTATGTGCATCTAAAGGAGCATACGTGCTTGATCAAAGAAGAACCATTCAACGATTACACTGTGAACCCAAGATCTTCAAGAAGAACATTCCCAGAGAACAATTTCAAGGCTGCCTTATGTGGCTCATTAACTCTCAATCAACACAAGAAGCAGGACAATCAATTCTTAAAAGATAGAACCTGAAGTTTTGACACTATGTTTTGGAGACAACATCCAAAGAAAGAGTCGAACAAAAAATTCTTTACTCCAAGGAGTCAAGAGTTGAACTACAAACACATATAACTTTATGAAATCATGCTTATAATCTTACCTCTATTCTGATCCTTTGTTTTACATTTCAGAGAAGTGTGTGTGTCTGTCTATTAAACACACTATCTCTTGTTCTTGAACTTGAGGATAGTGAATATCCTCAAATTAAACTTCACTTACATCTTGTTTCCTAGGTATAATTGTGGAAGAGAACGTGTGTGGTCTGTATTTTTTGTTTTTCTCACGAAGAACTACAGTAGAGGGTGTGAACCCGGTATAGTTTGTGAAAAATGTTGTGAAGCCCGATACAGGTTGTGTATAAACTTTATTATTAATGTAAACTGCTTGCTGGAAGGTGATCACCAAGTGGAGAGGATTAAGTATCGTCTTGAGCCTGAACATCTTGTTTAACATATCTATGCTCATTAATTTTGATACACAATGTTTTATCTATTTTCCAATGCTTATAATGGATAAAACATAAAACTATTTTTCATTCACTTTCATAGTTTTTTTGGGTACTATGCGTATGTGTTTAATTCAATAAAATTGTTTCAAATGTTGAATAAGTGTTTTAAAATGATTCACCTAGGGACTAATCATCCTTTGAAAAACTTTTTGATCAACTAGGCATTTATATCTCTAATACATTAATTTAATAGTCCATTTAAAAATATGGGGGATCGTTATAAGAATGTTTTTAAAAGAAATTTTTTGTAGGAACTCAATTCACCCCCCTCTCGAGATTCTACTCCGACCAATACACCTCATATAAAAGTTAAAATATATTGCATTAATAACATTTAATAAAAATTAATCAATGGATAATTTTAACTTTAAAAAATTTAATATTAATAGAGAGAATTTTTTTGAATACATAATTAAAAAATATAAACATGAATTATAAATATACAATATTAAATAATTTCATATAAATAATCTTGGATAATATTGAGGTTGTGAAATTATACCTTTCTAATTTATCATAATTTAAATTATATTACAAGAAAATTCAGATGTTAATATCATAACCCTAATAATAATAATCATAAAAACATTCATGGGGAGCATAAAAAGAACACCAAAGATATAGTTGTCGTATAAGGCATATGTCCATTAGAAATAATAGTGAGACCAAATAATCTCATACCTTAGGTCCAATTTCAATTTTACATATCTGAAACTCTTGTATAATGGTTTAAATAATTTAAATAATTAAATCTAGAACCATATTTGTAATTTTATATATTATTTGATAATATTAAAACATGTTTAATAATATTTCATTATTACTCATATTTTGGGATTAACTGTTTTATTTTCTCTTGCATTATTTTTCATATAAGTCCAATTTTCTGAAAATAGGATACATTTACATCATTTAAAGAATTATATTAAGTAAATATATATCATTTTTATTCATTATATACTTTTATATAGTCATGCATGAATGGTGGACATGAATACGAATCACATCACGTCGTGGAGATGGTAGGTCCTATGTATGCACGAGTGACAATATCATTCTAATAATTATGAAATAGTAAGGAATTGAATGGTATATAATTTGTTCTAGATTAAATATAATGTTATAATTATCACATATAGTTATTATTTCAATCATTATATAAATCTATGTAATATGGCGGTGAAAAACAGATTATAGCAAGATGTGGAGAAGTTAATTTGAAGGTACGCATGTATGGTGATTTCATCATTCGTAGGATTGATAAACATATAAATAAGGTTGTTCCATAACCATAATAAAATATTATTATATAATTTATACTATATTTATTACATAATAATGGAATCCACAAAGTAAAATGATGTAGAAGATAAAATTATTTGAACAAATCAGTAGAGGATATTACCTCTTCTTCGACATTTTCCCTATAAATATCCTCTTAAAGGAACTATATTTGGACATTTTAGAAGAATACATCCTATATAATGTAACTAGGGAATATTATATGGGATATTTTTAGGGGATGGCAGAGCATGAAGGCTCAATGTGAAGTAAATAGGTAAGGGATTAAGTTCCCTTTTATAATTGAGGTGAGGGTCAATTATGGAAACTCTAAAATTATTAATTTATATTTAAATCTATACTCATTAAAAACAACTAAAATGTAATATTTTAGAATATAATATGATATAATTTTTTAATCCCATTAAGTAATAAATTTTATACAAGGTTTTCTATCAATTTAAACGTTATCATTTCAATTAACACATTGGTAATGTTTTTTAACTATTGTATCAAATGTTTCTATGTTAAAATAGTGTAATTTTTACTGATTTGGTGTCAATTATCCCAAAAATGAACAATTTAGAACATTTTTGACCATATAATATTTATCTTATATTTTTAAAAATATATTATGATTTTGAAATAGTGTAATAAAACATTATTTTGATAAAATATCAATAGTGTCAATTTTGACATTAATAATTTCATAGATTTTAAAAAATATATAAATATGATTTTATCCTCAATTAAAATAATTTTTTAAATCCATAATGGGTCAAGGAAATCTAAAAAAATTATTATATATGATAATTTTCCATAATAATATTTATTTTATTGTTTCTAAACACATTAATTTTATATTTATACTAACAAAATAAATACTGCATTAGGTTTGTGCAATTATTTAATATACTTATTTTTTGAATAAAATTTAAAAATAAAAAACTATGAAAAATATAAGTCTTCTATATTTCATCATAAAACTTATATTAAAATATATCTTCTGTATAACCCTACATTATAAATGTTATATTTAATAAAACATGAAAGTGAAAACTGTAACATTATTTTAAACAAAATGTTATAAGTATAATAATATTTTCCCTTTAGATTAAAATGATCAATAACTCGAACATTGGATGATTATGGTAGAGATATACTATAAAAAATATATTTGGTCATGTTTTTTGGTCTTTTAATGTTCATAATCATATTATTTAAAATTGATTTATTTATTTTTTCAAGAATTAAATAATTTCCGTATCACTATTGTATAAGCATTTAAAGAAAATTATTCAATTTTTAAAAATTATAAATAAATTTACATGATGTAGATAATCTCATTATATGCATATATAATATTTATTATCATATTAATCACATATTTATAACTATATTGAAATTCTTCTACAAAGAAGTGATACGATGGTGACTTGTTGTCACTTTATTTTGTTTTGATAATATATATAACATTTTCATGAGAATGAGTGTATTAAATGAGTAACAATAGATCCTTAAGTGTTATGGGTCAATGTTTATTCATAAAATTGTATTTTCACATGTTTTAGGGTTATTTTATTGTCCTTGTCTTATTATTTGTTTCCCTAATTCACCTAATTTAACTTAAATCGTGTTAAAAAAATATTTTCATAGTTAATATTCAAAAATTCCATTAAAAAAGGACACTATTTACATAATTTAGATACACATATTCCAAATATGTAATCAATTTTTCCAAATTTTGAACACAGAAGTTGTAGAACATAAATTTAAATTATTCCCTTTGTTGGTAAGAAACACGGGTTATAAAAGTTAAAACATTACAAAAGATTGAAACGTCTATACATAAAATTTCAATGTAAAATTAATTCCAATTAAATAAATTATATTGAACAATAAAAATTGTTTCTATTTATAATTTAAAACCATTAAATAATATAATTTAACCATACATATTATATTGATGAAAAAAGTTTCTTTCAATTAAAATTTTGTTTCTTTTAACAATTTATCAAAACATGAATGTTATCAGAAAAATATCAAAACATCATCCAATTTTTTTTATATCCCAATTCCAAATAAAATTTTTATTATGATAAATAAAATATATAAAATTTTAAAAAATAAACTATATTTAAAATGGTTGCGTAATCAGAAGGTGGAAAAACTACATTTTTCGAGAAGTACATCTTTTTCCGAAAAAATGAATTTGTTTTCATGTTATGTATATAAAACACATAAGATGAATTTTAAAAATTATATTGAATATATTAAATATATATTTCATTAAAAATTCATCAAGGGTGATTTTATTATTTTGAAAACTCTCTTAAACTCAATTGTGTACGAAATGAATTTTATCAAAACAACTAGAAATTATGTGTAACATAGGCCTGTCATAGTGTTGCATATACTGTAAACTAAAACAGTGTTTCATATAGCATAATAATATCTTGGTCTAGAATATACCATAATAAATTAATGAAATTTAAATATCCATCTCATAAAAACCTCGGTCTTTTACATGTACCCATATATTAATATTTATTTCATTAATAAGGAGAAAATCAAAATGAATAATAATGAAAAATTGTTTATGGACAATGGTTCATTGAGTCATATGATTGAATATATTATTAACAATCCTCAAATATCTATGGAATTTAGGATCCATTTCATTGTTAGTGATGATGAAAATGGAAAAATTAATTGAGTTAGATCTATTTGAGATCAACATTCATTCCACATAAAAAATTATATTAATTAAATAAACCCAAAAATTATAATTATTTCTCATCACTATAATGTAATTTTTTATATTTACTTTTCTAAAAAAATTTATATACTTTAGAATATAAATATAATACAATTATTTCGCATAAAACTAAATATTTTGACACTCTAGAGAAACCATGTTTATATAAAAAAATTGAAGGAGAAAATTAATTAATTATTGATTCAAAATATAAGACATAGACATTACAATGATTATTATTCACGGAAAATATTTAATATAAATTATATTTCATTTTTTATTCAATATAAATTAGATAAAAATATTTTAGATGATTCATTCCAAATGGGTAAGGAGAACATGTTATCTTATAAGCCAATCAAACAAGATTTCACATTTAGATCATTATGACTTATTTATATGATTTTCATAGACCATATCATACTAAAATACTTGGTTTAAATCCTTTTGTCAATGTTTTGGTTTATAATTTTTCAAAATTTACATGGGATTAATTTTTATGGATTAGGAGTGAAGGATGTTCTGTATTTAATTTAAATTTTCATGTTATAACAAAATGAAAACGATGTGAAATTTGTTTCCCCAATAAGAAGAAATGGTAGGGAGTTCGAGAGTCATGAATTCAGTTCATTTTTCTCAAATAATGATGTTAAACATAACTTATTTTTCTATAATAAATATCAATAGAATTATATTATCAAATTGATAAAAATTAACTTGAATGAAGTTGCATAGGAAATTTAACATGAATATATAATACTTACTCATTTTTGGGCGGAATCTATCAACATGAATTTAATTATCATAGAAATTTATTTTATGTCATTTCATGAAGAAAACAACAAATGATTTAAGGATAAATATAAATTTATTGTTTGGATACATAAATGTTTTTCATTTTAAAATTAAAAAATTAAAACCCTATAAAATATTTTTATGTTATGTTTATATGTTTTTGAATGAATTTTCATATATTAATTGACTTTTTAAAATCCATGTATATAATTCAGAACAAGAATCATAATTAGTTTAAAAAATCCTCTCATGTAAAATTTTATAAAATATTTCCATTTAATTATAAAAAATCATCTGGATATTGATAGTGATTCTTTTGAAAACATGTTCCATCAAACTAGTTTTTAGGAAATTAATAAGATGATGTGGAAGTTTTTCATGAATAATCAAGACATAAATTTTTTGAAAATAGCTAAACAGAGGGTTATAATCAAAGATAATGTAGACACCTCAAAACCAATCCATTACAAACAATTAATAGAAGCAATGATATGAGATTTAAAAATAGATAAAGTGTACAGATAAGTGATGAAATTTCTAATTTCCTATCCCATCTAAAGAAAAAAACAATATATAAGGATTGAGTGGTAAAATTTACACTTTCGAAATGCAAGAAGAGTTAAACTAGTTTATGAGAAACAAGATGTAAGAATTAAATGATAGACCACATGATTATCTTGTTATTATAAATAAATGGTTATATTGAAATAAAATAGATGGTCATTGTATAATAACTAGTAATAGGTTTGGTAAGCATCCAAAGGTTCTAACTAGTAAGATGTAATATATTATAATGAAACCTTTTTTTATTATTATATTACAATCAATTTGGATCCGTTTAGTTTATTTAGGTTATATGAATTGTAACATATTTCATGTGGATATAAAACATTTACATAAACATTTATTTCTAATGTAGAAAGATTATAATTAACTATCTCAATGTTTCAAATATACTCTATTTTAAAAATTTTATTTTTAAATGTAAAAATAATTTTTATAGTCTTATACATGCACCTAGAGCTTTCTATAACTGGTTGAGTTCATTTCTTTGGTAAAATAGATTTAAAAAAATTGAATTCCCTTCACTATTTAAGAAAAAATCTCCCAAATATACCATTTTCATTCATATTTATGATCATAAATAAATTTTGTTTCCATATATCAAAAATCACATAACAAAATTTCAAAAATGATACAAATTGATTTGAAATAGTGCATGGTGGATTTGTATATTTTCTTATATTATTTTCTGTTTTATCAAAAATATTTTTGAATGTTTTAAATGAAATAAAATATATAAATAATTTCTTGAAAATATTTTTTCATTAAAATATTATGATACATGCTACTCTGATGAATTTTAATATTAAACATGATTTGAATAAATATCAAAAAATGGTTTATAACAAGTTATATATAGGGATTATTAGAATCTTACTATATATAACTACTATTAAACTAGATATCATGTTTTCATTATGTTTATGTGAAAGAGTTTAAGAAAATGTTAATGTTTGAAAAAAATTAAAAAATAAGTTTAAGATATTTGTGATAAATTATTTCATTATCTAAATTTCATCCACAAAATCACTATATTTAATTTAATATCATATTTCTATAATAGCATTAGTCAGTGAATATTATAAAAAATTGTTCCTCATTAATTTTCCATTTCGTAATGAAATAATTGGTTTCCTTCTCTCGTACTAAAAGACACCCATTTTAATTTTTAATTTTTGATGTTGGGTACATTTCAACTGGTAGTTTTTGTGAACAGTTGTGTGGATGAAGAAAAAATTGATGTATTTTGGATTTAATTTTGATGATGTACCAATCAAGTGTGACAATACATAAATATCAAAATTTCAAATATATTTATATGTAATCAATTAGAGAACCAAAGACATATATCTATGTAATAATTTACTAAGGCATCACTCACAAATGGGTGATATCTCCTTAGAATTCATTTACACTAACGATCAATTAACTGTTATTCTTACAAATCTATTTCTTAATAATTCATTTTATTATATTAAATTTTTTTCGGAATAATCACAATATAATTATTTTTTTCAAATGATTAATTTCATTCAGTTTATTAATTTATATAATTTCATAAATATTATAAGTATGTACAAATATGAAATAAATAATGAGTGTTTTTCATCACTGTTCCAATTGATGTTTTTTTACTTATATTCATTGTCATTTTATAAATTAAAAACAACCCTATTATATTTCTTGATTATATATATATTATTATTATTAGGCCACACTATGTGACTCTTCACATCCCTGGTAATGGAATTTATCAATCATGGCTTGTGAACCATGAACATTTATAATAATTATTCATTATTATTTTTCAAATCTGAACCTTCTCACCACATACATCAATTATTTTAACCTCATTTTGATTCTTTCTGATCATGGTAAATGTACAATGACTTTAATTTTCTACTTTGGGAATCCTAGCGAAATATATAGTTCTTTATAATATTGTATGTTGAAAAACTGTGAATTTTAGTTGGTTGGGTATAACATATATGTTGTAACTTCCCACCCAAAACCCATTAGCATAGGAAGAGGTTTTGGGTGTTTCATGCAACTAGGAAACATCCCCAATACACCAAATGATGAAAAATAACTTCCAAGGGACCCATACGAATTTTGCGGACAATAATCCCATTTAATGTCATATAATAAATCAAAAAAAACAAAAAAAACAAGCAACCACTATATGACAAAAGTTTAAAAATACCATTTAATGAAAACAAAACGAAGCCAATATAAAATATGGTATAATGGGGAAAGCAAGAAAAAAACATGAAGACATGGAATACATCAAATCAGCAACTTCCAACCTTCTCCATACTCGATACACACAATCCATGCCCATGGTATCATGATGTATCATGAAATAAATGAGACACATTTCCATTATGTGTGTCTATATATACATCATCTGAAAATCCTTTAATATTCCCAAGAAGATGATGATAATAAAAGTTGATAGTTTTCAATAATTAATTCCCATCTTATGCCACTAGGATATAACATATTAGCACAAATATGTAAAATAATTTAAAAAATTCAAAATATATTTTTTTAAAATTCAAAACAATTATCCAAATTAAATAGTTTTCCAAGGATAGGAACCATATAGTTCTTTAAATATTTTCACATTTACATTTGGGCATACCAATTCCATTTCAACACATCCACACCTTCTTGTAAATCTGTATGTTACAAACTCATGAGTAGTCTCTCAACAATCTAACGACTCATCTCATGGTGACCATATTCCATGTTCCCTAGTGGCATATGATCCTTCTATAGGGTCATGAAACTGAAAATGAACTCAAGACAACCATGTATTGAAGAATCCCATGACAAACCATGTAATAATATTTCAATAAAAAAATTATTTAATGAAAAAAATTCTAGATAGATTTTCCATACAACAAAACCAAACAGAAATTTTAAAACCATCATTTCCAAATAAATAACCGAATTCATTTTCTAAAAAACAAAACCAATTTCCACCATTCCAGAAAACGATCACTAAATTTTTTTTAAATCAAGAGTCACAAAACTATTTAACAATTCAATTTATTCAATTTAATCAATTTGAGACCAATCCATAATGCTATAATCATGATTAGTTGATAGTGGATCCACCTACATCTAAACATTGGTGAAAACAAATAATTTCAAAAGAACTTCCAAGACACGGCATAAAACACTAAGAAACATCCTTAGATCATATTCCCTACCATCCAAACAATCACATATCGTAATTATTCTCATCACACATCATGAATTTATCCCCCAATGAGCTAAATTCTATATTCTAATAGAGGAAATAATAAGAAAACAATGTCAAACAAAAATGTATGATAACTTACCAATAAATAATGCCTCCAATGATTCTATATTCACTTAGAAATCGCTCTTGGATTGAAATGAATGGTCTATAGAGCCTTGAGAGGGATATGAACTTGTGAAATGACCAATTTAGGGGAATAAAATATGATAATAAGGTAAATCAAAATACATCCTTAAATTTTGGATCTATTTTTTCATAGTGCACACTTAGGGTGCATGGTTAGGAAAACAATGTCTAACTATTAACCAGCTACTGCCTTTAAAAACACCTCACATTGTTGGAAAACAAGTTTTGAAAAAAAAATGGTTCTAATATAGAACCCATCCATCAATACATGGTTTAACTTGATATTTTTCATATTTTTTTCAAACTGTGTGCCAACCATGTTCCAATTGTTTCAGATGCACTGTATGTTGAGAGGTGTTACATGGATTATTCTAAATTTGATTGAAGCATGCACCTATATAAAATTCAAAAAAACATTCCAAATCTCTATCAAACCTCCAAAAGCAAAACCTAAAATTTTATATTGTTAAAAAATATAGATAATGTGCCTTTTACACACAACTTGGGGTGCCAAATTATCCACACCATTTTTCTTCCCTCCCTAGAAAGTAGAGGTCTCCCATTTCCATAAATTATTTCTAACCACTACACCACCATTTCTTATTCATCCTCATATGTTTCTTATTGATTTTGATCATGTTTCTATAAAACCCACACTAGGTTGTTACTTTTCCTATAAAATACTTTCCCTTTCCTATCCACAATTCATACTAGCGTAGGATCTGATGTAGAATCTATATCTATATCCATTTTATCCAATCAATTCAAATGGTATTGGTTAGATTGATTATTTTCAAGTGAGATACATGATTCACATTATGCACTTAAATGAACCTTGTCAGCAAAGATAATTAGCATTACACTTCAACAACCCATTCATGTTTCTTAAAATGGTGTATATTTCTAGGATAAAATGTTACCTACTTCCCAAAATAACAATGAATAATTATTCGAGAGAATCTAAAGAACACATGATAACTAACATCAAATTATAAAGATCATCGATGATGATCCACATATGATTTCAGATGACTCTAATCCATCTCCACCCTCTTTTTGATCAATTGAATCTTCTCCCCTATCATTTTCACATGTATTGTACCAACCAATGATGCCTCAACTATTTCCAATAAACAAACTGGAGAATAATTATGATGAAAATACAATTCATCAAAAGGATACATATAAATCGAGGCTTTATAACTATTTCTATATGACAAATACAATAATGGCATGTTCTCCTATAATGATCCCCAAATATCCATCACACATGCCTTAAAAATTTAATCCAATGTTTTTATGTTCCTTTTATATTTTCCATCTATTTGGGTATGCTTCATTATTCTTATATTAAACTAAGTCCCAATGGATTTCTATAAGTATATCAAGAAACAAGAGGTAAAACAAGGGTCACTATCTGATTATAACAAAACTGGTATTCCTATCCTTTTTTCTACATCCCAAATATAGATTTTTGACAAGCTCTCTACTATATGAGATTCAAAATTAAAGATGAAATGGGCCAACATTGTGATCCAATACACTATCACCCATATGTAATCATCATTATAAACCATCTGTGGATGACCTATTACAAAATCCACAACTATATTCTCTCATTTCAAAATGGGAAATAACAAATACTTCTACATAACCACATGCCACTACTGCTCTACCATAACCTGCTGGTATGATTGGAGTCTAAAAACATTCTCAACCAATGTTCATTTCATTTCAGACAAAAAAATGTTATTTTAGTTCCTTTTATATCTTTTTATTCCATCATGAAAATCCCATCTCCAATGATGTAAATCATAAAGATGTTGTTCCTGAAAAGAAAAGAGTACGACCACATGATTTCAACAGTAGAACAATGAAATTTTGTAAAAATTCATTCTATCAATGGTACCACCATCATTGAGTTTTTCCCTTATAGAGAAAAAATCAATATCATATTGTTTTCCATCTTTAATATAGACAAAAAAATAAGAACAAAATAAACTGGAATGAAAAATTTATCATTACCTTAGTCTTCACACTCCAAGTGTATGTCAGTTATCACTGACATTAGATGATATGGATCTTAATCCTCTTTAACTGAGTGATTATATGACTTACCTCTTATTGAATTTTTTATGGAGTTACCTATTTCCAAGGTATATATCATGTGAGTGTAAATAAATTTATGAGACTCAATCTAAATTTTTTATCTTACACTAAATTAAATTTTTGAGAAATTGTGTTTTAAGCTCTTATGATCTATAAACACTATAATATTTATCACAAAAGTAAGTAATGAAGCCATGCATTAAAATAATGGAAAACATCAGCTGACTCTAAATCATGTGTTGGGTATTTTTCACTTAAAACTATAACAAAAGTGAGTCATAGGTGACAACATGATCTCCCTACCTATGAATACACCCCAACCTAGGTCATGAAGCATCACAATACACCACATAACCTTGTATTGATTCTACAAATTTCAATATCATTGATGTTGTAATGTGAAATTTCATCTCTTGAAAAGACATATAACATTAAGTGTTCCAATGGAATGTAACACTTTTCCTATTGAAATATGTAATTGGTGAATATCTTTAGAAAATTTCATGGACAAAATGTTGGTAATAATCATCATAGAAAAGGAAACTATGTATCTCAAATACCTTCTTAGGAGGATTCCAAGAAATCACTTCCTATATCCTTTATAGATCCACAAAAACACATTTTCCCTATGTAAGAGGATCATATTATAAAATTAATTTTTATTAAATATAGTAAAAGAAGAAAGAATACCACCAAAGTCATCTAGGAGGGCAGATTTAAAGGATACCTGGAGCGTCATTTATGAAAATAAGTTTGCAATCATCAGTCAGAGAGCCCAAGAAAGTGTAGGTAATTAGTATATCTCCTGATGTTCCCTTTCTATCTAACACATTGGCCGAATAATTCCATTCACAAAATGTATTACTAAAAGAATGTTTTGACTGTAAATGGTATTATAGAACCTTACCATATAAACTTACTCCTAGGGGATTGCCCCCTTACATTGATGAAACTTTTTAGTTATACCAGAATCTGTCTCTACTTCAGTGATGTGGATATCGAACCTCCTACATAAGTAAATACACATAACCAAGACTTTAGCCTCGACACACACGGAATTAACTGACCCAAGAAAGAGCTAAAGACCAAAAGTATAGATCCCTTTCTTTTATGAACCAACCCACCCCCGGTTATATCCCCATTCAAGAATTATCCATCCACATTCAATTTCAACACTGTATAGGGAGGGACCCATAAAACCTTCGACCCAGATTGAGTTGGCTGGAAACCATACACAAGAATAGAATATGATGAAATATTTTCAATTTCACAGAGTCCTTTGTGTTTTAATTAGATCCATCAACTCCATTATATGAATCCTTACATGCACCTATATATAGTAGCTAGAAATCTTGGCTTCGTACCTATATTTGTTCCTAGCTTCCCACAGAACCCAGCAAGCAGTCAAAAAACCCATCCTGCGGAACATGACCAATGTACCCCATCTCCACCACCCCTAGAAATAGATCAAAAGATTTCCTTGTATGTGACTAATGAAGGCATGGATGTTTATCCCAAGTTTTAGAAAATTCCTCATGCCTTTTTCTCAATCTTTGTAAATAAAGAGGTGCTTCGTCCTTTCCTTCTACGGTCTACAACAACATTGGCACCGGGAGGCCAATTTTTCTCCTCTTTTTTTTTACATTCTCATCTATTAGTATGGAATAGTTCCATATATGCCAAAAAAATATGATCATATTCAATTTAACCTCTCTTCACCATAGATTCGATTCCCACATACCCATCCCACTACTAGAGTGGATCATGTTTATGAAATCACAATTGGAAACCAACCAGAAGAGGATACCAAGATGTTAAACATGTCCTGATCATTCACCATGATGATGTTGTAAAAAACTCTCTTTTTTCCCTATTCAGAATAAAATCAATGAATTTCGGATGTAAACTATCATCTTTAAACGATATGGTTAGAGTGGGGCAGCCCAAAAAGTGGATAATAGTTCCAGAACAATTTTAATTCCAAAAGTTGATATCACCACAACCAACAGTCCAATAGAAACATCCTTCCATTTCCTCCAAGTGAATAAAAATGCATCGATCAGGACTTAATAGTTTCATAGAATTTGAATCCCATCTCCTCTAATGATCATTATGTCTACCATTGATGAATTTTGACCACATGGAACTCACATCTAAAATATACTAAGACACCCATGCCTTCATAGATTACATGGACTCCTCCACATCGTGAAGACCAATACCCCCTTAATAGACAGGTCTGGCTATTCATTTCCATGAGGCCCAATGACAATGAACAAATGTATTTTAATCCCATAGGAATGGTGTCAAATCATTTTCTAGGATCCTGATAGTTCCCTTCAGTGGTATAATAATGGACAGCACATGCATCAGAATAGAGGTGAGGACATTGTTTAATACACCAATATATCACCCTCAAACACCACCACATATAAAATAGATACCATTGAAATACCCAATTCCAAAATTCCAAAAGACTGCTGATGTATTTGTATGATCAAAATTAATTTCCACATACTCATAATGGCCATATCTAATTTTGAGAGCTATTTTAAAAATAAACTCTTTTTGGGCCCAGATTTGGTGATATCCCAAATGCAATTATATTTTTCAGAACCAATGGGCTCCCCTAAATTTCACAAAAATGTCCTAAATGCATGAAATACAATATCAAATATTTATCGTAAATTTGGATATGATTAGAATAATATAAAAAATATGAAGATTTTTATCCTCCTACTTCACAAACAAGATTGGTACCACCCACAGAGATGTACTAGGACAAATGATCCCTATAGTGTCCAACTCTTCAAATTAGAGTTTCATTTACCTTATTTCTATTGGGTAAATCCGGTAAAATAGAATAAATAAAGCTGTTATCCATGGTTAGGGATCACTTGTAAACACCACTTCTTTGTTGGGTGGAAACCAAAATAATTTATAATGGAAAACATTAGGAAACTAATAATTTTTTAAAAAAACAACTATTATTGATCTCATTCAAGGTTATAAAGGTCAATTCTTCTGATTAGTATTATATTTTTATAACAAGTGGTTCTAAACAATCCCATTTAACATAACTTTATATTTATATCTCCTATAAAGAGATTCTTGATGATATCATTAGTATTAAAGATGATATGTCAGGTATAAAAGTTGATATGATCTTCGAACATTTTAAACCAATCCTAAAATGATTAATTTATATCCATCCTTTTCTAATATACATAAATTCCAAGTCAGTTCAGCACCATCAATAGATATAAATCATGTTTTTTAAATAATGGCTCATAATCTGATTATTCTATTAGGAGTTTGATATTTCCAAATAAATGACATCATCTCAACATGATAACCCTTGATATTAACAGCATAATAAGAAATAAATGAATTTTATTAACCAACATCAATTAAATATTTCATAAGCTAATAATTCAAATGAAGCATACCTCTCACCGTCCATTATCTATATTGATCATCCCAAATAAATTTCTCAACTCTATAAAATGATTACCTAGTTTTTTTTACCCTATTGCTATTTAAATAGTTTAGGATTTATGGTATTTTAATAACCACTGTGGATTAAAACGTTATACTGATAATATCTATTCTCATGCACTCATCCCATTTAATCATAAAAATACAGAGAATTATGAGGTGTGTCCCAAGATCTTGACCTTGGTGAATTGTAACAATAGCACTGATGATTTACCATATGGTTGGAATTTTGGAATTACCTAAGTGGTGTTGTATAACCTCTCCTATGTTTCTCAAAATAACCACACTAAAAACATCCTATATTACTAATTCATTTAATAGGAAGATACACTAATGCAACTATTTGATTTTGAGTCATACCACCTCTATCGAAATAGGTTACGTAATTCTACTTATTCATCACAATAGAATTCCCACAAGTTCCCATATGTATCAACATGTTTCCTCCACCCACATTACCCATGATGTCTATTTCTTCCACTATCAATCTATTGAAAATCTTCTTATAATCATTTATTAAAATCAAAATAATTAATGGGTAAACATATGGACATAATCCCAGTTCAAAAATGAATTCCAATGAAAATTAACCTTTAAAAAATTCCATGGAAAATCAAACTAATTTCCTGTATTTGGACACATAATATATTATCAAGAGGTTCTAAATGTTAAATATTAAAAATTCTTTTGTTCTATAAATTTTGAACGTGGGAGGATATGATTTTTTATTGAACAATTCTTAAAAATTATCACATGCAATGCCTTTTTCTAGTTTATCCCAAAGTGATTAGTCATGCAACTATAATTCTAGATCCTCTAAGATGTAAGTTTCCAACTTTAATTTTAGATTATATACTATTACTATGAAACCAAATATTCAATTGATCATATTGATACATAGATATAATTTTTTCGTTACTAAATTATCCTGAAGGATGGGTGTATTTTTTTAACTGAATAGAATGATCCACATTCAATGGTTCATCAATTATGTTCCATATATCCATGAAATTCAAATCATATTAAATAAAGTGAACTAGTTTTTTTTTACCTTTGGCTCAGGTGAACCACATTCCTAGAAAACTCGTCTAGTAAGTTTCTACGGTACCTAACTGTTGACCTTATATATTAAAAAAAATTCATTTATTCCCATTCTCTAGAAACTTATGCCACAAAAATTTCAAATTTAGAAATACACACATATCACAACAATTCCTTAATGAATTCAATCATATATATTTTCAAAACATTTTTGAATATTCAACCGTGGTTTTGAAAATAAACCAATTTTAAACTATTTTCAAAAATATTTTTTATAACCAAATCACAAATCATTAATAAAAATAGATCATTAACATATAGTGGTATTTCATTTATATCAATGAATTTCATTATCTTATCATTGGATACATCAATGAATATGATTTAACCTCTCCAAGAAGTGCCTTAAAACACTGGTTTACCCAAACTCTCTAGTAAAATGATGATCAACATATTTTTGATTGCTACCCCTCTTCATGCCGTACATTTCATGTTCTAACAATTCTACTCTAGCTACCAACCCAACTAAAGGATTAAAAAAGAAAAATATTCCATCTTTAGGACTAAACACACTAATACAATCTGTAACATACCACCACTAACCCATTGTCATGGAAAGAGGTAGTTGTTGTTACTTGGACATTGGTGACATACAAAAGACACCAAAGGATGCAAATAAATTCAAAGGGATACATAATATATTGTGGAATTATTTTTTATTTGAAAATAAATCCACATAAACTAAATAACCCTAAACTAACAACCTCTATATGATTCATGTGTAAAAAAATTAAATAAAAATGAAAATATAATCATTATAAATTAGAGTAATTTAATGAAACCATGATAAAAATATCAAATAAAATGAAGGAATCAACTAAGAAACCCACAAAATTGTACAATCTACAACTCTATAATCCATTCCCATTTTGTAATGATTCATCACTGAAGAACTCACTTACCAATCCTTTACCCGTGTCTTGATGTACATCAACATAAATTGACCAAAAGATTCTAATCAAGGGTGAGTATAAAACTCATTAGATTTTTTTTCAATGAATTTAGAAATGATTCTACTTAGTTGGGACATGTTTTCACAATTATATTTGACATTTGAAAATAAATGAATGTAGTTTATTTCAATGAAACCAATTTTTTACAAACCAAATAGTTTTACCTGGAATGAAAGATATATAGCTATAAAACATTTCAAATTATCATTTAAGAATTCCCATTTAATTTCCACACATCCACACATGTTGGTCTATATGGTAGTTCCATACACATGAGTGTTCTCTAATCGATCTACCATATGATCAAAAGGTAACCATACAACATGTTACCTAATGGAACAAGAACCTTCTATAGGGTCTTGTAAATGAAAATTAACTCACAACAAAATTTATGTGAAAATATATTTCAAACAATGAAAAAATGTTTCATGAAATCATCTAATTTATTGAAAACTATACCATATACGACTTCCTTAAAAAACATAATTATGAAACCATCGATTTTGAATCGTGAACAAAATGTAATTGGAAAGAAAAAAAATAAATTAATCCATTTCACAAAACTGTCAATGAATACATTTCCAGCAAGAACCCAAAATATATTTAAAAACTATATTCAAAACATTAAGTCAATTTGAAACCAATCCATCATTTTCTAATCATGTGGAGTTAAGAGTGAATCCTCCTACCTCTAAAATTAATTAAAAATAATGAATGACAAGTAATCTTAAATATAATTTCTTGGAACTCCTAAGAACATACTTAGAACTTCTTCCCTACGATAAATAAATAATATTTCATCCTTAATGACATCACATAGCATGGATTTATCCTCAATAAACTAAATCCATGACTCCAAAATAGTATACAAGAAGAAAACTAAGGAAAACGATGAAGAATGATCACTTAAGAATAATTATAGTCTCCAAGTCAACTAAAATAAAATAGGAATCCATCCCGTATCAAAAGGGATGGTATCTACATCATTGGGAGGGGTGTAATTAATGAAATGGCCAGTATATAAGAAAAATAGGAATAGGAGGTAAATGATATTAGATCCATTAATTAAGTTCTATTTTTTCATGGTGCATAGTTAAGAAAACTGTGAACTAACCACGCACTATCCACTACCTCCCATCACACATCACATGTTTATATCACATGGCTAGAAAAATCTTGTGGAATCAATGATAACCAAACTATAAAATATTTAATAGTTTCACATGGATAACCAAAAGTGTTGTCCAAACTATGGACCTACTCAGGGCCCACTATTTCATTTTCACGATTTCATGAGTGGGTTTTCATGGTTTCTATAAACCATGATCAAACCATGCACCTATAGAAATACATCAAAACCATGAATAATCACATTTAAACCTCTATAATCATAACCAAAATATTTTATTAACTAAAAACACAAAAATAAATGGTCAAGTACAAGGGGTTGGAGTGATATATATGTTTCTGAACAGTTTGATAAATTCTCAATGACATATATTATTTTTTATAACATAAAATCAAATTAATTTTATAACAACATGTTTGATAATTTTAAAATATTTTTTTTTGATAATTTATGTTGAAAATTAAAAATTTTTCTCTAAAAAATGAGCTGAAATGATCTTCCTAATCTCATCATCTGAGTTAGATGATGTTTTTTATTTCCCTTATTAAGGGAATTTCGAGTTCAATATACCTCTTTTGCACATCAATGGGGTTATCTTTAAAGCAATTTTATCAGTTCTATTTATTTATATTTGGTTGAAAAATCTCATTATAAAATTTTATGATGTTCAAAGTTTTCTGATAATATATAGTATGAATGTTATAACATTGTTTTCAATGGTTCTTGAAAATTACTTATTCAAAGAAAAAAAATTGTGTCTCATTTTTTATTAATACCACATTAAATCTACTTTGATATATTTTGAGATATTAAAATCTATTTAAAAATAATGCTTAATTTACATCCATTGAAATTGATTTTGACTCTGTTTTTAATTATGATATTGATCTATTGTAACTACATTCCTATATTTTCAATGGTTTGAAAAATATAGTGTATAAATTCATTAATAGGAGTGGTCATTTGTAGATAATTTTTCTGAAAACTTGTATTCCTATAATATATAACAAATTATTTTAAGAGATCCATACTAATGCTATAGAGGATAATTATATTTATGTTTTAGATTAACATACTACTAGAGAACCTATAGTAAGAGATGATAGTTTTTCTAATTTTTATATATCCATTCTCTTTTAGATGTAGTTTTTTTATTTTGTTGAAAAAACAATAATTACTAATTTAGTTAAAATAGAGGATTAAATGGATAAAAAAACAACTTTTTAAATGAAAAATAAAGAACGTAATATCTACTATGATTCAGTCAATTGATATTAGAGTGTAAAGGGTTCAAGATGAACATATCATTTATGCTAGAGAATGATAATTAGATGACGTTACTTTGGGGTAAAATTTAAGTGCCTCTCATGTTGAGCCTCAAGTGTTAGTTGGTAATTTTGTTGAATCCAGGGATCCTAAAAATGAAAAAAATCTCAAATATTTATATCCATACTAGATATGAGTATATATATATCGAGGATGGTTATTGTGAATAGTGGCCATAAAACTCACTCATATTTTTGATCGATCTCAGTCATAATATATGACTTACATGGTGATTAAAAATGGATATATTATTCCATGATCTACTCTAGAATTAACAACTAGTCAATCCCATAATAAAGAGAATGTGTTTAAATAATTATTTATTATGAAATGAGTTTATTTTATTAATTAATTAATAAATTACAGAATTACTTATGGTTTTCAAATACAATAGAAGTATAGTAGAAGATGAACCAAATTTTGAGTAAGTAAAAGAAAAGTTAGAATAATCAATATTAGATCAAAGTTCATAAAGAAATAAGTACGAGATAAAACTTTAATACTTTATAGGGAAAATCCTTTTTGAATAAAATTCAATGAAAATATTATTTTTTCCCAAGTTAATCATCTAAGTATACTTTGGGGGAGAAGTGTATATAAGAATTACCAAATTCTATTCACTTGATTTTACCCCTATTAAATTTAACCCTTTTCACCAATCAGGATGAATAGATATTCCCTGTAACAAACAAAATTATACTACATGATATATAAAAATTAAATGGAGCATAAAATATATTACTTTTACAAGGTTATCCCATGATTTTTGTCACTATTTCCTTTCTATGTTAAGGATGATATAAGGATATAATATTTACTAGAAATCAATCAACAATTAATTTTGGGTTAGTCATGTATTATCAAAACACCATGATTGGTTGGTATTTAGCACCTCCAAAATTATACAATTATCCGACCAATGATAATACTAGAATCTTCGTACATGTGTTATTTAGATTGGAATCCCACTAGTTTTACAATAACAGCTCCAACACAATGAGAATGATCATACAAACATTAAGATACCCCCACAACACAAAAATGATCTTCCTCTTTGTGGCACAAAAATAAACCAACTATACATTCTCACTTCAATTGAAAGGATTTTATATCCACTTAATATAATCAAAAACATTGTATGCAAGTTAGATAACATTACTATTCTGAATAAATAGAATTTATCAATTCCACCTCTGCTCAGTGTAATATCTAATGAAAACCTGAATATTCTATAGTAAACTACATGTTTTATTAATACTCAATTTATTGAAGAATACCACTTCATTTGAAACAAACAATGTTAAATGAATTATTAATCATTTCACAAATTATTATTGAGGATTCTTCATGCATGTAGTTATATTCATCTTTAGAAAATAATTAATGCATATAATTATATAAACTATATTTTATGTCTTCTTTGTGAAAAAGAAAATCTAAAAAACTATGTATTTTTTTATTTTATGTTTTAAATACATAGTACTAAAACATCATTAAAACATTATACAATATATTTCCTTCAATATGGATGTATTTGGTTCACTATGCACAAACATGAATGATAGTTATTACAATATTATTTTGTATAAAAGTTTCAGAAATCCACCACACTAACCCTCTTGAAAGTGAAATATATTTATGTTCCTCACTCAAGGTATGTATTCTATATTCTGTTCATCTAAATATTATTTTAAACAATGAATATATATAAATATGTCTCTCTTTTTCTGCACACTTTAAAATCTTCAAGAAACACATTAGATGATATTATCTCACTATTTTTCAACATGATCGTATAATCTAGGAAGATGAACATAAGGATATTGTGACCTAAAAATGAATTCATGGAACCATGACATTCAAAAATAACTTTAACTATTCTAGAAAGAATTCTAATGCTCGCATGATCCTATTCTTCTTCATGAAGTTAGAGGATACATGGAACTCATCATCACAAACATGATTTTTATAGTGGCTCTATTTTCATCCAAAAGGAAAAAAATTCTCAAAATGGTCAACACAAACCAATTTTACCCTTAATATCATTTTATAGAGTTATAGAACCTAATACTTCCACCTATCCAACTAAGATTAGACAATAATGTTTTTCTAATTTTATGACCTAAAATAGATAAAAGATTACAGGACAATAACAATCAAATTCATTAAAATACCATATTTTCTTTTTGCAACATTTTCTGAGATTGAACTATGTTTGAACATGAAAAAATGTTTAATATAAATTCGATCGCATTATAATAATCAAGATAATAAAAGTATACATTAAATTATGGGTGGATATTTTTATAACACAACTTTAAGAACACTCTCTTTATATCACTCTTGGATGTAGGAAGAATATGAAATGCAATGAAGATTGAACAATTCTGATCAAATAGATCAGATGAACCTTATTATTTACATATCTTTTTTAACAGATTTATAAATATTGCAGTTTGAGTCCCACATTTATACTTAATTTTTTCATGAGGTCCTTTCTAATACACTACATTCAAAAAAATGTAAGTTTCAAGTTTGGGACACTCCCATTACCCAGTGTTACCACCCCATTTGGGAATCCTCTTTCACTGATGTGCTTCCCCACATAGTGGCTATACTATGCTCTATTGCACCACACCCTGGAACATCTATTCACATGTACACCTCTCTACCACCCATTATGTCTATCTAGGAGTTGGCTTCCAACCCATGTAGTGTATGTGGTCACCAAGGCTGTCTTGTTTTTCATTGGCTAGAAATTTTTTCTACTTTTTGAACAAAAGTGTACGAAAATTTCATGTCATAACACCCACCTCCCTGATACTAAAATATATTGATCTTATATGTGTTTTAAACATTATTTAAAATTTATAAGAATGATTTGGAATTAAGGAGAATACACCACTCATCAGAATTAATGTTTCTTTATTTTACGAAACTCTTGAAATCAAAACACCCTTGAAAACATTTGAATAACTCTCCAATTATTTTTTATTGGATGAAATATATACATCAATCACTAATACATTGAATATTCATCAAATAAAAAACTAAAACTAAAACATAGTTATTACATCAATCAAATTGGGTTCTTTAATATCACCCTTTGGATTTGTTTTCAATTAATATTTCACAACAAAGGAAAATGTTTTATCTTATCCTTATTGGAAATGAATACAAATTTGTAATTATGGGAAATAATTCATCTCATCTAATTTTTTAACAAAATGAACATTTATTCTTCTCTCAATCAATCTCATAATTTCATAAGAGATCAAATTAAAGAAAAATTAAAATGGTATTATTTAGATTGGGAAATAAACACTTTTCTTAAAAGAATGTGACATTAATTAATATGACTGAAAATTAAATTTTTTTATTATCAAAACACTTTTATGGAAAACGTGAGAAACCAAGATGTCCAAAAACGGTGAAAGACCCACCAGAATGGAAAACCCATAATAAAAAACCAGATCAGCTCCTCCCCAGTCATTGTACCATGATGAAAATCCCCCACTAAAGCATGGCCTTTCAGCAAGCATTCCCATGCAGAAGTGCGGGCAGAGTACTGATAGCAAAGCCATACCCTATCATCATCCAAATCCAAAAGACATGCTCTGATGAAGACTTTATGCTATGAACCCCATCTGAAGATGAACCAAGTAGAGTGCAAGATACGAATCAAAAAAATATGAAAAATGAAAAACAGAGAGCTCAACCCACGCATACCACCAACTTAAACCAAGTGGAAAAATATTAACTTGAGGTTCCCAAAATCCACTTCTCTAAATAGTTTCCAATGTAGGGAAGTAATCTGGATGTTTGAGGCCTCCATCACCAGCTTTTCAAACTCAAAATCCATTTCATCCCTTGTCCGAATGTACTCTTTGATGCTAATAAACCCTTTATTAAATCCCCCTACCAGAATTAAGTCTTTCTTTTCAATCCATGTGTATTACTCCTCATTAAGAGTCACTCTAAGAGCCCTCCCCATCATTTTAGCTACCTCCTCATTAATATAAGTTTTTAAATTCCATGTTTCTAAATATGAATTAATTTTCTACATAGAGATCGGAGAACATACCTATTCAATGAAAATACTTAATTTCTCAAATTTGAAATCATCACATGAATCACTTACCAGATATTCAAATATTCAAGTGATACCAGTTGAAATTTTCAACTATAGTACTTGTTTATATTTTATCCCCAATAAAAGATGATCTTAATCCATATTTTATATCACGGTCTTTTTCCCTTAGTAATGAATTTCAATAACATTTTTAATATAAAATAATGCATTATCATAAGAAAAAATGTCACTACTTAAATTTGATTGCACCATGATGGATAGCCTCTTGGATGTAGAATAATGTTTTACTAGAAAAAATTTCTCCATGAATCCCAATGAATATATGCATCATCTTAAATTCACATCATAGTTGTAACATGGAAAATATATACATGGGAATAAGGTGGTTCTTCAATGATTTTCAGTTGGAGTAGTATGGATGAGAATTATATTTCATCCCAAAAACTCCACTCAAATTTTCAATCGATTTATAAAAACTCAACAAGAGTTACCTTTATTTGAATCTACAATGTTAATAATTTATGGGTAGAATGGAATCCTTAATGTCATCATAAATAATAATATATGGAATATGATTCATCACATTATGTAACATCCCAACCCGGCTCACCCTTGAACTGATGGTCGGGCCAGTCACCACAAGACCTCAAATGCGTCTCCCCAAATGCCAGAGGCTGCCGACTAGCTATGAGGGTATAAGGATAGTCCATGGAGAGACTATACCATCTTATCAGAGATGCACAATGGTATATCAGAGTAAATAACAAATAATAGATGAAGTAATAATAAATAATTAACAAAAAAGTGGAATATAAATAGTATTCATTTTATAAATGTGTCTGAAGCCAATTATTTAGCGGATTTAAGCATGACATGTTATTGAACATTTTTTAAAATAAGTAAACAAAACAACATGTTTTACATCACATTGTAGAAATAAAGGAAAGACTCAAAATCCCCAAGGGAAAACATCCCAAGCATCATGAGCTCCAACTCATTCCTTTTCTCCTATCTCCAGGTAATAGAGTGCAGAAAAATCCAACAACCAAAGAGAATCTACTCTAGTACCCCAGTGAAATGGCGGCTCGAGTAGGGTGTGAAATATAAATCTTAGTAGGTTGGAGCCACCGGTGTCTACCCCAAATCCAGACCCTCATAAATAATTTAAACAGTGCGAAAGGAAGCATAATTAAAGTAATTAGTACAAAGTAACTATATACCCATGTACCTGCTTCAACCCTCAGTTTGTGTTTGTACCTACATTATACATTTTTCATGCATACACAATAGTCATAACACATTATTCTTCATTTCTCATTTTTTAAAACCTTGTCAAATTACATAATTCTCAAGATCCGACCAATGCCCGACATCCCTCATATTAGTCACCCACAACAAATGTCTCTAAATACCATATGAGTAATCAATGTAAAGACCATGTCTGTGCTTGCGATTTTGATTGGATAACGCATCATAATACATTCTATTTAATCTTTCATATAAAATGTCTAAGCCTTTCCACTAGAAATAGTGATTCTATCCTAGGTCAGTCCACTAACAGTGATCCACCCTATTCATTGATAAGTCTAAACCCTTTCTCATATTCAATTCACAAATCAGTATGTCACAACAATTTTCATTAACCAATTAATTCATATCATGTATGTCAATTGGACCCATAATCAAATGTCAATTAATGGGTGTAGAAAATCATGTCTAACACCCTCGTGAGTATTTGAAGTGTCAGTCCTCATCTCACAACCCATGGGTAATCGAAGCATCATTCCCTATCCCATAAAAGAATATTTTCATGCAAGCTGGGTGTAGAATGACATGTCTAGCAACCCAGGAGTATTTGGAGCTTTATTCTATGTCCCACAACCCGTTTATCAATAATAAATATATAATTATCATTGGTGTAGAACACCATTTATAGCACCACATGAGTATTTGGAGATTCAGTACTTGTCTCACAACCCATTTATAAATCATACATATATATTTATCATTGGTGTAGAACACCATGTATAACACCCCAAAACTGTTAATTAATTAAATCCTAAATTAATTAATCCAATCTGTTAATTAATTCAATAACTAATTAACAACATAAATTTCCCTCCAAATAAGTCAAAAATTAATTAACCATTCAACATCTCAATAGTAAATAATTAATTAACAATTAATTATTCTTTGTAATCAAACTAAATAATTAACTCAACATTTAATAATCCAAATTCTTTAACAAGTCTGAACCCATCCACTCAAACAATGATTCTTCCAAGACATTAACAATTTACATGCATGTAATAATCATCTCAAAACATGATGAACAAAGCCCATAAATTTAGCAACCATCTCACACAACATATCATATTTTTTTAAAAATTCCATCCAAGAAAACATAAGGCATGAACAAATTACACAAATTGAGAAATGAAAAAAATTACATGCATCAAAAGGTACCCTTTTCCAATAATCGTAACAAACTATCAATTCAAAATATTAATTTAATCCATGCAAATTAATTAATTAAACCATTATTTAATTAAATCTTATCTATTTAACCAATCATCAATTAATTAACCATTTAAAATTTAACTTGTAATAAACAATCCATCCCTTGATTATTACCAGTTTCCAAATAATATTCTGAACAATTCAAATATTAAATATTCTCAATAAATAGTAAAAGCCACAATTTTATTCCAACTCATGACTTGATAAATAATTCTAAAATTAATTACCCAATTACTCATTCATCCCATTCAAATAATTTAACTATTTAATCATATCACATTGACCAAATTAGAAAAAAATGCTTAAAATCAACACATGTTGAAGTCCTCATTTATCTCACATGGGCGACATCAATTAAAAACAAAAAAAATTGGCATGCATCGACATATCATATATCATCTCTAGAAAGAATACATATGAAAATCCAAACCACAACAAGCATGATATGACATTTCCACTAACCAGTTGTTTATCTTTAATCAACATTTCAAGAAAACATAGCAGTTCCATAATCAAGGAAACTCATAGTCTCAATTTATTTAAAAAAGCTTAAATTCTTAAATAAAGTGATAAGGTTTTGGGACCCTACCTCTGGGTGGCACCATTTTTGTTCTGCAATAATTTAAAGTACTTGGCGGCAACCAGTTCGTAACTAGTCCGCATTCTCATGCACGCACACCTTTATATATATGTGGGGGGGGGCATTGTCTACATTGATAAAAAAATTAAATATATTAAACTAGTACCCATAATCAATGAGGTAATGAACAACACACCTCTAACAGGGTACCGTGGACTCAAAATAAATTAACAGAAATTAATATAACTTGTGAAAAACTAAACAGTGGGATTGGAATCATACCTAATCTAATGGCAGAAAAAAAAATTGAGACCATTTGCATCACCCTTGGAGGCATATTCTAGATTATGGATCAATGGGTCTCGAGTCAACATTCGCATATCCTAAAAAATAGAGGAACATAATGATCAGATTAAACCTGATCTATATAGTTTTAGACGAGCAAACAAGGTAAGAGAGAGGAGTCAAATGGATGATATGAATCAAGAGTAATATGCCGACAGATGGACCTTGACGAGGCATACATGATTAGTAAAGAGTCTAAGAGGAATCTTCGCGTGCAATGTGGAGTCCGGGAGAGGGGTGATGCGCTACAAGTTCTTCCTAGGAGTGTTGTACGCTGCTGGGAGGGGGTCCAGCCGAGGGATTCTTGTGAGGGAGAAGGATCCATGCACTGCTGGAGGTTTCACTTCAGGGAAGAAGGCATAGCAGCTAGAGCATGAGGGCACTGTGCACCTAGTGCCTCGCCTAAGGAGGAAGAAAAAAGAGGGGTCGGGCACCTCACCTGCAGGTCACGCCACCCTTTTATTCTTTTTTTCTTTTTCCCATAAAATTAATCTAATTAATTAAATGTAATCATTAAAATAATAATACTCATTTTATTGTTATTATTATAAACATTAAACACATATCTAATAAGTGAAAAACTCCCCCATTTAATTAAAAAGGCTTCTTCATTTACTAATCTCTTAATAAACATTTCCCATTTAATTATGAAACTCCCTATTGATCATTTAATTAAATTATTTTAAACATTATTTAACTAAATAACTATAATATAAATAATATGATCATTAATATTATTATTCCAACATTCATTTATTTAAAACCCAAACCCCCAATTTATTACAATTTCATTAATATGATAAAAACACCAACCCATAACCCCTAATTTAATTTCCATATTAATAATAATAATTACCACCATAAAAATAAAATAATAATAATTTCATTTTATTATTTTTGAAACAATTGATAAAACTAACAACTCTATTTAATAACAATTCTTCATTAATTCTGAAACCCTCATTTAATTAAATGTGTTTTTGAGAAGCTCAAAAGACACATCAAATTCTCATAAATTATACACTCCTTTAACATGCAATTAAAATATAAAATAATCAATATAATTTATGACATAATAATAATAATAAAAATAAAATTATTATTAGTATAAAATTCATCCATTTAATAATAAGTGGTCCTTTAATAATTCTGAAACTCTTCATTTAATTAAAACAGTTCTTCGATAAACCCAAAATCAACAATAATTTCTTCAACAACCATTCAATTAATTCATTATCAATCATTTAATTAAACAACCACAATAATAATAAAAATAAATTCATTATTATTATTATAAAAACATTATTTAAATTAAATTACAATATCTTATATATCTTTATTTATTTAAATTAAATAATTTAAAAAACAAGGTAAACTGTACGGGTTGGACTGCAACCGTGCGTAGACCGTGAAGATCCATTATTGTGGACTTTTCTATATTTGGTGCTCCCGAGACTCATCGAGACACCGTCTAAAATTAGAGGGTAATTATGAACGTCCAAAAATTACACCATACGGTGTTACCATACTCTGAATAAAATTCCAATGCTTGGTATAAAAAAAATGAACCGTTGATAAACCAATTTTTTCGAAAATCATCATATTTTAAACTAGTTCAAAAAACGAGCCTTTAAAATATATTGGATTTTGTTGTACTCTATTACCTGGATATAGGAGAAATGGACTGAACTATAGCACAAGATGCTCGTGGATTTTTCCCTTGGGGATTTTGAGTATTTCCTTTATTTATATACTGTTATTTAAAACAAGTTGTTTTGTTTTCTATATTAAAAATGAATCAATAACATATCATGCATGAATCTACCGTATAATTGGAGTTTACCACTTTTATAAATTGAATAATATTTTTCTTCCACTATTTTTTCAATTAGGTATTACTTCTTCTACTATTGTTTGTTTTTTACTCTAATATAACATTGTGCAACTCTGAAAAGAGGGTATAATATCCTCATTGACTATTCTTAGACCCTCGCTACTAGTCGGAAGCCTCTGGCTTATTGGGAGATGCTTTTGAGGTTTTGTGGTGACTGGCCTGGACACCGGTTTTGGGGTGAGCTTGTTTGGGATGTTACAAAGTGGTATCAGAGGATTTAGGTTTTCTTTCATTACCTTTGTCTGACTGTTTTGGGGTTGGTAGACAGGGGAGTAAAAATGTGTCGGTATTTGGGTTAAATGTCGTGCTTGGGACTGATCACCCCATGTACAGGAAATGACCAAGTGTCTAGGGATGTGAATTGATGTTTTTTGTATTTGATGTTACTGTTGATATGATTTCACCTTCAGTGACTGGAGTATTTTCCCATTTTTATTGATTTTCATACTTTTGAAAAATAATTGTCTTGTCCTGATATGGCAAGGAAGTTTCATACATGCATCATCTTAGGAACTTAGATATTCACATGTCATGCATATAACATTCCATGTAGTTACATTAGTAGGATTACTACTAATTTGGATTATGTTCCTTGAGTGCAATGACATGTTTTGATTGGCTTTAGCATGCTTCTGTAGATAGCATGTTTTGTGACATATATAACATGTTTGAGTTATTATATTCCATACATATTAGCATGTTTTATTATTTTTTCATACTCTTGTGTTATATCATGATGTTGTATTACTGCTTATGATCACATGTTAGAGTTGTTTTGATATGTTAAATGGATGCTAAAGATAAAATGTTAAATAAATGTTGATTTTGAAAAAATAGGAGCCAAATTCTAGCGGTATGGTGTATGAGAGCCTTATTGATTGGTATATGGCCACCCATGTTTTTAAACCTTTTATAACCATAGTATGTTTGAAAATGGTTATAAATGTAAAGATGATTAGTTTTAATTGAAATGAACTATTGTTGGGTTACTTTTTGAAGAACCCAGATTGAGTAAAGGGGATCCTTGGATTTCGCCTTCTTGGTAAGTGAATTTAGTTGCTAAATTTCCTGTTTAAATTTGTATAAAACTAGACGTTAAATTATTGAAAAGGATGTTTTTGAAAGAATGACTTTTTTTCAATAGAGAGTTTTTTAGAAATCCAAGTGACTTCTGCTGAAAATTACTTAGGTTCTTGTTGAAATTTATTCAAATGAAGAAAGGTTGTAATGAATTAATTTAAATGGATAAATTTAAAATTGGATTTTAAATGATACGATTTTCGTTTTGTTTGACCAGGAGAGAGGGTCTATGATTATGTTTCGTAAGGGGATAACCAAAAAGAAGGTAGTAACCCTAGAATGTTCTATGTCATTAAAGTATGTTCGTCCCACTACTCGGGATGACTTCTTAGGACTATGATATTATGGCACACTGATAGGTTTATGTTATATCTAATATGGTCAATGTTTTACTTCTTTATTCATGTTAGGGAACAGATATTTTTAAAATATCCTTGTGATGCCTTGAACTGGAAATTTCACCAAATGTCATATGAGTAATTATTTATACATATGGATGGTTTTGGAATAGATTCAATGGAACATCGTTAGATATAGTGTGAATGTGGTTTTTTTGTCTGTGACGTATTTCAAGGGAAGCATACGCAACCTGTTCTGTTGGTTGATTGCGATTCAATCATATTTGTTGATGAGATCCTAGTAATGGCCTCATATATAAGCTCTCTTTCAATGTTTATGCTATAAATTGAGCGTTATCCCTAGTTTTAAAGGCATAGCCATTAGGCTTGTGAAGGGTTAATGGTGTGTTTGGCGTTGGGAATGAAACATGTTAGTTCTAACAAGATTAAATGACCTTGATAGTTCTGTGGTTTTAGTAGTGGTTCCCAATGGCTTCTCGGGTATGAAGTTTTTATGGTGGGTAGACTGTGAAGGACCATTTTTTTGAACTGGTTTAAAATATGAAGGTTTTTGAAATTTTGTCAGTTTATCAACAGGTCATTTTTTTAAAATGAGATTTTTAGTTTTATTCCGAGTGTTAGAACACCTAAATGTATCGTTTTTGGACTTGCATAATTACCCTATAATTTTACCGGGTGTCCTGATGAGTCTTTGGGGCACCGGATCTAGAAAAGTCAACTTTAATGGATCTGCACAGGCATCACACAGTTGTGGTCCAACCTGGGCAGTTTACCCTATTTATTAAATTATTTAATTTAATTAAAGAAGATTATATGAGAGAATTTGATTAATTAAAATAAAGTTTTAATAATAACAATAATGAAGTTATTATTATTATAATTTCGGTTGTTTAGTTAAATGAATGATAAATAATTAATTAAATGATAGTTGAAGAAATTAATGGGGATTTTGGGTTTATCGAAGAACCGTTTTAATTAAATGAATAGTTTCATAATTATTAAAGGATCATTTTTTATTAAATGGAGGAATTTGAAAATAATAACAATGTTTTTATTATAATTATAGTGTCATAAATGATTTTGATGCTTTGAGATTTTAATTACATGTAAATGAAGTGTACAATTTATGAAAAATTGATGTGTATTTTTAGCTTCTCAAAGAAACTTTTAATAAAATGAGGGATTTTAGATTTAATGAATTATGGTTATTAAATGGGGGTGTTGGGATTATCAAAGTTTACAAAAACAATAACAATGAGATTATTATTATTTTAATTATATGAAGGTAATAATTATGGTGATTATAGAAATTAAATTAGGGGTTATGGGTTGGAGTTTTTCTCATATTAATGATATTGTAATAAGTTGGGGGTTTGGGATTTAAATAAAATAAAATTTTGAATAATAATATTGATGATTTTATTATTATTATTGTGGTTATTTTGTTAAATAAATGTTAAAATAATTTAATTAAATGATCAATATGGTGTTTTATAATTAAATTGGATATGTTTATAAATAGAATAGTAAATGAAGAAGTGTTTTTAATTAAATGGGGAGTCTTACAATCATTAGATAAGTGTATAATGTCTATAATAATAATAATAATATGAGTATTATTATTTTAATTATTACATCAAATTAATTAGATTTATTTTATGGGAAAAATAAAAAAAAGAAAATAAAAAGGGGAGGTGCGACCTGCGGGTGAGGCACACGACCCCCTGCATTCTTCCACCTTAGAAGACACACTAGGTGCACAATTCCCTCATTCTCAAGCTACTCTGGATCCTTCCCTACGGCGCAACCTCCAGCCGTGCATGTCCTCTTCTCCCTCACTTTTATCCTTCGACCGGAACCCCTCACAGCAGCGAATGACACTCCCGGGCAGAACCTGTTGCACATAAAACCCTCTCCCAGACTCCACTTGGCACTTGATTATTCCTCTTGGAATCTTCATAAATCTTTTTCCCTTGTTATGGTGAGATCGTCTATGTATAACCTGTAATTTTCATCTACCATTTGAATCATATCTCTTTCCTTGTCTTCTCAGCCGAAACCCAAAGGTTTGGGTTTAATCCAATCATTGTGTTCCTCTATTTTTTTAGGATATGTCAATGTTGACTCAGGACCCCTTGGTCCATAATCTGGCATCCACCGCCAAGGGTGGGGCAGATGGTCTCGAATTATTTTTCTACCATTGGTTCTGGTAATCTTTCAAACACGCTGTTTAGATTTTCATATGTAATATTAATGCCTGTTAATTTTTTCTGAGTCCACGGTACCATGTTAGAGGTGAATTTTTCATTAATAATTTGATTATCGGTACCATTTTAATATATTGATTTTATAAAAATGTAGGAAACATGAACATATAAATAAAAATAAAAATATATATTTTTAAATGTGTTCACACATGTGAATGCGGAGCAGTTGTGGACATGTTTCTGCCAAGTACTTTAAAGCATTGCAGAACACAAATGGTTCCACCCCAAGGTAGGGTCCTAAATCATTAACACTTTATTTATGAATTATAGCTTCTATAAATAAATTGAGAATTTGATTTTCCTTGATCATGGAAGTGCTATGTTTTCCTGAAATGATGATTAAAAATAAACACCTGGTTAGTGGTAATGTCATATCATGCTTACTGTGGTCTATCTTTTCGTATGTTTTCTTGCTGGAGATGATATATGATATGTCGATGCATGACATTTTTTATGTTATTAAATGATGTCGCCCATGTGAGATAAATGAGGACATCAACATGTGTTGATTTTAAACATGTTGTTTTCAATTTTGTTAATGTGATATGATTAAATAGTAAAATGATTTGAATGGGTAAAATGGATAATATAGTAATTAATTGTAGAATTAATTATCATGTCATGAGTTGGTATAAAATTGTGTCTTTTACTGATTATTGAGAATATTGAATATTTGAAGTGTTCGGAATATAAATTGTAAAATGGTAAAAATTAATGGATGGATTAATTATTACATGTTAAATGGTAAATGGTTAATTAATTGATGATTCGTTAAAGAGATAAGATTTAATTAATTAATTGTTTAATAAATTAATTTAGATTGATTAAATTAAGATTGTGAATTGATTGTTTGTTACGAATGTTGGCCAAGTGTACCTTTTGATGCGTGTTATTTTTTCATGCCTTATGTTGTCTTGCATGGAGTTTTTAAAAATATCATATATTGTATGTGATGGTTTCTAAATATCTAGTCTTTCTTCAACATGTTTTTAGATGATTATAATGTGCATGTAAATTGTTAATGTCCAGGATGAAACGTTGTATGAGTGGATGGGTTCAGACTTATTAAAGAATTTGGATAATTAAATTCTGAGTAAAATATTTAGTTGAATTTATAAAAATAAATTATTGTTAATTAATTATTTACTAGTGAGATATTTAATAGTTAATTACTTTTTGACTTATTTGATTGGGTATTTTTGTTGTTAATTAGTTGTTGAATTAATTAACGAATTGGATTAATTAATTTATGAATTAATTAACGGATGGTTTTGGGGTGTTAGACATAGTGTTCAAAAAAATGACAAATATATATGTATGATTGATAATGGGTTGTGAGACAAGGACTAAAGATCCAAATACTCATGGGGTGCTAGACATGGTGTTCTAAACCAATGAAAAATATATAGGTATGATTGATAAACGGGTTTTGAATCAAGGGCTAAAGTTCAATATACTCACGGGGTTCTAGACATGGCGTTTTACACCCAGCATGCATGCAAAACTCATGGGTCGGGACGTTACATGTTATCTTCTAGTTCACTTTCATTCTTCTATTCCCACTAAAAATTCATAGTTACTTCCATATAATTTTTACATATTATTGGTTCATATGAGTACTATATATGGCTACACATACAATGTAGGGGATAATTTTTGTTAATAGATATTTAAACTAATCCAAACACATCATATCAGAAAGTAATATTACCGAAATCATAGATCGACCATTTAACAGAGTTAAGGGATCAGAATCATAGTTTTTTCTAATTATATAAAATTATGTTTTTATCATAATCACATTTAAACTGATAAAACAATTATTATAGAAATTAATTTATAAAAACTAACTTCATATTACATATATAAAATAAAATAAATATAGAAACATGTAATTAAATATCTGGTAAAATTATGATATACTTATATTCTATATTAAAACAATACACACTTTTGACCATAAGAGTAAAGGAAGTCAATATCATTGACTAAATTTATACAATATTTTAATCTTTCTATAATTTTTCCTTTCATTATCATGAAATCCCTTTATATGGTGATTGGAATACTCTCTTTCTTCTAGTCATCAGAATCCCTCAATAATAACAATGATTTGAGTTTATTAGTCTAGAATCGAATTTCCTCAATCTTATAGATTGGATTCTCTATATTACTATGCCTATAATCCCTAAATTGTAAAAAATTATTAGAAAAATAATATAAAATAAATAAGATATTTCATTAATAATCATGGATAAGGATTTTTTATAACTAGAACTTTCTATATTTTTACAAAGACATTGTAAGAATATGTTCACACAATTAAAACATTAGACATATTGAGTTATGATTGTAATCACCTCAAAACTCTACAAATGAATACATTTTTATAGGAAAATATCCAAGGGTCATTTATCTGATGTAGTTGTATGAAAAAAAGATGGATGAATCTTTGATAGATCACAACGTTCTAGAATAATTTAATGTTCAATATAATTTATTTTTACCCTTATTATATTAAAAATATTCCTTATGATAGAAATATTTTTTATGTATTTTGATTATAAACTTTGGTCAGGCCATTGGAATTCCTTATTGGTTATCAGTATGATGAACTAAATGAGGGCCAGTATGATGTATCGATAATAAGGTCATCATGTTGTTTATTACTTCTGTTAGTTAGATATACAATAAATTATTCTAACAACAATTCTAAACAATGTTATTTTCAATGGATATGACACATCGTCAGTATGATGGATCAGATTGATTATTGAAATGATTATATTAGTAATACATTTATATCATTTCTATTTATGTTACAATGTAATGTTTCTACAAAAACATACATAACATAATGGTCATAAAAAAATTTAAACAATGTTTTAAGAGAGTGTTTGTGATTTAAAAATGTAATGGTATGGAAATTTAAAAAGTAATACTTCTGACTCAACAATATCCCCTCTTTGAAAATCATTAACAATAATCACTGAAGTGACACAATATAACTTGAAAGTATAAAATCCCTTAGTCATTTTAAAAAATAGTACATATTATTTATAACACTCTATAAAAACATAATTAATTTTTTATATGGTGGAAAGTATTTTACAAATCCACTTTTGAATACTTCTTCCCCTTTGAATACTTCTCCCTTATAAGTATAACATCCCCCATTTATAAAATCACTTTCAACTTTATAAAACATTATCCCCATTGTGATATTTAATAATGCATGTGAAATTATGCATTGTTTTCCAAAATTTTAAAAGATATAATTTTTTCAAAAAATTATTTATCTAATCATACATCAATTGATAAAAATAACATATAACCATAAATATTAGAAGACACTAAAATATAAAGTATTGCATGAAAATATAATTGCAATCATCAAAATTTCACATGTTTAATAAAAACACATTGATAGTTAAAAAGTAAAATTATTCATTCTTTCTTCATCATCTTCTTTAAAAAATAATCCATTATATTAAAATCATCTCGATTCTTCTCAAGCAATAATATTTTTTCAACTAGAATGGACTTCCTCAATACTTCAGTCTTCAATAATTATACTTCCTCATAAAAAATATTATTGACTTCCCTAATAATGATGATTTCATTTTCACATGATAAGATAATTCTTATATCCAACTACATATTTTCCATATTTTCTTTCAAAATATTCACATACTTTATTCGACCATCTATATAATCTCTGAGTACATCTACAAACATTACATGATCTGAAACATCTGAGGATAACTTAAGGATGTATTATACCATATCAAAAAAATTCATTACTTCATGAAACTGATCTCCATGTTCCCTGATATCACATTCAACTTTATTTGAGCATGTCAACAAGTGATTTTAAAATTTATTTCATGTATTGTAATTTTCCTGAAATAATTTTAAATTGTACTCAATCCTAATCAGTATTTTTGTTAGATGTTTAAGTGATTCTTATTTCTCAAGTAATGAATATTGAATCAATATACATATTGACTACATTTTTTTCAATATAAAGGATCTTATCACTCAACTATTTCAATATAAAAAAATGCAATCAAAACCCATACCAGCAATTGTACGTACTGAGTCCAATTGATTTTGATCAACCTGAGGGGGTTTTGGTCTATTTGTTAAGATATCAATGCATTTTCCTTTTTTAGCACTCTTTGAATCCTTCAATGGATCATTTGTATGTTATGAGACATTGAAAAAATAAAGAATTTTTATTAGTTAAATATTATTTTTGGTCTAGTATTATAATTTTGTTATAGTTCTTCTTCATTAGATAATGAATCTTTTTTCCTTTTCTAATTAAACTCCATATATGTTTCTCATATGTTATAACTACTATATTGTGAATATAAAGGTTCTTATTTTGATGATGAATCATATGTTTTATTTTCCAAATATTGTTCTTCAATTAAAGACTTATCCTTTTGAAATAAATCTTATTCATCAACTTATTCCTCATGTTCTTCTTAAATATCTTCTTCTACTTATTATTCATCTTGTTATTCAACTTCTTCTTTAATGACATTTTTTATAAAAAAATTGGATACTTTACCAAGATATTTGTTTAATTGTCGTATTTTTTTAAATATTATTTTCCAACTGATTTAGATACTGATTATCTTTCTAGTAATCTTGGAATAGATTCATCAATGGATAAATATTCTTATCCCTTATCAAAAAATTAAGAGACTACTAATATTTCATAAAAAAGTCCATCTTTCAAAAATACTTGATCGACATGACAAATTAGAATAATGGAATTTTAAAATAATTTTCCAACAACACTCAACTAGATTTATACTATTCTTGATTCAAATATAATTTTTTTATACTTCTCTTCAGATCATCTAACTATTCTACAGTCTTGATTTTTAATGAATCTTCTTCAATATAATCAAGACCAAACACTGGATCACCTAGTTTTTTGTTCTATATGTAATATAAACATCTCTAACACATAATTGACCATTTTTATATATTATGTTCCAAAATCTTCTAACAATTCAACTTGTTTGTTCATTTTAACAACATCAAATTTACTTAATAGTTCTATCTCCGATGAAATACCATCTACCTTTTCAAAAAAACTATTTTTTTAATCAATATCCAATTTGATTCTTGAAAATTTATCTTTACCAATCAAAGAAATATTTCTTTAACATGGTAATATTTATTTTCAAAATTAAAATTTTCCAAACATTTAACTATCAAATTGTCAATGAAGGAAGGAAACATACTAATATTTTACATTATTGAGGACATTCTAATATTATCCACCATAATGAAAATAAACTTAACCAAGTGTTTTTTCCACATGTTGACCAAGTAATTAAGAAAAAAATTAGAAAATTTTAATTTATCCCTATATCCCTTCCTAAGGATAAGATAATATTTCATCAAAAAATATGTAACTCAGTTATTTGCGGTTAGTTGTGAAACATTCCATTATTTGTCAAGGAATGATAATAGATAATCTTCATCCTTATTATGTTGAATGTTACAAATCTTTCTGGAAACTTTTGGGAAGGTAAATATGATTCCTCATTATTGGTAACACCTCCAAAATTTACTACTCTTTTAAATGAAAGATTATTTATTTTCCCAAACATGGAGAGAATATCCATATCCTTACAATAGACTTTATCAAATTTAACAAAATCATAAAACTCTCTAACAATCTCATAAAAATAAATATCAAAATATTTATTTTGGTTTTTTATTGAAAAGTATTACCTTCTTTGTAATGAAATTAACCTCTTCCTTTTATTATTATATTTATCATTCCAATATTATTTAGTATCTCCTTTACTAAGAACATAAAATTTTTATTTATCATCTAATGTTAAAATCTTAATGACAATTGATGCAAAATATTGAAAGAAAAAATAATTTGACTGAATAATTTTATGGGTATGAGAGATCGAGAGAGAAATCTATGAAAACTGATAGAGAAAAATGGGGTGACCCATATTAATATAGGAACATGAGGCACCAGCCCATCCTCCATATTGAAATAAATTGGAAATATTGAATCCTCATCTGATGTGACATCCAAAATTTAGTTCAAGAAAATGTGAATTTTAATTATCAATATCTTAATTTTTTTTCTATTTTTGATTCAATCCAATTATAGAATCCACAAAAAGTTTGAAAACAGATCAATGTTTTTATAGAAACATAAATTAATAATAATAATAATAAATATATACTAATGTAATGAAATAGTTAAAAAACTAAAATAATAGGGGAGTACCTTTTGGAGTAGACTGTTTTATCGGAATAACTAACCAATTGTTCTTGGTTATTTTAAAATAAATAGATTACGATAGTTTTGAATAAAATATATTATTTTTCTTGTTTTATTAGGAATAAATTTTATGATATCTTATTATTATGATATTGATTTTAAAAAATTAGGAATCCTAAAATTTTATACTAATTTTCTTTACTGAAAGAAATTTTATAATTTTTACATCCAAATGTTTTATAAAATATGATTTCCAGAAAACTAATATTGATAAAAAAATTTCTACAAAAAATATAAAAATAGAAAATGAAAAGTTTAATAGGACTTTTTTGAATAATAAAAAATGACTTATGAACTATACCTATGAAAAAATAGTATTTTAATGTATGGAAACTATTAAAGAATATGCTGATATGAATTACTAAATAACATTGATTGTCCATAAAATTTATTTAATGTATTCAAATATGTTGGTAGTAAGTGTTTTACTAATAATATAAACAAGTTGTGGTATCATTCAAATGAAATGTAAAATTATATCTTCTTTAAGTGTTTGGTCCCAAAGGAAATGGTGCGTCATATCCATGTGTTTAGAATGTCAATGATATTATTGTTTTTACATAATAAAATTAAACATGTGTTGCAAAAAGTATTTTAGTTTTAGTAAAAATTATTACATGGTATGTGTCTGTGTGTTGTATCTATAATTTGAGAGCATAACCACTTACAGATGCCATAAATTCAATATCAGTAGAAGAAAGTTCTACTAAGTTATATTTATTTCATGACCAAGAAACTAATGAATCTCCTATGAAATGACATGTTATAGATGTACTTTACCAATCCATTTTACATCCACCAATGTTAGAATCTAAAAATCCTTTTATTTAAAAAATATTTCCAAAATAATTGGATATTGTGAAATCCATAGCTCTAATAATATAATGAAATATTCATTGTATAGAATTATGATTGTATGATTCTGTATTGACAAGATATCTAGAACATAATCATTCTAAAAAAATTAAATTCATATTACTAGTTGTTATGTAAATTAATATTTTGATAATACCTCTAAAAAATTTGGTAAAATGGTTTCCCTGAGTAATCATGATCTAAAGTATTATTGGTACCAATAGGAGTAATAATAATTTCATTATTTCCATATAAAAATTTCTTATTATGATATTTTATATTATTATGTTGTGATAGAAATTTTCCATAAGGTTTTTGTGAAATTTCAAAACTAATAATATTTGTCAACTAACCCATCATACTCATTTGAAACTCTGACTTCATAATAATTTCAATAGAATATATTAAAGACTTTTTGATGAACCAAATATAATTTCATCAAATTAAATTTATAAAATAATGATTTTTTTATTAATATAATTAATAAAATTATTTGGATTTGAGCCTCCAATAAATTTACTTCTGTATAAAACATTTTGTTCATCTATCATACAAAGGTGTATGAAATTTTTAAAGTCCATAAAGATCCTTGGTATATTTAATTTTTTTTGGATATTTATTATTTTCAAAAATATGACTTTGTTCTATATAATCTTCGTCCTGAACATATACTCTAAGAAAATCTAACTTCATATCTATTTGAAATATTTTAAAATTAATGACTCCTGCAATGGCTATAAGTATTCAAATATCTTTATATCCTGCTACAAGATAATAACGTTATTCATAATCTATTACATCATAAGGGTTATATACTTTAGAAACAATTCTTTAATTTTTTATATTATTTTTTATTTTTCATCACCTTTATTATAAAATACCCATTTCAATCCAATTATTTATGTTTCTATAGGTTGCTCAATGAATGTTTAGAATTTTTTCCTTTAAAAATCATTGTGTTCATCTTGCATTTATTTAATCCAATATTCAACACGTAGAGGCTCATCAGGATTCATATGTTAGAATAGGGATAATAAATCAAGATTTCAAATTTAATTTCTCATGAAGATTATAGTTCTAACTCATTTAACTATATCAGTAATGATATTTTCACAAGAACGATTCCTAAAACATATCTGAAATTTTGTGATTTCAAATGTTTTTAATAATTAATATATAGAAAATATTCAAGGGTAATAAATTGAGAAACAAATTATTGAGCTATTTCCTTCTATGAATAAAATTATAAAAATCGATACAATCAGTTTTATAAATAACATCAGAGGCGGTATGTTGAGGTTGTTCGAAAAAAATTGAGCATTTTCATCAAACATAACTTGCACTGGTTCCCCAACAATACATTTTTCACATTGAAAAAAATTAAATGACTTAAAAGAAATTGAATAATATAATACTATTACTTAATTATATTTGGGTGAAAATTTATGTTGATTATTTATAGTGTGAGGAATGCATACCTCACAAACAAATATAATGATGTGTGAAGATTTATTTGTCTTAATACATAAAACTAATAATAATTTTTTAAATGAAATTTATAATTATAACATCATTTATAGTATTGTAGGATTTGATTTCAAATTCATCCTAAAAATATTTAGTAAAAAAGTATTCACTCATGATGGTTATAGTAATCTCTTGATGAATTCTATTTATTCTTTCGACTACACCATTTCTGTGAGGAGTTTCTAGTACTGAGAATTTATGTTCAATTAATATTTATAAAAAAAATGATTCAAAATATGAATTTTCAAATTCTTCATCATGATCTCACTTTAATTTTTTATAATGATTGGGGTTTCTCATTTTTAACTTTGCCTAAAAATATTTTAAAATTACCAAATTCTTTTTATTTCATTGTATTAAAATATTATGAAGTATCTCTAGTGTACTCATAACCTAATACATATACAATGTATTTTCCACCAATACATATAGTTTTTATAGGACCAAATATGTACACTTTCACTACATGTAATGCATCTAATGTTCAGAATTCACTATTAGATTTAACGCTTCAATTATGTATCATAATAAGATGGTTTATAATCTTTTGAACTATCAAACCTATGTTTTGGTATATCCTCAACAATCCATTTCAATGTCAACTTAAATAATGCTATTATGTTATAGTTTCCTAACATTATATTCCACATCGATGACTGGTTTTCAATTGCAATAAGGCATGGTAATTCTTAGATCTTTAGGTCTTATAGGTTAATTGTATAAACATTCTCATTATTATTATTAGAAATAATAAATTCATCCCTAGAAAAATGTAAAATGCATTATTCATTCTTAATTTCTAAAAGGTAACCTGAAATACATAATTGACTTATTCTTATAAGTTTGTTCTTAAGTCTCACAATAAATTAATCATTTTATATATGATACTTTCCAAGAAGTACAATGGTAAAAATACCAATGATTTCTCCATGATAATTATCTCAAAATGATACTTTCCCACCATTCATCTTGATCATTTTATTAATGAAATATTTGTTTCCATTCATGATCCTAGAACAACAACTACACATATAAAACTTTTTTTATTGTAGGTACATTCATTATTTTCAAGACAAAAAAGGGTATGTTTTACATAAATAAATCCTTCTTGGGTTAGGTATTATAAGAAAAAAATATTTTAGGACACCACATTTGTCAAAAAAATTGTTTTGGAAAAATTTCATATCCGTAGAAAAAAGCCTTTTTAAATCCTAGTGATTGTACTCATTTTAATGAACAATTATCTTATAGTAACCTACACATTATAACATAGTGCAAAAACATGAATTTTTAAAACAAAGTAATTATAACTAAGAATATTTTTTTAATGGAAAACACATTCCAGTATTATCATTATAATGAATAATTTACATATAAATTCTATCAAAGTTTTCTTTACCATTGGTAAACCTAGATAAAAGATTCATTAAAATAAAAAATTAAGATTTTATTTTGATAACTAAATTCTTTTCCCCATTGGTAATAGTTTGGGAACTATGTTTTTAAAAACTATTCTGTAAACTATTTTTCTCAAAAAATCAATATCAAAATATTTTGAAATAATTTATTCTTCAATATTTATATATAAATATATTTCAAAAGGATCAGTACTTCATTAGTAAAAATAGTAATCCTTGAATATTCCTTTACATGATTATATTTTACGTTATCTAGTTTCGTACAAATCCTAAAATTTTCAGTATCTAATAGTTTGGAAAATATAGATAAATTATCATTACAGGGTAGAGTATTATCCTCTAATGAGGAAGATTATTCATTATATTATGTATAATTTTTCTCATTAGGATCATTTTAATTGAAATAATTTTAATTTAGAGATTCTGTAGTTTGTACCTTATCTATTAGAAATTCATATACTATGGGTAATTTTGAAAAATGTCTAATGTTTCTTGGTCTGTTTCTTTCATTATCAGAAGAATATTCTAAATAATATCCACCACTAACACTCCTTGTGTCAGAATCATTCAATAAATTCATTCATTTAGGCTTATAATATTTCATTTTGATAATTCCTAAATTTTATTCCTTCTTGTCTTTCTTTTTCATCTTTCAAAAATCTTGTCGAATGTTTCCTTCTTTCTTACATTCATATCAATTGCCATCAAAATATTTCCTCTCACCTTTATCATTATGACTATCTATCTTACAATATTGAAAATGTTTCTTTCCAAAAATCTATATCATCTTTATATAGTTATTTGGTATCTCATTTTTCAATGTTTGCTGCAAACATGAATCTGATTATGAAAAAATATTTTTTATTAACATCATCACTACTTTCTCAGCTTAATGAACATTAGAAGGTACATTTGATATTGTAAGAAATGAAACAATACCATTTTATTTTCAATATCTTTTTAATATCCCCCCTTAGTGAATGAGGGTACTAATTAGATCATCTAATGTGATATTAGTAATATTTTAAGTGTCATCGACATCATTTATTTTTATTCCCACTCATTGTGAATTATTTCCATAATCATTTCAAAAAAATTATCATCAAGACCTTATTGAAAAAGATGTCTTTGTAAATATTTAATAGTCTTAAACCATTAGTTCATCCGGGAATCATTCTCACTAGGTAGAAAATCAAAGGATTGGTAATCATCTATATGCAGATATCTTATTGTTTCTATAACATTGGATATACCAAAACATGATAATTCTAATTTACATTAAATACTATTGGAATATTAAGAATATGATATAGGCTGGTATATACTCCTCATCAAGATCTTAAAAAATTATTTATAACTTTTTAGTTTAATGTATATTTTAACTTCTCGCCATTTTTAATAGTAAAAACGTCTATATCATAAATCTTGTACTTTCTAGTAAGTATAATGATGTTATAAACTCCAATGATGATCAAAAAAATATCATTATATATCTTAAATACACATAATCATTCTAATCAATGATCGATGATTGACTAGAATTTGTATTATCAAGAGATCCAACATTAATACATCCCATCTTAAAATAATGGAATCTCTTTTCTACAAAAACATGTTACTGTAAAAAAGATTTATAAATTTAATGATTATATCAAAACATAAAAAACTCTCAGTAAATAAAGAACGTAAAAACAAGAAAAGTATATCAGTAATAGAAACTATCTCTAATAGCAATTATTGAACAGTAAGAGTATCGTATATGGAAATACATACTAGAGGGTAATAAATTTAAGTTTAAAAATATTTGAATTAATAAAAATAAAACACATCAAAATGATATATTATTGGAGTCACATATCATCCAATGATCAATGTGATTGAATCATAGTCATAATTTAACCAATTATATGAATGTATATTTTTATCATAGTCATAGTTTCACCAATAAAACAATTATTATAGAATGACAAGAGTAAATAATAACTATATATTACCCCAATGGTGGAATATAGTTTTAGAACCATGAAATAAAATGGATAATAAAAAGAAGAATGAATTAAAAGATACATTAAAAGAATATAGTCATTCAACCTTAAAAAATAAAGGTATTCGATAACCATGACTAAAGTTGTATAAGCTTTTATACTTGCATTAAAGAAAGTAATTACATACCAGGATATCCTTCAATATGATGATCCGAATAATATATATCTTCCTTTCATTGGAAGGCTTCAATCGTAATAATGATCATAGTATGACTTCTTACCTAGTAATCCCTCATTCTAATTGTTGTAATTCACAAACTTCTAAACTCTGAATCCCTACAACATAACATTTATCGGATACAAAATACAAAAGAAAAATGTTCTTTGGGAAAATCCCCAGACAACGATTACTTATAATTATAAGTCTCAAATGTATTACAATGTATTTGGAATGAGATTTTCACAAAAATAAAAGGTTAAATAGATTTATTTTCTAGTTTAATCAACTCCACTCATCAGACGAAATTTTAATTATAGGTGACGCTCCAATGTTCATATTTTCGAGTCAGTCCCAACAGACTCAGATAGGTGGATCTTTTTTAGCTCTCGATGTTCTGGAATAATTGAATGTCTGAATATGTTTTTTTCTCCATTACAATGATAAAATTATTCCTTACATGAGAAATAATTATTAATTTTTTATATTACAAATTCTATTCTATTTGATGGACTTATTTATTTATTATCATTCTAATGAACTATATGGGGTTAGTATGATTTATCAATATGAAGGTCAGTCTGATGGTCATTAAATTATTTTTCTTTGGTTAAAAAGACATAGTTCTATAAATTGGTATGATCAGAGGTCATTCTGATTGATTAGAAACATCTTCAAATGATGGATTCGATTGAATAATTTAATGTTTATATTTTTAATACATCATAAACATTTCTATATATTGTAGAGATAAATGTTTCCTAAAATAATATAATAAAAATATTATGACATAAAATGTTATAAAACAATATTTTAAGATTGTGTTTGAGATTCCAAAAACTAAATAAATGAAAATATAAAAAACTAATACTACTAACTAAATACATATAAATTAGAATTAATTTGGTACATTATTAATGTTTTTATTTTATAAATAATATTTATTCAAATTATCATTATTTACATAATAATCCAATAATTCTTCCCTTTTCCCTTCACTGGTTATTTATTTTTTAGGTTACTATGTATTGTGTTTTTAGATATATTCCCAGACGTTATTCCCCTTCCACATAATTATATATATATCATAAGGTAATCTATTTTAGACTTCCTATTACGAAATTATAATTTTTCATTTTTGTATGTCATCACTAAATAAGCCATTTTATATATTAGTGACATTATTTTGTTTTTCTTATTTAGATTTATTCCACCAGCATTAGTTTTATTAATATGTCAGTAATGGTCAATTATATGGACCATTCTCTTATAGAGAAAACATAGTTTCATTGGTATAATAGTAATTTCATCATTCTTATTGGGTGTACGTTTCATTCCAGTGTTCATAATTCTATTCTTCTATTTATTCCCAAAGGATGAATTTTCTACATGTTTTCTTTGAATATATATTTGATGTAGTGTTCTTCAAATATCATTATATGCATAGTGAATAGTTGATAAATACTTTCACTAATCATAATGGCGATCACATTTACTACAATAATCTATGAAATCATCTGGAAACTCAAATCCATTATTGATAGATATATTATTCCCCATCTTTGAATTATTTATCATCTTTTCATGATTTCTATACACATCATATCTTCTCCCACTTAATAATGGCCTTCTATAATAATAATTCAATGTATAATTATTAAAATAGTCAATGGAATAATATCTAAATTTACAAAAGAACCAATAATAACCAGCAAATCATATATTATTATTTTTTGGTATAATTTTAATGTTTTGAAAAACTTGTTTTTTGGATAATTTGATTCTTCTTTTGAGATTTTTTTCAAGAACTAGAATTCATATTCATCTTAATAACCACATATTATGATATAGTGTATTTTTCATTATTATTCTTCTCTGATGTTTTACAATATGTCTTTTTGGAACCTTAACCAATAGATAAAATAATATTATTACAAATAGAAACATTCAGAACATGGTTTACTAGTATCAATGATCTTGAAATAGATTTATCTTTAGATAATATCAATGATCTTGAAATAGATTTATCTTTATATATTATCAAGATCTTATTTTCATATGTATGTGACCCTTCAAAAGTAAGAAACTTTTACAAATTAATTGGGAAGACATTTTTATAACATAATTTTTAGAATATTTTAATTTTGATTTCTCCTGATTTGAGACCATTACCCCCATCAAAATATATATCATATTGAGATATTCCTTTTGGTCATCAAGTGATTTCACCAAATCTTTATATTATTTATAGGAATTAATTATTTATGTTTATATTAGAATCATAAAATTCACCTCCATATCATGTACCTTATTTGTGAGTAAATTTTTCTTAATATACAACACTTTCAGGTTGACTTTCCATTGAATTTCCATATACAAAATATGATCATTAATATTTAATTTGCCTCCATAAGATAATAATTCATCTTTTTAATTCTATTTTCCTTCATCTATAGCAAGTATTCCTTAACATTCATAGAATTTTTTAGTTTCTCTAATTCATGGATCACTTTTGAATAAAATTTTTAAATCACATCCTTCTAACAAATTGTCCTTTGTAAATCATCTTCAACCAATGTGAATATTCCTAGGAAATTAAAAATAGAATATTCTTTTTATTCTTCCACCAAAATGAATCTCTCATTATTTTCATTGATTTATAACTAAGAGTTATTAACACTCATGACAACACTATGATATTATTCATGTATATGAATCATCTTAGTATATTTTTTATCGATTACCTCTTTCTCACACACACTTATTTTCAATTCATCTTTAACATAGGTGATATGTTTATTCCAAAGTGATACTCTTTATTCATTGGATTCAGTAATTTGTGTGAGAATATAACATATTTGAAACATATTTTCCAAGTCATTATTCATATCGTCATCTTCCATATAAGGATGATACTCTTAATCATACAATCCATTGATAAAAAAAATATGTTAGTGAAAATATTTGTAAGAACTCTCTTTAGATAATCTTTGATTACTGTATAAAAATCACAAATTGATTCAATAAACTCGTCTTTATCACCACATAAACCAGAGTCATAAAAGGGTCATTTTCAACTAATTTAACAAATACTACAGATAGACTACCACTCTAACTACATTATGTTTGTGGTGTATCCTCTTTCTTCAACAAACACTTTCACAACACTCTAGAATACATCTTCTTTATATTGTTTAATGTTTTTTAGAATACTATTTTTTTGTACTAAAAGATATATGAAATGAAACTTTTATCCAGGAAAACTATATTACATATTCCAATTCAATTGTGAATTTCACATATGTTTTCAAAAACAAAAAGGATAATAAGGTAGATCCAATCAATGGTGGAACCTTTACACTAATTCTAAATGAAGTGACCAGTGGATCATGCCGGTATACTAATATGGGGGGAGTGAAGTAATGTGCCCAAGTTTTATTCATTTCATTTCATTCACTTTTACCCCTATTAAATTTGAACGCGTTAACTGATTATAATTAATATATATTACCTATATTAAAACAAATTTATACCACATACAAGACCAAAATTAACTAAATCACATCACAATTTTTTTTTGATGTTTTCACCTGATGTGGGTGACTACATGATGTGTTTTGGATGATCTAAGTCAAATATTCTCCACTATAAATAATTAAAAATTTATTTGTGGGTTAGAATGGTGTTATTCAAACACCATGATGGGTAGGTATGAACAAGTTCCCAAATTATATTGGTATCTCACGAGTGTTAATTATTCCAAAATTCCAAATAGTGTTATTTATATTGTAATACCACTAGTGTTTACAAAAACAACAAAAACAAAATAAGACATACCATACAAACTATAATCTTACAAATCGATGTAAAACTGATCTTTCTCTTCATCCCACTAAGATAAACTAAGTATGCACATCCTAAAATAAACTAAAAGGCTTTAAAGACCACTAAATGTAATAGACAACACTATTTTCAAGTTAGCTATGTATAATAATCTGAATAAGTAGATGTTATCAATTCCACATTAGCTGATTATAATTTCAGAATGAAGAAATAAAGATTCCTAAATAAACTAATAGTTGTATACTTCATCACTTTACATAAAAATATCATATTACGTTAATAAATGCTATTAATATATTTATAAATCGTGAAAAAGATGATTTTTTTTGTTTTTATTGGTTTTTGTTCTCATAATCACATGAAGATACTTAATTTATGTAAATCTCCACACTTTTTTATTCACTGTATATAACATAAAAATACACAACAATTAGTTTTTTTCATTTGTTTTATTAGGTACATAGTATTACACCTTCATGATTACCGTATATATTTTATGACCTTCAACATGAGAATCATTGGTCTCCATTACACAAACTTGAACGGGCATGGGTGAAATTTCATTTTTCGTGCAATTTTCAATAATATGCTACATTATTCATCATAAAGGTGAAAGTTTTCTATCTTCCTCCCCAGAGGCATATGTGTATTATCTTCCAATTATCAATCTATATTCAATAAAATATTTTATATTAAGGTGTCTCAAATATTATATATGTTTATATTATTTAAAAAATATAGTGGATGATACATTCTCACCGTGTCTCAACTAGTTCACATAAAATAGGATGATGCGTGTATGGATATTTGACTCCCTAAAAGGGATTTGAAGAACTTGTATCATATTAAAGATCATCAAGAGTAATAGAATCATACATATGGATCTTAGGATTCTATTTTTATTCACACATGAAAATCCAACAGATAAATCCTCTTCATGAACATACATTCATATAGGGTTTATTTTATGAAAAAATTAGGGCACTTTTCAAAAGTATTTAAACAAGATTCTTTTGACCTACCTATCCTCTAATAGATGTGTAGCAATAACATGGTCAATTACCTCATCTAAGAGAACATGCCTAATTTCATCTACCATTGCATACATTCATTTCTCTTGAATTTTAAAATATGAGAATCACAATAAAAATTAAACCATATTTTATTCAATATGTAATTCCTCGGTCTAGACTTCATTTAACCGTGAAAATGTTTTTCATGTGAATTTGATTGCATTAAAGTCATTAAGATAATGAAATACTCTATGCATGGTGGGATATGTGGGTGATTTTTCATAATGATCAATTGGTGAACCGTACTATCATATTATGGTTGAATACAAACCACAACATTGATAGAATGATGTATATGAAACATATCAGATTACCTTGATTATTTATTTATCCTTTTTAACTGATTAATTTTTCATTTATTTCTATGTTCAACATCAAAAATATATTTAGTTACATGATCTTTTATAATATAAAATATTCCATATCCCTCAAGTTATAGTATGAGGTCCGCTCCCATTGCCCTTTAGAATCACCCCATGATGACATCCTCTTCCACCATCTTGTGTCCCTATATGGTGGGTAGTATATACTCCCTTATACCATCCCCTTGCAATCCTTAGAACATGTACAACTGTAATTCTTACAATTGTAGCTTGTCAAGGGTTTGCCACACACCTAAGATATTGATCTTGTCCCCCAATATAGATGTTTTATGTGGGGCCTAATTTTTTTACTAATCCTTAAACAAAATTTTAAGAAAATTTCATGCCACAACACTCACCAATAAACCAATAAAATATCATAAAATTCTAAATTTTATATACATTATGTCTTTATTGACAAATGAAATTTTCATTAATAACAACATATCAGTAATCACAATTAATGTTTACTTATTTTAAAAAACTCTTCAAATAAAAAAATCTATGACAACTTATTAATAATTACCGAAAATAATTCAACATAAAAATTAAAAACATCAACCACTATCACATAAAAATTTCATCTTACAAAAACATTCACAAAACATAAAACAAAATTATTATTTCAATCACTTTTTTCCTTATTTCATAATTTTGAGTTTTAAAAGATGAATAAATATTTTACCAATAAATCATAAATTTTCATCAATATACCTATTATGAAATCGTATTTGTCTATAATGACCTCATGTAGGACATTTAATATTTACTGAAATTATCAATAACTTAATTTGAGCATAGAAAAAATATGGCATCCACCCAAAAATATTTGTCATCATTTGGTTAGAATGAACTTATAAATTTTTTTTTTTGAAAACTTGAGAAATTCTACATCAGATGTGAGTATATAGGATAGAAGGATTCATGAATTGAATTATAAAACTATTTCTCTAGATAAAAATGAATAAATGTAATGTTATATTATTTATGAGCGTAATTATATCCAAATATATTATATGTATCAGATTAAAAGGCATGAAATATCAATGTTTGGTCATAATATGTTGTTTTAAGAATGTCACACCGCTATACAAAAAACATCAATGAATAATATTTCATCGCATAAAATAAAAATAAACATGATGATGGAGTGGAAACATAACATCAATAAAAAAATGAAACTATCATTTAATGAATTAATAATATCATGAAATATGTATAGAAATTATTTGCATCCAATTCTATGGAATCGTAGGAAAAGGTTATTGTGTATGAATTTCTAGTTTCAATAGTGAATTCCTAGGGAAGTGGAGTAGTTAATCAATAAGACCCTTCGAAAATTAATAATATTTTGGAAACCATAAAATGTTATTATATTATTCTAGTTCATCATATGATAATTTTGAAGAGTTTCATTGCGTACTATTCATAAAAATATTATTTTCAAGAGTGTTTCATTGTTTCCTATAATAAATACATGAATGTATATTTAATTATCCATTTTTTATACTAGTAATCTATTAAAAAATAAATGATATATGTTTTTCTGCACTATAATAAATTAGATGTATAAATCTCTAGGTCCACATCATCTAGTTAGGTATCACGCAGCTCAAATAATCCAAAGGACACCCCTCATCCCAAAAATTCAAACCCAAAATCCACTTCCAAACAACCCAAGTGAATCAAAATTGATATATTATTCTATATTTTGATTATTTTATTTTATTTTTCAGTAGATTTTTCTATTGATGAAATAAATAATTATTATTTTTATTTCATTATCTCTCTCTAAATTCTCACTGTCGATTTCTGATTTCATATTAAATTTCATTATATATTATATTCGTACATATGAATTCCATATCATGGTTAATTTTAGTGTATTGTATTCTTGCATATTTATTTTATTAATTATTCTATGTTAAATGAGTTTAATCTCAATCCCTTTTCATTTTTTTGATATTACAAAAGTGTATAATATTTGAGTAAATAATAATTTTATCTCAAATTGATCAATTTATATACATTATATGTGTATATATTTGATATCCATTAATATTTTACATAAATTTAAATTGTATTTATTATATACACAAAGGGAGATATTGGTATACATGATAATATTTTTGAAAAATATCAAAATCATTCACATGATTCATTTTTTCAGAATCCAATTTTTTTCAAATATGTTTATCTAATAGAATTTTAGTATAATAGTTTATATTTTCTAGAGTTGAATTTTATTTTAATATTTTATTTCAGTTATATTTTATTCATGTTTAATGATTTTTTGAAGGGAAATATATCTTATTTGATTATAATCACAGATGAATTTATCCTATGTAAATTTTATCCTAGGATAATTTTCATACAATTTTTGGAATTCAGTTTCACTAATGTAATAATAATTTCAAGAATATAAACTATATTTTTTTGAATAAATTATTTGAAAATGAATTTTTCTTATTGGAGTGTGTATAGATAAATTATATTAAAACATAATTAAATCCCCTTATAAAATAAGTACATCATATTATATGGTGATGTTAAAAGTAGATTATCCTATTATCATAGAATGCTAAAGGATTTTTATTTTGTATTAACAATATTTAACCTGTTCAGAATCCTCATATGCATAGTTAAATTCTCATATCCTCGACTGATTTATCTTACATTAGTAGAAAAATAAAATTGTAATAGGGTTTCCAAATAAAATCATATTTCATAGATGAAATTATCATACAAAGTCTTCAAATATCACATCCAAATTAGAATATTCATAGAGAATAATTTCTATATAAAGATAATAATCATCAATGAAATCATTATATTCATTTGATTAAAGTAGTTAAAAAGATATCCATTTGAATACAATGTCATGTAAATTTTAATATTTTGTCAATATTTAATCATTAATTCAACAACCATATTTCAATTTATATATACTGAGAAAATTCAATTAAAATATTGTTTTTTTATAAATTGAGATATCTAAATAAACATAGATAAAATTAACCTATGTTTATAAATTAAAAATATTTATTAGTTCCAAGGAATACTATAACTTCTCTCAATAACTTCCTATAGTTTTTATAATTTTATAGAAGAAGGTAACATGCTCAAAGACATCATTTTGTTCAAAATATTATATTAACTCTTTACTGTTGATATATGTAAATGAGTTTGAATACAAAAACAAGAGATGTCACTATTATAGAATATTCCAAGCATATTTAAGTACACAAAATCTGTATAGTCGTCATTAATGATTATTTTTACAATATAAATTTCTAAATCGCAATCCATTCTGCTAATAATCAAGGATCTTATACTATACAAAAAATAATCATAGTTTATATATTTACACAGAAGATATATTCATTATTAAGAATATTTATTAAACATCAATCACATTTAGTTTGGAACTATGTGAATAGATGGATATTTTCTTTTTCATGCTAATATTTATGTATGTTATATCATATACACTATGTTTTTGGTGATGTTTTTGGATAGTCCATATAATGGGATGTTCTAATGAGATCTCTTGGAACTATTTTATTGTGTAAATTATTTATGTACTCAAGTGTCAAGGTTCTTGGTGGTAGATCTAGTAATCAAAAATAACTAATCTATATTTATTTTTGGTGGAGTGGATTCAGTGAGTTTATGATTTATCTTCTTCAGTATTATTCACATATGTTCTTATACATATCATCACATTTTTTATAATTTAAATATTATTGATATAAGTGGGACAGGTTCAAACTAATTCTAATTGGGTTGTTCTATTTGGGGTGAATATTTTATGAACTCAATTAGCCACCCATCATGAGTCATTATGTGACCTATCATAGAAAACTGATCATGTATCATGTTTTGTGTTAGGAAATCTAATGTTGTATTTAGTATTATAATGGTATAGTGTGTTATTTATTTCATTAGTAAGTTCCATGGTCCCCCTTATATTTCAAGGCCATTAATTATTCAAGGAGTATAACCACTTTTATTCGTGATCAAAATTTTCAGCTAAGACAATTTCGATATATAAAGTTATATTGTAAGTCTCATTATCATATATAGGTTTCAATTTTTATTTTTAGTTTTATTTAATTAGTTTTATGGACTATAGATTTCTAGGTTTCAATATTTTTTATTGTAAATTTTAGTGTCAAAAAATAATTAAAATCCAATTCAAGACTTGTATTTATCATACTATTTCACCATGTGTATGTGCATTAATATTTTTGTTATATATATTTGAAACATAACATCGAGTATTAATGAGATTTATTCACACATATAATATTTTTAATAATTAATGTGATTTAATATTTTATATGATATTAATAGTTCGATAGTGGTGAAATGTTAACTGTAATTGTACGATCTAATAAAAATAGAGAAATTTATTTTGGGTGGGTGCCACATGGTTTTTACATGGGGAGTAGTAAACATAAATCTAAACAATGTGTAGAAGAAAATTATGATCTAGTTACTATTATATGTCTGGTGCACCGTTTCTTAAATTGTGCGGTCAAAATGTGGGTGTTGCTCAATTTAAAAATATATTAATTTATAATTATACACTTTCTTGAAATAAAACCCATTTGGGTAATCTTTCTCTTCAAATTTTTTATTTTCAAACACCCATGCATTTATCCCCTAATTATTGTCTTCTTCCTGGGATCTTCCATGAATTTCCTTCATTGTTTTATGATGGTCCTTCAAGGGAAACTGATCTGAAACTCTAATTTTCCCTCCAACCTCTTGATTCTTCTATCTTCTTAATTCCATAATATGGTCATGGGGACCTAGGGATTAATGTTTCTTGAATATAATTAAGGTTTTCCACTTTTATGGCCCTGAATGATCTACATACAGGATATTTGTCAATTTTCTTGTTGGACAACACTACTATAAATGGATTTAATGATTTGAAATTCGTTTCTCCAACTATAAAAATAAAAATATAATATTATGAGTGATTTAATATTTCTATGAAATGATTATTTCATCATAAAAATTATATTTGTTGTATGTATTAATCCTTTCCTAATGGATAGTGGTTCCTCACTCAGATTCCATTTAGAAGTAGATGGATTTATGTTCAGCACTAGAGATAATAGTTTTTTATATAAACAATGAACACATAGTTTCTATTTAAATTACAACATGATTATTCCATTAACATATTGAAGTTTATTTGTTGGATTTATTTATTATTAATTTTAATTATTTAACATGATGTTTTAATAAAAATTTATGAAGGAAAATTACATGCTTTTTGTCTTCTTGGAAATGGATTTGTCATTAGTGATTTTTGGTTTTATAATTCATGTATGATATTAAAAAAGATTTATCTTATTGTTTAAGAAATTTTATTATGTTTTAACATGATTTTTTTATTCCATAATGTAATCCCGTTAATGTTTATTATATAATAATTAATTGGATATTCTTGAAAAGAAGTTTTTTTATGATGGGTGCATTATGATTTATTATTATCTTATAACATTAAAAATAATTTTACTAGGTTATTTCTCACATCCAATTATATGGCACATAAATCCACTATTATCTAGGAGAGAAATATTTGATGGAGTACTATACTAGCTTATGATACCACTCAATCTAGGGGCCATCATTATGTTTATTACCTACATAGGAGATGTTTTCTCCCAATTAGGCCATGTATAGTAAAACCGATCACTGAAATTGCTGAGTATCATCAAAAACCAATTATATATATTTTGATTTTTTGATATACATGTTTTTATATAGATCTCATATGTGTTTCCATGTTGATTGTGGTTTTTCAATCCTTATTTCATTATTTTATGGTCACACCATAACAGTATTATATAATTTTGGTTATGATTATTGTACTACTTTTATTAATATTATAATGTACCCATTTAATATGATAATTATGTTTGAATAATATTTTTGAATTATAAATAATTTTTTCTTCTATGAAAAATGAATACGTTTAAATGGGGAACAATTTACATTGTTAAAAAGTAATTTTTTTTTATTAAACACACATTCAAAGAAGAAATTTTTCTTTTTAAAGACCTTATATACTTCACTTGTGTTTATATATTTAATATAAACGATGTATTAAATATTGGGACATTTAATTTTATTCTATAACATGGGGATTAACAAATTAAGATTCAAAAAAATTTCATTTATTTCGAATGTTATATTATAATGAAAAACATTAATGTATTTTTTTTGTTAAAAAGTGTTTTCTTTTCTATATTGGGTGGAATGTTTTTACATGATTAGATATAATTTTCAACATTAAAATTTAAATTAATGATTATCTTCAAAAAATTATTTTAAAGTGGCATAAAATGGATATTTATTTAATGGTTAGGCATGGTTCATGGGGGGACATCCACCCCAAATTTTACTTACACATATCATGTATTATATGTTCAATTAATTTTTTCATGAAGTAATGAATTATCATTAGATATAATTATATGAATGTTATAGAGGTGTCAGGTGATGTAATTGGATTTTCACATGTTGGATTTTTGGGGGAGATATGTAATTTACATATATTTTGAAAATTCCATTTTATTTTTCAAAGTGTCTTTTATTCTTTTCCCCTTTCCATTAGATATCTGCTAGAAATATTTATATCATTTAATTTTATTACTTTATAGGTTTTTTTGATTTATTACTTATATTATCATGTTTCATCATGTTTGAGTCGGTTTTTATAATTGATTATTTTATATTTATGGATATATGACTTACGGTGTGGCCATGTTTAAATTTTGGGTGGATGTTCCTTATTCCATATTTTTTATCATGTGTAATCATTCCTATGAGTGTTTATTTTGATGTTGTAACAGTAGTTATTTCCTCATAGTAATATTGAACAGAATTTAGAGCTTTTTATGATCTACCATAAGGGATGTTTGAGGTTGCCTATGTTTTTTTATGATAAAAATAGTAGATATTATAATTTTTGAAATATAAATTATTATTATTATTACATAATATATATTACAATATATGAATTTTCTAATATATTCATTTTACCCATATTAAATTCCTAATTTTCCTGTTATAATTATTAACCACATTTCAAATAAAAATTGACTTACATATTTATAAAATAAAATTATTAAAAAAAATGACACATAAGTAATATATATTTTATATAAACACATAACATATACATTTAAAACCCAAAAATTAACTAAAATTAAATAATTATTCAGACATATAAAATAATAAAATCCAAAAAAATATATGACATTTCAAGATGTAATTAAAATAAAGAAAATTGTGTTCAATTTAGTGAGCCACGTTAATAATATATAAATTTAAAAATGAAGATGAGAAGGGTGATAATGATAAAATTATGCCCATAATAATTTTTTCTCCTTGTATTGAAAACTTTATGCATTGTTATTAAAATGAAGATCAATTTCATTAAATGGTAAATATTCATTTGAGATCATTTAACTTCTTGTAAAACAACATTTCATTTTAATTTTTTTTCAATATTATATTACAAAGGAATTAATAATATGATTTCATTTGAAAACCTGAATTGGGATATGGGAACTCCATAGTATAATGATTTTCATATTGAACATAATTTACTCCCAAAGGATCTATTTAATGACACACTATAACATAGGTTAATACTCCCAAACATAATAATATTCACACACAAAATCTGTAATTGTCCCCAAATGACCCATCTTATAGGTTCCTGTCCACCTCAACATTCACCATGTTGAAATATTTATTTTACATTTCAATTATAAGACACTTGATGCAATAAAAAATAAAACAAGTTTATAAAACAACATATTGAAATTTTTTGTGGTCATTTATAATTTCAAATTCATAAATAGAAACATGCATTTTAGATAAAAATACTGATCATAAGGGATGTTTGAGGCCACACATTTATTTCCCAAATTATTCACTAATAATAGAAATTTTTGATATATAATACAAAAAATATTTTTTTAATCCTTTTGGTACTATATTGACCTATAAAAATCATGTATTAGATCCTCCCTATATGAAATAATGTATATTTCATCACAATAGTAGGTTTTATAGTATAAAATGAACAAACCAACATCTCATAAATAGTTATTTGCATTTGATGTTGAAATATGAAATTAAAATATCTAATGTCTTTTTAATTGTCCAAATACCATAAAAATACATGAAGAGTTTCTTAGATAAAATGTAGTTAAAAAAATTCATTTAATCCTTTTCAAAATTTCACAACTACTGTGCAATACCCAAAACTGTGAATGCAACCCATTCAATAACCATCCATGAACCTATTAATTTTTTTGAATAAAGAAAAATTATCTCCACTACCCATTCATGTTAATCTTTAATCTCACCACCTTATTTAATATTTTACTGAGTAACCCATGAAAATACGCAATACCCGTGATTCCCCCCATGGAAATACCTTTAATGTGAAAAAAATTAATAACATGGTCCCATTAATCAGTATTTCATCCTTAAACATTCCTGAGACATTCTATATATAAAAATACAACAAATTGAGGCATAATGTCACCATTAATAAAATTATCTGATTTTTCATCAATAGATTATTTGATAAATTTAAACATTACTATACATTTTCTTATATATATATATATATTGGTTTTTGAATAAATCAATATATATATAATCATAACTATCATTCAATATTAATTGAAAAATTTTAATATGTATATTTTGGTATATTACACATGGTTCATTCGTTAATTAAAAGGTTTGAATCCACTTAAAAATTATTCCAACTTTTAATGAACCAATAATTTAAAATTATTTTGAAATAAACAAATCCATAGAAATCATATTATGAAAACATATCTTTTGAATAAATATAGATAGAAATTTAATTTATTTAAACAAAATTATTTACAATCAATTAAATAGGTATATAAAACATGGATTTGAATTAAAAACACTAAACATTAAACCCATTTGAACTTTTAAAACCATTTCAACAAACTAACACATTCAAATGATCAATTTTATAAAAATATAACAAACTAAAAATTAAAAAACCTACCATTTTATCGTACTCCAATGCAATTAACCCCCTAACGAGTTATAAATCATGGAAATATGAAAATAAACAAATTTGTCTAAGCCATTTTGATCATGAAACCACTTTACAATAATTTACACAATTACAAATTCAATTTCAGAATAATATAAAAATTTAAATTATTATGTCTTATCAAAATTTTATATATTTAAAACTACAATTCAATAAAAACAACAGTTATTTAATAAAAAATTAACAAACATGGAATTTTTATTTTTTCACTACACCCATTTAATCCCATTCTATAAAATCAATTTTAAAATTTACATAATTTTAAATTATTCTCCAAATAAAATAATTATCCAAATTTAGAGGCCATTTAAATCCTTCTTCCCCACAAATAGAGACACTCAAATATCAGTAAAAATATTTTTTAATTATAATAGTACATATTCATTACATCAAGAATTATTTCATGAAAATCTTTTCAAATATACTACTTGTAATAAAAAATTAAATAATTTAACAAATCCATTCATTAATTTTTATTAGATAGTATGATACTATTACAATTAAACAAATTGAGAAAAATAATTTCGATCAAAAAATGTCATCAAATTTTTGTATTATAGATAATATAAGTTCTTAGAAATTTATTCACTTTGATTATTTATTTTTTCTTTGAGATTTTTTTCTTTTCCCCATGGTATTATGGGTAGTGTTCTTGGGATTTTTTATAATTTCATTTTAATCTAAAATAAGTGTTATTATCATTAAATGTTGGGAATTATATTATGCCTATCATTTGACAATTCTTGATTACCAAAATTGAGAGTAATTTTAATAAAACACCCATTCTAACAACATAATGGGGCACAATCCATGTTGATATATTAATTTAAAAGAAATTATAAGAGAATTAATGAGGGCGATGATCGTTCAATGTTTTGTATATGTTTAATTGACAGTGGGAATTTTTTGTTTATGTTACCCATTACACCATTATTATTTATAAAACATGTATTAAATTTTTCATGGCATGAGGATTCATGACTTCTTGTGGTATACCTAGGTTATCATTGTAAATAGAAGCCAAAAGCTATCACTGCCACATGATATTTTCATATTTTCTACTAATCTTGTCAATTTATTGTGTTTTGTTTGTGGATTCCTATGAATCATGATGTATACTTATACAAACTTTTATTTTGTAAATATAACTTTGTGATATTTGTGTAATAATTTGAGTGTAATTATTTAATTGAATCCAAGTTAGGACTCTTTTCTCATATCATGCTTAGTGGTCTCATGATATTAGGGTTATTCTCTAGGAAACATAATTATATCTTCCTTATTATATCAATTCCTCAGTGATATTAAAACCTATATGATGATCCCTAATTTTTTTAAATTAACCCAATTTGATTTTTTTCATGTATTTATTATATTATTCAAATATTTTTTTCAAATCCATTCACTTTTTTCTCATAGTTCTATTGAGTGGAATACATTAACAGTGATGATGATTTGTTGTAGAATTGATTATCAGAAGTGGAGGATATCGTAGAGGCAATAATATGGTATAATAAACAAGAGAGTATAATATTTGTAATATGTGGTTTCTCATTGTGGAATGTAAATTATTTTTATCCCTTGATGCTAGGGCCTTGTAATTAATGACACCACACCACTATTTGTTGTGATATGACCGCCATCAATAAGTTTTATAAATGATATAATGTAACGCCCCGACCCCAGCTACCCAGAGTCGGTGCATTACTTCGTAACATTGGCATGATCACAAAAGATCAAGTCTCGAAAGACCGATTAGTTTAGTAGCCTTGGAAACACTAGATACATTCGTAAACGTTACATTACATCATAAAGTGAAAAACTACAATAACAAAGTCTCCATAGTCCACACTCATATCCTCTTCTGACTATCCCTGCAGGTCATTCATAAATACTTCTTCACATCCTGGAAAATATTAAAACATTGAAAGGGGTGAGCTCAGATGCTCAGTAAGGATAACAATATTGCGGAAGCTTTCATAAATAAACATAAACATTTAAGGCAATGTATAACTAAAACAAAAGCCTTTTTAAACTTGAACATCAACATAATATGGCAAAAGTAAAATGAGATAATGCCATTTACTTCTTCACATGGATATTCTACTGGTCGAATAATCACATGCAATATCAATAACCACTTTCATAATGATGGAATGTATAATGCCGGACATTCTGAATCATTTTGTCAAGGCCTCGGCCAAGACATCTAAAATGATTAAGGCCTCGGCCAAAACCATAAATCAAATTAGGAAAGGGCCTCGGCCAATTCCACGTCTAGTTGTCTCATGAGACCTACCGATGCAATTTTTTTAGAATATAATTACATTTAAAATTTCTTAAATATACTCCAGTGTTTTTCTGAAAACATTATGCAAGCTTCTGAAAACAAAATAACTAATTCTGAGACTGCTCGACTAATTACAGGCCATGATGGGTCCACGCCCAATCCCTTCCTGTCTACCACACTCGAGAGTCGGGTTTTCTGAAATCATTTTTAAGCTTGCATTAAATATGTATACATTTTTACTGGATTTTCATACATTTGAGAGAAATAACTCTATCTTTTTTTAAATCATTTAAAAATCTCATAATTATAAAGGAAAACTTTTTGAATAAACGTAAAAGTCAAAGGGGTTTATACACCGTATAAAAGAAAGTTGTGTATAAAACCAAATATGACTTAATGAAAGGAGATTGAGACGAAGTCCTTAAAAAGATCATTTTTAAAATAAAATAGATCTATTATGTGTATTCATTATACGTACACATAAAGAAAGTAAAAATACAAAATAGGACATAATAATATCATGACATAATTTGAAAGTAGGAGATTAACCCAAAGAATGGAAGTTGGGTTAAGAAATTCCATTACAAAGAGCATTTTTAAAATAAAATAGATCTATTATGTGTATTCACTACAAGTACACATAAATAATGTACAAATACAGGATATGACATAATAATATCATGACATAATTTGAAAGTAGGATATTAACCCAAAGAACGAAAATTGGGTTAAGAAGTTCCCTTACCTTGTGTCCGACTTGACTCAACCGTTCTTTAACCTCCTGAATAATAAACTAGAGTTAATAAATACCTTATTAAGAACCATTTTTAATTTCATTATCCTTATTATATCACTTATTACAATGATATGAACATTATGTAATTATTTAAGTTAATAACGGTCGTTTTGTCGATCTTTGGTACTTGAGTCAACAATAAGCTTCTTATAATTACAAGTTGTTTATGTGGTGAAATATCCATTATATCCAGAATTATATTCACGATTTATATGTCATATATATCTTATATATCCAGTATATACATTCATTTATAATATTACATAACATTTAGAGGTAAGAAATGAAATGCACCGTTCATGGAGACGGTAAGCCGTACGTACGCATGAACGCTACTTTCATTTCAATTTCATATTTAATGGAACTAAATCATAATGATATAAATGTATAATATATTTCCAGTATAATATAGTGTATAATACCATTTACTCCATCCTTTATACATCCCACATATGGCATTAACGATTCAAATCACTTTGAGGGGGCGGTAGTCCGCACTTCCTAAAATGAAATTATCGCGTTTTACCCATAATGGAAATCATAAATTAAGCCATAAATGAGAAATACAGAAGCATAAGTAAAACATAAACACATTATATATCATATATAAATATAGTGACATCTTAATGGCCACCTTTGAAGGTGTTATATGAGTGTTGAACAATCATCGTTTCGTGAGGCAGAAATTCGCCATCCACAGAAACCGTATGTTCTTTAACCATTAGATGTAGGTGTGTGTAAGTGTAGCTCGAATCCTTCTTATAACAACATCCTAGTATATTGAGGATACTGTTGTTGTTACAAAATAAATGAATAAAAAGAGTTTAGGGGGTTGGAGAAGAAAAATAAAACAAAACAACATTAGAAAAGACATTACCTCAAAATCGGGTAACTCTTTTGATTTGAGCCAAAGGCTTCCTTGGGAAGAGTTCTGCCCAAAGTGAGGATTCTAGGAGTAATAGAGGGATGTTGGGAGAGTATTTGGGCCGAGGTTGGCCGAGCCAAATGGCTTGAAGGTGTGAATAAGGTGGGAGCGGTGGGGGCCATTTATAAGTGGAGAGGAGGGGCACTTTTGGAAAGATTGAAATGTTACATTATTTCACAATGCTTTTAGGATTCTAAAGGTCCCACACTTATATAATTCGAGGCTAAGGTGATAAGGGTTCGAAATATCCTCATCCAATTGGCTTTGGACAAGTGTAAGCCTTGGATTTTGCATTATCTTCTCATTTTATTTAAATCGTTAAATAATGAGGTCATCGCTGCATCATAATTATGTCATAAATAATTTAATTTATTTAATGTCTAAAAATTATAAAAAAACTACTATGATGTAGGAAATCTTTTTAGCTTTCTAATGAATATTTATAATCAAAATTTGTACCTGTTTAACCCCACTTAAAAATTGTTTTAGTAAAACAACTCATGTTTGTGTCATTTTTACTTTTACATTAAATAAAAAGTTATTTATGTCATTTCCCAACCAAATTGTCTCCATGGGGTCCCCAAGTTGACCCATGGCTTGTCTTGGTCGGACATGACTCGTCCAATAGGAGTAGGACAAGTTTCATGCTCATCTCATATTATTATAACATTATTTGTACCTTAAACTACATTAATTACCTCTAATCGCGATTAAGAACTTAAAAGTTACTATTCACCAAAAAATTATTTTAATCTCATTGAACCACATTTTACTTCTTAATGACAACCATGTATGTCGGATTTTTGAAAATCAAATCACAGAAGTGGTAATATTTCATTTAAACGAAAAATCAGTTATTTAACTACCACTTAGTGGTTTCACTATTCATCAAAAATTGAAGTTTTTCAGAACAAGGACAAAATTTCACCCTAAGCTATAATTGATATTACGAAAAAAAAATGATGTCTATTTTACAAAATTCCAAACATATTAGTTGCATTAATTAATTTTATAATTAATTCCCGCTGTCACAACAAATAGCGTGTTTTTAAGAAACAATTTATATCAAAAGATTGGCAATTGTTTATGTCCAATTTCAATGTTAAATTAATTCTAATGACCACCATTGGATAAAATGGTAAAAATATATTCTAATTATACTTTAAAACCACTAAATATTATAATTTATCACTATAAATTATTTTGATTAAAAAAGTTGTTTTTAAGTATTTTTCAGTATTCATAAAAATTTAGAAGTTCTCAGAAAAATACCAAAAATTCAACATAGGCTAATTTCAATATTCCGAATCCAAAAATGAAGTCCATTTTGATAAATAAAATTTATAATATTTCAAAAAATAGGAATTACTATTCATAACGGCTACTTTGATTAGTCGCGGTGTTTTAGAACTCGAAGTTGCGTTCAATGCAAGCTATTTCATTATTGAATGAGAAGCGTATCGTGGAAGCTCGGGGTGTTACATTCTCCCCTCCTTCAATAAATTGCGTCCTCGCAATTTGAAATTTTTCTTTGAAAATAAAAGGTTGAAAAGAGACAATACCTTTGAGGAAAACCCACATCGGAAATAAGGTTAATAAATATATAACATTAAAAGAAAGCAGGATAAATACAAAGGTCACCCGATATAGCCCATTCTAGGATTATATAAAAATATGGATATGGAGGAGAAACAAACCATCAAGGTCTGATGGAGAGTTATAGAAAACAGGATTAGGAGAAAGTTTAACCATAAGAAAATCACAAACTTGTGATTGGTTAAACGGTCATTGAATCCCCAGTTGGAAAAGTTAACCGACAACATTTTTGTTTTAAGTTACCTTTTATAATGTTGAGGAATTTATTTAGGAGATTTACTAAGAACGTAAGGGAATATACATACTTGTTATGTATACTTTCATTCGTTAATAAATTTTTACCACAAACCCAACTTTTACTCCAAATGGTAACGGAACTCAAAAATATTCTATTTATCCTAATTGTATAAGGTTCCAAATGTTAACACATACCATTTAGATTAGTAAAATGATTTTGTAATAACCAGGGACTTCCTGTAGGCTAGTGGTAGGTAATAAAGGCTTGTCGCACTATGGTTGTGGGTTCGATTCCTGCAGCTGTGTCTGACGCGACGGGTTATTCCCCACCATGCAGGTTGTCCTTTTCCTAAAATTATAGTATTATAATATTCCAAAAATAATCTTCAGAAATTCTTTAACCTTAAACAATACTATCCATGGTTCAACTTAATCCAGTCCAACCTTTATAGTTATCCAAAATATCTTCGTCCAGACTTTCTCTAAAAGGTCTCTAAATTCCAAAATCAATTGTAACATCAGATTCCCCAAACAAAGAAAGGTTTCTCTTATTGTCACATACTAAAAATATGATTACCGTAATCATATTAAAACCTTACTGAAATCAACAAGTACTGCAGTAAAATCCATATATATATATATCACATTATTCGTATAACCAGAATATAATCCTTGAGTCCAAAAGCACCAATACATTATTTATTCCGCTTCAACTATAGTCACAGCATAAGATTGGCCTTGATCCCTTGGCCTTTTCTGAGGTAAGTTTCCCTGACGCTTAGGACATTCATTTGCATAATGACCCATTTCTCTACAATTGTAGCATTCAACTTTGACAGCCTCTTTCTTTCCCTTGCAATCACGAGCCTGGTGACCCTTTTCTCCACATTTATAACAAACTCCCATTCCTTTTAGGCAAGTACCAGGGTGATTCTTCCCACAATTATCACATAATGGAAAATCCTTATTTCCCTTTTTCCCTTTATCTGTCTCTTGTTCCACCGTTCTCTTCTTCTCTTGCTTTACTTTGTTGTCATAAGACTTAGAGAATTCCTTTTCTGTCTTGATAGCACACGAGACAATATCTTCGTATGATGAGAAGGATTGTGATACCAAAGCTCGACGGAGAAATGGTTTTAACCCATCAAAGAAAAGATCAATCTTACTCCTTGGGTTACGTATGTAATCTGTAGCATACCTTGCTAACCTTATAAAGTTAGCCTCATACTTTGCGACATTCTCATCCTCCTTCTGCCTCAGACTCAGAAATTGCCTTTCCATATCTGCTCGATGGTCACGAGGAAAGTATTTTTCTAAGAAAAGCTCTTTGAACTCCCTCCATTCCATATTCGATACGTCATCATCTTCCTTTGTGTTTCGAATCAGCGACCACCACTGATCGGCATCTCCAGTGAGGCGGTAAACTGCCATGACAACCTTCTCCCTTTCACTACTCCCCAAAGCCTGAAATATTTTCTCTAGGGAATTTATCCATTGCTCGGCTACTAAGGGATTTGTACTCCCATTAAAGTTTGGTGGTTGTTGCCTCATGAAACGATCTAGCATTGATCCTCCACGTTGCGGATCAGGGTGCTCCATACGAGTAAGGTTATTATTCATAACCTGAGTGAGTTTTCCCAGTATGGTAATAAGTTGATCAGCACCAGTTGTATCTCCAGATCCACAATAATTTTCTTGAGCAGGAGGGCAATCCCTACATGGAGTTCGTGCATTGATACGGTTTCCATTCCTTCCACTAGGCGCCATTTCTAAACAATGGCATAAACTAGATTAGTTTATGAATCAAAATACATAATTCCATACTTATAAAACACTTAACATAAATTGAACTATTTATGGATATAATCCATAATCATAAAAAGAAATGTTTTCTTTGAGAAAGTATATACTCATAACCCTTCATAGTGGTTTGTAAATAAAATGAGAATTATCCTAAGCATATCCCCCGGGAGTGTCGTAACCAAGAGTGCAGCAAGGCCCGTTGTCGTGCACCAGTTCCCGTTCGAGTCTAGCTCAAAGCGGTGTTTTCGGGTTTTACCCCTAGGTACATCTGTGCCAGAGCCGCCTCTACCTGCTCGTATCCAGACAGGGATGTATTGCTCGGAAAAGTCATAACATCTCTATAATACCAAAATTCTAGGAAGTTCTTCTATACTAATCCTCAAAGTCTATCTTTGGGCTATGTGCTCTAATCAGAGTTTATCTAAATCTAGATTCCAAGGTTAGTACTAAACTGCCTCTGATACCAACTGTAACGCCCCGACCCCAGCTACCCAGAGTCGGTGCATTACTTCGTAACATTGGCATGATCACAAAAGATCAAGTCTCGAAAGACCGATTAGTTTAGTAGCCTTGGAAACACTAGATACATTCGTAAACGTTACATTACATCATAAAGTGAAAAACTACAATAACAAAGTCTCCATAGTCCACACTCATATCCTCTTCTGACTATCCCTGCAGGTCATTCATAAATACTTCTTCACATCCTGGAAAATATTAAAACATTGAAAGGGGTGAGCTCAGATGCTCAGTAAGGATAACAATATTGCGGAAGCTTTCATAAATAAACATAAACATTTAAGGCAATGTATAACTAAAACAAAAGCCTTTTTAAACTTGAACATCAACATAATATGGCAAAAGTAAAATGAGATAATGCCATTTACTTCTTCACACGGATATTCTACTGGTCGAATAATCACATGCAATATCAATAACCACTTTCATAATGATGGAATGTATAATGCCGGACATTCTGAATCATTTTGTCAAGGCCTCGGCCAAGACATCTAAAATGATTAAGGCCTCGGCCAAAACCATAAATCAAATTGGGAAAGGGCCTCGGCCAATTCCACGTCTAGTTGTCTCATGAGACCTACCGATGCAATTTTTTTAGAATATAATTACATTTAAAATTTCTTAAATATACTCCAGTGTTTTTCTGAAAACATTATGCAAGCTTCTGAAAACAAAATAACTAATTCTGAGACTGCTCGACTAATTACAGGCCATGATGGGTCCACGCCCAATCCCTTCCTGTCTACCACACTCGAGAGTCGGGTTTTCTGAAATCATTTTTAAGCTTGCATTAAATATGTATACATTTTTACTGGATTTTCATACATTTGAGAGAAATAACTCTATCTTTTTTTAAATCATTTAAAAATCTCATAATTATAAAGGAAAACCTTTTGAATAAACGTAAAAGTCAAAGGGGTTTATACACCGTATAAAAGAAAGTTGTGTATAAAACCAAATATGACTTAATGAAAGGAGATTGAGACGAAGTCCTTAAAAAGATCATTTTTAAAATAAAATAGATCTATTATGTGTATTCATTATACTTACACATAAAGAAAGTAAAAATACAAAATAGGACATAATAATATCATGACATAATTTGAAAGTAGGAGATTAACCCAAAGAATGGAAGTTGGGTTAAGAAATTCCATTACAAAGAGCATTTTTAAAATAAAATAGATCTATTATGTGTATTCACTACAAGTAAACATAAATAATGTACAAATACAGGATATGACATAATAATATCATGACATAATTTGAAAGTAGGATATTAACCCAAAGAACGAAAATTGGGTTAAGAAGTTCCCTTACCTTGTGTCCGACTTGACTCAACCGTTCTTTAACCTCCTGAATAATAAACTAGAGTTAATATATACCTTATTAAGAACCATTTTTAATTTCATTATCCTTATTATATCACTTATTACAATGATATGAACATTATGTAATTATTTAAGTTAATAACGGTCGTTTTGTCGATCTTTGGTACTTGAGTCAACAATAAGCTTCTTATAATTACAAGTTGTTTATGTGGTGAAATATCCATTATATCCAGAATTATATTCACGATTTATATGTCATATATATCTTATATATCCAGTATATACATTCATTTATAATATTACATAACATTTAGAGGTAAGAAATGAAATGCACCATTCATGGAGACGGTAAGCCGTACGTATGCATGAACGCTACTTTCATTTCAATTTCATATTTAATGGAACTAAATCATAATGATATAAATGTATAATATAATTCCAGTATAATATAGTGTATAATACAATTTACTCCATGCTTTATACATCCCACATATGGCATTAACGATTCAAATCACTTTGAGGGGGCGGTAGTCCGCACTTCCTAAAATGAAATTATCGCGTTTTACCCATAATGGAAATCATAAAGTAAGCCATAAATGAGAAATACAGAAGCATAAGTAAAACATAAACACATTATATATCATATATAAATATAGTGACATCTTAATGGCCACCTTTTAAGGTGTTATATGAGTGTTGAACAATCATCGTTTCGTGAGGCAGAAATTCGCCATCCACAGAAACCGTATGTTCTTTAACCATTAGATGTAGGTGTGTGTAAGTGTAGCTCGAATCCTTCTTATAAAAACATCCTAGTATATTGAGGATACTGGTGTTGTTACAAAAGAAATGAATAAAAAGAGTTTAGGGGGTTGGAGAAGAAAAATAAAACAAAACAACATTAGAAAAGACATTACCTCAAAATCGGGTAACTCTTTTGATTTGAGCCAAAGGCTTCCTTGGGAAGAGTTCTGCCCAAAGTGAGGATTCTAGGAGTAATAGAGGGCTGTTGGGAGAGTATTTGGGCAGAGGTTGGCCGAGCCAAATGGCTTTAAGGTGTGAATAAGGTGGGAGAGGTGGGGGCCTTTTATAAGTGGAGAGGAGGGGCACTTTTGGAAAGATTGAAATGTTACATTATTTCACAATGCTTTTCGGATTCTAAAGGTCCCACACTTATATAATTCTAGGATAAGGTGATAAGTGTTCGAAATCTCCTCATACAATTGGCTTTGGACAAGTGTAAGCCTTGGATTTTGCATTATCTTCTCATTTTATTTAAATCGTTAAATAATGAGGTCATCGCTGCATCATAATTATGTCATAAATAATTTAATTTATTTAATGTCTAAAAATTATAAAACAACTACTATGATGTAGGAAATCTTTTTAGCTTTCTAATGAATATTTATAATCAAAATTTGGACTTGTTTAACCCCACTTAAAAATTGTTTTAGTAAAACAACTCATGTTTGTGTCATTTTTACTTTTACATTAAATAAAAAGTTATTTATGTCATTTCCCAACCAAATTGTCTCCATGGGGTCCCCAAGTTGACCCATGGCTTGTCTTGGTCGGACATGACTCATCCAATAGTAGTAGGACAAGTGTCATGCTCATCTCATATTATTATAACATTATTTGTACCTTAAACTACATTAATTACCTCTAATCGCGATTAAGAACTTAAAAGTTACTATTCACCAAAAAATTATTTTAATCTCATTGAACCACATTTTACTTCTTAATGACAACCATGTATGTCGGATTTTTGAAAATCAAATCACAGAAGTGGTAATATTTCATTTAAACGAAAAATCAGTTATTTAACTACCACTTAGTGGTTTCACTATTCATCAAAAATTGAAGTTTTTCAGAACAAGGCCAAAATTTCACCCTAAGCTATAATTGATATTACGAAAAAAAATGATGTCTATTTTACAAAATTCCAAACATATTAGTTGCATTAATTAATTTTATAATTAATTCCCGCTGTCACAACAAATAGCGTGTTTTTAAGAAACAATTTATATCAAAAGATTGGCAATTGTTTATGTCCAATTTCAATGTTAAATTAATTCTAATGACCACCATTGGATAAAATGGTAAAAATATATTCTAATTATACTTTAAAACCACTAAATATTATAATTTATCACTATAAATTATTTTGATTAAAAAAGTTGTTTTTAAGTATTTTTCAGTATTCATAAAAATTTAGAAGTTCTCAGAAAAATACCAAAAATTCAACATAGGCTAATTTCAATATTCCGAATCCAAAAATGAAGTCCATTTTGATAAATAAAATTTATAATATTTCAAAAAATAGGTATTACTATTCATAACGGCTACTTTGATTAGTCGCGGTGTTTTAGAACTCGAAGTTGCATTCAATGCAAGCTATTTCATTATTGAATGAGAAGCGTATCGTGGAAGCTCGGGGTGTTACATATAATATCATTTATTATTATATGGAGGCTATAAATTTCTATTTTAACACAATATAAATTGATCTACGGAAAAATATCATAGGATATTGTTTATATTAGGTAATTTTTTCATTAATGTGTGAGTTACAATGCAATAAGGATGATAATTTGTTAAAACTATGATGAAAAATATCTTCTTTTGTGTTAACCTATCTTTTCAATAATTATTACAAGAATTTATAACCCATTCCATGAAAAGAATAAAACCTAGATTTAAATACCTAGTGAATGATCTATGTTGTTATTTACATATCATATCATCCATATATTAGATAAATATATCATGTTATATTGTCCAACACATTTTATCATGGAGATCATAATAAGGGGATCTGTTAGACCATTTTAACTATTTTTATTATTTATAGGTATTTAAAAACCTAACTTCCCAATGATTATCCCTATATTCAAGATAGTTGGTTAGACTCGAAATTATGTAATGTTATCCAATGATATCATATTAGACATGGAATGATTCCCATTTATTCTTCATCGATTTTGGTATTGTACAATAATTATGGGGTGTAGGTCTTCTAAATTTGACACAGTGATGTTACTAACCTGGGAAACATGAGGTCTGATCCCCCGTACACATAACTGATAGTGTTTGGTACTGAACCATTAGTTAGTGTTTTGGTACCATATCCTTTTATTATAGTAATTACACTTCTGGAACATGCTTATCAAAGAGGTGTAGGTCCACCATAACGGTTCAGTACTACCTCATCCAACATTTTTACCTCAATGTGTAATGGGTGCACTATTATATAAATTGAGGAGAGAAGTGGGTATGATATAGTAATGTGTTTTCAATTCAAGGGTTACTTGAGGTGGAAAATTTTCATTATGGAGTTGTGATGTTATTGTGTGGTAAACACTGTTCCTAGCTATCAAACATGAATGAATATTTGGGTTTAATTTATTCAATTATGAAATATTTTTCTTGGAGTGGGTAATCCTTTACCTCTATGATTTTAAGAGGGTTTATTATTTTCCTCACACCTTTATGGTTTTGAGAAAACTATATCGTTCTTTAATTATTTATTTATGTTTTTTCTTGTGTGATAAAAACTATGTCAATACACACAAATTACCTATAAATGTTTCCCATGTGTACCATATCTTTTTAATAAAATGTGTAGTTTAGTGTATAATTTTTTTGATGTATTATTTAGGGAGTGTGATATTATTGGTACTTAGATATCATGGTCTTAGATGATGGTCATGTCAGTAGATGATCATTCATAAGATATCATACTTCAGTTATCTAGTTGGTTTTCATTTGTGATGTTGGGAATGTAATATTCCCATTTATATCATTTTTATAAATTAGTTATTCCTTTATGGATATTATCATTTTTATCATAAATTACATATACTATTGTAAATTATATATTCTAGATTTTATTTTTCAATTATATGTGTTGATTTGTGTTTATATATATGTGAATTTGTATATTGTAACACCCCAAGCTTCCACTGTACGTTTCCCTTGGAATATTGCAATAGCTTGCATTGTACGCAACTTCGAGATTCTAACACACCACAACCAATCAAACTAGTTGCTATGAATAGTAATACCCACTTTTTGAAATTTTATAAATTTTATCTTTCAAAATGGACTTCTTTTTTTGTTTTGGAATATCAAAATTAGCCTAGGGTGAATATTTGGTATTTTTCTGAAAACTTTCAATTTTTGATGAATAGTGAAAACACTGAGTTATAGTTTAAAACCAATTTTTTTTAAATAATTATTTATTTAATTTAAATTTATTTTAAGTCAAAATAAATACATAATAACTATATAAGTTCAATGTAATTAATTGTAGTTCGTTTATAATAATCTTAGATATATTAAAATTTTATTGAACTTTTCACAGTCTTTTTCCCACCTCATAAGAGAATTTGAGAATTCACATAAAACATAATATTACGGCTTCTGTGAGTGGAATTTCAAAAATCTAAGAGACACATTTAATTTCATGGATTAAGATTTGGTTCAATAAGAAAAAAATAATTTTTTTGGTGAATAGTAACTTTTACTTTAATTTACTGCGGTTAAAATTAAATACGGTAATTAAGGGTAAAAATGATATTATTATTACCCTAAAACATGTCCTAATTCTATTGGATAAGTAAAATTCGACCAAAAACAACCTTAGGAATAAAATATTAACCTCTTTGGTCCACTTGGATTAGATTAGTACATTTATTATTATTTAATTCAAAAAAGAGTTAATGGAGTTAAAATCAAGTTTAATAACTAAAAAATTTTAATATAGGGTTATACATAAGATAAATATGATTATAAATATTCATTAAAAAGATAAACATATTTCCTAAATAATGGTATTTTATTTATTATTTTTATACATTAAATATTTTAATTTATATAGGACACAATGGTGATGCAGTAATTACCTAATTAATGAAATATTAAAATAATTGATATTATAAATATGAAAATAAATGTAATTTGAGACTTTTTATGAATTAAACTAATTTTATAGGTTAATGTGACATATTAGTGTTGGTTAGATGTATTTTTTTCGAAGTAATAATGTTGTTATTAATTTATCAAAAACAAAATACCAAATAGTGTCAAAATTGACATAAAAGTGATTTTAAAACAAATATTATATTATTAATTGATATTCTATTACAAAAAATCTAAGGTTCGGTCGAGTGATGTATATAATGATATTTGTATCATTACTGAACCACTTGGGATACTCTTGGAAGTATATAGTATGTTTATTAACCATATAATATAAAAATACAAAGAGACATGGTAAATGTCAAACTATATAACTAAGAGTTAAATCTACAAGATAAAGTTAATATAGTGAGCCAAACCTATCTAAAACCTATTGGTTGAAAGGTTTTTGACCCATACCCACCTTATCCTTTAAATAATTCATTTTGGATCCGTTATAAACCGAAATTTATTTTATTATAGAATAATATTTCAAGCTTTTCCTAAGGTTCCCCTCACCACTCTTATAAAAGGGAACTCCCCCTTCTCTCTAATTCAAACCTTAAAATCCATATGGCTCAAGAAACCTCTACCCAATTACCCTATCCACTATACTCACTTCATCCTATAGTCCTTCCTTTAGTCAGCAATCCATCTTAAGGATCCCTTTTGATCAAATCAAAAGGAAGAACCTGAAGAAGAGGTAATAATTTCACCACCCCCTTTCAAGTTCTTTTCTTCTTCCACTTATTCATTCTTTGTTATTTACATTCTAAAATAATAACTCCAGTATCTTCCATATACTATTATTTTATTATAAATATGGTACAACCATATTCATTATTCTATCCATCATTTGAATGACATGTCACCATACGTGCGTACGTACGGATTACCATCTCCACGTCGTGTTGTAATTGTTATTCAATACATTATTATTTGGATGGGTATAATAATGATTTTTAATTCATGTAAATAATAAATATAACATGATAATTATTTTTTATATATGATATACCATCAAATTATATATTATTTTAGTATAAAAGAATGATATTGTCGCTCGTGCGTATGTACGGATTACAGTCTCCACGAACACGATGAGATTCATTCCACATTGTATCCATTCAAAAATAATTTTCATTATATGATGAAAAAAAAAGTTTAAATACATGATATAATTCTGGATATTAAAATGATACATCCCATCCATAACTAATATTCCTCACATAACAATTAATTTAAAGGAAAACGAATTTGTTAACACCCGAAACGACGATAATACTATGATATTATTTAAAAAACAATGTTAAAAGATCATATATGATATCACATTAATGTATATCATTATTTTATACTTTAATAACAATAATTTCACCATTATACTTGAGTTTAACCTACCCTCAACTAAGGAAAAGTACAAGTTAAGGGTTAATTTCACAATCTCTTTATTATCCGAGGTTGTTTTTACCTAAGTATCTAATGGAACCTCTTTATCATCCACATCCATTTTTCATAAAAATGTATTTCAAAACATTCATAAAATATTATAGACTATGGTTTAAAGTCATTTATACCCTTTTTGATATTTTATTATATGTTTATAAAAGAATATTTTTTTCGTTTTCCAAACATGGTCATTTTTATCCTTTTCAACAAAATTAAGGTAAGAATGTCTTTTTTAACTTATACGGCGAGTGCAGCTATTTTCCACCGTTATAAAATCATCGAAGCATCCCTTACAAGATAATAAGAATATTTTCAAATTAAATGTTTTCTTTTATAATTTTGTTACTTTTAAATTATTTCAAAAAAAAAGATATTTCTCTCAAATAGTATTTATTTCAACTATGTCAACATCCTTTGATGGATTTTAAGCTTATTTAAAGATGATTTATTATGATACAAAACATTCATACTGTATTGAAGGTTTTGTAAAATTTTTGACTATGGATGTGTTATTTTTATACCATTCGTGGTTTACGGAGAAATTTTTGACATTTCATGTTCTAGTTTTAATATGAATGTTTATGTTTTGTTTAAACATGTTCATATGAGGAATGCATTGGACATAGTAAGTGAATGGTGGAGCCCTCTATAGATACTCGATGCATCGGTAAGTCTCATGAGACAAACTAGTGTCATGGCACAAGGCCTTGACAGAATCTTATTTGTAGTCTTGGAACAAGGCCTTAACTGGGTGGTTATGATAGTCTGGCATTATGCATTCCATCATTATGAATGTGGTTATTGATATTGCATGTGATTATTCGACTAGTTGAATATCCATGTGAATAAGTAAATGGAATTATTTCATTTTATTTTTTTCATGTTATGCTGAAGTTCAATTTTAAAAGGATTTTGTTTTAGTTATATATTTCCTTAAATGTTTATGCTTATTTATGAATGTTTTCGCTATATTGTTATCCTTACTAAGCATATGAGCTCACCCCTTTATATGTATTATTTTTCCTATGACGTGAAGAAGTATTTCAGAACTGAACTGCATGGATAGTCTGGGGGGATATGAGTGGGGACTATGGAGACTATGTTGTTGTAGTTTTTCAATTTATGATGTAATGTAACAATTATGAATGTATCTAGTTTTTTCAAGGATACTAAACTAATCGGTCTTTCGAGACATGATCCTTTGTGATCATTCTAACGTTATGTAATAATGCATCGACTCTGGGTAACTGGGGTCGGGGCATTATAGTTGGTATCAGAGAAAGTTTAGTACAAACCTTGGAATCTAGATTTAGATAAACTCTGATTAGAGCACATAGCCCTAAGATAGAATTTCAGTATTAGTATAGAAAAACTTCCTAGAATTTTGGTATTCTAAAGATTTTTTTATTTTTCCAAGAAATAAATCCACGTGTGGATACGAGAAAGTAGAGGTGGCTCTTCCATAGATGTACCTAGGGGTAAAACCCGAAAACACCGCTTTGAGCCAGACTCGAATGGGAACTGGTGCACGACAACAGGTCTTGCTGCACTCTTGGTTACGACACTCCTGGGGGATATGCTTAGGATAATTATCATTTTCATTACAAACCATTATAAAGGCTTTATGAGTATATACTTCCTCAAATAAAACATTCTTATGATTTTGGATTATATCCATAAACTGTTCAATTTATGTTAAGTGTTTTACAAGTTTGGATTTATATATTTCAATTCATAAAATAATCTAGTGTATGCCATTATTTATAAATTGCGCCTAGTTGAAGGAATGGAAACCATATCAATGTACGCACTCCATATAGGGACTTCCCTCATGCTCAAGATAATTATAGTGGAGATGGTGATACAACTGGTGCAGATCAGCTTATCACTATACTAGGACAACTCATTCAGGTTATGAATAATAACCTTACCCGTATGGAGCACCCTGATCCACAGTATGGAGGATCAATGTTATATTGCTTCATGGGGAAACAACCACCAACATTAAATGAGAGTAAAAATCCAATAGTTTCTGGGCAATGGATAAATTCCTTATAGAAAATATTCCACGCCATGGGGAGTAGTGAAAGGGAAAAAGTTTTCATGGCAGTTTACCGCCTCACTGGAGATACTGATCAATGGTGGACATTGATTCAAAACAAAAATGAAGATGATGAAGTATCAAATTTGAAATGGGGGAAGTTTGAAGATATTTTCATAGAAAAATACTTTCCTTTTGACCATCGAGCAGACATGGAAAGGCAATTTCTGAGTCTGAGGGAAAAGGAGGATGAGAATGTCGCAAAGTATGAGGCTAAATTTACATGGTTAGCAAGGTATGCTACAGATTATATATGTAACCCAAGAAGTAAGATTGATCATTTCATTGATGGTTTAAAACCGTTTCTCCATCGAGAATTTGTCTCACAATCCTTCTCGTCATACGAAGATATTGTCTCATGTGTGATGAAGATAGAAAAAGAATTCTCTAAGTCTGGAGACTTTAAAGCAAAGAAAGAGAATAAGAGATCAGATGATCACTCTAAAAATGTAAATATGGGGAAGAAGGGAAAAGTTGAATATCCATCCTGTAGTAAATGTGGGAAGAAACACCCCGGTACTTGCCTGAAAGGAATGGGAGTCTCTTATAAGTGTGGTGAAAAAGGCCACCAAGCTCGTGATTGCAAGGGGAAGAAAGAAGCTACTGATGTTCAATGCTACAATTTCAGGGAGATGGGACATTATTCAAATGAATGTTCTTAGAGTCAGGAAAAATTATCTCAGAAAAGGCCAAGGGATCAAGGCCAAGCTTATGCGATCACTACTTCTAAGGTTGAAGTTCTAAAAGACGTGGTGGCAGGTAATTTAATGGTTTCCTCAAGTTTTTCCAATGATTTATTTTATTCAAGATCATCTCATTGTTTCATATCATCCTAGTTTGCTATGAAAATTTGATATTTATAATTTTATTTAACAAGGAAGTTTTCAGTTAAAACTTCTCAGGGAAGTATCATCGCAACAATGTTTTGTGAATCAGTTCCCATTAGAGAATATAAATGTTCTTTATTTGCTGATCTCATCATCATACCCATGATTGAATTTGATATAATCCTTGGTATGGATTGGATTTAGGACAATGATGTGAAGATTTATTGTATGAAGAAGGATGTTACGATTTTTTATGATGATAATGATGATAAAGAACACCTTATCTTTAAAGCAGAATCGACACCACCTGATTCTTATCTAGATCCACCTGTAGTAGCTCAAATAAATTCAATTATTGGGTAAGAATATAATTAAATAACTATGGGTGAGGAAAGGAATGTTCAAATAGAGGATGTAACTATTGTGAAAGAATATGTTGATGTGTTTCAAGAATATTTACCTGGAAATCCTACAGAATGAGATATTGAGTATCCATTGATTTAATTCCTGGATCAAGGCCCATATCAAAGACCCCTTATAGAATGGCCACAATGGAATTAATGGAACTAAATAAACAACTAGAGGAATTGAGTAATAAGTAATTTTTTCACCCTACTGTTTCTCCTTGGGGAGCCCCTGTTCTTTTTGTTAAGAATAAATATGGATCAATGAGGTTATGTATTGACTACAGGGAGATCAGTGCTATAACAATAAATAACATGCATCTCCTAACTCACATTGATGATTTATTTGACCGACTACATGAAGCAAAATACTTTTCAAAGATTGAAATTCAATCTAGATACCATCAGTTGTGTGTGAATAAGGATGAAATTCTGAAGACAGCATTTCGAACCAGGTATGGGCATTACGAGTTTACAGTAATTCCTTTTGGATTGACTAATGCACCCTCTGTCTTCATGGATCTAAGGAATATATTTTTTAACGAATATCTTGATGACATTTTAGTGGTATTTATTAATTATATCTTGGTATACTCCAAAATATATGAAGATCATGAAAATCACTTGTGCATTATCCTGAAGACTCCTAGAAGGCATGAATTATATGGGAAGTTTAGCAAGTGTGAATTCTGGATTCCTGAGATTTCTTTTCTTGTCCATATTGTCTCTAAGGATAGAATCTATGTTGATCCTTCTAAGAAAAGAGTAATCCAAGAATGGCCAGCACTGATGAGTATAACTGGGGTACACGGTTTTATTGGTTTAGCAGGTTATTATCGACATTTAGTCTAGAATTTTGCCTGATTGGCTAACCCATTAATGAAGCTCGCACATAAATGGGTTAAATTTGTTTGGAAAAAAGAGTGTGAAGAATGTTTCGAATAACGAATGAGAAGATTAGTCAATGATCTTATCTGGATCTACCATCAGGAAATGATGGGGTTGTTATTTATAGTGATGCTTCAAAGAAATAACTTGGTTGTGTCCTTATACAGAATGATAGGGTTGTTGCATATGCATCACGACAGCTAAAAAATTCATGAGCAAAACTATCCTACTCAGGATCTTGTGTTAGCAGCTGTAATATTTTCTTTAAATATTTGGAGACACTATCTCTATGGTAAAAAATGTGAGATATATACCGATCACAAGAGTTTCAAATATATTTTCTCATAAAAGGAACTCAACATGAGGAAAAGGAGATGGATTGAACTACTCAAGTATTATGATTGCACTATACACTACCTCCTGGGGAAGGAAAATAAGGTGGCAGATGCTTTGAGCAAAAAGGATCATGGATTTTTGAACAAGATGAGAGTTGAAAGGGATCCTATTTTCATTGATCTAGTAATGATGGATATGAGAATCACCATGGAAGGTGAAACATGAATGATTTTTCCAATGGTTTCCATACCATATTTACTAGAAAGGATAAAGAGTTCTTAGATCGGTGATGAAGAGTTTAAAAAGAAGATTAAATCTGTAAATGATGGGAGATTGATTGACTTCATATATGAAGATGGGATTTTGAAATTTGGGAAGAGAATTTGTGTTCCTAATATACCTGATCTAAAAAGAGAATTGTTGGATGATGCTCATAGTTCCAATTTCTCTATACACCCTGGTAGCACTAAAATCTATAGAGATTTGAAGGAACGTTTTTAGTGGGATAACATGAAGAGAGAGATTTCTAATTTTGTGTAATGATGTATGGTTTTTCAACAAGTGAAAGCTGGAAGGCAACAGCCTGGAGGAGTCATGAAACCTCTTCCCATTCCTGAGTGGAAATGGGATAATATTGCGATGGACTTTGTCATGGGACTACCAAAGACTCCTAGAAGGAACGATGCAATATGGGTCATTGTTGATCGTCTTACCAATTCATCACATTTTCTTGATATAAGAGAAGATTTACCACATGAACGTTTATCAAGAATATATGTTAATGAAGTTTTAAGACTTCATGGAGTACCACTATCGATTGTTTCAGATCGTTATCCACATTTTACATCAAGATTCTTGAAAATTCATTACAAGCCCTAGATACTGAACTTCGTTTGAGAACTGCCTACCACCCTCAAACAGATAGACAATCAGAATGAACTATTCAGTCCTTAGAAGATATGTTGAGATCCTACTCACTTGACTTTTAGGGAATGTCGGATCAAAATTTACCTTTGGTAGAATTTTCCAATAATAATAGCTCCGTTAAAGAATTCATATGGAACTATATGAAGAGTTATATGGAATGATATGTCACACACCAACTTGTTGAGAAGATGTTGGTGAAAGAAAACTCATGGGCCCAGAACTTGTGGAGGAAACGATGGAAAAGGTGAAGGTAATCCAAACCCACATCAAAATAGCTCAAAGTAGGCAGAAGAGCTATGCCGATAACCGAATGAAGGATTTGGAATATCAGGTAGGAGATCATGTTTTCTTGAATGAATATCCATGGAAGGGTGTTATACATTTCGGTAAGAAGGGAAAATTGAGTCTCAGGTACATCGGACCTTTCGAAATTCTAGAATGAATTTGTTCTGTAGCTTACCGTATGGCAATGCCACCAAGCCTTTCCAAAGTTGACGATGTGTTCCACATATCACTATTAAGAAAATACATGCTTGACCCAACATATGTACTCACTTATGAGGAATTAGAACTGGAACCCGATCTGAATTATTGCGAAGAGCCTGTCAAGATTCTTTATACAAGAGAACAAGTGCTGACAAACTAAATGACTCATTTGGTAAATGTTCTATGGAGAAACTATAAGATGGAAGAGTCGACATGGGAACCTGAGGAACTAATGATGAAGAACCACCAGAGTCTTTTTATTCGGTAGTATTCTAGAAATTTTGAGGAATAAATTATTTAAAGGAGGGGAGAATGTAACACCCCAAGCTTCCATGGTACGTTTCCCTTTTAATAATGCAATAGCTTGCATTGTACGCAACTTCGAGATTCTAACACACCGAAACCAATCAAACTAGCCGTTATGAATAGTAATACCCACTTTTTGAAATTTTATAAATTTCATCTTTCAAAATGGACTTCATTTTTTGGATTGGAAATATCGAAATTATCCTAGGGTGAATTTTTGGTATTTTTCTGAAAACATTCAATTGTTGATGAATAGTGAAAAACACTGAGTTATAGTTTAAAACTGAAATTTTATTTAAATAATAATTTATTTTATTTAAATTTATTAAAAGTCAAAATAGATACATAATATCTATATAAGTTCAATTTAATTAATTGGAGTAATTTTATAATAATTTTAGATATACAAAAATTTTATTTAACTTTTCACAGTCGTTTACCCACCTCCTATGAGAATTTGAGAATTCACATAAAACATAATTTTACCGCTTTTGTGAGTAGAATTTCTAAAATACGAGAGACATAGTTAATATCAAGGAGTAAAATGTCATTCAATAAGATAAAAATAATTTTTGGTGAATAGTAACTTTTTATGTAACGCCCCGACCCCAGCTACCCAGAGTTGGTGCATTACTTCGTAACATTGGCATGATCACAAAAGATCAAGTCTCGAAAGACCGATTAGTTTAGTAGCCTTGGAAACACTAGATACATTCATAAATCTTACATTACATCATAAAGTGAAAAACTACAATAAAAAAGTCTCCATAGTCCACACTCATATCCTCTCCTGACAATCCCTGCAGATCATTTATAAAATACTTCTTCACATCCTGGAAAATATTAAAACATTGAAAGGGGTGATCTCAGATGCTCAGTAAGGATAACAATATTGCGGAAGCTTTCATAAATAAAAATTAGCATTTAAGGCAATGTATAACTAAAACAAAAGCCTTTTTAAACTTGAACTTCAGCATAATATGGCAAAATTAAAATGAGATAATGCCATTTACTTACTCACATGGATATTCTACTAGTCGAATAATCACATGCAATATCAATAACCACTTTCATAATGAGGGAATGTATAATGCCAGACATTCTGAAACATTTTGTCATGGCCTCACCCAAGACGTCTAAAATGATTAAGGCCTCGGCCAAAACCATAAATCAAATTGGGAAAGGGCCTCGGCCAATTCCACGTCTAGTTGTCTCATGAGACCTAACGATGCATCGAGGAGCTATAGAGGGCGCCACCCGTCACATGTTAAGTCCAATGCATTCCTCATATGAATAGGTTTAAACATATCATAAACCATAACATAATCGTATCACATAAAACATGCATAAAGGAAACATAACATTTCCACATTTCAATCACAATATATCAATACAACACATTGATATAATAAAAACGCTTTCAAAACCATTTTCAATACCAAAATAAAAGAAAGTTAAAACTTTGTATTTATTTTTCATTAAAAAAATGATGGCTTGTAGAGGAAGCCGAAACTCAAATAATGGTCACGGCGGCGGAGAAGTCATTGTCGCCGCATAAGTACAGAAAGAAAAACATTCCCTTTTGTTGTTTAGCAAAATGCTTCGTATAAAAAAGATTCCTTTTGAATAAACGTAAAACTCAAAGGGGTTTATACACCGTATAAAAGAAAGTTGTGTATAAATCCAAATATGCCTCAATGAAAGGATATTGAGACGAAGTCCTTAAAAAGATCATTTTTAAAATAAAATAGATCTATTATGTGTATTCACTATAGGTACACATAAAGAAAATAAAAATAAAAAATAAGACATAATAATATCATGACATAATTTGAAAGTAGGAGATTAACCCAAAGAATGGAAGTTGGGTTAAGAAGTTCCCTTAAAAAGATCATATTTATAAAATAAAATAAATCTATTATGTGTATTCACTATAAGTACACATACATAATGTACAAATACAAGATAGTACATAATAATATCATGACATAATTTGAAAGTAGGAGATTAACCCAATGAATGTAAATTGGGTTAAGAAGTTCCCTTACCTCGTGTCTGACTTGAGTCAACCGTTCTTTAACCTCCTGAATAATAAAATAGAGTTAATATATACCTTATTAAGAACCATTTTAAATTTCATTATCCTTATTATATCACTTATTACAATGATATGAACATTATGTAATTATTTAAGTTAATAACGGTCGTTTTGTCGATCTTTGGTACTTGAGTCAACAATAAACTTATTATAATTACAAGTTGATTATGTGGTAGAATATCCATTATCTACAGAATTATATTCATGATTTAGATGTCATATATATCATATATATCCATTATATACATTCATTTATAATATTACGTAACATTTAGAGGTAAGAAATGAAATGCACCGTTCATGGAGACGGTAAGCCGTACGTACGCATGAACGCTACTTTCATTTCTATTTTGTATTTAATGGAATGAAATAATAATGATATAAATTTATAATATAATTCCAGTATAATATAGTGTATAATACCATTTACTCCATCCTTTATACATCCCACATATGGAATTAACGATTCAAATCACTTTGAGGGGGCGGTAGTCTGCACTTCCTAAAATGAAATTATCGTGTTTTACACATAATGGAAATCATAAATTATTCCATTAATGAGAAATACAGAAGCATCAGTAAAACATAAACATATTATATATCATATATAAATATAGTGAGATCTTAATGGCCACCTTTGAAGGTGTTATATGAGTGTTGAACAATCATCGTTTCATGAGGCAGAAATTCGCCATCCACAGAAACCGTATGTTCTTTAACCATTAGATGTAGGTGTGTGTATGTGTAGCTCGAATAATTCTTATAAAAACATCCTATTATATTGATGATACTGGTTTTGTTACAAAATAAATGAATAAAAAGAGTTTAGGGGGTTGGAAAAGAAAAATAAAACAAAACAACATTAGAGAAGACATTACCTCAAAATCGGGTAACTCTTTTTGATTTGAGCCAAATGCTTCCTTGGGAAGAGTTCTTCCCAAAGTGAGGATTCTAGGAGTAAGGGAGGGAAGTTGGGAGAGTATTTGGGCAGAGGTTGGCCGAGCCAAATGGCTTGAGAGTGTGAATAAGGTGGGAGTGGTGGGGGCCTTTTATAAGTTGAGAGGAGGGGCACTTTTGGAAAGTAATGAAAAGTCACATTATTATAAAATGAGTTTCGGATTTTGGAGGTCCCACACTAATATAATTCCAGTATAAGGTGATAAGGGTTAGAAATCTCCTAATCCAATAGGTTTTGGACATGTGTAGGTCTTAGATATTACATTATCTTTCCATTTTATTTAAATCGTTAAATAATGAGGTCATCGTTGCATCATCATGATGTCATAGATAATTTAATTTATTTAATGTCTAAAAATTATAAAAAAAATACTATGATGTAGGAAATCTTTGTATCCTTCTAATTGATATTTATAGTCAAAATTTGGACTTGTGTAACCCCACTTAAAAACTGTTTTAGTAGAACGACTCATGTTTGTGTCAATTTAATTTTAACATTAAATAAATATATATTAATGTCATTTCCCAACCAAAGTGGCTCCATGGGGTCCCCAAGTTGACCCATGGGTTGTCTTGGTCGGCCATGACTCATCAAATAGGAGTAGGACAAGTTTCAAGCTCATCTCATATTATTAAAACATTATTTTTCCCTTAAACTACACTAATTACCTCTAATCGCGATTAAGAACTTAAAAGTTACTATTCACCAAAAAATTATTTTAATCTCATTGAACCACATTTTACTTCTTAATGAAAACCAAGTATGTCGGATTTTTGAAAATCAAATCACATAAGTGGTAATATTTCATTTAATCGAAAAATCAGTTATTTAACTACCACTTAGTGGTTTCACTAATCATCAAAAATTGAAGTTTTTCAGAACAATGCCAAAATTTCAGCCTAAGCTATAATTGATATTCCGAATTCAAAAAATGATGTCTATTTTACAAAATTCCAAACATATAAGTTGCATTAATTAATTTTATAATTAATTCCCGCTGTCACAACAAATAGCGTGTTTTTAAGAAACAATTTATATCAAAAGATTGGCAATTGTTTATGTCCATTTTCAATGTTAAATTAATTCTAATGACCACCATTGGATAAAATGGTAAAAATATATTCTAATTATACTTTAAAAACACTAAATAGTATAATTTATCACTATAAATTATTTTTATTAAAAAAGTTGTTTTTAAGTATTTTTCACTATTCATAAAAAATTAGAAGTTCTCAGAAAAATACCAAAAATTCAACATAGGCTAATTTCGATATTCCGAATCCAAAAATGAAGTCCATTTTGAAATATTAAATTTCTATAATTTTAAAAAGTGGTTATTACTATTCATAACGGCTACTTTGATTAGTCGTGGTGTTTTAGAACTCGAAGTTCTGTACAATGCAAGCCATTGCATTATTGAATGAGAAGTGTATCGTGGAAGCTCGGGGTGTTACATTTTACTTTTATTTACCACGGTTAAAAGTAAATAGGGTAATTAAGGGTAAAAAAGATATTATTATTACCCTAACACATGTCCTAATTATATTGGCTAATTATAATTTGACCAAAAACAACCTTATAAAAAATACGAACCTATTTGGTTCACTTGGATTAGATTAGGACATTTATTATTATTTAATTCAATGAAGAGATAAAATATTTAAAATCATGTTTAATAACTAAAACATTTTTAATATAGGGTTATACATAAGATAAATTATATTATAAATATTCTTTAGAAATATAAAATGATTTCATACATAATGATATTTTATTTATAATTTTTAGACATTAAATAATTTAATTTATTTATGACACAATGGTGATGTAGTAATTACCTAATTAATGAAATATTAAAATAATTGATATTATAAAATATACAAATAAATGTTATTTGAGACTTTTTATGAATTCCACTGATTTTATAGGTTAATGTGACATATTAGGGTTGGTTAGATTAATTTTTTTTGATGTAATAATGCTATTATGAATTTATCAAAAACAAAATACCAAATAGTGTCAAAATTGACATAAAAGAGATTTTAAAAAAAATATTATATTATTAATCAATAATATATTCCTAAAAATATAATTATTGGTGAGAGGAATTATATAATGATTTTTTTATCATTAATTAAACACTTGGCATTCTCTTGGAAGTATATAGTATGTTTATTAACCATATAATATAAAAATACAAAGAGACATGTTAAAGGTCAAACTATTTAACTAAGAGTTAAATCAAAACGATAAAGTTAATATAGTGAACAAAACTTGTCTAAAACCTATTGGTTGAGTGATTTTAGACCCATCCCAACCTTAGACTTTATATAATCCATTTTTGAGCCACTAGAAACCGAAAATGAATTTATTATAAAATAATATTTCTAGCTTTTCTTAAGGTGCCCCTCACCCCTCTTATAAAAGGGAACTCCCCCTTCTCTCTAATTTACACATTCAAAGCCATTTGGCTCGGCCAAAATCTTCCCAGATACCCTCTAAACTATCCTAACTTCATCCAAGATGCCTTTATTTAGTCAGAAATCCATTTTAAAGAGACCTTTTGATCAAATCAAAAGGAAGAACCCGAAGAAGAGGTAATAATTTCACCACTCTCTTTCAATTTCTTTTCTTCTTCCACTTCTTCTTTCTTTGTTATATCCATTATAAAATAATAACTCCATTATCTTATATATACTGTGATGTTATTATAAATATGGTACAACCATATTCATTATTCTATCCATCATTTGAATGACATGTCACCATACGTGTGTACGTTTGGATTACCATATCTGCGTCGTGGTGTAATTGTTATTCAATACATTATTATTTGGATGGGTATAATAATGATGTGTAATTCATGTACATAATAAATATAACATGATAATGATTCTGTATATATTATATAACATACAATTATATATTATTTTAAAATCAAAAGAATGATATTGTCGCTCGTGCATACGTACGGATTACCGTCTCCACGAACGCGATTAGATTCATTCCCCATCGTATCCATTCAAAACTAATTTTCATTAGATGATTAAAAATAATTTTTAAAGACTTTATATCATTCTAGATATGAATAAGATACATCCCATTTATAACAAATATGACTCACATAGTAAATAATATAAAGGAAAACGAATTTGTTAACACTCGAAACGACGATAATACTAAGATACTATTAACAAAACAATGTTAAAGATAATATATGATATAATATTAATGTATATGATATTTTTAATTTAATAACAATTATTTAACCATTATGCAGGAGTTTAACCTACCCTAGACCAAGGAAAAGTACAAGGTAAGGGTTAATTTCACAATATCTTTATTATCCGAGGTTGTTTTTACATAAGTATCTACTGGGACCTCTTTATCATCCACATCCATGTATCTTAAAAATGTATTTCAAAACATTATTACTATATTATAGACTACGGGTTAATGTAATTTATACCCTTGTTCGAATTTTTATAAGATATTTATAAAGGAATCATTCCGTCGTTTCCCAAACAAGGTCTTTTTTACCTTTTCGATAGAAATAAGGTAAGAATGTCTTTTTTAACTTATACAGCGAGTGTGGCTATTTTCCTCCCTTATAAAATCATCTAAGCTTTCCATAAAAGCTTATAATAATATTTTCAGTATAAATTTTTCTTTTACAATTTTGTGACTTTTAAATGATTTCAAAAAAATAGATATTTCTCTCAAATAGTTTTGATTTCATCTATGTCAACATCCTTTGATGGATTTTAAGCTTTTAAGAAGTTGATTATGATACAAAACTTCCATATTGTATTGAAGGTTCTGTGATATGTTTGACTGTAGATGTGTTATTTTTATACCATTCATTGTTTATGGATAAAGTATTAACATTTCGTATTCTAGTTTTAATACGAATTTTTATGTTATGTTTAAACCTGTTCATATGAGGAATGCATTGGACATAGTAAGTGATGGGTGGAGCCTGCTATAGATCATCGATGCATCGGTTGGTCTCATGAGACAAACTAATGTCTTGGCATAGTTCCTTGACAAAATCATATTTGTAGTGTTGGCACAAGGCCTTGAATATGTGGTTATGATAGTCTGGCATTATGCATTCAATCATTATGAAAGTGGTTATTGATATTGAATGTGATTATTAGACTAGTAGAATATCCATGTGAATACGTAAATGGAATTATTTCATTTTATTTTTCCCATGTTATTCTTATGTTAATGTTTAAAAGTCTTTTGTTTATGTTATACATTGCCTTAAATGTTTATGCATATTTATGAATATTTCTGCTATATTTTTATCCTTACTGAGCATCTGAGCTCACCCCTTTCTATGTTTTATTTTTCCCTAGATGTGAAGAAGTATTTTATGACTGACCTGCAGGGATAGTCTAAGGGGATATGAGTAGGTACTATGGATACTATGTTGTATTAGTTTTTCACTTTATGATGTAATGTAAGACTTATGAATGTATCTAGTGTTTACAAGGCTACTAAACTAACCGGTTATTCAAGACTTGATCTTTTGTGATCATGCCTATGTTATGTAATAATGCACCGTCTCTGGGTAACTGGGGTCAGGGAGTTACATATATGGTATCCCATCTTTCATGATATTCATTTTCTGTGGTATTAACTGGCCTTATTCCATTTAGAGCGGGTCTTTGCTGGAACATGTAGCTTTATACATTCTTGTGAGGGTCCTCAGGGGGGGTAAGTTTGTATCAAAGTGGTATAAAATACTATGTTTTTTTATAAAAAAACATATTCAGTTTGGTTTCTATAAATAATTTTTTTAGAATTTATCATAATCGTGTAAAGGGGTTTTAAGTTTTCATTTAATTTCTGGTAAAAAACTGTTAGTTTGTTGGTTGATGTATCAATTAATTGAGACATGGATAAGAGTTATTTTAACTTAGGTGAACTATTCATTCTTTTTATTAATAAATTAAAAGGAATAAGAATCATATAGATAATGGTTATTGATTTTTATGTCCTTAAGGATTAAACTACAAAAATATATTTTCCTTACCATGATTTATCTTGAAAAACTAATGTATTAATCCACAAAAATGTCATCTCAGATTATGTGGTAGGATCATGATGTGTGTATGACATTTATTGAGCCTAATGAAAATTATTAGATAATAAATAAAGATTAATTGTGGGGATAATACCATGATACACCCCCATTGTGTTTATTGAGAGAAATTCTTCTACCCTTAGGATACAATGAAACCCACTACCCCCAACCTAGGTATACATCCCTCCAACTATTGGGAAAATGAGGATTCAGCTAGGTTATGATGTGGATTCACATATATAGAGTGAACTTAATGAGTTTTAGGGCAATCATATTCCTAGATTTTAATGATGTAATGGACCTCATGTAGAGTATAGTTTGGTTGAGTTAGTTATTTGGGTGATCTTCTTTCTCAATATCCCATGAGATTTGATATTGGTCTCATCCTCTTTATTTTTGTGATGGGTTAGTTTATTACTCATACACCTTTGGCCTCAGGATACTGTATGAAGGGATTCTACCATAATATTATTGTTAGAGAAACCTTCATATGTGTTAATGCCTAACAACATTCAGGTTTCTGCACAACCATGAGTTTATATTGAAAAGATGGTCCATTTTTTGTGAGTATACATCATTATTCAGTGTCCTCACAAGGTAATAATGTGACATGATGCATGATATATTCCTCTAAACATGAATGTTTGAGAGTGACCATTTTATAGATATATTAGTGGGTATTTCCCACCTCTACATCCACATATATCCTTTGGTATTTTTGGGTTTTACTTATTGATAGCTACATAGCTTTTAAGAATCAGTTGTCTAGAGTTTTAGTTGGTTTTCTAGGGATTCGTTAATTAGATACATATGGATATTGGTTTGGTGTGGATATAAAATCATCAAATGAAAACCCATTTATTGAAAAATAATATATGATTATGAGTTCATGTGACACAATGTGGTTTTATCTAGCCAAAATACGGGCTTTTTATGATTTAGGGAGATAAGGTAAAATGGATTATGATTTATTGACATGATATAAACTAGTAGAAATCATGAATTTTTTATAATGAAATTTAATAAATATAGATTTTATTATGTTACTCCCTTTGGTGTATATGGTAATCTTAGGAAGGTGTCTTTAGTAGAGGAGATAGTGGTGAACCTGGGGGAGGAGTTTTATTTTGATGTAGTTTTAATCTGTTTCCACCACCTCCACCCCCACTATAAGGGGGTCTATGGTAGAACCATAGATATTTAAAAATGTAATTGAAAATATGAATTTAATATAGGATTATGAAATTACATCACCCACTATAATCTTAGTTTAAAATTGGTTCATCCATATATTGGAAACCATAATCATAGATATAGAAACAATACATTTTTTGTTTTAATATCTCATGATTGATAATTACAGATCTTTGATGTTCCATTGTAAGAATCCTATGTGTACATTTACTCTTAATATAAGTTATAACATGCTCAACCACATCTACTCATGACATGAGCTTTTTATTAGTTGGTAGAGGATGTCATAGGACATTATAGTGACATTGATGAATCATTACGATGCCTACCTTTATAAGGATTGTATATCTTTAGTAAATCCCATTTTAAACAAATTAAATCTGATAGTGATTGGTTTTTTAGTTATTCATATGTTTTACATCATGGTTGATTTGGATATTTATTTAACCCATGTGATGATTTTTTCTGGGAAGGTGTAGTCGATCACCCATCAGGTGGTGAGTTTGGATCTGTATACAATGAACTCTTCTAAGGATCAACTATTTGTGGTCACTGTAATGACAAAAAATCTTGTATCTCATTTCCAATGTGTTACATTATTACATTGTAATATGATACATGGAATCACATATTGATGGACCAAATATTTCAGTAGTCTTGGTAAACTATATATATATTATATCCATAATACATTTAATATTTACAACAAATTTTTCAAGAATATAATTATTTAATTTATCTTCTCCTTTCATATAATTCTTTGTACATATAATATATTCCTTGTAAATGAAATAAAATAAACATGAGCTCAAATTATTAGTAATGGTTACGTAAAATAGAATATATAATTAAGTGACAAGCATAATCAACATTGAAATGAAATTTATTGAAGGAACATTACATTTCAAAATGTTTATTCTCCTAATAAATATGTAATGGTTAAGAGCAAAAAAAAACACAATCCATTTAATCAATAATGTGAATATAATATCTATATAAGGCATAATAAAATTTGAACGATCAATATGTAAAAATACAATCTATTTAATCAATGAATTTAGAATTAAATGCTTCAAAAAAATAGCATTGAGAACACATCTGGGATAAAAATAACTGAATTATTGGTGAAGGAAATTAATAATTATTAGAAATTATTATATCTATATTCTTGATACTTATAATGTTAAGACAATTCACAATGCAGTTTAAAACTGATCTATTCGTTCACAGTAGAAATATATATATATAATGCTAGCCAAAATAAATTTATTAATAGACTACTGATGAATCGAGGAGATACCTATAAATGAGACCCAACCATATGTTCATTTATAAAAAATTTCCCATAAATAAAATAATAAATTTAATTCATGAAATATATACCTTATCTACTATTTTCGTATCAAGTATTGAATAAATAGAAAAATTATTTTCCCCATGGAATCATAAAATCGTCAATGGAAATCATTGTTTATAGAAATGTAATAGTTTTTATGTAAAAACTATTTCCTTATTAAATTATTAGTATATTTATTTACAATTTTTTTCCAATTAATATAATAAAATGACTATTTCAAAGGAAATTTAAGGATTACAAAAAATTAATCAAGAAAAAGAATATAAATAATTTACTTGGTCAAGATGATCATAATTAATCCAGAAAAATAACCAGGATGGTATCAATATAACATATTCCAAGTGGATCATTTTTTCAATAAATGGCTAATATAATTTATGAATAAAAAACCTTAAATTTTTCATTAAATCATTCTTAAAGAAGATCACATTTGTCATGTGGAAAATAGTTATTTAAAATAAAAATATCAAAAAATATTTTGAAATTTTTTCATTAAAAATATCTTTCGATATATATATACTATTATTTAAAAAATTAAGTGTCGATCACACAATTGAATTTTTTTCATGTCGTAGACGTTAAAATAAAATATCCTTCACACTATAAGTAAGATTTATATGGTAATTTTTTGGAATATTTTATTAATATTTCAATAATAATTTCGATACAAATTAAATAATTGGTAATATTGTATTAGATAAATCATTTGTATAATTATAAAAAAAAATTAAAGACATTTTTAGGGAGAAAGTTCATGGGAGAAAAATTATTTTTGACTAAAAAGTGAAATGATATGGTATTTTATTATATTCATTTCCTCAATAATTATAATTACTAATGAGTGGAATATTGTACTAGTACATGAAAAAAATCATGAATAAATAGATTAAAATAAAAATAAATGGTTTTATTATGAAATGATTAATTGAGATCCTCTAATGGAAATCTATGTTTAAACAATCCTAATTAAAATGAGGTTGTGAAATAAACCCCTACAGTGATCATAATGTTAAAGTGAGAATCCATCAATGATTTAATTATGTGTATCAAATTTATATCTACATAAAATAAATTTAAATACAACAATTAATAGTATAAAATCATTAAAAATAAACTTATAATATCAATGTGAATAAATAATAATATATCCCAATCAATGGAAATTTAGTTATGAAACTATTTCCAACTTGGTAATTTTTATAACAAATACTCTTGGATAAATTAATTAAAAAAATATAAAACCATGAATTATTAATGAATAATTATATTACTTGTAAAATGGATATAATTTACACCATATAATTTAAATTAGGGTAAGAACATTACATTTGGCCGCAATGAAGGGAAATTGAGATGAGGAGCACCACCTCACACTTCCTTTTTGTTGAAAATGATATAACTTCTGTATAATTATTTACAATTTTTTGTTAATTTTTGTTAGAAACATATCCATATTAATAAGAATATATTGGATCCAATTATAACATTTTACCACCATTTATTATTAATATTTTTCAATTTTAATTTTTATGGTGTTCATGACATTGTTTTCCCACGTGTGTTTTTTCATTAATCTTCTCCGTATTTTGTATAGAATGTAGATAAATCATCTTGATAATATTACTAATGATAATAAATAGAATAATAATTTTTTTATAACTTTATAAAATCATTCTTGAATGATGTATATGGAAAATTAGTTGCATCATGCCATGGAGATAATACGTTATATTTAAAAAGAGCGATAATATCATTTATTTATCGAGTGAAATGATAAGGAAGTGGGTAAATTATTAATATTATAAAATAAATTTCATTTCATATTTTTCTAATATATTATTTTAATATATCCTTGATACTTTCCATATAAACTGTAACTGAAAAATTAATCACAATGCTTTGTGTGGCGGTAGTCCACTATATACACGAGTTATGTTATCGTATTTTAAATATCTGGTAATGTAAGATTGTATATGTGATAATATAATTAAATAAGTTTATTAACATAATAAATATCATTAAATTTTATTAAATCTATCATTATATACCTCATCAAAACGTGGTAATTGGAAACGAATTAAATCGGTTTCATTGGAGGCTGTTCTCTATACACATGATTGATGGTTTTAGTTACCATTTGTCAGAAGTGGAGAATGATATTTTTAAAGATCAAATAATAATAACATTGAAGTATATTAAATATTATTATGCAATTATATAATAATTTTTTAATAATATATGAAATAATTGGAAGAAGAAATAGAATAAATACACTCATTTAATAACGTTACATCTTCTTCAAACAACAACTTTATGTTTTCACCAAAATCATTACTAGGTTGTATTTGTGATGAAACAAATTTATATGTAATTTATGGAGTGTATTAATTATTTTATTTGGGTAGGTATGGTTCATTATAAATAGATTTGGATGTGTGATGATGGAAGGAGAGTGTTGGCCTTTTATATGTGAGGGAGAGGACACAATTGGAATTTTTCAAAGGAAACATTTACGCTGAAAATTTTATTTTAAAGAAACCTCCAAAATGGATCATTATATACCAATATAGGTTATATTATATATATATATATATAATTTGTTTTTAGATTGTTTGTTTTATCATGTTTAACCCATATATTCTTAGTTTAACGCTTGGTAAAATGATTTTGACTTTTTATGTGGTAATTATGTTTTATGGTTTTCCCTATATATTATGGTAAAAAATAAATTTTCTGTACTTATATAATATAAATATTAATAATTCCAAATATTTAATCTATGTTAATAAATTAAAAAAACAAAATTTGGAAAATCCAATTTAAAATTATATACGCAAATGCGACGAAATAACAGGTTTCCAAAGATAAAATTATCATATGTATTGATGGTTTTAATATAAAAATTTAATATTATATTTATTCCAATTACTTAAATTAGTATAATTTAAAATAAATGAACAAATTATATATTGAAACCAATTTTATATATAAATTAACCTTGGAGATTATTTAAACGAAAATGATTTTTTAGTATTTTTCACTATTTATTAAAAAATGAATCTCTTTAGAAAAAAATCCAAAAAATCACCACAATATAAATGTGATATTATGATTTGAAAAAAATATTTTTACTTATTAATATAAATTTTTTAAATTTTGAAGAAAATAATTTTAAATTATTTTTTCGATCGTCAAAAAAATATTTTGAGACATATATTGTTTTTAAAAAATAGTAATTTTTCATTATAATGAATATAATTTTATTTATAATGAAACCATTTAGATAATTTTCATAATTTTTTTATTAGTATTCATGAAATACAATTTAATGGCTAGGTTAACATGTTATGTTATTTTATAGTTCATTTAGCCTTAGGGGTCCGTGTTTCACAATAAATATAACAGATTAAATTTAAAGAAATATATTACATGTTTTGTTGTATACTGGTGTTGTGTGAAACATACACTAAAGAATATAAATATAGTTTATTATAATTTCATTATGTTAAAATAATTTAAGAGTATGTGGTATTTTATCCAAAGGATATACGATGATCTCCACCAATGTAGGGAGATTGAATTTTCCATTGGTCTATATAGTGGGATCCCATCAATATCATCTCAACTACATTTTATTTCCCAAGCATACCTCTAGTTAATGAACCTACATCTTGATGATAGATGTTTCCAATTTTCATTACAAAATTATATATTATAACTATATAATAATGTAACCTTTAATGGATTGTATCTGATTTTTTTTCTTTGAGTGTAAAATAGTATGCATTGATTTTTGAAATGATAATGGAATATCATTGGCTATTATGTATTTAATGATAATTGAAGTAAATAACCTATATTATCATTAATATTTTATTTTTACCATGGTGGGATTTAAATTATTAAATTCCATATTCATTTATTTATAATAATTTTTTTAAAATAATTCATAAATAAATTTTTAATATTGGAATTTATTATTTATATAAATTACATAGGGAGCCCTATTTTTATAATTTTAAATTGATTGTGGGGAATCTATGTTTGATGAAGATGTTTTATGGGAATAAATTGGATACTCTTGAATGGATATGATGTATGTGTTAATAATAGGAAGTCATGTAGGACTATTACAATTGGATATAACTTCAACGTATCGACACAAAAATCACCTATCCAATTTCCCAAGCTGGTGGGTCACATTACCTCAAGGGTGCCTCCAAATATTCCAGAGGATAATGACAAGTAGATTCAGTGTAAATGTGGTACATTTGGGAGACTATACCCACTTATTGGATATACACCATGTTAATAACAAAAAATACACAATAGTAGAGGAAGCATATATAAGAAGACATAATAAACAGATAACCAACGTAAGAAGAAATAATAATTAAAAAACTGATAATTATATAAAAAGAATCAGTGCTAGTGTAAATACATGGAAAAATTACATGTTGGAATAAAAATGTAATATCGGAAATGGCATACAATCATGCTATTAAAAATTACAGAATGTAAATTAAGAAACTCTACTATCATCTCAAATGAATAATCGATCCATTACTCATAAACATCAACAATAATAAACCCTATAATAAACCCATAAAAAGAAGAATTCCATTATCAATACCTAGATATAGAAAGAATTCTTGGGTACCAAAGCCATCCCATGTAAGGTGTGAGATTAAAATCACAGTTGGCCACCAAAGGTAGTGTCTATACATTATCCCAGCAGTGCTTCTAACTAAACAGTGTGAAGGTATGAAAAGAATAAGAAAATAATGATGAAATAAATAACCATCCTAATCATATTACTATAGAATATATAGCAGGTCTACCAGCTTCATCTCATTATCGGATTCAATGTTTGATCATTTGCTATATATTTTTAGAAATAATATATATATATATATATTAGTTATATATTCCATCCAAAGTATTATCTAATTACTTGTAGATATATGTGGACATATACCTATAATACAAGATTTTGGTTAGACAGGGGAATAACTTAGGCATCCATGACCACTTTAATGAGCCTATATTCTTACGAAATAGGGATATATTTCGTTCATCAAAATAGGAGTACGAGATTTTGTGCACAACACTCGGAATGGTGAATGAGTCATCATGTCATCACTTGAATAAGGGATGTAGCGTGTAAAGACCAATATCCCTCTAGTGTCAATGGTTTGAGACATATATATATCAATACCCATTGTAAGTGATCATGATATCATCATACTTAACAGATACTTTACAATTATATCACTTCCATAACTTGCCTTAATCACATTTATAATATTGAATGAGGTCATACATCTCATGTAATTCAGTATCTGAGTTCATATATATATAAATAAATATATCATATTCATATTTTCTGATTCATGAATGAGGAATAACCTCCCAAGCATCTCATTTCTCAATCTCAATATAAAAAATGATTTAAAACTAAATTAATACAACTCATTCTTCATGAAGTTGTAGGAAACATCATACCACCATAATGAGTAAATGAATTTAAATTATTCAATTCATTTTATGGAATGTATATACCATGAATAAGGATTTATATGTAATCAACCAATCTCATTTTCTAAAACTTGGAAAACCATTAATAAAGCTCAATGGTCCATTAGAATATTAAATGCTCATTTTTTATATTTCCTACCTAGGAAATTCTTTTTATAGGTTTGAAAAAACACCAAATAGGTTCCTTGGATTCCCTTAATTAATTGTACATCATTTAAAATTCCATTTAAACTTCATGATGAAAGATAAATAAGCCTTTAAGGTATTTAAATCAATTTTTAATGAAGGAAAATCATAGTTGAAAACCAAAGGGGCATCCATACATGAGGTAGACATAATCTAAATGACTAATAATGGATAAATAGTCATGTATCAAGGTGTTATGATCAATTTTATATAAAAAATTCAATTTAAAAGGTATGCTCAGAAAAATCTTGTCTGCAACACAATGAGGTAGCTTTGATGAATCAAAACTAAAAGGTAAAATAATTGGGCTAGCAACCAAAGGATATAGACGTATCCATGATCAATATCCTCCTTATATTCAAAGTAGGTTGGAGGAAATTTATGAAATGGTCTAATTAATATAAAATAGAAAGGACAGTCTTTCACCAAAATAGCATGATGGATTCAACGGAAAATAGAAATAGGAAATGATAGGATGAAAAGGCTTAAGGATACATATGCAATGCTTCTGAGTAATCAATAATCAGAGACCAGATGTGTACGTTACATGAATTAATATCTTTTTGGGTTTTTTGGAGCACACATCTAAAGAACCGAAGCCTAGTTCGCTAGAAGAATAAAGGGATATAAGAAATGTGATTAAGATTTAATGAATATAAAATTGTAATTTCATTTAAAAACATAACAGTGCATGGTTTGTAATTATATTTGACTGAACCATGAACTAAATATAAAATAGTTCACCAGTACATATGGGTACACATCAAAATTAGGTTCACGGTTTTATAAACCACGCAAAAACTATGTAAAAAGGCATTATCCTGAAACTCAGCAGCCTCGCATAGCCTTGCCATCAGGCTTCATGGTCGCAGATAAACCATTCGGCCTACTTTTACCAATATCTAAAACCACATAATTTTATAGAAACTATGTTTTTTGGGATACATGACTTTCTCTAACCATGCTTCAATGTATTTTCTCCCCATTTTATGCTCCGGGCTGTGAATGTGTCCCAAACGCACTAGATACCTCCTTGACTTGATATGGAATCATTGTTCTAAGTTTATTTAAAGAATATAAATCTAAATACAAATTAGACATACCTTCATGAAAGTATGAGTGGTTACAACATCCCCTCCTTAATGAAACATGTACATGGGTTTTCCTTCTAAGGGTAAAGAGGTGTCTTCTTCCATGATTTCTATCTATTGAGCTCATATATCGACTAATCATTCCCATGTAACATCTTATACCTATAAATAATACCATATCACTCGTAACAACTTAATGGACCTACATTAGAGTGTCTTCACACTCCGATCCACAATGCACATTATGTTCTCCTCAAATAAATCATCCACATACAATTCAATACCATCTATTTGGAAAACATATGATGGGTCTGGATAGTATTGACAACACTTTGATACATGAAATACATCATGCATTGACATGTATCTCCATTGAAGTTCCAAATTTTAAGACACTTTTCTGATCTGGTTCATGACCTAAAAGGGTACAACTGACCTCAGTGAGATCATACCCTTCTTCTGAATGCATTTATGTCCCAACCTAAGCAATAATCTCAAAAAAAAATCTTTGACCACAATATCATGAGGCCATCATCTTCTCTTGGTATACACATGTTGTATAGACTAAGATGTCATCCTACTATTTTTGATTAGCTAGACGTACTCTGTATTCTCATCAATAACATGTTGTCCAATCATAGTTTCTTCCCCTTCTACAAGCTTACATAAGGGTGACATAAAAGGACTACCATATAATGATTTTTAAGGATCCATATCAATCATAGCACGTAATATGTTATTATAAAACAACTCGGTGAGAGAAATGACTAAATCTTATGAAACCACATTGTAAAGGACACAAGCACGAAGAATTTCATTAAAAACATGAATCATACACTCCATATATCCATCAGTTTTTGGGTGATAGGCCATTCTCAAAAGTAACTGGATACCCAAGCCCTTTCCCAACCCCTTCTCGAATCATGATGTAAAATGATCATATCATTTAGAAACAATAGAATGATGATCCTCATGAATATGTATAACCTCTTTGATGTATAGCCTTCCCATAACATGTACCAAAAGGTCTCTAGAGATTTAAATAATTGTGAGACCTTATGTAGATGATCAATGAAAACAATCAATGTATCATTTTTGCATGGTGATATGGGTAGAAAAGTCATGAAATAAATTGAGACATCATTTCATTTTCACCTAATAAGAGATAGTTGCTGAAAAATTATTTTAGGTCACTAATATTTTTCCTTCTACAGCTGATTGGTTGACCATCATGCAGTGATGTAGGTAATCTGACATTTCATACCATTCAACCAATACTGTAGTCAAAGATCACTATAAATTTTGTTGAAAATGGGGGGAACCACCCCTGCTATGGTGTGAATTTTCCTACAACAGTTCCTATATGATGTCTACTATGAAAAATACAAGCCACAAAAAATAAGGTATCATACCAGTCCATTGTCAAACTTGAAGATGTATCATAATCTGAGATTCATTCCCATATGAAATGGCCTTTAAGATCTGATTTTCATCCCATTCTTACTTGTTCTAGTAGGCAAAAAATCCATTGAAAGGTCAATAGGATAGTCTGACCATAGTCCTCTAGATCCTCAAAGTGAATCCCTGAGAATAAGTCCTTGAGATTACATTGGTCATTGTATTCTTAATCTTCCTATGTTTGAGTCTCTAAGCTCAGAGCTTCAGCCACTACATCTTCTTTACTATGCATGTAGAAAAGGTCAAAATCAAATGGTTGAATGTAATCAACCCACCTGTGCTTCCTGGGATTTAGATCTCAGTGTGTGAAGATGTACTTAAGGATTTTGTGACTAGTGAATTCCAAAAAAAATCCCTCTGAGTAGATAGTGTCTCAATAATGTAAATATTTATTTAGAGAAGATAACTCGAGGTTATGCAACAAGTTATTACACTCATGAGGAATAAACTAACGTGACAATTATGTGACGAATCACATGTCCTATATCAGAACAACACCAATCCTGATACGCAATTCATCACAATATAAAATATACCTCCCGTATTGATATGTTTGAATCTATATCAGCACTATTTTCGAAAGGGAATTTAACTCCGGAAAGGATTCTTCACATGCTTCTAATAATAAAAATTTCACATCCTTCATTTTCAATCCCATAAATGGAACTTCATGGTGTGAGAAATACTAGATTAATCTTATATAATATCATATAATCATCATGTAACATCAAATTTAAAAAAAGTTTTTACACTACTCCCAAAAATATAAATCTCTCACATTCTATAGGTCTATTGAAACTCAAGATGGGGTGTCTAGCATCATAAATACATAGTAGCACTCATTCTTGAGGACTAGAATCTATTTGATTTCCATATATATAAATGAGTGAGACACACTTGTATCAAATAAATATAAAACTAATGTAGAAGATATTAGAATAGTTCCTCATACAGTAGAAGGTTTGGTGCTCTACACCTCTGGTATCGAATGCACTACATGTAATGACCCTATACCACGACATTAATTCATTTCCAGAATTCCATGAGCAATACCACTGCATTATCACTAATGAACATAATTCTGACTTCCGTGTCCTTTATTTTCACTTTATTCTGATCAGATGGTGTTATTCCAGATTCCTTCCTTGTGTGATCATATTGGATCTTTTCTAGAATATAGTTCATGAGTAGACCCCTTCCCACTAAGAACTATTGTAAAAAAACTGTATAAATTATAAATATCACACACCCTTCCATATCCTCTACATTCCACTCGATCCCACAAAAATTGAGGTTTATAATGTCCTATAATTTTTCACTAATGAAAAGTCATGAAGTATTCAATATAAGGATCCGAGCTACTCATAATTCCATGAAAACCCTCTAAACAATTATTGCACCTATAAGAAGAAAAATTTAAAACATTATGGGATGAACTACCCTATCACACAACGTTTTCTCACATAGAATTATCTCTTTTAAAAGTTCCTAGTTTAGGATTTAAAAAATAGTGGTCTACATGAATACATTGACCTATGACATGATGATATATACCATCCCATCCTCGAATCTCATCGAGGACGTAAGAACAACACCAGTGAGAGTAGGTACTAAATTTGGAAATTTTACGAAAGGCTCGGTGTATTCCATAACAGACATGCTCCCCTACAACAAGTTCTTTAATTAACTAGATCAATCAGCCCTTAGAGTATGGGGAAAGAAGTAGTCATCGAAGATCACTTAGAAATATGCCCAGATCATATCTCTATTATAATATGCCTTGGTGATTTTTTCCCACCACTGCTTGTCTGAATTACACAACATATACACAATTAGTTTGACCATCCACCTTGGAGGTGTCTCTAGATGCTCAGATATAGATATTATTCCTTCAAGAAGAGACATTGCAGCATGAGGTCCCCCATCCCCAGAAGTGGTCATTGGATGGCGATATTAAAATTCATGTGTCAACACTTCCAGACTCAGGGAACGTAAAACTACACATTACAAATACATCAACACATCGAAGGATCCATCTATGAATTGGGCTCTAGTTCCCATATCAGGAATAAGAAGAGGGTTTATAGGTGAATCTATAAGAGGATTCACTAGTGGTTTAAGGACCACCACCACCAAAGAATGTTCATCAAAAGCTTCTGTGCTAATCACTAGAGGATTTCATGGTGATATTAAAATAAAATACAAAACACATGACTAAAAATAGATTTATTAAACATAGGATATTTCAAATAGAAACTATGATACATAAAAATACTTTTTATAGAAACGATCACATCTATCTTCCCACTCAAAAATCTTTTTCTAGGATGTTAAAATATACCATGAAATTCCATCATAGTTTAATAGTCACATATCTACCCACTACTATGTCCAGGTTTATATATGAGTATGGGTTTCGCATGTAAAGGATTACTAGTTTCATGTTAAGAGTCATAATCATTTCATATTTTTTCTTATTAAATTATATAAATCACTTGAAATTTATGAATTAGGTGGATTACCATTTCCAATCCATACAATACCATACTCATTTGGAACCAGAATAAGAATACACACAACCCACACTATGACACATTCAAACCAATGTGACCAATGGTCCCTGGATCATGGTTCATTAATTGATAATTTATGGTGTCAACACTAACCTATTCAGAAATAAACTGTAAGGTTAATGCATGAACATTTATTATCAATTATGTTCTCAAATATATATAAGATGTATCAACATGATTCAATACATATTCAAAGAACTATCAATATTAAAATCAAAATGAAGACTTAAAATTAAACATGGCATTTAAAGATGCATGACATACTTGTCTTATTATGCCTAATGATGATGCATGAACTAATAAAACATGATCTTTTCATTGGGAAAAGGTAAAATAAACCATAATTTCAATAAAATCATAAAACAAGGGTGTCACCCACTGGTGAATTCATATCAATAGTAAATGAATTAATAAATAACATCAATTTCCTATCACATGTTATTTGGGATTCCCCAGAACATGTATAATCTATTTCTACATATTGGTTAAATTCAAAATTCCTTTAACACCTAGTCTCTTATATAATCAAAAAATAGTAAGATAAAGGAAAATAATTGCAGATACCACTTAAACCATGTTCTGGGCTGGTGAGTCAAGTATCCTCAGGCATGCCTCCCCATACACCATAAGATACCTATTAGTACCAAGGGTGTAAATGTGGTATGGGGGATACTATAACCTCTTATAATATTGAGAAAGTTGAAATAACCATAAACATACAATAATAGTTTGTTCATATATAAGTTGATAAAATAAAAGTATAATCATCATATGAAGAAATAATTACTAAATAATAATAACGAAATAAAAAACCTCTATGGATGTTTCAATATATGGATGCATGGGATGATTTTATAAAAAATGGGGAACATGGGAACATGAATTCAATTATTCTATAAAAAATTACAATAAGAAAAAAAATTGATACACTAGAATCTTGAGTGAATGTTCCATAATCTTCTCTTAATCTCCAACTACATGTTTTAATACCTACAACTTCTAAAAGGGATATTTCCCTTTTCAATAGCTATAGACATACATTATTCTCAGGTTCCAAAGGTAGACCTAGAAGGGTGTGACATAAAAATATATATAGGACACCATCAAATGTTTCTACACTTAATATAATAAGTGTTTGTAACTAAATATTGTGCATGTATAAATAGATTTAGAATAAAATTTTGAAATAAATAACCATCCATCTTCGGTTCCTATAGGACACCAGACGGGACTACCTGCTTCAGCTCATGGCTAGAATATAATTATAATTAGTTACTATATTTTTATAGTATTAAATGATAAATAATTCAATTATATATTTCATACACCTTTATTAGAAATGTATGTTAGGATGTAAGTGGCCATGTACCTGGAATACTAGTTGATGGTATGACGGGGGTATGACATAGACATCCATGACTTGTCTAATGGGCATATGAGATCAATGCAATTTGGTAAATTCCATAAAACCTTAATAAGAGTGTGATACATCATGCATGACATAAGGTATGGTATATTATACCTAATGTAATTACATGAATGATGGGTGTCGCACGAAAATCCCAATGTCGAACTAGTGTAAATTGTGTGAGGCATCATGCTCAACACCCTATATAAGGGAGTGTGATACAAACATTCTCCACAAATCCCTTATCATCGTATCACATCCATAATATGTATTGATAAACATTATAATATGATGATTGTGGAAGTACCTAAAATGTAAATCAGTATTCGAGTTTATATATATATATATATATATATTATTGAGTATTCATATTTGTGACTATATGCAAGAGGAACTATCTCCCATGAATATCATTTTCCAAGATCGTTATAAAGAAGGATTTATAACTCAATAAACAAATTTTATTCATCAGGAAGTAGTAGATGTGGTCATACATACATTATGATTTAATGCATTTAAATCATTCAATTCATTTAATAGAAATAAACAATCATAAATAAGTATTTACATGTAATCAACACATCTCATTTTCTAAAACATGGAAACCATTTATATGTATAAATGGTAATTTAAAAGATGACATGATAATTATGGGAATTTACTACATGGGAAATTCAACATATAGGTTAGTTCAAACACCTAATAGGCACCTTGGATTCCTTTATACAACTATACATCATGTGAAATACCATTTAAACATTAATATAAATGTTTACTAAGAATTACAAGTTTGTAAATAAATTTACCAAGAGGTAAAATAAAAGTCGCACACCCAAGTGGTGACATTAAATGATGTGTGTATCCTATAAACCACTAAAAATGATCAATAACCATGTATCAAGGTGCAATAATTAATTTCATATGAAGATCTAAATTTAAAGGGGACACATGAAAACATTCATCATCTGACACAATGATGTGGCTACAATGTATAATAACTCAACATGAAAACTATGTGGAAACTTACCTCAATGTCATTGTCGACTCCATGATCAATAAAGACCTCAGGTTCAAATTAGGATGGAAGAAATCCCTGAAATGGTCCAACTCCATGAAAATAGGTAAAAAGGCCTTTCAACTAAATGAGTGTGATGGATTAGAAGGAAGAATAAAATATTAAAGGAGATAATAGATGATATTATTAGGATGGATTTAATTCTTCTAACGGATCAAAAATCATACAGTGGAAAAAATGTTTCATAAAAGCATAAATTGAGGATTTTGAGAGCTCATGGGTGTGGAACAAGATGTTGGTATATTGGAGAAAGAAACAGAATGATGAAATATCCATTATAGTTAAATGAATAGTGAAATTGGAATTTCACCTTAAAACTTATAAGCACCCATTTAGGCTACAAATTTGGACAAAACATGCACAAAAAAACGCACTAGTTCATTTCTACATAGGTAAATCCACATTGTTAGGTGCATGGTTTGACTAACCATGTCAAAACTATGTAAATAAGATATATCCCAATACCCAGTATCCCCACATGGTTCTGCACCTCAGGCCACATGGTCGTAGAGATATCTTGTATCCTACATGTATGAATGTCTATAACCACACTGTTTCATAGAAACTTTTTGTGTGGGGAGGAACAATTTTTCTAACTGTATATTCCAATAAATTTTCCTCATTTTGGTGCTCTAGGTTCTGAACAAGCCACTGATAAACATGATACCTCCTTGACTTAATTATTAATAATTTTTTGGGTATTATAATGAATTAAAATTGAAAAAAAGGTCCTTCCATTTTTAAAGGACGGGTCATAAAAATAATAGTCACATGTGGGGGGTCCAAAATTCTATGGTATATCATTTCATGAGTCACACATGGAAGAATACAAGTCCTGATATTCATATCATATCGAATATATAAAAGATGAATTTGATGTAGCTAGTTGTTAGATAACATTATAAAGATGGGAAGAAAATATATTTCTGTGGAGAACGTGGTAATTTTTTATTGGGGGAAAATATTTCATTATGTAATGTATAGAGGAATCATTAATGAGAACTCAGACATGGAAAATTTTTGATGAGTAGGTATGGACCAAGTGATCAGGAAACAAAATGAATTGGTATTGGAACTCCATAAAAGAGAAGATTCAACCCATTTCATTTTTTATGCATGTTTGTAATAAAAATAATTAATTCTATTATTAAAAGTAATATTTAACTAAAACAACTAAGGTGAATGAAACTATGATATTTAGTTTTAATATTTTATTTGTTCAATTATTTACTTTATGTTACTCTCATCTTATATTCATAGTTAGTTTTTTCCATCCAAAACATTAAGAATAATTGAAATATGATCTCATATGAATTCATATAATAAAAATAACCTTAAAATGATCAATCTAATAAGATTTTTTTATCATTAAGATAATTACACTGTGGTCAAATGAAAAATGAAATTATTGAAAACCAATTTAACCATTTTCTGAATGTGTTAGTGCTATAGTTAAAATTCAATAATACTTTTTATGTCACAAGTTTTCTAATTAGAATAAGTGGAAGAATAATTTTCGTTCAATTAAAATTATTAACTTATTATGTGAATGAAGGAACATATATTTTGAAATAAATAATCTTTATTTCCTACATCATCAACAATTTCTCCTTGATTGATGATTTGAATCATCCCAATTTATTTTTTCCCTTTTAAATCTTTTAGTACCCTAATTACTATTACATTAATATAGATTCACTATCATCTCATACATATTTCAAAAAAATTGGTTTTAATATTTCTCTACAATTTAACGAGTTTTACTTTATTATAATATTTATATACTCAAAGAAATCATTTTTTAATCAACCATGCTCACCAGCTATATTAATTATAAATGTATGTAAATAAAAGTTTAGTTTAGTTAGTTAAAATCAATTTAAAAGATTTTTTTTTAGAGGTGGTGTGTGTAAAACTAAACCATAATTATTCTCAATATTCCTTTAATAAAAACAAAAGATAAAACTATTTTATTAAATCCATAAGAAGAAATCAAAAAAATATTATAATATATTCCTATATTAAATTATATTTTAATAAAAAAAATAAAAAATAATGTGTTTGTGAACCATTAAAATTTATAAGAAAAATAGATCCCAAAATTCCATTTATTAATAAACATCTATGTGATAAAAATTATAAAAATAATGGTTTTATCAAATATAAAATAGAGTTAATGTAAAAAATATTAAAACATCAATCTCCCTCCAATAGAAAAGTATTCCATATGAAGAGTCGTTATCAGGTATTTCTATGGCCCATTGGTATCGAGAAATCCATTATAAATTAAGGAAACCGACAGATTTAGATTATATATGGTTAAACAGTCCCGATTGTCTATTATTAAATCATATAATATAATAACTTGTGAGTATTTTAATTACAATGGTTTAGTATTATATATTGTAGTGAAACATCTTCCACACAAAGGGATGAGTAATGCAAAATATTGTGAGTTTTAACAATATTTATGAACGAAAAATCAATAATTTTTTTCTAATAGATAGATATAAATTTCTTTGATACTACGGATCATGTTTTCAACTATTTTTAAAAAGAAATTATCCAATATGAATGAAAATATAGATTCTGAATAAAATCCATAGAATTATTCATGTTTATAGAAATTTATTCTATAAATCATGAGATGTGTTTAAAGGGTCTCTAAGCTAGTAACCTATTCATAAATGTACTACACTATTCAATTTAGACATTTTTTTCAATATCGTCATCCCATATCACAAAATATATTTTTTTATTCCTCTAGAGGATAAAATTATAATAAAATAGAGAAATAAATAAATAATATATAAACTATTACACAATATTTAAATCAACTTTTTTAATAAGGGAAACCATAGAAAAGAAATTAACTAACAATATTAATCATTTCAATGTTCATCATAGTTTTTTTAAAATGTAAATCATTAAATATCACTTATGGATCAATCCCATAAATGTGATATGTTTTTTCATTCATACTAATATTTCCTTAACATTGAAATCTCATCCCATCCATGTAAAAATATAATTTTTTTTGATTGTGTCCTTACTTCAAACCATTGTGTTGATTATTTATATAATAATTAAATCTAGCGGTATATAAACCATATAAATATTTAATTGAATGAAAAAGGTGTATTTATACCCACTACTCCCCCTATAAATCAACAAAATAGTTTATTACAATTTAACAACAGATAAAAGGCTGAATATCATAATTCAATCAAAAATTTAGTTGGCATAATGATACAAATTTTATATTTAATAGATCATTTTGATGTAAAAAATGTTTATATGGATACAAAAAAATGGTACCTTTTATAATGACTTGAATATATTACAAAAAAATAATTTAGATGGGTTAGTTTATTAGATTTTTAAAAATAAGTGAAAATGGTAAAATACAATGCATTAGTAAAATGAATCCAAGGTAAAAACATATGTCTATTATAACATGGAGGTGTAGAAAAACTCCCTATCATACTAAAATACTAAAAAACCTCCTTAAAATTTCAATATGGGTAATAAGGAAAACAAAAACCATGAATACTTTATAAAAAATATATCTATAAAGAAACACAGATAACACTATTAATCATAATTATCGAACTAAAAATTAAAATATAAATGAATTTAAAATAAGAGAAAATAATGGGAAGAAAAAATATTTAAGAAGAAATTTAGGGAATGATATTTTTATGAATAATTTCACTACAATCATCCCCTTCATTTAATAAATATATAAAAATTATCACCATATTAAATTCCATAAAATCCATTAGTATTTTAAGAAACAATAAACCAATAATCATTTCTATTATTACATAATTAATACCCATATAAATTTAAATAATATAATAGTGATTTGTATAAATATAAATTTGGAGTAATTTTTTACAAAAAAATTAATGTTGGAGGAGAGTGTTATCCTTCAGATTTGGATACATCATGAACTTCATGATCTGCAAATCATTGTAAACACTTGTTAATTAAGTTATAGTGTCTTACATTACTATTTTTGTGACCTCAATGAAATTGGTTTTCTTATTCTAATTTCATTAATTGAAAAAATTAAATTTTTTATACCACAACACACTATAGTTACAATAATGGTAGTAGAATCATCCATTGTTCACTGAATTAATAAGGATGATAGATATATCATTTGAGTAGGAATTATAATGGGCCATCATTTTCATACATTTATATTAAATATTCCAGCATAATACATATAAACACACCCAATGATTGTATTGAATTATTTTTTTTGGAAGCATAGAATCATAAATAATTGGTTAATAACACATATACAAGTTATTCTTCCTATTTATTCATAATAAAAATCCTTTGGAAATATCATCCTTAATACAATTATTCGTATACTGTGTCAAATAGACACTTGTAAGGGTGATCTCAAATTCTCATTAAGGGTAAATGAGTGAGATATGTATGTATAAAAACAACATAAGGTTATCAAAACCTAAGCATAACATTTTAAGGTCATAACCTACATATGAAAGACCAAATAAATGAACCATGTAATAATGATTTGTATTTCATAATACATAAATCATAATCTAGTCAAGAGAATAAGACATAAAAACATAACATAGAATCAAGACATGGAATTGTTGGTAACACATAACTATATAAATATTATTTTCATAGTAGTCAGGGCATTGCTGCCAAGGCTATCTTAGTAGTATGATTGCAACCCTTTACCATCATTTTGTCCAGCATTCACTCCCATAACCATATTGGTATTAATGGTTCACTCCCACAACCATCTTAGTAGTCAAGGTTCAATACCAATACTATATTAGCATACACGGACCTTCATTTATATCTCATGAGATATAAATTCGTACCCTATGTATTGGAGGCAGATATAAGTCCCCCTATCTAATAAAGAAATCATATATATGTGTTTCATGAGATCATAAACATTATTTATGACATAACTCACAAAATGAAATGGGTATCATTAATATGTAATATTTTACTGACCGGGGGAAAAATTCAATATTCATAATGATTTCATCAGTGGATAACCTGTGAAAATAAAAAAAATCGTAGACATTAAACCCTTAAAATATAAATGGATTTCATAAACATATAACACATGATTGAATAATTGGATCCATGAACCTTATGTCATCAAAAGATACACCATTTCGAGAAATAAATTGAAGGTAACCTTGGATAATATTCCCAATAGGGTAAGAGTAAAAGCAATGTATTTCATCTTATATGGAAGAGAAAATTGAAAGATCTTTTAAAAACATTTCATGTGGAAAATATCTTTTATTTATGAAAAATGAATTATAAAACATAAAAAAAATTTAATCCTATTCATATAAAAATGATTTGAAAATATAAAAAGGAAATATTTTAAAAACCATTAAACCTATTTAAAAAAAATCTATGAAAATTACCAGAAAATAATATTTAAAAAACAATTATTTTGAAAATATGTTCTTTACGTAAAATTTATTTTTTATCGAAAAGGGAATCAAGATCAAATGTTCTTTAAAAAAATATTAATTTTCTAATGTACAAATGAGTGTATAAAATGGTACCAATACATAAACCATCATGAATAAATATAGTTTAATTAAATTAATAACTACGACTGAGAGTTGGTTTATAATATTTCATCAATGAAATCCAAATCATAATAAATCCTGATAAACTATGATATTTTTTCAATTAAATCATACCACTGGGTAACATTGAATCATGGTCCCCATGTGAGAAAATTAAAATACATAGAGCATAAAATATCATGAAAAATAATTAAATTCATGATATAACTTATCAATTTTAATCATATACATCTTGTAATAGAACATAGGTTTATAACAAAACATGTGTCACAAAGAAAGAAAATTGAGGCAAAATTACATCCTCGCTTTTGTAACTTTTGAACCATAAAACCCATAGAAATAATATATTAAAATTTATATGAAAATACCCATATATTTATGTTTTGTAATAATATAATACATTAATTTTCTATGTAAACACCACACAAATGAAATTAGTGGTGAATAAGGCATTTATCTCATAGAAATAAAAAGTGAGATGAAATTCCCTTACATTGTGTCTAGAATTTCATCATACATGTAAAATACTCTTGTATAATAAGTATAATATTGTTATAAATTTATCACCAAACCATATTAATGTATATAATACCGTATTAGGTTTTATTATTACCTTCTATTACCCTTTTATTAATAATTCCCTATTAAAGTAGAGTTTCATGTAATAATCGATATGTTTATCATACCAGCTTTTACTTACCATTGGTGATCCTGTTAATTAAATCAGGATTTAATTATTTAAATAATGAAAAACATGACTTAAATATCATATCTATATATGGTATATAAACTTTCATAATTATATGTAAAACATTAATATATGAAATGGAATATACTATTCCTGTAGACAGTAGCCCGTACATACGCATTAACGTTGTTTCCATTTTCATAGAGTATTCAAAGAATGTATGTAAATGATATATATATATATATATATATATATATATGTTTATATAATATCATTAATTTATAATTATTATTTCATATATGTAATACTATTGTAATAAACTCATCCTTTATACAATCTATGTATAGTCTGAGCGAAGCACATCGCCTTGGGGAGGCGGACGTCCAAACTTCCACAAATGAAGTAATCTTATTTTCAAAAAAAGAAAAATTGATAGTTTCATTTATCTAATAAATATATATGTATAAATAATTCATAAATAAAACATATATCATAGAAAAATATATTTTCTATCATAATACCCAACCATAAGATATAGTAAAAGTGAAATGTACAACATCATTTCATGAGGCGGTAGTTCACCGTACATTAAATAGTAATTTCAATACCCATTATATAAAAGATTTTTTATGTTCAGTTAAAACTGAAATAATAACAAAATATTAGTATACATTTTATATTGAGTCTATTTTTTATTCATGGAATAAGTATAATTGATATGGTTGAGAAAGAAATTAAATGAGCGGAGTTTGAGGAAGGACGTCACCTCTTCATTGGGTAACTCTTTTTGGTTTGCACAAAAGGACAACCATGGATGTATTTATTCCATAATAAAGGATTCAAGTAGTATGGGAGGATATTTTTGAGCATATTAGAACATGTTTTTGATGATCTATAATTCTAAATGTGGATAGAGGAAGTGGGGGAGGAAGTTCCCTTTAATAATTGAGGTGATGGGAAATTTATGAAACTCATAAAATATTACATTAATATAAAATAATTTTCAATTAAAAATGTTATAAAAGCTTGTTATTTTGATTATAAGATGTGTATGTGTAAATACTCTCATTCAATTGGAATTATATATGTTTTAACTATTTCTAAATATTTAACTTTTACCATTAACTCTTACATAACCTCTTTTACTCTTACCCTGATAAAATGGGTTTCTTACTCTTGAAGGGATGATATAATAACTATAAATAGACAAAATATCCATAAATGGTCCATTTAGGAAATTTTTAAAATTATCCCATTTGGTTTTCTGTTTATTTATATTAATTAATAAAATATTAATTATTTTATACAAGCATTAATGTCAATTTTGATGCTATTCATTATTTCACTTTTTTTAAAAACAAATATCAACCTAATATATTAGAACCAACTCCTTTAACACTTCAATAAAATGTATAATTCATATATAAAATAATTTTTTGACATTATTTATATACAATTATATTTATTTTAAAATTTTTAATAAATTTTTTTTATATTATTTGTAATTAATCTATTATTGTATAATCATTCTGTAAGCCATAATGGTAATTATTTAGATCCTAAAGATAAAAAATAAATTATCATGTTGAATATAAAAATATTATCATTCAAATGAATATTTATATTATAAATTATCTTCATTATAACCTTATATGAGATATTTATAATTAATAAAAATATGAGAATTTTTTTTAACATTTAATTAAATAAAAATAATACGTGAATTAATATCATAATATTATCATAAAATAGAAATAATAGCTTCCCATGTTTTGTTTTTATAGAAAAGCACTCATATAATAAATTTGTACAATTTTTAGGGTAATTTTAGAATATTTATAATATTATTTTTACCATTAATAACTCAATTTACCCTTAAACATGATAATTAAAAATTTAGTAAAGTTATTATTTATAATGTCAAAAACTATTGTTTATCATAATAGATGGTAAATATCGTACTTATTAGAAATTATATTGTACTTTTTTTAGAAATTAAATTCACAAATGCAGAAAAATCATCTTTAATGCTAATCCTTTTTCCATGGAAAGAAAGCGTGTTTATATGGTGATAATGTTCAAAAGTTCATTAATATTTAATATGTAATTTCAGTATAAAAATATTACATTGACCATAATTGAATTAATATATGTATAATAGATCTAAGTTTAATTTCAAACCAATTTAAATTTTAAATTAACTATATAAATAAAAGAGACGTAAAAGTAGTTTTGATTTAAAATTCAATAATTTTCACTATGGATCCAAAAAATGAAGTTTCTCTGAAAAAATACCAGAAATTCACCCAAAGATAATTTTAACATTATGAACACACAAATAAATTTTATTTTAAAAAATTGATTTTCTAAAAGTGTCTAAAATTAATCATATTATTTTTTATTGGAGGACATTAATAATAGTTCATTTGAGAAAATAGTATTTTTAAACATGTAATGGTTTTTCATAAAATTAAAATTTTCATTATCCTTTCGTTTTATTTTATAAAAACATTATAATTATTAATTGAAAATTACTTATTACTATCCATATTACTAAGATCAACATATAGGTCATAATTATCACAATTAAATAATTATAACAATAAAATGATTTTTCATAGAAACTTTGTGTTCCTTGTAAAGAACTCCATGTTGGTGTTGCATGTAGCACAAGAAAAGTACTTTTTGTGTGTAGTTAATTCTATGAAATTTTCATGTGTATGGAATTTTTTAATTTGGGTAATAAAAGACATTAGTGAAAACTCAATTATTGGAAAAAAGGTTCATAAATACTCATGTTGTTACATTCTACCTCTCTTAAAAATATTTTATCCCGTGATATTCATCATTTTATCAAATTATGAATATTTATTTTTCCATTTTATAGAATCCCATAACATAAATAATAATAAAAAACTCCCTTTTAAAAAGTAATGTTAGAAACAAAACGGTTACCTATAGTAACTCATAACTATGCATCCACATATGAGAACATAGGTGGGATGTGAAAACATGGAAATCGAAGAGAAATCAATATATCTTGTTTTGATGAATATTGATGGAGAAAATGGTCAAATAAAAGTTAATAAAAATAAATTCATTAATCTACAATTCAATACATGATCATTTTATCCTTTAAAAAATGGGTACTAGGATAATATTTTTTATTTCAAGATACTTTTCATAGTGTTGAAAAAAAAATTCATAAGAAAAATACTTTATATATTTCATTACATTTCATAATCAAGGTCTCTTCTTTTTTTCCTTGATCAATTTAAACATAATCTATTATTCATAGAAATTATGGTGAATTTTTCATTCCAAAATAATTATTAAATCACGAGATCCATAAATAGAATGATCAGTCACTTGATCTATCTTTTTCATAACAAAAAGATAGAACATGTTATCTAATATGCAAATACCCTCATATGGTGAGATTATAATTTAATCTCTAAAACCTCATACAATGTATAAAATAAACCATTCCATAAATGGTTAACATTATAACCCCTCCTAAAATTGGATGTCTAATAAATTAGAGTTAATTTCACTAAACCATCTTATCATTTATCCCCCATATATTATATGCTATATATTGGTTATCACATTACAAACATCATAAATCAATCATCAAGAATTCTTGAAACATAATAATAACCTAAATTACCACAAAACTTATTGAAAAAATAATTTTTCCCTATTATAGTGCTTACAGGATAGATAAATTAAGTTATAAATGTTTTAAACTTCATCCATGATTGCATGGAAAATATTTCAGAAAAACATTAATCAGTTACATGGAAATAAATATTGTCCAATTATCTTATTCATATATAACATATCACATTCAAACTAAATTATCATATAATAATGGAGATGTTGACGGTTATATTCCCTCAGTCAACATGTCACCTTTCCATTAAATTAATTTTCCAACCCCTCAGAAACATTCAACATAAACATGTAAATCTTGAGTGAAAGACACAAACTAAACAATAGTTTTATATTTAACCATTAATATGACATAATTAATGAATAAAAATATATTAAATCGTCAATTATTAAACTTTATTCAAAACTTATAAAAACAATGGCGCATCATGTTACCTAAAACCTCTTTCCTTTTACATTTCATCTACAGTCTCATAATCATCAGCGATATAACCATTACTCACACCACCATTTTAATTCTATTTATTAGTTTTCCATTTGGGATATCTATTTTAATAGTGACCATTCATTCCACATATAAATATTTTTACCATTAATGACGTCTTAGGGAGGTCAATATTCGAATCTAGTTTGTTAACCGAACCCATTATTTTTCATCTACTGTTATATACATTGTGTCCTTTTTGTCTATAGTCAAATAATCATCTAGTTACTCCAATACATTCACTTAGGTGATTCATTCAACATTCTTAAAATAATGAAAACTAAATAGTATATCATGCATGGTCTCCATTACCCAAAATCTTGGTGAAATCTTTCCTTCTATTTCTTGACGAGTCTACAAGTTGGTTAACATACAAATTTATAATCATGTTCTTTGAAAAATAACTATCAAGGATCACAAAATACTTCAATTTAGGGACTGTCTCATTTTACTTTTCATTAACAAGATGTCTATCACATTATATGTCAACCCAATTCCCTTTGGTTCCCTCTATTGAATAAAATAAAAAATTAGTGAATAAGAAACAATTATCATAGTGAGGAACTACATAATGTTTAGAAACTAGTTATAGGATGTCTAAATTATCACACATTCCATAATCTATGAAACCATAGATTTATCCTCGGTTATTCATATCTATTTTACCTTTAAATACATCATGATTATTCACACATATTTTATAGAATTTCCAAATCAAATCACCCTAGAGTGTCAAAATGGATGTAAAGTAAGGATCTTTTTCTATTACTAGGTTGCAATCGAGTCAAGCCTTATGCAAATTGTCAGAGTTGATACCCCTATATACAAAAATGATATTATATTATCCTCACTTTATTCCTTATACTTCCCTTATTTCATAGTGATGTTCATCTATGGAATATCGTCCACATTTCTTCTCCCCTCTTCCCACCATACCCTACGCATCAGACCTCCAACTTTGGGCCAATGGGAAGAAGATTCAGGTAGTTTGGGACATCGTTAGAGGGGGAATTTGGTTATCATTTTCTCCACATCCCTTTTTGTTCAACCGATTGGGGTCAAACTTATATTAGTCGGTATTGGTGAGGGTTTTGGGATATATTGGGATAGTGTTTTATGGGGGGTGGAAGTGGTATCTATTCTTTTCTTGGTTGCATAACTTACTTGTTGGGTTTATTTACCTTCTTTGGCATCTTTTTTGTTTCTTTCTAAGGCCATCTTATAGTCCGCATCTGGTTTAACTATTGTATTTTCTGGTTTTTTTGTTTGTTCTTAGTGTGTTTTATGATGTAGTTTTTCTACAGTTTGTGGTTTGTGGTGGAAAGATAATGATGATTCAAGGAAGGATTCATATCACGTCGATGGATCTGTTTTGTTTTATTTTTCCCAAATTAATTTATCTCAAATTATTTTTACTAGAATAACCAACTATGGTTATGAATTTTAGTCTAATTTTAAGGTAATATGGTGATAGAAAGGTTGACGGTGTTTTCGGTGATCCTAGTTTGAAGCATCAGTAGTTCAATGGAAAGTGGGTTTCTCCGGCATCTCAGAAATCTTTCCCTGGTTATTGAATCTGGCAGTTTTAGGGTAATTATGGCTACTAGTGGGAATTAATGATCTTTGATGTGTTTTCTTGATGACAGAGATTCTTTTCAAGGAACTAAGAAGCTTGAATCAAGGAATAACGATCTCATTTCAAGATGCATTTTTTTAGGTATTGATGTTATTTTTTCAAATATTGAATTTGGTAGGGTTGTGAAATTGGAATTTGGTTTAATATCATGTTATTGTATAGTCTTTTACTGAGAAATGTACGTTTACAATTTACACTTAAAAAAATTGAAATTAAAAAATATGTTTTGTTGGGGTGAGAATCCTTTTTTCTCATCAAACTTCACACCATTTTTAATATCCTATGGAATATAAACATATAAAATGGTAGGCCCATATTCATAGTAAGGGTAATGGAGGGAGATATAAAAGAATAACATGGACATAAGGTTTTGTGAGTATAATAAATACATTTAAATATCATTACTTACTTATGAAAGATCAAATAATTGAGTCATATTAGGAATATTGGATGTTCATAAAAAAATAAATAAAAAGGGAGTTAATAGAAAAAGACATGAAAATATAAAATGGAAATAAGACATGTTAGTCATGGTTCACTCCCATTACCATATTGGTATTCATGGTTCACTCCCACAACCATCTTAGTTGGAAAGGATCACTCCCAATACAATCTTAGTGGATAATAAAATTTCTTTCAATCTCATGATATTTAAATCATTACTGAACTCATTGGAGCGATATACAGGTCCAACCCATATCATTATGAAATCATACTTTTTTATTCCAAGAGATCCAAAACATTATTCATAACAAAACCCGCATAATTAAATGGGTATCATAAACATGTAATCTTATCAGAACTTGTGGAAAATGGAAAATTTTCATATTCATTTCATTAACAAAAAAACTTGTGAGAATAATTGTGTTTCATAGACATATAACACATGAAAATAAAAAAGATTTCATAAACATATAACCCATGGAAGAGTAATGGGTGTGAAGAATGTTATTCCACCAAACCAAACACCATTCATATAAAAATATAAAAGGGGATATTGGATCATATTCCCAATATTTTATGAGTAAAAAAATTTATTTCATTATGGATGGTAAATAATTTTGAAATATATTTTAAAAACATTTTTAAATATAATATCCTTTCTTCATTTAAAATTTATTTTTAAAACATTAAACAATATTGATAAATTTTTTCCATTGAAAAAATATTTGAAAAAAACATAAATTAATCTTTAAGAACCATAAAAAAATTTAAAAAATTCAATAAAAATTAGATAAAAAAAATTTTAAAAACCCTTTTTTGAAACCATGTATTTTTGAATAAAAATATTTTTGATTGAAAAGAAAAATGAGATCAAATTTTCATTGAAATGTTTTATAATTTACATCAAGTACCAAAGAGTGGGAAAAGGGAACCAATGCATGATTAAATAATGAATTAATGGTGGAGAATAAAAATCATGGGTATTCTTGAGAGATGGATCATATGATTTTATCAATGAAATCATAATCATAAACAATATCGATAAATGATGAGATTGTTTAAATAAACTCTTACCAGTTGGTAACATTGAATAATAATCCACATGTTTGTAAATTAAATTAAATAGAGAGTATAATATTAGAAAAAATATTTAGTTTCATGATATATTGTGTCATTTATAATAATATAATCCTTGTAAAATAACATATCTATATAAAAAAGTTTTATTTCATAGAAGGATAATGGAGAAAATTGTTGTTTATAGATTTGGTATCTTTTGTTCCACAAAATCCATGTATGAAATATTATAAAATGGATATGTAAATACCCATAAATTTATTTATGATAATCATAGAATACAGTCATGGGAAGTATATACATCACACAAAATAAATGGGTGCTGAATAAGGTATTTATCTCATAGAAATGACATGTGAGATGAAATTCCTTTACCTTGTCTGTTGTCTCTCATCAAACACATACAAGCCTAATGTATAATAAGTATAATTTTAATATAATTTTTTCACATAACATATTAACATATATAATACCATATTTTTTTTAGTATGGCCTTCTATTATCAATTTATTAATGATTACATGTTAATGTATCATTTTGGGTAATATCTAACTTGTTTATTGTACATGTTTTGACTTGTCATTCTCGATAGTATTAATTAAATCATGATTATATTATTTATAGAATGTTAAAATTGAATTATATATAATATATATTCATTATATAAACATTTATAAATTCATATAAAATATAGATATATGAAATGGGAGAAACCGTTCATGGAGATGGTAGGTCGTATGTACGCATTAATGCAATTTCTATTTTCATGCCATGTTAAATGAATGAATGTAAGTGAAATATATATATAATATCATTAACATATAATTATAATGTCCTATATATCATATATGTTTATTCAACCCATCCTTAATACATTACATGTAATGTGTGAATGAATCACATCCCTTTGAGGTGGTGGTGGTCGACATTTCCACAAATGATGTTTAATTTTTTAAATGGAAATAATGATGGTAGGATATATATTAAAAAATTATATTTATGAATAAACCCTAAAAATAATATATATCATATAAAAATATATATTACATCATAATTCTCAACCATAATAGGTGGCAAAGGTAAAATAAAAAACATAATTTCATGGGGTATTACTTCATCATATAGAAGAACAGTATGTTCTATACCCATTAAATGAAAGTGTGTGTAACAGAATTTCTAAAACATGAAATAAAACAATCTACATATATTAATTAATTTTATGATTTTCTATTTTCATTTGATAAGAATAATTATTGTAAAGGCCCTGAAATTTCAAGGGAATTTTTTTTCTTAATTTCTTTGGAATTTTACATGAACGCGGTTTCTGACGGTGCCTGATTCTGAGGCCCGGTGTGCCCGGAATCATTTTCTGAAGTTTAGCTCGGGTACGTTCAGTGAACGAACGAGCAAGTTTTTCTAACTTTTGAACTGGTGCTCGGAATAGAAATTATAGGGCACCAATGAAACCGCAGCGCCGATAAATTCTTAGGAACACCTATTCTGGAGTTGCATTTTCTCAGGAGGAGTTGTTAAAAATTTGTAGAATTAATAAATAATTGAATAAAAAAATTGTGGGACAATTTTTTTTATTAATTATTTATCCTAATGGTTATATCAAACATGGGGTAGTTAGGGTGGGACTTACAAGCCCCTAACTACCCATGTGAGGATTAAAGGTGAGGTGGGGCCCACACGAACCCCACCCCCTTTCATCTTCCCTAAACTCTCTTAAACTTCCCCTCTCATTAATTGGTAACTCTTCTTAACATGTTTAACCCCCCTTTAATGTGATACCACTCACCTCCCTCTCTCTCTTCTTTAATCATGCCAACTCACTTAATTAATTAAGTGAGTTAAGTGTTTGATTTTTAAAATTAAAATGATTGGCTTGATGTAATAAAAAAAGATAAGTCTTATTTTATTTGAGGGAGTTGGTTGTTGTGTGAGAAGGATTTGGAGAGAAAGCTCTAAGCTTTGAAGAACTTCTTCCTTCTTGAAGAACGCAAAGAACACAACTCTCCGACGAAGAACGCCAACACCAAATAGTGGCGACGTACCCCTTTCTTCCTTCTCTGAGACAAGAGGGGAGACGTCACATCTTTGAGTACACTTTGGCGACGTCGGGCCTTTCATGACATTTGACTAAGAACGCTTCCCGGATCTCTATCAAAGGAGGAGACACCGCCGTGGAAAAATTACAAATGACGACGTCACCTTCCGACGTCACCGAACGATGCTACCTCTCTACAGATCCATCGAGGGATCACATCACGAGATAGGGGTTTTGGTTCAATTAAATCTATGTGGGTTATATCATCGGACTTGATTTAATTTTTGATAGTCATTTGAGCCGCCTGTTATCGAAATAACGGGAGGAGGTCGGACTGCACGAACATGGCCGACCCTACCCCCCCCCCCTTTGATGGTTGTTCTTGTTGCAGCACAATTAAAGGCGGCATGGTACAACGGCACCTCGAGGAAACAATTGAGGAACGGGTGAAGTAGCGTGGCATCGTCGCGCGACACCGTTGTGACAATTCGAAGGCTCTGTAGATCGTTTAATTGATGGCGGATCGCCGGGCGATGATGGAACGGGCCGCAAGGGCGGTTTGATGATTCCGTAGTAAAGTTCGAGACCCCAGATGAACGCCGGCATAGACGGAATTGAAAACGGACCACCGGAGCAACTCCGGTGGAAGGCGGAAACCCCAGAGGCGTGGGTCACAGGCGTGGCGCCGCCGACGATCGGGGGCGGCAGCTGCAGCCGTCTGCCCACCAGGAGGTGGCGGCGCCCTAGCGCACCGCCGGAGGAAAAAAAACCGCCATGGCATGCCGCGGCGGTGTGGCATGGGGGATCCCGTAGCCGCGCAGGATCTCGAAGGAACGGCGGTGGCGCAAACTGCTGTCGGCATCAATCAACGGCGAGGGGGCCTCGCACCCCCCCCCCCCTGCTCTGTGGCTTCCGCTCAGCCTCGCTATCCAAGCCACGGCTAGCCATGCGGCCGGGCCGCACCAGCTGGGCCGCGCCAACCGGACCCGGTTCGGGCCGACCCAGGGGGATTTGGGCCGGGCCAGGCCAGGCCCAGACCCCTATTTCAGATTATTTCCGTTCGAACATCAATAACATGGGATATGGACCTCTAATCGATGCATCGTCAGTTTCGATGCAATCCTTGGATCGAGTCGGTCGTTTCGGTATATTACACTCAAGGTTTCGGAGAACTTTGGGTATGGCAGGGTTGGTTTGAACATGAAACCAACCAGACCCTCGGAGCGAAAACGCTTATAACTTGAGCTTTGGACGTCGGATTGACGTGCCATCGACTTTGTTGGATTCCTCTTAATGAGACGAAACTTTTGGCATGCTTTGACTGAGTTTTGGATGCAGTTGGATAATGGCCCGGTTGGTTCGCTCACGAAAACAACCGGGCCCCTAGAACGGAAAAGCTCATAACTTTCAGACCGGACGTACGTTTGACGAACCGTCAGTGGAGTTGGTGATCACGTTGAGGAACGGTCCCTATGAGTATACCCTATGAGTTTACCCTATGATATTTCGGGGTACATTTGAGATACGACCGGGTTGGTTCACACACGAAACCAACCGGGCCCCTGAGATGAAAATGCTAGTAACTCACAGACCGGGCGTCCGACTGACCTGTCGTCTGTTGCGTTGAGACCCCTATGACGAGGTGGTACTTTGAGTTAAATATTCGTGGAACTTTTTGATACTTTTAGTATCAACCTCTTGGCTCGTGGAGTGGACCCTCCCGGAATGGGAATGCTGTGTGCGGAAACCCTAGTGCTAGCTGAGACTTGACGATTGCTGATTGATCGACTCGGTGTGTCTCAGATAGCCCAGTGGGGAGCGCTTGGTTATAGCAGAAGACCCATAGTGGAGGAGCACTTGGTTGTAGTGGTAGACCCGCGGTAATCAACAGAAGGAGTACCTCTGGAGGCTATGAGGGGGAGCGCTTGGTTGTAGCGGTAGACCCACGGCGGAGGAGCGCTTGGTTGTAGCGGCAGACCCGCGGTACTCAACCGAAGGAGTACCTCTGGAGCCTTTGGGGTGGAACGCTTGGTTGTAGAGGCAGACCCATGGTGGGAAGCGCATGTTTGTAGCATCAGGCCCATAGTACTTGACAGGTGGAGTACTACAGTAGTCCAAGGTTATTGGGGCACGCAAGGTTGTAGAGGCATGCCCACTATGCTCGACAGAGGAGGAGTTCTCTAGTAGTCGTGGTTTCGACATCATGAATAAAATCCAGGGTGAGCTGAGTCTATGACCTATGTGTTTACCTCATGATTGAGATGGGTCACTTGATAACTTAGGTATATGTATGGGCATATATCTAAGTACAGGTTATCCATTGATTTCATAACCTTTGTGTTTTTTCATGAATGAGATGGGTTTCTTGATAACTTAGGTATAAGTATGGGCTTATACCTAAGAAAGGGTTATCTGTTGAGTTTCTGCTTTGTGGTTATCCTTGTTGGATTTAAAGAGACCTTGAGGGTCTCGGGGTCCCTACTAAGTATCGTTATACTCACCCCTGCATGGGCTATATATTCCCGCACCTCGTTGTGTTGGATGCAGACGACGGACAGTGCTGACGGAGATCGAGTGCACAAGGACTGGACGACAACTGGTGGTGGACCTCACGACAAGTTAGTACCCGGAGGTGGACCTCACGACGAGTCGGTACCCGGTGGAGGTTGAAGAACGAGGACACTGAGTAGGGTATCTGTACATACCCTTCAGGTAGGATCCATGGTGGACAATCTAGGAGTTGCGCTATATGCACCTACCCTTCAGGTAGGATCCGTGGTGGACGATCCAGGAGCTACATGTCACCTTCCAGTTGTTTTGTCTTTTACCTTGTACTTTATAGTTGGCCTTGTATTTCCGGCCCCTTTACTTATAGCACTACTTTTTTCTTCAGTTTTACATAGTTTTTTCTTCCTGGTGTACTCTGTTTGGTGTTTGTTTACTTTTATAAAGGCAATTCCTTCCCAGTTATCGGGATTTATTCCTTTGGTGCTAGTCACCAGCCCCTGGCCTATGGAAGGCAGGCTTGGGGTAGTTACGACACGGACCCTAGGGGACGGGTCGTGACAAATTGGTATCAGAGGAGTTCGGTTCTACTGTAGAACTAACGACTATGATCATTTTCTATGTGATGAAATAGTGTTATGGGTACCGAGTGTGGTCTTCAGTTCAGGGAGTCCAGTGTTGGTGCGGCGGCCGACGTATCCGTACACCAGGAACCTGACTACTGATTGCCGACTTTGTACACAAAAACACCGATTGTGTGTGTGTTTCCAAATTTTTAAATCCAACTCAAACCAGGTCAGCTCACCAGGTACGAATCGTTGACCGTTTCACATCTGTTCAGGATGAATCCACGCAGACAGTTAGTTGGAGTTCCGACAGAGTACTCGATGAAGTCCCACCAAGTGGTGAGGCTCCGGTGTGGGGCCCTTTTTACTATGTTGGCACCCTCGGGTGGTGTACCAGCAGCACCGCCACCTATTTGGAAGTAGATTCCACCAGCCTTACTAGCGAACTGTGCACGATGGTAGAGTGCGTTTCACGAGTTCCAGCAGCAGTGGCCTCCAAGGTTACGAGGCGAGGCAGATTCCCAGACAGCAGAGCACAAGCTGGAGGCGATGGCTAGAGTTTTCCGCCTATTGGAGACATCAGTATAGTGGATGGTGGACTTGGCTACTAGTTTTTTCTAGTGAGTGACCATGAGGATGGTCCGCATAGCGATGAGGCTTCGGTACATGGACCGATGCCTGAGATAGTGCCTTCGGGTAGTGTGTGAGCTATACATCACTACCTGTTGGTCTACAGTTACAACCGGCGGTACCGGTAGGTGAGGCATGTAGGCTTACTACCTTATACGTGTTCCAATATCATATACCCTTATGTTCTGAGTTAAGCCCGACTCACAAGCAGCTGAGAACTGGCTTGAGGAGGTGGCTGAGAGTTTTCTAGAGCTTATACAACTTCGGCAGAACGATGTTTTAGTAGCTGAATAATCATCGAGGTGTACTGATCATTCATGGTACATGATGACTATGATATGATCAGTGCTTAGAGCTCAGACCTCAGAGTGAGGTGTGATTAAAGGATATCCGATTAAGCACTCTTTTCTCTACGCATTCCTACTTATGTTAGGGTGCTAGAAAGACCCTTTGTGGTTTAATGTTCTTTGGCTGATTGGTTTTAGCCAGTGAATGTTAACAGTGGGAAGATGCGAACTGGCGTCAGTCTCAGAGACTTGGGCATCTGAATGTTTCAAAAAGAGGAAATGTTAAGGACAGATGAATCTGCATAGTAGTAAACATGGAGGCAGAGCTAGGAGAGAAGCATGAGGTGGTGTACATATCAACATGTTACAACTACACACTTTTGTTGTTCCCTCCAGGCTCAGGGAGCTAGAGTGCAGAGAAAGAGAGTAGCTTCATGTGGTCAAGGAGAGTGACCCAATGGCTCTAATAATGATTTGAGGGACAGTCTGTGTCCACTACAAGCTGTCGTAATAACAGACGTTGATACGAATCATTCCTTCCTTCCACGAATCTTGTCCCAGACCTAGAGTTTCCGGTTAAGCCGTTTACTTGACCCTCACGTCTGGAGATACCTTGGGAGGAGACTCGATAATCACACTTACGCCGACAGTGTGATCTGACCCATGAGGTGAGAGTTTCGGTTGGAATCTTCTGGTGGCAACGTCGAGGCCTTACGATGTTGGTCTAAGTATGGATTGGATCCACAGTTCATACACGGATTGACTGTATTAGGAAAAAAGGTTGTGGTTTATATACAACGTTGGGATGGGGTTTCCTTGGTTGGTGAAAAGGAAAACCCAGGCAGCACAGGATGAAATCATGCATAATATGGTGCATTCGAACACTCAGGAGATGGCTAAACATACCTTTGTGCCAAAATTCTCCAGAGTAGCGGCACCACTTCCAGTAGAGCTTTCAGGAGCAGAGGTAGAGGTTGACCGGTGTTCCCAACCTATGGGCGTTGGTTACATAGTTCACTGCGACACATTAGGGACCGGACTCGAGTGTGTCCTGATTTAGGAGTGGGAAGTGATCGCCTATGGATCACGGAAGATGAGACTGCACAGAGCTGACAGGAGACCTCTAGAGTTCGAGGATGACGATCACGTCCTTATACTAGTCTCACCTCGATTAGGTTTACAGAGATGTGGCCGAGGCGGCAAGATATCTCCAAGGTTCAACAGACCTTTCTAGGTCCACAGCAGGGTAGGCGTGGTGGTTTACCGCTCGACCTTTCCACCGCAGTTGCACTAGGTGCACGATGACTTCCACGTATCTCAACTGGGAAGATACGTGCTTGACCTGACGCATATCATCGACCATGGGGAGCTGGACATTGGCGATGGGGTGACTTTTGCGGGGTTCCAGTAGAGGTTGAGGATCGACAAGAGCGGGTCCTATGAGGATATTCGATTCTTCTTGTGTGCTTTCGTTGGCAGCACGGGAACCTCCAGGTGGGCACATAGGAGTGGAAGGCTCAGATGCGTGCTCAGTACCACTTTAATATCCCTAGTTTGTGTTAAAACTTTATGAGGACGTAAAGCCCTGAGGTGGGAGTAAAGTGAAAACCTGGAAATTTCAAGGAAATTTTTTTCTTAATTTCTTTGGAATTTTACATGAACGCAGTTTCTTACGGCGCCTGATTCCGAGGCCCGGTGTGCCCGGAATCGTTTTCTGAAGGTTAGCTCGGGTACGTTCAGTGAATGAACGAGTGGGGTTTTCTAACTTTTGAACCGGTGCTCGGAATCAAAATCTGAGGGCACCGATGAAACCATAGCACCGGTAAATGCTTAGGAACACCTATTCTGGAGTTGTGTTTTTTCGGGAGGAGTTGTTAAAAATTTTTAGAATTAATAAAGAATTGAATAAAAAAATTGTCGAATAATTTTTTTTATTAATTCTTTATCCTAATGGTTATATCCAACATGGGGTATTTAGGGTGGGACTTACAAGCCCCTAACTACCCATGAGAGGATTAAAGGTGAGGTGGGGCCCACATGAACCCCACCCCCTTTCATCTTCCCTAAACTCCCTTAAACCTCCCCTCTCATTAATCGGTAACTCTTCTTAGCATGTTTAAGCCCCCTTTAATGTGAGACCACTCACCTCCCTCTCTCTCTTCTTTAATCATGCCAACTCACATAATTAATTAAGTGAGTTAAGTGTTTGATTTTTAAAATTAAAATGTTTGGCTTGATGTAATAAAAAAATATAAGTCTTATTTTATTTGAGAGAGTTGGTTGTTTTGTGAGGAAGATTTGGAGATAAATCTCTAAGCTTTGAAGAACTTATCCCTTCATAAAGAACACGAAGAACGCAACTCTCCGACGAAGAACGCCGACACCAAAGAGCGAAGATGTACCCCTTTCTTCCTTCTCTGCGACAAGAGGGGAGACATCACATCTTTGAGTAGACTTTGGTGATGTCGGGCCTTCCAAGACCTTCGACGAAGAACGCTTCCCGGATCTCCATCAGAGTAGGAGACACCGCCGTGGGAAAATCGCAACCGACGACGTCACCTTCCGATGTCAACGAACGACGCTACCTATCCGCAGATCAATCGAGGGATCACATCACGAGGTAGGGGGTTTTGGTTCAGTTAAATCTATGTGGGTTATATCATCAGACTTGATTTAATTGTTGATAGTCATTTGATCTGCCTGTTATCGAAATAACGGGAGGAGGTCGGACCGCACGAACACGGCCAACCCTCCTCCCCTTTTAATGGTTGTTCTTGTTGTGTCATGATTAAAGGCGGCACGATACAACAACACTGTGTAGAAACAATTGAGGAATGGGCGAAGAATCGTGGCGCCGTCGCGCGACACAGTTGTGATAATTCAAAGGCTTAGTAGATTGTTTAATTGATGGAGGATTGTCGGGCGATGACGGAACAGGCCGCAGAGGCGGTTTGATGATTCCATAGTAGTGTTCGAGACCCGAGATAAATGCCGGCACAGACGGAATTGAAAACGGACCACCGAAGCATCTCCGGTGGCCCGCGGAAACCCTGGAGGCACGGGTCGCCAGCGACCGGGGGTGGCGGCCAGAGCCATCCGGCCGCCAGGAGGAGGCGGCGCCCTAGCGCGCCGCCGGAGGAAACAAACTGCCGCAGTGGCCCCGCGAGATCCCGGAGGAACGGCGGCGGTGTAAATCGCCGCCAACATCAATCAACGGTGAGGGGGCCGCGCACCCCCCCCCCCCCCCCCCCCGCTCCGCGGCTTCCGCTCGGCCACACCAGCCGAGCCGCGGCTGGCCATGTGGCCGGGCCAGGTCGCGCCAGCCGGACCCGGACCCGGGTCGGGTCGACCAGGTTCAGGCTGACCCAGGGGGGTTGGGCTGGGCCAGGCCGGGCCCAGTCCCCCCATTTCGGATTTTTTCCATTAGAATGTCCATAACGTGGGCTACGGATCTCCGATCTACGCACTGTCAGTTGCGATGTGATCCTTGGATCGAGACGGTCGTTTCGGTATATTACACTCAAGGTGACGGAGAACTTTGGGTGTGGCTGGGTTGGTTCGAACACGAAACCAACCGGACCCTCGGAGCGGAAACGCTTATAACTTGAGCTCCAGATGTCCGATTGACGTGTCGTCGACTTTGTTGGATTCCTCTTGATGAGACGGAACATTTGGAATGATTCGACTGAGTTTTGTATTTATTTAGATAATGGCTGGGTTGGTTCGCACACGAAACCAACCGGGCCCCTAGAACGGAAAAGCTGATAACTTTCAGACAGGACATCCGTTTGACGAACCATCAGCAGCGTTGGTGATCACATTGAGGAACGGTCCCTATGAGTATACCCTATGAGAGTTCTGGGTACATTCAAGATACGGCCGGGTTGGTTCGCACATGAAACCAACCGGGCCCCTGGGACAAAAAGGCTAGTAACTCACAGACTAGGCGTCCGACTGACGCGTCATCTGTTGCGTTGAGACCCCTATGACGAGGCGGTACTTTGAGTTACTTATTCATGGAACATTGTGATACTTGGAGTATCGAAATATTGGCTCGTGGAGTGGACCCTCCCAGAACGAGCATGCTGTGTGCGGAAACCTTAGAGCTGGCTGAGACTTGACGACTGTTGGTCGATCGACTCTGTGTGTTTCGGATAACCTAGTGGGGAGCGCATGGTTGTAGCGGCAGACCCACGGCGGAGGAGCGCTTGGTTGTAGCGGTAGACCCACGACGGAAGAGCGCTTGGTTGTAGCGGCAGACCCATGGTACTCAATAGAATGAGTACCTCTGGAGCCTATGAGGGGGAGAGCTTGGTTATAGCGGCATACCCATGGTGGGAAACGCTTGTTTGTAGAAGCAGGCCCAGAGTACTCGAAAAGTGGAGTACTACAGAAATCCAAGGTTAGTGGGGCGTGCATGGTTGTAGCGGTAGTCCCACTGTTCTTGATAGAGGAGGAGTTCTCTAGTAGCCGTGGTTTCGACATCATGAATAAAATCTTGGTTGAGCTGAGTCTATGACCTATGTGTTTACCTCATGATTGAGATGGTTCACTTGATAACTTAGGTATATGTATGGGCATATATCTATGTAGTGGTTATCCGTTGATTTCATAACCTTCGTGTTTCCTCATGAATGAGATGGGTTACTTGATAACATAGGTATAAGTATGTGCTTATACCTAAGTAAGGGTTATTTGTTGAGTTTCTTCTTTGTGGTTATCCTTGTTGGATTTAGAGAGACCTTGTGGGTCTCGGGGTCCCTACTGAATATCGTTATACTCACCATTGCACGGGCTATGCCCGCACCTCGTTGTGTTGGATGTAGACGATGGATAGTGCTGACAGAGATCGAGTGCACAAGGACTGGACGATACCTGGTGGTGGACCTCATGACGAGTCAGTACCCAGAGGTGGACCTCACGAAAAGTCGGTACCCGGTGGAGGTTGACGGACGAGGACACTGAGGAGGATATCTTTACCTACCCTTCAGGTAGGATCCATGACAGACAATCTAGGAGCTGCGCTATCTGCACCTACCATTCAGGTAGGATCCGTGGTGGACGATCCAGGAGCTACATGTCACCTTCCGGCAGTTTTGTCTTTTACCTTGTAATTTACAGTTGGGCTTGTATTTCTGGCCCCTTTACTTTCAGCACTACTTTTGTCTTCAGTTTTACTTAGTGTTTTCTTCCGCTTGTACTTTGTTTGGTGTTTGTTTAATTTTATAAAGGCAATGTCTTCCCAGTTATCGGGATTTACGCCTTTGGTGCTAGTCTCCATCCCCTGGCTTATGGAAGGCGGGCTTGGGGTAGTTACGACACGGACCCCGGAGGACGGGTCGTGACAATTATGGTTGCTGGGAATGAACCTAAAATATATGAGGTTGGGGAAGGATGTTATCTCTTTATTGGGTAACTACTTTTTGTTTGCAGCAAAGGGATTCCTTGGATGGAATTATACCCAAAACAGAGGCTTCAAATAGTAATAAAAGGGAATTTGGGAGACTATATTCATTGGTTTTTGATGATCTAGAAGTCTCAATTGTGTGCAAGGATGTCATGGTGGAGGTTCCCATTAATAATTCCGGTGAGCGAAAATTAGGAAACTCTTAAAACATTAGATTAATATAATATATTATTCCTAAAAAAATAGATCCGGATTTTGTTATTTAGAATCTAAGATGAGTATGGGTAAAAATAGGATCATTCAATGAAAATTAGATTTGTTTTGACATATTTTTAATCTGTATATGTTTTCTTTAACAATGATTTAACCTCTTTGACTCTTACCATAACAACTCATTTTTTACTCATTATGGGTTAGTATAGTTACTATATATTGTAAAAAAGAACAATAAATGGATCATTTATGAAATTTTAAACATTATCCCAATAATTTGGAAGAATTTTACATTTTTATAAATTTTATACCATTTAATAAAATATTAATTATTTTTAAATGTACTTAATGTCAATATTGACATTATTCATTATTTGACTTCTAAAAAATTTCATAAAACCCTGATATACTGAAATCAACTCATTTAAATCATCACTAAAATGTAAAATTATTCATTTAAATTCTCATATGAAATTAATTTTATCAGATTATATTTATTTTAATATGTTTAAAAATATTTATTTTATGTTTCTATTACTTAAACAATTACTACATCATCATTGTGTAAGAAATAATATTAATTATTTAGTTAAAAATAATTAAAAAATATATCATGTTGAATATAATAATTTTTCCTCTCTAAATTATATCTATAGTTTAATTTTTCTTCTTTATATCTTCATATTAAAAATTATATAGTTATTAAAAATTATATAGTTATTAAAAATATGAGTATGAAATTTTTAACAGTTCATTAAATAAAATATAATAAATTTTTTACTCCCATAAAAGTGGATTAAAAAGTTTACAATCTTTTCCAAAAGGATTATATTGGTTTAACAGCACTCAAAAACGGAAATTTTGAAATCTTTTAGTCTAATTTTATAATATCTGTAAAATTAACTTTGCCTTTAATTACACAAATTACCATTAACTGTGGTATGTAAAAAATAATAAATATAGTATTAATAATGTCCCAAAATTTATTTTATCCAACTAGAATGTGAATATAATACTCTTTATATTGATGTATGTAATTTTTTTTAAAATTCAATACACATATTTTCAAAAATTATGCTTAATTATTACCCCGTAGACATGGTGAGAAAACATGTTATTAAATAGAGAATGTTCACAAGTTCATTATGATTTTATATCTAAAATGATTATAAAAAGATTTTAATGAACTAAATTGGATTAATATATATATATATAATGGATATAATGAAACTTTAAAAAAAACATAAAATATAATTTAATGATATAAAAAAATTAGTTGAAAAGAAAATTTTCAATTAAAATTCAATATTTTTCACTCTTTATCAAAACATTTTGTTTCTAAGAAAAATCCCAAAATGAGTATAAGTAAATATCGATGTTTTTAATTATAAAATGATGTTTATTTCATAAATTCTATTTTAAAAGTGTTTAATTTTTTTCATTTTTTCACATAAGGACATGGAAAGATGTTCGTTTTATAAAATAGTATTTTTAAACATATAAAGACTTTACCAAAAAAAACTTTAACCTTATGTTTTATTTAATTAATAAAATTACAAGTATTATTTGAAAATTATTTATTAACATAACAGACAAATTTTTTATGGACCTTTTTTTATTGAATTATTCTTCATTTAAATCTTTCATTTTACTAAGTCAAATATTTATTTACCATGACACCGACTTTTCTTCTTCTACATGCAACACTATTTTTTTACAAAAAAATAATTATTGTAATTATTAAGACAAGACATTTATAAATTTGATATTAAAATTAATAATATTAATATTAATATCTAATATTCCATAATTTTATAATGGTTTTATATAAATAAAACATAGTAATAATGAAAATATAATTTTTTAATGTCTTTATACGATTAAAAATATTATCTCTCAAATGAAATTATTTTCGATTTACTTTTTGAAACAAATAATAAAATTAATTTTAGTCACATATAGATATTTAAATTGATAAATAAAATTAATATTTAAATATATAATGTTTAAATTATCTTATGGCTATTTTTTGGGATTTTTTTGTGAAACTTCATTTTGGGATAAATAGTGAAAAATTCCGATTTTTAATTGAAAAATGATTTTTAATATAATATATTTTTAAACATAAATTATATTTTAACTTTATTTAAAAGTAAAATTATATCAATTGTATATATATTAATCCAATTTAGTTCAATAAAATATATTTATGTTGAATTTATATATAAAATCATAATGAACTTATGAGCATTCTCACATTAAAACACATTTTATCTCCATGTCCGCGAGATCAACATTAAACTTACATTTATTGTATCAATGAATTGAATTTATAAAAAATAAAATAAAAGGAATTATTCCTTACTATATTTAATTTATAATAAGTTAAACACTATTTTTAACAAATACATTGTTTAATGTTATTAAGAATAATTATATTGTTCAAGGTAAAATTAATTTTAACAATGAGATAATCTTTACAATAAATTGAATGAATGTCCTATAAACATGTTAAACACCCATTTTATTTCCATATTCCATCCATAAATTTTTCATTTTTTATTTTGGTTGTTTTTTTATGTGTTGTTTAGACACAAACCTCGGTATATTAAACTTGTTTTAAAAAATGTGACGAGTGTCCACTCCCTTCCATATAAAAGGCCACCATCTCCAAATTTTTCACATTTATCGAACCACATAGGTTTAGAAATGATATTATCAATATAATTACTAGATTACATAATTTATTCCTTGAATACGGTCATTGATATTAAATCCATTCATATAATCCCTTTGTTGAAAACCAAAAGGAGTTACCTAGAGAAGATGTAGCATTCTTTCTCAAGAACATTATTTTGTTTTCATTCTCCACCACGTAAAATCTTATAATATCATGCACAAATATTATACATGGTATCTCTAATATACTATGATATTGTCATATTAATGGTTTGACCTTCACTTACACACACTTCTATCTAATTGTTAATGAACATACCATTCTTGCGTATGATGAACTACCACCTGAAGAAATGACATTGTTCGCCTAACCATTAACTCCTCGTATGGTTGGGAATTATGATGGAAAATAAATTTTTATACACTATATATAAAATTTATGATTTATTTATACTTATTTATTTATTATATAAATCTTTCCTTTATTCATTCTATTTTTTTGTAAATACAGAAACTTTATTTGTGGAAGTGTGTACTACCACCTCCTCAAAATGATGTGATTCGTTCACACTATACATAGAATTTATTAAGTATGGGTTTAGTAAACATATATTATATATGTGAAATAATAATTATAATATAATTATAAATATAAATAATCAATCATATATTTCATTTACTTTATTTCATTTCAACATGACAATAAACAGAAACAATATTCATGCGTACGTACGACCTATAGTCTCCATTATCAGTGTATTCCATTTCATAATTATATATTTTATTCATTATTATAATGAATATATAATAAGTAAAAATTATACTTATATCATAGTTAAAATTATTTAAATCTTGATATAACTATAAGGACCTTTTATATAAAGAATTAAGAAACATGCGAAAAAACAAAGCGGATATTTCCCAAAGAATAACATTAACATGGAATTGATAATATATGGGTAATATAATGTAATTATAAAATAATATATGGTAGTGGAAATAAGAATATTTTTCTTTAAAATATTTTTAATAAACTTATATTTATTATACATGAATCTTGTATGAGTATGGTGATATTTTGGACATAAGGTAAGGGAATACCATCTCACTTTTGAAATCCATGAGATACATACCATGTTCCCAAAACTTTTATTTGCCATGGTGTATATAATACACAGGAATTTATTATATGTTTTTTATTGAATCATTAATTTTTAAGTAAATATCCATTCTATAATATTTATTTCAAAGGGTTAATGTTTTAAAATTTATAGAATTGATAAGATATTTTTGTGTCAATTTTCATTCATTGAGACACATATTTTATTATGAACCTAAATTTTATTTCAAGGTTTATATACTTATAATTGACATGTTATATTAAGAATCTCATTATATTCATGATATTTTAGTCTTCATCTAACTACAATTTTTTACAAGGAGAGTGTGATCCTATGTTTCTATGTGGTAAGAGTTTATTAGAAATATCATATCATTTATTAGGAATGTTTATGATTATATATCCATTGGTGAAATCATAGGATTCATATCTTATGAAAACTTATAATTTTTATTCTCAAGCAATTATTCAAGATACCTCTAGGTATTAGAAACAATTTTCAACTCTTTGGCACCTAGAATAATTAAAGAAATGTTTTTTAGAAAAATCTGTCAATATTTCCCTATCCGGTTAGAAATCTGTTTTATTACAAAAATAATGATTTCAAAATTGTTTTCAAATGATCATTGAAGATATTTTTTGTAGAAAAAAATGATTTTAAAAATGTTTTGTGGTTTTAAAGGCTTCCTTTTAATCTTTTCATTTCTATTTTATAGGAAAAATCATTTCCAAAATGTATTGTGTTCTATTTTTTCAATATGGAAAAGTTATTTTTCTCAAGAAATGTTTTTAAAATATATTTCAAAATTACTTCCCATATAAGATGGAATAATTTTGTGTTACTCACACATTTTTGGGTAAATCATTCAATGTTTCCATTCATATTCATTTTCTAAATGCCCTTTGTTTTCATGGATTGAGGTCTATGAAACCCATTTATTTGTCTTGTGATATATTTTTTTGAAAATCAATTAATTTCACAAGTTATGAATTTTAATAAATGGTTTTGAAACATATAATTTTTTCCATAGGTTATGATATGATTAAATTTTCAGGATACCCATTTAATTTTAGGGGTTATGATATGATTGTTTATGATTTTATGGAACATGAATGTATGATTTCAATATGATATGGGTGGTACCTATATCTCCCTCGAATGCATTGGGTAAATATTTATACATTTTGAGATTAAGTAACATAGTCTTGGGAGTGAAACATGACATCTATGATAGCCATGGGAGTGAACCATGTCTATAAAAATGGCATGGGGTGTGAAATCACACTTTTAATATAGACATGGGAGTGAAAGATGAAAACTAAATTTGTATAGGGAGTGATCCCAAACTACTATAATGGACTTTAAAGTGATTCCATTACTACTATAAAAATCATTTTATATTATTATGTGTATTCCATAATTCCATGTTTTATTCCTATGTTATACCTTTATTGTTTGTGTAGTTTATTTATTTATGATTAATGTATTATGATCAGTCATTCATTATTCAATGATTACTATTTATGATAATTGGTATATAGGTTATGATATTATACATTCAATATCATGTTCCCATACCCTTATTCTCATGAGTTTGTTTATAAATATCCCTTTATTACCCTTAATGAGAATCCATGCTCACCCCTTTTATGTTTTATCAATGCCTGGTTATGAAGATATGTATTATTTTTTATGTTTATATGAAGTGTTATAGTTTGGAAGATCCTCTGGGGAGATAATGTAGATCACTTGTGTATCTATTTTTATGCTTCCATGTTACAAAATTGAAACAAACTAATACAGGCATTGGGAGTCTATTTTTGTAATGTTTTATGAATTCTAAAAATTATATGTAATGTTACTATATGAAAAAATGGGATCACTGTAGTCTATATCATATTAATGTTTTAGTTAAGCTATGGAAGATAGGATGAGAGAACCTTAGTGATAAAAATAAGGATATGTCAATGTATAATTATAAGGATATGTAAATGTATTAAAATATTTCATTGAATTTTGTTAATGTATAGAGTTATTGGTTTTCTAGAAATAATTCCTAATAATGGAACTAAAATATGGACATGGATCTAGAAATGATATAACTTGGGGTAACAACTCAAACTAGGTGTTTCAGGACAGACTCAACCCAACCTAATACAAGACAACTGTCCTCATTGAACACCTGGTTTGAGACTGATAGGAGTTATGATTTGGGAGTTTCCAAACACTTCATATAAGGACCTGGCCTTAAAACATTACATAATATTGAATTAAATGAGTAATTCACGTTGAAGATCCTTTCAGTTTTAGAGTTTTAGAGAATTAGGATATAACTATTACATCTCAAAATATTTTAAAGTAGACACTTGTACTCAGTTTCCATTTTTTCATAAAATAAAAACTCTTAAAAAAGAAACATGACTAGTTCCATGTTTTAGGTAGCATGTCTTTCCTTGATCCCATCCTTGACCCTATTCATCTTTAAGTCCTTTGGAAAACATTTCAAAAACTTGGGATGAGCTGAAAAAACTTAGTAAGGGATATAAAAATACGGAAAGATAACATGATTCCATGTATACTTAAGAATCAATAAAATCATACTTTACTCATAGAACATAATCACTTTAACATACCTCATGAAATAATAATATTTATGAATAACTCATAGAAATCAAAAGACATAAAGGTAACTTGAGGCATTCATAACATTATTACGTAGGTAGTAACCCTCATGGTTATGTTTGGAATACCCATCGCAGTATATTCTCTAAATCTCTTCAGATAAACATTAGCATTTAACTCCTTCACATTACCCAATGCATTAGAGATCTATCTCAGGCTCACACGCCCTTATTTTATCACAGAACCACCATATTTTATAAACAATGCCCATGAACCATAACATAATCATATCACATAAAACATGCATAATGGAAACATAACATTTCCACATTTCAATCACAAGATATCCATACAACACATTCAAATAATCAAAACATTATCAGAACCATTATCAATACCAAAATAAAAGAAAATAAAAACATGGTATTTATTTTTCATTTTAAAAAAGTTATGGCTTGTAGGGGAAGCTAGAACTCAAATAATGGTCATGGCGGCGGAGAAGTCATTGTCACTGCATACATAAGACAAAATCATTCCTTTTGTCATTAAGTAAAACTCTTCATGTAAAAATATTCCTTTTGAATGAAATTAAATGTCAAAAGGTTTTATTATACAACTAATAAAATAAAGTTGTATATAAATTGAAGTATGCCTCAACGAAAGGAGATTGATATGAAGTACCTTACAATGACGGTATCCTTAGATTAAGAATAAATCAATTACATAATTATGTGTGAAAAATATAAATACACTCAATATAAGTGGATATTAAGAGTAAAACAATCAGAGTTCATTCACAAATATTCATATCACGACATAATCAATAAGTGGAGGTTTAACCCAATGAATTGAAATTGGGTTAAGAAGTTCCCTTACAGAAATTTGACAGCCTGGCGGCGTCACATTAAAATTCAGAAAATGAGTTGATGAGAGATACAAAGGGTTTCTCATCACTTGTAGATAAAATTTACAGAAATAAGGATATATAAGAACATATCCCAACATAAAAAGATGTAAATTAAATGACCTAATAAAAAGAAGTCTTTTAAAAAGAGGAGGGTGAAAGGTTCCCTTACTGATTTGGGTAACTTTCGAAACGTACACCCCATGAAAGAAGGACTATACAACATTGATTTAAATACCCATAAACGAATGTATATTACACAAAAAGTAGAATAATGGTCAGTACATACACCACTCAAAGGATATAGTGGCAAATATAGCATGAATCTCATGGGAATAAAAAATGAGATAAAAACCCCTCACCTCGTTGTAATAAATCGATTCATAAGACCAAAAGATAATAAGAACCAAATGAATCACAGAATACCATGAATATAAATAGAATAATGATAATATATATCAAATTTTAGTACACAATACCCCATATGCAATAAATAATTTGCGAACAATGGACGTGAGATAATAAATCTCCTTACCTCAAGTCCGACGTGTCTTGTTCGTTTTTTTATATTCATGAACAATAAACCTTGGTAAATTTATAATTTCTTAAGGAAATAATTTAATGTTTATTATTCAATTCACATCACATATAATCATGTTATAATAATTAGTTAATTATGTGAGTTCATATCATACGTTTTGTCGATGTTCAGTACATGAGTCAAAAATGAACTTGTTTGAAGAGAATTGTCCATTTAGTTATAAGTAAATCATCTCCAGAATGATTATCATGATTTAAATATCATATATATCTAGTATATATTTATTTAATAATATTCCATAATTTTTGGAGAAAATAAATGAAATGTACTGTTCATGGAGACGGTAGGCCTTACATACGCATGAACGCTATTTCATTTTTTGTCATATTAATGGACTTTAAAACTAAATTAGACATAAATATATTATAATTTAAGTATAATTTATATTTTATATAGGTAACATAAGTTCATTAATTACATTCTTTATAAATTCTATGTTTGTCATGAACGAGTCACATCACTTGAGGGGCGGTTGTCCACACTTCCTAATATGAAATTAACGCATATGCACAACATGCAAAGCATAAAGGTATTTTTTAAATATTAAATACAGAAGCATTGAGAGGACATAAATATAATTTATATCATATATAAATAAAATGACATCTTAATGGCCACCATGATAGGTGGTAAAAGATAAATGAACAATCATCGTTTCGTGAGGCTGTAGTTCACCATCCACAGATTCAGTATGTTCTTCACCCATTAGATGGCGGGGTGTGTAAGTGTAGCTCTAATACTTCTCATAAAAACATCCTAGTATATTAAAGATACTGGTTTAATTACAAAATAAAGGAATAAAATAAGTTTAAGGGGTTGGAGAAGAAAAATAAAACCAAATAACACAAGAGAAGACATTACCTCTAAATCGGGTAACTCTTTTTGATTTAAGACAAAGGATTCCTTAGAAAGACTTATGCGCAAAGTGAGGATTCTAGGAGTAATAGAGGGATGCGGAGAGATAATATGAGAAGTGGTTAGATGAGCCAAGGGCTTGATAGGTGTGGGTAAGAGGGTAAAGGTGGGGGCCTTTTATAAGAGGGAGGAGGGTCACTTTTGGAAGGTCTAGAAATCTTACTTTATTATAAAATGGTTTTCAGATATTAAATGTCCTAAAATGATATATTTCAAGGATAAAGTGATAAGGGTTCTAAATCCACACATCCAATAGGTTTTAGAAAAGTTCAAGTCTTAGATTTTACTTTATCTTTTCATTTTATTTAAATTGTTCATTAAAGAGATAATCATTGTATCATCATGGTGTCATAAATAAATTTATTTATTTAATGTCGAAAAATTATAAAAAAAATACCATGTTGTAGGAAATATTTTTAGCTTTACAATTACATTTTATATTCAATTATATAAATTATGTAAACAAAATTAAATTTGTTTTACTTATTATATACAAACCATTGTTATATTTCTCTTGTTTTTTGAAAATATTGTCATAAATGTTACTATCACACACATGTGACTCCATGGGCCCTCATGTTTGGTAAAAAGATTTACATAGTCGTCCATGACTCAAAAAAGAATATTTGGACACATGTTGGGGTCATTTTATGATATCATTTTATTACCCTTAACTACCTGATTACTAATTAACCATGATAATTAAAGATAATTGTCATCATTACTATTCATAATAACCAAGAACAGAAGATTCTTAATTACATAATTTGGACCTTATGATTCCAAATATGGAATCAATTTTACCAAATTTTAAACACATAAATTTCATTAATTAATTTAAAAATAAACCTCGTTGTCACAACCAAAGATGGATTTTTAAGAATAAAAATTTATCAAAAGATTGACTTGTTTTTACATCCAATTGAAAATTTAAATTACATCCAATGAACAACATTGTATTAAGTGATAAAAACACAATACAATTACACTTTAAAACCAATTAAAATTAAAATCTAACTATATAATTAAATTAGATGAAAATGCAGTATTTCTCACTATTCATTAAAAATGAACATTTTTCAAAAATATAAAAAAAAATTACCCAAAGTAAATTTGATATTCCAAATTATAAAATGATGTCCATTTTATCAAATTAAAAAAAATAGAAGTTGCATTAAGTAATTTTATAATTAAATACTACTATTAAAACAAATAGTGTGTTTCTAAGAAACAATATCTATCCAAATATTGACACTTGTTTATGTCCAATTTCAAAGTGAAATTAATTCCAATTACCACCATTGAATTAAATGGTAAAAATATATTCTAATTACACTTTAAAACTAACTAAAAAGATAATATAACCATATAAATAAATTATATTAAAAGGAGGTTTTGAATTAAAATACAGCATTTTCACTATTCATTAAAAAAAATTAACTTTATCGGAAAAAAAAATTACACAATGTAAATTTTGATGTCCCGATTCTAAAAAAGGATCTTATTTTCTCAAATATAACAAATAAAATTTACAAAAAGTAGTTTTTAAAAGGGTTCGCTGTCAAAAGGCGGTTAATCGACCTTTTAAAGAACATTAGAGTATCTATGCTTAAAATCGAATTCTTTTCTTATTTTAAGCCTCTAACTTTTATTGGATAAATGTAAAAATATTTAACAAACGTATATAATCATTTTTTAGTTAGTTCTGTTCATTCCCACCATTACAACAGCTAGGCATTAACTACCATTTAAAACAATATTATTATATTGTTATTGTGCAACGTACACTACTGGAATTATTAATAATTGAGACGGTCTATTTGCGACGGGATCCAATCACAAATAGGCTTTAGCGACGGGGCCCCGTCGCAATTTGCCCGTTGTAGAAAATCCCATAGCAAATAAGATTCCAATTATATGTATTATATATACATAATTGTTTTCACGACGGGCCCGTCGCAAGCACGATTTGCAACGGGCTCTCGTTCCGTCGCAATATATATATATATAACTTTCTACGACGGTCCCGTCGCAACAAAATATTTGTGATGGAAAAGTAGTACCGTCACAAATATTTTTTAAAAATTTTTAGTTAGACCTTTTTCGACGGGGTACCATCACAAAAGGTCCCGTCGCAAAAAATATATTAATTTTGAAACGAATAAAATTTAATAAAATTACGATTAATGAAAAAATAATATTAATATTATTAAAATAATAAAAAAATAAAAAATATTAAAATTCTCAATATTCACAAAAAAAATAATAAAATATTAAATATTAAATTATGTAATATTTTTCACCGATATAAAAGATAGAAAATGTAAATAATTTATATTACAATGTTAAATTCAAATGTTTGTAACATAAAAAAATCACTGGGGGTCGTCTTCTGGAGGAGGTGGAGGAGCTGAAGGAGCTGGTGGAGGAAACTCCATCCCTAAACTACGAGTCAGACGACACATGTACTCCATTTTCTCATGATGTTTTCGCTACCATCGAAGCATCTCCTCCTCGTGTTGCTGTTGCTGCCACTGACACATCTCTTCTTACTGCTTCTCCAAAATATCTATATGTTCAGCCTGAGCTCACAACTACTGCTGATACTGTGAGCCAGAAGATAATTCCTCTCCACGAGCTCTTCTCGAGCTGGATGCCGACATCGCAGCAGTACCATAATAAGTACCAGGAGTCAAATGAGAGTCAATGCCAACTACTCTTCCCTTCTCAAAGCCATACTAAGTCGCCTGCATCCATGCCACCTCATCGAAATGGTGAGCACTAGTCTACTCAGCCGTCTCGTCCAGACCCTCAGCCTATGTCTGAGAGGTCGCAATCTCATATGACTTCTTCAATTACAATTTAAAATTAAAATCGCAAAAATATTATATGCAGTTAATTATTAAACTAAAAAAATAATACCAACCACAATCTGACACTGGCGATCACCTCTAATCTCTCCAGTGGCGGGATCATTGTACATCATTCGATAAATGTCAAACTCCGTAATATCAGGATGCTCAACTGCCTACAGAAATATAAAATAAAATGTTTACATTTAATGTTATATAAAATATTTAAAAAATATACTTATCAGATTCACACTATGCGAACTGAATGTACGTCTACCAGCTCGATGTGTCACCTCCTGTCTCCCCCAGTTCTGTCATCCCATTGAAGATCTCCTCTGAAATCCACCACCCAACCAGTGTAAACATAATCCATTCCAAACTTGAGATGAAATGTACTCTAGTCAGTGGTCTCTACATGACTCATCAAATTCTATCACCCCTTCTTTCTTAATAGTTGTCATTCACAAATTGTGCAAAAACTGGAAAAATTGGAAATGCATAGAAATCTGCAATGCCGTGAGGATAGCATTGTGCATGCTATCATCGATAGGATGCCATAAACCCTACAAATAATTTATAATATCAAGTTGTTAATAAAATAAATTTCAAAAAAAATATTATTTATTTACGTACCAGCCAATGATGGTACATGTCGCATCGCACATCAACGGGAATCGGTTCCCATGTTATCCATAGCTGAGAAAAATAATTGCGCAATATAGCACTCCCTTGTCCAATATCTACATGCTAAAAACTATGAAAAAAGGAATAAATAATCAAATAATTATTATATATATAAATAAATTAATGAAATCTAACTAAAATATACATGTTACCATACCTCCGTGTGCGTGGATCAAAACCAATATATGGACATCGCTCGGGGATAGAGTCAGGAATCATCAGTCGTGCAAGACCGCACCCCCTCCGCATACCACCTGAACCACCAGTAGGCTGAGGGTTAGCTAATCCCACATCCTCATCATCCAAAGGTATCTTAGCCTCCTCTAACTCACACAATAGATCATATTCCATCTGAAACACAAAATGATTTTTGTTAGAAGATAGTTGAAAATAACTATTATATATAGATATATGTTAGTTATGATTATAACCAGCATTTAACTGTGTCAGTGTTCATCTTCGTCCTCTTCTCTGTAGCTGTCAATGTCAATGTCTTCATCTTCCTCCTCAACATCATCAATATCCATATGAGTTTTAGTTTCAGAATCTCTTTTCATTTCTAATTCATTTGTAACATCATTAACATATTCATCACCATCGATCCATAATTTTGGGGTGTCATTGTTGATATTCACATATCTTTGTGAATCTGATGGATTTTGAGTCGTCTCTTGAAAAGTTTCAATTCCTTCCAATTCAGCGAAACCACATTCAGTTTGAGTAAATTGATTTTCCCAAGATTTCATTTTTATTATGCTCCACCAATCGTTCAAGTCTCTTGAAGTAGCTCAATAATTTGCATAATAAATATTATGTGCCTATTGAGCCAGTAAAATGGTTCATTTACTGCAAGAAGACTTTTATATTTAATATCGATGATTCCATGAGTCGGAGGAATACACAAACCTATCTCCATATCCAACCACCGACATTTAAACATTGTTATGTAATTCTCTCCTAGATAACACAGCTCAATAATTTCATCCAAAATGCCATAAAAGTCAACTTCAGTTTCTCTATGATGTGATCCTCTCAAGAAAACGCCATTTTTCATTGTTTTTTTGATTCCCCGTATGCATGTTTATGAAATCAAAAACCATTCACCACATATGCATTATAAGATTTAACCATTTTTGATGGTGGGTTTCTCAATATACACAGTCGCTTATCAATTTTATCAGCATATTGAGACACCTGAAATTTTGTAAAACAATTATCAATATAATAAATAATAAACGGAATTGATATTAAACCATTAATAATTTATGATACCAGTTTTTGAAACCGTTGAGAAAATTGTTTTGTCTGCGTTCTTCAAGATCAGCTGCTGTAATTTGTGGACTTTTTTTCTTGATATGATTATCATATAACCGAAAAATAAAATATGTTTAAATAATGTAACATAAATTATATAATAATGATAGAAGCACTCACATGAAAAATGATGTCATTTCCTCAAAGTTGAGCAGAACGTATGTATGAGCTCTGTGATGTTCATCATCTGAAATTCATCATTTATGAACTCCACCAAAACCAAGATTTGGATGATTAAAAACTGTCAATTTATTTTCCATTTCATCATTAACATTCTCCTTGTTTAGTCCCATGCAATTCTGTTTTGAGGGATATCGAGATTCAAAATAATGAGAGCAAAAAAAAGAAATTTCCTCTTGCAAATAAGCTTCATCAATTGAGCCTTCATCTGATGCTTTGTTATGTATTTTTTTCATCAATTTATGCATACATATCTCGAATGGGTACATCCATCGAAACTGTACTGGACCTCCACATTTAGCTTCATATGTAAAATGTAATATCAGATGTTCCATTGAGTCAAAGAAAGTCGGCAGAAAGATTTTTTCTAGTTTACATATAATTACAGCAACATCTTCTTCTAGTTTGGTTAGCGCATCATAGTCTGTTGTCGCTGCACAAATGTCTCGAAAAAAATATGATATGTATGTTATCGAAGTATATTTTGTTTACTAATTATTAGTAATAAAAAAATTATATTATCAATATTAAAAAAAATATTAATATTATTAAAATAATAAAACCTTTATAAATTATTAAAATTATTAAAATTCACAACAGAATTTGTTCTATTCTTAACATGTTCAAATCTCAAAGGGTCGTCAATTGTCAAGTCTTGCACAATAAAAAGTTTGTGTCAGTCATATCCAATATAAACTCTATAATTGTCCTTGCATGGTTGATCACCTCGCAATAAGTGGTGCAATAGGATGACCAAAGTAATGACGTTCTCGTCTCTAAGAATCATCTCACATGACACTTTACATAGATCATTCTTCCTTATAAATTTGAGGAGATATCATTATTTTACCCTTAAATTTTCAAAGAAGAATGGTCTATGTAATGGTTCATGGGAGATAATTTTTATAGATAAGAAGGGCACGACTTGGTTTGCTAGATTGCAACACTACTTGTGAGGTGATCAATCATGAAAGGACAATTATAGAGTTTACATTGGACATGGCTGACACAAACTTTTTATTGCGCATGACCTGACAATTGGCGACCCTTTAAGATTTGAACATATTAAGAATAGAGAAAAGCCTATTGCGAATATTAGTAATTTTAATATTTTATAAATTATTTATTATTTTAATAATATTAATATTGTTTTTTCGTAAATATTGATAATATAATTTTTTTATTGCTAATTATTGCTCATTATTGCTAATTATTGCTAATTATTACTAATTATTGCTAATTATTACTAATTATTACTAATTATTCCTAATTATTCTTAATTATTACTAATTATTCCTAATTAATCCTAATTATTCTTAATTATTCCTAATTATTCCTAATTATTGCTAATTATTGCTAATTATTGATAATTATTGCTAATTATTCCTAATTATTCCTAATTATTTCTAATTATTCCTAATTATTCCTAAATATTCCTAATTATTCCTAAATATTCCTAATTATTCTTAATTATTCCTAATTATTCCTAATTATTCCTAATTATTCCTAATTATTCCTAATTCTTCCTAATTCTTCCTAATTCTTCTTAATTGTTCCTAATTATTCCTAATTATTCCTAATTATTACTAATTATTCCTAATATTGCTAATTATTGCTAATTATTGCTAATTATTGCTAATTATTGCTAATTATTGCTAATTATTGGAAATTATTGCTAATTATTGCTAATTATTTCTAATTATTCATAACTATTTCTAATTATTCTTAATTATTCCTAATTATTCCTAATTATTTCAATTAGTCCTAATTATTCCTAATTATTCCTAATTATTGCTTATTATTCCAAATTACTGCTAATTATTCCTAATTATTGCTAATTATTGCTAATTATAGCTATTTCTTCTTAAGTATAGATAATTATTCCTAATTATTCCTAATTATAGATAATTATTCCTAATTATAGCTAATTATTCCTAATTATAGATAATTATTCCTAATTATAGCTAATTATTCCTAATTATAGCTAGTTATTGCTAATTATAGCTAATTATATCTAATTATCTCTCATTATATCTAATTATAGTTAACTGTATCTAATTATAGCTAATTGTATCTATTTATAGCTAGTTGTATCTATTTATAGCTAATTGTAATTATTTATAGCTAATTGTTTCTATTTATTGCTAAATGTATCTATTTATAGCTAATTGTACCTATTAATAGCTAATTGTATCTATTTATAGCTAATTGTATCTATTTATTGCTTATTGTAACTATTTATAGCTAATTGTATCTATATATTTCTAATTGTAGCTATTTATTACTAATTGTTCCTAATTATATCTAATTCTAGCTATTTATTAATAATTATTCCTAATTATTACTAATTATTCCTAATTATTTCTATTTATTCGTAATTATATCTAATTATACCTATTTATTCCTAATTATATTTATTTATTACTAATTATACTTTATTTATTCCTAATTATATCTATTGATTGCTAATTATATCCATTTATTACTAATTATATCTATTTATTGCTAATTATATCTATTTATTGCTAATTATAACTATTTATTGCTAATTATAACAATTTATTGCTAATTATATCTAATTAATATTAATTATAACTAAATATTTATAATTATAACTAACAATATCAATTTTTTAGTAAAACTAAATATAAATAAAAATCAATTGAAATCTAAATAAATTAGAGCTAATAAACAAAAATTAATATAAATATAAAACAATAAAATAAATATAAAACAAATAAAATATAAATACCTTAAACTTTGATATTCTGAATATATTGATGCCCTCTGATTGCTCTCATCTAAAAAACATCAACTATAAAAATTTTCTTTTTGAAACTGAAGAATGAAGAGAGAGAGAGAGCAAGATCTGAATGATTTAGATAAAAACAGTTGGGGGTATATATAGGTTAGATTAGTTGTGATGGGGTTATTAGCGACGGGCCTCCCATCGCAAATGGTGGTATTTGCGAGGGGGCCCGTCACAATTACCCTCGCCCTCATTAATTACAGTTGGCGGTTAAAAGGTTATTTGTGATGGGTCCCGTTGCAAATAGTACCTACCGACAGACTTTTTGCGACGTGATGACATCTCATCGCAAAAAGGTGTTGACCGCTGCCGGGTATTTGTGACGGGAGCCGTCGCAAATACCTCTACGCGGTTTCGCGTGCAAGCCTCACGGTTTAGCGCGCAAGTCGCGCCAAACTATTTGTGACGAGAGACATCTCCCCGTCGCAAATAATATTCGTGCAGTTTGGCACGCAAGTCGTGCCAAACTATTTGCGACTGGAGATGAATTCCTGTCGCAAATAATTGGTTATTTGCGACAGGCAATGATCCCCGTCGCAAATAGGTTCCTGGACGGGTTATTTGCGACAGGATTTCTTCCCGTCGCAAATAACCCGTCGCAACAAGTGATTTTTCCCGTAGTGGTAACATTTCAAAGAAACTCATTGTTGCATATTGGGTACGTCAACAAACATAGAATCTCCTTTAAAGTAACATTAATATTTAATTCACGAATATATAAAAATTTCATATTCTTTATTTACCTCGGATCTTACATCCTTCCCCCCTTTTGGAAATTGCGTCCTCATAATTTTAAAATTGGGCTCGGAAACATTATTGAATGCCCCACATCGGAAAAAGAGTCAATTAAACTGTCACTTTAAAAGAAAGAATGAAAAGTAAAAAGGTCACCCGAGACAACAGATGCTAGGATTCCATGAAAACATGGATATGGAGGAGAAAAAAAACCATCAAGTTCTGATGGAGAGTGATAGAAAATATGTCTAGGAGAAAGTTAACCACCCAAAAATCACAAACTTGTGATGGGTTAAAGGGTATTTGATTCCCCAGTATGAAAATATAACAAGAAATGTTTTTGTTTTAAGTTAATTTTCATTGGGGAATTTATTTATGAGATTAACTAAATCATAAGGATACATACTTACTTGTCATGTAGACTTTCATCTCTTACTAGATTTCTTACACAAACTCATATTTTATCCAAAAGATGAGTATTTAGGATGACTTGTTCACATTAAGAGCGCTATAGTCAACTTCTTGAAAATCACCTAATCCACAAAAGATGAACTATATATTTCCCATGTCTTTAGACATTAACCAAAACCAAAATTGTTAGTACAAGATTAGATAATACCAAAAAATAGATAATCCTTTATAAAAAGAAATACTACTCTTAATCTCTAAAATTCAACAAAAAGAACCCAAGGTTCAAGAAAGACCATTAAATAAATAGTTATCCATAAAATTCTTCAAAGTAATCCAAAAAAATATTGAAACCCAAATCTCTGAAGGATTTAATCACATTGTCTTCCAAGGTAAATCTTATCATTTATCTCCAAATAACATCAGTTACTCTTAAAGTCTCATACTGAAAAGTAATTAACCTAATCACATATCCTACATGATAGGTGAATCATTTCCACAAATAACCCAAAATCAACTTATTCCTAATTCATAAGATCATCTAACTAAAAATAATTATTCATACTAACTAGGGACTTCACGTAGTCCAGTGGTAGGTGATAAATATCAGTCGCACTTTGGTTGTGGGTTCGATTCCCACAGCTTCGTTTGATGCAGCGGGTTGTCACACGGTTTGTGTGTTGCCCTTTTAAAAAACTACATAATTTTATAACAATTCCAAGAAGAGATAAATTCATCAAAAATAAGCATAACATATATTAACAACAAAGGTTATCTAATAAATTTCATTTATCATCCCAAAATGTATTAACTGGTAATTACCTCAAATTAAAGGATCATATAAACCAAAATGGTTCTTTATAACTATATCCACCAAATAAAAGATAATTATTCCTTGAATAAAATTTTCATATATCAAACATTAGGGTCACCCATACTATAAAATGTCTTCTAATGTAATCACATCATCAAAATAGCCTTAATACATTTAAGCATTTCACCATCCTAAAATCTACCATAACTCTTGAACCCCTTATTTTTTGACTTCTTACTCATTCAACATTATTCATGATCTATTAACCATTCCTTTCTAACTTATTCTGAAATACTTTTTTTTACAAAAAAAAATCATGAATCATATCCAAAGATTCAATAATAGAAAAGCATATGTTAATAAATAATCCATACCTTTCATTGGTCATTGTCAGTTTCTTCAACCTCAATCGGAATGGAATTAGGTATTAATAAATGAATATTTTTACGAACCTGGTGATCCCATTCCCGAAACTTCTTCGTAGGACATGTGTTTTCATAATGACCATGAACACCACATTTAAAACATTCAATTGATCCCTCAGAAAGGACTTCTTTCCCTTTCCTAGAGTCAACTAGATGCTTCCTTGTTTTTCGGGAAGGTTCTTGGTTTATGACCATCAATTCCACATCTATAGCATCTTTCTACCCCTTTGAAACATTTTCTTATGTGTTTCTTTCAACATCTTTGACACATAGGTTTTTGAACATTCTTACCTTTATTATTATTACCTGAACTTCCGTAGGGATTTGTTTCTCGCATATATGATGCCTTATAAAAATCACTAAGATTCAGGGGGTCAGTCATGACTCCAAATAGTTGCTTGAGAATAACCACAAGAGTTCTCATTGCAGATCCCATATCATTCAGTTACTCGTTCCGAAAACCATCACAGTTTTCTTCACCTCTATTGTTACTTTGGTGCCTGCTAGATCCCACCATTTACTAAAACCAAAAAGTTCAGTGTGAGTATATCAGTAAAATCATCATATAATATCTTAGGAGGAGGGTAAATACTAAGATATACTTATTCATGTTATCTTAAACTCATTCACTTTATAAAAATACCTAGGACCCTTTCTAAAATTCTAGCCATTAAGGTAATGTCACTTGTGCTTAAAGAATACCCTAACCTCTAAAGTTATCTAAACCGACCTCTGATACCAACTATAAGGACCCGACCTTAAAAAATTACATAATATAGAATTAAATGAATAATTCACATTGAGGATCTTTTCAGGTTTAGATTTTTAGAGAATTAGGACATAACCATTACATCTCAAAATATTATAAAGTAGACACTTCTAATCAATTTAAATTTTTTCATAAAATAAAAACTCATAAAAAAAGAAACATGACTACTTCTATGTTTTAGACAGCATGTCTTTACTTGATCTCATCCTTGACCCTATTCATCTTTAAGTCCTGTGGAAAACATTTCAAAAACTTGGGATGAGCATAAAAAGCTTAGTAAGGGATATAAAAATACGGAAAGTAAATATTATTCCATGTATACATAAGAATCAATGAAATAATACTTTACTCATAAAACATAAACACTTTAACATACCTCATGAAATCATAAGATTTATGAATAACTCATAGAAATCATAAGACATTAATGTAACTTGAGGCATTCATAACATTCTTACGTAGGGAGTAACCCTCAAGGTTACGTTTGGAATACCCATCACAGTATAGTCCCTAAATATCTTCAGAGAAACCTTAGCGTTTAACTCAATCGCCTTACCCAATGCATTGGAGAACTATCTCGGGCTCACCGACCCTTAGTTTATCACGGAACCACCCGATTTTATAAACAATGTCTAAGAACCATAACATAATATTATCACATAAAACAATCACAAAGAAAACATAACATTTCCATATTTCAATAACAAGATATCAATACAACACATTAATATAATCAAAACATTATCAGAACCATTTTCAATACCAAAATAAAATAAAAGTAAAAATTGGCATTTATTTTTCATTTAAAAAATGGTATGTCTTGTATAAGAAGATGAAACTCAAATAATGGTCTCGACGGCGAAGAAGTCATTGTCGCTGCATACGTAAGACAAAAACATTCCTTTTGTCGTTTAGTAAAACGCTTTATGTAAAAAGATTACTTTGGAATGAAATTAAAATTCAAAAGGGTTTATTGTAGAACTAATAAAAGAATGTTGTATATAAATTGAATTATGCCTCAATAAAAAGAGATTGAGAAGAAGTCCCTTAAAAAGACGGTATCCTTAGATTAAGGATAAATCAATTACATAATTATGTGTGACAAGTATAAATACACTCAATATAAGTGGATATTAAGTGTAAAAAATTATAGGTCTTCTATACATATTCATAGCACATCATAATCAAGAAGTAGAGGTTTAACCCAAAGAATTTTAATTGGGTTAAGAAGTTCCCTTACAGAAATTCGACAGCCTAACAGTGTCACTTTAAAATTCACAAAATGAGTGGATGAGAGATAAAAAGGTTATATCATCACTTGTACATATTATTTACAGCAGTAAGGATATATAAGAACATATCCCAATATAAGAAGATGTAAATTAAAAGACCTAACAAAAATAAGTCTTTTAAAAAGAGGAGGGTGAAAGGTTCCCTTACCGATTTTGGTAACTTTCAAAACATACACCCCATGAAAGAAGGACTATAAAATGTTGATGTAAATAACCATAAATGATATTATATTACACAGAGACTAGAATAATGTGCATTACATACACCACTCAAAGGAGATATTGGCAAATATAGCATGAATCTCACGGGCATAAAAAGTGAGATAAAAACCCCTTACCTCGTTGTAATAAATCGATTCATATGACCAAAAGATAATAAAAACCAAATGAATACTAGAATACCATGAATATAAATAGAATCATGAAAATATATATCAAATGGCAGTGCACAATACACCACATGCAATAAATAATAGGTGAACAATGGAAATATCATGGAATTGAATGTGAGATAAGAAATCCATGTACCTCAAGTACGACTTATCTTTTTCATTTCATTATATTCCTAAATAATAAACCTTGGTCAATTTATAATTTCTTAAGGAATTCATTTAAAGTTTATTATTCAATTTATATCACATATTACCATGTTATAATAATTAGTAAATTATGTGAGTGCATATCATACGTTTTGTTGATGATCGGTACATGAGTCAAAAATGAACTTGTTTGAAGAGAATTGTCCATGTAGTTATAAGTACATCATCTCCAGAATGGTGTTAATTATTTAAATATCATACATATCCAGTATATATGTATTTAATAATATTCCATAATTTTTGGAGAAAAGAAATGAAATGTACCGTTCATGGAGACGGTAGGCCGTACGTACGCATGAACGCTACTTTCATTTTTTTGTCATATTAATGGACTTTAAAATTTAATTAGACATAGATATATTATAATTAAATTATAATATATATGTTATATAGGTAACATAAGTTCATTAATTACATTATTTATAAATTTCATGTTTGGCATGAACGAGTCACATCACTTGAGGGGGCGGTTGTCCACACTTCCTCTTATGAAATTATCGCATTTGCACAACATGCAAAGAAAAAAAGATATGTTTTAAATATAAAAGATATAAGAATGGAGAGGACATAAATATAATATATATCATATATAAATATAGGTAAATAATAATCTCCACCATGATAGGAGGTATGAGAAAACTGAACAATCATCGTTTCGTGAGGCAGTAGTTCGCCGTCCACAGAAAAAGTATGTTCTTCACCCATTAGATAGAGGTGTGTGTAAGTGTAGTTGTAATACTTCTCATAAAAACATCCTAGTATATTTAAGATATTGGTTTTGTTACCTAAGAAATTAATAAAAAGATTTTAAGGGGTTGGAGAAGCAAAATAAAGCAATAGAACATAACAGAAGACATTACCTCTAAATCGGGTAACCGTTTTTTAATTTAAGCCAAAGGCTTACTTGAAAAGACTTCTACCCAAAGTGAGGATTCTAGGAGTAATATAGGGATTTGGAGAGATAATATGAGTAGAGGTTAGATTATCCAAGGCCTTGAGAGGTGTGGTTAAGGGGGTAGAGGTTGGGGCCTTTTATAAGAGGGAGGATGGTCACTTTTGGAAAGTCTTGAAATGTTACTTAATTATAAAATGGTTTTTGGATTTTAATGGTCCAAAAATGATATATTTTGAGGATAAGGTGATATGGGTTCGATATCCACCCATCTTATAGGTTTTAGACAAGTTTAAGTCTTATATTTTACCTTATCGTTTCATTTTATTTAAATCGTTCATTAATGAGGTAATCACTACATCATCATGTGTCATAAATAAATTTATTTATTTAATGTCTAAAAATTATAAAAATAATACCATGATGAATGAAATATTTTTATAATTCCAATGAATATTTATATTCTAATAGATAATATAGGTAAACAAAATTAAAATTGTTTTACTTAGGATATACAAACTTTCGTTATATTTCTCGTCTTTTTTAAAAATAATGTCATAAATGTCACTATCACACCCATGTGACTCCATGGGCCCTCAAGTTTGGTACAAAGCTTCCCATGGTCGGCCATGACTCAAAAGAGACGATTTCGATACATGTTTGGGTAATTTTATGATATTATTTTATTAACCTTAACTACAATATTACTAATTAATCATGATAATTAAAGATAATTGTCGTCATTACTATTCATAATGTCCAAAAACAAGAGTCTTAATTAAATAATTTGGACCTTCTGATTACAAATATGGAATCCATTTTACCAATTTTCAAACACAAAAATTGTGTTAATTAATTTAAAAATAAATGTCGTTGTCACAACCAAAGATGGATTTTAAAGTAAAATTTATTAAAAGATTGACTTGTTTTTACATCCAATTGAAAAGTGAAATTATTTCCAAAGAACAAAATTACATTAAGTGATAAGGACATAATTCAATTACACATTAAAACCATTTAATTGGAAAATCTAACTATATAATTAAATTATATTAAAAAGCATTTTTGAAATAAAATGTTGTATTTTTCACTATCCATTAAAAATGAACATTTGTCAGAAAAATACCAAAAATTTATCCAAAGTAAATTTGATATTCCAAATTCAAAAAATATATACATTTTACAAAATTTAAAACATATATGTTTCATTAATTAATTTTATAATTAATTCCCGTTGTCAAAACAAATAGCGTGTATTTAAGAAACAATATCTATCAAAAGGTTGACACTAGTTTATGTCCAATTTCAAAGTGAAATTAATTCCAATGAACACCATTGAATTAAATGGTAAAAATATATTCTTATTACACTTTAAAACCAATTAAAATGATAATATAACCATATAAATAAATTATATTAAAATGAGTTTTTTAATTAAAATACAGCATATTAACAATTAATTAAAAAAGTAACTTTATCGGAAAAATAAAAAAAATTTACAAAAAGTAAATTTTGATTTCCCAATTCTAAAGAAGGAATTTCTTTTGTCAAATATAACATTTAAAATTGACAAAAAGTATTTTTAAAAATGGTTCGCCATCAAAAAGGGGTTAATCGACCTTTTAGAGAACATTAGAATATTTATGCTTAAAATCAAATTATTTTCTTATTTAAGCCTCTAACTTTTATTGGATAAATGTAAAAATATTTAACAAATATATATAATCATTTTTTAGTTAGTTCTGTTCATTCCCACCATTACAATAGCTAGGCATTAACTGCCATTTAAAATAATATTATAATATTATTTGTGTGCAATGTAAGATTTCAAAGAAACTCGTTGTTACATATTAAGTACGCCATCAAACATAGATTCTCATTTAAAGTAATATTAATATTTAATTCACAAATATATAAAAATTTCATATCCTTTATTTATCTGGGATGTTACATCCTTCCCCCCTTTTGGGAATTGCATCCTCTAAATTTTAAAATTGGGCTCGGAAACTTTATTGAAAGCCCCACATAAGAAAAGAATTCAACTAAAATGTAACTTTAAAAGAAAGAAAGAAAAGTACAAAAGTCACCCGAGACAACATATACTAGGATTCCTTGAAAAAATGGATATGGAGGAAAAAAACAAACCATCATGTTTTGATGGATAGTGATAGAAAATATGTCTAGGAGAAAGTTAACCACCAGAAAATCACAAACTTGTGATGGGGTAAACGGTATTTGATTCCCCAGTAGGAAAAGTTAACAGAAAACATTTTTGTTTTAAGTAACTTTTTATTGAGTAATTTATTTATGAGTTTAAATAAATCATAAGGAAACATACTTACTTGTCATGTAGACTTTCATCTCTTACAAGATTTCTTACACATACTCATATTTTCTCCAAAAGATGAGTATTTAGGATGACTTGTTCACATTAAGAGTGCTATAATCAACTTCTTGAGAATCACCTAATCCAAAAAATATGAACTATATATTTCCCATGTCTTTAGACCTTAACCAAAATAAAAAAAATTCGTACAAGATCAGATAATACCATAAAAAAGAAAATCCTTTATAAAACAAAACACTACTCTTAATCTCCAAAATTCAACAAAAATAAGCCAAGGTTCAAGAAAGACCATTAAATAAACAGCTATCCATAAAATTCTTCAAAGTAATGCAAACTCAAATTGAAACCCAAATCTCTGAAGGATTTAATAACATAGTATTCCATGGTAAATCTTAAGATTTATCTCCAAATAACATCAATTACTCTTAAAGTCTCATACTGAAAAAAAATTAACCTAATCACATATCCTCCATGATAGGTTAATCATTTCCATAGATAACCCAAAATCAAATTATTCCTAATTCATAAGATCATATAACTAAAAATAATTAGTCATAATAACCAGGGACATCACGTAGTCCAGTGGTTGGTGATAAATTCCAGTCGCACTTTGGTTGTGGGTTCGATTCCCACGGCTTTGTCTAATGCAATGGGATGTCACACGGTTTGCGTGTTATCGCTTTTTGAAAACTACATAATTTTATAACATTCCCAAGAAGAGATAAATTCATCAAAAATAACCATAACATATTTTAACCACAAATTTTATCTAATAGCATTCGTTTTTCATCCCAAAATGTATTGATCGGTAATTACCTCAAATTCAAGGATCATATAAACCAAAATGGTTCTTTATAACTATATCTATAAAAGAAAAGATAATTATTTCTTGAATAAAGTTTTCATATATCAAAAATCAGGGTTACACATACTATAAAAAGTATTCTAATGTAGTCCCATCATCAAAAGAGCCTTAATACTTTTAAAAATTTCAACATCCTAAAATCTACCATAACTTTTGAATCCCTTATGTGTTTAATTCTTACTCATTTAGCATTCTTCATGATCCACTAACCTTTCATTTCCATCTTATTTTGAAATACTTCTTTCCTACAAACAAAATCATGAATCATATCCTAAGATTCAATAATAGGAAGACATATGTCATGAAATAATCCATACCTTTCATTGGTCATTTTCAGTTTCTTCATCCTCATTCAGAATGGCATTAGGTATTAGTAAATGAATATTTGTACGATCCTGGTGATCCCATTCACAAAACTTCTTCATAGGACATGTGTTTGCATAATGACCATGCACACCACAATTAAAACATTCAATTGATACCTCGGAAAGGACTTCTTTCCCTTTCATAGAGTAAAATAGATGCTTCATTTTTCCATCATAGGTTCTTGCTTTATGACCTTAATTTCCACATCTATAGCATATTTATGTCCCTTTCAAACATTTTCCTATGTGTTTCTTTCCACATCTTTGACACATTGGTTTTCGAACATTCTTTCCTTTTTGATTATTACCTGAACTTCCATAGGGATTTTTTTATCACATATATGATGCCTGATAAAAATCACTAAGGTTCATGTGGTCAATCATGACTCCAGATAGTTGGTTGAGAATAACTACAAGAGTTCTCATTGCAGCTCCCATATCATTCAGTAACTCGTTCATAAAACCGTCACAGTTTTCTTCACATCCAATGTTACTTTGGTGCCTACTAGATCCAACCATTTACTAAAACCAAAAAGGTCAGTGCGAGTATATTATTAAAATCATCATATAATATCTTATGAGGAGGGTAAATACAAATATATACTTATTCATGTTATCTTAAACTCATTCAATTTATAAAAATAACTATGACTCTTTCTAAAATCCTAACAATTATGGTAATGTCACTTGTGCTTAAAGAATAACCTAACCACTAAAGTTATCTAAACTGACCTCTGATACCAACTATAAGGACCCGACCTTTAAACATTTCATAATATTGAATTAAATGAATAATTCACATTGAGTATCTTTTCCGGTTTATAGTATTAGATAATTATGACATAACTATTACATCTCAAAATATTATTAAGTAGAAACTTCAACTCAATTTCGATTTTTTCATAAAATAAAAACACTTAAAAATTGAAACATGACAAGTTCCATGTTTTAGATAGCATTTCTTTCCTTGATACCACCCTTGACCCTATTCATCTTTAAGTCCTGTGGAAAAAAATTCAAAAACTTGATATGTGCATAAAAAGCTCAGTAGGGGATATTAAAATACGGAAATAAAACATTAGTCCATCTATACATAAGAATCAATGAAATCATACTTCACTCATAAAAATAAGCACTTTAATATACCTCATGAAATCATAAGATTTATGAATAGCATATATAAATCATAAGACATAAAGGTAACTTCAGGTATTCGTAATATTCTTACGTAGGGAGTAACCCTCTTGGTTACGTTTGGAATACCCATCGCAGTATATTCCCTAAATCTCTTCGGAGAAACTATGGAGTTTAACTCCTTTGAGTTACCCAATGCATTGGAGAGCTATCTCAGGTTCACCCACCCTTAGTTTATCACGGAACCACCCGATTTCATAAACAATTCCCAAGAACCATAACATAATTGTATCACATAAAACATGCATAAAGGAAACATAAAATTTCCACATTTCAATCTCAAGATATCAATACAACACATCAATATAATCAAAACATTATCAAAACCATTTTCAATACCAAAATTAAATAAAATTAAAACATGGAATTTATTATTCATTTAAAAAAATTATGGCTTATAGAGGAAGCTGAAACTCAAATAATGGTCACGGCGGCAGAGAAGTCGTTGTCGCCGCATACGTAAGACAAAAACATTCCTTTTGTCGTTTAGTAAAACGCTTCGGGTAAACAGATTCCTTTTTAATGTAATTACAAGTCAAAAGGGTATATAATACAACGAATAAAAGAAGGTCGTATATAAACTGACGTATGCATCAATGAGATGAGATTTAGACGAAGTCCCTTACAAAGACGGTATCCTTAGATTAAGGATAAATCAATTACATAGTTATGTGTGAGAAATATAAATAAACTAAATATAAGTTGATATTAAGTGTAAAATAATCAGAGGTCATCAACACATATTTATTGCATGACATAAACAAGAAGTATAGGTTTAACCCAAAGAATTGAAATCGGGTTAAGAAGTTCCCTTACAGAAATTCGACATCCTTACGACATCACTTTAAAATTCAGAAAATGAGTTTATGAGAGATAAAAATGGTATCTCATCACATGTACATAAAATTTACAGCAATAAGGATATATAATAACATATCCCAACATACAAATATGTAAATTAAAAGACCTAACAAAAATAAGTCCTTTAAAATGAGGAGGGTGAAAGGTTCCCTTACCGATTTGGGTAACTTTCGAAACATAAACCCCATGAAAGAAGGACTATACAACGTTGATGTAAATACCCATAAACGAAAGTATATTAAACAAATAGTATAATAATGGAAGCACATACACCACTCAATGGAGATAGTGGTAAATATAGCCTGAATCTCATGGGAATAAAAAGTGAGATAAAAACCCCTTACCTCGTTGTAATAAATCGAGTCACATGACCAAAAGATAATAAGAAACAAATGAATCACAGAATACCATGAATATAAATAGAATAATAATGATATATATCAAATTTAAGTACACAATACACCACAAGTAATAAATAATTGGCAAACAATGAAAATCTCTTAGAATTAAAAGTGAGATAAGAAATCCCCTTACATCAAGTTCGACTTCTCTTGTTTGTTTCTTTATATTACTGAATAGTAATCCTTGGTCAATTTATAATTTCATAAGGACATACATTAAATTTTATTATTCAATTCATATCACTTATTATCATGTTATAAAAATTAGTTAATTATTTGAGTTCATATCATACGTTTTGTCGATGTTCGGTACATGTGTAAAAAATGAACTTGTTTGAAGAGAAGTGTCCATGTCGTTATAAATACATCATTTCTGAAATGATTTTCATGATTTAAATATCATTTATATTCAGTATATATGTATTTAATAATATTCCAAAATTTTTGTAGAAAAGAAATGAAATGTACCGTTCATGGAGACGGTAGGTCCTACGTACACATGAAGGCTACTTTCATTTTTTGCCATATTAATGGACATTAAAACTAAATTAGGCATAGATATATTATAATTACTGTATAATATATATGTTATATAGGTAAAATAAGTTCATCAATTACATTCTTTATAAATTACATTTTTTTCATGAACGAGTCACATCACTTGAGGGGGCGGTTGTCCACACTTCCTCATATGAAATTATTGCATTTTCACAACATGCAAAGCATAAAGTTATATTTTAAATATAAAATAGGGAAGAATTTAGAGGACATAAATATAATATATATCATATATGAATATATTGAAATCTTAATGTCCACCATGATAAGTGGTAGGAGATAACTGAACAATCATCGTTTCGTGAGGCAGTTGTTATCCTTCTATATAAACAGTATGGTCATCACCCATTAGATAGAGGTGTGTGTAAGTGTAGCTCTAATACTTATCATAAAAACAACCTAGTATATTTAATATACTGTTTTTGTTACAAAATAAAGGAATAAAAAGAGTTTAAGGGGTTTTAAAAGCAAAATCAAACAAAAGAACATAAGAGAAGACATTACCACTAAATCGGGTAACTCTATTTGATTTAAGCCAAAGGCTTCCTTGGAAAGACTTCATCCCAAAGTGAGGATTTTAGGAGTAATAGAGAGATTTTGAGAGATAATATGAGTAGAGTTTAGATGAGCCAAGGGCTTGAGAGGTGTGGGTAAGGGGGTAGAGGTGGGGGCCTTTTATAATAGTTTTTCTACTAGTTTATGTTTTAGATTCTTCCGTATCTTTTAATTTTATTTAAATCCTTCATTAATGAGGTAATCACTGCATCATCATGGTGTCATAAATAAATTTATTTATTTAATGTCTAAAAATTATAAAAATAACACCATGATGTATAAAATCTTTTTAGCTTTAAAATTACTATTTATAGTCTGAGATATCATTTATGTAAACAAAATTATATTTTTTTTACTTAGGATATACAAACCTTTGTTATATTCCTATTATTTTTTAAAAATATGGTCATAAATGTCACTATCACACCCATGTCACTCCATGGGGCCTCACGTTTGGTAAAAAGCTTCCCATGATCGTCCATGACTCAAACAATAGGATTTGGACACATGTTGGGGTCATTTTATGATATTATTGTATTACCCTTAACTACCCGATTACTAATTAATCACGATAATTAAAGATAATTGTCATCGTAACTATTCATAATTTCTAAAACAAAAGAGTCTTCATTACATAATTTTGAACATATTATTCTAAATATGGAATCCATTTTACCAAATTTCAAACACAGAAATTTTAGTAATTAATTTAAAAAAATCTCATTGTCACAACCAAAAATGGATTTTTAAGAAGTAAAATTTATCAAAATATTGACTTGTTTTTATATCCAATTGAAAAGTGAAATTAATTACAATGAATTTTTTTTTATTAAGTGATAAAACCATAATTCAATTACACTTTAAAACCAATTAAAAGGACAATCTAACTATATAATTAAATTATATGAAAAAGCAGTTTTGAAGTAAAATGCAGTATTTTTCACTATTCTTTAAAAATGAACATTTATTAGAAAAATAGAAAACTTTTATCCAAAGTAAATTTGATATTCCATATTCAAAAATGATTTCCATTTTACCTAATTAAAAACAAATAAGTTTCATTAATTAATTTTATAATTAATTCCCGCTGTCAAAACAAATAGCATGTTTTTAAGAAACAATATCTCTCAAAATATTAACACTTGTTTATGTCCAATTTCAAAGTGAAATTAATATCAATGACTACCATTGAATTAGATGGTAAAAATATATTCTAATTACACATTAAAATCAATTAAAAAGATAATCTAACCATGTCACGACCCGTCCTCGGGGCCGGTGTCGTGACTACCCCATGTCCGCCTTCCAAGGGCCAGGGGCTGGTGACTAGCACCAAGGCGTAAATCTCGACAAAAAGGGGAAGGCATTGCCTTTAGGAAGTAAACAAACACCACAGATTAAGCCAGCATAAGTAAAAACTAAGTAAAACTGGGTACAAAAGTAAGTGCGGAAAGTAAATGGGACAAAATACAAACCCAAACTGAATGTAAAGTACAACTGGAAAGAAAGTACAGTAACTAAAGTAAAGCAGCAATGTCGAGCCGTCCACTGGAAATCTCACCCGAAGGGTGTGTACAGATAGCCACCTCAACTCCTCATTCCAGACGTCTGCTCCGTGTAAGTCCCGCCCAGTGGTCCACCTCTAGGTACCGACTGCTCCACTAGCCCCAACCACAATCAGTGATGTTCGTCGTCTGCATCCAACACAACATAGTGCGGGAATAGCTAGTGCATGGGTGAGTATACGCTACTCAGTAGGGACCCCGAGACCCCCAAAGGTCTCCCAAAATCCACAAAGGAAAAACCACAAAGGAAAGATACAATCACGAAGTAACATCCAACAATACTTAGGTATATGCCCATACATATACCTAAGTCATCTATTACAGTTCGGCTCCAACATCCGAGCCCAAGTTAGATCACGTCCACATAGGAGCACACAACCAATCCACATATGAAAGCAAGTCAATCATATAGATGATAATGATTGAAAGACAAGACTCAACTCACATAGGTATAATTCTTCGGTGATAGAGATGATCAGATATAGCCACTGATTCATCTAAGCTGGGACCCAGATAGGATACTAAACCAGCCAAGCTGCCGAACCCACATAAGATTTCAGTGCAGTCTTCATTGCCGTCAAACCCACTTAGGATTTCAGTACGGTCTTCATCGCTGCCGAACCCACACAGGATTTTAGTGTAGTCTTCATCATCGTCGAACCAACATAGGATTTCAGTACGGTCTTTATTGCTGCCAAACCCACATAGGATTTCAGTGCAGTCTTCATCACAGTCGAACCCACATATGATTTCAGTGTGGTCTTTATCACTGCCGAACCCAGATAGGATTTCAGTGCAATCTTCATCACCATCGAACCCACATAGGATATCAGTACGTTCTTCATAGTCGCAGTCGCAACCAGCTCCAGGGTTCCCGCACACAGCATGCTCATTTCCGGGAGGTCCCACTCCACGAGCCAAGGGGGGTCGATACATCAACTGACACATAGTCAGGAGTTTATGTATCTCAAAGTTATGTCTCGATAAGAGGAACTCAACGTGATAGACGGCGTGTCAATCGGACGCCCGGTCTGAGAGTTATTGGCTTCTTCGTTCCAGGGGCCCAGTTGGGTTTTAAGTCAAAACCAACCCGAACGCACTCCAAATCCATCCAAACCTCGAGCGGAGTAAGCCAAAAGGTCTGTTTCATTAAGAGGAATCCAATAAAGTCGACGACACATCAATCGGACGTCCGGAGCTCAAGTTATAAGCATTTCCGCTCCGAGGGCCCGGTTGGTTTCGTGTTCGAACCAACCCAGCCATACCCAAAGTTCTCTGAAACCTTGAGTGTAATATACCTAAACGACCGTCTCGATCCAAGGATTGCATCGCAACTGACGGTGCATTGATCGTAGGTCTGTAGCCCACGGTATGGGAGTTTGAACGGAACTATCTGGAAATAGAGGGTTCGGGCCCGGTCCGACCTAGCTCGATACCCCCCCCCCCCCCCGGGTCGGCCCGAACCGGGTCCGATTCCGACCCATTAGGGCGCGGCGCGGCCCGGCCCGGCCCAACGCATGCTCGCGGCCCGTGTGGCCAGCGCGTCCAGCGTCGATCTGAACGGAGAGGGGGGGGGGGGGCTGCCCCCCTGATTGATGAAACATGGCCCCCATGTGGGCGGCCTCTTCTTCAGCCAGCCGGGGGTTATGACCCCCAGTTTCTGGAAGCCGTCCGGCCCGGTCCGGTCGGCCGGTGCTGCTGCCACGGGATCGTCGGGTCCCGCCCTTCTGAGGTGCAGGCAGATGGCGATTCCGGCCGCCCGGCCTTGCACCGTCGCGGCTTCGATTCGCGGCCTTGTCAGACAGGCGCGGCACGACAGCGCCACATCCCTCCACCGTGGCCCCGCACCGGCCGCAGTGTCTTCGTGGTTCTCTGGCACGGCGCGACTCTAGTCACGGGTTCGTTCGGTCTCAACGGCGCAGCGCGACAGCACCGCACATCTTTGTCTTATTTTTCCAGGATTCCGCGCGGTGTCGTTGCACCACACCACCTTCTTTCGTACCGCAACAACACAACAACAAAAAGGAGGAGGAGAGTCGGCCGTGTTTGTGCGGTCCGACCTCCTCCCGATAAGTTTATATCAAGTGGCCCAAAGATAAAGATGAATAATGACAAAGGATGAATTCACGGCAAAAACAATTAACCCCTACCTCAAGGTATCGTCGAATGAAGGTTCGTCGCGAAAAAAGGGACGTCACAGAAGACGGTGTCGCGGAAGAGGATCGTCGGCATCGTGATACACGGCGTCGCGATACACGGCGTCGTGAGGAAGAGGATCGTCAGCATTGTGGTACACGGCGTCACGTCGTCGATCTCCGAGGAACTTGTGTTATTCATCGTATTTCTTCAGAGGTCGGCGTTCTTCGTCGTTCTTCGCGTTCTTCAACTAGGAAGGACGTTCTTCAAGACTGGAGTAATTCCTCCGCAATCTCCTCACACAACACAACAACAACCAAAAATAAAATAAGGCTTTGCCTTATTTTATTTCTCATGCTAACCATTTTTGAAATTCATAAACAGATCACGATTTTATTATCGAGCGTCGTCCAATTAATGAGGCGTTTAATAATTCTATTAAATGCAAGAGTTGACTTTAGAATTTAATAGGGGGTGCGGGTGAGTTACCATATTAAATGCATGTGGGAGGTAAAAAGGAATTAAATGGGTGGGGATCGTGTGGTCCCCACTTCACTAATATCCTACCTAGGGTAGTTAAGAACTAGTGGGTCCCACCCCAACCTCCAAGCATAGGTTTAAGCTACCTTAAATAAAAATAAAATTTGTTGGACAAATTTTATTTTTATTCTTTAGTTAGCCCAATTAATTAATAACCTCACCCGAGCAAACACAACTCTGAAAAAGGTGTTCTTAAGCAATTACCAGTACTGTGATTCCATTTGAGCCCTCAGAATTCGATTCCGAGCACCATTTCAAAAGTTAGGAAAACCCGCTCATTTGTTTACTGAACGTACCCGAGCTAAACTTCAGAAATTGATTCCGGGCACACCGGGCCTCGGAATCAGGTGCAGTTAGAAACTTTGTTCTTGTAAAATCCCAAACAAAATTAAGAAATAAAATTTCCTTGAATTTTACGGGCCTTTACATTACTCCCACCTCAGGTATTTTCATCCTCGTAAAGATACATCATAAACTAGGGAAACAAATGAAGGTACTGAGCACGCATCTGAGCCTCCCACTCCCAAGTGCTCTCCTGGAGGTTCCCGTGCTGCCATCTGATGCACACTAGAGGTATCGACCATCCACATAGGACCCTCTCCTATCGATCCTCGATCTCCACCGGGGCCTCCGAAAAAGTCTCCCCATCGTCAATGTCCAATTACCCATGGTCAATGATATGCGTCGGGTCATGCACGTATCTCCTCATCTCAGATATGTGGAAGACGTCGCGCACCTGGTGCAATGAAGGTGGTAGATCTAGGTGATAAGCCACCTCGCCTATCCTGCTGAGGACCTGGAATGGTCCGATGAAGCATGGAGATAACTTGCCGCCTCTTCCAAATCTCTGTAATCCACGTCGAGGTGAGACCCGCAAGAAGATGTGGTCTCCATCCTCGAACTCCAGTAGCCTCTGCCTCCTGTCAGCATAAGACTTCTGCCGGATCTGAGTTATCCTCATCCGTTCCTGGATGACCTGGACCTTCTCTGTCGTGGCTTGGACCATCTCCGGACCCACATGTGCTGACTCCCCAGGGTCTGTCCAACACAGAGGTGATCTGCAAGTTCGGCCGTACAATGCCTCGTATGGTTCCATCTCGATGGTGTAGTGTTAGCTGTTGTTGTACGTGAACTCCACCAAGGGTAGGTGCTCCTCCCAGCTGTGACCAAAGTCGAGGACACATTCTCGAATCATGTCCTCGAGAGTCTAAATGGTCCTCTCCGTCTGACCATTCGTTTGAGGGTGAAAGGCGGTGCTCAGACATAGCTGTGTCCCGAATGCTTCCTGCAACCCCTTCCAAAGCTGGGAAGTAAAGTGAGCATCTTGATCGGAGACGATAGAGTATGGCACACCATGAATCCATACAATCTCCTGAACGTAGAGTCACCTCAAGCTCTCTACTGAGCCCTGCTCTCTGATGGGTAAGAAGTGGGCCGACTTAGTCAGTCGGTCGACAATAATGGAGTCGTGACCTCTGGAAGTACGTGGAAGTCCAGTCACGAAATCCATAGATATCATGTCCCACTTCCACTCCGGGACCTCCAAGGGCTGTACCAAGCCTGCTGGTACTTGGTGCACTACCTTCACTTGCTGGCAGGTGAGGCATCGAGAAACGAACTCTGCCACAGCCTTCTTCATACCTGGCCACCAGTGCTGTCGTTTGAGATCCTGGTATATCTTCACCACTCCTAGATGCACCGCTAATGGGGAATTGTGAAACTCTCTCAGAACCTCCTGTTGCAAAGAAACTGGTACCATGGTATGTCCTCTGAAAAGGACATCGTGCTCTCCTACGATGGAGAATCCATCAGGTGCAAGTCTTGAGGATATCTGTGCACACCACGTCTCACAGTCAGTGTCCCCACCTTGTGCCTCTCTGAAGAACTGAAGTAGTGGAGGAGTGACTGTGAGTGACTGAAGAAAGGCTGCTCCATCTCTCTCCACGAAGGATATCTGCAAAGCATCTAGCTACTCCGTCGCCTCCCCGAGTAGCTGGATGCACGTCCTCCTGCTGAGAGAATCGGCTACTACGTTCCCCATTCCAGGAGTATAGTATATCTCAATGTCATAGTCCTGTAGGAACTCAAGTCATCACCGCTGTCTCGGATTCAGGTCCTTCTGGTAGAAGATGTACCTGAGATTCTGGTGGTCAGAGTAGACTGTAAAGTGCTCTCCCATCAGATTGTGTCGCCACATCTTCAGAGCGAAGACCACTGCTGCTAACTCCAGGTCATGGGTAGTGTAGTTCCTCTCATGCTGCCTCAACTAACGTGATCAATAGGTGATCACAGCTTGCTCCTGCATTAGGAAACATCCAAGTCCGGTCCCTGATGCATCGCAGTAGACTAAGTACCCTAATCCCTCCTCCGGTAGCCTCAAGATAGGCACGCTATTCAATCTCTGTCTCAGCTCCTGGAAGCACTGCTGACATCTGTCTGACCACAGGAAGGGTTTCCCCTTCTTCGTCAAAGCTGAGAGTGGTTCCATGACTCTAGAAAAGTCTGGAACAAATATCTGGTAGTACCCAGCTAGCCCCAAGAAACTCCGCACCTCCGTCACGCTCCTAGGTGGCTCCCAAGATAGCACTGCCATGATCTTCGTAGGATCCACCGAAACTCCCGCCTCAGAGATGACGTGTCCCAAGAAGTGGACCTCACGTAACCAGAACTGACACTTCGAGATGTTACCATAAAGTTGGTGCTCTCGGAGTGTGTTTAGTAAAACCCGCAAGTGGTATGCATGCTCCTCCTCAGTGGTCGAATATATCAATATGTCGTCGATGAAGACCACGACAAATCGATCTAGGTATGGCTGCAATATCTTGTTCATGAGACTCATGAACACAACTGGAGCGTTGTTTATGCCGAAAGGTATAACCAAAAACTCATAGTGGCCATACCGACATCTGAAGGTTGTCTTATGCACGTCCTCATCCCAAACTCTGAGTTGATGATAGCCTGACCTGAGGTCTATCTTCGAGAACCACAGTGCTCCCTTGAGCTGATCGAAGAGGTCGTGAATCCTCGGTAGCGGATACTTGTTCCTCACGGTCACTTGGTTTAGGTGACGATAGTCAACACAAAGTCGCAAGCTCTCGTCCGCCTTCTTGGCGAACAATATTGGGGAAGCCCAGGTTGAAACACTGGGTCAGATGAATCCCTTGACCTGTAATTCCTCCAGCTGTACCCATAGCTCCCTAAGCTCAGCGGGAGCCATCTGATATGCTGGAGTGGATATTGGGGTTGTCTCGGGGTACAGGGCAATATAAAAGTCTACCTCTCTATGAGAAGGTAGTCCTAGAACATCGTCAGGGAAAACGTCCGCATACTAATCCACCACAATAGGAAAACTAGGACTCTGCATGTCAACTGCTCCAAGGATGAGGCTAGCCAAATGATGAGTGATGGGATGTCCTCTCCTCTGCGTGAGTCCATCCTATTTTGAAAAGGCTCCCTTCTCGCCGGTGAAGGTGAACCTGGTCCCGTCGATGCGTACACACCACAACTTGCGCCTAATATAGTCGATATGAGCATGGACTGTAGATAACCAATCCATGCCCAAGATGACGTCATAAGGCCTCGACGCTGCTACAAGACGCTCCCAGCCGAAGCTCTCACCTCCTAGAGTAAGCTCACACTGCCATCACCATTGCATAATCATCGAGTCTGCTCCCATAAGAGTCTCTAGCCGTAAGGATCGAGCCAACAACTCTGTCAGAATCTCCGAGCTCCGAACAAGGGAAGTGGCAATAAAGGAATGACTCGCTCCTCTGTCTATAAGAACTGCAAAAAGGGTGGAGTAGACACAGATAGTACCTCAAATCATCTCTGGCACACTATGGTCGTAGGCCTCTACTACCTGAAGTTGAGCCTGTCTCTACCCGCCAGCTCCCTGTGGTCGGGTTGGACCTCCTGGTGGTGGTGGTGGTGGTGGTAAAGCCTCAAAGCGTATCCCACCACCTGCTGCTCGGCCAGCTCCCCTGCCTCGTCCGCCTACTCTCGGCGGACCGCCATGGTCGACCCTCTGCCTCTGCCTGGGTGGTGCCTCAACCGTCTGTTGCTCCTCTGCATGGCGGGTCGGGCAGTCACGAGCCATGTGGCCCTGCCCGCCGCATGCGTAGCATTTCCTGCTCCTCAGAAGGTTGGTTCTGCGCCCTGTGCCCCATACCTCTGAGCTAGTGTCCTGAGGTCATCTTCCTGATGGTCCAGTCCACCTGGACCCCTGTGAAATCTATCGACTGCCAGTTACAGACGACTCTACTACGTGATGCCCTACGGTAGGTCTCGCTACTGGCGTAGGCTCGGTAAGAAAGCTCTCTATGAGAAGATCTCTCTCCAATACACCTGCATGTGTCAGAATGCTGAGGGAGATCATCGACACCCTGCTCTCATGCCTCAGTCCCTACTCGAAGGTCCGGGCTTGGAAGAATGGGTCCCGTACCATGTCTGTCGAATAGCGCGAGAGATAGGTAAATCTCACCGAGTACTGGGTGACCATCATGTTGCCCTTCCGCAACTGTAGAAGCTCCTGGATGCGCACCGCATGGAGGGTGGCTGGGATGAAATCCGAGCGGAAGAGGATCTCAAAGTCTATCCAGAGGAGTGATGCCTCGTCGTGCACTTGGAGCATCAAGCTCCACCATCTGCCTGCTGCCGTGTGCAGGAGGCTCGTTGCAAGGATCACCATGAGGTCAGCTGGTGTCCCCACTAACCTGAAAACTCGAACAACCACCTCCAGCCAATCCCCGGCTGCCTGGGGGTTCATCTCCCCGCGGAACCTGGGCAGTCTCTGACACTGAAACTCGTGCAGCGCACTAAGGCGACATGCACAATCAGCGACTGGGGCTGGTAGCATCGGTGGCTCGGAGGGTAGAGGTATCGCCGGTGCCTCCGCTGTCAAAGGGCCATGCACTGAGGCCTCGTCGCTCGGTGGGCTGTCGTCTCGCACAACGCTCGGAACCCTAGCTGGCTACCATCTTGCGGCCATCCTGAAAAGAAACAGGTGCTCCACGGTCAAAACAGTATACCTGGTGAGCTGACACAAAGTAATCACAAAGAAAACTTTTGAAACACACATGCAATCAATGTTTTCGTGCATTGAGTCAGAAATCAGAAGTCGTGGTCCTGGTGTACGAATACATCGGCCGCCACACCAACCCAAGACTCATTGGACTGATAACCACACTCAATACCCTTAACACTATTGATTCACATAGAAGAAATATCAGAGTCTAGAGTTATGCGGTAGAACTGAACTCCTCTTATACCAATTTTTCACGACCCATCCTCAAGGATCGTGTCGTGACTACCCCAAGCCCGCCTTCCATAGGCAAGGGGATGGTGACTAGCACCAAGGCGTAAATACCGACAAAAAGGGGAAGGCATTTCCTTTAGGAAGTAAACAAACACCACAGAGTAAGCCAGCAGAAGTAACCACTATGTAAAAATGGGTACAAAAGTATGTGTGGAAAGTAAATGCACCAGAATACAAACCCAAACTGAAATTAAAGTACAACTGGAAAGAAAGTACAGCAACTGAAGTAAAGCAGCAACGTCGAGCCTTCCACTGGAAATCCCACCTAAAGGGTAGGTACAGATAGCCACCTCAGTTCCTCGGTCCAGCCGTCTGCTCCGTGTAAGTCCCACCCATTGGTCCAACACCAGGTATCGACTGCTCCACTAGCCTCATCCACAATCAGCGATGTCCGTCGTCTATATCCAACACAACATAGTGTGGGCATAGCCCGTGTAGGGGTGAGTATATGCTACTCAGTAGGGACCCCGAGACCTCCGACGGTCTCCTAGAATTCACAAAGGATAAACCACAAAGGAAAGATACAATCATGAAGTAACATCCAACACTACTTAGGTAAATTCCCATACATATACCTAAGTCATCAATTGCAGTTCGGATCCAACATCCGAGCCCAAGTCCGATCACGTCCACACAGGATAACACAACCAATCCACATAGGAAATAAAGTCAATCATATCGAAGTAATGATTGAAAGTCAAGACTCATCTCACACAGGTATACTTATTCGGTGATAGAGATGATCAGATATAGCCACTGATTCATCTAAGCTAGGACCCACAAAGGATACTAAACCAGCCAAGCTGCCGAACCCACATAGGATTTCAGCACAGTCTTCATAGTCGTCGAACCCACATAAGATTTCAGTACGGTCTTCATTGCTGTCGAACCCACATAGGATTTCAGTGCAGTCTTCTTCACCATCGAACCCACATAGGATTTCAGTACGGTCTTCATCGCTGCTGAACCCACATAGGATTTCAGTGCAGTCTTCATCACCATCAAACCCACATAGGATTTATGTACGGTCTTCATCGCTGCCGAACCCACATATGATTTTAGTGCAATATTCATCATCGTCAAACCCACATAATATTTCAGTACATTCTTCATCACTGCCGAACCCACATAAGATTTCAGTGCAGTCTTCATCACCGTCGAACCCACATAGGATTTCAGTACGGTCTTCATAGTCGCAGTTGCAGCCAGCTCTAGGTTTCCTGCACACAGTATGTTCGTTTCTGGGAGGGTCCGCTCCACAAGCCAAGTGGGGTCGATACATCAACTGAAACATAGTCTAGAGTTGATGTATCTCAATGTTCCGTCCCAACAAGAGGAACTCAACGTGATAGACAGCGCGTCAATCGGACGCCCGGTCTGAGAGTTATTGGCTTCTTCGTTCCTGAGGCCTGATTGGTATTTAAGTCAAAACCAACCCAACCACACTCCAACTGCATCCAAAACTTGTGTGGAGTAAGCCAAAAGGTCCTTATCACTAATTGGAATCCAACAAAGTTGACTGCACGTCAATCGGACGTCTGGAGCTCAAGTTATAAGCTTTTCCGCTCCGAGGGCCCGGTTTGTTCCGTGTTCAAACCAACCCGGTCGTACACAAAGTTCTCTAAAACATTGAGTGTAATATATTGAAACGAACATCTTGGTCCAAGAATTTCATCGCAATTGATGGTGCGTCGATTGGAGGTCCGTAGCCCAAGGTACGGGCATTTGAACGGAACTGTCCGGAAATTGGGGTTCGAGCCCGGACCGACCTGGCCCGATACCCCACCCCTCGGGTCGGCCCGAACTGGGTCCAGGTCCGACCCATTAGGGCGCGGCCTAACCCAGCCTGGGCGGCCCATCCAGGCGCGCACTCGCGGCCTGCGTGGCCAACTCAGCCAGCGCCGAGCTGAGCGGACGGGGGGGGGGGGGGGGGGGGGGGGGGGGGGGCTGCCCCCCTGATTGATGAAACGCGGCCCCCACGTGGGGGGCCGCTCCTTGGGCAGCCGAGGGTTACGACCCCCGGTTCCTAGAAGCCGGCCAGCCCGGTCCGGCTAGTCGGTGCTGCTGCCGCGGGACCGCCGGGTCCCGCCCTTCCGAGGTGTTGGCGGCCGACGGTTCTGGCCACCCGACCTTTCACCGCCGCGGCTTCGAGTCGCGGCCTTGTCCGACTGGCGTGACGCGACAACGACGCGCCCCTCCGTCGTGGCCCCACACCGGCTGCGATGTCTTCGTGGTTCTCCGGCATGGCGCGACTCCGGCCGCGGGTTCATTCGGCCTCTACCGCACGGCGCAACGGTGCCACGCATCTTTGTCGCATTTTTTCAGGATTCAGCGCGGTGCCGTTGCACCGTGCCGCTTTCTTTCGAATCGCGACAACAAAACAACAAATAGGGGGAAGAGATTCAGCCGTGTTCGTGCGGTCCAACCTCCTCCCGATAAGTTGACATCAAGATGCCCAAAGATAAAGATGCAGAATGGAAAAGGATGAATTCACGGCAAAAAAAATTAACCCCTACCTCAAGGTGTCGTCAAACGAAGGTTTGTCACGGAAAAATGGACGTCGCGGAAGACGGCGTTGCGGAAGAGGATCATTGGCGTTGCGGTACACGGCATCGTGAGGAAGAGGATCTTCAGCGTCACGGTACATGGTGTCGCATCATCGATCTCTGAGGAACTTGCGTTCTTCGTCATCTTTCGTCGGAGGTCGGCGTTCTTCGTCATTCTTCGCGTTCTTCAACAAGGAAGGACATTCTTCAAGACATGAGTAATTCCTCCCCAATCTTCTCACACAACACAACAAAAACCTAAAATAAAATAAGGCTTTGCCTTATTTTATTTCTCATGCCAACTATTTTTTAAATTCAAAAACAGATCACGATTTAATTATTGAGCGTCGTCCAATTAATGAGATGTTTAATAATCCTATTAAATGCCAGAGTTGACTTTGGCATTTAAGAGGGGGTGCGGGTGAGTTACCATATTAAATGCACGTGGGAGGTAAAAATGGAATTAAAGGGGTGGGGATCGTGTGGGCCCCACTTCACTAATATCCTACCTAGGGTAGTTAGAAACTAGTGGGTCCCACCCCAACCTCCAAGCGTAGGTTTAAGCTACCTTAAATAAAAATAAAATTGGTTGCAAAAGTTTTATTTTTATTCTTTAGTTAACCTAATTAATTAATAACCACACCCAAGAAAATGCAACTCCAGAAAAGGTGTTCTTAAGCAATTAACAGCCCTACAATTCCATCGGTGCCCTCAGAATTCAATTCCGAGAACCGGTTCAAAAGTTAGGAAAACTCGCTCATTCGTTTACTGAACATGCTTGAGCTAAACATCATAAATTGATTCTGGGCACACCGGGCCTCGGAATCAGGTTCCGTCAGAAACTGTGTTCTTGTAAAATCCCAAAGAAAATTAAGAAAAAAAATTTCCTTGAATTTTACGGGTCTTGAAAAACCATATATATAAATTATATTAAAATGAGGTTTTGAATTAAAATACAGCATTTTCACTATTCATTAAAAAATGAACTTTATCAGAAAAATTACAAAAAATTACACAAAGTAAATTTTTATATCCTGATTATAAAGAACGATTTTATTTTTTAAAATATAACATATAAAATTGAAAAAAAAAATAGTTTTAAAAAGGGTTTTCCATCAAATGGCGGTTAATCGACCTTTTAAAGAACATTAGAATATTTATTCTTAAAATCGAATTACTTTCTTATTTTAAGACTCTATCTTCTATTGGATAAATGTAAAAATATTTAACAAACATATATAATCATTTTTTAGTTATTTCTTTTCATTCCTGCCATTAGCACAGCTAGGCATTAACTACCATTTAAAATAATATTATTATATTATTAGTGTGCAATATAAGATTTCAAATAAACTCGTTGTTGTGTATTGGGTATTCTATCAAACATAGAATATCCTTTAAAGTAATATTAATATTTAACTCATGAATATATGAAAATTTCATATTATTTATTTACCTCGGTTGTTACATCCTTTCCTCCTTTTGGGAATTGCGTCCTCACAATTTTAAAATTTGGCTCAAAGAAAGCCCCACATCAGAAAAGGAGTCAATTAAACTGTCACTATAAAAGAACGAAAGAAAAGTAAAAAGTTCAACCGAAACAATGGATACTAGGATTCCATGAAAACATGGATATAGAGGAGAAGAAAACCATCATGTTCTGATAGAGAGTGATAGAAAATATGTCTAGGAGAAATTTAACCACCAGAAAATCACAAACTTGTGATGGGTTAAACGGTATTTGATTCCTCAGTAGGAAAAGTTAGCAGAGAACATTTCTGTTTTAAGTTACATTTCATTGAGAAATTATTTATGAGATTAACTAAATCATAAGGAAACATACTTACTTGTCATGTATACTTTTATCTCTTACTAGATTTCTTACACAAACTCATATTTTCTCCAAAATATGAGTATTTAGGATAACTTGTTCACATTAAGAGCGCTATAATCATCTAATTGAGAATCACCTAATCCACAAAATATGAACTATATATTTCCCATGTCTTTAGAACATAACCAAAACCAAAATTGTTAGTACAAGATCCGATAATCCCAAAAAAAGATAATCTTTTATAAAAATAAATACTACTCTTAATCTCTAAAATTCCACAAAAAGAACCCAAGGTTCAAGAAAGACCATTAAATAAATAGCTATCTATAAAATTCTTTAATGTAATCCAAACTAAGATTGAAACCCGAATCTCTGAAGGATTTAATCACACTTTCTTCAAAGTTAAATCTTAACATTTATCTCTAAATAACATCAGTTACTCTTAATGTCTCATACTGAAAAGTAATTAACCTAATCACATATCCTCCATGATAGGTTAATCATTTCCATAATAACCCAAAATCAACTTATTCCTGATTCATAACATCATATTACTAAAAATAATTAGTCATACTAACTAGGGACTTCACGTAGTCCAGTGGTAGGTGATAAATACCAGTCGCACTTTGGTTGTGGGTTCGATTCCCGCAGCTTCGTTCAACGTAACTAGTTGTCACATGGTTTGCGTGCTATCCATTTTTAAAAACTACATAATTTTATAACATTCCCACGAAGAGATAAATTTATCAAAAATAACCATATGATATTTTAACCACAAAGGTTATCTAATAACTTTTGTTTTTCATCCCAAAATGTATTAATAGGTAATTATATAAAATTCAAGGATCATATAAACCAAAATGGTTCTTTATAACTATATCCACAAAAGAAAAGATAATTATTCTTTGAATAAAATTTTCATATATCAAAAATCAGGGTTACACATACTATAAAAAGTCTTCTAATGTAATCTTATAATCAAAAGAGCCTTAATACTTTTAAACATTTCACCATACTAAAATCTACCATAACTCTTGAATCCCTTATATGTTGACTTCTTACTCATTCAACATTCTTCATGATGAATTAAAAATTCATTTCCACCTTATTCTGAAATTCTTCTTTCCTACAAACAAAATCATGAATCATATCCTAATATTCAATAATAGGATAACATATGTTAAGAAATAATCCATACCTTTCATTGGACATTGTCATTTTATTCATCCTCAATTGGAATGGAATTAGGTATTGGTAAATGAATATTTTTACGATCCTGGTGATACCATTCCCGAAACTTCTTCATATGACACATGTATTCATAATGACCATGCACACCACATTTAAAACATTAAATTGATACCTGGGAAAGTAATTCATTCCCTTTCCTAGAGTCAACTAGATGCTTCCTTTTTTCATGGCAGGTTCTTGCTTTATGACCTTCATTTCCAGATCTATAGAATCTTTTTGTCCCTTTGAAACATTTTCCTAGGTGTTTCTTTCCACATCTTTGACCCATATGTTTTTGAACATTCTTGCCTTTATGATTATTACCTAAACATCTGTAGGGATTTTTTTCTCACATATATGATCCCTTATAAAAATCACTAAGGTTCAGGTGGTCAATCATGACTCCAAATAGTTGGATGAGAATAAACATAAGAGTTCTCATTGAAGAACCCATATCATCCAATTGCTCGTTCAGAAAACTGTCACAGTTTTCTTCACATCCACTGTTACTTTGGTGCCTGCTAGATCCATCCATTTAATAAAACCAAAATGTTCAGTGTGAGAATATCAGCAAAATCATCATATAATATCTTATGAGGGTAAATACTATGTTATACTTATTTATGTTATCTTAAACTCATTCACTTTATAAAAATAACTATGGCTCTTTATAAAATCTTAACAATTATGGTAATGTCACTTGTTCTTAATGAATACCCTAACCTATAAAGTTATCTAAACCGACCTATGATACCAACTATATGGACCCATCCTTAAAACATTACATAATATTGAATTAAATGAATAATTCACATTGAGGTTCTTTTTCAGGTTCAGTGTTTTAGAGAATTAGGACATAACTATTATATCTCAAAAGATTATAAAGTAGACTCTTCTATTCACTTTCCATTTTTTCATAAAATAAAAACTCTTAAAAAAGAAACATGACTAGTTCCATGTTTTAGAAAGTATGTCTTTCCTTGATCCCATCCTTGACCATATCCATCTTTATGTCCTGTGGAAAACATTTCAAAAGATTGGGATGAGCCTAAAAATCTCAGTAATGGATATACAAATACGGAAAGAAAATATTAGTCCATGTATACATAAGAATCAATAAGATCATACTTTACTCATAAAACATAATCACTTTAACATACCTAATGAAATCATAATATTTATGAATAAATCATATAAATCATAATACATAAAGGTAAATTGAGGCATTCATAACATTCTTACATAGGGAGTAACCCTCATGGTTACGTTTGGAATACCCATCACAGTATATTCCTTAAATCTATTCATAGAAACCATAGTGTTTATCTCTTTTGCATTACCCAATGCATTGGAGATCTATCTCGGGCTCACCCGCCCTTAATTCATCATGGAACCATGCGATTTCATAAATAGTGACCAAGAACCATAACATAATCGTATCACATAAAACATTCATAAATGAAATATAACATTTCCACATTTCAATCACAAGATATCAATAAAACACATTGATATAATCAAAAAATTATCAGAACCATTTTCAATACCAAAATAAAATTCAAGTAAAACATGGTATTTATTTTTCATTTAAAAAAAGTTATGGTTTATAGAGGAAGCAGAAACTCAAATAATGGTCATGGCGGCAGTGAATTCATTGCCGCCGCATACGTAAGTCAAAAACATTCCTTTTGTCGTTTAGTAAAACAATTCTTGTAAAAATATTCCTTTTGAATGAAATTAAAAGTCAAAAGGGTTTATTATACAACTAATAAAGAAGGGTCATATATAAATTGAAGTATTCCTCAAAGAAAGAAGATTAAGACGAAGTCCCTTACAAAGACGGTATCCTTAGATTAAGGATAAATAAATTAAATAATTATGTGTGGAAAATATAAATACACTCAATATAAGTGGATATTAAGTGTAAAACAATCATAGTTCATCCACACATATTCATATCATGACATAATCAAGAAGTTGAGGTTTAACCCAAATAATTAAAATTGGGTTATGAAATTCCCTTACAGAAATTCGACAGCCTAACGACGTCACTTTAAAATTTAGAAAATGAGTTTATGGGAGATAAAAAGTGTATATCATCACTTGTACATAAAATTTATAGCAATAAGGATATATAAGAACATATCCCAATATAAGAATATGTAAATTAAAAGACTTAACAAAATGAAGTCTTTTAAAAAGAGGAGGGTGAAATGTTCCCTTACCGATTTGGGTAACATTCGAAACATACATCCCATGAAAGAAGGACTATACAACATTGATGTAAATACCCATAAACGAAATTATATTACACATATAGTAGAATAATGTGTAGTACATTCACCACTCAAAGGAGATAGTGTCCAATATAGCATGAATCTCACGGGAATAAAAAGTGAGATAAAAACCCCTTACCTCGTTGTAATAAATCTGGTCATATAACCAAAAGATAATAAGAACCAAATGAATCACATAATACCATGAATATAAATATAATAATGATAATATATATCAAATTTCAGTACAAAATACACCACATTCAATAAATAATTGGCGAACAAAGGAAATCTCACGGAATTAAAAGTGAGATAAGAAATCCCCTTACCTTAAGTCCGAATTGTCTTGTTCGTTTCTTTATAATACATAATAAAAAACCTTGGTCAATTTATAATTGATTAATTAATTCTTTTAAAGTTTATTATTAAATTCATATCACATATTATCATGTTATAATAATTAGTTAATTATGTGAGTTCATATCATACGTTTTGTAGATGTTCGGTACATGAGTCAAAAAATGAACTAGTTTGAAGAGAATTGTCCATGTAGTTATAATTACATCATATTTGGAATGGTGTTAATGATTTAAATATCATATATTTCCAATATATTTGTATTTAAAAATATTCCATAATGTTTGGAGAAATGAAATGAAATGTACCGTTCATGGAGATGGTAGGTCGTACGTAGGCCTGAACGCTACTTTCATTTTTTTGTCATATTAATGGAATTTAAAACTAAATTATACATAGATATATTATAATTACATTATAATATATATGTTATATAGGTAACACAAGTTCATTAATTACATTATTTATAAATTCCATGTTTCGCATGAACGATTCAAATCACTTGAGGGGGCAGTTGTCCACACTTCATCATATGAAATTATCGCATTTGCACAACATAAAAAGCACAAAGGTATGTTTTAAATTTAAAATAAAGAAGAATTGAGAGTACATAAATATAATATATATCATATATAAATACAGTGACATCTTAATGGCCACCATGATAGGCGGTAGGAGATAACTGAACAATCATCGTTTCGTGAGGCAGTAGTTCGCCGGCCACAGAAACCATATGTTCTTCAGCCATTAGATGGAGGTTTGTGTATGTTTAGCTCTAATAAATCTCATAAAAATATCCTAGTATATCAAAGATACTGTTGTTGTTACAAAATAAAGAAATAAAAATATTTTAGGGGGTCGGATAAGCAAAATAAAACCAAAGAGCATTAGAGAAGACATTACCTGTAAATCGGGTAACTCTTTTTGATTTAGGCCAAAGGCTTCCTTGGAAAGACTTCCTCTAAAATTGAGGATTCTAGGAGTAATAAAGGTATTTGGAGTGATAATATGAGTAGAGGTTAGATGATCCAAGGGCTTGAGAGGTGTGGTTAAAGGGGTAGAGTTGGTGGCCTTTTATAAGAGGGAGGAGGGCCACTTTTGGAAGGTCATGAAATGTTACTTTATTATAAAATGGTTTTAGGATTTTAAAGGTCCCAAAATGATATATTTCTAAGATAAGGTGATAAGGGTTCGAAATCCACCCATACTATAGGTTTTCAACAAGTTTATTTCTTATATTGTACCTTATCCTTTCATTTCATTTTAATCGTTCATTTATGAGGTAATCACTGCATCATTATGGTGTAATAAATAAATTTATTTATTTAATGACTAACAATTATATAAAAACTACCATGATGTAGGAAATATTTTTATCTTTCCAATTACTATTTATTGTTTAAGATATCATTTATGTAAACAAAATTAAAATTGTTTTACTTAGGATATACAAACCTTTGTTATATTTCTCTTCTTTTTGAAAAATAATGTCACTATCACACCCATGTGACTCCATGGGCCCTCAAGTTTGGTAAAACGCTTCCCATGGTCTGCCATGACTCAAAAAAGAGGATTTTGACACATGTTGGGGTCATTTTATGATATTATTTTATTACCCTTAACTACCCGATTTCTAATTAATCATGATAATTATAGATAATTATCGTCATTTCTATTCATATTGTCCAAAAACATAAGAGTCTAAATTACATAATTTGGACCTTATGATTCCAAATATGGAATCCATTTTACCAAATTTCAAACACATAAATTTCAGTAGTGAATTTAAAAATAAATCTCATTGTCACAACTAAAGATGGATTTTTTAGAAGTACAATTTATCAAAAGATTGAATTGTTTTTACATCCAATTGAAAGGTGAAATTACTTCCCATAAAAAAATTTTATTATGTGATAAAATAATAATTAAATTAATCTTTAAAACCAATAAAAATTAAAATCTAACTATACAATTAAATTAGATGAAAAAACAGTTTTGAAGTAAAATGCAGTATTTTTCACTATTAATTAAAAAATTAACATTTGTCAGAAAAATACCAAAAATTTATCCAAATTAGATTTGATATTACAAATTAAAACATTATTTCCATTTTACCAAATTTAAAACATAGAAGTTTCACTAATTAATCTTATAATTAATTCCCGTTGTCATAACAAATAGCGTGGTTTTAAGATAAATATCTATAAAAAGATTGACACTTGTTTAGGTCCAATTTCAAAGTGTTATTAATTACAATGACCACTATTGAATTAAATGGTAAAAATATATTCTAATTACACTTTAAAACCAATTAAAAATATAATCTAACCATATAAATAAATTATATTAAAAGAAGGGTTTGAATTAAAATAAAGCATTTTCACTATTCATTAATAAAATGAGCTTTATCGGAAAAATTACAAAAATTTACAAAAAGTAAATTTTTATTTCCCCATTCTAAAGAAAAATTTTATTTTTTTCAAATATGACATATAAAATTGACAAAAATTATTTTTAAAAAGGGTTCGCCATCAAAAGGCGGTTAATCGGTCTTTTAAAGAACATTAGAATATTTATGCTTAAAACGAATTCTTTTCTTATTTTATGCCTCTAACATTTATTGGATAAATGTAAAAATGTCTAAAAAACATATATAATCATTTTTTAGTTAGTTCTGTTCATTCCCACCATTACAACGACTAGGCGTTAACTACCATTTAAAATAATATTTTTATATTATTAGTGTGCAACGTAAGATTTCAAAGAAACTCATTGTTGTGTATTGTGTACGCCCTCAAACATAGAATCTCTCTTAAAGTAATATTAATATTTAATTCCCAAATATATGAAAATTTCATATTCATTATTTACCTGGGATGTTACACTTCATGAACAGTAATGAAGGATTTAAATAGAAGTTGGTTATGAATAACGTATGTTAAACCTATGGTTTCATGAATTAATGAAGGCTTCATAATCTAGATATCCTATAAGTTTTTTTCATTATTATTTTGTTCCTTATTCTTATAAATGTTTCTTATTCTATGCTTTTGGTTTTAGTCAATGGCTAGAACCCAAAATTCGCCACAGTAATTATGATTACGGTAGACAATTCAACGATTGTCCTGATGACCAACCAAATTCTATGGGATATAGTATGTGAAATCGCATTGGTATGCTCACCCAAATCACTCAGTCTTTTAATCACACAGGTCATCCAATTGAGGAGTGGAGGGAACAAAATTCTAATGATTCTTTCATAAGGTAATTTCCACCATCTTTCAACGGTTCTTATGATCGACTTATTTCTAAAAATAGGAACAATAATAAAGAAAATTTATTTTTCATTCTCATATTTTTGGATCATGAAAAATTTTATATATTTGTTTATTAGTAAGAAGGTTATCTGGAACTATGGTGGAAACTAATCATGAATATCATTCAATAAGATGAAATTGAATCCATGGAATGGTTGATGTTCCAGAAAATATTTTTTCAATATGTACTTTATATAGATTCTTTATACCAAGATAAGGAAAAATTGGTCCTTGATATGAAGAAAATGGATATTGATTCCATGTGTACCTATGAGTTTAATATCCTAAGGATTCCTATATAGTCATCTAGAATTAGCATTCAATCTGCAAGTCAATTTGGTAGGTTCTTTAGTGGCTAAAAAATGTCTCATAAGGGAGATGACCAAAATTTAATTTTAGTATCCATGAAGAGATTTTGAGTTTTTCAATAATGATCTAAATATTAGTTGGAGTCATGTGTCAATCCCATGGTATTGACAAGAAAATAAAGATAGAGTTTAAAGAAAAATTGAAAAACCATGAAGGGAAGAATATGAGATTTCAGTTATAATCTATGTATGGGAAGAATAAGGTAGGAAAAATCAAGAGGTCTACTAAATGTTTTATGAGTGGAAGGTAAGGAAATCATGAATTTTATTTCCAATGTGATGTGAAGAATTTATCTATTGGTGTAAATAGATAAAACGATGCATACAATTCACCTACCATTTTTCAGTGATACAAGTTTTTAAAGAATATGAATTATACTAATCAGTTCCAAAAACCCAATAGCTAGTGAGTATGATCAATATCATAAACCTATTAATCTAATAGATATGTTTAAATCTCATGAAATCACTATTTTTTATGAGGGGTGTGATAAAGACGTGGTGAAAGATACACTTACCAACCACTATAGAACTTCTAAGGTCTTATTTTCTTATATATCTACCCACTCTTTCATATCTAAAGAATTAACTTTGGCTGTTATGATTAAAAAAAGGATTATATGATGAATTATCAATGAAAACACCAAATTTTTTTTGATTTAATCCTAATTTTAGGATTCCTCTCGAGTTGATGTTTGTGGGAATGTGCATCCCTAAAATTTTGTCTTTATTCCTTTGGTTGATTTTGATGTCATTTGGGCATGGAATATATTTCTATTCATAAATACCACATCAATTTTTGGGGAAGGGAATTCATGTTTCATATTTAAAACTATCGTATGACTATCCATTAATTTTATGATATGTATGAATATACAATGGAGGTTACATCCTATGTATGTGTCTTAATTCCAATCCAAAAGCTGTTTTTTATCTCAAATGGTGGTGTAGAAAATCAACATCAATGACATTAATGTTGTTCGGTAATTTGTGAATGCCTTTCCAAAAGAGTTTCCTAGCCATCCACCAAAATGTAAAGTTGAGTTCTCAATATAACTCATACCCATTTCCAAAAAAATCAGTGAATCCATATAGAATGGCCCCAAGTGAGTTGTATGAATTGAAGAAGAAACTACATGAAAACCATGATAAGGGACACACTCAGCCTAGTGTGTCACATTGGGGTGAAACTCTTATTTTTTTGATAAATAAAGGTGGATCAATGTGGCTTTTCATTCATTACTGGGAGTTGATCACGATCATGATCTAGAACATGCATCATCTCCCTCATATTGATGATTTGTTTGAATAATTGCATGAAGCTCAATACTTGTCCATGAATGAACTTCACTCTTGTTATATTCAATTTAGGTTCAATAAATTTGATATACTCATAATGATATTTTTTATATGTTACAAACACTATGAATATATAGTGATACATTTTTTTCTAATTCCCCTTCGATTTTCATGGATTTGATGAAAAGTGTATTTACAGATTACTTCGATTAGTTTTTGATAGTCTTTATTGATGATACAATAATCTATTAAGATAGAAAGTAATGGAATGATAATAACTTGATAATTGTACTAAAGACACTAAGGAATGACAAACTACATGTAAAATTTTAAAAGTGTGACTTTTTCTTGAAAAAGTATTCATTTTTTGGTTCATATAATATCAATAGAGCGTATTTTAGTAGATCAATCAAATATGGGGGATATATAATAAAGGCCTAGACCAACTATGGTGAAAGAGATCAATACCTTTTTTATTTTAGATGTATATTATTAATGATTTGTGGTTAATGTTTCATGAATATCTATTACTCTGACCATGTTAATTTTGGATGGGTGTCAAGTTCTTCTAGACAAATCTATTTGAGGAAATTTTCAAGGAACTACATTGACAGTTAGTCAGTAAAATTATGTTTACATTATCCTATAATGGATATGTTTTTGTAATATATAGTGATTCATCTAATAAGGGATTGGGATGGGTTCTTATACTGAATAACATGTTCATTTCATATGTATTACAATTGTTGACGATTCACCAAAAAATTACCCAACTCATAAATAGAAGTTACTAGAGTTAATTTTTCAATAAAATATATGGAGGCATTATCATTATTAAGAAAAGTTTGATATATATACCAAATATAATAGTTGAAATGTTTATTTACATATAATAAGTTGGACACGTGCTAGAGAAGATGGTTATAGTTGATGAGGGATTATGATTGCTCAATACATTAACACCATGGGAAAATGATCAATGTGGATGATGTTTTGAGTGGAATGGATCATGGTATCTTATCCATGATCAGGATCAAAAAAGATATTATATTACTAGATTTCAAAAGGATGGACCTAGAAATACTTAAGTTGGGGTAAGAAGCTTATCATTCTCATTGAATGATCAACCCTCTTTTCAAGTGTTGATTATGGAAGAGAATATGGATGATGTAGAGTTAAAAAAGAATGATTGTAATGTTATTGGATTTAACCTTGATCTGTATTGAATGTTAATGTACAATAACCTGTATGTGATAATTCCATAATATATTTGATGAATAAGCTATTAGAGTAAGATCAATGACATGAATTATCTATTCATCTAAAAATTACAAATATTTATAAGGATTTGAATGAATACTTTTGTGGGATGGACTGAATAGATATATTGTAGAGTTTTTATCTTATTGATTGGTATGATAGTATGTTAAGGATAAAAGAACAATGTATAAAGGGATGTTGCATCCATAGACCATGCCATATAATAAATGGGAGAAAATCATTATAGACTTTTTATTGGACTCCCCAAAACCACTCAAGGGTTTATTTCTATATGGGTTGTAGTTGATGTCCTTATCATGTTATAAAACATCATCCATATTATATAAAACATCTCTCTAGATTATCTTCCTATGAAATACATTATTGAAGTGTTAAAATTTCATGGATTTCCATATTCTATTATACCAGATTAGTATCTATGGTTTAAATCCATGTTTTGGTGAAGTCTTTAATAATAACATGTAATAGAATTAAGTTACAACACTTCTTATCATCCTTAGATGGATGGTCAGTCTGAAAGAGAAGTTAAAACCATAGATTATATTTTTAGATCCTATTTATTAGATTTAAAAGGTGGTTTGGATCAACACCATAATCTAGTTGAGTTTTATTACAACAATATCATTCAACCAATCATTCAAAGGTAACATTATGAATCCCTTTTTAGGAAGAAATATAGATATCCAATGTTTTGGGATGATTTTATAGAAATAATGCTATTAGAACTTGCGTTATTTCAAGAAATAAAAGATAAGTGTAGAGCCATTCGACAACATAACAATGTAGCTCAATGTAAACATGAATTTTATTCTAATCACCATCTATATGATCTAGAATTTGTTTTCAATGATAAGGTGTTTCTATGAATCTCTTATGGGATGATGTTTATGTGACTAATGAAGAAATAGAAATGGTTACTTATGTAAAACATACCATTTGAGATTATTGATCGTATTGGGATCGTAGCCTACCACTTGGAAATTCATCCAAATATCTCTCAATTCCATGATGTGTTCCATGTATCTCTTATGAGGAATTACATACATAATTTTTCAATCATATTGACTTAGCTGTCATACTAATAAAGTAGTGTGTTTCTTATGAGTAAAATCCAAATGAAATTATATATTGTATAGATAATTCCCTTCGAAACAAGACCCCTCACCTCATAAATGTTTTTTGGATAAAGCACCCATTAGATGAAGCTACGTGAGAACTTTAGGATATAATGAAGTTTAAGTATCATCACCTCTTTTATATAAATGATAAATTTTGATGGTGAAATTCATTTTATGTGTGGTAGAGTATAACAACTCATGTTTTTATGGACCTTTAATTGAATGAATTAATCTTCATTCAAGTCTTAATTTTCCCTAGTTCAAGCATTCCTTTCACATGGAAACGACTTGGATTTTCTATATGAAATATCAACTTACTGTGTATTGCATGCAATATTGAGTTTCTATGAAACATCATTTTATTGATCCAATTATTTAAATAGTAATGTTATAACTTATTTATTACACTTAGTAATATGAAGATTTCTAACTACATTTCAAACATTTTTTATAATTTTTTATGAAAATAGAAAGTACTCATAATAAAAAATATAAATTTTTTAAAGTCATTATTTGTGTAAAAATACTATTTTCTCAAATGAAAAACTTTTCATGTCCTTATATGAAAAAATTAATGATTTATTTACACATTTACAAATTTAATTTGATAAAATAATCATTAATTTTGAATTCAGAATGTCAAAATTATCATAGGGTATATTTTTGGGATTTTTAGAGAAACGTCATTTTTTGGATGAACACTAAAAAAATGATTTTTAATTCAAGCATTATCTTTTATATAATATATTTATATAGTTAAATTATATTTTATTTTGGTTTTGAAGTTTCATTAGATAAATGATACATCTATAAATACGATATATGCCATTTTTTGTTTTTATATTGAAATTATATATAAAAGCATAATGAAATTTTTAACATTATCACATTATAAACATGCTTTCACATCAGTATTTTATTTATAGAAAAATAAGGTCAATATAATTTCTTACTAGAAATATTAGTGAACGTGATTAAGATTATGTATAGGGATGAATGTAAAATTAATATTAACAATGAAATAATCTTCAAACATAGGGGTCTAAATGACATAGAAACTTTTCCAACACCAATTGAATGGACATATTTTATACATACACCTTAAATTATTTATTTGGGTTTGTTTATATGAATTTTGAATGTAAAAACAAGGGTACACCTAATCTGTTTTCAAAAATACTAGGTATGTCCCCTCCCTTCCATATAAAAGGACACTGCATCATCCTCTTCTTCACACCTCTCAAACCACTTAGTTTCATCAAATATCTACCCAATATAATTTTCACCATCTCTAAATTACTCCTTGATGCCTCTCATTGGGATAAAATATATTGAAAAATCCCTTTTCTATAAACCAAAATAAGCTGCCGAAATAATATGTTACATAATTCCCTGAACTCCTTTGTTTTATTTTCTTTCTTTACAAAATTAATTATTCTTATTAAATTCACATAATTTGTAACAATATCCTTAATATACTATCATTTCTATTATAATGTTTTGACATAAACATACACAGAAATCCATCTAATTGGAAATGAAGATACCATTCTTATGTAAGGTGAATTATTTCCCCATGAAATGTTGTTGTTCATTTTACCTTTACCACCACATATGGTTGTCCATTATGATTGAAATTATGTTTTCATATGATATATATGATATTTATTATGGATTCTATATTTTTTTATTTATTATTTAAATCCAGTATTCCTTATTTACATTTGGTGTAAATACAATAACTTCATTTGTGGAAATATGTACTATCTCCTCCTCAATGTGATGTGATTCATTCACACTTTACACGGAATGTATTAAAGATGGGTTTAGTAAATTTATATGATATATGTGAAATAAATCTTATTCTTTAATTATATATATACATATATACATATATTTCATTTAATTTCTTTAAATAAGATATAAAACTATGTCAACAATCATGTATATATATGACCAAACCTCTCAATAAACAGTGTTTTCCATGTTATAATTATATATTATATAAACTTATTATAATAAAAACATAATAAATTTTAATTATCTTCTAATCATGTTATAATTTATGTAAATCATTATATATTTATTAGTACCGAATATATAACAAATTAAGACACATGCAGAAAAAAAAGCAGATATTACCTGAACCGTAACGTTAACATGGGATTGATAATAAGTGGGTAATATATTTTAATAATAAAATAATATATGGTAGTTGATATAAGAACATGGTAATATAAATGATTCATAATATTCATAAATTTATTATATATGAATATTGTACGTGTACGATGAGATTCATGAAATATGGTATGTGAATTTCATCTCACTTTCTATATCAATGAGATACATGCCTTGTTCACCATTATTTTATTTTATGTGGTGTATATACCACCCATGAATATATTATTTGATTATTATTGATAAATTAATTGTTATTTATAAATATACTCTATGATATTTCTTTCTTAGGGTTAATGTTCCAAATATTACCAAATCGTAAAAATAGTTGTGTCTCAATTTTCTTTCATTGAGGTACATGTTTTGTTTGGCACCTATATACTTATTTGAGGTGTGTATACAACCATTTTATTTTTTATATAATGAATCTAAATATTTTACAAATATATTAATATTAATTTAATTCCATTTTCTTACATAGAGAGTATGATCCCATGTTACCATGTGGTGAGAGCTTATTGAACCAATCTCATCATTTATCAAGATTGATTATGATTATACATCTATAGATGAAATCTGGTGATACATATTTACAGAAAACTCATGATTTTTCTTTGTATATATTTATTTAATATATATATATATATATATTAGTACCATTTTACCACTCTTTAATATGTATTATAATTTAAAAACATTAAGAAATATATTAGTATATTCCAATATTTATCCAGAAATATATTTTATTTCATAAACCATATTTTAAAAAATGTTTAAAAATGATTTCAAATAATAATTGACCAAAATATTCAATGAAATAGTATTTTTTTTTAAAATATGGTATTAAATGATTCAATTATATTTTTTTGAAATATAATTTGCATGAAAATTATTTTAAAAAAATATCTTATATTTTTTTAAAAATAAATTCCACATAGAAATGATATTTTTCATAAGAAATGTTATTAAAATAATATTCAAAATTATTTCCCATATAGGATGACATCCATTGGAGTTATAAATAAAATTTTAAGGAAATGATTCAATTTTTCCATTCATATTTCATATCTTAATGGTTTATTAGTTTATGGAAAAATGTTTATGATACATGTTTCTCTTTCAAGGGTTATATTATTTTAAAACCATCTTCAATTCACGGGCAATTCTTTTGATGAAATGATTATGAAACCTTTATATTTTTCTACAAGTTATGATATGAATAATGATACTCATTTCATTTCATGGGTTATGATCTTATTTTAAGTGATATTTTGTCACATCTATGTATGATTTAATTATGATATTTTTGGTACCTATATATCCCTTTAATTAATTGTATAAGGATTTATATATCATGATATAGACAATGATGGTATTGGGAGTGACCCTTGACAACTAAGATGGAAATGAGAGTGATACATGATTACCAATATGGTATGGGGAGTGAACTAATAATACTCATATGGTCTTGTGAGTGTTTTATAACAACCAAGATGGTCTGGGGAGTTATCCCATACTAATAAAATTACCATAAAAATGATTCATTGACAACTATATAAATTAGTTTATATGCTTATGTATCTGTAACAATTTAATGTTTTATTCCTATATTATAATTTTATGGGTTTGGTACATTATTAACGTTTTATTAATGTATAATGAACAACCATTATTTATGTCATGATTCCTATTTATGTTCTTTCGCATACAGGGTATGATCTTATATTTTTGGGATAATGTTCTCATGACCTTACTATCATGATTTTGTTTAAATATCTCCCTTGTTTACCCTTATGGGGAATCTGAGTGAATCAATTTTTATGTTTCCTTTCCCCCCATGTTATGAACAAATTTATTATGTTTGATTTTTCTAATATGGTTTCTAGTCAAGAAGAACCTAGTGGGAGATAATATTGCTCACTTATGTACATGTTTATAAATTTACATGTTTAAAATCCACTAGACTAATATGGTCCTTGGGTGACTTATTGTATAATTTTATTAGTATTATAAAAAAGTTGTGTAATGTTAATCTTTGAAAATGGGGGTTCTCTATTATTCTTATTATTACTAAGCTAAATGTCTAGTTTATAATTTTCTCATTTAAAAAACTATAATAACAAAATGATATTACATAGAAACTCAATGTTGAGTGTAACACACACAAATTCGATGTTTCTTGTAGTGAACGCAATGTCAGTGCTGCATATAGCAGAAGACAAGTTCCATGGGTAAGGAATTTTTTAATTCATTCAATTGATGAAATAAATTAAAAATTGTATATTTAAAAAAAATTCACAAAAACTTGGGGTGTTATTGGGGTTTTATTCATACATATTGATTTTCATATTTTAGACATGGAGGGTAACAATGAGTTTGTTTTCATCCTAAACTGGAAAATCCTTACAAAAATATATTCTCTCATAGTTGTATCTAAGTGAATGATTATTTTCAACTAAGGAAAACCAAAAAGAAAAGGTGAATATTTTTAAAGGAACTAAAGAAGAAACATAATGTTAGATCTATTGATGACAATAACAAATAGAATTTTTTTAATGAATTAATGATGAATATGAGCATTTTTTATGAAAATTGATGAAATAATTAACAAAAATTTACTAATAAATAATTTTTTGGAATATACCCTATCATGGAGGAAAATAATTTTGATGAATTTTTGGGAGAGTAATTAGAGCATGTAGATGAGTTTTTCTTAGAAAAAATTATACACCTAAAATTTAATTAAAATACATGAGAGCATATTTCCAGTAACAATATTGATGAAGAATAATAATTATACAATATCCTTTTTATGAGACAGATTGAGGACAATATACCACCTATTCGCATGTAACTTACATCCAATTATAATTCACTGTTGTTAGAGCTCAAAACCTAGATAGTTATCCAAAATTACATTTTCTGTGTGTGTGATATATTTATTACCCATCATCACCTAATAGAAAATATTATATATTCAAGATGAGAGTTCACAAGATATTGTATTGAATATCAAATATATAAGTGCCTAGTCTATAACTGAAATTAATATAATTTTAACTTCTTGATAAATGTATAATATTCCGATGGTATTTGACCATAAACCTATTGTAGTTGGGAATAGAAGACTATTCCCCAAAATTATATAAGGTTTTATTGATGAAGTAGTAAAAGATATTATTTTTGTAATAATTTTTATTATTTCAGATAGCCCATGGTTTACCTATGTTCTAGTGGTATCTATGAAGATTGGATTTACAATTGATAATAATGAGAAGAATCAGAAAATAATAACTACTATTGTGAAAAAACATATCTTTTATATACCATAATTACTAATTTATAACATAAAAACTAATTTCACACTATCAAAGTTGACCATTGGGTCCAGTTTCTTTAAAAAATTAGGTATATATCATTATAACATGAATAGGAATAGTGAAAAATTATTTATTACTCTTTAACATGCTCTAAAACTATATTACTCTTCCAAAATTCTACTAGATGACCTAGGAATACACATAAGAAATGGGTGATCAATGAGGCCCATGAATGGAATAATTAATTCATAATATAGTTAATGTAAAATGTATTAGTTAAAAGGAATATCACGGTGGAAAATATGTTGTGATAATCCAAAAAATGTTTATAGAAGCATGATTTAAATGATAACATCAATGAATCATATGAAAGTGGTGACAACAAAAAACATGACAATATGAACAAAAGAGAAAGCTAACCATAGAGACATCTTAAAATATTTTTCTAATGAAAAAATATCATGAACCATACATGGTATGTTATGAAATAAAAAAATACCCATCAAATTAGAGGTATATATAATTATGGGCATACATGTCACCTTCTATATAATGGACATGAATTTTTGTGCCATGTAAATAACATGAAAAAAGAAAATAACTCATCACTTTTAATATCAATATTTTGTATTTTGGGTTACACACATAGTATTCAGTAATAAATTATGTGCATTTATATTTATATGAATACCCTAGAGTGTGAAGTGACACATCTATGCACTACACAATTATTTGGAATGGAAAATAATAACATAATTTCAGTAGCATAACAGGCATAAAAATTTATTAATTGGGGGTTTAATTAAAGTAAAATCTAGTATATCACTATAAAGACATCATATGGAAAATAAATAGTTATGTAAATACACATTAAAACATTTTAAATTTTAATTTAAATGGAAACAATTAAAATAAATTACATGAATAAGTAACCAAAAGAGAGGATCCCATACATTGAGAGGGAACTTTTAAATGATTTTTAAGAGATCATTAAGAGAATTGTAACACCTTATGAGGGTTTTATCGATGAATAGGGGGAGGAAATATGTTATCACATGTTTTTGAGTGAAGATGAGTGGAATTACTGATGTGTATTTATAGAAAAAATATTGGTCATATTTATTAAAATTTTAACCTCAATTTTGGACTCTATATGAAAAAAAAATCAAAACCAAATAACAAGCCATATTTGTTACCATAGACTCTTCTAAAGGTGAGTGGTTTTAATTAAATTAAATGCATATGAACTTGAAACATTACAATAATATCCTTAGTGGTACAGAAGTGAGTCGTGTTTATAATGAATTAATTTTAAAACCATAAAATATGATACAGGTTTTAGAGGACTTATTATGTGTTTATAAAATTATTTAAATAATATAAATACACATTAATTGTACAGGGGACACAATTATTCTTAAATATTCCCCTTTTACTATTTATTACATCAATTTAAGTCTATTTTTATGTCCTAATACATACCACATATTTATTCCATATTTATGTTTTACCCATAAAATCGATTGTCTCATAAAATTGTCACAAATGTAACACAAAATAATTTCAATGTGATGATTTAAATAATAATAATTCTTTTATCCACTTTATATTTTAAATATTGTATTTCAGTTATTAAATTAAAATCTTTATTTACTAGAAAATAGTATTTTTCTACGAAACTAATAACCTTCAAACCCTTATAAAATATTCTTTCAACGTTATTGAAATATATTATCATATTTTTTGTAACAATTAATATCTAAAAAAATATTTAATAAATTTTTTTATTTATAAAATTAATGAATGTATAAAAATAGTGTCTTAATTGAAATTATCAATTTTCCAAAATTAAATTTTGATTTCATCATTTTAATATATTTTTTTCACATTAATTATGTAATACTTGATCAAATAATTAAAAAATGTAATAGATATTACATGTTTTTTGTTAACATGAAAATGTAAAAATTCATAATACTAGGGTCTTGAAATATAACACGTTATTAGAACATTTTATTCTATATGTGTAATATCTATGATGGTGGTTATTTCACGGGGTTGTTTGACAAACATAGTTTCTTCAGTGATCTCAATATGCCGGAAATTATCCCACAAGTGATTTCCCTCAAGCTTGAAAAGTTAAATCTCAACATGATATTGGTCATATGGAAACACTAGTGATTTTATTGACCATGTAATCACTGACACATTATCTCCATAATAAAGGATTCTACAATACAATGTAATCACTCCTTCTATCAATGAAATTTATACTTTATTATAACTCTAAATATATAAAAATATTATTAGTCATATTATAATTTCTATATTATCAATGTTTACGATATTTAACATTATTTAGATGATGACTATTATATTTAATAATTGGTCCAATATAACAATAGTAGTTCATCTATTTTTTATAACTATAGTACTTAATAAGGAATTTACAAAATCAAATCATAATTTCATTTATAAATTTTACCCTAATTATATTCTCCCCTGTTTTATGAATGTCAATACTGAAATTTTATATTTTATAATAGAACATTGGAGGGTACTTCTATTTCATCGACACTCCCAGATTTTGTGTTTCTTCAAAAAATATTTTGTTCTACCAAAACCCTTTTATAGGTGATATTTTTTTTTGTCAAAATTTTCATCTATGATATATTATATTCACATGATGTACCTCAAATGAATGACCATTAAAAAAGGGAAACATGTAATTTCTTAAACCCAGACTCCACTCAACAGCTCCCCGACCCCAGTTAGCTTCATGGCCTCAAGTGCAACTCAAAATGCTAGAGGGTGTCGACTATAATTGAGGGCATATGTTAGTCATTGGGGACACTATTACCTCATTAACATATTATATCAATATGGAAGTCCACAAAATTAAAATAGAGGAAGTAGCAAAACTTGCAGATAATAGATATGTAGTGGGAATAGAATAAAATATCAACAGATGGATCTCATACAAGGATTCTTATGATACATGTATCTAGAAAATATACAAACTATTAACATATAAATAAAATAGCATGAAACTATATAAAATGAAAAAAAATACCAATTTTTCAATGTAACATCGCAAGCCTCAACTTGGTCCCATGCTCCCCTACTCAAAATAAATGATTAAAAAATCTGTATAGGGAACATTTCATGCAATCATTATAAACTATATTGCTTGTTTGGGTCCCCACAGATCCCCAAATAGGTTGTGTGATAAAAATCTCAGTTGGTTTCCACCCAATGATCTTTTCAGTTATAAGAAGAAAAATGAAATAAGCTACAAAATTTTAAGTGATTAGAAATGTGAGTGTGAATTCCCCTGGAATTGTTCTACTATAATAAGCACCACCAAACAGTTAATGATGGCTCCCTACAACCAGTGTTTTCTCTTAACAAGGTGTCTATATGTAATTTAATCATGTTTCATAGACTCGCCACGCATCCATCCATTTCATATACACACGGCCTTATCGTATAAACAAACTATATCCAAAATAACATCGCCTTATTGTTCAAATGTAGTCAAATATCCCATGTTTGTTTCAAATAAAGAGGTTTATAAAATTTTCCACTTCCTTTCCTTGTAATTATTTGTAGAACATGAAGGTATAGATCCAATTTTTTAAGACCATTACATCCTCATCGAGTCCCAAGAGGATCTCAAGGGAATCTCAGTATATGCATTGGTTGGAGTCCTATGAGCATGTGTACTGACATGTCCTATGTGATATTAACCAATCCTTATCAATGGGGTTTCATGATCTGAAGAATCACATGAAATCAAGAACCGATGATCATACACTATCCATGTCGTCCACTACCACGTTCTTGATCCATTGAATCTATACAAACATACATCCATTTCATATCATAAAAAATTCAAATACCTATTATTATACCTACTCATGTAATATATTTTATTTAAAATAAGCCTTATTGATTTACCTAATAATTTATGAAAATTATTCATTAAACACATAACATGGTCATACCCACCCATTTATCAAAAAATTTCGAAAATCAGTTTATGAAATCTAAAAACAACTGATGATTACACCCACAAATCAAAAGAATTCAATTTAATCATTATTCCAGTTATGAATATCATAATATTGTAACACAATTAAAAGATGTAGTGCATCTCCTAATAATGTAAAACAACCTCATTAAATTAATAATGATCTTTCTTAAAATACAAAAACATGAAAATAAAGCCCTTGGGTGGTTTATCAAAAGTAAAAATCATAAAAGAAAAGTCAGGGCACACTGCCTTGGTGGACTCCGATTGGGAAAACAATCACCAATGCATTTCATAGAACCTAAGGGAATCTTGAATAGGTCAAACTGCATCTATTTCAGATTAAAAATTCTAAAGCGGGCCCATGAAAAAAAGTCTAACACGTGACAAAATGGATTATAGTTTTATAGAGCATTAAAATATGAAATAAATGCATATAACACATACCTTAGTTCTATAATGGAGTTCTCATCCAGTATCAAGTCCAGATTCTCCTTGGTTTATGATAAATCTGAAGAACAGGTGAATAATGATAAATTATGTAATATGATCCTAAACCAAAATATTGGAGCCATTTTTAGGAAAAATCAAGAATGAGAAAAAGGAATTGAGATCAAACCTGTGTGGTTCCAATGTGACCGACTATGGAAGAAATAAAGTCTGGATCTGTAAAATGGAGAAAAGCATACCCTTATGCCTTATTGGTTTCTATTGTGAATAAAAGAGGTGCAAGGGTTCTATTTTTTTTAAAAAAAGAGTCCATTGTATCCTTTAGAAAAACATTGTCAGGAAATTATAGGACTTTTAATTGGATTACACATCATGTAATTCCCTTTTTTCTCTAGAAAAAAAATCCTAAAAATAATGAATGGTCATAGACAAATCATTACACATCAAGAAATTGGATTACAAAACATGTATCCTAATTACATGTTGTGTAGTTAGCCTATAGACAATACAAAGACCTATAACCTCTCTTATCCCAAAAAATAACACATTTGGCCCATGGTCCAGCTTAGGATGTTAGACAAAAACATAAATTTCATGGGTGCTATAATTTTTATGTGATAACTCTAGGTGTGATTCATTATTTAATTTTATTTATGAATTATTTATCCAAATCATTATAGAAACATGATAAAGAATTATTAAATAGTTGAAATGTAAAATAATAAATAAAAAATAATGAATCATCAAGCGAATTATTTGGATTATTTACATTAGATATAATGTTATCGCATGTGGTTTTAATATTTTTCTTTTAAGAAGAAATAATTACGACATTCTATGGATAAAAATGAAAATTTATAAATTATCTGGAATAGAGAATGTATTTTATAATGTATTTATTTATATTTTTGAAATAAAAAAATTGTAATAGGTTTTTGGATTCCTTTTCAATCAGTTTGATATTACTAATATTGAGACGTGATATGGGTGATGATTCTATTCAAAACATTGATCTTGTTTTATAAAACCTTGATGTATTAAGTTACTCACCATATAAAGGATATGTATATGAGATGTAAAGTGATTTGATGTTGTGTGTTCATATGATTCAAACCATGTTTTATTTTACCATATGTATTCATTTTTGGATACTATTTCTAAATCATGATATTCTATAATATGCATCTATATATATTTTTTATTTCCATATTTTTACATTAAATAAAATGTATATTTATTCAAGGAATAACACCAAAGTTATCAATTCACATATAGTAGATTGGTGGACCTGTAGGGGTATCATGTTTTCTAAATTCATTTAACATGAAAACTGAATGCGCTAGATGTCGCATTATGATGACCTAGTGTGGCTTGACCATGGGGCATGATATTCTTATGTGATATGAAATGTGAGAAAAAATGTTGGATGATAGTCTATATGAAAAATCCCAAGAGAATAAGATAGGGTATAATATCATAGTGTGTCCTAACATAGAGGGCTAGGGACTTTATGTGTGTTGATAAACATAGGGGTTGTGTCTATTTTTTTCTATGTTTTAATAACCACTATTATTTTTTAAGAACATTGATGAAATAGGTACAACCAAGGTTCGGAGAAGCATGATTAGCACATAGATGATTGATATAGTTCTTTTATAGGGTGTTATTTTATTAATGATCATGATATAAACTCTTATACATGTAGGATTATGTTAATGATGAATTGTTGATTTCCTTTTATTTCTTATTACTCAAACCCTATATGGGAATCTCAATGCACATGTAGAAATAAGATAAAGGGATCCAATCATCGGAATGGGGCCCATGGGAGATAGAAGAGTAGTTGATAATGAATCTTTCAATGGTAATAGGATGTAATTCATAGGATTAATGATGTGTTTTTGTGTCTATATACTTATTAACTGATTTAGTTTTTTCTTTATACACTAGGAACTCATATTTCGTGGTATAACATGTGTTCTACCTGATATTATATTCCTCCACATGATAACTATGAGTTATTTTTATATTATATTTACATTATTGGGGGAAGGATTTTATAATGATAGTATATTATCCCCAATGATGGGTTAAGAAACCTCACTTGTAGTTGGTGAACTCTTGTATATGGGGAGGCACACATGATGCCTTTTTGATATCCTACATATAAATGGTTGTTCGAGTTAGTGGGTCATAAAATGGTATCATAGATAAGTTTTCATCTTTGCATTATGCCTGACATGGGATCTGTAATAAAGGAGATATGAGGTCTGGATCATAAGTAGGGTAGTCTCCATGATCCTAGGTAACTCATGTGTAATAGACCTCTATATTACTGTTTGTGGGATTTCAGTTACTGATTTAAGGGAATCATGGGAATTCACAAATCATGATTAGGCACATATGATAACATACCATATATATATGTAATTTAAACTACATAATATTTATTAAATTTTATTTAATTAGTTTTTTATATAAATTTTGGATATACCAATATTTAAGATTGAATGAAATTTTTTTCCAATGATATTGTGATATATCTATAATGGAATTAGTTAGTTGAACTTCGGAATGTTGTTATAATTTTTTTTATATTTTTAATATGAATAAGTTGTTGAGATGGGGATCTTAGTTAGTCCTATGAGATATATATATTGGTTTATACGTAGACTCTTTGGATAACATTGTGTGATCCCATAGAATAAATAAGAAATAATGTTAGTTAACATATTAATATGTCTTAAATGTTCAATCATAATTTTAGACAATGTGGACTATATTTAGACTTATGGGATTTGTGGGATGTAAGATATAATATAAACACATGGATTGATGTTATTACTATACACCAGACATATAAGATAATGCAGATGAGTTTTCATCCCTAAATTCATAGTTTTTGAGGTGTCATGGAAAATTTAACTAGAATTATTTTTCGTATTTTCAGTCAAAGGATGTGGAGTCTGAAATATGGTCAATTATTAATTGGAAATTTAAATATAGCATTATACAAGACTCTGTGGAATTTTATGCACTCGTGATTATGTAAAATTGGTAGACATCATTTTGGGGAACACTGAAATAATAGAAATTCCAATGGTTCAGAGGTTTAAGGTAGTGTCTACTATACCTCTAGAGTATTTCAATTTATATTTTTATTCTAATGTTGTTACTGAAACAAATCTGAATAAGTTTTCTTCTACGATAATTTTTCTCCAAAAACATTTTAAAAGTGTAGTAGAACATCTCATATAGTGTCCTGAGTATCCCATAGTTGTTATTGTAAATGGACATTTCAGATATTTTATGATCTTGTAAATGATGATCACTAATGTCACATGTGTAATTGATTAGATAACCATATTCTATGATCATACCGAAAGACATAAAACATGAAAATCATTTTTTTCTCCCAAGGGAGATATATTTGTGATGAATGGAGAATGTGAGTCTTGAGTAGGTATATTGGGTTATGATAGGATCCAATATTAAATGGTCATGGATAAAATTAGAAGATTCGATGTTTTGATTCAATCTTTGTTTCCACCATCGTATTTTCCTCGTGTTGTTGATATATATCAGAAATCATTACCAAATTAATTTTTTAGAAACACACCTAATAATATTTCTTATTTCAATATGTAACTCATTCCTAGATCATATAATATTTTGATACCAATATTTCATATATCATTGTCCATAAGGAAGAAGCTCCATGTGTATCTCATGGATTTGGAACTGAAGGGATTTATTAGGTTATACACAATAAGGGGGTAAACCTATATTGTTTTAAAATAATGAAAACAATAATCTTTATTTTGACATTGATTAAAATAAGTTAAATCCTATAACATTGAGCAATAATTTTACATTTCCATGGTTTTCTGATTTATTTAATCAGATATGGGGAGATTAATGGTTCTCTAAGACTCATCATCAATCATGCTATCACTGGTAGTGGGTTAGATATGAGGACATATAAGAGATGTAATTTTAGGGATATTATATAATAAATTAGTACTTGTTCGTGCAGTTTGGACTAAATAATGACCCAATTTTTTTAGATCTCATGAACATTATCATACTCTCATATCATGATTCCCTTATCATTGTTTTTTTCGATGATATCCTCATTTACTCACTATCCAAAGAAAAATGATATCCATATCAATAAAATCTTGAGTATGCATCGATAAAATCATTTTATAAAGTGATTTTGAATTTTTTTTCTTTTGGAATCATTGATCATATTTTTGGGGAATCTGGTTTATCATACCAATATATCCATGGACCTAAAGAAGGTTGTGGAAGTGATGTAATGGAAATTTACTAAGAATGTTTTTGATATTATGAGATTATTTGGATTTGGTGGATACACTAATCATTTTATCAATGACTTCTCCCACATATCAGCACACATGACTTCGCTGATGAATAGTGGAGTGATGTTACAATTCATGAACTATTGTGGATAGGCTTTTATTATGATAAATAGGAGGTTGGCTAATGATCCAGTATTAATACTTCATTCTTCAAGGATTGGTTATACTATAAAATTTATAAAATCAAGTATTTTTTGGAGATTTAATTATATAGATGTATTAAGTAGTATATTAAGGGCCACTTTCTCTTTTAACCCATGAAATGATCTACCCTACCCATGTAATGGGGAAAGAATATAGAGACCTAGGATTTTTATACATAGATATTTTATATTTTTAGATGAATACTAAATAAATTACACAACAACATGCGCAAAGACAATAATATTTTTGCGCCTTTGGATACTAGGTACAAAATTTTCAAATTTGGTGAAATATCATCTAAAAATATTATAAAGAACAACCCATTCAGTATTATTTCCAATTATACACAACTTAAACCATTATTCATAGTCATGGGAAAGGAAACATATACAAGTGTGAGATAATATGATCAGTAAGAGTAAAATAGGATATGCATAATCCTATATTGAAAATAATGGTATGATAACATGATAATAACATTTGAAAAACATACCATTTATATCAAATATCATAATATTGAATTGTGGGATAATTAGTTCATGTTTATAAGACATTATTCCTAATGGAATAAATGAAAATTTTCCAAGAGAGAAAAAATATTGTTATAATACATGGATTTTTTTATATACTTAATAATATAAAATCATTTTGATTCTAGTCAAGGCCCACTAAAAAGGATATCATATTGGAATGAGTTCACTCCCAAAAAATTCATTGTAGTCATGGTTAACACCCAAGACAATCATAGTAGAGAAAGACTCATATTAAACCCATTAAAATCACATTTTTTGTCTTTTATATCTCATGAGATATAAATAATTACCCAATATATTTGAGGGATATATATGCCCCACCCATCACATAATGAAAATAATATATATTTGTACCATAAGTTTATAAAAAAATCATCGTATCATATACAATGGAATGAATTGGGATTCATTATAATTTCATAACACCATAATGAATGGAAAAGTTATATGTTTCATAATCATTTCATTATTTAATCAAATTATAACCCATTGAAAAATACAATACTTCACATGAATCTTATTAGGCATAACCCAAGGAAGAAAAAGGGTTTCATAAAAATCATCCCATTATAAAAAAAATTTGCAAAAGGATAAGAATTTTGTCCTTGGATCATATCGCCAGTAAATATTATGTTACTCTCTAGGATTTTATTATTTATTGAAAATGATTTTAGGTATAGATCCCCTGTAAATTTTCCTAAGGAAAACTTGTTTCCATTGAAAATAAATTTTTAAAAATTTAAATTAAAAAATATTTGAAATCAAATTCATTTAAAATAAAACATGATACTTATAAAGGAAATAATAAAATTAATATAAAAAATTTTGTGTTAAAAATATGATTTTCCCTTTGATATTTTTATAACCTAAAATTTCTTCAAATTCTATTTCATTTTGAAATAATTTATTTAAAATCTAAAAAAATACTATTTATTAGTGGAAAAATATTCACTGAAAATATATTTAAAATTTTTTAATGTATGATTTAAATAATTTATTATTTATGATATTAGGAAATACATTTCATTCGGTGATTTTTAAAAATCATTGATTCATTTCACATTTTTTTAAATACAAACAGACATATTATGAAATCGAAATGAAGATCCCTTTAATATTTTTTGGAAAAAAGTAAAAAATGGGTAAAAAATTATATAATAAATGAAATGAATAATTATGAAATAATTTTTTATTTTTTTTATAAATATTTTTTTTCAATGTAAAAAGTGGTTTCAACAAATGTGAGAAAAAATTAAGATTTTTTTAATTGTTTTTGAACTATTTAGTGAGGAAAGAGAGGAAAACGATGGGAAAATATTTATTCTCATGAAATAACCATAGGATATGAAATTTAATGAGAATATTGAGATATATATTATAATATTTAATTATTTTTAACTTAATTATTAATGATCCCAATAATAAAAGAGATTGTAACATAAATTCATAACCACTTTGTTAACTTTGAAACATAAGAACCATGATAGAATAATATTAAATAAAAAATAAAATTTAATTATTAGAAATAAATTTTTAAATATTAATTTCAATGATTCTTTATATATTCCTCCTAAAATAATATAGGTGTATAACATAATCTTATTTCTCAGTTAAGGAACATTAAGACAATAATCCCTTTCGGAGTATATATTTTTTGAACGGTAAACCCCATTAAAGAGAGATCCTAAAATGGAAATGTAAATAAAAATTACATTAAGGATATTAATCATAAAATACATTCATGTTCTGTAGATACAACACGTAATATAAATAGGTTGTTAATAATAAATTGGTCTCATAGAAGAGAAAACTGAGATGAATGTCCCGTACCTTAAGTCTAATCATTTTTTATACATGTTCAAAAATATTGTATTAAAAATATTATTTGTTATAAATATATTATGTAATAATAAAAAAATTATAACATAAAATATTACCCCTCTATAAGGTTTCCACACACATTTATTGTTAATTTCATAATAATATCTTTATTTATAGTCGTTAACTATTGTTTTATGGGCGTTTTCATTCAGTTGTTTTAGTTCATGTAAATAAATCATTGATTCATCATCAATATATTGAAAAATTATATATTAATATACTTATTTTCTTTATATTAATATTTATATTCATTGAAACATATTATATAGAGGGTGATTAAATGCATCATTCATGGAGACAATAGGTTGTACATATGCAAGAATGATGTTTTCATATTAAAATGATTAAAAAGGAGGTTAAATAATTATTCACCATTAAATTACCATTATTAATGAATATATATCTCATTTATTCATTACAATAATCTTTATTATCTTCCATTCAAATAATTTTTGTGAATTAATCACATTGCATCGCAAGGCGGTAGTCTGCCGTACGAACAATCGATGTCATCACAACCCATATAAAATGGAAAGTAAAAAAATTAATAAGTGGTATAATGACCCTAGAGGTATAATAATGTTATTAATATCGTATATATATATTATATATAACATCATACCAATCCATGATAGGTGGTAATAAAAAAATTAATCACATCGGTTCGCAAGGAGGGGGTCCTCCATACACAAAATCGATGATTTTATAACCAATTTGATTGAAGTACTTATTTATATATGTTATTTAAATAATAAAATGTATTCATTGAAGTTATACTATTTTTATCATTATTTAATTTCTAATAAATAATTAATGGTTTCAAAATAAGAAACAAAAATATGGACCTTAGTGAAAACAATTACCTTCTTATAGAATCTTCTTAGTAGGATTTCATAATAAGGACCGAAGTTATGGTATTTTTGGAGGTTTAGAAGATTAATAAAATAGATATTCTTGCCGGTGAGGTACTTTTTAAGTTGTTACTAAAATTTATGGATTTTTATGTGTCAATTAGTGGATATTGGTTAATAACATTTATAGGTGGGGGAAATGAACACAATTGGAAACTACATAGTATTTTCCCAAAACAATCCAAAATAAAAAGGAAATTACAAGTAAAAATGCTTCAAAATGACCCTATATATTAAATTTAAAAAAATAATATTGAAATATGGATTTAAAATGTAAACATTACAATTTTTTAATCATTTTAACCCTTATCTTCTTATTTTAACCCAAAAAGAAACTAATTTTTACTTTGAAAATGTTATTTAATTTTTACTGTTTCCCTATTCATTTTTTTCAAAAATTAATTTAAACATATTAGATAATATAAATTATTCTTATTCCATATATGGAATAAATTTTATTAAATTCTATTCAAATAATTATAATTTTTTAAAAAAAATTAACCCATATATGGTATAGTAAAGGAGGTTTCATGTAGAAAAGGTTCAGAATATTAAATAGTTTATATATTAATATGTAGTAAAAGAGATTAAAATTACGTAAATTTGATTAATTAATATAAAATTCTGATATCATAACATTGAAATCAATTTAAAATATACTTTAACTTTATAAATAATTTTAATTAAATGTTTGTTTTCAATTACAATTTGGTATTTTTCTATACTCATCATAAAAATTATCTTTTTCAAAAAATTATAAAAATTTCACTGTAAGATATTTTTATATTATTATTTAAATTAGATATTTATTTTTACAAATTAATTGTATATAATTGGTAAAAAATAATTTTAATAAAAACTCAAAGGTGGGATGAAAAGGCTTATTTTTTATTTTATTAATTATTCTCATGCGTAAGATGATTTTATAATTTAATTAGGTCTATTAAGAAAAATTTATTGAAAAAAAATTAAAATTAACAGAAATAAAATATATACCATTCATTTAAAATATTTCTAATTATGGTTTATTTAAATTAATTAAAACAATGAAACATAATGCACAATAATATAGTTTTTCGAAAAACCCTTGGAAAACCAATAGATAATGTTATACTAAAATCATATATAAAGTAGAATAAAAAGTAATTATGTTGATTAAATATTTCTATGGAATAATAATTTTACATTAAAGCAAAATTGGGATTTAATTTTACATTATTTATTGAAAAAATATTGTACTTTTTAAAAAATCACCATTTTCAATGTTCACTAAAAAACCAATAATTTCCATAAAAATCCCAAAATTTCACATTATATTAATTCTGATATTATAATTAAAAAATGAAATAAAATTTATCAAATAATTTTTATAAAAAATATATAAAATGTTTTAATAAAAAATAGAATAAAGTTTGGTTAAAAACATATTTTTGATGAATATAATTACATTACTAAAAATCAATTGATTACATAATAAGAATTTTTAAATTTATATTGACAAAAAAAATAATTTATTTTTCATAATTTAGTTAATAATATTAACACCCATATTTTAATTCCAATGTTATAACATTCATATTTGTTGAAAAAATATTTTCTCATTGTTCACTATCGATCAGTGTCGCATGTCATGCATACCATTGGAAAAATCCATTATTGCATGTCATATAATATAAAATTGGTGTTAAATATAATGAAATCTATACTCGGTGATACGTATATAAAAATATTTAATAAATAATATTTAATTGAATTTAATTTCAGAAAAAATCAGGGTGTTATATTCATCACCACTTTAAATCAACGTCTCCCTTGGAGTTTTTCTCATTAATTGATGGATTAAAATTTAAAAATTAGTTCATAGAAAAAAATAGTATACTAATGAATAATAAAACATCAATTAAAATGGAAATATTTAGAAATATAATGATTACCTAAATTAACTCAAGACTAATTGTCCATATTGGAGAAAATTGTTGTGAATTAATTATTTTTACATGGAAGAAAAAAATAATAACTTATAGAGAGTGATAGTTATCATTTACCAAAAGAAGGTGGATGATACATAGAATTTTAATTACCAAGAAAACCATAAATATAAGGTGTTTAAATGGTCATTGATACCATAAAAATGATGAAAATATGAATTTTTTTTTTAAATATCCCTTTTAAATACTTGAATAATTTTCATCGGAAGATATATTTACTTGATTTCATTCCATTTCATGAAAGGATTCTAAATATTTGGATGTCCCTTGATAAAATTATAATTAATCTCTTACTTATAGAAAATATAATGTATTAATTATGCCTAAAGCACCGACATATCATGAGATCTATAAATATAATGATAAGTAATTTTTTATAGCAGTTTTTATCATAAAAAAATAGTTATAATAGGTTATCCTAAATGCCAACATATTCATATAGTGATCAACTAAATTAATATCTAAAAACTAATAAATTTTTATTTTTAGTCCATTCATAAATTGGTAAAAATATGAACCTTTAAAAATATTTAAAACCAAAAAATTAGAAATAAGGTAACTAATTTTCAAAAATAAACATATCATTAATCCCCTATACAACATGATGTATCAATTAATTGGAAGAGACAAAATATCTTAATACCATTAGTATTAATTCTCTTGAAATAATGTAATAAAATTAATTATAAAAACCCCTCAATGAAATCATGCTTCTGCATTCCATGAATAAAACCATAGATTATTGAATATATTCTTTAGATACACTGATTTTGTAAACTCTATTAATGATAAGATAAATTATTTTTTCAACAAACCTATTATAATTTGTGAGGAAATCAATAGTATATAATTTAAATAATTCATATCAATCCTCTATTTATCCAAGGAAAACACCATTTTATCATAACATATAACATATTATGGGTAACATTCCAATAATTCTGTGTTTTCTATAAAATATAGCATTTCCATTAAATCACTTTTATAGTTCATCAGTACCCTTCAAGAATATTTTTTTAAAACATTAATGAAAATCTTATAATGAAAATACTTATATATTTCTTCATTATTAAACTACAATACATATAGACTTCAATTACTCCACATAATCTATAATCCTTTAATTAGTCTTCATAATATTATTTATTAATAAATCCATAATTTCATATGTCATTCATAGTATTTTCATCATCAACCTCCAAACCATTACTCAAACAACCTTGAATATTTTTTAATGAGATTTCCCCTATGGAAATTGATTTTTATAATTCCAATAGGATCCACATTTAAAAAGGCAATATTTGATAATACCTCATGGAGAAAATTATTCTCATCAATTGCATTAACCAAAAATTATATTTCTCTAACTTAGTAACATGTTTTTTATCCTTCTATTGAACACCCAAAACATTTATCCTTCCAATTAGACATCCACCTAAGAGATTCTCCCTATATTATCAACATATAGAAAACATAATCTTTTTTATATATGGTCTCAACTATATGATTTTCCCCAAAATCCTATCATTATCTTCTTTGGTGAAACTAATATATTGTTATGGTGCATTTTATTTATCATGTTCTATGATAAATTACTATAGAGAATCAGAATATCCATCACTCCATTCACCATCCCGTTTGTTTTTCATTAGAATATCGTCCTTCACATTCAATTTTAACCCATTTCTTTGTAGTTTCCTACATTGACTAAATCCAAAAATCATAGTTTCAAAAACATTAATCATACTAGAAAACAACTTAATCATAAAAAATTCACTTATAAGATTTATGTATATTGAAACCTTCTTTAAAATCTATTAAACCTTTTTTTCAATTTTATTCATAGCCATAATCTATTTAAATATTTTATGATTTTCATATATAGTTTATGAATTTACAAATCATATCCCTATTGAGTATCAGACAAGGTTTTGATAAAGTCCACTTATCTTTCACCAGGTGATGAATGATTCCAACTATATTGTACCCTTTTTATGATTTTACCTAAAGGAGTATCTATTCTAGATCCACATAAACATTAGGATCAGTACATGTATTTTATATCATGTAACCCACTCTCTACATTCTTTTAAAAAATTCTAGTGCATTTTCCTATGCATTTTTCATCTATATTTTTATCATTTGAGACATCCTGAGACACATTCTTATTACAATACCTAGGGATGGTATAAAATGGTTATATAATCATTTATTTTAATAAAAACTATAGAGACCCATGATTTTCATGCACATATATTACATAATTTTATATTAATATTCATTACATTATGAAAAATTATATTTGTGTAACATAATAGTTTAGTGTGTCTGGAGACTAGAAACAAAAAACTCTATTTTGGTGAAAGATATTAAAATTATTCGATAACGATAATCAAATTTATTACTCTTCACTAATATAATATACATTAAACCATTATTCATAAACTCGGGGAATGAAAAATAAGAAAGGTTGAGATAAGATGTTCAGTAATGGTTATCAATGGAGATACGTAATCCTTACATGAAAAAAGCGTATGTGAACATGATAAAATATTGAAAAACATTTCAATCATATCAATTATCATAATATATTAAGGGTATAAATGTTGAAATTTCATAAGAATGGAATTAAAGGGTAAAGAAATAAAATGATACAAAATATCATATCATTAGAATAATAGATGCAAATATGATATATATATATATATGTATATAAAATATTTTCCATTCTATTCAAGGCTCACTCCCAAGAGTATCATAATTAAATGGGATCACTCTGCAATATATTATAGTAGTCAACATTCACTACAATGATCATCATAGAGAATAAAGTCCCATAATGAGCCAATATCTCCCAAAATTCTAGTATTGTATATCTCATTAGATATATATCTCTACAAAATACATTAGATGAATATATATGTGTGTCACCCATCACATAATGAAAATCATTCATATGTGTTCCAAAAAATCATAAAAAATACATTATAAAATAAATCATGAAATTAAAAGTGTTTCCTAAAAATTTTATTGTATCATAACCTGTATAAAATAGATAGGATTCAAAATCATTTCATCGTTTCATCATAGCATAACTAATGGAAAATTAAGCAGCTTAAATAATTATTTTATCATGGTAAACCCCGTATAAGAGAAACATGTTTCATAAAAATATTTTAATCATAAAACATTCAGAGAAAACATAAAAATGTATGATTGGTTCTTATATATAGTAAATAATAATTTATTTTATAGGATGTCATATTATATGGAAAATTATTTTGAGATAAAAATCACATTGAACATTTCTTAAGGAAAATTATTTTTGTTTAAAAATTAGTTTATAAAAATATAAATGCATAAATTTTTTTTGTAAATACTTTTAATTTAAAATAAATATTTATAATGATAATGTAGTATTTAAATATCATTTAATACATTTATTGAAAAAAACAACCCTCAATCGTTAAAAAACACTTTTTAAAAATATAAAATTTTAAAAAAATTAATTTTGAAATCATTTATTTAAACTATTAAAACATCTCTAGTAATAAATGAAACATTTTCTTTGAAAATAATTATTAAATATTTTAATTTAATACTGAAATCAAATAGTGTACATGGCAACAATAAATACACTTCATGACGTGCCTATTAATATAACTAAGATTCTTTTATAATTTTCCTGAAAAAATGGTAATTGTTTCAACGATGGATGGATGATTAGATTTACATTTTTTTGAAAAAGTTAAAAATTGGTTAAATCATTTAAAAAATCATTTTATGAATGATATAAAATTTTAAACATTTTTATAAAACATGGTTTAGAATGAAGAAAAAATTTTTCAACCAAAAAGGGAAATAAAGAGGGTTATTCATTAAATTATTATATTCAAATAATTATTATATAATAATAAGAAAATGAAGGGAAAAATATGTTATCATGAAATTAAAATAAGATAATATAAATATTAATATTAATGGTAGATGGATCTTAAGATTTTATAATTGAAAACATAGTTATAAACAATCATGAAAAATTGTGATTTTGTAACCTAAACTCTACAATATTTGTAAAATTGAAATATAAACGCTACGATGGAATAAAATTCAATGAAAAAAAATATCACTAGGAAAAATAAAATCCTTATAATTAATGTAAAATTAGTTGTATATAAACCTCATTGAATACTATTGGTGCATAAAATAATAATATTTCTCAAAGATAAAAAATTGTAACATAAATTTATTATTGATTTGGTATATTTTGACCTCTAAGAACCGTAAAAGTGAAATAATAAAATGTATATGTAAATCCAAAAAATAATAATTATATCAATGTAAAAATAAATACATGGCATGTATATACACCACATAATGTTACTATGTGGTGTAAGTGGCATGTGAATCATAAAAGTAGAAAATGATAGAAGAAAATACAATACCTTAAGTATTGAATTCTTTTTTACCAGTTTGAACCTCTTATCTAATAAAGTTATTATTGTAATAAATCTATTAAATAATAATTTAGAAACATATAATATCATATATTATTCCTATATGATATTTCAACAACCATTTATTAACGATTCCTTTATAAGATTACTATTTTTGGGTGTTAACATTTTTTTCATGAGAGTTTTTGTTTCGTTGATCTAGTTCTTATAAATTGATAAAAATTACATAATATACATAATTTTAAATATGAAATGAATATCATATATTTCATATATAAATATCTATAATAATAAAAAAAATGTAGAGATATAATGATGTAATGCATTGTTCATGGAGATGGAATGTCATAGGTACATGTGAACGTTGTCTCCATCATTCAAAGATTGGAATGAAAGAAGATTGTATAATTATTAACCTCTAAAAACCAATTTATAATTCATATATATATATATCACATATTTTCATTTACATAATCTTTATTACATACCATGTAAATATTTAGTGATAGAGAATCACATTACTTCGTGATGCAATAGTCTGCCACACACAAGATTGACTTTATTATATCAACTATAGAATGAACATTTAAAAAGATATATATAATATAATGAATATAGAGGAAGAATATATCATAAATATGATATATATATATATACATTATATCAATTATCATAACCATTCATGAGGGTTTGTAATGGAAGAAAAAATGACATCAGTTCATGAGGTGGTAGTTTGTAGTCCATATGAATGATGATTTATTAATCCATTCAGCAGAATTGGGAAAGGATATAAGTTATTAATTAAAAAAATAAAATATAAATTTATATAATATACTTTTATAATTATACGAAAAGTGTTTATCCAAAATTAAATGCTGAAAAATAAGAAACAAAAAGAATGAGATTAGTGAATACAATTATATTCTCATAGAATCACCACTTTTGTATCTATTATTATGGAACCTATTTTGGCCTTTTAGGGTTATAAAATTCTATACTAAAAAAATATCGAAGTATTGATGGGATTTTATCTGGTATTGGATAAGCTATATTGGTTGATTGGTCATAAAAAGTGGAGGGTTGTGGGGGACTTTTATAAGTGGGGGAAAGTAACCAATTTGGAAACTAATTTGAAATTTCACAAAATAATTTGAAATAAATGTCCATTTACAATTTAAAAGACAATAAATTACAGTATATTAGAAATTTTTAAGGATACTATTTAAATATATCCATCCAATATGAATTTGACAAGAGTTACATTCATTTTAGTCCCTTACATCTTAATTTAACCCCATGGTAAAACCCTTTTTACCTTAACCACATCAATTTTATTTAATGTTTTAAAATATAATTTTGAAAAAATTTATTCAACAAATATTATAAAATATAAATTATTATTATTACAAATATTTACCTAGTTTTCCAAATTCCATTGAAAGAATGGGGAAAAATAAATTTAATATTAATTTTGAAGACACGATGAAAAATGGGGTTTTCAATATCTAAATTCAATATAAAATTGATTATAATGATTTAATATTGATTAAAAGATATATAATTTTTTAATTCACCAAAACCTGATTTAATATATAATTTATATTTATATATAATTTAAAAATAAATGCAGTTTTAAAATAAAAAATTGTGTTTAATACGATTAAAAAATATTCCTTTTTGAAAATTATTAAAAATTCACCTTAAGATAAATTTTCAATGATTTTTTATTTATTTTTATATTTTCAAACATATTTTCTAAATTTATTAAAAATTAACATTAAAAAACTACCACCATGATGAAAAAGAGAGTTTTCATGATGTGTAATTTTTTTCAAGCACAATATTTATTTATATAAACTCTATGTGAAATAATAATAATTATATGTATATAAATTTATTTTTTTGATATATAAAACATATATATCATTTAAATAATTCCACACTATTTATTTTTTATTAACTATAAAAAAAATCACTATCCACATTAAAATATAATTCAGAAAACACTTCTTTAAACCCAAAAATGATCTTATATTAAACAAAATGTAATATTGATAAAAAATTAACTTTTGGATAAATTTTAAATAAATAATACTTATTTTCCATTAAAAATTAATTTACTAAATTTGATGAAAAGAACTTATAAATTAAAAAAATGATATTTTTTACTAGTCACTAAATATCAATGTTTTATGAAAATTAAAAAAAATCTATTATAACATTATTTTAATATGAACATTTAAAAAATGGATTACATTTAAATATATATATTTACTTAAATCAGTATAATTTATCTCATAAAAAACATTAAAAATAATTTGTGAATAAATCATATATTCGATGATTATAATTACATTACCAAAAAAATTATTTATTATTTATTATTAATTTATAAATTTAAATTTATTGGGGAATGTATGTGTATATTTCATAAAGTAGACAATAATATTCAAAATAACCTATATAAAAACTAGGTTTTACTAGTCATGTTGAAAATAATATTATTACATAGTTCCTTGAAAAACCGTGTCATGTGTCATGAACGTTTTCGATTAAAATCATTGTTGGATGTAACACAATTTATACTCAGTTCTTCATAAAATAAAATATTAAAATTATGTTTTGTGATATTCAAAATATCTAAAAGAATAAAATCATTTGATTTATTTTTTCAAAAAACCTCATAGAGTTACAGGGAAACCATGATCCATGCTTTTATGTGTTGGTAAAAATATCCAATTGGCTAGAAGTTTCCTATCTACCTAGACTATAAAAGCATCTGCTAAAATTTCACACAATTACATGTCAATTTTAGGTAGATGAACTTGGTTTATTATCTATAGACTTTTTACATTGTTATGGACTAAGACGTTGGAAAAGGTATCATCATTGTATATGTGTTTATCTATATTACATGTGTAGATCAGAAGCATGTTGAATGGACTTTAGTGGAACAAAAAACCCTTATTTACTTATTTTCCAATTTTATATGGATATATCAAAGAATAGAGGGTTGAGTAAATTTCTATAGTAATGGTCACATCGTTTATTGTAGGAAAATTAAACACTAGTTATGAATCAAACCTGATGTGTATCATGATGTGGGAATGTCTATAATGTGGTTTCCCTATTCATGTTTTTTCATTTGGAAATGAAAGTATGATCATGCTATATATAATATTTTTAATCCCTATATACATAATATAATATCTAATGAGAGTCCTTAATAACTTTAAGTGGGTAGTAAATCTTGGATAAATAATGATGTACCATTAATTTAGTTAGAAGTGTTACTATTCATGGATGAAGATGTACATTTATGGATTCATTTCATGATTCCTTACATGAGAGAGGGTAAAGTTTTAGCACTAACATCCTGGTGGTTTTCTCTATGTACTTCCACTTTCCTAGTGGAAGTGGTGGGATATCACAATGGAAATTATAATGATTATACCCCATACTTATAGGATTAATGATTATTTATGGGTGATTTCTGAGAAGTTAATGAATTTTTATCATTTCATTCTAATTTTTAGACTCATTGAATATATTAAATGTGAAAACTATAAGTTTATATTATATTAATATTTCATGGAGTTCCCTTGATTATCATTTCTTAAAGAGAATCATGTTATAAAAAATTATAATAATATGGTTTATTTTGGGACATGCGAAATCATTTTAGGTTGATTAAATTATATCATCCCTTGATAGATGTAAAATCAAAGAGGATGATCCTGATCTATGAGGATATACTTTGACCATGATTCTTAAACATAGGAGGTTCTTGTGAACATCCCATATCACTGAGAGTGTAAATTTGTAATAATTGTTTTATATGATTTAATTTTTAAGGGTCCTCATGAGAATATTTATAGGAGGCCATGTAATTCCTTGCATCTTTTGAATTAGGATGGTGAGCTTTGGATTTTTTGGATGATTTTATTGTAGAAATTTTCATAGTGGTTTCAATTGATAAATAAGTGTAATGTTGATGCATAGGATATGCATAGAAAATATAATGACCGAAGAAGATGTCATTTAGAGTTTAGTATTCGAGACTAGGATTTTGTACAGGTGTCTCCTCAGTTAGGAAAATATTGTATTCAAATGTAGGGGTGTCAAATACAATTAACTTTTTTCCGTGTAATCCTCAATAGTAGTTTGGTATCTTTTAGTTTTGTTCCTGTGTCATGATGTTTTAGGTTGAATTTCAAATATTTTGGATGTTTTTTGGGTAATGCAATGGTGCATGGTTTTCCCAAACCATGCCCCCAATGAAAACTGTGTATTTTTGGACCATGACGGAATTCATGGTTGGGTAAAGGTTTGGAAAATTGTGCGCCCAACTAAGAGAAACCATGGTCCTTTGACATTGATTTTAGTCGGGATGCACTGTTAGGGTACACAATTTTTCTAATTGTGTTACCCTCTATATGAAACCATAACTAAAAGATGAATTTATTGTGAATATTAATTTTAAAATAATGAACTCCTCAATGAAACCCACGCATGATGTAACTTGAATTACTTGTGTTATAATACATTAAAGAAGAATTTTAGGCTCCCTAAACTGCTTCCCTTGGTTTTATAAAACATTTTTTATCATGATTAATCTCCTTCAGGTTAGTGAATATTATCTCATGATTTTTATTCAATTATCACATTCTATCCTATTTATAGGGTATTAGGTCATCTTTTATTTATGGACCAAAACTCTCATTGATGGGATATTAATTCTTTTATTTATTTCCTAATCTCTTAAGCCTTCATTTTTTATTAGAGAATATCATCATAGATCTCGATTCTTGGACTTTAATTAAAGGTAGGTGGTTACATAATTATATTAAATATAATTTTAATATTTAGTTTCTAGATTAAATTGAAATTAGTTTTTAATTGATTTAATATCATGGGATTTTGTTTATTTGATAGCTTATTATAATTTGTTATGTAAAAAGATAAAAACCCCAATTCAAATGTAATTGGAATATTGGGTTAATTTATGAAAATTGATGGATTTATTTTAAAATTTATTTTATTAAATTATTTCAATATTGAACATGATAAAATTGATAAAATTTATAACTTTTTTTAAATCATATTAGGTGATGAAAACAGAAGATATGGTTTTGTAAGGAGAAATGCATGTTGAAAATTGAAATTTGGAAATTATGTTTTAAAATGCATATAGACGATTAATATACAATTTTATTGATTGTTGAATAAAATATTATCATGGATATTGGTACTGGGGACAATAATTATAAGACATTATCTCTCTAATAAAGGATTTCGAATGAAAACTTTTATTAAAAGGACATCATCATAACTGTATGTAATGGGTTCTCCTTTAGGGGTGTAAACTGTGTATGATTGGTTTCAAGTATTTTGGGTGTATTTGTGTGCTCACAAAGAACTATATCCTTGATCACCCTGATATTTGTGAGGATCCTATAACATAATAAACTGATATTCAATGAGGATTTTTTACATGGTGTTTGCATTGTTTTTAGTTGTTTGACTTTATATTACATGATGATTAATTTTTGAACTATTTTATTCATGAAAAATTATTTATATGAATAGTTTTATACAAAATTATAATTTAATAGTATTTTTATATGGTTTAAGATATCTTCCATCTATTTTCAATGAGATAATGTTTTGTTTTAAATATTTGAAACTGAAATCCTTGACTAGTTTTTATTGAATTGATATCATATTGGGGGTATTGTTTTTGAAAGTGATTATAAAACACATGGTGAGATACTACTAGTGTTTGTAGCTCATTCAATAAATTTTCATTCATGATTTTCATATTTTTCTTATTCCATGTCCTAGTATTGGGGAAACACAACTTCGAGGTAGTGGATATTCTTGATCCTTTGGACCATTGAGTGGGTTTGTGACTAGTGGATCCATATTCATCATGGTATGATGTTTCCTTTAGTATTTATGAGGTTTATCTTCCTATATAAAGATCAATTTGATGGTGTAATACATTGGGTTTTGTTATGCCCATTTATTTTCTGTTATATTATCCTTTGGGATTGATGACGGTATTGAAATTTATCTTTTTTATTCTACTATATTTTGGAAAATTCATTCCCTATTTTATCATTCATGATTCCATGTTCTACTTTACAACACATAGAGAAAGGTAATTCATTTTTTTCTATGTCCTTATTGTATTGGGTATCATGGTAGAAGGGTATCCAGGCATGAATTTGAAAAATATATATCATAGGTACTTGTTTATCTTCTTATATTAATGTAATTATATGGATTGGGATACCTAATCAAGAAATTATAGGTAGTCTAAGTAAGAGTGACTAGATACTTATCATCATTACTAGATTACATTACCATGTGTGTTTTGGGAATGGAATATTTAGGATTTAGTTGATAAAATTCTAGTATTTTCCCTACTTTTTACTTGAAAATGATGAAATAAAAATCTTGATTACTCATCTAATGGGGAAAAAATTTATTATTTCCCTTGTTTGAATTTTTGATTCATGTTACCTTCAGATGTATTAAGTGTTTTTTTTCTTGTTTTAAAGATTATAACATAGAAAATACATGTGAATATGCCCCATAAACAAGATACTGTGAACCACAGTGAGCATATCCTCATATAGACCAGAATATTTTTCATGTTATTTTATGTGTTGTCCAACGCATGTAATAGGCACCCAAACCATATCTCATTTTGGATCCAATTTTGGATCCTCTAAAGTGCGAGTCTATGAATCATACTCAAGAAATATTTCACTATAATTCACCATCATTATAAGGATCTTATTATCCTAAATTGGATGATGATTTGTGGAGAATGATAGGGATTTTATTTGATTCCATAGAAAAACATAATTTCATTATTTTGAAATGTGCCACCTTTAAGAAAGAGGGAACTAACAAGAGACGGTAGAATTCAATTCCAATAACAAAGAATCTTGATAGATTATATTGGTTGAAATTTATAGTTCTTTTCATGAATTAGTTTTATCGAGCATCTATACTGCTAGATAAGTCTATTCATTTTCTCGAACACAAATATGATGACTGGACCATACAGAGTACACGAATCACATTTCCATTCATTAATAATTTTCACATAAGATTATAATAAATGAGGAGATTAAGACTAAATTTTTACATATTGGTACATTATTTTATATTTGTTATTAGATTATGTTACTAACAATAATTTCTTGTATGGATAAGATTGATAGATCATCGATGGTTAAACATGACTTGGATGGTAATTTCAAGTTGATGGGATAATGTTTTCTCCCAATGGTTGTTCAATGAGATCCAATAAAATAAATAGGAATCATTATGTGCCACATGTGTATATCGACAAAATTATTCCTTTAAACGTCATTCAGTTCTTGTAATAGGTCCATTTACATGCGTCTAGTGTGGTAAGACTCAGCATTTAAGATGTGTTTATACTAAGGCACTAACAATCTGACGTTTGAAAGGTCACAGAAGAAAACTAAAGAAATTATTCTATTTAAAAACTCCACTACATAGTGTATTGGGATAATCATCACATTAGTGTAGTAGTGTATAATCATATGCTTTGAAAAAAATGGTCTCTATCCACATGAATTTGGATTGAAGATGCTTCACGTAGTTCAAGAGTCTCTAGTGGAAGCTGAAATAAGTCCAACAACTGAGAGAGGTACCATCAATATGTATTCATATTTAGTGACTAAATTATTTTATACTTGCACATCTCATTCATTTATATTGACACAAATTTTGAACATACTAATTCTTCCTACTATGTTATTTTTCTTATGTGATGGATTTCACACCACCCTCAGAATGAAGAGAGAGAAGGGTCTTCATTTTCCTTATTTTATCTACAGTTTTGGATAAATTGATCATACATCGGATTTTCTAGGTCATTACATGAATCCTATTAACATAATTCTCAATATAGATTGGCTAATTCTAAATTAGTCTCGAATTGACTATTTTCTTCGATAGGTATCTTTTACAGTACCTGATGGGGTGTGTCATATCATTCAGCGACAATGGGAATTGAGTTCAGTTATCGTCAGAGATTTTTATCTAGAGGTAGGGATGTAATATTAGACTTCCCTTTTGATCTATAGCGGGATTATTTTAGTGATGTTCACCCTCTAGTTTTCATTGAATTTTTTAATGGTTTCCCTTCTTATTTATCTGGTTTCATATTGTTCTATGAGGGTGGGTTTTATATTGGTTTAGTAAATGGTACTCAAGAAGTGTATATTCCTTCATATATCAAGAAACTATTTGAAAGGAAATATTTTAACACTCAATTTGAGGATATTTTAGAGAAAGGATTTATACTCCAAAGTGTTCCACCTTTGTTGGAATAAGTTAAATTTTCAATGAAAGTTGGTTGAACCCTTCACTAATATGTTTAATTTCAAAATATAAACCTTTTTTTATAATAACCAAGTGTATGTTTCTATCGATTGATAATTTTTTGACTAATTGAGAGGTCTTAATTTGTTATCAATGATTAAACATTGGTTTGGTTATCACCAACGGATAATAAAGGAATCTAATATTCATAAAAGAATATTCTGATGCAGTTATAGATATTATGAGTATCATTTCATGACATTTGTTCTATAAAATGATCCTACAATGTTTATTGATTTTATGAACATTATTTATCATGAGTATGATTATATTTTTATGGTGGAATTTTTAGATTGAATTCGGGTTAACACTATGTTTCAGGACGATTGTGTGCATTATCTGAGAGCAGTGCTGGAAATTTTTTCAAATCACCATCTTTATGTTAAAAAATATATACATGATTTATGGATTTTTGAAGGGAATTTACTAATACATGTGATTTCATAACATCCTTATCTCAGATGATAATGAGAATGTGAATCTTTTTTGGACATGGGGTCAACCACGCAATGTTTTAGAGATTCAAATATTCTTGGGTTTGGTGGGGTACAATCACAATTCTAAAATGTATTTCTCAATTTTGGCTTCTTTGATGACCTCTCTTACTTGTATGGGGTAATTGTTTATAGGGATGAAAAATTTCAGAGTTATTATATATAAAATACCCATTGTGTTCCTCTGTAAGAGGTTAATGGAGGAAAAACCCCCAACATGATGGAAGGGGTTATGGGGGGCGTAATAAATCTTTTCAATGTTTGAATAATATTTAATATTTAAGATATCCCATGTGTTATCTATTTCCTGGTGGTCTCTAGGAATACTAGATTCACTATTCATACCTATGAAATAAATAAAAAAATCTTAACAAAGGGTATGAAAACACATATATTTTATACACCATAATTCTTGATTTATAACATAAAGACAGACTTAACAATATCAAATGAGATCGTGGTGTATCATGTCTTCGGTAAAATAGGTATATAGAATAATAACATGACCAAGGGATGCACATATAAAACCGGTGAACTATAAATTATAGTAAAGGAATACTAAATGGATAACACTATGAATGTAATATGTCTCAGTTGATATCCATATCATTGTGTCATATATGCAGTGAGAATCCCAAACCTATTCTTCAACACATGAAATAAATATTAAAATTAATGAATCATTGGAATGTGGTGACATCATAAAACATGAATACATTAAAATAGGTCAAATCTAACCATTGATACATCATATCATAGATTTCTTATGATACATTCACATTCACCATAGTTGATATCTTATGAAATAAAAATAGTACTGATTGCATTGGAGGGATATATAATTCTTAGCCCAATTTCACATTCATTTCATAGAAATGAATTTATGTGCCACATAAATCACAAACCAAGTGATCCCTTTTGATCAATTTTAATCTCATTAAAATCAATTTTGGGTTACATGCATATTCTTCCACAATAAATTAATTGTAGGTATATTTAGGTGGATACCCATGAGTGTATATGATATGGGTTTTCACTACATAACTATTATGAATGCTAAATCATATAATAATTTAAGAAGAAAAATTTGTATCCATAATGATTAATGGGAGAATTTAATAAGTGTAAGGTTTCGTATTTCATTATAGGGGTATCATAGGAATAGTATATGGTTTTTAAAAAACTATTAAAATATGGAAATTTATTTATTAAAATGGAATAATTAAAATAATGTAACTGAATAATGAAGAGGAGGAGAGGATCCAATACATTGAGTGTGGACTTTTAAATTCTTTTGAGGAGATTCATATGAGAGTTGGGACTCCTTATGATATATATATAGGTGAATATGGAGGGGAAAATTTTTTCAATGGGTTTTGACTAATGATGAGTTTTAGGATGGATCAATATTTATATTAAAATAGAGGGGGCTTCTTTTTTAATGTCTTAATAAGAGTTTTGGAATCTATAAGACAATGTAATATAAATGAAAACAAAACCCATTTTTTACCATGTATTATTACAAAGAATAGTGGTTTTCAATATTATATAATAGAATTTAATAAAATCATTAAAATAATATCACTAGTGATGTGTAAGTGAATCATGATCCTAAAAAATTAATTTTAAAACCTTAAAATATAATACCGGTTATGGAGGACTCGTTAGGGGTTTATAAAATAAATAAAACAATATAAAAATACATTATTTAAAAGGAGGAATAAATTGTTGGTTCTAGAGGCACTTTATACTCTTTATTACATAACTTTATATCTATTATGATGTCATAATACATACCATATATTTATTATATATTTAAATTTCAACCCAAAAAATCGATTGGCTCAGAAAATTATTAAAAAGTAACCACTGGGAAATTATAATTTGTTGATTTATAAAATAATACTTCTTTTATAAAAATAATATTCTAAATATTTTATTTTTTACATTAAAATTAAAATCCTTATTTATTTAAAAATAATTATTTTTATGAGACATATCAATTAATGACCCTTATAAAAATTACAGTAGACTTCCAGAAATTATATTATCATCTATATTAGAATAATTATTAGCTAATAATAATATTTCATTCAATGTATTTTTATTTAAAAAATTATTTATTTCTTCATTAGTTTATCTTAATTATAATGATAAATTTCCAAAATATAACATTTTTTATTTCTTCCTTTCAAAATATAATTTATATCAAACTCATTATATAATCTATGAAAAACTAATAAATGAAAGAGATATATATCATCATTATTTTAGTAACATGAAAATATAGGAACTCATAGAAATAGGGTCTTAAAAATAACATCTTATTTACATGAGTGTATGCTCTAATCGAAATGTGTGTGATGATGGTTATCTCATGGTGTGGTTAGAGGACATTAGTTTCTGTTGTGATCTAGAAAATTTTGAAATTATCCCATAAAGTATATATCTCAATCGTCAATAGTTGAATTTTATAATGATATTTGTCATTAAGTATTATATTGATTTCATATACCTTGTAATCTTTGATAAATTGTCTATATAAGGTAGGATTCTACAGATTTAGGAAATAACTCCTTCTATTAATGCAATTTATACATTATCATTAACCATATTAAATTAAAATATTTACATTAATATTATGATATATATATATATATTATATTGTTTATTATTTGTAATCATGTTTACTTATGACATGTTATGTTTTACAATTGTTCCAAATTAACCGTAGTAGAGCATCTATATTCTATAATAATATCACATAATAAGGAAATTTCCAAATAAAATTGGAATTTCATTTATAATATTTATGTTCATTACATTCATCCCCTTTTTAGGAATTTCACCATTATAATTTCATTTGGTGAACAAGAATAGATAAGGGAACTTCTATTTCATTTCAACATTTGTTTCCAATGATTACTCCTCGATATTTTGGTTCTTCCACAATACATTGATTAGGTGAGATTAGATATATCATTAAACATTGTGTATATGATCGACGATCTTCCCCGAATATACCTTGTATGAATGATCATTAACAAAGGGAAACACATCTTGATTCAATAAATGGGAGGGGTATTGTATGTCAATAATCAAGAGGGATACATTGAACACACCAGGTACATGAGATATTATAGGTGACATTTCTAGTTGATAGGGATCATATATAATGAGGCCAGGGGATGTTGTATCATGGTCTATGATTTCAATTTTTAAAAAACCTTATTTATTTCATCCACATTTATGTATAAAAAAACTATTTTTCTCTAACCAAAAACTATAGGTCACATAAATGATTGTATACATAAATTATCTATAATTATTGTTGATATTTCATATGATGTTGACTAGATTGAACATTAATTTTTCACTCTTGGAAAATATATGGTGATTTTATCTTCCACTATTTAACATCACACCATAATGTCAGATTCCAAAACATCTTCCCATGAATTGACTTAAAAGTTTAAATATGAATGTTACAATTAAAAATATTATCTTATGTAAACTATAATAGGGGAAGGTTCTAATAACAACATCCCTAAAATACTTTGATAAATATCTCAACCTATCCTATAGAGTTTTAATGATTTTTACAATGTTTCCATCCATCTATGGGTGATATATAGTTTTGAAACCCAAATATGTATCCCATGGTCACTGATGGATTCTAAAAAAACTCAGGGTAGAATTTAAATATTGATTATAAAAAAAGAGTGGAACTACATGATGTATTAAAACATCCCTTTTATATATCATCATGAGTTGTTCAAGAGATAAATATTCTTCTATAGTAAATAAATAAAATTATATATAAATAAATGAAATACCAGACATATAGAATAATTTTATTTACATTCAATTGTAATTCCTATGAGAAATCACTAATATTTCTTAAAATTTTCTTAATCGAATGGGTAATGGTTCCCACATTCTATTAGACTTCTACTATTTAACCTTGGCTAGTTGGAATACTTATAATCGAGATAAAAATTATGTAATATCTATATTCTTATAATCCAAAATATTGTTTTTCTTCAGATATATACACATCTTAGTGAATATTGGACTAATTATAAAGAATGAGATATATGCATCATCATGATGTTACCATTTCATTTATTATTTTGAAGGGATACATAACAACAATATAATCATCATAACTTCTTTTTAACAAAATTCAGAACTGAATAATTACTACATATTTCCATAGAACCACATATTCTTTTGAGGGAACTATATTCATATTATCAATGGAATATTTGTAATTTATTTGGGAATTGTATGATAATGATTAATTTTTTTGTTCCCATATCCATCCAAAATATCTCCAAGAATACTAGATCCACACAAGCCTTAGTATGGTTATGTTTACTAGAGCTTATCTACTCATGTTATTTACCTTTTTTTTCACCATCATAGAATTATAATGAAATTAAAAATAAAAATCATTGATAATCTCTACCCATATTTCTTACATATAATTTCTCCAATCATCTGAATATATAAATGTAGATTTAATGATCTTTATATATTTCATAATTATACCAAATTATAAAATGTATATAAATCATTAGGTTAAATATTACAAAAAAAAATTTAGATCATGTGTTGGGTAGTTTTTGTCATGGATATTAAATTTATAGGAGGAATATGCTATCATTTTTACATCTTGTATGAGAACACAACTCAAATATTGTCTGGACGCATCATTTTTTATTGAAAATCCTTCCACACTATGGGTAATGTTATCACATGTGAATCTATTAGAATCATATTTAAATATTTAAATTTTTCTTTAAATTAATTATTCGAGATAAAATTCACTACCTTATGAGTAATATTAGTTACTAGTCTTTAAAATCATTGGTCATTCTCAAAAATCAATGGTAGCACCAAACTAATCCAAATAAGATTGGAATTTCAATCATAGATGTTGGCCTTGTTAATTTTTCAATTGGTTCTACTTTTTAAGGATATACAGATATACAATTTCTAGTGATAAAATTATCCAAGAATGTCAACTTAACTATAAATAACATGCATTTACTAAAAATATATATAACATTTCATTTCATAAGTACATGTGTATAATATTAAATGACCCTCATATACCTCCTTCCTTTTGGATTAGATATATGTATATTCTATAAAGGCTACCAAATTATTTCATGGAAATCCCTAAATATTATATTCATTATGAATGTGAATATTTTTATAGAATTCATGAACCAAAATGGAATCACTGTGAACTCAAAGTTCATGTACCTAGTAAGAAAATAATTCTTGGGTATATCTTCTTTGTTTTCTTTTACATTATAATATCCGGTTTGATGATACTCCCTGAGGATGCATTGGGATCAAAAAATTTTGATTAAAAAAATCATCAATCAGTTGAAGTCGATAATTTTTATTTATTATTATATTTTTTTAATGAAATTTAATGCAGAGTTGCATTGAAATATCTTTCTTCTTAGTAAAATGGACCAGGTCCCCACTTAATGAAGCAATTGGGTGTATAAACCCTTTATATAGACTCTATTGTAGTATCTTCTTCAGGTATTCATGTTAAATAGTGTCTATTGTACATGGATTATTTGATATTATAAAATATTCATGTATAAGTTTGATCGATAAATCAACATCTCCTCTAGGGGGAAGAATATACAATTTTTCAGGAAACACATAATTTAATTAAATTACAATTTTCAGGTCATCAAGATGATCATTTCCTTATAATTAATCATTTGAGATAAAAATGATTGTTCATTAGGAAATAATATCCATGATTATAAAGACTATATTAAAGGATATTCTTCATCATCAATGCACTTTTATATAAATAGAGGAAAAATTGGGATATAGGGAGTGATTTCCTTCTCTTGTAATTTTATGTCGGCACTATATAGGGTAATCTAGTCTATGCCCTGAATATCATCAAAATTTGATTAATGGACTATCAAAATATGTTTCTGGGAAATTAATCACAAAATTTATGATAATGAATACGTTATATTCTTTTGATGAAATAAATTTCCCAATTTATATTTTCACTAATTACTTGAATTTCATGATTTGAGGTGGTGATTGAATAGTTATAGCAAAAATTCATTATATCAAGGAATTAATTTATAAAAAATAATAAATTATGTTCAGTATCCTTGAATTAAAATCATGTGTACCTTTCCTTATATCATTCAGGATCCACCTCAGTAGTTGTGATAGAATAAGCTCTTGCTTTCTCTCTAGGTTTTAGAGGTGGTTATCATCATTTATCATTTAAAACCCTTAGGTTAGGGAATTGATTGAAACAATGTTCTGGTGCCTTGTATATAAAAAATTGGAATATATTCTCAGTGTTTAATGTAGGATTCAATTCTCCCATAACATTATTGGGTTTATCCCATCAATATTCATTTTCATGGTTCCCTTCCATCCCACAGAAACATCATTTTTTCACATTCAGGGAATTTACAAGATGCTTCTTCCCACTCTTTTCAAAAGAGTGATAATTTAATTTCATTCCCAATGACATTTCACAATCACAAATACAAAATTAATTTCTAGTCTGTACATCCTATCTCTTCACCCATGAGATTCATAAAAATTCCCTACCCCTATTTTAAATTCGAGGGACCATCATCCAATTTCCTTTTAGTTATGAATGTCTAAAATTCTAAAAACTTTTGATATAATCGACTTCCACCCACCAAAAGAAATCAACAATAATTTCAAGAAAAAAATCAGGAAATTTATCATGAATATATTGTGATTTTATCCTCATACGGCCTAATAGTTTCTTTATCCTTTTTTGAGGCTATGCAAATCACCCACCATTTTCTGTCAGAGAGTGTGAGAGAAATATTTAACAAAAACCTTTTTTTAATTTATTCAACTCCCTCAAATCTATATCCTCCTTAGGATCCATATTTTTAATCAATTTCCATAATTAATTAGCTTCATATTCCATATAAAGAATATATAACACTATTGTATCATACTTATAATATTTAATGATGAAGATAAAATTTCAAATTAACTAATTTTTTATTATATATTTAAATAATTGAAATTTAAAATAATGTAAGAAGTATTTTTCATATAATAGTCTTAATTACATCGTGTTATTGAATATCCATCTTCAGGTTTTCACCTGATTGAGTTTTCTTTTTACATATTTTTTAAATTGAGTAATTATAATCATAAACTTCCCAATTACTACTCCCATCAGGGTTGGTATCTCATTTAGTAAATAATCACACTCCCCATCACATTATTTATTTAATAAAATTCTCTAATTTATTTCCATTTAAAAAGAAAAAGGAATATTAGTGATGAGATTCATTAGTATATTAGAAAATTAAATTGGAAACTATTAACATTGAAGTGATAACTAAAAACCGAGACACATATCCTAACCTATGAATTTATAGATTTCAATACAAGTAATCCATAGAATATTTATTAAAATAAAATTCCATTAGAATTTTAGATTCATTTTCAATGGTTTATAATGTACTTGTGAATATTACAAATCAGATCCCATGGGAGTGTAAGACATGTTTCATACAAAGGCCACTTTTTATAACTATATAACAATTGACTTAAAACCCAATGTGCCCATTCGGGATTTTCATCCCAAGGTACATCTGTGACCAAGATGCATCCACATGTAGTATATAGACATGTATTTTTGATTCATGGAAACAACTTACTTAATAATTCATCATAATTTAGTGATTATTCCAATGTACTTTCTAATCCCTTTAATGTGACTAAGGTGTTCTAGTACCAATCTCCAAGAATAACTAGAATATCCTTGTGATATAATTATAAAAAACAATATATTTAATTAAAATTAATTAAATAAATTTCCATATGATTATGTGGCTTGGAGTCTTTTTGAAATTGGGCACATATCAGAACAACATTAAAAATGATACAATGAAATTTTTTAAAGCTCTATAGAAATATCATTAAATTCCACCTCTACTCTAGAATATCAAGGGATAACCAATGGATATTAAAAAGAAAGGGATGGGATATAATTCCTAGTATGTAAATATTGATGAATGAAATGATGAAGGTAATTTATGGTAGTAATAATTAATATAAGGGTGAAATAAAATGGCTGGAAATCAGAAACATAATCATCCAACCATGATATAGGATCCAAAAATATCAACGGATCATTAGAATTTGGGAAAAAAATAAATAATGAAATCAAGGAAATAAGTCAAGGATAACCATCGAGACATAATAACATAGTTTTATTAGGATAACATATGGTGCACCATACATGGTATAAAATGAGATTAAAACATTACCTAGTCTATTGGTGGGAATTATAATTCTAGGTGCACCTGTCACATTCATATCATGTACATACATTTTAGGTCAACATAGTTTGTAAAATAAAAAATATATTAATCACTACTAATCCATATATTAATGAATTTGGTTTAAATACTTGTTAACAAGTCAATTAAGGTTAGGTACATCAATTTTAATACAACACATTGTAATGTGGGATTTATTTTCATTACACAAAAGTTTTTTATAATAAAAATTGGATAATTTATATAGAACAATTAATGAACATAATTATTAACTAAAAGGATTAATGAGAAATAAAGGTGGTCTCCCTCTACATAGAAATCATATGGATTGTAGAGGGATGTTTAAAAATACATTACAATATTAAATATTAACAAAATGGCATTATTTAAAAATATAACATGAATAACGAGGTGGAGGAAAAGATATGTTACATTTATAAGAATATTCTAAAATCATGGAAGTGCTGATAAAATGATTGGTGACACCTTGGGAGGGATTTAAAAAGGGATAGAGGGATAAAAATCATAATCAATAGAAGTTTAGGGAATAAGAGTATGATGATTGGTGGGTATTTATAGAAAAAGAGATTTTATTTCTTTAGTTATATTTAATCATCATTATTAAACGCTATTTGATAAATAGTCAATACAAAAAACAATTAAATTATTTTCAACATTTTTTTAAAAAAATGAATGATTTAAAATATTTTATAAGGCTATGAACTAATATCATTAGAATTATATCATTCAGGATGTAGAGATGAGTCATTTTTATAAAAAATTAATTTTAAAACCATGAAATATAATATATGTTTTAGAGGATTCATTAAGAATTTATTAAATTAATAAAATAACATCAAAAGAAATTATGTTAAATAGGAAATATAATCTTTTTCTAGGATACCATTTATACTATTTGTTATATTATATATATGAAATTACTATGCTATAATATGTAATGTGTTTTCATACTATATTAAATTTAACAAAAAAAAATCTATTTTCTCAAAAAATTATGAAAACAACCATATTAGATCATTTTGATTTGGTGATTTAAAAATTTTGATTTATTTTATAAAAAAATTTCTAAAAAAATAATTTTTACTATTATGAAAATCCATATTCAATGGAAAATAATATTTTTTACAATATTAACCACTTTCTAACACATAAAAAATTACATTCTAATTTATTAAAATAAATTATAATTTATATTTAATTAATTTTTTTATTTATAATTACTTATTAAAATATTATTTAGTTACAAAATTATTGAATTTATCTAAATAAATTATTAACTATAATAATATATATCCCAAAAATATAATTATTAATTCATCATGAAAAAATGATGTTTTTTCCCATCTCATTATGTAATCATTAATAAAATAAAAATGAAAATCGATAAATATAAGCATTATTTAATAAAAAATAAAAAACATAAATTCTTATTACTCAGGTCTAGATACATAACCCCTTATTACCCCAGTGTAAGGAGAAATTGGTAGCTCTGTGATAGTGGTTTAGTTATCAATGTTTGGTCCATGACCTTGATAATCATGAACATATCCCACAAAAGATTTCACTTTGGCTTCAGTATTTGAATTGCATCTTGGTCTTTTTTAAGGGAAAATCAGAGTGATGTATTCTCTTTATAAGCTCTAGTAATTGATATTTATTTGGTATGATCCTAGTAGTTAAGGCCACCACCATTACTTATGTGAAATTATACTTTATAGTGAACCATATTATATACTAATCCAATTAGTCAATGAACAATGAAATCATTTTCAATGGTTATGGTGATTTTTGGTCTTTTAAATCTAACTTGATTAATTTTATAATTGGTCCAAAATAACCAAATCAGTTCATCTTCTCTCTATAACAATAATAAATAATTAATAACTAACTTTATAAAAAATTGAATTCATTTATAAATGTGTAATTCATTATAAGAAATGTAAAAAAGATGATTGTTTTTATTGATTACAAAAAACATTACTCTTCAGTAGAGAATGGAAAATTTTCAATGTAATTTATGAAATAAATACTTAAAATGACATCCTATAATGATTTTTTTTCATTTTGGGATAAATTTTATGTTTATTACCATATTTTTATAGCCCCATATGACTTCTAATATAAAATCCTTAAACAATCATTTGGAACATTCTTTTTGTTTACGAATACCCATTGATTGTTCGGTGATCCTACCACATTTCATAGGTGCGTGTTGGATATTTTCACAAATATGATATAAAGGATAATTAATGTATTCAAGGATTATTTTCCAATAGTTATACTAGATTATGAATAATTTATTCATAATGCGAAATATTATTTTTATAAATATGTAAATAAAAACCCTTTTTTAAAACATGTAAATGCTTCAGTTTATGGTGAAAAATGGAATTGTGTTAGGTAACAATGTCTGTAAGATAGTGATAAAGGTAGATAATTTTATGACTAAATTAATATATATGGCTAACCATTAAAAAATGTAATGTGAATTACAGTATTCTTAGGGAATATTTGTTTATTACATCATATTATAAATGATTTCATAGAAATAATTGGGTCTCATTATTCTCTACTAGTCAATGAGGTGCCATCTAAGTTTGGGAAAATATTAATCATTTCATTAAACATTATTAATAAAAAATTCACATCTTCACCATTTATTATTATGTGTTATTAGAAACATCATTTTTATTTTAGGTGTGATGTTATTTTTGGGGTTATAAGGGATGTTTAATGGTAATGTAAGGAGAGGAAATTAAAAGTGATTTACCGTGATTGTAAGATATTATATGATACCTAAAGGAATTTAGCAACTATATAAAAAATCTATTAGATATTATGTTTTCCTAGATAAGTTTTCATCATTTGATATGTTCTATAATTCTAATATTAACATACCATTTTGATATATTGTATATTTTATATTTTAAAGGATCAAAACTAACAATTTTAAGATTTAATCATTATTCAAAATCATTTCATTTTAAAATATTGAATAATTAAGGAACTAAAAATGTGGATGCCAAAAACTTTTATAGGTTATCAAACTCCATATCTAATTATATAATAGATATCAACAAATCATTCCTATATGAAATACTATTAGTTTTCCTAAAAAAATATTCACATGATTTTAAATTATTCCATATTTTGAGATATTGTAGTGATGACCAAGGTCTATTCACATAACCAATGGAATAAATTTATTTTTCAATTACAATACTATTTTTGGGATAACCACATTGTATGTATAATCTATGCTGAAGGGATATTTAGGATATTTTTGAATGAGGAGGATAAGAACCCCATTAAGGATAGTTATAAATCATTACCCTTAGGTGGAAATCATGAGGGTGACGGGACAAACCAAACTTCCTCTCTTGTAAGTTTTTACCATTCTACTACATTAAAGGATAAAACGTGTATTATTATTGTTTGTGATAGATGTTATAGGATAGAAAATTAGGGTTAGAAAAATTATCTCTCATTAATTAGGATTAGAGAGGATTATATTTTTTATGTTTGTTTCCAAAACATTATTTAACCATATCCATCTTTTAATGGGAATGATTGTATTCTTGTGGCTATAGACTATGTGTATAAGTGGGTTATGTATGTGTAACATCCCAAATATTTTATATCACTGTTGATATGACTATAAAAACAATATATATATCTAATTTTTAGTTCTCAATGCAATAATCCATGATAATGGCACACATTTCAATAATGTCACATACAAATCAATAATAGGAAAAAAGGGTTTTCTAAAAAAATTGTTAAAACCTACCCCCAACATTCTAATAATGAGGATGATATTTCTAATCGAGAAATTTCATTTATTTAGTGCTATAATGTCTAGGTTTAAATTATTGGTCATTTAAAATTTTTGAGGTTTTGTGGGATTGATTTAATTATTATATATCCTCTATAAGGATATATATTTATTTATTTAATCTTTAGAATACATGTTATCTTCTTGAATACTAGGATTATAAGTCCTCTTGGGTTGTAAGAGGCCTGAATTTTGATTATACGTCTAGTCCTAAAAGATGGATTTTACAGGTGAGTGGTTATGGTGAAATCAAAATATATTATTATGAAAATGAATATATTTATAAATATATAACTAAATTCATTCATTAAGGAATAATTAATGATATTGAACTTAGTTTTGTACAAATTTTCATATTAAAAAACTTTTATCTTATGATATTATTAGGAAAACTAAAGACTAAATTATACAGTGGCTTTACCATTTTGAGGGTTCTATTCAAAGTCTCTATATATTTTTATAGATAGGAAAATTGAAAATATTTTTCTACTATTCAAGGTATAAAAAATTATTTAAGTGGTAACCAAAATGATTTTATACTAATTATTTTTTTGATATACAATATTTCATTGGGACTGATCAGGTAATTAAAATATAATACTTTTTAGAAGATAAACTATGATAAATATCCATTTGTTTGATTAACAATAAATATAATTTATTTTCAATTCTATTTTATTATTAATTTAGGTTTTCCCATCTTGCATTCAGTCTAATTATTAGATAATGTTTTTCTCCCTCTATTGTAGTAACCAATTACTGTTAAAACGATCTCATTATTTCAGTGATGGTAAAAAGAGTCTTATGTGGCTAGTTCAATCCTTGATCAAACTTATCTTGTTATGGTCACATGGTTCCTGGGTGTGTTCATTCCAACTCATTGTTTATTTTTTTATCCAAAAGTCGACATACCCATTATAAGACCTTCTAGGATAGTATGTTTTTCATCATGAGTTCAATCATTTCTTCTTATTGTCAATCATCTATTTGTTGATATTACAATGTGCAATTTATTTCATTGGATTAATTATTATCTATATCTTATTAAGGTCGATCCTATCCTTGGATGAGTTATCAATGTGTATTTGACCATTCCTCTTCTTGCGATAGTATATTTTTACTTATGGTCAATATATTAATTATTTTTGAATTCAAGTAACTTTTTAATGTTAATTATGTTCATTTTTATTTACATAATCACATTATTATTTTGATCATTGATATTTTATTCAAGTGGCCACTTAGCATTGATATTCTATGGTCAGTCAAAAATGAAAAAACTATGATATTCATGGTGTTGTTATTATCTTATGGAGTAGAAGGTAAACTATTTTCTACAGGCATGGATGACCTCTTATGGATAATTATGATAGATAACCCTTAAACATAACGTCCTATTTCATTTTACCTTATGATTTTTTTATATAATGTTATATTTATCTTTTTTATTTTTTTGATTATGTGACAAGTCAACTAGGGGACTTCACATAAGTAAAAAATGGTGAGAACCTTTACTAAAGTATAATTGATAGAAAATTCAAATTAATTTGTTTTTGTGATTCATTTAAATGCATTTACATATGCTCATTACATTTATGAATTTGAAATATTTTCCTTGTTGTGTTTTTAAAATGATGTAAAAATGATAAATTATTCATGATTTTTAATTTTTTTAATATTCAAAAAATAAGTTTAGTTTCTATATGTTATTGGTATAGTGAAGTTCTATGACAACTCTCATTACCGATTGATTATGTTAAAAATTTGATTTTTAACATGAAAACTACAAAAATTCAATATTTCATTCATACAACCTAATTTAGTAACTTACTAAGGATTTGATTCATTCTTTTAATTACATGGATTCGATTTGAGGAGGATAAAAATTTTCAAACATTATTCTTACTATACAAAGATTATTAATATAGATGATAATTTGTGTTATTTTAAAAAAACTATAATATATTTTTATCCACCCATAGGATTTAGAAACGGGTATAATATTGAGTTTTATTAGTAGTGGAGGGGTATTAGATGTAAATCAATTTAATTAAATGTTGTACAGATTAAAAACCGTGGAATTATTTCAAAATTGTTTTCTTAGGTTCATCAAATAACTCGAACTATAGTTTAAATTTTTTTTAATGTGTGATGTTTATATCAGTACTTTGGGGATGATATTTTTTCTCAATTTCCCATGTATATAGTTAGGTATTTTTTTCATTACTCTATATGTTATTTTCTTTTCGAAACTTTTTTCAAGGTAAAATTCATATGATCCATTTATTTAGAACATTTAGTTTGTGTTTTAAACATTAAATATATACACTTAATTTTTTTTGAAATAAATTCTAAATCCATGGGACCTCTTTATTCATCATGTTTAAATAGGTGGTTGAGATAATTATTCATTCCTATAATTATTAATTTCCCAAATCAACAAGTTTATATTATTTATTCTATGATAATTAAGTGAGTATCTTCCATGGGATAAAAAAAATTGTTTCGAGGTTTAAGTTGAATGATAGGTGATTCTTGTTTGAATCCATTTCAAACGATTCATTCTCAATAAAAACTATATAAATAGAACCAAATTTTTCCCAAAATTATTTTTTATAAAGAAACAAATCACATATTATACATTAATGTGTAGATGGGGAAAATATTTATGAAAACCAATTAAATATAGAATACCACTTTTTCACCAATGAGATTTATTTTCTTCCACTAACATTTTTTAATTGATAATGAAGGGAAATAATTATCATAATGCAATGTATAATTTGAAGTGGATGATTTTGAATAAATATGGAAAAACTATTAATATACAATAATTGATATTTTATTGTTTAAAATTTTTTATTTTAATAAAAATTAGTAAATTATGGTTGATTTGAGTAGAAATTGTTATTCGTTGAATATTTTAAATGCAGTTTATACTTTTTATTCATCAAAAATATAATTTCCATCAAATGACATAATATATTTGATTTATCCACAAAAAATAGGATTTTTACTTTTTATCTTCATGTAATATCCATTACAGTGCCAAGAATAAGTTTAGTCTTAGTTTTACCAATGAACTAGTGTTTTGAAAAAAAAAGTTATAAAATTATTTTTCCTTTTTTCAAGAGCATTTAGTCTTTTGTAATCATAATACATTAATATCTCTATTAATTATAGTATTTAATAATTCCTTATATTTACCATTAATATTCATATATTATAAAATACAACCTTAGGATTATGCACCTAAATTATGTTTATATGTATAACAGTTCTTTTGTTTTTTTGTTAATTGAGAATCTTTTTTCTTTTAATATGATATTGAATGAGAATATTTTTATAGATGGTGACCTAAATAAGAATAATGTAAAGGATTCTAGAGAGTACATATATTTACATGGATTGTATGGTTTTTGTGTTGTAAATGTGGACGAATCAATTTTTAGAGATATTTACTACAGTAGGGGTTTTCTAGTTTCAAATACATTGGTTAAAAAATGACATAAACAACTTATGAATTACAAAAACATAGTCACAAGACCCCAAATTGATTATTTCATGGTAAAAAGGTTTTATATGAAATTAGTTATGGATTTTAAGGTAATAATCAGTGAACATATAAGGCCTCAGCCTTAAACCTTACTTAATCTTGAGTTATTACAAGATTACACATTAAGGATCTTTTCAGGTTTATAGTTTTAGAGAATTAGATCATACAACTTGAATTACATTCCAAATTTAAACAAAGTGGTTACATAAAAGATAGTATTTATTTTTCCCCTCAACGGAAACATATTTAAAATAAAACATGGATTCTTTCTTGACACTTTTTTGACACTATCATCATTTCATGTACCTTTCCCTGGACCTGTGAAAAACATTTTAAAAAAACTTGGTATGAGCATAAAAAGCTCAGTAAGGGATATAAAAAAATATGGAACGGAAGCATGAGTTCATATATACAAAATAATGAGATCATACTTTACCCATAAAACATAGGCACTTTAACATACCTCACCAAATCATTAATAAATCATAGAAATCATAAGACATAAAAGGTAAATTGAGGCATTCATAACATTCTTACATAGGGAGTAACCCTCTTGGTTACGTTTGGAATACCCACCATATTATATTCCCTAAATCTCTTCGGAGAAACCTTAATGTTTCACTCCTTCGCGTTACCCAATGCATTGGAGAGCTATATCGGGCTCACCCGCCCTTAGTTTATCACGGAACCACCCGTTTTCATAACAATGACCAAGAACCATAACATAAACATATCACATAAAACATTCATAAAGGAAACATAACATTTTCACATTTCAATCACAATATAACATTTTAGTATATTGAAACAATGAATCTATTCAAAAAGAAACCATTTCCAAAACCATTTAAAACATTTAATAAAGAGATTTTTGAATCAAAGTGCCCCATAAAACCTTGAAGATTTTAAAATTTTAAACCATTAATATCCATATAAATAAATCATTAAAACCATTTTTAAAACATGGATACTAATAGGAAAAAATATTTAAAACATTTAAAGCGATATTTTGGTTAAAGGGGTTTTACCAAAATTAGAGACATTTGAATACAATAATTGAGGAATAACATTTAGTCAGAACTTTATAATATCATGAGAATAAATGGATTCATGATATAATATTCCAAAGGATAGTATATACACCATATAAGAGTTAATTGGTGCATAACAACAATGAAGTCTCAATAGAAATGTCAAATGTGATGAAATCCCTTATAAAGAAGGTATCCTTAAATTAAGGATAAATCAATCTCAAAATTATGTGTGAAAACTATAAATACACCCAATATATGTGGATATTAAGTGTAAAACAATAAAATGTCATTAACACATATTCAAAGGATGACATATTCAATAACTACATGTTGAACCCAAAGAAATCGAAATTGGGTTAAAAAGTTCCCTTGGTAAAATTTGACAGCCTAACGGCATCATTTCAAAATTCATAAAATGAGTTGATGGGAGATAAAAATGGAATCTCATCACTTGGACATAAAATTTACATCAATAAGGATATAAAAGAACATATCCCAACATAAAAAGATGTAAATTAAAAGACATAACAAGAGATGTCTTTTAAAAAGAGGATGGTGAAAGGTTCCCTTACTGATTTGGGAAACTTTCAAAATGTACACCCCATGAAAGAAGGGTCATACAATGAAGATGTAACTACCCATAAATGAGAGTATATTATACTAATAGTAAAATAATGTGCAGTACTTACACCACACAAAAAGGAAATAGTGGCCAATGTAGCATGGATCTCACGGGAACAAAAAGTGAGATAAAATCCCCTTATGAAAATTCGGCAGCCTAACGGCGCCACATAAAACTTCCAAAAATGGATTGATGAGATCAAATAGGGTCTATAATCACATAAAAATTACAGAAATAGGAACAAAAAAGAACATCCTCCAACATAAGAACATGGAGCATAAAAGAAATGACATAAAAGAGAGTACTTGCAAAGAAAGAGAGAGGTAAGATCCCTTACCTCGGATCCGACTTGACTCGATCGTTCTTTAATCTCCTGAATAATAAACATGAGTTAATTTATACTTTATTAAGAACCTTTTTCAAGTTCATTATTCCTTTTATATCACTTATTACCATGTCATGAACACTATGTAATTATTTTAGTTAATAATGGTCGTTTAAACGATCATTGGTACTTGAGTCAAAATATGCTCTTTATAATTACAATTTGTTCATGTATCCATTATATACAGAGATATAATCATGATATATATATCATATATATCATATATATCCAGTAAATATTCATTTTATACTATTACATATCATTTGGAGATAAAAAACGAAAAGCACCGTTCATGGAGACGGTAGGTCGTACGTACGCATGAACGCTACTTTCATTTTTTTCTTTTTCATATTAATAGAATTAAAAATAAATTATATATATATATATATATTATAATTACAGTATAATATATATGTTATATAGGTCACATATGTTCATTAATTTCATTCTTTATACATTCCATGTATTGCATGTATGAGTCACATCACTTGAGGGGGCGGTAGTCCGCACTTCCTAAAATGAAATTATCGTGTTTACCCACAATGGAAACCATAAAGGTATGCCACAAAATAAAAATAAAAAAGCTTAAGTAAATCATGAACATATTATATATCATATATAAGTATAGTGACATCTTAATGGCCACCTTTTAAAGTGTTATATGTGTGTTGAACAATCATTGTTTCGTGAGGCAGAAATTCGCCATCCACAGAAACAGTATGTTCTTTAACCATTTGATGTAGGTGTGTGTAAGTGTAGATAGAATGATTATTATAACAACATCCTAGTATATTTAATATACTTTATTTGTTACAAAACAAATTAATAAAAAGAGTTTAGGTGGTTGTAGAAGCAAAATAAAACAAAGGAACACAAGTGAAGACATTACCTTAAAATCGGGTAACTCCCTTTGGTTTGAGCTAAAAGGCTTCCTTGGGAAGACTTCTGCCCAAAGTGAGGCTTCAACGAGTTAGATGGGGATGTGGAGAGACCAAATGGGCAGGGTTTGGCCGAGCCAAAGGCTTGAGAGGTGTGGGTAAAGTGGTAGAGGTGGGGGCCTTTTATAAGAGGAGAGGAGGGGCACTCTTGGAAAGGTATAAAATGTAACTTTATTTTCAAATGAGTTTCAGATTTAAATGGTCCCACATTGATGTGTTTCTAGGATAAGGTGATAATGGTTCTAAATACACCCATCCAATAGGTTTTTCACATGTGTAGGTCTTATATTTTACATTATCTTTCCATTTTATTTAAATCGTTATATAATGAGGTCATCGTTGCATCATCATGATGTCATAAATAATTTAATTTATTTAATGTCCAAAAATTATAAAAAAAATACTATGATTTAGGAAATATTTTTATCTTTCTAATTAATATTTATAGTTCAAAAGATAACTTATGTAGACAAATTTAAAAATATTTTACTTAGGTGATACATTCTTTGTTACATTTAACATTCTTTAAAAATAAAAAGATAAAAAGTCACTTTCTCACAAACGTGATTCTATGGGGCCCCCATGTTTGGCACAAGGCATCCCATGGTCGGCCATGAGAAAACAAGTAGCCTTAGGACACATTTTGTGGTCATTTTGTATTATTATGATATTATCTTATTATCTTTAACTACCCGATTACTCATTAATCAAGATAATTATCGTCATTACTATTCATAATTTCCAAAAACAAGAGTCTTAATTGCATAATTTGGACCTTCTGATTCCAAATATTTAATCCATTTTACCAAATTCCAAACACATAAATTGCAATAAATAATTTAAAAAAAACTTCCCATTGTCAAAACAAATAGAGGGTTTTTTTTGAAACAATATTTATCAAAAGATTGACACTAGTTTAAGTCAAATTTAAAAGTGAAATTAATTCCAATGACCACTATTTGATTAAATGGTGAAAATATATTCTAATTTCACTTTAAAACCAATTCAAAAGATAAACTAATCATATAAATAAATTATATTAAAAAGAGGTTTTGAATTAAAATACAACATTTGTCACTATTCATTAAAAATTGAACTTTTTCGGAAAAATACCAAAAATTTACACAAAGTAAATATTGATGTCCCAATTCTAAAGAAGAATTTTATTTTGTCAAATATAACACATAAAATTTTCAAAAAGTGTATTTAAAAGAGTTTCTCCATCAAAAGGCGGTTAATTGGCCTTTTGAAGAATATTAGAATGTTTATGCTTAAAATTGGATTCATTCGCATTTTTAATCCTCTAACATTTATTGTAAAAATTAAAAATATTTGACAAACATATATAATCATTTTTTAGTTAGTTCTATTCATTCCCACCATCACAATATCTATGTGTTAACTACCATATAAAATAATATTATTTTATTATTAGAGTGTAACGTAAGATTCCCAAGAAACTTGTTGTTGCGTGTTGGGTACGCCATCGAGCATAGCATCCCCATTAAAGTTATATTAATATTTTATTCACAAATATGGATAAATGTGAAATTTTCATACTATTTATTTACCTGGGGTGTTACATCCTTCCCCCCTTTTGAGAATTTCATCCCCGCAATTTTAAAATTGATCTTGGAAACATCCTTGAACTTCCCACATCGGAACAAGAGTCGGTAAAACAATCACTTTAAAATAAAGAAAGATAAGTACAAAGGTCACCCGAGTTAACCCATACTAGGATTCCAAGTATGAAAATATGGACATGGAGGAAAAAATAAAGGTTCATGTTCTGATGTAGAGTGATAGTAAACATGTCTAGGAGAAAGTTAACCACAGGAAAATCAAAAACTTGTGATGGGTTAAACGGTATTCGATTCCCCAGTAGGAAAAGTAAATAGACAACATTTTTTGTTTTTTTTTTGAGAAATTTATTCATAAGGAAACATAATTACTTATCAAGTTGACTTTCAACTTTTATTATATTTCTTACACAAACTCATATTTTCTCCTAAAGACGAGTATTTAGGAAGACTTTTTCACTATAATCAACTTATAGAGAATCAACTAATCCATAAAAGAGAACTATATACTTCCCATGTCTTTAGACATTAACCAAAACCAAAACCAAAAAGGTTAGTACAAGATCAGATAATCCAGAAAAGGATAACCCTTTATAAAAATAAAATCTCTTCTTAATCCACAAAATTTGTCCAACAAAACCCAAAGTTCAACGAGGACTATTCGATAAACAATTTGTCCATAAAATTCTTCAAATTAAACCAAATAAAGATTGAAACCCAAATATTTGAAGGATTTAGTCACATAGTCTTCCAAGTTAAATCGTAACATTTATCTCCAAACAACATCAGTTGCTCTTAAAGTCTTGTATTGAAAAGTAATTAACCTAATCACATATCCTCCATGATAGGTTAATAAATTTACATAGATAACCCAAAATCAACTTACTCTTAATTCATAAAATCATCTAACTAAAAATAATCATTCAAACTAACCAGGGACTTTACGTAGTCCAGTGGTAGGCGATAAATACCAGTTGCACTTTGGTTGTGGGTTCGATTCCCGCAGCTTTGTCCGACACGATGGGTTGTCACACGGTCTGCGTGTTGTCCTTTTTCAAAAACAATATAATTCTCAAATCATTCCCCAAAAAGAGATAAAATCATCAAAAATAACCATAACATAATTTAACCTCCATTTAATCTCATGCCTTTCACTTTCATCATAACATATAGTAACCCATAATTACCTCAAAAGTAAGGATCATATAAACCCAAATGGTTCTTTATAACTATGTCCACAAAAGAACAGATAACTATTCCTTGAATAAAATTTTCATATATTAAAAATCAGGGTTACACATAATATAAAAAGTCTTCTAATGTAACCCCATCATCAAAAGAGACTTAATACTCTTAAGAATTTCACCATAACTCTTGAAGCCCTTATATGTTGACATCTTACTCATTCAACATTCTTCATGATCCATTAACCATTCCTTTCCAACTTATTCTGAAATACTTCATTCCTATAAACAAAATCATTAATCATATCCTAAGATTCCAAAATAGGAAAAAAATAGTCATGAAATAATCCATACCTTTCATTGGTCATTTTTAGTTTCTTCATCCTCAATCGGAATGGCATTAGGTATTGGTAAACGAACATTTGTATGATCTTGGTGATCCCATTCACGAAACTTCTTCATAGGAAATGTGTTTGCATAATGACCATGCACACCACATTTAAAACATTTAATTGATCCCTCATAAAGAACTTCTTTCCCTTTCCTCGAGTCAACTAGATGCTTCCATTTTCCATGGAAGGTTCTTGCTTTATGACCTTTATTTCCACATCTATAACATATTTTTGTCCCTTTGAAACATTTTCCTAGGTGTTTCTTTCCACATTTTTGACACATAAGTTTTTGAACACACTTACCTTTATGATTATTACCTGTAGTTCCGTAGGGGTTTGTTTCTCGCATATATGATGTCTTAGAGAAATCACCATGGTTTAGGTGGTCAATCATTACTCCAGATATTTGGTTGAGGATAATCACAAGAGTTCTCATTGCATCTCCCATATCATTCAGTTGCTTGCTCAAAAAACTATCACAGTTTCCTTCACATCCACTGTTACTTTGGTGCCTGCTAGATCCAGCCATTTACTAAAAGCAAAAAGGTCAGTGTGAGTATATCAACAAAACCATCATGTACTAATGAGGAAGATAAACACTAAGATATACTTACTCATTCACTTTATCTAAAACTAGGACTCTTTCTGAAATCCTAACCATTATGGTAATGTCACTTATGCTTAAAGAATACCCTAACCTCTAAAGTTTTCTAAACCGACCTCTGATACCAACTATAAGGCCCCAGCCTTAAACCTTACTTAATATTGAGTTATTACAAGATTACACATTGAGAATCTTTTCAGGTTTTAAGTTTTATAGAATTAGATCATACAACTTGCATTACATTCTACATTTAAACAAAGTGGTTACATAAAAGATAGTTTTCATTTCCCCCCTCAACAGAAACATATTTAAAATAAAACATGGATTCTTTCTTGACACTTCCTTGACACTATCATCATTTCATGTACCTTTCCCTTGACCTGTGAAAAACATTTCAGAAAAACTTGGGATGAGCATAAAAAGCTCAGTAAGGGATATAAAAAAAATATGGAATGGAAACATGAGTTCATATATACATAATAATGAGATCATACTTTGCCCATAAAACATAGGCACTTTAACATACCTCACCAAATCATGAATAAATCATAGAAATCATAATACATAAAAGGTAACTTGAATCATTCATAACATTCTTACATAGGGAGTAACCCTCTTGGTTACGTTTTGAATACCCACCACAGTATATTCCCTAAATCTCTTCGGAGAAACCTTAATGTTTCACTCCTTCACGTTACCCAATGCATTGGAGAGCTATATCGGGCTCACCCACCCTTAGTTTATCAGGGAACCACCCATTTTCATAACAATGCCCAAGAACCATAACATAAACGTATCACATAAAACATGCATAAAGGAAACATAAAATTTCTACATTTCAATCATAATATAACATTTTATTATATTGAAACAATGAATCCATTCAAAAAGAAACCATTTCCAAAACCATTTAAAACATTTAAGAAAGAGATTTTTGAATCAAAGTGTCCCATACCACCTTGAAGATTTTAAAATTTTAAACCATTCATATCCATATAAATAAATCCTTAAAACCATTTTGAAAACATGGATATTAATAAGAACAAATATTTAAAACATTTAAAGCGATATTTTGGTTTAAGGGGATTTACCAAAATTAGAGACATTTGAATACAATAATTGAGGAATAACATTTAGTCAGAACTTTATAATATGATGAGAATAAATGGATTCATGATATAATATTCCAAAGGATAGTATATACACCATATAAGAGTGAATTTGTGCATAACAACAATGAATTCTCAATAGAAATGTCAAATGTGATGAAATCCCTTATAAAGAAGGTATCCTTAAATTAAGGATAAATCAATCTCAAAATTATGTGTGACAAATATAAAGACACCTAATATAAGTGGATATTAAGTTTAAAACAATAAAATGGCATTCACACATATTCAAAGGATGACATATTCAATAACTACATGTTAAACCCAATGAAATCGAAATTGGGTTAAAAAGTTCCCTTGGTAAAATTCGACAGCCTAACGGCATCACTTCAAAATTCAGAAAATGAGTTGATGAAAGATAAAAAGGGAATATCATCAATTGGAAATAAAATTTACATCAATAAGGATATAAAATAACATATCCCAACATAAAAATATGTAAATTAAAGGACATAACAAGAGATGTCTTTTAAAAAGAGGAGGGTGAAAGGTTCCCTTACCGATTTGGGAAACTTTCAAAACGTACACCCCATGAAAGAAGGGTCATACAATGAAGATGTAACTAACCATAAATGAGAGTATATTATACTAATATTAAAATAATGTGCAGTACTTACACCACACAAAAATGAAATATTGGCCAATGTAGCATGGATCTCACGGGAACAAAAAGTGAGATAAAATCCCCTTATGAAAATTCGGCAGCCTAACGACGCCACATAAAACTTCCAAAAATGGATTGATGAGATCAAATAGGGTCTCTAATCACATAAAAATTACAGAAATATGAACATAAAATAACATACTCCAACATAAGAACATGGAGCATAAAAGAAATGACATAAAAGAGAGTACTTGCAAAGAAAGAGAGAGGTAGGATCCCTTACCTCGGGTCCAACTTGACTCGATCGTTCTTTAATCTCCTGAATAATAAACTTGAGTTAATTTCTAATTCCTTAAGAACCTTTTTTAAGTTCATTATTCCTTTTATATCACTTATTACCATGTCATGAACACTATGTAATTATTTTAGTTAATAACGGTCGTTTAAACGATCATTAGTACTTGAGTCAAAATATGCTCTTTATAATTACAAGTTGTTCATGTATCCATTATATCCAAAGTTATAATCATGATTTATATATCATATATATAATATATATCCAGTACATATTCATTTTATACTATTCCATATCATTTGGAGATAAAAAATGAAAAGCACTATTCATGGAGATGGTAGGCCGTACGTACGCATGAACGCTACTTTCATTTTTTTCTTTTTCATATTAATGGAATTAAAAATAAAAGATATATATATATATATATTATAATTACAGTATAATATATATTTTATATAGGTCACATATGTTCATTAATTTTATTCTTTATACATTCCATGTATTGCATGTACGAGTCACATCACTTGAGGGGGCGGTAGTCCGCACTTCCTAAAATGAAATTACCGTGTTTACCCACAATGGAAACCATAATGGTATTCCACAAAAGAACAATACAGAAGCTTAAGTAAATTATGAACATATTATATATCATATATAAGTATATTGACATCTTAATGTTCACATTTTAAGGTGTTATATGAGTGTTGAACAATCATCATTTCGTGAGGTAGAAATTCGCCATCCACAGAAACAGTATGTTCTTTAACCATTTTATGTAGGTGTGTGTAAGTTTAGCTCAAATTATTTTTATAAAAACATCCTAGTATATTGAATATACTGGATTTGTTACAAAAGAAATGAATAAAAAGAGTTTAGGTGGTTGGAGAAGCAAAATAAAACAAAAGAACACAAGTGAAGACATTACCTTAAAATCGGGTAACTTCCTTTGGTTTGAGATAAAAGGATTTATTGGGAATACTTCTGACCAAAGTGAGGCTTCAAGGAGTTATATAGGGATGTGGAGAGACCAAATGGGCAGTGGTTGGCCGATCCAAAGGCTTGAGAGGTATGGGTAAGGTGGTAGAGGCGGGGGCCTTTTATAAGAGGAGAGGAGGGGCACTCTTGTAAAGGTATAAAATGTAACTTTATTTTCAAATGAGTTTCGGATTTTAATGGTCCCACATTGATGTGTTTCGAGGATAAGGTGATAAGGGTTCTAAATCCAACCATACAATAGGTTTTGGACATGTTTAGGTCTTATATTTTACATTATCTTTCCATTTTATTTAAATCGTTAAATAATGAGGTCATCGCTGAATCATCATGATGTCATAAATAATTTAATTTATTTAATGTCTAAAAATTATAAAAAAAATACTATGATGTAGGAAATATTTTTATATTTCCAATGAATATTTATAGTCCAAAATATCATTTATGTAGACAAAATTAAAAATATTTTACATAGGTGATACATTCTTTGTTACATTTAACATTCTTTAAAAATGAAAAGATAAAAAGTAACTTGCTCACAAAAGTGATTCCATGGGACCCCCAAGTTTTGCACAAGGAATACCATGGTCGGCTATGAGACAACCAGTATCCTTAGGACACATTTTTTGGTCATTTTTTATTTTTATGATATTATCTTATTATCTTTAACTACCCGATTACTCATTAATCAAGATAATTAAAGATAATTACCGTCGTTACTATTCATAATGTCCAAAAACAAAAGAGTATTAATTGCATAATTTGGACCTTATGATTCCAAATATGTAATGCATTTTACCAAATTCCAAACACATAAATTGAAATAAATAATTTAAAAAAACTTCACGTTGTCAAAACAAATAGCGGGTTTTTTTGAAACAATATTTATCAAAAGATTGACACTAGTTTAAGTCAAATTTCAAAGAGAAATTAATTACAATGACCAATATTTGATTAAATGGTGAAAATATATTATAATTTCACTTTAAAACCAATTCAAAAGATAAAATAATCATATAAATAAATTAGATTAAAAAGCGGTTTGAATTAAAATACAACATTTGTCACTATTCATTAAAAATTGAACTTTTTTGGAAAAATACCAAAAATTTACACAAAGTAAATTTTGATGTCCCGATTCTAAAGAAGAATTTTATTTTTTCAAATATAACACATAAAATTTTCAAAAAGTTTATTTAAAAGAGGTTCTCCATCAAAAGGCGGTTAATCGACCTTTTAAAGAATATTAGAATGTTTACGCTTAAAATTGGATTCATTCGCATTTTTAATCCTCTAACATTTATTGTAAAAAGTAATAATATTTGAAAAACATATATAATCATTTTGTAGTTAGTTATATTCATTCCCTCCATCACAACAGCTAGGTGTTAACTACGATATAAAATAATATTATTTTATTATTAGAGTGCAACGTAAGATTCCCAAGAAACGCATTGTTGCGTGTTGGGTACGCCATCGAGAATAGCATCCCCTTTAAAGTTATATTAATATTTTATTCACAAATATGGATAAATTTGAAATTTTCATACTCTTTATTTACCTGGGGTGTTACAGAACATATCACCAATTAATGTACCTTATTAATTTTATACCTTATAGTTATTATTTAAAAGATGAATTTAAGATAGTATAGGAATAATAGAATCAGCTAGTTTAATGAAAAAAATAATATTATAATGGAATTTAAGAATAAAATATTTGGATAATTTTATTTTTATGTTTAATTCATTTCTGAATAAATATGGGATGATGTGGATAAATGTGATCATAGTATGGATACATTGATTATAGGATTATTTGAAGGGATTATTCCTCACAGAAAATAATCATGTCCATGGAATAACATTGTTAAAATATATTTTAAAATACAACGAGAGTGTTTTAAATCATTAAACCATTGAATTATTTATGAGATATGAGCTCAATATCATGTCTCTTTTAGAGAAACTATGAATGAATATATTGAGGTTATTTCTAATATTTGAGGAGATATACATTAATTACATAGAAATAATTCTAAAAAATGATTTATTAATTATGTGGATATAGAGAGATAAAATATATATATTTATGTCATTTTTGTTATATAAAAGATGTTGAATGATATTCCCTTTTTAAGGAAAATGATATTTGGAAAAGATGGTATGATACGTTAATAATAAAATCATTTATTATTAGTTGAAATCACTATAATTAAATATCCAATGTATTAGTTTTGTGGAACTAAATTACATATAATATTTAAAATTACAATCTTTTGTGGTTAGAGATGCATTACGAAGGATGGAAATTGTTAATTATGTTGGGTTGGGTATCATCTAAACTAATGTGTGAAAATACTTATGGTATTTGAGTAACAATTGGATCCATTATTTTTTTATGTATAATATAAAATCAATAAAAATAAATGATGAATATGGGAAGAATCCTTTTGTACATATGCATAAAAAATGAAGAATATATTTCATGTTTTTTGAATTATAATGAAATTAATTATATGATTCAAACCAAGAAATGTTGGGAGAGAGTGATTGCATATATTATTCAAAGTTCTTATAATGTTTGTAATAATTATTTTAGTTTTATTCCATGATGTTCAACCATAGAATAAATTAATTTTTCTTGAGTAATGATTGTGTATTATCCAAAAAATATGAATATTTGAATATGATTTTTATTGATTTAGATAATGGAATCAAATAAATTTTCTCAAGAGGATATATAGAATTCTCAAGAAACAAATATTTGTTAGGTGGAAAAAATTATACACATCTAGGACATGCACAAATGGATTTATACCCACGTTAAGGCTATAGTGGGTGGACCTACAATAATCTCTGTATTTATATGACTGTATCAATATTCATATATAAGACCATACTTTTTTTCATTCAATGTAGATGAACATAGAAACCATATTAAATATGGGACATCAAATTTCATGATATTTAGATAATTATATATTTATCACTATTGAATAAAAATAGACTATTAAATGAACAAATTTGATTGAAAAATGTGGGTATGATAGTTAAAAATGTGGGTATTAGAATTATTTGAATGCATTTGATGGGACATATTGAACAATAAATGTTGGTATTGGAATTAAAATATTTTAGATGGACATGTTGACATTCATTTATGTATATTATTATAAATGAATTCATTTGATAGTAAACTAGAGTGGATTTTATTTAATAGAATTGGAATGAGATTAGTTGAAAATGGTTTCTAGATGCTAAAATATGTTCAAATATGAACCCATTAATATGGTAAATATAATTAAAAATTAGTATAATAAAAATTGTTGAGTTAGACATAATAAGTCTCTTAAAAATATTTCTATAAGGGTATTTACTAAATGGTTTCAATGAAATTGTAATCTCTAATTGAGATAATTAGAAAATTTTGAGTCCTATATCCAAAATTATTTTATGGGATATTGAATTTGTTTTGTTATTATTTTTGTAATGCGTGATATTATATACCTTTATTGATGTTTATTTGAATATATTTCCATATATTTTATGATAACAAATATATCTTATTATGTTTTATTTTATTTATAAAATTATATGATCCTTAATTTTTTTAATATCATTTGTTCGAATAATTCATAAATTTATTTTCTGTTTTCAAATTCATGATTTTGGAAAATTTCTAGTATGACCCTAATTTTTTTAATTTTTTTAATTGATCAATGAGAGTTAAGCTTGATTATTTAGAGTTCAGATATTCTTTTTAAGATTATAATGGTAGATTAAGGTTGAATCAAGCATGGGAACTCATCCACGACAACAAAAAAAGATTGTAATAGTATCATAAGGGGGTTACAACATCAGTTGTGAATAATTTTTTGAATCATTTGCTGGATATGATGTTCAATGATAGGCTCACAATATGGTATATGGGATAGACTTTTTCAATGATACTGGACATGATTTAAATATGATAATATAGTTTCAAACTATTTTTAAATGGATGACCGAGTAAATTGTTTAGGGGAAACATAAATTTAATGATTGAAATAACTAAGTACTAGTGAGAGATAACATCAACCTAGATCGTAGGGGATGTGTAAACATGTACCTGGTGAACAGAAACCAGTTTGATCTAGATGTGGATCTCTACGATAAAATCTTCCTTCCTTTCTTTCAATCTTTTACACAAATTCATAAAAAATAATTTATTTATAATATTTTATAAATGATATTTTTCGAAAAAATAATATATAAATAATAATTATATTGTTAATTAATCTTATTCTTTTGAATCGTTTCATTATGTATGCTTCTCATATTAAATTAATAATAAGCTATATCATCCTAAACATGGTGAATTAGTGTAAAATAATCAATACTAATTCAATTTAACATTGTTAATCATTTAATGATGAATAATTAGTGTTATTTTCTTATTTGGAGAAGAAACATTTTTCAATAAACATTTGGACTAATTAAAAAACCAAATTTACCATTTTTTGTATGAGTGAGTTCTATGGTTTAGAAGATGTATGATGCATTTAGTCAAAGTTTTACCAATCGAATGATTTATTCAACTAATTTTAATTAAATTATATTATTCATCTTTTTCAAAATTAATATAATGTCACATTAAAACTAGCTAATAATGTTCTCCTACCTCTACAATTTTTTTTCCATACTTATTATTTTGTTACTTATTTGATGAATTAATTTTCAATATTCTTTTTCTATACCTAGTTTTCCTTATTCTATAATTTTTCTCACACTTCACCATATTCTATCACAATTTCCTTTATTATATATCACTACCATTTCATGATTATTATATTGAGTCATTGGTTTCAATAATCATACACATTCTGAAATTAGTTAATAATTCTTACAAGCCATTATTATTCTAATTCAAAAAATTCAATGTTTTATTAGTTTGTATCATGATTGTAAATTAAACTATAAATAAATGTTTCTTTGGACCAAGTGTGTACCCTTGGGTAGATCATGTTCTCTATAAAAATATTCTTGATTTATTAATAATTTCATTAAATATCACCAACTTAGTTAATGCGATGTCAATAAAAAATACCCCCTTCCTATGATTGATGACCTCTTCATCCAACTAATGAAAGACAAGTCATTCTTGAATATTTTTCTTCTATCAGGATAAAAATATATGCTCATCCATGAGGGGGATTTCCTATATAATCCTTTAAAATTAATTTTTGGTGATTATGAGTTTATCTTCATTTACTTCATCTTTAAGAACATTAAAAAAGTTTTCATGAGACTAATAAACTAATCATTCAGTCCTTCATAGACTAGGTATTACATTCTTCATTATCGAAAATCCTTTCTATATAGTTAATGTGGATAATATTTCAGAGTATAAATGGATTTTACTGGGCCTCATTTATGAAAATTACCTCTACTATAATCTCTCCAAATTCCATTTTTGGATCTGAGAGTTGAATTTATGATGGTATGTCATCTCAGATGGAGGAGTAGCCATGAAAACAAAGATGATTTAGGAAATTATTTCTTGGGTTCCACCCATGAGTGAGTTCAAGGTGTGTATTTTTCTTTTTTTTTGTATGTTTACTATCATAGATTTTATGAAAAATTCACATGGATTACAACTCACATGAATTCCATTAACAATGAAATCCTTCATTTTGTCTTAGTGGTATATGAGTTCTTTTTTGGAGATGAGGTGTAGGTTGATGGGGACTCTGGTATAATGTATTCCAAGTGAAGGATATGAGTATATAGTTTTTTTCATTCAAATATAGATGGGATTTTTTTGTTTAAATATAGTGTTAAGTTGTGATTTTATATGAGACCAAATAATTGATATCTCATAAAAGTGCTAGAGAACCCACTATTTCAATTTGCAATTATTAGTATTTTCGTTGAAGGTGTGGGGACTTTACCTTCTTATTGATCTGTCATAGTGTAAAAAGGCTATAATATCCAAAAATAAAACCTTCTTTAGAGTGATATTAATCTAAGAATGATAAACTGAATAGATATATACCATGATTTTGACAATGAAAAATTATATACTCCATGTAATGGAAATGTTATGGTTAATTCCCTAAGAAATAAATACTCGTCATAGTTATTGGAGAGTTATCTAAGTATTAGGATATGGAAGATTAAGTCATTGTTTAGGATGAAGGAGTTACCTATATTGGATTTATAGTGGTGAACATAAATCTTTTACAATGAAAGACAGAATCAAATTTGGTATACATTTATTGTGATGTCTTATACAACAAGATATTACAAGTAAATTCACATGATGGATATTCCTATGATGGGATGAAAGTGATACTATTTTAAGGGTGTAAAGTTGTACTTGTAGTGATATGTTCATATGGGTTGGGGGAATATATATTTCTCATTAGCTATACATCTATGAGGGATAAATATTATCATGAATTTTTGTGTCAGTTTTTGGTAATAATTTATGTTTTGTTGTTTGTATCACATAATTCCCTACCATTAAGTAGTTAAAATCAATTAACTAGGTTCCAGTAAAATTGGATCAACCACCATAGGTTCAATAACTGAATTGATATGGTATATAATTGTACATTATGAAAGGAAATTCATGTATGGAATGGTTCCATGATATGATTTTCATAGACATCATCCAACAAAAAAATTATCCAAATTCAATCTATTTTAGGAATAGCATATAGTAAATAAATAGGTTACATTTATTGGAATGAAACCTTTCATGGACATGTATATGATACGTTGAATGTCACCCTTCTAATATGTAAAGATTAGAGATTCATTGATTATAGGTATAGAGCTAGTGTGACTAACACTATAGATGTTGAAAGAGATCCAGGAGAAGATGATGATAGATCCATGATTTCAGAAGTACTAAATAAACAATTAATATAGGTGTTTAGAAAAAAATATGGAGATCTTATATTTATAAGGGACCAATGATGAAATTATTTATTATGGTTTGGTTGGGGTTGAAATCTATCAATGATATTTATTAGGTAGTTATAAATTATACATACTATGGGATATTTATATTACCTCATAAAACTACTCATATAGTTAAACACGATAGAAAACATCTTCTTTGGGTTTAAGTGGAGGATACTTGAGCATAATAATTTTATCAATATTGATTGTTGACATCTAAATATAGAGGTACTAATACATTATCAGAGCACCAATTACAGATTGGGTATAACCAGAGGAAAACCCTTCAAGGTATGGTGAAACCATTGGTATTTGTGATTTAGTATCAATGGGAAAATAAAGAGAGGTTATGGGAATATGAGAGAGAGATGTAGGCCTAATACCCTCACTCATTTTAGCGACACTATATTTTCATGGATGAAAATACATGAAGGGTTAGAGAATGAAATGATGGGGAATTTTTCCCTTAATCACATCATTAATTTATTGGTTCAATGTCTCTGTAGTATATGGTTTTTATTTGTCACCATAACTAAATCAGTTCTCTATTTTATTGTGTGTTATAGATTTAACAGTTATTGAATTTTTTTTTGATCATACATTTAAGTTGTTTCACCCCTATGATGACTCCTACACTATAGACATATTTATAACTATTATGATTATTCTAATGTGGGTAGATTACACCATGGAACAATTTTTATAGTTATAATAGATTTTTATTAACATGGAGTTGTAGAATTGTCCCTGATTATCATAGAGTTTAGAAGGTAATTGATTGTTCCATGTCTTTTATATCATTAACCGATAAAGGAACATTGTGGAAGGATCTTAAATTTCATACCACTAATTTTTGATGAACAATAATTGACCTCCACGAGTCGTTGAACACAAGTGAAAAACTAAAATTTTAAAACCCAATTATTACTTAGTATAGTGGTAAGGTAGGGTTAAACCAAAGTGAGTTCTGTTGTTGTGCTTAGTAACCACAATATTAACAAAATAAAAAAAAAATTGCTACAATTTAATGGTGATGGTGTTATGTGTAAGAAATGGTGAGTGATAATTACTGTGTGGGTGAGTGAAAGAAGACAATACAAGATAGGAAACAGCAGGTAGACAACAAGAAGTGAGAACAATATTGAACAATCAATATGATTGAGATGAAGAAATTAATATGTGTCTTTAATATGATCTCCCTTGTTCATGCATTTTAAATAAATTGGTTAGATCTGATTAAAAATTTTTGGCAAGATATTTCATCTGGATAACATGTGATTAATTAATTGCAACAATTATTTCAAATAATGAAATTATTCCAACAATTATTTTGTCTGAACTCATTGAATCTCCCTCTCCCATGATCTTGATTAAATATTTATTTGAATACTCATATTGAAAACCGTTGAATAAATATTTGATCAAGACCATTTTTTCAACAATTGTTTATGTTTTTAAAAAATTATTGTCAAAAAATATGACTGAAAGAGATATATCTAACATAATGTGAGAAAAAAACAAGATAAACATAGATCTAATTTTCCATCCAATTCCTCCAAGGTAAATATTATCCATGAATGATTGAATTCAGCGTTTTTAGAGAAGTTAAATCAATAGAGATTATATAGAATAAAAATTCACTAAATAGAGCAACTTGAAATATAATTCATCTCCCTTGTTGATATCTAGAAATCGTCAGCTCTTTGTCCTATCCTAGTGATGATGTGATGAATGTCTACTGATCTCTGACCATGGGATTCAAGATTGGAATGGTGATCACTAATCTGATCCGTTATTCATATGGAAGTCTAAAAGTGATGGTGATGCCTACTCGTGGAGTCATGGATGGTCTGGGATAAAAATCATGGATGTTGAAGTCAATATAAAAGTCTTTGGGGAGTGGAATTGGTTGATCGAGTCTAGTTGATTGCTGGGAGTCGTGTCTTTTGATGTGAGTGTAGTCTTGATGGAAGTGAATGATCTTCTTGTCACTACAACTCCACGAATGAAAGTCTCTCGAATACATTAGATCACGTCCCAAGAATCCACGTGGTGCTTTCATAATGCCACCACTTCCTCTTTTGTAGGATTAGTTACTCCACATCCAAATGAAAAAAATTGTGTGCCATGGAACCCCCTGAAACAGAAACCATAGGGAATTAAAAAAATAATTTGAGTAAAATAGAAAATCAATACAATGTTTTAGTAATGTATATTATATTATAATAAAAATTATTAGAATAAATAAAAATGTAAATGAAATTAAATTAAAAACCAGTAAAAATATTTATTTTAAGTATTATATTTATATATCCAAATGAAATAATAAATTTATAATTTTAAAATAAAATAATAAAAAAAATTATTAAAATTTTTTATGTTAAATATTATATATAAGAATTTATGATTAAAAATCATAACACTATTTATAAACTATTAATATACTATTATTATATATATATATATATATATATTACTATTATATAATTTTGGATTATTATTTAAATAACTAATTATATAGAAATAATAAATAAATAGAATGTTTATAAAAAAATATTATTATTAAAATGTACATAAAAATAATATATTTATTATTTAAACAATTAGATAATGTTAGTTATATATGTTATTAAATATATTTAAATACATATATTATATGTTACATATAATATATAATATATATTATATTAAAAAAATTAAAATAAATAAATAAACTGAATAAAAAGTGGATTGTGGTGAAAGATGGTTCTTATAGAGAGGGAACAAGGGAGAGGGGGGAGGCGGTTCGAGAAGGGAGAGAATGCATGGGAACATCGGTTCTGGGTGTGGGGTTGGGGAAGAGGGTAGAAGAGAGGCTAGGGTTTTTCTAGGGTTGATGAGAGGGTTGCAGTAAGGTGGACAGTGAAGAAGCATGATAGGAGAAGGCTTGGGGTTTTGTTCACATCAGGACAGTAGAGTTCAGGGGTCGAGGCAGGGGGTCATGGGTCAGCTCGAGGAGGGGGTGATCGCGAGAAGGTCTTGGATTCCAATAGCAAGGACATGTAAGTAGATCCAGGGTGGTCTGATAGTCTAAATATAGCAATGATTCAGTTTCTTCTAATCTTCTTGCTTGTGAAAAATTGGACACGATTTATTTGTTGTTTTGATTTGAGCTGCGGTGAGTGTTTGGTGTTTCTCCGTGTTTCTTCAAGTTTCTTATTCTTATTGCATTGGATTTATAATGCCTATATTTCTACTTTTAGGGGGTTTCTAGTGAGACAAATGAGTGAAAATGTTGAGGTGTCTCAATATTCTTGGAACGGTGAGATAGGTTGGTGTGAACTACATCAGAGTGAGATGTAGAGGGGGGTAGTGTTGATGGTTGATAAAAGAAATGGTGGCAGTAAGTCACCATTTCGAGGATAATGGTGACACCATGAGATAGAATTAGTGAGATGGGTGAACATGAAATGGTGGAAGAGGCTGTGAAGTAAACATGGAAATGGTGGCAAGGTGGGAACAGAGTCAAGAAGGAATGGTGTGACCAGTGAAGAACAGTGGCAGGGTATTGCGGTAGGAATGGTGGTAACACAATACCTGAAAAACATGAATATATAGACATATATAACAATTAAATTGATAATTTAATAAGGCATAAATGAACTAAATAATTTCATTGACTTACTATTTTTTTTGAAATAAAAAAATATCATTAAAATCAAATTAACAAAAAATTGTATTTAAGATTACAATTTTTTTTAAAAAAATAATTATAAATGATAAAAATAATTAGATTCAATTTTTTAAATTAATTATTCAATCAATTAATTAAAATAATTAATAAAATCAAAGTTGAATAAAACAATGTATAATTTTTTTAATTAATTTGATTAAATTATTAATATCATTTTATTTGTTTAAAGAGAAAAAATAAATTTGAATAAATAATTACTTAAATTAACTAATTGAATGCTACTAAATTGAAAATAAATTGCAAAAATAATTAACTAATTAAATGGAATTTTTATGCTGAAAAAAATGAAATAATCAACCAAATAAAATAAAAATGTAATTTAAAGAGAAGCATACAATATTATTGTAAATAATAAATTATTTTCCATTGAAAAAAAACAAAAAAAAAGGTGAGCACTAAAAACATAATTTTATATAGGAGTACATATTTTACAATTTAAATTACAAAATACAAAAATTAATGACAATTCAATCAAATATATTATTTTTATGTTTAAAATTCAATAAAAAATAAAAATATGGGTGTGGAAAAATGTGTGAAAACACAGTATCATCAAACTCCACCACACTTAAAACATTGTTCGTCGTCAAACAAATGAATACTTATTAACTTTTCAAAATATAAGGAATGATTTGTGGAATTTAGTTCAGAAAGTTCTTGACTAAACATTACCAAATAGAGGAACATGATCAAATAGTGGGTTAGGGGTTTCCAAAATGTGTCAAAATATAATGTCATTCTTAGCTTAAAAACACATTGTTATTCAAAGGTCTCACAATATCATACACTATCATGTATGTCATGCCTCTAATATAGACTCATTAATTTTCCTACATCAATTTCCAAATAAAGATCAGAATTAAAGAGTGGTTACATTATAGATCAAATGGAATTAAACCCTTACCCAAAGGCACCATCAATTATCACTTTATCTTAGGTTCCCAAAATTAATTTCCATTTACTTCATCACTTTATTGATTCATCTCAAATGAATTTTAACTAAGTCAATTACTCATTTCTTCATCTAGGTTCAAAATTCCCCTCCCCTTAATGAGTTCATTTTTTATAAGGGCACATTATTTTACTTTTTACCATAAATATTACATGTGCATAACACATTTTATGATTGAAAATGGCTTTGTTTATTCATAGAAATACACCCAATTCACCTTGTCTCGGATACTCATCGTGGAATCCCATTTTCCCATTTTTCCCAGATAAGGACTTAACTAAAAATAATTTGAGTTGACTTCATAAATTGACTGAATAATTTTTATATAAAATGTGTGAGTCCCCTAGTTTCCAAAGAGAATAACTAGTTTCCTAATATCATTATCCTAATTCAACTAGACCTATTCTATCACACTCCCATCCTTAGTTCCATAATAGAATGACACATAAGACATTGAAATTTTCCCCTCATAAATCGGTCATCAGTAATATTTTCAGAATATGTTCAACTCTCAACATCCAAAAAGTATCCATCTACTAAATAGTATAGAATTGAAGTTCCAAATAAACCTCAAATGGCCCTCACATGATGAAATAAATTGTATATTTTGAATGATTTTGAATCATTTTTGAATTTTTTTACCTTTTTTTTCTTCAAACTTCATGAATGGGGAATTCGATGTGATAATAGCATGGCCCCTCTCCCATACAAATAAAACACATCATTGTCTCTAATGTATGATTCTAAAGTTGAAAATTTCTTAGTTTAAAACACATTTACAGTTTATCACTTTAAAGAATGTTGAGGGGTAACATGAATGTTCAAAAGAATGTTTTCCACACCAAAAAGAAAATAAAAGAAGAAAAAAATTATATTCAAAATAAAAAGAAAAAAGTGGTTTTTTATATTATTTTAAATATTTTTTATGAATTTATAGAACAAAACATTCAAGTAAAATGTATACATTAGCTGCATGATCCATGTAACTATTATAGAAGTGGGTGCAAGGATGTTTCACTATTATGTTCATATATGTTTCAACTCTCTAAATTAAATTAACCAAGCACCCAAGAAAAATTTCAACTATAAAAAGATTCATAGGGGACTCCCCCACAATTAGGTTCATGTAAGAAGCAGTTAAAATTGAGGAGAATATTAAACTAGTGAAAATAAGAACAACACTTATTTGAAATATTGATGCATTGAAATTAAATATTCATTCAATATAATATATTTTACAGCAAAATTAAATACATATTTTAATATCATGGAAGTTAAGAAAATTAAAATAATAATACAAAATTAAATTTTCAAGGGGAATCAACCAAGGGATGGGTTAAATAGTTGAAATCCATATGATGCAGTGGATCATCACCTTGGATTTCTTTTACTGAGTTTCTAACAGCAACACTACTCTCTCTCAAGCAAAAAAAATTCATGAGATACCATTATATAGTCATAAAATCAAAATGGATATTCAGGAAATAAGTTTTAACTTCATTAAAAAATAGAAATTAATGTAAAACAACTTAGAAACCATTGGTTATTTCCTATGAAACATTGTGTGTATATTCCTCAATTAAACGTGAGACAACTCAATCTTACAACTTAGAAATGGCACTCAATTCCTTTGGTTTCCCTATAAAAAAAAGTTTAATTCTATGACCATTGTCTATAAATGGTCTTTTCACCTCTACAACCAACTCAACATCTCTATTTTCCAAAACTCAAACAATGTTAAAGGGTCCTAACCACTTGGTCTTCAGTTTTCAAGGAAACAGATTCAATCTATAATGGAAAAGATGGACCCTCTCACGAACCATAAAATTACTATTTGGAATGATATAATCATGAAGGTACATGGTTCTCTCTTGGAAATGTCATCAATATCATAGGACTCTCTTTTTATCTTCTATATCTCACTCAGTTTCAACAATATTCTCTCACCATCAGACTTTAAATCAACGTTTAGGGCCATCACTTCCAGAGATGATTTTTTTTGAAAAATAAACACACAGATGACATGTTTTTCTAAGAACCGGCCTCTATGGTGATATCCATATAAATGTTTTAAAATAAATTCTACTGGACCAAAAATCCTAATCCAACATAACTAACCAATCCTTCAGAGTGCTAGAAATAATTTTCTCCAAAATTTTCTTAAGCTTCATGTTTGAAACTTCTATCTTCCCACTAGATTGTGGGTGATACATGGTACATGTCATAAGGGGGCACCCATACTTCTCCATAAAACTCTTGAACTTGTAATTATTTAAATGAGTAACATTGTCAGTGTTAAATTCTCTAAAAACACCAAACCAGGAAAAATTGTTATTCTTGATAAAATTAACTACACTTGCAGCAGAATTGGTGGGCAGAGCCACTGAATAATCCCACATGGACAAATAGTCTAAAATAACTAGAATATACTCATTCCCATAAAATTATTATAATGGCCCCATTAAGTCTAAGACACATACATCCAAACTTCTACCTCTAGAATATCTTCTTGTGGCATGTCCTACCTCCTTCCTACATTACCTAACACCTAGAATTTTTCAAATCCATTGAACAAACTCCAAGACTCTTTGAAAAAGGTATGCTAGTAGAAACTCGCCTATAGAACCTTTTGAGTGATATCTCTCCTACATAGTGGCCACCACAAGGTGATGAATAAAAACTCTCAAGTATAGGAAACATCTCTTCCACAATAACACTTCTTCTAAAAATATGATTAGAACACCTCCTTAATAGAAAAGGGTCATCCCAAAAGTAATATTTTAGCTCAAAAAAGATCTTATTCCATTGGTTATGTGAGATATCCTTGGGCATGAGACCCATTTACAGGAATTTGGCATACTCTACAAACTAAGCATACTGCTACACCGAAACAACAAATATTTGTTCATCCAGGAATGATGTATTGACCTCACGTGGATCCTCATTTTTGGTGTTTGGAATCCTAGACAAGTGGTTTCCGCTAAATTCTCAGCCCCTTTCTTATCTTTTATGAATAGATTAAACTATTTAAGTTGTATGGTCTGTCTCATGATTCTGGGTTTTGAGTGTTACTTTCCAGAACGTACTGATGGATGCATGATCTGTGAAAATAATAACTCTAGTCCCAATCATGTACTACGTGAACTTATCCAACACAAACATCACAGTGGCCAAATCCTTCTCAGTGGTGGAATAAAACATTAGTTCATCATCTATAAGACTTATCACATAGTAAATTACAAGGGGGTTCTTATCATTCATCTTCCCCAAAACAGCTCCAACTGTAAAATCACTTGCATGATACATTATATAAAAGGGGAGATTCTAGTCAAGGGAAGTGATCATAGGTAAGTTTTTTTATTCTCATATTAAAAGAGTCTATACATTTCTCATAAACAATAACTAGAGTTTCCTTAACTATAAGGTTGCATGGGGGTCTATTAATCTTAGAGAAATCTTTATGAACCTCTTGTAGAACACAACATGACCCAAACATCTTCTAACTCCTTTGACATATTCAGGATGGGGAAAATTATTATAACCTCTAATTTAGCATTATTAAACTCCAACACCCTCTAATATTAATTTTGATCCCTAAAAATTCCCTCAGTAGAAATGAATTGGAACATTCCCAATTTTAGACTACATTGGTCTCTTGGCACCTTTCCGAAAAAAGATCCAGATTTTCCTGGATGTTCTCAAAATAACATCCCACAATAAAAAAATCATAGATGAAAACATCAATTACTCATTCAACAATTTCATATAATATGGTCATCTTGAACCTCTGAAAATTGGAGGATCACCACATAAACCCAAAGGCATCCACCTGTAGTCGGATGTCTCAAATGGACATGTAACGGTGGTTTTCTCTTGATCTCCAAGATAAATGGAATTTTTTTGTAACCAGAATATCCATCATGAAACAATATTCATTTCCTACCATACTCTCTAACATTTGTTCTAATAATATCATGAAAATATGGTCCTTTATTTTGGAATCATTCAACTTCCTATAGTCTATACAGACTCGGTATTTATTCACTGTCCTTTTTTGGATTTTCTCCTTTTAATTGGTGACCACTAATAATCCACTCTTCTTCAGGACCACCTAGACATGACTTACCTAGGGGATGTCAGAAATGGGAAAACATATCCCAGCATCATGTATCCTAATCATATCTTCCCTAACAATTTACTTCATTTTTTTAGTTTTCTTTATCCTTTCACTCTAGGCTTACACTCAGGATCCGTGATAATTATGTGCATGCAGAAGGCTGGACTTATCCCCTTTATATCAGTTGTTTATCAGCCTATGATAGGCTTTTACTTATTCACATCAATCAACATGTATTCCTCTTATAATTTCTCCAAATTTGATGAAAAGATGATAGGAAGGGTGGAACTCTCTCCTAAAAATGAATATTTGAGATGTACAGGGAAGGATTTGAGTTCATGAATATCCTTTGATTCACTATATAGAAGACACTTGGGCCTAGGTGGATAAGTTTCATTATTTTTCCTCTTGAAGAAGGAATTAAATATGGATTACATCTCAACACTAGATGTTCTAGAAAATTTCTACTAAAAATTAGAATATACTTTTAGGGTCAGAACGCGTTCCAAAGTAAACTCCTCTTGGATTTCTAAAACTCTCCCTCAAACTCATCAAGGGATCTCTCTCCTAACATGAGATGATACAAATGCAAGTAGAAGTAGGGATCTTAGGTTCACTATTTATCTCATCTATAATCCATAGAAACTCCTCTTCATCCTCATCAATAGTACACTCAGCAACTATCATCTTGTCTGTAATGGCTCGGACCTCTCCGGCCCATTCCTTTGTCGAAAAGAAGGTCATGAAGTGTTCTGGAGGGTATAATGGACTTTTCCCACACTTAGAATTTTTTAACTACACTCTGTGTAGTGTGAGTACATGGCATGTACCACCTTTCCGAGTATACCCCGTGTTGAAGCCGTGTACTTACCATGTGAAATAAATAAGCACACGCCGTGTAGCCCATCCTACACACCGTGTAGTTTCTCCCTGCGTAAGCGTTACCCTCAAACCATGTGTTGACCAGTCAACATATGTTTTCCATGTTGAAGTCGTGTCCTTGCCGCATGAAATAAATAAGTACACTCCATGTATCCCATCTTACACACCATATAGTTTCTCCCCGCGTACGCGTAACCCTCAAACCGTGTGTTGACCAGTCAATGGCTATGTGCCACGTTGAATGTCATGTTGGAAGCCGTGTGGTGACTCTGTGGAATGGCCTAGTACACGTCGTGTACCAGTAAGTACATGCCATGTACTTTAATTTTTATCGTCTATAAAAGGAGGGGGCCTCTCCTCCATTTTAGATCATTCCTCTCCTCCCCATTCCTTCAAGAAGAGCCCACCCGAGAGACTCCAAAGCTCCTTTCTTCCATAACTTCTTCGTTTGAGCACCGATTTACTATCCGTCAGCGGCCACGATATTGTAATGATGAGGCAGAACATCTGATATTGGATCTGTTGTTTCCCTTTAGGCCTTTATTTCCCAGCTTCCACCTGAAGATGTTTTTTCCAGGTTTTGACAGAAGCGATGGACGCCGACGGGCATCTTCTAAAGTTTATCTGGGGGAGCATTGTGATCAAACCTACTGGGGTAGGGATCTTACCTTCATCTCTCTAATTTGTACATCATGCGGGATGGGTGTCCTCTTGCTTTCACAAGACATAGTTGAACCAGTTTAATGAAGATAATAACTAGCTTAAAGAACAGGGATGGGAAATTTGTTATGTTTATCTTTTTTTATCATGTTCTTATGTTGTGAAGTGAATAGGCTTATTCCTACTGAAAATCACGGTTGTTGGGCGACATTGCTTGCACAATTAAATGTTTCCCGAAATTTATAGACTGTTTTGTGGGTGGAAAATTTGTGTAACATGGAAACTGGTTAATCACGTAAATTTGGCTGATTAAATGAATATCCGGAACCCTTGTGTGATCACCCCAGTTGAACAAAATGGAATAAAGAACATGTGGGTGTTGGTTTGGTTACGTGGTGTGTGAGAAAGGGGGGGTGAATCCTAGGTTATTATGAATAGGATGGGCAGTGGGGCTGCGGTAAATGATATTAAAGGTTCAATGATGTGGCACGAGCTTGGTTTTGTGATACAGTTATGGAGATGTGGTTATAGTGGAAGCAGGGCTGTAGTAATGGGTTGTGATATTAAAAGAAATTGGAAAGTTGATAAATGAACTGTGGGGATCGATAATGAATTTAACACGGGAATAATCAATGGGGATTGAATAATGATAAAAAGGTTGGTTTTGTGTTTCTTGTGTTCTATCTAACTTGATTTGTGGTTGGCAGGGTTTTGTTCTATGAAACACTTGATCTGGTTTGATAATTTCCCAGTAGTTAAATAACTAATAAACTAATAATGTTGAAACATGAAAACCTAAATGGGGTTGGGATTTTTTGTTGTATGCATGCTTCGTAGTATCAGTGTCGAGGCACGTGCTCAGTTTCCCTATTTAGAAGCCATAGGTTGGGTTGTGTGTTTGGTATATATATATATATATCTCTATCTTTGTGTTTTTTCTCACCCCTCCCATGTTGAGAACTTAGTGCCGAACACTCCCATTTCATGGGAGAGGGTGTTTTCCCCTTAGTTACTAGCTCCTTCCTGCTCCTTCTTCCATAGGTTGTGATGGCTTGAGGGGACCTTACACCCAAGACTCTTCAGGTAGGTTTTGATTGGTGTGATTTTAGCCCAAGACTCTTCGGGCAGGTTTACTGTTCCCAAGAACCTTCGAGATGAGGCCCAGGTGTGTTCAGGCGGGGATGTGATTGTGGTTTGTGAGGCCTAGGAGTGTGCAAGCGGGATATGTGGTCTCTGAGGCCCAGGTGTGTGGGGGTGGGATATGTGGTTTGTGAGGCCCAGGTGTGTGCGGGTGGGATATGTGGTTTTTGAGGCCCAGGTGTGTGCAGGAAGGAAGAGTGTGGTAGCGTCAGGATGTTTGCTATTAGGAAGAGCAGCTAGCTAGTGGGGGGAAATGGTGCGGGGTACCCAATACTCTTGTTCTTATATACTACTACCTGTTGTTTTGTGTTTTTGGTGAGCGTGGCTGGTGAGGTTGGGTGGATAGAATTCCTTGCTAGGTTTTTGGTTTCTTTTGTTGTTCTCACGGGACATTAGGATGTCTCCCCACCTGTGCACGAGATCTTTAGGTTTCCCTACTGAGTATACCTGTATTCTCACCCCATGTTTACTTTCAGGTTTCCAGGAGGACTACCAGGGTCATGCGGGACCCTAATAGTTGGGACAGTTGGAGTTGTTGCAGTTTATTGTACTCTTGTTTCTTTTGGTATTGTACTTTTGAGTTTTATTGTACTTGTACATTGTTACAGAATTGTTTAAACATGTATGTTGGATTGTTTTGTGTTTATTTTCATTTACTTGTTCCTTTTTCTTTTGGTGTTTGACTCATCCTATTTCTCGATCTTAAATAATAAAAAGGTTAATGCCTCCCATATTTGTGAAAACTCATACCCTTGGTTCTAGTCGCCACTCAGGGGCCTACTAGAGGCGGGACTTAGGGGACATTATCTCCCTTTCACCATTGCCAACTCAGAAGGGGCATCATTGGTGGGAGGGGGTCATGACAGAATGGTATCAGAGATAATGGTTGAGAGATAGGATGGTTTCTGGAGTTAGACACAATAAGGATTTCATGGGATGGTAGGGCAACAGTGTTAAGTGATCTTGGTGTGTGACATAGGCCAGGGAAGACTGGCTAGGACATGGGATTTTAGGGCCCCTCGTGATCTGATGCAAGGTCTCTGAGCCTACCTAACGACCAAGTGAGACTACATTGATTGGAGGTTAGAGAACCTAGGGAAGGTACATGCATCATAATGTTTGTGTTTTACTTAATTTGGTTGTTCTGGGAAAGAAATTGAAATAATGTGATAAAATGAAACCTTGAAAAATTCCTTGCTTCTTGGGCTTAGGTGATCTTTGTTTACCGTACAGCTATGGCACCTGGAATTCATCCCCGGGTGACTAAGACAGTCGAGGCCTAGCAAATTTAGGTGGTTGATCAGTTGAGGATTGACTGAGAGGAGGAAGATGATCAGTGGCAGAAGACTCTCTGTTCATTCCAGCGACAAACCCTCAAGAAGTTCGAGGGAAGTACTTCGGATATGGAGATAGATTGGTGGCTTGAGGTACTAGGGATCACTTTTACTTTGATCCATGCTCCGAGGGAGTACTAGGTTCCCCTAGTAGTCAGTCAGCTGAGAGGTGCGGTGCGTCAGTGGTGGACACTCTACCTCGGGGAGAGGTCAGAGGTAGAGGTTCTGTGGGATGACTTTGAGAAGGAGTTCCAAGAGGAATTCCTTTCTTCCATGATCAAGGCAGAGAAGTGGCAGGAGTTACTCTCCCTCCAGTAGGGGATTATGTCAGTACAAGAATTGGGGATCAAGTTCAAGGTTCTTCTATGCTTTTCTCCGGATCTCTTTCCGGATGAGGAGTCTCCGGTGAGACGTTTGGAGGAGGCACTTCGTCCTTCACTCCAGTATGCTGTCACCACCTTCACCCTTCCGACGTACATGGCATTACAGAAGAAGGAATAGGTTTTAGAGAGGTTGCACTCGTAGGGAGGTGCACCACGAGAGGGGATCCAGCCGGGTTTGGTGAAGGGGAAGGCAGTCAGCAGCAGGTCTGTTGTGACAGGACCTTCCAGATTCAGGCCAGTAGGGATCAGGCCCCAGCAATTCTAGTTCAGATCATCAGGTCCTCTTCCTGTTTTCATGAGTCCAGGACCGAAGTGTTTCTCTTGAGGAGTTTTCGGGCACATTCAGAGTCGGTGGCCAACCCGAGCTCAGTACGGGGGAGGTGGGCAGGTTCAGCGCCCGCCTTAGCAGCACCAGTTGCCAGCGAGACCCTTCCAACAGTAGCAAGACCCTGCTCCTCCAAGGGCATACTTTTCAGGAGGAGGCCAACCTCATGGTGCTCCTCAGGGACCTCGGCCATGGTGTGGTCGGGGAGTTGGTCGACGTCAGAGAGGCAGAGGAGCCTAGCCCGGATAGTTGCACACAGTAGAGTTGGAAGCTCTGGCAGGACCAGAGGTGGAGTGAGGTACAATTTGTTTGTTCAGCACTCTCATTTCTTCTTTGTTCGATTTAGGATCTTTTCACTCCTTTGTTGCACCCAGTCTATCCCATTATTTGGGTCTAGACATAGATAGACTTTCTGTACCCCTGGTGCTGAGTACACCAGTTGGAGGTCAGACCAGCGTATCTAGTGTTTGGCAGGGATGTGGGCTGACATTGGGACCCCATCGATCTAGTGGGGATCTTTATTTTCTACAGATGTAGCCATACAATGTCATCCTAGGCATCGAATGGCTATTTCCTATTAGTGCTGTTATTGACTGCTTCTGAAGAAGAGTTGTGTTCTCCGATGTGGATGGGCAGCGTGTAGCTTTTGTTGGCGAGAGGAGCTATCAGGTGGGAAGCTGGCATGTGAAGTCTATCCTTTCCTTGTTAGGTGGGTAATCAGTGGTTTCAGATGATACAGAGATGACAGATGTTCCAGAGGTTGTTGGGGAGTTCCTCGATGTTTTCCCCAAGGAGGTTTAGACTCTACCCCCCCCCCCCCCCGATGGGACGTTGAGTTCGGGATAGACTTACAGCCTAGTGCCCGTCTGATTTCGATGGCCCTTTATCAGATGACACCTTTTGAGTTGCGGGGGTTGAGGATTCAGATTGAAGATATGATAGAGAAGAGTTTTGTTTGACACATCATGTCACCATGGGGTGCTCCAGTTTTGTTCGTGAAAAAGGCAGATTGTGGTCTTAGGCTATGCATAGAATACCAAAGGTTGAATTAGGTGACGGTCAAGAACTGTTATCCCCTTCCAAGGATATATGATCTCTTCGACCAGATGAGGGGAAGTTTGGTTTTCTAAGATTGATCTATGATCTGGATATCATCAGCTGAGGGTAAAGGACAGTGACATCTTGATGATGGCTTTCAGGTGCAGGTACGGGCACTTCGAGTTTGTAGTGATTTCGTTTGGAGTTACGAATGCACCATTTGTGTTCATGGGACTTATGAACATTGTATTCCAAGAGTTTATAGACCATTTCATCGTGTTGTTTATCGATGACATCCTGATCTACTCAAAATTAGAGGAGGAGCACATTGAGCATCTCAGGGCAGTCTTGGAAGTCCTTTGACACCACAAGCTTTATGGGAAATTATCAAAGTGTAAGTTCTTGATGCAAGAAGTACACTTCCTTGGGAACGTGGTGTCTCAGCATGGAGTGTCAGTGGACCAGTCGAAGGTGGAGGCAGTTTTTTCTTGGGTGGCACCCAAGAGCGTAGCAGAAGTTCGTAGTCTCCTGGGGTTGGCAGGTTATTATCAGAGGTTCGTTTCGGACTTCTCTCGAGTTTCTGCTCCATTGACAGCTTTGACTAGGAAGGACCAGGTCATCCTATGGATCAAGAAATGCCAGAAAGCTTTCGACTACCTGAAGGATATGTTTGTCCGTGATCCAGTACATGGGTTTCTAGAGGATGGGATGTTGTATGAGGTATTTTGTGATGCTTCTGGCCTTGGTTTGGGGTGCATACTGATGCAGAATAAGGGTGTCATATATTATGAGTCTAGGAAGTTGCGCCCTCATGAGTGTAACTATGAAACCCATGACCTAGATCTTGCAGCAATAGTGTTCGCACTGAATTTATGGCAACATTACCTCTTTGGGTAGTTCTTTGTGGTATTCTCAGATCACAAGAGCTTACGTTATATCTTCTCCCAGTGTGACCTGAACTTACGGCATCAGATATGGGTTGAGTTTCTCCAAGACTACGACTTCGAGATCTCTTACACTGAAGGTAAGGTAAACATTGTGGTTGATGCCCTGACCAGGATGTTTCATAAGGAAGTGGTTCGGGAATCTATTGATGCTTGGAAAGTGATGGGAGAGTTGGATTCCTTGCACTTGGATGCAAGGGTAGAGGGTGTTATAGGCTATTTGTTTCAGATGATGGTGCAGTCCTCCTTGTTGCAGCAGGTGGAAGAGTCTTAGTGGGGAGACTCCGAGGCAGAAGTAATGTAGGATCATATCGATCAGGGAAACGCTCCATAAGGATGGTCAAAGGACAGCTGACATCGGATGCTCTTTCATAGAAGGTCATTTGTTCCGGAGGAGATCCGTGAGGGAGTTCTCCATGAGTTCTATAGCTTAGACTTGGTGGTACATCCGAGAGTTTCCAAATTGTACCGAGGCCTGAGGGAAAAGTTTTGGTGGCCTGGGTTGAAATGGGAAGTGGCGGAGTTTGTGGCTAAGTGCCTAGTGTGTCAGCAAGTAAAGGTTGAACATCGTGTTTCCAGTGGTTTGTGTCATACTTTAGATGTCCCCGAATGGAAGTGGGATGACATCTCATTGGTATTCATCACAGGACTACCCAGAGATCAGGGTGGTTATGATTCTATCTATATAATGGTGGATTGACTGACGAAATCATCTCACTTCTTAGAAATTAAGGAGTCGAGCCCATTTAGTACCTTAGCACAGAGGTACGACGACGAGGTGGTGCGTTTGCATGGAGTTCCGAAGACTATAATCTCAGATCGGGATACTCGGTTTACCTCACGATTCTGGAGGGGGTTACAACATGCTTTTGGCACCCAGCTATGCCTTAGCACAACTTTCCACCCCCAGACTGATGGGCAGACAGAGTGGACTATCTAGACGTTGGAGGACATTTTGCGATCATGCATTCTGGATTTCGGAGGATCATGGATGTGATACTTTCCTTTAGTAGAGTTTTCCAACAACAAAAGCTTCCACTCTACTATTGGCATGGAACCGTTTGAGGATTTGTATGTAAAACCATGTCGTTCACCCATTTGATGGGCAGAGATTGGTGAGATAGGTGCTCTTGGGCCACAGGTAGTACAGAGCACCACAGAGAAATTTCAGCTTGTGTGTGAGAGGATGAAAGCGACTCAGGACCAAAAGATGTCTTATGCTGATTGTCGGAGGAGGCCCTTGGAGTTTGAGGTGGGAGATCATGTGTTCTTGAAGGTTTCCCCTTGACGGGGGCAACAGAGGTTTGGGAAGGGGAGTAAGCTCTCCCCTAGGTTAATCGGACCTTTGGAGGTTCTGAGGAATGTCGGCGAGGTGGCATATCAGCTGGCCATGCCACCTCATTTGGAGATGGTTCATGGCGTCTTCCACATCTCCTAGCTTCGTTGGTACTTACACGACGACTCTCACGTTATCGACTGGGGAGAGTTAGATGTGGGAGATGATGCGACCTTCGAGGAACGACCAATCAGAATCGAGGATCGTGAAGAGAAGGTGCTCTGTGGACGAACCATCACCTTGGTTCTTGTGTTGTGGAGGCATGGTGGCCTTGAGGAGAGAACATGGGAGCGAGAGGCTCAGATGCACGCTCAGTACCCGGAGTTGTTTTGACTTGTGTTTTTCTTTGTTCTTCTGAGCTTTGTTTTGATGTTATACTTTGTAACTTTCATATATGGAATTCTTGGCTTGTCGGTTGTGAGACGTTTTGTTTCCTTGTTCTTTGGAAGTGTGTTACATGTCCGGATGTGTGGGGAAAGGGAAAAACCTGATCCTTAATCGAGACGCATTAAAGCTGATGAGATTGAACCTGTGCGGGTGAGTCAGTGCCGCCTAAAGCGGATAATATCTCGACATGGGAGAAGGATTTCCCCAATCCATGTGTTCGGGAAGTGTGTTGGTTGTACGGTGTTGGGGGCAGTGTAAGTTGAAAAATCCTAATATATGGAAGTGGGAAGATCCAATTCTTAATCAAGACGCATTAATGCAGATGCGATTAAACCCGCGTAAGCGGGTCAGTGCTGCCTAAAGCAGATAATATCTCGACATAGGAGAAGGAATTCCTAACACATATGATTAGGGTTTTTGGTTGGGTTCCAGTTATAATGAGATCCCTAAGAGGTATCTTGTGGGGTTCCTCTGGGTTGGTTTTTGAATTCTCGGGGACGTGAATGTTTTAAGTGGTATCTGGTGTAATGTCCTGGACCTCTCTGGCCCATTCCTTTGTTTATTCTATTTTTATGTTTATCTTTGTTTATGCTATTGTTATGTTGTGAACTGAATAGGCTTATGCCTACTGAAAATCACAGTCATTTGGGGACTTTTCTTGCACAATTAAATGTTGCCCTATATTTCTAGACTATTTTGTTGGTGGAAACTTTGTGGAATATGGAAACTGGTTAATCATGTAATGTTGGATGATTAAATGAATATTCGGAACCCTTGTGTGATCACCCCGGTTGAACAAAATTGAATAATGAACATGTGGGTGTTGGTTTCGTTTCGTGGTATGTGAGAAGGGGGGGGTGAATCCTGGATTATTACGAATAGGATGGGAAGCGGGGCTGCGGTAAATGATATTAAATGGGCAATGATGTGTCACGAGCCTGGTTTTGTGATATGGTTGTGGAGATGTGGTTATAGTGGCAGCAGGGCTGTATTAATGGGTTGTGATATGAAAAGAAAGTGAAAAGTTGATAAATGAACTGTGGGGATCGATAATGAATTTAACGCAGGAATAATCAATGGGGATTGATTGATGATAAAAAGGTTTGTTTTGTGTTTCTTTTTTTTCTATCTAAACTTATTTGTGGTTGGTAGGGTTTTGTTCTATAAAACGCTTGATCTGGTTTGATAATTTCCCAATAGTTATGGAACTAATAAACTAATATTGTTGAAACATTAAAACCTAAATGGGGTCGGGATTTTTTGTTGTATGCATGCTTTGTAGTAGCAGTGTTGAGGCACATGATCAGTTTCTCTGTTTAGAAGCTATAGGATGGGCTATGTGTTTGGTATACATACATATATATATATATATATATATATATCTTTGTGTTTTGTCGCACCCCACCCATGTTGAACACTTAGTGTCGAACACTCCCATTTCATGGGAGATTGTGTTTTCCCCTTAGTTACTAGCTTCTTCCTGCTCCTTCTTCCATAGGATTTGATTGCATGAGGTGACCTTACACCCAAGACTCTTCGGGTAGGTTTTTTTTTGTGTGATTTTAGCCCAAGACTCTTCGGGCATGTTTACTATTCCCAAGAACCTTCGGGATGAGGCCCAGGTGTGTTCGGGTGGGGATGTGATTGTTTTTTGTGAGGCCCATGAGTGTGCGGGCGGGATATATGGTTTGTGAGGCCCATGTGTGTGCGGGGGGGGGGGGGGGGATATGTGGTTTGTGAGGCCCAGGTGTGTGCGGGTGGGATATGTTGTTTTTAAAATCCTAGGTGTGTGTGGGCAGGAAGAGTGTGGTAGTGTTAGGACGTTCTCCGTTAGGAAGAGCAGCTAGCTAGTGTGGGAAAATGGTGCGGGGTACCCAATACTCTTGTTCTTATATAATAATACCTGTTGTTTTGTGTTTTAGGTGAGCATGGATGGTGAGGTTGGGTGGATATAATTCTTTGCTAGGTTTTGGTTTCTTATGTTGTTCTCACGGGACATTAGGATGTCTCCCCACCTGTGCACGATAGCTTTAGGTTTCCCTACTGAGTATACTTGTATGCTCACCCTATATTTACTTTCAGGTTTCCAGGAGGACTACCAGGGCCGTGCAGGACCCTACTAGTCGGTACAGTTGATGTTGTTGTAGTTTGTTTTACTCCTGTTTCTTTTGGTATTGTACTTTTGAGTTTTCTTTTACTTGTACTTTGTTTTAGAATTCTTTAAACATGCATGTGGAATTGGTTTGGGTTTATTTTCATTTACTTGTTCCTTTTTCTTTTGGTGTTTGACTCATCCTATTTCCCGATCTTAAATAATAAAAAGGGTAATGCCTCCCATATTTGTGAAAACTCATACCCTTGGTGTCAGTCACCACTCCAGGGCCTACTAGAGGCGGGACTCGAGGTTCATTAACTCCCTTTCACTATTTCCATCTCAGAAGGGGAATATTTGGTGGGAGGGGGTCATGAAATTATCTTTGGGAAAGACTGTGTGGGTGGGTTCTTTTAATTTTATTAAACACAATGAATTACTCTTTTGATTATCCATGTCGAAAATTGACTTACCTATTGACACATCTATCAAAAATACCCTCTAGCTAGGAAGGGACTACCAAGAATGATAGGAACCTTCTGGTCACACTTTATATCAAGAATGAGAATTTCAGCATGAAAAAATAGTTTACCGACTCCCACTAGCAGATCATCAACACTACACACTAAGTGAGGAATGGATCTATCAAAATGTTTTAACATAGTAGTGGTGGGATGGGGAACTACTAATATCATGTTTTGAAAGTGTGATAGAGGAATTAAATAAATACTAGAAACCAAGTCACAAATACAATTTATCTTCACACCTATATCCCCAAAGGTACATGGAATGACAATGCTTCCAGGGTCCTGATGTTTTAGAGGTATCCATTTTGGATACAATACACTACACACCTCTATAAACTGTACATGGAAAATTCGTCCAATGTCTTTTTATTTGAGTATATTTTATTGAATTATTTCATATATGATGGGATTTTAATGATAGCTTCTAGGGATGGGATATCAATGTTCATTTTTTTAACAACTATAAAAAAATTCAGCAATTCAAAATCATGAGTTTGTTTTATTATTCTATCAGGAAAAGGAATTATTGGGGAAAAGTTCAATACAATTTGGGGAATCTCTATATATTTTTATTACATGGTTTTATTTCCATTTTATCTTTGTTTTTAATCAATTTTCATTATATTTTCAGTTAGAAAAACAGGAACTAGAGGTTTTGTAGTGCTATAGTCCAGTTTTCTAGTATCTACATTTTCCATATTCAGATTTTCAGATTCATCCAATTTATCATTTTTCACAGTTTTGGGTTCATTTCTAGGCTCTTGGTGTGTAAGAAGACTAATTATTGTGGTTAGATCCACGAAATTTTACCTAGGTATGGATGTGGGGGTTTTGGGCCTCCTAAACTTTTCTCTATTACTAGATTCCCTAGCCATATGCCTCGTTTGGATTTCACGATTCTTCATTCTTGCATCCACATTAATTTTATCATAACTGTTTCTTGTCTTTTTTTCATCAAATCCCTTTATCAACTGATGGAACATATCTCTCACCTCACCCATGGAATTGGATGACTCAGTATTGGATTAGGGTTGAGGTTGGAACTACTACCTAGTAGGAAGCGAAAATCAAGGAGGGACAGCACGTCGAAGGACTCCCTAATCCCTGTAAAATAGGTTTGGGTGGTTCCTATACCCCTAATTGTAGTTATTTGTGAAATGTTCTTCCCTAGGTTTCATTCTAGGACTATAACTAGAAATTTTATCATTCTCAAGAGGCTGGACATGAATTTCAATGTTTGTAATGATGTTTTGTTAGTTACCATACATGAAACATTGGTGGAACTATTCCCTATGGTTGGTGTTGGTATTTTCGTTGAAACCCCAAGCAGCATGGGCATCATATTGAGGGGTAGGATTGGCTAAATTCCTAACAATGGAACTCCACAAGAACATTTGTTTTAGGAGTTTTGATCAAAGGTGTTGATGATATGTTTGAGCTCTTCTTCTATTATATCACTATAGTCCCCTCTTGTAGACTGATCCACCAAGGATTGGTGGTAATGTTTGAGGTTGTTGTAGAAAGTATCCATGAGGAATTGGGGTGCACACTGGTGGTTTGGAAACTACCTAAGTAGTCCCCTAAACCCATCATAGGATTTATGAAAAAAAAATCCCTCATTTTGAAGAAAACCAGTGATCTTGTGCCTAATATTAGATGACAAACCCCTATGATATAATTTCTTGGTGAAGGAATTCTAGACTTGATCCCAGGTGCATTGGATTTCTTTTTCCAACTATTGAAACCATGTCCTAAAATTTACCTTGTGGAATAAGGGAAACAATTCCAACTTAAGCTCTTCCGCCCTAAGGCCTCTCAATTGAAGCTATTTTATAATACAATAGAAGTATCTAATGAAGTTAAGAGAGTCATTAATAGGAACTCCATTGATGGTCGGTAGCTGAATCACAATGGACAGCATAATTTCATTGATTCTGGACTTAAGTGAGATCTTTGTGCAAGAAGGCTTTCTAGACATATAGGGAAGCAAAAATTATCTCACATTGTGCTTCTCAGCTATCTCATTTTCAGGTTGTTTCATAATTCGAGGTCGGTTCAAATTCTAATGTGGTGGATTTTCCAGGTTCTCAATATCACCCTCTTTATTGACATCCTTTTTAACACCCTTTTTTACTTTTGTTTTGTTCATACTCAAATTTATCAAGTGCATTTCAATTTCAGGGTCCAAAGGTTATAAATATTTATATTTAGACCTAGAGAACATACCGTAGGAGGTTCGAAATGTTTTTTTGGAATTTTATTTGGAATTTTAATTTTTTTTACTGTTTTTGTATATTATTGATATTTTTTTGTTTTAAGTTTTTTTCAAATTTTGGTTGGGTTTTTTATGTAATTTTTTAATGTTTTTTTTTGTTCGAAGGTGAACTCCCCTACAATAGAACCAATATTTGACCACCACACATCATTGATCATGAGAAAACTAATTAAAATTTAAAACCTTCATGCTACATAGTGTAGTGGTAACAAAGGTTTGAACTATAGGGATGTCTGTCATTGTGCTTAGAGAAAAAATAAAATCAATACAATAAGAAATGATAAAAATAAATAATGTTGTAATATGATGGTGATGGTGTGCTATGTACGAATGGGTTATTGAGATGTGATTAGTGTGTGGGTGATTTAAAAATGGCAAGACAAGTGATCAAACAATATGCAGAGAACAAGTAGTGAGAACAAGCTTGAACAAGAAATTTGATGGAGATGGGGAAGTCGGCAGTTGGATTCAATATGTTCTCCCTTGATTAATAATTTTAAATGAAGTGGATAGATCATAATGAATGTTCTTCGCCAGATTTTCCAACTAGTCAATGCATGATTAAATAATGTCCACCGTTATTTCAACTGAAGAAATTATTCAGTCATCCAAGGAGTAAAATAAAATTCACAGAGTTCACATTTCCTTCTTAACATAGTCAATCTATCTCTCTCTTGATCATGATTAACTTTTTATTTGAATATTCATATTTAAAATAGTTTATTTAAAATTTAACTAAGATCTATTTTCACCGATTCTTTATGTTTTGAAAAAACTAATGTCCATAAATGTCAGGGAAAGAGAGAAATCTAGCATAAGATGAGATCAAAAAGAAGAGAAACACATATATAAACTCTCACCCTATTCCCCCAAGGGAATTATTAGCCAATCATATTTGAATTTATCATTTTAATAAATGACAAAATCAAAGAATCTAATATTAAAGAAAAATTCGCATAAAAGTGCAGCGAAAAAATAATTTGTCTCACAACTTATTCTCTATAAATGTCAAACTCTCTGTCTGGTAGAGGTGATGAAATGATAAATGTATCTCAATCTACCACCCTATGAATCTGGACTATAATGGTGATCGTTACTCTGATCTACTAGTCATTTGGATGTCTAGAAGTGATCGTGATGTATGCTCGTGGAGTCGTGAATGGTCTGGGATAGAAATCTAGGATGGGGAAGATAGTCTTGAAGTCTCTAGGGGGTGTAACTGGTCGATCAAATCTAGGTTATTTCATAGAGTCATGTCTATGAATTTGAGTATAGTCTAGATAAAAGTGAATGAGCTTCTCGTCAACGAAACTACATGAATGGAAGTCTCTTGAATACAACAGATATCTTCCCAAGCCTCCATGTGGTGATTTCACATTAACACCCCTTCCTCTTATGTTGGAGAAGTTTCTCCATAACAGAATGAAAAAACGCATTCTACAAAACCCCATGAAACAGAAAGAAAATGGAATTCAAAAATATAATTAGAGAATTAATAGACCGTGTTGTTACTATATATTATATTATAATAAAAATAATTAGAATAAATAAAAAGTGAAAATAAATTAAATTAAAAACAATTAAACAATATTTATTTCAAGTATTATATTTATATATAAAAAGTAAATAATAAAAATAATATTTAAAAATAAACTAATAAAAAAATTTAATGGAAAATTAATATATTAAATATAATATATATATTTATTATAAAAAATAGACATAAAACTATTTATAAACGATGAATATAATATTATTATGAATATATATATATATTTATGTATATATATATATATATTTATGTATATATATATATATGTATATATATATATGTATATATATATATATTACTATTATATAAATATGAATATTATTTAATCAACTAATTTTCTACAGAGAATAAATAAATAAATAAAATTGTAAAAAATATTAATTTTTAAAATGTAGATAAAAATAACAAATTAATTATTTAAATAATTAGATTATATTAATAATATATGTTTTTATATATATTAAAATATTTAAATTATATGTTATATACAATATATAGTAGATATTATATTATAAAAAAATAATGAAAAAAATGTATTGTTGTAGAGGGAGGGTTTGTGTGGGGAGGAAAAATTGGAGAAGGGTGCGGCGCCAGGAGAAGGGAAGGGCAGTGGTGGCATGACAATTCTTTCCATGGGGCTGCGAAAATGGGTGTAGGTGAGGCCAAGGATCTTCTAGAGTTGATTAGAATGCTGCGGTGAGGTAGACATGGATACGACATAGGAAAGGGAAGGCTCTGGGTTGAGCGTGCAACAATAGAGTGGAGAGTAGGGGCCGATGATGGGGGTTGCGGGTCATCTTGAGGAAGGGGGAGATCAGGACAGGTTCTTAGTTTAATGCGGTAGAGATAAAGAAGTAGATCTAGGGTGATAGTTCAACTCTATTTCTAATTGAGGTTATTCTAATTTTCTTTCTTGGAAAAAATTGGACAAAAATTTGTTGTTTTCTTGATTTGTGTGGTTGTGGGTGATTTTACGTTTCTTCTTGTTACTTTGTGTTGCTTCTTATTGCTTCTTTTTTCTTCTTGTTTCTTCTTTTGATTTTTCCCTAGATTCTGATGAGTGTGGGTTGGTGGTGATGAAAATGAGGGAAAATAGTGAGATGTCTCACTAATATTTGAATAGTGAGACATGCGGGTGTGAACTGCATCAGGGTGAAATGTGGATGGAAGCGGTGTCACCGATTGAGCAAAGTAACGGTGGTATCATGTCACCATTTCATGGAGAATGGTGACACCAAGAGATAGAAAAAGTGAGACTGGCGAATTTAAAACATTAGCACTGGCTGCAAAACAAATACAGAAATAATGGTTGTGTGTGAATGGAGTCGAGAAGGAATAGTGAGAATGGTCTGGAATGCTGCAATGGTATTGCAGTAAGAATGATGGCACCACAATACCTAAAAAACAAGAATAAATAAATAAATTAGATAGAAAATTTTTTAAATATAAAACATACTAAATAATTTAATTGATAGAAAAATTATCAACATTTTGAAATAATAAAAACAATATAACAAAAATAACCAATTATTCAAAAAATTCAATTTATTTTAGATAACAAATGTTTTATAAAAAAATTAATTGAAAATAGTTAAAAATAATTAAATACACATTCTTAAATTAATAAAGAAATCCATTAATTTATGGAATTAATGAAATCATTGTTAAATAGAAAAAAGAAAAAAATATTTAATCAATTAGATTGATTATTAAAGGTAGTTTAATTATTTAAAGAGAACAAATAAATATGAATAAATAAACAATCAAATAAATTAATGAAATATTTTCAAATTAAAAATAAAATACATAAAGAATAAACTAATTAAATGGAATTGTTATTCTAGAAAACAAGGAAATAATGTACCAAATAAGAGAAAAATGTAATTTAAATAGAATAATAGAAGATGATTTCATATAATAAATTAATTATCATTCAAGAAAACAACAAATGTGGGCACTAAAAACACACTTTTACATTGAAGTAAATTTTTTACAATTTAATTTAAAAAATTATAAAAATTATTGATTAAACTATAGAATTCATTATTTTTATATTTAAAATTTAATAAAAAAATATACAAAAGTGTGTGGAAAAAACTATGAAAACTCTACCACATAAAAATCCCCCACACTTAAAAATTTGATTGCCCTCACGAAAATGAATCCTTGTTAACATTTCAAAATAGAAGGATTATTTTGTGAGGTTTAGTTCAAAAAGTGCATTACTAAACATTACCAAATAGATGAACAATATCAAACTGTGGGTCATGGTTTTCCTCAATGTGTTAAAAACTGTAGTCCTTCATAGATTCAACAACTCACTGGTATTCAAAGGTCTCACAAAATTATACATTGTTTAGTATCTAGTTATATATATATGAACTCATTAATTGTCCTACATCAATTTATAATTCAGGATCTGAATTAAGAAGTGGTGACAGTTTAGATCAAATGGAATTAAAACCATAGCCAAAGAAACCTTTAATTCTCACTCTATTATAGGTTCAAATAATTAATGCCCACTTATTTTATCACTTTGTGGATTTATCTCAAATGAATTTTGACTAAGTCAATTGATCCCTTCTTCATCTAGGTTCCAAATTCCCCTCACCTTAATGAGTACATTTTGGAAAAGGTTATTTATTTTACTTTTTCCCTTCTATATTCTATGTGTAAATAACAGTTCAAAACACATATTAAGATTGAAATTTTCTTTATTTGTTCACTGAAATGAACCTAATGCACCTTGTGTAAAAAACATGCCCCGGGATCCCATTTTCTCATTTTACTCCAGTTACAAAGGACTTATCTAATAATCGTTTGAGTTGACTTCCAAAAGTGATTGAATAGTTTGTTTATAAAAAGTTTGAGTACCTTGTTTTCTAGTCAAAATCCATAGTTACCTAAAATCATGATCTTAATTCCACATGAACTATCCCGTCACACTCCCATCCATAGTTCCAAAATAGAAAGATACCCAAAACAATGAATAGTTCTACTCAACAATCGCGCATCCTCAATAGTTTCTGAATACATGAAACTCTCAGAAACCAACAAGTAGTCATCCACTAAAAAGGTTAGAGTTGAAGTGCAAAAAGAACCTCAAATGACCCTAATGAAATAAAAATGAAAATTTTTAATGATTTTGAAAACTTTATTAAAATATATGACTATTTTTTCATTAATCAAACATCAAGAAGGGGGATTTTTAACTGACACTAGCATGTCCTCTCTCCCCCACACATAAAACACAACATTATCCCTTATATTGGATTCTAAGGTGGGAAATATCTTAGATGAAAACAGAATGATAATTAATCACTTTAAAGAATGATGATGAGTAATATTAATTTTCAAAAGATTTTTTTCCCCACCAAAATGAAAAGAAAATAATCAAAAACATATATTCAAAAGAAAAAGAAAAAAGTATTTTTAATATTTTATGAAATTATATTTTTGAATTTCCTAATGAAACAAGTAAAAATAGTGTATATTGAATAAGAATAATTCAAGTGACTATTATGACAGTGGATGGAAATCATGATTCACTATTTAGTTCAAATAATTTTTCAACTCACTAGATTAAAATAAGAAATCACCCAAGAAAAATTTCAACTTTAAAAAGTTTCAACGGGGACTCCCCCATGCATAGGTTCATACAGAAAGCAATAAACATTGAGAATCAAATTAAACTAGTGAAAAAAATAAGATCAATTCCTTGGAATATTAAAGAATTAACATTAATTGATCATTCAATATATCATATTTTTGCAGCACATGTAAATACTCATTTGCGTATTCTATAAGTTACGAAAATGAAAAAAAAATCCATAATTTAATGTTCATGAGTAATAAACCATGGGATAGGTTAATGACTTAAAATTCATATGATGTAGTTGATTTCCCCTTGGATTTACATTGCTTAGTTTCTTACAGCAACACTACTCTCTCTCATGCAGAAGCAGTTCTTAAGACACCATGAGACATCCATAACATCAAACTGGAGATTCAAATAAGAAGAGTTAATTTAATTTAAAAACATAAATAAAAGTAAAAAAACTAAGTAACTATGGGTTAGATCCCATGAAACACAGGGTTTATAGTCCTCATATAGACATGAGATAGCTCATTCTTCCAACATATAAATGGTAGCCAAGCCGTTTAGATGCCCTTTATAGAAATATTTTATTCTATAACCATTGACCGAGAAAGGAATTTTCTCTTCTCAAACCAACTTCACAACTCCATTAACCAACATTATACCAATGTTAAAGGGTATTGGCCACTTAGAATTCAGTTTTCCATTAAATAACATCATTTTAAATTTAAAAATAAGGACCCTCTCACCAACCTTAAAATTCCTATTCTAAATGATATAATCATGAAAGGCCTTGGTTATCCCTATAGAAATCCCATAATTCTCATTAGACTCTTTACTTATCTCCTCCATATCACTCAGTTCTAGCAATTTTCCATCACTCGCAGACTTGGAATCATATTTTAGGACCTCACTCCCTTATAAGCGTTTTGTTTCAACTCAAAAGTTAGGTGACATATTTTTTCAAAAAGCAGCATGTATGGTGACATCCCTATAGGAGTCTTCTAAGTAGTTCCCTATACCCAAAAAGCTGAATCCAACATAACTGAACAATCATTCCAAGATATGGAAACTATTTTATCTAAAAAAATTTTAGGCTCCATGTTTCAAACAACTACCATCCCACGAGATTGTGGGAAATATATAGTACATATCCTATGAGAGAACTCATACTTTTCCATCAAATTCATGAAAATATAATTTTTTAAATGAGTACCATTTTTAGTGATAAATGATCCAGGCACACCAAAACAAGAAATAAAAATTTCTTGATAAGCATAATTACACTAGTAATAGAATAGTTGGGTATAACAACTACATTGACCCACTTGGACACGTTTTCTACAAAAAATTGAATATGCTCATTTCCATAAGAGGATGGGAATGGTCCAATGAAGTCCAGGACCAAGACATCAAAAAAATATACATCTAGAATACCTTTTTGAGGTATCTCATGGATCCTTACAACATTAACTATCATCTGACATTTTACACATCTAATATCCAAACTCCTAGAATTTTTAAACAAGGTAGGAAAGTAGAAACAAGCCTATAAAAACTTCTGAGTGGTTCCATCTCCTCTATGGTGGCCACCACAAGGTGTTGAATGACATCTCTCTATTCCTCATTAACACTTATTCTAAAAATCCCATCATAATACCTTCTAAAGATAAGTGGGTCATCCAAAAAATAATATTTCAGCATAGAAATGAACCTCCTCCATTGTTTGTGTGAGGGATCCTTTAGAATGACACCCCCTTCTAGGAAGTTGGAATATTTTTTCAATCCAATCAGACTACTCCATAGAAGCATCAAATAGTTTTTCATTAGAGATTGATGTTTTTATCTCTCATGGGTCATCATTTTGGGTTTTTTCCAACTTTAAAAAGTGGTCTTCTATTAAATTATCAGCCCTTTTCTTATCCTTGATGACCAGATCAATCTATTGAAGCTGTAAGGTCCATCTCATGAGTCTGTGTTTTGAGTATTTTTTTCCATAAGCACATAATGGATTAATGATTTGTGAATATAATAAATATGGACCCTGTCAAGTTCTTCCGGAACTTCTCTAATGAAAACATCACAGTAGGTTGTTCCTTTTATGTTGTGGAATTATTATTTTAGGAATCATCTAGTAGATTTCAGGCAATGTAAATGACTTGTATCCTCCTATCTTTCCACTACCCCAAAATATATCATGCCTCAAATTATCTAGCATCACACATTACCTCAAAATAGTGCTTCCAGTTTGGGGCACTAATCACATGTGAGGTTTTCATATTCTCCTTGAGTAGATAAAGGAATCTTGTAATTTCTCTTTAAAAAAATTGGAGTTTCCTTTTCTAGAAGGGAGCATAGGGGTCTATTAATCATAGATAAATCCTTTATAGAACTAATTTAGAACCCAACAAAACCCAAAAACGTCAAATACCATTGACATATTCCAGGGGAAACTTATGGATAACCTCAACATTAGAATTATTGACCTCCAGTCCCCTCTTAGATATATTATGACCCAAGACAATTCCCTCAATAGCCATGAATTATAAATTTTCTCTGTTTAAGAATAGATTGTCCCTTTACAAGTTTCCAGCACAAGTTCTAGATTTTACACGCAGTTCTCAAAATCACTTCCCAGAATAGGAAAATCATCTATGAAAACCTTTATTAATCTTTTAATAATGTTTGAATATATGGTCATTATGCACCTCTGAAAATTGTAAGGATAACCACACACTCAAAAAGGATTCCACCGGTAAGAGAATGCCCCAAATGGAAAATTGAAGGAGGTTTTATCTTGATCCACAGGATAAATAGAATTTTTTTTGTAACCAGAATAACATTAAACATAACAAAAAAATAATTTCCTAAAAACCTCCCCAAAATTTTGTCTACAAATGTCTTGGGAAAGTGGTCATATCATGTAAAATCATTAAACTTCCTATATCCTATAAAGACTCTCCATTTGTTCACTACCCTTGTTTGGATTTTCTCATTCTTCTCAGTGGTGAACACTATCACTCCACTCTTATTGGGGACCACCTATATAGGACATACCCAAGGGATATCAAAAATGGGAAAAATCATCCTAGAATCATGTAGTCTAATCACCTCTTCCCTAAAAACTTCCTCCATGTTTGAGTGTAGTCTTTATTGGGATCCAACTCTAGGATTACACTCGAGTTCCCTGGGAATTGTGTTCATGATAAAGGATGGACTTATCCACTTTATATCAGCTATTGACCAACCTAGGACCATTTTTTACTTATTCAGAATCATCAAAAAAATTCCTCTTCACATTTCTCTAGATTATATGAAGTGATGACACTAATATTGAAACACTCTCCTAAAAATGATGATTTTAGATGGGAAATGAGGGGTTTGAGTTAAAGAATGGGTGTTGATTCACTAGATTGGAGACACTAGGGAAAGGGTGGGCTATATTATTTGTGATTCCTTTCGAATAAAGCAGTAAGAAATGTTTCCTCCCCATCACTATAACTTCCAAAAAAATTCTTTTGAAACATAGACTCTTCTATTGGGGTCATAATGTGTTCCAAAGAAAACTAATCTATGATTTTCAAAAACTCTCCATCAGACTCATCAATGGGATCTCTCTTCTTACATGAGGTGATCCCCATAAAAGTTGCAGTAGGGAGCTCAGGTTCACTATTGATCTCATCTTTCATCCTTAGAAACTCACATTTATCTAAATAAATAGTACACTCAACAACTAGCATCTCCTATTTGAAAATAACTAGGTTAGTGGGTTTTATTATTCTCTTAAACTCATTTAATTCCTATTTTTGATCACCCATGTTGATAATAAACTTACCCATTGACACATCTATCATAGCTCCCACTGTGACCTGGAAGGGCCTGCCCACAATGATAGGAACCTGCTGTTCATAATATATATGAACAATGAGATAGTTTTTAGGAAAAAAGTGTTCACCAACTCCCACTAACATATCATCATCCCTACCCACTAGGTGAGTGAAGGATCTTTGAAGGAGATATAAAACCATAGTGGTGGGATGGTGAAGTCCAAATCTCATGTGTTGAATGAGTGACCGAGTAATTAGATTAATGATAGCACCCAAGTAATACAGTAAGATGAAATTACCACCTCTATCCAAATATGTGTAAGGAATGACAATTCTCTAGGGTCCTAATGTTTAGGAGGTATCATATTTTGTAGCAATGCTCTACACTCCCCTATCATACAATAAGTGGAATATTATTCCAATGCCTTTTTATTTGACAAATTTTTCTTTTGTGATTTCATATATGGTGGTCTTTTAATAAGAGTTTATTAGAATGGGATATCAATGTTCATATTTTTAAGAACTATAATAAATTTCTACAATTTAGAATCATGAGTTGGTTAATTATTCATTTATAAAAAGGAATGATAGGAAAAAGGTCCACATAATTTTTGGAATCCCTATAGACTCTTCATATATAGATTTCTTCCCTTTATTATCATTATTTTTCGAGAAATTTTCTTTGGGGTTTTCATCTTGAACAACAAGAACCATAGGAGTTAGAGTACTACAATCCAGTTTTCCTTTTTTATCATTTTCCATATTCAGATTTTCAAATTCATCTAGTTAATCATATTGAGAATATGGGGGTTCATTCCTAGGATCTTGGTGGGTCTTGATAACACTTCGGGTGGTCACAACCATGGAATTTTCCATAGTGTTATGCTTCAATGCTGCTGGGAAGATTACCCTTTTCTCTATTGCTAGAATCCCTTGACAACTACCCCATTTGGATTTACAGATTCTTCATTCATGCATCCATTTTAATTTTACCATAATAATTTTTTGTCTTTTGATCATAAAATCTCTCCATCAACTGATGGAACATGTCTCCCACCTCATATTTGGAATTGGATGGCTTTGCCTTGGGTTGGGTTTGAGGTTGGAACTACTGCCTTGGAGGCTATTAGTATTTAAGAGGGGCAGCAGGTCCAAGGACTCCATGCTCCGTCCATGATAGGTTTGGTTGGTTCACATACACCTGAATGTAGTTATTTGGAAAAGGGTATTCCCTAGGTTTCATCCTATGACAATTACTTGCAATGTTTTCATTCTCAAGAGGCCATACATGCATGTCACTATTTAGACAATAGGTTTTTTAGTGCCCATACAAGCAAATGTGGTGTCATGGTTCCTTAAGGGGGGGTGTGGGTATTTTCATTGAAAAATCCAGTAGCATTGGATTCATCTTGCGGTGGCATGATTAGGTTATTTAATAAAAATGGTTGTCCTCTGAGAACACATGTGATTAGAGTTTTGAGCTAAGAAATTGAAGATCTGTTTGAACTCCTCAACTATTTTATCACGAAAGTCCCCTCCAGTAGACTAATCGACCATGGATTGGTGGTAAGGGGTGGGGCTGTTGCCGAAAGATTCCATGAGGAATTGGGGTGTGCAATGATGGTTTGGACACTTCATAAGAAGTCCCCTAAACATGTCCCAGGATTAATGAAACAACTCTACCACATCATGAAGGAAACTAGTGATCTTGTGCCTAATCTTAGATGTTAAACTCCTAGGATATAATTTTGTGGTGAAGTAATTGTAGACTGGATCCTAGGTGACAATGATTTCTTCCTCTAACTATTGAAACCAGGTCCTAACATTTCCCCTGAGGTATAAGGGAAACACTCTCAAATTTAGATCTTCCTCAATAAGGCCTCTCAGTGGTAGCTACTGGACACTAAGATAGAAGGATATGATGAAGACAAGAGTTTATTCACTAGTAATTCCATTAATGGTTGAAAGAATACTCAACATGGACTTCTTAATTTCATTGTATCTAGACCTATGTGGGAGCTTGATGCAAGAAGGGTTTCTTGAAATAGAGGGTATCATGAATTCTCTCAGGATGTGCCTCTCAGCTATCTCATTTCTAGGTTGGTTCATCATTCTGTGTTGGTTCAAATTCTCAGGAGGTGGATTGTTCAGGTTCTTATTTTCAGCCTCTCTGTATACATATTTTTGGACATCCTTTTTTTTTCAATATCAAAATTTTCATGTTCTTTTCTATTTCTGGGTTCACATGATATAAATTTTCAGATTTAGACCTAGTGAACAAACACCAAGAGGTTCACAATGTTTTCTGGGAAATTTATATGGAAATTTATTAAAGTATTTTTGAATGATTTTTTATGATTTTTTAATTTTTTAATTTTTTGTTTTATGCTTTTCATTTAAAATTGTTCTCTTTTTTATGTGAATTTTTTGTTTTGTTCTTTTAGATTGCACGCGGCCTCCCTGAAAACCATAGCATAGTACATCGCTACACTTCATTGAGAACGAGCAGAAAAAATAAAATTTTAAAACCGACATACTACATTGTATAGTGGTATGAATGGGTCAAGCCATAATGAGGTTTTTTTGTTCTTAGTAACCAAAAAATAAAAAAGAAAAAAGAAAAGATAATAACAATGGTGCAATCTGATGGTGATGGTGTGGTGTTTATGAAATGGCGAGTGAGTAAGGATTAGTGTGTGGATGAGTGAAAGAATAAAAGACAAGTAGTGAAACAGTAAGGAAACAATGATCAATGAGAACAAGCTTGAACAATCAATATGATGGAGAGGTGGAAAATCGGATTCTAGCTTCAATATGTTCTCCCCCATTCTTGGATTTGAGTTGATGTGGATGGATCAGATTGAATGTTGTTAGCTTTTTTTATTATCTTTTCAATGTTTGATTAAATAATTACAATAATTATTTCAACTAAAGAAATTATTCAATCATCCAATAAGAAAAAATTGGAATTGTTTGAGTTCAAATTGTCGTCTGAACTCAGTGAATCTCCCTCTCTATTATGTTTGATTATGATTTTCAATTTAATCCACAAATTGAAAACATTTTAATTCATATTTGGTCAAGACCATGGTTCAACAATTCTTGATGTTTTGTAAATATTAATTTCCAAAAAATGGGAGATAAAGAGTGATATCCAGCATATGGTGAGTGCAAAAACAAGAGAAACCGAAATCCAAACGGCCATCCTATTCCACAAAGGAAATGATTATACAAGAATGATTGAATTTATCCTTTTAATAGAATATAAATTAGTGAAGTTAATATTGATAAAAAAAAGTTCACTGAATAATGTAATGATAAATGTAATTGTTATCCTTGATTGATCTCCATAAATCTCCAACTCACTATCCGATGGTGGTGAAAAAGTGATGAATGTCTCCCGATCTCCCACCCTGGGAATCTGGACTGGAATGGTGATCACTACATCGATCCTCTGAATGTCTAGATGTTTGGAAATTATGGTGGTGCTTGCTCGTGGAGTCATGAATTGTCTAGGATGGAAGTTCTGGATGTAGAATTCATTTTGTTATACTCTGGGGAGTGTAAGTGGTTGATCGAGTATAGGTTATTGATTGGAGTATTGTTTGTCCATGTGAGTGTAGTCTGGATGGATTTGAATGAGTTGATTATCCCTACAACTCCACGAATGGAAGTCTCTAGAATACAACATATCACATCCTAGGCCTCCACGTGGTGCTTTCATGATGCCACCCCTTCCACGGTTGTTGGAGCACTTTCTCCATAACCGAAGGAAAAAATGTATTCCACGAACCCCCTAGAAATAGAAACCACATGGAAATAAAAATATTAAAAAGATTAACATAGAAAATTCAAAAAAACGTGTTATTACTGTATATTATTTTATAATAATAAAAATAGAATAAATAAAATTTGAAAAGAAATTAAATTAAAAACAATTAAAAATATTTATTTCAAGTACTATATTTATATATATAAATGAAACAATAAAAGTAATATTTAATATAATATGTACAATTATTCATAGAAAAATAAACTTAACACTGTTTATAAACTATTAATATACTAGTATTATTATTATATAAATATATATATATATATATATATATATCACTATCATATAAATATGATTATTATTTAATTAACAAATTATGTACAACTAATAAATAAAAAAAATATTAAAAAAATTATTGTTGAAAGGTAAATAAAAATAATTTACTTATTATATAAATAATTAGATTATATTAGTTGTATATGTTATTATATATATTACAATATATATATATATATATATATACTATATGATATATATTATATATTATATATTATAATATAAGAAATAAAAAAAATAAAAAGAAAAAAACGAGGATTGTGGGGGAGGGAATGTTGGGGCGGAGAGGAACGTGGAGAGAAGGGGGCGTCAACTGGAGAAGGGAAGGGCGATGTTGGAATAGAGGATCTCAGTGGGGGATTGCAGTAGAGGGTGGGGGCGAGGCCAGGGATCGGCTCGGGTTGATTAGAGGACTACGGTGAGGTGCACATGGAAGCTGCGTGGACAGGAGAAGTCTTGGGGTTGAGCACGCAGAAGGATAATGGATAATATTGGTCGAGGTAGGGGTTCGCGGGTTAGCTCGATGTCGGCAGTTGAGAAAAGGAATGGTTGCAGCAACTCATAATTTCGATGGGAATAATGACACTTTTAGATAACAGTGGTTTGAAGGGTTAACGTGAAACGACAACACTGGCAATTATGGAATCAAAGAAACGGTGGAAGGGTGTGAACGGAGTCAGGAAGGAATTGTGAGACAAGTGCAGAATGGTTGTAGGATATTGTAGCAGGAATGATGGCGTTGCAATACCAACAATATAATAATAAATAAATAAATATAAAAATTAGATTTCTAATTTAATAAAGCAAAAACTGAATAAATAAGTTAATTTCATAAGTAAATTAAAAAAATTTGGAAATATAAAAATCAATAAAACATTAAAAACAAATTATTCAAAAAATAATAATTCATTTAATATTACAAAAGTTCTACTAAAAAATTAATTAAAAACAGTTAAAAATAATTACAGTCGCTTGTTTAAATTGATTAATCAATAAATTAATTAAATGAATAAATTAAATCAAAGTTAAATAAAACAACTAATAAAAAATGTTTAATGAATTGGATAAAATTATTAAGAGCGGTTTTTTAAAGAGAAAAAATAAATGTGAATAGAGAATTAATTAAATTAATTAATCAACTGTTATTTAATTGGAATCAAATTAAATAAATAATTAACTAATTAAATGGCATTTTTATTCTGGAAAACAATGTAATAATGAAAAAAATAGAAAAATTAATTTTAAATAGAATAATAGAAAATGATTGTAAAGAAACCGTTAATTATCATTGAAAAAAAAAACAAAAAGAACTAATAACACACTTTTACACAAGAATGGATTTTATACAATGACATTTTCAGAATAGAACAGTTATTGATAATTCCACAGAATACATTATTTTCATAGTTAAATTTTGATAAAAAATTTACAAATGGGTTGCCAAAAATGTATGAAAACACTGCTACATCAATAACCAATAGTGGCAGGACATAGGGAGTCATTACACAAATGTACTGGACTAAGGATTATTTATAGATAAAACTAAACCCTATATTTTTTTATTTTATCCTCTCATACTGTCAACATCAATTGTTATGTTTCTTAAGACATAACCATTTAAGAGGATCCTTTAACCAACTTCGACCATGTAGTGATCTCTTTGAACATAAAGAGTATGAATTAGATAGAATGTGATAAATATAATCCATTATAGGACTCTTTGCACATATAATTATCCAATATTAAATTATATTATTGGGAGTATACATACCATTTGATAATCAATTCCTTAATATTTCACCATTGTGCAACCCTTGTGATTTATATGGTGATCCCCTTTTTATTGAAAAAACATTATTGAATTGAATCCCATATTACATATCATTTTTGAATTATTATATCCTTATTATTATTATTATTCATATTGAATTATTGATTATAAGAGACTAAAACTTATAATGATGGGTTTTTGGGTTAGTCCTCAATAGTGGAGGCATAGTGAGAAAATGATTTCATGGGATCACTAGTGCAGAAAACGTTATTTACGTCGGTTATTTTTCATTTTTTACGTCGGTTTTTTGCCGACGTTAATACGGACGACGTTATAAATAACGTTTTTTATGTCGGTTATTTAAAAACCGACGTAACAAACATAACATCGCGGTGTTTATCACATCGGTTAATTAATAACCAACGTGAAAAAACCCGGGGGGCGGGGTTTATAACATGGGTTATTATATAACCCTGTGATAAACCGGGGGGGGGGGGGGGGCTTTCTCATGTCGGTTATACAATAACCGACGTTATAAACACGTGCGGGGGGGGGGGGGGGGGGGGGGGGTTATCACGTCCGTTATTAAAAAACCGACGTGATAAACTCCTGGGCGATGGTTTATCATGTCGGTTATATAATAACCGGCGTGATAAACTAGTCCGGGGGGGGGGGGGGGGGGGGGGGGTTATCACGTCGATTATGGATTAACCGACGTGATAAATCATTTCTAAGGTCCTTTATCACGTCGGTTATTACATAACCGATGTGATAAACCATGCCACAGGTGTTTATGAAGTCGGTTATGGAAAAAACCGACGTGATAAACCCTTCTCGATTTCTTTATCACGTCAGTTATAAAATAACCGACGTGGAAGACAATTTTTTAAAAAAAAAAAATCGACTGCAGTCCTCTGCTCTCCCCCAAATTCAACCAGAAACCAAATCAATAATTCGTACCACAAAAACAAAAGGAGATCAAAACATGAACTAAAGAAAATTTAAGCATTTACATTGATAACATATAAAACTTACCCCACTTGATAGCCCCCACCCTCATGTATACCCCTTGTACAGCCCTCCCCCACCCCATTGGAGCCCCCACCACACCCCTAGACTGCCCCCGACCCCCTGGACAACCCCAAACACCCCTAAAAAACCCCCCACCCCCTGAACAGCACCCCCTCACCCCACTCGACAGCCCCCACCACACCCCTAGACTACCCCCCGACCCCCTGGACAGCCCTAAACACCTCTCGACAACCCCACCCTCCTGAACAGCACCCCCTCACCCCCTCACCCCACTTGACAGCCCCCACCACACCCCAAGACTACCCGCCGACCCCCTGGCCAGCTCTAAACACCCCGGGACAACCCCCACACCCTCATGTATAACCCCGACACCCTAGACAGCCCTCCCCCACCCCATTGGAGCCCCCACCACACCCCTGGACTTCCCCCACCCTCCTAAACAGCACCCTTCACCCCTCTCACCCCACTTGACAGCCCCCACCCCATTGGAGCCCCCACCACACCCCTGGACTGCCCCGACCCACTGGATAGCCCCAAACACCCCTATACAACCCCCACCCTCTTGAACATCACCCCCTCACCCCACTTGACAGCCCTCACCACACCCCTGGACTGCCCCCCTACCCCCTGGACAGCTCCAAACACCCCGGGACAACCCCCCCACCCTCATGTATACCCCCACACCCTGGACAACCCTCCCCCACCCCATTAGAGCCCCCACCACACCCCTGGACTGCCCCCAACCCCCTAGACAGCCCCAAACACCCCTCGACAACCCCCCCACCCTCATGTATACCACCCACCCCACCGGACAGCCCTCCCAGACCCCTGGACACCCCCAGCCCCACTGAACACCCCCCACACCCTTGAAACCCCTCCCCCCAGACCAGAATCCATACCAGAAAAACCATCATAAGTAGACCAAAACAAGAAGTAGAGAAAAATTAAACATTCACATATATAACATTCAAAACTTACACTGTCAACTTCAAAAAAACTAAATCCAACCTAAACGACTACCAAATACACAATTATTACGACAATATTCAAAATTACATTTTACATTACAAACAACTAAAATTTAATCAAACCTGTAAAATAATTTGACCACTCCACTTGTAATTGTTTGATGTCTTCAGCATTATAGGGTTGAGGGTCATCAAAAAGCTACAAATGAAAGGATAGTAGTTAACGTGTATAATGAATAAATCAAATTGAAATATTATGACAAAGTTTCAGTGGAAATCTTACGAGGTCAAAATTCACAACTATCCCAGTTGTTATTATTTCATACATAAATCTTAACATATAATATCCTCATTCGATGATGCCTTGTTGTTCAGGACAATTATGTTTGAATGAGTGTAAATTCAATATATTATTTTAATGTAATAAATCAAAAAGTACAAATTATAAATGGATATTTACCTTCTCATTTACATATTTGATCATTGCATTCCTTTTCTTTGTGTTTTTTCGAAAGTAGACCCATGCCCTGTTAGAAAATAATACTAATGGGGTAAATTTAAAATTCATTATAATATATAAAACTATTGAGAAATTGAAACTTACTTTTCCAATATATTCTTAAAACTTTCCCACACATCATCATGGAGAGAGAATATACAATAAAGTGCTTTCTCCTTGGGCAAAAAACCCCTAACATCCAATGATCACTGATAAAAGGAAATTTAACGTTAGTGGTTTTTTATGTTAAAAGATAATTAACTCTTTGAGAGAGATGTGTTTCATACCTCTCACAAAAAGGAATCATCCAACCTTGTGTGACTATATTCTTTTCAAGTCTTTCAGTAATATAAAGCATTCTTTGTTCCTCATCCAATGCACATGCTTCAGGGGAAATCAATTGCGGTTCAATGAATCCATATACATCTGTCAGGTAATTCCTCTCACAAATTTTATAAAGATACCTAATACAAAACAGACATAAGTATACATTTTTAAAAAATATAACGCAGGGAAAAGGTGTTAAGACTTACATGGAAAAAATTTGCACCACGTTGATGCCCAACTTATCTCCAGTAACAAGCTCCATGATATCAGTTTTCATAATCCCCACATTTACTTCATGTCCACAAACATGAGCTTCCATTGGAAACTCATAATGACCCGCCAACAAATTTGAATATCTTGACAATCTGTCAAGACTACTAGAATATGTATCTGATGTCATATCCATTTGTCTTTGTTGTTGTCTATACAGTATTTCTTTACCTTTGATGTATTCCTGTAAAAATAAATTGAAAAATATATTAGTTTTCAAATGATAAAACAACTTTAATAAAAAAAGATATAACATTCATACCTCCATGGTAATGAGTCGAAGAAGTCCGGATGGCTAAATTAAAAAATGGCCAATACTATGTCCAACTGTCGCCACCTCATCTGTAGGTAATGGTACCCGAGCTGATCTATCTATAATATCTTATACAGTGACCCTCTGATTCTCTACCTCTAATTGTTGATGATGAACTGTATCTCCTATACAATATACCAACCCATATGCTACTATATGATGTTGAGAATCATCAACATACAACTCGCAATAAGTAGGAAGCTGCGGCGAAGGAGTAGGATAAAAGATGGGGTCAGCAGGCTGAGGTGGGGGAGTTGGATCTACTGGCGGAGGTGGAGGATAAATAATGGGGTCTTCAGGGGGAGGTGGAGGAGTGGGAGCTACCGTCTAAAATTGTCTTTGCATGTCTGCAAACATAGACTGCACCGATGATCTAATCTTGTCCTCCATCTTCGCATTAATATTATGAACTTCAGCCTCCACGGATTCTATTTTTTTATAAACCCCCTCAATGTCTGAAGTTGAAGAACGTGGCAACACTTTTCTTACCGATACACCTTCCAGATATCCTCTTACACGACTGGGATGTTCGGGCCTTCCCAATGCTACAGATAAAATATCTTCCCTCCCAGTAGATGTAAATTCCCCCTGTGAACTCTTATCCTCAAGAGAGTCATGTATTAATTAATTGAACATTTCTATAATGATTGAATTTATATGAAGAAAATGGTTAACTTAAATAAATAAAATAGATATCTTACAATCCTCTCAGCTACGATTCTCGATTCTTCCGAAAGATATTTCCCTTTTTTTCCCTTCCGAGTCTCTTCCATTTTTCATGTCTAGATGGAGGGGATGGAGGGGCCACCTCTCCAGATCTTGAAGACTCAGCTCTTAGTTGTTGAAATTTTTCCGCCATAATTTTTTCTTCCAAAAATGCATACCCTCCACAAGATAAACTATGAGGGTATACATTTTTAGATTGGATCTCCTGATGAGCTTTTCTTGTTTGCTGTAAATTGAGAATAAGAAATCATTAACAAAACGTTAATAAGATCATTTATATAAGAAATCTTATAAAAGTTTACACTACCCTTACCAAAAATGAGTCTTTTCTTCTACTATCAAAAGACTGTCTCCATGTGTCATTATCTATAAAAGGATATATACGACATGGATTGTCATGACTCCTGTGACCATAAATGAAATCAGATGAGAGGGTTGATTTGAAATCCCTCCATCTCCTGGAAGCCAACGATAATAATTTCTTCCTGACACCTCCAGTGTCAGGAATATCAAATGTCATCTGATAAAGAAGAGGTTAAACATAATATATATACTAGAAACATTTAAAGAATATTCAAACAATAGAAAAAGATCTTACCAAAATCATCTCCCACAACTGAGAGATTATCACTTTATCCATACTTCTCCAGTCATCATACAGAATGATTACTTTTCTCTTAGCCTGAGTTGCTACAAAACTCTTAAAATCTTTTTCATTTGGACCTCTAGGAATATCATCATCATCAAACTCAATGACTATCCTCTGATCCCGCGTATGAGCAACTGATAATTTTGGGAAACGTGTGAACCCATGTTTACCAACCTTTGAACTCTTTGTCATAATAGGAGCATGTGAATGTTCCTCCCCAGAGGTATGACCAATATGCTCATCTCCAGAATCATGTGGTTGATCAACTGAATGATCTGTCATTATCCTTCAAATCAAAAAAAAAACAAACGTTAGTTCAAAAATATACAAATTCATATATTTTAATACTACTATAATCAGAAAATAGAAAAGTCTACTAAGTTACGTAATAGTAAACATTGGTAATATGGTAAGCATTTTAAACAATGGTAAAGATGGTAAAGATGGTCATGATGGTAAACATGATAAACATGGTAAACCTGGTAAACACAGTAAATTAATTGTCACTGAACAAAAATAATAGATATATAATTCATGTAATGGTAAACATGATAAAGTAAACTAAACAAACTTAAAACAAAAAAAACTTATACTTATTTTGTTTTAAAAAAAGTTTTATTAAATAAAAAACATACAATATCTAAAATTTATGAAAAAAATAAATGTAAACAAGAAATAAACATATGTTACCTGTAATTTTAGGAATGTACAAATGGATTGTTTTCCCAAATTCTTTCTTCGTGATCGTTCCTTATGGCACAAACCATGTCTTCAACATGCTCATCATTATGTTCTGTTAATCATTCCATGGAAGTAGGGATCTCACATAAAACAACATCTTCATCAACTTTATCCTCACCAACATATTGTTTTTTCCCTTGTAAAACAATATCCAACTACATATCTGATTGATCTACTACATAGACAATTTGTTTTGCATGTGTTTCCATTATAAAAAGAATCAGCTGTGTCTTCCAATCTATTCAGATTAAAAAGTGTCATTCCAGATTCATCGTGTCTGACACTGTTGTTACCGATAAACCATTTACAGTTAAAAACAGGAACTTTAATTTTAAAGTAATCAACATCCCATTTGTCATCAATCACTCCATAATATGCACTTGATGCAGAAATTGGGTTTTTGTCCTTAGCACTCGAAAAATGCATTGCTTCTGCAAACACCAATACATAACTATTCTGAACTGCACTTCTGTTGTCCTGAGCTTTCGTATGAAATGTATATCCATTAATGTCATAACCGGACCATGTTGTCACATTTAAACATGGACCACCAACTATACATTTTAATTTCTCTGATACATCTCATCTACCAAGCAAAGTCTTTTTAATCCATGACAAAAAAGTTTTGTTGTGCTCATTCAAAATCCACATTTCTTTCTTCTTTGGATGAAATTGTTTCAACTCATTAATATGAAATGTGATATACTATTGAGCATCAGCTATGTTATTCAAGATGTATGATTCTAACTTCTTCATATGTTCAGCTGACAATGATTTGACTTTCAAGCCACGAATCCTCTTTCCCTCATTATTAACTCATTCATGGAGAGATGGAGGCAAACCTATGTGTTGCGCCGCATCCAAGTAGCTAATACAAAACTCTACTACCTCCTAATAAATATACTTTTAAATAATGGAGGCTTCGGGTCGATATGGATTTTTAACATACCCCTTTAATATTTTCATATACCTTTCAAAAGGATACATCCAACGAAGATATACAGGTCCACAAAGCTTTATTTCTCGAACCAGATGAATCATTAAATGCACCATTATATCAAAAAAAATTGTTGGAAAATACATTTCCAATTGAAAAAGTATAAAAATTTCATCCTTTTCCAAAATGTTCAAAGCATTCACATCGATCGCCTTATTACAAATTGAATTGAAAAAATAACACAACTTCATCATAGTCTTTCTGACACGAATGGGCAATATTCCACGCAATGAAACTGGTAGAATTTGTTTTGTCATGACGTGACAATCATGTGATTTTATACCTATCAACTTCAAGTCCTTCAATGAGACAAAATTTTTTACATTTGAAGAATAACCTTGAGGAACTTTGATATCATGAAGACACTGACAAAGGCTAATTTTCTCCCTCTTCGATAATGCATGACAAGACGGGGGAAGAAATGTTCATCTTCCTTTAGGAGGGGGAGCTAACTCCAAACATATTCCCATTGATAATAAGTATAATCTTGAATTCAACCCATCTTTAGTCTTTCCTTTAATATCTAACGATGTTCCAATCAAACAATCACATATATTATTCTCCACGTGCATGACATCAATATTATGTTTATCTTCATGATACCTCCAATATGGTAGCTCAAAAAATATTGACCTTTTATTCCAAATATGTCTATCATTACCAGATTTCTGTGTCTTTCCCAATGTCACATCAAGGTTTTTCACCCTCTCAAAATACAGATACGGGGATAAAGTTTTTGGAGTAGTATCAGATTTTTGTGAGCCATTGAATGCCTTTTTTAGTATTCTATAAGCGTGATCCATAGGAAAAAACTTTCGATGACCCATGTACACTATTTTCCTCCCATGACGCAATTGACAATATGACGTCTCTTGTTCACAAATTGGACATGATTTATGCCCTTTAACACTGTATCCAGACAAATTTCCATACGCTGTGACGTCATTTATAGTGAACATAAGCACTGCATGCAGTTGAAAATATTACATTTTATAAGAATCATACACCCTAATAGCATCAGCTCATAACAGTTTCAAATCATCAATCAACGGTGACAAGTAAACATCAATATCATTGTCGGGTTGCTTTGGACCAGAGATCATTATACTAAACATGACATATTTGTGCTTCATACAAACTTCAGGAGAGAGGTTGTAAATTACAAATAAAACAGTCCATGAACTATGTGTGCTATTGAGGGTTAGGTTTGGATTCATTCCATCTGTGCACAACCCTAATCTAAGATTTCTTATTTCATTTCCAAATGTAAAATATTGCCCATCAATTTTCTTCCAATGTGGACAATTAGCTGGATGACGTATTTTTCCATCACATACCCACTCATCAGCATGCCATCTTAACCTTTTTGCATCATGTGAATTAGAAAATAAACTTTTGAAACGATGAATTATAGGAAGATACCAAAATACCTTTGAAGGGAGAATTGTAATCTCTACATCAGCCTGTGATTTTTCTTTCACCTTATACCACGATGTCCCACATTTAGGACACTCTGACAAAAATTCATATTCCTTTCTATATATAATGCAGTCATTCAGACAGGCATGTATTTTCTTGTATCCCAATCCCATCAGGCATAATATTTTCTTGGCCTTTTAATGTGAATATGGAAGATCGTTATCTTTTGGAAGAATGTCTTTCATCAATTTTAGCAGCTCTGTAAAACTTCTGTCACTCCATCCATTTTTCGCCTTCAGTTTAACCAATCTTAAAACCGCCGAAAAAACCGTAAAATCTGTACAACCAGGATATAATGGGTTTTCAGCATCACCATATAGATGTGAAACTGTCGGTTCTATCTCAATTTGTTCTACTACAATATCGCAAATCATTTCTTCAATTCCATCGGAGTTACCATCTTGTGAATCATCATCATCAGTGACATTTCATCCAGTTTCACCATGCCAAATCTAAGTGCTATAACTTGGATTAAAAGCATAAAATATCAAATGATCTTTTATCTCTCTACTTTTCAACTTCTTCATATTCAAACATTTCAGGAATGGACAGAAAAAAATGGCACTACTTGGAACATTTCGTTTTGAAAATTCCAAAAAGGCATTAACACCTTCCTCATATTCATTGCTCATTCGATGTGTCGTAATCCAACTTCGACTCATTATTACTTATAATAAATATCAAAAATATATATATTTTTAAGATAAGAAAAATATAAGATTATATGAAAAAAATCATAATTTGAATGTAAAACAATTTTGAAATATAAAACTAATCTATGTGTATTTAAAAAATAATCTTGAATATTATTATTAAAAAAAATAGTTAGATATAACAGTTTTAAATTCCATTGAATAAAAGAAAACCATGGCGCCTACATGGTAGATAGAAAATTGGAGAAAATGGAGTAAACCTGAGAATCAAATCATATTTAAAATAAAAATTCAGATGGAGAAAATCACAATGTAAATCCAATCATCATGACACAATCATCATGTCATAATCTCATAAACCACAATGCAGTAGTCAATCCCCCTGGACACCCCCAACCCTCTGGACAACCCCACCCCCAGGACAACCCCCAAAACCCTCTGGACAGGCCCCACCCCCATGGACAACCACCCACACCCACCCACCCCCTTGGACACCCCCAACCCTCTGGACAGCCCCCCACCCCCTGGACAGCCCCCACCCCTCTAGAAAGCACACCCACCCCTCCTGGACACAACCCCACCCCTACCCCCTTGGACACCCCCAACCATTTGGACAGCCCCCACCCCTGGAAAACCCCCAAAACCTTCTGGACATGCCCCCAACCCCTTGGACAACCCCCCCCCCCCCACACACACACCCACCCCTTGGACACCACCCTGGACACCCCCAACCCTCTGGACAGCCCCCCACCCCCCGGCTAAACCCCAAAACCCTCTGGACAAGCCCCCACCCACCCACCCCCTTGGACACCCCCTGGACACCCCCCAATCCTCTGGACAACCCCCACCCCTGGACAGCCCCCACCCCTATAGACAACACCCCCACCCCTCCTGGACACCACCCCCACCCCTACCCCCTTGGACACCCCGCTGGACACCCCCAACCCTTTGGACAACCCCCCACCCCCAAGACAGCACCCCACCCCTCCAGACAGCACCACCACCCCTCCTGGACACCACCCCCACCCCGACCCCCTTGGACACCCCCCTTGGACACCCCCAACCCTCTGGACATCCCCCACCCCCTACCAACCCCCAAAACCCTCTGGCAGGCCTCCACCCCTTGGACAACCCCCCACACCCACCCACCCCCTTGGACACCCCCCTGGACACCCCCAACCCTCTGGACAGCCCCCCAACCCCGGACAACCCCCCAAACAATGGTTTACATATAAAAACTAGGCATGGTGAACAACTAAAAACACATGAATTTAATATATACTTCAGCATGAAATAGATGGAATTAAATATTATTAAATATGACTACTTAAATGATCGTATGATAATTAAAAATAACCATTGATATTCAACTAGTCAAATGATCACAAGTTTTCTCGATAACTAATATCATAATGAGGTAATGGATAATTCTAGAAATCTTAAACATATTGTCGAGGCCTTGGCCAAGGTCTCAAAAAATACTAGGGTAAGCCCTCATTAGAACCCATTTTTATTTGGAATCATGAGACATAGCGATGCATTGAAGGGCCATAAAGGTCAACAACCATTACATTATATGTCTAATAGATTCTCATATAAAAGAGGATAAACATAAGCAGCAACAACACATGAAATATCATTTCCGAATTCGTACATTTAATCAATAACCATTCTATGCAGTAATATAGGTGAATGAGATCATTTGTTGTCAATGACAACAAAAACTACCATCAATGTCGGGCATTCGCGAAACAAAAACAAACTAAATAGAAGTAGTTGAGGCTTACATGAATATTGCGAGTCGATCTAAAAGATCTAGGGATGATAAATATGATGATGATGGAAAAAAAAGGTAAGAGGGTTCAAAATCGAAGAATCTTACCTAGTTTAAACACAAAAATTGCAAAACATAAATATAGACTATCCGGGAAAAAAATGAACAAAATAAATTCGTGGAAGGATTAATTGAGTGATGCGAGTTGAGATGATAGATCCTAGGAGAGTAAACATGATAAACGGTGAAGGAAAAATGAGTTTAACGTAGCGAGATCGACGAGTTGATTAGGGTTTACCGTGAGAGAAAGATGAGCCACCAGACTGTTGATCGGAAAATCATAAATGACAATCCACGAGGCTTGTTAATTTTTTAAATGTTTTATAACGTCGGGTATTTAATAACCGATGTTATAAACTAATTTTTTAAATTAATAATGTCGGTTATTATAATAACTGACATTATTAATGTATCATATACAGCTTTTTTTACGTCGGTTATTTTATAACCGACGTAAAAAAATCCACGTGTTGGTTTTTGACGTCAGTTATTCTATAACCAAGGTAAAAAATACATCAGAAATCACAGTTTTTTACGTCGGGTATTGTATAACTGACGTAAAACACTTTCTGTGGGTTGTTTTTTTACGTCGGTTATAAAATAACCGATGTCAAAAAGGTCTCAAAAGCCATGTTTTTTACGTCGGTTATAAAATAACCGACGTAAAAAACGAGTTATCTACGACTTTTTTACGTCGGATATCAAATAACCGATGTAAAAAACCCCCGCGCGTTGGTTTTTTAGGTCGGTTATTTTATAACTGACGTAAAAAACTCGTAGATATCTCATTTTTACATAGGTTATCAAATAAATAACGTAAAAAAACCCCGCCCTTTTGTTTTTTACATCGGTTAATTTATAACTGACGTAAAAATCGAATGCGCGCGATTTGTAACGTCGGTTATTAAAATAACCGACGTTAAAAATATACTCACCGCATTTTTTACATCGGTTATAAAATAACAGACGTAAAAAACCACGTTTCACAGATTATCACGTCGGTTATATATAACCGACGTAAAAAATGGTGACGTAAATAACATTTTCTGCACTAGTGGATTGATCTAAAGAGAGTGGTGAGTTTTTACATCACGGGGTGTCATTTAATAATGGAAGTTTTTTTCACATAGGGATTATAAGGTATCAAAAATATAAATTCTATAATACTATGAGTTTCTTTGTGACGATGACATTCTATTAGTGTATAATATTATATTGGAGTTATTATTATGTACATGACCTGAATTATGAATTTAAACCAACATGTAGTACCTGGGAAATTCTAGTATTTTTTAAGAATATTTCAATTCAATATATTATAACATAAAGTAATGAAATATGTAAATAGATGTTACTTTTGTAATAATAGCTATAACTAGTACCCTAAAACATGTAAATATATGTGGAAACACGTTAATATTGTACATCAGATGATCATACATCCCAAAAAATAACAAGTACACAAGGAATGATTTTATTTTAAATAGATTAATAAAAAATGAATATAAATTATTTCTAACTGAAAAACATGAATAATATTATGATATTAAATAAAAAATATATATGAGGCTTAATATGTATGTTTTAATCTAAACATTATGATCTAACTATTGGGATCTGATAATTGGAATCTGACCATCAGAAATATCATCGTTGTAATAGAAATGAAACATTTACTGTTGATTGTTCCTAATAATGTGAAAAAAATCTTTTGATAATAAAATAATTAAAAAATAATGAAATAAATATATATTAACCAACAAATTGTAATATAATTAAAAATATATTACTTAGAACAAAATAAATATTTATTATAAGAGAGTGTTTCTTATTTTTTGGTGAAAAACTTATTATATTGAAACTTTTTTTTAATATTAATACTATCACATTATGAAAATTATTTTCAAAAATAATACATCAATTTTCAAACTACAATCCAAAAAATTTAGAATTGATATTTGTACGTAATTTAATGAGAATTTCTAATTTATCTCTCTAAATAGTGAAATACATTAACTATATACAATATATATTATTACATAATGATGATCTCTAAAATATTTAATAAAATAATTTAGTGATACCACGATACAATGTCACATACATTCTAAATATAGTGTATTTCAAAATATTCAAATTATTTTAAAAAATTGTAAATATCATAATAATGTGTATAATGGAAAATAATTTTTCAAAACCAATTATTTAGAGGAATTTTTAATATATTGGACAAATTAATATAATAAAATCTATTTTTTATGAACTAAAATATGTAAAAAATCATTTTATTGTATAAAACCATGATGCAAAATAATGGGGAAGATATTATTTCATTTTCCACAAACTATATTAACAAGGGCTTTGTTTAGTAATAAATAAATTACTATCTCCATTTTCAAAAAAATATAACCCATTCTACCATTATTATTTACCCAAAATCCAATGATCATGAATATACACACATTTTACCTCATAAAATCAACTAAAAGGTGTTTCTAATAATTTATGGTCCTCCTATAATGATATAAGAAACTATTATCCAAGGAAAGAGTCACATAATATTTTTCATTCTTTAATTGAGTTATTTTTTCAAATTCCATTTCATTTTAACGTGTCATGTTATTATTCCTCTTTATTATAAATTTTATATTATATTAGTAATGATAGATCCCTATTATCTATCATTAGAATACCTTTATATGATGTTATAAATCTCAAACTGTCCCATATATGTAATAATGTCCCGATTTTTTATAAATAAATAGTGTGGGTGGTTTTTCATGAAATGGAATAGCTATCATGATAAAAATAATTGTATTTATCTTTATAAAAGATTATACTAGGGTTAATGACTATAAATAAGGCTCATTGAACATTGAATCGATATTCACTTAGTGCACAACATTTGGTCCTTACTATACACCTCTTTTGATTTGGATGGTGGTATATATTATGGATGAACAAAATTTTAGTTTCCAACTATAATGAAGAATTTTATTATGTTTCTATGTGGATTTATCCATATTTTAGTTAATCCCCTACTATTTCAAATTCAGTCTTTCCACTTCCCTAAGTCATTGATTGTCCTAATTATTATTTAAAACCAAACAACTAAAATTAGATATTATTAACTTGTTAACTGTACATGTTTGAACATTGTGAATCCATAGATAATCAATATATGTATTAAATTTATTCATAATTATATCCTTATTAAGTCTATGTGTATAAGAAACTAATTTCATTTCAGAATAATATTTTATTTTTAATAGAAAAAATATTATAAAAGTAGCATTAGTGTTAATTCATTATAACTATTATTATGTTCTAATACATTATTCTTTATACATTTTTAATGCGATTGAAGGAATTTGACTTTTATGTGATGGGTGGGGATGAAAATTATATTTTCCCCAGTTCAATAATATGCCTTATGATATGACTAACATAGTGTAATAAGATCATCCATACACTTTATGTATGATATCTTGGAATGAGGCCTCAATGATATTGTCATGATATATAGAACAATATATTATAAACAGTTCCATAATTATTTGGAAATTTAAATATTTATAACATTTTCTTCAATGGATTGTGTTATGAAACAAAATCTGAGTATATGATCCAATTATATTACATTTTCTATCCTCTCCTCTACTATAAATTATCCTTTATTATAAATTTGAGAGCACTTGTTATTTTGTTTCCTAATTTCTATGGTAATGAATTGGAATACTATGTATGCTCATCCCTATGGATAAAACTAAGGAAAAAATATACATTTTTTTTTATTTTTTATGATGTAATGTATGATTTATTTATGTACTTCAATTAGTACTACTAATGATTGAAACTAGGAATGAATAATCATATAGTATAATTACTATGTAATAAATTATACACCTTCTATAGTGAATTGGGATATAGGCCTTACAGTTAGTATTAGAGAATTTATTTTTATAAAAGAGAGGGACTAGATTTAAAAAACATTGGAAAAGAACATTGATTCAACAATTAAATATTTAAAAATATTATTCCATAATGTTTTTTTATGTATTGAAGTATATCTTATGGATAATTGTTATATAATTATTTTCTTATATATTACTAGTAAATAATTTTACTAACAAAGAAAAGAAATTTAAAAGATAATAAAAAGTTCTAGATGAAATAGATGCCAAACATTAATTGAGGAAAATGTAGGGATTGTCCAGATAATGATTATTATAGAATAATTTTGGATGATGTATAAATTATTTCAATCCTAGGGAAATTGGTTTGGGTTTTGACAAATAACCTATCACTATAAGAGAAACATTCATCACCTAAACAAGGATTATCATTTTTAGATCAATGATGGAGGAAAGAAACCTACAATTTTAAATTGGTATAACACATCCATATTTAAATATCAACTAATTAAGTCCGACAAGAGGATGTTTTTCTAAATGGGGTCTATTATGAAGGAAACAATTTATCATGGTTTTGTATTGTTTAGGGGGAGTTGCTAACATATAGTGTTCTCAAATTCAAAATACAAAAAACAATCTGGATATTGAAAACATGGAGTTGAAGTCATATAATTTGATATGTCTAGAAAAAAAATTTCAAGGGAAACATACTAAAATTTAATGAAAATTAAAGAATATACAAAAAAACGATGTGGAAATTATGTATGAGGACGAGGAAAATTTCTCATGATCATTGAGGTATTTTTTGGATTATATACATATTCCAGAATTTAATATTTATTATTTCATTGATATTTTCAATCCAAACCATCAAATAAAATTTTTCACAAAAATAATCTCCACCTGATGAGATTGTATGATGTGGTACTATAATTAAAAAGGTGTGTTCAAAAATCGTTTATTTACAATGAAAAACCTATTATGATGGGAATTAATGATCACTACGTGGTATGAATAATATGAATTTAAGGAATGTGAGTAGAGAATTATCATATATATAATAAATGTGGGAAGAAACATCCAAGTACATTCTTATATAAGATGTTTTTATGCTTTAAATATTGAGATAAAGGTCATTATTATCATAAGTGAAATTTAAAGAGGGATGGAAGAAATTTTTAGTGTTTTAACTAAAAGGAGGTTTGTTACTACTCTAGTAAATTCTATAATAACCAATAGAATCTTACCTTGAATAATTATAATGATCAGTGCCGTGATTTTACAGTAATTAAGTTTGAATTTGAATTGCTAAATTATAGTACATATACTTTATTTATAAACTCAATGTTGTATAATTCATTATTTGATTTTGGATATACTTACTCATTTATAGAATTAATGTTTTATAAGAATGTATAATCAAAACCTAATACAATAAAGAGTGATTTATTACTTATAAAAACAAGTGGAACATTTATTTCAATGATGATATATAAGGAAATTAAAAATTAAATTCATTTATGTTTTCTAGTTGTGAATCTAAAAAACCTACCAAGGTTGGTTTTTTTTTGAAATCTTGGGAATGGGTTGGCTATAAAATTATACTATAATAATATATTTTATGGATAAGGAAGCTAGAGTTCATGAATAATGTAGGGGATTTTGTCTTTTTTTTTGGCAGATATCTCAATACTTGAATCATTTCCCGAGCTATCCCTAGTATCCCATCAAAATAAAAACATTTAGGTGATATATATGAAATTCATTCAAAGTTGTGTAACAGTTTTTTAGAATAGAAAATAATCCCAATTTATTTGAAGTATATTGTCATTTTTCTTTGATGACATGACTTGATTTCACCCTTATATCGATGATTTATTCTCTATTTATGTTATTAAAGGTGAAAAATATTTTTCTATTCCTCCCTATAAAATGGAACTAGTGGATTCAGTGGAGTTTAAAATAAAATTTCATGAATTATATATTAGGGTCATCATTTATAATTTTATTTCACATTAAGAACCATTTTAGATGAGAAAATGAAATATCTAACAATGATGTTGTGCATTTATTATAGTGGAATCAATAAATTTCTATAAAGAACATTTATTTAAGGATTCATATTAATATATTATTTAAATATCTCATAGGTGTTTGATGCTCCTCAAATATTGTTCTTCATTCAAGTTATCATATGTTAATATTCAAAATATATGATATACCAATGATGAAATTTTTAAAAAGTATGGTCATTATGAGTTCAAAATAATACTTCTTTGGTTACCCAATACACCCTCTTTGTATATGGTCATGATGAAAATAGTATTGAATGATTATTTTGATATGTTTTTATGTAATTTTTTTATAATATTTTAATATACTCAATGTGTTTTGAGAATAATGAATCTCAATTTTGGTTTTTACATGATGTTCCAAGGAAAGGGGAGATATGTGGGAAATTTTATAAATGTGAATTTCATCCTAAATATATTTTTATCATGGACATATTTTATCTAAGGATGATATATATTTTAACCCTTAAAGATTATTATAATTGAATGGATAAAAGCCATCACCATAATAATAATATTAAATTTTCATGGGGTTTTAGAATAATATTTATGGTTTTTGATAAGTTTGATGAAGATAATATATTAACCAAGTTAATAAATATTTGTGTGAATTATCATAGATAATGTAATTTTAAGATAAAATATATGAATTAATTAGGATGTTGGTAAATACACGTGAATTTAAAATTCCAGTTGGTAAAAAAGGTTTTTTATTTCATAATAATTTATCAATGAAAGGAAATTGGTGTGCTCAATTTAAAAATGATATATTGGTGGATCAGGAATTGATATAGGTGATTCCACATGATGAATATTTCCTAATTCATGATATTAATTTGGTTGAAATGATATTATCTACAATGATATAAATACATTGCCTATATGAAGAATGATGTGGTAGATATAATGATTAAAATAAGTTTTACATACATATTTACTTATAAAGATCGTAATATGATAAAAATAGATGGTGAAACTACTAAAAGATTATGATTTTTCTATATGATATCATTCATGGAAAGGAATAAGGGAACCCCATGAATTTTATAGAATAGTCTATAGTATCTAACCCATGTTTAAGGAGGAGAATGATCCAATTATAAAATATTATGTATGAATTGAAATGTTTTCTATAATATAAAGAGAAAAATCAATCCAATTCTTCATAAATAAACAACATTGAATATAAATTAAGATTAAGATGTCCAATATTGATGATACGGCCTTCACATAATATAGTATATATGAATAATTAAAAAGTAATATACATTGATATTGGTGATGATAGAGTTTTATAGTTTCATAATAGGATATATATTCCATCCATAACATAGATAAACAAATATTTTCTAGAAGAAGATCATAGTTAATATTCTTATTTATATCATGGTAGTATGAACATGTATTATGATATATAAGAAAACTATTTGTGGGAATATATGATGTGAGAGGATAAAGATTATGTAAAAATAATATTATTATTAAAATAGGTGATGGATAAAAGATAACATCCCAAGTATGTTTTGTAATCATTACTTATACCAGAGTGTATGTGGTATAATATATCATTGGATTTTTCTATTAAGATTCATATGAAATCCAAGGGACATAATATTAAATGGATTAATATATATCTTCTTATGGATTCTACTCATTTTCCTTCAATTAAAAGTTATTTACCTTAGATCCATAATCCTATGTTTTATATAAATGATGTTATGATAAATCAAAGAACACCCTTTTCAACAGTCTCAAATTAGGGCCCTGAGATTACATTAAAATTTTAGTGCAGTCTTTAAAAGGATAAAAATATATACATTAATCTAAAAACTTCTACTAACTCTCAAATGGATGGGATGTTTGAAATAAAATAACTAACATTATAGGATATTATAAGTTCATGATATATTGATATAAAATTATGTTTTGATAATTAGTTGACACTTGTGAATTCTTTATAGTAATATATACCTCTCAAGAATTAAAATGACTGGGTATGAATCCCTAAATTGAAATTGATGATGGAATATATCATGTTGGTATAGGTTAGAAAAATAATTTCATTGGGTGAAGAACATGTTGATGAAAAATTAATGAATATAAGATCCAAAATCCAAAAATTAGAGAAGACAAATGTAAGAAAAAAATTCATAATGGAGACTAAATAAAGATTATTAATTCCAAATTAGAGACCATGGATTCTAAGGATTTCCCCATGGAGAGGTGTTAGATGATTTTGAATGAATGGTATGATTATACCAGGGTTTATTAGTCTATTTGAAATATTAGAGTTGGTAGAAGTTATGGAAAAATATTTGAACATGCCCCAAAACCTCTTCCAGCTCCATGGAATCTTACATATATCACTATGAATGAAGTATATTCCAATCCCTTCCTATATTATAATAGTGTTTGGAGTTAATTTGGTCTGTGATTGTAATATAATTAAGATGTGATAATTATTGATTAAATATAAATGTAATTATGGAATGAAATTACTCAACTAATGATGATAATTTAGTAGAATCATATTTTATTATGGAAAACATTGGTACTAGATTATTCAATGAAAAATGAATATCCTCATTTGTTTGTGGATTGATTTACAATTTCAAGGATAACTTTTTTACAATTATTGTAGAATTGAATAGATTAAAAATTCTAGGGATGAATAGGAATTTCTTTTGAAAATAATTAATAATAAATATTAATAAAAATTAAAACCAAAATATTTAATTTATTAAAATAAAGATCCCATAAAATTGGTAAAGATATTTAGAAACACCATAATCTTGAACTATAAAGTATCATTCTAAAATTAATAACTATAATATGAGGAAAATTTTAATACGAATAACATAATAATCAAAGAAATATACATGGAATCTGAGGGAAACAAATGAATGATATCAATATTCAAGAATGAAGTGTATATATTAGGGGTAATATGACCATTGAAATCTATCTATTGGAATATGACTATTGGGGTATGGCTGTTATAATCTGATAACTATAAATATAAACATTTTTTACAAAATTAATGTGACTTTTAAAATTAATAAAATAATGTGATAATAATGAACTTAATAAATAATAAATTCTAAATTAATTAATCAATAGTAATATATTATTACAAAAATATGACTTTGAATAAAATAAGACTCACTAGAAGAAAATGTTTCAAAATAATTTTAGTCAAAACTCATGATTTTGAAATAAAACAAATTACATATTTAAAAATTATAATTCTCAAATAAAAAAATGTTTATTCATAAAACACATTTTAATATTTCAATCGAATACATCAAAAATTTTGAATGTCTCTTTCATTATTTTCTAAGATAATTATATTTTTATCCCTAAATAGTAAAATACTATAAAATATATGATATCTATTATAACATAATTATCATTCAGAAATCATTTATTAATTAATTTATGAAAATAAATTACAAAAATAACTAATTTAATTAATATTATTTAATTTAATGATCAAAAACGTTTTTGGAATCCAATAAACATCATTCTCCTCCAATAAATGTAAATTTAGGTGTAAAAAACTATATTATTATAACATTATATACACTTTTCCAAAGTAAAATTAAATAATGGATTTATCTTATAAAAAAACAATTACATAAATGTAGAAAAAAATATTCAAATCCCATGAGTAAGCTAATGGTATTTCATATTTAGAAACCTATATTTCAATGGAATATGCTTTCAAAATATTTAAAAAATACTCACTCATTTCCAATAAATAACTATTAATTGACAAATTAATATTTACAAAAATCCAATGAGAAATAATCTACCTCATTTTCTCATCCATTAGTCCATCATATTATATTCTAAGGATCTCATGTTCTCTTGGTAAGCACTAAGAACCTATGTAGAACGGTGATGGGCCCTAAAAAATAACTTCATTAAATGTGTTATTATTTCCAATTCCATTTCATTTGAATATGAAATGATATTATTTTTCATTTCGAAATATTATTTTTTAACAATATATGTTCACTATTCACTCTATTTATACTATATTTAAATTCTATTTTAATTCCATAACATTCTGATGGCAATAAGGTCATCCTAAAATATTATAACAATAGAGTTCTATGTTCTACAAGCAATAAAATATCTATCTAAATAAAATTCTATGGATATAGGTAAAGAATAAACACATCAAGGGGTATCAAACTTGAAAAATAATGTTAATTTATTAACATTATCATAACTTTGTGTAGATCAAGTGGGCCTTACTATACAGACTGTTTTGAACACATGGTATATTTTTTATTTATGAAACACAAGATCCTTAAAATAACATAATGACAGATTTGATTATATCACCACAAAGATTAATAAATAATTTCATTGGTATCCCACTAACTCAAATACATTATTTTTTACTACCCAAACTAATTGAAAATTCTATATTTTATACAGTACCCAATAATTACTATCATGTAGTCATTACGTATTATGGTTTCTTATTTAAACATTTTTAATACATATTTACTAATTTTATGATCCTACATTATTCACCATGTTATCATTATTAATTGTTTATCTAGAAAAAGAATTTCATTACCATATGACCCATTATTCAATACGAAACAACATATATATGATAAAAATTGTTGAGAATTATGTATATATAGTCTTATGTTTTTTAACATTATGATATATAAATTTATTATGTATGGTAATTCATTGATTTTTTATATGATCTATGGGTCATATAAATAATTTTCACATTAGTGAATTGATATGTGTCATGACATAAATATGATAGAGTATTGGTAGAGGAAATAACCTTTATATATGATGTCATGGAACAAGGCATCGATGGTATGTTTATGATGTCATACATTTTTCATTCCTAACACCTTCATAATTTTTTGATCATTTACTAAATCAATACCAATTCATAACTGGATTATGTTATGAACTATATTTTTATGACCCTTTACATTTGTCTTTAAATTTTTCATGTAATGATGTGGAATACAATGTGTGATTATCCAAATAGATATCACTAAGAAATAATTATTCTTACTCAAATGTTTTTAATTTTTAGAATGTAATGTAATATTAATGTATCTAGTATCATAAGGACTGCAAAACCTAAATTTTGGTAATTTATTCTCAAATATTCTAATTACTAAGTAATAAAAATCTACCAGGTCTTAGTGACTAGGGTTGGGGGAATTACCATATGTGAGGTCAACCATATAACGATTGATCTGACTATACTGTCAAGGAGGTAGTTGTGGAATGATCATGGGGAATGTACTGTTAGGGGGATAATATAAACTAATAAACCTAGAGTAAAGAAAATATACATCAATATAGATTCAATAGGAAATGAATTGTATCATTGTAATATAAATCAAAATGTGATAATATTGAACAATTGAGAGTGTGATTAGGATCAAAACCTTCATGGGTGACAATGTATCCCATCATCCCTTGGATAACCTAGGTAAATAATTAGTTATATACAATAAACTCTATTATTAAAGAAGAATCATATAATCCAAAGCCCACCTAAGGATATTTATATCATTTTTAGGTATGTTTATGAATTTTCTACATATGATTGATTACAAAGTTCATATGAGATGATTAGAGTAGACAAGACATCCCGTTCTCCCTAAATATAAAATGAGATAGGGTGTGAGTCCTATGATTTCTTCCTCGAGTCTGGTACTCCCTCACATAATAGGGGAATTGTTCCTCTTAATATAGAATGGGTTCTATACCCCATATTGATGATAAGGTGATCATACCACACACAAATTTATAGAGTTAATTACTCCCACATATTTTATACTTTAGGGCCATCTATCCCATGAATTTAGTACTCCCCATCCAAAATATAATAATTTATGAGGCATTAATTACTTATTTGGATTTTTTACTCTCCGGACTGATATGTATAACCAAGTGATGTGAGGTTCAGTATGATTTATAATCTAAGAGGTTATTGAGGTATGGATTAGCTAGGTAAATTGGATTAATTTTTTTTATCAGTGATATATTTTAATTATGAACCTAGGTTGTTGTTGAGTGGGTCTTGGTGTGCCTTATTAAGGGGATTGAGAGATTATAATATTTTTTTTGTTATTACTCTTTAATCTATTATCCTTTTCTTCTTCGTTTATAAGATTGTTTTTTCCTTGAATCCCACCACTATGGTTTTGAGATGAATAGCCAATCCTTTTTTCATTTATTTATGGTTTTAGGAAGTCCTTATATGTATTATTATTGTAACCCCATTCATTGGTTCTTTACCAACACCTTCCATGTCATATGAAGACCCTTGAAAACATTGTCATGAACTCTATGATGTTGTATCTGGGTATTGGTAGCATAGTGGTACCCAATTATGAATTTATAAGATAAAAAATTTGTCAAGAGATGGATTTTGGAGGCATTAATATAAAAAACCACACTTTTCATTCATTGATATTACATTTTAAATATATTAATATTCATTATATTATATTCCAATCAATTCCAGAATCATATTGGTATAGTTTTTTCAGACTTATGGAAACATGAAAAAATATTTCATAAAATTTTAAAATCATCTCCCACATATTTCTTAGTAACTATATCCTTTCATAGACATGTAATACACAATAAATTTTATCACAACCAGAGGATACAAATTATATTAAAGGGTGATATTTGATTCTCAATAATAGTAACTAAGATATATGTCAATGATCATATAACCATAACCTAAGAATAGGGTATGGAAGCATGAGTTTATCATTTTAAAACAATAATCTATACATCATATATCAAAATCATGATTCATGGAATAATTAAAGGTAGTTACTAAGATATGAGCCATTGATGAATTAAATAACATGATCCATGAGAGCATAACATGGAATTTGACAAGGATTTTTGGCACAAACATAAGAATAAAATAAAATTTACTTAGTTGTGAGGATCTTTACAAAAACTATTAGAATATATTTAGATCACTTTCAGAACCATCATTTGAGTCGATGCTCACTCCCAAGACTATCATATTGGAAATATTCCCTTACTGAACTCAATTTAATCCCCATTCAAGTGATTTTTATCCCATGAGATATAAATAGTTACTTAATTTTTATGAGTTATATATTGGTCCTACCCATGACACAATGAAATTAATACATTTTTGTGTGAAAATATCTTAAATAATTCAAAATATCTGAACCAATGAAATGAAATGGGTTTCATAAAAATTTCTTCATAGCATAATCCATGGAAAAGATATGGTTTTTATAAAAATAATATCATCATAATCATACATCATTTAGTGAAATAATAATGACTGATTAATTGTGATAATATTCCTAGAAAAGAATATGTAACATCAAATTATGTTATCTTACATAGAAACTGAATTTGAAATATCACTTGGAATAATTTTCCAAATAAATTGAAATTACCAATTAAATTACTTTTTTTAAAGCATCACAAGTTGAAATGATAAAAACACACTATGAAAATAAATCTATAAGAACATAAAGAAATATTTATATAAAAATCGACTCATTATGGGTGGAGAATTCATTCATTAAATATAAATTCAAATAAACTACTTCCATATTTATTTTATAAAAGTTACAAAGTACATGATTTGGGAAATGAAAAAAAATATTCTTTTCAACCCATTTTTTAATAAGTCAAACATGGGAAAAATGAATATAAAAAATCTGATAATAATGGTAAAAGAAATATATAAAATAATTTTTAGAAATATTGATATATATGGGAAATATTTTCTAGAAAAGTATTTAAACAAAAACAAATATTGAATATTGATGAGATTATGAAATAAAACCTTTAACTCGAGTTCGTCTTGCGTCATGAAAAGTCGAGCCTCTGATATAACAATTTAAATTTCATATAATTCATTGCCAAAATAATTTTAATACTTATAATATCATAGATTTTTCGTTTATAACATTTCACCACACCTTTTATTCAATAATTCCATATTAAAATCATCTTGTAATGGTGTCTTATTTGTTTATCATTTGTAATTCATATCAGTAGTTATGGTCGTTGTATATTTATCAGAGCTCCGTCACATAAATAAAATAAACAATATATATATAACATATATTAATTATATAGATATTTATTTCCATCCATAAAATATGGAGATAGTGAAATGAATTGTACTGATCATAGTGATGGTAGGCTGTATGTACACATGAATGAAGTTTTTATTGTAGAAAAAATGGATGTAAATAATAGTAAATATTATAAAAATTCATGGTTAATTATCATTTCATATATATAATATATATTAGTCAAAAACATCTGCATTACAATACATGTAAATATAATTTAAACATGAATCATATTGCTTCTTGACGTGGTAGTCTGCACATATGCTCCAAAGACATTAATGATTCCCTATGGATTGAGCATTATATTGATAGATGTGAAATTATAATTCCAGAAATATATATATATATATATATATAATATAATATATAAACATTAATCTATTTGTAAAACAAATACATAAAATGTGGTGATGAAGATTTAATTTTATCATTGCCTGGAGTGGTAAGTCGTATGTACGCTCGATCCAAAATTGCACTTCTTGTTAGATGGGAAATAAGGGGTATAATGGTGTTCCAAAAACCATAATAAAACATCATTATATTGCGGATACATAGTTTATTATTTTATGATATATCCCATATATTTATATCATATTTGGGTGATTAGAAAAGAAAGTGATTGTTAAGGGTGATTTTATCTTCTTTGGAATGAATCATTTTGATTTTCTCTAAAGGGCTATATGAGTGGTATTTTCTGATGAAAATAGCTATAGTATATCTAGAAAATTTTATAAGTGATATTGGTAGATTTATGTTTAGCTATAATGATTAATTTTGTGTGATGAAATGATGTATGATGTTCTCTTTTATAATTGAGGCGAGAGAAACATTTTGAAATTATTAAATGATTAACTTATTATTAATTAAATATCAATTCATATGACTCCAAATATAAATTGATTCAAATGTAATGTAATATAAGGTTGTAATACAATAAAAAATTGATTTTTGACATCATTTAGTGTAATTATAAACCTTCACATATTGATAATCTCTTTGTTAACTAATTTGAAATGTAACTATGGAAACAAAAATTTTCAATATTAAAATGTTTGAATTTTTACATAATAGATATAAATTTGAACAAAAATTAACATTTTAAGAAACTTTAGACCATATGATATCAAAATTATATTATTTAAAAATTTATATTATTTTTAAATACTTTAACAAAATATTATTTTTATAAAATATCATTAATGAAATTTCTGATACTATTCATTTAATTAAACATTAAATACATCAATATGAATGGGAAATCATAATATAATGATATCAAAGACCATAAAATGTTATATAGTTCTTGAAAACTATTTTATGAAATTATATTATTCAAATTATATCACTTATAATATTTTTTAAATCAGTTATTATATTTTTTTTTATAAAATGGAGAAATATTGCATTAGTGGTCCATATGAAATTATGTTCATTATATAACTAGTAAAATCTAAAAATAAATTTAGTTAATGTAAAGTATTTTCTTAAGGTTAAAGTAAATACTTATATTCATTCATATAATTATTTTTCCATTTTTTAGACATATATGTAATAATAAAAACAATGATTGAGAGCGACATTTTGTATTATCATTAGATTTAAAAAATATATAAGTCATTATCATTGGTATGTTTCTATTAGGAATCTAAATTTCTATAATAAGTTATTAATGGAGTAATTTCAATAATTATTTATGAATTTAGAAGAATAATTATGGCCATATGAATTATTTTCAATCCCAATTAACCCAAGTAACCATTTATTGAGGGGGTAAATTTTACCAAGGTTACTATTAATTTTGATTAAACATCAAGACTAATTAATAGATTTGAACCACATATATATAAAAATTAGATAATTTTTAACTGATTCTATACTTATAAATGTAATAATTTTGATTAAATTATGTGCACAAAAATGTGAAAATTATAGATTTTTAGAAAAAAATACATTTTTAAGAATAAAACATAATTTCTTCTTATCGTAATCCTAGAAAAATGTTTTATGACTGTAGAAAATATTTTTAATAGGAATGAAATATATAAAAGTTAAAATAATTCCCCAATAGTGATTTACTTAATTTATAATGATAAAAAGACATTTCCCTTATAAAAAATGTATTTCAAAAAAATATTTGTTTCTCATTCCATATGATTTTTATTTTAATTTATAATAAATTGATAACTGATGAATTAATTATATGAATATATAAAAATAGATGTTTCATAATTTATTTATTACTGTTCATAACTATGAATCTAATATCTATCTGATAACTTTCATTGCAATATTTAAATATTATATCATTATTCATTTAATCTCACTATTGTGTGTAATAGAATCTATCGAACAAATAAAACAATTTAAATTGAATAATTTCATAAAAATATATATAATAAATTATACACCCCATAAAAATAATTTCCCCATAAAATTTTCCATTTTGTTACATACAAATGAGGTTAAATAAACTTTATTAAATTCTTAGGTTCCCAAGTACCTTCTTGAAAATAAGGTTTTTGAGAAAAAAATGACAATGTTATTATTCTTGTTTAGTAGATCATCTTATCAACAATTCATAATAATTATCACTCTTCATTCAAATCAATTTTCATACTCCAATATTATTCCCTATATGTTCATTACTTATGAAGGACCGGTTATGTACAAACTCAAGAGAGATACAAGGAACACATCATTAACTTGAGTGTGATTTTTTGTTTTTGATAATTGGTAAGCTTACATAAAAACGTGATCATGAATATAAAAATGACCACTATTTTTTGGTATTAGAATATCCATATCTCAAAATCTTATCACCCTCTTCTAGGGAGGTAATCAAAGGAATACCTTGTCAGCCACATCAAACTCTTGATCTTTCCCAAGATTATCATCATATGTTTTTTTGACTTTGAGATAATTTTATTTTTTGTTGAATGGATATAACCATATATACCATTTTCATAGATATATCATGTCCCAATAGCTATAAAAATCACACTTAATTCGTGAATATTGGAGTTCTGTACTTAAGGCTATATATGGATTTTTAAAGAAAAATATGAATTGTGGAGTGAATGATGTTGTTATATGAAAATTACACCAATGGAAGTTATTGACCCCATCCATTTTTAAAATTCAGATAGTAATATCTGAACATATACTATAGATTTATATGGTTTCATTAGACATAACATCTTAATGAGAATGATAATCTATGTATAAACATATCACTCTATCTAGATCTAGTTGAAGAATTATACAATACATCAAGGTAATCCTTTAATCCTATTAAAAAACAATTGATCGTAATGCACCATGAAATATTACCACTTAGTTAATGTATTACCTATTAAGTTTCTCAAAATTGGAATATTTTCTATTTTAAATGAAGTGTGCGGACCGTAGAAGGTGATTTACTGAAGAAAAAATATTATTAGGCACTTTATATATTTTTGGGAGTCTCATGAAAAAAATACTATGTGATGTTTTCCATTTTCATTCTGGTGAAGATAATGGATACAACATCTGATTATAATTCTGGATTTTAGAGTTCCCTTTCTAACAAATCAGGAACCATGAAATATTATCTGTAATATATCTCTTCCTTCCAACACACCAGAAATAATCATTAAAATATATATCTCTATTCATACTTCTAGGATAAATATAGGATAAATAATTATGATATTAAATGATCAGCTTCTTCAAATATAGAACTAAAGGGAAAAAATTTCATAAATCATAACAATCCTTCCCAATCATTGCTAAAATATTGAACATTTATCATTGACTTTTTATTTCACTAAATCTTCCTTATATACCTCATTAATATCCACATTGATTTGTAATTGATATCACATTTTAGACAGATAATATTTCTACCTATAATTCATGAATTCATGATCTTTCCTTTTCAAGTCCACAAATATCAGTTATTTTTGGATCCTCAATATATATAAGCTAATAAGATCCATTTGACTTGGATCAATTATCGCTGTGTTTTCTTTATATGATAGGTAATATATTGTGATTTCAAATTCATTAATATGTTCCAACAATATTCTTATGTTCATTTTCATCACTTATTTTGTGAATATATTACTTAAACATTTTTTATTATTATATATATTACACATCCTCTATAGAGACAATTCTTATAAAACCATAATTATAAAATTAATGAAGCTAAATCCAAATGACTTGTTGGTAAATTTTTCTCATGGACATTCAATTTTCTGAGGTATATGATTTAACCATATAATTATACATGAGAAAACATCTAATTTCATTCGTCAATGTATCACTATAGATTAAAACCCAATTTTCACATTGCGGTAGTATAAGAAAAATTTAGAGGACTAGCCTTCACTTAAATTATATAAAATATTTATCAGATTCATCAATCCATATGATCCTTTTTCCCATCAAAGTTAACATAAGAAGCATATTCAGTAGAAATAGAAAAATTATCTTTAAAGAGATGATAATAACTATCCAATTTAAAGAAACTATATATATATATATTAGTTATGGTAGATGGCCTGGGATATTGTTCAGTAACTTTATTCTTTTAATGGTATACTAATATACCCCAACATGATATCATATATTCAATGAGTGATACTTTTTGGAACCAAAATTCACACATGGTAATTTATTCAAAAATATTATCCCTACTCAAGGTTTTCAATGCATTCCTTAAGTGATCTTTATGATATTCCTTTCTCTCTAAATATACAATAGTATCATTTATAAATACTTCCACAAAATAATCAATGTAATATCTAAATAAATTATATGTTAAATAAATGAAGATAGGGGTGGTATTAGTAAGACTAAATGGAAACAAAATATATTCATAGTTTCCATACCATGTACGGAGTGTTGTCTTAGGTATACACACTTATTGACTATCAATAGATGATATCCATAATTAGGATCAATCATGGAAAAGTAACGATATCAATCCCAACATAGAGTAGTGGATAACTGTTCTTATTTTTGATACTGGAATGTTCTAAATAATCAAAAAATATTCTCAATGCTCATTCTTTATTCTTGAAAAATAGAACAGATTTGCCCTTTGGTTACACACATGGATGAATGAATCACTTTTCAAGATTCTCCTAGAGTTTATTCTTCAATAATTTCAACTCAATCAGATCCATTCTATGTGGATAATTTTAAATAGTGGTATCATTTGGTTTGATTTATATTGAAAAATCAACTTCACGATTATGTGGAAGGCCACGAAACTCTTATAGAAATACTAAAATAATCACAGTATCAAAATATTTGATGTAGAGTTTCTCCCCTACCATTTTAGACACTCATGAATTTTAAACTGGAATCATGATCCATTAAAGTGATATTATATCAATTGTATATTTATTTTTATCATCACACTGATAGACTATCAATGGAAGGTTCTTAATATCAAACACAACTTTCCTTCATTGAAAACTGATGTTGTATTATTTAAATAAAGTCAATCTCATCCCAAAATTACATCAAATTAAATGAAAGGATGAATGAAAATATTTTTAAGAAACACATTCCCAAAAACATCAATGAGATAATAATTATAGACCTTCTATGTGATCAGCATAACATTAGGGTATATTACTCATAAGTCAACTTCTAATTTTTAGGTGGTAATGTGATACCCTTAAAAGTTGTTTTCATATTAATTATGTTAGATACAAAATAAAATATGTTATTATTGGTTATACAGTCTATGAAACATCTACCATTCACCTCATTGTTATAATACCTCTCATCAATAATAGCGATATCATTATATTTTCCTTATTCTATAATCATAATAGGTTGTTTCCATTTATCATCATCATTTACCTCTGAATTTGGGCACAAGTAATCATATTTCCCATAATAATTTCACCAAAAGCATTACAGTGTGGATGGTGAATTCTATGGGGATTTATCTTTATTCATATAATCATATATATTCATCCCATAACATCATAATTTGATTCCCTTATGACCCTACATTCCACACATGAAACATTTATTAGTCATATTAAGATAATTTCACTCATGTTTCCTTCCACACATGAAACATAAAGAAAAGGTCATCTTCGTCTCTCAACGTGGTTTATAATTTTTTTTTAATTCCATTTTCATCATTTATCAAAATAGTTGGATTTATGGGTAACTCCAATCTTCATCCATATCTTGAGATAAAATTGAAAATTTTCATCATATTTATTGTATTACCTTATAGATAATTCACATTAGAGACTTTGTTTTAATCCATTGAATAATCGATGAATGTCAAATTTGGGTTGGAAGATAATATGAGAAGAATACCTTGAAATCCTTATAAAATATTCTTTATAAGTACCAACCCAATAATCATTATTCTATTTCATGTCAAAGATTTCATTCATCATTTTTTTATGAAAATATAAGGAATTTACTTGTTTCAAAAATAATTTAATTTCATTCCACTCCTTGGAGTCCAATTCAACACATTCTATTATTCTATTAAATAGAGTCAATAATTTATTCTCTTCTCCCTCCAAATATTAAATTACTAGAAACAAAATGTCATGTTTCAAACAAGGGAAAAAATAAAATAACTTTTTAGTGACACTGATACATTTCTTAGTCAATAGTGAATTAGTAGACCAATGAAAAGAAGGTTTACATTGCTTAACTAAGAAAATAAAATATTTTTTAAACCTATTTTTATCATACGGAATCCTATCATTATTGTATCTTAATAAATTTGTTTTAGAAAAATAATATAGTTTTCATTCAATCTCCTATAACATTCAGTTCTCTGGAGGATGATCAACACACTTTTTATCACAATAATCGTTAACATGGTTTCTATTGGATACATCTATTTAATAAAACAATGAATTATTGTAAGAGAAAAAATAATAATGGTTCGAAAAAACATTTTTAGTAAATATCACCAATTTGATTTATAAATAGTAAAACATTCTTCCATGAAATCATGTTTCTTAACATGGAGATTCATTATAATTTCAAAAACATTAGGATTTATACTATACATAGACTTATCCATAGGGTTTTCGAAAAACATTTCACATACATTTTTCAAATGTTCAACTAATCCTGTATCTGATAGTAACTATAGTGACCCATGAATTTCCAAAATTGATATTACATTTTCAATAGATTGATATTCATTACAAATATTTTTGATTTTTACTAGAATTAGAGACGTCTAGTGTCCTTGGAATCATGTAAACATAAACATCTTGTTTATAAAAAATCTCTATCAACCCACAATTAATAAATAATAAAAATACCTCATCATAGATATAGCATATATAACACCTTTCTTCATAATTTAAGGAAAAGGAAAACAAAAAATGATGATATTGTTAGTAAAGTAATAGTAAATAAAAGTGTTATACATGATCATATAAGAATAAAAAAATAATAAGGTTATGATAATATGATTTTAACATTTGTAAACCTTAACCTGCATTCCATAGATCATAATCTTGAGTCATGACATAAATCATGGTAGTTCATTAGTCATGAAACATAAAGGAATTAAATAAAATGAGGCATGAGAGCATAACATTAGAATATGACCTAGAATTGAGGCATACACATAAGAATATACAATCATTTACTTAGTAGAAAAGAATAATTTCCATGAATATCTTAGTGGAGTAGGTTAACTTACCAAAACATCATTGGAGTATAGGTTATCTCCCATGATAATAATTGTCGAAAAATCCCCTCACTGAATTGGGTTGACTCCCCATTCCAGTCCATTTTATCTAATGAGATATCAATACTCACCAAATTCATTGGAGGGATATATTTCTCCAAACATCACAAAATGAAAAACATAAAGATGTGTTATACGAGAACATAAATCATTATTTATATCAGAATTCATGAAAAGAAATGTGTCTCATAAACATTTCTTTATAGCATAAACCAAGAAAGAAATGGATTTTGTAAACATATGTTCATCATAAAAATAAATCATATAGAAAAAAATAATGATGATATTATTTGGATCATATCCCAAATAAATATTAAGTAACAAAAAGTATGTTTTCTTAGATGGAAAATAATATTGAATGATCACTTGAAATAATACTTTTAGAGAACAACACATCTATTTTGAAAAAATTTATTTAAAAACATGTGGAATTATAAAGGAATGGATTTTCTTGGTAAATAATCCTATTAACATGTAAAGGAAGACTCAATGTGAAATTTAGTCATGATGGTGGGAAAATAGGTTCATGCGTTATGAGTTTTAAAAATCATTCCTTCCATATTTTGGTCAAATGAGTCCCAATATACATCATTTAAAAAATGAAAAAAAATATCATTTTCTAAATGATTTATAAATAGAAAAAAATGTTTAAAAATAAATTTAAAAAATAATTGGAAAATGTTAGAAAAAATTATTAAAACATATTTTTTAAACATATATATGGATGAAAAATATTCTCAATCACATATTGTAATTATAAACATTCCCAAATATTAATGAGATTGTGAAATAAAACGCTTACCTCTAGGTCATCTTGCAATAATATCAATATAAATTAATTTATATTTAATTTAAAATTATTATAATTTTATAAAATAATCATTTTATTAAATTTTATATCATATAATATACCTTATAAAATTTCCACACACACCTATATTGATGAATTTATTATAAAAATAAATATTTCATAGTCGTAACTATTTTATTTGTAAAGAAAAATTCAGTTCAACAGTTCCCATCCATATAAAATTATCTATTTTACATCATATTAATAATTTAAATAATAAAATAAATATCATATAATATATATTTATATAATTAATGTCATACATAAATTTTTGAGACTGAAAAATGAATTACACTGTTCATATAGATGGTAGGTTGGATATACATATGAACATTGTTATTATTTTTAATAAAATGAAAGATTGAAATGTAAATATTAATTCAAAGTTATAGGACCATTATTATGTAATGTATATCATATATATTCATTAAATAATTTTTCATTATAATACATCAAACATATAAATGAAAAATAATCACATCACCTTACAGAGGTGGTAGTCAACACTACACATTAATGACATTATTTTTCCCCTTAGATTTGATGGTATGTAGGATGATGAGATATTATAATTATAGAATTATAATTATGTAATACATGATATATATAAACAATAACCCCATAAAATTACCACATTCATAGGAAAATGATGAAAAATGAATTGTATCAGTTATTTAAGATGGTTAGTTGTACATTTTCTCTAGAGATACTTTCTCTTCTCCGTTGATTGGAATGATGTAGAATAATGTAGTTTTAATTATCAAAAGAAAAAATTATAATATTAGGTATAATTAATTTTTTATGATACCATATATATCATATATTTAATATAGATAAAGAATATTCTTAAATAATTTTATCAGTAAGGGAAATTCCATCTTATTTTGAAGGACTCATTTAGATGTCCTCTATTGGGATATTGGGATGGGATTTTGGGGCGAGAATTACCTCTATAATGTTCTAGTGAAGTTTAAAATAGAAATTTTCAGTGTATGGTCAAGCTAGAAGGATCAATGTATTGTGAATAAGTGAGGGAAGAGATTCTATTTATAAATAAATCCAGGTGTAAAATTTAAATTCCTCCATAAAATAAATTATAATAAATTAATTGTCTTGAAATATACCGAAAATGGAAATTTTAGTCACATGGATGGGTTTCCATTGGGTTTTTGGGAATCCATTTTTCATCATTGCATCAGGATTTATGCTTGTGTAAATTTATTGTAAATCATAGCATTTTTCATTTTGATTACATATATTATAGTTTGATTTCTTGTATATCCTACATTATTTTATAACATGTGGAGATATTCATTTTTTCCCAATGAATTTGGAAATTACTTTTTCTAGGGTGATATTCTAACATTGTTATAGTTATTATCCCCTAACTTATTTGAGGTTGGATTGGGGTGGAATAAGAAACCTACTACTGGACCAGGTGGGTCCCTTGTTTATTGGGTCATGTGACAACAACTCAGACCCCCACCCCCATTTCGAAATAGTATCCTCATATAGTAGAGAGTATTTTTCAACTAAAATCATGGATTAATTAAATTAAAAAAATATTTTTATTAAGAAAACAAATGTAAAGTCATGATCAATCATGAAAATTAAGTCTCAAATTATTTAATCAACTTTCTAAACCCTATCATTTAAATTTAAAACTAAATCATAGATAAGAATTATGTAACATCAATAATTATATGTTTTTAATGTTTATAATTGAAAATAAATTTACTATATAATAAAACTGATTTAAAATCACCCAAATATGACTATAAAATATTAAACCAAAATTTCAAATCCTTGAGATATTCTTCATTCATTAGATAAATAATAAATCATTAAAAAACACAACTTTTAGAAAATAATGTTTTTTCTATTTTATATATATGAATATCAAAAAATGAATTTAAATGAATTTAAAATTTCTATTTAATAAAAAAAATCTATAAATTAACTCTTTAACTGTGGTTTAAAATTAATAGATATGTCTAAAACAACTAATTAAACTACTTTATATATATATATTTTTAATTATTATTCTGAAAAATTATTTTATAATATAAGAGTACACATATGTATCTTTAAAAAATTAATTATGGCACAAAATAAAACTCAAAAATACAAATAAAATTATAAATCAGTGATAATTATAATAAAAATATTTCAAAATATTATTAATCAAACTTATTATAGGGATTATTATTGTAAATAAATGTAAATAACCCATGATATGGAATACCAACCCCATTTGAATCAAAATTTATGGAAATAAATCTTTATCCATAGTTATGAACTTATCTTCATGGATTTTAAAATGATATAGGTAATATTCTATTTTATAGAATACTTTAACTAAAAATAAAATTAAAAACTTAAATACATATTATACATAACCCATGAAAAAATCATGTAACAAAATAATTCCATTCATCAAAATAAATAAGGACTCTATATAAAGACAACAATTTAAATAATGATATATTGAATGCTTTATACAATTAAAAAATAATCATTTCCAATTTTTTTAATTCATTTAGCATAAGACACTATATATTAAAACGAATTCAATTTAAAACAATAGAAGACATTTATTTTTATCATATTTTAATCATTAACAACACATATCATCATCATTTATAAATCAATATCTAATAGATTAAACAGTTAATAAATCATTAAAATAATATGTTATTCTAGTCTATTGAAACCATTATAGGTTATGTATCTATTTTAAAATACATATATTCTTCATATTTTTTTGAAAAACTTTTTAAAAAATTAGAAAACAAATCATGCAATGATTTAAAATTCATTCATCATAAATTATGAAAAGTATTTATTAAATAAACCACCATGTACACAAATAATTTATTAATATAAGAAAATAAATTAATCATTTAATCACACATAGATAAATACTTGATCAATTTCATACCCACTAATAAAATTTTGAAAACACAACATTTTTCATCTATGAATATAATAATCAAAAATTAATTCATGAAATATATAATGGAATAGTAAATAAAATCATTAAAAATAATCCTAATCTATCAATACACATTTATATAAAAAATTAAAATAACAGATAACCCAATTATGGGTTTATAGACACCACCTATTACATGATGAGTCTTTTATTCCAATTTTGAATTATAAATCGGATGATCATATATTTTTACAAGTTTTCTAATGATTTCCTAACATTCATTCTTCCATCTACCAATATCCCAATATACCATAATATTTCTGATAAGATCATTTCATGAAATAAACAGATCTAACCTAACATGAGTATATTCTCTAAAAGTGTTAAAGAAGATTCCCAATTTCCAGGGGCTATAAAAATGTTCTAGAGATATAAAAAATAAGAAAAAGTGTTTGATTTATATTGAAAATAAATTCTAAGATATACAATTTATATATAAATAGAATATTCATTAAGTTTTTATATAATTTAATTAGAAATTACATATCAATATAGTTGCCAGAATTAAATAGATTTTAATACATGTGTTACAATACAAGATACAATTGAAGGGAGACACTGAATAACACTTCATAGAACATAAAATCTCGGAATTCAACCATTGATATTTCTCTATACGTAATAAGATAGATCAATCTATATAGATTAAAATCTACTACCCATATTTATAAAAAAATTAAAAAAATGGTGATAACTTCATTCCCCCAGATGGTGTATATTTGGCGGGAGTGTAACAGTATCAGATAGATCCCACCAAGATATATATGGTACTATTTTACATTTGTATCTAGTAATTAATAGTAATATATATATAAAATGACATTTTAGTTACAATTTTATGAAAAAAGTAGAATGAATTTTATTTTACATTGAATAAAGGTTAGTTGTTAATGAAATGAAATTAAATTGACATAATTTTATAAGAAGAAGCGGCTCGATTAATAACAAAATTCAAAACATGAAACATGGGTATTAACCAATTATTCTAGTATTAGAAATCCTAAAGATTCCTTTTAGATATTATATAATTCAAAATGCTTCCCATGGGAGTTTCATATTCTCATACTAAATATATGATAAAATAATAATGAATTACTATGTTCCATGAATCGATATAGAAGGGAGTTCCTTGTCCCATACAAAATAATGGATATTTGTGTCCCTAGTTTAGTATCTAAGATTACTCCATGTCATGAATTTTATTTTTTATAAAATATTATCACTCATAGAATAATATACCAAAATAATCTACTATATTATCTATAATATATTTTTATTATTTATTAATTTATTTATGGGTTCACTCTATTTTTATTAGTAATCAAGAATCATTCAATAATGAAATTAATGAAGCAAAAATTTATCTATAATGAAACAAAATCACAGAAATGGGAAATCCAAAAAGAAATCATTCCAAAATTAATTAAAAAACCCTAGATTTGATGATTTTCCATTCACTAATCCTAGTAATAAATTATATGACAAAAAAATATATCTCCTAAAGATAATTCTATAAATTGCATTTGATATATATGAATTCATTTTTATAAAAACCTTTTTGGAAGTATTTGTTAACTATATGATAGATATATATATATATTTATAAATATAAATAATTATATTAAATTGAAAAAATAATAAATAAATTCAAAATAAATTGATCCTTTATTTTAATATTTTATAATATATTTCTCAAATAATTTATATTTTAAACCATCATTCACAAATCTATAAAGATGAAATGTTTTACAAAAATTTTCATACCTATAGGGAAAAATTTAAAAATAAAAAAATAATACATTATAATATATATAAATGGTTTTCTTGAAAAACCCACCTATTAGGTGTGAAATACTGGTAGATGGACACTATTATTCTCAAGAGAAAAATTAATATGGTTTTGGTTGCATTGTACTGTCCTTGATGAAACATATTCCTACTATGATCTAATTGATTATTCATGTAAGAATACTCCAAATAATTATCAACCATGATTCATTGAATATTTTTTTAAAAAAATTGATATAATTTTCCATATTAATCATTATTTTATTTGTTAATGAAAATATTTATTTTATCATGAATTTGAATGATCCATAAAAAATATTTTTTACCAAATAATATTACTCATGTATTTAAATCATAACATTTTATTTGGTGTGACATTGTTATTTAAATTTTATTGAAAATTTATACCCAAATTTTATTATAGTATTTATTTAAACCCTTATCAATGTATATCACATTTAATGGTGTGAAAATGGCTATTAATTAAAATCCATTAATGATTTTATTGACTAGACCATACCTCACTATTTAAGACTAAAATATCCATCCATTCATAAAATGCACTGAAAATATTATAGATACTAATGGATAAAATTAAGAGTATTTAAATATTTTTTATATATATTGTTCACATAGGATGTTGTAAAAGAAATAATATTAACAGATAGTAAATTTTTAATATTGAATTCCACATGTTCCCTTATAAACATTTCATACATGAACTCACCCACAATACATTTAATTTAAAATTTTCCACATTTGGATGATTTAAGTTTGATTAAGAAGTGTGTAGATGAATATATTGATCCATTTAAACTTTTCATACCATTTAAATGATCAATATTTCCAAGATTTCATCCAAGATGGCCATCATCATCTTATTATAATTTTTTGTTAAATTATTTTTTAGTATGTAATATCTCTTTTCTTAAAATAATTTTTCACCATTATTTTATCATTTTATTTTTTATCTAAGGTTTTTAATTAAAAGTTTTGATGATTTTATGTTATACAATTTCAATTATTTTCTAATGAAAATTATCCCTCACAAGTATAAATCCTCACATTGGAGTATATTTTATTAACAGTCTATATCATCCTCACCCCACTAAGTAATTTTTGGGAATCTTGGTAATCACTGTAATTCAAAAAAATTAAAGTTATTATAATTAGTGAGTAAATTTAAAATTAAATAAATGATAAAAAAATTCCACGTGATACTAGATATATGTTGTTAGTAGGATAAATACTTTAATCTCAAAATATAATAAATATCAAATTGATGTTAGAGTCCAAATATAATCCTATATTTATTATATTCTCATTTTTAGTGTAGAGGTTCTTCCCTAATTTTCCCCCAATCAAAAGAAATATTTTAGAAAATACTCAATGTATTTTTCTAGGATTAAAATTTTTCAAGATTACTTAATGTTTATTTATTGAAATCTATATGGTCACAGTTTCATTGGAAGGTTTATGGGGTTATTCTATTGGGGAACCAGAATCAAATGAATTTCATTATAACGTAGAATGATTAATGATTAATTAATTTTTATATAGGTTGACCACAATCATTTTAATATAATTTTTAAATTTAATATTTATTTCTCAAGTAATTTTTTGTAAAAATAATTTCTTTACACTTTTTTATTTTGAAAACAATCATTTATACCCTTAAATTCTTATATTTTACAAAAAAATAAAAAAGAAAAAATATATAATAATTAAAATTATAATATTGAGTTATTTAATATACTTATCCTCAAGAGATTCAAAAAATATAATTCCGTATTCTACACATAGTATGATAAGAATAAATATTTTTAGAGTCCACACCAAAACACTAATGAAATAAGTGTTGATTATAAGGGACTCAGTCAATCAATAATTATTTCATTTCACTTGTCAAATATTTGACTACTACAATTTTATTATAAAATATGTAATACATTGATTATATATTTACTAAATCCCTATATAATAGAGAATATTTTCAGTTAATTTGATGTAAAATCCAAGGGGCATGGTAGTCCAAACCTGGAGGGAATATATGTTTTGATATCATCGATGGCCTAAAGGATAATCTTGATCGACCAATTTTATAATACTCATCCAAGGATCTCAAAGAATTATAACATTACATTCTATTGTTAAATCAATTGGTGTTCATATTACATAGAGAGATCATCCTCTAAATTTTTTAAGATATGATTGATGTGGAAGTATTACGAAAAAATCCATCCTTCCCACTGAAATCAACTAAATCATTCTCAATTTTAAATGTTCTAAAAGTGAATTTTGCATAAAATTCATTTCATTTTTATTGAAAATTAAAAATGTTAAAATTTAATATTTATCCTTAAATATAAAATAGGGCCTATATAATGATAAAATTAATCCAACCTATACACTGGGTGGTTTTGGGTAATTGATTAAGGGAAACTACATATTTATTTGTTATGTGTAATGGTAACATAGTCAATACATAAGTTTAATAGGAATTTCTGGCCACTGTAAAAAGATAAATTACTATTTTTAAAATATGTTTCAAGATGAACTATATTATCTTTTGAAGTGATTCCCTTCATAAAAAAAATAACCCACACGTTGGATAAGTGTATGAAAAAATCATCAATAAATACATAAGGGTAGAACTACCTATAGGAAAGGGTAACTAATTAATTTTAACATATTTGTACAGTTAATAAAAAACCAATGTGACGGTAAAATTAATTTCCTTCATGATAAACCATTGATCACCATAATGGTAAAATGATGTTTTGATCATACAACACACTTTTTGAGTAAAAATTTATTTTTATCAGTTTTTTTAATTTTTCTCCCCCAGAACGGACCTATAACATAGTTTCATTATTTTAAAATCATAAAATCATTAAAATTTAGCTCCTTTACCTTTTTTAAGTTTTTAAACCATAAATTATATGGTTTTAAATTCTAGGAATTATATATTCAATTAAAAAATGTAATGATGAAATTATTTTTTCAGTTACAATGCTAAATACTAGAATTCCAAAATTATGCTCTAAAATAATTGAACATCTCTTACTATTAAATGATGATATAATCATGAGTTTTGGAATTTCAGAAACTCTTCATCCATAATATAGAATTTATTCTTTGAACCATTATAAGTTCTTCATTTAAATTCCGAGTATCATATAATCCTCATTCTTTTTTATTCATTGGTTCTGTATTTTTTAATGGAAAAATTGATGTGTAATCCTATTTTTTCCTTTTATTTATGGAATTATTATTCTGAATATTTATATTGAAAATGTTTTTGAATAATGAATTATTGGTAACATATAATTTTCAACAAATTAAAATAATGAATCATCATGTAATTTATTCATCTTTTTTAGTGGGATAGATCATTATCACATGTGGTTTTAAAATTATTCTTTGAAGAATAAATAGATTTGAGGTCATCTGGATAAAAATAAAAATGTAAAAATTTTATAAGAAAGATAAACAAATTTAATTTTTTTCCTTTTTAAGTTAATAAATTGGAATCAGTTCTACGATTCCTTATAAATCAGTTTGAAGTGACTAATATGTAGATGTGATGTGGGTTATCATTACATTAAAAAACATTGATGTTGTTATAAAAAACATTTATTTAGTAATTTAGATACCATATAGAGAATATATATATATATATTAGAATTTGAATTATATGATGATGTGTGTTGATATTCTTCAAACCATTTTGGGTTTGATAACATCCAAGTGTTTTTGTATACTATTTTCAACTCGTGATATTTTATGATATGTCACTATATAAAATTCCTTATTTAAATTTATTATAAATGAAATATGTTGTATTATTATTATAATAATAGTACCAATGTGATCATTATATTTATCATAGATCTTATGACCTAAGGGGTTCATGTTTATGAAATACATGTAATATTTAGAATTAGTGGGTTATATGATGCAATATGATGGAATAGTGTGGGTTGAACTTTGGGAATGATTGTATAATAGGATCAAACATATAAAGAAACATAAGGTGGATTCTCAATGACTCATAACCGAGAGATAAATTTAGTGTATAATACCATAGTTTGGACTGACATGGAGACCTAGGGACTGCTTGTCTATTTAGAATCATTAAGGGTAGCTCCATTATTTTTATGATTCAATAACCACTAAGATTATTTTAAATAAAGAGATGATACAAGTAAAACCAGGGTTCATGGTAGCTTGGTTTGCACACATAGGGATGATATATACCTTTTCTTGTGCTTATTTTTTTATTATTCTAAAATACACAATTGTGAATTTGGACTCATTTTTATGATGCATTGGGGGTTTCCTACACTATTTTATTTCTCACACCATATAAATGACTATAAATGGAAATGTAGTAATCATGTAAAAGGATCCAATCATGAGAATGGGTCATATATAAGATACAATAGTTGTAGAAAATGTAACATGTAATGGTAATGGGATGGAATCCATAAGATTATTCATTTTTTATATATTTATACTCTTATTAATTTAAAATGGATTTTCAATCTTCACTACAAGATCGTTATTTATGGTATGAAATATATTACATCTGAGACTATATCCGTACAATTAATTACAACATGTTGTTTTTTATATTATATTTATATTATTGGTTGAAGTATTTGGTACTAAGGGTATATTTTACAGAATGATGGTGTAAAACATCATTATTTTAGTTTGTGGCCTCTTGCATACAAGGTGGAACACATGATCTCTTTTTTATCTCTAGTTAAAACATGGTTGTTTAGGTCAGGGTGTCACAAAATGGTATCAGGAAATAGTTAATTTATTTACATTCTATATAATCTCAGACATGGAATAAATAATATATGTTTTATAAGAAATTATTTGTGTTGTTTCCTTATTTCTAGGTAGATGATGTGTAATGAACCTCTCTATTTATATTTGTGGGATTTTTGTTAATAATGTATTGGATTCAGGTTCATTCCTAATTTGGTGCATTTAATCATATACTGTATATAAATATGCTTATTTGACACTACAACAGAGTTATTTAATTTAATTACTTAAATTTTTATATATGTTTTGTAGAAACCTCTATTTATGATTGAGTGAAATTTATATATTCCACGCTATTGTGATATATCATAGATTTAATTAGTTGATCTTTAGAATGATATTATATTTTTATATTTTTTTGTCTTTGATTAGGGAGTTGGTACGGAGAATTTTGTTTTTCTTACGAGAGATATATCATGGGATAAAGGTAAACTCCTATTAGAAACTTGTGTGATTCAATATAATGGATATGATCTATCATGAATTAATATGTTTAGATTTCATAAATGTTAATTCATATTTATAGAAAATTTTTCCTAGATTTAGTCTTATGGGAGTATTTGGGATGTGAGATGGAATGAAAACACATGGTAGGATGTTCTTTTTATAACACTCTATGTGTAGGAGAATACAATTGAGTTTTATTCCATAAATTCTTAGTGGTTTTGGAAGCTTGGACAATTTAACAAGAATTCCATCTCTAAGTTTCATTCTAAGGATGTGAAGTCTGAAACTATGGTCAATTATTCATAGTACATTTAAATCTAGCATTCTACAAGACTCTGGGTAATTCGAGTGCCTTTTGATACTGCAAAATTGGTAAAAATCATTGAGGAGGAAATTTCCATAATAGAAACTATAAAGTATTGGCATGTTAAGATAGTGGCTGCTACACCTCTATAGTTTTTTAATTCTTTTTTATATTACAACATTTTTATTGGGGTATAGTATATGATAATGGTTTCTTCTAATAAACCTGTTCTCAAAACACCTTGGGATCCTATGGTAGACCAACACCAGTGGTTTCTTGAGTATCCCATAGTTTTTATTAGATTAGGACATCTATGTTATATTATCATCATTTTTAATATGATATTTTATGTGATATAGGTCATGGATTGGCTGACTATATTTATAGATCACAATTATAGACATGAGATATGACAATCATTTACATCACCCTTGGAATATAAGAATGTTACTATTGGATAATTACTGATTCAAGTAGGTATAGTTGGTTATGATATGATCCAACTTGGAAAAATCACATATCTTATTAGATACATAGATATCTCAATTGGATATGTAGTTCATCCCACTATTTTCCTCATGTTGTTGATCTATATCTTAATTTATTCCCAAGTTATTCTTTTTAGAAACCCAGCTAATAGTGGTGTTGAATTCATGATAGAACCCCTTCCTAGTCGTATCAAATTTTGATACCCAAATATCATATATCATTTTCCATGATGAAGGAGATCTATTTATAACTAAAGGGTTTCGAACTGGAAGGATTTATTGGGCTGACAACATCATCATGGTGTGAACGTATTTTTCCTTGATGGAAAAAAAATTATTGACTCTACATTGACTACCATAAGATAAATATTGTGACACGAAGGAATATTTAATCATTTACCAGGATCTATGATCTCCTTGATCATTTATGGGGTACCTGATGGTTATTTAAGATTCATTATCGATTAGTATATCAAACGTTATGGGTTATAAATGATGGCATATCAAATATGGGATTTTAGATATATTTTAGGATATATTAGTACTCGTTCAGGTTGTTTGGATTGAATAATGAACCAAAATATTTCATGGATCTCATAAACAAGATCATCCTCTAATATCTTGATTCATTTTTCATGGTGTTTGTTGAGGACATCCTTATTTACTCACTAACTAGATTATCATGCTATACATATATATAAATCATCTATCATGAATTGATCACATTATATGTATGCCTTTGTTTTGTTATGTAACTATTGTATTAAAGAGTATATCCATGGACCTACATAAGGTTATATAAGTGAATTTATGGAAATTTCATGATAAATTATTTATTATTAGTATCTTTTTATAGCTTGATATAATTATTATTTTCTCTGGTACATATCCCATTACTAAGAACCCAAAGCTACTTTTATGTAAAATGGATTTGGGTTAAAATTGTTGATCTAGTGTGAAGATGATTTTTATTGGATAAAAAGGAGGTTGAAATATACTCCATTATTGATAGTTCATAATTAATGGATTGGTTATGATCTATACTATGATTAATACAGAATTGGTTTTGGATCAATAATAAAGGAGAAGTACTATTTAATTTCTTATGGATCTCTATGGTTATGAAATATAGAATAAGTTTACACCACACATGACTTGGAGAGGGAATATAGAAACCATGGATTATTATACAAATATATTACATCTTTTTTAAGATTATTCGAAACATTAAATAGGCACATTCCTAAAGGATATAATAGTTGTGTTCCTTTAGAGAGTAGGTACACAATATTCAAATTTTGTGAATGTCCTTTAAAAAACACATAAAGAACATCTCAATATGTTCTCTTCCCCAAAATACCCATATTATATCCATTCTTCACAACTTGGGGAATGGAAATGTATGAAATGGTTAGATCAGATGTCGAGTAAGGATAAATAAGGGAGAAACATAAAAATATAATTAAAATAAGGGTATGATAACATGATAAAAACAATATAAAACTCTACACTACATATCAATTTTCATAATCATGAATCTTGGCATAATTATTTGCAGTTCATAATATTTGATTCATAAGAGATTTAAAGGAAATTTTCAAATGTAGCCTCACATTAGCATCATAAATATAATTTTTTTATACAAATAATATTAGAAAAATATTTCTATAGTATTCATGGCATACAAAAAAGTATATAATAGTTGAATGGGTTTACTCCCTAAACCATAATAGTAGTGAAGGTTCACTCCAAAGATGATCATAGATAATAAAGTCTCATACCAAACAAGGTTACCTCCCACTTTTATTCATGTCTATCTCCAGAGATAAAAAATATTACCCAATTTATTGGACGTATAAATAGTCCCCCTACCACATAATGAAAATCAAACACATGAGTGATATACGATCATAAAACACCCATCATAACATATCTAATGACATGAATTGTGTTTCATAAACATTTCAACATCTCATAACCCTCATAAAATAGACATTTGTAATAACAATTTAATCATTTCATCAAATCATTACACGTGGAAGAAGTAGTAGATTCCATATCATTTTTTTCAGGGTACAACTCATAGAAGAGAAAAGGGTTCCATAAAAATCATCCCACAATAAACCATTCGAAGAAATAATAAGAATTTTATCTTTGATTAATATCCCCAGTAAATCATATGTTACATCATATAATGAAATATTTTATTAAAAATATTTTTTATACATAAATACCTTGTAACATTTGTTAATGGAAATTAATTTATTTTGGAAATAAAATTTTAAAACATAATATCCATAAAAAAATTTGGAATTCCTTTTTATTAAAAATAAACCGTCAATCCTATAAATGAATCATTAAAAATTATTGAAAAATTATCTTGTGTAAAATATAATTTCTTCATATATATTTTTAAACATAAATCATTTTCAAAATCATTGTCATTTTTAAATCATTTATTCATAATCTATATATTTACAAAATAATAATTGAAAAACTTTCATTGAAAATAAAAATGTATATTTTTAGGGTAATATTTAAATCATTGAGCATTCTAGATAGTAGGAAATATAGTTTTTTTCCTTTTAAATAAATATTCTTTTAACATTATTGTTAAAATCCAAGCCAGCATTGTTTTTCTAATGGAATGAAGATTCCTTTAATATATATATATATTAAAAAGATATAAATGGGTAAAATTGTATATGATAATAAACTTTTAGAATGTTAAATGCATTTTTATTACATTTTTATAAGACATGGTTTTGGATGAATGAAAACATTTCGACCGACATGAGAAATAAATACGATTTTTATAAGATATTTTTTAAACTCATGAGTCCATTAATATTTCAAAATAAATGTAAAATACATATTATCATGAAATAAAAATATGATTACAAATTTTATGAGTCTTTTTATAAAGGGATGATAAGGGTTTATCATCGGAAACATAACTATAAAAAATCTAGATAAATGATGAGATTGCAACTTAAAATCATTACCAATATGTTAACTTTGAAATGTAAGCCACATGAAGGAATATTTTTCAATAAAACATAAATTAAGACAAGCATATATAAATTCATGAATTTATTTTTCAAATGGTCTGTATATATTTCACTTAATAGAATATAAGGTAATAACAGAATCATTTGTCTTCAAGAATAGAAATTGTGACAATAAACCATTTCTGATTTTATAAATTTTGAATTGTAATCTCAATGAAATAGAGATTTTAAAAAGGATATATAAATCCCAATAATATAAAAAAATTTATAATAAAATATATTCATGGGAGGTATATACACTACATAATAGAAATATTTTTTGAATATAGAATTTTTCTCACATAAGTAAAAAATTGAGACCAAAACCCCTTATCTTAATTATCAGCATTGTATGAACACATTTTATCATCTAGTATTAAAACTATTTTCAAGTTATACATGGGTTAAATAATCCCAATCATAATTATACTATCATATATTATTTTATTATACTAGTTCAACACTAATTTATTAATAATTTTATTATAAAATATTCATTCATAGGTGTTAACTGTATTTTTCATTAGTGTTTTACTTCTGTAGTTCTAGTTTATGTATATTTATAATTCATTACTATTATACACAATGAAAAATTATAAATTAATATAATATTTAATAATTATATAAATATTTATATTATTCAAAAAAACTATAGATAGAAAGTTGAAATGCGTCGTTCGTGAAGAAGATCGTCCATATATACAAAAAATATTTTTTCCATCTTAAAAAATATGAAAAAATATGGAAAAATAATTATTATCCATTAGGAAACATTATTATTTCATATATGTAACATATTTTCGTTGAATTAATATTTATTAAATTCCTTGTAAATTGTTTGTGAGAACGAATCACAATGCATCACGAGGAAGAAGTGGGTCTTACACACAATTGACATCATCATATCCCTTATAGAATGGAAATTAAAATATTTATATATGATATAAGACTACATATTTATAATGATATTATTAATATCATATATATATTATTTATTTTCATCATCATAACCAACCTCTAGAGTTAGTAATGAAAAAACAATGACATTAGTTCGTGATATGGTTGTTTTTCGTACACACAAAAGAAGATTTCGTATCCAATTTGCTTAAAGTTAAGATGGATGAAAGTCATTACTTTAACATAATATCATATAAAAATTTACTATATTCTAGTTTTATTATATTATTAGTTCTAAAACCAAATTAATTAATGAAAAATAATAATTAAAATGAAGGATCTTAGTGATGACAATTATATTCTCATCACAGAACCTCATTTGGGTTTCTTATTATATACACCATTTTTTTGTCTTTTGGGTGGAATATATGATAAATAAAATATATAATAATGTTGGGGAGGTATTTTTTCAGGTTTTTCTCAAACTATATAGATTTTTAAGTGTTAGTATGTGGAGAGTGCTGGTGCCCTTTTATATGTAAAGACCAGAAAATTTCAAGGAAATTTTTTTTCTTAAATTCTTTGGGATTTTACGAGTACACAATTTCTGACGGAACCTGATTCCAAGGCCCGGTGTACCTGGAATAATTTTTCGAAGTTTAGATTTGGTACCTTTAGTGAACGAACGAGCGATTTTTTCTATCTTTTGAACCGGTGCTCGAAATTGAAATTTGAGGGAACCAATGAACTCGCAACACCGGTAATTTCTTAAGGGAACCTTTACCGTAGATGCATTTTCTTGGGAGGAGGTGTTAAAATAATATGGATTAAATAATAAGTGAATAAAATTGTGGGACAATTTTATTCTTTTATTCTAAGTGGTTTTATCCTAAGTGTGGGAGTTGTGGTGGGACCCACTAGTTCCTAACTACCCATGTGAGGATAAATGTGAGATGGGGCCCACACGAGACCCAACCCTTCACATTCCCTAACTCCCTAACTCTCCCCTTTAAACTTGTTAACTCCCCCTTTATTTGAGTAACTCCACTCTCTCCCTCATTAAAGCTTTCCAACCTATCACATAATTAATTAGACAACTCATGGTTTAATTAATTAAGTGAATTGGAATTTGAATTTTGTAATTTTTGAATGCATGGCATGAATTAATAAAATAAGGAGGAGCCTTATTTTATTTTTTTGGTTGGCCTGTTGTGTTGAGACTTTGGGGGAGAGCTCTAGTTTTTTAAAGAACTTCTTCTTCCCGCGAAGAATGTCACCTTTTCGATGAAGAACACCGTTACCGCAAAGAGAGACAATGTGCCATTCCTTCTTCCCTCCGAAACTAGTGTGAAGAAACTATTTCCTACTTGGACATATGCGAACACCGTCTTTAAAACCTCACCCCATGACGCCATATTCCGTGATGCCTGGAGAATGTCATCGATTGTCATGGTAGTGGTTAATTTTGATCAAGTTTTTATTATCGATCTTTGTTGCTTAAAGATTGCCCGCTTCATATCGCCATAACGGGAGGAGCGTGGACTGCACAAACACAGTCGATTCTCCTCCAACTTTTTCTTGTTGATCATCGTTGGAATTTGAGGCGAAGGCGGCGCGGTGTCGTTGCACCGCGCAGGGACAAAGAGGACTGCGGACAGAGCGGGCCGCGATGGTGGTGCGCAGCGCCGTTGCGCTGTGCCGGTGAGGCCGAAGGGACCGCAACTAGAGCGGGTCACGGCGTCGTCGCACCACGCCGGAGAAGCCGAGGAAAGCCATGACGGTTGAACAAGAGACGCGACAGACATCCAAGGGGCGGCCGGCTGTGCCGGCCGCTGTCTCCACCCAGAGGAGGGACCCGAGGGGGTCCCGTGGTTACACAAAGGTCGGACATCACAGAAGACTGTTTCAAAGAAACCGGGGGGGGGGGGGGACCCCTATATCCTTTAGGGTAGACCCCGCAGGGTCCGCCGTTTCTGCAAACAGGGGGTGGCACCCCCTTTGCGTGCCACTTGGCCAGCGCCGAGCCACGACCGGCTTCCATGCTGGGCCGGCCGCGCCCTGCTGCAGGCCGGGCCGCGCCCAGCTATGGGCCGGGACATGCCAGCCAGGCTAGACCCAGGCCCAGATTGGGTCAACCTGGTTCGGGCCACCCCAGGGGGAATTGGGCCAGGTCGGACAGGGCCCAAACCCCTATTTTTCGGACAAGGTTCGTTCAAACGCCCATAACATGGGATACAGACCTCTGATCGATGCACCGTCAGTTGTGTAGGAATCCTTGGATCAAGACGGTCGTTTCAGTATATTACATTTGAGGTTTCAGTGAAGTTTTTGTATGTCCGAGTTGGTTCGAACCCGAAACCAACCGGGCCCTTGGAGCGGAAAATGCTTATAACTTAAGGACCAGACGTCCGAATGACGTGCCGTCAAATATGTTGAATTCCTATTGGTGATAAAGTTCTTTTGGCTTACACCAATTGAGTTTTGGAGGCAGCTGGAGTACAATCAGGTTGGTTTTAGCTTAAAAACCAACCGGGCCCCTGAGACGGAAAATCCAATATATCTCAGATCAGGCGTCCGATTGACGCGTCATCTGTCACGTTGAGTTCCTATTGACGAGACGGAATGTTGGGATACATCAACTCTGGAATTTTTGACAGTTTATGTATCGACCCTCTTGGCTTGTGGAATGGACCCTCCCGGAATCGAGCGTGCTGTGTGCGGGAACCCTAGAGCTAGCTGCGACAGCGACGAAGATGACAACTGTACTTGGATCCTACGGGGGTTCGGCAGTGAGGGCGACTGTACTTGAATCCTCCGTGGGTTAGGTAGTGATGACAACTGTACTTGGATCCTACGTGGGTTCGACAGTGATGGTTATTGTACTTGGATCATACGTGGGTTCGGTAGTGACGACTTCAGTACTTGGATCCTACGTGGATTAGGTAGGGGAGATGATTCAGATGGTACATCTATCATCTGCACCCCTCTTCGTGAATAGTATACATGTGTGAGCTAAGTCTTGACTATCAATCATTATCGTCGATGTGATTGACTTGCTTTCCTCTGTGGATTGGGTTTTACTTTCCTCTGTGGACTGGGTTGTACATGAGCTCTTGAGTTGGAGCCGAACTAGAATTGACAACTTAGGTATATGTATGGGCATATACCTAAGTATAGTTGGTTGATACTTCATATTTTTATCTTAAATTTAAGGTTAATCCTTTGTGGATTCCGGGAGGCCTTCATGGGTCTCAGGGTTCCTACTAAGTATCGTATACTCACCCCTGCACGGGCTATGCCCGCACTATGTTGTGTTGGGTGCAGACGACAGACATCGATGATCGTGGTTGAGGCTTGTGGAGCAGAACGATATCCGGAGGTGGACTATCATGCGGAACGTACATGGAGTGGACGGACAGATTCAGGGAGATGAGGAGACTATCTGTACCCACCCATCAGGTGGGGTATCCGGAGGACGTCTCAGTGGTTTCTGCTTTACATTTCAGCTATTGTACTTTAATTTTCATAGTTGTACTTTCAGTTGGGTTTGTATACTGGCCCGTTTACTTTCCATCACTTACCTTTGTACTCAGTTTACTCAGTGCTTACTTCATCTTGCGTACTCTGTTGTGTTTTTTTCTTATATAAAGGCAATGAATTCCCTTTTATCAGGACTTACTCCTTTGTTTCTAGTCACCATCCCCAGGCCTATGGAAGGCAGGCTTGCGGTAGTCACGACACGGGCCCTGAGCACGGGTCGTGAAAAATTGGTATCAGAGAAGTCGGTTCTACCGCAGAACTCTGGACTCTAAAAATTACTTCATGTGAAGCAATAGTGTTAAGGGTATTGAGTGTGGTTATCAGTCCTGGGAGTCTAGTGTTGGTGCGATGGCCGACGTATCCATACACCATGACCCTAACTTCTGATTTCCGACTTAGTGCTCGAAAACACTGATTGTATGTGTGTTTCAAATGTTTTAATTCAGAATACTTTGTGTCAGATCACCATGTATACTATATTAACCGTGGCGCACCTGTTTCTTTTCAGGATGGCCCCACGATGGTAGCCATCTAGGGTTCCCAGTTACGTGCGAGATGGCATCCCACCGAGCGACGAGGCCTCGGTGCAGGGCCCCATTACAGCGGAGGCACCAACGGTACCTCTTCCCGCTGGGCCACCGATACCACCAGCCCCAGCAGCGGAGAGTGCACGTCACCTGAGTGTACTGCATGAGTTTCAGCATCAGTGGCCGCCTAGTTTTCGCGGAGAGATGGACCCTCATGCAGCCGAGGATTGGCTGGAGGCTATCGTCCGAGTCTTCAGATTGGTAGGGACACCAACTGACGTTATGGTGATCCTTGCGGCGAGTATCTTGTATGTAGTAGCTGGTAGATGGTGGAGCTTGATGCTCCAGGTGCATGATGAGGCATCACTACTTTGGACCGACTTCGAGAGCCTCTTCCGCTCGGAGTTTGTTCCAGCCACCCTCCGTGCAGTGTGCATCCAAGAGTTACTACAGATGCGGCATGGCATCATGACAGTAGCCCAGTACTCGGCGAGATTTACCGACCTATCACACTACTCCATGGACATGGTATGGGACCCATTCTTCTGGCCCAAACCTTTGATCAGGGACTGAGGCATGAGATCAGGGATTCGATGATCTCCCTCAACATTCTGACACAGGCAGGTGTACTGGAGCGAGCCCTAATTGTGAAGAGCTTCCTTGCTGAGCCTACGCCAGCAATGAGGCCTACTGCAGGGAGACACGTAGCAGAGCCTTCTGCAGCTAGCAGTAGACAGATGACGCAGAGGTCCAAGCAGACTAGGCCATCAGGTGGGAGACCTCAATATACTGGTTCGGATGTGCGGGGCACACACAGTAGAGCCAGTCATACAAGAGGCAGATATTGCTATGCATGCGTCAGGCAAGGCCACATGGCTCGTGACTGCCCGACCCACCATGCATAGGGGAATCAAACGGTTGAGGGACCACCCAGGCAGAGGCAGAGGTTTGACTGTGGCAGTCCGCAGGGAGAAGGCGGATGAGGTAGAGGAGCTGGCCGAGCAGAGGGTGGTGGACGATGCTTTGAGGCTCTACCACCACCACCAGGAGGTCCACCCCGACCACAGGGAGCTGGCGTACAGAGGCAAGCTCAGCTTCAGGTAGTGGAGGCTTACAACCATGATGCACCTGAGATGATTCAATGTACTATATTTGTCTACTCTGCTTTTGCTGCAGTTCTAATAGACACAGGAGCGGGTCATTCTTTTATTTCCGCTGCCCTTGTTCGGAGCTCGGAGATTCTGAAGGAGCCATTGGCTCGATCCTTATGGCTAGAGACTCCTACAGGAGCAGACTCGACGATTAAACTCTGGTTCCGGTAGTGTGAGATTACTCTAGGAGGTGAGAGCTTTGGCTAGGATCTTCTTGTAGCGGCGTCGAGGCCTGACGACGTCATCTTGGGAATGGATTGGTTATCTACAGTCCATGATCAGATCGACTGTATTAGGCGCAATGTGCGGTGTGTCCGCACATATGGGAGTAGGTTCACCTTCACCAGCAATAAGGGAGCCTTTGCAGTGCAGGATGTTCTTACGCAGAGGAGAGGGCAGCTGATCACACATCAGTTGGCTAGTCTCATTCTCTTAGTGGTTGATGTGCATAGTCCGAGTTTTCCTATTGTGGTGGATCAATTTGCTGACGTTTTCCCTGATGATGTTCTAGGACTACCTCCTTGAAGAGAGGTAGACTTCTATATTGACATGTACCCCAAGACATCCCCGATATCTACTCCAGCATATCGGATGACACCTACTGAGGTTCAAGAGTTGCGGGTACAGCCGGAGGACTTGTAAGGCAAAGGATTCATCCGACCCAGTGTTCCACCCTGGGCTTGTCCAATTTTATTTGCCAAGATGGCGGATGGGAGCTTATGACTATGTGTCAATTACCTTCGCCTGAATCAGGTGACCGTAAAGAAAAAGAATACACTTTCGAGGATTGACGACCTCTTCGACCAGCTCAAGGGAGCACAATGGTTCTCAAAGATAGACCTCAGGTAAGGCTATCATCAGCTCAAAGTTCGAGACAAGGATGTGCAAAAGACGACGTTTAGGTGTCGGTATGGCCACTATGAGTTCTTAGTTATGACTTTCGGCATAACTAATGGTTCATCAATGTTCATGAGTTTCATGAACATGATCTTTCAGCCTTACCTAGATCGATTTGTTGTAGTCTTCCTCGACGACATACTTATTTACTCGACTACTGAGGAGGAGCACGCCTACAACTTGTGGGTTGTACTGGACACACTCCGAGAGCACCGAATTTATGGTAATCTCTCGAAGTGTATGTTTTGGATTCGAGAGGTTCACTTCATGGGGCACTTCATCTACGAGGCGCGAGTTGCGATGGATCCTGTGTAGATCGGGGCAGTACTTTCTTGGGAGCCACCTAGGAGTGTGACTGAGGTGCAGAGTTTCCTAGGTCTGGCTGTGTACTATCGGAGATTTATGCCGGACTTATCCAGAGTTGCAGCACCACTTTCAGCTTTGACGAAGAAGGGAAAACCCTTCGTGTGGTCAAATAGATGTCAGTAGAGCTTCCAAGAGCTGAGGTAGAGATTGACCAGTACACCCATCTTGAGGCTACCAGAGGAGGGAATAGGGTACGTAGTTTACTACGATGCATTAGGGACCAGACTCAGGTTTGTCCTGATGTAGGAGCGGGCAGTGATCACCAATGTTTCATGATAGTTGAAGCAGCACGAGCAGAACTATGCTACCCATGACATGGATTCAGCAGTAGTGGTCTTCTCCTTGAAGATGTGGCGGCATAATCTGATGGGTGAGCACTTTACACCCTATTCTGACCACCAGAGTCTCAGGTACATCTTCTCACAGAAGCACCTGAACCTGAGACAGCGGCGATGGCTTGAGTTCCTCTAGTACTATGACTTCGGGATAGTCTATACTCCTGGGAAGGGGAACGTTATAGTGGATGCTCTCAGTAGTAGATCAGGTATTCAGCTACTTGGAGAGGCGATGGAGCAGCTAGCCGCGTTGCAGATATCCTTTGTGGATAGAGATGGAGCAGCCTTTCTACAGTCGCTCACAGTCACTCCTCCACTACTTCAACGGGTCAGAGAGGCACAACATGGGGTTGTTGACTGTGAGACATGATGTGTTCATATTTCCACAGGGCAAGCGCCTGATGGATTTTTTGAAGGAGCAGAGCATGTCATCCTCTTCAGGGGATGTACCATGGTACCCGTTGCATTACAGGAGGAGGTGCTGTGGGAGTTTCACACTTCCCCATTGGCGGTACATCCAGGAGTATCGAATATGTACCAGGATCTCAGACAACAAAACTAGTGGCCAGGTATGAAGAAGGTTATGGATGAGTTCGTTCCATAATGTCTCACCTTCCATTAGGTGAAGGTGGAGCACCGGGTACTAGCAGGTTTGGTGCAGCCCTTAGAGGTCTCAGAGTGGAAGTGGGGCGGGATATCCATGGATTTCATGACAGGGCTTCCACGTACTTCCAGAGGACATGACTCCATCTGGGTGATCGTCGACCGAATCAACAAGTCGGCCCACTTCTTACCTATTAGAGAGAAGGACTCAGTGGAGAGATTGGGATGCATATACATTCAAGAGATCATACGACTTCATAGTGTGCCATCATCTATCATCTTCGATCGAGATGTTTTCTTTACTTCTCGGATATGGAAGGGGTTAAAGGAGGCGTTTGGGATGCAGCTACGCCTGAGCACTGCCTTTCATCCTTAGACGGATGGCTAGATGGAGAGGACCATTCAGACTATCGAGTACATGCTCTATGCATTTGTTCTCGACTCTATCCGCAGGTGGGAGGATCACCTACCATTGGTGGAGTTTGCGTACAACAACAGCTACCACTCCACCATCAGGATGTCACCATACGAGGAACTATACAACCGACCTTTCAGATCACCTCTGTGCTGGAAAAACCCTGGGGAGTCAGCACTTGTAGGACTATAGATGGTCCAGGCCACAACGAAGAAGGTGAAGATCATCCAGGAGCGGATGAGGACTGCACAGAGCCGACATAAGTCCTATTATGATAGGAAGTGGAGACCACTGGAGTTCGAGGATGGCGACCACGTTTTCTTACAGGTCTCACCTCGATGTGGATTATGGAGATTTGGCCCGGGCGGCAAGTTATATCTGCACTTCATCGGACAATTTCAGGTCCTCAGTAGGGTAGTCGAGGTGGCTTACCGTATGGCCCTTCTACCTCAGTTGCACCGGGTGCACGATGTCTTCCATGTATTTCAGTTGAGGAGATACGTGCACGACCTGACACATATCATCAACCATAGGGAGCTGGACATTGATGACAAGGAAACATTTATGGCGGTCCCGGTGGAGATTGAGGATCGAGAGGAGTGGGTCCTATGTGGATGGTCGATTCCTCTGGTGCGCATTCGATGGCAACACGGGAACCTCCAGGAGAGCACGTGGGAGCGGGAGGCTCAGATGCGACCTCAGTACCCTCAATATTCCCCTAGTTTATGATGTAGCTTTACGAGGACGTAAATCCCTGAGGTAGGAGTAATTTCAAGACCCGTAAATTTCAAAGAAATTTTTTTCTTAAATTCTTTTTGATTTTAAGAGCACACAGTTTTTGACAACACCAGATTCCAAGGCCCGGTGTGCCTGGAATTATTTTCCAATGTTTAGCTCAGGTACGTTCAGTGAACGAACGAGCATGTTTTTCTATCTTTTGAACTGGTTCTCAGAATTGAAATCCAATGGCACCAATAAACTCACAATGCCAATAATTTCTTGAGGGAACCATTACCATAGATGCATTTTCTTGGGAGGAGGTGTTAAAAAAATGTGGATTAAATAAGAAGTGAATAAAATTGTGGAACAATTTTATTCTTTTATTCTAAGTGGTTTAATCCTAAGTGTGGGAGTTGGGGTGGGAACCACTAGTTCCTAACTACCCATGTGAGGATAAATTTGAGATGGGGCCCACATGATCCCCAACACTTCACATTCCCTAACTCTCTAACTCTCCCCTTTAAACTTGTTAACTCCCCCCCTTTATTTGAGTAACTCTCCTCTCTCCGTCATTAAATCTTGCCAACCTATCACATAATTAATTAGAAAACTCATCGTTTAATTAATTAAGTGAATTGGAATTGGAATTTTGTAATTTTTGAATGCATGGCATGAATTAATAAAATAAGGAGGAGCCTTATTTTATTTTGATGGTTGGCTTGTTGTGTTGAGACTTTGGGGGAGACCTCTAGTTTTTTTTGAAGAACTTCTTCCTCCCGTGAAGAACGTCACATTTTTGATGAAGAACGCCGTCACCGCAAAGAGAGACGACATGCCTTTCCTTCTTCTCTCTATAACTTGTGTGGAGACATCGTTTCCTCCTTGGACGCACGCCAATGCCGTCTTTAAAACCTCACCCCACGACGCCGTCTTCCGTGATGCCCGATGAACGACATCGATTGTCGAGGTAGGGATTAATTTTGTTCATGTTTTTATTATCGATCTTCGTTTCTTAAAGATTGGTCACTTGATATCTCTATAATAGGAGGATATTGGACTACACAAATACGACCAATTCTCCTCCCCCTTTATTTTATTGATCATCGTTGACGTTTGAGGCGATGGTGGCGCGGTGCCGTTGCAATGCGCGGGGACGAAGAGGACCGCGACCGGAGCCGGCCGCGGCGGTGGTGCGCGGCGCCGTCAAGCCACGCCAGAGAATCCATGGAAGGTCGTGGTCGGAGCGGGCTGTGGCGGAGGGGCGCGACACCATATCATCGTGCTGGTCGAACAAGAGCTGCGACCTAAGGCCGTGGCGGACATCCAAGGGGCGGCCGACCGTGCCGGCCGCCTGCCCCACCCGGATGTGGGACCCAAGGGGGTCCCGCGGTTACACAAAGGTCGTCTGTCACGACCGGCTGTTTTGAAGAAACCAAGGGGGGGGGGGGGCGTAACCCCCCTGAAAACCTTTAGGGGGGACCCCATAAGGTCCGCCGTTTCCACAAACAGGGGGAGGCACCCCCTTTGCGTCCCACTCGGCCAGCGTCGAACCGAGGCCAGCTTCCGAGATGGGCCGCAGGCCGCCCAGGCTGGGCCGGGCTGCACTAGCAGGGCCAGACCCGGACCCGGGTCGGGTCGACCCAGTTCGGGCTGACCTAGGGGTATTGGGCCGGGTCGGACCGGGCCCAGACCCCTATTTTTTAGAGCAGGTTCGTTCAAACGCCCATAACCTGGGCTACGGACCTTCGATCGACACACCGTCAATTACGTAGGGATCCTTGGATCGATACAGTCATTTCATTATATTACACTCGAGGTTTAGGAAAAGTTTGGGTATGGCTGGGTTGGTTCGAACCCGAAACCAACCGGGCCCTTGGAGCGGATACGCTTATAACTTAAGGACCGGACGTCTGAATGACGTTCCGTCAAATACGTTGAAATCCTCTTGATGAGACGGTTATTTTTCCTTACTCCACTTGAGGTTTGGACGTAGCTGGAGTACGATCGGGTTGGTTTTAGCTAAAAAACCAAACGGGCCCCTGGAACGGAAAAACCAATATCTCTCAGACCGGGCGTCCGATTGACGCGCCGTCTGTCACGTTGAGTTCCTATTGATGAGACGGAAATTTGGGATACATCAACTCTGGACTTTGTGATAGTTTATGTATCGACCCTCTTGGCTCATGGAGCGGACCCTCCCGGAATCAAGTGTGCTATGTGAAGGAACCCTAGAGCTGGCTGCGACGACAATGATGATGATGACTGTACTTGGATCCTACGTGGGTTCGGCAATGAGGAAAAATGTACTTGGATCCTCCGTGGGTTCGGCAGAGATGATGATTGTACTTGGATCCTACGTGGGTTTGGCAGTGATGGTTACTGTACTTGGATCCTATGTGGGTTCGGCAGTGACGACTTCTGTACTTGGATCCTACGTGGGTTCGGCAGGGGAGATGATTCAGAGGCTACATCTATCATCTCTACCCCTCTTCATGAATAATATACCTGTGTGAGCTGAGTCTTGACTTTCAATCAATCTCATCGATGTGATTGACTTTCTTTCCTGTGTGGATTGGGTTATGCTTTCCTATATGGACTGGGTTGTACATGGTCTCATGAGTTGGAGCCGAACTAGAATTGACAACTTAGGTATATGTATGGGCATATACCTAAGTAGAGTTAGTAGATACTTCGTATTTGTATCTTACATTTGTGGTTTATCCTTTGTGGATTCTGGGAGGCCTTCGGGGGTCTTGGGGTCCCTATTTAGTATCGTATACTCACCCCTTCATGGGCTATGCCCACTCTACATTGTGTTGGTTGCAAAAGACGGACATCACTGATCGTGGTTGAGGCTTGTGGATCGGAACAGTATCTGGAGGTGGACTATCAGGCGAAACATATATGGAGTGGACAGACGGATTTGGGGAGCTGAGGAGACCATCTGTACCCACCCTTCTGGTGGGGTATCCGGAGAACGTCTCGGTGGTTGCTGATTTACTTTTCCGCTGTTGTACTTTACTTTTAATAGTTGTACTTTCAGTTGTGTTTGTATACTGGCCCGTTTACTTTCCCGCACTTACCTTTGTACTCAGTTTAATTAGTGTTTACTTCAGCTTGCGTACTCTGTTGTGTTTGTTTTCTTATATAAAGGCAATGCCTTCCCTTTTATTAGGATTTATGCCTTTGGTGTGAGTCTCCAGCCCCTGGCCTATGAAAGGCGGGCTTGGGGTAGTCACGACACGAGCCCTGAGGACGGGTCGTGACATTATATTTAGGGGAAATGATCCCACATCAGAAACTATTTAAAAAATTCCCAAAACAGTGCAAAATAAAACGGTCAGTACCAATAAAAAAACATCTGAATTAACATAAATATTACCTTTTATGGATAAAATTTAAATATGGGAAAAATAAAATCTTGAAACGTGTTATATTCATTTATATCATTACCTTCTTTAACTAACCCCTAAAGTAAACCCATTTAAACCTTAATCATTGTAATTAATTTTTATTGTTTTCAATATTCAATTTTGTCAAAATAATAAATTCTACTTATTTGATTATATAATGTATTAATTTTCAATATTTGGATTAAATTTATTCAAATTCTATTCACATATTTGAGAAAAAATTACTTAAAATTAATCACATAGATGCTATGAGAAAATGAGTATTTTAAGGGAATTTTTTTAAAAGTTTACAATGTTTTTATATCAAAATTTAGTAGTAAAAATAATTCAGTAAAATATATTAGAAAAAATGGTATAAAATTTAAATAATTTAAATGTTAAAAATGTTTTGAATATAATTTAACTTTATAAATAATTACAAATACATTGATGTTTTCAATTATGATTACTATTTTTTTTGTAATCATTAAAAAATTGTCTTCTTTGAAAATTAAAATAAATTCAACTCAAGATAATTTTGATATTTTTATTTAAATAATGATATTTATTTTAAAAATAAATTTTCTAAAGTTGGTTAAACAATTTTAAAATAAAAACCTCATAAATTATGAAAAATATGGGTTTTGATATGTTTAATTGTTTTCACGGATAAGATAATTTTATATTTCGCGTATATCTAATAAAATAATTTATCAATATAAATTTAAATTAACTGATATATAATATAAAAATTTCATTTAAAATATTTCTCATTACGGATTAATTAAATTAATTAAAAAAATGCAACATAATTCTTTTTAATATATTCTTAAAAACCAATTTAGAAACACACAAAAAACATATAATAAAATAAAATATAAATATGATTAAAAAGTAATTATGGTTATTAAATACATGTATAAAAAATTTCATTAACATAAAATTGGAGATTTAAATTACATACTTTATTTAAGAGAAATAATTCTTTTAATAAATCAATAATTTTAACTATTCACTAAAAAATCTATTTTTTAGAAATATACCAAAATTTCACTGTAATTTAATTTTGATACGATGATTCCAAAGAACATGTTAGTTTTAAAAAATAAATTTTAAAATGTATGTAAAATATTTTATAATAAAAATAAATATATTCATTTTTTAAGAAAACCTATTTTTGATTAATATAATTACTTTACTAAAACATTATTGAATTTTTACTAAGAATTTATAAATTTATATGGAGTTTGAAATTTATATTTATATTTCACAATTTTGGTAATAATATTATCACCCACCATTTAATGGGATGGTTATAAGTTTCATGTTTTAAAAAACACTATTTCATAATTTGTGGAGCTCTTTGTTATGTGTCATGCATATTATTCCATAAATTTTTTATTTCACATAATGGAAGCTAAAATTAGTGTATTTTTTAACATAATATATAATCAGTGATATGTGTTATGATAAATATTTTAAATAATAAATTTTTTGAAATAAATTTCAAAAAAACTTAGGGTGATACATTCTACCCCCATAAATGTCAATTTCTATATTGAAATTCTTCTCCCTCATCAAAGGATTATCATTTTAAAATTTATTCATAGAAACCCACATCGTACAAATGAAAAATCAAATATCCCATAAAATGTAAAAGATGGAAGCATAATGTTTACCAAATTTAAATCATAACTATGTATCAATATAAAGGAACATTGGTGGGAAGTGATGATTTCAAGATGGATAAAAATCCTATATAATTATTCAGAATGATAGAGATCATTAATCACATGAAAGTGCGTGATCTATAGATGGTTAAAGACCAAAAATACATAAAAATATGTGTTAAAAATCATTGATATCATAACAAATATGATAAAAATATAAAATTCTATTTCAATATACTTTTCCTAATTTTGAATAAATTTTATTAGAATATATACTTACTACATTTTATTCGATTTAATTAGAATAATATCACCATATAGTTCTTCTTTGATCAACATACACTTCTTATTGGACTCCTATAAATGAACTTGATTTCATTATGTATAATGAAATAATAGATCATGAGATCCATAAATATAATGATATGTCAATTTTTTATATCTTTTGTTATCATCCCAGCAAATTGGTCAGCATAGGATATCCAATATGATTTAATATTCATATGGAAATGTAATACATTAATATCCAAAATACAATCTCAAGTTTAATTTAAACTCTTTTATAAATGGCCAACAATATGATCCTTCCAAAATATTTAATTCAAAAAACATACAAAAATGGAAACTAATTTTTTAAAATCATCAAATCATTAATCCCCCATGCAACATGAAGTATCTTTTAACATGAACATACTGAACAAGTGAATACCATTATCAAGTATACTCTTGAAATATATAAACAACCTTAAATACCATAAACCCTAAAGGAATTAATTCATTCTCATTCCTTGAATAGAACTACTAAATTTTCAATATATACCATAGATCCCATAATTATATGAACTCCATTAATGAGATCATAAATGACTTTTCCAAAAAAAATATTTTATTAGTTCTAGTGACATCAATACAGTAAAATTTACAATATCCTTATAAATCATCACATTAACCAAGATAAACACCATTTTATCAAATTGATGATTTTATTAAGGGTTAAATTACCATTAGAATATGTTGTACAAGAAATATAACCCTTTAATTAATTTTCATTTTTTGTCATTATTAACATTAAACATATTTTTATAAACCCATAAATAAATGTTTATACTAAAGAATACATATTTATTTCATAATTCCAAAATTTTTATCCATAAAAACATAAATTACTCCACCTTATCCATAATAAGTTAACTAGGATTCATAATCATATTTCTTAATACATCTCTCCTTTCATATGTGATTCACAATCTCTTAACCATCAACAGAAACACCATCACTCATCCATCCTTGAAGATTCTCTTTATGTGATATCCCCATTTGACATTGGTATTCATATTTCCCATTAATTACACATTTAAATCAATAAAAATTCAAGGATACATTATAGATATCATTATTCTCATCAATTACTAAATATGATCATTTAATTTCTCTACTGTAGTTATATACTTTTTGTTCTTGGTACCTATACAAAAAACATCTCATCATTACTCTAAGGAATCAACAGGTGTTATTTTTGTCATATTCTCAACATATAATAAACAAAACGTTCCTTCATCTATGGTATTTAGTATCATATCTATCATTGAAATCAATATTTATCTTTATTGGTGAGTTCAGGAATTTCTTATGGTGCACATTCATAATAACCTTCCAAAAAAACTCATTAGGAACAATCACAACAACAATAACTCTAGCCATCATCCCATTTAGAACTTGTAATATAATTTTCCTTCAGATTACATGTAAACCCATTTCATTATATTTTCTAAAAATTACTAAAGCAAAAAATCATTTTATGAGAAACCCTAATCGTAGTGTATAATTACATAATCATGGAAAATAACTTATATGATGTATGTATCATGAATCCTTAATTTTAATCAATGACATATTATATATATACTTGGTAATAATTCTTACTAATATATTTAATTCATTTATTATGGTTCATAAAAAGTTTATGGATTTCCAAATAATATCCCTAAGGATTGTAAAACTAGGTTTGTAGCAAGGCCCATTGTCAAGAACCAGGCCACGATCTAGTTTATCTCAATTTGTACTTCTAAATGTTATTACACCTAGGTACCTCTATTGTAGATCCACATACACAATTATTATACAGATAGATATGTAATATCTTGAAAACCACTCACCCTATCCTACAAAAAAATTTATATTACGTTTTTTATACATAGCCTCATACTTATTCTTATTCTAAATTACATCCCGAGGCATATTATTTAAATTTTCACAACATATATCACCAAAACATTATTATTTTAGTAACCAATGGTTAAAAATTCGTTTCCTTGGATAAAAAATATTGGTATCCATGATTTTTGTATATATATATATATATATTAATTCTTTGTAGAATAATATTCAACACATTAAACAAATCTGCACCTAATTACAAGGATAGTTTATTTTCATTAGAGACTATGTATAAAATAATTCTGTGAAGGATATTCAAAATATCCCCTAAAGATCATTCCTTGTATTACTCTTCACAAACATATACTACATAATACCATTCTTTACCAAAATTGGAAAGAAAAAATTAGCAATGGTTTGGTCAGATGTTCAATAATGTTAAATAAGGGAGATTTATAAGGATAACATTAAAAAAATTATATGAAAACATGATTATAAAATTTAAAAAATAACCTTCATAACAATTATCATAATATAGATTCATCACATAAATATTGGTCGTACATAATACATGAATCATAATTGAAAAAAAACATAATCTAATAGATCATAACATTTTTATAAGACATTGAATTGTGGAATATAAATATGTATAAAAAATAATTTCAAAAGTTATCAAGGATCACTGCCCAGGAAATCTTAGTTGAATGGGTTCATTCTCAAAACCATTATAGTAGTCAAGGATCACTCTCATGTCTATCAGAGAGAATGATGTCCCATATATAACAAGTATCAAAACACATTACATTATTTTTCATCCCATGATATTTAACTCTTGTCCCATTATATTAGACTGAGATATAAGTCCCACCTATCACATAAAGACTAGAATTTATATGTTTTCTAAAAAAATATATCATTAATCATATTATAACACATGTAATTAAATGGGTTTCCTATAAGTTTAATCATATCATACTATGTGAAATAATGATTTTTTTGTAATCATTTAATCTTTTCATCATATCATATAATGTGTTAAAAAATATCATTTAAAAACAATTTTATAATTATAAAATGAATGGATGAGAAACATGTTTTGTACATATCTTATCATTCTAAACCATTAAATGGAAATCATTGGAGGTGTATCTATCAAAAAAAAAACATTTTTAATTACATTAATTTATTCTTTTCATGGATTTGGATTCATTTTTTAATGTTTAGGTTGTTTCCTAGATTGATTTTTTGTATTTTCATTGAAAATTGGAAGTTTTGTCCTTAGAAGGAAGAGGTGCACATACATCCCATAGTTAAGAGAATATGTCTGGATATTCCCATGTAATAATTTGGATTATTTTGGGGTCTAGGGTTCGGGTGCATACGTTGTTCCTTGTTTGAGAAACCATATAAAAACTAGGTGTGAGGTTCTTTCTATTTGGATAGTGGTGACTGCACGGCCTACACAGGGTTTGGAAAACTGTGATGCCAAAACCTGGTTGTTTAATAAAAATTTTAAATCATAAAATACCTAATCAATCCTCACCAATTTTTACCAAAAATATTAACACATCCCCTATGGTGATTTTTTTTCATGAAAGGGTCACAACACCCCTCTATATTTGGTTCTCCACCCTCCGTTGATGCTCCTCTAAATTTTTATTATTTGATTCATTAAATTTGGGTTGATATCCTATTCCCATCTCTCTTATCTCTTGGTTGTTGGTTATTTAATGGTGGGTTTTTCTCATGGATGAAAAATAGGGTTTGAGATGTATGATTTTGTCAATATTACTGATTTTAGGGAGTGATGGTCATATTTTGGGTCATATTGTTCCTTCTCTAATAGTTTTTTGCATCTACATTCCATTTAAGTGGGTGTTTCCCTCCATTACCTTTCTTACTCATGCGAGTTGATTCGTATGAATTTTTAAATTATATATAAAAGTGTTTTCATGATTTGGGTGTGATTTTTTGTCTTGGAATGGTGTTTTTGTGTTGAAAAAAACTATTGAAGTTGTTTTAAGGGTGTTTTATTATGCATGTCATATATTTATGAACATAATGAATTTTTTAAATTTTCAGTTGTCCTTGTAATGTGAAATTGTGTTCATTGATAAGTTTTTTCCCTTGTTAATATTTTTATATTATTTTGGGTAGTGAATATGGGAATTTTTGAGTGAATTGGTGAAACTTATGGAATGTCTCTTATGTCTGGTTGTTTTATTGTTTTAAAAACATGTGATTCTTCTTTGAAAATATGTCTTCTGAGTGAATTGTTGTGTGAATGTTTTGAATGTGGGATTTCCAAAATAAATAAGTTTTGTTTCATGGGATTTTTTTTTTATTTTTTATAAATTTGTCATTGAATTGTGAATATTTTGTTATGTATATTTTTAAAATGGTGTTTAATGTTAATGTGAATTTTTAAAAGTTGTTATGTCCATGGATTTTTTTTTTGTTTTCACAAGAGGTCTTCTTGTAGTGTATTATAATGGATTTCATAAATTGAACAATTAATGAATGATGTATTCCAAATTTATTTTGGTGTGTGTATAAACCTAGTCAATGATATTTTCCCATGAGTTGGTTTTTTATATTAGTCTTTCTAAAGGTCAGTTGAGGAATTTTTGGAACTTATTAATTTTTTTATAATGATTAGTGGAATGGTTTGTTTTGAATTATGCAGAAAAGTGGTGTTTAAGGTTATTTTGGAAATATTTTTATAAATGTATTGGAATTGATAATGATTAAGCACCACTTTGAGTCATATAATTTTTTGATAAATGGTTTGAAATATCATGTGATGTGATGACTCGGTTAGAACATAGGAAATGTTTTTTTGTGAGATGGGAACCCCTATAGAGGATTTCCTAATAGTGGGTTATCACATAGTCATTGTGGGGTTTTGTAGTAGGTTAGTGCGGCAGTGGTAGGTATGGTGAGTAAGAAATTCAAGGGCCTCCTCTTCTAACCATGTAATATTTATTTCATTGGATTCCATGATTTCTTTTAGAGGATTGAGCGATGGTTTCTTATTGACCTTTATTATATAGGTTGATACCCCTTGGATATCAAGAGGCCATATGAGACTGTGCTACTGTATGGGAATTTAGAATGGCTAGTGTGTTATTGAATATCATAATTCACCATATTCTGGTAGGTGAGTATGTCCTTAGAATGTACATGGAACATTCCTGGGATGTTCAGTAAATTATCATAACTATCTATTTATATTTTTGGTTTATTTGTCCACTATAGGTTACATCATATGTTTTTTTCATTTAGAATATTAATATCCCTATTTTTTTTACTTTTAATGGATACTATATTTGTTTTTTGGGTTTTAATGTTCTTTTGGGGAAATGAAACCATTTCTGAAAATGCAATCATAATGAGTTCTTTCAAAATGGAATGTTTTGGAAAGCTCCATTTGGATGTTAAAACATATTAAAACCAATTTTCTAATTGTATTTAAATCTAGATTTCATGGACTATTTTATGAATGGAATTGAATGTATTCTATGGTTATTTCATACTGAGCTATTTTAGCTCACACCATTATTGGCCAATTCAGTGTCAGGTGACCTGAGCTGCTTTTTATGTGTAGTATTATGGTTCGTTCTTGCGTTGTATTGGGTTGTTTTTGGATGGGGATGACCAAAAGGTCATTATGAGATCTTCATGTCCCTGGACTAGTTTATTTTTTTCCCTTTATCCCTTAATTCATCCATTTTCTAGTCTCTATAGTTTTATTTTGTACCTATATCAATTTATATATTTATTTTAGATTCAGTTATTGTTTGTTCTTCCAAATTAATACCGTTTTTATATGATCATGGATTATTTGTGAAAAATCATTACAATTGTTGTTACTGTAAGGACCCAACCCTAGGTATTTCATTCATAATATACCTCTTCATGTATTGGGAAAATGAAAAATAAAAATGGGGTGAGCTCAAATGTTTATTAATGGTAAGAAATACAATGGAATATATCATAGACATAAACATTAGGCATGAAGAATAACTAAAAAATCACATGACTTTAAAAATAAACTTGAACACATTATCGCAGGACTAAGAGTTGAATAAAAAATTCCATAATAAAGTATAATCATGCGATTTATACTAGTCCAATAAACTCTTGAAAATTCAATTACTACTTTAAAAATGAAGTAATTTATAATTCCGGACATCATAACTATACCGTCAAGACTCACGAAAAAACCGTAATTAATATTTTGGTCAAGGCATTGTGCCAAGACCGCAGTTTGTCTCATGAGACCTACTGATGCATAAAGAGTCTATAAAAGGTCCCACCAATCATGTACTAAGTCTAATTCATTCCACATATGAATGGGGATAAACATAAACAACATATACATTCATATTGAAACTAACATATGAAATGTAAATAATGTTCCCCAAATATTAAGCATAATCACTAACCATTCAGAGTAAAACAGGGATTGTTTTACGATAGCACATCCATATTCAAACTAATCACAAAAAATTGAATTAAATATGATATATGATATCATAAATTATTATTCCAAATAATACATAAAATCAATGAAAGTGTTGAAATTGGTAAATAATCATTTATAAAATTATTGAGTAATTCTTGGGATAAAAGTCTTTTTCTTTGAAAATAAGAGCACTTTTGGAAAAGTCTATGTATAAAAATAGAATTGAAGTAAGATAGAATTTTCATTATAAAATGTTTGTTTTTATAATGATAATGGTCACTAAAAATAGATTATAGAGTGAACTTAGAAAAAGGTAAGAATTTGGGAAATCCCCTTGAATCAAGATTGTATTTTAGGATGAATTTTTGAATGATCCTTTAAAAACATATAACTCCCCATAAATAAAAGTTTAATTCTTGATGGTTAACATATATAAAATTATCACAAAATATTTTATGAGTAAATATGAATAAATAAGAATTTAATTTTGGAATGTGGACAATAAGAGTAACCCAAATGAAAATGGATGTTTGGGTAGAGAACCATTACCTTAAGTCCGAAGGTGTTCCTCACATGATCCTAATTACCTAAAAATTCAAATATTGGTTTATAAAATAATTATTATAGAACCAAATATACATTTTATTGATTTATTATAACCTTTTTAGGATCATTTATGGCCTTTTTTATGGGTTAATAGATTCATTTTCATTATTTGTGTGTGTTGTCTTCTTTATTTTTGATGATTAGTTTAATTATATTCATGTATGTATAAACATGTATAATGTGAATGGTATTACAGAATATAATTTGTATGTTTTTATTGAAAAAAAAATAATACATTTTTATAAAAAAATGGTTATTGGGAGTTACGATTATTCCATATATAAAACATTAATTACAATTGTTTGGGTTAATTGGCAGTTCTTGATCACAAATAACTCATTTTGATTTATAAATTAATATTATGTGTAAAAAAGGTTTACAAAAAATTAAATAAGTTATAATAAATATATTATTTTCTGGTTTAACTATAAAAATGGTTTTAAGACCTAAATTGAATATAGTAATAGAAATTTAAAAATGGTCTTCCTTGAATGTGATAAATTAACACATCTCGGATGGTGTTTTCATTTCTAGTATAAAAGAGGGGAAATGATATATGACGATGAAATATTCCTTTTTTTTAAATTTTTTTACTTCATGTAAGGTATTTTATTAATCAAAACATATAAATAAATGTATGTGAGGAAATAAAAAGAAGAGAAAGGAACTTGAACAAAATGAAAAGGGGAATTTACCTCTTGAAGTTATCTTCCTTGAGGGCCTCTTTATGGGATATTTTTTTGTCTCTTTATGAGACCAAGGGTTGATAGACTAGGTGAGGATATTGGGGGGATATTTGAGAATAATTTAGACAAGGCAGAAGTCTTGATAGGTGTTAATATATGAGGGTGTGGGGGGTATAGGGGAGAAGGGGGGTGATTTTTGGATATCTTATTCATTATTTTATTAATTCCTTCAAGACAACCAATAGTGTTGATTCATGTGACCCATAATAATAATAAGTGGTGTGAATTCGAACCAGGTGTGATTACATCATCCATGATGCTAGGAATAGTGAATTTAACTGATAAATTATATATATAGTAAATTAGCATATTTTACTATTCATAAAAAATTAGAGTATTTCAAAAAAATCCCCACAATTCACCGTGATAATTTTTTGAAATGTAAAATTCCAAAATTAACAAAAAATTTTATAGTAATTTTCTAAATATTATTTATTTAGTTTTTAAATAAAATCATAACTTATATGAAAAATAACAAATTTTAAAACTAAAATTCATTTTATATCACCCTGAAGAACTAATCAAAATCAAATTATCATTTAACCATAAGAAAATTGAATAATTATAAGTTTTAATATTAATAATGGTCATATTAATATTCATATTAGTATTTTTAAGGGTATTTTACTATTCACTAAACATCTTGATACATAATCTGCAATTTCCCATTTCATGTTAACCCACCAGAAATGTTCTTTCAAATATCTATACATTTTCATGCTACCAAAGTTTATATAGAAATTAAATCTATCTGAATCGTCTAATAATTCCCTTTTCAGCTCTGGTATAGAGGGAACACCAAGCCTCTTCCCAAATATCAAAATTCCATCTTCACATAAGTAGTTATCCAACTTCCCATATTTCATAGCATTATTTTTCTTTTGAAGGTTCTCATGATTTTGTTGAGAGATTTTAATCATATCTAATAACTATTGGTGGGAAAACAATTGAATAATTAATGTTTTTTCACCTTCATTGATAATTCCCATGCCCATTCAAATTATATCCATGAATACAAGATCCCTTTCAATCCTCATTTTGTTTGAAACTCCATTATCCGTCCATCTCAATTCATCAGATACCTTATTTTCATTTCATTAGTTGTATTGTATGGAATAATAATAATCCTTGAGTATTTTGATCCGTCTCCTTTTCAACATATTAAGTTCTTTATGTTAGAAGGTATAATTCATACTCTTGTGACTTGTATATATCTCACATTTTTTACCATAGTGATAGAACCTCCATATTTTTAGAGAAAATGTCACAGTATCTAACTAAAGATCATGAGGATTCTAGTTTTTTCATGAATTTATAACTTAGTTAATGCATAAGAAATAACTCTATCATTGTGGATAAATAGACAACAATTTCCTTTCATTGATGCATCACTATAGATCAAAAACCCATCATTCCCCAATGGTAGAGTTAGAATAAGAGCATTCAATATCCCTTATACAATTCATCAAAAAAATCCAATCATACATTTTTCAATATTATCTTTCCACTTTACATGTACACTTGTCCAGTGTTTTGGCTAAATGGGTGATGTTATGAACAAAACATTGATACTGACATGTTAAACCAATATAACTACATACCTCAGTTATGTTCATTGGAGTTGGCCATTAATGAAAATCCTTTTTCTTCACCGGATCAAAAGATATCCCATCCTTATAGACAATTTTTCAAATAATGAAAACTAATTGAATCCAAAATTCACACATTCTAAACATCCCATGTCAATCATTTCTTTTATGAGTCTTCAGAATAGTGCACAAGTGATTTTCATGATCTTCATAGCTTTTGGTGTATACCATGATATCACAAATAAATACCTCCATAAATTCATCAATATATTCCTTGAAACCCCTATTCATTAGATACATTAAGACATAGGGAGCATTAATAAGTCCAAAACGCATTACTGTAATATCTTAATGCCCATACATGGTTCGAAATGTTGTCTTTGAATTATCTTCCTTCCATACATGCAACTAATGATATGAAGATCAAAGGTAAATCTTCAAAAAATATTGGTGTACTGGAATTTGACAAAATAAATCATCAATGAAAGGTAGGGGATACTTGTTCATTATTTTTATAACACTGATATATCTATAGTCAATTTATAGCCTCATAAATCCATATTTATTCCTAACAAAAGGGAAAGGGGCTCCCTATTGGGAAACACTAGGGAGAATAAATCATTTATCACCCAAATCCTCTAGTTTTATTTCAATTCAACTAATTCCATAATGTCCATCTATATGGTGTCTTTGATATGGGCCTAGAGTCAGAAATTAAGTCAATAAAAAACTCAATTTCCTCCTCTGGATGATGCACAGGTAAATCCTTTGGAAAGACATAAAAATATTCTTTCACAATAGGTATATCCTCTATTTGAACATTATTTTACTTATCCATAGTAATTTCGTTCCCCTACTCCCAAATAATTTAATTCGGTAGAGTTATGGGGGTGGATGTAGATGAGAATTAGATGCTGATGTTTTTTCCCTAAAGATAAGGGATTCCACCTCATCGTCCAAAAATGTAACCTCCTTTTTATAGAAATAAATTTTTGCAACATGGTTCGAAATACAATCCATACCAAGGATTATATCAAATTAAATAATAGGTATGATAATAAAATCATAAGATAAAGCATGTTTATATTCCATTATGGGGACTGCCTGACATGACATTGTTGTAATGATACTTCCCTTAAAAGTTTTGACTGAAAACTCCCTTATTAAATCAAATTGGAAAGAACAAATTTTATTGGAAAACTAGGAAGAAATGAAAGAATTCAATGATCCAGAATCAAATAAATCATTTTCTATGTTTGATGAAATTATTAAAGTACCTTCCACCTCATCGTTATGAACTTCAACCTCAGCAGTTGTTCCTGCATAAGCTTGGCCTTTCTCCCTTGGCCTTCATTGGGGAATGTTTCCTTGAATCCTATGACAATTATTTGAATAATGTTCCATCTCCCTACAATTGTAGCATTGAGCATTGTTAGCTTCTTTATTCCCCTTACAATCTCGAGATAACTGGCATTTTCCTCCACATATATAACAATCACCCATTCCCATCAGGAAAGTACCAAGGTGTCTCTTCCCATAATTATAACAGGGTGGAAGGTCAACTATTACCTACTTCCCTATTTATTTATTTCCTTTTATAGAGTTTTCAATTGCCCTATTCTTCCCTTGAATTCCCATAAAATCAAAATACTAAGAGAATTAGTTTTCTGTCTTGATATCACTTGAGACTATATCTTCATATGATGAGAAACACTGCGAGACTAGACACCTTTAGATGAATGGTTTTAAACCAATAATGAATCAATAAATATTTCTCCTGGGATTATGTATGTTTTCCATGGAATGACTTTATAACCTTATTATGTTAGATTCATACATTACAACATTCTCATCCACTTTTTTCCTAAAATTTAGAAACTGACTTCCCATATATGCTCGATGTTCATGAGGGCTGAATGTTTTAAAAATATTTTTTAAATTCTACAATTCCATTTCATATATTTTTTACTCCTCCATTGTGCTTTGGAGTAAGGGCTAACATTGATCCTCATCTCCTGATAGTCAATAAACTACCATGATAACCTTCTCCCGTTATTAACATCCCAAAGAGAGAAATATCTTATTTAATGAACTTTTCCATAGCTCCACTATGAATGGGTTTGTAGTCCCATTAAATCATGGAGGATGTTGTCGAATAAAGTGATCTAACATAACTCTACCATGTTGTGCATCAAGATGATCCATACAAGTAAGGTTATTATTCATAGCTCGAGTTAGTTATCCCAGTATATTTATAAGTTTCTTACCACCTTCCATAGCACCAGATCCAACATCATTATATTGCATCGAAGCTAAATCCCTACATGGGACACAAGCATTCAAGAAGTTTCCATTCCATCCACTCGGTGCCATTTCTAAATAATGGAATCCACTTGAATAGATTATGAATCCTAATGTATAATCTCAATTAATAAAAAATACTTATCAATAATTGAAATTATATACATAGATAATAACATGGTCATAAACATAGTTTTTTTGAGGAAAAAGTAAACTTTAATTCCTTCATAATGGCATGTAATGAAATTTTGAATCACCTAAAGTATATACTTAGGGAGTTTCAAAGCAAGTATGTAGTAAGGCTCATTGTCATGTACTCTAACAACCAAGGTCAAACCCAGAACTCCTTGCTAATGTTTTAAATCTTGGTAACATCTATGATAGAACTTTACATCACTATATCTTCAGTACCACTATGCAGAGGAGCTACATGAAAGAGTTATGAGGCCAACCTATGCCAACTTACTCCTTTCAAACATCCTCCCTCCATCCCATAAATAGGACCTTTGGGATCCCTACTTTTAATAGAAAAAATGTTGGAATAACTCTTGAAGATCCCATTGTGTAGCTCCTTCTCCCAGGTGACCCAAATTTTCTATGGTAGATCTCTAAAACATTATAAATGGGAAATTTATATGGGATAAGAATGTTTGAAGTCCTTTTAGAGTTTGAAAAAAAACATCTAATTATACATACATCTTTGATAAAGAAGAAGTTGTCCCTCCATGGCATATTTCTTTAAGGACCTACACAAGGATCTTCCAAATACACCAAAAGGGAACTAGGGTGTTTAGAGTTACATCACACCCAAGTTTTGTCTACATTGTAGACATTTTTAAGAATTAATAGGCTTGTTTATTTGGTGTTAAAAACTTTTTCAGTCACTGATAGGACCTAAAAGGCACACCTATGTGACTTAGCTATGTGTTTCACTTACACGACATACCCATGTGGTATAGATACGGGGTATATCTACTCCCACAACCTATTCATATCATCTTATAAACCAACTTCTAATCCACTCATTAAAGGGTAATTATTTCATTGGTTACCTTATTGGAAATGGACTAAGTTGAATCCTCCACCAAAACCTCTTGACTTAAAACCCATTGGAAAAGGCACATTAGCGTGTCTCATATTTGGATTTGTATATATATAGTAGGATAATTTCTGAATTCGTCTTCTAAGGGAGTTAGGATCCTTGGGAAGTTTATAGGTTTTTATATCTACAATCACATGGATCCTTACCCAAGATATAGTTTTGGGAAGTTCTAGTTCTTGTATTATAGAAATGGGACTATGTCCTCCCCTTTTTGCCTCTAAGATGCTGAGCCTCAACATCCCAATTTGGAGAGGGAGGATCACACTTTCTTTTCCACTCAAAATAATAAATGTATCCCTCCTCCCCTGGGATCCACCAAGGGAATCCCTTAGGGAGTTAGACCCTAGTCCTTCAGTCTGGATACAATGACCTTCAATTTCATTTCATATTGAATGTTTCATTGCTCTATGCCCTCGACCAGTGTTGCCTCAGCTACAATCACCGTATGTCCAACCACTTCCATCATCGGAAGAGAGAGTGTGTGGTTTGTTGAATCTTTCAAATCATCTTGTTTCTCACACCAAGCATGACTCGTGTGGTCGTAGAGATTTGTGGTGATCACAATATCCAAAAAATCCACCCCTCCTGATCGATGAGAACTCTGATTCCCACCATTATTGTGATTCATAGGAAGCCTTCACCCAAAGCCTGAGCTCAATGGATATCCTCATCAGAAATCCAACCCAAATTCACTTAATCAGGTAATCCTCCCTAGCGGTTGGCAGAGAATTAATCCCCCCAAATCCCCATGAGTTAAGACATTTCCCATGGACTTTGTTATATGGGAATCCTCTTTTGGAGTAAGCCACAACCTATTTATCATAAAGGGTTATACACCCCTGTGAGACTCACTGAACTACATGGGTTTTGATTCCCATCTGAGTGGGATACATAGGAAGCCTCTATGAGGTTCAAACCCAGCACTCCAAATCAACCATGTTCTTTTTCGGCTTAATTCCCAACAGGGTCTAATCAATTGTGGAAAATCATATCCTTTCAAGTATCCTTGGACTATATAGGAATAAGTCCCAAACCATTCATTGACTAAGCCTCTTCTGGTTAGATGTCCATAGCACATGAAATTAAACTAGATAATTAGATCCTTATCAAACAAAGAAAAATGGTATGATGTGTCCCCTTAAATGTGTAATATGTCACGACCTGTCCCAATGGGGCCCACATCATGACTCCCCAATCCCGCCTCCAATAGGCCAAGGGATGGTGACTTGCACCGAGTAGGCATATTACTAACATGGGAGGCTTTGCCTAAGTACCTGTACACACGTACACATATCCAAGCCCCCAAATGATGAAATGTAAAAACCACATAAAGAAAAAAATGCATGCATACAACTAAATCAAACCAATAGAGTACAACAGAATGTAAAGTACTAAAAGTAAACTGGTCCAGAAATACAAGCCCACCAAAACAAGAGTCTGAAAACTACAAAGTCCAACCTGTAAACACAAAAGGTATTGGGACTGCTGCTCGTCACCGAAGGAACGCCTCGGCCAGTAGGGTACTCAGAATGCTTGGTCCTATCCTGGTCCACCCTGGACTCTATCAAAAGGAAGATCCTTTGTACAAGACATGACACGTGCGAGAAATTCCCGTGCAAGGGTGAGTATAACAATACTCAGTAGAGGACCCCAAAAACCACAAAGCAGTACACAATGTAAAGGCACAATCAGTTATGTACAATATATGTCTACAAAATATATGGCAAGATAAAAACAAAGAAGACATAATCAAAACCCAGACTCGTAGTCTAGAGATAAGTCACAAAACCTCATAACCCCCATTAGGGTTTCAGTCCAAAGATTCCATGAAGCACCCGTTCCGGGAGAAGACACTCCACGAGTCTTATAGCTCTGATGACATCCGTCCAAGAAGTACTATTCGTCGGGTACTATATTGATAGGTATTTAAACTTATTAAGGGAGACAAACTCTTGAGTGGGAAGATTCTGATAGAAAGATACACTCATTATGGGAGACACACTCCTAAGTGGGAAAGATCATGATACACAAATGAGGATCACTGCCATGGCCATGTCGGATACCGTGACTCATCCAGAATTCACCTTATAGGTAGAGGATCGATGCCCAGTGGATTTGGTCATGTCGATGCCGGATTCTACCTAGGGTCAAGAATGGATAGAGGATCTCGATCTGGGCCTCTCGGATGGATTCCTGACACTATCACAGAAATTACTGCTCAAGGGATCATACTCCTATGTGAGGAAATGATGCATGACCTTTAGGGGAACGAGAGGAATGGGCACTAACCCAAACAAAAGATGTCCAAGTTACAGGGAACAAGAGGACCATGCTTTTTTCCAAAAGGTACATGGCGTGTAGAAAAGTTACACGTCGTGTTGTCTAACCCTGGTTACTGCTAATGTACAAAAGCCCGTGTCGCAAGGCTTGTCATGTAGAAAAATGAGTACACGATGTGTAGTACAGTGTACATGCCGTGTCTGAGTGGCTGGGGTTGGCTCAGTGTACGCTGGCCATCTACCCGTACACGGTCATCAACCCATGTACTCTAACCCGTGTAATTATTACACAGGGTGACCCATATTACTGGCCTCGCTTGGCCATGTGATGGAGTGCACGATCGTGTACTCCATCCCATGTCCGTGTATCCCTGGGATACATGCAGAGTCCCATGTAGCCGCCTATACCATGTTGTACATGCCATGTTTTGAAGTCGTGTAGATCATCCCGTGTCTGTTTAATTCCCAAAATACATGCCGAGATTTGGGGAAGGTATAACACGCCGTGTGACCAGGGTCACACGCTGTGTGATTCCTCTCTAAACACCGAAACCCTATCCACTGACGCAAGTACTACATGGAGTGTTCTTCAAAAGTACACGTCGTGTATTCTGGAAATTTTCAGAAATGCGAACCTCTGCCGTCATGCCTTCTGTGATGCTCTGTTCATCGATAAAGCCATCCGATCGCCATGAAACATCCGGGTTTGGGTCGCCCCAACACCATGATGCTTCATACGATGTTTTCAGACCTCTGATCGGCTCCGAAAACATGTTTTGACCTTCCCGTGTGAAGAACGCTCGAAGAAAGACCATTCCCGATACGGTCTGATTCATCATCCACCATCTTCGTCGCTGCTCCGCAAGGTTGTTGCAGCGTCGAACCTTAGATTTGGGATCGTTGCGTCACAGAACGGATGTGCAACGATCTTTTGTTCTTCGCCCCTCAAAGAACGTGAAGAACGCATGAAAGAAAAAGGGAAATAAATCCAATAAAACAACATGTGGAACGAACCTCTACCATCATTCTTCACGGCGTTGATCCACTCCCGTCAGTAGGCTTAATAAGAGTAGGAATCAAAAACAAAAAATCAACATGGATCAATTCCCTGAATCATCCCAAATAAAACCCTCCTGCAAGACCGTACGAATTCGCAGATCAACTTGTTCGCGGTTGATCCTCGTTCTCCGTTTGAAATCAAAAATGGGGAAAGAGGATTGAAATAAAAACCCCTAACTCAACAAGGATCGGTTGATGACGATGGTTCCGCACTGCTGTTATCATTGAGATCCTTCAACATCATGGGTGCAATGATTTGCAGCTTCGATCTGTCATCATTCATCGCCGAGAGTTTTCTCCAGAGTTTTGTCTCAATTTATTCGCCAACGACAAACGTTTGATCATCCAAATAAAAAGGGAAACACGCTTTGGCATTCAAAAATACACTGTGGTATTAATGAGTCCATTTTTCCATTCTTGAGTCATTTAGATGTGCCATTTATTAACGTAACAGTTGCCCTGTCGCTGCGCTGTAGCAGATGTGTCCAAAAAATAAATAAAATAAACTTTTGAATTTATTTTATTTTATTTTACTTAAAACGTCTGAAAATTAAATTTTTCCTCAACCCAGGCTGGTCGAGGATAGACACTTCATTAGGTAAATTTGTTGTCCCTGACGCAACGATGGCCTCAGATTTTTACTCTAGGGATTCATTTGGAAACTTCCACATCCGTGCAAAAGTGTCGACTCATATAACTAAAAAGAGTTCAAACCACCATTACGGGCTCACAGAGCATCGGAATGATGTGACGTCTTTTCACCCTGTCTCGTAATAATTCCATATAATATTTAAAAATAATACACAGAAAATATGAGACATTACATTCTCCCCACCTTGGGGATTTACGTCCCCAAAATTCTAAAACAAAGGCTACCCATAAAGATGTGGGTACTGGCCACGGATCTGGGCCTCCCGCTCCCACGTGCTCTCCTGAAGATTCCCGTGTTTCCACTGGATGCGCACTAAGGGAATCGATCATCCACGAAGGATCCTCTCCCGTCGATCCTCGATCTCCATTGGGTACTCAGCAAAGGTTGCTCTATCCTCGATGTCCAGCTCACCCAGGTCGATGACGTGTGATGGGTCATGCACGTACCTCCTCAGCTACGATATGTGGAAGATATCATCTAACAGATGCAACTGTAGTGGTAGAGCTAGGCGGTAAGACACCTCACCAACTCTGCACAGTATCTGGAATGGTCCGATGAACCTTGGAGATAGCTTGCTGTCTCCTCCAAATCTCTGTAATCGTCATCGAGGTGAGACCCGTAGAAAGACTTGGTCTCCCTCTTCGAACTCTAGAGGTCTCCGTTGTCTATCAGTTTAAGATTTCTTCCATTTCTGTGTAGTCTTCATCTGCTCCCAGATGATCTGCACCTTCTCGGTGGTAGCTCGCACCAACTCTGGATCCATGAGTGCTGACTCTACGGGGTTGGTCTAGTAAAGCGGTGACCGTCAGGGTCTCCCATACAAGGCCTCGAACAGCGCCATACCAATGGTGGAGTGGTAGCTATTGTTGTACACAAACTCCACCAGTGGCAGGTGGTCCTCCCAACTGTGACCAAAGTCCAAGACACATGCTCGCAACATATCCTCATGGACCTGAATGATCCTCTCTGTCTGACCATCCATCTAGGGATGAAATGTTGTGCTCAAGCATAGCTAGGTCCCAAATGCCTCCTACAATCCCTTCCCCAATCGGTATGTGAAACGGGCGTCTTGTTCTGAGACTATTGTTGAGGGGACGCCATGAATCTGAACTATCTCCTACAAGTAGAGGCGTCCCAAGCTCTCTATGGAACTCTGCTCCTGGATAGCTAGGAAGTCGGCTGACTTAGTAAGTCATTCAATGATCACCCAGATGTAATCATGACCCTTGGACGTTTTTGGTAATCTTGTCACAAAGTACATCGATATTCCATCCCAATTCTACTTTGAAACTTCCAGGGGTGAGCTAATCCCACTGGAACCTGGTGCTCAGCCTTCACCTGCCGGCATGTGAGGCATCTAGAAACGAACTCTGCTACTTCCTTCTTCATGCCTGACCACCAGAAATGTCATCAGAGATCCTGGTACATCTTTTCCACTCCAGGATGTACCAACAAAGGGGATGTATGAAACTCCCTCAGTACCTCTTCTCACAACACCACTGGTACAACAGTGCACCCTCTGAAAAGAAGTACGTGCTCCCCACCTTGCGAATATCTATAAGGAGCATGCCCTATGGATAACTGAGCAAGTAAAGCCTCACAATCGACATCCCCAAGCTGGGATTCCATAACTCATTGTAAGAGTAGATGGGTGACAACCATCGACTGTAGGAAGGATGAATCTTCTCTGTCCACGAAGGACAACTGCAATGTGGCTAACTGCTTTGTCGTCTCACTCCACAACTATGAGCTCGACCTTCTGCTCAGAGAATCTTCCACCTTGTTCCCCTTCCCAATAGTATAGATGTTCTCAAAATCATAGTCCTAGAAGAACTCTAGAAAATGCCTATGCCTTAGATTCATATCCTTCTACGAAAGTATGTACTTCAGGCTCTTGTGGTTAGAGTAGACTATAAACTGCTCGGCCATAAGGTAGTGTCACCACATCTTCAATTTGAAGACTACCGCAACCAACACGATATCATGGGTCGCATAGTCCTGCTCATGTGGCCTAAGCTAGAGTAAACCATAAGCAATAACTACCTTCCTCTACACTAGGACACGGCCAAGCCCAGTCCCGAATGCGTCACAGAAAACTATGTACTCGACAACCTCCTCTGGTAATCTCAAGACTAGGTCGGTCATCAAACTCTGTCTCAACTGCTCGAAAGCAAACTGGAACTTCTCCGTCCAATAAAGGGTTTCCCCTTCCTGGTCAAGGCTGTCATCGGTGCTGATATCTGGGAGATGTCAGGAACAAATCTCCGTTAATATTCTTCCAACCCAAAGAAGCTTCGCTCCTCCATCACACTCCGAGGTGGCTCCCATGCTACCACAACCTCCGCCTTGGATGGGTCTACAGATACTCTATCTACTGAAATGACATGACCAATAAAGTGGACCTCCTGAATCTAGAACTATCACTTTGAGAGATTCCCATAAAGTTGGTGCTCCCGAAGTACATCTAGAACCATCTGTAGGTGTCTCGCCTACTCCTCCTCTAACACTGAGTACACAAGGATGTCGTCGATGAAGACCACCATGAACCGGTCCAAGTATGGCTAGAAGATCTGGTTCATCAGTACCAAGAACACTACGGGGGAGTTCGTCATGCCGAAAGGCATCACCAAGTATTCATAGTGACCGTAGAGGAATCCGAAATCCTTCTTCGGTATGTCCTCATCCCGTACTCGTAATTGGCGATTGCCTGATCGAAGTTCATCCTTCAAAATCCATTATGCCCCTCTCAGCTGGTCGAAGAGGTCATCGATTCTTGTCAGTGGGTACTTATTCTTCACCATCACCTGGTTCATGCCCTGGTAATCCACACACAACCTCAAACACCCATCTGCCTTTTTGGAAAACAAGACTCGGGCCGCTCAGGGTGAAACACTGGGTCTCACAAAACCCTTACTCTATAATTCCTCCAACTGCACCCTCAACTCGCGAATCTCTATGGAATCCATCCGATATGCTTATGATGAAATCAGTGTCTTCTAGGGGTGTAAGTCGATGAAAAAGTTGATTTCCAGGCTGGGAGGTAACCCTGGAACATCTTCGGGAAAGACATCCTCATACTCCGCCACTACTGCTGGGAACTGGGAGCTCACAACATCCACTTCTCTGAGGGAAAGGCTAACCAACTCATGAGTGATTTTATGCACCCTCCTATGCATCACCCCATTATTCACATACTGGGTTTCCCTTTCTCTGAAAAAGGAAAATCTCATTCCATCAGGGCAGACACACCCCACCCTTCGCCTAAAACAGTCAATCTGGGCATGGACCGAAGATAAAAAATCCATGCCAAGAATGATGTCATAAGGCCTCGACGCTACCACCAAGAGGTTCCAACTGAAACTCTTGTCTCCAAGGGTAAGATCACACTATCTACAAAGGTGCGTGATCATCGAGTCTCCTCCTGTAGGTGTCTCCAAGCATAAGGATCGAGTCAACAGTTCTACCGGAATCTCGAGGTTTCATACAAGACATGTTGCTATCAAGGAATGACCGGATCCTATGTCTATAATTACGAAATCTATGGTAGAAAAGACACAGATCTTACCTAGAATCATCTCTAGATCCCCTGGGTTGTATTCCTCGACCGCATGCAGCTATCCTAGTCCCTATCCCCCAGCTCCCTGACCCTGGTGAGGACCTCCTGGGGGTGGTGGTGGAAGTAAGTCAAAGCATCGGCCACGACCCACATCTCTCCTTGATCCTCTACCATGTCCTCCACCTGTAGGGTCTGTCTACTCCACTCTCTACCTCTACCTCCATATCCCATCAACCGCTTCCTATCTACAGCTCGACGAGTCAGGAAATCTAAGCCGAGATGTCCCCTACCATTGCACGCGTAGCATCGCTTCTCCCTAGGCTGACTGGATCCTTCCTGAGAGCCCTAGATTGTCATTCCTCTGTCCTGGGTCCTCCTATGATGTTTCCCACATCCAGATCCCTATGTATGATGCCAAATCCCATCTACCGGTGTCTCCGCACCTGTCTGCCTGCTGCTGACTGCCATCGACTGTCTCTGCTTCGCTAAGAAGCTCTCAATAACTAAGGCCCGCTCGATCACTCCATTATAAGTCGAAATGCATAGAGGCATGAAACTAGCTCGGATGTCCCGACATAGACCTCGCTCGAAGGTCCGAGATCTGATGTACTGATACCTGACCATATCCATCAAGTAATTGGAGAGGTTGGTGAACCTCGATGAATATTCATCTACTGTCATACTGCCCTGCTGGAGCTGAAAAGCTTCTGGATGCGCACAGCTCTCAGTGTAACCGGAGATAACTCCTCCCTAAAGAGTTGGTGAATCTTTGTCCATGAAAGAGTCTCCTCGTCATGAGTCTGTGTGGTCAGACTCCACCATCATCCCACCAAATCCTGAAGAAAGATATCTCCTAGGATCACCATCTGGTCTGCTGGTGTCTTCACTAGATAGAAAACTCTGGTCACCACCTCAAACTAGTCCTCAACTGCCTGAGGGTTGGGCTCGCCTTGGAACTCGAGGGGTCTCTATCTCTAGAACTCATGGAGCATGCTAATCCTGTGCCCCTCATCGGTCAGTACTGTAGGTACCACAGGCTGCTCCACTAGTGGTGGCATAGAAGGTGCACCACCTTGTGGAAATGACTGGGTAACTGGTCCATATATCACAGCCTTGTCACTGAGGGGGTCATCCTCATGATCATGCTATTGAATCCTAGCGAGTATGCATTGTGGAGGAATCCTATTAATTAAACAATATTGAACATGGTCAATGAGTATATCTGGATAGCTAAAACAAAAGGTGTGGAAAACACAACCCATTCATATATGATGCATGTGCCTTTCTTTTATTTCCCTGCAAATAGTGTTTTTGTGTACCGAGTCGAAAAGCAGGTTATCAGAGTCCTGGTGTATGGATACGTTGGCCGCCACACCAACACTGGAGTGTCTGGACTGAAAGATGAACTCGAAACACTCAACAATGTTTCCCCAAACCAAACTCACAGACTCTTGGTCCAAAGGTAGAACCGAACACCTCTGATACCACTCGGTCACGACCCGTCCCAATGGGGCCCGCACCGTGAGTCCCCAATCCCGACTCCAATAGGTCAGGGGCTGGTGACTAGCACCGAGTAGGCATATTACTAAAATGGGAGGCATTTCCTAAGTACCTATACACACGCACATATCTCCAAGCCCCCAAATGCTGAAATGTAAAAACCATTATGGAAAAAAATGCATGCATACAACTAAACCCAACCAACAGAGTATGACAGAAAGTAAAGTACTAAAAGTAAACTGGGCTAGAAATACAAGCCCACCAAAAAAAGAGTCTCAAAATAGAAAAGTCCAACCTGTAAACACAAAAAAGGTACTGGGACTACTGCTCGTAGCTTTAGGAACTCCTCAGCCTATAGGGTACTCCAAAATCTCGGTCCTGTCCTGGTCCTTCCTGGACTCTGTCAAATGGTTGCTCGTCTTTACAAGACATGACACGTACGGGAAAATCCCGTGCAGGGGTGAGTATAACAATACTCAGTAGAGGACCCCGAAAACCACAATGCAGTACACAAAGTAAAGTTATAGTCAACTATGTACATTATATGTCTATAGAATATATAGCAAGAGAAACACAAACCCGATATACTCCAAACCCAGACCTGTTGTCTAGAGATAAGTCACACAACCGCATACCACCATTAGGGATTCAGTCTGAAGATTCCATGAAGAACTCATTCCGAGAGAGCACACTCCACGAGTCTTATAGCTCTGATGACGTCCATCCAAGAAGTAATGTTTGTAGGGTACCGTCTTGAGAGGTAGTTACACTCATTACGGGAGACACACTATTGAGTGGTATGATTTCGAGAGATAGATGCACTCATTATTGGAGACAAACTTCTGAGTGGGAAAGATCAAAATACATAGATGAGGATCATTTCTAGGGCCATGGCAGATACCGCGACTCATCCGGAATTCACCTGCTAGGTAGAGGATTGACACCCGATGGAGTTGGTCATGTCGATTCCGTACTCTACCTAGGGTCAAGAATGGATAACGGATCTCGATCTCGGCTTCTCGGATGGATGCCTGACTCTATCACAGAAAGTCCTGCTGAAGGGATCATACTCTTGTGTGAGGAAACAAAGCCTGACCTTCAGAGGGAACGAGAATAAGGGGCACTAACCCAAACAAAAGATGCCCATGTTACGGTGAATAAGAGGACCATGTCGTTTTCCAAAAAGTACTTGGCTTGTAGAAAAGTTACACGCCATTTTGTCAGACCCTGGGTACACCCATGTACAGTGGCCCGTGTCGCAGGGCTGGTCATGTAGAAAACAGAGTACACGAAATGTAGTACAGTGTACACACCGTATCCGAGTGGCAGGGGTTGGCTTCGTGTACACTGGCCTTGTGCCCATACACTGTCTTCAACCCGTGTACTTCAACTCGTGTAATCGGTACTTGGGGTGACCCACATTACTGGCCTCGCTTGGTCGTGTGATGGAGTACACGGTCGTGTACTCCATCCCGTGTCTGTGTATCCCCAGGATACATGCTAGGTCCAGCGTAGCCACCTCTGCCATGTTGTACACGCCATGTTTTGAAGCCGTGTAGATCATCTTGTGTTCGTGTACTTCCCAAAATACATACCGAGCTTCGGGGAAGGTCCAACACACCATGTGACTAGGGTCACACACCGTGTGATTCCTCTATGACCCCCAAAACCCTAGCTTCTGCCATTACAACACAACGTGTTCTTCGGAAGTACACGTAGTGTATTCCAAAAATTCCCAGAAATGCAAACCTCTACCGTCACGCCTTCTGTGATGCTCCGTTCGTCGATCCGGCCGTCCAATCGCCACGAAACTTCCGGGTTTTGGTCTCCCCAACACCACAAAGCTTCTTCTAATGTTTTCAGACCTCTGATTGTCTCCAAAAACATGTTTTGACATTCTCGTGTGAAGAACGCTTGAAGAACGACCCTTCCCGATCTGATCTGATTCATCGTCCGCAATTATCATGGCACCTCTACAAGGTCGTTGCGGCGTTGAACCTTCAATTTGGGATCGTTTCATTGTATAACGGATGTACAATGATCCATTGTTTATCTCCCCATGAAGAATGAAAACAACGCATGAAATAAATAGGGAAATAAATCCAATAAAACAACACGAGGAACGAACCTCCACCGTCGTTTGTCACGACGTTGATCCCCTCCCGTTAGTAGGCTTAAACGGAGTAGAAATCAACAACAACAAACCAACATGGATCAATTCCTTGAATCATCCCAAATAAAACCCTCCCGTAAGAACGTATGAATCTGCAAATCAACTTGTTTGTGGTTGATCCACATTCGTCGTTTAAAATCAAAAACGGGGAAAGAGGAATGAAATAACAAACCCTACTTCAATTGGGATCGATTTCTGACAAAGGTGTCGTGCTACTACCATTTTCGAGATCCTTCAACATCATTGGCGTAGTGATTTTCATCTTCGATCCGTTGTCGTTTGTTGCTGAGAGTTTTCTCCAGAGTTTTATCTCAATTTCGTTGCCATCGGCCAAAGTTAGATCATCCAAATAAAAAGGGAAATGCGCTTTGGCATTAAAAAATACGCTGCAGTATTAATGTGTCCAACTTTCCATTATTTAGTCATTATGATCTGCCATTTATTAGGGAAACAGTTTCCCCATCTCCGCACTACAGCAGATGTTTCAAAAAAAAGAAATAATATAAACTTGCAAATTTATTTTATTTTATTTTACTCAAAATGTCCAAAAATTAACTTTTTCCCTTGACTCGTGTTGGGAGAGGTTAGACTAGTTCTTAAGTAAATTCTTCATCCCAGATGCAACGGTGCCCTCATATTTTTAATCCAGGCATCTGTTTGGAAACTTCCACAGCCGCACACAAGTGCCGACTCACTTAACTAAAAAAAGTTCAAACCACCATTATGGGCTCGCCAGGCCTCGTAATGATGCGCCGTCTTCGCACCCGGTCTCATAATAATTCCATATAATATTTAAAAAAAACACACGGAAAATCCTAGAAATTACATAATGGCCCAGACCTCTCTGGTTCATTCCATTGTGAAAATCAGTTGTATGAGGTGTTTCAGGTGGTTAAGGTGACATATCACTAACACTTTTCCATTTTGTGAATCGTTCCATAATTGAATAGTTCCAATAGTATATAGTTGTGAGCAGTTTCAATAGTGACATTATATGAATAGTGTCATTGGTAACCTTACATGAACAGTGTCATTGGTAACCTTAATTAAACAATCCAAAAGAGAGGTTCCAATAGTGACATTTTTTTCCTTTCCCAAATTTTGTGTTTTCTGAATAGTGTTTCTAGAATTGTGAGGTTCCAATGATGACATTTTCATTCCTTTTCCAATTTTTGAGTTCTGTGAATAATGTTTCCCAAAGGGTGAGGTTCTAACGGCGAACTTTGCTTTCGTTTGCCAAATTTTGAGTTTTGTGAACAGTGTTTCTAGTATGGTTGGTGTACAGTGTTTCCAGAATGGTAAGGTGTACAATGATTCCAGAATGGTAGGTGTATAGTATTTCTAGAACGGTGTGGTCTTTCGGTAAACTCTAATGGCGAGGTCTATCGGTAACCTCTAACGGCGAGGTCTATCAGTAGCCTCTATTTCCTTGGTCAAATTTGGAGTTCTTGAATAGTGTTACCAGCTTCCTACAGTTTCACACCTTGATGTTTCTATTGACGTAAAATGAATTTAAAGCCTAGTTTTAAGGATATTATGGCTGATTCAGAGGCCATGACTCCTATATTAATTATTCCTATGGATCGAGATGTTTTTACGTGGTCAAACCGCATAGTTTAATGTGATCCACTATTAATGGGAAATCAAGCATATCATAAACCACTTCTCCATTAAATCTTCTAAATGGACGAGATATCATCCTCCTTAGTTCTTGATCCTTGTTATCATTTTTGAGACGCTCGAACCTTTAATTACCTCCCATAGAGTTGTGCGATCAAAATCATTCCCTTAGATCAGTTCCCATATATTTTGATGCAACAAATCAGTATCGATCAATATTCAATATAAGGTATGATCTATCATTATTCTTTTGGGGTTTTATCCTTCTTTTTATCCTTACCCTATTATGGCATGTGATCTCCATGCTTCTAATGGAGTTTTCTTGGGTTTCGGTTGGTGCGGTCGTACCATGGCATCCTCAGGTGGATGCAGTTGTCGCGAGAGGAGAAGATCATGATCGTTGTGTGGACCGCTCTCATATAATGAATGTCAAGAATAGTTTGAGATAGGGGATTCATTTATTCTCTCTTCTTTTACATGAAACTGTGTCATTAGAATGTTTTATCCCACTAGATGACAATGGAATTGACATAATAAATATTTCAACGAGATAAATAAATTGATATCAATCATATATTTTTTCCTCTTATTTTGCTAGATAGTGTGATATCTATGCTTTCTTGGTTTATCTATTAATTCTTGATGTAAATCGGCAAGGAACATAAACCAGGATTAATTGATAATTGTTTTTCTAAAGATAAAGAGACATGTAAATGAATCTGGTTCTTGTTGTAATTTGATTTTAATAAAATTGGCGTTGTAATCATGTTTAATTATTTGTGATAACTTACTAATTAGGTTTCTAGAATTTAGAACCTATAGATAATAATAGGTTAATCCAAAATGGATTGAAGAACCAGTTGTTTGATAAATGATAATTCCTTTTAGGGTTCTGAGTTACCCTCTTGATTGATAAAGGGCCAATAGCCAAATTGTTAAGAAGTTTGTTTTCTTGCTTCTTGTGTTGTGATGTGGACCTAGATGGTTGTTCTGATATGTGGGGGAATGAAGGCCTTTTTGTTGTGGCAGCAGATAATTCCTAGAGTGGCGAGATGAATTAGTTTTTGCATGTGGGTGTCGGGGAGGAAACCAGGAATGATGGAACATGATGGATGTGATTGTTGGATGCTTGATGATTCTTATTGGTTGATTATCTATTTTACTTTTACCCACTGCCTAAGGAAGCTGGTCTTTCTTACCCTTCATTCGAAAGAGGTGAAGACACATGGGGTATGCGACATGATTTCCGTGTTTAACTTCTCAAGGTAGGATGGGTCTACGCTCTTGCTATAGGTGGAAAAGACTCGATGGGTAGTACATATACTCACATTGTTGATCCCCCTAGTGTTTTGTAGCATATAATTTTTTTTTCTAGAATACCTGGGAATATGGGAAAGTAATTCTGTGAGGAATAATTGAATAAATTATGATAACCCATGGGGTTGGAGTTTGTTGGAACAAAATGATGTGGTTGTAATTTTAAAGGGACAGTGGACATTGGGTGTGATACAAATGAAATTTAACGTGGAATTGTAAATGGTTAATTAATTTCTAAAAAATTAAAAAATGTAACGTGGAACTGATAAAAAGGGAATGATCTAAGGCAATAATGATTTTTAAATGGTTGTGTGATTATAGGATACCTAGTCCTAGAAGTGGCAGCCGGGAGTCCGAGAGACATTATCTGTAGTTCAGTCTGAGACTTGGTTATGCCAATAGTGTGGTTGTGAGCTACAGAATATTCTATAATTTTTGTGTTTCTATATGATACTCCACCCCATTAGTAAAGGAAACAGACACCCTGGGGATTTTGAGCCCTTGGCGGGGGTGGGGGGGGGGGTGTTTTACCCAACATTCCAGTGGGAGGATGGATGGCTAACTACCCCCATTGGCCACACTCTCTTCTCTTGGTAGATACTTGTGTTGGTAGGAACAGGGGTTAGTTTTCCCCATATATGTGTGTAGAGTGATGTAATGGATTGTGGTTATTCACACACATATATTCTAGATATAGTATCCTATGGACTACTATAGGTGTAACCTATATAGGCTGCGATGGCTTGAGGATCCTTACTCGGTGTATGGGAAGTAATGTCTTGATGTATAATACCCGACGTATGATACATGTTATACAAGCTGTGGTGACTTCCATAAACTACCTGGTTACTTGCTTATGTGGATGTGGTGTTTTTGTTGCATGAGGTGCATGTTGTGGTGTTTCGCCCAGGTGTCTGCGGGAAAGCCTTTTTGGAGAAATATTCTTAGGACGCACAACGTTTTGGAAAAGAGACAAACCCATGGGGATGTAGTAGTGGGTTACCCTTGATATTCTTTATTGTATTATATACTTTTGTATGTGTTACTTGGTGAGAGTTTCCATGGTGAGGCTAGGACCATAGTATACCTATTTAGGTGATGAGTTAGTTTCACTTTTTGTTCACTGTGCTTTAGCATACTTTAGATACTTTTTCAGCAGAGGCTTCATGGAGGATCCTACTAAGTATACTATTATACTCACCCTATGTATATATAAACAAGTTTTTAGGTCACATGGAGCAGGTTAGAGATCAGGTTGTTTACCTCTAGCTTGTGGTTGCAGAAGCTGTTCGGGCTTGTGGTTGCTGTTTTTTTACTTTCTTTTGGGTACTTGCAGTTTTTCCCCTTTCAGATGTAGTAGTTTTCATGACATTTCATATGTTTACTTGTGATTTATTTTATCTTACTCATTGAGTTGGATTTGTTTGGTGTCTATCTTACCTCTCTCTTTTGCATGTGTTCTCTTAGAGGGTAATACCTTCCATTTTTGTGTTTTCTATAACCTCGATGCTAGTTGCCAACATGGGGCCTAATAGAGGTAGGAATTAGTGGGGTAATTATCTCCCTTCTCACATTGCCGGACCAGGAGGGGTACACTTTGTGGGGAGGGGGTCGTGTCAGAGTGGTATCAGAGGTTCAAGTTGAGGTATAGGATAGATTTTGGAGTTAGGCACATGTGAGTTTGCATTGGTAGGTAGGGAAACAATGTCATTCAGGTTTAGAAAGTGATATAAAAACTGTACACTGGCTGAGAGATATGCATTTAGGGTCCCCTATTATATGATGTACAAACATTTTGGGTTACAATGGCTACTAAACGAGGTGATACTAGTTGCAGGGTAGAGACCTAGGAAAGGATCATGCATCATTCTTCTTTGTACGTGTGTTTGAATGGGTAGACCTTGGGATATGTTAACGTAGAATGAATAAAAGAAAACAATTAATTAATTAATTTTGAGTTATCCATATTCCATGTTTAGAAGCCCTAACTTTTTGATATTTTATAGGTATGGATCTAGGTCGACGACCTTGTCTGGATCACAGAGAAGATGTCCATCATGATGTTCCAGCAGATCGCCGTAGGGTTGAGGTTGACGACAATGACACTTGGAGGAAGAAACTCCATGAGTTTCAGTGCCAGAGTTTGTAGAAGTATGAAGGATCTATTTCAGATGCAGTCATGGAAGACTGTAGGAGGAGGTCGAGATCGGATTCAGTTCGATCCGTGCTCAGAAGGAGCACTGGGTTTCCTTTGTTGTGACAATGCTGCATGCAAAAAAAAGGTAGTGGTGGTTCTTGTTCCTCAGGGATCGTGAGGAGTCAGCGATCTCATGGGAGGAGTTCCAAGACAAGTTTAGGGTGAAGTTCTATTCTTCGACTACGAAGTCATCTAGTCTCTAGGAGCTTCTTACCCTTTGATAGGGGATCTACAGTGTGCGAGAGTTTGGAATCTATTTTCAGGAATTTTTTCGATATGCTTCGAACCTATTTCTATACGAGGAGGCTAGGGAGAGGCATTTCGAGGAGGCTTTGATTCCATAGATCCTGTGCCATGTCACCTTATTTATACTGAAGACATATCATGGGGTGCTGGGGAGGGTAGAGGTTATCGAGAGGACATTGGATAGAACTAGATCATCGTGAGAGGGGAGTCATTAGGATTCCTCATGAAGCAGAGTTGTGGTCCGGGGTTCCCAGTTTTTAGGGTAGAAGATTTTTCATTCAGTAGGGGGTAGCTCCTAGCCCTTCACATCACGTTTCCCTAGAGGTAGCAACTCTCAGGCCTATGTAAAGGGATCATGTGTTTTTTTATTGTAGTGTTCGAGGTAATTAGTAGTGGGAGTTCTCGACCTTTCAGAGCAGTCATCGTGCACTAGGTGCTCCGCTCCAGGTTCCTCCATTGAGACAGCTCCAGCTGTGGTAGTAGCAGCAGGTTGCACCAGCTATAGATCATCATAGGGTAGATGGGAAAAAATGGGACATCCCTGTCATGCTCCCTGTCCTCTGAGAGTATATTTCGGCCATGGTGGTGGTCGTTATCAGGGTCAAAGAAGCCGTGGAGGAGGTCGTGGTCAGCTTCATACTCTAGTATTGCCAGCCCCAGGCGAGCTAGATGTCGTTCGAGGTACCCTTTGATTTTTTTATACCTTCATGTATTCCTTGTTTGATTTACGAGTGACACACTCATTAATATCACCTACCCTTGTCCATACTTTGGGACTTGAGTTAGAGAGTCTTCTAGGGCCCTTGGCATTGACTACGCCATTTAGAGGTTGAACTAACTTGTTTGATGTATGTAGAGATTGTGAGCTAGTTTTGGGGAAGCACCTACCTTGGGGAGATTTCCTATGTTTACGAATACAACCATATGATGTCATCCTCATCAGGGATTGGATGTATTCAGGGTAAGCTATCATGGATTGCTTCAGGAAGAAGGTCATTTTCTTTGGTGTAGATAGAGATCTGGTGGTGTCTGTTGGTGAGAGAGATCCTCGGATGTGTCAAAGGCACGTTCTGTACTTATCATCAATGATGGTTGTGATGATGTTGATTTCATCAGAGGTTCAGTAGCTGGTGTTTCCTAGGGTCGTAGAATAGTACCCTGATGTCTTTCTAGAGGAAGTTGTAGAATTACCCCCTTGACGAGAGATCAATTTTGGAATCGAGCTACAACCAAGAGAGGCTCCTATCTCTATGTCTCAATATTGGATGGACCCTTATGAGTTACAAGATCTATGTATATATATTGATGGTCTGTTACTATGGGGTTTTGTTCAACCATGTGTGTCACCGTGTGGTGCACCAATTTTGTTCTTGAAGAAGGATGACAACAGTTTGCGGTTGTGTGGTGATTATCATCTCTTAAAAAAGTGAAAATAAAGAATTTCTATCCTCTTCTGCGGATTGATGATTTTTTCGATCAACTGAAGGGTGTAAGTTGGTTCTAAAATATCAACTTGTGGTCAGTATATCATGATATGCATGTGAAGGATGAGGATATCCCAAAGACTACTTTCCATTGTCGTCACGGGCATTATGAGTTCTTTGTAATGCAGTTCGGCATGACGAATTCTCTAGATGTGATCATGGGATTGATGAATGCTGTGTTCCGTGAGTTCTGGGACAAGTTTTTGGTATTTGTCCTTGGTGAAATCCTTGTGTACTCCACATTTGAGGAGGAGTATGCAGAGCATCTACACACTGTTTTGGGAGTTCTTCATCAACATCAACTGTTTAGGAAGTTGTCGAAGTGTGGGTTTTGGGTTTGAGAAGTCCGTTTCATAGGGCATGTTGTGTACCAGTAGGGAGTAGCTTTGGATCCATCGAAGATAGAATCATTTGTGTCTTGGTAATCCCCCAAGATAGTTTTGGAGGTGTGAAGATTCCTTGGTCTCACAGGCTACTACAGGAGGTTCGTAACCGATTTCTCACAAGTTGTGACTCCTCTGACAGCTTTGACCAGGAAGGATCATGAATTCATATGGACTGGTAAGTGTCAGGAAAATTTCTAGTATCTAAAGTAGAAGTTAGTAAGTGATCCAGGTCTTTTTCTTCCTGCTGAGGGAGTTCAGTTTGATGTTTTCTACAATGCCTCACATATTGGGTTGGGCTGTGTTCTAATGCAGAAAAGATAAGTTGTTTCTTATGGGTCTCGGCAGTTGCGTCGCCATGAACATAACTATGCCACTTACGATATAGAGTTGGCATCCATGGTTTTTTCTATGAATTTTTGGAGACATTACCTCATTGGTGAGTGCTTTGTGGTTTTCACCGATCATAAGAGTTTGAGGTATGTTTTCTCCCAGTGTGATTTGAACTTACGACGTCGGTGGATGGAGCTATTACAAGAATACGACATAGAAATATTGTATACACCTAGAAAGGGGAATGCTGTAGCAAATGCTCTGAGTTAGAAGTCACGTAGTGATGCAGTGTGTGAATCTGGTAACTCTTGAAGAATAATGGATGAACCGCCAGCATTATATCATGACATGGAAGAATTTGGGGGCAGAGGTTGTCTTTTTTAGATGATGGTGCAGTCATCTCTCATGAAGCAAGTGGAATATTCCTAGTTGGACGATCTTGAGGTGGAGGTCTGGAGAGACTGAGTAGTTTGTGGTAAGGTCACTGATGGTTGGTCAGAGGATGAACAACACCATGTGTTGTATCACGAAAGGATTTTTGTTCCATTAAAGATGCACGAAATGGTTATCATAGTGGTTCATAGTTCTCCCTTAGTGATGCATCCTGGTGTGACAAAGATGTAATGAGCCTTTAAGATCTAGTTTTGGTGGCCTGGGATAAAGCATGCGGTTTCCGAGTTTGTGTCTCGATGTTTGGTCTGCCAGAAGGTGAAGGCCGAACACCATTTTCCTGGTCATCTACTCCAGCGATTAGAGATTCTTCAGTAGACATGGGAGGACATATCGATGGACTTTTTTACTAGTTTACCTTGAGCATTGGGAGGACATGATTCTATTTGGGTGGTAGTGGATCACTTAATAAAAATCGGCCCACTTTATAGCAATCAAGGAGTCAAGGTCAGTGGATGTTTTGTCAAGGCATTATCTAGAAGAGGTGGTGAGACTTCATGGAGTCCCAATGAAAATCATTTCTGATCGAGATCCTCACTTTACTTATAGGGTGTGGAGAGGTCTCAAGCATGCTTTTGGTTCTTAGTTATTCCTTAGCACTGATTTTTTTCATCAAACAGATGGTCATACAGAGCGAACATCCAGACTCATGAAGTCATGTTATGCTCTTGTGTTCTTGATTTTTGAGGTTTGTGGATCAGGCACTTACCCTAGGTGGAGTTCTCTTACAATAATAGTTTTCACTTTACTATTAGTATGGAGCCATTTGAAGCCTTATATGGCCAACCTTTCTGTTCTCTATTGTGCTGGACTGGGGTCAGAGAGTCAGAAATTTTTGGACCAGAACTATTGTAGAATACAATAGAGATGGTTGAGGAGATTCGTGAGAGGATGAAGACAGTTTATGATCACTAGAAATCATATGATGATCCAAGTAGGAGACCCTTAGAGTTTGATTATGGGGATCACATGTTTCTGAAGGAGACTCACCATCGTGGGTAGTGAAGGTTTGGTCGCGGGAGTAAGCTTTCGCCTCGGTTTGTTGGGCCTTTCAAGGTGTAATCTCATGTTGGAGTTGTGGCGTATCGAGTAGAACTTCCCCTGTAGATGAGACAAATACATGATTCTTTTCAAGTGTCACAGCTCCGTCATTATATTCATGATGACTCTCATGTCACTGATTGGGGATAGATCGATGTTGATGAGGATGCAACCTTCGAGGAGCAACCAGTGGAGATCCAAGACCACAAGGAGAAGGTGTTGCGTGATTATTATATTCCATTGGTTTGTGTCTTGTGGGGACACAGTGGCATTGATGAGAGTACCTGGGAACGTGAGTCACAAATACTTTCTCATTACTCAGAGTTTTTTGATGTTTAAACTCTTTTCATGTAACGGTTTCCCCTTTTTGGTTATAGACCTTTTGTTTTTATAAGATGAATGTATTTTGTAGCTTCTTGTGGCTTGATCCCTTTTGAGAGGTATCTTGAGGAGTGGTTGTTCAGACCCCTTTTTAGTTTTATTTGGGGGGGGGGGTTTGAATTATCTAGGATGAGAATGTTTTGAGAGGTATCTGATGTAATGGCCCAAACCTCTATGGTTTATTACTTTGCGAAAATAAGGTGTATGATGTGTTTCGGGAGGTTAAGGTTACTTATCCCCAACACTTTTCCATTTTTCCTATTTGTGAACCGTTCCATCAGAGAACAGTTCCAACAGTAGAACGTTGTGAATTATAAAGACCCATACTTTACATACATCGTTATTACATCAGAATTGAATCATACTTATTACAACATTTAACAAAACCACGAAAGGACCGTATAGGTATAGTGTCTTTAGAAACTCGAAAACATAAACAACTGGTTCATAAAGCATCTACATTGTATCCCATTTATTTCATCATATCTAGAGTCCCTTTTTGGAATATCCTACTTAATAACCTTCTTCCTGACTTGGGGAAATAAAACATACAAAAGGGTGAGCTCAAATGCTCAGTAAGGGTAAACAAAAGAAATATCAATCACATCATATACGTAAGAACATAACTTTTGGAAATCTTAACCTGCAAAAGAAATCATAATTTCATAACGTGGGATAAATCATAGTAGTGAAATGTAATCCCAATAATCATAACTTAAAACATTAAACCTTGTGTCATACACACATAATCATAGAGAATCATTTCTTATTAGTCAAGACTCATTTCCAAGACTATCTTAGTGGACAAAGTCCATTTCTGAACCGAGTTCACTCCTCGTTGCTGTCCTGTTTCACTGAACCGGTATAACCTACTGTTCTAGCCAGGTCTATCTCATGAGATATAAAATCTTTACCCAATGCATTGGAGGGAGATATAGGTCCCACCCATCTCATAATGATACCATTATTATGTGTTCCACAAAATCATAAATCATACATCATTGCATAACCCATGTAATAAAAATGGGAATCTTAAACATCGTGACGTCATCAAACAATTCATATAAGATAAAGGAATTCATAAAAATAATTCCATCACAACATAATCAAATCAATGTAATAATAGGGATATAAACAGAACCCTATATTATCTTAGATGGAAAATAATTTTGATAAAACTCTTGAACTCCATTCTTGAGGAAAATATCCTTTCTACTTCAATTTTTTTTTCCTTTCTTAACATGTAATACAATTTTAAACTAAAAGAAGTTGATTAAAAATAAACATGAAAACTTTTAAAGGAAGATTCTTGGAAATATTGTTTTAAAAATTCATTCATGCCGTATAAGTTAAAAAAACCATTCTTCTCGTACTTTTGTCGGAAAAGTCAAAAAGTACCTCGTACGAAAAACGACAAAAGATTCCTATCATATCTTTTACTAAAAACTCATCGAAGGGTAAAATTGGATTTAAACAATTGTAGGTAGATGGAAATAATATTACATATTGAGGAAACATGGATGTGGATGATAAAATACACCCCAGTAAATAATAAAGTATAAACAATCTCGGATAAAAATGAGATTGTGATATTTTCCCTTACCTTAGGTCCGATTTGCTTCGTAAGTGTCCGAACCTACTGTATAATGATTTAAATAATGTTATTGACTTATTCCAGAATCAAACCTTTTCTTATGATATCATATATGGTCATATTCTTAGCTTCTTATTAGTAATATTTCATTACTACTTGTTATTCAGGTGTTTATTACTTTTTGTTCTTATGCGTGTTTTGTCGAATAAATTCTTATTCTTCTCTTTAGGTTATATATACCTCATTTCCAGAATGGTATTAGTGTAATATATATCATATTAATTCATTAAATTCATTTATATAATCATTATGAAATGAATATCATGTAGAACGAGTCGCATCACATCGTGGAGACGGTATTCCGTACGTACGCACGAGTGAAGATATCATTACTATGATCATGGAATTGTATTGGAGTGTATGTATAATATTTTAGTATCAATATCACTTTATAATAGTCATATATAGTCATTATTTACACCATTATACCCATCCAAGTAAGGTGGTTGTGGAAAATAGATTACACCACGACGTGGAGACGGTATTCCGTACGTACGCACACGCGGTGATTTCTTTTTCCGTAGGATGGATAGATGGTGAAATAGGGTTGTTTCATAATTATAATAACATATCAGTATATGAGTGATACTGATGTTATAACTTCATAATGAAACAACTAACGAAGAAGAAGTGGAAGAAGAAATAAAGATGAAAGAATCAGTAACAGACATTACCTCTTCTTTGAAGTGCTTCTTTGAGACCTCCTTTTAGGGCACTAAAATAGACCTTTGAAGAAGACCAGAACCTCTAGGATGTTTCTAGGGAAGTGGAGAGGATAAATTGGCAGGGTTTGGCCGAGCTTGAAGGCTCAAAGTTGTGTGAGGAAGAGGGGGAGGAGGTTCCCTTTTATAAGGGAGGAGAGGGGCACCTTTGGAATAACTAAAAATATTATTTTATTATAAAGTCAAATTCGGTTTTTAATAGCTCCAAATTGATATATTTCAAAGATAAGGTGGGTAGGGGCCGAAATACTCTCATCCAATAGAATTTAGACAAATTTAGGTATCAATTTTAACCTTATCATTTAGATTTAACTTTAAGTTAGATAATTTAACTTTTACCGTGTCTTCTTGTTTTCTTACACTATAAGGTTAATTAACTTACTAAAAGCAGCCAAAAGAACCTAAAGTTGTTTATTATTAATATATATAACCTTATCTAAGTCATTTTTCAGAACCATAGATTTTTAGGAATAAAATAACAATTAATAATATAATATTTGTTTTAAAAACTATTTTATGTCAATTTTGACACTATTTAGTAATTAATTTTTGTAAAAATCATAACAGAATGATTAGTTCGAAAAAAGTTAATTAAATAAATACTAACATGTCATATTAATCTAGAAAATTAGTGTAATTCATAAAAAGTCTAAAATTACATTTATTTCGGTGTTTATAACATTAATTATGCCAATATTTCATTAATAAGATAATTACTGCATCATCTTTGTGTCATAAATAAATTAAATTATTTAATGTCTAAAAATTACAAATAAAATACCATTATGTAGGAAATATTTTTAGATTTCTAATGAATATTTATAGTTGAATTTATCTTATGTATAACCCTATATTAAAAATTATTTACTTATTAAACATTGATTTTAACTATTTTAACCCTTCTTTATATAAATTAATAATAAATGTCCTAATCTAATCAAAGTGGGCCTAAATGGTCATATTTTATTCCTAAGGTTGTTTTTGGTCGAATTACACTTATTCAATAGAATTAGGACATGTGTTAAAATAATAATAATATCATTTTTACCCTTAATTACCCTATTTACTTTTAACCGTGGTAAAAAAAAGAAAAAAATTACTATTCACCATAAAATTATTTTCATCTCATTGAACCAAATTTTACTTACTGACATCAACCTTGTCTCTCGGATTTTCGAAATTCCACTCACAGAAGCGGTAAAATTAAGTTTTATGAAAAATTCAGTTTTTTAACTACCACTTAGTGGTTTCACTATTCATCAAAAATTGAAAGTCTTCAGAAAAATACCAAAATTGTACCCTAGGATAATGTCGATATTCCGAATCCAAAAATGAAGTCCATTTTGAAAAATAAAATTTATAAAATTTCAAAAAGTGGTTATTACTATTCATAACGGCTAGTTTTAATAATATTTTAATAACATATCATTGTTTAGTGAAACTTGGTATTGCGTACGACGCAAGCTATCAAGGAAGGCCGCAGTTGCGTGTAAAACAAGTCAATATAGTGTTGTGTGTAGTGAAATATTCCTTTGATGATTTATATAACATAAAAACAATATATTTCACCTAAAAGTCTCGAGTGTTACATTCTACCCCCCTTAAAATTAATTTCTCCCTCGAAATTCGTCACTTTGTAACAAACAGATGAGGATACCTCTCCCTAATCATATCCTCAAGCTCCCATGTAGCTTCTTCTAATTGGTGGTTCCTCCTTAAAACTTTCACCAATCGAGTGGTCTTACTTTGTCGGACTTTTTCGCTACGATCCAGAATCTCTATCGGCTGTTCTTCATAAGAAAGATCTTGCTCCAGTGGTACAACTTCTGAGCTGAGTACATGTGAAAAATCAGATATGTACTTTCTCAGGAGAGATACATGGAACACATCGTGAAATTGAGAGATATTTGGTTGAAGCACCAATCGGTAAGCTACCTTCCCACCACGATCCAGTATTTCGAAAGGACCGATATATCTAGGGCTCAACTTCCCCTTCTTTACAAATCTCATGACCCTCTTCCAGGGAGATATTCGTAAGAACACTTTATCACCCACTTCGAACTCTAGGTCTTTTCTTCAGTTGTCGGCATAACTTTTCTGTCGACTTTGAGATGCTCTTATGTGTTGTTGAATAGATCTGACCTTTTCTACCATTTCATCAACGAGATCAGGTCCTAATAGATTTCTTTCCCCAACTTCATCCCAGCAAGTTGGAGTCCTACATTTCTTTCCATAGAGAGCTTCATAAGGAGCCATCTGAATACTGGAGTGAAAGCTATTATTATAAGAAAATTCCACCAAAGGTAGGTGTTGATCCCAAACACCTTTGAAATCCATAGAGAAAGCTCTCAACATATCTTCTAGAGTTTGAATTGTTCTCTCAGACTGACCATCTGTCTGAGGATGATAAGAAGTGCTGAAACTCAACTATGTATCAAGAGTATGCTGAAGACTTCGGCAGAACTTAGAGGTAAATCTCGGATCCCGATCAGATATAATAGAAAGTGGTACTCCAGGCAATCTTACCACTTCCTTTACATATATCCTGGAAAGCTGATCTAGAGAGAAATCCTCTCTAATAGCGATGAAGTGTGTAGACTTTGTAAAACGATCAACTATGACCAAGATAGAATTATTGCCTTTGGATGTTTTAGGAAGTCCTGTGACAAAGTCCATAGTGATGTTTTCCCATTTCAATTCGGGTATGGGTAATGGTTGTAACACCCCCTTAGACTTCTATCTCTCAGCTTTAACTTGCTAACAAACCAAGCATCAAGAGACATATTCAGCAACATCTCTTTTCATGCCATCCCACCAGAAGTACTCTTTAAGGTACCTATACAACTTCGTGCTTCCTGGATGAATAGAGAATGAAGAACTATGAGCCTCATCCAGCAGCTCCTTCTTTAATTCCGGGATGGGAGGAACACAAACTAGATTCCTGAACTTTATTATCCCATCACACTCAAGGTTGAATTCAAGAACATTTCTCACCTTCTTTTGTAACTCGACATCTTCTTTCTGTGCCTCTTTAATCTTCACATGTATAGATTGTTAAACATTAATTTGAGAAAGATAAGATTTTTCCCCTTCCATTATAATTCCAAGATCCATCCTTTGTAAATCCATAAATATTGGATCTTTTGTGATCCTCATCATGGATAAACTGGCATGGTCTTGTCGACTTAATGCATCTGCCACCTTGTTTGCTTTCCCAGGGTGGTAATGAATTGAGCAGTCGTAATCCTTAATCAGTTCTAACCATCTTCTTTGGCGCATTTCAGCTCCTTTTGTGTGAAAATATACTTTAAACTTTTATGATCAGTATAAATATCACACCTTTCACCATAAAGATAATGCCTCCAAATCTTTAATGCAAAGATTACCACAGCTAACTCTAAATCATGTTTTGGGTAATTTTGCTCATGGATTTTCAACTATCGTGAGGCATAAGCTATCACCATATCATTTTTCATAAGAACACACCCCAATCCCTTCTTGGATGCATCACTATAGATCACAATCCTTTCTCCACTACAAGGAAGTGTGAGCATAGGTGCACTGGATAACCTTCTTTTCAACTCCTTGAAATTCTCTTCACATTCTTCCGTCCAAACAAACTTAACTCCTTTCCAAGTCAACTTGGTGAGTGGATTAGATAATCATGAAAAATCTTTCACAAAACTTCGATAATATCCAGCCAAACCAAGAAAACTTCGGATCTCAGTTACCGTTGTTGGTCTCGACCATCTTTTGATAACCTCTGTTTTTGATGGATCCATAGATATCCCCTGTTTTGAGATTATGTTACCCAAAAATGAAACTTTTTGAAGCCAAAATTCACACTTGGTAAATTTGGCATAAAGCTTCTCCTTTCTCAGGGTCTTCAATATAATCCTCAAGTGCTCTTCATGTTCTTCCATGCTCATTGAATAAACAAGAATATTGTCTATAAATACTACCACAAACTGATCAAGATAGTCTCTAAAGACTCTATTCATCAGATCCATGAAGATAGCAAGGGCATTAGTAAGACCAAATGGCATCACTATAAATTCATAGTGTCCATACCTTGTACGGAAAGCCGTCTTTGGTATATCCTCCCTTTTGACCCTTAATTGATGATACCCTGAATGAAGATCAATCTTGGAAAAGTATTGACCTCCGCGTAGTTGGTCAAATAAGTCTTCAATTCATGGGAGAGGATATTTGTTCTTGATAGTGATCTTGTTAAGTTCTCGATAATCAATGCAGAGTCTCATTGATCCATATTTCTTCTTAACATATAGAACAGGTGCTCCCCAATGTGACGCACTAGGGAATATGAATCCCTTATCAAGATTCTCTTGGAGTTGCTTCTTCAATTCCTGCAACTCAATTGGGTCCATTCTATAAGGTGTCTTTGAAATAGGCAAAGCACCCGGTACGAGTTCTATTGAAAACTCAACTTTATGATTTGGTGGAAGACCTAGCAATTCCTCCGGAAAGACATCATCAAACTCCCGTACAATGGGCATATTCTTAATCGTGAGTTTCTCACCAACCATTTGAGATAAATAACCTTCATTTAGTGGAATCAAGACCCATAAGGTAGAATGAATTTCCACTGGAAGGTTATGTTCATCCTTGCATTGATAGACGATCATAGATTGATCTGGAATATGAAATGTGACTTCCCTTCTTTGGAAATTGATATGAGCTCCATTTAAAGAAAGCCAATCCATGCCAAGAATCACATCAAATTCCACTATAGGAAGGATCAAAATATTTGTAGGAGGCACTTTCCCACAAACTTCGATCGGAGAAGAATTATAAACTTTTGATGCGACTGTTGTGCCATTAGGTGTTGTCACAGCTAACTCAACATCTAATTGTTGAGGTAATATGGTGATACCCTTAGAAAATTCTTTAGAAATAAAAGAGTGGGTGTATCCAGAATCAAATAAAACATTTGCTAGTTTAGAGTTGATGGTAAGTAAACCTTTCACCACATCGTTATCGTACTCCACATCGCTGATAGAAATTTCATGTGACTTTCCTTTGTCTTTAGCCTTAAGAGTTTGTTGATGTCGACCATAATCATCAACTCTTGGATTAGGGCATTTATTGGAATAATGTCCCATCTCCTTGCACTTGAAACATTGAAGTGTAGTAGGTTCATTCTGTGTATCCCTTACTTTGTTTGCATCATTAGACATCTTCTTCCCATCATCGCGGCATTCAAATGCCCGATGACCTTCCTTTCCACACTTGAAACATTTACTTGTCCCTTTAAGACAACTCCTTTCATGTATATTTCCACACTTTGAGCATAAGGGAAAGCTCATCTTCTTTTCAGTGTGCTCTTTAGATTTTCCTTTGAATTCCATTTTCCTCTTCTTATCAAACCCATATGACTGATGGGTTACTCCAATCTCCATCTCGACTTTGAGAGTACATCAAACGATTTCCTCGTAGCTATTGAAGTCCCTTATGGCTAACGACCTTCGAAGACTTGGTTTAAAGCCACTAAAGAATCGATCGATCTTACTCTCAGGTTGGATAATAATACCAGAAGCGTACCTTGAAAGTATTGTAAAATTTGCTTCATAGGTACCAATAGATTCATCATCCTTTTGCTTCAGTTCCAGAAACTCTTTCTCCATCTTTGTTCGGAGAATACGAGGGAAGTACTTATTGAAAAATAAGTTCTTGAACTCGTCCCATTCCATGGACTCAATTTCATCCCTTTGCCTTGTATTCTTAATAAGATTCCACCATTGATCAGCATCACCTTCCAAATGATACACTACTAATATGACTTTATCATGCTCAGAACATTGAAAAAATGAAAATATCTTATCAGTAGTACTAATCCATTGTTCAGCAACTAATGGATCAGTAGACCCGTTGAATGAAGGTGGACGCTGTCTCATGAAGGATTCAACAAAATGTTTCTCCTTCCTTTTCTTGTTTGGAAGTCCTTCATGATTCATAGCTCGAGAAAGTTGTGTGAGCATGGCTACAAGATTTTTCATTCCAGCTCCCATAATGTTTGGTTGCTCAGGGGGACAATCATTGCATTGCCCGTCGCATTCCACATTAACACGGTTCCTTCGGGTTCCATCCATTGACTAAAACCAAGAAGAATAGTGTGAGAAACACTAATTATAATAGGAAAACCACATAATCAAGAATAAAATTTCACACTTAAGGTATTATCCTAGGTTATTCATGTCCATTTCTAAAACACTAAGATTGTGTTCTATGCTTAGACTTATCCTTAGGGTTCTTACTAAGGCTTTCACATCCTCGTTTCAAAAGGTTGACTATACCTTTCCTCTGATACCAACTATAACTACCCATACTTTACATACATCGTTATTACATCATAATTGAAGCATACTCATTACAACATTTAACAAAACCACGAAAGGACCGTATAGGTATAGTGTCTTTAGAAACGGGAAAACATAAACAACTGGTTCATAAAACATCTACATTGTCTCCCATTTATTTCATCATATCTAGAGTCCCTTTTTGGCATATCCTACTTAATAACCTTCTTCCTGACCTGGGGAAATAAAACATATAAAAGGATGAGCTCAAATGCTCAGTAAGGGTAAACAAAATAAATAGCAATCACATCATATACATAAGAACATAACTTTTGGAAATCTTAACCTGCAAAAGAAATCATAATTTCATAACATGGGATAAATCATAGTAGTGAAATGTAATCCCAATAATCATAACTTAAAACATGAAACTTTGTGTCATACACACATAATCATAGAGAATCATTTCTTATTAGTCAAGACTTATTTCCAAGACTATCTTAGTGGACAAAGTCCATTTCTGAACCGAGTTCACTCCTCGTTTCAGTCCTGTTTCACTGAACCGGTATAACCTACCGTTCCAGCCATGTCTATCTCTTGAGATATAAAATCTTTAACCAATGCATTGGAGGGAGATATAGGTCCCACCCATCTCATAATGATACCATTCTTATGTGTTCCACAAAATCATAAATCATAAATCATTGCATAACCCATGTAATAAAAATGGGAATCTTAAACATCGTGACATCATCAAACAACTCATATAAGATAAAGGAATTCATAAAAATAATTCCATCACAACATAATCAAATCAATGTAATAATAGGGATATAAACATAACACTATATTATCTTAGATGGAAAATAATTTTGATAAAACTCTTGAACCCCATTCTTGAGGAAAATATCCTTTCTACTTCAATTTTTTTTCCTTTGTTAACATGTCATACAATTTTAAACTAAAAGAAGTTGATTAAAAATAAACTTGAAAACTTGTAAAGGAAGATTTTTGGAAATATTGTTTTAAAAATTCATTCATGACGTATAAGTTAAAAAAACCATTCTTCTCGTACTTTTGTCGAAAAAGTCAAAAAGTACCTCGTACGAAAAACGACAAAAGATTCCTTTCATATATTTTACTAAAAACTCACCGAAGGGTAAAATTGGATTTAAAAAATTGTAGGTGGATGGAAATAATATTACATTTTGAGGAAACATGGATGTGGATGATAAAATACACCCCAATAAATAATAAGGTATAAACAATCTCGGATAAAAATGAGATTGTGATATTTTCCCTTACCTTAGGTCCGATTTGCTTCGTAAGTGTCCGAACCTCCTGTATAATGATTTAAATAATGTTATTGACTTATTCCAGAATCTTACTTTTTGTTATGATATCATATATGGTCATATTCTTAGCTTCTTATTAGTAATATTTCATTACTACTTGTTATTCGGGTATTTATTACTTTTTGTTCTTATGCGTGTTTTGTCGAATAAATTCATATTCTTCTCTTTAGGTTATATATACCTCATTTATAGAATGATATTAGTGTAATATATATCATATTAATTCATTCAATTCATTTATATAATCATTATGAAATGAAGATCATGTAGAACGAGTCACATCACATTGTGGAGACGGTATTCCGTACGTACGCACGAGTGATGATATCGTTCCTATGATCGTGGAATTGTATTGGAGTGTATGTATACTATTTCAGAATAAATATAACTTTATAATAGTCATATATAGTCATTATTTACACCATTATACCCATCCAAGTAAGGTGGTGGTGGAAAATAGATTACACCATGGCGTGGAGACGATATTCCATACGTACACACGCGCGGTGATTTCTTTTTCCGTAGGATGGATCTATGGTGAAATAGGGTTGTTTCATAATTATAATAACATATCAGTATATGAGTGATACTGATGTTATTAATTCATAATGAAACAACTAAACAAGAAGAAGTGGAAGAAGAAATAAAGATGAAAGAATCGGTAACAGACATTACCTCTTCTTTGAAGCGCTTCATTGAGACCTCCTTTTAGGGCACTAAAATAGGTCTTTGAAGAAAACCATAACCTCTAGGATGTTTATAGGGAAGTGGAGAGGAGAAATTGGAAGGTTTTGGGCGATCTTGAAGGCTCAAATTGGTGTGAGGACGAGGGGGAGGAGGTGCCCTTTTATAAGAGAGGAGAGGGGCACCTTTGGAATAACTAAAAATATTATTTTATTATAAAGTCTAATTCGGTGTTTAATAGCTCCAAATTGATATATTTCGAAGATAATGTGGGTAGGGGTCGAAATCCTATCATCCAATAGAATTTAGACAAGTTTAGGTATCAATGTTAACCTTATCATTTAGATTTAACTTTAAGTTAGATAATTTAACTTTTACCGTGTCTTCTTGTTTTCTTACACTATAAGGTTAATTAACTTACTATAAGCAGCCAAACGAACCCGAAGTTGTATATTATTAATATATATAACCTTATCTAAGTCATTTGGCTGAACCATATATTTTTAAGAACAAAATAACAATTACTAAAATAATATTTGTTTTAAAAACTATTTTATGTCAATTTTGACACTATTTAGTAATTAATTTTAGTGAAAATCATAACAGAATGATTAGTTCTAAAAAAGTTAATTAAATCAGTAAAAACATGTCATAGTAATCTAGAAAATCAGTGGAATTCATAAAAAGTCTCAAATTACATTTATTTTGGTGTTTATAACATCAATTATGCCAATATTTCATTAATAAGATAATTACTGCATCATCATTGTGTCATAAATAAATTAAATTATTTAATGTCTAAAAATTAAAAATAAAATACAATTATGTATGAAAGCTTTTTATCTTTCTAATGAATATTTATAGTCGAATTTATTTTATTTATAACCCCATATTAAAAATGATTTACTTATTAAACTTTGATTTTAACTATTTTAACCCTTCTTTAAATAAATTAATAATAAATGTCCTAATCTAATCCAAGTGGGCCTAAATGGTCATATTTTATTCCTAAGGTTGTTTTTGGTCGAATTAAACTTATCCAATAGAATTACGACTTGTGTTAGGGTAATAATAATATCATTTTTACCCTTAATTACCCTATTTACTTTTAATTGTGGTAAAAAAAGTAAAAAGTTACTATTCACCAAAAAATTATTTTCATCTCATTGAACCAAATTTTACTTACTGACATCAACCGTGTCTCTCGGATTTTCGAAATTCCACTCACAGAAGCGGTAAAATTACGTTTTATGAAAAATTCAGTTTTTTAACTACCACTTAGTGGTTTCACTATTCATCAAAATTGAAAGTTTTCAGAAAAATACCAAAATTTCACCCTAGGCTAATTTCGATATTCCGAATCCAAAAATGAAGTCCATTTTGAAAAATAAAATTTATAAAATTTCAAAAAGTGGTTATTACTATTCATAATGGTTAGTTTTAATAATATTTTAATAGCATATCATTGTTTAGTGAAACTCGGTATTGCGTACGACGCAAGCTGTCGAGGAAGGCCGCGGTTGCGTGTAAAGCAAGCCAAGCTAGTGTTGTGTGTAGTGAAAGATTCCTTTGATGATTTATATAACATAAAAACAAAATATTTTACATAAAAGTCTCGGGTGTTACATGAATAGTGTCATTAGTGACCTTCTGTGAACAGTGTCATCGGTAACCATACATGAACAGTGTCATTGGTAACATTAAGTAAACAATCCAAAGGTGAGGTTCCAACGGTGACATTTTTTTTACTTTTCCAAATTTTGAGTTCTGTGAACAGTGTTTCCAGAAAGTTTTGGTTTCAATGGTGAGATTTTCTATCCTTTTCCAAATTTTGAGTTCTGTGAACAATGTTTCTAGAATAGTGAGGTTCCAACGGTGACCTTTTCTTTCGATTTCCAAATTTTGAGTTCTATGAACAGTGTTTCCAGAATGGTGAGGTTCCAACGGCGACCTTTTCACTCCTTTTCCAAATTTTGAGTTTCATGAATAGTGTTTCCAGAACAGTTGGTGTTTAGTGTTTCCAGAACGGTGAGGTCTATCGGTAACCTCTATATCCTTTGTCAAATTTTGAGTTTGTGAACAGTGTTTCCATCTTCCTACAATTTTTCCCCTTTGATGTTTCAATTGACGTAAAATGCATTTAAATCCTTGTTTGAATGACTTTAAGGATGATTCATATGCCATGAATCCTATATTAACTATTCCTATGGATAGGGATGTTTTTACTTGGTCAAACCGAGTGGTTTATTGCGATCCTCTTTTAATGGAAAATCAAGAGTATCTTAAATATCTTCCACGTTAAATCTTCTAAAGGGACGAGATATCATCCTCCCTAGTTCTTCCTCCTTGTTCTCGACTGTTTGATGCTTGATCCTTTCATTCCCTCTCATAGAGTTGTGCAATCGAACTCTTCCCCTTGGATTGGTTCCCCTCTGTTTTGATGCAACCAAGCAGTATCAATCATTCTTCGATATAAGGTATGATCTATCATCCTTCTTTCAGGTTCATCTCCTTCTGTTTCTCCTTTCCCTATTATGTCATGTGATATCCATGCTTCTAATGGAGTTTTATTGTGTTTTGGTTGGTGTGGTCGTACCATGGAATCCTTGGGTGGATGGAGTTGTCGCGAGAGGAGGCGATCATGATCCATTGTGTGGACTATTCTCGTATAAAGAACATCCTAAACCATTTGAGGTAGGGGATTTATTGATTCTCTCTTCTTTTATATGAAACTGTATCATTATCATGTTTTATCCCACTATCTGACAATGTAGTTGACATAATAAATATTTGAACTAGATAAATAAATTGAAATCGATCGTATATTTTTGCCTCTTTTTTTTCCAGATAGTGTGATATTTATGAATTATTTGTTTAGCTATTCATTCTTGATGTAAATCAGTAAAGATCGTAAACCGATATTAATTGATAATTGTTTGGCTAAAGATAAAGAGGCATGTAAATGAATCCGGTTCTTGTTGTAATTTGATGTTAATCAAATTGGCGCAGTTAACATGTTTAATTATTTGTGATAACATACTAATTAGGTTTCCTGAATTTGGAACCTACAGATAATAATCAGTTAATCCAAGATGGTTTGAAGAACCAGATGTTTGATAAAAGATAATTCCTTGTAGGGTTCTCAATTACCCTATAGATTTTTAAAGGGCCAAGAGACAAATTGTTAAGATGTTTTTTTCCTACTGCTTGAGTTCTGATATGATCTTGGATGGCTATTGTTATATGTGGGGGCATGGAGGCCTTTTGGTGATGGCAAAAAATGATTCTTGGAGTGGCAAGATGCATTGGTTTACACATGTGGGTGTCGGGGAGGACACCAGGGATGATGGAACGAGATGGATGTGATTGTTGGATGCTTGACGATTCTTATTGGTTGATTATCTGTTTTACATTTCCCCAATGCCCAAGGAAATTGGTCTTGCTTACCCTTCTGACGAAAGAGGAGAAGGCGCGCGGGGTATGCCACCAGCTTTATGTGTTTAGCTTATCAAGGGAGGATAGGTCTACGCTCATGCTATAGGCGACAGAGACTCGACAAGTAGTAAATCGACTCTCCGTGTTGATCCCCCTTGTGTTTAATAGAATATAATATTTTTCTAGAATGTCGGGGAATATGGAAAAGTAATTCTGTGATGAGTAATGGAATAAATGATGTTAACCCATGGGGTTGGAGTTTGCTGGAACATAATGATGAGGTTGTAATTTTAAAGGGATAGTGGACTTTGGGTTTGACTCTAATGAAAATTATGGTGGAATTTTAAATGTTTAATTAATGTTTAAAGAATTAACTAACATAAAGTGGAACTGAGAAAAAGGGAATGAAGTAAGGAAATAATGCTTTTTAAATGGTTGTGTGCTTATAAGATACCTAGTGTTATAAGTGGCATCCGAGAGTCCTAGAGACGTTAGCTGCAATTGAGTCTAAGACTAGTTTATTCCCATATTGTGGTTGTGAGCTATATATATTCTGTACTTTTGTGTTTCTATATGCTACTCCACCCCGTTGGTATGGGCAACTCACACCCTGAGGATTCTGAGCCTTGGGGGGTGTTTTCCCCAACATTTCGGTGGGAGGATGGATGGCTGACTACCCCCTTTGGCCCCACTCTCTTATTATGGTAGATACTTGTGCTAGTCGGAATAGTGGATAGTTTTCCCCATATATGTATGTAGAGGGTTATAATGGATTGTGGTTATTCACACACATATATTCTGGATATAGTATCCTATGGACTACTATAGGTGTAACTTGTATAGGTTGTGATGGCTTGAGGATCCTTACATGATGTATGGGATGTAATGGCTTGAGGTATAATAACTGACATATGATACAAATTATACGGGATGTGGTGGCTCCTGGAAACTACCAGGTTACTTACTTATATGGAAGTGGTGGTTTTGTTGCACGAGGTGCATGTTGTGGTGCTTCACCCAGGTGTCTACGGGAAAGCCTTTTTGGAGAGAGATGATTAGGATGTGCAACATTGAGGCATAGCGGAAAACCAGTGGGGAATTAGAAGTAGGTTACCCTTGATATTCTTTATTATATAATATACTCTTGTATGTGTTACTTGGTGAGAGTCTCCATGGTGAGGCTGGGAACATAGTATACCTATTTAGGTGATAAGTTAGTTTCACATATAGTTCACTGTGCTTTAGCATGCTTTCTTTACTTTTTCATGAGAGGCTTAATATATGATCCTACTGAGTATATTGTTATACTTACCCTATGTATATAAAAATTTCTTTTTAGGTCACTTAGAGAAGGATGGAGATCAGGCTGGTTACTACAAGCTTGCGGTTGTAGGAGATGTTCGGGCTTGTGGTTGCTACGGTTTTACTTTCTTTTGGGTACTTGCATTCTTTCCCCTTTTAGTTGTTGTAGTATTGCATGAAAATTCATATGTGTACATGGGATTTCTTTTATCTTACAGGTTGATTTGGAGTTGGTTGGTGTATATATTATCTCTCTCTTCTGCACGTGTTCTCATAGAGGGTAATGCCTCTCATTTGTGTGTTTTCTATACCATCATCACTAGTCACCAACCCAAGTCCTACTTGAGGCGGGACTCAGGGGTCATTATCTCCCTTCTCACATTGCTGGCCTAGAAGGGATACACATTGTGGATAGGGGGTTGTGAAAAAACGACACCAAACTATGAGGGTTCTAATTCCATTCACAAGGATATGTAGGTAGCCAATTTATGGGTACAATCCAAACATAAAAAAAAATTTATCTCCTTGGATGACAATAAATTCCAGAGTGCCCCACTGAGTGGAATAAAATTTAGTATTATATTAACAATAGTTAAAAGAATATCTAAATAGTATAAAAGAGGATACCATTGATAGAGAACCTTGAATAAATATGGATATCTCCATTAATGTAGATCCTCAAATACATATGGATGATTTTGAACATCACACATGATAATAATTGATTTCAAATTTAAAGGGAAACATACATTACACTCGGTGAATTAATAAGGACTCATTGAAATATCTCAAACCTATAAGAGAGCTCCAAAGTGTGAAATAATTTTCCCCAAAATGGATTGATGAGTCCAAACTCCCATCCTTTCAACCAATGTTTGTTCTTAAGTATCATATATACAAACCTAATGAACAACTGCCTTTGTAAATTAGGTATCTTTGGATAATGAACCATTAGATATTTCTAGTTCCATAAATAATTCTAATAGAAAACACTAAAAATTAGTTATTCCTAACAAGAACACATGTTTCAGGGGGGAAGGAACAAAAATGGTAAACCATATGTCAATCCTTAACCATATTGATAGTGTTACCCATATGTCATGCCCCTATCAATTGATAACGGAGGGTCAGACAAGGGAATCAATCATGCATGTGTCTGTCTAAAACATGTTTCTTAAATGGGTTTCATTGTTTTTATTTGTCAAATTTACTCAAAACTCCATTCATTCCAATAGCTTTCATCACGTATGCACATGTGAATTCCCCGACTACTAAACTAGACGGATCCTCTTCTGCTGGAAGGGATTAATCACCAAATAATCTTCTTCAATGCTAGGTATCCAATGTATGGGTTCAGTAATACTATCAACATGGTATTATCACAACAATGGAGGCTTCCTGATAAGCTCTCCATGTTTACAACAACCCTTCATTGTATAGTCAGAGACGATAGGTGGTCAATAAATAGATGGTTCCAACCACTGTCTTCAACCATTTAATGTCCTTATCCCCAAAATGAAACAACCAGCACCTCCAATACTATTGGGAGATAGATCAGGAGGTAAATCATGGCTCATCATTAAGAAACATGGGTCCTTCCCGAGGGCTCCCAACAACAATCGCTGCCAATAGAATCATGCGATAGTGAACCCCCAACATGATGGTGGTGTTTCCTTCAGTTGTCTGGTCTAGGTTATTCAATCCCGAGAACACAATATGGGCCACCAGGGTCAACAACCGTCCAAAAAAGAGTAGTTTCTTACCTATTCCCTCTCCAGATAATTCCATTATCCCAACTTGGTAAAAAAACAAATGGGCATATACACATGTCCACCTTAATTCTTCCAGCCAGCAGACTCCTATAGTGGCACTCAACCTATCTTTTCATTCAAATCTGGTGGAGTACCGTGAAAAGGCACATACACCTTCTTAAAAACTATCATCCACTTATAAGGATCATATTGATGCATTCAATAAATCATTCCAATAAAAAATGGAGGATATTTGTATGAAGAAATAGAAACCTTTCGGCATCCATCAAGCCTACCAACTATCTCGTTAAGGATCTCTTGAAGAAGTTAGGTGGAAATCTATGATGAAAAGCCTCATGAAGACTCAACTTTCTCACCCCACACATGATTATTGTTAGTATCCACTAACTGCAAATGGATGAGAGGATCATGTACATACACCTACTCCAAATACGGAATATAAATATATTCATGTTCTATCCGTTGAAGTCACCAAATACATTTTAGAAATGGGTAAAGGGAATACACAAATTCTTACCCATATTCTATAAGCCTTCTAGATTGTCATAAAAAAAACTATAGTAGTACCAAAGGGATGAAAACATAATTCTGTCCCAACACATGGGATAAATCATTAACATGCCATCTCGAATCAGAGAGTCACCTCTTTTCTAGCCTAGGAGGGTTATGGGGAATACTCCCCCATATCATATGGGAAATTTGATCAAGAACATACAACCATTCCAATTGGATATTATCATCAATTTCTGATGAACACTCCAAGGCAGACACACACACCTACCCATGATAACAACTTCTCCTAGTAAGTATCCCCAACTATGTGTAAAATAGCATATAAAAAAAGTATATCAAATTATAGTTGGATATTCAAGAGTCAATCTACGATTTGGATCCTCTTAATGATGGAGTTATGGAATCTATAAAAAATTTATCTATTGAAACACAATATCATACCCTCCCATTACCAAATTATGGGAGTAGTAGATGTAATTATGAAGTTCCCCATTAGACACTTCGTCAGGATGTCATGATTCTTGAAAATTTGGTCAATCTATAGAACCTATCTCTGGATGATAGCCACAACAACCATCCATGTGGCCAGAAGACCAAGGCATAATAGTATTTTTCCCTTACTGTAATCAACCTTGGTGGTCCTCCCTATGATTGTATTTTCTGTGAAATTTCTCTCTACAATAGTGTTTCTATTTGTCAAAATCATTCTCCAAATAATAATCAAGGGATGAGAAATCCCTCTTATCTTGAGGCACTTTCCGACATAAGGCCAGTCATGTCTGATTCCACATTACAAACATGTAAAATTCTTTCTCAACTAGAAGACAACCATAGGAGACGGTCATTCTCCGAACCTCCCTTGAATCATTTTCCTTTTAATATAACAGATTAAAAACCACTCATCCTATTGTTTTTGATAAAACAATTGAGAATCATCACATTTGGTAATACCATGTTGAGAAACCCATAGAAAAAGATATGTAAGATATGTTGAATGTGAGAAAACAATTGCATAAGGGTTAAATAACAGTCGTGTTCTGTCAATTGGAAACTTCTCAATACAACATTCTAGAATTGATGGCAGAAGATTGTATTCATGATATATTCCAATTAATATAAGGAATAATATTCATCATATAAAATCCAATGTATTACCATAAGATGAATTTCAAAGTCATTTCAATATAATAGATGGGATACAGTTCCTGATTGACTTTCCATGTCTCATGGGTTCCCTATATCCGATGGGCGAGATGAAAAAAGTGTATATTCAATGTGAATTTATTAATGGAATAAAGTAGTTGTGAAAATTGATTGTGGATACCCAATATGGTGTTTATATCATGGGTTGGGGTGCGCAAGGAGCATTTATTTTCACTACACTCTTAAATTAGAAAATCTTGCTGAAGGTGGTATCATGCATTTTTATTGCCCCATGCCAGCTACTACAAATAAATTCTATTCATAACTGACGAAATACTAGACAAGAACATGTCTCGATTGATTTTAACCAAATTCAGGCCCAAAGAAAGAAAGTTATTGAGATAGTTTTAAATCAAGAATATGAGAACATTAAGCATGCGGCCCACTTAGAGGATTTTATCCATCATATCACAAAAATTTCTGAAATAGCACAATGGTCTTCTGAAATAGGGTATTTAAGTGGTTGTCAAATAATACACCCATCCAAAGTTCAGACTAGAATTCATAAAATAAGAATAGGATCTTCCTTAATATCAGTCATAGAAGTTCAAGAACCACCCCATCCTTTAGGGCTAGGGGATTTTTTAACACAACCTTTGAATTCAACAAACTGACTTTAAAGGATTGATGACGAAGAAAAGAAACAACCTCAACCTATAAGGATGGCTGATTTTACACATCCAGAGTCCTCTCCTCATTGGATGTATATTTTCTCTCGATTAGAGAAGAAGCCACAAAGTGAAAACAAAAATGAACTATCCGAGGATTCCCTTCAGGTTACTATCCATCAAATAGTTCCTGTAAAATCAGTATATAGGAGAACAAAGTCTCATGGAGGGCATAAATGGAAATGATCTCACATATATATTGACAAAATTCCATCGATGAATTATTCATCGGTGAATGTCATTAATACCATTATAGAAGATCCTAAAAAAATGAATCACGTTTAGGGGAGTTGGAAGATGAAGTGCTTATTCATATTATTGTACACACTAAAGAAAAAAAAATGTGGTGTGCATACCCAAAATCATAGGCTTAACTAAAATCTTGGTATTCCCTCAAGTAACCAACTCCCACCTATTCCAAAAGAATTTAAAAGGGGGAAATCTAATGGTCTGATCATGTCATACATTTACGTAAGAGAAGGTCATTATATTTCATATAAAGAAGGTTTTTCCTAGAAAGGGGATGAAATGAAGGAGTTGAACAGACTCAATGCATCCTTACTCCAAAGAAACATTCATGCCACACATGCACCAAAAGAAGATCCTCATATTTCACATCATATAGGAGATACTAAGAAATGTGGGTTTTTTGAAACTATATATGGGGATAATGAATTCCCTCTATTGGGTACAGAGCCATGACATTATCAATCATATCCTTATAGACCATTCCCAATGGGTTTCTAAGACAAATACTAGCAGAACCACCATAAGTGGGTTTTTCAGTTGTTGCACCAGTTCGAGCTCCTAGTGTTGTACCTATAAAGGCCCCACCTCATCTGAATATTCCCCAAATTCTTATGAAAATTATTGAGGTGTTAACAACTCGATTGGAAGCTATGGATGAATGGGGTGCACTAGTAAAACTAAAAAATAAAGCATACCCTGAATGGGTAGATCATATCCCTCCCTAAACCAACATTTTGAAAACCACATTTCCAATAATTAATGGTTTGGTAGATACAAAGAATCACATACCACATTTTGTTTCTTTTTGTCATCCCATTGTGAGGACCCCTAAAAAAAGAGGCAGTGAAGCTCAGATGTGTTTTTCCATCATTACAGCGGCCAACCTTTGTCTAGTACACATGTTTTATAGATTGGTCAAATACAGGATGGGAAGACCTCTATCATAAATTCCTTTTTCAATTTATCCCAATGCCGCCAAAGACAACAATTTTTGATCTTACAAATTACAATAAAACAAAGAATGAATGAGTTTCAAATTTTTTACTTGATGGAAAGGGTTAACATATTCCTTAAATCTACGACTCCCTTATGAAAAGTTACTACCAATATGTGTGGAAAATCTATGTGTTGAATTACACCCACCAATAATACATGTGAAATAAATAAGAGGGTTTCATGTCCTTGCATCAACAACCCAACATGTGGAGGATTCCATTATGGAAACTAAATCTAAATCTCATGTAATCCCATCAGATCCAAGAACGATAACATGGAAATCAAAGGCTGAAACAATCACACTCAAACATAAACATGTACCTGCTTCTACATCAAAACCTTCATAATATAGAAAAGATCCACCTCCCGATCTTCAATAGAAATGACTGACATGTCATGATGGTCAAATAGATCAATGGTGGAGGCAGTTTGAGGAAATGAAGAAAAAATTAAATTTTTTTAGGAATGAATAGGTTCTTTGTTACAACATTTCATCTTTGGAAAATAATATAGATATTTTTACAAGGTTGAGGAAACCATATAAATAATGAAATGAGGATATCCCAAATTATTTCCCCTTTTATCAAATGTTGGGGCATCCAATTCAGGAGTGTTTTTTTTCAAGGACATCCAATAAAAATTGGTAGAATCTAGAAAAGTTAAACTAAAAAGGTCATAATCCAAAGTATCATTTGTTAATACTAATGATCCAGAAGAAGAAGGTGGATGTAAGGAATTAAAAAGATAAAATTCACATAAGAATGATGATTGGATGGTCAGAAAAAAGTGAACTAATCTCACAACAATATATGAACACAGTTAAAACAACTGAATGTTCCTCTAGCAACTTCTGCTACAAAAAATCCATCTTCATCAAATGATGTATCATCCAAAGGCCAATACTCAATGAAGCATCTTGATCAATAAGATAAGGATCGGTTAGAAGAAAATGAGATCATTTCAAAACCAATGTTGTCCTTGACATTGGAAGATTTCATGAAAAATGTCTCAAAATCACATGCACCACCCCACCAAACGACATAAAAATAACAAACATATCATGAAAAATAATCATCTAATAAGTAATGGATCTTCGATTCTGTTAATGTAATCAACTTAATAGATCCCAATGAAATTGATGATTCTGGTTATGAACATAAATTCCCTGCACCTGGTTGTAGAACTAGGGGAGGAAGTCAAAGTTGAGGATACATGGGGAGATGTGGAGATATTAGAAGCTAATATTTTAATTACACCACTACTAGAAATATCTTTGTGACATAAACTCATTAGAGATCCCTTTAGAAGGCTCCAAAAGAACAAGGGAACTATCCCACATATGATTGGATCAACTCCAGCATGATCATCTTGGAAGACTGATAAGATTATATACAACAACTCTCTTTCCATGTAGATAGACCTAGTGTGTCTAATATATCAAGAGAATAAATATTTCTATATTATTCCCTGATATATGGTATATCTACATCATAATAATCAACTTCTAATGTACCTGAAAAACCGTATATCCATGATGGAAAATGCAGTCCTTTGGTCCAAAAAGTGTGTTTTTTGAAATAACTAGACCATGTATTATCCATTTTATCAATCTTGTATGGTTTGAATCTATCAAAAGATCATATAGAATAACTTATAGAGGCTTTTTCATGTCATCGAGATATTGTAACCATGGTTGGTGACGGTAAATATTACCATATAGAGAATGATCTTGTCGAATGTCATGAAGTTATATCATTCAAGGATCAACATGAGGATGATTTTGTACATTGACACATAGGAACCTTGTATTTATCTGGGAGGGTTAATGATACAGACATATGATGATCCTTCATTGATAATAGATCATGATTAGACCTCATTCCCATACATAGACTTCTTAAATTATGTCTCACTGAATCTGAATTATATCCTTATATATTAATGTTATAAGATTATGAAAAAATGAACAAGAACCTCTTGGAAATATTATAATCAGAACTCAGTTTGGAGATCTTGTATCTAATTTAGATTTCATTGTTTTCCAATAGGGCACAACCTTCTACATTCAACTTGGAAGTCCTTGGCTACATTAACAAGTGACAATTACTTCATCATATCACTGATGCCTGAAGTGATAAAATTAAGAGATTGTATGGTGACAAGGTTCCGTTCAAAACATGTGAATCTCAATATATTAAGGAATATATCAATCACACAAAGGGGAAAGGTCTGTGGAAAAAATATAACAATAATAAATGCTCTAAATGGCCTAGAAAAGATCCCGACTAACCTATTCAAACATCTCATTGTAGATTATGTGTTTCCTATAAATCAAATTGATTAGATAAACACAAATCTAATCACTCGTCAAGTGACTTCCATAATGTCATTTGTGGAAATTGAGCCAAACAACATTGAAGAAATTGTTGATCAACCAAGAAGTGGTGAAAGATTAAATGGATATTTTATCATTTCATCCACCGAACATCATCAAGTCTTTCAATCAACAGTTTGGCAAGAAGAAGTTGTCGCATTATTAGAGGAAGAAAAATATGTTTCATCCAAAACCATCATTTTCTATTCAATGCTTCAGGAAGACCCATCATCATGAGTAGGGTCAGAAATCATTTCCTCTTATTCATGATGTCCAAATACATACTACACCCCTTGTTCTGATAGTTTTTCTTCATCACTAACCCTTCAAGAAGAAACAGAAGAAGTGACATGTGAGGAAGAAGAAGAAGAAGATCTTAAGAATGCCCCTATAGTATTTTAGGATGGTGTCTCCACCACTGTGGATGATCTCATAGAAATAAATTTTGGTACAAAATAAGATTCATGCCTCACACTAATTATTGTGGCCATTTCATTTGAATAGAATGATGTGTACACATAATTTGTAACGAGACACCAAGTTGTGTTTTCTTGGAACTATCAGAAATTCCATCCCATTACCCCAACATATAAACTCATCATTTGGGTTTACCAGAAGAGCATCTGATATTTAAGTAGGTAGAAATAAGAACACCCCCAACTCACACCTTTAAAATTGAGGATGATGTCGACAAGCTTATCAATGATAGCTTTGATAGAGAGGTGAAATCTCCGAAATTGAAGGGCGATAATTGTCCTAGTGAAAACAATGAATGTGAAAATCATAGTTTTCATTGATTTCCTAGATCTCAACTGAAATTTTCCCAAGGATGAAATTCCTGTTTTGATCACTTATCTTTTTATTTATGAAACAACTAGCTATGAAGCACTCTCCTTCATGTATGGATACTCTAGATATAAAAAATTTCAAAATCTCTAGATGATGTATAATCTATAATATTTTGATACCCTCAATGCATATTTTCCTCTCAGTTAATTCTCTATGGATTAATTAATGCTTTTGAAACGTATCGACATGCCATTCACTATATCTTCAAACCCTTCCTCGGAAACATTGCCGAATGTTAAGTGGATTATTTAGTGGTTAAATATAGAAAATTTTCTAATGACATGAATGATCTAGAGACTGTATTCAATAATCATCATCAATATAATTGGATGATAAATCCCTTGAAAAGTGATTTTAGAGTAACATGAGGAAAATTTCCCAGTTTTTTTTCGTACACCATTGGTGCATAAAACTTGATACCGAAAATATAAAAGAAAACCTTAGACTTACAAATCCTAGAAATTTGAAGGAATTAAGAGGACATCAAATAAATATGGCTTATACATATCAATTTATTTCAAATTTGGATGGCATGTATTTACCATTCACCAGATTAATGAATAAGGGAGTTACATATCAATGGACCGAAGACTATCAAGAGGCATTTGATACCCTCATGAAATATCTCTTTAGTCCACTAGTATTAATGATACCTATTGATGGAAAGCTAATTATTCTCTATTTTTTTCTTTAGAGAAATCATTGTCTACCTTCCTTGAAAAAAAGTATAATGTTGGGAATGAGAATATCCTTTATTATCTCAGTCAAACCATGATTGACATAGAGACTTTATATTCAAGTATTTAGAAGTGTTACGAGGAATTAATATTTGCAGTTTAGAAGCTGAGGCACCACCTATAACATCAAGAGGTCTACTTGGTAGATATAAATTACCTGTTCAAATTTATCCTCAGTATTCCTATGCTTATAGGACATTTGGCATGGTGGGATGTTATTTTGGAACATTTTGATATCCAGTTTGCGGCTTAGAAAGCAATAAAAGACCAAAACTTGTCAGACTTCCTTACTGAACAACCATCTTCAGAAGATACTTCTTGGAATACTAAAAATCCTAATGGAGAAATATTATCTATTAAAGATAATACCCAAACATTGGACATGTAATTTGATGGTTCATTCAGAATTCCAATTGGTAAGTGAATAAAAAACCCTAAAATCGACAATGTTAATGTAGGATTTGTTCTTATCTCCATTGAAAATGAAGTGCTTCCATATTCATTTCTGTTATTAGAATGTTGTAAAAACAATGAGGTAGAATATCAAGATTTCATTGTTGGCATGGAATTGGAACTCCTATTACAGGTGAACTACCAAAAAGTGAAAGGTGATTCATATTTAATAATCAAATAAATAAATGAGTATTATTGTATTAGAAAAGAAGAATTATTATCTTTTTATGATTATGTCTGAGGGTTAATAGATGAACTTATATCATATCCAACATTGTACTATGTCCCATGTTCAAAAAATTCCAAAGTTGATGCATTGGATAATGCAGCCACCACTCTGGAAAATCCAAATTCGGTTGAGACAATCAACAACATTTCCCATTATCGCGTGTATTCACATTTTTTTCAAACAAAAATACAAGAAATTAATAAAATCAACCCAATTTCTCATCCATATGGTCATACTACAGGATAGATGACAATTATCATGATGCACCTTCAAAATGGATTACTTCAACCATAGAAAGCTAAAATAGAATAGGTCGTGCGAAGAGTTTCCAATTTTACTCTATATGATAGACCAAATCACCAGAATATCTTATACAAATGAGGCTTTGATGGAGTCCTATTTAGGTGTATTGATGGATAATAAACTATAGCACTCATGAAATAAGTACATGCAGGAGCTAGTGGTGGTCACCAATATGAGAATAGATTTTCTAATCAAATCAGAAGGCCTGGTTACATCTGACCATGAATGACGTAGGTTTGCAAAAATTTCACAAAAAATGAACCCCTATCAATTGATTGAAAAAATCATTCATCATCCCCCAGAATTTCTACATAAAACTAAATACTCTTGGACATTCTCCACATGGGGGAATAGATGTAATATGACCTTATACTCCAACTACAGCTAAGTTGTTCATGTATATTCTTACTACTCCATATTTATTCTCTAGATGAGTTGATGAAATAACTCTAATAGACGTTGGGGGAAAAATAATTGTTAGCTTCTTAAAAGATAATATTATTACCATATTTTGTGTCCATCAAACCATATTAAAGGAAAATGACACTAATTTTAGTTCTGTTGAGGAAAATACGATATATCAAGAGCACAATTTCAAATTCAACCATTTATCTTGCTATCATTTAGTAGAGAATGGAAAGATAAAGGCTTTACGAAATACCCTATCCTTGTGGTTCTTTAAAATAACGAGTATCTTCCATGCGCAATTATTAGTCACATCATTGCAAAGACTTAATGGAACATGTGTTCTATTTATTATTATTTTTGAATCATATCTACATAGAGACTTCATTTAAATAACTATGTGTTCCTTTATTCTCATTCTTATTGGAAAATTAGAGACACTTATATCTCCAATCTTGGGCCCATCCACAACCACAATGAAATTTCATTCCCTTTTTATTCCTATATATGATCCGAATATATACATGGTAAATTTGAGTATATTTGGTTTAATCATCATACCATATTGTGTCTAATGTTTAACCATTATTCCATAATGTGATAGAATCCCTCATCTCTCAGATCAAACTCAATTGGTGTGGGGAATGATTTTCTAAATAACTACATTTGGTTTGATTCTCCTTTCAATGGGATACGAAGAGACACCTAGATCTCCAATATTTGGCTAAACCACAACAAAAAACCCTTCCAACATGAAAAAACATGATTGATATGGGGAACCACATCATGAAATATGTGTTTCATGATTCTTTCTTTAGAAATATATGCAGTGAAACATTTGTTCAATTATCTAGGTCCATCCACAATATTCCTTTTCATGTAAGAATCAATTCATTTCCTCGCTGCATGACCCTAAACAACACATTATAATGTCCTTGCTATATGAAATTAAACTATAGTGTACCTGAAGATCTTCATATGGCTTGATTCACATCCCATTGAGATATTTAGTGAAAAATAAGCCTTAGAAACTATTCCCAGCTAGGGGATAAATATTTACCTCTCCTACACATATAATTAACAATCTATGCATCAATATTCATTTTGGGATCTCTCCTTAGAGATGCCACCAAGGAAATAAAATGCATTCTCATTGTACTTATGATTCATATCTTTATAAGGGACTCCATAATAATGGCCAACTTTGATATAAATAGTTCCCATATGCATTGAGAATCGTCCCATTCTTATTTCATACACTTAATCTAGAATAATTTTAGATCCCCATAATCTTTCCTTGGTTTCTAGTGGTAGAGTTTATGATATATGAGAACTCTTTTTCCTGACTATGCAGTATGTTCCCCCAGTTGAACTTGCTTAAAATTCACCTACATAATAGGCATGTCAGTGAAATGATTCCACTATTTCGCTATGCAGCATATACCATAGTTGGCGTTACATAATATATCCTTTTTTTAAAGGTTGGGGCCGAAGCCTCATTTTATTATTAAAGAAAATCAAAGACCTCTTTTAACTGGGTAGGGGGGACCCATTACACAGCCCAAAGGCCAAGTGGGCTTGTAGCCCATTAAATAGCCCGTATGCCCGATTTTTTTTCCTAATTGCCCTTCTATGAATACTAACCCGACTGCTACAGTACCCGCACAGTACCACCGCTGCTACAGTGCCCTGCTACCGCTACAGTACACGCCAATCTACAGTACCACCACTGCTATAGTACCACTACAGTACTGCTACAGTACCCTACACCCAATGGGTTTTGAACCCCCATTTTTCATGTAGGATTACAGGTTTTTTACCACTAAGCCAAACCCCAACTACATAATACATCCCTGATAACTAGATTTTTCATATAATGGTAACTTCATTTTTGGTAAAATCATATTCTTTCCCCTTCAAAATTTGATGAAAATATACACGAATCTATATATTAAAGTGGACATCCTTGTATATTTGTACCATTAAATTTCTCATGATCTGAAATCCTCTAAGACCATGGTTTACTCATTTTCCCTCTACATGTGTCCAATATATTTTAAAATAACCTTGGATCATTTTTCCACATATCACATATTTTTTTTCATAATATATTGATCCTAGTCGCATGACTTAAATCTATTTCCACCACTTTCTACATTTTGGCTATACCTTCGTAGAGAACCAATTCTTCATTTTCATTGAAAATAATGATTGGTTATACTCTTTCTTTATACAGGTACGTTTATCCAAAAACAAAACTCTGTGATTTTGAATATTTGAATCTCCAAAAACATTCATGGGTTTTTATCAGTAAAATGTTTGATACCCAAGATCTCTTTTGCTTGACTATGAAGTACATGCCCCTATGTGGCCTTAAATTATTCTTCTACATAACTTTTTAATCCATCAAAAGATGCCACTATTGGGCTATGCATCATATTTCATAGTTGGACGTGCATAATAAAACCCCAATAACAGGTAATAATTGTAACTTCATTCTGGGAAAAGACTTACTCTACTTACTTTAGCACTATTCCCATGCCATTCTCCAGATTCAGAAACTCCTAGGTTATAGTTCAAAAACTTTCCTTTCCATGCCTGAAAATGGTACTTATTATTCATAAAAATTATCATGAAATTGGAGACTCTTAATAATTTATTTCAAGATAATGATCTTAAATTAATTCCCCCAATTTCCTTACATCATGACTTTAAACTATACATCATAATTTCCCTGCTACATGTATTTAAACTGCACATCACAATAACAGAAATCCCCCTTTCAATTTTTTATTCATTTTTCATAAATATATATCAAAGTTGTGTAGGACTGATTTTCCCCATTCATATCCTATGTTGTCCCAGATGGGCCCTTTATTCTCACGTATCTTCCCTTAGCTAAGCCATCCATTATGGCCTTGAGACATCCAAATCCTAAATCCCTCTATTTATCAGCAATAGAATGTCAGAATTCTTATGAGTTATTTTACCTAACTATGCTTCACATGCCCCAGTTGGCCTTGCATAAAATTCTCTTATATAATGGGCAGGTCAGTCAAAGGATTCCATTATTTTGCTATGCATCTTTTTCCCTAGTTGGCCTTACATGATACAACATCTATAACTAGGTTTTCAATCAATGATAAAATTATTCTTGAAAGAGACCTCCTCTTTTTCTATACATCAAATTTTATATTTTGTGAACATTAAAAATTCATGACTCCATATTCCCCTTGGAAGTATATGAAAAATATCAGGACCTCCCTAACAATCAAATCCTTGTTTGGGATCTAATATGAGCATTTACTGTGAAATAAATTAAACTATAATCACTATACTTATTAGTCCGAAATATATGAATTTAAACTACTGATAAAAAGGAGACATAGTACTCATTAGTTTGAAAACCCTCAAAGAGATCCCTACAAAAAAGAAGAGCCTCACTTCTCCAGTTCAACATTATTTATGGTTTAAGAAAAGTTGAGAAATAAAAAGTAAAAATATACAATGTTTTTGGTTTTTTCTTATATAACCCAAGAAAAATAAAAATGTGCTCACTTGGACCATTGGTTTAAGTATAAAAATATTTAGCACCCCATTCCTATTATTGTATTTATAATTATCTACATAAATATATGATTTTATAAAAATCCCATATGATAATTAAATTGCAGAAAGAATGAAAGAATTTAGACATAAATGATTGAAGAAAAAAATATTTTCCATCACATTGTAAAATCAGAGGAACATCCATAGAATGAAGCCTCTCTGTCTCATATTAAAAGAAAATCTTAGAATATTTCTTCATAAATTGAATGGATACATGAGTATTATTAGTCACTTGGTGATGCTAAGATAGTTGAAAATCATCAGCCTCCTCGACCTGAAGAAGTTTGTTTTTTGGAAGTTAAAATATTAGTTATCCATTCAAACTAGGATTCTCAAAATGTTTAATTCAATTATTCAAGATTGTTGTAAAAAAACATCCATTTTATTTTGAAGATGCATCATCTATTTCATTTCCCCCTTGATTTTATTTTTAATTTACAAATACCTCTTACTATGGTTGGACTCTACCTCAGCTACTGGAGTTTTGAAACATTCAACATTAATAAGACATTTGACTTTTTAAAGATATTTTCATAGAATCTGTTCTTTCTCTTGTCAGGGAATGGTATCTTTCATTGCATTGTAGACTAGGTGATAATTAAATCCACCAAATTCCAATATGTAAAATAGTGTTAGTGGTTTTCCAAAATGGGAGGGAAGTTCATCCGAAGGCTTCATGGTAATTATCTTCCAAATTTGTTTCCATGACTTTTTATGAACCATTCCAAGAGAAACTTACAACTCTAAATATCAAAATGAGTCACTACCATGGGAAAAAATGTACTCTAGAATCAAATAAATTTGAGAGGTTACTTGGTCTACATATTTCATAATTATGGATGCTTCACCTTTCGTTGATTCTTGATCAAATGAAGTGGTTTCATCTTCAGATCTAGCTGTGGGAGATGATAACTCGAAATGGTGAAATAGACTCATATTCAGTTATAATGGAATGGAAAAAATAGAGCATGATTTTAATAGTCAATAAAATTTACCCAATAATAAGTTGGTTGATTGATTAAATTCGTCTGCAATTTTCTCATCTTTGGTAGTTTGAACAAGTTTTTCTTGGGGAGGGAAGTCTCTTGAGTTTTCATAGTTTCCATAATCAAAGGATCTTAAGCATCTCCCAACATGGGGTTCTCAGTTGGTATTTATACAGCCTCAAAAGAAGATAGATAGAGTGTAATTACCTATTTCTAAAGGGCCTTCACAACATTCGCTATAGAAAAAGATGCATAAGTTGAACATTGATGTGAAGTACGAAGTAAAAGAAGAAAAAATTTGAATGGAAACGGAGATAATTAGATTATATCCTCGAAATTCCTCATGGAAGTCCCCAAAATCATTTATGGAACCTGGAATATCAATGTCTGTATTAAGGGAGTCCATTATTTCAGTATATGTGGCTTTAAATGTTATAACATATTCACCATTTAAGGTATCTATCAAATGTTGGTAAATTCCCAAATTGGCTCTACAGACCTTGTGTTTTGTCATTTCTTCAACTGGTGAACTTTCATCAGTTCTTTCCATGTTATGATTAGCTCCGATATCTACTTTAGATTTCCCAGGATCCTAATTCCATCCTTCTAGAGAAATATGAATATTAGCATTGATTATTGCATGATCTATTGGAAAGGGAAATTGATTTGAGATTTTATTATTAGAAGAATATTGGCCAAAGAATTTGATACTAAAAATAAATGTTTTTGAAATTACTACGACTCTTTTCTCATTCTATAGAAATAAAAACAGATGTAGTTGTCTTTTTTGGTACATCGCTTGTTAGGGTAACAGATTCATAAATATTAACCAATGATTCAGTTGGGGTTTCCTTCTCCATTCTTGAAGGACCAATTTTTAATACCTTAAGATAATAGAGAGATTTAGATCCTATGAGAAGATGAACTTGGTCACCATAGTGTATCAAAAAGTCACAATACTAGAGAACATCCCAAATACTAACTCTTTTGACAAAATCTTCTGACCAATCTCAATGATCGCTTTCATTTTCTTTCATAATCATGTGGAGATATCGAAATACTCATCTTGGTAGTAGAAACCTTAGATAGTGGAGAGTATTGTTTGTCTCCATTACCCCAATCATGATTTTTTCTCCTGGAGACTATTCTAGAGACCTAGGGGCATCATCTAATGTGTCAATAGAAGAACATGTAGGTCCATACCTTGGTTAATCGACATCCAATCCTAAGGTCCCATCCATAATTTCAAGATGAAAAATGCAATCTCATCAAGATTAATGATGGTGAATGTTGAGGATGAATTGAAACCAAAGAAAAAAATACATTCTATGTATTAACATAAATTTCCCATTTATATTTATGGATAACAATTACCCCATCACATATCCCTCATTCCATCATATCATATACTCATTTTGAGGTTGAGACTTGGTCATTGATTGCATATATAAAGGTCTCTAGATCTGTAATATGCTCTTGTACTTCAATGAGGATACTATCCTAATGAAAATTATATGGTGATTTAATATCACCCATATCTAGTATTCAAAGGCCATTTTGGAGGAATTTTCTTTCATCCTTGATTTCACAAGTAAATATTTATTAATATTTAATAACTGAATGCTGCAAATAATTTGGTTTTCATATGGTTAGATGTGGAGAAAACTCAATACCCTCTAAATGGAAGGCCTATTCAAGCATCCCTTATTATTCATAAGAATCAACAGATGGGACGAGAATATCTTTCTTATGATAGAGACTAGTTTTTTCAGTGCTGGACCTATGGCTTACATGGTCTTAGTCTTCATGGTGGATGATATGTTAAGATGTTATGAAGGTTATAAAGCTTATGAATCCTCTACATCTTCTCTTTCTTTAGGAATTTTATCATTGTTTCTATGAAGAATAGTCTTCATGGCTGCAACCTGATATATTCCTTTTGTTAAAACCTCTGAGTGTATGAAGAGGCCCACACATTGGTGTATCCATCTTCTAATCCAATTAATACATCTGATGGTGGTAATTTAATTGATATTTTGGATTCCTCTGAAGCCATCAGAATCCAAAATTTTCTAGCTACCATTAGATGTTTCTCATTCCTATCAAACCCGGGAGAGAATTTTCTTGATTGTTGAAGACATTTGAACTAGTGAGAAACTCTATAAGAAACATAAGCCTTGAAAATGGTTTCACTATCAATTATGGTTAATAACATGTTGAACCAAAATACCATCATATAGGACCTCATCTCATAATTTTATTCCTTATCATCATCAACAAATGTCCCAGTTGGTGGGTACCAAAAAGAAAGAAGCTGAATTATCCTAATGCATTCAGCGCCCATAGCAATACATCCGGTTTCATGTTAAAATGCTGAATCCGTGATACATTTTGTAAAAATGGGGTAAATCAACCATTTGGGACAGTAACTAAATTAAACACAAAATATGATGATTTTTTTTTCAATCTATCCCCACAATACATGAAATGGTCTGGAAAGTCTACATGTAGCCTTACCATTGTACAAATGCAGTAGGAAATGTTTTATTCTTAGTTGTACATTGGTTTCCAACCCAAAATATTTCATCTATACCAATATGGATTCAATAACAAAATTCCATGTCCTTACACTACCACCGAACTCATGAACGGGAGGCACATAAATGCTTAGCCCCATTGAAAGGAATCCAACTAAGCATAGATCATCATCATTATCAAATTTGACTTTATAACCCTAGTTTATGTAGTCACCTCTCTCTAATTTGGGTGAGTATGTGCCTGAAATACCCCATTTATCCATAGATAGGAAAATGGTAGTACATCCGTAGAAAATACCTTTCTCTTTCATTAGTTCTAGAAAAACATCAATACACACTCTTGTATGAATATCATTCTTTTATTTTTAAAATTACATTTCTATTTTGATTAATTCATGACCCAATAGTGGAATCTGAGTAATTTCACCACATGTTGTTACTAGTGGAATAAATTCCTCATAAATTTCACCAATAATAGGAATCCCATATATTTATTAGATATCCTATAAACACATGTCAACCAAACCATGCATCTTGTGGAAAGTATTTGTTTACGGACTCCATATACTCAATAGTTCGGGAAAGAATTTTTTTTGTAAACATAATTTTTTCCAATCCTTATATCTTCATAAATATAAACATCTAATAGTTCTTTCCAAAATTCTCTCAAATCCCGGTGTACCCAAAACACCCACATCCATTCAGGTTTAACTTTTCATCCATAATGAAGGTTCTAATTTTCCTTCCAACCATCAGAATGATCTGTTTGCGAAGAATGAAAGGTTTAATACTAAAAATGTGTCATTGGAACTACATCATGATCCTTCTTATATAGGGTACGACCATAATGGTGTAGAATTCATCCAATAGGTATTATTTCTTCATTACTGGGAATACCCTTTGTGGTGATATTCATGTAATGTTAGATAGAGAGTTGGACAAACCATGTATTTGGAAAGTTTCTATTATAATATGGAATGTGAGAATACTCAAAAATCCTTTATCCATATAGAGTAAGATAATGGCATTATGGATATTCAAGTAGAAATGTATTCAAACCTTTCAGAAACCTTGGGAGGTTACTCTCAACAACGTCATAATAGTACGGTCGAATAATTTTAATCATCTCATTTTGATGATCTTTTTCTTCCTCAGTTGCGTTCATCATGTGATGAATTTCCTAAAAAATAATTACCAAATATTTCCAATTAGGTTGTAATTTTGACTTAATAATTTTGAAATTTTAACTAAATTGAATTTAAGAATTTGGAAACGTAAATTCTCTACACAGGTCCTTTGACCAGGATCCCCACAAAAGTCTTTAAATGGAATCCTTCGGTGTAGCTCGATCACTCAAAATGGTTTTACCTTGAGAAAATTTCAAGGTACCTATGCGAGAACACAATGATGCCAGGCTAGACGAGCAAGCTACACAATGAGAAAAAAAATTCAAGATTCTGAGTGAAGAAAATCCCAAACAAATGGGGATATTTTTAGACACTTTTGAACTTTGTGGAAAACCTTCACAACATAGCTACACTGTAGGCCTATATAGTAGGCATGTGCGACACCACTACACCACATACCTTCATGTTAGACCTGTTCCACAGACAATCACAACATAGAATTGACACTCTATAATATTTTACCAATAATAATTCCTCATGACACGACCGTCATTTCAATAACATCCAATCCTGTGGGGGGGGGGATTTTTGAAACTCATTTACAAGACAAAAAAATATAAAGAAGTCATTTGGATATTTCAAAGTCTCAAGATGATGCAAAATAAACTAAAAGAAATTAAAGTTCAAGGGGCCTATGCATAGTAGCTACACTAGAAACCTACACGACATACCTTCACATCCAGAAAACCATTGCACATTCTACTCATGCAGCCCAATGCACAATTACTATGAGACATACCTACTTGGAGGAGCTACATAGAATAACATCACAACAATATAATTTCAATACATCAATATGGGGGAACTACACGAACGAGCTACACAACTGATCGTTGCCGACTAACTCCTTTTGACCAGACCTCTCCTTCCCTATAAATAGGTACCTTGGGCTGCCCATTTGGAATTGAAAAAAAGTTTGAAGAACTCTTGAAGCACCCGTAGTGTATCTCTTTCAACCAGGTCCCCCAATTTTATCAAGTATCTCTATAAAACATGAGAGATAAAATAATTAGATAGGATAAACAAGTGTGAAGTCATTTCAGATATTGAAAGAAAAAACAATATGATTAAGAAACCTGATTCTATAAATATGAAGTTGTCTACACAAGGCCTATTCATTAAAGGACCTACCTAAGGCTCTTCTAGAAACACCAAAAGAGACCCGGGGTGTTTATAATTACATCTCACCCATGTGTTTTCTTGTGATTTTCCTTTTTAAATATTGAATAGGCTTGGTTCTATAATGTTAACCACTTTTTCAGTCATTTCTAGGACTTGCATGATACACATACATGACATACCAGTGTGGTGCACCAACACAACATACCTATGCTATATAGCTAAACTGCATAGCTATGCCCAAGACCTAGAATTATAAACCCTCTTAAAATACCCTCATGGAAGGTTATTTCCATCCTTTGTTCCCCTATCTAAAAGGGATTACGTTGAAGCCTCCACCAAAACCTCATAACTTATCAAACCATTGGTAAAGGCACATCAACATGTCTCTTATTCGGGTTTGTATATCTATAGTCAGATATTTCTCCCATTCACCCTCTAAGGGAGTTAGGATTTATGGGATTTATGTAGGTTTTTATATCTATATTCACATGGATCCTTACCCTCGAGATAGTGTTTGGATGTTCCCAGTCTTGGATTATTGGGATGTGACTCTATCCTACCCTTTTCGTCTCTATGTCTCAGTGCCTTCGGTTCCCCATAGAGAGGGTGAGGGTAACACATTAATTTCCATTAAATAATGAAAATTTTTCCTCCTATTATAGGACCTATCAATGGAACCCCACTTGGTGTAATCCCCTAGTCTTTGGGGCTAGATCTAATGAAATTAAATTTCATTTCACATTGAATGGTTAATTACTCAGTGCCCTCACCCACCGTCACCTTAATTATTTCGCCATAGGCCGTCCCTCTTCCATTATTGGAAGAGAGAGTGTGTGTTTTGTTGAATCTTTCACATACTATTTTTTCTCACAATGATCATGACTCAGATGGTCTTAGTGACTTGTAATGACCTCAACATCCCAAAAATATACCCCTCCTGAACTATGTGAGATATGATTCCCACCATAATTTGGATACATAGGAAGTCTTCACCCATGGCCCGAGATCACTAATTATCCACAATAGAAATTCATCCCTAATTCCTTTAATTCGCGAATCATCCTTAAGAGTATGTGATGAATTAATCCCTCTAAATCTCCATGAGTTAAGAAATTTCTCATAGACCTTGTTACAAGGGAATCACCTTTAGATGTAATCCCTAATCTATTTCTCTCAAAGGTTTATTCCCCCTGTGAGTCTCACCGAACTACATGGGTGTTGATTCCCATCTGAGTGGGGTACGTATGATGCCACCCTGAGGTTCAAATCCAGCAATCCAAATCAACCATGTTATTCCTGGGATATATTACGAATATGGTCTAATCCAACTTGGAACCTCATATCCTTTCTAGGATCCTTGGGCTAAATAGGCATATGTATCACACCATTCTTTGAATAAACATCTTCTGTATAGATTTCCTTACCACATGACATTAAAAAAAATAGTTAGGTCATTACCAAACAACCTTAAAAGTTAGGATGTGTCCCATTAAGAAGCACCACACTATGGGGGTTCTAATTCCTTTCACAAGGATATGTAGATAATCCGTTTATGTGTACAATCCCAACATCAAAACAAAAATTCATCTCCCAGGAAGACATTAAATTATAGAGTGCCCCACTAAGTGGTTTAAAATCAGTATTATCATAACAATAATTTAAATAACCTATAAATGGAATATAATAGGAATCCATTGATGGAGATCCTCTAATATATATAGATATCTCCATTAATGAAGAACATTGAATACATACAGATGATTTTGAATTTTACACTTGCCCATAATTTTTTAAAAATCTCATGTGAAACGTAAATTATAGACGATGAATTAAAAATTATTCATGAAAATATCTCAAATCTATAAGAGAGTCCTAGAGTGTGAAATAATTCCATCAAAAGGGCGCGACGAGTCCAAAATACCATCCTCAACCAATTTATTTTCTTATGTATCGTAGATAAAAAAAACAAACGACTACATTTGGAAAAAGGTCTAATTTGATAAAGAACAATTTTTTGTTTTCATATCCATAAATAAATCCAATAGAAACTACCCAGAAGTAGTGATTCCTAAATAGAACATATGTTCTAGGGGAGGAGAAAAATTCATTTATAATATACCTATTCATTTCCGGAGAAAATGAAACTAAAGAAAGGGGTGATATCAAATTTTTTGAAAGGGTAGATAATATAGTGGAAGATATCACAAACATAAACATTAGGTACGATGAATATGTAAAAAACACAAGTCTATATAAATGAACTTGAACACATTATGGAAGGAATAAGAGCTGAATAAAAAATTAAATATTAAATCCTAGTCATTGGTATTATACTAGTTTAATAACCTCATAAAAATTCAATCACTAGTTTCACAATGAAGGAATAAATAATGTCGGACATCATAACCATACCGTTAAATCCTCATACCATGAACATAAATAATCATTTTGTCAAAGCCTTGTACCAAGACTGTAGTTTGTCTCATGAAACCTAATGAAGCATAGAGGGGCTATATAGGGACCCACCAATCGCATACTAAGTCTAATATATTCCTCATATGAATGGGGATAATCATAAACGACATATACATTCATATTTAAACTAATATATGAATTGTAAATAACATTCACTAAACATTAAGTATAAACACTAACCATTTGGACTAAATGGGTGAATGGTTTTAAGACAGATCATCCATAGTCAAAATAATAAAAAACCATTCAATTAAATATGTTAGATTCTATCATATATTATTAATCCCAATAATCCATAATATTCAACAAGATTTTTGAAGCAGGAAAATATACTCTTATAAAATCATTGAGTAATTTTTGGGATTAATACTCTTTTACATTAAGAAGAAGAGTTATTTTAGAGAATTATTTGTATAATACAAGAACTGAATAATATATTATTTTCAGGATAAAATAATTTTTTCTAAATATAATTGTTGCTAAAAATATATTATTTAGTGTCCTTAAAAATAGGTATGATTTTGAGAAATTCCCTTCAATCTGGCTTGTATTTCAGTTATTTTTTTGAAAGATCTTTTTAAAACACATAACTACCCATAACTGAATGTATGATTCTAGTTGGCTCAAATGTATATAAAATTATTAAATAATATATTGGGATTTAATATGAGTAAATAATAATTTAATTGTGGTATGTATACAATAATAGAAACTCAAATGAAAATAGAGGTTCGGGTTGAAGACCCTTACCTTAATTCGAAAGATGTTTCTCACATGATCGTAATGAACTGAATAATAAAATTTATATTAATAAATAAATTATCCATGAACCACCTCTACATGTAATATAATTACTATAACATTATTTATCTTAATTCATGGCCTTCTTCTGAGTTAATAGATTCAATTTATTTGTTTGGAAGTGTTTTCTTCAATGGGTTTCAGGATCAGTTTAATTATTCATGTCTGGATAAACATGTAGACTGAGAATGGATGTCAATAATTGATGTATTATTTTTATTATTTAATAACCAAAATATTATATGTTAATAATTGTTTTTTTTATTTTGCGTGAAGATGAATCATTACATAAAACAGTAATGACAATTGTTTGGGTTAATTGGTGGTTCTTGATCACAATGACCTCATTTTGATTTATAAATTAATACCATGTGTAAAAAATGATTACAGAACCTTAAATAAGTAATAATACCAATATTATAGTCTGGATCAACCATAAAAATGGATTCATGAATAGAATTGAAGATGGTAATAGAATTTGAAAACCCGTCTTCATTGAATGTGATAAATTAACACATCATATATGGTGTTTTCATTTCTAGTATAAAATAAGGGGAAATGATAAATGATGATTAATTCATTCATTATCATAACGAAAATTTATGTACATGTAAAGTACTCGATTAATAAAAACATTTGGATGAATGTAGGTAGGAATGTAATGGAAAAGGAATGAAGATTAATGAAATGATATGAGGAATTTACCTCTTGAAGTTATCTTACTTGAGAGCCTCTTTAGGGGAGAGTTTTTGATATTTTGACGGGACGAAGAGTAGCTGGACGTGGGTTAGGAAATTTGTTGTATATTTTTGTAGAATTTAAAAAAGGAACAAGTCTAGAGAATATTGAAGAGAAGAGGGAGTGAGGGGGGTGGTTATAGTCGAGGAGAGGGATTGGGTTTTTAATATCTTATTCATTAGTTTGTTATTTTTTCATGAAAACCAATAGGGTTGATTCATGTGACCCATAATAGTAATAAGAGCATGTTTGTTCAAAAGAAGTTAACTTAATTCATCAATTATTCTAATAATAGTAAATTTAATTTATAATTTATGTATATATAAAATTACTATATTTTACTATTTATCAAAAAATTTAGGATTGCAAAAAACCCCCCAAAAATTCACCCTAACCATTTTTCGAAATGTAGAATTCAAAATTAAACTCTAATTTTTTTATTTTTTTTCTATATATTAATAATTTAATTTTTATATAAAATCATAATTTATTCCAAAAATAATAATTTTATAACTATAATTCATTTATATAACATTGAACAACTAATCAAGATTTCATTATCTTATAAGAATTAAAAATAAAATAATAATATGATTCAATATTCATAAGGGTAATATTACTATTCATATTATTATTCATAAGGGTACGTTACTATTCATAAAATATTATGTTTGTCTTATTAGACTGTAAATATATTACGGAATGCAACTATGTCTGTCAGTTTTTTGAAATTCAAATCATAGAGGTGGAAATATTATGGTTACTGGAATGGATTTTACAAAATGGTGTTTGTGCAGACTCAGTGATTCATGGAATTATTTTTAAATCCTTGGGGTGTTATAGTTACATTGATTCTCTGCACTAGTTTTGAGCACATGGGGTCTGGGAATGCCCCTCAGGTCATGCCATAGACTAGGTCAGGTGTTGGGTTGGATGAAATCCTTACTTGGTTCAAGAAATTTTTTATCAATGTAAGCCCTTAAAATTTGGGGTTCCTAAAATCTTGGAGACTAGGACTATTTGGACTTAATAGGTAGGTATGGGAATGAAATCATGAACCTTTTCTCGTTAGGATCCTTGTGTTTCTAGGGGTAGTCATGGTTTTGATACTTTTGTCGTTGTTTTGGATTGAGGAATCAAAATTGAATGAATGATATGTTATGTAATGATTTTACATAGAGTAGTGACCCATGTTAAGTCTGAGTACACAGTTCATGTTCGTCTTTGAAATTTATGGTTAGATGGGGCATGGCAACTAGTTCGTCACTCTAGTAGTTTAGCTAATGTTATATTTTGTTTCAGACATGGTTGATTCGAGTGTGATTTTAAAATGAAAAAGTTTTTTGAAATGAAAATGTATTCTTTAAAGTTGTTTTGAATTATAAATAATGTGTTTTAAAGGAGAATTTAATTCTGAATTTTGATATTCTTGGGTGAATGATTGGGTATGGTTATAAAATTATAAATATGGCCCTTTGTATCCCTTATAGATGTTCCCATACTAGTGTTTATGTATGGAATTTACATTATGACATGTGTTCATGAATAATATAAGATGACGTAGGATGAACACAATTATAATGGTTCATAAGATTCCATAGGTGAGTGTTTGACATCAAAGGGTGGAATGGTTTTTCAAAAATGGGTTTTGAAAAGTAAAATTATTTGGGAAACATTTTTTTATTTTATATGTGGGTTTTTATTGTGAAAAGTATCTTTTATCATTCGAAATTTTATTTGGAAGAATGTGATTTTGAAATTGAAATGAAATTGTTTTTTTGAAAATAGAACTCTTTTTTTGATGGTATGTGTTTTTCGTTTGAGATTATTATTTTGGATATTGATGTTATTTTTGAATTTAGTTTAGATTGATGTTGATATTGAATTTTTGTTCACTATGTTGATCAAAATATTCAACCCAAAATGGTCCCCAAAATCGTTACTCAGCCTTATCTAGTTTCTAGTTCTTTATAGTTTTTTCTAATCATTGATGATGATCAAGGTTCATTAGAGGTAGTTAAATGGCATGAGGAAGTTGAGTATGTCTTGAGATCATTGGAAACTCTTGAAGTGGTGAGAGAGAATTATTTTTGAGTTTATTTGAGGGTCTAGCTTTGGATTAGCAGACGTTGATCCCTCCATCATCGATAAAATTTGTGATTACATGGGATGTGTTTAATAACACATTCAACTGATTTTCTATACCTGACGATATGAAGGAAAATAATGGGGAAGAGCTCTATAGTAATTGTCAATTCCATCAATTAGTGAATGCTAATTTTGATAATTTTTAGTATTTATTTTCTCTATCTTCAGAAATGGCATCACATGACATTTTGAAAGATCCTTATATTGATTGGGGTTTTATCAAGAAATCAAGGAGAGAGTCCTCTCATCTAGTAACGTTTAGTTTGAAAAGTTGGAAGATGATGATTTTTTAACTTAGTTAGTTCTTAGGGTGATGTCGGTGGTAGGTGATGCTAGTGGAGGTTCCTCATTTGGCGAGAGTTTTGTTCCAAAGGATGTTGTTCCTAAATAGTCTACACTATTTGTTACAACTTCTCATTCATCATGTAGTTCACTCAAATGTTTCCAATGTGGAATGTTTTTACACTTGAAGGAATATTTTTGAAATCCTCTAAATTCATTCAATCATTATATAGGTTTTGGTGATTTGGGATGTTTTAGAGGAATGATTTCCTGATGAGGAAGTCTTGATCAGAGGATGTTAGTTCCCGGATGCGAGGAAATAGATGCTTCAGATATCAGTGATCCAACCACATGTCTCATAGTGAATCTTGTACATAGTCAGGGAATCTCCAGTGGTGTGTGGGGTAATTCTTGTCCTAGATTTTGTATATCTTATTGGGTTTGATTTGTTTGAAGTTTCTTTTTTTTAATTTCATTACTATTGTGTGTAATATTTTTTTTGAAGTGAGACAGACAAGTCCCATCATAGTATGAGTGGTTTTTTTCTCAGTGTGAACCATTAAATGGACATAATTTCATGAAAATGTATTTTGTTTCTAGTTTTTTATATTTGGAGGTACTCATTATTATGGAAATAGATTTTTCTAGCATGTTCTTGGGTTTTATATTTGGTTGGATTTCTTTTCATGGGTTTCCCCTTATTTTGTGTGTTTGGTTTGTGTGTAAAGATTCTTCTTCTGGGGGTGGTGTTGTATAAAATTTGTGGAGAAGTTAGATAAGTTCATTTGGGGATTTCCCTTTTTAGATAGACCAATATAGAGCTATGGGAGTTTCCATTTTAGTGTATTCATGTTGAGAGTTTTAATGTTTGTGTTTTTAGTTTGAATATTGTAATGGGGAGAACCATAACATGTTCTCCCATTATTCAACATGGTTTGGTTTTCTCTATTAGAGGTCATGTGTGTCTTTTGTGGTGAAATTTTACCCCATGATTCATGGTTTCTTTATATTTTGATTTGGTATGAATTTTTGTTTTGTTTACACTCCCACTGGGGGACTTTCTAGAGGAATAATTTGTATTTTTGGGGATAATTATCACACACTGGACCTTGGAATTCATTATTTTATTATTATTTTTTCATTAGATGCTTTGGTAGAAGTTTTGGTTGAGTCCCCAATTCAATATTTTAGTTTTCATTGAAAAATGGTTGTTTTTTCCATAGAAACAAGTGGTGCATGGGAAATACATAGTAAGGGAAACCATGTATCATTTCTAAGGAAACCATGTGACTTATTTGGGGTCCACAATGGGGAGCATGGTTAGGGAATGGCTTGGGAAACTTTTTGGAAACCATGCGTGAGGTTATTTCAATTTTTAAAGTGTCAACCACACTACTTGCACACAATTTGGCATGACGTGCATGAAACCATGTGAGTTTACATGAGATTATTAATCATAAAATACCTTAAATAAAATCACTTCCTTTTACCCCAAATTGACCCCCTCAACTTGGGACATTTTTAGCACATGAAGGGGTCCCAAAACCCATATTCCTTTGGTTCTCCTCCATCATTTGATGCTCCTCAAAGCTTACAAGGTTTGATTATTTTAATTTCGGATGATTTTATCTTCCCCTCACTCATCTCTCATTTTTCATGGTTTATTCATGGTGGTTTTTCTTCTTGGATAAACTCTAGAGTTAGGGTTGGATGATTTTGGTTTATTTCTTTGATGTTGTGGTGTGCAGGTCATCTTATGTGGAGTATTCTTCCTTCTCTGATAGTTTTTCCGCATCTTCACTCCATTGAGGTAGTTGATTCCATCCTTTTTTTTTCTGGATCAATCCATTTGATACATGATGATTTAAAAAAAATATATAAATGGGTTTTTCATTCTTATGGTGTGATTTCTTTCTTACTATCAAGTTATTAGTTTGAAAAAAATGGTAGAAGTTGTTTTAATAGGTTTTCATTAAGCATATTATATAGTAAGGAACAAAAGGTGTTTTCTAAATTTTTAATTGTTCTTTTGAATTGAAATCCTGTTATTAGAGTGTTTCTTTTCCTTGGTAATATTGTGATATCATTATTCTGTTGTGAAATTCAAAATTTGTGTATGTATTGGTAGCTTTTACGGAACGAATCATATGAGTTATTTTCAGATTGTTTTAAAAACAAGTGAAGTTTCATTAAAAATATTTCTATAGAGTGAATTGATGTTGGCATGTGCTGACAGTTAGATTTCAAATAGAAATGGGTTTTTATTAAAGTGATATTATTTTTTCTATTTTATCAACATGTATTTGAATTGTTAATGTATTTTTATGCTTGTTTATAAAATATGTTTTACTGTGAAGGTGAATGTTAAAATTTTGTTATACCCATGGACACTTTTATCTTGAACATGTTTTCATCTGGTACTATTCTATAATGAATTTCTTAAATTTTACAAATAGTTTGAAATTTATTAAAAATAGTTTTGGTGTGTTTATAATCATTGGAAAGGGGATTTCCCCTGAGAGGGTTCTTATTCTGTGTTATTTTGAAGGTTGTTTGAGTCATGTGTGGCATATAAGATATGCATTAAAAAAGGATAGGTGTAAAGGCCCATTTAGGAATTGTGAATAAAAGTGGGGAAAATTTTGTTTTCGAAATAGTTTTTTAAATGTATTGGAATTGATACTGTTAAAGGGAAGGATGGAATCTTATCATGTTATGAGAAATTGATTGAAATATATTGTGATGTGATGGCCTGTTTAGGCCTTCGAGAAGGTTTATTATGATATGGGAACCCCTATAGAGGATTCCATAAGAGTTGGTTGTCGCATAGGATGTGTGGATTTTTGGGGTAGGCAAGTGTGGAGGTGACTAGTAAGGTGAGTCACATTTACTAGTGCCTTCTCATTTCACCATGTAATATTATAATAATGAGATATATTGATGTATTTTTTGGGGTGAGTGATGATTTCTTTTCTACCATGAATAGATAAGTTGATACCCCTTAGATTTGTAGAGGTCAGGTTGGATTGTTCTACAAGATTTGTAGTCAGAATGAGAAATTATTTATAACTATGGAGTTGCAGCATGTACTAGAATGTGAGTTTGATCCGAGTACATCCAAATATCATTTTAGGGATGTTGAAAAAAATTTCATCATTATCTATATATATTTATTGTTTTTTCTATTTCACGTGGATATTAGTCCTTGTAATTTACATCATGTATTTTGTTTCATTTACTTTCTACATGGAACACTTTTTGGTCACTCGGTATGGATTATATATTTTGGTTTTTCTTATGACCAGAATTGTGGGGAAATGAAACTGTTTTGGAAATGGAGGTTAGTGTTGGTTTTTTTAATATAGGAACATGTGGAATAATATATTTGGTTGTTCAAAAAGATTAAATATTATTTTATAAGTGTATTTAAATCAACTATTTTTTGACTCATTCAGGAAAATAAAAGTATGGATTCATTAGTGATTTCCTACTGTGATATTTTAGATCACATCTTACATATCCCATTCAGTGTCGATAGACCTGAGCTATTTTTCAGTGCAGGTTTCTGGTTTGATTGTTCCTTGTAGTGGGTTGGTTGTTGATTGTGGTTTCCATGAGGTATCAGAGAGAATAGGTTGTCCAAAATCTAGTTTCTTTTTTTTCCATGTAACCATCAGTTTGTTGGGTTTATGGTTTTCTTAGTAGTATTTTCAACGTGGTTCATATTATATTTTTTTAGATTCACTTATTTTTTGTTATACCATAATTTTATCTTATTTATTATATATTGGATTTTTTGTTGAAAAATCAATCACATTATGGATACTTTGATTCCCATCACTAGTTTCCCAGCCCATGGGGATTGGTAACACCCTTCGGTCCATACCACAAATCAGGCTGGGTGTTGGGTCAGATGGCATCCATGCCTGGATCATGATAGTATCGTTGATTCATATCCGTAGTAAATAATAGATTACATTAATGTATGTCATATTAAATTGTAAATTATTTTGGAACATAAATCACATGGAACTTTTAATGAGGAAAAGAACTTTTCTTTTAAAATTACTTCTTAAAAAAATTGAAATCATTATGGATATTATTTTCACTAAAAATAAAACTTCATACATATAAAGGAATCCCAAAAAAATATTTGAAATCATTGTTTTGGGGAATATAACCTTTCTTCATTCAAAGAAACGTTTTAAAACATAATATGTTTTCAATATCCTCTTAATATTGAAATCATTTATTTAAAATATAAAAAATTCTGAAATATATAAAAATTAATTTCATTGAAAATATATTTTAATAATTATAAAGGAATACTGAAATCATTGATCATTTACGAATGTGAAAAATACAGTTCACATTATGAAATTTAATAAAACATATATTATTTTCACTTTTTTGGTAAAAGAAAAATTGGCATTGTTTTGAAAAAGACATAGAGATTCATTTCCATATATATATTTTAAAATGTATATAATTTTTAAAAAAATCAATAATAAATCATTTTATGAATATTAAAAATATGTTTTAAAATATTTTTATAAAATAAGTATTTCAATGAAGAGAAATGTTTTCAACCAAAGAGATAAATGGGGACAATTTTTCTACAAAATATTATTTTGAACTATATATAATATAAAGATAGGAAATTGAAGGGAAAACATGTATTTTCATTTAATAAAAATATAATAATAAATTTAATGAGTTTCATGAGATATGTATCATAATATTTTATCATTGGGAACATAATTATTAACAAAACCGACACCGATGAAATTGTTACAAAAAATCATTAACAGTTGGGAAACATTGTAATGTAAGCCCATGAATTTTTTTAATGAAACAAAAAATATAAGAAGGATAAATAAGTTCATGAAATTATATATCAAGTATAATATATATATAACCCTTTTAAATTGTTATAGTAAATAACATAATTATATATCTCAAATCTTCCAAATTGAGATATAAATTCCTTAAGATTTTCTATCTTGTGACCCCGAAACCCCTTGGATCAGAGTCCATAAAATTGATATTTAAATACCCAAAATATTAATTATATTAATCATAAAATAGCTTCATGTTATATATTAGAACCACATAATTTAAATTGGTTGTGAATTTGGCATGTGTCTAATAGAAGTAAAAAACTTAGATGATAATATATTAACATATGTATTGACTTCATTTGTACATGTTCAAACCTCCTATTAAATAAATTTAGGTTTCTTATAATTATTTTAATGGATAAAATACATATTTATATAATCATATATGGTCCCTTTATAACTTTTCAACACCCATTTATTCAAAATTTCTTTTTAAAATCGTAATTTTTGGTTTTCAACTTTTTGGTTTTTTCATAAGAATTTTTGTTCCGTAGTTCTATTTCTTGTAAATTTATAATCATGAAATAATCTAAAGAAGGGTAAATTTGATATTAATTTCTTATATTTTCATTATATAAATATCTATTTTCATTAAAAATTGTATATATAGAATGATTAAATTCACTCTTCATAGAGACAGTGTATCATATACACACATTAATATTGATTCCACCATTCATAGAATGGAACTGAAGAATATTAAAAAAATTATTAACATTTATAAAACCAATTTGATTTAATTTATATCACATAATTTCATTAACATAATCGTTAATAAAATACATGTAAATTTTTAGTGATAATGAATCACAATGCTTCGTAATGCGGTCTTCCTCCATACATATAAGATACTTATTTGAATATCCTACAGAATGAAAATTAAAAACTTTATATATTATATAATGAGTATATAGATATAAATATCATATAAATATCATATAAATACATTATATTAATCAAACCCACCACCCATGAGAGGTGGTAATGAAAACCAAATGACGTTAGTTTGTGAGGTTGTACACAGTTGTACACACGAATAATGATTTCTTGACTCATTTGATGGATATGGGGAATGATATAGGTTATTAACCTTACATAATAAATAAATATATATTATATAAATTTTTTATATTATAAGTAATAATATAAAATTAAATGTGGAAAGTTATGAAATAAAATGAATGATCTTTGTGAAGACAATTACATTCGCTTAGAAGAACCCCGTTTGGATCTCTTATTAAAAACTATAGTATTAGACCACTAGGAGTACAATAATCTCTATAACATGAATAGAAATGTTGTAATGGGATTTTATCTAGGGTTGGAATAACTATATTACTTGATAGGTGATAATAAGTAGAGGGTCGTGATGGCCCTTTATAAGCGGGCGAATGTAACCCACATGGAAACACAATCAAATTTTCAAAAAATAATCCTAAATAAAAATACCATTCCCAAATAAAAAAGATTCTAAATGACCATATATTATATATGTGGAAGTTTATAATTCAAATATTACCATACAATATCAATTTTAAATCTTTTATTGTCATTGTAACCCTTATCTTCTTAGTATAATCGAATTGAAAACCCTTTTAAGATTAACCACATTATTTGTTTATGTTTTAATAATTCATTTTAGTAAAAATTTAATTTTAAAATATTATAAAATTTTAATTATTCTGATTCCAATTATTTACCCAATTTTCCTAAATTTTGTAATTGGAAAAATTCAATTTAATATTAACCCCACCAGAATAATGAAAAAGGGGAGTTTCAAAGAGAAATTATTCAAAAATGTTCCCATGGTTTATATAAAAAGTCAATATTAATATGATTACAATAAACTAATTTGGATTAAATGATGTATAATTAAAATAATTCACATAAAAACCACTTTAAATTAATATTTATCTTTATATATAATAAAAAAAATGCAATTTTCAATGATAATTCTATATTTATAAATATTAACAAATTATCAGTATTTTCAAATATTTGAAAAAAATAAACATAGAAATTATTTTAAATGACCACTTATGAAATTGATTTTATATTTTCAAAAATATTTTGTTAAATTGGTTACAAAATAAATTGAAAATAAGACCCACTTAAGAAACAAAGATGCGGTTTTTCAAGAAGTGTAATTTTTTCCTACAGTAGAATATTTTGCACTATCTCTATTTGTATTAATAATCATTATATGAATATAATTTTAATTTTTTTAACCTATAGTATATAAATTTAATTTAATATATTCCATAGTATGGATTATTTTAATTAATTATAATAAATAATTTTTATGCACTTTAAAATTGTTTTCATTTAAACACTTTTTAAATCCCAATGGTAAATTATGAAAAATTAAAATTTAATGTTGGTTAAAAAATAATTTCTTTTGATTAAATACAACCATGGAATAATTATTTCAATTAAAATATAAATTAAGAATTTAAATGAATTAATTTATTGAAAATAATTGGATGTTTTACGAAAATTATTTTTTTATACAATTCAGTGAAAAATCAGTATTTTCCAAAAAAGTTAAATAAATAAACTCTAATTTAATTTGTCTTTGAGGAATTATAAATTTAATAACATTTTATCCCAAATATTTTCTTAACTCACTATATTATTTTCTCATAAAAAATCATTAAAAATAATTTGTGAATAAATTATTTTTTCGATGAATATAATTACATTATTAAAAATTGATGGATTATTTGCTAAGTATTTATAATTTGATATTGAGTATAAAATTTATATGTATATTTTATAATGTAGTTAATAATATTAACACCCATCTATTTGATAACTTGGTTATAATTTTTCGATTTAAAATATCATTATTTCATTGTTCGTTGAAGAATAGTGTTCCGTGCCATGACCGCTATGGATGAGAATAGTTATTTTGAGTAAAAAAACTAATATTGGTGTTTCATGTAATAAAGGATGTCCTATATGTTATGTGTAGTTAAAATTATTGAAAATATTAATTTAAATTGAATAAAATTTTAACAATCAGCTGGGTGTTATAGGGATTCCATAGTCCATGATTTGATGTTTTGGAAACAATATATATTTGGGTAGTGGTTTTGTATTTATATAAAATATAAGAGACTCTCCATTATCTTCACAAAAATACATTCCAATTTTAGTTAGATGAACTGGGTAGACTAAATATATATATTTGACTTTGAGAAGGCCTAAGAACTTGGTAATGGTAATGTTGTAGCATATGCCCCTATATATAATACACATGAAGGTCATGAGAATTATGAATGAACATAATAAGAAAAATAGAACCTAATATTTATATTGGATAATTAGTGGAATGATACATCAATGAAAATTGGGTTAATTAATTTTCCACATTAGTGATCACAACTTCTTTGGTAGACCAAGTGAAGACTTTTTATGAGTCCCACATGGAGTGTGAAGTGATGTGGAGATGACAAGATGGTTGTTAATTTATACTTGTTTTTTAATTTGATGATGAAAATATGATCCTCATATATAGAAGTGTTTTATTCATTGAAACCAACAAGGAAAAACTAATGATATTCTTCTATTCCTATAATTACGATGTACACATCAGATAGATAAAGATGTACCATGAATCTATAATGATGTTTTTGTGGAAAAGGGTGAATATGTACATTGATGTATTTTTTTGATAATAAATAAATCTCCATCACATTAATGTTGAGAACCATCATCCATGTGGTTTAATCCAACCACTTATAGTGTTATAGTGTAAGTGGTAGGATTTTACAATAGAAATTAAGACAATGTTAACCAGTACCCAACGATCCCTTACTATTTTTGTGTTATTATTAAGTGGTTAATGAATTGTTCTCATATATTACCAATCTATGATACTAATTCAGTAGATGAGATGTGAAAATTATAATTTCATGTAATTTTATGTTTTCATGCAGTTTCCATAAACATCGTATTTTAGAGGGATGATTTTAAAAAAAAATCTAGTTTTAATATGAATTCACTAAAGACATGAAAAAATATTTGTGGTTGAGTATATTATACAATAACAAGATAGAAAAACAATTAGATCAGATGATTTTTATCTATTATGATATACATTGATCATAATCCCTATAATTTTTTGGTTCTGGGGAAAATCACTTATGCTTGAGATAGTTATTTTACAAAAATAGTAACTTGTATTTAATTTAGTTAGATATTTATGAGAATCTATATTGTAGCTAATTTCATTCACTACTTTTTGGGAAGGAGGCTGGTGAAGCTGTGTTTTTTGGGAATGGATTAGTGTACGAATCCAAAAAGTGGGTACATTTGACTAGTAAGTAGTTGGTGGATGCTCAAAGCATGCATCAAACATATAAAGACTTTAAGATACGTCCTTTAGAGTTAACTATTGGAGGATTGTTTTTATGGGAGTCACCTCAGAGAATAATTTTTTTCTCAAGTATAGGTATCACAAAACATTAATTCTTTTCAAGGGCACTTCAACACTAGTTATATATCATTTTGGATGGGTCTTGATTCAGTGAGTTTTAGGAGAAATTTTAGAGAATTTTGGATTGTTTTAGGGTTATTCATAGTTGGAACAATGTTTTCCCAAACTATTCCCAGCCTTATAAATACAATGAATCCCTAGTACATTATTGTTTTCATGGTAGGTTAATTTTTTAGAAAATAGTGAACCAACCTAGGAGAAACCAATCACCTTGGATAGTGATCCTAGAGTTGATGCACAATTAGTGTGCATAATTTTTTAATCATGCAGATCTCTCCATGAAAACATGACACATGAGTTTCTTTAATTTTAATTATTAAATATTAAACCACGATATTTTACCCATATTTTACCACCACTAGTCCAAATTTTTTTATTCAAATAAGATTATTTAGAGAAGATATTTAGGCCCTCAAACCCTTCCTATAGAGGTTAAAATAATAGTTGTTCATGAGTATTATTCTCTGGGTAAGTAAATATTCTCTCATGAGTTTTAATATATTATATCCTTCTATTCTCTTTATAGAGTATTATATCATAGTTTCATTATTTTATGGGATTTTGATTTTATGTTCGATTTCATGATCTTTTATTCATTTATTATTGGTTAGAAAATCATATCACGAGTGTTGATTCATTACAAATGATTAATGGTATGTGTTCCAATAATTATTTTCCCTAAAATTTAATCTTTGAATAGGTATATTTAGTTAAAATTGGGTTGTAATTGATTTAAGAACATGAGTATTTTATGACATCATTATTGATTTGAAAGGGGTATGAAAATTAATAAAAACACCAATTCCAATAGATTTGAAATAGTGGGTTGAGTTTAAGAATAATGATGGATTTATTTTGAAATTACTTTGAATAATTGATTTCATGATTGATCTTCATATTATGGATTATATTTAATTGTATCTTGATCCCTTGGACGATGGAGTGTGTTTGTCACTGATTGAACAATTTTAATTAGGGGATGATGTTTCCTTTGTAATGTTTTAGTTTTATCTAACTAGACACTAATTAATTTGATGATGTATTATTTTTTTGTTTTTTATACATGTTTTTTACATTGTTAAATTTTTTTGATCGTACTGACTTGTATCTTTTATAATATTCTATTTTTCAGAATATTTATTTACTCTATTATATTTTATGATACTAGGTGCCAGTTTCTAACCCATAATTATCCGGAATTCCCTCTAGGATATTTCATCACTGTCTTGGGTATTAGGGTACTTGGGTATCAATGATGGTTAATGTCAAATTCATATCATAGGTTCATGATTGTAATCTTTCATTCATGTCATTATATATTTTGGGATATCACATCATGACCTTGGAGCTAGTTATGTGCATCTTCCAGATGTGATATAAACTTTAATATCCTTAAGTTACCATGTCTAGGTTTGGAAATATGTCTTCATGGATAATTTTATCTAATTATATTAATTTATGAAATTTTTTCTCATATGGATAAAATATATATCTTCATATCATATATGATGGGATTACAATTTCTATTTTATCTTGTTTTAGATGTTGATCTAACTGACCTTATGATGTATGTAGTTTTTATTGCTAATTTTGTTTAAGATCACGCCTTTGAGAAGGAATTTTAATAGTACCCAGGTAGAAGATACTTGTTAACCTCTATGAGTGTACCATACTTTGAAACAAAGCGTTTTTATATTATTATGTGTGTTTTCCATGTTCTTGGATAGGCACATGAACCCATTTTCATTTAGGTTACTATTGTGGATTTTTAGATGGATAAATCACAGATTTGTTCTCAATATATACTTCAATTGAATCCTCAATAATTACAGGGGTCTAATTAATCTCTTATTGAAGTGGATTGGTGGAGAATGATAGATCCTCTATTTTATTTCTTCAAAACACGTAATTTAATTAAAGTGAAATATGACACCTTCATGAAATAGGGATCTGAAAAGTGATGCTGGGATTCGATGGTAACAATGAAGAATAATGAATGTTTATAATTTATTGTATTTGTTGTTCTTTTTCAAAAATAAAATTTATCCAAAGTCTATAGTTCTTTCTAAGGCTAGGTAGATTCTCAAACTTTAATAGGAAGACATGACCATAATAGAGTATGTGAAAAATATGTCGAGATTGGGATGTTTTAACGAGAGAGTATATCGAATGAGAAGATAAAGAATCATTGATAAAATATGGATCCTTGATTGGATTTTCATTACTAGATTCTCTTATTGATGCTTTGTTCTTATGTTTATGTGATGGATAAGATGTGGATATATGAGGTTGACATGGCTAGTAATTCAGTGTTGATGGGTGTTGATTTTTATCCCAATGGAGGTTCTATGAGATCCATTAAAGGAATGAAGATGAATGAAGGGTGTCATCATGGATCATGACATAATGCATCATTTAGACTCCCTATAGTTACTAGAAGAGACCATTTGACTCACTTCTAATGTAAAATGCCATGGAATTCAATATGGGTTTTTACTAAGGCACCAATGATCAATAGTTTTTATGGACACTCCTAATAGATAGAAAAATTCTACCATTTCATTACATCATTGTATAGTGGAATGCTCTTATTAGCGTCTGAATGTACTGGGGTTAAATTAGATTCTTAGAGAACAAATGGGAACCAACCATAGTGTTACGAACCAATCAAAACACCCCAGTAACATGACACCCAATGATCTTATCAAGACCTGAAGGGCATTCAATATCCCAATGGGTTGGCGACTAGAACCATGCAATAGACAAAAAAAGTAGGAAAATGTTTACACAAACACAATGTAAGAACAACACATATTAGTATGCTTGAATGAAAACCATATATGGATAACTATACCAGATTTCAATCAGGTATTATCAATAAAATTTACATCTATAAAGTAATAGAAAATATGATAAACAACCCATGTCTTATCAAATATAGAAATCCAAGAAAAAATAGTAAAAAAGAACATCCCCATCCTTTTGGTGATATCCCCTTCCTCAAACCTGGAAGAATGAACTATACAAACACCTAAAGTCATAATTAAGGCGTGACATAAAATACCCATAGGGTCTCAAAAAGGATTCTATAAAAAGTTTTCAAAATATTTTATTTAATAAAGGATTAAATTTTAAATAAATTGTAAGTAAATTCCATAAAAATATTCAATTAAAATCAATATTTACCTTAAATTAATTGGAAAAATTTCTAAATAATATGTTCATAAAAATTTATTATAAAACTATTATATCAATTTAAAAAGAATTTTTAAAACTCTTTATAAGAAATGGAATATATATAAAAATAATCACTAATGAGGAACATATTCATCTTATAATAGGTGATATAGTTTAATTTTCTATTATCTTATCACAGATGAATATTTAATCACGAAAATATCTGTACACACACCCCTCAAACACTAGTGAAATAGAACTCATCACCATCTGAATAGAGATGTGGCCAACATCAGATTATTTTTTTCAGAGTTATAAAGTACCAATAGATTGTTTTCATGAATAACTCACTAACTACTTAAGATTTCATATTCTCTATCAATAATCTATAATGTGTAATTTATTTCAACATAGTTAAAAATATTATTTACCCATTTTTTCATTTCAATTTGCAAATTTTAATTTAACACCCTAAATAATTTTTAATCACAATATTCTTTTTTGTAAAGACCCATAATTTCAGTGGAAATTTTTTTTCTTAAATTCATGTGAATTTTACCAGTACAAGAAAACTTACGACGCGTGATTCCGAGGTCCGGTGTGCCCGGAATCAATTTCTGACGATTTTTTCGGGAACCTTTAGTAAATGTACGAGCATGATTTTATAACTTTTGAACCGGTGATTGGAATTGAAATCTGAGGGCACTGTTGTTCTCACAGAGTCTGTGAATGCTTAGTGAGACCTTCACTGCAGTAGAATTCTAACGAGAATGGATGTTAGATTTTAGTTTTTTTATTAAAATTAAATAAAAATAAGGTGTTGGTTTATTTTTAATTGTGGTGGTTAAAACCTCCAAGAGAAGGTTAGGGGTGGGGTCCACCACACCATAAACACCCATGAGATTTTATGGTGGTGGGGCCCACCCACACATAACCTCCCTTTGGAGGATATTTTTCGATGGGGACCACCCGAGCTTGTAACCCCTTGGAACCCCCCAATTAAGTGGAGAAACCTTTAAACTTACCATTTTTTAATTTTTTTCCAACTCTCTTCATTAAATTGAAACTCTCCACCTTCCGTAATTTTGAATTTGAATCATTTCCACTGCATTAATTCAATGAGTTGTCTCATTTAATTAAACACAACAATTTGTATGGTTGTTCCAAATAATAATAGACAACATCTTCTATTATCTTAGGATTGGCATTTTGGTGGAGCTTTGGAAAATAGAATAATGCTCCAATGAATAAAGATCACCGAATGATGAAAGAAAATTCATCCGCCAATGAAGAACCTTCAGTCGAGGGACGAAACCATCACCCACGAAGAACACCGATGACATCGTCTTCGACATTGTCTTCTTTGAACTCTCCTTCCACCGGAAAACATTGACAAATGAGGTATGGGATTTGAGTTGATTTTTGTTCCTGTTCTACGTTGTTCAATTTATGGATTGTGAATTTCGGACTGATATCACCGTAATGAGGAGGGTTCAGACTGCACGAACAAGGCCTGACCCGCCCCTTGGTTCTTCCTTGCTTGTGCATGACGACATCGACACAACAGCACCGCTTGGAAGAGTGGACCGCAGTGGAGAAATGATGGCTGGCGACCGACCGGATGTGAAGAAATCGACGGTGCAATGAGCCGGGTCACCAGAGGGGCGTGGTACCATTGTGCCACGCAGAGGAGAAGGGGCCATGGCCAGGATGGGCCGCGGTGGAAGGGCGCGGCGCCGTCGCGTCGCGTGGTGGAGCTGAGTCGCGGACAGGGTGGGACGCGGTAGAGGAGCAGGGTCGGCCGACGTCGGGCCGGCCACCGGTGGTGCAGAACCTGCTGGCCGCTCATCCAGCCGGAAAAGGCTGGACACACTCGGGTCCCGTGGGCTACCAAACCGGTACTTAGCGCTGGTTCTGTTCGCAGGAAGGGGGCGCAACACCCCCCCCCCACACATGGCCAACCGGGCCACGCGGACCACCATCGAGTCGGGGCACGTGGGCCGCCAGCCTGGCCATGCGGGCCGCCAGCTAGCCGGGCCACGAGGGCCACCATCCGGGCCATGTGGGCCGCCAGCTAGGCCATGCTGGCTGGCGGGTTGGGCCGCCCTCAGGCCGGGCCACCCCCTCGGGCCGGGCCACCCCCTCGGGTCGGGCCACCCCCTCGGGCCTACCTGCCCCCTCGGGCTGGGCCGCCCCATCGGGCCGGGCCACCCCCTCGGGCCAGGTCGGACCCGCAGACCGGGTCGGACCATAGTCCGGACCCGTTGACCCGAATACACCCTTTTCGTCCATATCATGGGCTATGTGTGTCGGATCAATGAAGAGTCTATGGTGACAGAAATCTTAAAGCGAGACAATTCTTTTGGGATACCGCACTTGAGGGTTGGACACAGTTGGGGTAAGGTCAGGTTGGTTTGAACATGAAATCTAACCCGGTCCCCGAGACAAAAATGCCAATAACTCACAGACCCGACGTCCGATTGATGCACCGTCTGTTGTGTTGAAACCCCTATGACGTGGCAGGCCATTGAGATACATCCACATGAGAGTTCATGATAGTTGGAGTATCGACCCGTAGCATGTTGAGAGGATCCTTCCAAAGGCTAGCAGACAGAGTACAAAGACCTAGTATCTAGCTGAGACCTAATGACTGCTTGACCGATTCGACTTGGAGTGACTCAACTGGCACAGCGGGGAGCGCCTATGTGTGACGCGGTAGACCCACTGTGGAGAGAGCCTCTTTGTGAGAACGGAAGACCCATGGTACTCGACAGGAGGAGTACCTCAGTAGGTTACGAGGGGGAGAGCCTCTATGTGAGTGTGACATACCCGTGGTGGGGAGAGCCTCTTTGTGATGCAGCAGACCCACAATACTCAACATGAGGAGTACCTCAGCAGTCAAAGGATAGTGGGAAGCACCTCTATGTGATGCGGCAGGCCCACTGTACTAGATAGAGGAGTATTATGCCGTGATCCATGGTTTCAATAAAAAAATCCGAGTTTGAGCTGAGTCAATGACTTTTGTGTTTTCCTCATGTTTGAGATGGGTTACTAGATAACTTAGGTATATGTATGGGCATATACCTATGTAATGGTTATCCTTTGATCCATACATTGTGGTTCATATTTGTTGGATTTAGTGAGACCATGAGTGTATCGGGGTCCCTACTGAGTATTGTTATACTCACCCCTGCATGGGTTATGGCCACACCACGTTGTGTTGGTTATAGACGAAGGACAACGCTTACTGAGGTAGATTGTAGCAGGACTGGACGGTACCTAGAGGTGGACCACTCGGCGTGACAGTACACGGAGCGGACGGACAGATGTGGAATGTTTAGGAGGCCATTTATACCTACCCTTGGGGTAGGAACACTTTAGGACGACCTAGTAGATGCTTTACTTTTCTTCAGTTGTACTTGTTTTCAGTTATAAGTGTACATTCCTGTTGGGCTTGTATTTCCGGCCCCTTTTTCTTTCCAGCACTTATTTTGTATATAGTTTTAAATAGAGTTTTGCTTCCAACTCGTACTCTATTGTTTGTTTGTTTACAGTTGTAATGGAAATGCCTTCTCAGATTAGGGATTTATGCCTTTGGTGCTAGTCGACAGCACCTGGCCTATGGAAGGTGTGCTTGGGGTAGTCACGATACGGGCCTCGGGGGACGGGTCATGACAAATTGGTATCAGAGGAGTCAGTTCTGCCACAGAATTTTGAACTATGATCATTATTTTTTGTAAAGCAATACTATTAAGTGTACTAAGTGTGGTTTCCGGTTTTGGGAGTCCATTTTTGGTGTGGGCGATTGATGTAGCCATACACCAGGACCCTGACTACTGATTTCCGACATAGTGCACGAAAACACTGATTGCGTGCATGTCTTTAAAAGTTTTCTTAAGTCAGCTCATCCAGGTCAACTCACCAGGTATAATCTTTTGACCATGTCGCATCTGTTTCTTTCATCATGCCTCCTCGCGGACAACCTGTTAGAGCTCCAAGAGTCATACGTACTGAAAGCCCCCAAGCGATGAGGTTGCGGTGCATGGCCCCATTCATGCGGAGGCACTAGGGGTATTATATCCCATTGGGCCACTGATTCCACCCGCCCGAGCAACAGATGATACACGTTGCTTGAGCAGGTTGTACGCGTTCCAGCACCAGTGGCCACCCAGGTTCCTGGGAGAGACAAACCCACTTGAGGCTGAGGATTGGATAGAAGATGTGGTGAGAGTATTTAGGCTACTTGGGACACTGGAAGACTACATGGTGATCCTTGCCACCATCCTCCTTCAGGAAGTAGCAGACAGATGGTGGAGCCTAATTCTCCAGGTCCACGATGAGGCAACACTTCTATGGACAAACTTCGAGTTCCTATTTCGGGAAGAGTTTATCCAAGACACCCTTCGACCAGTGCAGATACAGGAGCTACTTCATCTATAGCAGGGTATCATGATAGTAGAAAAATACTTAGAAAGGTTCACTGACCTCTTGCGCTACTCCAATGATATGGTAAGGGACCCATTCTCTAGGGTCTGGACCTTCGAGCATGGACTCAGGTGAGAGATTCAGGCATCGATGATCTCCCTCAGTATCCCGACATAGGAGGGTGTGTTAGAGAGAGCCCTCCTAATAGAGAGTTTCCTTATCGAGAAGTCACAGGCATCGAGACCTACTACTAGTCGACTAGTAGTGGAGTCTTCGACAACAGACAGTAGACAAATGATGGTGAGGTCCAAGAGGACCAGACCAATAGGTGGACGACCGCACGACTCATGATCGGTTGTGCGGGGCACCGGGAGCAGTGAAAGATATGCCAGGAGCAGATAGAGTTACTCATGTGGTGGGTAGGGTAACATGGCTCGTGACTGTCTGAACCACCATTCAGATGATCAGCAGACAGTTGAGGGACCTCCCAGAAAGAGGCATTGGTTCGATTGAGGTGGTCTGTTTGGCGCAAGAAGATGTGGCAGATGAGCTGGTCGAGCAGTTGGTGGTGGATGACGTTATGAAGTCCCACCACCGCCACTACCAGGAGGTCCACCCAGACCACAGGGATCCGGTGGACAGGGGAGATCTCAGATTCAGGAAGCTAAGGCATATAACCACACCTCTCTAGAGATGATTAGAGGTACTATCTGTGTCTACTCCACCTTAGCTGCAGTTCTTATAGACCCAGGTTCCAATAACTCTTTCATTGCCACTGCCCTCGTTCGGAGCATGGAGATTCCAACATAACCTTTGGTTTGATCTTTATGGATAGAGACTCCAACAGGAGTTTACTCGATGATTATGCACTGGTGTCGGCAGTGTGAGCTTACTCAAGGAGGTGAGAGATTCGACTGGGATCTCCTCGTAGCGACGTTGAGGCCTTACGACGCCATCTTGGATATGGACTTGTTATCTAGAGTCCATGCTCAGATCGACTGTATTAAGAAAAAAAGTGCAGTGTTTCCACAATGATTGCATGAGGTTTACCTTCACCAGAGAGAAGGGAACCTTTGCAGAACATGACAGACTTACTCGGAGGATGGTCCAGCTAATCACTCACCAATTGGGTTGCCTTAACCTCGAAGCAGTTGATGAGGATAGTCCGACTTATCCTGTAGTGTTGGACTAGTACGCGAATGTTTTCCCTGATGATGTTCTAGGACTACCTTCTCACAGAGAGGTGGAATTCTACATTGACATGTACCCCGGGACGACACCGATTTCTAATACAGCATATCAGATGGCTCCCGCTGAGCTTCGTGAGCTGCGATATAGCTAGAGGACTTGCAGGGGAAGAGATTCATCCGGCCCAGTGTTTCTCCCTGGACAGCCCTGATTATATTCTCCATGAAGGGAGACATCAGCTTGAGGCTTTTTTTCGACTACCGTTTCCTGAAACATGTGACCGTGATTAACAAGTACCCACTCCTTAGGATTGAATACCTCTTTGATCAACTCAAAGGAGCATGATGGTTCTTGAAGATAGAACTCAGATCAGGCTATCACCAGCTCAGAGTTTGAGATGAGGATGCGCAGAATATGGCCTTCAGGTGTCGGTATGGCCACTACGAGTTCTTGGATATCCCCTTCAGCGTAACCAACTCTACAGCAGTGTTCATGTGTCTCATGAACATGATTTTCCAGACTTATCTCAATCACTTTTTTGTGGACTTCATCAATGTCATACTAATCTAATCGACTACTGAGGAGGACCATTCCTACCATTTGAAGGTAGTATTTAACACACTTCAAGAGAATCAGATTTAAGGTAAACAATCTAAGTGCTAGTTTTGGATTCGATAGGTTCACTTATTGGTACATGTTATCTCTGAGGCTAGAGTTGAAGTAGATCCATCGAAGATTGAGGCAGTACTTTCTTGGGAGCCACCCAGGAGTGTGACTAAGGTAAGAAGTTTCATGGGCTTAGCGGGATACTACCAGAGATTTGTTCCAGACTTCTCTAGAGTTGCAGCACCACTATCATCCTTGATGAAGAAGGGGAAACCCTTCGTTTGGTTGGAGAGATGCCAGCAGAGCTTTTAGGAGCTGAGGTAGAGGCTGACTAGTTCCCCCATATTGAGGTTTCTAGAGGAGGAAGTAGGGTATGTAGTTTACTACGACACATTAGGGACCGTACTTGGGTGTGTCCTGATGTAGAAGCGAGCTTTGATCGTGTATAGTTCTTGACAGCTGAGAAAACATGAGTAGAACTATGATACCTGTGAACTGTAGTTAGCAGCAGTGGTCTTCACCTTGAAGATGTGGTGACACTATCTGATCGGTGAAAATTTTACCATGTAATCTGATCCCAAGAGTCTCTGGTATATCTTCCCTCAGAAGGCCCTGAATCTGAGACAATGATGTTGGCTTGAGTTCCTCCTGGACTATGACTTCGAGATAGTCTATACTCTTGGGAAGGGGAACGTTGTTGAGGATGTGCTCAGCAGGAGGACTGGTATAAAACTGCTAGGTGAGGCGATAGAGCAGCTGGCTACCTTACATATATCCTTTTTGGATAGGGATAGAGCAGCCTTTCTATAGTCTCTTACAGTCACTCCTTCCATTCTTCATTGAGTTAGGGAGGTGCAGCATGGGGACACCGACTACGAGACGCGACGTGATCATATATCCACAGGGTAGACACTTTATGGATTTTCAGAAGGTGGGGAGCACGTCATCCTCTTCAGAGGACATACCTTGGTACTAGTTGCATGCAAGAAAGATGTGTTGAGGGAGTTCCACACTTCCCCTCATGCGGTACATCCAGGAGTGGTGAAGATGTACCAGAACCTCCGACAACAGCACTGGTGGCCAGGTATAAAGAAGGAGATAACAAAGTTTTTCTCTCAATGACTCACTTGTTATCATGTAAAGGCGGAGCACTAGGTATGAGATGTCTTGGTTCAACCCTTAGAGGCCCCAAAGTGGAAGTGGGATGAGATATCCATGGACTTCATGATGGGTCTTCCACGTACATCCAGGAGTCATGACTCGATTTGGGTGATCATCGACCGACTCACCAATTCGACCCACTTTCTACTGATCAGAGAGCAGGGCTCAGTAGAGAGCGTGGGACACCTCTATATGCAGGAGATTGTGCGTTTACATTGAGTACCTTATTCTACTGTCTCCGAATGTGATGCACTGTTTAATTCCCGGATATGGAAGGGGTTGCAACATGCTTTTGGGAAACAACTTCGCTTGAGCACCGCCTTCCATCCTTAGACAGATGGACAGACTGAGCAGACCATCCAGATCCTCGAGTACATGATCTGAACTTGTGTCTTTGACTTTGGTCGCAGTTGGGAGGATCACTTAACATTGGTAGATTTTTACTACAACAACAACTATCACCCCACCATTAGTATGGCACCATTCGAGGCCCTGTACGGGCTACCACAAAGAAGGTGCAGATCATCCTGGAGTAGATGAAGACTGCACAGAGCAGGCTTAAGTTATATACTGATAGGAGACTGTGGCCTCCAGAGTTTGAGGATGGTGACCACGTCTTCCTATGGGTCTCACATCGACGATGCCTACAGAGATTTGTCCGAGGCAGAAAGTTGTGTCCATGATTCATCGGGCCTTTCTAGGTCCTCAGTAGAGTAGGTGAGGTGGCTTACTTCATGGCACTTCCACCTCAGTTGCATCAGGTACATGACATCTTCCACGTATCTCAACTGAGGAGATACGTGCATGACCCTTCCCACATCATCGACCAGGGAGAGATGGACATCGATGACGGGGCGACTTTCACCGGGGTTCCAATGGAGATTGAGGATCGACATGAGCGGGTCCTACATGGAAAGTCGATACCTCTGGTGCACGTTTGCTGGTTGCACGTGAACCTCCAGGAGACCACATGGGAGCGGGAGGCTCAGATGCGTGCTCAGTACCCCCTTTTGATCCCTTAGTTTGAGTTGTAGCTTACGAGGATGTAAAGCCCTGCGGTGGGGAGAATGTAATGACCCGGAATTTCTATGGAATGTTTTTTCTTAAATTCATGAAAATTTTACAAGTCTGCAAAAACTGATGGCACGTGATTCTGAGGACCAGTGTGCCCAGAATCAATTTCTGATGTCTTGTTTCGGAACATTCGGTAAACATACGAGCGAGATTTTATAACTTTTGAAGCGGTGCATGGAATTGAAATCCGTGGGAACCGTTGAACTCACAACGTCAGTGAATTATTAGTGAGACATTCACTGTAGTTTCATTCTAATGAGAATGGAAGTTAGATTTCGGGTTTTTATTAAAATTAAATAAAAATAAGGTGTTGGCTTATTTTTATTTGTGGTGGGTAAAACCACCAAGAGGAGGTTAGGGATAGGGGACATCACACCATAACCTCCCATGAGAGGTTATGGTGGTGGGGCCCACCCTCACATAACCTCTCTTGGGAGGATATTTTTCAGTGGGGACCACCCGGGCTTGTAACCCATTGGAACCCCCCAATTAAGTGGAGAAACCTTTGAACTTACCATTATTTAATTTCTTTCCAACTCTATTGATTTAATTGATACTATCCACCTTCCCTAATTTTAAATTAGAATCATTTCCACCCCATTAATTAAATGAGTACTCTCATTTAATTAAACATAACAACTTGTATGGTTGTGCCAACAAATAATAGACAACTGCTTCTATTATTTTTGGCTTGGAATTTTGGTGAAGCTTTGGAAAGGAGAATAACGCTCAAATGAAGATCGATCACCGAAGGATGAAAGACACTTCTTCCACCAATGAGGAAACTTCTATCGAGGGATGAAACAGTCACCCATGAAGAACGCCGACGTTGTCATCTTCGACTTTGTCTTCTCCAAACTCTCTTTCCACCGTTAACGATTGACAAACGAGGTAGGGGATTTTAGTTGATTTTTGTTCTCGTTCTACATCGTTCAATTTATGGATTGTGAATTGCCGACTGATATCACCATAATGAGGAGGGATCAGAACCCATAAACACAACCTGACCGTACCCCCTTCGTTCTTCCTCACTTGTTGACGATGGCGTCGGCGCAACGACGCCACCGGAAGAGTGGACCATAGCAGAGCAACAGCGGCCGTCGACGGGATGGTCATGAAGAAACCTGCGGCGAAAGGCCACTGGGTCGCCAGAAGGGCACGACACCATCGTGCCACATAGAGGAGAAAGGGCATGGCCAGGCCGGGCTGTGGCGGAAGGGTACGACGCCGCTGCGCCGCGCAGAGGAGGTGAGCCGTGGCTAGGGCGGGCAGCGGCAGAGGAGCAGGGGCGACTGACATCGAGCCGGCCGTCGGTGGTGCATAACCGGCTGTCCGCTCGGCCAGCCATACAACGCGGGACCCCCAGGGTCCTGTGGGCTACCGAACCGGCGTTTAGTGCCAGTTTAGTTTGAAGGAAGGGGCGCCCCCCCCCACACGTGGCCAGCCGAGCCACATGGGCCACCAGGCTGCTGGGCTGGGCCGCCCTCGAGCCGGGTTGCCCCCTCGGGCCGGGCCGCCCCCTCGGGCCGGGCCACCCCCTCAGGCCAGGCCGCCCCCTCGAACCGGGCCTCCCTTGTGTCGGGCCGCCCTCTCCGGCTGGGCCACCCCCTCGGGCCGGGTTGGACCCGCGGACCAGGTCAGACCCCAGTCCGAACCCGTTGACTCGAATACACCCTTTTCGCCCATATCTTGGGCTACACGTGTCCGATTGACGAGCCATCTACGGCAATGAAAAAATTAGAGTGAGAAGGATAATTTTTCATACCCCACATGTGGTTTGGAAACAGTTGGGGTACAGCCGGGTTTGTTTGAACCTAAAATTCAACCGGGACCCCAGGACATAAATGCCAATAACTCACAGACTGGGCGTCCGATTGACACACCGTCTATTGCGTTGAGACCCCTATGACGTGGCAGACCATTGAGATACTTCCACATGTGAATTTGTTACTGTTGGAGTATCGATCAACTGATCATGGAGAGTATCCTTCCATAGGCAAGGAGACAGAGTATGGAGACCTAGTAGTTGGATGAGACTTGACGACTGCTTGACCGATTCGACTCAGAGTGACTCGACTGGTCCAGTGGGGACTGCCTCTGTGTGACGCGGTAGACCCATGGCGGGGAGAGCCTATGTGTGAGTGCGGTAGATCCACAATACTCGACAGGAGGAGTACCTCAGCAGGCTATGATGGGGAGCGCCTCTGTGTGAGCGTGGCATACCTATAGTGGGGAGCGCCTCTTTTTGATGCAGCAGACCCATGGTACTCGATATGAGGAGTACCTCAGCAATCCAAGGATAGTGGGAATTTCCAATGTATGACACGACAGACCCACTATACTCGATAGAGGAGGAGTATTCTATCAGCAGTGGTTTCTATAATAAAAATCTTGTTTTGAGCTGAGTCAACGCCTTCTATGTTTTCCTCATGTTTGAGATGGGTTATATGATAATTTAGGTATATGTATGAGCATATAACTAAGTAATGGTTATCCGTTGATCCATACTTTGTGGTTTATCCTTGTTGGATTTAGTGAGACCTTGAGGGTCTCAGGGTCCCTAGTGAGTATCATTATACTCACCCCTGCACGGCTTATTCCCGAACATCATTGTGTTGGTTGCAGATGACAGACAACGCTGACTGGGGAAGATAGTAGGTGGAATGACGATACCCGGAGATGGACCACTCGGTGTGATGGTATACGGAGCGGACGAACGGATGTGGAGTGTTGAAGAGGCCATCTGTACGTACCCTTCAGGTAGGAAAACTGGAGGACGACCTAGTAGCTACTTTACTTATCTTCAATTGTACTTGTTTTCAGTTGTACGTGTAATTTCTTGTTGGTCTTGTATTTCTGGCCCCTTTTACTTTCCAACACTTCTTTTGTATACAGTTTTACATAGTGTTTTGCTTCGAGCTTGTACCCTATTGTGTGTTTTTTACAGTCATAAAGGCAATGCCTTCCTAGATTATGGATATACACCTTTGGTGCTAGTCGTCAGCCCCTGGCCTATGGAAGGCGGGCTTGGGGTAGTAACGATACGGGCCCCGGGGGATGAGTCATGACATTTTTAGTGATATAAAACCATTGTGTTCATAAAAAAATAAAAACCTATTTCTTATATACTTTTTTAGATACATTTTTCAATATTAATTCCCAAATTTTATTTCATAATTTCCTATTAAATTCCACTATTTTATCATAATTCACTCGAATTTGTGGGTTTCACCAATTATCATGCCACATAAAATTTATTTCTCAATCCAAAAAAATCTTTTTTTACAATTTAATTGAATGAATGTTAATTTAAATAAATCAATACTGGTTTTAGTCAATTGTAGAATCATAAATAGAACCATGTAATATAGATCTCAGGATCACATAACACAATTACCATGACGATAAAATCTAATGATTAACAACGGTTGAGGAAGTGTTGTATTAAAACATATATTCTAGATATAAAATAAAAGAAATTATGTTCACCAACAACACATGTATTTATCAATACCTATGTAGGATTCATGAATAGTTCAGGATAGACAATGAAATGAAGATTCACATACCAAGAGGAGGTCAAACATGAATCTAATCGCTTCAATCTTCTTAGAAAGTGGTTTTGGGGAGACAAAATGGGGCCTTGAGAGCCTTGTCATCATTGAAAATCAAGATATGAGGAGTTAGGTATGAGAGGTAGGTAAAATAAGGGTGTGGGTTTTTTTAATCAATTTTGTTAATAATTAAATGTCATGTGTATGGTTTTCAAAGCTGGGGCACACTGTTTGTCAAATCATGTGCCCTAGTTGTGTACCCATACTAGTTGGTCTGCATAGATTCCCCTTGGTGGGTGCACAACTTTTTGAACCATGTACTAACTATATAGACCATCACTACCTCAGTTTCCACCACTAGATATCACAATTTGGAAAAACAATGATTCAATAGGGTAAATCCAATGTTCACTTTAAAATTCCAAAAATTTCCCTATCAAGACCCACAAAAGAATTATAAAAATGGGTTGATAAGTATATAGAAATTGTTATAGAATGTTACAACATCCCCAACATATCAAAATTTGGTCCTGAAAAATCCAATTAAGATGCTTCTAGGACAAAAATATGGGGCCATTATTCTATCATCAATGAATCCTTGTCCCATGTCTAATTATAATCATAAAAATGATAACATAAAACTCAAACCAAAGGTATCTGCCTCCCATAAAGTATATAGGTTTTACAATCAACTATCCTAAATCAATTCATAGTCATGGAAAATCATTTCCAACATCAATATCTCTCTATCTCCGAAAATGAGACGGGTAAGAAATATTCTTTTGTAGCTACAATACATGGACCATATTATGTATCAAATCCAACTATGGAAGAATTGATAAATGTTAAGACACATTACCTATATTATAAACAACCTAAATGGGTCTCATAAAATGAGGTTCATGTTTCCCTTTCCTCCAAATCCATCTATGACCAAAATGAGGTGCGACATTCAAGGACACCTGATCACCAACTAAAGACTCCAAAAAACTGTGACGATGATCAAAACATGATTTATATCAGCAATATGATTTCAAAATTCTATAAACAATCATTTTATTCATTTATTTCTTATCTTGGACTATAATGAAGCATACTTTACATACATTGTTATTACTTCAGAATTAAAGCACACTTATTACAACATATAACGAAACCAAGAAAAGACCGTATAGGTATAGTGTCTTTAGAATCTGGGAAACATAAACAACTAGGTAATAAAGCATCTACTTTGCCTTCCATTTATTTCATCATATCTAGAGTCCATTTTTGGTATATTCTACTTAATAACCTTCTTCCTAACCTGGGGAAATAAAACATACAAAAGGGTGAGCTCAAATGCTCAGTAAGGGTAAACAAAAGAAATATCAATCACATCATATACATAAGCACATAACTGTTGGAAATCTTAACCTGTAAAAGAGATCATAATTTCATAACATGGGATAAATTATAGTAGTGAAATGTAATCCCAATAATCATAACGTAAAACATGAAACGTTATGGCATACACACATAATCATAGAGAATCATTTCTTATTAGTCAAGACTCATTTCCAAGACTATCTTAGTGGACAAAGTCCATTTCTGAACTGAGTTCACTCCTCGTTTCAGTCCTGTTTCACTGAACCGGTATAACCTACCATTCCAGCCATGTCTATCTCATGAGATATAAAATCTTTACCCAATGAATTGGAGGGAGATATAGGTCCCACCCATCTCATAATGATACCATTCTTATGTGTGCCACAAATTCATAAATCATATATCATTGCATAACCCATGTAATAAAAATGGGATTCTTAAACAACATGACATCATAAAACAATTCATATAAGATAAAGGAATTCATAAAAATAATTCCATCACAACATAATCAAACCAATGTAATAATAGGGATAGAAGCATAACCGTTTATTACCTTAGATGGAAAATAATTTTGATAAAACGCTTGAACTCCATTCTTGGGGAAAATATCCTTTCTACTTCAAAAACACTTTTCCTTTCTTAGCATGTCACACAATTCTAAACTAAAATAAGTTGATTAAATATAAACATGAAAACTTATAAAGTAAGCTTCTTGGAAATAATGTTTTAAAAATCCATTCATGATGTATAAGTTAAAAAAAAACATTTTTCGTACTTTTGTCAGAAAAGTCAAAAAGTACGTCGTATGAAAAATGACAAAAGATTCCTTTCATATCTTTTACTAAAAACTCACTGAAGGGTAAATTTGGATTTAAACAATTTTAGGTGGATGGAAATAATATTACATATTGAGGAAACATGGATGTGGATGATAAAATACACCCCAGTAAATACCAAAGTATAAACAATCTCGAATAAAAATGAGATTGTGATATTTTCCTTACCTTAGGTCCGATATGCTTTGTACATGTCCGAACCTCCTGTATAATAATTTAAATAATGTTATTGACTTATTACAGAATCATAATTATTTTTATGATATCATATATGGTCATATTCTTAGCCTGTTATTAGTAATATTTCATTGCTACTTGTTATTTGGGTGTTTATAACTTTTTGTTCTTATGCGTGTTTTGTCGAATAAATTCTTATTCTTATCTTTAGGTTATAGATAACTCATTTAAAGAATGGTATTAGTGTAATATATATCATATTAATTCATTCAATTCATTTATATAATCATTATGAAATGAAGATCATGTAGAACGAGTCGCATCACATCGTGGAGACGGTATTCCATATGTACGCACAACTGATGATATCATTCCTATGATCGTGGAATTGTATTGGAGTTCATGTATACTATTTCAGAATTAGTATCACTCTATAATAGTCATATATAGTCATTATTTACACCATTATACCCATTCAAGTAAGGTGGTGGTGGAAAATAGATTACACCATGGCGTGGAGACGGTATTCTGTACGTACGCACACGCGGTGATTTCTTTTTCCGTAGGATGGATAGATGGTGAAATAGGGTTGTTTCATACTTATAATAACATATCAGTATATGAGTGATACTGATGTTATTACTTCATAATGAAACAACTAAATAAGAAGAAGTGGAAGAAGAAATAAAGATGAAAGAATCGGTAACGGACATTACCTCTTCTTTGAAGTGCTTCTTTGAGACCTCCTTCTAGGGAACTAAAATAGGTATTTGATGAAGAACAGAACCTCTAGGATGTTTCTAGGGAAGTGGATAGGAGAAATTGGCAGGGTTTGGCCGATCTTGAAGGCTCAAAGTGGTGTGAGGAAGAGGGGGAGGAGGTTCCCTTTTATAAGAGAGGAGAGGGGCTCATTTGGAAAAACTAAAAATATTATTTTATTATAAAGTCATGTTCGGTTTTAAATAGCTCCAAATTGATTTATTTCGAAGCTAAGGTGGGGATGGGTAGAAATTCTCTCATAAAATAGAATTTAGACAAGTTTAGGTTTCTATTTTAACCTTATCATTTAGATTTAACATTAAGTTAAATAATTTTACTTTTACCGTGTCATCTTTTGTTCTTATACTATAAGGTTAATAAACTTACTATAAGCAGCCAAACGAACCCCAAGTTGTTTATTATTAATATATATAACCGTATATAAGACATTTTGCCAAACCTTAGGTTTTTAGGAATAAAATAACAATTACTAATATAATATTGTTTTTTAAAAACTATTTTATGTCAATTTTGACACTATTTAGTAATTATTTTTTGTGAAAATCATAACAGAATGATTAGTTCAAAAAAGTTAATTAAATAAATACTAACATGTCATATTAATCTAGAAAATTAGTGGAAGTCATAAAAAGTCTCAAATTACATTTATTTTTCTGTTTATAACATCAATTTGGTCAATATTTCATTAATAAGATAATTACTGCATCATCTTTATGTCATAAATAAATTAAATTATTTAATGTCTAAAAATTACAAATAAAATACCATTATTTAGGAAAGCTTTTTATATTTCTAATGAATATTTATAGTAGAATTTATCTTATGTATAACCCCATATTAACAATGATTTACTTATTAAACTTTAATTTTAACTATTTTAACCATTCTTTAAATAAATTAATAATAAATGTCCTAATCTAATCCAAGTGGGCCTAAATGGTCATAATTTTTTCCTAAGGTTGTTTTTGGTCGAATTAAATTTATCCAATAGAATTAGGACATGTGTTAAGGTAATAATAATATCATTTTTACCCTTAATTACCCTATTTACTTTTAACCGTGGTAAAAAAAAGTAAAAAGTTACTATTCACCCAAAAATTATTTTCATCTCATTGAACCACATTTTAGTCCTTGATATTAACCGTGTATCTAGTATTTTCGAAATTCCACTCACAGAAGCGGTAAAATTATGTTTTATGAAGAATTCAGTTTTTTTAACTACCACTTAGTGGTTTCAGTATTCATCAAAAATTGAATGTTTTCAGAAAAATCCCAAAATTTCACCCTAGGATAATTTCGATATTCCGAATCCAAAAATGAAGTCCATTTTGAAAAATAAAATTTATAAAATTTCAAAAATTGGTTATTACTATTCATAACGGTTAGTTTTAATAATATTTTAATCGCATATCATTGTTTAGTGAAACTCGGTATTGCGTACGACGCAAGATATCGAGGAAGGTTGCGATTTCGTGTAAAGAATTCCAAGCAAGTGTTGTGTGTAGAAAAAGATTCCTTTGATGATTTATATAACATAAAAACAAAATATTTCACATAAAAGTCTCGGGTGATACATTCTACCCCCCTTAAAATGAATTTCGCCCTCGAAATTCGTCACTTTGTAACAAACAGATGAGGATACCTCTCCCTCATCATATCCTCAATCTCCCATGTAGCTTATTCTAATTGGTGGTTCCTCCATAAAACTTTCACCAATCGAGTGGTCTTGCTTCATAAGACTTTTTCTCTACAATCCAGAATCTCTATTGGCTGTTCTTAATAAGAAAGATCTTGCTTCAACGGTACAACTTCTGAGCTGAGTACATGTGAAGGATCAGGTATGTACTTTCTCAGGAGAGATACATGGAACACATCGTGAACTTGAGAGAGATTCGGTGGAAGTGCCAATCAGTATGCTACCTTCCCAACACGATCCAGTAATTAGAAAGGACCGATATATCTAGGGCTCAACTTCCCCTTCTTTCCAAATCTCATGACTCTCTTCCAGGGAGATATTCATAAGAACACTTTATCACCCACTTCAAACTCTATGTCTTTTCTTCGGTTGTCGGCATAACTTTTCTGTCGACTCTGAGCTGCTCTTATGTGTTTTTGAATAGATCTGACCTTTTCTACCATTTCATCAATGAGATCAGGTCTTAATAGCTTTCTTTCCCCAACTTCATCCCAGAAAGTTGGAGTCCTGCATTTCTTTCCATATAGAGCTTCATAAGGAGCCATCTGAATACTAGAGTGAAAGCTATTATTATAAGAAAAGTCCACCAAAGGGAGTTGTTGATCCCAACCACCTTTGAAATCCATAGAGCAAGCTCTCAACATATCTTCTAGTGTTTGAATTGTATTCTTAGACTGACCGTCTGTCTGAGGATGATAAGCAGTGCTGAAACTCAACTATGTATCCAAAGTATTCTGAAGACTTCTCTAGAACTTCTAGGTAAATCTTGGATCCCGATCAGATATAATAGAAAGTGGTACTCCATGCAATCTTATCACTTCCTTTACATATATCCTAGCAAGCTGATCCAGAGATAAATCCTCTCTAATAGCAATGAAGTGTGCAGACTTTGTAAGACGATCAACTATGACCCAGATAGCATTATTGCCTTTGGATGTTTTAGGAAGTCCTGTGACAAAGTCCATAGTGATGTTTTCCCATTTCCATTCGGGTATGGGTAACGGTTGTAACATCCCCTTAGACTTCTGTCTCTCAGCTTTAACTTGTTGACAAACCAAGCATCGAGAGACATATTCAGCAACATCTCTTTTCATGCCATCCCACCAGAAGTACTCTTTCAGGTCCCTATACATCTTCGTGCTTCCAGGATGAATAGAGAATGAAGAAATATGAGCCTCATCCAACAGCTCCTTCTTTAATTCGGGGATGGGAGGAACACAATCCCGATTCCTCAACTACATTATCCCATCACAATCAAGGTTGAATTCAGGAACATTTCTCACCTTCTTTTGTAACTCGACATCTTCTTTCTATGCCTCTTTAATCTTCACATGTATAGATGGTTGAACATTCATTTGAGAAAGATAAGATTTTCCCCTTCCATTATAATTCCAAGATCCATCCTTTGTAAATCCATAAATATTGGATCTTTTTTGATCCTCATCATGGATAAAATGGCATGGTCTTGTCGACTTAATGCATCTTCCACCTTGTTTGCTTTCCCATGGTGGTAATGAATTGAGCAGTCGTAATCCTTAATCATCTCTATCCATCTTCTTTGGTGCATATTCATCTCCTTTTGTGTGAAAATATACTTTAAAATTTTATGATCAGTATAAATTTCACACCTTTCTCCATAATGATAATGCCTCCAAATATTTAATGCAAAGATTACCGCAGCTAACTCCAAATCATGTGTTGGGTAATTTTGCTAATGGATTTTCAACTGTCATGAGGCATAAGCTATCACCATATCATTTTTCATAAGAACAAACCCCAATCACTTCTTGGATGCATCACTATAGATCACAATCCATTCTCCACTACAAGGCAGTGTGAGCACAGGTGCACTGGATAACCTTCTTTTCAACTCCTTGAAATTCTCTTCACATTCTTCCGTCCAAACAAACTTAACTTCTTTCTGAGTCAACTTGGTGAGTGGATTAGATAATCGTGAAAAATCTTTCACAAAACGTCGATAATATTCAGCCAAACCAAGAAAACTTCGGATCTCAGTTACTGTTGTTGGTCTCGACCATCTTTTTATAACCTCTGTTTTTGCTGGATCCACAAATATCCCTTCTTTTGAGATTATGTGACCCAAAAATGCAACTTTTTGAAGCCAAAATTCACACTTGGTAAATTTGGCATAAAGCTTCTCCTTTCTCAGGGTCTTCAATATAATTATCATGTGCTCTTCATGTTCTTCCTTGCTCTTTGTATAAACAAGAATATCTTCTATAAAGACTTCCAAAAACTAATCAAGATAGTCTCTAAAGACTCTATTCATCAGATCCATGAAGATAGCAGGGGAATTAGTAAGACCAAATGGCATCAATATAAATTCATAGTGTCCATACCTTGTACGGAAAGCCGTCTTTGGTATATCCTCCCTTTTGACCCTTAATTGATGATACCCTGAACGCAGATCAATCTTGGAAAAGTATTGAGCTCTGCGTAGTTGGTCAAATAGGTCATCAATGCGTGGGAGAGGATATTTGTTCTTGATAGTGATCTTGTTAAGTTCTCGATAATCAATGCAGAGTCTCATTGATCCATCTTTCTTCTGAACAAACAGAACAGGTGCTCCCCAAGGTGACGCACTAGGGCGTATGAACCCCTTATCAAGATTCTCTTGGAGTTGCTTCTTCAATTCCTGTAACTCAATTGGGGCTATTCTATAAGGTGTCTTTGAAATAGGCAAATCAGCCGGTATGAGTTCTATTGAAAACTCAACTTCACGATTCGGTGGAAGACCCGGTAATTCCTCCGGAAAGACATCATCAAACTCCCGTACAATGGGCATATTCTTAATCATGAGTTTCTCACCAACCATTTGAGATAAATAACCTTCATTTAGTGGAATCAATACCCATAAAATGGAAGAAATTTCCACTGGAAAGTTATGTTCATCCTTGCATCGATAGACGATCATAGATTGATCTGGAATATGAAATGTGACTTCCCTTATTTGGCAATTGATATGAGTTCCATGTAGAGAAAGCCATTCCATGCCAAGAATCACATCAAATTCCACTATAGGAAGGATCACAAGATTTGCAGGAAGCACTTTCCCACAAACTTCAATCAGAGAAGAATTATAAACTTTTTATGCGACTGTTGTGCCATTAGGTGTTGTCACAGCTAACTCAACATCTAATTGTTGAGGTAATACGGTGATACCCTTAGAAAATTCTTCAGAAATAAAAGAGTGGGTGGATCCAGAATCAAATAAAACATTTTATACTTTAGAGTGGATGGTAAGTGTACCTTTCACCACATCGTTATCGTACTCCACATCGCTGATAGAAATTTCATGTGACTTTACTTTGTCTTTCGCCTTAAGAGTTTGTTGACGTCGACTATCATCATCAACCCTTGGATTAGGGAATTTATTAGCATAATGCCCCATCTCCTTGCACTTGAAACATTGAAGTGTAGTAGGTTCATTCTGTGTATCCCTTTCTTTGTTTGCATCATTAGACATCTTCTTCCCATCATCGCGACATTCAAATGCCTGATGACCTTCCTTTCCACATTTGAAACATTTACTTGTCCCTTTAAGACAACTCCCTCCGTGTTTCTTTCCACAATTTGAGCATAAGAGAAAGCTCATCTTCATTTCAATGTGCTCTTTAGATTTTCCTTTGAATTCCATTTTCTTCTTCTTATCAAACCCATATGACTGATGGGTTACTCCAATCTCCATTTCAACTTTGAGAGCACATCGAACGATTTCCTCATAGCTATTGAAGTCCCTTATGGATAAGGCCCTTCGAAGACATGGTTTTAATCAACTAAAGAATCGATCGATCTTACTCTCAGATTGGATAATAATACTAGAAGTGTACCTTGAAAGTCTTGTAAAATTTGCTTCATAGGTACCAACAGATTCATCATCCTTTTGCTTCAGTTCAAGAAACTATTTCTCCATCTTTGTTCGGAGAATATGAGGGAAGTACTTATTGAAAAATAAGTTCTTGAACTCGTCCCATTCCATGGACTCAATTTCATCCCTTTGCCCCGTATTCTTAATAATATTCCACCATTGATCAGCATCACCTTCCAAACGATACACTGCTAAGATGACTTTATCATGCTCAGAAAATTGAAGAACCGAAAATATCTTTTCAATAGTACTAATCCATTGTTTAGAAACTAATGGATCAGTAGACCCACTGAAATAAGGTGGACACTGCCTCATGAAGGATTCAACAGAATGTTGCTCCTTCCTTTGCTCGTTTGGAAGTCCTACATGATTCATAGCTTGAGAAAGTTGTGTGAGCATGGCTACAAGATTTTGCATTCCAGCTCCCATAACGTTTTGTTTCTCACTGGGACAATCATTGCATTGCCCGTCACATTCCGCATTAACACGGTTCCTTCAGGTTCTAGCCATTGACTAAAACCAAGAAGAATAGTGTGAGCAACACTAATTATAATAGGAAAACCACATAATCAAGAATAAAATTTCACACTTAAGGTCTTATCCTAGGTTATTCATGGTCATTTCTAAAAAACTATGATTGTGTTCTATGCTAAGACTTATCCTTAGGGTTCTTACTAAGGCTTTCACATCCTAGTTTCCAAAGGTTGACTATACCTTTCCTCTGATACCAACTATAAAGACCCATACTTTACATACATTGTTATTACTTCAGAATTGAAGCACACTTATTACAACATATAACAAAACCAATAAATGACCATATAGGTATAGTGTCTTTAGAAACTGGGAAACATATACAACTGGTTCATAAAGTATCTACTTTGCCTCCCATTTATTTCATCATATCTAGAGTCCCTTTTTGGCATATTCTACTAAATAACCTTCTTCCTGACCTGGGGAAATAAAACATACAAAAGGGTGAGCTCAAATTCTTAGTAAGGGTAAAAAAAAGAAATATCAATCACATCATATACATAAGCACAAAACATTTGGAAATCTTAACCTGCAAAAGAGATCATAATTTCATAACATGGGATAAATCATAGTAGTGGAATGTAATCCCAATAATCAGAACATAAAACATGAAACTTTGTGGCATACACACATAATCATAGAGAATCATTTCTTATTAGTCAAGACTCATTACCAAAACTATCTTAGTGGGAAAAGTCCATTTCTGAACCGAGTTCACTCCTCGTTTCAGTCTTGTTTCACTGAACTAATATAACCAACCGTTCCAGCCATGTCTATCTCATGAGATATAAAATCTTTACCCAATGCATTGGAGGGAGATATAGGTCCCACCCATCTCATAATTATACCATTCTTATGTGTGCCACAAATTCATAAATCATACGTCATTGCATAACCCATGTAATTAAAATGGGATTCTTAAAAAACATGACATCATAAAACAATTCATATAAGATAAAGGAATTCATAAAAATAATTCCATCACAACATAATAAAATCAATGTAATAATAGGGATAGAAACAGAACCCTTTATTATCTTAGATGGAAAATAATTTTGATAAAATGATTGAACTCCATTCTTGAGGAAAGTATCCTTTCTACTTCAAAAACACTTTTCATTTCTTAATATGTCACACAATTCTAAAATAAAAGAAGTTGATTAAATATAAACATGAAAACATGTAATGTAAGATTCTTGGAAATTATGTTTTAAAAATCCATTCATGCCGTATAAGTTAAAAAAACATTCTTCGTACTTTTTTCAGAAAAGTCAAAAAGTACCTCGTACGAAAAACGACAAAAGATTCCTTTCATATCTTTTACTAAAAACTCACCGAAGAGTAAAATTGGATTTAAACAATTTTAGGTGGATGGAAATAATAATACATATTGAGAAAACATGGATGTGGATGATAAAATACACCCCAGTAAATACCAAAGTATAAACAATCTCGGATAAAAATGAGATTGTGATATTTTCCTTACCTTAGGTCCGATATGCTTTGTACGTGTCCAAACCTCCTGTATAATGATTTAAATAATGTTATTGACTTATTACAGAATCATACTTATTTTTATGATATCATATATGGTCATATTCTTAGCCTCTTAGTAGTAATATTTCATTGCTACTTGTTATTCAGGTGTTTATAACTTTTTGTTCTTATGCGTGTTTTGTCGAATAAATTATTATTCTTCTCTTTAGGTTATAGATACCTCATTTCCAGAATGGTATTAGTGTAATATATATCATATTCATTCATTCAATTCATTTATATAATCATTATGAAATTAAGATCATGTAGAACGAGTCGCATCACATCGTGGAGACAGTATTCCGTATGTACGCACGAGTGATGATATCGTTCCTATGATCGTGGAATTGTATTGGAGTGCATGTATACTATTTAAGAATCAGTATCACTTTATAATAGTCATATATAGTCATTATTTAAACCATTATACCCATCCATGTAAGGTGGTGGTGGAAAATAGATTACACCACGACGTGGAGACGGTATTCCGTACATATGCACGCGCGGTGATTTCTTTTTCCGTAGGATGGATAGATGGTGAAATAGGGTTGTTTAATACTTATAATAACATATCAGTATATTAGTGATACTGATGTTATTAATTCATAATGAAACAAATAAAGAAGAAGAAGTGGAAGAAGAAATAAAGATGAAGGAATCGGTAACGGACATTATCTCTTCTTTGAAGTGCTTCTTTGAGACCTCCTTTTAGGGAACTAAAATATGTCTTTGAAGAAGACCATAACCTCTAGGATGTTTCTAGGGAAGTGGAGAGGAGAAATTGGCAGGGTTTGGCCGAGCATGAAGGCTCAAAGTGGTGTGAGGAAGAGGGGGAGGAGGTGCCCTTTTATAAGGGAGGAGAGGGGCTCCTTTGGAAAAACTAAAAATATTATTTTATTATAAAGTCATGTTCGGTTTTAAATAGCTCCAAATTTATTTATTTCGAAGCTAAGGTGGATATGGGTCTAAATAATCTAATAAAATATAATTTAGACAATTTTAGTTTCCTATTTTAACCTTATCATTTAGATTTAACATTAAGTTAAATAATTTTACTTTTACCGTGTCTTCTTGTGTTCTTATACTATAAGGTTAATAAACTTAATATAAGCAGCAAAACGAACCCCAAGTTGTTTATTATTAATATATATAACCTTATCTAATTCATTTTGCCAAACCGTATATTTTTAGGAATAAAATAACAATTACTAATATAATATTTGTTTTAAAAACTATTTTATGTCAATTTTGACACTATTTAGTAATTAATTTTTTTGAAAATCATAAAAGAATTATTAGTTCAAAATAAATAAATTAAATAAATAATAACATGTCATATTAATCTATAAAATTACTTTAATTCATAAAAAGTCTCAAATTACATTTATTTTGTTGTTTATAACATCATTATGTCAATATTTCATTAATAAGATAATTACTGCATAATCTTTGTGTCATATATAAATTAAATTATTTAATGTCTAAAAATTACAAATAAAATACCATTATGTATGAAATATTTTTATCTTTCTAATGAATATTTATAGTTGAATTTATCGTATATAGAACTCCATATTAAAAATGATTTACTTATTAAACTTTGATTTTAACTATTTTAACCCTTCTTTAAATAAATTAATAATAAATGTCCTAATCAAATCCAAGTGGGCCTAAATGGTCATATTTTATTCCTAAGGTTGTTTTTGGTCGAATTACACTTATCCAATAGAATTAGGACATGTGTTAAGGTAATAATAATATCATTTTTACCCTTAATTACCCTATTTACTTTTAACCGTGGTAAAAAAAAGTAAAAAGTTACTATTTACCAAAAAATTATTTTCATCTCATTGAATTTTAGTCCTTGATATTAACCGTGTCTATTGGATTTTAGAAATTAAACTCACAGAAGCGGTAAAATTACGTTTTATGAAGAATTCGGTTTTTTTAACTACCACTTAGTGGTTTCACTATTCATCAAAAATTGAAAGTTTTCAGAAAAATACCAAAATTTCACCCTAGGCTAATTTCGATATTCCGAATCCAAAAATGAAGTCCATTTTGAAAAATAAAATTTATAAAATTTTAAAAAGTGGTTATTACTATTCATAACGGCTAGTTTTAATAATATTTTAATAGCATATCATTGTTTAGTGAAACTCGGTATTGCGTACGATGCAAGCTATCGAGGAAGGTTGTGATTTCGTGTAAAGAAAGCCAAGCAAGTGTTGTGTGTAGAAAGAGATTCCTTTGATGATTTATATAACATAAAAACAAAATATTTCACATAAAAGTCTCAGGTGTTACATGGACCAATCTTGTTCATACTAGGGAACTTTCACCAATCAATGACCAACATAAAGGAGATCTACATAGACAACTATATATGGCCACAAAATGATCCATTTTAAATATGGATTGGTAACTGTTGTTTAAAAAAAATCCATACTAGAAGGTCATCCCAAGACCCACCCAAGTCATTGATTTAGGAACAAAGAATATATTTATTAATATGTATAGATCATTCTCTCAATCCATCTAACTGCGGATGGTATTCCATACACAAACAAACCTAAGAATCTAGGGGCTCTTAAAAGCCTCTCTAGAAGAGAAATGAAAACTAGAGATCTTTATTAGATACTGTAACAGATGAAACTACATAGAAATTAATTACCTCTTTCCCATATAGATTTATAAAATCCTCATCTTTGGTAATTACTGGATTCCAATGAAATAATACCAAATTTCTCTGGTGCTTGGTCTTGATCTGTTGCATTATATAACAATGTGAGAAAAAATATCACTGCCTATCTCATAAAAGGACACCCGAATCTATGCTACATTTCATAAAACATCTTCATGGTTCTGGGTTTCACTACCCACTCGGATTTCTGGAATACACCACAATAGATTTCCTGAATGATAATGGTACAAAAAAACTATTCTGATAACCTAGAATTCCTTCTATAGAGAATGACCACTCATCAATGGTCTCCACACTATATAGAGAGTTTAAAAGACTATATAAGTCATCGTTGAACATGTTCTCCTAAAGAATCATCTCAAGAAGAGTAGATTCCAACTGATGTATGGTCCAAACAACCACATCCCTTGATTGTCTAACTCTTATACATAATTGTAAAAAAGGTACATCATGTTCCACTCTTCCTATGAATTTTTCACAACCTAGGTCGAAAGTTTCCTATTCAATACATCTAAAATGAAATTCCTTTTCTCCATCGTATAGGTGATGTGAAAATAAAATGATTGTAGGTAATCCACCAAATACCTATAATGAAGATTGCATTTTTTAGATAAAATATAACTCAATATCTTATGGTCATAATACATGGTAATCCATTCTTCAAAATAGAAATTTTTCCTAATCATAACTACATGAATCGAAAATGCATGTTCAACGTCATGGAATGGCTAATTCTACTTGTGTGGACTATGCTCTTGGGAGCCATAGGAAATAAAAACATCACCCTAAGTAAGAACACAACCTGAAACTATATATGATGCATCATAGAAGAACACATTTCCCCAATCATCCTCTAGAAGAGTCAACACTAGGGCAGTAGTAAAAACACGTTTCAGATCAAAAAATGAACATTAAAAATTTTCAACAAAAACAAAAATTACTAACGTCCGATTTGGTGAAGTCATCAAAAAATATAAACTTGAAAAATCCTTTAAAATTTACCTGTAATGTCTATATAAACCCACAAATCTCCAAATCTCAATAATAGTTCATGTTTTCTCTCATATCATAACATCTTTCACCTTTTAAGGATTTACTGTAATACCTTTTTCTTACACCACATGTACCCTTGAACTGCAGTTCCCAAATCCATAAATCACATTTATGTAGTATGTAATTACTTGTGTGATCACTCAATAAATTTGAAACTACTTTTAGAATACGCTCATAACCAAACTTCATCTTAGAGTAAAAAATGATATCGTCCCCAAAGATGAAATTCATGGAATCAAGATACTCATTGTACATTAAATTTATCAAATACTTAATGAATGAACGAGAAATGGTAAGACTAAAGGGCATGGAAATGTACTCATAATGAATGTAACTACTCTAATATGTGTTTTTTTAATTCCATATTATTTTATTCAAAAATGATGGTGACCAAATAAAATAACAATTATTAATGACAATTTTTCCCCCTTCAACTATTCATATGGGTCATAAATACAGGTCAAAAAGTAATTTTAGATTACTATGACATTGTCGTGTTATTAGTAAACAACCCCATGGAGATGTGATACATCTGCTTTCATAAGAAATAGAAATGGAACTACCTAAGGAGACACACTCAGGAATATAAATTTTTTCTCTAAAGTGTCATCTATATGAGTCTTCAATTAATTAATTTTGGTTGGATCCATATTGTATGAATGAATAGTCACTGATTTAGCAACAAGCAAAAGGTTTATAGAAAACTCTTCTTCACTTACTTTTGGAAACATAATAAAATTAGAAGGAAAAAATGTTGGGAATCTCAACAAAAACTTTTTGTAGATCACTGCTTAATGATTGTCTCTCCAGATCAAAAGAGAACATATATATTACTTTCCGTATATCTTGAAAATAAAAACTTTTTGTACTTGACCTTGTGTTCAATTTTCATTGAATGATACCACACACCCCATAAAGAATTATAAATTAGGATTGATTAATATAAAAATAAATATGGTCTTTGTTGGAAATGATGCAAACCATATTTAATTTTATACAAGGTTGTTTAATGATAAGAACATAAAACATGAAGCAATATCAACATTTGATAATGATACAACACATACAGGACTAAGGATACCATTCTCTCTCTTCATTATAAGGGGTACAGTAATATCCATCACATAAGATAAAATTTATATATGAGAATTATTCATATCGACAATTCAATTTTGAATCAATTTGTGAGATGGACCATGGTAAAATAATTATGTTCCTAATGATGAAGCGATTGTTATGGTACCTATCATATTAACTAGCCATTTATCTTCTTCCGTTGGAGTACCTTTCACTACATGAAGAAGATTCATCTTGGATATCATTAGATAGAACCCCTTTTTTTGCGAACAATCTAAATGAATTATAGTTTTTCTAGGAGTTAATAATCTATTTATTCAATGTGGTTTAGAAAATACATTGTATAACTTCTCAATGTGACATGATCATCCTAGAAACCACATATTTTGGGTGCCTTAGTGAAAACCATTTTATATTTCCAATGCTTGTAACACTTGTAGAATATTAGATGTTATTTTCCCAAAACTAAAAGAGGTATAGAAGAAAAATATTATCTATAAACATTATGATAATCATTATTACTAAACAAAAATATTAAGGGATTAATAGAACATTCACAGGGGGAAAGATGAACACATAACAACCACAACTCAAAGAACAGTTCCATTTCATCCATAAATGATCTATCTATCACATGATCATAAGATTCTTGATTCATCAAGAAATCATAAGAATGAATATTCGATAGAATAAAATTCTAAAACAATCGACTCTTCATCTTATTTTTCAATACTATATTAGGTTCAAACCACATGAGGTCAACAAATCAGTTTTCATATTGTAGATTGGTCCAATAAGCCTTCTCGATTTTGAAAAAATTTAAATCCATGAACAATACCATGGAATATGGATTGATATGGTTATTGAAAGTAGATTTAATTTCATTCCACTATTAGACATTGTTCTTTATTGCTCCCACCATCTCCTTGTAATCCCATCTAGCTTAATGGTGGCACATTTCCAAATGATTTTTTCTGACATCTCCATGAAATCAAAAAGAATCTTGATATTTCTCAACCAATCCATATCCAGTGGAGTCTGAATAGATCTTTGATATGATGGTTGATTTTGGAAAAAGAACACTTAAGTATAAATCCTAATGCAATCTATATGAGTATTCCAAATAGGATATTTAACCAGGATAGGTATTGGTGCATGTCCCAGAGTGTTAATATCACAAAAAAAAAATTCAACCAGATTCTAGTCCATGAGAGTATTTTCTCACTAAGGTTCATTTTTGACTTCTAATTGCATCATATTATCACATATTATTAGAGTAATGATGCTATAAAACATAAATATAATAAATTCAATAAATCATAAATGATACATATAACAACCATCAAACATGAAAATCAGTGTAATTAATTCCATCAAATAAGAACCCATGATTTGAAATTAGTTATTTCCAAATTAAAAGCCAGGAATATACCAAAACTAATCATTTCTAAATCATTTACAATCCAACCCAGTGACATAAGGATCATTAAAATGAGATCTAGAGAGGAACATAATTCCAACACCCACTTATGTATAAAAAATATTACTCAAACAACATACTAATGCCAAGGAAATATTATTAACATGAACCATTGATTCCACTATTTCAGGAACAGACTGAGACACATTGGTACCTTGATATCCATTCCAGTCCTAATAGGCCTTGAGGGTCTTTTTTGATTCCCAGAGGCTAACAACTTTCACCCGACATCATTGAAAAATAATGTAGAATAAAATTTACCATAAACACAATGGACGAATAACACATATTAGTGTTCAAAATGTAAAAATCTATAGGGGGAATTGTACCAGAAGTTAAATGAGTATTAAAACCCAATGGTCGATCATAATATACCAGAAAACTAGGTAAGAAACCCATGCCCCAATGGACATAGCAACTCAAGACAATAGAGTCAACCCTAACATCCACTACATTGCGTCACTTTCCAATTTATCAAACCAGGTATAAGAAATAAGTAAACACCTAATGAAAAAATAATGGTTTTAGAAAAAAGACTTGTTGGGTTTCACATTGCATTCCTTTAAAATATAAAAAATTAATTAAACAAATAATTCCTAAAATTGTAAATAAATAAGCATGTAAATATAAAAGAATATTCAAAATAGATTATGAATTACCATTCAGTTTATAGAAACATTTCTAAAAAATATATTAATAAACATTTTATATAAAATAGTTTATTTAAATTTAGACGGAATTTGTATATCATTTTATAGAAAATGGAATATATATCAAAATCATCAGAAATGAGAAACATGTCCATATTCCAAGAGGTATGATTGTTCCAGGTCATGTGATCCTCACACACTCGAATTGGTGAACATGAAAATTTCTATTCACACATCTAATAGACACTAGTCAAAGGGGAATTATCACCATCACATCAGGTATGTGACCAATTATATATGGTTTGTTGGACTTGGAAATCCTCAATATAACGATGTCATGAATAAGTCACCAACTACATACACTTTCATGTGCTATAAAAATAATCTATTAATGGATATTTATTTCAAAATTTTTAATAATAAAAATCAAACATTATTTGTTTTCAATATTCCAATTTACATTTGAAAACCAAAATGGGTTTTTAATCATATAAATCCATTTTCAAGATAAATCCATCAAGTTATTATCAAAACAATTTAATCAAATTTTCTCAAATAAAAATTTGATATCAATATCATAAATAAATGTAACAATATAAATTAATTATTTAAATTTCACAATTTACCCTCAGTTTCTCCAATTTCATTCCAATTCATAGGAATTGGAGGTTTTCCCCAACTTTTATGAAAAATAAAATCCATATCACAATCGACAATGAATTAATTTTTTTCAATTTAATTGAAGGAAAATTTATATAAATCAAGCAATTGGGGGTCAAATAAATTGGACAATCATAAACAAAACCACCTACCATTGATCACAGGATCACATAATAGATCACTCGTGATGGTAAAATCCAACGAAGAATGTTGTAAAATGAGATTATAGAATCAAACCTACATTCATGATATAAAACAACTAATATTAGATCATCCAACTTAATAGAGATATGTAAAACCCTATGAAGGATGGAGGAAGAGATCAGGAGTGACCAATAAGAGAAGATTCATATACATAGATGAGATTGAATGTGATTCAATGAACCTCAGTTCTCCTAGAATGGGAAATAGAGGAGAAAAACGGGCCATTGAAATAATTTTCAAGCATAGAAATCGTGAAAAGGGGAGCTAGGTAAATGTTTTATGTAAAAAGGGGTGTTGAAGAATTTTTAATCAAATTTTGTAATCAATAAATACAATGTTCGTGAACCAGAATCAATACACGGGTACTATGATACATAGGAATATCCTTCTATGAACCAAAGGGAGTCTCTAATAACCATTAGTTTTCGACTAGATGTTGGAATCATACAAATATTAAATGGTACTGAATATTCCATTAACATAATAGAAGACCCACATGTACTAGTATTTATCAAAGAGAACTACACAAGGAAAACTGTAACAAAAGTAAAACTGGTATTAACAACACAAAGTATAACTATAAAGTTTCAAAAAATAGGATAAATAACCCATGTCCTAATAGACATAAAAACTCAAGCCAAAAGATTCAATCGAAACTTCAATAACCTTGTGGTGGTTTCCCCATGTTCAAACCTAGAAGTAGAAAATCTACAAAAAATGAAGAAACATGTGTGATGTGATATAAAATCCGAGATGGGTCATAATAAGGATTCCAAAAAAAATCCAAATTAATTAACCAAATATAGGTTTTAATTTTATATAAATAGGTATGATAATAAAAAATAACTTTTAAATGAAATAATTGATGACCATTCAATTTTTTGAATCATTTCTAAGGAATGGATTAAAAAACATTTTATATAAGTTTATACAAATTCACATGTAATTTGTAAAAAACACTAAAAATGGAATATATATGAAAAATAATAAAACATGAGATAAATGTGAATATAACAAGTGGTACAATATTTCCAAGTTGTGGGATCCTCACACTATTGAATAGGTGATCACAAAAATACATATACACACATCCCTTATACACTGGTCAAAGGGGACTCATCCCTATCCAATCATGGATCTGACATACTGAATATGTTTTTCTAGAGTTGTAATTCGTCAATAGAGTGTTTTCCCAAATAAATAACAAACTACCTATGTTTTCATGTTTTCTAACAACAATCAACAAGGGACAGTTTATTTCAAAATGACTCAAAATAATATGAACCCAATTTTCCATTTAAATATTTTTATTTCCATTTAACAACCAAAACATGTTTTTAATCATATCATGATTTATTATTGGATAAAAAAATGATATTTTGTCAACAAAAATTATCCAATATTTCATAAATATTTTTGAAATCAATTTAACAAATCAATTTCATAATTTAAATTCCATTTTTTAATTTCAAATGTTTTGATCAAATTCCATAAAAAATAATTTACTAGAATTTTTGGTTTCCTCTATATTTAGATCCAAATAAAATGAAAATCAAAATCCATAAAAAAATCCACAACATTATTGAATTAATTTTAATTTAAATCAAATCATTTTGGAGTTAATCAGTTAGCCAATTATAAATGGAACCACCTACCATATATCACGAGATCACGTAACACAATACCTATAATGGGAAAAAATATACTTCATTAGAAGATGATACATTTGGTCCATATGATATGGCAGCATGTTTCAAATTCTCACGATATATGGGAATGTGAGTCACCGATGAGTGGGAAGTGGAATCATCTATTTGATATGGAAACTTATTGATATGATTTCCATGTACATAATGTTTCTATGGTGGAGAGGTTGTAATATATAACTACTTTTTTTCATGTCCTCATTGACCATATTTTGATTTCCTTTTGGTTGTGTCATCATTCGGGGAGTTTGGGGTGACATGTGGAAATGTTTAGAGTCATTTTTGGAATGTGTATGGTTGGTATATTTCTTTCCCAAACTCTGATCCACAAATAAAATACATGAAACCATGGATAGTAAGGGTTGAAATGAATGAATCATAGTTTATAAAACCATGTTATCAAATAGGAGACACCACAAACCTTGTAGAGTGATTCTAGAGTGGGATCACGGTTAGGGTTCACAGTTTTTATAACAATTTAATCCAATATTGGATACAAGGAGTTCATGTTTATTTTATTTAGAATTTTATTTTTATAAACCCTAACCCCATGGATTAATTGACCTTCAACCCCCACAAGATATAACTCGATTTTCATGTCTTAGGAGGCTCTCAATAAGTGGTTTTTGATCCCCAAAACACTTCTATTGGTAGATTAAATATTGGTTAATTTCATATATTGTCGTACCAGTAAGTGAATATTATATCATGAGTTTTATTACACTCTCTTTTTATACCATTATTAGATATAATTATCTCATCGTATTATTATGGATATAAGCTCGGTTTTGATTTTACACAGATTCTAGGAATAGTTTACTATTCTATTTTACCATTATTCTCCATTGATGAGTCCCACTACGGGTGTCGATTCTTGATCATTGATAAATGGGAGGTGGTACCAACATTAATTACCCTATAATTTAACACTTTAATTTATATATTAAATTTTAAAAACTTTTATAATGATTTTTAAAAATGATATTGTGATGAATCAATTCTTTATTTCAAAGGTGTATGAAAGTTGATAAAAAATAGAACTGTAGTTGAATATGAATTTTCGGTTGTTTTTAGAAAAATAATTACTAGTTCTATAATTTTTTGTATTAAATGGTTTCATGATATATCTTGAGAAAATGGAATCAATTGAAAAGTTTTTTGAAATGGCATGAAATGATCAAAACCAATGATTTTTTTTGAAAAGAGAAAGAAGTGATGAAAATTGATATTTGGAAATAATGTTTTAAAATGATTTGAAATGAGTAATTTAAAATATGAATTAATATTTCAGCACTTTTTATCCTTGGTAATCAATGATAATAAGGACAATAATTCTTGCACCCTGATTCCATAACATTTTATTTATGATAACAATTATTACTAAAAAACATAATTATGATTTCCCATAATGTTTTCCCCTATGATGGTGTATACATCCCATTATTGATTAAATTTTTTGGGGTGATTTTTTTGGGAACATATGAATAGTTCCACTATCACTATGAGATTTTTTAGGATCCTGTTACATGATTAAATGACATACCATTGAGATTTTTTACATGGTTCTTTATTTTTAATGAGGCATTTTACTTATTTTTACATGAAATACAATTGTTGAACTATTTTATTCATTACAGGTATTTTATATATATTGTTTTATATAATATTTTTATTGATTCCAATTTAATATTTTTTATATATCTTTCTTTTATTTGAAATTAAAACATGTATAGTTTTAATTATGTGAAAGAAAATACCATGAATAGTTTAAATTGAATTGATAAAATATTTATTATATTGTATTTAGAATTGATTATGGAATATATGGTGAGGAAAAACATTGATTTTTAGCTCACACACAAGATTTTACTTCTTTAAATTTTAGAATTTATTGTTCTATGTCCAAGAAATGTTATAGCGCCACTTATAGGTGGTGTATGTCTTGATTATTTGGAAAATATATTGGATTTGTGATTGGTTGATCAATTTTCATAATGGGATGATGTTTAATTTTTTATGTTTGAGTTTTATCTAGATAGTCATAGAGTACGTTAATGATGCACAACATTGGTTTTTGTTATAATTTTTAGTTTTCTAATTCTTCCCCATTTTGGATTGTTGAGTATACTGATGTGTATCTTTTATATTCTACATTTTATGGAAACATTATTCCATCAATTATCATGTATAATTAAAATTTCTATTCCCCAACCCATAGGTATAGGTATGACCCCTTGGGATATGTGATTTCCAGCTTCAATATTACTGTACCATGGTATCTAGGGTAGTTCATCACAGATGAAAATGTTGGCATCACAGTTTTTCAGAACGTTCGAAAATAAAGAATGTTTCAATGTAGAGGAATATAGATTGGACACTCTTCCATGTTATCAAAGAATTAATTTTTTGTTCGATATTTATTTTCTTTATAGGTACCTTCTTGATCCAACACATGACATTGAAAATGTGGATGTGGAGTTGGAACTAGATGCATATTTTTTGGAAGGACCTGCGAGGTTTATAGATTGGAAAACAAGGATGTTGAGGGGGATAAAATGAAACTTATATGAGTCTCATGGAAGCAAGAACATATAAAAGAAGATATATAGGAGATGGAGTATGAGATTTGGGTCATTGTCCTATGTTATATGTGAAGTACTTATATATACACTTCTTAGGAATGAGAAGTCATTAGAGGGAGATAATTTTAATATTCTCAGTTTTTAAATGTTCTTAGCCACACATTTTTATATATTTGAAATGATATTTTTGTTAAAATTTAATAAGTTTCAATTTTATTTTTACTCTTATATATTTAATATGTCCTATGTAAATTTACATTTTTATCTACAAGTAAAAAAGATTGTTTAGGTAGTTTCATATGGGTAAATCATTTATATGAGATTTTTAAGGATAAAACAACCATTTCATACGAGTGAGGTGAATTTTCATCCAATATTTGATTGTAATCCTCTATTTTTAAAGGATAAACATTGGTACCTAAACAGATTCATAACTATATCTATATTTTCATGTAATGGTAAACCCAAGTTATATAATGGAATATTGATTTCATCAGGTGTTGTGTAAGGGTAATCTAGCCTATATGTAAGTCTATATATCCATTTTAAAAGTATGTTTAATGTTAATACATGTCCTAAATGAGGGTAAAATGAATTACCCTCACACGATATCTATGAAATAAAAAATTTTAAAATAGTTTTTTCACTTACACATCATCTTTTTTGTTGAAATATATAATTTTGATCTCTATCTTTCATTTTTACTTTTCTAGAAAAAACCACTAACGTGGTTTCACATTTTTTAAGCCTAAAATCAGTGAAATTAATTCTAAATACTCAATTAAGTATGAAAATAATATTATGGAAGGATCTATATTCTTCATGATCTAGATTCAACTAACATTAAAATTAAATTAAGACAATAAATTTTGGGTTTCAATGATGTGAACTAGAATGTGTAGATCTTCTTCTTTAATTATTAAAATGTATATTTCCATTAATTTTGATCACCCCTTGTGTCTATTATGTTTATAAACTATTCAATAAAAGATCCTAAATGTTTTCTTCATTCAATTATTTTTTATATTTTAATTTCCTTGGGAAAAATATTACTTTCACTCCTCTATTATTTGTTGATTAGTTTTTTTATAGTGTAAATCTATGTGCGATAGTGTACATCCTTTTATTTTTGGACGTAGTATTTATATTATTTATGAGAAAATACATATTAATTAAAAAAAATTGTCAACCTAGAATTATAAAATAATAATGATAAATAATTAAAAAAAATTATTTACCATGATTATTATAAAGCTATAAAATATTATCACATATGGTTTTATATTTATTATTTTTTTGAAAAAATATTTAGTACATAATATGGTATAAATATAGCATTTAGAAAATATCTAATTAAGATAAAATTATATCACATGTACAATTTATATTTTATTAGGAAATGAAATAATTCAATTCAGTTCAACGAGACCTTAGGAAGCAATTTTAACTGAAAAATATGTAAATATAATGTGGGTGATTATTCCAGGGTTAACATTGAGGATGATGTTAAAAAAATTTGGGGTAGGATGTTACATACTATGTAGAGGTTATTTATTTGATCGTTAGAATAATATGATAATTTCTTTATATGATTTAGACTATTTTAAGATATATCATATGTTAGAATGTTTGGATATTGTTTATCACTTTTTACATGCAATGTTGTGGATCTATGTGATATGCCCCATTAATATGTGTTGTAGTTGTTATATGTTGTAATTTTATTCTTTGAATTGTAACAAAGATATTGATGGGTATGTTATGGATCCATGTACCTATTGGGGGAGCATATTTAGTCATTCAATGTGACATGATATTAGGATTGGGTTAGGTAGTGGGGTATGATGGCCTTTTATGGCTTGAACAAGGTTCATGATGGTCTTATGACATATAAAACATGAAAAAACATGGTTCATGTTGATTTATGTGACCTAATTCTAGATATAAAGATCGAGTATGATTCCAATGTATCCCTATCCTAGAGGCCTAGTTCATGTACAACTATTAAGAAACATTAGATCTTGCTCCGTGGATAGATATGTTTCTACAACCACAATGATTTATTCTGAAATTGTGAAATAGATGGTAAAAATGATGTTTTTGGAGGACTGGTTAGTGGATGAATTAATAGTATGGTTGGATAAAAATTTGTGATATGGCTTATTATCATCTCACCCAATCTTTTAATTGTGAACTTGTTTTAAGGACACATTGGTGGTATCATACTGGGTTTTTACCCAAATATTGCATGGGAATCTCGATGTGCATGTAAAAATAATTTATTGTAATATAGGAAATATAATGTTTCCAATGAAATATAGTAGATATGTGGAGCATGGATCTTGTAGCAGAACCCAGATATACCGTTTAGAATTACTATGGGGATCTATTTACATATCTATTTCTACATTACTTTGGTTTGGATGGACACATTGATATCTCGTTTCATTAATGTATTACAAATGTTATATATGACATATTATTTTAATAAATTAATATTCTATGTTATTTTTATATTTAATTTACATTATACATGTTATAATATGATACTGAGGGTATAACCGACACACTTATAGCATTCAGACCCTCGCTACTAGTCGTAGCATTTTGTGTTCAAGGATTCAAACGTTTGGAGTTGTAGCTCTCCAGCTCAAACCTGATATTTTGAGTAGGGGAATTACATCGAAAATCCTCCCTGAGGGAATGAAAAAAAGAAATAACACATGAAGATGAACAACTGAATGGAATGAACATAATAATAACTTCTGTGATTTTATTACTATAAATGGTTATCATTGTAAATTAACAACCCCTATTTTTATTTTTTAGAACTAAAACCACTATTTTTACCCTTTATTATGATGATGATGAGTATGAAGTAACCAAAATAAAAGAGAACAAAGTGGTGGTATTTTAATATAAATAATTTCTATGGATTTAGAAGGATTACATGAACTCAAATTACGATAAGTGGGAACATGAAGATTTGAATTCGTCAAATTTTAATCATTATATAATGAAATAGGAAATTAAATTTAATCATTTTATTTATAAATAATATATCTTTTAAAACCATCCTCGAAGATCACCCATGAATCAACCCAATATTGGGTGGTTTATGAAGAAAAATATATCAAGGAGTCATAGTAATGTCAATGAAACCTATGTTCTAACGCCCATACCCCAGTTACCTAGAGCCGAGGCATTATTTAATTACATTGTCATGATTACAAGGAATAATGTCGTGAAGTACCGATCTGTTTAGCAGGCTTGGAAAATATATTACATACATGAATGTTACCTAACATTATAAAATGAAAAACAAAAACAACATTGTCTCTATTGACCACATTAATATCCCTTAGACTTTTCCAGTAGGTCATTCATAATATTCTTCTTTGCATAATGGAAAAAATAAAACATATATTTGGGTGAGATAAGATGCTCAGTAAGGATAACAATATAGCAGAACCCTTCATAAATAAGAATAAACATTTAAGGCAATGTATAAGACATAAAAATATGCCTTTTAAACATAAACATATGCATAATATAGCTAATAAAAATCAAATAATACCATTTACTGATTCACATGGATATTCTACTAGTCGAATAATCACATTAAATATCAAATAGCCAATTTAATAATGATGGAATGCATAACTCCAAACTTCATAACCATATAGTCAACGCCCTGTACCAAGTCTAAAAATAAGATTTTGTCAAGGCCATGTTCCAAGACACTAGTTTGTCTCATGAGACCTATTGATTCATCGAGGAGATACAACGGGCTACAACTATCACTTACTAAGTCCAATGTATTCCTCATATGAAAAGTTTTAAACATAACATATTCATTTGTATTAAAACTAGCACAATAAATGTCAATACATTATCCATAAACCTTAAATGGTATAAAAATAACACATCCACATTCAAACATATCACAAAACCTTCAATACAATATGGAAGATTTGTATCATAATAAATCAACATCGAACAAGTATAAAATCCATCAAATGATGTTGACATAGATGAAAATTATTTGTAAAAATCTTTGAGAGAATTATCCATTTTTCATAAAAGCATTTAAAAGTCACCCAATTTAGAAAGGAATAAATTTAAATACATTTTCTTAACAAAAGTGTCCCATACCACTTTGAAACTTTTGAAAGGAATTAACATTTTAAAAACATTCATGTTTATATGACTAAATCCTTAAAACCATTTTGAAAACATGGACATTAATGAGAATGATTTAGAAGAATAAATATTTAAACCATTTAAAATGATGATATAGTTAAATATTCCTTTCTATAAATCCTTAAAATATTCTTTTTGAAAATATTTTTATGAAACATAGATGTGGATGATAAGGAGGTCCCAGTAGATACTTACATATTAACAACCTCAGATAAATAAAGAGATTGTAGAATAAACCCTTAACTTGAGTATTCCTTTGGTCGATGGTACATTTAAACTCTGGTATAATGACCATATAATGTTATTAAATTCTACCATAACCATATTCACATTTATTATATAATATATGATTCAATTATGACTTTATACTAGCCATTTAATATTGATTTCCATGTTAAATTAACATTTCGGGTAATAATCACTTTCTTTATCGTACGTGTTTTAAGTTGATATTCTTGATTGTATCACTTAGATCATGATTTAAATACTTAAAGAATATAATAAATGATTCATATATCATTTATATAATAGATAGATATATGATATGGAAAACACCGTTTATGGATATGGTAGGTCATACGTATGCATAAACGTTGTTTCCATTTTCATATCATATTGAACCGAAGTAAGTGAATATGATATATGTAAGTATGTATATATATTTATATCCCTAGTAGAATAATTATTTCATATATTACATACTTATTAATAATATATATATTTTTATAATCATCATTGGATGGTGAACATGGAAATGAATCTCATCACGTTGTGGAGACTTTAATTCGTACGTATGCACGAGCGGCAAAATCATTATATTGATGATTAAATCATATTTAATTGAAAGTTATATCATATATATATAATCATTAACATGTTATATTTATTATTTACATCAGTTATACTCATTAATATACCCATCCCTATAATGAAGTTTTTTAATAACAAACTACCCCATGACGCGGAGATGGTAAGCTGTACGTACGAACGTATGGTGACTTTGTCATTTATAGGATGGATATAATAACAAATATTGTTTTACCATATTTATAATAACATCACAGTATGTATAAGGTACTAGATTTATTATTTTGGTATGGAAACAATAAATAAAGAGGAAGTGGAATAAGAAAAGAACTTGAAAGAGGGCAGTGAAATTATTACCTCTTCTTCTGGTGTTTCCTTTTGAGTTGTTCAGAAGGGCACCTTAGGTTGGATTTATAATCAATGTAAGTCCTCTAGATTTATGTGAGGGTAGTTTATAGGATATTTGGGTATGGTTTGGACTAGCCAAATGGATTTGGAGGTGTGATTTTGAGAGAAGGGGAAGTACCTATTTATAAGAGGGGTGAGGGTCACTTTAGGAATGGCTTGAAATATAAGTGTATTATACAATCATTTTTTGGTTTATAATGAATAAAAAAGGATTTAATTCGTGGATAAGGTGGGTATGGTTAGTAATACTCTCAACCAATATTTTCTAGATAGGTTTAGGTAACCATATTAACCTTATCTATTAGATTTAACTCTTAGATAAATAGTTTAACCTTTTCCTTGTATTCTTGTATTATTATAATTAATCATTAATAAACATACTATAAAATGCCAAGAGAAACCAAATTGATTAATTAATGTCAAATATATTATTATATAATTCATTTGGCTGAGATTATGATTTATAGGACTATTATATCATTTAATAATACATTATTTATTTTAAAAACACATTAATGTCAATTTTGACATTATTTTGTTTTTAGTTTTAGTAATAGTCATAAAAACATTATTAATTTAAATAAAATACACCGATTCAATAATAAAATGTCATATTATCCAATAAAATTATTTTATCTCATAAAAAAATTAAAATTATATTTATTTAAATATTTATAATATCAAATTTTTGATTCTTTCATTAATAAGGAAAATACTACATCATTATTGTGTCATATATAAATATATTTATTTTATGTATAAAATTTATAAATAAAATATAATGATGTATGAAATATTTTTACATTTATAATTAATATTTATAGTATAATAGACCAATTTTATAACATCATATATTTTTTTTACTAAAAGATATATCATTTTGTTATTTTTGTCTTTACTTTAGATTATTTAATATAAAATGTCATTATCACTCTCCAGTGGCTCCATGGGGTCCCTAAATCGACCCAAGGATGCCCACGTTCGGATATGTATCATCCATTAATAATAATACACATTTTAGGTTAATTTAATATCATTATAATAATATTTGTTTACCCTTATTTACAGGATTCACCCTTTAACCATGGTAAATAATGTATTTACTAAAGTAGATAATCATAATTTCTGAAAATAAAAGTTACCTATTTACACAATTTGGACCCCATAATTCCAAATATAGAATCCATTTTTCTAAATTAAAAACACATAATTGGTAGAAATTAATTTAAAATTAAATCCTATTGTAAAAACAAAAAGCATGTTTTTAAGAAATAATAACTATCAAAAGATTTACACTTGTTTATTTTCAGTTTAAATGTGAAATCACATCCAATGACCTAAATAATATTAAATGATAAAAATATAATCTAATTATAGTTTAAAACCACTCAAATTTATAATTTAACAAAATAAATTATTTCGATTAAAAAAGTTGTTTTTAATTAAAATTTTGTATTTTTCACTATTCATCAAAATATGAAAGTTATCAGAAAAGTCCCAAAAATTTATCCAAAAAAAATTATTATGTTCCAATTATAAATATTAATTTAATCTCATTATATTTGAATAAATAAAAGTGTCAAATATTGTTTTTAAAAAATGATCTCCATTAAAAGGTGGTAAAATTGCATTTTTTGAAAAATACTTCTTTTATATGAAAAAATGAATTTGTTTTCATTTTATGTCTAAGAAACACATAACATGGATTATAAAATTATATTGAGTAAATAAAATTCAAAATTTCGTTAATACTATTCATAACCGCTTTTTGAACAGCTAGTTTGGTAAAGTCGTGGTGCACTCGAACTTAGTGTTTCATGTAACACAAGTTATTGAATTACTTTGTAGAGATAACATACTATAAAATATTAGGGTTTTACATTATCCCTTACATCAATAAATTTAGTTCTCACAATTTGAAAATTTTCATAGAAAATAAAAGTCTAAAAATAGAAAAATACCTTTGTGGAAAACCCACATCTGAAATTGGGTTAATAAAAGTTAGTCTTAATAAGAGGGAATGGGAAATTAAAATGTTACCACCAAATTATAATCTCTATTAAGAGAACATTAGTGGAAATTATAGAAACATAATTAGAGGAAAACATAGATATTTATAGGAAGTGATTGAGGTAATCAATCCCAAACAAGTGTACAATTGAGGGCCTCAAATCCATCGATCTAAGATGATTTAAAATATCATCAGTTCAACAAAAAATAAGGTATTAGGATAACACTTTTTTGGTTTTAAGATATATTCCCCAATTTTTGAGAGTTAATTTCTTCATAGAATAAGAGAAAACAATATATACCTGACAAGTAGAGTTTCATCCTTCAACTAATTCCTACAATAAATTCATTTTTCACTCCCAAAGATAATAAAATTAAAAACTTTTCTATTTATCCTAAACATATGGGGTTCCAAAAAAAATGAATTTAAAATTTATTTTTCAGACAATTAAAAAAATTACATTATACAAACCAGGACATCATGTATAACAGTAGTAGGTGATGCACCATTGTCACCCTTCGGCTGCAGGTTCAAGTCTCGCGGGCTTTCCGGATGCGACGAGTTGTCGCCTGACATCTGGGTTTTCCTTTTCATAAAAATAAAAAAACAATATTAATAAATGTTTTATCCATAAAAATATTATCCAATGTAAAACTCAATCCATTCCATCCTTTATACTTATCCGAAATACTTCTGTCCAAATTCACATTCCAAAATTTTTATAGAAGGTAAACACAATGAAGATTCTTTTTTCCATGTAATAACATGTGAATAACTTCATCATGTATTATTTTAAAACACGGTAACACCCTGAGTTACCATAAAACCTTATTGATTACATTCATGATCACTTATTATTTATAGAATATTGGATATACTTATTATATCCAAAAATGTTGTAAACTACAACAATAATGGAATAAACAAACAATTAATTATAATCAATATAGTCAAGAATATAGAATATAATTTATCCAAATCAATCATTTATTATTCCAAAATCAATACCTCAGTATCAGAACCATATTATGGTTTATATTTCCTTCAACCATGTATTTTTAAAAAATTATATCTTGCTATTGATGCACTTTTCATTGAACCATATAATCTTAGATCATTAATGAAATAGTACTGATATACAATCTTTAATTATTTCCATATTTCATATAACCACTACATCACTGATATAACACTCAAATGAAATAATTCTTTAATGATAATGTAATAACAGTAGTCATTACTCGTCATCTTTGGTAGTATCATAGCTTGATTATTATCCAATAACATCATTTAGGGCATACTCTGACGATTTAGACATTGATTCGCATAGAGTCCCAAATCATTGTAGATGAAGCATTGTACCTTTGAAACTTTTTTTACCCTAGAAATCACATACTTGGTGTCCTTTTTCTCCAAATTTATAACAAACTCTCATTCCCTTTAAGCATTTACCATTGGTGGTTATTTCCACAATTATCACATATGGGAAAATAGTTCTTTCCCCTCTTCCCTTTATCCATCTTTCTCTCTACCAACCTTTTCTTCTCTCACTTCCCATCAAAGCCATAAGACTCAGAGAATTATTTATTTATTTCATTAACATGTGATACTATTTCATCATATGATGAGAATACATGGGATACTATTTCCCTTTTACATGTTGGCTTAATACCATGAAAAATATGATCCTTCTAAATCTTTGTATCATGTGTGTTGCTGGAATTATCATTTCTTCTACTAGGAATCATTTATAAACAATGGCATACACTAGGTTAGTTTATGAATCACAATGCATAATTACAAACTTGTAAAATACCCAATGTAAATTGAAAACATTATTCATATAATCTATAATCATAAAAAGTTTTATTTGAGGAATTATTTACTCCTAAATATTTCATAATGGGTTGTAATGAAATTTTGAATTATCCTAAGAATATCCCCCGGAAGTGTCATAACCAAGAGTGCAACAAGGCCCATTGTTGTGTACCAGGATATCCTAGGTCAAGCCCAAAACTCATTGAAAGAGTTTTTACACCTAGGTACATTTTTTCCAAAGCCGCCTCTACCTTCTAGTATCCTAACAGAGATGTATTTCTTGGAAAATACCCAAAATATATACATTACCAAAATTCTATGAAGTTATTCTATACTAATCCTAAAATTTTATCTTTGGGTAATGTTATTTAATCAAAGTTTAACTAAATATATTTCCAAGGTTGTTGCTAAAATTCCTCTTATACCAACTATAACACCCATACCCCAATTATCCAGTGCCGGTGCATTATTTTAATACATTTTCATGATTACAAAGAATCAAGTCCCAAAGGACCAATCAGTTTAGCATTTTTTGAAAATATATTACATACATGAATGTTACATTACATTATAAAATGAAAAACAACAACAAAATTGTCTCCACTGAAAAAATTAATATCCCATAGACTATCCCAGTAGGTCAGTAGTAATATACTTCTTTGCATCCAAGGAAAAAATAAAACATAGAAAGGGGAGAGCTGAGATTCTTAATAAGGATAACAATATATGAAAAACATTCATAAATAAGCATAAAAATTTAAGGAAATGTATAAGACTAAAACATAATCCTTTTAAACTTAAAAATCTTCATAATATGGCCAATAAAAATTAAATAATTATATTTACTGATTCACATGGATATTCTACAAGTCAAATAATCACATGCAATATCAAATAGACAATTTCATAATGATAGAATGCATATTGTTAGACTTCATAACCATAGAGTCAAGGCATTATGCCAAGACTACAAATAATATTTTGTCAATGCCTTGCTCCAAAACAGTAGTTTGTCTCATGAGACCTACCGATAAATCGAGAGCTAAAGTGGGTTCCACCCTTCACTTACTATGTCCAATAAATTTCTCATATGAAAAGGTTTAAGCATAAAATAAACATTCATATTAAAACTAGCATAAAAATTTTCAATACTTTTTCCATAAAATCTGAATGGTATAAAAATAGCACATATAAAGTAAAACATATCCCAAAACATTCACTAAAATAAGGAAAATTTATATCATAATAAATAAACATCAAATAAGTATAAAATACATCAAAGTATATATACATAGATGAAAATGATTTGTAAAACTCTTTGAGAGAAATATAAATTTTTTATAAAAACATTTAAAATTCACACAATTTAGAAAGGAATACATTTAAAGAAATTTTTGAATCATATTGTCCCAAATCACTTTGAAACTTTTTTAATGTAATTAACTTTTTAAAAACATTCATGTCCATATAAATAAATCCTTAAAACCCATTTTGAAAAGATAGAAATTAATGAGAATGATTTAGAAGAATAAATATTTGAACCATTTAAAACGATGATATAGTTAAGGAGTACCTTATATAAAACCATAAAATATATCTATTGAAAATATTTTTATGAAACCCAGATTTGGATGATAAAGAGGTCACAAAAGATACTTACGTATTAACAATCTCGTATAAGTAAAGAGATTGTAGAATTAACCCTTACCTTGCACTTTCCTTTGGTCGATGGTATGTTGAACCTCCTATATAATGACCATATAATTTTATTAAATTATACAAGAAATATATTCATATTTATTATATCATACATGATTCATTTAAGACTTTATATTATCCATTTAATAATGATTTCCATGTTAAATTAACATTTCATGTAATAATCACTTTCTTTATCGTACGAGTTTTAACTGGTTATTCTTGATCGTATCACATAGATCATGATTTAAATTCTTCTAGAATATAAAACATGATTAATATATCATATATATAATAGATATATATATTAAATGGAAAACACCATTTATGGAGACGGTAGGCCATACGTACACAAAAACATTTTTTTTGTTTTCATATCTTACTGAACGGAAATAAGTGAATAAGATATATGTGTATATATATAGACACACACACAGACACACATATATATATATCATGTAGAATTATTATTTCATATATTAAATACTTATTAATAATATATTTTTTTATAATCATCGTAAGATGGTGAACGTGGAAATGAATCTCATCGCGTCGTAGAGACGGTAATCCGTTCGTACGCACGGGCTACAATATCATTATATTAATGGTAAAATCATATGTAATTGGATGTTATATCATATATACAGAATTATTAACAAGTTATATTTTTTATTTACCTTAGTTATACTCTTTATTATACCCATCCAAATAATTAAGTGTTCGAATAACAAACTACACCTTGACGTGGAGACGGTAAGCCATATGTACGCACATATCATGACTTTGTAATTTATAGGACAGATAGAATAAAACATATTAATGTATCATATTTATAATAACATAATAGTATGTATATGTTACTGAAATTATTATTTTTTTATGGAAACAACAATGAAAGAGTAAGTGTAAGAAGAAAAGAACTTGAAAGAGGTGGTGAAATTATTACCTCTTTTTCGGGTGTTTCCTTTTGAGTTGATAAAAAGGACCCAATAGGTTGTAATTATAATCAAATTTAGGCCTCTAGGTTGATTTAAGGGAAGTTGGGAGGATATTTGGGTAGGGATTGGCCGAGACATATGGATTTGGAGGTGTGATTTTGAGAGAAGGGGATGTACCATTTTATAAGATAGGTGAGGGTCACTTTATGAAAGGCTTGAAATATTAGTTTATTATACAATAATTTTCAGTTTATAATGGATAAAAAAGAATTTATTTCATATATAAGGTGGGGATGGTTTTAAATCCTCTCATCCAATAGGTTTAAGACAAGTTTAGCTCCCCATATTAACCTTATCATTTAGATTTAACTCTTAGTTAAATAGTTCAACTTTTACCATGTATTCTTGTATTATTATAATAAATGGTTAATAAACATACTATAAATTTCCAAGAGAACACCAAGTGGTTAAGTAATGTCATATCTATTATTATAAGAGTATTTTACTAGAACAATAGTTTTTTTGGACTATTATATCATTTAATAATATAGTATTTGTTTTTAAAACACATTTATTTCAATTTTGACATTATTTAGTTTTTTTATAGTCATACCAACTTGATTACTTCAAAAAAAAAACATTGAATCAATAATAAAAAGTCATATTCACCTATAAAATTCTTATATAGAATCAAAAAATTCAAATTATATTGATTTTAATATTTATAATATCATTAATTTTATTTTTCATTAAAAAAGAAAATTCTCCAACATTATTATGTCATATATAAATATATAAATTTTATGTATAAAAATTATAAATAAAATATAATGATATTGGAAATATTTTTATATTTCTAATGAATATTTATTGTTGAATATATCGTTTATATAACATCATATAAATTTTTTTTACTAAAAGATAGATGCTTTTGTTATTTTTGTCTTTACTTTAGATTATTTAATATAAAATGTAATTATCACTCTCAAGTGGCTCCATGGGTTCCCAATATCGACCCAGGGATGCCCATGGTCGGAAATGTATCAGAAAATTGGATTAATACAAATTTTAGGGTAATTTAATACCATTATAATAATATTTGTTTACCCTTATTACCATATTTACTTTTTAACCATGGTAAATAAAATATTTACTGGCTTAAATATTCATAATGTCTAAAAATAGAAGATAATTATTTACCCAATTTGTACCTCCTCATTAAAAATATGGAATCAATTTTTCAAAACTCAAAATAAAGAAGTGGCAAAAATTATTTTAAAAAAATTCACATTGTCAAAACAAAAAAGCGTGTTTTTATGAAATAATAACTATCAAAAGATTGAGACTTATTTATGTCCAGTTTAAATGTAAAATTACATCCAATGAACTAAATTAAATTAAATGATAAAAATATAATCTAATTATACATTAAAAAAACTCATATCTATAATTTAATGCTACAAATTATTTCGATTAAAATTGTTGTTTTAAATTAAATTTTTTTTCACTATTCATCAAAATATGAAAGTTTTCAGTAATGTACCAAAAATTTATCCAAACTAAATTTTTATGTCCCAATTATAAAGAATAATTTAATTTAATTAAAGTTAATATATAATAGTGTCAAATATTGGTTTTAAAAACGGTTTTCCATTAAAAGTTGGTAAAATTTCATTTTTTGAAAAATATGTCTTTTATCTAAAAAAATGAATTTTTTTATATTATGTCCAAGAAACACATAATATTGATTATAAAATTATATGGAGTATATAAAATTTAAAATTAAGTAAATACTATTCATATCCTCTTTTGAACGACTAGTTTGGTAAGTCGTGGTGTGCTTGAACTCAGTGTTGCGTGTAACACATGTTTTTGAATTACTTTGAAGAGATAACGTACTATGAAATCATGGGGTGTTACATATGAAATAATAATAACAAATACATCAGAAAAACAATTAAGTTGATATAGATTACACCTTCCTTCATTCCCCCATCCCCTAATGATTACTTCATATCATTTCTTATGTTAGGGTTTGGACCACTTCTCTATTTATATGGGGTAATCTGATCTTCGTGTCTTCTCAATGACAGTAGGATAAATAAAATGTGGTGATTAATCCTAGAAAATCCGATTCAGCTTCTGATTGTGGTTGACAAAATGTGTGTACATTTTTTTTATGTATTATAAACACAATACATCTTGTTGGTAACTGATGTTTATATTTAAATTTTTACATTTCTATATTCATTAATTTTTATTAATGTCATTGTTTTATCTTATATCTTGGATATGGTAGTAGTTAAGAGATTCACTCATAATAACTAGTTGTAAAATAAACTATGTCATATTTCACCATCTTATTTGATCCCAATCGTTTCTTTTATGTTTAGAACACATCTATTTAATTGAAATGGATAGATTAATTTTTGTGTGGGTGAATTGAAACCATATATAGAAATATTTTCATTTTTATTTTTTATATTTTGTAGAGCTTTGGATTCAAAGAATAATATTTATAAATTTCAATATGAAATTTATTCTTATAGATTTAAATTAATTTTTTAGTGAAAGGATTTTAAGTGATTTTTTATATTAATGTTTTTTAAGAATGTCAATTTAAGATATGTTTAAATGTTTGAATGATTTTTGGAATCCATTATCCTAAAATAATTACAAAGAAATAATTTTTCTCATCCCAAGAGGTATTGTCAAATCATTTTGAAAAAATATACATAATATTCTCTTTCTCTTGAGAGAAAAATAGATTTTATGTGAGAACCATAAAATGTGGTTATTTCTCTTAAAAATATTTCAGTTTGTGATTTTTTTGAAAAGATTTCAGATCTTCTTTATTTATACATATTATAAACTTGATAAAAACCTTTACATCAATAGTTATTTATCTTTTATATATAAATAATTTAAATATACTTTCATGTGACATATGAAGAAATTTTTTCCTTACCACCCCTTATAGTAATGTTTTCTTCCTAGATATTTACTTGTTGTGTGTTGGGTTTGTTCCTTTCATATCTTATAATTATAATGCTAATCATTTTTGGGTAGTATGAGGCATGTGTCCCTATTTGTGGGTACTCGAATAATAAAAATGGTAATTATTCAATTTTATCCATTTTAATTTACTCGTATAAATATTTTCTCATAAAATAATCAAAAAATTGAAGATTAAAAATATATGATATTAAAATTTTCAATTTTCATTCATTTATAATTCCAAACATTTTAAAAAGTAAAATAGATTATTTTTTCATTAACTTGTCCAATCCAATTTTTTATTATTATCATTAAAAATTATTAATGTATGAAGATAATTAGGATAAAATATATTATTTAATTTATTATTTGACACATGGAAAATGTCACAAAAGAATATTTTCTTTATTATATCTTATAATTCTAATTAAGCGACCTATATTTCCTATGATTTCAGATAAATATTCATGAAATTGTATTTTAGTCTTTGACAACATATTTTCAAATGTAAATTGTTAAAAAAATTTAACCATTAATGATTATCCAGAAATCCCACCTTATTAAATTCACATGATGGATAATATTTTTCCTCCCATGGCTTAGAGACAGGAGATTTAGCTCTAGCCAATGGTGATGCATTCCTTTTCCATGTATGAGAGTAACTCAAGATTAGTTTTCTCCTACGTGAATAGAGAATTAGTTTTCTAAGCGAGGCTAGATGTGATATGTTCATGGATATATATTTTTTAGGCTGATTAAATTTAAATATTGAAGAATAAAATGAATGACTTTTTCCCAAAAATTAAATAAGGTATATTTTATTTTGAAAAATATATTGTAAATTCTATCTTTATGGATTTTTTTGAGTTTTATATGGATATTATATTATTTTTCCCACTATATAAAAAGGGAAACTATGAGGGAGTTGATAAACCATGTTTATGTTGAAATTCATTGATAATAATTGATATAATTTACCTACCTTGAAATTTATTCAATGATGTAATGGGAATTTTTATATTGAATGTGAACGTAAATATTTCTTGTAAATTGTTTTTTTGATTTTCATTTAACATGATTTTTAATTGTTATATCATTCCGATGATAATAATTTGTAATTTAAATTTTATAGTAGAAATAATTTGTAATTTTTATGCATTATCCATTGGGACTATGTTAGTTTTATTGCAACACCTGACATTCATTTACATTATGTATAATTTATTTCCAAAGTAACATTATCCTAATTAATATGGAATTATTTATGAATTTCACTAAAAATCCATAATTATTTAGAATTATCCATTTAAAAATGATGGTTTTTTGAATTATTTATTACAATATTATACTTAGATTTAAATTTTTTATTTTTTTGGAATGTTTATTCTTGTTGTGAGTAGTTAAAAATTCAAATTTTTTAAAAAATGTATATTCCATTCAAGTATGTAAAAAGTATATGTTTTTATAAATTTTTATAGATTTTAATTATATTATTTTTTTTAATAATAATATATTTAATTTCATTGGAATTAACATTCTTCCAAAATTTTATAAAAAATAATTTTTATACATAATAATTCATTTTTCGGAAATCTATATTCATAAAATTTGGTGAATATATATTAAAATCAATTTCAATAACATCTAAGAGTTTAATAATGTAAAACAGATTCCATATTTTTAATCATCAAAATCAATATATGGTAATATGTTCAATATAATTTTCATATAAATAATCATAACTATGGTAAATATTTATCACCTTGGTTAAGGGTAAAATGGGTTAATGGGACGAAAATAAAGAGACATAGATTCAATATAATGAAAAAAATGTTTTTAATCCTAATTGATAGGTTTTATTTAAATATAGCCATAATTTTCTACTATTATCTTTTCATTTGGATACATTTGGATTTCTAGAGTCATTAATATATTTTTAACTTTTGAAATATTCTAAGTGTGTCCTCTCCCTTTCTTCTAAAAGGACACCAGATCCCCTCTCCCCCTCACACATCAATAGAATATAATATTGGCCAATAAATTCCCAAATAATTTCATAACATCATTTTTTAGTATATGTTATACTTTTATAATAATACAATCCTATAGTGGGTTTTTCAATACACCTATGGAGGTTGTTCAAAGAATATATACAATCATTAAATAAGTGTTTTCAATATATTTACTCTTATAGAAAAATGAAATCTTCTATCTCCAAGACTATATTATAAAGTTCATATATTCCATATATTATGATGTTATTATACCAGTTCCATGAATCTTATGCATCTCTTTTACATACTACAAAATATTAAATCATCACTCTTGCGTATGTAGAACCTACCATAATGACATAATGGTGTTATTAATTTTTCATCAACACATTACATGGATGGTTATAAATATTTAAACAATGAATATATATCTGATATTTATTTCATAAGTGTTATTATTTAACTAAATATTAAAAGTTTTATTCTATGCCTTTATCCCATTAAAAATGATAATATAGACCATGTGTAAGTGTTGAATACCACCTCTATGAAGCTATGAGAGTCATTTTTCATGTTGGTAATTCATATATGATTATAAATAGTAATATATTGAATATATTATATATTTAAATCATTATTAAAATTATATAGAATATAAAAACTGATAAATAAACTATTTTTGAAACTATAAAACCATCGACTTATAAGAAAAAAGAGACTGTTAACACTCCGAAATGGAGATTTTAATAAGGAATTATTAATAAAATGTTATTGAAATATATGTCTGAATCATATAATATATTACAAGTAATGATATGTGTTTTTATAAAAATATATTAAATTTTACTTTATTATACATGATGTTTAAATCACTTATGAATCATGTCGTAACTTTGAAAGGTTTTATTTCATAATATCAAACTTCTTCATGGTTTTTTGGTTTAACATTAAATTGTTTAAATTATAGTATCTTCCCATCTTAAAACAAATAGTTTTTTCATATCCTATAGTTATTTTTTGTTTTTTGATGTATGAGTTATATTTTTACATTCATCATCTCTCAAAAATGTAAAAATGAATGTTTTTAGAAATAAACCAACATTGTTTTTCTATTCAGACTAAAATATTTTACTTACATGATAATGTTTTTAAAAATATATTTACTAATATTGATAATATTATAAAATTATTTACTAAATAAATTTTATCCATGTTTAATTATATATATGGATTATGAGTAATATTATTATCATTTTCCAAATATTTAACTTCTTAACGAATGTGTAAATATACTATTTGTATTTATTATCTACATCTAGAAACATTTACCCCACCCCTAAGGATTATTAATTACATTGAAAAATAAATTTTATTTTCCCGTTGTTGATTTAAAATTAAATTATTTTCTGAAATTTTTTCAAATTTGTATACTTTAATGCTGGTAATTTCAAAATGAAAGGTCAACATTTTCAAGAATTCATCCTGTGATATTTTTAATGTTATTTCATCTATAACAACATATTTTGTGAATATTTTACTTTTCTATGGATGCTATCTTTTAATAACATCTTATATATTAATCTCTATTGATTAAGAACATATTTTTTTACTTATTGATAGTGTAAAATGTTACGAATTCAAATGTTATTTTTTCAATATGAATTTTATGTTAATTATGTATTGAATTTTCATTCATTTATTTCATACGATGAATGAATTGGACAAAATTTTTTTTGAGAGTGTCCAAAGAAATCCTCTTGATGCATGTTTGGGTCTCTTCATACAATCTAGATTGGGTATTGTGCATGGGAATTATATAAATATGTATGATGTCTTGGAAAAAAACCTTTTAGTAACATTATAATTAATGAAATTATAAATGTATCACTTTTGAACATTTTATTATTATAATTGCGAGTATTACATTTATTAATTCAATCTTGGATTAACTCCCTTTATTTTAATATTAGTTATATGTTATATTTGTTTAATATTTATCTTTTCCATATTTTTCATTCATTAATGTTTTGTGATATTTTTTGTTGTACACTTTCCCTTACTAAGAACATGATCTCACCATTTATTATGTTTTCAATTCCATAAGATACCAATAAGGTATTGAATAATTTATTCAGTCATTTACTATTTTAAATAATTTAGTTATCACAATAAATTTTATTTTCAATTTCATGCTATTATATCTAATGTGATAATTATATATGTATATATTCTTCCATTACTACTAACCTATTTGATAATTCTGTATTTGGTCACTTGTATTTTTTTAGAAAATGGTGCAAAATAAGAACAACATTCTAGTTACTAGAGTTGGGGTGCTACATGGATCACACTTTTGTATGGTAGAAATTTACTATGGATTCAATTATAGTATCGACTAGATAAATTAGACAATAAATCACCATTTTTGTCCTAAAATGTTCCTCATTTATGGAATGGTAGGAAAAATTTCTAATTTTTAAAAAAGACCTAATTTTGAGAAATTCATTCAATGTTATTGATAGGTAGTTCATTTGGGAACTTAGTATAAAAATTGGATTAAGGCAATGTAAATTTTTCAAGTAGAATTAAAAATACACCCTTGTAAATATACCAACTATGTCCCCACCATACTATATTTAATTTATTTTTTTCTCAAATGGGGAGGGTTTTTATATTATTAGGTGGGAGCGGTGAAAGAGATACCTCCCATTACACATCCATAACAATATTTGTTAAAGATGAATTGTGTAAATTATTTATCACAAGTCGGATCTCATTCTCATATTATAGTTTCTTTTATTTGATTATGTGCATGTAATATAACTATATCACAATGAAAAAAATCTTATTTACACTATTCATACTTATTAGTTAACTTATTATTCAATAATTAAATATTTTAAATGATAGACGGTTTTACTATCTCAATACCTTTCTTCTGCAAATCATCTATGTGAGGATAAATCAACCCATTAGGGCGTAATTCTATATATATTCATTCTAATTATTACCCAAGTAATTAGTTTTTTTATAAACATATAGTCACTATATATAATAAAACATTGGATACTATAAAAGTTTATTTAATTTTTATACCAGTCAATTAATACACACATTTTCTCCAAGGTCGGTCATGGTTTATATGTGGGAGATAAAATAAAATCATCAAATATAATCAACAAGGAATTAATTAATGGGGTATGGATCTAATACATCTAATAATATATTCATATTTAGAAAATAGAGGGTTTTCCAAGATTTACATCAATTAAAATTTATATTTTTATCCCAATCAATTGATGATGTTGTGATTTTCTGTCTTGAAGTTAATTTTGGGAACAATTTTTTCGTTATGGATGTGATTTCTTCCTTAAGGATCATGTGTAAAAAAATATTGATCCATAATTGAATGAATTTCATCAAAATAAATAATTATAAATTATTAATGAAGGGGTCTATTTTGACTATAAAAATAATTCATTTTTTACTTTTTTAATTCATTATCGTTTCATTTAATCTAGAATTGATTTACTAGTTTCATTTTGTTCCAAAGTCAAACATCAAGACCAATATATTTTCCCCTTTTCAGAAAATATTAAATAATATAATATTATAAAAGTACATGGTAATAGTGAGTTCTTGACAATAAAGCTCTTTATGTGATAAAACACGGGCCATCCATTATCTTATATTGAGAAAAAAAATCCCATATATATTTAGATAATGTGTGTAAACTCTCATATAATCCCTAAATTTGAATAGATGCATTTAAAGGAACCCGTATCCATCTCATGGGTGTTCCACAAGCATGGACGAGATAAATGGATGTGGATCTCTTTTAAATTTTGTAAATTTATAAATTTAAATTATAATTTATGTTAATACATTTTGATTAAATTAATATAATTTCATTGTATATTAATTTTCTAAAATTCAAACCCACAATTTATAACATTAAATTTTTTACCTCACGTGTTTTAAAATATAAGATACATATGTTTAAATTTTCATTATTAAAATATGTAATTTTCACCTATGAAAACGTTTGTTTTATTATATGCATTAATTATACATTTGTAACTGCTCAGTTTTCGACAACAACATACTAGAGCTTCCTAATTATATAATTAAAGTAAAAAAATTAACAATATGATATTTTAGGAATCCAAAATACAAAACCATATATTTGGGTATCATTTATTGTGTAACAAGAGTATTAATTATATATATATAGATATTATTATTTTAATTAGGTTAAGTATGTTATAATCATTTTCTACTGAATTTATGAAAAATAATTTGGAAGAATTGCATTCACAACGATGTATTTTCTGTATTAATAATAAATGCATAAAGAATTAAAAGAGATATATGTCATATAAAATTCTATTTCAAGTAAATATTTTTAGGACAAACACATAAAAATAACCATATACATAGGTTTATTAAGAATTTTATTATTCAAAATAATGATGTTCATTTTGGTTATGAAAATATTGAGTTTTCATATTTAATCAAATTTACCCCAATTATTATCATGATGATTCATATATTATGATAAAAATAATATATAGAAGTTGATCCTAAATTTTATGAAAATTATTCAATTAGAATAAATTGTTATGGTGAAAATCAATCCTTATATATATATACATAGAATATTAAGTTGAAGGGTTAAATTTTAATGGATAATTCAATGTCATGGGTGAATTTTCACCATCCATTGAAAATAAAAAAAAACAAATGGAATGTAATGTTTATAATGGTATATAATAACATATAGAAATAAATATAATTTGAATAATAATTTAAATCCACTTATGAATTGGAAAGTGGAATCCTAAAATTTACGAATATTTTTATTGAGTAATAAATTTTTATTTCTATTATTTTCATAATGCATATATTTTTTCTATCAAACATATATATTAACAGAATTAAACCATTAATTGATAATTATATTACAATATATAGTTGATCTTTGAGTAGGTAATGGATATTAGGATTCTACATTATTGATAGGATAATACCACCACAGAGTTCCTTTTATATTGGTTCTTGTAATGTAAAGAACTTATTATACTACATGTTTTATAATAAACATAATATCAATGTTATGTTTTTAAGGAAAATGATTATATACAATTTTTGGGAATGAAATATATTTCATTTATATATTTAACATATATTATTGAATAAATATTTTTTAATAATGATATAAATATCATATAATATAAAAACTAGAATTAAAACACAATGAAAAATCCAATGTTCATGGGTCACATCCAGACATTTACTTTCATCGTTATTTTATAAATTATTTCCTTATTATAATTATAAATTTTATTTTTTAAAAACCCATGAATTTATAATATTATCATATTTCTGGTTGTAGGGAACTGATTTATGCACGATTATTAAAAACACATAGATAACCATGTACATGAGGAAGCTACAATAATTGAGTTGTTTTTCAATTTTTTCACATAGTTTTTTAATCCAGGCATCACATTAGGTGAGATTAGTGTGTGGTGTACAATAGGCTAATGGTTTTCTATACTATTTAGTTAAACCATATCACTTTCCATGTATTATGAAATCATGATTTTTCTTTTCTTCCTTTCAAATTTAAAACAAAAAATTGTGTCTGGACACTCCCCATTTGACCATAATACATGAGTGGAGACCTAGGTGAACCTCCTTCCCTCCTACTTCAATTTCGAAACCCCATCCTTGTATATTCTTGGTGTTATTCATGAGGAATGGTTATTTAATACATACTATTCCTTTTTATTTTTATTTCCATTTCTTTCATGCATTGTTTTATTGTTTGTTGAATACTAGGGTTAGGGTTGACCATAATGGGTAGTTAATACTAATGTACGAGTGTTTACATCATGTATCTAGAAGTTCTCATATTATATTAATCAATTGTATGACATGTTTACATGGTTTAACCTATTTGGTTTCATGTGTTTTCTAATATTTGATAAATGATTTATTCTAGAGTTTTTTTTAAATTATTCTCTATCACCCGAGGATTTTCTATGAAAAAATGACCTTTAAATAATTTAAATTTTTTTGATATCATGCATTATAAACAATAATGTGTTTAGAAAACCCGTATAACATTATTAAAATATTATCTATCTATTATCTCTTAGTCATTGAATTGAAAGGTAATAAGAGTAATAACTAATGTATGAAATGTATGAAGAATCAATTCAATATATATCAAAGGATTAATATTTTAAACATAAATTATTTGAAAAAGTTATTTTTTTATGAAATTTATTTTAGGTGGGGAATTTTTTTATCAATAAATTAAATTTATATTTATTGGTTAATGAGTCTAATTAAATGTATATACTATTTAAAAGATCATATTTTTTCAACATTCATCAAATATTTTTAATCATACAATAATATTATATTTATTCTTAGACTTAAAAATGATTTTTTTTCTAAAATATTTTATTGTCACTTTTTAAGTAGTTAAAATAAAATTAACATCTTTCTTTTATTTTTGTTGACATTGATAAAATAAATGACATATTAATAACAAAGAGGTTCAAATTTCAAAATTACTCCCCTTTTATATTTCCTTATATGAATAGTTACCATGGTTAAATTTATTACATTAGTAATGGGTATGTCTGGTAAATCTGGAATAAAAATACATGAAAATCTATAATCCTTTATCATAATTCATTATGTGTCACAAAAATTCTGAGGTTGAACATACTCATCAACCAATAGGGATATACATTAGGGAAAATATTCTCTCAAATAGGAGTGTAGTAGTAGCCGATGTAAACTAATAATATATACATCCATGAATGTCCAAGAGTGCATAAATAAGTTTTTAATTGAAATAAATATAATATATGAAAAAAATTCATTAATACTCAATGAAAACATTCACACTCATGTCCCCCATTTTGAACAAAACATATAAAATGAAAATAAATAAAATAAAATACACAAGGCTCTACTCCTACACTGAGAAGCTACACATACCATGTATCCATGACTACTAAATAGCTCCAACCTGAACTTTAGACTCTATATGGGCCATCACACTCAATCATGAAGCAATAGGCATCCAATTGATCTATGTAACCCTCTTTTAAATCTGAAAAGACACATACGGTCTAGACACATCATTTTTCTCATAATGAGGGTGAAAAAAAAATTTATATTGGCCACAAACAAAGGTGGACCTCACATATTTTTGATAATATATTCATGAAAAACAAACCATATCTACACTATAATGACATTAATACCAAATAAAATGTAAACATAACAAAAAAATTGATAATGAAAGGAAAATAGAAATTTTCATGATATAGCATGACACTAAATGGAAATTCTATCCCCATTCTGGCCCCAACAAGATGAATTATGAAATGTGGCTCATGTGGTCACAATATCAACAGCATACCCATGATCAATTAAGGATATACAATGGCCAAAATATGGATAGGAACTCTTTATAGACCATAATATCTCATCCTAGGAATCTAAGATAGTGAAGAATGTATAATGGACACCTGGACTCCGATAGAATAATCTGAAATTTCTGTATAAATTCTTTATTAACCCTAATAGTATAATATTATTCCCAAATGTACTGAAGAACATAATATGTAGAATTAATGAGTCATTTAATCATTAGAATACATGATTTTTCACAAAACTCATATAAAATGGGCCCAAGATGTACTACAACCATCCGATTTTGAGAACCCTAGTTAAGGGGAAATAGAAAAATCATGGGTGTTACACTCATTGAGATCTTCCATTAGCTCCAAATATATTACTCACAAAAACCAAACAATATGGTATATAAAAAATATCAATCTAATAGAATAAAACCCTTCCCATAAAAACCCAATTTACTCCCCTCTAATCCATTATTGAATAAGCATAAACATAAACATTCAGACCCACAATCTCTAACACCAGTATTAACAGACACCCAAACCTTCCAACCAAACCACTAATATTAGCACAATAAATCTCATAAGAAATATAAAATTCAACAATCCACTATATTTCCAAAATCCCCAACATAATAGGATTTCCTAAATGGGGCATCTTAAAAAACCTTTTGCCATACACATATAGAGGAACTGTTGTTGCTCCCTATCTCAATATTAAAAATCAACTATATAGAAGGGAATCCTTATACCAATCCACCATGAAGATAACTTAAAAAAGTACCATGGATATAAGTAAAACCATATGAAATGTCCGACATTATAATATCAACATATTCTCAATTTCACCTACTCATACCTGAAATTCCATTTTTTCAATCCACCTAGAAGGGTCCTACCAGTCCAAATATCTAATGGCAGTTGTCTACACACAAACATCAAACAATAGACAAAATTATTTCATATAAAATGAAAGTATATTATTCCTTCCATAATATATCTAATGAGACGGAATATACCTCACATTGAGTCCTCAAGCTAAGGTGATCAACAAAGAAACACCCACATATGGGTCTCACAACACACAATCCAACACTCATGTTGATTTTCAAGCCAAAAACAAAATAGAGTCATCCTTAAAAACTCTCCTATTTCAAAACACCATCTATTTTTCCAATCAATGATGAAATGAATCCACAAGATTTATCTATAAGGAAAAAACACTCACAATGGACTACTATGAAGTCCAATTACGACTCAAGGGTATAATGAAACCTAAAAACCCTTGCTGGAATAAGTACATTGCATGTACTTCTGAGTACATGATTTTTACTCTCAATGGAGATATTTGAAATGTACATCGACCTGTTAGGGGAACACATGGAATCCATCAGTGTACTAGTACAGGGACACGACCTCTATGGGGTTATCCCATTTAATATTACATGTACATGTCCTCCCTCCATGTAAATGTCTTCACAAGTACTTGACCACATGGTCAGGTACCACTACATTATGTATACTACCAAGACATGGATCCTTGTATAAAAAAATACAACATTTCTATTACATGGATACATTATCAAGAACCACTATTTTGTGTGTAACCTAGTTATATGGTGTGTAGTCTCAAACACTCCACCATATAAAGTACTCATACACATGTATGAGTGTCCATAGATTGTGTGATCATAATGTGTGTGGTATGTACAATAAAAAATAATCTTCCCTATATATGAAGAACTCATGGTGCGTGTTCATTAAACCACACACTATGTTTTCAATATTTACCCAACAGAAATCCTTCTAAAACTCATGAAACCAGTGGATTCACTTGAAAACAACTAGATCGACCATGAGTGGTCCCCAACATCCTGAAGAATAATATTAAATCATAAAAAAATTATCCAATGTAAATGTATGGTGAAAATATTAGACTTGGTAGAAAAATCCACGAAAGCATTGATCTAATTATACATCTGTTGATGTGACAAGATGATCTAGCATGACCCAATATACATAGAGACAAATCGACCTCCATCACTCTCTATTAACTCCCTATCATCTCTATCAAATGAGTAGAGTCCTATGGTACTAGTGTGTGATACACACCATAGTGGAAATGATAAAAAAATTAATAAAAGAATGAAAAAAAGAAAAAAAACAAAAACGAGGTGAGAGGAGAAAAAGGGACTCAACCCGAAAGTATCTCTCATTGTGAGGATACAACTCAACTAATAAAATCCCATCATCATAGCCTTAATAGAAATGACTTAATTCCAATCAGACACACCAAATTGAAAATATCACTACAAAATCATTCACACATAAATAATATTTCATTAATTAAATTTTAAATATTCATATAAAATTTTAACATCATGGAATTTAAAAAAGTATTTTCTTTCGATAAAATACATAATCTAGGACCAACTAATTGGTCATAAAATTGTTTGGAGATATCCTAGTTAGATAAAATACCATTTTCTACATGAACACCAACCATGTGAAAAGATTCAAATATCCCTTATTTCTCATTGGATTTCATAATCTAGTTCTTTACAAGATCCCCACCATAAACACTTCTCAGACATAAGAATTATCATTAGTTCATATTCTACCTTGATTCTTATCAATAATTGGTGCTTAAAAGGAAAACACATGTTTCCACTGACCAGTCTCACAGTGCCAACTGCACTCCTATCACGATGGACATTCATAAACGCCCAATCTAGTGTTCCCCATCATTGTAGTATCCTAATAATCACCCATAAAAAAACAAAAAAAACTATATCCTAATCTATTTATAACATAAAACATAATGGATGGACATGGCCAAACCACTCACTCATGATCTCAAACACTGAAGAAAATTTATAACATATTATAGGTTCAATAGAAATGACATCCCCACACTCAATGAACATATTCAAATGTGTAACACCTCCATCGATTTCATATAGTGAAATCCTAGCCATAAGACATCCTCATGTAAAGAATAACTAATGGTAATCAAAATGAAAGCTCAACCGAAACATCACATAACCCACACACCCAAGCCTTCTCAATATAAAAATTTCCAAAAGACATGATAATTACCAATCTATACTTTAGTTAATATTTATTATTTTAAAATCCCATATTAGACAGTTTTTTTGATATAAACTAAGATCCTATGGAAATAGTAAAATATGCACAACCCACTAACAATGATCCTCTCATAGGTCAGTAACAAAAATCAACAGAACCCATTGCCCTCCTCTTCAAAACAAGAAATCTCAATCATTCCAAGATACACCACATGACCACCATCCACTCAAGTGTCAAACTAAAACAATGATAACCTAACCATTCCACATCACACTTCCCAATGAAAAATAATAACCAATAGTGCTAAGCATCCAACCAACCATGTCCTCTCAAGACAACAATGAAACCCTGATTCCAACCAAAAACCAAGAGCACTATTTGTACTCCCCCTCACTGGCACGAATAGTCATATAGCTCACAAAAAAACTATTTCGACTACAATAAAATAATAAATAATAAATCATGGTACACACATCTATTAGGAATCATTATTTTAATTAACACAACCACCACTAATAAGCAGGTATCCTAATGGACACCCCAATTTATAATGGCTTCCATGTATCCCTCGATGAAGGGATTGAAAATAAAAAAACATAGAACAACAATATGAATGATCAAAAATGATTTTCATATAAATACTATTAGGTTACATTCACATGATTTGAATTCCAAAAATTACATATACAACTGAACCCAGTATAAGCAGTTGTTGACACTTTAAACAATATAACCTATATCATCAGTGAAAACTCATACAATCATGAAAATACCATTAGAATTCTACGTAACAATCGTGATACCTAAAAATAAAAATATTTCCATCTTACCAATATCCAAAACCATTAAATTATAAAAATTCAAAAACACAAGTGCATCACTTAAGGTGAAAAAATAGGACCATATAAGAAAAACCCATGAACAATAGTCCTACAAACCTCATAACTAGGACTTCTTACCAGAATAATTTTTCAGGGAACACCAATCCAATATCCATCACAATATCTAAAACATTGATATATATTATTTCTATCAACTTCCCATATTTAATGTCAATAAAAAAACCCTACAATATTAATATTTCAAAAATCATCCTAGGTCGAACCAAACCCTCACCCCATTTAGCCCATAATAACGCCTCAAGAATGCCTCCTTATTTTTTAGAGGCTTCCAAAAATAAGCAAGGGATAACAAGGATACAATGGGAAGACTATTCCCATAGTAATGTTTCTTGTAATATCACAAATTAAATCAAAATATACATATCTCATAACATTATAGTGTGAACAAATAAATAAATAACTAAAATTACTGTAATAAATGAAATGTTGTATACATATTCAATTAAAATATATAGTAATGTGTCTCCCACTAGTTCAACCAAATAAAATATAAAAATAAATAAAAATAAATACAAATGCCTCTCCTGGTACACCTTGCTGAATTACATAGTTCGTCTCTAAGACTAATGAACAACTCTCTAAAACACCTCTAGCTCCATAGGAGACATCCCACTCCATCATGAAACACTATGCCTTAAAAAATATCAAACATAATGTTCTAAACCTTTAATAATGCATATTGTTTATAGACAAAATGATGTTCACATACAATAGTTGAGGAAAAAATCTCAGTAGGCCAAACACATGCTAGTCCTAACATCTCCTATCATGAAAGTTTCAAGAAACACCCATAATATCTTCCTAGACTAACATAAAAAAACAACATAAATGATAAAAAAGATATAAAAAAAATAAAAAAATAGATACTTTATGGAAAATATAAAACTCAGTGTTCTATAATAACACCTATATGTAATTCTACCCATCGAATGGCCCCATCTAGGAGAATTATGAAATGTGGAACACACTACCTAAATAGAAATTATATCTACCTAATCAAAGAATGCACTCTGAATTACATCTCAAGGATATTCACACATTCTAGAACGTAGGATATCATCAAAGGATTCTATGTTAATGAATAATGTATACATGGAATTAGGATTCAAATGGGATGATATAATCTAGTAATGGGGACTCCCTATTGACCTAGAAGGAATGACATTATTCCCAAAACTCCTATAGAATATGATGGGAATAATTAACCTATCAAAAAAATTCCATGATACCTAATTAGAATCTAAACACATATTAACCTGGCCCCTATAGTGATTTATCCTCTATCTTCCATGATTCCTTGCTAAAGAGAAATCCTAAACTGTGGATGCTTCACTCAACTATATTTTCCATTAGTTTCCCGTAACCTCCTCCAAAAAAACAATTAGATGAAGAAAGAAACCACATCAATCTTAGAAAAAACACCTATAATTATAATATTAAAAATTTCTTTTTTCACATCTAGTATTGAACATGAACAAACTCAATCATCAAATAACATAATCTCAAGTAAAAAGGCCAGCTCATACCCACACCCTCCAAATATTCCACAGAATCCATCATTAACCATATCCTAGACCAACCAATCATAGGTTTTTGAAAATAGTTCCCAAAACCTCAACACGACGTGAATTCCTATAAATTGTTCCACTAAAAAAACCCAAACCATGCCCACTAAAAGGGACCTTTAATTTCCTACATCTCAAACCCAATGATCACCTAGACAGAAGGGAATCCTCGAGCCACAACAGAGAGAATGAAAGCAAAACTAGCACCAATCCATGATGAAAAACATCATAACATTTCCCTAATACCTATCTCAAACTCCTCTCAATGACACCGAGTCGTACCATAAATTTCATGATGTCATTCCACTGAGAAGTATTATATCAGTCATGAATATAGGTGAGAAAACCTAAAAATCAAACACCAAATGTAATGATCTCAAAAATATAAATCTATACTCTTACTTCTATAATATAAATAAAATTACCCCAATAAATATCACTTAGTGTCTTTAATACATGGTGACCTACCACAATAACCCCACACATGGGTCTTAAAATATGAATCCCAAACCCAAGAGGAATCTATGACCACAACGGAACTGGAATCCTCCTTACAAACTCTCCCATTCTAAAAACTCTTTCTAGAAATCAATTAAAATTTTAGAATATTAAACCACAAAGATATATGTGGAAAAATAGTCGGAATTTACTACATGAAATTCCAAATCATATACTGAGGTACAATGACACCCAAAACCACATTCATGAAAAATTGAACGAAGTTTACTTCTGAGTAAATAGAATATAATCCCAGAGGTGTGTGCTTCTATGTACTTCCACTTGTCTAAGTAATACATAGGTTTTAACCATGTAATGGATCATGGACATGACATCCATGTGGTCTTTTGATGTATAATTACATGGGAATTTCCCCCTAACAAGGGTTTTCATATCAAGTACCTAGACACATATCCCATTAAAAACACAAGGTGTGAACTCCCAATATAAGAACCACTACACATGGTGTACTGTGGGTAGATGACGTGTATTCCAAAACACTCCATCTACACATGTACTTGACCACATGGCTGAGTAATAATACCGATCATGTAATTAAAATTGATGAAATAAAAATCTAATGATCTCACCTACCTTCTGGAGGAATAAGACATCGTATTATTTCATCAAACCAAGTTTCTTGTGGTTGGGATTTCCAAAACGGAAATCTCTCCAACTAATAGGACCCCATGACCAGAATAATTTTTTTATAAAATGACCAAATTAACTAATAAGGGGTTCCCAAAATCACAAAAAATGATTAAAACAAGAAAAAACTAACCAATGTAGGTTTATATTAAAAAAATTTAAAAATTTATTACCTCTAGGTGGAAACCACAAAATCGTAGATCTGATTCATGATATGCAGTTTCCGAATGCTGATCCACTAGGACAAGAGCTCTGTAGGGGTACCTCCTTCTAACTCTATCTCTTCTTTACCTCTCCCCTCCCTCTCCCCTCTATTTGATGAAGGAACATCAATGGGAGGAGAGTATATGACATACCATGTAGGAATTGGATAAAAGTATATAAATAAGTAAAAAAATTAAAAAATAAAAGTAAAAATATAAGGTAGAATAAAAAGGGACATGGCCCGGCATATGCACCTGATGTGATCTAATGCTTTACATAGGTAACCCCCCATATTGAAATGAACAAAAAATGAGAAATTATAATTAGATGATCCAAATAGAATATATCATTAAATGAACATATGATAATAAATAATAATTAAATAATTAAATATGAAATATTAAGAAAAAAATTGAACATATAAAAATTCCTAAAATCTCTCTTTTAAAGAAAAAACCACGATCTAGAAAAAATGGATTGTTAAAAAATATTATCTAACATATCTTTATAGGGTAAATTAGCATTTTAACTCTTGAAAAAAACCTATGAACATAACTTAAATTTCTATTTTTTATAAGCATTCATGATTAATTTGGTTAAATATTAGATGATGGGAATTCGTCCCTTAAAACAATAAAATTGAAATTGAGTTTTTATGGGAGATTTTCCCTGAAAATGAATAATATATTGTTAAAATCAAATAAAGTAAAAAAATCACTCCCTTTGCCTTTAATATATCTTCTACGTCCTTATAAACAAAAAATTAAATGATGAATGAATATAATAGATTCTATTTAGATTAATAAAATTAATTTTTTGATACAAAGTTATTTCTTATTTCTAGTTTTTTTAAGGACCATAATTTCATACACGACATGGATGAAATACTTCTCCCATTAAAAGAATATAATAAAATATTTTATTTATTTCATAAGTGACATAATTTAAATAAATAAATGTGTCCCTATGAATTTTATATCTCTATAGGATATATTAGGGAGGTGTGAAATAAAAATATTATAATTCCTCCTTTTTCATGATGTATTAATGTTTAATTAAATAAATAGTGTCAAAATAAAAAATAATAATGTTTTATTAAATAAGTGTTTTATTAAAATTTTAAAAAGTAATAAAAATATTTAAATTTGTCATGGTGGATATGATATGGTAAATTGTTACAAATATTCCATTTTGGTCCAATTATCCACATATAAGTAAAACATACAACCCGTTTATACTGAACAAATCATTGTATTTTCAATTAAAAATGGTTAACTATGGGTTAATCAAAATCATGTGGAATAAAATTAAAACAAACCATGGATAAAATATATTGTATTATGGTATTACCAAAATATATTATCTCAGTTAGTAATCAATTTCCATTTAGAGTCATATGGATTGATAATTAATTTATTCTCAATTAATCATTTGATATATTCAAAAAGTACCCCTCTTATCAATTTTAAATGGGTTCCTCCTCTGTAACACCCCAAGATTTCATAGTGTGTTATTTCTTCAAAATAATTCAATAACTTGCACTACACGCAACACCGAGTTCAATTGCACCAAGACTTACCAAAAAAAAATCCATTAAAAGAGGTCATGAATAGTATTAACTAAATTTTAAACTTTATAATTTTAGAATCCATATTATGAGTTTCTTAGTCATAATGCAAGAACAGATTCATTTTCAGTATTGCACTTTTATCAACTTTTAGTGAAATCTTTTTAAATACAATATTTTAAACTTTTTGACTAAATGGAGACATCAAAAAATTTAAAATGAAACTTCCCAAGCTTCCACGGTATGCTTTCCTTTGAATAAAACAGTAGCGTGTGTTGTACGCAACTTCGAGTTTTAACACACACCACAACCAATCAAACTGGCCGTTATGAATAGTAATACCTAAATTTTGAAATAATATATATTTTATATTTTGAAATGGACTTCATTTTTGGATTCGGAATATCGAATTTAGCCTAAGGTGAAATTTTGGTACTTTTCAGATAACTTTCATATTTTGATGAATAGTGAAAATTACTAAATTTTAATTAAAAACAACTTTTTTAATCAAAATAATTAATAGTGATAAATTATGAATTTGAGTGGTTTTAAAGTATATTTAGAATATATTTTTACAATTTAATATAATGTTGGTCATTAGACAAAATTTTACAATTAAACCGAACATAAACAAGTGTCAATCTTTTGATAGTTATTATCTCTTAAAAACACGCTTTTTGTTTTGACAGCGGGAATTAATTTTAAATTAATTTCTGCCACTTATGTGTTTTGAATTTAGAAAAATGGATTCCATATTTGGAATCAGGATGTTCAAATTGTGTAAATAGGTAACTTTTATTTTTAGACATTTTGAATAATTACTACGGTAAATATTTTATTTACCATGGTTAAGGGTAAATCTGGTAAATAAGAGTTAAAAAAATAATATTATAATAATACTAAATTACCCTAAAACGTGTCTTAACCCTATTGGTTGATACATGGTCGACCATGGGAATATTTGGGTCTATTTTGGGACCCCATGGATCCACTTGTAAGTGATAATGACACTTTATTTTAATTAAGTCAAAATGAATACAAAAATGACACAAGCATATATCTTTTAGAAAAACAATTGTTACATAGGGTTATATAAGTTGGATTTTAGATTATAAATATTAATTAGAAAGATAAAAAGATTTCCTACATAATGATATTTTATTTAAAATTTTTAGACATTAAATAATTTATTTTATTTATGACACAATGATGATGCAGTAATTACTATAATAGTGAAAAATTAAAATAATTGATATTATAACTACCCAAATAAATATAATATGAAACTTTTAATGAATTAAACTAATTTTCTAGGATAATATGATATATTAGGATTGATTTAATTGACTTTTTTCGAAGTAATCAATCTGTTATGAGTTTCAAAAAAATCAACTATTGAATAGTGTAAAAATTGACATAAAAGAGTTCTTAAAACAAATATTATATTATTAATTGATATTAAATTCCTAAAAATCTAAGGTTCGTCCGAGAGACTTATATCATGATAGGTTCATCATTAATGGACCACTTGTGGGTCGATTGGATGTATATAGTAAGTTTATTAACCATATTATATAAAAATACAAAGAGACATTGCAAAAGTGAAACTAATTAACTTAGAGTTAATAATTAAAGATAAGGTTAATATAAGTATCCAAACCTGTCTAAATTCTATTGGTTGAGTGTTTTTCGACCTATCCCCACATTATCCTTTGAATAGTCAACTTTGGAGCCATTGGAAACCGAATATGAATTTATTATAAATTAATATTTCTAGCTTTTCCAAAGGTGCCCCTCACCCCTCTTATAAAAGGGCACTCCTCCTTCTCATTTCTTCACACCTTCAAAGCCTTTTGGTTCGGCCACACTCTGCCCAAATACTCTCCCAACATCCCTCACTACAACCTAGAGGCCTTATTTTGATCAGAAAGCCAACATAAGGATCCATTTTGATCAAATCAAAAGGAAGAACCCGAAGAAGAGGTAATGATTTCACCACCCTTCTCCAAGTTCATTTCTTCTTCCACTTCTTCTTCCTTTGTTCTTACCATTCTAAAATAATAACTCCAGTATCTCACATATACTGTGATGTTATTATAAATATGGTACAACCATATTCAGTTTCTTATCCACCCTTTGAATAACATGTCACCATACGTGCGTACGTACGGCTTACCGTCTCCACGTCGTGGTGTAATTGTTATTCAATATAATATTATTTGGATGGGTATAATAATGATGTGTAACTCATGTAAATAATAAATATAACATGTTAATGATTCTGTATATATGATATACCATCCATTTATATATTATTTTAATATCAAAAGAATGATATTGTCGCTCGTGCGTACGTACGGACTACCGTCTCCACGAACGCGATGAGATTCATTCTCCATCATATCCATTCAAGTATAATTATCATTTGATGATTTAAAAATGATGTTTAAGGACTAGATATCATTCTGGATATGAATAAGATACAACAACCATGGCTTATGTAACAAAACATAGAAAATAAAATGAGTAAGTTAACTCCCGAAACGACGATAATTCTAAGATATTATTAAAAAATCAATGTTAAAAGATCATATATGATATCATATTAATATATATGATTCTTGTATAATTTAATAACAACTATTTCACCATTATACAGGAGGTTAACCTACCCCAACCAAGGAAAAGTACAAGGTAAGGGTTTACTTTACAACCTCTTCATTATCCAAGGTTGTTTATACGTAATAATCTACTGGGATCTCTTTATCATCCACATCCATGTTTCGTAAAAATGTATTTCAAAACATTTTTACTATTTACAAGAATATGGGTTAAAGTCATTTATACCCTTGTTTGACTTTTTATAAGAGGTTTATAAAGGAATCTTTCTGTCGTTTTCAAAACAAGGTCCTTTTTAACCTTTTCGACAGAATTGAGGTAAGAATGTTTTTTTAACTTATACGGCGGGTGCGGTTATTTTACGCCGTTATAAAATCTTCAAAGCTTTCCTTACAAGCTTATAAGATTATTTTTAAAGAAAATGTTTTATTTTATATGGATCTTAAATGATTTCAAAATAAAAGGAGATATTTCTTTAAAATGAATTTTGATTTCATCTATGTCAACATCCTTTGATGGATTTTAAGATTATTTGAAGTTGATTTATTATGATACAAAACTTCTATATTGTATTGAAGGTTTTGTGATATGTTTGACTGTGGATGTGCTATTTTTATACCATTCATAGTTTATGGTGAAAGTATTGAAATTTCGTATGCTAGTTTTAATACGAATGTTTATGTTATATTTAAACCTTTTCATATGGGAATGCATTGGACTTAATAAGTGACGGGTGGAGCCCGCTATAGCTCCTCGATGCATCGGTAGGTCTCATGAGACAAACTAGTGTCTTGGCCCAAGGCCTTGACAAAATCTTATTTGTAGTCTTGGCACGAGGCCTTGGCTATGTGGTTATGATAGTCTGGCATTATGCATTCCAACATTATGAAAGTGGTTATTGATTTTGCATGTGATTATTCGATTAGTAGAATATCCATGTGAACAAGTAAATTGCATTTTTTTCATTTTACTTTTGACATACTATGTTGAAGTTCAAGTTTAAAAGGCTTTTGTTTTAGTAATTCATTGCCTTAAATGTTTATGATTATTTTTGAATGTTCCGCTATATTTTTATCCTTACTGGGCATTTGAGCTCACCCCTTTTCTATGTTTTATTTTTCCCAGGATGTGAAGATGTAAGTTATGAATGACCTGCAGGGATATTATGAGGGGATTATAGTGTGGACTGTGGAAACATTATGTTGTTGTAGTAGTTTTTCATTTTATGATGTAATGTAAAACTTATTAATATATCTAGTGTTTCCAAGGCTACTAAACCAATCGGTCTTTCGAGATTTGATCTTTCTTGTGATCATGCCAATGTTACGAAGTAATGCACCGACTCTGGGTAACTGGGGTCGGGGCGTTACATCCTCCATATCTTCTTAGAAAAACATTGATCCTTTTAAATTGAGAAAACTCTAAATATTATAATTATAAACATCTCTATAAATATTTAATATGGATTTTTCTTCCTAGTACACAATCCATAGATAATTTTTGGGGATATCTAAAACATTCAATTTCAAAGAAAAGGTAAACACCTTACCTAACCACATTCATTTAAACTCTTCATTAACACCACTAAATCTGTTTTATATATCAAAAAAATTATAAATACGTATAAAAAATATACAAAAATGTTACAATGAATATGGAAACACCATTATACACCCATTTTATATTTAAATGAGAAGTGAAAGTATCACTCGAGCGTTTCTATATCTTACGATCTCCACATAGCGATATGATTCATTTTTCATCACCATATTTTATGGATATGTATTAAGATGGGTATAATTATATAATATATTATTCATGAAATAATTATACTTATATGATTTTAATATATCACCTACATACTTTCCATCCAATCTGTTTGGATATGGCAACGTCGGTCAAGTGTGTGTGTGGACTTCCACCTCCAGGAAGATATGTGATTCATATTTCATTAATATTTTACATAGATGGGAATGTGATAGATCATGATGAATAAATATGTTTTATATGAAATAATAAGAATACTTAAATTTGTATTAATATTTAACTTTACTTTATTCAATCCCATAGAAAATAAAAACAATGTTCTTGCGTACATTGTATAAACCGTATCAATGAATGGTGTAATTCATTTTTCTATCTGTAACTATTTTTCATGACTCTATATATGTTTATAGTTAATATATATGTCATTTATATCTGGATTAATATTCTTTAGGTTATTGAACTGTGAAAAATTTACAAAAAAATGTTCTACTAAATTGAAATACACTTTATAAACGAAAAAGTTGACACTAAAAAATGACGATTATAATATGAAATTATTGATAAAAGGAGGAATTATAAAGTTACAATGGGATCATATATGATATTATAATTAATAAAATAAATAATTTATATAATTATAGAAAAATTAAATTTATTATACATGATCATAATGTGATTTTGTAACATAGATAACTCAAGGTATAGTTTTTATTTCAAAATCACATCAATATTTAATATTTTTTATGTTTAATTATCTATAAGGGAATATTTTATCCATATCCATGTTTTCTAAAAAATAATTATAACTAGTTTTAATATTAACTTATAATTATTTGAATTAATTTTGATAAATGATTTACTTTTAAAAATTTGGTTTAAAAGTTAAAATCTTGTTGTTTTAAGAATGTAGTACGTTAAATCTTTTTTACAATAGTGTGAAAAGAAGGTTTTTTGACCAGTATGGCTTTAGTGAATTTCCCACTATCATAAATAATATTTCTTATAAATATCCCATTGAAAGGATAAATGATTATTGTCAAAATAAAATATTCCCTTTTTATAATTTCCCATTTTTTAATAAATTATTTCAAAATGGTATACGTATTTTCCACATGTAATGTTCCATATGATATTTCAAAATATTTTTCTATCAAAGATAGAATAATTTGATGATATATATATCTTATTGGGAATAATATCCAATTATATAATAGTTTTTATTTCTTATTATTTTATATGAACATGATGACACAGTATTTCAAAAATATATTTCTTTTCCATGTGTTAAGAAATAATGAAATTTCCAGGAACTAAAATTATTTATTATTTTATGATATGATGAATGTTTTATGACCTTATTAACACATATATATGATATTAATTTTTTGATGGGTCGTACTTGTATTTAAAAATAATTCATTTTGTAATGATTAATGGTATATGATATCAAATAGTACATGATAGGTTATCCCATGCCACAAATATGGTATATGGGAGGTTATCCCAAGCGCGAAGCAGTTACTTGGGTGGTTTATAGAATGTTGACATGTTTGAATGTCTTTGTGTATATCCTTGACCTAAGGTTATATATTCTTATGTGTAAACCATAATATATTTGTTGTTACATTGTTATTACCCCTTAGATAACTTTCATTATTCCTATATGATTCATTTCTCATGATCATCCATGATTTATTCCACGACTCTGTATGTGATATTTTATATGCATGGTATATTTTTCGAATGTTACAAATATACCCTTATGCACTTTTTATTATTATGTTCCAATTTATATCTCCATTATTTACCATTATAGGTCATTTTATCTCGCCCATTATTATGTTATCTACCCTAGGTTATGAATAACAATTTTATGTTTGATAAGTCTAAAAGGGTTCTATAAGTGAAGAACATAGTGGGAGAATATGTAGTTTAGCTATTAACAAAATGTATATATGTACTAGATTCTAATGGAAGTATATATAAATTATTATGAAATAGATTTTTTGTTATTTAATTAATATTAAATGATTAATATGTAATATATATATATGAAATGTCTGGGTCTCTATAGTTAGTATTAGTGTAATGATTAGTTATCCTTTAGAAACAAATATGTAAAAAAATAAAAATGAACCCTAGGTAAATGTATATGTATATATAAAAATCATATTTTTTAATGAGTATAAATGACCTAGTTTGATAATATATTTTAATATAATATTTTTTATTTTCATAGACTTCCAATAAATAATTTTTCATTACACTTTGGTTTTTGAGTATGATTATTCATTCTCACATTAAGCATTTTCATTTCTATTCTGTGGTTGAAACAAATACAAATCATAAAAATGTTGACTGTAAGGGAAAAACAAATTATTTAACACTAATGAAAAAAATTGTAATTTTATATTTTTTTAACACTGTTATATTTTAGAAAATCCTTTTATTATTGATCGCATATTATATGTAACATCTAATATAAATGACTCTTGAAATGTATAACTATAATAACCCATTCCTTAAATAAGAAGGTATGAATAATAATAATTAATTTGTAAAATAATAATATATATTTCCTATTAATAAATTAATGACATTATTTATTAAATAACAAATCATATTGTTGTAAAGTAATGTTATTCTTCAAAAATACATCTGCATTAACATTTATTTTAATTTATTTCAATTAAAAAATATTATAATTTTTTTAAAATAAAATTTTTATTGGAAAAAATTTTCTTCACTTTTTGAGTCTTCATATCAAAATTTTCAATGGGTGAAATTTTGGGATTTTTTGACAATATTGTTTTTTCTCTGAGTAGAGAAAATACCAATTTTTTTGAATATGTCTTTCAACTTCAATAAAATTTAAAATTTAAAATTACCATTATTACATTAATAAGATTTCACGTAAAATTAGAATTATATATTTTTATTTTAATGATATAATTTCATTTTAATCATCATCATATCAAATTTTTACACAATTTTGTCTTGGTATTAAAAAATGGAATTTTTAAATATCTTTTACGGTGCATATTGATTGTTATTTTTAATTAATTAAAAAAAAACATAATGAGGAGTGAATTAAATTAAATAAATATATATATATATATCAATAAATATTAATTTATTTTCATATAAAAATAATTATTAGTTGTTCAGAATATTGGAATTCATATTTTCCTTGCGAAATTTACTTCTTGAAAACTAGTTAATTCATCAATACATTATGTTTAATTTGAAAATTTAATTTTACACTTCGGTGAATTTATTTTAAGTAAAATGATTCCTTTATTTAGAACCAGAAAATCATATATTTTCTAATTAATTAAACATTAATATTTTCCATAATAAATACTAAGAACATTAAAAATTAGTTACCACAGTTATGGTAAAAATGGTTTTACCAGGGGGTTAAAATTAAAGGAAATGTGTCAAAATTCTCTATAACATTTTTAAAAATGATTTTATGGTCATATGAAGACCTAATAATGTTTAATTATTGATAATAATCAAATTTGGACTCTATTGGAATGTAAAAAAACGTGGGAAAACCTATTTATTTTTAAAACGTACATGTGTTCAAGTCACCTTACTTATAAAAGGACACCCCTCTCCTCCATTCATGACAAATTATAAAATTTTTGGATTGGCCAATACCGACCCAAATAACTTCCAAAATTACATTCCTTCATCATATAATCCATGGTTTCCACATCAATCCTTTCTACAAATACTTGAGGTCTAATCTTAAACAGGCAGTCTGAGAGGAGGTAAAATTATTAACTATATGTTTTTGTATTATTAATTCTACCATATAATTAAAAAAATTATTATAATATGATCATTTGATAAAAAAAATATATCCTATATACACATATATTATTATATTAATGGAAACATTTAAATCCATATCAAGTTCCGTCAAATGTGATATGAAATCATCATTCATGTGTATAAAGTACTAAAACCTCTTGAAAAGAAGTCATTTATTTTCCACCATCACCTCCAATGGATTTTAGTAATGATGTATTTAAATTATATATATGTTATTTTTAAAATTTTTATTCTTATGTAGTTATTATATCCCATATAACATTTTTTTTATTTCAACTTAATAGATGATATGATAAAGATGCTCAGTGGACTACAACCTCATAAAGTGAAGTGATTTTTTTACTAATGCATTACAAGGATTTTAATAAGGATAACTTTAATGAATATATGATATATAAAAGAATAAATAATTATATTCATGAAATTTATATCATTTTAAAAAGATAACATATAATTTTATATATCAATCTAAAAAATGAAAATGTTGTTCATATACGAGTGGAATACTGCCTTGACAAAGCGATGCGATTATGTTTCCATCAGCACATCAAAATAATGATATATATTGGAATATTAAATGAAATATTATTTTAATTAATATATTTTGATCATTCATGATCGATAAAAATAATTAATACGTTCATTTCATAATGATCATTTATAAATTATAACAATACTAATGTGTATGTATGTCATACCATATCCATGATTGTCACATAGTTCATTTTTCAAAATAATTAATCATGATTTTTTATAAAAAAATTAATAAATTAATATTATACTTATTTTTGGATTTTTATTCTGGATATCAGGAAATAATTTCTTCTTGGGAAATGGTGAACAAAATGAAGTCATTTTGAAACAATGATGTGAACACCCTCAAAACACCCAACATAGATTTAACGAATAAAATATTTAAAAATTTCAATACAAATAAATTAAATAAATTATCTATGTGTGTGTTATATATATTCTGTTATGTTATCAAGATATCAAATTCCTTTTTATGATTATTATAAATGAGTAATAGGAAATATAATGATGTTTTGTACTAAAGGTAAGGGTTTTTCTTATCTCACTTATTTCATTGAGACAATAGTTGTTGGATCGAATATGTAGATATGTATGTCTATTAGATGGTACAATACAAGAGGGGGGGGGGTGAATTGTAGGTTTAAAAACCTTTGAGTTTTAGCAACTAAGAGATTAGTTTAAATGATCTCAAACTAATACAAATACAAACACCCACAATTGTATTGAATGTAAAAAGGTATGATGTGTTGTAATTCTAATGTATTGTAAAACAATTGTATTCAAGATGAACACAATGATCAGAGTAATACAAAGATGAATGATTCTACCTTAAAGCGTATAGAATCAATCAATACAATATGTAATAGAATGATTGTAATTGAAACAATTACAATTGAATATGTAAAGTAGAAAGGAAACAATACAAATTCCTTTCTAATATAAGTAACAACGGAAATGTAAAATAATTACAATTATTTTAACCCAAAGAGAAGGGTTATCCTTTCACCTAGGATAAAAGGTCTGTCTCACCAACACCTTGGTAAGCCCTAGATACGATGATCGGACTGTCTGTCTGCCTATCCCTGACAGCCCTCGATACGATGATCGGCACGTCTGTCTGCCTATCCCCGGCAGCCCTCGATACGATGATCGATACGTCTATCTGCCTATCCCCGGCAGCCCTTGATTTTGTAGGTAATCAGCACCTCTGTCTTTCAACCACATGAAAGCCCTATACGATAATCGGACGCACAAGGCAGATGAGAGAAGTCACAGTGTCTCTCTCTAGAATCTTGATAGTTCACAGAGTCTCTTCGTTCAATTATACATTCATCATTGTACTCTCAGCTTCAAATGACCTCCTATTTATAGGCCTTGGGTTCCAACGGTCATGTTTCCTCCAACGGTCATATTTCTCCGAAAAACTCGGAGGGACTTGGATACCTGCCATTATAACGGTCATATTGAAATAGAAATCATGACATCATTTTGATTAGTTTGTAACTAACTCAACGACATCGTATTGGTTAAAACAAGATATATATATTGATAAGCAATTGTACGATTCATATGAAACAAGTGCTTTTGACAAAGTACCAAAACAAGTAATGAACATCTGAATAGCAGAGTCAGTACGATACGATTGACAGAGTCAGTACGATACGATTGACAGAGTCAGTATGATACGATTGTCAGAGTTAGTACGATACGATTGATTGAGTCAGTATGGTACGATTGACAGAGTCAGTATGATCAGTATTGTATGATACGATATGGTCAGTACGATCAACATTGTACGATACGATAAACATGGTAGAAGACAAATGTAATTTCCAAAATATGATAGAATTTATTTTTGATTTCCAAAACATGATATAGAAGTCAAAAAGAGGACTTTTGACTCAACAATCTCCCCCTTTTTGTAAATAACAACACACAAAGTAAATGTAACAAGAAATAATTATCTCCCCCTGAGTTATTGAAAACTCTTCTGAATAAGAAATTTGAATACAACTAACTCCCCCTTAGGTATGGACTTTCCTAAGGATTGTATTCGTAGATTTTCCTTAAGAGCGTTGTAAAGCAAAAAAAATTCTTCCTTTGTAAACATTCTCCCCCTTTGTAAACATTCTCCCCCTTTGTGATTTATAAAAAGAAAGGAGTAATCTTGAATTGTCTGAAGCAGTTAGAAAAAATAAACACAAGACAATGGATAAACGAAAAGAATCATAAAAGTTATTACAAAACAAAGACATATTTCGAAGAAATGAATACAAGTCATTTGTTTTCCCTTTCCTTCTCCTTCTTTATGAGATAATGAAGAACAACTTTCATCTTTTTGATTTCTTTCTTGTCTTCAGAAATAGATTCAGCCCGAGTTCTAAGAAGTTCTTGTTGATACGCAAAAATCTGATCTTGATTTTTGATAGTCTCTTCCTGGACTCTGATTATTTCTTCAAGAGTATCAATTCTGTTTTTCAAATTCTTGTTATCTTTGGATAACATAGAATTTTGATTCTTCAACAAAACCATTTCATCCTTGAAAGATGAAACCTTCGAGAATTCAGATTGGAAAACATTCATTCTCTCTTGCAAATCTTTCACTGAAGGAACATCGGCTCTTTGAGAAGATAAAAGATTCAACCTTTCAACCATTTCTCTGTCAAGCTTATTGAAAGAAAATGAATGCTCATTTGACAACTTTCTTATATCTTCAATAGCTATTTCATGATCATTGATTGAGCTCTCTGTTTTGTACGACCACTTGTTCATCTTGTTGCAAGCCTTCTTATGAGCAACCGAACTTTCTGAAAGAACTTTCAACTCAGCTTCTATTGAAAAAACTTTCTTCCTCAATTATTTTACAGAGCCAAACTTCTTATTTTGATTGTCAGTAATAAAATCAATCTTCCCTTCTAGCCTCGGGAAATAAGGAATGGTCTTCTCAACCCTTATTAAAACATGAACAATGTAATCACTCTTCTTGAGAGAGATTGTATGTTCTGAATCAGTATCTTCATCGTACGATGCTAGTTCATACGATCTTCTTGAGTCAACAACTGGCTGTTTTCCTTATGCTTTTTCTTTCTGCTTTTTTTCTTCTTCCACTTTTTCACTAATGACAACAACTTTATCAGTGTGAGAGGATTGAGCACCTTGCTTTTCTTGAGAAGAAATTCTGTCCGGAGATCGTTCTTGATCGGCATGAGGAGTTTGTTGAACACCTTCACTCAGCTTTTGAACCGATTCCTCTCTACTCTTCTTTGAACTTTGAAGAAATTCTAAAAGAAAGTATCCTTCTTCCACTTCTTCAATTTCTTTCATCACTTGTTACAAAACTTCATACTTTCAAGAATGAACTTTGTAAGGATGGCTAGATACATAATCATTTGGGACTTAATCCCTCCTGTCTTGACATTCTTAATGGTTTCAAAAACATAACCCATGAGATTTACTTTTCTCATATTCACAAGATAGTCAAGCATAAAAATATCAGAAACTTTCAGAGTTTCTCTATCCCCTTTCCTTGGGATAAGAAAACCTTGCATCCATAAAGTCACAAAACGATTGTCTGGTGAAAGATGAGACACTTTTCTCTTTTCTTCATTAATAACAAACAAATTCTTTTCATCACTTTCCCTATTAAATGTACCAACTTCTTCTGGTAGTTTATGAGATGGACAGAAATAATCCCCTTCTATTGGGACATTCCGAAAAAGAGCCGCTTTTTTCACAGGCATAGACAACTTTCTATCGTACATAGAAAAATTTATAGTCATGTCTTTGTCGAAAGATACAGTTTTATAAAACTGACAAACATCATAAAAAAGAACCGGATATTGAGAAACAGGTCTTTCAACACACAAATGCTCCCATCCATGAAAGAGAATGATTCTTCTAATTGTGGAATCATACGAATCAAAAAAGTCCCAAGAAACTAACCTTTTTCTGTTAAAGTCTTTCTCTGTAAAAGTCATTGAAGACATTTCGGCGGGATTATTAGCAGAGGATTGAGACATAAAGATGATGCCGATGATAGATCGTATGATGATTTATAACCGGTGGAGCAGAGCTTCGCCTCAAAACTTGAAAACCCAATGTGGGTTTGGGGAGGGGGGGGATATTTATAGGCGAAAAAGGGATGACCGTGGATCTTTTATGGTCAGGATTAGAGGAAAATAGATCAATGTTTAGGACTAAAAACGAAAAAGAAAAAAAAATAAAAAAATGGAAAATACCTGTCGGAGAACGTAAGGTAGTTGTTGGTTTTAGGATTAAAGAATACACAACCATACGAAATAAAATAAAATAGAAGTATTAAATGACATGCTGATGGAAAAAAATCTCATTACCATGAACTGACAATACGATGGAAAACAAACTCGTTACCATGAATTGACAAGCCGATGGAAAACAATCTCATTACCATGAACTGACAATACGATGGAAAACAATCTTGTTACCATGAACTGACAAGCTGATGGAAAACAATCTTGTTAACATGAACTGACAAGTCGATGGAAAACAATCTTTTTACCATGAACCGACGATACGATGGAAAACAATCTCATTACCATCATCGGTTAGTACGATGGAAAAAAAATTCGTTACCATCATCGATCGATACGATGGAAAAGAAATTGATTACCATCATAGGTCGATATGATGGAAAAGAAATTCATTACCATCATCGGTCGATACGATGGAAAAGAAAATCATTACCATTATCAGTTGATACGACGAAAAAGAAATTGATTACCATCATCGGTCGATACGATGGAAAAGAAATTGATTACCATCATAGGTTGATACAATGGAAAATAATTTGATTACCATCATCGGTCGATACGATGGAAAAGAAAATAATTACCTTTATCGGTCGATATGATGGAAAAGAAAATCATTACCATCATCAGTTGATATGATGGAAAAGAAAATCATTACCATCATCGGTCGATACGATGGAAAAGAAAAAGTAAATGATACGATAAAACTGTCAATACGATAAACAGGGAGAAAAAAAATGAATGATACAATAAAACTGTCAATACGATAAACAGAAAAAGATACACATATCGAGAGAGTAAATAGTTAAAGAATATAAGATAAAAAGAAACATAAAGACAGAAAGAAATGTGCTCCCCCTTTCAAAGGGAGTTATTTACTGTAAGGAGATTTGTAAAACATGAAGTAGATATGAATGATTATTTTAATGTAATCATTACTAGCTTCTATTTTATAAACTCAAATCTATCGGAGGGTAATGGTTTTGTAAAAATGTCAGCAAGTTGTTCTTGCATTACGATAAATTGTAAAATAATATCTCCTTTTTGTGTGTGATCCCTAAGAAAGTGATGCCTAACATCTATGTGTTTTACACGAGAATGGTGTGTTGGGTTTTTACTTAGAGATATGGCGCTTGTATTATCACAAAGAATTTGAGTTTTGGAAAAACTCAATCCATAGTCAGTGAGTGTGTGCTGCATCCACAATACTTGAGCACAACAACTTCCAGCTGCTACATATTCAGCTTCAGCAGTGGATAGTGCTACTGAGTGTTGTTTCTTGCAGGACCAAGAAACCAAGGAATCTCTTAAGAAGTGACATGTTCCAGATGTACTTTTTCTATCCATTCTACAACCGCCAAAGTCAGCATCTGAAAAACTTTTTAAAACAAAATCATTCCCAGAAGAGTAAAAAAGACCTAAATCCATAGTGCCTTTTAAATAACGAATGATTCCCTTTACGGCTTTTAAATGAGACTCTTTTGGATTAGATTGATATCTTGCACATAACCATACAGAAAACATCAAGTCTGGTCGACTAGCTGTCAAGTATAGCAAACTTCCAATCATACCTCTAAAGATTGTTTGATCTACTGGTTTCCCAGTTTCATCAGGATCAAGAGTATTTGAGGTACTAATTGGAGTACTAATACTTTCAGTTTTGTCAAATCCATACTTTTTGAGTAAATATTTTATATACTTATGTTGAGATATATAAGTTCCTTCTGGGTTTTGAGAAATTTGAAAACCTAGAAAGAATGTTAACTCACCTATCATACTCATTTCAAACTCAGATTTCATTAAGTTTTCAAAAGAATCATTTAAAGATTTCTGAGTTGATCCAAATATGATGTCATCAACATAGATTTGGACAATCAAAACATTTTTGTTTTCCATTTTGATAAAAAGGGTTGGATCTGCTGTACCTTTTGTATAATTGTTTTGTAAAAGAAATCCTGTAAGTCTATCATACCATGCTCTAGGGGCTTATTTTAGACTGTATAGAGCTTTGGTAAGTTTAAAAACATGATCAGGATGTTTTGGGTCTTGAAAACTAGGAGGTTGTTCGGAAAAAACTTCTTCTTGAACAAAATCATTTAGAAAAGCACATTTTACATCCATTTGAAATAGTTTGAAATTGAAAAATGCTGCAAAGGCTAATAGAATACGAATAGATTCAAGTCTAGCTATAGGAGCATATGTTTCTTCATAGTCTATTCTCTCTTGTTGATTATAGCCTTTAACAACAAGTCTTGCTTTATTTCTTACAATGATTCCATTTTCATCACACTTGTTTCTGAAAACCCATTTTACACCAATCACAGTTGTTTCTTTAGGTCTATCAACTAAAGTCCAGACTTGGTTCCTTTCAAATTCATTTAGTTCATCTTGCATTGCTTTGATCCAATCATCATCACCTAAAGACTCACTCGGACTTTTAGGTTCAAATTGGGAAAGAAAAGCAAGATGTTCTATTTCATTTATTAAGGAATTTCTGGTCCTTACAGGTTGATTTACATCACCAATGATGTTATCACTGGGATGATTTCTAAGAAACAATTGATTTGGGTTTTGTAAAGCCTGTTCATCAACATATGGTAGAAAATATTCCGTGGTAAATGTTTCAGGAATACATTCTTGAACATTCTCCTTATCAGAATGATCTTCTAATAACAGTTGATAAACATTTTTAGAAAACACATCTGAGGATGTAGGATTGGGTTGGTTGAAAACAAAAGGATCAGTTTCATTGAATTTTACATGTACTGTTTCCTCAACAGTACAAGTGTTTTTATTAAAAACTCTATAAGCCTTAGAGGTTGTAGAATAGCCTAGAAAGATTCCTTCATCATATTTTGGTGAAACTTTATGTAGATTATCTTTTTTATTCAAAATGAATACTTTGCAACCAAAAACGTTGAAGTATGAAACTTTAGGTTTTCGGCCAGTCCATAACTCATAAGGGGTTTTATTACGAAATGATCTAGTTAAAACATGATTTATAGTATAGCAGGCAGTACTAACAGCTTCAGCCCAAAAGTTCTTAGCAATTGAGTATTCACTCAACATGGTTTGAGTCATTTCCTGAATAATACGATTTCTTCTTTCAACAACACCATTTTGCTGAAGAGTTATTGGAGCTGAGAAATTGTGAGTAATACCTTTCTTACTACAAAAAGTTTGAAAATCTGAATTTTGAAATTCACCACCATGATCACTATGAGTAGTTATCAATGGTAGGTTTTTCTCATTTTTAAATTGGGCTCTAAAAGTATTGAAATAGGAAAAGGCTTCAGATTTCATTGTGAGAAAGTAGACCCATGTAAATCTAGTAAATTCATCAACTAAAACAAATACATAGTATTTGCCTCCAATGCTTCCAGATTGTGAAGGACCAAAAAGATCCATATGCACTAGCTGTAATGCATTAGAAGTTGTAACTTCATTAATTGATTTAACGCTAGTTTTATGTTGCTTTCCAAATTGACAAGGATCACAGACTTTTGAAGAATCATATATAAGGTCCGGTATCCCCTTTACAAGTCTTTTCTGTGAGAGTTTACTTAGGTTTCTCATATTACAGTGTCCTAGTCTCCTATTCCATAGCCATGATTGGTCTTCTATTGCACTTAAGCAGGGTAAGTTTTGGTTCCTAAGGTCTTCTAAGTTAATAGTGTAAACATTCTCTTGCCTATGGGCAGATAGAATGAACTCATCCTTGGAATTGTGAACTAAACACTTATCATTTCTAAAATTCACAAAGTAACCTTCATCACATAATTAACTTATACTGATGAAATTGTGCCTATGACCTTTACCAACAAAACATTTGAGATAAGAACTTTTCCAATAAAAACAATATTACCTATACCAACAATCTTTCCTTGAGCATTATCTCCGAAGGTAACTTTTCCACCTTTTGTTTTGATAACCTTTTGAAAGTGATCTTTGTTTCCATTCATATGCCGAGAACAACCACTATCCATGTACCAAATGTTCTTATTGGTACACTTCTCATTTTCCTAAAAAAGAAACAATTAGTTTTTCAGAATCCAAACTTGTTTGGATCCAGAAGTGTTAGATAAAAGAATTTTAGGAATCCACATTTGTTTTTCAAAATGAGCTTTATGGAATCCTAAAGATTGAGTTTTGTTAAGAGAACAATCTCTTCTCCAGTGTCCTCCACATTGACACTTAGAACCAAAATATGTTTTTTGAGGGAAAAAATAGTTGTTACTAAAAACTGGTTTGGAATAAGTATAACCAAGACCAGAACGATTTCTCAAAGGTCTAATTTGAGAATACATCCTGTCAAAGTTTTCCTTTCCATGAGTAAAGTTTGACAAACATTTCATCAAGGATAAAATCTCTGACTTTAGTTTTAAAACCAAATTCTTATTTTCCAAAACATTTGAATTTGAACTAGAGTTAGGCTCTAAAATATTTTTCTTTGAAGTTACAGTTTCAAGATCCTTAGAAAGTTTATCATTATCAGATTTAACTTTCTCAAGGGTTTTTACAATACTTTCAAAATCAGAAGTTTTCACATCAAGATCTTTAGAAAGATCTGATATTTCTTTAGTCAAGATTGAAATTCTATAATTTGCTTTTTCAAGTCTCTCCTTGAGTTTAGAATTTTCATTTTCAAGTAATTTAGAAAATCTATAGACTTCTTCAAAAGAAGGTAATGTATCATCTTCTGATGATGAAGATTCATCATTTGAAGATTCATAATATCTATTATCAGTATAATTTGCATTCAAAGAGACGTTTGTAATAGCTTCAAAATTATGTACCTTAGCCACGAGACAATGATCTTCAATAGGTAATCTGGATAAGAGTCCGAAATTCCTCTGTCCTGATGTCTCATATTCTGAAGAATCATCTGAGGAATCACTACCACTTGCACTCCACGTATCATTTTCTTTCAAGACATTCTTTGTCTTATAAAACCTGTTGAGCCCTCTGGAAGATTGTTGATTTCACGTCTATGATTGATGTTTTAATAATCAAAAATCATCACTACCATTAATGCTTAATCTGGTTTGATTTCTCATAAACTTAATTACAATCTGTTAATGAATCTGTTATCACATTTTTGTCTATGCTTATTGATGTACAAAGTATTTTGGAAGCACCGATTCAATATCAACAGACATCGGAAGCACTGATTGCATATCAAGTGAATCACCGATCCGATGCAAAATGAGTCACCGATACTGATCAAATGACTCAACGATCCGATGTAAAATGAGTCACCGATACTGATCAAATGACTCACCGATCCGATGCAAAATGAGTCACCGATGCTCATCAAAATGACTCACCGATCTGATGCAAAATGAGTCACCGATGCTGATCAAAATGACTCACCGATGCTGATCAAATGACTCACCGATGCAAATGACTCACCGATCCGATGCAAAATGAGTCACCGATACTGATCAAATGACTCACCGATCCGATGCAAAATGAGTCACCGATACTGATCAAATGACTCACCGATCCGATGCAAAATGAGTCACCGATGCTGATCAAAATGACTCACCGATCTGATGAAAAATGAGTCACCGATGCTGATCAAAATGACAGACCGATGCTGATCAAACTGACTCACGGATCAGATGACAGACCGATGCTGATCAAACTGACTCACCGATCAGATGACAGACCGATGCTGATCTATCTGAGTCACCGATCATTACTCACTAATGCTGATGACCTACCAATCACTTGATTCTTCAATAGTCATAAACAACTGTTTGAATTTCTTTATCTTTATCTTTATTTAATCTAACCAACGGTCATATTAGGTATATTTTAATGCTCTGTCAAATTATTAATAAAGGTTGTCGGATGTCAGGAAACCGTACCTCGTACCTGCGGAAAGGAAACTTTTTCTGTCTTCCGAAGCACGTGACATAAATACAAGAAGACTATGCTGAAGATAAAAAAAGGAGGTTGATAGAAGAACACAAGAGATATACAGAGAAAAGAAAGAGGAGGAAGAACCAATCAGAACAGAACCTCATACATAATCAACCCTACTCAAGAAGAGTTTTGTGCATACAAAAGAATATTGAAGAACTTCATCGACTACATCTCACTGCCTTTGAGCCTGAAGCATACGTCACTCTTCTTCTCAAACAAAAACGAGAAGAGGACTCAGAATAACTTCTGACCAAATAAAAAAGAGTCCAGAGCTACACTGAAATCACCAGAGCCATTTCTAAACTCTACATCTCTGCTCTGTGATACATTTGTTTTACATTTTGAGCAGTGTGTGTTATCTGCTGTATTAAACACACACACTGACTCCTGTACTTTCACTGGAGGATCTGTAAATCCTCAGCAAACCTTTTTACACTTCATTTCCCACTGTGGATAGTGGTAGAGGTCGTATGAGACCTGGACAGCTCTAAGCTGTTGTTTGTTTTCCCACACAGAACTGTGGTAGAGGTCTTGTGACCTGGACAGTGTGTTCACTGTTGTTAACCCCGATCCAGGGTGTGGATCATTTTTATATAAACTTTTGAGAGGACTAAGTCTCGGCTTGAGACTGAACCTCTTGGTTAATTCTCTGTGTTTTTAGCTACATACTATATCCATACTACATATTTATTTCATATTCCGCTGCTATTACTTTGAAATATAATTTATTTTCAAAGCTACTTTGATAGTTAAACTCGCAAGTTTTTATATTTATTATAGACCAGTAAGTTAGTTTCAAAAGTTAATTTAATCATAAGATTAAGTTAACTGAGAACTAATAAATCTTTGAGAAACTAATTGAACCTTTATAATCTGTATAAATTCACTACAGTTTAATCTATTTTTGAAATAGGGGGATTTTTAATCAACATTGTTTTTAACAGAAAATTTTAATTGGAACTCAATTCACCCCCCTCTTGAGTATCCAATCCGACCAACACTTGGTATCAAAGGTTGGTAATATTTTCTAAACGTACTCTGTTTTTCAACTGTGATTTTAGTTGTATTTTAATGTTCTTAAAATTTCTGTTATTTCTAAATTTTTATCTCTTTAAAAATTATTTTTGTAATATCATGGATAATAGACTTGAGGGTGCTGCTACTAACCGGCCACCTTTCTTTAATGGAAACAACTATGCTCAGTGGAAGCTAAAAATGAAAATTCACTTAGAAAGTATGGGATTTGAAATTTGGACTGTCATTGAAGCTGAATATAAAATTCCTAGTACTGATAGATCTACGTGGGATGAACCTACAAAGACTGCTTACAATAACAATTGTAAAGCTATGAATGCTCTGTACTGTGCTCTAGGAGATGAAGAATTTAATAGAATTTCTGCATGTAAAACTGCATATGAAATTTGGGATACCTTAGCTGTTTCTCATGAGGGAACAACTAATGTTAATGAGTTGAGATTGAATACCTATACTATTAAGTATGATAATTTTATGATGAAGTCTGATGAACCCATTTCAGATATGTATCTCAGGTTCAATGAAATTGTCAACACAATGACTTCTCTGGGAAAAGATGTTCCAGCAAAGGAGCAAATCATGAGAATTTTGAGATGTCTACCTGAAAGATGGAGAGGAACCTCTGTCTCCATTAGATAATCCTGTGACATTGGAACACTTCCTGTCAAGGAGTTAATTGGTAAGTTGATGATGTATGAAGAAGAGATTAAAGTAAATAAAGAAGAAGATGATGAACCTAAAAGGAAGTCTATTTCCTTCAAGACTACAACCTCAAAGAATAAGGATAAGGAAAAGCCTCAAGCTATCAATGAAAGTTTAAGTAGTGGGGAAAGTGAGAATGATTCTGATAGTGATGCTGAGATGGCACACATTGCTAGAAGATTTAAGAAATTCTATAGGAAGAAGAAGTTTTTCAGAAAGTCAAACTACAAAGGCAAGTATGATAACAAAGGACACTGGAAAAAGGATTGGAAGAAGTATGATAAATCAGATGAAGTTGTCTGTTATGAATGCAAAAGAAAAGGACACATAAAAACAGACTGTCCAAAGCTGAAATACAGAAAGAAGTATGAATACAAGGATAACAAGAACAAGAAATCCATGAAGGCTACTTGGAGTGCTTCAGAAGACAGCACAAGTGAAGTTGAATCTTCAGACTCTGAAAGGAACTGAGCCAACATGTGTTTCATGAAAAATACTTCTGTGGTAACATCTAACACTCATATTTTAAATTCATATTATTCTGGAGATGATTCTGATTCAGAAAACATGTCTAAATCTGAACTGTTGGAATATTGTGATATGCTTGAAGAAACCTGTAATGAGCTTAAAGATAAATATAAAGGTTTAAAGAAACAGTGTGCTTTAAGTGTTAAGCATAAATCTGATCTTGATATAGAAGTAGAAAAGAATGCTCAGTTGCTTAAATAAAATATTGAACTAAAATTGTCTAATGAACAACTCAGAAAAGACTTAGAGAAGTTCACAAATGGCAAGAATACTCTAACACAAATGCTAGGAAAGCAAGTTGCACCTAGATATACTACTGGTATAGGATACCAACCTGGACAAAGAAAAGTTGCCAAAACTAGATTCATTCCTAAATCTGGACAGAAGATAGTTAATTCTGGAACTTCATATGCCTCAACCAGTTACATTCATAGTTATAGACCAAATAAAGTTTATCTTTCAAAATCTGTTGTTTCTGTTAATTGTATGGGACCCATAAAACAAATTTGGGTACCTAAGGCCCTGATTGCTAACCTATCTGGACCCAAGAAAATCTGGGTACCAATGTCATTTCCTGCTTAAATCTGTTTTATAGGAGACCTGCTTGAAGAGCTGTCACAAGAAGATATGGTATTTAGACAGTGGGTGCTCAAGACACATGACTGGAGATTATTCTTGCTTCAAGAGCTTAATAAAGGTTGATGGAGGTCATGTCACCTTTGGTGACAACTCTAAAGGAAAAATCATCGGCCTAGGCCAGATTGGTAACGCTAACTCAGTATTGATTTCTAAAGTTTTATTTGTTGATGGACATAAATATAACTTGTTAAGCATTTCTCAATTGTGTGATGATGGTTTTTATGTGAAATTTAAAAATGATTCTTGCAATGTTTTTAACTCTAAAAATGTTTTAGTATTTTCTGCTTTAAGAAATGAAAATGTTTATGCTGTTGATTTAGATTCCTTAGAGAAGCAGAATATTCCTTGCTTAAATGCTTTTCATAAAGAGTCTTGGCTTTGGCACAGAAGATTAGGACACTGCAATGTACACTCACTTAGAAAACTTTCTAGGAAGAACTTAGTTAGAGACTTACCCAAACATGAATTTCCAGTATACAAAGTTTGTAATCCCTGTCAAAAAGGAAAGCAACATAAAGTTTCTTTTAAATCAATGAAAGAAGTGTCAACTTCTCAACCTCTCGAGTTGGTTTACATGGATTTATTTGGACCTTCTAGAGTTTCTAGTTTAAATGGGAAGAACTATGTCTATGTTCTTGTAGATGACTTTTCTAGATATACTTGGGTATATTTTCTAGCTCACAAAAGTGAAGCTTGTTCTTACTTTGTTAAATACTCCAAGTCTGTAGAAAATCTTAGTGGACTCAAGATTAAGACCTTGAGAAGTGATCATGGTCGTGAGTTTGAAAATCATGAGTTTGATTCTTACTTCTCACACAATGGCTATAGTCACAATTTCTCTGCCCCTAGGACACCCCAAAAAAATGGTGTAGTAGATAGAAGGAATAGAACCCTGCAAGAAATAGCTAGAACCATGCTTAATGAATATGAACTGCCTATTTACTTTTGGGCTGAAGCTGTAAATACAGCTTGTTATGTCATTAACAGAGTCTTGATCAGACCTGTTCTAAAGAGGACCCCTTATGAGTTGTGGAACCATAGGAAACCTAAGGTTAATTACTTCAAAGTTTTTGGCTGCAAAGTCTTCATTCTCAATACTAGAGACAATCTTGACAAATTTGCATCCAAGAGTGATGAAGGAATTTTCCTAGGTTACTCTATCTCTAGTAAAGCCTATAGAGTTTTCAATAAAAGAACCAAATGTGTGGAAGAATCTGTTCACATCAAATTTGATGAAACTGATCCACATGAACCTAAAATCTCTCTTGAAGATGATCTCTCTGGTTTGAATCTCAATGATAAATACAATGGACCGATAGTTAAAACATCCAGCTCTGGAAATTCTCCATAACCTGCTTCTGTTGAACCTCAATCTGTAGATGAATCTGAAATCTCTAGCCCTATCTTTTCAAGACCATCTAGGACTCTAAAGAACCATCCTTTAGATGCTGTTGTAGGAAATCTAGATAGAGGAACACAGACTAGAGCTTCTCTAAGAAATCAGGTTGAACATCAAGCTTTTCTTTCACAGTTAGAACCTAAAAATATCAATGATGCTATCAATGATGAATTTTGGGTAATGGCTATGCAAGAAGAACTAAATCAATTTGAAAGAAACAAAGTCTGGAAATTAGTAGAAAGATCTAAGGACATTTTGACCATAGGCACAAAATGGGTATTTAGAAACAAAGTTGATGAATCTGGAAACATCATTAGAAATAAAGCTAGGCTAGTTGCACAAGGTTACAATCAAGAAGAAGGAATTGACTACGAGGAAACCTTTTCACCTGTAGCTAGATTAGAGGCTATTAGGATCTTACTTGCCTATGCATCACATCTGAATTTCAAGTTATATCAAATGGATTTCAAAAGTGCTTTTCTAAATGGTTTTATTGTTGAAGATGTTTTTGTAGAACAACCACCTGGTTTTTTAAATCCTCATTTTCCAAATCATGTTTTTAAACTTACTAAAGCTTTATATGGTTTAAAACAAGCTCCAAGAGCTTGGTATGAAAGGCTTTCAAACTTTCTTATCTCAAAAGGATTTAAAAAAGGAGTAGCTGATCCCACTCTTTTTATAAAAAGGATTTCAAAAGATGTATTAATAGTACAAATCTATGTTGATGATATTATTTTTGGATCTTCTAAAAATTCCTTATGTACTGATTTTTCAAAGGTTATGCAAAATGAATTTGAAATGAGCTTAATGGGAGAGCTTAAGTATTTTCTTGGTTTTCAAATTCTTCAAACTAAAGATGGAATTATTTTAAATCAAAGTAAATATACAAAAGATCTTCTAAAACGTTTTGGATTGGATGGTATTAAGGAAAGTGATACACCTATGAGTACTACCTGTAAATTGGATACAGATGAAGCTGGGAAACCAGTGGATCAAACCAATTACAGAGGTATGATTGGGAGCTTACTTTATCTTACTACTAGTCGACCAGACATTATGTTCAGTGTATGTATGTGTGCTAGATTTCAAGCTAATCCTAAAGAATCACACTTACTGGCTGTCAAAAGGATTTTTAAGTATCTTAAGTATACGATAAATTTAGGTTTGTTTTATCCAAAAGGACAATCATTTAACCTAACTAGCTATTCAGATGCTGACTTTTCTGGATGTAAGTTAGATAGGAAGATCACATCTGGAACATGTCATTTGCTTGGAAAATCCCTAGTATCATGGTGTAGTAAGAAACAGAACTCAGTTGCATTGTCTACTGCCGAAGCAGAATACATAGCTGCTGGTAGTTGCTGTGCACAAATTCTGTGGATGAAACACACTCTATTGGATTATGGATTTGATCATAAACATGTTTCAATTAACTGTGACAATACTAGTGCAATAAATATATCTAAGAACCATGTGTCTTACTCTAGAACTAAGCACATTGATGTCATACATCACTTTCTAAGAGATCATTATCAAAAAGGTGATATTTCTTTGAAATTTATTAGTTCTGAACATCAATTAGCTGATATCTTCACAAAGCCTTTATGCTCTGAAAGAATGAAATTTATTAAACAAGAGTTGTGTATGATTGACCTGTGAAACTGATCTGTGAAACTGATCTGTGAAACTGATCTGTGAAACCGATCTGTGAAACTGATCTGTGAAACCGATCTGTGAAACCGATCTGTGAAACTGATCTGTGAAACTGATCTGTGCAACTGATCTGTCATACCAATTCTTTTTTATTTTATTATTATATTGTAATTAATTAGTAAATTTCTTTTATACTCTTTATGGGAACCCTAAATGATAAAATAAATGATACACGACTATTTATCCTCCCTAAACCTTTGACCTTTCATTTCCCACCGAAACATTCATCCTCTCTTCCCTTCTACTTCGAACCTTCGAACTCCTGCCTTCCCAAAATCCTCGAATGGCTAAGAAAAAGAGTTCGAGCAAAGGACCGGATAACCCTGTACCTTCAAAGCGTGCTCGAGGCGAGTCGAGTAGTACCTCTCAACGATCAGTAAATCCGAACCTGGAAACTCGGACTATTGCTGTAGAAAAAGAAGTCAGCTCTGCGTGGCTTTTGTCAAGTAAGTCACTATTGATGCAAGTTCTTGAATCGCAAGGATGGAAAGACTGGTTTTCTGACAACTCTCGAATAGACTACCCGAAGCTGGTACATGAGTTCTATATGAATCTGGAAATCACTTTAGATGGTGTGGAGGCTTCCAGGATGTCGTCTGTGATAAAAGAAAAGAAAATATCCTTCTCATCTAAGCAGTGGGCTGAGTGCTTGAACGTACCTCATGAAGGTCGGTATGAGGATTATGCTGGGAATATTCCTCCAACATCTGATTACTTCTCTTATGAATTAGCTCTGGAGCTTCTGACAGGAAACAGAGAATCACGGCGAATTACAGCTTCAGAATTAGATGGTGAATGCAGACTTCTTTTCATGTTTATTCAGCACCAACTTTTCCCTAGGAGAGGAGATTTTGCTGCTGTAAAGTACCAGGATGTTTTCCTATTGTTTCTTCTGAAAACACATGAGAAAATCAATTTGTGTAGATATGTGATGGTACACATAGCTGGAATGATAAAACCGTCCAAGAAAGCCACTGCCTTGTTTTATTCAAAGATGATACCTACCATGCTCAAGAATCTAGAATGTATTGATAAAGATGATGAAGTTGATGAAACAGATCATACATTCTGTCTCAACAAAGAGATCTGCAAGAGGATGAAAATCAATTGGAACCCATGGAAGAAGTGCGGGGTTACAGATGAAGATAAATTGTATAAAGCCTACAATCCCATAGAACATGGCAAGAGGCCAAAGGATTTGAGAGACCCTGGCTTGAAACCAAATGAGGAACCAGTTTATTCTGATGATGATGAGCAAGGAGGAAAGGATGAGGAAACCGAAACCCAAGAACAAGAAGAAGCTGCGACTGAGGAAGGAAGTATGTCATCTCCTGATGATAGGAGTGATCCTGGCACTGCCAGTCCCAAAAGAAGAATAGAATTTGGACCTGCTAGTCCACCCTTAGCCCTACAAGAATCAGAACCTATTCTTGGTGATGAAGATGATTCTGACACTGAAGAATATCACAGTGAAGCCTTTGAGAAGAGTGATGATGGACGTACTGATGATACTGAGGCTGTTGTTGATGGTGATAACAGACCAGTGGATGGTCTTTCTGAAGATCAAATAAAATCACCTCGGTCAGTACAAGAAATACATATCAGTGGCAAGGATGATTCACCAAAAATCAGTGGGACAACAAGCTATGAGAAACCAAAATACACCATGTGTGCTGCTGTTTGGGATGACTACCCTGGTTATGCTGTGTTGGGCTTAGAATATTCTGAAGACGAAGAAGCCATGCCAGAATCTGCTGCAGCTGTGAAGAGTAACCTCCCACAAGAAGCAAGGTCTGTTCCTACTGTTGATCCTACAAATGATAATTTACCTGGTTCAGGAATCTCTCAATCTGATCTTGATAAGTTTAAGATTGAATTGCTAACTGCTGTGCGAGCCACAGTTAGAGAAGAAATTTCTAATGCTCTTACTCAAGTGTCTCTCCATGTTTCTGAACATTCATTGGAAGCCTTCTCACAGAGAGTATCTAATGATGTGAAGCCAGACCTGGCCAATACTGGTGAACTTATTGGCAGGAAAATAGCCTTTTTGAATCAGACTATGAAGGATCTTCACACCGGCCTGGTATCTCTATCAAGAGAATTCCGATCAACCATCTCTGGTATGATGGAAGTTTTTGAGAAATTTGATTGAACATCTCAACAAGTCTGACCTGAGGAAGTTGAAAGCTGAGTTAACTCACATAGTTATCCAAGCCAGTATAGGCAAGGTAACCAAGATCACGACCCGAGAGATAGAAGCTCTAAGAAAATTTGTGCATGATGAGTTAGCTGCTGTAAGACAAATTCTTGATTTAGAATCTCTGAGGAAGATGAAAGAGCTCTGTGATAACACTCATAAGATGACATTGGTGTATTCAGCAGATGCTAAGAAAGCTTTGCAAGAGATCAAAGCGCAAGTGGATAATTACTTTTCCAAGATTTATACAAAACATGAGATGTCTGCAAGCTTCAAGGTGTTGGTAGAGAATCTAAAATTACCTCCAGTCACTCAGGCCTTCAAAACTCAAGTTCATCAGTTGCAAGATTTTGTCCCTTCTTTGGAACAGTTCATGGAGAATAAAGATGATTTTGATAAAGCTATGAAGTATGGATCAGAAGTCATTCAGGACTTTATTCATCTTTTGAAGCCCTATTTGCATGCACAGGCCACTGCAATAGTACTTCCTACTGCTGAATCTCTCAGTGACTCTGATGTAGCTCCAAATCAGCTATCTGTTGCTCAAGCTCTCTCTCAGTTAAGACCAGTTCCTTAGCAAGCTTCTCCATCAGCTCCTGTTTCTCAGCAACAACCCTCTGTAGTACCTGCTCCTAGACCTGCCCGAGTTTTCCTACCACCACTTCAGATTCGCCAAGACCATCCTGCCTCCAAGCCTTCAAGCTTACCCACTATTGATCCCAAGGACAAAGGCAAAGCACCTTTGTATCCCACAAAATAGTTGTGTATTATTTTTGATGGGGTGAACAATGAGATACTTATAATATTCTATACTTTATCAAATATTTTTCTATCTCTACTCTCTGCTGACTGCTTTACTTTCACTTTCTCTTATCTGTTTTCCCTCCTTTTTGATTATCCCAAAGGGGGAGAAGAACAAGATTAATTTATGGGAGAAGAACAAGATTACTTTATGGGAGGAAAGATGTATATATCACAGGGGGAGATATATGTATAATATATATTGGTAATCTAAATTAAGGGGGAGATTTATATTTTTTTTATTCTTCTTATGGTTTGATTCTCATTATGTTTTTATTAATGATATATAATATTATTTAATGATGAAGATTTGTGATTATCAAAAAGGGGGAGATTGTTGAGCCCTCTGGAAGATTTTTGATTTCACGTCTATGATTGATGTTTTAATAATCACAAATCATCACTACCATTAATCCTTAATCTGGTTTGATTTCTCATAAACTTAATTAAAATCTGTTAATGAATCTGTTATCACATTTTTGTCTATGCTTATTGATGTACAAAGTATTTTGGAAGCACCGATTCAATATCAACAGACATCGGAAGCACTGATTTCATATCAAATGACTCACCGATCCGATGCAAAATGAGTCACCGATACTGATCAAATGACTCACCGATCCGATGCAAAATGAGTCACCGATACTGATCAAATGACTCACCGATCCGATGCAAAATGAGTCACCGATGCTGATCAAAATGACTCACCGATCTGATGCAAAATGAGTCACCGATGCTGATCAAAATGACTCACCGATGCTGATCAAATGACTCACCAATGCAAATGATTCACCGATCCGATGCAAAATGAGTCACCGATACTGATCAAATGACTCACCGATCCGATGCAAAATGAGTCACCGATACTGATCAAATGACTCATCGATCCGATGCAAAATGAGTCACTGATGCTGATCAAAATGACTCACCGATCTGATGCAAAATGAGTCACCGATGCTGATCAAAATGACAGATCGATGCTGATCAAACTGACTCAGCGATCAGATGACAGACCGATGTTGATCAAACTGACTCACCGATCAGATGACAGACCGATGCTGATCTATCTGAGTCACCGATCATTACTCACTAATGATGATGACCTACCGATGACTTGATTCTTCAATAGTCATAAACAACTGTTTGAAATTCTTTATCTTTATCTTTATTTAATCTAACCAACGATCATATTAGGTATATTTTAATGCTCTGTCAAATTATTAATAAAGGTTGTCGGATGTCAGGAAACTGTACCTCGTACCTGCGGAAAGGAAACTTTTTCTGTCTTCCGAAGCACGTGACATAAATACAAGAAGACTCTACTGAAGATAAAAAAGGAGGTTGATAGAAGAACACAAGAGATATACAGAGAAAAGAAAGAGGAGGAAGAACCAATCAGAACAGAACCTCATACACAATCAACCCTACTCAAGAAGAGTTCTGTGCATATAAAAGAATATTGAAGAACTTCATCGACTACATCTCACTGCCTTTGAGCCTAAAGCATACGTCACTCTTCTTCTCAAACAAAAATGAGAAGAGGACTCAGAATAACTTCTGACCAAATACAAAAGAGTCCAGAGCTACACTGAAATCACCAGATCCATTTCTAAACTCTACATCTCTGCTCTGTGATACATTTGTTTTACATTTTGAGCAGTGTGTGTTATCTGCTGTATTAAACACACACACTGACTCCTGTACTTTCACTGGAGGATCTGAAAATCCTCAGAAAACCTTTTTACACTTCATTTCCCACTGTGGATAGTGGTAGAGGTCGTATGAGACCTGGACAGCTCTAAGCTGTTGTTTGTTTTCCCACACAGAACTGTGGTAGAGGTCTTGTGACCTGGACAGTGTGTTCAATGTTGTTAACCCCGATCCAGGGTGTGGATCATTTTTATATAAACTTTTGAGAGGACTAAGTCTCGGCTTGAGACTGAACCTCTTGGTTAATTCTCTGTGTTTGTAGCTACATACTATATCCATACTACATATTTATTTCATATTCCGCTGCTATTACTTTGAAATATAATTTATTTTCAAAGCTACTTTGATAGTTAAACCCGCAAGTGTTTATATTTATTATAGACCAGTAAGTTAGTTTCAAAAGTTAATTTAATCATAAGATTATGTTAACTGAGAACTAATCAATCTTTGAGAAACTAATTGAACCTTTATAATCTGTATAAATTCACTATAGTTTAATCTGTTTTTGAAATAGGGGGATTTTTAATCAACATTGTTTTTAACAGAAAATTTTAATTGGAACTCAATTCACCCCCCTCTTGAGTATCCACTCCGACCAACAAAACCTTTTCTTGTTTCTTTCAGAGTGTTTCTCCTTTCTATCTTTCCTTTTAAGTAAAGGACAATCAGGCCTTATATGTCCTGCTTTCTTGCATTCATAACAAGTTACCTCTGAATCTTTCCTATCTTTCCTGTCTTTCTTTTTGAATCTATATTGGAAATATTTCTTTCCCGCAATCTTGTTCATCCTTCGAGCAAGATTGGATAACTCATTATCCGAAAGATTATAGTCACTTGAATCAGATATAACAACTTTCTTGGATTTAGACCTCGTAATCCTTTCAGGCGTTTTGGATTTAGATGCAAAGGCTACACTTCCATTCCCATTCTTCTTCTTGTTGAAATCAGCATCTCTCTTCATTCTTTTCTCGTGCTGTAGAAGAGTTCCAAAGAGTTCATCAAGAGTAATCTGGGAAACTTTTCTATTTTCATCAATAGCTATCCTTTTTGACTCCCATTCATTTGGCATTATATCTATAATCTTGTGAACAAGAGCTTCATCATCAAGACCTTTTTCTCCCATAGATTGTAAACTATTGACATTTGTCATAAACCTTTGTTTCACTTTACATACTGGCTCTCCATAAGGAAAAACAAATCCATGATACTCTGCTCGAAGCGTTTCTCTCCTTGTTTTTATAACCTTGGATGTACCAAAATGAGTGACTTCTAATTTCTTCCAAATACAGTTGGCTGCTTCACATGAAGATATCTAACTGTATATATTCCTGGTCATAGAGCATAATAAATTATTGCGTACCTTGTAATTCAGTTGATATTCTTGCTTCTCTTGGTTGGTGAAAGTACTGATTTCTTTGTCATGAATTTTGTAACCTCCAATAAGCATAATAAAATTGTCTACACCAGTATTGATAACGAATGTATTCATACGATCTCTCCAGTAATCATAATCATTCCCATCAAAGATTGGTGGTCTAGAAGGATTCAGAGTATCTATTTACCTAATATTCATTCCTGCCATCTAATACAACAAACACTTTTCCACTCCACACGTTAGTGTAGTAAGTATTCAATATAGTAATAAGAAAGAAATAAGGCTAGTAATACAAATCAGTGGAAAACCTCCTTTGATACCTATTGTTGGATCGAATATGTAGATATGTATGTCTATTAGATGGTACAATACAAGAGGGGGGGGGGGGGGTGAATTGTAGGTTTAAAAACCTTTGAGTTTTAGCAACTAAGAGATTAGTTTAAATGATCTTAAACTAATACAAATACAAACACCCACAATTGTATTGAATGTAAAAAGGTATGATGTATTGTAATTCTAATGTATTGTAAAACAATTTTATTCAAGATGAACACAATAATCAGAGTAATACAAAGATGAATGATTCTACCTTAAAGCATATAGAATCAATCAATACAATATGTAATAGAATGATTGTAATTGAAACAATTACAATTGAATATGTAAAGAAGAAAGGAAACAATACAAATTCCTTTCTAATACAAGAAACAACAGAAATGTAAAAGAATTAAAATTCTTTTAACCCAAAAAGATGGGTTATCCTTTCACCTAGGATAAAAGGTCTGTCTCACCAACACTTTGGTAAGCCCTCGATACGATGATCGGACTGTCTGTCTGCCTATCCCTGGCAGCCCTCGATATGATGATCGGCACGTCTGTCTGCCTATCCCCAGCTGCCCTCGATACGATGATCGGCCCGTCTGTCTGCCTATCCCCGGCAGCCCTCGATTTTGTAGGTAATCGGCACCTCTGTCTTTCAATCACATGAAATCCCTCGATACGATAATCAGACGCACAAGGCAGATGAGAGAAGTCACTGTGTCTCTCTCTAGAATCTTGATAGTTCACAGAGTCTCTTTGTTCAATTCTACATTCATCGTTGTACTCTCAGCTTCAAATGACCTCCTATTTATAGGCCTCGGGTTCCAACGGTCATGTTGCCTCCAACTGTCATATTTTTCCAAAAAACTCAGAGGGACTTGGACACCTGTCATTGTAACGGTCATATTGAAACAGAAAGAATGACATTGTTTTGATTAGTTTGTAACTAACTCAACGACATCATATTGGTTAAAACATGATATATATATATTGATAATCAATGGTACGATTCATATGAAACAAGTGCTTTTGACAAAGTACCAAAACAAGTAATGAACATCTGAATAGCAGAGTCAGTACGATATGATTGACAGAGTCAGTACGATACGATTGACAGAGTCAGTATGGTACGATTGTCAGAGTCAGTACGATATGATTGACTGAGTCAGTATGGTACGATTGACAGAGTCAGTACGATCAGTATTGTATGATACGATATGGTCAGTATGATCAACATTGTACGATACGATAAACATGATAGAAGTCAAATGTAATTTCAAAAATATGATAGAACTTATTTGTGATTTCCAAAACATGATATAGAAGTCAAAAAGAGGACTTTTGACTCAACAATAGTCATATTTACCATTTGTTTTATTTTTTGTTGTATATAAATTAAAATTTTCAAGTGATATCACGAATCCATCATAAATAGTGGCATTTTATGTTACAACTTGATTTATTTCTTCATAATTTATTTGAATTTAATGACACCATGTGGTATATAAATTCATTAATCAATATTATTTTCTTGGTTTATATTACATATTCATTGAATTTTATATTATATGATAAAATGTGTAATGAGTTTTCATTACTGTATTTTTTATATAGTGTTTTTTGTGATGATTTTAAATATATACATCTATTTTATTCATTAATTAATTCTAAAATTCAGTGTTATAATTTTTATATGGACGATTCAACTCAAAATATCTTTCTTTGAGACATATGTTTATGATATGAACATATATTAATTTATGGGGTGTATATACATCCATTTTAAATTTCATATCATTAAAATAATTATTTTCATAATATTTAATATTTCATTTGATGTCATTACTTCATGGGGCCTACGATTGAAGAGTTACCAAAGTTGAAAATTCATTATGTTGTAATGAGATTTCATTTGGGAATGTTTATGTTCGCATTTCTTTTGAAGGAAATAATGTTTTATTATTATAATTAATAACATATATTTTATTCAAAAATGGTTATGAATTTTCTCCACATGTTTGATTTCCATTTTATGTTCTTTAATAGATGACATAATATCAAAAAAATATTTTGTTAGTGATACCAATCCTATATCATCAAATAAATTATTTTTCTTTCATATCCATTCCATATATTCTAAAATGATTTTAAAATTTTTATTTTTAAAAAATAATATTTATCATATTCCATTTTACATGATATTTTAAATCTTATAAATGGGTATAAAATATTTTTTTTCACAATTCTTAATGGGTCACTTTCAACTCCCATTTTTTTAAAGAATGTTTATTTTTACATTTATAAAATGATAGAACTTTCATTCCATTATGTAAGTTATTTTCATAGAATATTTATTTAAATGTATCAATATTTTTTTTTCAATGAAAATTAGTTTTATATTATTTTGTGAATTTTTTTAAATTTATTATATGAAATAAATGTTTAGTTTTTAAGAAAATTAATAATCATTTAATGGTACATCAATTCATAAATGTCAAAAAATCATATTGAATCATATCATATAATGGGTATATTTTTTTATGATACCATCGTAATTATTTCTCTGGATGGATTAATATTATTTCAATGTGACTGTTATGGAAACAATTACATTTCCACAGGTCAATCAATTAATGAATAGAATAATTATTTGTTTTAATATTTTCTAATGAAATTATTTATCTATCAATTTATGGTAAATGGGAATTATTTATGATCATGGGTGATTCCAGTTAGCGTTGAGTGTTCTTGTTATATCTTATATAGTGGGTGCACCCAAATAGTTTTCTAATTCATCAATTCATGATTTTTTATCGCAAGAATTATATTGAAATTATGTAATATGGTTATTCTGAATGCATGGTCACTGAATGATTCTATGATGTTTATGATCAATTATACTAAAAAAAATTCAATATGTTGGATATGGTTAAAAACAATTACTTTGATCAATGTTGATATCACATGGATTATGATTATAGATTTTGTGAATCGTGCCTTTGTAAAAACCTTATTCCATATTTTCATGTTTGATGCCCCATATGTCTATGGATATGAATACTATTATGTTATAATAATTAATATTTATTATTTCATCATATAATTATCCTATTATTTTATCTCCCCGATGAAAATGATTTATTAATTCTTACATTTACACTTACAAATAATTTTATATCACTATTTTTATGTTTCATTTCCCCAATGTTATAAAGAGTGAGGATGAATGAATTATATATAAAAGGGTTTAATATTGATTATAATGATGACCTAATAGGGAATATGAAATGTTGGGAATAATGGGAAATGATGTTCATCCTTATGAAAAATTATTTATGAATCCCTAATGTTAAGAGTTATTCATATTTCTATAAAATAATAATCATAAAAGACCATTGAGAATATAGGTGTTTGAATACATTATTTTTATATTGTATATTTTGGATTGTTAAAATTGAATCTCCTTAAAATATTTTGAGTTTGAAAATGTAATGTTTATAATTGCTGAACAAGAGATTGGAGTGTTGGTTCATGGATATTAAAGTAGGTACAAGTTGAGGTTTTAAATAACATTGGATATTATGATTTTTTATGTGATTTTATCTTAATTGTTTTGGGTACCATCAATTTATAGAAATATTAAGGATGATTATAATTTAAATTTCTTAGAAACCACTTTTCGGTTTTAAATAATGAGATCTTAAAGTGATTAATGTCATCTTATGAGAAATTTTATATAATTGAAGTATATATAATTTATTCATTGAATATTATATATTCATTTAAATTATGCGGATATAAGTTTTTATGTATTTTCATACATTATGGTCTATATGATCTTGTAAATTGAGTTAATTATGGGAACACAACTTTTATCATATAGATAAACATGCAATTGAAAAGTGACTTAAGGAATAAGTTATTAATTCAAAAAAGGGATCTCTAAGATTTTATTCATGAAATTTTAAAGTTATGAGATAATATTTTAGGATAAAACAATAAATAATTTTTTGATTATTTAGGAATTATTTATATTGGAAAATGGGTATTACTTTTTAATTCTAGAGATTAATTTATTATTTTATCATATAATGGTTTACTAAATTTGGTAATCATTTTAAAATGTGTTGACCATTTTGTTTTTTTAAAATTAATACAGATATTTGTAATAGCATGATAATACAAATTATAATTTTTATTTCATTAAATGATACTTTTAATGATTTAGTGGTTAAAAGATTTCTCATGATTAATCATTGGTTGGAGAGAAAGATGTTATTTTTGAAAAAAAATTTAAAAAGAAAAAATTAAAAAAATTATTTTATTATTCTTCCTTATTCACTTAGTCTATATTTTATAGTAATTACTAAAATCATTTAAATGGATCTTTAGACAATATTTTGTCCAATTTACATCATTTATAAGGATACAAATGAACTTTTCCAAATCACATTTTTAATCTTTTTGTGGATCAATACTTTATCTTTATTTTTCAAATTTTTGAGATTGATTATATATATTACTATATATAATTATTTTGGAATTAATAGTTTATTCTATTTAAAAATATTCACTTAACACAAATGTTATCAAACTTGGAAATGTAGTTCTATGTATTCCAGATGACCTTCATGCGACAATTTCTCTCTTATCAAGAGGATATTCTATTAACCATCTTTAGGATTTGGGTTTTTAAAAAATTAATATTACATAGTAAAATATTAGATTTCTAGGATAATGTTAAAATATAAATGATTAATTTTATTAAATGGTCATTATATAACAAATAGATATTTTATAATAGAATTATATGTTTGGTGAAATATTCAATATGCAGCATCGAGCTTGAACGACCCCCAAAATATATAATCGTAATAACATTACCTATAAAATGAGTGTATAAATGGGAATAAATAAATAAATAAATAAATAAATCAATATATATATATATATATATATCCTAATCTATACACATTATTGATAAATGTTATGTAAATAAGAAATCAATTCATAGTAATGTAATTAAATTTTACAATAATATGTTTTCCTCAAAATTATTTTTATTGCTATTAGATAAAAAATAATGTAATTGTTTTTTGGAAATATTAGAAAATTTATTTTTGAACATGACATTAATTTATAAAATAATCATATCATAATTTAATTTCCGTTAATTTTAGTGATTTTTTTGTATAATGTTAATTTTTCTATGAATAGTGATAATACTGATTTTTGTAAAAATGTAATTTCTTTTCATAAAATTATGAACATAAAAATTCCCAATAATTTTTTAATACTATTCAATTTAAAAAAGTTTTTGTTTATTTATATTTAAAACACATAAATTCTTTTGAGTATCTATTATATTGTATTTTATTATAAGTTTTTCGTTGGGTTTAAAAATGAGAATTTTCTCATAACTGTTATAATGTTAATATATTTTTTCCTTATTGGTTTATTAAAATAACTCAAAATTGAGAAATATTTAAATGAAATTTATATATTTTATTTAAATAAATATATATTTCTGTTTATAAAATCATTATTATTATTTATAAAATTAATATAAAATCATATTTTCCCTGGAAACTAAACTTCTTGAAAACTAGTTTTTTCGTCGTATCTGTGGGAATAATTATGAATTTAATTTTCAAACATATATGGATTTTATTTTGAATAATTGATTCCATTTATTGAGTATGAATAATTTATATTTTTTACTAATTATTACCTAATTTTTTATCACAATGAAAAATTAAAATAATAGAAATTAATTACTATGATTATTTTAAAAATTAGTTTGTTGTATGGTTAGACTAAAAAGTTAAAGATAAAAATTACCTAAGAGGCTCTATAAACCCTATTGTATGGGAAAAGTTCTAACATATAATTTATTACGATCATTAATACTCTATTTTTTAGACATTTTTCATGTGGTAAATGTCGGTACCCAATTTTCTTTTCAAACATTACAAGTGTGGCCCTCACCTCACATATAAAAGGACACCATTTCTCCTCTATACTTAACACCATAAAACCATTTTGGTTATGAAAATAATGAAAAAATAACTTCACAACTTCCATAATCAAAACCTATAATCCATTTTTATGTTGTAAATCTATTCTAGGAATACATTGGGTATAATATTAGAAAAGTGATCTGAGAAGAGGTAAAATTCCTAACATTGCATTTTTATTATTTTTTCAGACACCTTAAAATATTAGTAAAATATGAAAATTTTATGAAACAATATCTGATATGTATTTAGATGTTTTTATAATGTTACAATAATATAAATTCATCTCTTACTCCATTAAATGGAATATGAAATCCTCAATCATGTGTACAGTGGGTACAGACCCATGAGTCGATGTCATTTGTTTTCCATCATCGCCTCTCACGTCTTGTTATAATAATATATTTGAAGTACATATATGAAATTTTCTACATATTTATAATTATTTTGTTATTATATCACCTGTAACATTTTACATTCCATAAATGGGAGATATTATAATATCACTCTTATGTACGACGAACTACCATGACATAAAGAGATGTGATTTATGTTTCACAAATTATTTACAAAGAAGGTAAGAAGGATAAATATAATAAATATATTTGATATGAATGAAATAATATTGATATTAAGGGAATATTTATCATTAGTAAAATAATAAATTTCATTTTAATTATAACACTAAATTCTGATAATGTCATTTGTGTATGTGTGGACTACCGCCTCCATAAAGAAATGTGATTCTTTTTTAATCACCACATCAAATAAATGATATTTATTGGTATATTTAATGAAATATTATGGAATTTAATATATAATTATAATTATTAAATTATAAACTAATAGATAACTCTTATCCCTAACGATTACGAAAAAATTTAAACACTTCTTATATGTATGTACGACCGAATTTCTCTAGGATCGTAACATATTTATTTTTTCAAAACCATATTTCATGATCTGTTTAAAAATTTTAATTTATGAATAAAATTTTTATCTAATTCATGTTTATTATTATATATATGTTTAAATAATGATATATTTGACCACATTATACAAACTAAAGACATTTTGAAACAACGAACCAATCACTGTCAAATCACTAGTCATGGACTTAACTAATTAAATATTCTAATATTTCATTAAAAGTATACATTATAAATTATATAATTAAAAGGTGTTAAACCTAGATAATCTTTTAATAAAATAAAATAACATATTAAACATAATTATATTTTGTTTAATGGGCATAAAATGAATGATTGTACTTTTTTTAGTGTTTTCCTGTCACTCTATTACATATGTTTGACATAAGCCATATATGAAACATATATTTATTTTTTGGTGTATATACTATCCTTTTTAATTGTAATATCATTTATTCATCATAAAACATAGTATTTTAGGTTTCAATTTTATTCATTTCATCTTAGGGGTTGTGACATGAATGTTTCAATGTGGTAAAAATTTCATAACTCTATTTATTATCATTAGTTTATGTTAGTTCTTAATTTTATTTCATATTTAAAAAATATTTCTATATTGAATTTTTATTATTTATGTTGTCATTTTTATTTTTTTATATAAATATTCAATTTATAGAACTAATTTATTTATTTATTAATTCACAAATTCAATCGTATGATTCTTATAAGAGTTATTCATTTTGAATTATATTTCATTAAGTCAATATATTTTGAAATGCACCTATATTATTTCTTTATGTGTATATACATAACTATGACATTTTATTTCAAAAAAATACTTATTTACATGATATTTAATGTATTATGTAATGTTATTCCTTCATGGGGAATACAATTAAAGAAATATCATAGTGGAAAAGGATTTATGTTACAGTCTCCTTTCTTTTGTTATTGTTTATTTTCATTTTTCATTAGGATGAAATAATTTGATAATACTTTCTTTAACAAAATATATTTTAATACCCTATAATTATGAATGTTTTTCACTAATTTTATTTCCATGGCCGGATTTATTTATTGATGAAATATCATGAAATTAGTTTTTAAGTGATACCAACTATGTATCTTCTATTGGATAGGGTATCATTGTCTTCCATATCCATTGTTTAAAAAATCATATAAAATTTTTATATTCTAAAAATAAATGTTATCCTAAAAACATTTACACGATATTTTTCATTCATATAATATGATTTAAAAGTAATATTCATCACAGATTCCAAATTGGTCAATTTCAACTATATTTTTAAAAATGTGATGAAAATATTTATCATTTACACCATTTATAACATGAATTGATTTTCTCATTGTCATTTAAATATTTTCCCTAATTTTTTATACGATTCCATTGTTATTTTCAATTAAAATTATTTTTCAATATATTTTGAAGTTGAATCATTTAAAATTTATTTTTAAAATTAATTGGTTATTTTAATGAAAAAAATATTTTTAATTGTCATATAATAGTACATACATTAATAATCATCAATAAAAATTGTTGTAATGTATTCTATAATTGGGATATATTGTAATGATGACATTTCCATTACTACTCTTGATGGATTATAATTATTTCAAAATGTTTTTTATGGATCTAGTTTAATTTCCCTATGTTAATCATGTTGCTACGATATTTGAATGGACCATGTTTTTTTTCCAAGGGTAAATTATGTTATATAAATAAAAATGTTGTTTCTATAAGTTTATGATGAAATTAAGTCTTTATTTATTAAATGTATTTGGAAATTATTGAACATATTGGTTGTGATCATATTTTATTGGATGAGCTTGTTATAGCTTATACAATGGGAGTAATATTGGGAGTCATATGTTTGTGTTCATTAGGGAGTAATATTGGGAGTCATATGTATGGTTAATCTAATTGTGAGGGGTTTGTAAGAATTTTATGATGATGATGTTCCAAGATACCAACATGATTTTATTATTCTCATTATGGTTATAAATGTTCACATTGATCATGACTAATATCATATGGCTCATCATTATTTTTTATTCTGACTCCCATCTTTATCAAAACATTATCCCATATATTCATGTTTAATGGTCTAGGTATTAATGGGTATAAATATTATTATATTATACTCATCAAATTTTATTATTTCACCATACCCTGATTCTATAATAATATTCAGGAAAAAATTTCTATTGTTGATTTTAACTTTTATACTTATTATGAAATAGAGGTTACCCTTCTTATGCTTCATTTTCCCCTGGTTATAATGATTGATGTTGATTTTTTTAAAACAATGAGATTATACGAAATAGTTTTTTTTAAAATTAAATATTATATTATATATTTTTTCATTATATTAAATATAAATTTTGTCTTTAATTATAATAATTGACTTTATTTTTCATTACTTGAAATACCAAGATAACTTGTGCTACAAGAAGCGATGGGTTACATTTAGTTACACATGATACTGTGTTTTAGAAAAACCATGATATAAAATTGACATTGTTATTTAAACATAATGATTATAAGCATTATATTAAACACAATGATATCAATCAGAATAATATTTTTTAATATTAATTAATATAAATTTATATAATGAAAACATATTGATAGAAAAACTACTCAACTTTTGGTGATGTTATATATATATATAATAAAAATTTATCAAAATATGATTTGTATTTATATTTGTAAACATTAATATAATTTATTGTACATAGTCATAAAATTATAGTGATAAAATAATTGCTATATTAGAATCCATCATTTAAGGATTATCTTTTGAACAATTTTATCGATTTCACCCAAATGTGTCTATTTTTATGAATAATGAAAATACTAAATTTTAATTATTGATATATATATATATATGTATATGTATATCATTTTTTAAATTATATTTAAAGTAAAATTATTAAAATATAAACCCAATAATATATTTCAGATCATTCTAATCACTTTCATATAAAATATTGATAAAAAAAGTATATAAAATGATGAAAATTGCCTCTTTAAAAAGTATATTTTTCATCGCATCTATGGTATTGATTTTAAATTAAATATTACCAGTTATGTAAATGGGGTTTATTAAAATTTATTATTTATTTTTATAAAAATAATTAATAATATATAAAATTTTGAAATTAATTATTGACCATAATAATAAGTGAAATCAGTTAAAAATTATTTACCATGATTAGGTTAAAGAATGCTTTTAATGTTACATGTACTCGTGTTAAAATTAAATTTCCACACATATTTTATTTTTATTTAATAAATTTTATTCAATAAAAAGAATCAATAGGTATAAATAATCTAATAATGATCATTTTACATTATTCATAATTTATAAATCACATAGTTAAAAAAATTATATATTGTGGTGAAAATTGTTATGGAAAAAGTGTGTAAACAAAAATTGATAAGGAATGAAATGTTTAGGAAAAAAATTTTATAGTGGATATAAGTATGAACAATATCTTACATAACCTCAATAATTATTCATTGTCTGTAATAACATATGGTGAGGGTGATCTCCCATTATTGAATACTTTTTGTGATTTTATAAAAAATGTCACTCCTCAATTATTGAGACACCCCTCTTCTATCTTCATAAATCCTCCACAAATTCATTTTCTTTTAATATCTTACAAAAAAAACTCTCTAACATAAATAATATAATCCTATAATCATTGGTTTATGCATTACTCTATCCTAGGATGACATTCAGTGCAAACTATAGGAGGATACCTGAATAATAGGTAACAATTATAAATGATGATTTTCTAATTTGTTCCCCCACCTCTTAACTTCACGTTTATCCATGATGATATAATAACCAAAATATCTTACATAAAATTATATGTTTTTACTAAAAATTCATGAACAAAATACACTTCATCTTCCATAAGATGGGTTCTGAAATCATCATTCGTATGTATAACGAACTACGACATCATGGCCTAATCTCATTCATTCTTCCATTACCACATCTCAAGGATAAGTATGATGATGAGTAATATATATATATAAATGGTAACTATAAAATTATTATTAATAAAGAGTTATTATATATTATATACCATTTTTATTTTTCTTTACTTATGGGATATTATAATGTTGCTTGTGTATACTGTAGACAACCGCCTCATAAAGAGATGTGACTTGTTTATCACTAACATTTTTCAAGGAATAAAATAAAAAACACGTGATATACATTAAATAATAATTATAATAATGACATATTTATTATAATCAAAAGGTAATAAATCATTTTATTTATTACCTTTTCAATCATTGGAATATGATATCATCGTTTCTATATGTGTTGACTATCGTCATCAATGAGCGATGAAACTATCATTCCCTCACCACACCCCATGAATGATATGAACAAGTATATATAAATAAATTATAATGAAATAATAATACTATTAAATTTATATAATTTTAAGATATAACATTCCACCATTTCATTATTTTCATTGAAAAATGGAAAATTTACTCAGAAAAGTTATGACATACCATCTCTATGATTGAAACATACATAATATCTCAAAACCATCCTTCCTGATTGTTCATAAAATTATAATTTATATTTAAAAATTATAATTAATTCATGATTTTTATTTTGGTGATGATTTAACCATAATCAATGCGAGGGTACAAAAAATAACAAATCAAAACATAAATGAACAAGAAAGTAGTTATTACATTAAATGAATCATTAACAAGGAAATGATAAAAAATAGGTGATAAAGTGAGATAAGTAAATCATATATGGTGTTGTAAATTTATGTATGGATATTTATTATATGTATAGTAGACTTATATGAATTTTATGGGATGTTTTAATGTGTACTAAAGACATTGATACTTATGGTATGATATTTTCATATTTCTTTTTATTTTCAGTGAGACACAAGATATATTATACTTTTGTTTCTATTATGTTGTTTATATACATAACATGAATTTACTTTATTATTATTATAAATAAAAATATTATTATTTTTAAATCTATTTGTGGATACTTCTTCAATGTGATTTACGGTTTCATGGTTTCCAATGTGGTAAGGGATTTGTGACATATTTATTCTTCTTTGAGATATATGATCACCTATCTTCTTTTATGAGGTTTATATAATGATTCTTTGATATATTATATCCTTAATGGAAATTTATAAATGATATTATATGTTTAATTTAATATTATCATTTCATGGTAATTATTATTATATTATACCAATGTAGTGATATTTTAATTCTATAATCTCATCATTTATTATGATTTTTTTATAATTATACTACCAATGATAAAATATTTTGATATACCTCACAAGTATCTCATGAATTTGATTATCCCATGTTTATTATAGATATATACAGTTAATAATACATTTTTTCAACTATCTGGTTTCTAAAATAATTTAAATATAAATTAATATAATTTGGAATTATATATCTCTTCTATCAATACTCATATTTCTTCAAAATACATGTTTTCCAATAAATGTATTAAAATATCTTATTACACTCATATGATTTTTAAAAATACATTTTTATTTTTTTTAAAATATTATATATTATTTTTAAATAGAATATTCGTGTATCTTTCCATGTAATTATTGTTTTTACTGAAAATGTGAAAGAAATATTTATTTTAATGTGCAGTAAAAAAGAGAATTTCAAAAATTAATGACCATTATTTTTTGGAAGATAAATTTATATGTTTTCATGTTCATTTAAAAAAAATATTTCCAAAAAAATCGTTTTTGAAAATGTTTTTCAAATTTTAATGTTTATTTTCCTCACATTCTTTATTAAATTAAATATAATGATTCTTGTACAATTTTCGAATGTTATTTTCAAATAAATGGACTTTTAAAATGTTTTAAAAATATTAATTTTCACGTTGTAACAACTATTTTCATCATGAAATGTCCCATGCATTCTTTAATAATCATTTTCCATCTAAGATAACATCCCTTTTTGTTACAAATATTTTATTAGGAATTTTATCTAAGAATAACATTTTTATTATTTTTTAAGGGTTTATGTCTATAAAGGAAGAGTTTTTATGAAAACCATGTCATTTAATTGGGTTATAAAATTTTAAATTTCTTGTTAAACTGATTTATTTTTACATAGGTTATGCTTTGATGAAAGGATAAAATGGTTGTGAAATCTATTAATTATATATAGTTTTATGATAATGAAATTTTTATGAATACGATTTGATTTAAAGGGATTATATATGATGAATTTTTTATAAAATCTTGGCATGAATATGTATGATTTTTATTATGTGATATTCATTCCGTTAGATCCACATATGGTGGTAATGTTATTACCATGTATGGTGGTAACATTATAAGAAATTACAGGTGGGACCTATATCTTCTTCCAATAAATTCTGTAAGGATTTACATCGCATGAGGATTATAGGAATTGAATGAGTAGTGAAATCATTACATTAAGGTAATATTTCTTCTATGTTGGTCTTGCAAGTTAACATTGATTATCATTATGGTCTAGGGATTGATCAAATTCGACTAAGAGGAAAGGGATTCAACAAGGTATGGTTGTGTGTCTCACATATAAGGTGTATTCTATCATAGAGTTCCATAAAATGATTTATAAATTACTCTTTATTTATATGGAAATCATTTTATATGTTTAGGTGTATTTCAAGATTCAATATGTGATTCCAATATTATGCTCTCATGAATCTTTTTTTCTTCTTATGATTTATGTCTTATTAAATTGCAATATTAATTTCATTACTCAAGATATTTATCATTGATATATCTATTATTATTTTCATATGATTCTTTATTATCCTCATACCATTATTATCTTGTTAAATTTTTATATTTCCCTTCATTACCCTTATAAAGAATCCAATATCAGCCTTATGTGTCCTTTCTCCATGTTATAAAGACATCTTTTATTTAGTGCATGAATAGAAATAGTAGTAAATTGGACGAATTTTTTTGGATATATTAATGATATTAAAATTGATAATAATATTGTATTCCTTGTTTACAAATACAATAAATTATTACTGTCCTTAGGCATGTGTTTGTCTAAGGTATTGAATATTCATCTAAATAAATGTTATATCCATGTATTTAAAGCATTTGTTTCTATAGATGTTATTATATGAAAGTATTTGTTATTATTTGTAAACTAAGATAATAAATAATTAGTGAGATACCTAGGGATGTTTTGAAGATATTTTTTGGGATGTCACTAAGGACTAGTCCAATGATGATTTAATGTATAGGAAAATATCATGGAATTTTTCTAAATGATTGGGAAATTATTTTTCCAGAAATTGAATCCCTTTTTAGAAAATATATGTTGATGTAACTATTGAATAGAGGTTCATGTACATAATAACTATGAAAATCATACACATATCTATAATCTATCATCTCATGGTTCATGAAAACGAGCCATTATGTAATCCTTTTTTGACAGTCCCAAGAGATATTCCATATAAATTAAAAAAAAAATTCAAACTAAAATTATGTATTTCAAAATATGATGACCATTAAACCCTAGGATGAACATAAGGCACCATAGGTTAAAAATATGATCTCGTGATTTAGACATCCAATAAATTATCATTCTTGAGTTTATGGTTTTCCAACCAAGTTATTATTTATCACACAATTATTTTAGGTTTTAGTCAATGTAGATAACTAGAATGAATTGAGATTATGTTAAATGTGACATAAAATTTTATTATGAGAATTGAAATTGTATTATGAATCTAGTAATGGATATTTTTATTTTACAAAATATCTTATTATGATATATTATTAACAACATACACTATCAAAAAATTTAATACTAACCAAATAATATAATGACTGAGTTTGATGAGAGTTTGGATAATGGATACCATGGTGGAATATAGAATAATATTTTATATACATTGATAATATGGGATGAAACACCAATGTTTATGTATTATATGAATGGATTTTTAATTTCACTATAGAAATGAATGAAAAAAAACAAGTAATAATAAATGAAAATCGAAGATTTAAGTTAATGAAATGGATGATAGTAACAATATCTATAAGGTAACATCAAATGTCGAATGTTTTAAAATTTTAATTTATTGGAATTATAAAAATATATTTCTTAATTGTAAATCCCATAATGAGAAACAAAAAGGTTTTATGAGTAATGTTTTTTCAATTGATGATTAATAGACTATAAACTGAATATGAAAGAAAGTTAGAATTATGAAATAATATTATGGAGCATAGTTAATGGCTAAAGGATTATGTTGAATAATTTAAGTGTTTATGTATTATAAATCAATAATTATTAAATATAAATGGATATTTAGTATAAGTTTATCTTTAAGGACCTTAGCCTGAATTTCCCGAAGGTCTTTTTTTTATTTAATGGAAAGGATATAGTCATGGGAAAAACATTATTATGAGACTGGTAAATGATAATATTTTCATTATATTGAGATAATTTTATTTAGAGAAAGAGGTAATTCATTTGAATAACATGAATTATATAGCACTAATTTCCTTAGAAAGGATTAATGATTTTTTTTGAAAATGTGGATTACAATATAAGTAATGGAGTTTATAATAATTTTTTATTTAAGCAATGAATCCAATAATATATGTTTTATGTAAAGAACGGGGAATCATTTATTTTTTCAATAATGGTTCATTGTAATTTAGGTTTCAAGAGAATATATGAAGGAGTTATTACAAATTTTCCTATCTGTGAGTATAGAGCTACACTATGTTGTTTAGGGGAATAATGTAAATTTTATTTTGAAAAATACTAGTTAACCACATTATAAATAACATGTTTTAGAAGGTTTACCATGTTTAACATATGTATAATAGTTTATGATGAATTTTATATGAGGTTATAGTGATATATGTATTATTTCTCCATTTTAATTTTTATGCAATTTTGTTTTCTAATCAAGCTTTTTTTTATAATAAGAGACAGAATAAATGAATTATCATTATTTTATAGATCTTATTTAGTGTTATAGATAAGAAAATTAATATCTTATTGTGTGATATAATGTAGAAATTGATCAAAACCCAACCAAATGATGAAATTTAACATAATATATGGAATGAAATTATGTTTTTATATCCTCTCAATAATATTTCATAACATTACTAAAATTACCTTGAAATAATATTATTCCCAATTTTTATTATATAAATGATCTTTTTCAAACTAGGCTGTTTTATGAATTTTTGTTTTTATCATTATTCGCACAATATTTTTCTTTAAATCTCTATAATGAACCATATTTAAACAGTACCTATCCAAGCATCATTGGAAATTAATTCAAATATGAGGATCTTTTCAGTTTAGTATTTTACAAAATTATGAAAAAAATCCTTAAAATTAATCCCCTACAATTAAAGTGGACACATGTAATCAATATTATTTATTTCCAAAATTTAAAACATTTTAAAAAAAATATATGTTTTTCCCTTATGAAAAATAATTACAAATATCCCCTACATATCAACATAGTCACCATCAGCCCTTAAAAATGGTAAATGATATTTTAAAATCACGGAATGAGCATAAAGTCCTGTTAATGGATTTAAAGATAAATGAACCCATTAATTATGTAAAAAAAATAAACACTCATATATCATTTACCTTTATATTCAAATTTCATTGAGAATTTAAAATAAAACATTTTAATGTGAATAAAACAAAGAGTTTTTCAATGAAAATATTTATAACCCATAGAATGCGATTAAATCTACTTCAATTGATTTAATGCATCATTTACAATTAAACCCACTCAAAAATATTTGAAAATACATTAAATTATAATAGAAATGTGTAAAAATTCTAATTATACCATTACATGCTTACCCAGAGCCATCTGGGCCCACCCATGTTATGCAATAATGGTCTTACCTAGTGAAATCAACAAAACTACAAGTTAATCTATAACAGGTTTCCCTGATACTATTTTAACTACCCCAAGTTACGTTGTTATGGGTCTACCAAGTATTTACTTGTATATACATTAAATAATCTATATCAGGCTCAATGATTTCCTAAAATTATTATGTACTATTTCATTAATAAAACATAATCATCATAAAACCCTTGGAAATACTCTTAACCCAATATTAGAAACAGTTATGTATAAAAATACAATTTTATTTAAATAAAATCAATACCAAAAAATAAAAAAAACAATCAATATAGTTTTTCAATAACAAAAATAGGTAATCATGAGAAAGAATATATTAAATAACTAATATTAATGTAGATTATAAGTCGGGAAGCTGAATATATTTGGAATAGGACATTCAATTACTTGTTTATCAAAATGTTCTGTATAAAACACATAAAAACATAACTTTTGAAACCCATTTAAAGAAATTAAAAGTAGATATATAATGTCTTCTACAATCCTTTTATATCCATATAAATCTTCATTTAAAATAATATAAAGAATATTGATATGGGTAAAAATATTTGACAATTAAATCATTAAACATTCATGGTGTCCCATACCATTTTGAACATTTAAATAATCAGCCTTATAGAAAAATATCATTTATTAAAAAATTTAAATAACAATATAATAAATAAAATGATTGTATGATATGTCAAATAAAGTTTTATATACATGTAATAAAAGAATTTTGCTTCATAAAGTCAAATTATTCCTTAATGAATGGGTATTGAGATGAAGTCACTTACCTTTAGTCTAACTCGTCATGTACAACATATATATTTCTAAATAATAAAAATCGATTATTTTGTTTAATTTTTTTACAAAATACTTCATGGTTATTATTAATTTTATATCCCTAATTATGATTCTATGTCAGTTAATTAATTATTTAGGTTCACATTAGAAGTTTTGATTATATTCGGTACATGAGTCCAAAATGACATTGGTATGATATTTATAGTAAAAAAGTGGTCTTTAAAGCATATTTAATAGAATAATATTTTTGAAATAATAATAAATTTTATTCATCAATTATACTTTTAAATCCATTCATTAATTATGGATATGAATAATCAACAGTGTTACAATCATCGAAATAACAAGTTGTATATACTCATAATTAACATTCACATTTTTCAATGATCATTAATGAAATATTTTTAATAACACTTTAAAATTATATAATTATAATAATAAAATATATAAAATATTAGTTTTGAAAATATTATTATAAGTATTATCCATTGGATTCATTGATGAAAACAAATCGCATTGCTTCTTAGATGTGACACTTCACACGTACACACACACTATATTATCATTATCCCATGCCTGGAAAGGTATGAATGTAAATGTTATATTATATTTTTATAATGATAAATATGTTATTAATATAACGTAAAAACATTAATTTCATACTGATAAATATTCTTGAGAGATGGTGATTAAAATGAAATATATCTATTCGTGGGGAAGTAGTTCACCGCACACAAGAACAATAATTATTTTCCCATTCAATGAAAGTGGATATGGTTTTAAGTTATGATAGAAGAATAATAATATCTTAGTATATTTATGAAAATGGAATTACTATTTAATCATTTATGAATAATATTTTATGAAAGTGTAAGAAGAAATAAAATTGAAATACTTGATTAAAATTGATACCGCTTCCTCAGACAACCTCATTTTCATTACAAGTTAAGACCACTAAATATATCCTTATGCATAAAATAATATATCTATATATGTGAAGGTATTCTAGGAATGTTTTTTACAAATATTGGATGAACTATATAGGTTTCTATGTTTTATGAATATAGAATACATGGTTCCATTTTTTAAGAGAGGGGAGGGGTACTCTTAGAATTTTTTAAAATATTAAATCAATATAAATTAATTTTGTATTGAAAATGCAACCAAAATAATTTATTTAACTTATATGATTATTATTGGTATTTATTAATTAAATCAATGAAAATTACATACTATTTTAATATTTTTTCATCCTTGAATTTTGGATTTAACCCTTATTTAAGCTCTTTAACTGTTTTCGTGATAACATGTGGTTTTCAATTTATGGGTTAATATTATTACTAAAAAACTAAAAAAACAATAAATTGATCATTTATGAAAATATAATTATTCTCACAATAATTTTTCCAAATTTAATATTTTATTATATTTTAAACCATCCAATAAAATACTATATATTTTAAAATATCATAAATGTCAATTTGTACAAAATTAATTACCTCAGTTTTTAAAAATATCAATAAAAAGGTAAAATTCGGAATAATTGTTCCACAACCTTCACATAAATATATAATTCATCTCTAAAATTATTTTCTGACATTAATTATCTCATATTATATTTATTTAAGTCTTATTAATGTCATTGACTTGTGTTTTTCATTATTTAAACAATTAATACATCATCCTTGTGTAATCCATTAAGGTAAATTTATTATTACATAAAATCATAATATAATTTAAATAATAAATATAAAAATGTTTTATTTAAAAATACTATTTATAATCTATGATATCAACAAAATTACACTATATTAAAAATTTTATGGTTATTAAAACATAAGTATGACATCTATGAAATTTATATAAAAGAAAATACAATAATGCAATTAAATTATTCCATGTGGTTCGAAGAGGTACTAAAATATGAGAAAGGACTATTTTGGTAAAAAATAACTCATAAAATAAAATTTTTACTAGGGTTAGGGTAATTTTATAATATATATAATATTTATTGTACCCAAAATTATCCAATTTACCTCTAACAGTCGAAATAAAAATTACCAATGATAGAATTCATATTGGAAAAAAATAAAACGATGTTATTTACTAAATTTGGTCCTTCTATTTAAAAATATGGAATAAATTTTTAGAAATTATTAACAAATAACAATATAATTTTAATTTAAAATTCACCTGGTTGACTAAATAAGAAAACAAGTTTTTATAGGGAAAAAAATTAAAATATACAAATTTTATATATCCTAATTCACTTTGTGATTCATTAGAATGACGTAAAATATATTAAATGATAAAAAAATTTATATAATTTTAGTTTAAAAAATTTAAAATATAATTTAACAATAAATATTACTAATATGAAAAAAAATGAATTTATAATACAATATTTTTCACTATTGATCAATATGATAATCTTATTTGAAAATGAGATGAATTAAACCATTGAAAATTTTGATATTACTATTTCATAAAAAAAGTTTAAGTTATAAAATGGGATTTATTAAAGTTCCAAAACAAGATTTAGAACACATGTTCCATCAAATGGTGGAAAAACTTATTTTTTAATAAATCACTTATTTTATGATAATGATTGGATGTTTTATTACTTCATTTCTATAATACACATAAGTATAAAGTTAAAAATTATATTGAATAAATTATATATATATATATATATGTGTATTATTAATAGAATCCAATGACTGTGATTTTTTAATTTATTGTATTAAAACACAGTTGTGTTTATTTAAATATATTTTTATAAGAATAATATATTTTATTAAAAAAACGGTGTTTTTCATATAAAATTTATTGATTATTAAATAATATATTATATATAGAATTTTAAACCATATTTTCATAATTCATTAAATGCTTCTCATTCTCACCATTCTAACAGAGAGGATATAATGGTAACATTTAAAAAATAATAATTTGATTTGCAACTAAGCATGATGAGGTGTATCATGTACGTTGTCACACATAGTATCTCTTGTTTTCAAACTTAATATGTTAGGTTCTCTCCCATTTAGAAATTTCATCCTTGCAATTTTGAAATCAGGATTGTTAATAAGGGTTTGACTAATGAAAATACATTAATTATAATATCACATTTGTAAAAAGGTCAATCAAACATCAATTTTAAAAGAAATAAAGTGAAGTATGAAGGTCACCAGAGATAACACATATTAATGTTTTAGGTGGGAAAATGATAAATCAAAGAGAAAACAAATTATCATGTTCCGATGAAGGTTGATAGTTAAATGGTCATTATAAATTTATCTATCACAAAACCATAAATATGTAATGGGTTAAAATTTTCATTTATTTCATAGTAAGAAAAGTTAAAAAGATAATTTTTTTAAATACTTTTAAATGAGGGGAGAATTCTTTTTCTACTTGGATTATGAACATATGGAAACATACTTATTTAAATTTAGAGTTTCATCATTTAATAAATTTATAATACAAACTCATATTTTATCCAAATGATAAGTATTCAAGATGATTTTTTTCATGTTTGAATTATTAGAATCAACATCTTCAAATCAAAAAATCATCAAACTAATATCTACATATTCCTTCTGTCTTCACGAAATATCCAATACCAAAATGGACCATACATGATAATATAAACCCCCAATAATAATAAACCTTTATTTGATTAAAATATACATTGATATCCACATTTCAATAATAATACACAAAATTTAATATATCCTATTTGATAAATATCTAGCCATAAAATTCCTTAAAAAACCAAATTATAATTTAAATTTAATTTATAGAATTATTTTACTACATATTATTCTAAAGTAAATTTAAATATTTATCTATAAATAACATTCATTACTTATGTTGTCCTATAATAAAAATTGAAATTTCATAAATCAAAAAATCTCCCAGGTATAAATACCATTTCAATAAAAAACCGATATCACCATAAGTCCACTATAAAATAAAAAATTCTTCATATATTTAATTTAACAATTATTCCCAAAAAATCACATATTACTCTATTTACATCAATTATATAAGGTTACAAAAATATTGAATGTTCTCCAAAATAACATTAACTATTAAATCAAGAAATCATTTTCCAATCCCATGATGATATATTAGATCAAAATTATGTTCCCAAAATAAACATATTCTTAATTCATCAAATTAGTTTTTTAAAAAGAAACATTTATACAAATAGGGTCTTTACATAGGCCAGTTAGTAGTCGATGCACCCATGTTTTTTCATTAGTTGTTGGATCAATTCCCACGCCTTGTCGTATGTGATGGCATGCCACATGGTATGTAGGTTTCCATTCTTCTAAAATTGTATAATTTTTTTAACATTCCCAAAACATTATATAATAATCAAAAAAGACCTTAATATTTTTTAACTTCATTGGTTATATCAGGACATTAATTTTTCATCCCATCATGTAATAAACCATAATTATCTCAAAATCCAATTTCTCCAAATATACCATTACTCACCATTAAAATTGAACATCCTAAAGCATCAAAAGGGTTTCTAAGACACTATTATTATGATCAATCAGAAGATTATAAACCCATGATGATATAAATTACTCTGAAGAAAACTTATTAATCTAAAATGTTTTCTAAAAAGGTATTTTATAACCACTATAATTACCCATCCTTAAACATTTCAAAGACTAGTGTTTTTGAAATTGAATTCACATTTGAGGATCTTTACTGTTTAGAGTTTTAGAGAATTAAGAAAAACTCTTTAAGAATTAACCCAAATATTAATAGTGGACAATAATACTCAATATCAATTTTTAACACAATATAAAACTCTTTCATATAAAACATTATTTATCTTTAATAAAAAATAATTATAATTATCCCCTTGATATTATAGGTGTCTTCATTCCCTAATAAAACCCATCAAATACATTTAAATAAACATTAGATGAAGAAAAAAATATCTAAAATGTATATAAAATGAAATGAAAATGTTAGTTCATTAAAAACATGAAAAATAATATAATAATTTCATTAATAATTAAATTTATTTTATAATATAAAATAAAATTAAGTAAGATGATAAAATCAACCATTTTTCCAAAAAATAATTAAACCCATATGAGGAAATAGAAACCACTTAACGTGAGTTATAGAAATATATATATATATATATAAAACCCCTTTTGAAATCATTTCAATGCCATTTACATTAGAATAAAAATATGTTAGACATCTAAATATTCTATTAGGGGATTAATCATCCCTCTCTAGGTGACCACATGTTATGTTGTAATGGACTTTCCCAGTTCTATCACGGCCACCCCATGATAATATGTAATGGGCTTCCCTGGCACTATCCACGACACCACATATTAATTTGTCAAAGGCTAATGCAATGCTATCTAGGCTACATGATTTAAGAGATATATTAGGCTTACCCATTTAATATAATTTTAAAATAACAGATAATTTATAAAATAGTTTCATCAAAAAACCCCTTGAAAATCTATTTTAATATCAAATAAAAAACACTTTCATATAAAATCACCATTCTCTTAGAAAACCATTTTTAATAAAAAAAATCACAAAAATAAGTGAACATGATTTTCTATTTATAAAAACATGTATTATTTCAATTTAATTTATTTAATAAATATTAGTCATAGTGATGGGAAAGTATTTTTCATCCTGTATGTTAAGAAAAAAATTCATTTTATCATTTTCCAAAACATTCCTTATAAATGCATAACAGGATTAAATTTGAAAACCTTTGAATATAATTTAAAATTTAAATAAAAGTCCATTTATAATCCTTCTATATCCCAATAAATTAATTTTAATAATAATATGAAGAATATAGACATGTAGAAACATATTTTATATTAAATATTTAAACATTCAAGGTGTCCCATACAACTTTGATCATTTAAATCATAAGCCCAATGAAAGAATAAAATTAAAAATAAATAAATAAAACTATAATAAATTAATTATTTTTAATATATGTCAATGGGAGGTTTTATATACACCTATTAAAATAAGTTGTCTATATTATATCAAAATATTAATCAATGAAATAAGATTGAGATAAAGTCCCTAAATGGAGTCTGAATCATCACACACAATCTTTATATTACTGAATTAAAAAAATTGGAAATTTTTTAAATTATTTACAATAATTTTCATCACTATTATTCATTTTCTATTACTTATTACCACATTATAATAATTACTTAATCATTTAGGTTTACATCATATGTTTTTGATGATATTCAGTAGTTGAGTCCGAAATGATATTGGTATGATGTATATAGTAAAATGTGGTTATTATTCTATCATATAATGTATAATAGTTATGTAATAATAATCTATTTTTTACATCAATAATACATTTAAATCCATTCATTAAAAATGTAAATGAAAAATGAACAATGTTACAATCATGGAGACAACTTTTCTTATGTACACATGAGTAAGATATTCATTTTTCAATGATCATTATAGAAAGAATGATAGTATAATTTTTACTTTAAAATGATAATAATACCATATATATCATAATATTTTTTAAATATACTTATATTAATTATCCATGGGATATGGTGTTGAAAAATAAATCACAATGCTCTATGGAGTTGACAATTCACATGTACAAATGAACGAAGTTATGATTTTCCCATAAATGGAAATGTTAGAATGTATTTAATGGGCCAGAACTCTCTGGTCTATTTCCTTACAGAAATCTGGCATCCGTGGTGTCCCAGGAGGTCATGGTAACATATCCCCAACAGTATTCCAAATTTACAGTTCTAAGAATAGTGTTTCTAGTTCTGTGCACATTGCAACAGTATACTTATGTGAACAGTGAAACAGTAATCTTATGTGAACAGTGAAATGGTAGCCTTATGCGAATAGTGAAATGATATCCTTATTTGAATAGTGCAACGACAGCCTTATGTGAACAATGTTTCTAGAACGGTGTGGTCCAATTGTAGCCTGTATTTCCTTTTCCAAATTTTGAGTATATGAACAGTGTTTCCAGAATGGTTAGGTCCAACGGCAGCCACTATTTCATTTTCCAAATTTAGAGTTGTTGAACACTATTTCTAGAATGGTGAGGTCAAACAGTATCATCTATTTCCTTTACCAAATTTTTAGTTCATGAACAGTGTTTCCAGCTTCCTACAATTTCTCCATTTTGACATTTCTGTTGACGTAAAATTCATTTAAAGCCTTAATTTAAGGACTCTATGGCTGATCCGGAGGCCATAACTCCTATATTAATTTTTCCTAAGGCTCAGGATGCTTTTAATTGGTCAAACCTCTAGTTTAAATGTTATCCACTTTTAATGGAAAATCTAGTGTATTTTAAACCGCTACTTCTTCAAATATTCTAAAGGGATGATATATCTTCTTCCCTAGATCTTCCACCATATTATCAGGTGTGAGATGCTCTAACCTTCCATTCCTTCCCATAGAAGTTGTGCGATCAAAATTTCCTCCCTGGTTTTGTTTCCCTCTATTTTTTATGGAACGAACGAGCATCAATCTATCATCAATATAATGTATGATCTATCGTCATTATTTGGGTTCATATTCTTCTGTTTCTCCTTTCCCATTTATCGAATTTTATCTCCATGTTCCTAATGTACTTTTCTTGGATGTTGACTGGTGTAGTGGTGCCTCTACATCCTCAGGTGGATATAGTTGTCACAGGGGGAGGAGATCATAACCCATCGTGTGGCCCGTTATTGTATAATGAACCTCAAGAACTAATTAAGGCAGGGGTTTCAATGCTTCTAATTTATTTTACATGTCACTGTAGAGTTTTCATGTTTTATCCCACTAGATCACAATGGAATTAAAATATAAAACATTTGAACTGATTAATTAAATTGATATCGATCATATGTTATTACCTCTTGTTTTTTTAGATAGTGTGATGTCTATGCTTTCATTGATAGCTTTTCATTCTTGATGGAAAATGTTAATGAACATAAATATGGAGTTAATTGATAACTATTTGGATAATTATAATTAAGAATATAAATAAATATGGTTTTTGATTTTGTAATTTGATGTTAATAAAATTGATACACTAATCATGTTTAATAAATTTGTGATAGCTTACTATTTAGGTTTCCCGAAGATGGGACCTATGAATAATAAATTAGTTAATTCAATATGGATTAATGAATTGGTTTTTTGATAAAAGATAAATCTTTGTAGGGTTCTGAGTTACCCTCAATCTTGTTTATGGGATAAGAGGCCAATTGATATAATGTTTTTTTCCTACTTCTTGTGTTGTAATATGACCCTGGAAGGATGTTGTGACATGTGGGGGTAGGGAGGCCAACTGGTTATGGCATAAGTTGACCCCCAGAGTGGAAAAATGCATCAGCTTATGTATGTGGGTGACGAGGAGGAAACAAGAGATGATGGAATGGGTTTGATGTGAATTTTTGGATTATTTATGTTCCTTATTGGCGTTTTATCTACATTACCCCCCCAATACTCAAGGCAGCTGGTTTTCTTACCTTCCTTCCAAATGGGGTGAAGACGCACGGCGTATGCCACGTGCTTTCTTTTTTTAGCTTCCATAGGGATGATGGGTCTACGCTCTTGATATAGGTGGAAAAGACTCGATGGGGAGTTCATATACTCACCGTATTGAGCCCCCTTGTGTTTAGTATCTTAGAATGTTTTTTCTAGAATGCATAGGAATATGGGAAATCAAAAATTTTGTTAATTAATGATTTAATTAATTATGTTAACCCATGGGGTTAGAGCTTGTTGAGATGCAATGATGAGGTGTCAATTTAAAGGAACAGTGAACTTTGGGTGTGATGCTAATGAAATATAATGTGGAAATTATTAATGGTTATTTAATGTTTAAAGAATTAATTCATGTACAATGTAACTAAGAAAAAAGGGAATGAAGTAATGTATTAAATCTCTTCAAATGGTTGTGTGCTTATAGGATACCTAGTCTTAGAAGTCACAGATGTGAGTCCAAGATATGTTAGATGTATTTGAGTCTAAAACAAGGTTACAATCATAGTGTGGTTGTCAGATATAGTATATTATATACTTTTTGTGTTTCTATATGCTACTCCACCCCCATCAATTAGGGAAACTGACACCCAAGGGATTCTGAGTCCTTGAGGTATTTTCCCCAACATTCCAGTGGGAGGATGGATGGCTGACTACCCCCTTTGGCCTGGCTCTTTTCTCTTGGTAGTTACATGGGCTGGCAAGAAAAATGATTAGTTTTACCCATATATGTGTGAAGAGGAATGTAATGGATTGTGGTTAGTCAAACACATATAATCTGGATATATTTTCATATGACTTATTATTGGTATAACATGTATAGGATGTGATGGCTTGAGGATCTTTAATAGTTGTATAGGTTGTACTTGATTGAGGTATAATACTCGATGTGTGATACATGTTATTGAAGTAGTGGTGGCTCCCAAAGAAATACCTGGTTACTTTTCTTATGTGGATGTGGTGGTTTTGTTGCACGAGGTGCATATTGCAGTGCTTCACCCAGGTGTCTGCTGGTAAGCCTTTGGGAGAGAGATGCATAGGACGTGCGATGTTGGGGAAAAGTGGAAAACCAGTGGGGAATTAGTAGTAGGTTACCCGTGATATTTTTTAATATATTATATTCTCTTTTAAGCGATACTTGGTGAGAGTATCCATGGTGAGAATGGAAACATAATATACCTATTTAAGTGACGAGTTAGTCTAACTTGTTCTTCACTGTGCATTATCATGATTTCATTATTTTGGCACGAGAGGCTTCGGGGAGGATCCTACTGAGTATAATTTTATACTCACCCTATGTATATATAAATTATTTTTCATGTCACTTGGAGAAAGTTGGATATCAAACTAGTTTCTACTAGCTTGGGGTTACATGAGCTATTCAGGATTGTGGTTGCTGCTGTTTTTAATTTTTTTGGGTACATGAAGTTTTGCCCCATTCAGTTTTAGTTGTATTTGATGAAATTACATATGTGTACATGGGATTTCTTTTATACTATTCTCTAAGTTGGAGTTGGTTTTTTTCTGTCTTATCTATCTTTTTTTCATGTGTTCTCTTAGAGGGTAATGCATCCCATTTGTGTGTTTACTATACCCTCGGTGCTAGTTTCCAACCTGAGGCCTATTAGAGGTGGGACTCGGGGGGTTCATTATATCCCATCTCACATTAGCATCCCAGAAGGGTACACCTTGTGAGAAGGAGGTCATAACAGAGTGGTATCAAAGGACTGGTTTAGGGATAGGATGGAGTTTGGTGTTAGGCACATGTGAGGTTGCATGGGTTGGTAGGGAAACAGTGTCAGTCAAGTTAGCAAGTGATGTAAACATTGGAGACCAGCTGAGACATAGGAATTTAGGGCCCCGTGTGATCTAATGCACAGACCATTAAGTTTACAATGGGTACTAAACGGGGTGATACAAGTTGCAGGATAGAGACCTAAGAAATTATAATGCATCATTATTCTTTGTGCCTATGGTTGAATGGGTAGACCTTGGGATAGGTAAACCTAAAATTAATAAAAGGAATCAATAAATTAATATTTATTCTTTCATATTCCAGGTTTAGGAGCTCTAATTGTTTGTTATTTTACAGGTTTGGATCTAGGTCGATGTCTTCGTCAAGATCACATAGAAGATGTACAGCAGGCTGTGCCATTAGATCTCTGTAGGGTAGAGGTCGACGATGATGACACATGGAGGAGGACACATCAATATTTCCAGTGCCAGAGTCTACAGAAGTATGTGGTCTTCATTTCAGATATTTTCATAGAAGACTTATTGGAAGAGGTCGAGATAGGATTCAGTTAGATCTGTTCTCTGAAAGAACACTAGGTGCCTTTGGTCGCGATGAAGCTTCATGGAGCAGTGAGGTAGAGGTGGTTCTTGTTCCTCGAGGATCACGAGGAGTTGACAATCTCATGGGAGTAGTTTTGGGAAAAAATTAGGTCCGAGTTTCTTTATCGGGCCGTGAAGTCTTCCAGTCTCCAAGAGATTCTTAATCTTTGACATGGGAGCTCCAATGTGTGAGATTTTAGAATTCATTTCTGGAACCTTTAACAACATTCTTCAAACATTTTGCTAAATGGGGAGGCCATAGCGATGCAATTCAAGGAGTCTTTGCATCCAGAGATCCAGCGCTAGGCCACCCCATTTTTTATGAAGACATATCTTGAGGTGATGGTGAGGGAAAAAGTCATTTAAAAGACATTGGCCAGAACATGATCGCCATGAGAGGGGAGTCTTCATGATTCCTCACAAAGTAGAGTTGTTGTCCAGGGATCCTGGTTTTCAGGGAAGAAGAGTTTCTATTCAGACGGGGGTAGGTCCCAGTCCACATCATCTTATTTCTTTGTGGGTAGTGGTTCTCGGGCCTATGCTAAGTGATCAGGCGATTGTTTTTCTTGTGGGGGTCAAGTTCATCACCATCAATAGTTCCTGACCTTTCTGAGATGTCATCATCCACTAGGTGTTCTGCTCAAGGTTCTTCTGTTGATGTAGTTCCAGCTGAGGCAACAATAAAAGGTTGCACCATCTTTAGATCAAAAGAGGGTAGATGGGGCATGCAAAGGATTGCCTAGTGATTCTCCATGTCCTCATAAAGTAGAGTGCTGCTGTGGTGGTGGTCGTCATCTGGGTCAGAGAGGATGTTGAGGTTGTCATGGTCAGCTTCATGATTAGGTGTTTCCATCTTCATGTGAGCCATACATTGTTCGAGGTACCCTTTGCTTGTTTTATACCTTGGTGTATGCCTAGTTTTATTCAAGAGGGACACACTCCTTCATACCACATATCCTTTTACATGATTTGAGTCTTGAGTTAGTGAGGCTTCTAGTTCCCTTGGCATTGACTATGCCAGTTCGAGGTTAATCTGACTAGTATTAAGTATGTACAGATTGAGAGCATGTCCTCGGGAAACACCGCTCTTGGGGAGATTTCCAATTTTTATGAATAAAACCATACAATTTCATCCTCTACATGGATTGGTTGTATTCAGTGTAGGATATCATGGATAACATTAGGAGGCAGGTTGTGTTCTTTGATGTTGATGGAGAGTTGGTGGTGTTCGTCGGCGACCAAGACCCTCAGATGGGACAAAGGTGTGTTCTGTACTTATCATCCATGATGGATGAGCTGATGCTTATTTCTTCATAGGTTCAACAGTTGATGTTTCCTAGGATCATAGATGTAACGCCCCGACCCCAGTTACCTAGAGTCGGTGCATTATTACATAACATTGGCATGATCACAAGAAAGATCAAATCTCGAAAGACCGATTGGTTTAGTAGCCTTGGAAATACTAGATATATTCATAAGTTTTACATTACATCAGAAAATGAAAAACTACTACAACAACATAATGTCTCCACAGTCCACACTATTTTCCCCTCATAATATCCCTACAGGTCATTCATAACTTACTTCTTCACATCCTGGGGAAAATAAAACATAGAAAAGGGGTGAGCTCAAATTCCCAGTAAGGATAAAAATATAGCGGAACATTCAAAATAAGCATAAACATTTAAGGCAATGCATTACTAAAACAAAAGCCTTTTAAACTTGAACATCAACATAGTATGGAAAAAGTAAAATGAAATAATGCCATTTACTTATTCAAATGGATATTCTACTAATCGAATAATCACATGAAAAATCAATAACTAATTTCATAATGATGGAATGCATAATGCTAAACTTTAATTTCTTTTCAAGGCCTCGTCCCAAGACCTTGGGGCTAACTGTAACCGGAACCCAACCCGGAGTGCCTCTAATAACCGGACACCAACCCGGAGTGCCTCTAATAACCGGACACCAACCCGGAGTGCCTCTAATAACCGGAGACCAAACCGGAGGGCTTACTTTTACCAGTCCCTAACCTAGAGGGCTTACTTTTACCAGTCCCCAACCTGGAGGGCTTACTTTAACCAGTCCCCAACCTGGAACATACTTGTCCAACACATTCATATGAAGTAAAGGTTGAAATATAACATAAACATTCTTATTGGAACTAGCATACGAAATGTCAATACTTTACTCATAAACCATGAATGCTATATAAATGACACATCTACAGTCAAACATATCACAAAACTTCATTACAATATGGAAGTTTTATATCATAATAAATCAACTTCAAATAATCTTAAAATCCATCAAAGGATGTTGACATGGATGAAAATGTTTTTTTAAAAATTATTGAGAGAAATATCCCTTTTTCATGAAAACATTTTAATGTTACACAATTTAGAAAGTATGGCATTTAAATACATTTTTGAATCAAAGTGTCCCATACCACTTTGAAACTTTTGAATGGAATTAACACTTTTTAAAACATTCATTTTCATATAAATAAATCCTTACAAATCATTTTGAAAACATGGAAATAAATGAGGATGATTTAGAAGAATAAATATTTAAAACATTTAAAATGATGTTTTAGTAAAAGTTCCCTTTGAAATAATCCCTTTGAAAACTCTTTTATGAAATATGGACATGGATAGTAAATATGTCCATGTAGATACTTACGTAAAGACAACCTCAGATATTAAAGAGATTGTGAAGTAAACCCTTATCAATTTGGTAACTTATGAAACATACAACCCATGAAAGAGGTATCATACAATTAAAATGTAAATACACATAAGGTAAAGTGTATTACACAAAGAATACAATTATGGGCAGTACATACACCACACAAAAGATAATAGTGGAAATATGGCATGAATCTCACGGAAATAAAGAGTGAGATGAAAACACCTTACCACGTTAATCAACTGAGTCATATGGCCAAAAGTTAATAACCACCAAATTATTTACAGAATAACATGAATATAAAGATAATCATGATAATATATATCAAATTCCAGTACACAATACAACACTTTCAATAATTTAGTGGCGAATAATGGAAATCTCACGGAATTGAATGTGAGATAAGAAAATCCCTGACCTTGTACTTTTACTTGGTTGAGGTAGGTTAACCTCCTGTATAATATTGAAATAATTGTTATTAAATTATACAAGAATAATATATATTAATATCATATCATATATGATCTTTTAACTTTGCTTTGTTAATAATGTCTTAGTATTATCGTTGTTTCGGGTGTTAACTTACTCGTTTTCTTTTATATGTTTTATTACGTAAGACATGTTTGTAATGGATAGGTTGTATATTATTCATATCCAGAATGATATCAAGTCCTTAAAAATCATTTTTAAATCAGAAAATGATAATTATACTTGAATGGATATGATGGATAATGAATCTCATCGCGTTCGTGGAGACGGTAGTCCGTACGTACGCACGAGCGACAATATCATTCTTTTGATATTAAAATAATATATAAATGAATGGTATATCATATATAAAAAATCACTAACATGTTATATTTATTATTTACATGAGTTACACATCATTATTATACCCATCCAAATAATAATATATTGAATAACAATTACACCACGACGTGGAGACGGTAAGCCGTACGTACGCATGTATGGTGACATGTTATTCAAAGGGTGGATAGAATACTGAATATGGTTGTACCATATTTATAATAACATCACAGTATATATATGATACTGGAGTTATTATTTTAGAATGGTAACAACAAAGTAAGAAGAAGTGGAAGAAGAAGGAACTTGGAAAAAGGGTGGTGAAATCATTACCTCTTCTTCGGTTCCTTCCTTTTGATTTGATCAAAAGGACTCTTTAGGTTGGCTTTCTGATCAAACTAAGGCCTCTAAGTTGTAGTGAGGGAAGTTGGGAGAGTCTTTGGGCAGAGTTTGGACGAACCATAAGGCTTTGAAGGTGTGACAAAATGAGAAGGAGGAGTTCCCTTTTATAAGAGGGGTGAGGGGCACCCTTGGAAAAGCTAGAAATATTAATTTATAATAAATTCTTATTCGGTTTATAATGGCTCCAAATTTGATTATTTAAATGTTAAGGTGGGGATGGGTCGAATAAAATTTAACCAATAGAATTTAGACAGGTTTGGGTACTTATATTAACCTTATCTTTAAGTATTAACTCTAAGTTAATTAGTTTCACTTTTACATTGTCTCTTTGTATTTTTATATAATATGGTTAATAAACTTACTACATACATCCAAGCGACCCCCAAGTGGTCCATTAATGATGAACCTATCATGATATACGTCTCTTGACCGAACCTTAGATTTTTAGGAATTTAATATCAATTAATAATATAATATTTGTTTTAAGAACTCTTTTATGTCAATTTTGACACTATTCAATAGTTGATTTTTGTGAAACTCATAACAGATTGATTACTTCGAACAAAGTCAATTAAATCAATCCTAAAATATCATATTATCCTAGAAAATTATTTTAATTCATTAAAAGTTTCATATTATATTTATTTGGGTATTTATAATATCAATTATTTTAATTTTTCACTATTATAGTAATTACTGCATCATCATTGTGTCATAAATAAAATATATTATTTAATGTCTAAAAATTATAAATAAAATATAATTATCTAGGAAATTGTTTTATCTTTCTAATGAATATTTATAATCTAAAATCAAACATATATAACCCTATGTAACAATTGTTTTTCTAAAAGATATATGCTTGTGTCATTTTTGTATTCATTTTAACTTAATTAAAATAAAGTGTCATTATCACTTACAAGTGGATCCATGGGGTCCCAAAATAGACCAAAAGATGCCCATGGTCGAACATGTATCAACCAATAAGGCTAGGACACGTTTTAGGGTAATTTAGTATTATTATAATATTATTTGTTTAACCCTTATTTACCGGATTTACCCTTAACCATGGTAAATAAAATTTTTACCGCAGTAATTATTCAAAATGTCTAAAAATAAAAGTTACCTATTTTTACAATTTGAACATCCTGATTCTAAATATGGAATCTATTTTTCTAAATTCAAAACACAGAAGTGGCAGAAATTAATTTAAAATTAATTCCCGCTGTCAAAACAAAAAGCGTGTTTTTAAGAGATAATAACTATCAAAAGATTGACACCTGTTTATGTTCGGTTTAATTGTAAAATAATGTCCAATGACCAAATTTATATTAAATGGTAAAAATATATTTTAAATAAACTTTAAAACCACTTAAATTCATAATTTATCACTATTAATTATTTTGATTAAAAAAGTTGTTTTTAATTAAAATTTAGTAATTTTCACTATTCATCAAAATATGAAAGTTATCCGAAATGTACCAAAATTTCACCTTAGGCTAAATTCGATATTCCGAATCCAAAAATGAAGTCCATTCTAAAATATAAAATATATATAATTTAAAAAATTAGGTATTACTATTCATAACGGCTAGTTTGATTGGTTGTGGTGTGTTAGAACTCGAAGTTGCGTACAACACACGCTACTATATTATTCAAAGGAAAGCGTACTGTGGAAGCTTGGGATGTTTCATTTTAAATTTTTTTGATGTCCCCATTTAGTCAAAAAGTTTAAAATATTGTATTTAAAAAGGTTTCACTATTAAAAGTTGATAAAAGTGCAATACTGAAAATGAATCTGTTCTTGTATTATGTCTAAGAAACTCATAATATGGATTCTAAAATTATAAGGATTATATAAAGTTTAAAATTTAGTTAATACTATTCATAACCTCTTTTGAACGGCTTGTTTGGTAAGTCATGGTGTGCTTGAACTCAGTGTTGCGTGTAGTGCAAGTTATTGTATTATTTTAAAGAAATAACACACTATGAAATCATGGGGTGTTAAATTCTCCCCTCCTTCAATAAATTGCGTCCTCGCAATTTGAAATTGTTCTTCGAAAATAAAAGGTAAAAAATATCTTTGTGGGAAAACCCACATCGGAAATTGGGTTACTAAAATTTAGTCTTAATATGAGGAAATGAGAAATGAAAGGGTCACCACCAAATTATGATCTCGATTAGGAGAACATTGGTGGCGATTAGAGACATATAATTGGAGGAAAAATGTAAATATTTATAGGTAGTGATTGAGGTCATCAATCACAAACAAGTATAAAATTGAGGTCCTTAAACTCATCAATCTATGATGATTTGAAATACCATCGGTTCAACAAAACATAGGGTCTTAGGATAACACATTTTTGACATTTCAAAATATCTTAGTTGAAATCCCACATTGAAAAATGAATTAATGAGGCCTCTATTTAAAATAAAGAGTGGAAAGTATGAATATTACCGAAAATAACCCATACTAGGGTTCCATGTAGGAAAATATGGATATGGAAGAGAAATCTAACCATCAATTATCTGATGGAGAGTGGTAGAGAACATGGCTATGAAAAGGCCAACAATCCCAAAGCCATAAATTCGTGATGATTTAAGGTACCATCTAGGAAAACATTTTTGGTCTAAGTTCCTTTTCTTAATGTTGAGGAATTTATTTATGAGATTGGATAAGATCATAAGGAGATATAATTACTTTATAATTAGAGTTTTGTCCATTAATAAATTTCTACCACAAACTCATCTTTCACTCGTAAAAAAAATTCTATTTATACTATTCGTACAGGGTTCCAAAATAAACGAATTTATAATTCATTTACCAGATCTTTTAAAAAAAATACATTATTTAATCCAGAACATCTCTTTGGCCAGTGGTAGGTGATACACCCTTGTCACCCTTCGGTTGCGGGTTCAAGTCTCGCAGCCTTGCCGGACGCGACGGGTTGCCGCCCGACCTCCGGGTTGTCCTTTTATGGCAATCCAAAATTAATCTCAAACTAGAATTTATCCAAAATATTTCTGACCAAACTCACAGTCCAACATTTATAAGGAAGTTAAACATAATGTAGATCCTTTTTACCACGTAATAGCATATGAATACCTTCATCATGTATTCTTTTAATACACTGAAACATCCTGAATTACCATATTCCTTATTGATTACATTTATGCTCCCTTATTCCAAATAGAATGCTGGATATACCTCATCAATCCAAAAATGTTTTAAACCCCAACAATAATGGAATATACAGATCATTAATCAGTTCCAAGGTAGTCAAGAATTTCCAATATAATTTATCCAAAACAATCATGTATTATTCCAAAATCACTAACTCGGTATCAGAACTATATTATGGTTTATCATTCTCTCAACCATATATTTTCCAAAAATTTATCCTGCTGTTGAGTCACCTTTCTTTGTTCCACACAATCTCAAGTCCTTAATGAAATAGTACTGCAGTAAAATCCTTATATACTCCATAATTATTATAACAAGTACATTGTTGATACAACACTCAATTGACATAATCAACATAAGAACTCTAATCATTCCTCTTCATCTGTGGTAGTATCACAACTTGATTATTATCCAATAACATCATTTGCGGCATATTCTGATGACTGGGACATAGGTTCGCATAGTGTCCAAACTCCTTGCAAATGAAGCATTGTACATTTGAAACCATTTTCTTACCCTTGCTGTCACGTACTTTGTGCCCTTTTCCTCCACACTTATAACAAACTCCCATTCCTTTCAGGCAAGTTCCAAGGTGTTTCTTTCCACAGTTACCACATATGGGAAAATTCTTTTTTGTCCTCTTCCCTTTATCCATCTTTCTCTCTTCCACCCTTTTCTTCTCTTGCTTCCCTTCAAAGCCATAGGACTCAGTAAACTCTTTAATTATCTTATCAACACATGATATTATTTCTTCATATGATGATAATACATGCAAGACTATTTCTCTTGTAAATTCTGGCTTATGACCATAAAATATATGATCCTTCTTTCTCTATGTATCATGTGCATTGCTGGAGTTCTCATTCCTTATACTAGGCGCCATTTCTAAACATTGGCATACACTAGATTAGTTTATGAATAACAATACCTAATCCCAAACTTTTAAAACACATAACATAAATTAAATAGTTTATGGATATAATCCATAATCATAAAAATGTCTCCTTTGAGGAAGTATATACTCATAAATCCTTCATAATGATTTGTAAAGAAAATTAGAGTTATCCTAAGCATATCCCCCGGGAGTGTCGTAACCAAGAGTGCAGCAAGGCCCGTTGTCGTGCACCAGTTCCCGTTCGAGTCTAGCTCAAAGCGGTGTTTTCGGGTTTTACCCCTAGGTACATCTGTGCCAGAGCCGCCTCTACCTGCTCGTACCCAAACAGGGATTTATTGCTCGGAAAACTCACAAAATCTTTACAATACCAAAATTCTAGGAAGTTCTTCTATACTAATCCTCAAATTTCATCTTAGGTCTACGTGATCAATCAGAGTTTATCTAAATCTAGCTTCCAAGGTTTGTACTAAACTTCCTCTGATACCAACTGTAACGCCCTGACCCCAGTTACCTAGAGTCGGTGCATTATTACATAACATTGGCATGATCACAAGAAAGATCAAATCTCGAAAGACCAATTGGTTTAGTAGCCTTGGAAATACTAGATATATTCATAAGTTTTACATTACATCATAAAATGAAAAACTACTACAACAACATAATGTCTCCAAAGTCCACACTATTTTCCCCTCATAATATCCCTGTAGGTCATTCATAACTTACTTCTTCACATCCTGGGGAAAATAAAACATAGAAAAGGGGTGAGCTCAAATGCCCAGTAAGGATAACAATATAGCGGAACATTCAAAATAAGCATAAACATTTAAGGAAATGCATTAATAAAACAAAAGCCTTTTAAACTTGAACTTCAACATAGTATGGAAAAAGTAAAATGAAATAATGCCATTTACTTATTCACATGGATATTCTACTAATCGAATAATCACATGCAAAATCAATAACTACTTTCATAATGATGGAATGCATAATGCTAAACTTTAATTTCTTTTCAAGGCCTCGTCCCAAGACCTTGGGGCTAACTGTAACCGGAACCCAACCCGGAGTGCCTCTAATAACCGAACACCAACCTGGAGTGCCTCTAACAACCGGACACCAACCCGGAGTGCCTCTAATAACCGGAGACCAAACCGGAGGGCTTACTTTTACCAGTCCCTAACCTGGAGGGCTTACTTTTACCAGTCCCCAACCTGGAGGGCTTACTTTAACCAGTCCCCAACCTGGAACATACTTGTCCAAAACATTCATATGAAGTAAAGGTTGAAATATAACATAAACATTCTTATTGGAACTAGAATACGAAATGTCAATACTTTACTCACAGAACATGAATGCTATATAAATGACACATCTACAGTCAAACATATCACAAAACTTCATTACAATATGGAAGTTTTATATCATAATAAATCAACTTCAAATAATCTTAAAATCCATCAAAGGATGTTGACATGGATGAAAATGTTTTTTTAAAAATTATTGAGAGAAATATCCCTTTTTCATGAAAACATTTTAATGTTACACAATTTAGAATGTATGGCATTTAAATACATTTTTGAATCAAAGTGTCCCATACCACTTTGAAACTTTTGAATGGAATTAACACTTTTTAAAACATTCATTTTCATATAAATAAATCCTTACAAATCATTTTGAAAACATGGACATAAATGAGGATGATTTAGAAGAATAAATATTTAAAACATTTAAAATGATGTTTTAGTAAAAGTTCCCTTTGAAATAATCCCTTTGAAAACTCTTTTATGAAATATGGACATGGATAGTAAATATGTCCCTGTAGATACTTACGTAAAGACAACCTCAGATATTAAAGAGATTGTGAAGTAAACCCTTATCAATTTGGTAACTTATGAAACATACAACCAATGAAAGAGGTATCATACAATTAAAATGTAAATACACATAAGGTAAAGTTTATTACACAAAGAATACAATTATGGGCAGTACATACACCACACAAAAGATAATAGTGGAAATATGGCATGAATCTCACGGAAATAAAGAGTGAGATGAAAACCCCTTACCACGTTAATCAACTGAGTCATATGGCCAAAAGTTAATAACCACAAAATTATTTACAGAATAACATGAATATAAATATAATCATGATAATATATATCAAATTCCAGTACACAATACACCACTTTCAATAATTTAGTGGCGAATAATGGAAATCTCACGGAATTGAATGTGAGATAAGAAAATCCCTTACCTTGTACTTTTACTTGGTTGGGGTAGGTTAACCTCTTGTATAATATTGAAATAATTGTTATTAAATTATACAAGAATCATATATATTAATATCATATCATATATGATCTTTTAACTTTGCTTTGTTAATAATGTCTTAGTATTATCGTTGTTTCGGGTGTTAACTTACTCGTTTTCTTTTATATGTTTTATTACGTAATACATGTTTGTAATGGATAGGTTGTATATTATTCATATCCAGAATGATATCAAGTCCTTAAACATCATTTTTAAATCAGAAAATGATAATTATACTTGAATGGATATGATGGAGAATGAATCTCATCGCGTTCGTGGAGACGGTAGTCCGTACGTACGCACGAGCGACAATATCATTCTTTTGATATTAAAATAATATATAAATGAATGGTATATCATATATACAGAATCACTAACATGTTATATTTATTATTTACATGAGTTACACATCATTATTATACCCATCCAAATAATAATATATTGAATAACAATTACACCACGACGTGGAGACGGTAAGCCGTACGTACGCACGTATGGTGACATGTTATTCAAAGGGTGGATAGAATACTGAATATGGTTGTACCATATTTATAATAACATCACAGTATATATATGATACTTGAGTTATTATTTTATAATGGTAACAACAAAGTAAGAAGAAGTGGAAGAAGAAGGAACTTGGAAAAAGGGTGGTGAAATCATTACCTCTTCTTCGGTTTCTTCCTTTTGATTTGATCAAAAGGGCTCCTTAGGTTGGTTTTCTGATCAAACTAAGGCCTCTAAGTTGTAGTTAGGGAAGTTGGGAGAGTATTTGGGCAGAGTTTGGCCGAACCATAAGGCTTTGAAGGTGTGACAAAATGAGAAGGAGGAGTGCCCTTTTATAAGAGGGGTGAGGGGCACCCTTGGAAAAGCTAGAAATATTAATTTATAATAAATTCTTATTCGGTTTCTAATGGCTCCAAATTTTATAATTTAAATGTTAAGGTGGGTATGGGTCTAATAAAATTAAACCAATAGAATTTAGACAGGTTTGGTTACTTATATTAACCTTATCTTTAAGTATTAACTCTAAGTTAATTAGTTTCTCTTTTACAATGTCTCTTTGTATTTTTATATAATATGGTTAATAAACTTACTATATACATCCAAGAGACCCCCAAGTGGTCCATTAATTATGAACCTATCATGATATAAGTCTCTTGACCGAACCTTAGATTTTTAGGAATTTAATATCAATTAATAATATAATATTTGTTTTAAGAACTCTTTTATGTCAATTTTGACACTATTCAATAGTTGATTTTTGTGAAACTCATATAAGATTTATTACTTCGAACAAAGTCACTTAAATCAATCCTAATATATCATATTATCCTATAAAATTAGTTTAATTCATTAAAAGTTTCATATTATATTCATTTGGGTATTTATAATATCACTTATTTTAATTATTCACTATTATAGTAATTACTGCATCATCATTGTGTCATAAATAAAATATATTATTTAATGTCTAAAAATTATTAATAAAATATAATTATGTAGGAAATCATTTTATCTTTCTAATGAATATTTATAATCTAAAATCCAACATATATAACCCTATGTAACAATTGTTTTTTTAAAAGATATATGCTTGTGTCATTTTTGTATTCATTTTAACTTAATTAAAATAAAGTGTCATTATCACTTACAAGTGGATCCATGGGGTCCCAAAATCGACCCAAAGATGCCCATGGTCGAACATGTATCAACAAATAAGTCTAGGATACGTTTTAGGGTAATTTAGTATTATTATAATATTATTTTTTTAACCCTTATTTACCGGATTTACCCTTAACCATGGTAAATAAAATTTTTACCGCAGTAATTATTCAAAATGTCTAAAAATAAAAGTTACCTATTTACACAATTTGAACATCCTGATTCCAAATATGGAATCCATTTTTCTAAATTCAAAACCCAGAAGTGGCAGAAATTAATTTAAAATTAATTCCCGCTGTCAAAACAAAAAGCGTGTTTTTAAGAGATAATAACTATCAAAAGATTGACACCTGTTTATGTTCGGTTTAATTGTAAAATAATGTCCAATGACCAAAATTATATTATATGGTAAAAATATATTCTAAATATAATTTAAAACCACTTAAATTCATAATTTATCAATATTAATTATTTTGATTAAAAAAGTTGTTTTTAATTAAAATTTAGTAATTTTCACTATTCATCAAAATATGAAAGTTATCCAAAATGTACCAAAATTTTACCTTAGGCTAAATTCGATATTCCGAATCAAAAAATTAAGTCCATTCTAAAATATAAAATATATATAATTTCAAAAAGTAGGTATTACTATTCATAACGGCTAGTTTGATTGGTTGTGGTGTGTTAGAATTTGATGTTGCGTACAACACACGCTACTATATTATTCAAAGGAAAGTGTACCGTGGAAGCTTGGGATGTTTCATTTTAAATTTTTTTGATGTCCCCATTTAGTCAAAAAGTTTAAAATATTGTATTTAAAAAGGTTTCACTATTAAAAGTTGATAAAAGTGCAATACTGAAAATGAATCTGTTCTTGTATTATGTCTAAGAAACTCATAATATGGATTCTTAAATTATAAGGATTATATAAAGTTTAAAATTTAGTTAATACTATTAATAACCTCTTTTTAACGGCTTGTTTGGTAAGTCATGGTGTGCTTGAACTCGGTGTTGCGTGTAGTGCAAGTTATTGTATTATTTTAAAGAAATAACACACTATGAAATCTTGGGGTGTTACAATAGAATAGTACCTTGATGTCTTTCTAGAAGTGGTTTTAGAATTACCCCACTGATGGGATATCAAGTTTGGGATCGAGCTAAAAACATGAGTTTCTTATATATCTATGTCTCCATATAAGATGTCCCTTTCTGAGTTATGAGATCTACATATACAGCTTTATGATCTATTATAATGTTGGTTTGTTTGGCCAAGTGTGTCACCATGGGGTACATCGGTTCTGTTAGTGAAGAAGGATGATGGAAGTTTGTGGTTCTGTATCAATTATCATCAATTAAACAAGGTGATCACTATCTTCTTTAATGGATTGATGAATTATTTATCAACTGAAGGGTGCATGTTGGTTCTCAAAGTTCGACTTGTGGATTGGATATCTTCATATGCGTGTGAAGTATAAGGATATCCCAAAGACTTCTTTCTGTTGTCGTCATGGGCATTATGAGTTTTTTGTAATGTTGTTCCGTGTGACAAATACTCCAGCTGTATTCGTGGGATTGATGAACGATGTGTTCTGTGAGTTCCTGGACAAGTTCATGGTGGTTTTCATCGATGACATCCTTGTGTACTCCATGTACGAGGAGGATTTTGTAGAGCATCTACACACCGTTTTAGGAGTTCTTCGTCAATATCAATTGTCTAGAATGTCGGCTAAATGTGAGTTTTGGGCTCAAGTAGTCCATTTATTGGGACATGTTGTGTCCCAATAGGGAGTAGCTATGGAACCCTCGAAGATAGAAGTAGTTGTGTCTTGTCTATCCCCCATGATAGTGTTAGAGGTGTGAAGTTTCCTTGGTCTCACAGGATCGTATAAGAGGTTCGTAGATGAATTATTTCGAGTTGCGACTCCTCTGACAGTTTTGAGCAAAAGGATCATGTGTTCATATGGACCAATCAGCGTCAGGCAGCTTTCGAGTATCTAAAGAAGAAGTTAGTAAGTTCTATAGTTTATTGTATTCCAGCAGAGGGAGTTCAATATTATTTTTTCTGTGATGATTCATATCTGGGGTTAGGCTGTGGTTCTGATTTAGCAGAAATTAGTTGTTTCTTATGGGTCTCAGTAGTTGAGTCCTCAGGAATGTAACTATTCCACCCATGATCTTGAGTTTGAAGTCGTAGTGTTTTCTATGATGTTGTGGAGACATTACCTCATTGGTGAGAACTTTGTGGTTTTCACCATTCATAAGAGTTTCAGGTATGTTTTCTCCCAGCGTGACTTGAACTTACGACAACATCGGTTGATGGAGTTCTTACAGGAATACAACTTAGAAATATCTTATACACCTAGAATAGAGAGTGTCTTAGCTGATGCGCTGATTCAGAAGTCACATTATAAGGCACCAGCCTTAAACCTTACTTAATCTTGAGTTATTACAAGATTACACATTGAGGATCTTTTCAGGTTTAGAGTTTTAGAGAATTAGATCATGAAACTTGTATTTCATTTCCACATTTAAACAAAGTGGTACATAAAAGACAGTATTCATTCTTCCCATCAAAGGAATCATATTTAAAATAAAACACGGATTCTTTCTTGACACATCCTTGACACTATCATCACGTCATGTACCTCTCCCTTGACCTGTGAAAAACATTTCAAAAACTTGGGATGAGTATAAAAAGCTCAGTAAGGGTAATAAAAATATGGAAAGGAAACATGAGTTCATATATACATAATAATGAAATCATACTTCACCCATAAAACATAGCCACTTTAACATAGCTCATCAAATCATGAATAAATCGTAGAAATCATAAGACATAAAAGGTAACTTGAGGCATTCATAACATTCTTACGTAGGGAGTAACCCTCTTGGTTACGTTTGGAATACCCATCAGAGTATATTCCCTAAATCTCTTCGGAGAAACCTTAACGTTTCACACCTTCGTGTTACCCAATACATTGGAGAGCTATATCGGGCTCACCCGCCCTTAGTTTATCACGGAACCACCCGTCTTCATAATAATGCCCAATAACCTTAACATAATCATATCACATAAAACATGCATAAAGGAAACATAACATTTCCACCTTTCAATCACACGATATCAATACAACACATTGATATGAAAACATTATGAAAACCATTTTCAATACGAAAATAAAAGAAAAGTAAAACATGGTATTTATTTTTCTTTTAAAAAGAAGGTATGGCTTGTAGAGGAATCCGAAACTCAAATAATGGTTACGGCGGCGGAGAAGTCATTGTCGCCGCATACGTACGACAAAAACATTCCCTTTTGTCATTTAGTAAATGCTTAGTATAAAAAAGATTCCTTTTGGATAAATGTAAAAGTCAAAGGGGTTTATACACCGTATAAAAGACAATTGTGTATAAAATAAAATATTCCTCAATGAAAGGAGATTGAGACGAAGTCCCATACAAAGACGATATCCTTGGTTTAAGGATAAATAAATTACATAATTATGTGTGACAAAAGAATACACCAAATATAAGTTTATATTAAGTTTAAAATAATCAAAGGTCATTAACACATATTCAAAGGATGACATATTCAATAACTACATGTTGAACCCAAAGAAATCGAAATTGAGTTAAGAAGTTCCCTTGACAGCCTAACGACGTCACATCAAAATGAGTTGATGAGAGATAAAAAGTGTATCTCATCAATTGGACATAAAGTTTATATCAATAAGGATATATGAGAACATATCCCAACATAACAATATGTAAATTAAAAGACCCAACAAAAGAAGTCATTTAAAAAAGAGGAGGGTGAAAGGTTCCCTTACCGACTTGTGTATCTTTTAAAACATACACCCCATGAAAGAAAGACAATAAATCATTGATGTAAATACTCATAAACGAAAGTATATTACACAAAGGGTAGAATAATGGGCAGTACAAACACCACTCAAATGAAATTGTGGCAAAATTAGCATAAATCTCACGGGAATAAAAGTGAGATGAAAAATCCCTTACGAAAACTCGGCAGCCTAACGACACCACATAAAACTTACAAAAATGGATTGATGAGATCAAATAGGGTATCTCATCATATTAACTTAAAGTTTATAGAAAGATTAATATAAAATAACATCCCGCAACATAACAAAGAGGATCTTAAAAGATGTGACATAAAGGAGAGTACTTAAAAAGAAAGAGAGAGGTTAGATCTCTTACGAAAATTCGGCAGCCTAACGGTGCCACTCAAAACATCCAAAATGGATTGATGAGAGGGAATATGGTCTCTCATCACATGAACATAAAAATTAAAGTAATATTAATATAAAATAACATCCCAATAACAAGAAATATTAGCTTTAAAAGGAAAGACATAAAAGAGTGTACTTAAAAAGAAAGTGTGGAGTAGGATCCCTTACCTCAAGTCCAACTTGTCTTGTTCGTTTCTTTATATTCCTAAATAATAAACGTTGGTCAATTAATAATTGCCTAATTACCTCATTTAGAGATTATTATTCAGTTCATATCACATATTATAATGTTATAATAATTGTTTAAAAAATGTTAGTTCATATCAGACGTTTTTGCCGATGTTTAGTACATGAGTCAAAAATGAACTGGTTTGAAAAAAGATTGTCCTTGTAGTTATAAGTAAATAATTTCCAGAATAGTATTAATGATTTAAATATCATATATATCCAGTAAATATTCATTTCATACTATTCCATATCATTTGGAGATAAAAAACAAAAAGCACCGTTCATGGAGATGGTAGGCCGTACGTACGCATGAACGCTACTTTCATTTTTTGTCATATTAATGGAATTAAAACAAAATGAGAGAGATATATATATATTATAATTCCAGAATTATATACATAATTTTGATGTAATATATTACATATATATCCATTATATATATGTACTTATAGTATTACATAACATTTTGAGATAAGAAATGAAATGTACCATTCATGGAGACGGTAAGCTGTACGTACGCATGAACACTACTTCCATTTCTATTTCATATTTAATGGAATTAAAACATAATTATACATAATAGTATTTTAATTCCAGTATTATATCATATATAATATCATTAAATATATCCTTTATACGTACCATATATGGTATTAACGAATCAAATCACTTTGAGGGGCGGTATTCCACATTTCCTTAAATGAAGATATCACGTTTACCCATAATGGAAACCATAAAGGTATGCCCAAAATGAAAAATACAGAAGTTTAAGTAAAACATAAAAATATTAGATATAATATATAAATATAGTGTCATCTTAATGTCCACCTTTGAAGGTGTTAGAAGAATTTTGAACAATCATCGTTTCGGGAGGCAGAAATTCGCCATCCACGGAAACAGTATGTTCTTTAACCATTAGATGTAGGTGTGTGTAAGTGTAGCTCTAATATTTGTTATAACAACATAATAGTATATTGAGGATACTTGAGTTGTTACAAAAGAAAATAATAAAAAGAGTTTAGGGGGTTGGAGAAGCAAAATAAAACAAAAGGACACAAGTGAAGACATTACCTTAAAATCGGGTAACTCCATTTGGTTTGAGCTCAAAGGATTCTATGGGAAGACTTCTTCCCAAAGTGAGGCTTCAAGTAGTAATAGAGTAAAGTGTAGAGACAAAATGGGCAGGGGTTGTTCTATCCAAAGGATTTGGGAGTGTGGGTAAGGAGGTAGAGGTGGGGGCCCTTTATAAGAGGAGAGGAGGGGCACTCTTGTAAAGTTACAAAATGATACTTTATTTTCAAAAGAGTTTCGGATTTCAAAGGACCCACATTGATGTATTTAGAGGATAAGGTGATAAGGGTTCTCAATCCACTCATCCAATAAGTTTTGTACATGTTTAGGTCTTAGATATTACATTATCTTTCCATTTTATTTAAATCGTTAAATAATGAGGTCATCGCTGCATCATCATGATGTCATAAATAATTTAAATTATTTAATGTCTAAAAATTATAAAGAAAATACTATGATGTAGGAAATCTTTTTATCTTTCCAATGAAAATTTATAGTCAAAAATATGAGTTGAATAAAAACATGTAAAAATTGTTTTTGTAAAACATCTCATGTTTGTGTCATTTTTACTTTAACATTAAATAAAAAGACATTTATGTCATTTTCCAACCAAAGTGGCTCCATGGGGTCCCCAAGTTGACCCATGGATTTTCTTGGTCGGCCATGACACATCCAATGAGCGTAGGACATGTTTCTAGGTCATTTCATTTTATTAAAACATTATTCTTACCATAAACTACACTAATTACCTCTAATCGCGATTAAAACATAATAAGTTACTATTCACCAAAAAATTATTTTTATCCCATTGAACCACATTTTACTTATTAATGACAACCATGTTTGTCAGATTTTTGAAATTCAAAACACAAAGATGGAAAAATTTCATTTAAACGGAGAAATCAGTTTTTATAAGTACCACTTAGTGGTTTCACTATTCATCAAAAATTGAAGGTTTTCAGAAAAATCCCAAAAATTCACCCGAAGTTATATTTAATATTCCGAATTAAAAAATGAAGTCTATTTTAAAAAATTCAAAACATATAAGTCACATTAATTAATTTAATAATTAATTCCCGCTGTTAGATCAAATAGCGTGTTTTTATGAAACAATAAGTATCAAAAGATTGACACTAGTTTAAGTCTGATTTCAAAGTGAAATTAATTCCAACGACCACTATTGGATTTAATGGTAAAAATATATTCTAATTTCACATTAAAACCAATTTAAAAGATACTCTAATCATATAAATAAATTATATTAAAAAGAGGTTTTGAATTAAAATACAACATTTTACACTCTTGATTAGAAAAATGAACTTTATCGGAAAGATACCAAAAATTTACACAAAGTAAATTTTGATGTCCCGATTCTTAAGAAGAGTTTTATTTGGTCCAATAGAATGTATAATATTGAAAAAACTATATTTAATGACGGTTCACCATCAAAAGGCGATAATTTAACCTTTAGTGAAAACTATGGCATATACGCCTAAAATTGAATTCTTTCTGTATTTTAAGCCTTTATCTTTTATTGGATAAATGTGAAAACATTTATAAACATGTATAATCATATTTTATTTATTTCTATCTATTACCGCCAATACAACGGCTACATGTTAACTACCATTTAAAATAATATTATTTTATTACTAGTGTGCATCATAAGATTTCAATGAAACTCTTTGTTGCGTATCAGGTACGCTATCGAACATAGCAACCCTTTAAAGTAATATTAATATTTTATTCACAAATATGGATAAATATAAAGATGTCATATTATTTATTTACCTGGGGTGTTACATCCTTCCCCCCTTTTGGGAATTGCGTCCTCGCAATTTTTAAAATTGAGCATGGAAACATCCTTGAAAGTCCCACATCGGAACAAGAGTCGGTAAAAAAATCACTTTAAAATAAAGGAAGATAAGTACATAGGTCACCTGAGTTAACCCATACTAGGATTCCTTGTAGAAAAACATGGACATGGAAGAAAAATCAAAGGGTCATGTTCTTGAGGGAGAGTGATAGTAAACATGTCTAGGAGAATGTTAACCATAAGAAAATCACAAACTTGTGATGGGTTAAACGGTGTTGGGTTCCCCAGTAAAAAAAGTTAGTAGACAACATTTTTTCTTCAAGTAACTTTTTATTGAGGAATTTATTTTGAGCTTAAATAAAACATAAGGAAACATACTTACTTGTCATGTTGTCTTCCAACTTTTACTAGATCCCTTAATCAAACTCATATTTTTTTTCCAAAAGATGAGTATTTAGGGAGACTTGTTCGCATTAAGAGTACTATAATCAATTTCTAGAGAATCACCTAATCCACAAAAGAGAAATATATACATCCCATGTCTTTAGGCTTTAACCAAAACCAAAACCAGAAAGGTTAGTACAAGGTCAGATAACCCAAAAAAAGATAACCCTTTATAAAAAGAAAATCTATTCTTAATCTCAAAATTTGTCCAACAAAACCCAAAGTTCAACGAGGACCATTCGATAACCAATTTGTCCATAAAATTCTTCAAAGTAAACCAATCTAGGATTGAAACCCAAATATTTGAAGGATTTAGTCACATAGTCTTCCAAGTTAAATCGTAACATTTATCTCCAAACAACATCAGTTTCTCCTAAAGTCTCGTATTGAAAAGTAATTAACCTAATCACATATCCTCCATGATAGGTTAATAATTTTCATAAATAACCCAAAATCAACTTACTCTTGATTCATAAATTCATATAACTAAAAATAATCAGTCAAACTAACCAGGGACTTCACGTAGTCCAGTGGTAGGCGATAAATACCAGTCGCACTTTGGTTGCGGGTTTGATTCCCGCAGCTTTGTCCGACGTGATGGGTAGTCACACAGTCTGCGTGTTTTCCTTTTTCCAAAACTATATAATTCTCAAATAATTCCCCAAAAAGAGATAAATTCATCAAAAATAACCATAACATAATTTAACCTCAATTTTATCTCATGCCTTTCACTTCCATCATAACATATAGTAACCCATAATTACCTCAAAAGTAAGGATCATATAAACTCTAATGGTTAACTTTATAATTATTACCTGAACTTCCACATAGATTGGTCATCTCGTACATGATGCATTAAAGATCATACCAAGGTTCAAGTGGTTGATCATGACTCCTTGATAGTTGGTTTAGAACAACCACGAGTTTCCTCATTGAATCCCCCATTTTATCCAGTATCTTAATCATAGAACCACCACAGTTTCCTTCAAACCTGTTGTCTCTTTGGTGCCTGCTAGATCCATCCATTCACTAAAAACAGAAATGTCAGTGTGAGTATATCAACAAAACCATCATGTACTAATAAGGAAGGTAAACACTAAGATACACTTACTCATTCACTTTATCTAAAACTAGGACTCTTTCTGAAATCATAACCATTATGGTAATTCCACTTATGCTTAAAGAATACCCTATCCTCTAAAGTTATCTAAACCGACCTTTGATACCAACTATAAGGCCCCAACCTTAAACCTTACTTAATATTGAGTTATTACAAGATTACACATTGAGGATCTTTTCAGGTTTAGAGTTTTAGAGAATTAGATCATGAAACTTGCATTTCATTCCACATTTAAACAAAGTGGTTACATAAAAGACAATATTTATTCTTCCCATCAACAGAAACATATTTAAAATAAAACACGGATTCTTTCTTGACACATCCTTGACACTATCATCACGTCATGTACCTTTCCCTTGACCTGTGAAAAACATTTCAAAAACATGGGATGAGCATAAAAAGCTTAGTAAGGGTTATAAAAATATGGAAAGGAAACATGAGTTAATATATACATAAGAATGAAATCATACTTTACCCATAAGACATTTCCACTTTAACATACCTCATCAAATCATGAATAAATCGTAGAAATCATAAGACATAAAAGGTAACTTGAGGCATTCATAACATTCTTACGTAGGGAGTAACCCTCTTGGTTACGTTTGGAATACCTATCACAGTATATTCCCTAAATCTCTTCGGAGAAACCTTAATGTTTCACTCCTTCACGTTACCCAATACATTGGAGAGCTATATCGGGCTCAACCACCCTTAGTTTATCACATAACCACCCGTCTTCATAATAATTTCCAAGAACCTCAACATAATCGTATCACATAAAACATGCATAAAGGAAACATAACATTTCCACCTTTAAATCGCACGATATCAATACAACACATTGATATAAAAAATTATGAAAACCATTTTCAATACGAAAATAAAAGAAAAGTAAAACATGGTATTTATTTTTCTTTTAAAAAGAAGGTATGGCTTATAGAGGAAGCCGAAACTCAAATAATGGTTACTACAGCGGAGAATTCGATGTCGCCACATACGTACGACAAAAACATTCCCTTTTGTCGTTTAGTAAATGCTTCGTATAAAAAATATTCCTTTTGGATAAACGTAAAAGTCAAAGGGGTTTAAACACCGTATAAAATAAAGTTATGTATAAAATAAAATATGTCTCAATGAAAAGAGATTGAGACGAAGTCCCATACAAAGACGGTATCCTTGGTTTAAGGATAAATCAATTACATAATTATGTGTGACAAAAGAATAAACCAAATATAAGTGTATATTAAGTGTAAAATAATCAAAGTTCATTCACACATATTCAAAGGATGACATATTCAATAACTACATGTTGAACCCAAAGAAATCGAAATTGGGTTAATAAGTTCCCTTGACAGCCTAACGGCGTCACATCAAAATGAGTTGATGAGAGATAAAAAGTGTATCTCATAACTTGGACATAAAATCTACATAAATAAGGATATATGAGAACATATCCCAACATAACAATATGTAAATTAAAAGACCCAACAAAAGAAGTTTTTTAAAAAAGAGGAGGGTGAAAGGTTCCCTTACCGACTTGGGTATCTTTGAAAACATACACCCCATGAAAGAAGGACAATAAATCATTGATGTAAATACTAATAAAGGAAATTATATTACACAAAGTGTAGAATAATTGGCAGTACAAACACCAATCAAAGGAAATTGTGGCAAATGTAGCATAAATCTCACGGGAATAAAAGTGAGATGAAAAATCCCTTACGAAAACTCGGCAGCCTAACGGCGCCACATAAACCATAAAAAAATGGATTGATGAGATCAAATAGGGTATCTCATCATATTAACTTAAAGTTTATATATAGAGTAATATAAAAGAACATCCCCCAACATAACAAAGAGGAGGTTAAAAGAAGTGACATAAAGGAGAGTACTTAAAAAGAAAGAGAGAGGTTAGATCTCTTACGAAAATTCGGCAGCCTAACGGCGCCACTCAAAACTTCCAAAATGGATTGATGAGAGGGAATAGGGTCTCTCATCACATGAAAATAAAAATTACAGTAATATTAATATAAAATAACATCCCAATAACAATAAAGATGAGCTTTAAAAGGAAATACATAAAAGAGTGTACTTAAAAAGAAAGAGTGGAGTAGGATCCCTTACCTCAAGTCCAACTTGTCTTGTTCGTTTCTTTATATTGCTGAATAATAAACATTGGTCAATTAATAATTGCCTAAGTACATCATTTAGAGATTATTATTCAGTTCATATCACATATTATAATGTTATAATAATTGTTTAAAAAATGTTAGTTCATATCAGATGTTTTTGCCGATGTTTAGTACATGAGTCAAAAATGAACTTGTTTGAAAAAAGATTGCCCTTGTAGTTATAAGTAAATAATTTACAGAATAGTATTAAAGATAAAACTATCATATATATCCATTAAATATTAATTTCATACTATTCCATATCCTTTGGAGATAAAAAACGGAAAGCACCGTTCATGGAGACGGTAGGCCGTACGTACGCATGAACGCTACTTTCATTTTTTGTCATATTAATGGAATTAAAACAAAATGAGAGAGATATATATATATATATATATATATTATAATTACAGAATTATATACATAATTTTTATGTAATATATCACATATATATCCATTATATATATGTACTTATAGTATTACATAACATTTTGAGATAAGAAATGAAATGTACCATTCATGGAGATGATAAGCCGTACGTACGCATGAACGCTACTTCCATCTCTATTTCATATTTAATGGAATTAAAACATAATGATACATAATAGTATTTTAATTACAGTATGATATCATATATAATATCATTAAATATATCCTTTATACGTACCACATATGGTATTAACGAATCAAATCACTTTGAGGGGGCGGTAGTCCGCATTTCCTTAAATGAAGATATCGCGTTTACCCATAATGGAAACCATAAAGGTATGACAAAAATGAAAAATACAGAAGCTTAAGTAAAACATAAACATATTAGATATCATATATAAATATAGTGTCATCTTAATGGCCACATTTGAAGGTGTTAGAAGAATGTTGAACAATCATCATTTCGGGAGGCAGAAATTCGCCATCCACGGAAACAGTATGTTCTTTAACCATTAGATGTAGGTGTGTGTAAGTATAGCTCGAATAGTTATTATAACAACATCATAGTATATTGAGGATACTGGATTTGTTACAAAATAAAAGAATAAAAAGAGTTTAGGGGGTTGGAGAAGCAAAATAAAATAAAAGGACACAAGTGAAGGCATTACCTTAAAATCGGGTAACTCCCTTTGGTTTGAGCTCAAAGGCTTCATTGGGAAGACTTCTGCCCAAAGTGAGGCTTCAAGGAGTAAGAGAGTGAAGTGTAGAGACAAAATGGGCAGGGGTTGGCCAATCCAAAGGATTTGGGAGTGTGGGTAAGGAGGTAGAGGTGGGGGCCTTTTATAAGAGGAGAGGAGGGGCACTCTTGTAAAGTTACAAAATGTTACTTTATTTTCAAAAGAGTTTCGGATTTTAAAGGTCCCAAATTGATGTATTTCTAGGATAAGGTGATAAGGCTTAGTAATCCACTCATACAATAGGTTTTGGACATGTGTAGGTATTAGATATTACATTATCTTTCCATTTTATTTAAATCGTTAAATAATGAGGTCATCGCTGCATCATCATGATGTCATAAATAATTTAAATTATTTAATGTCTAAAAACTATAAAAAAATAATATGATGTAGTAAATCTTTTTATCTTTACAAGGACTATTTATAGTAAAAAATATCACTTGTATAACACCATGTAAAAATTGTTTTTGTAAAACATCTCATGTTTGTGTCATTTTTACTTTAACATTAAATAAAAAGATATTTATGTCATTTTCCAACCAAAGTGGCTCCATGGGGTCCCCAAGTTGACACATGGATTGTCTTGGTCGTCCATGACACATCTAATGAGGTTAGGAAATGTGTCTAGGTCATTTCATTTTATTAAAACATTATTCATACCATAAACTACATTAATTACCTCTAATCGCGATTAAAACTTAATAAGTTACTATTCACAAAAAAAATTTATCCCATTGAACCACATTTTACTTCTTAATGACAACCATGTATGTCAGATTTTTTAAATTCAAAACAAAAAGATGGCAAAATTTCATTTAAATGGAAAAATCAGTTTTTATAAGTACCACTTAGTGGTTTCACTATTCATCAAAAATCGATGTTTTTCAGAAAAATCCCAAAAATTCACCCTAAGCTATATTTGATATTCTGAATTCAAAAATGAAGTCTATTTTGAAAAATTCAAAACATATAAGTCACATTAATTAATTTTATAATTAATTCCCGCTGTCAGATCAAATAGCGTGTTTTTATGAAACAATAAGTATCAAAAGATTGACACTAGTTTAAGTCTGATTTCAAAGTGAAATTAATTCCAATGACCACTATTGTATTTAATGGTAAAAATATATTCTAATTTCACTTTAAAACCAATTCAAAAGATAATCTATACATATAAATAAATTAGATTAAAACGAGGTTTTGAATTAAAATACAACATTTTACACTATTCATTAAAAAAATGAACTTTAACGGAAAGATACCAAAAATTTACACAAAGTAAATTTTGATGTCCTGATTATTAAGAAGAGTTTTATTTGGTCCAATAGAATGTATAAGAGTGAAAAAACTATATTTAATGACGGTTCTCCATCAAAAGGCGATAAGTGAACCTTTAATGAAAACTAGGGCATATACACCTAAAATTGAATTCTTTCTGTATTTTAAGCCTTTATCTTTTATTGGATAAATGTAAAAACATTTATAAACATGTATAATCATATATTTAGTTATTTCTATCCATTCCCACCAATACAACGGCTACATGTTAACTACCATTTAAAATAATATTATTTTATTACTAGTGTGCAACGTAAGATTTCAATGAAACTATTTGTTGACTATCAGGCACGCTATCGAACATAGAAACCCATTAAAGTAATATTAATATTTTATTCATAAATATGGATAAATATAAAAATGTCATATTCTTTATTTACCTGGTGTGTTACACACATAGTAATGCAGTGCATGTATTTGGTGATTCCAGGAGAGTAATGGAAGAACTATTAGTATTATATATCGATTTGGGAGATGTTGGGGGTAGAGGATGCCTTTCTACGATGACAGTGCAGTCATATCTGGTGCAGTAGGTGGAAGAGTCCCAGTTCAGGGATATCAAGGTAGAGGTCGGAAGAGACTGAGTGGTTTGTGGTGAGGTCCCTGATGGTTGGTATGAGAATGAACAACACTGAGTGTTGTATCATAGAAGGATATTTGTTCCATTGGTGATGCATGAGACGGTTCTCAGAGAATTCCATATTTCACCATTAGCAGTACATCCTAGCATGAAAAAGATGTACCAGGCCTTGAGGAGATATTTTTGGTGGCTTGGGATAATGCATGCAGTTGTAAAGTTTGTGTCTCAATGTTTGGTTTGCTAGAAGGTTAAGGCCGAACACCGTGTTCTTGGTGGTCTTCTCCAGCTGTTAGATGTCCCTCAGTGGAAGTGGGATGACATCTCAATTGACATTGTTAGTTGTTTACCTCGAACTTAGTGAGGAAATGACAATATTTGTGTGGTAGTGAATCATTTAACAAAATTATCCCACTTCATAGAAATCATGGAGTCAAGCTCAGTGGATGTTTTTTTTGAGGAAGTATCTGGAAGAGGTGGTGAGACTCTATGGAGTCCCAAGGATGATGATTTTTGATCAAGATCCTCATTTTAACTCTAGGGTGTGGAGAGGTATCTAGTATGCTTTTGGATATCAGCCCTACCTTAGCACTTATTTTCATCCTCAGATAGATGGTTAGACAGAGCGGACTATCCAGACTCTTGAAGAAAAGTTATGCTCTTGTTTCGTGGATTTCAGCGGTTTGTGGATGAGGCACTTAGCCATGGTGGAGTTCTCTTACAACAATAGTTTTTTCTCCACCGTAAGTATGGTTCCATTTGAAACCTTGTATGGTTAACCATTCCATTCTCTGTTGTGATGGACTGGGGTCAGGGAGTCACCTATTCTCGGACCGGAACAAGTGAAAAATACAATAGATATGGTTCAGGTGATTCATGAGAGGATGAAGACATCACATGATTGTCAGAAATCATATTGTGATCAATTTAGGAGACCCATAGAGTTGGATGACAGGGATAACATGTTTCTAAAGATGACTCCCTATCGTTGGAATAGAAGGTTTGGTTGTGGGAGTAATCTTTCTCCTCAGTTTGTTGGGACTTTCATGTTTTTAGCTTGTGTAGGTGTTTTGGCGAATCAATTATCACTTCCCCCACATATGAGACAGATATACAATATTTTTCATGTGTCACATCTCTATCATTGTCTTCATGATGACTCTAACATCATCGATTGGGGAAAGATCGATGTTTATGGGGATGATACCTTTGTGGAGCGACCTGTGGAGATCTAAGACTGTAAAAAGAAGGTGTTGCATGGGCTTTCAATCCCCTTGGTTAGTGTATTGTGGAGACACGGTGGCATGGAAGAGAGTACCTGGGAACCTCAGTCACATATATGTGCCTAGTAACCCGAGTTGTTTGATGTTTAACTATTTTCATGTAAAAAATAGATGTTGGCTTTCTGGTTGTAGACCTTTTATGTTTATGAGATAGCTTTATTTGGTGGCTTATTGTGGCTTGATCTCTTTTGAGAGGTATCTCAATGGGTGGTTGTTCGGACCCCGATTCGGATTACCTTAAAGTGTGTTTGGAATTATCAAGGAAGATAATGTTTTGAGAGTTATCTGAGTAATGGGCGAGAACACTCTGGTCTATTCTCTTGCTGAAAACTGTTATATGAGTTGTTCCGGGAGGTCAAGGTGACATATCCCAAAAACTATTCCAAATTTCTAGTTCCGTAAACAATGTTTCCAGTTCTATGAATAGTGCAATGGAAACCTTATGTGAATAGTGCAATAGTACCCTTATGTGAACAGTGCAACGGTAGCCGTTTGTGAATAGTGGAATAATAGCCTTTGTGAATAGTGAAATGGTACCCTTATGTGAATAGTGTTTCTAGAATGGTGAGGTCCAATAGTATCCTCTATTTCCTTTTCAAAATATTGATTTCATGAACATTGTTTCCAGAATGGTGAGGTGTAGTGGTAGACACTATTTATATTGCCAAATTTTAAGTTCATGAAAAGTGTTTCCAGAACGGTGAGGTCCAACGGTATCATCTATTTCCATTACCAAATTTTGAGTTCATGAACACTGTTTCTAGAATGGTGTGGTTCAACAGTAGCCTATATTTCCTTTTCCAAATTTTGAGATCAGAAACAGTGCTTCCATCTTCCTACACTTTGGCCTATATGACGTTTTCTTTGAAGTAAAATGCTTTTAAAGCATTGTTTTAAGGACTATAAGTCCGATTTAACGGCCATAACTCCGATATTAATTTTTCCAATGGCTCAGGATGCTTTTTCTTGGTCAAACTACATGGTTTAATGTGATCTGATTTTAATGGAAAATCCAACGTATCTTAAACCCTTGCTCCATTAAAAATTCTAAAGGGATGAGATATCTGACTCCCCAGCTATTCCTCCTTGTTCTTGGGTGTGAGACACTCTAACCATCCATTCATTCCCGTAGGAGTTGTGCGATCAAAATTTCCTCCTTGGATTGGTTCCCCTATATTTTTATGAAACGAAGAAATATTGATCAATCTTTGATATAAAGATTCATCTATCATCCTTATTTTGGGTTCACCTCCTTCCATTTATCCTTTCCCTTTTATGGAATTATATCTACATTTTCCTATTGTATTTTCATGGGTGCTGACTAGTGTGGTGGTGTCTCTGCATCCTTGGGTGGATACAGTTGTCACAGGGGGAGGAGATCATAACATGTTGTGTGGCTCACTCTCGTATAAATAACGTCAAGAACTATTTGATGTAGGGGATTCATTGCTTCTATTTTTTTTTACATGAAATTGTAGAGTTAGCATGATTTATCCCACTAGAACACAATGGAATTTACATATTAAATATTTTAAAAGGATAAATTAATTGATATCGATCGTATGTTATTGCCTCTTGTTTTTCTTGATAATGTGATATCTATTCTTACATTGTTATATTTTTGTTCTTTATTGAAATTGGAAATAAACTTAAAGATGGAATTAATTGAAAACTATTTATCTTAAGATAAATTGGCATGTAAATGAATCTAGTTGTTGTTGTTGTTATTTGATGTTAATCAAATTGATGCAGTAAACATTTTTAATCAATTTTTGATAACTTAATGTTTAGGTTTCCCAATGTTGGATCCTACAAATAATAAATCAGTCAATTCAATATGGATTAAATAACTTATTGTTTGAAAGAAGATAATTCTGTGTAGGGTTCTTTGTTACCCTCTTGCTTGTTTAAGGGAAAAGATCCCAATTGATATGATGTTTGTTTTCTGATATCTTGTGTTGTGATATGATCCTTGAAGGATGTTGTGATTTTTGGGGTAAGGGAGGCCTATTGGTTATGGAAACAGTTGACTCCTAGAGTGGCGAGATGCATCTGTTTATGCATGTGGGTGTCGGGGAGGACACTAGAGTTAATGGAATAGGTTAGATGTGAATGTTTGCATTCTTTCTATTACATGTTGGGTTTTTATATTCTTTACATTCCCCATAGGTCAAGGCAGTTAGTTTTCTTACCCTCCTTCCAAAAGGTTTGAAGACCCACTGGGTATGCCACGTGATTTCTGTGTTTAGCTTCTGGAGGGAGGATGGGTCTATGTTCTTTCTATAGGTGGTAAATACTCGACTAGTAGATCTCATACTTACCGTATTGATCCTCCATGTGTTTAGTAGCTTAGAATATTTTCTATAATTATTGGGAATATGGGAATGTAATAATTTTGTTAATAAATTATTGAATAAATGTTGTTAACCCATGGGGTAGGAGCTTTTCAGACACAATGTTGAGGTTTCAATACAAAAGAACAGTGAACTTTCGATGTGATGCTAATGAAATATAATGTGAAAATTAATAATAGTTATTTAATGTTTAATGAATGAATTATCATATAGTGTAACTGATAAAAATTTTAATTATGTAATATATTAAAGCTCTTTAAATGGTTGCGTTCTTATAGGATACCTAGTCATAGAAGTGGAATTTTGGATTCCAAGAGACGTTATCTGCAGTTGATTCTAAGACTAGGTTATGCGCATAGTGTGGTTGTGAGCTATTTTATATTCTGTACCTTTTGTCTTTCTATACAATACTCCACCTCATCAGTTAAGGCTACCGACACCCTGGGGATTCTGAGCCCTAGGGGGTGTTTTCCCTAACATTCTTGGGGGAGGATGGATGATTGAATACCCCCTTTGGACCCTATCTCTTCTCCTGGTAGTTAATTGTGCGGGAAGGCATAGTAGTTATTTTTCCCTATATATGTGTTAAGAGGGTTGTAATGGCTTGTGGTTATTTACACACATATATTCTGGATATAGTTTCTTGTGGACTACTATACGTATAACAAGCATAGTTTGTGATGGTTTGAGGTTCCTTACTCGGTGTATGAGTTGTAATGGCATGAGGTATATACCTGATGTATGATAAATGTTATGTGAGCAGTGGTGGATCCTGAAAAATACCGAGTTACTTTTCTAGTGTGGATGTGGGGTTGTTTTTTGCACAAGGTGCATGTTGTGGGGAATCGCCCAAGTGTCTGTAGGGAAGCCTTTTGGAGGGAGATTCTTAGGACATGCGACATGGGGGAAAAGCCGAAAACCAGTGGGGAAGTAGTAGCATGGTACCCTTGATATTCATTATTATATTATATACTCTTGTATGCGATACTTGGTGATAGTATCCATGGTGAGGATGGAAAATTAGTATACCTATTCAGGTGACAAGTAAGTTTCACTTCTTGTTCACTGTGCTTTAGCTTGCTTTCATTACATTTTCACAAGAGGCTTCAGGGAGGATCCTACTGAGTATACTGTTATACTCACCCAATGTATATATAAACTGTTTTTCAGGACACTTGGATCTTGTTGGAGATCAAGCTAGTATGTACTAGCTTGGGGTTGAGGGAGAAGTTCGGGCTTGTGGTTGCTGTTGTTTTTACTTTCTTTTGGGTACTTGCTGTTTTTTTCCTTTCAGTTGTAGTTATTTTGAATGACATTACATATATGTGTACTTGGGATTTATTTTATAAAGTTTTCTGAGAAGGAGTTGGTTGGTGTTTATCTTATCTCTCTCTTTAGCATGTGTTCTCTTAGAAGGCAATTCCTCCCATATGTGTGTTTATTATACCCTCAGTGCTAGTCGCCAAACCAGGGCCTATTGGAGGTGGGACTCGAGGGTCGTTATCTCTCTTCTCTAATTGCTAGCCCTGGAGGGGTACACCTTGTGGGGAGGGGTCGTGATAATGTATATGATATATTATCTTTTAATAATGATAAAGATGTTATTAATATCATATATATATATATATATATTAATTTAATAATTATTACTATTCATGTGTGATGGTGGTCAAGAATGATTTATATCGGTTCGTGATTTGGTAGTTTGTCCTATACATAGATGATAATTATTTTCCCCAATTGATTGAAGTTGATATATTTTTAGGTGATGATATTAACATAATAAATATTAATATATCTAGGATAATATATTTTTAATTTAAATATTCTTTAATAATATTTTAACGAAGTGTACGATGAAATAAAATTTGAATACTTAATTAAAAACAATACCACTACCTCAAACCACCTCTTTTTCTTAACACCTTAAGACCACTAAGATTAATGTTATGCCAAAAAAAGTGATATATAATCTATGGAGGGATTATATTAAGGAATTATTTCATAGATTTTCTAATCAAAATAATATTTTAAGTGTGAGGAATGTGAAAAAAGATGTTCCCTTTTATAAGAGAGGTTTGGGTCACTCTGGGAATTTCTGAATGTACTAAATTAATATAAATGAATTTTTTAATATTAATAGAACCAATAATATTTATTTAGAATATATGATTATTGCAGGTCTAAATAATTTCATGTAATTAATATTGTACATATTTTTACCATTTCATAATCATTATTGTTTGGATTTAACACTTACTTAACCTCATTAACTCTTATTGAGATAACAAGTGTTTTTAATCATTAAGGGACAATGTAGTTACTATAATATATCAAACGAACCATAAATAGAACAATGATGATATTTTAAACCTTATAGACATATTTTGGTATAATTTTTTATTTTTAGTTTTTTATATTTATGTATAAATGTTATCTATTCTATAATATCATTAATGACAATTTTGACGATATTCGTTAAATTGACTTTAAAAAATATCATAACAATATGATAATTTCGAAAATATTCTTATAACAAATAAATAAAATATAAAATACATATATAAAATGAGTTTATTAAATTAATTAATTTAAATTATATTTATTTTAATATTTTTAATATCATTTGTTTGATATTCCCATCAATTAATCATTTTCTTCATCATCATTGTGCAATTCTTTAATGTCACTACTCCTTCCATAATTGTTTTTAAAAATATTCATGATATGTAGAAAATTTTAATATTTATTAATACTACTTATTTTTCAAGATATCTACTAAATAAACATTTATCAAAAATGTTATAGGTATTAAAATATATGTTTGACATCTCTCACATTTAGGGGGAATAAAGTCATCAATGTGGCTCTAAGTGGTAGTAAATATGCCCATGGATGGTTTGGATCGAAAATAATCCACAAAATAATATTAGGACTAGGGTTATCATAATTTTTTTATATTTTTAATATTATTTTTATCCTTAATTATTCAATATACCCTTAACTATGATAATAAAATTTACCAAAATTATTATTCAAATTGGAAAAAATATAGGGGAAATATTTAATAAATTTGGACATTATAAATCAAAATAAGGTATATATATCTCACAATTAAAAATACATAATTGGATAAAATTAATTTTATATTAATTTCATTGGTAGACAAGAAAACATGTTTTAGTGTGAAAATTTCTAAAATATTGAAATGTTTTTATATCAAATACAATGTTAAATCTATTACAATGAATTAAATTGGATTAAATGAAAAAATATGTAACTATTTATACTTTAATATGAATTGAAATTATAATTTAACCCCATATGTTAATTAGATGAAAAAGTTGTTTTCAATTATAAATGCAATAATATACCACTATTCTTCAAAATACGAAACTCGTTAGAAAAATACTAAAAATTCAAACAATTAAAATTTTGATATTAAGATTTCAAATAAGATGGTTTTTTGTAAAATATAATTCTATATAGTTTCAAAAAAATATTTAAAACAATTATTACCCCAAATTCTTGAAAAAAATCCTATTTCGAAAAAATAACTCTTTTATACACAATATTTTATTTGTTCATATATCAAGTCTCGAAAATACATAAAACAAAGGTTAATAATTAGATTGAATGTATTATTTGTAAGTTTCATTAATATAATCTAATAAGAGTGATTTATTTATTTATATTAATAAAACACAGTAGTGCACATTTTAAAAATTTTTTAGAAAAATATTACCTTTTATTTTTAAAATGTGCTTACTTTCATTAATAATAACTTTTTCATAAGTGAATTAATCATATATACATTTATAAACCATATTTTAATAATTTAGATACTATTATTCATTACCTCTATTCAAATGGCTAGGTTTTAATGGTAACATTGATATAATTATATTTATCATGTCATTTATTCCAGATGAGGCATATAATTTACTCTATCGAACCTATTTTTTATTTACATGAAACACATGATGTTACACTCTCTGTCGGTTTTAAGGTGTTAGTTTTATCTTTTATAACCTTGTTTTCACTTCCCAGTTATGTTCTTTTATGTGAAAACTATATTATTAATTACATTATGTATCCTTTCTATTTCTTACATACCATTATTAATATATATTTTTATTCATATTTATGATGTTTTAATTTTAAAATGATAATCTATCTATGATAGATATGAATTTTACCAGATAAAATAATTTTATGTGTGTAGATTGTAATAGATCGAGTTTTTATGAAATATTTTTGTTTAAATAAATTTATATTTTTTATTTTTAATTACATTAATTATTTGGTTTATATTGTTTTAAACAAATACTAGTGTTTATCTTGAGTTACACACAACACCATGATAATTTGTATCTATATTCAATAGTTGTTGAGCTTTTTTTACATAAGACATCATGTTTTAACTAAACATCAGAATTTAATAATAGAGTTATTTAAATGAAACCATTACAACCTCAAAAATAAAAATAATGAAATTAATTAGAATAAATAATTTATAATTATTAATTATAATGGTTTTATATAAAGGAAATATATTTTTTTATAAGTACATAATCATTAATGAACTAATTATATGTTTTGAAAATAAGATTTTATCAAAAAAATTATATTTATTTCATTATTTGAACATTAATAAAATTAAATTTTCACCCTTTCATAAGATTAATATGATCACTAAATTTAATTTAAAAAATCATAAAATCAAAATTATATTATGATGAGTATTTGAGAATATTTGGAAAAGATTCATTTTTTTAATAAATTGTGAAAAATATCGAATATTAATTGAAAACTACTATATCATTAAATTTTATTATCAAGTAAAATTAAATTTTAAATTTGTAATAATATATCCTTTTATCCAATTTAGAACATTTTAATCAATTTATTATTCATTTTTGATAAAACAAATTGGTGAAATTTTAAATATTTTTCTTTTAAAAATATGTTTTATCATCGTATCTGTTGGATTCATGTTAAATTAAATAATTACAAATAATTTAATATAATGTTTAGAAATTATATCCATATATTTATTAGTAATAATTTGTGATATCTAATAAGGTAATATAATTTTTGACCATAATGATTTATGAAAATAGATAAACATTATTTTCCTTGAATAATGATAAAATGGGGTTTTGCACATTACTTATGCTTGTGTTAAATCTAGCTTCCGAAAAACACTTGTTTTTATTTTCTGAATATTATTTTATAATTATAATAATTAGGTATAAAATATTTAATTATGGGGTTTTTATTTTATTCTTAAAGGATAAATCACCGAGGTTAAAAAAATAGTTTCCTTGGTGAAAACTAATATGGAAAAAGTGAGTAAAACCTAATGACTCAGAAATAAAATGAATAAAAAATTAGTTTTATTTGGGTTGTGGATATACCATTTCATACATCCCCTAAAATATTTATCAATATTTAGGTGATATTACCTGCTCGTGATAACCATTATTGAATACATTTTTTGTATTTACAAGAAATTACACTCCTCAAATATAAAAGGACATCCCCTCTCAATTGTTCATCACATTAAATAATTTTTTCATCCATGAACTGAAAAATCATAAAAATATCCATACTAAAATAATATATTTATAATTATATAAGAAAATAAAACCTAAGAATGCTTTTGGTGAAATCTTAACGAAGACACATGAAAACGAGGTAACTCTAATTAATGTGAATTTTTGTTTTATTTATTCCTCCAACACCGTAAATTATTATTAAACAGTTTTTATATATTAACATCATAAAATTATATATAGTAATATGTTTCAATGTTATATTAATGACATAAAACCTTATCCTCATCCATCAAATGGGTTATGAAATTATCATTTGTGTGATCCGTGGACTACCGTCTTGTGAAGTGATACCATTCATTGCATCCTTACCTCATTTCACAGTTAGGTAATATAATGGATATAACGTATATATATGACATTTATATAATAATTATACCATTTATTTCATTATACCTTATATTTATTTTTTAATTTCCACTATCTAGGATATATGATAACGTGACTTGTATGTACATCAGACTACAGCGTTGCAAAGATATGTGATGCACTTTTCACTAGTAAATTATTGTGAATATTAAAAAATTAAATATATAACATATAAATGACATAATAATGATATAATTAAATATTTATCATTATGAAAATACAATATATAATTTCATTTATTACAATTTCATTCATTGGAAGATGAAAACATCATTCAAGTACGTGTGGTCAACTACCTCCACAAAGCGAATGTGACTATCTTTTCTTCCTAAAAAACTTGAATGGTTTGACTAGAAATATTTAAAGAAGTAATATTTTAATAACAAAATTTTAATCAATATTTAATGTTAATATATTACATGAATCCTTTCCACAATAATCATTGAAGAATAGAAATATTACTCAAGCATATGTATGACCAACCATATCCCTGATCGATACATATGTCATTTATCAAAATAATATTTCATGATTGGTACTAAATTATAATTGATTTATTAATATGAAAATTATTTCATTATTATTATTATTATTGTTTAGATGATGGAACTATGATCAATGTAATGGTTCTGAAAATTACAAATCTAAACACATAAGAAAAAACAATGCTCTTATTACTCAAAATGTGTCGTTAACATGGAAATGATAATAAATTGGGGATAAAAGGACATAAGAAAGTCATATATGATACATTAAATATTATTATTGATCTTTAATGTGTTTATAATAAATATATATTTATTCTTAAGTTGTTTTGAATGTGTATGATTGCAGTCGATACCTAAGGTATGTGAATTCTGTCTCGCTATTTTTATTTCCATGAGACACAACCCATAATCACCACATGTTTCTTTTATGTTGTGTACATATTGTACATTAATGTATTTTTTGTTTATTATCCTTAAAATTATGGTTATTGACATATCCATTTGAGTATCCCTTTATCATTTGGTTTACAGTTTCACATTAATCAAAGGGGTGAGGGGTTTATGTCTTGATTTTCCACTATTGAGACATGTGCACCAAAATTGATTTATAAAGTCTATATATGGCCTATTTTAAATGTTATATTAGGAATAAACTTACTTTAATGATATAATAGGTTTAATTTAATGTTTTTATTAAATGAAAATTATTATTAAATTTCACCAAAATTATAATACTTTTATGTTACAATCTCATCATTTATCAGGATTGATTATAATTATACTTATAATGATGATATATTATGATATATTACTCAATAAAAATAATAATATTTATTATCCTTTAGTTATTAATGACAATTAAATGTATATATACCGTTTTATACTCTTTTTCAATAACAATATTTGATAAAATGTTTTTAATAAAACATGATGTTATTTATCTCTTTGGTTGAAAATAAATTTTCTCCAAAAACCATAATTGAAAACATATGTATTAAATAATTATTTCGTACAGTCATATGATTATGAAAAATGATTTTTATTATTTTTTAAATCTAAAAATATTTTTAAAAAATGAATCTTTATGTCACTTCCAAAACAATGCTAATTTGGATTTTGCTAGAATGTTAAAAAGTATCATTTTTAACATTTATGACATCAACAGAATTTACTACCTTCATATCTGTTATTTTATCTGGATCATAAAATGTAATTGTTAAATTTAATTTTAAATTATGTGTATTTAATATATGTTTGATATTTTAAATAGTGTATTCTAGAGAGAAATGTATATTTCTTCTCATGAATTTTTTAAAATAATTTTAAATGTTAATGTATATTTTTAATATGTTATTTTTAAAAAAATATTCAAAATTATTTATGTATTTAAAAAATATCTTTCACCATGGAAATATCATTTTAATGACTAATGGTATCATGTAATCATTCAAAATAATTTTCTATCTAAGGTGACATCTTTTGATGTTACTTATTATTTACTGGGGATATGATCCAAGGATACCATTCAAATTATTTCTCAATGTGTATTATATTTATAATGAAAAGATTATTATGCATCCAATTTCTCTACCATTAAATATACTATGATAAAATTATTAGGAGACCACCTCATTTTCCTTTGGATTATTCACTAATGAAATGATTAAATGATAATTAAACCGTACTCTTTTCCATAGGATACATTATGCGGACATTTTTATTAAACTCATTTAATTTCATGGTTTCTAATATGATTAATGTTTAATAACCATATTAAACAAATATGTATGAATTTATTTCGGTTAATGTTATTATGTTACAACCATGGAAGATGGTTATATCATAACCATGATTGGTGGTTATTTTATAGACAAATATGGGAGAGACCTATATCTCCATCTAATGCATTGGGTAATGTTTTATATATCTGTATAATTAAATGAATGGAATGAGGAGTTAACTCAGTTCAATAAGGGGAATTCACCACTATGATGGTATTTAGAGTGAACCCCAACTACCATAGTGGGTTTGTGATTAAACCCATCCCATTATGAGGAATGTGATACCACTAGGGATGGTGGTGCATCATGGCTAGGTTTTTTATAGACTTGTGGAGTTACCTAATATATTTTGCTAATTATACATAAATAATAAGGAAATTATTTCCTATTCATATATGTATGAAAAAATTCTATGTCTACTGCCAATTTTTTTCTCTTCTAACTCATGTTATTTGATTTATTTCTAATTTATGTGTTATGAAATTAATATATTTATTTCATGAATCAATTTTTTGATCTCTGAATTAAATGTTATGATTTTCATTAATTATTATCACATCCCCATACCCTTATAAACACATAATGTTTAAATATTTCCCTTCAATACACGTATTTAAAATATGATATCACCATTTCTTATGTTTTATTTCCAAATGTTATGAATTGTTGTTTTATATATTGAATGTATATGAAGATTACTATGTGGGAAGATATTTTTGAAAAATGTTAATGATCAGTCACTAGATATGAATATTTTTTATGTATTATCCCAAAATACTAAACTATTACGATGCCTTTCCTTATGATTGTGTAATATATTTAATATTCATCTAAAAATATTTAAGAAAAATTTATGTAAATCCTTGTTTTCAATACTAATTTTGTCAGTAAGTGTTTCATATAGATAATATTGATGACCTAAAGTGGAATTTGAAATGTAGGGTATAGTGGGAGATGATATTCATCCTTATAAACCTGTTTTTATGAATCTAAGATGTTTTGAGTTTTTCACATTTATCTAAATCCCTAAACCAAAATGATCCATGATAATGAAACTGATCCAATATTTACATTTGAATTTGTTTTTTATGGAGAAAATTGGGATACCTTTATCAGTATCAAGGACATAAATTTAATTTATATGAATTCATAACTAGATCTATGAGTATTGGTTTGGGTCTATTATAGATTGAATGAAAAATCGTATTTCTATTATTATAAAACATTTTCATGATATGAATCAAGATAAAATTGAAATAATAAGAGGATGTAGAATCATTTTTTTGAGTCCTTAAAGAGTAAAAAAAAATTACTCTAGGGGGTATACTATTCCACTAGGTATTTAGAAATAGATCAGTACCACTGAAAAGATATTATTTATTCCCCAATGTTTGGATCAGAAGACTATTTTTTTAGTTTTCTATCATTTGGGAGAAAATGAATATCATTGGTGGACTGGTATCAGGAAAACCAGGGAGTAAGATGATATTGAATCAATGGAGTGGGATTATTTTATGAATTTTATCTCAAAAATATTTTCATGTGTATTTTCTTGTATGAAAAATTGAGAAGAAACTCATTGAGAGAGAATAGAAGGACGATGAATCAATCAAAACTTATAGAGGAAATTTTATATGAATTTTAAGGAATGCATCTATTATTATCAAAAAAACTAAAAGTAAGATTGATAGATTCTTATTTGGCATAAAACCAAGTCTCTAAAGGATGATAGCCATAAAAATATAAATAATAATAAATAAATCATCTTATGTGCAATCAAAGTCGAAATGGATTTTAGTGTTTTCTATAAATTTAATGGTTTCAATATGAAAATGAAGATGGAATTTAAATGATATTCAAAAAAGAAATACAGAGATGAAGATTGGACATCCACTATTCATATAGTGTGGAATGTTACATGGTGGAAATTATTATATGAAGACTAAAAAGGATGTAAGGGTTTAAGAGAAGGCCATAATGAAACTAAATATTAATATTCTAGGAAAAAAATTATCGAAGGATTTGAATAATTAGAAATATCCAAAGAATTTTCCTCCCACAATCCAAGGATTAAAATTGTATGATAATGCGAATAATATTAATTTATGACCATTTATGAATGTTAATGATGATGATAATCATGAATGACCAATTAAGAATATATAGAATGTGAAATATTATTAAATCACTACTTATGAAGAAGGGTTTCATATCTCTGTGATGAAGGGAACATTTATAATCTACTATATAACATCTAATATCTTATTGGAATATACGTCTATCTATAATTTTATTTCAATGAAATTTTTTATGGTTATCACACTATTAACTCCACAACTATATGTTGAATTACTAGTAAAAACTGTAATTTTATGATGATAACATCATAATTCTATTAATATTCACTGGTTGATATTTGTGGGAATGTGGTTCCTATAAATCATGTTAGTCTCCCTCATGTTGATTTTGACATATATTAGGGATGGATTGGATTTCTCTATATAAATCCAAATTCAAATTCCAAGGAAATAAATTCATATTTGATATTATGAACCAACCAATGATAATCAATCAGTGTGATGATGAATAAGAGCATCTGATGGAAATCACATAAATTTTAGAGGTCATAATTCATATTCAAAATGGAGATTTATCATATATAGATGGGGATAAAATCAATTTTAATGTTATACCTATTGTGAGGTGGTTTTATAATTTATTTTCAGAGGAATTTAGTATTATTCATCTGATATACATTTTTTATTTTTCAAATAAACTCTAACATGTCGCTACACATATTTCCAATGTTCCATATAAAATAACCACAATGGAGTTTCAAGAATTCAATAAGGAACTCCAAGAAAATCATGAAAATGGATTCTTTAAGAAAAATCATTAACATGGGGTCAAACTATTTTATATTTTAAGGAGAAAAATATTTGGCCCCAACAATAAATAGTTCATAATCATTATTTATGTAAAGAATTAACATTGAGGATCTTCTTAGTTTTAGAGTATAAGATAATTAGGCCATTAATATTACATATAAAGTTGATCAATCTCAAATAGTATCCATTTCTTCCATAATATAAAACAATTAAAGGTAAACCTGACTTCTTTTTATTGATAATGTTCATCTTGACATATTCCTTTTACCCAAAATTATACGCTATGAAAATATATTAAAAACATGGGATGATACCAAAAAGCTCAGTAAGGGATATAAAATAAGGAAAGAAAATGTTAGTCTATGAATATTTATATCCCCTGAAATCATATGATTCTTGAAAAAAATCAAAAAAAATCATAAATCATAAAGGGAACATGTGGAATCCATATCAAACTTATATTGTACATTTCACACCTACATAGGGAGTAACCTTTATGGTTACATTTGGAATACCCATCATAGTAAAATCCAAAAATATCTTTGAAGAATACTTTTTGATTAACTCTATCTCATTACCCAATGAATTGGAGTTGTATCAGTGACCCACCCACCCTTGGTTTATTAGAGAACAACCTGTATTCATAAGCAATTCCCAAGAATGATAACATAATCATAACACATTAACAAGTACAATGGAAAAATAAAATTTCCACATAGTAATAATAATATATCATTTTAGGATATTGATATATTCAATCTATTATCAAAACTATTTTCAATAATAAAATACATAAGTATGGAATATTGTATTTGCTTAATTTTTTTAAATATTACGACTTATAGAGGAATCCAAATATAATATAATGGTCACAACATCAGAAAATTCGTTATCACCGCATACATTAAAAACAATTCCTTTTTTCCTTTAGTAAAATGATTCTTATCAACAATATTCATTTTGAAATCCTGTTAACTAAATTAAAAGTCAGAGGGGTTGAATATACATCGTATAAATTATGGTGGTGTATATTATCAAAATATCCCTCAATGAAAGGAGATTGAGACAAAGTCCCTTACCTTGACTCCGACTCATCATGTACAATATTAATATTCATAAATAATAAACATTGATTAATTTCTACTTTCCTGATCCAATTTTTATAGCTTATTATTTCATTTATATAACTTATTAGAATTTTATAAAAATTATATAATTATTTAAGTTCATCTCATTTGTCTTGTAGATATTTGGTACTTCAGTTGAAAATTAATATGGGTTTAATGTCACTAGTCCATGTCATCATAAGTTTATCATCTGGAGAATATTGTTCAAGAATTAATTATCAATTTTATACATTAATCATAATTTTAAAATAAATCATTAATTATGGTTTTGAGAAATGAAAAACATTATATTCATTGATATAGTAGGCCGTATATATGCAAGACTAACGTTTTAATTTTTCATTGATCATTATGGAAATAAGATAATTATTATTTTATCTTTACAAAATTATCACCATTTTATTAACATCATAATAATAATTTAAATCTAAATATATATATACATCATACAAGTGACGTGGGGAATATAAATTATTCACTTTTCTTGGTGGAAGTGATAGTTTATACATACAGACGAAAGAGATTATCATTTTAATGAGTATGGAATGTAAGAACACAACTAAAAAATAATTCCTTTAAAATGATCATTATATCATGAATATCATATATAAACATTGATTCCATAATTATAACATTTCTTGATAAACGGTAATAAAAAATGAACTATATCTGTTCGTAAGGTGATAGTTAGTCGTACAATCGAACAAAATATTAATTTCCCATTTAATGAAATTGGAGATGAATTTAGGTTATGATATAAAAATAATGAAATATTAGTTTTTCGAGGATACTAGAGAAATTAGTTCATATTATAATAAGAATATTTAAAGGAAGATGAAGAAGAAATATAATAGAAACACCTAAAAATGATACATCTTCTACGGTAGATAAATTTTGAAGAACAACGTAACACCTCAAGGAGGTGATTTTTCATTAAAGAAATCCTAAAAACATGTGGAGGGATTATAAGAAGTGTTTTGGGAAGAAATTTGTTGATCCAAATGTATTTGGAATTGTGAGTATTAGTGAATATTGGGAAGCATTTTATAGGATAGGGGAGGGATACCCTTAGAATCTCTTAAAATATGTAATTAATATAAATTACATTTTGGTTAAAAAAGGCGACAAAATGATTTATTTAGATGATAATATGATATTGGGTCGAATAACCATCCTAAACATAAAATTTTAATAAAAAATTAATATTTTTTAATCCTTTTATTTTGGGCTTAACTGTTATTTTACCCTTTTTAATACTACCATGATATTTTTTTATTTAAGCATTCTGGGATAATGTAATTACCATAAGATTCCAAAAAAACCAAAAAAATGATATTTATTACATTTAAAGACTTATAATAACCATTTCATAAATATTTGATTTGTATACATTTAATATCATTTAATAAAATTTTTTATTTTAAAATACAAATTGTGTCAATTTTGACATTATTCAGTAGTTAACACTTTTAAATATCATAATAAGATGACAAGTTCAAAATATTTTATTAAATTATAAAAAAATGTTAAAATTTTATAGAATAATTATTTTATGGAATAAATTCTGGCATATAATATTTAGTTTAATATTTATAAAATCATTTATTTGATTCATTCCTTAAATAAGAAATTACTACATCACAGTTGTGTCACCATTTAATTTAATAATGTTTTCATTTAAATTATAAATGAAATACCATAATATAGTTACTATTTTTATCATTATATAGTCTAATTTTTGTCATAGAGATCATTTTTATAACTCCATATTAAAATTGTTTTAGTTATAAGAGACATGATTATGACATCTTGGTCTTTATTTTAAAAAAGTGATTATAAGTGTCACAATCACATCCATGTGGTTCTAAGTGGTTATAAAATATAACCAAGTATTCTCATGGTTGGGATACACTCATAAATTTAAATTAAGACATGTATTAAGGTAGTTTTAAATTATTATAATATTATTTTTACTTTTAATTACCTGATTTACCTCTACCAATTATAATTAAAATAATTACTAATGATACTATTCATAATGGAAAAAAATAAAATGGACCTTGTTAGATAATTCGGACCTTATAATAAAAAATATGGAATCAATTATATAAAATCAAAATACAAAATTTTCTGTGATTAATTTAAAATGAATCCCCATTGTGAAAATGTGAAAGCATGTTTTTAAAAATTTAAAAACCATCAGATGATTGACATGAATTTATATCTAATTTCAATGTGAAATTATTTCCAATAACCAAATTTGGTTTAAACGATATAAAATTATTTATTTATACTTTAATACCATTAAAAATTATAATCTAACTACATTATTAAATTATATGAAAAAGGTTGTTTTGAAATAAAATGCAGTAATTTTTCACGATTCATTAAAATATGAATTCTATATGAAAAATACAAAACAAATCAATCAAAGTGAATTGATATTTTCTGATTCTAAAGAGGATGATTATTTTTTAAAATATAACATATAACTGGGACAAAAAATAGATTTATAAAGGGTTCTTAATCAAAATGAGGTAAAGCTACTGTTTAATAATATTAGAGTATTTTATGCTTTAAAATGGATTTATTCTCATTTTAAGCCTAAAACATTTATTAGATAAAATTAAAAACAATTAATAAACATGTGAAAACATAATATAATTAGTTTTGTTCATTTTATCCAATACATAGGCTTGTCTATGACTACCATTTATATAATAATTCTAATATTGTGTTATTATTTGGTATAAATCAGTCTTGTGTGCAACAACAAATTTTAGAGAAACCCATTGTTGTATGTCGAGTACGCTATCATACATAGTGTCCCCTTTTAGGTAAACACAATATATAATTAATGAATCTTAATATATATAAAAATGTATAATTTTATAATTACCTGGGATGTTACATCCTTTCCCCATTATAGAAATTACGTCGTCACAATTTTATTCACTTAACAAATTAGTCGGGTTATTTCTCCCTTATAGCATTTTCAAATTTCCCTCTTGCCTTTTGAAACCATATGAGTTTTCCATAACATCATTACCTAAGGATTCACATTATTCAATAAAAAATTCTCTCTATGGTCAATAATATGGACTGGTTGTTCCGTATAATAAATATTATTTTCCAATTGATCTACTAATAGACTCAAAACATGATATGGATCTGAAAAATACTTTTTGAATATTGAATCATGAAACACACTATGTACCTGGGATGAACTCGAAGGTTATGAAACTATGTGGTAAAATGATCCATCCTTCTCCCAAATTTCATAGGTTCCAATAAACCACGTACTCAACTTCCCCTTCTTACCAAAACACATCAAACTTTTTTATGATGATTCTTTGAGAAAGGAAAAATCACATTCCTCAAAAGAATGATCATTCATTCAGTTATCTGCATAACATTTATGCCTACTCTGAGCAATCCTCATGTAATTATGAATAAAATAGACTTTTTCTACCATATATTCGACCAATTCAGGTCCCATCAACATCCTTTCACCTACTTCATCCCAAAATCTAGAGTTTGACACTACTTTCCATATAATGAATGAAATGGTTCCATCTGTATATTGGAATGAAAAATGTAATTATAAGATAACTCACCCAAATAAATGTATTGATAAAAAAATCACTCCTAATACATTGAAAAACCAAAGAGAATATCCTCCATGTTCTGAATAGTTTTTTTACTGCATATCGGATTGATGATGTAAAGTAGTATTGAAATTTTATTCAATTCACAATGAATTCAGAATACCTTTACATAATTTAGAAGTGAACCAGTGATCATGATTAGATAAAATTGATATAGGAACTCCATGTAACCTAACTATATCTATAAGATACAAGTGTGAATCTTTATCTAGAGAATTTATATCTTGAATAGGAATAAAATCAAAATTTTTAGTCAATATATCAAGAATAATCCAAATCACACGGTTAATATGAGAAGTATTTGGTTATACAACTAATAAATATATTAAAATATTTTCCCACTTCCACTCTGGTAATAGAAAAGTATGAAGCATCCCGTTTAGAAAATGTCATTATGCTTTCCCTAATGACCACTAAAACACTTCACAGAAAATTCTGCAATATCTATTTCATTCCACCCAACCAGTAATACACTCAATGGTGTCTATACATATTTTCACTACATGGATAAACTAAAAACTGAGAAATGTAAGCTACAACTAACAACAAATTATTCAATTATGAATCATAAGGAACACATAATATCTTCCCAAATATCAAAATAAAATCATTATCAATGTTAAATTTAGGTAAATTTCCCTTCTAAAAAAATTATACCATTTTATGCAACTCACCGTCTTCCTTCAGTTATTTTCTTAATTATGTCAGATAGAGATGATTTTATTCACACATGAAGAAAATCATAGGAATTCACTGCAACCACAACATCCATGCCAAATTTCATCAAGAACTCTTGGAATATTCTATACAAAAGATCCATGAATGCATCATGTGATTTTGTTAACCAAAATAACATAACTAAATATTCATAATGGCCATATCTAGTAGGAAGCATGGTCTTTGGAATGTATGCTTCCATTACATTCAAATGATAATAACCCGACCGGATTTCATCATTGGAAAAAAAATTGTGTTCCCTAGAGTGGATCAAAAAAATCATTGATATGAGGAAAAGTATACATATTCTTAATAGAGTTGTTATTCAAGGATCAATAATCAATGAAACAAATCATCTAACCACCATTATTTTAAACAAACAAGGAATGAAAACCCCATGGTGATGTTCTAGGTTGAATGTAAACTTTATCTAATAACTTCTGCAATGGCTTCTTTAACTCTAATAGTTCAATATGATCCATTCAATAAGGGGTGTTTGAAATTGGATTACCATCTAGAACTAAGTCAACAGAAAATTTAACTTCATAATTTGGTATATACCAGAAAAATCCTCATAAAAAACATCAAGATACTCATTTAGAAATGAAACATCAATAATCTAAACAATTACATTGTTTTCAACAATATGTGCAATGTAAAATTCATCTTCAGGTTTTAATTGTTTCTCATCTTCTTGATATGCAATAAAAGGTAAGAGTCCATTATTATACACAAACTAAAATACATTCTAGAAAGAAAATTATTTTTCTTTATAGTCTATCTTATAATGGTAAATAGAACGCCAATACACACCTAAGATAATAAAAAACACAAATAGATGAAAAAAATAAGGAATGAAGGTAGATTCTTTCCATATAAAAGGAATACAATATTTTTATTTTTTATTTTTTATTGAAAAATTTCCCCTAGGTGTTTTTACCATAGATTTTGTATTCATTTCATCAGGTAGAATTTAAAATTTACCAAAAATATCCTCAGAAATGAAAGAATGTGTAGACCCTGAATGAAACAATAAATTTGTATATTCATAATAAATAAACAATGTACCCAATACAACTTCATTTGAAGGCCCAACATTTGCTGAATTAGTTTCAAAGGATATCACCACACATTTTTTTTCATATAGATTGGTTGCTTCCATTTATTTGACTTCTTCCCCAAACACTCATTCTTATGACCCATCTTACAACATTGGAAGCACTTACTAGAATTCAAAAGGTGTTCCCCGGTGTTTTTATATAATAATTTTCATAAACGTAAACATTATTTTGTTACAATAATTTTTTTTAACAATTATTCCCCATCAACTGCCCCCACAACCTATTATTTTGTTGTTTTTCAAAGAGTACATGATCCATGTATAACTCTGTTTGCACCTCTTATGCACCTCAAACATGTTTTTTGTAAATTTTTAACTCACGATAAGCAAGCACCCTTAAATACATTAGCTTTAAACCTGAGTAAAAACAATTGATTTTACTATCAATATCTTGGATAAAATTTGAGGTGTACATTTCTAGTCGAGTAAATTTCACTTTGTTAGCAACCATTGCATCATCATATTTCCACTTCTCCAATAACTATTTTTACATCTTATCTTGAACTTCCTTAAGAAAATATTTCTAATGAAATATACCTTTGAATTAATCCCAATCTGGAATATCAATATCTAAAATGTATTTAATATTCTTAACCAACGATCACCAATGATTGGATTCACCTTCAAAATAGTAAACATCACGACCAGCCTTCTGATTTTATGAACAACCCATGATATTAAAAATCATTTATAGTTTTTTAATCCACACTTCACCTACCACAATATTAGAGGATCCTCTAAACGATGGAGGATATTGTTTCTGGAAATGATCTACTATCGACATGTTCCTCTACAATTAATATGTATGATCTTATGTATGGATAAAACCTCCATTTATAGTATGAGTCAACTGATGAATCACTACAAAAAACGATTGAGTTACTATTTCGACTATATCACGTTACTAATTTTTAAGGTTGTTTTTCTATTGATGTCATCCCAAAAAATATATCATATTTAATATTTTAAAAACCATTCCGAACAAACATATCTTTGACCAAGTGACATTAAAAGGCATAATGCTATATGGTATGTAATTTATTACCTTATGAAATTAGTACTGCTCATCACTTTCTGTGAATATTTCTCTGTAGATCCAATTATAATGATTTAAATTATTAATGTTGTATGTTTTCATGGTTTAACAAATTATAGTGTTGCTAATCCTATTTAATGATTTCCATTGATGCGATGGGGAAGCCTCTAGTAAGAACATGATATTATGTTTTTGTTTTAATAGAACTTATCACCCTCAGATAGATGGTATATTTGAGAGAAAATTAATACCCTATAGGATATGTTGAGATCACGATATAATGATTTCAAATTTGGTTTTGATCAACACATCACTTTACTGTAATTTTCTTACAATAATATATTTCAAGAAAGTATGCATGTGGAATATTACGGTTCTATTTATGTTAGGAAGTGCAAAAATACAGCATGAGGGAATGAATCTTGAGAAATAATGATATTGAGAACTTATAATTATGATGAAATAATATTGATATTAATATCCATTCAATATCAGATAGTATTTTTCATAGTCGAAAAAATTGTTATGCTAACAATCAGTGGAATGAACTAGTGTTTGATATTGGTTACAATAATTCATAACCAATATATCCCTGGTAGAGGGTGATGATTTTTGGAATGAAGGATATGTAATACCCTCGATATATTGATCCTTTTAAAATTCATGGTCATATAAAGATGGTATATTATTCATTTGTTCTTTAATTTAATCTCTCTAGAATTGATGATGTGGTCCATGTATCTCTCTTGAGAAAGTATGTACATGATCCTTCACGTGTAACAAACTCAGGGGTCATACCACTTGAAAAATATCATTATTATTACGAAGAACAATGATATATGTTATGTAGTGATTATAATGTACTCTGGATCAAGACTAATCACCTAGTGAATGTTTTCTATAGAAATCATTAATTCAAAGAATATACACTGAAAAATTTTGATGCACTGGAAAAAAGATATGTTCATTTCTATGTATCAGGGTGATGAATTTCAAAGATAAAATTCATTTTAATGGTCGAATAATGATTCCCTATAATATTTTATATGAAATATTTCTCTTTATATAATTTTATTTATTTGATATCTTGTGTTACATACAATACTGAGTTTAGAATGACCAAGTAAAATTATTAAAAAATCATGTTTATGTTATCTACTACCTATTTTATTCACTATTATTAAATGTAATAAGTAAATTATTAAAACAATAAAAAATTAATTCATTATTTATCAAAAGTTGACAATTTAAATTTTTTTGAAGATTAATGTTTTGTTTATGCGAAGAAATTTAATTATGTGTCCAATGTATGTTTATTAAAAAATTAATAAAAGCGTTTTCAGTGAATAATTTTTTTTAAATGTATCATTTTTTTACTTGATAAAATTGTTTAAAATTTCAAAAAAATGTATATGATAGGAATTAATTGATTTTTATTCTTAATAATGTATTTTTTTCTAAAAATAGTTTCTGTCAAGTTTTTTCTAAATACTATGAAACTAATTTCTACTAATTATATTAATTGAATTATATAAAATTAATTAAATATTTATAATTATTATGTTCGCATTTATTAATTGTGCCCATTTTATCATTGTCAATATGTATAGTAAATACGGTAAAATATATCACATTGGTAAAGGGTTAATAAGTTTTATCTGGATTAAAAATATGTAATAAGGGAAAAAAATTTCATCCAAAAATTCATTGGATGATTGTAATTTTACCCTTATCAAATTATTTTCTATATGGAGTTGTTTAATAGACACTTGTTCATGAAATGGACTTCTAAATTATTTAAATCAAATAAGGGTAAAAAATGTCACTCTGTTTTCTTTTAATATTGCTTGTGTGTCGATGTATTGGAAAAATTATATTATGTATAAATATTTGGGTTTATATTAAAATTATTAAAATTATTTTTATGGTAGAAAATTCTTTTTTATTTGTTGAAATTATATAATGACCTTAATTTCTTATGAAACACGGATGCAATACTACTGTATTTAATAAAAATATATAAAATGATTAAAAATATTTTAAAATTAAACAAATTTGATTAATGTAATTTGAAAAACGAATTTTATAAATATATATATCATATTTGGGAGTTTTTAGATCCAAATATTCATATTTAAACTTTTTCTTAATGTATTTTATGTTAAATTAAATAAATAACATTAAATTTGATTATAATGATATTTGATCAAATTTTAATTTTTTTAAATTAAATAAAAGTCATAAAAATGTAGAAGTAAGAAAATTTAGGTATTATATGGTCTAAAATTAAATTAAATTTCCATTTATGGTCTACTTTTATCATTATAATTAAAAATATTCATCACATTAAAATTGAAAAAATTATTATAGTAGTTGAAATAAAAATTTGTTAACTATGGGTTAATCAAAATGATAAGGATAATAATTATAGTAAATATTTTATAAATTATATTTTTGATGGTATTAAAACAATAAAATATCTTATCATATATTCCACTACAATTTTCAGCTATTTTTCATTACAATGAATTTATTATGATATAATATTACCAGAAATTCGAAAAAAGTCCTTCACCTCAATTATAAAAGTGAACACCCTCCATAACTTATTCCTACAAATTTAATCCTTCTCGATCAAAATAACTATGAAAATGTACCATATAAAATTCAATATAAACATTATAGTGGTTATTGTATTCCTAAAATATTTTCTTTAGAGCATATTAGAGGATATCTAAATTAGTCGTTTTGAAGAATGGGAAATCATCTTACCTCATAATATTCGTCTCAACACATTTTTTCCTTTTATAAATTTATGGTATTAATAAAAAATAATAACTTATTAAATCTATGTATGATTGAATTTTAATACTAATATGTAAAAACCATTATATATACTTTTTTATAAAGGGAGAAGTGAAAGTATCCCTTGTTCTTACATATGGTTTTCCTCCTTCGCGTAGAGATACAATTCCAATTTTATCACAATTTTTATGCTTGCTTTTATAGAGGATTTTTGGTTTAAATATAGATATTATGATTTTATTACACTTCTTGTATAATAATATCACTTATACCTACTAACCACCCAATCCATTGGGGAATGAGAAAATTATCCATGACCATGTTCAGACTACCACCCTAATGAAAAGATGGGAATTTATTTTCATTTTCATTTTTCATTTATGGTAATGAGGGAGAATTTGATATATATATATATATATATGATTTCTTAATGATTCACTAATGGTTAATTAATATTTTACTTTCATCCTTTACATAGTTTGAAAAATAAAAACACCATTCATGCGTATGTATGGCATACCATCTCTATGAATGATGTAAATCATATTTATATATCTAAAATTAATGTATGAAAATAAATATTAATATATTTAATATAAATTATATTTATATCAAGTTTAATTTTGTTTAGTATAGTTAACCTATAGAAATTTACAATTATTGAAACAATTGAATTTAAATACATATGATAAATGAAATAGTTAACATACAAAAATGAAAATTTTGATAAGTAATTATTTATAATAAGAGTGTGAAATTTTTTAATGGGATGATTTGTGATATTATTATTATGAAAATTAATCTTATATATACTTATAATGAATTTTAATTTATTAATCAAGTTGTAAATATAATTTCGAATCATAGAGAACTTGACACAAGGGTCTTATATCACAATCTCAATAGTATTCAGTTTGTTTATGTTTAAGTCACTACAAGGTTATATGCATCTAAGTTGTAATTATTTTCAAAAACAATTTTCATAAGCTTTTTCAATATTCTCCTAGAATTGTTAAATTTTATTTTTTCCTTTATTTAAAATTCTAAAATCATATTTGAAATGAATCATCTTATTATTTTTAGAAGAGTATACTTTTTAATCTTTTTCCATTCTGTGAATGGAATGTAATTTTACTTATATGGAATGAATTCATTCACTACCTTCATTACATATATTTTTTATGGTGTGATTACATTTTTAGAACAATATTTCCATTAAATTGTTTCCTTGGTAATTAGGATTCTTTTTAAAATTAGTGATTATAAAATGGGTAATATACTTTAAATAACAAATGTTTCAAGTTATCCTAAAAAATAAATTTTCCATATAAGATTACAATATTTGATGTTAGTAAATATTTAATGGGGATATTATCCAATTATTACATGGTTATTCTATTTCAGGATTGTTTATGAAGATAATGATATAGTTTTTTTAAAACCCATTTCCATTCTAAGAGTTATGATATGAATAAAATTTTATGAAACCCATGCATTTTAATGGTTTATGATATGATGAATGTTTTATGATCTTGTAGGAAACAAGATTGATTTTCATTATGTTATATGTGGGACATATATCCCTATCCAATTAATTGGGTAACGATTAATGTTCTATGATCTCAAAGGGTACAGAGGAGGATATCCTAACCCCCAAAGAGGGTACACCAGTAGTTATTCTAATCCCTAAAAGGTATATATTTTCTAATCCCATTCCAAAAAATTATTAATATCACCATAGTTAGTCAGAAAAAAGGTTTTATGTTCTTATATTTTTTCCAAATTCAATGTAATTATTACAATTTTATGATCTCTTGGATCTTATTCATTGAATCCTTTATGAATAATTGTTTATGTGCTTCAAAATTTTAGGCCATGACTAATGTTTATGATCAATGATAAATATTTAGTATGGGTTTAAAATCATAATATCACACCCTTTTGATCATGTTTTTCCTTTGTGATTATTTAGTCCTATATTATTTACCATTACTGATCATTTGACATCACTCATTATTATATTTTCCTCCCCATGATATGAATTAATGTTTTATATATGATAATTCTATGCTGGGTGGTATATGTGGAGAAATTAGTGGGAATAGAAGTTGGTCACCTATGAACATGTCTTTTATGTGTTCATGCTTCCAATAGAACTATAAATAAATTATTTTTTCACAGATTTGAATGTCATGTAATGATTACTCATCTATTATTATATAATACCAATGTATGAAATTTCTATGTTGTTATAGTTTTTCCATGAAAATTAAAATTTCTTTAATATAATTTCATGTGTTTATAAATGTTTTATAAATTTTATGTAATAATGAAATGTTTTTTAGTAAATAATATATGTACAATAAGATTGATAAAATTTCAATGTTTTTTCATTAGGATTTCATATGTTTAATTAGTTTTTGACTATATCAATGTTTTCCTTTAATTGAGTTATTGGATTGATGATTTGATTGGAATTTAAATTTATTTATGTTTCCTTTTTTTGTATTAAAATATTAAATCTTATCCAATTGTGTTATGATATTGGTTATTTAATTCATATACATTATTACTTTAATAATTTTCAATGTTGTGGTTTATGAGTGTTGTTTGATTCATGTTTTCATTCACAAAACATTTAAATAAGATACATGAATTTTGAATTAGGTCTCATTTTATATTTTCAAAATAAAAATTTGAAATATAATTTTGTTGCAATATACCACTCTAAAAATATATATTTTTAATGATATTTGTTTTTGAATTTTTATTCAATGTAATCTCCAAATATGATTACTATTTTTAAATATTAATTCTTGGTTGGAAATATTTGATTTTTTTCTCTAGTGAGTGACACTAAAATGGAATCCCATATATATCTTGTGTCTATGATATTATCATGTTTAAATTATAATGGTTTCTCATTGGTGGATCTAATGAGGTTGGATGAGTATATTTTATGAACAATATTTTTTATTTTGGAATTTATTAATGCTGCCTTACATCACAAAACTAATCCTCCCAAGTATCCTCAATTTCATAAGGATGGATTTAAATGAGGTTACAATATAATAATGATTATATAGTGTAGATTAATTTTTTATTTGAGGCTATAGGGGTGACACCAATGAGTATGGGTTATATTATCTATTTGATTACAGATTATAATTGAATTGATATGACAAAATATGGTTCCACTCTATTATATCATGGATCTAATATATAAATATTTACAAATTTTCATGATAATACATCCTTTAATATATTATGGTTTAATTCATCTAGTCCATTATTTTTTCACAATGGAAATGTTCTACTTATTCTATATTTGTATCAACTTGCTTCATTATGTGATCCATTCATCATTAGTTCAACTATTAATAATATTTTTTTGGAAAATGAACTTTGAGACCATTTCTTTCGTTATTTTATTGATTTAGTTCATTTATTCACATGACGATAACTTATTGGAATTTCTGGTTCATTATGTTCGGTTTTTTGTTTTTTCCAATAGGATATTCAAATGGAATATTGTAAACTGGGCTCATTTTGATGGAACAAAATTTTATATGATTTTTAAAAAAAATTTGACACTTCATATCATGATTCAAGGGGTTTTCTCATCAGATATTTTTTAAAAGGAATAAAATCTATTTTTATCTATTATTTCAATAAAAAATATCGTATTTTTTAGATAATTAAAATTAATTATTTCTCAATATATTTCCTTCTAAGTGTTTATGATCAAGGAAAAATTTTACCATATGTATATATTAGAGAAAGGTTTGTTTTATATTTAGAATTTCTGTTTATGATTTACTCATGTGGAAAATATTTAGTTAAAATGATGGATAAGAATTTGTGTCAAATTGAGATTTTTTTGTTTTCAAGTTATAATTTTTGTTCGTGGTTTTTTCAGTAATCTTGGTTTCCCTATTAAATTATTGTTTAATATTTATAAATTTGGGAGTTAGATTTTGTTTATTGTTATTATTTTATTAGTTTTATTGCTTATGTACATGATCCTTTTTTATACATGAACAAGAAAGGGATGGATGCATCATGTTGGATTCTTTGTAATGTTATATTTAATTATAGGCTGCATTTATCATGGTAAAAATATTCCCATTTTTTGAATTCTACTACCATTATAATTGTTTATAGATTTTGTGGATTGATAAAAATCCATGGTTATGTCCTAGGATAGTTTGGCTGCAAGGTGCTGGAATGGATCTAGTGACCCAACTCTATAAATTATATAGTTGGGGTCCAATACCATTACATTGGCATGATTACAAGTTTACAAATCCTAAAGGTCAAAATAGTATTGTAGTTTTGGTAAACCAAATACAAATGTGAATCTTTCATTATAAATGAACACAACAACTAAAATATTGTTTTTTTCATTCAATGATAATAACATTATTCAATCTAGTATATACACACATGCCTTTCATAGTACTCATCTTGGATTACTATGGAATGTAATCAAAATAAGCGAGACATCAAATTATCAGTATGGGTAAAGTATAGACGAAGCAATAATGAATTCATGAAAACAATAATTATTCAATTTTAAATAATAGAACACACATTCCATGTAATCCCAAAACTAAAAGGATGTGAATAAAAAATATGGAAAGTTAATATCTAGAAACTGATACTATTAAAATAATGATCAAAAAATGAAAATTCTCCATATATATGTCAAAAAATAACATGAATTAATAATAAATAATAATTAATAGGGAAATGATTAATTATTGGATGCCATTTTTTCTAGTTACATAGAATAATTACTGTCAAGAATATTCAATACACATTTTAGCATACTGGGTTGAAACCAATATAATTTTATGAACTATTTCATCTCATGATACTAAAGATGCATCAAGGTACTATGAATAACTGGCCCCCCAACCCGTAAGTCTTACCTAAAACTATCCATAACCAGTTTTTTTAATGTCCCAATCATTCCACATAACAAATATACAATATGACATATAAAATATAGATATAAAATAATATATATTGATTTGTCAACATTTCCCAAAATAAAAAAATTACATTAAAAGTATAAAACGTAATAATATTTTGATATGGTTTAGGAAATAATCATATAAATTTAAAATGCTAAAGATATTTAGGGTGAATTAATTGTCAAATGATCATAGAAAATGAAAAATTTCAAGAGTGTATAAAATCAATTATTGAAGATAATGTAAATATCATCCTTTTCCAAATCAATAATAGACCATTGAAAGGAAGAATAAGTATAGTAATAATAAAAAATATCTCAATAGGAGTAGAAATAAATATATGTTGTCTTTTATTAAAATAATCATAATAAACGATATCTTAAAAACATTATTGAGGAGAATATGATTTCTATTTCGAAATTTTTTTTGAAAAAAGTTTTCTTTGAAAATTACTTTTATAAAAATTTTATTTTGAATTTACCAAAATAAATTTTTAATTGATTCATCTAATAAATGATTGTTGGTAAATATATAAATTCCATTTGAGGTAAAACAATATTCCTTTTTCATCTAAAATTATTTGAAAAATTCCATGTTTAGAATGCGATAAACATATTCGTTTGGAATTAAGGGTGTTATATAAAAAGGATAAAAATGTATTCAATAAAACATTTTGAAAAGATTAGAATAAATTTTGAAAACCTTTTAAGAATAAACAGTTTTTATAATGAAATGGGTTCTCTAAATAATGTGAGAAATAAAGTTGGTTTTTATTGATTACATTTTCTAAAACATTTTATGTACCAAATAGTTGTAAAATGGTAGTATTTGTTTATAATGGTATAGTATAAACTGAGGAGAAAAAATGAATGGGTATTTTTTATAATTAAAAAATAATTTACTCTAATAAAAATTAACGTGTAAACAATCCTGATAAAACTGATATTGAAAATTGAACCACTAAACATATTATAATATTGAAGTAAGAATCACTCAATGTGTAGACAACATGTATCCACAATAAATAAACATAAGGAAGATGAAATAATTTCATAGATAGTCAAAGTTGTTATAAAAATAATTATTGAAAATTAATGAATGTGAGGTAGAATTATAACCCAATGAAACGAAAATGGGATCTGAAATTGTTTTCAACATTTTAACTTTTAACTGAAACCCTCTTAGAAGAAAAAATTTAAGTAGAAACTCAGAATATCATTATGAATGAATTTATCATGATAATTTATGACAAATTTATAGTATGTAGTTAATTTAAAATAAATTAAGTGCATAAAAATAATTTTATTTATTTATATAATCATAAAAATCAGGAAAAGTATGTGATATTTCGAAGATAATCATTAAAAACGTTATTGTGGAGAATAATATTTAAACATTCCAAATTGTGACATACCACTTTAAAAAATTTGAATGATAATATCCATGAAGAAATAAAAAAAATTATAATATCATGAGAATAAATAAATTACTTATATAATATATAAAATTGATATATATACACCACAAAAAGAAAACTAGGTTTATAACAACAATTTCGTCTCAATGGAATGTAAAATGAGATAAGATCCATTAACATCTGTTTCCTTTTCGGGTAAACATTTTTTATAATCTAATATAATGGTTTTTAACATGTCACTAACTGATAATAAAACTATAATATTAATTATAATATCATATATTATATTATTATTATATCTTATTACCCAATTATTAATAATCATTCCTTACTTTCACTAGTTCAGGTGTTAATTGCCTTGTCAGTTGACTATGATTTAACTTGTTACATGTTGTTATTGTTACATCTATAATGATTTAATAATATATATAATTTAAACAACGATTTAATTACCTTATTTATTCTATAAATATTTATTTTTAATAATCTATAGTATTTGTGGATAAGAAATGAAATGCACCATTTATAGAGATGGCACGCCCTTCGTACGAATTAACGATACTTTCGTTTCTTTGTTGAATTAAAAGTAAGAAATGAAAATGATTTTTATGAATCTATATATTATATTTAAATTATAATTTTTATCTATTATAGGTTACATATTTATATTAAAACCATAGTTTATATGTTCTATGTGTAGTGTGAAATAATCACATCACTTTGAGGGGGAGGTAGTCCACCATTCCACAAACGATGATACAATATTTACAAAATATGGAAAGAATAAGGGTACGTTTTATATAAAAATATTGATAATTGTTGAAATTATAAAAAATATATATCATATTTAGATATTATGTTCATCATAATTACCATCATGAGAGGCGGTAAAAGAAAAAACAAACAATCATTGTTTCATGGGGCGTTAGTTTGTTATACAATTTAATGTTAAGTTCGTTACCCATTAGATATATGTTTGTGTAAATGAAGGAAAAATCCATAATATATAAATATACATATATTATGGATTATTATGTTAATATATAGTTATTTAATAATATGAGATAAAGTTTGGGGAATGAAATTAAAATTAAAGAGCTTGGGAATGTTTGTTACCACTAATTCTGGTACCTCCTTTTTTATTACACCAGAGGGATTCCATGGATGGATTTATGAGAGATGTGATGATTCTAGTTTTAGTGGAGGGATTTTGAGGAATTCTTTATTTTTATATTGGTCTATCCTAAGTGTATTGGGAGGTTAGTGGAAGTGGGAGGAGAGGAGGCCTTTTAATAGTGGAGGAGGATGGTCACTCTTGTAAATTTATGGAAAGGGAATTCCCAACACATTTTTCCCGAGTAATGTGGATCCAATAATAACAATAATTAGATAAAAGGAAGGATATGTTGTAAATGTGGGAATCCATTGTCTTTTGGACAAGTTTCTAGTTCATTTTGGCCTATATGTATAATGATTATTTCATTATTTACATAATTTTTCCCTTAATTGTTTCAATTAATTTTAAACAGATTCACTAATATTTTTTGTGAATTTTTTTTTAAATTTTTGGAAAATATATATTTTTATGTTTTCTAATATGGAATCCATTTTACCAAATTCCAATGACATATGTTTATGAAATTAATTTAAAAATAATTTTGCAGACGGGACGAACATGCAGTTTTTTAATGTAAAATCGTTCAAAAAAATATCTTCTTTTTATATTAAATTTCAATTTTAAATTTATTATAATTACCTATATTAGAATAATTAAGAAAATATTAATATAATTTAACTTTAAAAATAATTAAATTTTCAAATTAACCAAATAAATAAATTATATGAAATAATGGGTTTGAATTAAAATTCATTATTTTCCACTATTCTTTAAAATATGAAACTTCACTGAAAAACACAAAACGAACCACCCTAAAATAATTTTTATGTAACAAATTAAATGATAATATTTATTTTTAAGTATAATATTGATAAAAGTACAAAAAATTGGATTATAAATAGGTTCTCTATTAAAAGGCAGTAAGTGTTCCATTATAAAAATATATGTTTTGGGAAAAATATATGGTTCTTTCTTATCTTATACCTATAATATATATTTTATGAATATAAAAATTATTTTATTTGATACATAATATGTATATATATTACATTATTATAAATTAAAAAATTTAATTAATTTAATTTATTAGGATAAGATATATTTGTTAGAAAACAAATAGTTTTTTATAAAAACATTCCCTTTATATTCAATTGGTTCATAAATTTATTTATTATTAATTGTTAACCATTGAATTATATTAATATTTTTTGAAAAAATAAGATTTTTATAGCATAGTTTATACTATTCATAATCACAAATTTAATGGCCGGATTATATCTTATTATATTTAGTAAAAAAATTTAATAACTTATTTTTGTTTTGTAAAACATTGTTTTGTGTTTAATGAAAGCCAGTAAAGAAACTTGTTATTTCATGTAACATACAAAAAACTATTTTCCCATTCATTATAAGATATAAAATATATTTAATATTATAAAAATAATAAATATATTATAAAGTTTTTGGAACTTTTATTTTGATACACTATTGGTGTTGCATGTCATACACGCTATCAAATAAAATGTTCCTAATTTATATTTTTGGGGAGTTACATTCTACCCATTTTAATTAAATTTAGTCATGGTAATTTAATATCAATTTGTTTGATATTTTTTTTGATATTTAATATGTTTTAAATTCCACATCATGTGAAATATTGTTAAAAAATGATCGATAAAAGAGAGAATGTTAAGTATAAAGTTCAAATGGAATAACATCCAACTATATCTATAAGTAAGAGAGCATTAGTGGAATGTTGAGATATATATATATGGGAGGAAAGTGTAAATATTTATAAGGAGTGATTGAGGTCATCAATCATAAACATGTAAATGATCACTGGATATTTGAGGTCATGAAATCCATAAATATGTGATTATATAGAAGATCATCTATTAATAATAATTGACTTATTAGGACAACATTTTTTAATAACTATTCCCACATGATGAGAAATACCTTAATGTCCTAAAAAGATACGTAAAATGAATAACATGAAACATATTAATTTTATATAAATGTTTCCATCTATTGGTTTCATTGATCAAGTTTTAATTAAATCCTTACTTAATGAAATGGGTATCGAAAAGATAATATTGATCCTCGAAGCACTAATCTACACTATTAACAGATCTTAATGTCTATTATATAATGACATGTATAACTATTTTCCTATAACTATTTTCCCAAGACAATATGGATAAGAAATGATTATCTAGAACAATATATTTACATTATTGGTTCCTCATTATATTTTTTAGTCATATTATTTAATTAAAAACAATGAAATTTTAACTAGGACATTACATTGTTCTGTAGTTGGTGTTAAACCCTTATAGTCCATTGGTTATGGGTTTAGGTCCCATGTACTATCCTAATTTTATTGGTTGTCACCTGAAATACATGTTTGCATTTTATAAAACCATATTGATATAATTTAGAAAATAACTACGATTGAAATCAATGAAATAAGGTAAATAAATAAATAGAAATTTTACTATGGTTTTAAATAAAATAAAAATACATAAATAAGTCATGCCATTTATTCAAAAATTGGTCCTTCTTTGGTGTTTGGTTCATCCTAGCTTACTCATTTTAATTTTATATTCAAATCCTTTATAATGGTTTGTAAATAAACAAAGAATTATATTAATAATATCCCCCATATTAGTGTCAAAACAGGTTTATATTATGGCCCATTTCCATGTACCAAGATACTCCAACTAAGTCCTCATGCACCCTGTCAGAGTTTTTACCCCTAGGTACATTTGTTCCAAAACCACATGCACCTGTAGTGTCCAGAATGGTTTGTACTTCTAGGAATACCCACATAATCTATACATTAAAAAATTTATATAATGTTCTCCCATACTTATCACCAAATTCTACCATAGGTATATGTTTTCAAATCTATGTTTTCATAAATCTAGTTACCATGGTTACTACTATGCATCTTCTGAATCCAATTATATCAACCTTATCCTAGAAACCCTAGATCTGGTGTCTACTAAAACTACATTACCATTATTAAAAGGAATTTAATCATAATTAAAAATAGTTTACTAGTCTATGTAATATAATTATATACATGAGTCTTTAATTAAAAAATAATAAACTAATTAAAAAATTATGATTTTAGTAAGAGGATAATAATTTTATTCCATCTAGTATAGACCTACATATATTTCATTGAAATCTTATTGGATTTATGTGGAAAAGAAACACAATAAGGGTGAGATCAAATTCTTATTGAAGGTGACATAAAGTAGAAGAAATAAATAAATAATAAGGATAATAATAATGTAATTTTAAATAATTTAACACACATACAATGAAAACAACAAACTAAAAAGGAACTGAATAAACAATATGAAAAATTAATAACTAGAAATAGATTCCATTCAAATAATGAACTGAAAATTAATTGTATCAATATATATGTTGACACAAAATCTCACAAATGAATAGTAACTAAAACAAAATGATTTAAATGATTAATTATTTTATTCCATGCTTTATAGGTTTATGGCACAATTACCATCAATACCATTCACACAATAGATTAGCACATCCAGTAGAAACCCATCAAATTTTCACAAAGAAATCATCTCATTAGAATATTGATGCATTGATGAGATTTCATTAACCAATCCAAAAATAATAGATATTATATTAAACTATCTATAATCCAAGCATTTAATACCCCAAGAATTTCTCATATCGAATTAAAAGTACTTTTTATGATATATCATTATTGAATAAAAAATAAAAATTTAGCAATATTTTCAAAAATAATATAATAACATTAAAAGTATACACCTTATGAAAAAACTAATATGATTCGGTAAATAATCATATACATAAAAATTGATATAGATATTTTTTGGTAAATTCAATGTCAATATATCCAGGGGATAAAAGAAATAATGGAAGTGAATGTGAATAATATCTTTTTCAAAATCAATATTAGGCCATCCATATAATGATTAAGGATGGTATTAATAAATCATATCCCAGGTGGAGTATAAATAAAGTTTGGTAATCATGGATGAACCATGTAATATATAAAATATATATTAGAAATTTTTTTATGGAAATTATACTTTTATTTGAAAAATATTCTGAAAATATTTTTCCTTGAATATAACATATAAAAACATATTTCATAAAAATTTACTAATTACTCATGTAATGTATTCATTGATGAAATAGATGTTAGAAAAATTAATACATGCCATTCGATGTAAAAAGAATAACCTTTTCCATGGTAAAAGGTTAGATAAATTCTTTATTCAGAAAGAGAAAAGAATATTCCATTGAGAAAATGGATAATTGAAAAATGGGGAAATATAATTAAAAAACATTTTGTAAATGGTAAAAAAAATTCAATTTTTTTTATAAAATTGTGTTTTTAAATAAAAATTTGTTCTCCATCTAAAGATAGCAATTAATTTAGGTTTTCTTGAAAACATTTTTTGCCAAATATTGAGAAAATGGTACTATTATTTGATAAAGTTCATGATTAACCTGAGGAGAATAAAATGAATTGGTTTATTAAATAATGACCAAAATATTCCTTCTAATAAATATTCAGGTGTAAATAATCCCAAAAAAATAATATTGTATTGTAAACCCTTGAATAGATTATAACATTGAACTGATAATCAAATATTGAGTAGATTATCAATGTCAACTATAAATACACATAATGATTTTAAAATAAATCAATAAATAGAAAAATTATTTATACACACGGTCATATACTTTTAACGATAATGGGGGTAACTCACTGATATATTGTGAATTATTATGTTTTAATTGAGTTCAATTTTTTGATATTTTTTAATTAAAAAAAACATTAAAAATAGTTTATTTTATATTTTTTCCATACGTTATAGGAAAAACTATGTTAATATTGCACTATATGAAACATAAATTTTAGCTTTATCTACATGAAACACCGAGGTTAGCTTATGTTATAATGAACAATGACATTCCATGTTGGCTTGAATAACAGACATGACCGAGTGTTAACGAAGAGTAATTAATTATTAAAATATTATTAATTAATAGGATATACTATGACCATTAAAATTAATATTATATTATTAACTATATTATGAGTATATATATTTGAATAAAATTTTCACCTTATAATTAGAAAAGAATATATAATCCAAATGAAAATAAAGGGATTAATTTTATAAAATTATAATTTTATGTGACGAAGGAAATTTATATTAATATGTTAAATTAATTACTAATAATGAAAGAAATTAAATAAATTTACATTCTATATAATCAAATAAATAATTTTGATAATCATCCAACACTTTTGATTGATATAAGATAAGAACGAACACAATTTTATGTCTAAACCCTTATATTTTTATATTGGTAGTTTTACCACCTATTAGTGAAGAACACATTTTAAATTTAATATTTTCACTTTTATTGATTTAATATGTAAACATAAAATTCATTGTTTAATGAATAATATAATAATTAGGGTATGAAAATTTATTTATATTTTTATGTAAGATTTTAATTTTTAAGAAATAGTTAACAATAATAAATTTTAATTCGAAACACCTTTTTCATCTAATTTATTTATAAGGTTAAATTATATAATAAAATGGATTAATAGTTTAATTTGATAATATTTTGATAAATTAACTAAATTTAGGACCATGGAACCAATTTCACATTGAGAATGGATATTAAAACTTAGACACTATTTTATAAGTTTTATTTTAAGAACCTTATACTTTCATCCCATCAGCAATATTATTTTTACATTAATTTATGCAAATTATATTATTAGAATATTTAAAACTTTATTAAATTATTGGATTAATAATAATATATAATATAAAATAATTTGAATTTAGTTATTTACAAATAATATTATTGATTGTAATTAAAATTAATAACATCAATTAAGTTAAAATTTAGCTTAACTAAAGACTCCACCTTAGATTTATAACCCAAAAAGAACTAGAAAAATGTCAAACAGATATTTTATGGACATATATCTACCAAATAAAATAATTTATATAACTTTTTCCACTGTTTGAACAATATATAACCTGAAAAGTGTGGGTGGAATTCTCTCTTCAGATATTTAAAAGAGTCCCACTCTTGTTGCACTATAAAAAGGCCACCCCTCCTACCACTTCCCCACACCTCTCAAGCCACATTGTCACAAAAAATATATTCAAAAATAGCATCTAAAAAACCCTCCATTCTTCCTTGAATCTTATTTTTTCAGAAATAAATTTGAGCATAATTTTTGGCACAAACCAGAAGTACGTACTAGATTAAGAGGTATCGTCTTCTCTCAAACTCTTTTCTTTTCTTTTCATTATCCACCCCATACACTCACATTATTCAATTATTGTATAAAATATTATCTTAAATATACTCATATTTTCATAGTCTAAGGATTATAACTACAATTACAAACACCTCTATCTAATGGGCAATGAACACACTATTTATGTTTATAGCGGACTACCGCCAAACAAAATGACGATTGTTCATTTTTCATTACCACATCACATTGGGAAATTATGAAGGAAACTATTTTTATATATGTAATATGTTATATTTATTATATATTTAACCTAATTTAATCTTTTAAAATTACATATCCTTATACTTTCCATTTGGTGTAAATATAATAATTTTGTGTGAGGAAGTATGGACTACCACTACCTCAATGTGATTTCATTGTTTAACACACTATAAATAATATATTAAGAATGATTTTAGTGAAATTATATGACACAAATAAAATAAAAATTAAACTATAATTATATATATATACATATTTCATTTACATTATCTCTTTCAATACGAAAATGAAAATGGAAACATCATTCATGTGTACGTACAACTTACCATCTCCATAAAAGATCTATTCCATTTCATACATCTAAATTTAATAAATTATTATATGAAATTTATATCATGACACGCATTCTAAAATTATTTATATAATTTTAAGGACCCATGATATAACAAATTATGACATATGTGAAGAACAAAGTGAATAGCACCCAAAAAGAAACATTAACATACGCTTTTTTAAAAGTTGATAATATAATGACTTAATCAAACCATATAAGATATTATATACAATAATATGGTATGGTAAATGTTTTTTATGAAATTTGTATTTATTATATAGGTTTATTGAATGAGTATGATGAGTATCAAGACACAAGGTTAGAGAATTTCATCTCATTTTTATTTTTGTTAGATACATTCTTTTTTCACAACCAAATCCATTTATGTGTTGTGTATACTACCCATGAATGTAATATAATATCCTTATAATTAAATATAAGGGTATTTTAATATCAATTTTATGATATTATATTCATGGGATTATTTTCTCAAAAGATACAAAATTAGTAATATAATTTTTTCACAATTTTCATTCATTGAGACACATGCCATGTTATGAAACTATATTTTCAAATTATGTCTATATAATAACTTAAAAATGATATACCATGATTATAATTATTTTCAAGATATTTTAATCTTCTATTAATTTCATTTTCTTAAATTGGGAGTACATTTTAAATATTCCACGTAGTGAGTGTTTTTTTGAAACAATCTCATCGCTTTTCAAGATTAATTTATTTTTATGCTTCCTTTGATGAAATCATATGATAAATCCCTCAAGAAAACTCAAGAATTTTCTTATCTTGTAGTTTTTAATGACATATTCATGTATTTTTTCAATTTTCCCACTTTTTCGTACAGATTCTATTTAAGAATGTGTATTTAATAATGCTTGAATTTACCCTCTCTTTGATCAGAAATACGTGATCCTTCGATGAAATGTTCTATAAAAAGGGTTTCAAAGAATATTATACAATTATCCTATAATTATTAAAATAAATTTTTACCTTGTTTAGTTAATTAATGTTTTCATTGGAATCTCCTTTTCACTTTTCAAAAAAGGAATTTTCATACCATTTTTCCTTCAGAAAACATATTTTTAACCTCGTACAACATGTACAAATTTATACCCCATTATTTCAATGGAATTATTATCCATGTTTAAAAAATTAAATTTTTAAGAAAATACATATAAAATCATGTTTCATGTAAAAATTATTTCAATATGATTTAGGCTTCATTTGTATGCTTTCAGGTAATTTTTTTTAAAAAAAATTCATTATTTCATTAGGAGTGTTCAAATTATTTCCAAATAAATGGTTTTCAAAATGTTTTCAAGTTTTAGTTATCTATTTTAAAATTTATTTTCAAAGAAATGATTTTTAAAACTTTTTCAAACCTTATTTATAACAATTCATTTTATTTTCAATGAAATTTTTATAATAATATTTGAATCTTATTTTATAATTTGTAAAGGAAAATAGTTTTAAGAAATTATTTCAAGATTCTTTTATATATTTTCAAGTGAAAATGTTTTCAAAATGTTAAAAATCTTTTTAAATAAGTATATAAGGAATTTTTATTTTAAAATTATTTCATCACTTCTTTCAAATTTATCATTTCATTTAAATAAAAAAAATTTCTAAGGGTTTTTTTAAAGGGCCTCTTTCAAAGAAGAAAATATATTTTTGACAATAATTGTTTCTAAAATATATTTCCAAATTTTTTCCCATCTAAGAAGTCATCCATTGGTGTTACCCATTCCAATGTTGGTAAATTATTAAATTTATCCATTCATATCAATTATCTAAACGGGTTATGTTTTAATAGGATATTATTTTTGAAACTTTTTTCTCTTCCATGGGTTATATGTTAATAAATCTGATTTCCCTTTCGTGACTTATATTCTTAGGAAACTCTTTTCTTTCAGAGATAATTCTTTGATGAAATGATTATGGAATATCACTTTTTCATAGGTCATGATTTGATTACATGATTAAGAAAACCATTTCATATCATGTGTTATAATATGATTGTTTATGATTTTGTTTCACATTTATGTATGATATTATAATTAGATGGATGAAACCTATATCTCTATCAACATCATTGGGAAATTATTTATATATCATTATATAGACATTGATGAAATGATAAATGAACTCAATTTAGTATTATAGTGATAGAATGTGAAATGACATTAGTTTAGTGTTACATGTCTAGAACCAAGAGTGAAATTATTTCAGTAATACAGGGATGAAATAGGGTGGAAACCAGGTTTAGTAAATGATTGTTTCAACTATGATGGCCTTATAAGTTCAACCTTAACACTTTTAAAAATCATTATAAATATGTTTTTGTTTCTACTAAAATTTTATGTCGTACTCCAATGATATAATTTCATGAATTATGTTCTTTATTTCCTTATTATTCATGTATTATAAAAATTCTATCATTATGCCATGATTCATGTTTATAATATTTTATATTAAAGGTATAATAATATATTTTCATGATCATGTTCTCATACCATTATTCCCATATTTATACATATATGTCACCCTTATTTACCCTTATTGAGGATCTGATATCAACCCTTTTATGATCTTTCCCTTGGTTATGAAGAAATATTTAATTAATGATAGCTATAAGAGTGGTGATAGTCTTGATGAACCTAGTGGGATTTTATGTAGCATGCTTGTTTACTAGTGTTTATATTTTCATATTTCCAAAGGCACTAGAGCAATATGGATTTTTAGTGTTTATTTGTATATTTTTTTAAATATTCCATAAATGTTATGTGATATTAATATAATAATGGTGAGGGTCTCTATAGTTGGTGTCACTGAAAATGATTTGTTATCCATTATAAGTTACCTTGATAAAACCATAGTAATAACCATAAGGATATGTATATGGTAAGTTAAAAGATAGATAAATGTATTGGAAAATTTACTATAATTTTGGTGAAGGATATAGTGAGTGGTTTCCAAGAAATACATCTCTGTCTGGATACTACATGTAAATTTGGATCAGGAATAGATATACCTAGGGGTATCCACTCTAACAAGATGTTTCAATCAAAACATGGGGCAATATGGTCCACAAAACTGGGAATTTTTGCACACTTGGTTTGACACTCCTTACGGATATTCATTTTCAATAAAAAAAATTTCAAAAACCATCATAAATTGTTTAAAAATTAGTTGGATATGAATAAAATAGGATGATCATAGAGTGTTGTATATTAATAAATTTTTCAGCATTTAGACATCCTATTAGTAATTCTTTTCCCGACTATGAGATTTTATACTATGATTTGTAATTATAACACTATGATTCTAGTTTTTTTCAATGGAGTGTACTAGAAGGGGTTAGATCAACATTGAATCTTATAGACTATTTTATAATGAGTAGTCATGTGTGATGATCACTAGAGTGAAATATGTTGCGATCAAGACTAAATGGTTTTCACAGAACATGATTAACAACATGTACCATAACTAACACTCGGACTCATTAAACAAGAGAAATATTGTGTTCATTGAGAGTTTGGTTAATAGATACCATGGATAAAATATTATTTGGTTTCCTTTGTGTCAAAAAGGTGTAAAGAATCACCTAAGAGAATGTCATAAATGAAAAAGAAGATGTTTTTACTATGGAAAAGAAGGACACAAATCAAGTGATTGCAAGGGAAAAATAATGAGATCTTGTAATTAAAAAGAAGATAATATGGCCTCTATAAGGAATGGTAAATGGTTAAGTGTTTATGCATGGAAAAAATGATCATTATGCTACTCAATGTCCAATGATGAAATTTATTGAAGTGCTTAAGAAAGGTAGTGATAGTAATGGTTACACTACTACTACTGATGAGACAACGTATGAAATGTTAAGGGAAAGAATTATTAACTAATAGGATGAGTATTCCTTGTTAATGGCCAATCTATGATGTAAGATGTGTTTTTATGTATTTGGATTTAGGAATTATGAATGGTGAAATATAAAAGGATTATATATATTATGTTTTTTCACAAATTATTTACACGAATATGTTTAATATACCAAATGGGATAGAAAAGAGATGTAATTTGTCACAAACCAACACAGGGTGACCCTGATAGGGTAACCCAAATCAGTCAGCGATAAGGTATAAAGGGCGTTCTTGATCCCAATGGGTTGGAACAATTGGCAAGGAATCAAATGAAATGTTTTGGGAATGATTTACCCAAAATTACCATATTCAAAGAATAAATAATAGATTTTCCCTATTGTTCTCAATAAATTTTCACACATCACATAAATCTACTTACACAATTTATCAACCAACTAATCATCGTGAATCACAATCCAATAGTTTCCTATTAGAAACCCATTATTTAAAACGTACGCACAATGAAATATTTTCCAAATATGATTCGAACCATTAAAACAATTTAAAAAACCATTACACAATTTATAAACCAATTTTCAATGAATACCGCAATTCAATTTCATCCAATGTCCACTGTAAAACCACTTTAAAATTTAAATTCACATTAGTTCTAAATCCAAAAAAAATACATCATACACATAGTTTAATAAATCAATTTCATTCTTTACAATATTGCACTAAGTGGAGAAAAAATTAATTGACATGGAAAATACTCATTTTTATAAAAAAATGACACTTTAAAAGTAAATACAAGGTGAATCAAGACAATTACAACTTTCACACAACGAAAATATTTTTTTACAAAATTTTAGTAATTCCTAAAACGTTTTGTAAGGGTAAAAAAACTGTGTAGTAAAAATACACTCAGTTTCGTCTAAAATGCAAATTTAAAACCAAACACACAACATGTTTGTAAAAAATCAATATTTTTTCCATATATTTATTTTTATAAATCAATTTAACAACTCAAAAAAATTTAAAAAATTCATAGTGCGGGTTTATACCTAGGGTGCATCCATTTTCTCAAGATAAAATATATTTCATAAAACACACCAATTTGAACAAAAATGAAAATGACTCAATTAATAAATACATAAGAACGGAACCACTTACCTATTATAGAGAGACATCCTGTAATTGGTGCAGAACCACAATCACCTTTAAAGAGATCAACCCCGAACCCAACAAGGCGTGATTGAACTCAGAAAATCCATACTACATCCTAAAACACAACTTTACCCATAGTAAAAACCAAAACCCTAACCAGGAAGATGGAAAACCCTCTCTTGGAGAGGAAAATAGTGGTTGAGGTGGGGCTGGATGCACAAAGAGTGGGTTGCATGAGGGTAGTTGTTTCAGAGAAGAGGAGCGAGAAGGGGGTTCATGCTAAGACGATGCATGAGCATAATGGGTGTGTGGCGGTCTTGTGTGCCACTAGTGGGAGGCACGACGAGGAGGATGGTGGATGGGGCAGCTAGCTGGAGAGAAAGTGGAGGGCGGCCTCCGGAGCACAAGTGGAGGGAGGCCTCCAGAGTCTGAGAGGAGGCCAGTTGGGGTGGGTAGTCAGAGCGTGTCCTATATGAGGGGGGGGGGGGCTGGTTTCGCCTCACACATGAGCAGGGAAAGCGGGGGTGAATCCCCATAGGGTTACTTCTATTATTAATTTTTCAAATTATTAAAACAATAATAATAATAATAATTACCGATATACTAATAATAATAATTTCATGCTTTTAATTTTAAATAATAAAGATATCAATAACTATTTGTTAATAATTATATTAATACCAATTTTAAATGATAATAATATTAATTACAATTAATAATAATAATAATAATATTCATTTCCTTTTTAAAAAAATAAAAAAAATTACAAACAATAATATTAATTACAAATATAATAATAATAATAATAATAATATCAATACCTATATCATCATTATAATATTATTATTATGTTTTAATCATTTTCTAAATTATATTTTCATACAATTTTATTTTTTTCAAACATTGGAAACCACAATATTTTTCCCGTGCGATGTCCATTGCCCAGGACTTGCATCCTCGCATATTTACCTACAAGAATTCATGTAGTTTAACTATGTTATGACCTCTCCAAATGGAACTAAAAAGGACAGTACAAATTAATATAATTAAAAAAATAGAATAATTAAAATAATTAAATTCTATAGATCAGGGAGTGAAAATACTTCCCACCACCAACACATTATGCCCCCAGAATGTCACCATGCCGATCAATAACCAAACCTTAAGTCCATGCCCAAACCAACTAGATAAAAACCATGAAACATTTGATGACATTTACTCTATATGGGACACACCCGACTAATCCAAGATAATCCACCACATAAAACAAGGGGAAAACACAAGAGGGTTCTCGCCACAACAATAATTCCACTAACATAGGAACATCAAAACCCAACACACCACCTTGATGGGGGGGGGGGAATGGGAACTCCCAACTTGATTTCATCTAAGTCCCCCTCACATCAACTAATAATGGGCTTACTGCAACAAGAATCTAAGGAGATCATAATATTAAATAAAACCAAATCCCTTAGCATAAGAGCAATGATTCTACCGTAGTGGCTCAAACTGAAAACACAATATAAAGAAACTCAGTATAATGGGGCACTGGGATAAAGGATCTCCCTACCTGAACTGAAACCCTACAAATACGGGTGAAAAAACACTGTTAGAATCAAAAATTCCTCCACACCGGCTGAATAACACAACACTAGGGAAAACCCATGCAAGAAAAATCAAACCAAACTAGAAACACCATCCTCTATCTCCACAAAACACAAGAACTTTTATCACCAAATGAAACCTTCCAAAATCCATAATTATAATAAACAAAGCCTCTTAGATTTTGGCTGAACAAGTCCATCACAATGTTGTAACAGAATGAATAAATTTCCCATGATAATACAAAAATGGTAAGAAAACCTCAGATGTTTCCATCCCAATACTAAAACCATAAACCGGGTTGAGGTTCCATACTCTTTTGAGAACTCCTGGATGTGAGTGAATCTTACCCCGATATGCAGGGCTGGTTCTTTGATTGGATGAAAAATATTATGCCTCAGAGCCAAGAACTAGAATTGCCCGACCAAAACTCCATTCTAGAATGTTGATTCATTCAGAACACTCCTTGGTGACCTAAATGGTTTCATGTCAACAGGTCTTTGGAGGGATGTCATAAGGCAACATAGGATGTCCAAATCTGCCATACTAATGGCACTCGGAAGAATAGTCTGATGAACTATGAGTAGGTACCGACAAATTAGATTCTTTAGAAACAAGTTCCTCTAGCACACCTTTCTCCCCTAATGAGAAACATTCCTCAAATCCTACCATTACCAACTACACCGTAACTCCAATGAAAATGATTTATCCAACCTATACTAATCCAAAATTGGACCAACTATTAAAAATGAAATAGAACTAACATTAACAATCTCGGAGGTTCCCAAAAACCCACAACAACACATTTGTCACAACATAACTTAATTTACTCAATAAACAAGAAACACATAAAAAGAATCAAAACCGATCGTGACACTTTGACTACATTATAGACCTTCCTGGGTGGAATTTTCTAAACAACATCTAAACCACAAATACAAAATTGAAACCAAGCCTTAGCAGCATCAACAAAGGTAAATTCATCAAGAAACAACCAAAAAAATATAATCATAGATAAAACATTTCTTTAAAATTTCAAAACTACCTTATTCCAAAGTCACTTTCTAAATACCAAAACCAACATTTTTCTAATAACCATGTCCTGAAATCACATTTTAATTCAATTACATTTTATAGAAATCAAGCCATGCCTTGATTTCCAAATCCTCACCCATGGAATCCTTTTAACCGCCACAAAACTTTTCATCAATTTCAACTTAAAACACCCATACATATTTTTCAACGTGCACTTCACATGCCTACCCACACATATGTGGATGATCCTAAGGAATACCAAGGGTCACAATTTCCATTACATCACCAAATCCAAACATAATCCATGTAATTCAAATAAAAATACTTCCTCATTTAAAAAAACCATTTCATGAATTTCCAAAATAGTTTGAAATATAACCATTTTGACCATTTTTATAATCATTAGAAAAAGAGTCTTTTTATTTCGAAAACAAAATTAATTTCCCAAAATGAACTCTAACACAAAATGAAATCAATACAATGAATAACCACAAATAAAAAACTTAAATGAGGAACAAGTACTAATTCTCAACTCAATAATATGGTTGTGATCCACGACCCAAATATGACATAACAACAAAAGGACCTTGAACCGAGCACCTAGGCTCCACATTGGTAGCTACACCATGTGGGGTCACATCATGACCCTATGTCACTTCTATTGTTATCCCTCAATATAATTAAAAGACAAAAGACTCAAAATATAAATTACCCCATCAAACTCAGGTCTCATCACGAGAGATTGTGATCAAGAACCGACCCATAACCTACCTCTTGATCCTCAATAATATTAATCTCTATCTATCGGACACCCAAAACATCAAGATCCTCGACTATGATACCATTGTTTTAGGAAACATCTTGGGTAGACCCTGAAATGGTCACTCGAATCGGTCCATGACAAGGCCTGAAGGAAATTCCTGATCCCCATGGGCAAACATAAGATCCTGGGAATCGAATGAAATGCCTTTGGAATGATTTACCAAACATTAGCACAATAAAATAACCAAAAAATCCAAAAACTAAGATCTAAAAAAATTTAACCAAATGTACCTTTAATAAATTTGAAATTATCCATTTAAAACTAAAAATGTGTCAAAAAGAACTTAGACATAACGGTGAACTGAAATAACACCCCAAACCACTATGAAACAAGAGGAGAAACATCCTTATAACAATAAAAAAACTATCAAAGCAATCCAATTTAATGATAATAAAAATTCTTTTAAAATTTTTCAACCCGACCTACCCTATGATGATGGTAGGTTCCAAATAAACCTTGATTACTATTTCTAGGAAAACCCCTAGGTATGAGTTTCTCATGGGCCCTAGGTACCTCGTATATCGTTTAAAAGTAACCCTTATGAATATATATTCCCTTGCACGATCCATTAGTAGGGAGAATACCTATATCCTAGTGGTCCCCATTCATCATCCATATTTAGTTAGTATTGTTAGCGTCAATCTCGCTACGTAAAACATCGATGAACCACTCTGGATCACTGGCATACTAGTACTTGTACTTATAATTAGATACTTGGGTTTCCCTTTTGTGCTAAATCATGTTTCACATGTCACATAATGCCACAAACACCATTTATCAAACAACTAAGCATCATGCATCACAAACCACCACATGGGCATCAAAAACACATTTTTGAAAACTTCTGCACAATAACATATTTCCCAAATTTTCATATCCTGATTAAAATAATTTAAAGAACCATTAAAAATTTTTAAAACAATTTTAAATGAATAATTTAATTACATTTCCTCAAATGTGCACTTGAAACCCACATTAAAAATTAAACGCACATTAGTAAAAAATCCAAACGAAATTCACATCATACAAATAGTTCACAAAATCAATTGCATGATTTATGAAATGAAACAAAGTAGAAAAACAAAGTCTTTGACATCTTAAATACTCATTTTTATACAAAACTACCACATTACAATTAAATGCATGCTCAACAATGTCGAATACCACTTTCACACCACGTAAATTATATGTTAAAACATTTGAGTTATTCCTAAAATATAAAAGAAATGTCACAATAAAATTTTGTACTCAAAATATACTCAGTTTCATATAAAACATCAATTTAAAACAAAAAACACAACTTTTTCATATTAAAATATTATTTTCACCATTTATTAATTTTAATAAATCAATCTCACAATTTTCAAAAATTTAAAAAATGCATAGTAAGTGTTTATAACTAGAATGAATCCAGTTTCTCAAGTGACAATATATTTTTTCAATCCAAACTCATGTAAAAAATCTCTAAAAAACACATACTCACCTCACATATAATTCATAAAACAAACCATGTTTAACAAAAAATAAAATAAATTAGTTGTTAAATTGTTAAGCACATAACCACCGACCTCTTGTGGAGATACATCCAGAAAATGGTGAAGAACCGCAACCACCTCTCAAACGTTAAACCATGAACCCTAACATGGTTATAATGAACTCAAAGGATCCATAATTCATCCTAAAAATGAAATTATACCCATAGTAGAAACCAAATACCTAACTACCGGAGGTCAAACCATTACCCAGATAGAAAGTGAGCGAATGAGGTGGGGATTGCCACAGAAATAATAGGATGTCGGATGGGATTCATACCAGATAAGAGGAGAGGTATGGGGGTTCAGGCCAAGCCAGTGCACCGGAACAAGGGGGCACAATGGTCTGGTGCACCGCTAGTGGGAGGGGCGGCGATAAGGGAGGCCGGGGACAGTTGGTAAGAGTGTGACGTCAAGGATGGGAGGGGGGTGCTAGTTGCGCCTCACACATGAGTAGAGAAAGGGGGGGAATCCCTCTAGGGTCACCCCTACATTTTTTTAAATTAATAAAATAATAATAATATTACAAAAATAATAATTATAATTTAAAATATACTAATAATAATAATAGAATGCATTTGATTTTAAATAATATTGATAACTATAAGAATTTATTAATAATCATATTAGTAACAATTTTAAATGATAATAATATTATTATCAATTAAGAATAATAATAATAATCATCAACTTGTTTTAAAAAATAATAATAGTAATAAATATTTATTAACAATAATATTAATTATAAATTTAATTATAACAATTATATCATTACCTACATAATAGTAATATTATTATTATGCTTCTAACATTTGCCCAATTTTATTTTCATACAATTTATTTTGTTTCAAACATTTAGAAGACACACATTTTAGCCCGTGTGCTAGCTAATTCCTAGGCTAATCATCCTCGTACAGTTACCTACAAGTAGTCATGTAGTTGAACTATGCTCTAACTGTGTCGAATCTCACTAATGTGGATAATGTAAATTAATATAATGAAAAAATTAAAATAATAAAACTAATTAAATTCTATATATTGGGGTGAAACATAATGTCAAGGATATTTACATGGTCAAAATTTATTAAGGTAAAGATAGCCCTTAACATGTTCCTTATGTTATGATAATGATTTTTTTATATAGATATGTAGGATATATGTAAATTGGATGGTACTGGTTACCGTGTAAGTAATTAAGTTCTTGTTGAAGATTATTTTATGCTATCATAGATGATGTTTAGAACTTTTTGGACATATAGAATAAATCTTGTAATCTATGTAATAAAGAAGAATGCATTTTTAAAGAAAGTATTTATGGAAATTACCATGTTTCAAGAAATGAATTTATGATGGTATTCACTTGTTTGGAATATGATAGCCATCATTAACATTGTGATATATTGGGGATAAATGTTGAGATGGTTTGAGGAAATTCCTTACAAAATATTTGGATTTCAATCTTTCTAAAGGTAATAAGGTAAATTATTTAAGAAAATTTTAATTCAAAACATTAGATGAAGTGTTTATGTATTAAGATAATATTAAAAATGTTGGTTAAAAGGACAATTATTGATTAAACTTATTTCAAGGAACTATATTATATTTTTTTTTGAAATTATATTATTACTGTTTTAGGAAAGGACACCATGTATGTCAGGTGATAAATAATAAAGTATGCAAAGGCCACAGGTCTTGAAACCATAACCGAATAATGATAAGGGTTTCCCTTTCTCCATTGTTCCACATGATATACTTTTTAATGTGTAATTTTCATTATTGAAAAAAATATTAATGTTGAACCAGTATAATTAATTTTTATGTTTACATATTAATGTATTATTCATATTTATTTTTAACGATTTTTATAGACTAATAGTTACACTTTTAATTCTTTTACATTCTATAAGATCTTCTAAAAGTTCATTTTACTACATTGGGCATCAATTTAAATTTATGTAAATCTATTTCTTGATGTAATGGATGAATTAGAATTTGATAAAAGAACATCCAAAGAATGATTTTTTTATTGAAACAAAATGTGTAAGTATATTTCCTTAAATTCTTGGTCAATAAAACAATTACTCAGAGATATGATAATGATAAAAAATGTTTTTTCTTAATACCTTAATTTTTGTTGAAATTGTGACATTTTAAATCATCACAGATTTATGGATTTGAGTACCCAAAGCATTCATTGATCATTCACTTGTTTCTGTTTGATGAACTCAATCACTCCCAATAAATATTTATTCTCTTCCATCATGTCCACTCCTCACTCCCATTATATGTTCTCTTATTTGTTAACCCATTTATATGTTTCTTTGTGTAACAATTATGGTTCCAACTTTTGCCATTTAATGTATGTTTTATTATTCCTTTTTTATCTTTGCTTCTGGGAGTGAAAATTTCAAGTATTAAACCATTGATAAATGAGATAAATTTCGAGGTCTAAATTCATTTTGAGGGGGGAAGAATATAACACCACAAGATTATATGATTTTTTTTTCAAATTAATTTAATCTTTTTGATATTTTACATTTCAAACAACAGAAAAAAATATTTTATTTTACGTTTTTGTTTTATGATATCTACAACACCATGTTAATCATTTACTACATGTATATAAATTAGTTGATTTCATTACATGTAACATCGATTATGGAATGCATTACACCTAAAAATGTCTTTCCCTAATGGCCTGTGTAGCACGTATGAATAATTTATACCAAAACATAATTCATTATTATAATAATATTATTTAATATGATATAAAATGGATATTATATTTTTCACGACCCAAAATTTTGAATGAATATTGTTTTCCAAATTTTTTGTGTTATTTTTGTTTATACTAAAAAAACTATATTCTTTAATTAATGATATGAGTATAATTAAAATGAGAATGTTGGATTTTTACTGTGATATAACCGTTGGTTAATATGAAAATTTGAAACTATATGTTACGATTGATTTCTATAAATACAAGTGATATTGGTTAATATAGAAAGAATATTTGATGGCCTCATCTAGTAGTCTCGTGTCGATAGAATACCATTTGACGAAACATGGGAAGGAGGTAGCACCACTGGACTTTTCTCTAGACCAAACCCAACCAGAAATTCATCATGTGAAGCTGGAGTGGAATCTACTTCAAGAGAAGTTCAATCTTCTAGAAATCACTACTCGGGAAATGCTAGTCGAGCCACCCTCGGATTCTCTCACCTTAACACATCTTACACTTAGGTCATATGCTGGTGTTATAAGGGGCTATGTAACGAGACCATAACTACTTTGTGTAATCCTTTGAGATAACTAAAATTGTCATTTCTTCCTATGGTTAAGTTTGTATTTTTTTTTCGGATGTTCGAATAAATATAGGATGTATATTGATTGATTTTGGAAAAAGGGGATAGTTTAAAATATTTATGTAATCCTTAAATAAGTAATGATGTGTAATTATTTTCAAAAAATGGTCTTCTGGAAATGTGTTCAGTAAGAAATTTAGAATCTAATAAGATCAAGTTAATTTTTTGTTAATAGTAAAGTATTAATAGTGATTTTACGCTTAAGATTAGTAATGTGACCAAATGGATTAGTAATCTCACTTAATGAATGTATTAATATAATTTAGTCACATTTACTAAGTAATGTGATTCAATAAAATAGGTAAATAACTATTTCGAAAATTATTAGTCAAGTATTAGTTATTTCGAGTGAATAGTTTTTTAAATTAAAAATTAAATTAAAAATATTTAGAAAATTATTTTTATAAAATAGAGTTCATATTTAAATTCATAGCATCGATATTAGGTTAAGGTTATTTTTTTGGGGATTTTTCTGAAAAAATTGAATTTTCGGTGAATAGTGAAAATATAATTTTTAGTTTCGGGTGTTTAATTACATCATTAAGGATGTAATAAATAATTAATCTTTCTAGTAGACTTATGAATAGTAAGATAAGTTATGGGGTGTCCCATGTGGCCAATAACATGGGGAAATACCCTGGGTATGCCCATGGTTTTTCCAATACCACCGATGAGGTGTCCCTTGGCCATTAATGACTTGTCCCCTCACTTATCCTATAAATACCAAGCCTTTCCCTCATTATTTTCATTTCCAAATCCTCTTTAACTAAGTTCTTGTATCCTTAACTCCCATGGAGTCCTCCCAAGGTGACCTCAGGCCTCCCAAGGTCCCGACCTTCTTGCTTTTGAAGTTACTCTTCAAGGTAAGGGATTCTTTCACCCTCCCCTTTTAAGTCATGACTTCCTTTATGTTGTGTCTTATATTTTCCATCTCTTTTTGTTGAGGGTATGTTCTTATATGTTAAATTTACTACCCATTTCATTTCCAAATTATGATAGACCCTTTTATCTCTCATCAAATTTGTTTTCTGAATTTTTATGTGATGTTGTTAGGCTGCCGAATTTCTCGTAAAAGAAATTGCATCATCTCTTTTCTTTCATGTTTAATTTTCATGTGGTATGTCATTAAAATATACATACAATGATCTTATTCAGAACCCATACTATATTATGATTTTTTTCTGAGTGGGTGAACCTTTTCCCCTTTCTTTTCAATGTTTTCTAAAACCATGTTATATAGCTGTTATACTGCAGAAATATCCTCTCAAAATTTCTATCTCTTTCTCTCAAGAAATCACCTTGTTTATTTATGTGAATACCCAGACCTATTTCATTTCAATGGGTGTTCATAAATATATAAATATGATATATTTTATTCTATAATTTACATACATATAACCCCCACTCCCATTCCATGGGTTATAAATGATATAATGATCTTATTTTTAAGAGATTTTAAAACATCACGATTTTGAAGTAAAACCCATTCCTTTTATTCACTATGGGTTATTTATGAAATATTTAATTATGATCTATGTGGATCACATGTAAGAAAAGACATATTAAGGGTGCACCCTAATAGCACTCCAATGCATTGGGTAAATATTTAATCTCCAGAGTTGACAAGTTTCACAATACCTTGGTGAATAACCTTGGTAATTTTTATGACACCTTGGGGATGTACCTTGGTGATATTTTCATGAATGTATAAATGAAATGTTGTAGCCACATATTCATGTCATGTTTCATGTTATTTTCATTATGATATGCCTATACTTCCATTTCTCATATTTTTATTCAAGTTCTTATTGATATCACAAGTACATTGATTTCCTTGTTTACCCTTACTGGGCCTTCTGCCCACCCTTTCCTTTGATGTATGTCTCTAGGATATTAAAGGCAGTATGTATAATTAGGATGATCTTATAATGAAGAATTAAAGGTGTATTAGAAGAATTTTTTATGTTGTATTCATGTTTTATTGTTCCTTATTTCCAAGACACTAGACTTCAAAGATCCTATGTATGTAAAATGTAATGAAAAGTTATGTATTAAAAAGGTGGGATGTCATAGTTGGTATCAATGAATTGTTTAGTTATTTATGGAAATTATTCTACGAAAGCATATGGAGAACCCTATAGAAATTATTAAATATAGGGAAAAATTCTTGGAATTTTGGTGATTATTGAGTAAGTGGTTTATCAAACAAATACATCCTTGTTTGGATATTAGTAGGGAGAGGCAGCTCTGGAATAGATGTACATAGGGGTAAAACCCGAAAACACCGCTTTGAGATAGACTCGAACGGGAATTGGTGCACGACAATGGTCCTTGCTTCACTCTTGGTTACGACACTCCCGAGGGATATGCTTGGTTAATCGCATGATTTTTAATTGATCATTATGAAGGAATTATAGAAAAATATAATTGTTTAAGCAAGAAGTTTTAAGATGTATAATCCTTTATAGTTAAAAGATTCATAAATGAAACAAGTTTCTCACTAAGATTTTATTATTTTAGAAAATGGAGGGAAATAAGAGGAACCATGAAAATGGTGACCGCAATGGACAATGTGCTGACGACCCTCCGATGGAAGTCGAAATAGAAACATTCATGCAAATGATGACCCAACTGAATCAAGTTATGAGTAATAACTTTAATCATTCTGGGAGGCCGATCTCACCACGAAGGGAACAACATTCTATTTAATAATTTATGCGCCAATGACCACCAACCTTCAGTGGATCGATTTACCCATTGATTGTTGAGAAATGGATCAGCTTTATAGAGAAGATATTTTCTGTGCTTCGTTGTTCAGAGCAATAGAAGGTCACCCTGGTTGTCTATCGCTTAGAGGGAGAAGCTAATCAGTGGTGGGTACTGATCAAAAACACGAGGCAAAGAGTGGAAGTTGAATATTTGGATTGGGAAGAGTTCATATGGTTCTTTTTCAGTAATTATTTCCCTCATTCCATGAGAATAAGAATAGAGAAGGAGTTTCTCCAGCTAAAGAAGAATGAGAATAAATCTGTGGGATACTACGAGATTAAATTCACAAGGCTTTCACGATATACCTCTAGCTTTGTCAAGGATCCAAACGGTAACTTTGATAGATTATTCGGTGGAATGAGACCTCATCTGTGAAAGAATATAGCTAATCAAGACTATGATAGCTACTAGGAGATCATACCGAGTGCGATGAAATTCGATGAAGAGTTCGGTGAGATGCTATGGTCTCATAAATCCAATGACAATAAGAGATCGATGGATCCAAGATTAGGGAGGAATTTTGATCAGGGAAAAGGAGGAAAGAAAGTGCAACTTCCCACGTGTAACAAATGTGGGAAGAAGCATTCAGGGAATTTCCTTCTCGGGAGTGGGAAGTGCTACAAGTGTGGCAGAGATGGACACATTGTGAGGAATTGTCACGGTGAGGTGAAACCTCAACTTCCAAACACAAATGACATGGGGAAGATGGCGTAGGGCCTACCTGATATCCAGTGCTTCAAGTGTGGACAACATGGGCACTTTTCCAATCACTGTCCAAATCCAAGGGTAGTGGAGGGGAACCACCATCATCCTCATCAAAGGACAAGGGATCAAGTTCGTCCTTTTTCTATTGCGACAGCTGAAGTCGATGCTCCGAATGATGTGGTAGAAGGTACTCTTGTTATCCTCTCAAAGCTAGCATGTACTTTGTTTGATAATGGTTCTATGTATTCATTTATTTCCTCCGAGATTTCAAGGAATTTTGAAACAACCCCAAAAATTCTAAAAGTAGAGTTGTTAGTCAAGACTCCTGGTGGGACTATCCAAGCATCTTCAGTGTTTAGAAACACTAGTATTTAATTTAGTGAGAACAATATTATTGCTAATCAAGTAGTCATTTCCATGATGGAATTTGACATTATACTAGGGATGGACTGGCTCTCAAAGTATAATTATAAGATCAGTTTAAAAAGCCAGGAAATATCAGTATTCATGAATGGAAAACCTAAAGTTATCTTCTGAGGAGAGATATCTCAACCTCATCTTTGTCTAAAAGAACCCCCTATATCATTCTTTATGGAGTTGATTAGTAATGAAGAAGAAGGATATCAGAGTTTGATGATAGAAAATGTCCCCATTATCTAGGAATACATTGATGTATTTCCGGAAGAGTTACTTAGACCTCCCCCAGAAAGAGTGGTAGAGTTATCCATCGAATATATACCTGTATCTCATCCGATATCAAAGACCCCATATAGGATGCAAAATGTGGAGCTGGAGGAATTAAAGAAACAACTCCAAAATCTTTTGGAGAATGGGTTTATCCTACCAAGTGTGTCTCTTTGGGATGCACCTGTTCTCTTTGTGAAGAATAATGATGGATCTATACGGTTATGCATTGATTATAGATAACTGAATGGTATCAAAATGAAGAACAAATACCCTCTTCCAAGAATTGATGACTTATTTGACCAACTTCGTGGAGATAAATTCTTCTCTAAGATTGATCTTTGATCTGGTTATCATCAATTGAGGGTGAAGAAAGAAGTTATTCCAAAAACTGACTTTCAATTAAGATATGGGCATTAGGAGTTTATGGTTATTCCCTTCGGACTACCAAATTCCCCTTCTATTTTTATGGATTTGATGAATAGAGTCTTTAAAGACTACCTTGATAACTTTGTGGTAGTTTTTATTGATGATATTCTAATATATTACAAAAGTTGCGAGGTGTATGAAGATCATATAAGGGTTATTTTTCAAACTCTTTGTAAGTGGTGGCTTTTTGGAAAGTTCAGTAAATGTGATTTCTGGTTACAACAAGTCTCATTCTTAAGGCACATTGTAACCAAAGAAGGAATCACAGTTGACCCTGCAAAGAAAAAAGTTGTAGAGGAGTGGCCTCAACCTAAAAAAATAACTATTATTCATAGTTTTCTTGGATTAGAATGATCTTATAGTAGGTTTGTGAAAGAATTTTCATGACTTTCTAATCCATTAACCAAGTTATCTCGAAAAGGGGTCAAGTTCATCTGGACAAAGGAGTGTGAGGAAAGTTTCCAAGAGCTGAAGAAGAGATTGGTTACTGCACCCATGTTATCTCTGCCCTCAAGTGGAGAAGGATTCATTATTTTTAGTGATGCATCCCAATAAGGTCTTGGGTGTGTCCTCGTGAAAAATGACAAGTTCATTGCTTATGCATCTCGAAAGTTGAAGATCAATGAGTAGAATTATCCTACACATGATCTGGAGATGTCTCCGGTCGTTTTTGCTCAGACGATATGGAGGCACTAACTTCATAGGGAGAAATGTTATATATAAATAGACCATCAAAGTTTGAAGTATATTTTCACACAAAATTAATTGAACATGAGACAAATGATATGGTTGGAACTTCTTAAATACTATGATTGTTCAATTCATTATCACCCTGGGAGAGAAAACAAAGTTGCTGATGCATTAGGAAGGAAAGAACCAGTTGTTCTTTCCATGATGAGGATTCAAAAAGATCCTTTCATCAATGACCTAGTAAAGCTGGATATGGGAATTATATGGAAAGGGACATCATCAACCCTAACCCAAATGATTTCTCAACTGTCATTTCTAGAGAAGATCGAAAAGGCTCAGAAAGAAGATCTTTTGTTATAAGAGATGTTTGAGGCTGTAAAGGATGGAAAGTTTCCTGAGTTCAATATTGATCAATAAGTTGTACTGATATTTCATACAAGACTATGTGTTCCATATATTCCATAAATAAAGAAGGAGATGATGGATGAAGCTCATAGCTCTACTTTCTCTATACATCTTGGAAGCACACAAATGTATAGGGACCTTCGTGATCCTTATTGGTGGGATAATATGAAAAAGGAGATAGTTGACTACACTTCAAGGTTCCTTTTATGTCAGCAAGTGAAGGCAGAACATCAACTTCCTAAAGGGGTATTGCAACCACTACCCATACCATCATGGAAGTAAGACAATATCACTATGGACATAGTCACTGGTCTTCCTGGAACTTCCAAAGGAAACAATGCGATATGGGTTATTGTGAACTATCTCACCAAGACTGTCCATTTTATCTATTTCCGGGAAGATTTCTACCTTGATCAACTTGCAAGGATTTACGTGAACGAAGGGGTAAGGCTGAATGGAGTTCCACCTTCTATCATATATGATCGTGATCCAAGGTTTACTTCAATATTTTAGAGAAGTCTTCAACAAGCTATGAGCACTGAATTAAATTTTAGTATGGCCTATCACCCCCAAACCGATGGCCAATATGAAAGGACTATTCAAACACTCGAGGACATGTTGAGAACGTTCTCAATGGAATTTAAGGGTGGATGGGATCAATATCTTCCTTTAGTTGAGTTCCCTTCTAACAACATCTTCCACTCGAGCATTCAAATGGCACCCTATGAAGCTCTATATGGTAAGAGATGTATAAATCCTAATTGTTGGGATGAAGTTGGCAAGAGAAATATTCTTTGGCCTGATTTTGTGCAAGAGATGATAGAAAAAGTCCATGCCATCTAACAACACATTAAGGATTCTCAGATTCTCCAACAGAGCTATGCCGACAACCATCAAAGGGACTTGCAGTTTGATGTCTATAAAAAGGTCTTTCTTTGAATTACACCTTGGAGGAGAGTCATGAGGTTTGGGAAGAAAGGAAAGATCAGCACTAGCTACATTGGCCGCTATGAAATCTTTGATCACGTGGTAGCAGTGGCCTATCAGCTTGCACTTACTCCAAATCTAGCACAAGTTCATGATTTCTTCCACATATCCTTCTTGAGGAAGTAAATACTTGACCCTTTACATGTACTAAACATAGAGGTGGTACAAATAGAACATGACCTCTCTTATGAGGAGCTGCCGGTGGAGATCTTGGATTGTAGAGAAAAGGTTCTACGCAACAAGACTACCTACGTTGTTAAGGTGTTGTGGAGAAACCACAAATACGAAGAAGACACATGGGAACCATAGGACTCTATGAGGTAGAAGTACCCACACCTTTTCTTTTCTAAGGATACATGTTAAAATTTCGGGGAAAAAAATTATTAAGTGTAGAAGAATGTAATGACCTGAAATTTTGAATGAATTTTTGTTTCCTAATTTTGTGTGTTATTTTAATTTATACTCCAAAAAACTATATTCTTTAATTAATGATATGAGTATAATTAAAATGAGACCATTGGGTTTCGACTGATTTATGACTGTTGGAAACTACATGATTCGATTGTTTTCTATAAATACAAATGATCTTGGTTAATACAAAAAGAAGATTTGATTGCCTCATCCAGTAGTCTCGGGCCGATCGAAGCCCAACTGACGAAACTTGAGAATGAGGTAGCCCTATAGGGATTTTCTCTGGACCAAACCGATGATGAACTTCATCATGTGAATCTGGAGCGGAATCACCTTCGGGAGAAGTTCAAGCTTATAGAAATCACTACTCGGGAAATGTTGGCCGAGCCACCGTCGGATTCTCACACCATAGCACACCTTACACATAGGTCCTATTCTAGGGTTATAAGGGGATATGTAATGAGACTGTAGCTACTTTGTGTAATCCTTTGAGATCAATAAAATTGTGATATTTCCTATGGTGAAGTTAGTATTTTTTTTAGATGTTCGAATAAATATAGGATGTATATTGATGAATTTTGGAAAAGGGGATATTTTAAAATATTTATTTGTCCTTAAATAATTAATGATGTGTAATGATTTTCAAAAAATTGTCTTCTAGAAATGTGTTAATAAATTTAGAATCTAATAAGATCAACTTAATTTTTTGTGAATAGTAAATTATGAATAGTGATTTTACGTTTAGGATTAGTAATGCAACCAAATGGATTAATAATCTAACTTAAAGAAAGTGTTAATATAATTCAGGCACCTTGATTAAGTAATGTGATTCAATAAAATATGTAAATAACTATTTCAAAAATTATTAGTCAAGTATTATTTTTTTCGAGTGAATAGCGTTTTTTAATTGAAAATTATATTAAAAATAATTAGAAAATTATTTTTATAAAATGGTGGTCATTTTTGAATTCAGAGCATCGATATTAGGTTAAGGTGATTTTTGGGGATTTTTTTTGAAAAAAATGCATTTTCAGTGAATAGTGAAAATACAGTTTTTAGTTTTGGGTGTTTAATGAAATTATTAAGGATGTAATAATTATGTAATCATTTTTGGGTCGACATATGAATAGTAATATAAGGTATGAGGTGTCCCAAGTGGCCAATACCATGGGAAAATAACATGGGAAAGCCCATGGTTTTGCCAACACCACTGATGAGGTGTCCCTTGGCCATTAATGACTTGTCCCCTCACTTGTCTTATAAATACCAGTCCTTTCCCTCATTATTTTAATTTAAAAATCCTCCTCAACGATGTTCTGGTCTCCTTACCTCCCAAGGAGTCCTCCCAAGGTGCCCTCAAGCCTCCCAAGGTCCCGACCATCAAGCTTTTGAATTTACACTTCAAGGTAAGAGATTCTTTCACCCTCCTCTTTTAAGTCATTACTTCCTTTATGTTGTGTCTTATATTTTCCATCTCTTTATGTTGAGGGTATGTTCTAATATGTTCTTATTAATTCCAATTTCATTTCCAAATGATTAGATACCCTTTCTTCTCTCATAAATTTGTTTTCTGAATTTTTATGTGATGCCGTTAGGCTGCAGAATTTCTCATAAAAGAAATCACATCTTCTCTTTTATTTCATGTTTCCTTTTCATGAGGTATGTCATTAAAATATCCATACCATTATCTTATTAAGTACCCATACTATATTGTGAATTATGTATGAGTGGGTGAACCTTGTCCCTTATCTGTTCAATGTTTTCTAAAACAATGTTATATAGCCGTTATGCTGTAGAAATTTTGTCTCAAAATTTCTATCTATTTCTCTCAAGAAATCCCATTTTTTATTTATGTAAATACCCAGACCTATTTAATTTCTATGGGTGTTCATAAATATATAAATATGATATATTTTATTCTGGAATTGATATACATATAACCCTCACTCCCTTTCCATGGGTTATAAATGACATAATGATCTTATTTTTAAGAGCTTTGAAAACGTCAAGATTTTGAATTGAAACCCATTCCTTTTATTATCTATGTGTTATTCATGAAATGTTTGATTATGATATATGTGGCTCACATTTATGTAAATACATATTAAGGGTGTGCCCTGATATCACTCTAATTCATTGGGAAAATATTTAATCTCTAGAGATGACAGGTTTCACGATACCATGGTGAATAACCTTGGTAATTTTTATGACACCTTGGGGATGGACATTGTTGATATGTTAATGAATGTCTAAATGAAATTTTGTATCCACATATTCAAGTTATGTTTCAATTCCATTTCATTATAATATGCCTATAGTTTCATTTCTCAAATATTTATTCAAGTTCTTATAGATATCACAAGTATACTAATTCCCTTATTTACCGTTACATGGCCTTCTACTCACCCTTTCCATTAATGTATGTCTCCAGGATTTGAAATCCAATAATTGTACTTAGGATGATCTTATGAGGAAGCCTTAAAAGTGGATTGGAATAATGTTTTATGTTGTATTCAAGTTTTATTGTTCCTGATTTTCGAGACACAAGACTTTAAAGATCCTCTCTATGTAAAATGTATGAAAAGTTATGTATTAAAATGCCGAGATGTCATATATTAATAATTATATTGTTAACTAAATTGTGAATATTTACTATTTAATCTAATTTTTACCTATTAATTAGAAAATAATTTATCAACCAAGTGAATATAAAGGTAGTGATTTTATTAAAGTCTATTTTTATGTGGAAAAGATGTTTTATATAAATAAGTTAAATTAATTACTAAAAGTTACTGATATTGATTAAATTTATATTTAATATATTAAAAAATATATTTTTTATAATCATCCAATATATTTGATAGATATAAGATAACAACAATCCTAATTTTATGCGTAAACCCCTACGTTTTATGGATTGTAGTTTTATACCATTTAAATAGACACCCCATTTTAAATCCAATATTTGGAATAATTATAGATTAAATAGTTAAAAATTAACTTAATAACTTAATGAAGAATATTATACATAGGTTAGCATATTTGTTTTAATTTTTCTATATGGTTTTATTTTTTAATGAATCGTTAAAACTAATGAATTTTAATTCAAAACTGTTTCTTCATCTAATTTATTTTTAATGATAAATTGTCTTTAAAATTGGTTTATAAATTTTATTAGATAATATCATTATCAACTAATATAATGTAGGTCGTTGGACCAAATTTATCACTAATCATGGATATAAAAACATAGTAAAATTTTGATTATTTTTACTTTAATAACCAGTAGTGTTGTCCTGTTAGTAGTTTTAGTTCTAAATTAATTTCATCCATATATTTCTTTTTAATTTTGAAAATTTTATTCCATATTTAGAATCATAATAATTTATAATTTATAATAATTAACACATAGTTATTCACAAAAATATAGTGGTTTAAATTTAAATTATTTATATTGATTAAGGTAAAATTAACCTTAACTAATCACTAAACAATAAATTTAAGACCCAAAACGACGTAGAAACATTTACAAGAACCATTTTACGGACATATTTCAACCCTATAATACTTTTTCTCAATGTTTATACCTTATTTGATCCACATTAATCAAGAAAAAAGTTTGTGGAATTTTGTCTTCAAATATTTACAGTAGTGTCACTCCTCCTCCACTATTAAAAGGCATCATGCCCTCAAACTTCCTCACACCTCTAAAGCCATATTTTCTCTTAAATTATGTTACCAAAGAGATCATCAAATATTATAACTTCCTCCATGAATCCTAAATTTTTTCAAAAGGAAATCAATGGAAGCCTCTTCTTACAATCCAACATGAGTTAACCGATTAAGAGGTGATATCTTCTCTTAAGCTCCTTTCATTTATTTTCATTCCTCATCCCCACCAATCTATTTATTACATGCATGTATAAGAAAACCAGTATCTTAAGTATAAAAGGATGTTGTGATTACAAGTATTATACCTATAATTATACACAACTACATCTAAATGTTAACAAATATACTATTTATATGTACGGTGAACTACAACCTCACAAAATGATGATTGTTTATTTATCCTTACCACCGATTAGGGTGGAGGTTATGATAGAATATGTTTTATATATTTTAAGAATTATATTTTTATTTATTTAATTTTATTTAATCCTTTAACAAAACATTTCATTTAATCTTTCCATTTAGTGTAAATACGATAATTTCATTTGAGGAACTGTGGACTACTACCCCTTCAGAGCGACGTGATTCATTCACACACTACATAGAATATAATAAGAAAAATTTTACTGAAATTATTTAATATATATATGAAATAATAATTAAATATATATATATATATACATAAATATTCACAGATTTAATTTACATTATTTCTTTCATTACAATAATAAAAATGGATAAAACATTCATGCATACATACGACTTACTATCTCCATGAATGGTTTTTTATATTTCATTAATTTATTAAATATATATTTTTATAATAAAAATATATTAGATATACATTATCTTTATATCATTATGTAAATTATTGATATCAGGATATAAATATATGGATCAAATATGTAACAAATAAAGACACATGTGAAGAACAATGCTTATATTTCCTAAAGTGAAAACTTATTATAAGATGGTTACAAATAGAGAAATATAAGGTCATAATAAATCCATATATTGAATTTGGTATCATAATATTGTTAATATAAATATATAAAATAAATTTACATTTTATATAGGTGTTTTGAATGAGTACAATGAGAGTCAAGACAAAAGTTAAGGGAACTTCATCTCACATTTTATTTTCATGTGATACATGCTTTATTTACTATAGAATCATTTTGTGTAGTGTTTATACTAACCATGAATATATTTTATGATTATTATTATTAAATTTATAGGTATTTAAATAAAAAATTAATGAATTTTCTTTCAGAATATTTTTTTCTAAAAAGGTAACAAATGAGTAAAATAATTTTGCCTCATTCATCTTTCTCTGATACACATTCCATGTTATTAACCAATATTTTCCCTTAGGTGTATATATTTCTATTGAAATGTTATATCATGAATCTAAATTTTTTTTCATAATTTATTATTAATTTAATTTCTATTTATTACATATGGATTTTGGTTCAATGTTACAAAGTGTTAAGAGTTTATTGAAACAATCTCATCACATTTCGAGATTGTTTATGTTTATGCTAATTTTGATGAAATATTATGATCCCTATTTCATAAATATTCATGAAATTTATTATCCTCTGGGTTTTAATGAAATTTTAATTTATTGGTTCCATTTTTCCAATCATTGGTACATATTATTGTTATGAATTTATTTTCAGGAAAGACTGACGTTTCCCTCTCGTTGGTCGAAATTGTTTGCATTTTTTAAACTATATTTTCTAAAAAAAGATTTCCCACAATATTATACAATACCACTATAATATTTCAGTAATTTTTTTTTACAATTTTTATATTTTAAAAATATTTTAAATGGAATATTCTTGTCTCTTTACAAAAAAAATAATTTTCATACCTTTTTACCATGAAAAAGGAATATTATTTTTACCTTGTACGATAAGTAAAAATTTGTCTACCATCAATTCGGTGAAATTCCATTCCATGTTTGAAATTGATTATATTTAAGAAAATAATTTTAAAAGTAATATTCCAAGAAAATTGTTCTCAGTATTGTTTCAAGATTATTTCATGAGTTTTCAATTAAAAAGGTTTTCAATACATTTTCAAGCATTATTTATATGTTTCCAATTTATTTTCAATGAAATGGTTTTCAAAACGTTTTGAAGCCTTCTTTTCATGTTTTCAGTTTTGTTTTAAATGATATGGTTTTCAAAAAAAATTAAAAATTTCTTTACATGATTTCAAATTATTTTCAAATATGTTGATTTCAAAACGTTTAGAAAAATATTTTATAATTTTTCAAGGAAAATAGTTTTCAAAAAATTTTTTCAAGCTTCATTTACATATTTTGAAGTAAAAGTGTTTTCAAAACTATTAAAATTTTATTTTATATGTTTTCAAGAAATTTTTGTTTACAAAATTACTTCAATCCTTCATTCTATGTTTTTAATGCATTTTGAAGGAAAATGATTTTCTAAGGGTTTTATGTTTTAAAGAGAATTTTTAAAAGAAGAAAGGATATTGTCATCTTAAAATCTCAATAAAATACCATTCAATATTAGTTCCCATAAAATAATGCATACATTGTTGTTACACATGAACTTACGGAGAAATTTTTCAATGAATCCAGTCATATTATTTATCTAAATGGTTTAGGTTTTTATGGAATGATGTTTATGAAACCCCTTCATATTCCATAAGTAATATTTTTATGAAATCATTCCCTTTTCACAGTTTATTTTATTATGAAATAGAATTATTTTTATGGTTTATGATAATATGAAATGATTACGAACAATACATTTCTACATATGGTGACACATGATTACATGTCTATGACACCCATTTCAATTAATGGGTTATAATTTGATTGTAATTTATTTGTGTGGAATATGTTTCTATGATTCAATTACGAGATGGATGGGACTTATTTCTCTAACTAATGTATTGGGTAAATATTTATATATCATTATATAGACATGGATAGAATGTGAAATGAACTATGTATTGTATTATAGGTTGAGAATGAGAAATGAACCCAGTTCAGTATTATAGGACTGAAACGCGGTGTAAAATTAGTTTAGTTATATAGGGATTGAATGGGGTGTTCACCCAGTTTAGTAAAGGACCTTTTCCACTAATATTCATGGTAAGTGATGACATAACTACTATGGACATCATTATAAATATATATATATATATTTTCTACAATAATTCCATGTATTATTCTATTGTTATTCATTCATGGATTATGATATTTATTTCCATATGGTTAAAGTCAAATAAACGTCTTATATTTATGCCATGATTCAAGTTTATAATCATTGATATTCAAGGTATGTTCATTAAATTTATTGAACATGTTCTCCTACCCCTGATCCTATTCTTATTCTTACATGACTCCCTTGTTTACCCATACGGAGCATCTGATCTCACCCCATTTTATGTTTCCTTACCATGGTTATGAAGTCATATTTCATCAATGATTTTTTAAGAGGAGTGATATTCTTAATGAACCTAGTAGGAGATATTGTATATCTCTCTTGTACCGATTTTTATTTTTCCATGTTTCCATAGGAACAAAAACAATATAGTCTTTGGGAGTCTATTTGTATAATGTTTTAAGTATTCATCAACATTTTGTAATGTTAATGTAACATCCCAGGTATATATAAAATAATACATTTTCAATTCTATTAATATTTTTGAATTTAATATTAATTTTAGTTTATTGGAGAAATTATGTACGATAGCATACCCCACACCCAACAATGGGTTTTTCTGAAATCTTATGATGCATAAAACACTGAGTTATATAGAAAAATAATACAACTATAACTTTATTATTTTAAATGGTAATTAAAAAATAGTTGTTGTATTGGAGGAAATGAACAAAATGAACTATATTATGATTTTATAGAATTTTTTAATGTTTTTAAAATTTTCCAATGAATTTTAATGGCTTAAAATAGAATGAATCCAATATTAAGAATAATATACTCTAATATTTCTAAAATGTTATTTTACAATCTTTTGATGGAAAACCCATGATAAATATAGTTTTTTTATTTTTATATGTTTTGTTTTACAAAATAATCTTCTTTTATAAAAGTGTAAAATAGAAATTTGTACTGGATAAATTTTTTATAATTTTATGATAATGTTCATTTTTTAATAAATAGTAAAAAATACCGCATTTTATGTCAAAGCTACATTTTCATATAAAATATTTATATAGATAGATTATATTTATTATTTTTTAAAATTTTAATTGTATTATTTTTTATAATTTAATCCAATTTTGGTCATTGGTAGTAATTTTACATTTAAATTGGACAGAAACACGTGTTAATATTTTGATAGTTTTTATTTCATAAAAACTCACTTTATAATTTTAACAACAAGAAATAACTTTAAATTAATTAATGAAACATAATTTTATTGAATTTAGAAAAATAGATTCCATATTTGGAATCATAATGTCTAAATAATTAAATAGGTATCTTTTATTTTTGGATATTATGAATATTATCTTTTGTAATTATTTTTATTTACCATGATTAAAGGGTAAATTAGTAAAATAAGGGTAAAAATATTATTATATTATTAAAAAACTAACCTAACACATGTAATAATATTATTGGATGAATCATGGGTGACCAAAGCAATCCTTAGGTTGACCCTTTTCCATTTTGGAGCCACATGGGTGTGAAAATGACATGTTACAAAAATTAATTTAAAGTAAAATGAAATATAACATAAACCTTTATCTTTTTACAATTTTTTTTGAAGGTGGTGTTCTATAATTTATATCTTTTACTATAAGTAGTCATTAGAAATGAGAAAAATAATTTCTACATCATGGTATTCTATTTATTATTTTTATAGATTATATAATTAAATTTCATTATGACACAATAATGATGCATGGATTGCTTCAATAACAAATGATTCAAATAAATAATACTATAAATATTAAAATAAATATAATTTGACATAATTAATGTCATCTAAGAATTTTTTAGACTAATATGACATGATATTAGACTGTTAAAAAGTATTTTTGTTGTTATATCTCTATTTCGATTTTAATTGAATTCAATAAAGTGAATAGTATAAAAATTTACATATTTGATGATTTATAAAAATATGAAAATATTAAATTATTTAAATATAGTAAAATTATTTTAAAATCACAAAGTGATTATGAAATGGTCCAAATGTTCATTAAGTGTTCAATTAAGGGAAATTGAACCAATATAAATAAAATTAATAGATTCATAACAATTAAAATTTTATTACCACTTTTAAAATTAAAACAAAGTTATTATGTGTAAACAGAAAAGATAAGGTTTAAAATAAAGAAAATACATGTCTAACAACTATTGGATGACAATATTTAGATTTATACTCATCTTATATTCTTTATATCTCATGTTGGATCAACAAGGATTAAATAAATATAATTTAAATTAATTCAATATTTTAAAAATTTCCAAGGGTGAACCTCTAATATCATATAAAAAGGCACCCATCCATCTCTATTAGTCACACTTCCGAAGAATTTTGGTTCATCCAAGTTCTATCCAACACTCTTCCTAGAATCTATCCTCAAAATTTAGAATCATTACATTTGGAATAACACACTTCGTAGGGGTGTTTAGTTGTTCCTCAATTGAGATCAACCAAAGAAGATGTATCCTTTTCTTTAAATGTTTCTATTTTGTTTCTTCTTCCACTTCCTGAAATCTCATCCAACTATCATGAGATAATAACTCCATTTTCCTAAATATTCTGAAATGTTATTCTGTTCATATCATTCTCTAAACCCATTTCTACTTCCATCAAATGGGATAGGAATTAATCGTTCCAGCGTGCATGTGAATTATCACATCCACGAACTAATTTAGTTTCTTTTCCAGTACCATCTATTATGATTTGTTATAATTATGGAATTAATCTTCATATGTGATGTTCATGACAAATTAATAATTTTATTATAATTATATATCAATTAAAATCCTACTTTTATGTCCCTAAAAATGATAACGTCGTTCATGTATACGTGTGAACTATCACCTCCACAAACTAGTGTGACTATTTTTTATTAATTATATCACTTTTTTGAAATATATATATATATATATATATGTATATGTAAATTATTATGTCGATTTTAAGAATACCCAGATCATTTTGGAAAGATAAAATTATAATAAACTTATTTCTTATATTGATCAATGAAAAATGGAAACTTTAGTCATGCGTACGTACATACTACTGTCTCCATGTTATAACATTGTTCATTTTTCATATCCATATGTAATGGTTTAAATTAAAAAATATGATTTATGTGTAAAACTGAAGAATACTTCATTAATAATATTCTAGAGATGATGGAATTAGGACAACAGGGACTAGTGACATCATACCATGCTCATTTTTGACTCAAGAACCAATTATCAACAAAACTTTTGACATAAAGTCAAATAATTTACTAATTTCTATAACATGGCAAGAACTGATGAAATGGGAATAATAAACCTAAAAATGGTTATACAGAATGTATAAATTAATTTATTTTTGTTATTCCAAAAGATAAATAGTGAACAATACAAGTCATACTCATGTTAAGGGACTTTGTATCAATCTCATTCAATTGAGGCATATTTTGATTTATATATGACCATCATTTATATGGTGTATAAGGAACTCCTTCAAAATTTAATTTCAGTCAATAGTTTTCAAAATAAATCTTTTTTTTATGAATGATTTTACTAAATTAAAAAATGAACATTTCTATATAATGTGTGAGGAAACAATGACCTTTCTCCCATAGCGTAAATTATTTGATATTTGGCTTCCTCTACAAGACATAATGTATTTAAAAATAAAATTAAATAACATATTTGTTTTGTGGGAATATTGGAATTGAAGATGGTTTTGAGAATGAATTGATTATATCAATATATTTAAATGATATATTATGATTATAATGTAGAAATGTAATTTTTTCTATTATTCATTGTTTATGTGTTTTGATAATGGTTCTTGGGCATTGCTTATGTATATGGGTGGTTACGTGATAATCCGAGGGAGGGTGTGTAAAGACCCGAAATTTCGGTGATTTGTTTTATATACATGGGAATCTTACGATTCCGTAATTTCTGACGGCGCTTGATTCCGAGGCCCGGTATGTCTGGAATCAATTTATGACGTTTTGTTTGGGTACGTTCAGTAAACGTATGAGCGTGGTTTTATAACTTTTGAACCAGTGCTTGGAATTGAAATCTGAGGGCACCTTTGAACTCGTAGCATCAGTAATTGCTTAGTGAGACCTTCACCGCAGTTGCATTCTGACATGTTTGGAAGTTAGTTTTTGGGGGGTTTTTAATTAAATTAAAATAAATAAAGTTTTGATTTTATTTTATTTTTATGGTTAAAAAATCAAGGGGAGGTTGGAAGTGGGGGCCACCACACCCTAACCTCCCATGGGAGGTTATGGTGGTTGGACCCACCTGCACATAACCGGACGCGAGAGGTTACGACGTGGGGACCACCCGAGACCCATAATCTCTCTATTAAGTAATACAGGTGGGGACTAACCATCCCCAATTAATGGTGGAGGATAAAACCTCCCACCTCTCCCTCGTTAAGGAGGGAGATCCTCTTTCCAATCCACCTAATTAAATGTGACACCTCCCACAAATTTAATTATGTGGGTTCCACTCTTTTATTTCACAAAATTTAAATTATGAGCCAACATTATTTTAGACAAACCCTCCCTCTCCTATATAAAGGATGTTTGGGAGATGGTTTTAGGATGACTTCTTCAAGCGTCGAAACGCTGACAAAGAGACCCGACGCCCAACCATTGGAGAGTTATTCCTCCAACAAAGAACCATCGCCCATGAAGAACGATGAACGACGAATGTCGTCTTCCTCCTTCTTCAATTGGGGCAAGAAAGGGAAGCATTGCCGCCCACGAAGAATGCCGACGACGTCATCTCGACTCGTCTTCTTCAAGCTCTTCTTCCTTTGACTTTTACGGGACGACCACCTTCCGCATCTCCGTCGTCAATCACCAAATTAAAGGTAGGGGTTATTTAAGTTTGAATATAAATCTTAGTATTCTTCGAACTAATATATGGTATGAGAATCGCCATTTTCTATCACCGTAAGGAGGAGGGCTCGAGCCGTATGAACACGGTCCGACCCTCCCCTTGTATGTTGTTGTTCGATGACAACGACTAGGAAAAGAGGTGATGATGACGAAGACGGGGAACAAAGGACACGCTACCCACAGCCTCTGCGAACCGAGCTGCCCCCTCGGCACCCCGGAGAGCTACCCACTCCCTACTGGTGGCCTACTTGGCCCCTGCCGGTGGCCTACACGGTGCCCCAACAACCTACCGGCGGCCTGCCAGGCGCCCCCGCGGCCCCCTGCCATGCTGCCCGGCGCCCCGGCGTGCTTCCTGACACCCTCGCGGCCCCCATGCCGCGCTGCCTGGTGCCCCAGCGCCCTACCCTGCTCCCCTGCGGCCCCCTGCCGCACTGCCGGACTCCCCCATGACCCCCTGCCACGCTGCCCGGCACCCCAACGCCATGCTCGGCGCCCCTGCGGCCCCCTGCCGTGTACCTGATGCCCTTCTCGGCACCCCGCAGCCCCATACCACGGCTTGCCTGGTGCCATTGCCCGACGTGCTACCCGTTGCCTTGGCGCCCTGCCTGGTGCACCCGCAGCCTGCAGGTGACCAGCCGACCTGCATGGACCCCGTGCGGCCTGCCTTCTGGCCTCTCAGCCACCGTCCTCTCGAGCTGACCCACGACATCCCCCGCAGTGTCGCTGGCTGAACCGGCCTAGTCTCCCAGGCCGAGTCACCAAGCCGCCTACGTGGCGACTACTAGCCCGAACTGCCCTCGCGGTCCACTGAGCCGAGCCTAGCGGACCGGGTCAAAACTTAGCAGGCTAACCTGCACAATGGGTTGGGCAAGACCCAGTGAGTCAGACACGGTTGAACCAGACTGGGTTGGGCCGAGTCGGTCCAACTGGGTCAGACCAGACCCGGGCCCATTACTGACCCTTTACCTTCTTGGGCCATATCTTTGGCAACAGATGTCCGTTTGATGAAAAGTTAGCGGCGCCAGTATTCTTGGTGCATAGCCGTCCCTTTGAGTATACCCCACAAGATTTCGGGGTATAATTGAGTCCTAGTTAGGTTGGTTCGTACACGAATCCAATCGTACCCCTTGGACTAAAATTCTAATAACTCACAGACCAGGTGTCTAATTGACGTGTCTTCTATTGCGTTGATACCCCTATGATATGGAGGTCCTTTTATATACATATATTTGAGACTTAGTGACACATGGAGTATCGACCAATAGCTCGTGGAGCCGATCATTCTAGTGATGAGCAGATAGAGTGTGGAGACCTAGTAGTTGTAGACCTGAAGACTGCTTGACCGATTCGACTAGGAGTTACTCAACTAGCTTAGTGGGGAGAACCCGGTATTTGGCGACATACCCATGGAGGATGGAGTGCATGATAGTTGGTAGTAGACCTGCAGAACTCGACAGGGGGAGTACCTCTGTAGGCTATTCGGGGGAGCCCCCAGTATTTAGGAGCAGACCCACAACGAACAGAGCGCCTGGTAGTTGGCAGTAGACCCACGGTACTCGACAAGAGGATTACCTCAGCAGTTGATGGTTAATGAAAAGCACCTCGGTGTCATGACATTCCCACTATACTTGAAAAATGAGGAGTTCTCTAGAAGTCGTGGTTTCGATAATGAAAATCCAGGTTTGATCTGAGTCAATGACCTTTGTGTTTTCCTCATAACTGAGATTGGTTACTTGATAACTTAGTTATATGTATGGGAATATACCTAAGTAATGTTTATCCATTGAAATCATACTTTCTGGTCTTTCCTTATTAGATTTTGGGAGACCTTGAGGGTCTCGGGGTCCCTACTGAGTATCGTTATACTCACCCCTGCACGGGCTATCCCCGCACCTCGTTGTGTTGGATGCAGATGACGGACATCACTGATGGAGGCCGAGAGTTCCAGGACTAGGCCGTACCTGTAGGAGGACCTTACGACATATTGGTAAACAATGGAGTCTGATGTATGTGGAGTGATGTGGAGGCAATCTGTACCTACCCATCCGGTAGGAACCCCGGAGGACGATCTAGGAGCTGCTTTCACCTTTCAACTATTTATCCCTTTTCAGTAGTACTTGTTTTTAGTTGTATTTGAACTTTATAGTTGGGCTTGTATTCTGGCCCCCCTTTACATTCAATACTCTTGTTAAATAGATTTTACGTAGTGTTTGCCTCGTCTTGTACTCTGGTTGTGTGTGTTTATGATTTATAAAGGGAATGCCTTCCCAGTTTTAGGGAATTATGCCTTTGTTTCTAGTCTCCAGCCCTTGGCCTATGGAAGGCGGTCTTTGGATAGTCACAATACGGGCCCCCAGGGGAAGGGTCGTGACAAATTTGTATCATAGGACGTCAGTTCTACCATAGAACTTAAGACTCTGATATTTATTTTCTATGAAGAAACAATGTTAAGGGTACTGAGTGTGGTTTTCATATCAGGGAGTCTAGTGTTGGTGCAGGCGGCCGACGTATCTATACACCAGGACCCTGAATTCTGATTTCTGACTCAGTGCACGATAAAAATGATAGCGTGTGTGTTTTCAAAAGTTTTTCTTAAAGTTATCTCAACCAGGTTAGTTCACCAGGTATAATCTTTAACTATGTCGCGTCTTTTTATTTCATGATGCCTCCCCACGGGCGACCAGCTAGATCCCCGAGAGTTGTACGTACTGGCAGCCCGCCGTGTAATGAGGCCTCGATACAAGGCCCTCTTCTAGTTGAGGCACCAGCGGAGGCACTAGTGGTACTACTCCCCGTTGTCCCACCGATGCCAGCAGCCCCAGTAGCAGAGAGTGAATGCCGCTTGAACGCGCTGCACAAGTTCCAATGCCAGAGGCCACCCAGGTTATGGGGAGAGACGGACCCGCAGGCGGCTGAGGATTGGTTGGAGGCTGTGGTGGGAGTCTTCTGACTTATAGGGACACCAGCTGACATCATGGTGATCCCTAAAACTATCCTCCTCTAGGCAGTCGAAAGAAGATGGTTGATTCTGATTCTCTAGATGCATGATGAGGCGTGACTTCTATGGGCAGACTTCGAGAGCCTGTTCCGGGTGGAGTTTGTACTAGCCACCCTTCAAGCGGTGCGGATACAGGAGCTACTTCATATGCAGCAGTGCAACATTAGTGTAGCTCAGTACTCATCGAGGTTCAACGACCTCTCACATTACTCCACTCATATGGTATGAGATTTGTTCTTTAGGGCTCTGACCATCAAGAATGGTCTCAGGTGAGAGATTATAGCTTCAGTTATCTCCCACAACATCCTGATGCAGATGATGGTGTTGGAGTGAGGCCTCTTAGTGGAAAGTTTCCTTGCTGAGCAGTCTCCAACAACGAGACCCACCACTAATAAACATGAAACATAGACTTCTGCAGCCCATAGTAGATATATGAAACAGAGGTCTAAGAGGATTAGACCCACAGGTGGATGACCGCACGACTCAGTATCGGTTGTGCGGGGCACCTAGGGTGGAGTGAGAGCCAGTCATTCCAGGAGTGGATAGTGTTACACCTGCAGAAGGCTTGGTCACATTGCTCGTGACCGTCCGTCCCGTCGCGATGATGATCAGCAACCAGTTTAGGGACCTTCCAGGCAGAGGTATAGGTTCGATCGAGGTGGTCCACAGGGCAGAGGAGGATATGGAAGAGGATATGGATGTATAGTTGGCGATGGACGACGATACAAGGTGCAACCGCCACCACCACCAGGAGGTCCACCCCAAATGCAGGGAGCAGGTGGACATGGGAGAGATCAACTTCGGGCAGCTGAGGCCTATGCCCATGGCACTCCGGAGATGATTCAAGGTACCATATATGTCTATTCCACCTTAGCTGTAGTTCTTATAGACACGGGTTCCAGTTACTGTTTCATTGCCACTGCCCTCGTTCGTAGATCAGAGATTCCTATGGAGCCATTAGATCGATCCTTACTGCTATAGAATCTTACAGGAGAAGACTCCATGCTTACTCACTGGTGCCGGTAGTGTGAACATACTCTAGGTGGCAAGAGCTTCAGCTAGGATCTCCTCGTAGCGGCGTCGAGGCATTACGACGTCCTCTTGGGTTTGGAATGGTTATCTACAATCCATGCTCAGATCGACTGTATTAGGAGAAAATTGCGGTGTGTCTGCACGAATGGGACCATATTCACCTTCACCGGCGAGAAGGGAACCTTTTTAGTACAGGAAAGACTTACTCAGAGGAGGCTGTAGCCGATCACTCACCAGTTGGCTCGCCTTACCCTCGAAGCAGTATATGTGGAGAGTCCGACTTATCCTATAGTGGTGGAAGAGTACATGGACGTTTCCCCTATCAATTTTCCAAGACTACCTCCACATAGAGAGGTGAACTTCTACCTTGAACTATACCCCGGGATGACACCAATATCTACACCAGCATATCAGATTTCTCCCGCTGAGCTTCGCGAGCTGAGGGTACAGCTAGAGGACTTGCAGAGGAAGGGATTCATCTTGCGTAGTGTTTCTACCTGGGCAGCCCCAATTCTATTCACCAAGAAGGTAGATGGGAGCATGAGGCTCTGTGTTGACTACTGTCACCTAAACTAGGTGACCGTAAAGAACAAGTACCCACTCCCGAGGATTGACGACATATTTGATCATCTCAAGGGAGCACGATGGTTCTCGATGATAGACCTCAGATCAGGCTATCACCAGCTTAGAGTTTGAGATGAGGATGTGCATAAGATGACCTTCAGGTGTCGGTACAACCCTTAAGAGTTCTTGGTTATGCCCTTCGGTTTAACCAACTCTCCAGTAGTGTTCATGAGTCTCATGACCAGGATCTTCCATGCATACCACGATCTCTTTGTCATAGTCTTCATCGATGACATACTGATCTAATCGACTACTGAGGAGGATCATTCCTACCATTTGCAGATAGTACTGGACACACTCCGAGAGCACTAGATTTATGGTAAGCTCTAAAAGTGCAAGTTTTGGATTCGAGAGGTTCACTTTTTGGGGCACGTCATCTTGGAGGCTGGAGTTGCTGTGTACCCATCGAAGATGGAGGAGGTACATTATTGGGATCCATCCAGGAGTGTGATGGAGGTACGAAGTTTCCAGGGCTTGGCTGGGTGCTGCCGAAGATTCGTTATAGATATTTCTTGAGTTGCAGCACCACTTTCAGCCTTGACAATGAAGGGGTAGCCCTTCGTGTGGTCGGAGAGATGCCAACAGGGCTTCTAGGAGCAGAGGCAGAGGCTGACTAGTGCCCCCATTTTCAGGCTTCTAGAGGAAGGCGTAGGGTACTTAGTCTACTGCGACGCATTAGGGACCGGACTCTGGTGTGTTCTGATGTAGGAGCGAGCAGTGATTGTATGTGGTTCTCGGCAGTAGAGACAACATGAGAAGAACTACGCTACCCATGACCTAGATTTAGCAGCAGTGGTGTTCGCCTTGAAGATGCGGTGACACTATCTAATGGGGAACGTTTTACCGTATACTCTAATCACAAGAGTCTCAGGTATATCTTCTCTCATAAGGACCTAAACCTGAGATAGTTGTGATGGCCTGAGTTTCTCCAGGACTATGACTTTGAGATAGTATATACTCCTAGGAAGGGGAATGTTGTTGCAGATTCACTCAGCAGGAGGACTGGTATTTAGTTTCTAGGATAGGCGACATAGCAGCTGGCTGTCTTACAGATATACATTGTGGATTGAGATGGAGTAACCTATCTAAAGTCTCTTATAGTTACTCCACCACTTCTTCAGCGAGTCATGGAGGCTCAGCATGGGGACACTGACTGTGAGACGCGACATGCTCAGATATCCACAGGGCAGGCACCTAATGGATTTTCTAAAGGTGGGTAACATGTCATCCTCATCATAGGATGTACCATGGTACCAGTTTCGCCTCAAGAGGAGGCGTTTAGGGAGTTCCACACTTCCCCTCTAGTAGTACATCTTGGAGTGGAGAAGATGTACTAGGACCTTCGACGACAGCACTGGTGGCTAGGTATGAAGAAGGTGATAGTAGAGTTTGTCTCACAGTGCTTCACTTGTCAGCAATTGAAGGCGGATCACCAGGTACCAGCAAGAATGGTACAACCCTTAGAGGTCCCGAAGTGGAAGTGGGATGGGATATCTATGGAATTTATGACGGGTCTTCCACACACATCAAGGGGACATGATTCTATATGGGTGATCTTCGAACGACTCACCAAGTCGGCACACTACCTACCGATTAGAGAGTAGGTCTCAGTTGAGAGCTTAGGAAACCTCTATGTGTTAGAGATAGTGAATTTTCATGGAGTAAATTCTTATATTGTATCTGACTGTGACATAGGTTTCACTTCTCGGCTATTGAAGGGGTTGTAGTAGGCTTTTGGGACACAGTTGTGTCTAAGCACCACCTTCCATCCTCAGACAGATGGTCAGACCGAGAGGACCATTCAGACCCTCGAGGAAAAGCTTCGTGAATGTGTCCTCGACTTTGATTTCATCTGGGAGGACCACTTGCATTTGGTGGAGTTTTCCTAAAACAACCGATATCACTCAACCATCGGTATGGAACCTTTTGAGGCCTTGTATGGTCAGCCTTTCAAATCACAACTACGCTGGGCAGACCTAGGGGAGTCAGCACTAGTGGGAAAAGTGACGGTACGTGCTACCATGGAGAAGGTGCAGATCATCCAGGAGTGGATGAACACTGCACAGAGCAAACAGAAGTCATATGCTGACAGGAGATGGAGGCCTCTGGAGTTCGAGGATGGCGACCACGTATTCCTACGAGTCTCACCTTGACGAGGTCTACAAAGATTTGGCCAATGAGGCAAGCTATCTCTGAGGTTCATCGGACATTTATATGTCCTTAGTAGAGTAGGAGAGGTTTCCTACTGCTTGTCTCTTCCACCTCAGCTACATCGGGTGCACGACGTCTTCCACGTTTCTCAGCTGAGGAGATATGTGAATGACCCATCCTAAAACATCGACCATGGGGAGCTGGACATCGATGATCAGGAGACATTCACAGAGGTTACAGTGGAGATTGAGGATTGACAAGAGCGGGTCCTATGTGGATTGTCGATACCTCTGGTGTGCGTTTGCTGGTAGCACATGAACCTCCAGGAGAGCACATGGGAGCGGGAGGCTCCAATGCATGCTCAGTACCCCCATTTGTTCCCTTAGTTCAAGTTGTATCTTACAGAGACGTAAAGCCCTGAGGTTGGGAGAATGTAAAGACACGAAATTCCCGTGATTTTTTTCTAAAATACATGGGAATTTTACAAATCCGCAGTTTCTCATGGCGCTTGATTCCGAGGCCCGGTGTGTCTGAAATAAATTTCTGAAGTTTTGTTCGGGTAAGTTTAGTAAACGTAAGAGATGGTTTTTATAACTTTTGAACCGGTGCTCGGAATTGAAATCTTAGGGAACTGTTGAACTTGTAGCATCAGTAATTGCTTAGTGAGACCTTTACCACAGCTGCATTCTGACGAGTTTGGAAGTTAGTTTTTGGGGGTTTTTAATTAAATTGAATAACATAAAGTTTTAACTTTATTTTATTTGGGTGGTTAAAACGTATAATGGGAGGTTGGAAGTGGGGTCCACCACACCCTGACCTCTCATGAGAGGTTATGGTGGTGGGCCCCACTAGTACATAACCTCCCACGAGAGGTTACAACGTGGGGACCACCCGATACCCATAACCTATCTATTATATAATAGGGGTGGGGACCACCCGACCCCTATTAATGGTGGAGGATAAAACCTCCCACCACTCCCTATTTAAAGAAGGAGAGCCTCTTACTAATCCACCTAATTAAATGAGACATATCTCACGAATTTAATTAGGTGGGGTCCACTTTTTAGATTCACCAAATTTTAATTACGTGCCAATGTAATTTTAGACAAACCCTCCCTCTCCTATATAAAGTAAGCTTGGGGGAAGGTTTTAGGATGAATTCTTCAAGCGGCGAAATGCTGGAAAAGAGACATAACGCCCAACCCATGGAGAATTATTCCTCCAACGAAGAACCATCGCCCACGAAGAACAAAGAATGACGAAATCCATCTTCGTCTTTCTTTAACAGGGGGAGAAAGGGAAGCACTGCCGCCCAAGAAGAACGCCGACGATGTCATCTCAACTCATTTTCTTCAAACTATTCTTACTCCGACATTGATGGAACAACAACCACATTCTGTGACTCCATCGTTGATCACCAAATTCGAGGTAGGGGTTATTTTCATTTAAATATTAATCACATTCTTTGTCAAACAAAGACATGGTATGAGAATCGGTAATTTCTATCACTGTAACAAGGAGAGAACGTGCTGCATGAACACGGTCCGAACCTCCCCTTGTTTGTTCTTGTTCGATGACGACGGATTGGAAAAGAGGCGATGTCGACGAAGACGGCGAGTGGAGGTCGTGCTACACGTGGCCTCCGTGAACCGCGGCGCCCTAGCGGGCTACCGCGCCCTGCCTGCGTCCTACCTGGCCCATGTCGGCGGCCTGGCCAGCGCCCCGGCACCTTGCAAGTGGCCTGCCTGATGCACCCGCGACCCCTTTCCATGCAGGCCGACACCGCGGCGGCCCCCTTGATGCGCTGCACGGGGCCACGACGCGCTGCCCAACGCCCCTGCGACCCCCTACCGTGCTATCTGGTGCCCCGGCGCCCTTATTTGACGCTCCCGCGACCCATTTCCGTGATACCCTACGCCCCAACGGCCCCCTGCAGTGCTGCCCAATGCCCTGCCTGGCGCCCCTGCGACCCCCAGCTGCGCTGCATGGCACCCCAGCGGCCCCCCTGCCGCCCTGCCCGGTGCCCCGACACCCTGATCGGCACCACTGCGGCCCCCTGTCGCACTACTCGGTGCCCAAGTGCCCTGACTGGCACCCCATAGACCCCTACCTCTTCCTGCTAGGCGCCCCGGCGCACTGCCCGCACCCAAGTACGCTGCCCAACGCCCTGCCTGGTGCACCGGCGGCCTGTCGAGGACCGGCCGATGCCCCACACGGCCAGCCTGCTGGTCTCTCGGCCACCGGCCTCCAGAGCCAACTCGCGGCGTCCCACACAGTGTCTCTGGCCGAACCATCACAGTCTCACGGGCCGAGTTACCGAGCCGCCTAGGTGGCGACTACAGGGCCAAACTACCCTCATGGCCCGCTAGGTCGGGCCCAGCGGACCGAGTCAAAACTTAGCAGGCTGACCCGCCCAATGGGCAGGGTCAGACCCAGTGAGTTTGACCGGGTTGACCCAGACCAGGTCAGCCCAGACTGGGTTGGGCCGAGTCTCTGTGACTGGGTCGGACTGGACCCGGACCCATTACTGACCCATTACCTTCTTGGGCCATATCTTTTGCACCGTACATCTGTTTGACGAACTGTCAGCGGTGCTGACATTCTTGGATCATAGAATTCACTTTCAGTATACCCCACTATTTTTTGAGGTATAGTTGAGTCACGGTCAAGTAGGTTCATACACAAATCCAACCGGACCCCCAGGACTAAAATGCTAATAACTCCCATACCGGGCGTCTGATTGACGCACTGTCTGTTGCGTTTAGATCCCTATGATGTGGAGGTACTTTGAGATAGTTCTACATGAGACTTAGTGACAAATGGAGTATCGACCAATAGCTCCTAGAGTGGATCCTTCTGGTGATGAGACGACATAGTGTGAAGACCTAGTAGATATAGACCTGATGACTTCTTGGCCGATTCGACTTAGAGTGACTCAACTAGACTAGTGGGGAGCGCCCGGTATTTGGCGATGGACCAATGGAGGATGGAGCACCTAATAGTTGGAAACGGACCCATGGTACTCGATAGGGGGAGTACCTCTGTAGGATATTAGGGGGAATGACCGGTATTTGGCGGCAGACCCATAGTGGACAGAGCGCCAGGTAGTTGGCAGCAGACCCGCAGTACTCGACAGGAGGAGTACCTCAACAGTCCAAGGTTAGTGAGAAGCGTCTCGGTGTCGCGATAGGCCCACTGTACTCGATAGAGGAGGATTTCTCTAGTAGTCATGGATTAGATAATGAAAATCATAGTTTGAGTTGAGTCAATGACCTTTTTTTCCTCCTGATTGAGATGGGTTACTTGATAACTTAGGTATATGTATAGTCATATACCTAAGTAATGGTTATCCATTGAAATCATACTTGTTGGCTTATCCTTGTTGGATTTTTTGAGACCTTGAGGGTCTCGGGGTCCCTACTGAGTATCATTATACTCACACATTCATGGGCTATGCCCGCACCTCTTTGTGTTGGATGCAGATGGCAGACAACGCTGATGGAGGCCAGGAGCGCCAGGACTGGATGGTACCCGGAGGAGGACCTTACGACATATCGGTACACGGTGGATTCTGATCGATGTGGAGTGCTATGGAGGCCATCTGTACCTACCCTTTATGTAGGAACCCTGGAGGATGATCCAGGAGCCACTTTCACCTTTCAACTATTTTTTTCCTTTTTCAGTTGTACTTGTTTTCAGTTGTATTTGTACTTTATAATTGGGCTTTTATTATGGCCCCCATTACATTCAGTACTCTTGTTATACATATTTTACTTAGTGTTTTCCTCCTCTTGTACTCTAGTTGTGGGTGTTTACAATTTATAATGGCAATGCCTTCCCACATTTTGGGAATTACTCATTTGGTGCTAGTCGCCAGCCCCTGGCCTATGGATGGAGGGCATGGGGTAGTCACGATGCAGGCCCCGAGGGATGGGTCATGATAGGGTGAGCCTGTGATTTCACTCCAATGCATTGGGTAACGTGATAGAGGTAAATGTTATGGTTTCTCCTAATATATTTAGGGAATATATTGTGATTGTTATTCCAAACGTAACCATGAAGGTTACTCCCTAGGTAGCTGTGAAAGCTACAATGTAAGTATATTTTAGATTCTATAAGTTACCTTTATGATTTATGATTTCTATGAGTTATTCATAAATCATATGAGTTCATGTGGATGTTAAAAAGATTATGATTTTTGAGTGAAAAGTATGATTTTAATGATTTTTATGCATTCAATTACTAATGTTTTATTTACTTATTTTATAACCCTTATTGAGATTTTTATATTCATCCCATTTTTTTGAAATGTTTTCCATAGGGGATAAGGAAGCATAAGAGAACGGAATAATTCAATATGTTTTATATCAAGAAAAATATTTTTGTTTTATTTAACGAGTTTTCTTATTCTGATAAAAACTAGATATAATATAAGTATCTACAATGTTACATTTGATATGTAATGTATTAATATTTTCCTACTTATTTAAAAATATAATCCTAAAAAGATCATCTATGTGAATTAATGTAAAATTATAGATTATCTCAAGATTATTTAATGATTTATGGTTCAGGATTTATAGATGGTATTAGTGGTCAATTCAGATAACTTTAAAGGTTAGGATATTTTTAATATAATATCCATAAATTATGTTTTACATTATGGTCAAATTGAAAAATAATATGAGGAATACCATGTTTCATTATCTATGATATGTCGGTTCAGAATGATTTTCCATAGTTAAAATATGGAATATGTGATGGGACGATATCCAGAGGTAAAAAAACCACCAAATCATTAACCTAATATGGTCTGAATTGGAATAGAATAGTTTGTTGTAGTGATGGGACAATTTTCTCACACAATAAATAGAGGTCGTATCCATGCTTAATATTATCCAGATCAACCACAGTGGAAAATGATGATAATGTATAATATCATGAAGAAAAATCCCCAATAATTCATAGGATCCTCTGAATGTATGATAGCTGAAGGGTTTAATAAATCACTTCAAAATATTTTTGATCTAATTAGGTGTTCAGAACATCAAAAGTCTAGAATTTTTATTTAACATTCTCAAGGTGAAGCTAATCAGTGGTGGTCAATGGTTAAAAATATCAAGGATGGAGAGGAGATTTATTATCTTGATTTGGATGAATTCATTGGAATATTTCTTGAGAAATACTTTACAAAGGCGATTAAATATAGAATGTGAAAACAATTATTTGAATTGAGGTTTTAGGATGACTCAATCGATACTAATGAAGAAAATTCAATCAATTGGAAAGGTATTCTCCAAATTTTTTACGTGATCCTTACAGTGAAATCGATCATTTTTACTCAGGATTAATGCCAAAGTATCAAAAGGAATTAACTTATCATGAGTTTTAATTTTATGAATAACTTGATCGATGTGTAGTGAATGTAAAAATAATGTTTGATGATGATCAAGTGTTCTTTGACAGACAACAGAATAAGAGTTCGTGGTGGTAGAAAAAAGGGAATAACTCTTCAAAAATGTATTACAGTAAGACACTTCTGTTTACCTTTTGTGAAAATTATTGTCTAAATAACACAAGGGATTTCGTTTTGAATTCAGGTAATTGCTTCCGATGAGGTAAAATGGGACATAAGGCTCGTAATTAAACTAAAAAAGATCAGGTTAGTGGTATGAAAAAAAAATATGATTTACAGTTATAAAAATGTTTTATGTGCAATGAGATGGCACATTATGCAAATGAGTGTCCGAGTAAGAACTCAAATGATAGAACACATCTGGACTACAAGAATAATGGTGTGGTGAAATCCATTGTAACTACATGAGAAGATGTTGGGATATCAAATGAAGTAGTATCATGTACATTGTTTGTTTATTCATATTATTCCAATGTGTTGTCAGATTCTAGGTCTACACATTCATTCATGAATGAGTAATATTTTAGTAAATTGGGAATTCCATCTCAAGAAATGAATCCTAAACATGCATTAAAATACATATGGGAAATTTTAAGACAACAATAAATTATGATAATATTTATATCCTTGTATTTGGAATGAATTTACCTAAAAATAATGTTGTTTTTCCTCTATTAGAGTTTGAGGTTATTTTGGGTATGGATTTTCTTTACATTTATGATGCTAATATTGACTATAGTTCAAAAGAGGTTTTTTTAGAAATAAATTTATTTTGTGTACAAGAATTATCACTTACTATTGATAACATATCTGGAAGGTGGGAAACTATTAAAAGATGGAAATGAATGTTACATTGCACATATTATAGAAAAAAGAGGAACTGTTCAAATTAATAAAGTGCCTATGGTAAATGAGTATGTAGATGTTTTTCCTGATGAACTTTCTGGAATAATACCGGATCGAGAAGTTTAATTTAATGTTTACTTGGTTCTAGATGCTATGAAAATTTCAAAACACCCTTATTGAATGGATCAAATGGAACATTTAGAGTTAATGAAGAAATTTTAAGAGTTATTAGATAAAGGTATCATTTAACCTAGTACTTCACCATGGGGCGCTCCTATCTTAGTTGTTAAAAAAATGTTGGTTCAATGTGGCTTTTCATTGATTAACGAACCTTGAATAACATCACTATTAAGAACATGTATCCTTTAACTCATATCGATAATTTTTTTGAGCATCTCTAGGGAGCTCAGTATGTTTCGATGATTGAATTGAGTTTGGGGTACCATCATTTGAAAGTAAAGGTGACCGACATTCTTAAGACCACATTTTGTTCTAGATATGTCCCTTATTAATTTGTAGTTATGACTTTTTGGTTTACCAATGCAGCAGTCGTATTCATAAATTTAATGATTATAATTTTCCGTGAGTTATTGGATAAGTTTGTAGTTGTGTTAATTGATGATATTTTTGGTATATTCTAAAAGTAAAGTGGATCTTGAAAGAAATTTAATGATTTTCTTTAATTCCTTAAATGTAAAGAAACTATATGGGAAATTCAGAAAGTGTGAGTTTTGGTTACAAAAAATTTCATTCCATGATAACATTTTTTCAAAAGATTTAATAACTATTGATCCTACTAAAACAAAAGTTGTTGAATAATGGGATTGACCCACAAACATAACTGATATTTGTAGTATTATTGGTTTAGAAGGTTATTAATAGAGTATTTTTGAATATTTTTCACGGTTATCTAGCCCACTGATTATGTTCACTCAAAAAAGTATTATGCTGATATGGAAAAAAGAATGTGATGAATGTTTTAATGAATTGAAAAGAATATTGATGAAATCTCTAGTTTTTGAACCACCTTCCAAAAATGGTGCATTTGTTATCTACATTGATGATTTATTGTAAATACATGGTTGTGTACTAATTCAAACTGATCATGTAATTTCTTATGCTTCACAAAGTTGAAAACTTTTGAGTTATGTTACCCCACACTGGATTTGGAATTAGCTAATGTTGTCTTGGCATTACAAATTTTTAGGTATCATTTGTAAGGCGTAATGTGTTAAATATATATTGATCACAAAATCTTCATGTATAGATTCACTCAGAAAGAATTAAATATGAGACAGAGAGGATGGATGGAATTAATCAAGGAATATGATTTCAGGATTTACTACAATCATAGCAAAGAAAATTGGATGATGATTTGAGTAGGAAAAGTAATGCTACATTAAATATTCTATGTTTGGTATAAGATCACTTGGTATTCTATTTGATGAATTTTGGATTGTAAGTTGTTGGTTCATGGAATTCCTCTATTTTGTTTCTGGTGGAAATGAAATCATCTATATCAGATATAATTAAGAAAGCGCAAAAAGAAGACCGCGAGTTGTAGGAAAAGGTAGAATTTTTTCAAATGGGTATATTTTCTGAGTTTAACATTTATAAATATTATGTTTTGAGGGTTGGAAAGATATTATCTGTGCCTTTAGATTCAAAGTTAATTAAGGAGTTGTTGTGTGAAGTTCATAGTTATCCTTTTTCAATTCATCTTGGTAGTACTGTGATGTATAATGATCTTAGAGAGTATTACTTGTGGGATTGAATGAAGAGTGATTTTGTTGAAATTATGTTGATGTGTTTGACATATCATCATGTGAAAGAAGAATTATAATTTCAAAAGGGGATGATTCATCCTTTGGTAGTACAAGAGTAAAAATGGGAAAATATATCCCTGGAATTTTTTGAAGGATTACTGAAGAAATCCTGAGGTAATAATGCAATCTGGGTTATTGTTGATTGATTGACTAAATCTTCTCATTTTCTTCTTATTCGAAATACACAGTCTCTTGAAAAAATGTATTGATTGTATATTAAATAGATAGTTAGGTTACATAGAGTTCCCTTCTCTATTGAATATTATCGTGATCCTAGGTTCACTTTAAACTTTTTGAAAGGCCTTTAGAGGCCGTTGGGTATTGAATTAAATTTTAGTACAACATTTCATCCTCAATCAGATGGGAAGTCATAACAAGCAATTCATACCATAAAATATATTCTATGTGCTTGAACAATGGATTACTATGTAATTTGGGATCAACAAATTTTTTTTGGTTTGAGTTTTCTTATGATAAAAAATTTCATTCCATTATACAGGTTGAACAATTTGAAGTATTATATGGAAAGTAGTGTCAAACTCCAAATTTTTTGGATGAAGTAGGTGAACGGAAGTTGATGGGATCAGAATTGTTAGAAGTGATGGAAAAAAGTCTAGTTGATTCAGATGAACATGAGGATAGCTCTAGGAAGGCATAAAGGTTATATGGATAACTATAGGAATGATATTTCTTTTTCGGTAGGTGATCATGTCTTTCAAAATGTTTATCCCACTAAAAGTGTGATGTGCTTTGGTAGGATGGGAAAGATGATTTTGTGGTTCGTTGGACCCTATGAAATCTTAGAGAAAGTTGCACATGTTCCCTATATAGTTAATTTACCACCATTTTTATCCCCTATACACATTGTTTATCATGTTTCAATGTTGAGAAATTATTTTTCAGATCTATCACATTTTTTGAGTCCAGAGGTAGTCATGTTGGAAGAAAATCATCCTTATGAGGAACAACAAGTACAGATTCATTAACATAGAGAGAAAGTGTTGCAAAATAAAGATATTATTCAGGTAAAGGTTTGTTTTGAAAAACCATATGGTTGAAGAGGTGACATGGGAATCTAAAAATTCTGTGAAGGGTTAATACCCCCACTTATTTGATAAGTGAATAAAATTCTGCAGACAAAATTTCCAAATGGGGAGGTGATGATGTAACATCCTAGTTATTTAAAGAATAATAAATTTACATATCTATAAATATTTTTTTAATTTAATATTTATTTTAGTTTTAAGGGGAAACTATATATGGTATCATACCTAATACGCAGTAACGAGATCTCTTAAATCTTATGTTTCACACAACACTATGTCATACAAAAACATAATACAATAATAATATTTTTATTTTAAATTGTAGTTAAAACCTTGAAATTTTATTGGTGGGAATGAGTAGAATCAACTATATTATTATTTTACATATTTGTTAAATGTTTTAGCAATTATCCAATGTATTTTAGAAGGATAAAATGGGAATGAATCCAATTTTATGCATAAAATACTCTATTATTTTTAAAGGGTCATTTTTCTCTTTTTTGTTGGATAACCATTTTTAAATATAGTTTTGACACGTTTATATATTCAATTTTACAAAATAATATTCTTTTACAGAATAATAACATCAAATTTTACATCGTATACTTTTTTCGAATTTTTTTGTTATTGTTTAATATTTAATGAATAGCAAAAAAATACCTCATTTTAAGACAAAAATCATTTTCATCAAATTTATTTTGATAGTTAGATTATATTTATTATTGGTTCTTAAGTTTCATAGTATTATGTTTTTATGATTTATTTTAATTTTGGTAATTAGAATTAATTTTAAATTTAATATTGACATAAAGACAAGTCAATCATTTGATAGTTTTTATTTCATAAAAACCTGCTTTCTATTTAGGAAAATGTGATTTAATTTTACACCAATTAATGAAACTTTTTTGTTGTGAATATAAACAAATATATTCCATTTTTTATTTATAATGTCCAAATTTTGTAAATATGTACCTTTAATTTTTTATATTATGAATAGTAACATCAATAATTAATATTATTTACCACGGTTAAAGAGTAAATTAGGTACATAAGGGTAAAAATATATTATAATAATATAAAACTACCATTAGACATGCCTTAATCATATTTTATGAATCAATGGAGACCCAAAAAATCCTTATGTCTAAATTTTGGAATTTTGGAGCCACTTGGGTGTGAAAATGACCTGTTATAGTAATTAATTTAAAGTAATGGGAAATATAACACAAACATGTATCTTTTTACTAAACAAATTAACTAGTGGGGTTATATAAGGTAAATATTATACTATAAATTTTCATTAGGAAGATAAAATTATTTCCAATATCATTGTATTTTATTTATAATTTTTATATATTAAATAAATAATGTTAATTACGAGACAATGATAATGCGGTGGTTTCTTTATTAATAATGGATTCAGATAAATGATATTATAAATATTAAAATAAATATTATTTTACATAATTTATGTTATCAACTAATTTTCTAGATGAATACGATATGTTAGTAGAGTATTCAATGGTTTGGTTCGAAGTTATTACTCTGATTTTATTATATCTAAAGCCAATAAAGTGAATAAAGTAAAAATTGATAAAATTGATGTTTTATAAAAATAATAATTTATTAAATTATTTAAAAATCATAAAAATATTTTAAAATCACAATGTAATTATGATATAGTATAAGTTTTCATTAAGTTCCCAATTATTAGAAATTTACCCCATATAAGTAATAATAATATCCTCGTAACAATTAAAATTTTGTTACCGCTTTTAAATTTTATAGAAAATAATTTAGTGAAAACCGAAAAGATAAGGTTTAAAATAAACTCAATACATGTCTAAAATATATTTTATGATAGTATTTATCTCTATATTTATATTATATTCACTATATATCATGTTTTATCCACTTGTATTATACGAATAATTTATATTTATTTCTTATTTTAATAATTTCAATGGAGCCCCTCTACTCTCTTATAAAAATTAACCCATCCCACTATATTACCCACATTTCCAAATCCTATAATTTCACCCAATTTATTTCCAAGAATCTTCCAGGAATCCATACCAACATTTATGATGTCTTAGTTTAGGTAGAACAACCTTCATAGGGGTGTTTCAATGTTCTTCAAAGGAGATCAACCGAAGAAGAGTTATCGTTTTCCTCAAGTGTTTCAATATTGTTTAATATTCCACATCCACTAATATCATGCATACATGATGATATAATAACACCAATATACTCAATATACTATGATTTAATTATGTTAATATCATCCTTTAAATCCATCTATAATTTCATCAAATGGGAATGGAATTAAGCATTATTGTGTACGTGTTTATTATCACCTCCACAAACCGATTTAGTTTAGTTTTCATTGTCATCTATTATGATTTATTATAATGATGTAATTAATCTTATTATGTGACATTAATGACCTATTAATCATTTTAAGATAATAATATATCAATTAGATTAATATATCTATGTGTATAATAATAATAATGTCGTTCATGAGTGCGTGTGAACTATCACCTCAACGAAGCAGTGTGACTTGTTTTTAATCATAATATCATTTTTATGATATATATAACTATATTTAAATTATTATGATTATCTTAATTATTTCATTGTTATTATGTAAATATTATATGTCAATTACCTTATTTCTATAATGATCAATGAAAAATGGAAACGTTACTCATGTGAATGAATGACCTACAGTCTCCATGATTATAACATTGTTCATTTTTCATAACCATATTTAATGGTTTAAATTAAAAAATATGAGCCATGTGTAAAATCAATCAATCTGTAATTATTACTATTCAAGAGATGATGAAATTATAACCACATGTACTAGGGACATTATACAATATCCATTTTCTACTCATGAACCGATTATCGACAAAACATCTAATATGAACTCATATAATTAACTAATTACTATAATATAGTCATAAGTTATGCAATGAGAATAATAAAAACGAAAAAGGTTCTATAGAAAGTGTAAATTAACCTATGTTTAGTATTGAGGAGGGTAATTAATGAACAATACTAGTCGGACTCAAGGTAAGGGACTCCGTCTCATTCTCCATAAATTGAGGAATACTTAGATTTATATATGACCATATATTATATGGTGTAAAATAAAAACCTTTGAAAATTAAATTTCATTCAATGGATATCAAAATAAATGTTTTCTTACAATGTGGTTTACTACATGACAAAAGGAATATTTCTTTTTAACGTATGTGGAAACAACGACCTTTCCACTGCCATGTGAATTATTTGATATTTCGCTTCCTCTACAAGCCATAATGATTTTAAACAGAAAATTAAATACCATATTTCTTTTTAGGTATTTTGTTATTGAAAATGTTTTTGAGAACGAACTGATTATATCAATATCTTTAAATGATATATTATTATTACAATTACAATTTTTATTTTCCTTTAAGGATGGTTTATGTGTTATGATTATGGTTCTTTGGAATTGCACATGTATAGGGTATAAGGAAGGGTTAGAGAAAGGAATAATTCAATAATATTTTTATCAAGAAAATAATTCTTATTTTATGTAAAGAGTTTATTTAGTGTGAACAAATTTGATTGAAAGAAGTGTTTAATTTGTAATATTTGAGATATAATGTATTAATAATGGCAAAATTGTTTAAAACTCTAAACCTGAATAGATCCTCTATGTGAATTAAAGTCAAATTATTTACTTATCTCAAGTTGATGTACTATTTTTAGGCTAGGAAATTATAGTTAATTTATGAAAAGTGTGAGTTAAGAAGTGGGCTTTTTTCTTCAGGGGAGATCTTGGATGTCCTATGCTTCTTTATGATGGAAGGGCCAAATGGGATGGTCCCTCCCCTACCAGTGGTGGAGGGACCTTCATTGTCTTTCAAGGGAGTTGATTATTCCATTCCCTTTTTTCCCAAACCTATGTTTCTTCCCCCATTCCTACAATTCTCACTGTACCCTATGATCCCCGAGTGGTATGAAAGATTCCCAAATATTCAATTTTCAATAACATAGTTGAATGAAGCTTTGTATATCCTCAATTAGACCATGATTTCTCAATTCTCACAAATAATGAATTCAGAGGACAACTTTGATAGATTCATTTTTGGTTCGTGGGATATATAAGATAAGGATCCTATCAGTTTTCTTGACAACAATAATTTCATGTTCCTTTTCACATCAGATTAATACATAAACAATGCTTGGTTTGGACCAACTCATAGCTACAATAGGTTAAACTTCTACCTCCATAGATGAACATATGAAATTCATATGAAGAGAGACTCCCCTCTAGTGGTTATTTTGGTTATTTTTCCTAACCTTGAAATTCTATTTTCTAATCCTTAAACTATTATGACATATGTTAACCTCATTGGTAGGTTCCTATGCACTGATTTCAGAACTAATGTTGTGTGTCATCCAGTTAATCCCCTAGTGTGTGTAAAAGTAGCTATTTCAATAAATCCCTTTGATTTTAATTGGATTACAGTAGGAGAGAAATATCATTTTAGGAAACATGTGGTGTATATATCTTGGGTGGGATTTTGATTTATTTTCATGTGATTGGGCCTTTCATCAGACGAATGTAGCTATGGGTCTAGAAAAAATGGTTTGAAAAAGGTTGTGGGAATCATTGGAATCAAGGTTTATGGTACCAGCTGTGTCGATGGGCCCTCTGGTCAACAGAATGTGGGTGTGCATATTAAGGAATATCTGACTCATGGTGAATAACAGGATTGCATGAGTTCTTTCTAGAAGTTGGAGGTGGCTTTGGGAAGAATTGATAAGGTCCTTTAATGTGGATATTTTTTTATTCTAGATGCACATTTGATTGAAAAGACTCAAGGATGTGTTATCTCCCTGAGATGTTGTCAATCAAGGTCAAATGTTTGGATTCATAGTAGGGAAGTGGGTTAGAAGGATCTGGGTTGACTACTAATACCACTAATGTCCTACCAATTGAGAATAACCACTCAAAGAAGTTTTCTCATTTAGCACTCCCTGAACTGAATATTTGATGAAAATTTTCATAATTTCATTCTTGACCTTTGAAGATGGTGTGGAACTAAGTCTTCAATCCCAATGAGTTAATATTTAGAGGCACCTAATGAGGTTTCAAAGGGATTGGTTAATGAAAAAAAGATATTGAAAATAGGTAGGAGGTAGCTAACAAAAATGAAAGGGCATCTACTCAAGGTGAAGACATTGTGGGATGGGAAAGGAAACAAGTGAGGTGAGGTCAGAAATAACCAGTCCAAATGTTAGAGTTTGAAATAAATTTTAGTTCCTTGAGGTTGAGGACTCAAGACAAGATTTATTCTAGGGCCATATCATGGAATTATTATGTTAAAGATCTCTCTTTAAAAGGATTAGTTACATAGCTGAATTGTCCAGGAAAACATCCTAGCATCTAGGTAGTGGAGGTGAATGAGGTTCATGCAGAGCATTTTGATGGTGAGGCCATGATTATGGGGATAGGGATCGTGCATCTGGATTCAAAACCACATGATAGTTTCCTTAACTATGTTGTTCATTGTGCTAATTATCATAAACAGATGGATGATCTGGTTTAGTAGTTGGAAGTCTATCTAATTAGGACCACCACATATAGGAAGAATGGAATCTATAAAGATAGGGAGGATTACCCCATTTTCCCTCTTCCTATGGATACATAGTTAGGGAAGAAATTTAAAGACAATTAGATGAAAAATCAATGAAATTCAGGTGTTGTTATTGACTAGTCCTTATAATTTTTCATGAGTTCAGAAGAATAAGTATTTAAACAAGTTTTACCTATAAATTTTACTAATGATTATGCAACTAAAATGATGGTGAGAACATTATGGGTGACTCTCAATGAAGTTAAATATTCATGGACAAACAAGAAGAAACTAATCTAAGTGGGGGCTTCAATAATGGGACGAACATCCTTGTGAAGTACATCAAGTCCTAGGACAAGATGGACTTCCAATTTTATGATCACTTAATGGTTAAACAAGGAAGTCAATAAAACTAAATTTTTAGAAATTATGTAGGGATATTAAATTTGGTAGGCATAAATTTTCTTTTTAGGACTCTGTTATTTCCATTTTTGGTTGAAAGAATGGGTTCTCAATTTTTATTTTAAAGTGTTTAAAAAAATTATTTTCCAGTTAGTGGTGCTCTCTATAATGAGTTAGTAGTATATAATAATTAATATAAAATGGGTTTTGAAATTATTTTCTACTTGGTAACATTTAAGTCAAATCCCCCTAGATAAAATAATTCAATTTGAAACTCAATATATCATTTAAAATGAATGAATTAAAATATTATATGAAAATATGGAAGTACATACACTATATATAATAAATTTTTTGAACAATAATAATGTTATTGATTCAAAATAAATTTAACAATCATAAGAGGAATTGACATTTCAATGATAATAATAATAAAAATTAGTAGAATAATTTTTAATCATATTAATGTGTCCCATACCACATTGAAACATATGAATCATAATATTAGTGATGAAATAAAATTAAATGAAACATATAATGTCATGATAATAAATATACTGATGATATAACTTTTCAATGGGTATTATATACACAATATATAAGAAACAAGGTTCATAACATCTACTAACACACAATGGAATGTATATTAAGATGAAATATTTTACCTTGTGTGTCCTTTTGTGATTAGCATCATTTAGCTTCTTGTATAATAGTTTTAAATAGGTCAATAAGTAATTCCAAAACCATAATCATACTTTTAATATCTAATATTCTTTTCTTATAATATACTATTAAATGTTTTTAAGACTCTATCATTATTTTCAATATTTTAGGTGATAATTTCATGGAGTTTTTAGTTTGTTTTGACTTATTAAACGTTGTTCCTATTAAATATATCATAGTTTCATCACATATTGAATTTATACCATTATTTAATTATCATATATATGTTATATATATAAATTTAGTAAAATCCATAATATTTTTACATAATAAATTAAATAAACTATTTATGTAAATGGTAGGACAAACCTACGCAATTACATTACGTTTATTTATTTATTGAATTAAAATAATGAAAACAAAATGTCATATTTGTACGTGTATATTATAATTCCATTATCGTATATATTTCATTTAATTTATATATATTTATCAAAACCATCAATTATATGTTCCATGTATAGTGTGAAAAATTAATATCACTTTGAGGGGTGGTAGTCCACACTTCCACAAAAGAGGTCATCGTATTTACATAAAAAGGAAGAATAAGGTTTTATGTTATATAAAAACCACACAAACAAAAATTAATTATAAATATAATATATATTTTATATAAAAATAATACCATTCATAGTGTCCACCTTTGGAGTTTGTAAAGAAACAAAACTAACAATAATCATTTCGTGAAGTGGTAGTTTTCCGTACACATAAATAGTTGTTCCGTTACCAATTAAATGGGTGTGTGTGTAATTTAAGGTAGAACCATTAACATAAAATCAAAAAAATATATAGAGGACAATTATTTCATTATATATATATGGAATAATAAAATTTTATAGGGTGGATAATGGAAATAAAGCTACAGAGCTTGAGGAGGTATGTTGTCTCTTATTAGGGAAACTCCTTTTTGTTTTCACCAATGGGATCTATTGAATTGATTTTTGAACATGGTTTGGACTCTAGTTCAAGGGGAAGAATTTTTATAATCTATTTGGGATGATATTGGATGATCCAATGTGGAATTAGAGGTTTGAGGAGGTGGGAAGAGGTGATTTCTTTTTATAGTGGTGAAGGAGTGACACTATTGTAAATTTGTGGAAAGGTATTTCCAGAAACATTTTCCACATTTATTTTGAGTCATAAAAAAATTAAAATTCAACAAAAGTAATTATATGTTATAAATATTTCCATCCAATATCTGTTGGAAATTTTTCAATATCATTTTATCCTAAAATTAGATTTTTTTTATTTTATTAAGAGAATTTTTTTAATTGTCTAAACAATTTTATCCACATTCAATAATTTAATTTCCAAAAAAATAGATTTGATGATATTAGCCATTAAAATTTTAGATTATTCAAAATTATAATACATTTTTCTAAATTCATATCATATAAGTGGAATAAATTAATTTAAATTTAAACCTATTGAAGGGATGACAATACAAGGTCTTAAAGTTAAACATTAAAATGATTGGTTAGTTTTAATATTAAATTTCAAATTGAAATTGATTATAATTACATTAATCCAAATAAATAATAAATAATTAATCTAATAAACCAATAAAACCAATTGAAAATATAATTCAACCACATAAATAAATTATACGAAAATAGTTTTGAATTAATATTCATTATTTTTGGTTTTTAGTTAAATAATGAAAATTCATAAGAAATTTAAAAAAATTAAAAATAAATTTTTTTATTAATATATTACATGAAAGACTATGTCTTTCCAATCCAAAATCTGCACTGGCACATGCACCAAAAAGTCATCTGGTTCTACCTCAACATGATACCAATGAATCACATGGTCACAATCTGGCAGATATTTTTTCAACTGCGACATGTGAAACACATTTTTCACTACACTAAACCTTGATGGAAAATCCAAATGATAAGCCACCTCTCCAATTTGGTCAGGTATCTCAAAAGGCCCAATATACATTAGAGATAAATCAACTTTCTTTCTAAACCAATGATTCCCCAGCTTATGATATATCTTTAAAAACACATGATTAACCACCTCGAATGACAATTTTCATTGACGATGGTCATCATATGATATTTTCATGATTTTAGCCATCCCCATCCTCTTCCTATTCAACTTGATTTTCTCCATGCTCTCTTGTAAAAGGGTCGGTCCAATCATAAAAGTCTCACCCATTTCCACCAAACATAGTGGAGATTGAAATGAACACCTATAAGATGCCTCAAATGGAAAAATATGTATTGGAGAATGAAAACTATTATTATTTCATAACACCACTAACAGTATGTGATCCTCCCATGAACAAAAAAATCCATAACTCAAGACCTTAGAATATCCTCTATGGTTTGTATCGTCTTCTCGGATTGGCCATCTATCTGAGGATGATACGTTGTGGTCATCGTCACCTGTTTCCCAAGGGCATGCTATAAGGATTTCCAAAAAGGAGATTTTAACCTTGGATATCTATATGATACAATCAAAACCAGAACACCATGTCTATTTCCAACTTCTTGGATATAGATGTTGGACATATCCTCCACTATGTTAGATTCATGAATTAGGATAAAATTGTCTAACTTTGTGAGCCGATCTAGAAAAACCCATATGGAATTGTGTTTCTTGACCATTATCGGGAGAACCATCAAAAAATACATTTCTATTTACTACCATTGCCACACTACGATAGGTATGTATTACAACATACCTACTAGTCACTGATGCTCTAACTTGACCGACTGACAAGTCAAGTATCTCGAAACAAACTCCGCCACTTTCATTTTCATAACTACCCACCAAAATTGGACATTCAATTACTTATAAATTTTCTGAATTCCAGGATGAACAGACTTTATGTAACGAAGATAAGCCCTAATAATTTCCTCTTTATAAGAAAATCATACAACCATATAATTATGAAAACACAAGACTAACTTCCCATTCAGTTCCCATCCATCAATGGTCTCCCCTCCATCGATTTTTGATATCATCTCCATACATTCAAATTCAAATTCAAATTCCTCTTTAACTAGGAAATCCAATCCAGGAATGAACTAAACCATAAATAAAATGGTTATATCACCCTGGTCCTCAATTCCAACCACATGTCAGCTATGGATGACATGAACTGCCACTAATCTGATTCCTGTTTCACCAACTGATCATATGATTTATATCTTAGTACATCTTCCACAATTTTTCCCTTATATGGGGTGTACATCAAGTTAAAATAAAACATCTTGAGATACTCCATCCATCTCGTTTTTCTAATGTTAATGTCTCTTAGTGAGAAAATATTATTTAAGTTATCATGCTAAGTAAAGATCGTGAATTTCTAACTAAAGAGATAATGATGCCACATTTTCAAGGCATGAAACCTTGATTCCAACTCCAAATCATGAATTTGGTAGTTATAATCATGAAACCTCAACTTTCATGAGACATATTCAACCACATAATCTCCTTTCACGAGAAAAAAACCAATCCCTGATCCCGATGTGTCACAATAAACCACATAACCTTTCCTTGGTTCTAGAAAAACCTAGATTGGTGCTAATTTAAGGTGACACATTAGCTCTTCAAATCATTTTTGACACTTCTCATCCCATTGAAATGGGATATTATTTGTTTTTAAAGCTGTCTCTAGGGATAAAAATTGTGAGAAATCGTGAACAAAACACTGATAATACCCAGTGAGACTGAGGAAGATCTATATTTAAAAAATGTGCCTTGGTGGTTGCGAGGAGATAACAACCTCTATCTTTTAGGGATCAAATGAAACACCTTTCTCAAATCTAACATGGCCAAGGAAATGAACCTCTTGTATATAATAGTCCCACTTTGAAAACTTGGCACACAACCAATGATCCCTCAATATCCCCAACACTATTGCCAAGTGCTTCTCATTCTCTACCCTTGTAATCAAATACACCAGTGTATAATCAATAAATATCACCAAAAAATGAGTCTAGACATCTATATAATATCTGATTCATATATTAAATGATCATTGCTGGTGAATTCATTTTCAAAAAGGGCATAACCACATACTCATAATGGCTATATCTACTCATGAATGTTGTTTGGGGGGATATCCTCATACCTTACCCGCAAATGTTGTTATCTTGAAATTAAATCAATCTTGGAGAAACATTGAGCTCCCCACATATAGTCAAACAAATCATCAATTCGTGGATGTGGATATCAATTCTTTATTGTATCCTGATAAAGTCTCCAATAATCATCATAGAGCTGCTGAGTTCCATATAACTTATTAACAAACAAAACCAGCACTGCCCATGGAGAAGTTCTTGGATAGATGAACACTTTTTTTTCTAGATCCTCCAACTACACCTTTATTTCCCTCAATTTTTATTATTCTATTTGATAAAATCGAAGTGAGGTGGGACTGGTCCTTGGAAGAAGATCAATAGTAAACTCAACTTCTCTAACATTGGAAACCCTGGGAAATTTTCACGAAATACAACTATAAACTTATCAAAAACCACTAGAAAATTACATTTCCCAACTCTTTCACCTTATGGAAACGATAACAATGCTAACCAATGTGATATTGTTCCAAGAGATGGTGCCAAAAAAAATTCTCACCCCATTTTCCTTCTTCTCTACTCTTAAGTGATGTTCAATGCCATCCTCCAATATAAAACTAATCGTTCATGCATATCAATTGATGTGGGCATTAGACATCTCAAACCAATCCATTCCTATTATTATATAAATATAATCCATCTCAAGAACTTAGAAATCCCACATCTAATCAATTCCATCCACAACAAAGCAACATTCTTTACATAGGAAGGCTCGACAATCTCTATGACATAGAGGAGATTGTAGTTTCAAAATAGAAGGCATAATTTACACATGTAAACCCAAAAAATCAAAGAAGTGATAAGTAATAAAATAATTTGAAGATACAATATTAAAAAATACTTGTATGATTGTAGAATATAAAATAATCAAATATTGCACTGTGGATGGTCCCAACTGATCATCCACCATAACCTATTCAACTCCGAACAACTGCTTGCTTCCCACACTGTACTCTTTATTTCTCTTCTGAGGAGTCATGGTGTTTCTCGAATCACCATGACTATCATTACTCTAATACTAATGGGTATTCTGTTTCCCATGTCCCAATGAAGCATAAGACCCATGTGACCCCTAAGGAGTGTCACTGACACTCGAATCCGAAGAATTCTTAAAAATAATGCTAAAGATTCCCCATCTAGTTACAATTATGATATGATTGTGGATTTTCCATGCAATACCTCTTGAAGTGGCTCATGGAGCCACATTGAAAACATCCAAGCATACTCTTAGGATGTGGTGGAAGATTCATTGATCATGTCATTTGATTATAATCCATCATCCCACCATTGAAATAAGTGTCCCTTTTTTGCTTGATCCCCGTGTTCAAGTTCTCATTATTCCCCCAGGGTAACAACTTACTTCTCCCACCTATAGCCCCCAAAAGATCCCACTAAACCACCATATCTCTATCCACCATTTCCTTGTAATCATCTATACACATCACTACTATCATGGACTGAATGTCCTTCCTCAAACCAGCTTCAAAGATACAATCTTTCAATGATGTAATACCTTCCATCTTGGGTGAAAACCGCACTATGTTCATAAAAATAGTGTGGTATTCCATTATAGAAAGTATCTCTTACTTATAAAGAAAATAATACACTGTATGATGAATTATGTATATATGAGTGTATAATTGTTAATTAAAAAATTCCTAAAAACTCTCCCATGTCACACCTTGGTCTGCCCCAGCTTAGACATCCAGATCCCACCACTAAGGGGAAATATCTTCAAAAATATATGGGGATAGGTTCACATTCAGATCTTTCAGTGTTCCCACATAGTCAAATATCATATTCATTATATTCATCCACACTTAAGCCATTTCTAGCTCTGAATCACCCCTACAGATGGGTGGATTCATCTATTGAAACTGAACCTCATGATCCCCATACTTCGGTTAATCTGATTTATTCACACTTTCCATAGCATGGAAGGCTTGTACTATACTTTTCACTAGTTGTTGGTTCACATGAGGTTTAGATAAAACCATATTTTCAGTAGCATTCTCTGATTGGTCACTACAACGCCTAACTAATTCCATTTCTATCAACACAAAAACAACCATAAGTCCCACACCCATAACAATAAAAGGCATACGATTCAAATAAAATTACATAAATATATCAAAACATGGATTTCCACAAGTTAAAATTTCCCATGTTGTACTATTCCAAAAAAAATACACCAATTTTTGAAAATTGACCAATTTTCTAAATACCACCAGTATCCATGTTTCAAATCCTTCCATTCTAAAAACCAATTTCTATTTTTTCAAAATCCACAGATTCATATCAACCCATAAATCACTATACCCCCAAATAAATATGAATCCTAGTGCGAATTCATTTCAACCATGCCTGTCATGATCATCATATGGGATACACACACAACAATGAGATTTCTAATGCCTATAAGTGTCTCCAAACACATATGTACCCAACTCCCTGTTAACTTGAAGTTTAGCATAAAAGGTTTAGCTACATCCTTTTATTTTATACATTCCATGTTCGAATATTCGTATGTCTAAATACTATCCTAACTCATGGAAAAGGACAAGAATTAATTTTAACACCAAAAAAAATTAATGCCAAAGGACTGAAAAACTACTCTCATATGAAAGGAAAGGACCCAACAAACTAATAAAATTTGTAACATATCACCCCATCCCATTGCCTTGAGGGGAGAAGGAATTGTACTTGGCCTTAGGTAACATTCCTAAGGCACCAATGATTTAAAATAAATGCAGAGGGACTCAAGAACAATTGTGTAATGGCATAACCATTAGAATGAAATCATTCAACTAAACAATGCATAAACTACCAATACTACATGATGCATGTCAACAATGTCTAAACAATTCAACAAGACCAAAAGACCAGTACAATAACCACAATAGCCACAATCATAGTACCAAGAAGAGGACTCAATAACAAAACCCTAATTGAAGCATGAAATAAAACATATCTCTACACAAATCTCAATTGTCTAAGAACCACCATACCGCCCAAGCATCAGGATGAACCACTAGAAAAATGGGATGTTTTACCCTTACCTACGTATCAGAACATGACATTTGCAAAAGAAACAGGTTCCAAAAGAAGGGGTGAGCACTAATAAATAGTAGTATTTCTCCAAATTACTACCCTAAACATGCCACCAGGATACACCCCTATCATATTAAAATAAAACAGTTTATATAAATAATTAAATAGCTTAACAACATACAATAAGACAAATACTCCTTTATCAAGCAATTTTCACCCAAATTCCCTCAACACATAGGAGAGAAAAATAACCTTGCCACAACCATTTACAATTTCACATTATCACACCCATTTCCATCTTATAATAACATTATAGAAACAATAATACAATTGATAATCTCACACCAAAATCAGTAAACAACCACAAGGGAACTTCTTTCCTAGCCCGTTATCCTTTCCCATTCTAGCGGTACTTCCTAGCCACTTATCCTTTTATAGTGGCCCTTCTATCCACTATCTATTCAATTTTTATAGTGAAACTCCCCACCCACATCAATGAAATATTTCACACAGGCCATAAGACTTAACCAACAACATGTTTATCGCATCAAGGTGACCACATTATGCCAACAATTTATCTACCACCAAATAAAACCATAAAGAAATCTATAACTTCTAACACAAGCCAATTCACATAAAAAAACTACCCATTAGTTAAAAAACACTTTAACCATTTCCATGAACATGAATATTTCAATAAAAAATTGTTATTGGAAACCATCTTTCACAAAAAAATTCATAATAAACCACTAATTATTTTAAAATCAACATTTTAAAATCACACAACAAAACCCCCTTTTTGCAACAAAAACCCATTTTCCCCAAAATCCAAACAATCACCACCAAATGGGTCTCCAACAGTAGTCTCACATAATTATCAAAATTAATTTGAATAAAACCCAATTTATTTCAATGAAAGAATCAAGTTATAACAAAATGGAGTCGAGAGAGAAGGCACCTAACTTTAGGGTTTCAGTGAAAACGACCCATAAGAAACGACACGAAAAATCCACCGAACGCACCACAAAAACTGCTCTAGATCCTATTCCATATCACAAATAATCCCTAAAATAATCACTTTGGGCTAAAACAAGCTTAGATATACATGTAACAAATTTAGATCTAGAAAACCAAGAATGGGAGAAAAGTAGACCTTGATGGAAACCAAGACGAAGCCAATACGAGAGACTAACCCGGGAGAAACCACCTTCAAACCACCTCAAAAACCCTTAAATTAGCCTTTATAAAGAGTGGGAGATCCCCTCAAACCTTGGAGAACCGAAAATGATGAGTGAGGCTCGAGTGGGAAAATGTTTTCAGTGATTTTTGTTAATCTTGATCTTTCCCATTTTTTAAACACACAAACATTAATGGGCCGCACTATTAGCTCGCACTGTTTGACAAACTATGCGCTAACTATATAGATGTTACTACCTCCATGGAATCTCACAAGACCTCACAAAATGGTTATACAAACCATGTGTAAATCGTGCGAGACCCCACTGCATCGAGATTCACGGTTTTCATGGGAGTCTCAAACAGTTTCACTCAATCATGATCAAGACGTGTAGCCCTAAAAAGGCCTCCAAAACATCCCAAAAACAATCCAAACTCTCATAACCTCTTCCATACTCTCCCCAAGAACATTAATCACATAAAAATTCATAAAAAGGCTACATTTCTCAAAATCAGGTGTTACATAGGTCATATCTCCATATTATTATGTATATCCAAACATTATATATATAGTGATATATCATTATTTTTATCTTTTTTGTCTATCTATTCATGGGTTGATTGTTTTTTTGTGTCTTTTCTTTCCCCCATGTCTTCACATTATCTTTTTGTGTCATTTGTTTTAACTCTTTTTTTTTCTCTTTTTGTCAAGAATTAACAGATTTTCCATTTTGTCATCATTTCTTCTTCTCCCTTTTTTTCATCTCACATGTCTTAATTTTTTTGTCCTATATTCATTAAATTGAATATATCATTATATTATATATATGGTAAAGAGTTTTCATATTTTTAATAATCATATCATATTCCCATTTTTGTGTGTTTCATGCATCAAAGTCTTCATTTATAATTATTCATACTTTTAATTTTTATTATTTCTTTTTTTGTCACCTTAATAACTATATTACACTTATAGATTTTAAAAATAATCGAACATATATAAATTTAGAAACTTATATCTATAAAACATAAATATATATATATATATATATTAAAATTATAATTATCAATATTTATAAACAAATACATATATATGTTTATTAAATCACGTTTTTATATATAGAATAACTAGATTTATTTATAAAACATTTCACATACTTTTTAACACATATATAAAAGAGCATTTATGTAGTAAAATAAGTATATAAATGTATTAATTTTTTTTATAATTTATATATATAATTTCAAAAAATATCATAAATTTCATATTATATATATATATATATTAAACATGTTACTATAATATTATCATTTAAAATTTATATATTTCAAATCACCTCAATGTTTTAATACTATTAATTAAATTAATGTTACTATAAAAACATTTGACATTTTAATAATAAAACTTATAATACATTAAAATAATAATTTATTTAATGTATTCAAATTATGATTAAATAATTAAAATATTTTTTCTATCATTGTAAAATAAATAACTTGATTAAGGATACAATTAAATAGATACATTATAAATTTTTTGATAAATAACATTTTGAAAATTTTTGTTATTCAAACTATTATAATAATAAAATATATTTTAAAGAAAATAATTCTATAATACAATATTTGTTTTTTAAATTTAAAAATAAATTAAAAAACTATAATTAATTAGTAAACTTATTTATAAGTGTTAGAATATAATAAAATTAATGAAAACACTTAATTTTATATTTATTTTTAAGGAATGTTGTATAGAAAAATTTATTAGTTGGTATTCATTATGAACTAATCCATTTAATAGAATAATTTTATAATAAAATTATGTTAAGAATTTCTAGGATGTTACATTATCCCCACTAAAAATAATTTCGTCCTGGCAGTTTGTTTCATCAGACTAAACATAATTCGGAACATTCATATTAAGAATTGAGGGAAACTAGGACTGATAAACTCCTAGACTCGGACAGAAATAATCTCCAATGATATGTAGATTGTTCCATTGATTCATATTATATGGGAACATACTTAAACATTAAATATAAGATAAAATTTTTCCGGTCTAGGATATGGAGAGTTAGATATAGACGTACAATTTATCAGAGTTGTAAAAAAAATCAAACAAAAGCAAACATTTTTTGCGCACATGCAAAAATGGTGACATCCAACTTTAGACTTCAATGTGACCTGGTGAAAAATAATTTTAAATAAGAGGTAGGCATTGGATATGACCAGTAAGGGGTTCTAAAACAATAACATTATGAAAAAAATTTACATTATAACATTTCGTTAAACAGGTGAAATTAATATTTCTCCTATCACGTCATCATAATTTTCTTGAGAGATTCTGAATCAACTTTATGATAAAATTATCCTTGAATTTTCTAAACATATTTAAGAGTTTTAAATAGAATGAATTATTAAATTATGCATGATATTGAACAAAAAATGAAATAAATTCCACTTATATTTAAACTAATGACCATAACTAATTATTTATGACATGTCAGGTGTGCATACCCAGTTTTTCAAATGAAATATTACTTGTTTTGATTGGAAAATAATATGAAATCAAAACACAAGTATGGAAACTATGAAATGATAGAGAAGTTCTTAACCATTATTTATGTATTAGAAATGAAAAATTAACCCTTTTAATAATGATAAAAAAAAGTTTAAAACAATATTCTATGTGCACATGAAAATTTTTAACTGATTAATAGAAGTTCAAAAGAGAATGATTATTAACCATGGTAATTATACGACACAAATAATCAAATGTTATTTAATTTACTACATTAATAATTAAGAAATTTATAATTCTAGAAAAAAATAAACATTCTTTTGAGGTCTCATGCCAAGACCGGACATAACATTCTATCAAGGCCTTGTGTGAAGACCATAAATAATTATTTTTTCAAGGCCTTGAGAAAACACTATAGTTGGCCTCATGAGACCTACCGATGCATCAAAAGGCTGTAGCGGGCCTCACCCACCACATTATATGTCATATGCATTCCACATATGTATAGTAAAAATGTCTCTTTAAATAAAGGTGTCATATTCCACTTTGATTTACATAAATCATAATCATAAATGAAAATAAATTCATTGAAATTATTTGGGGTACATATTACTTAAATGATAATAAGTTCCCAATACCACATTGAAATTCTTAATTCTTATTCCATATAATATTCTAAAAAGATTTTCCCCATACATGAAATTGATTTCTTTATTTTAAATCCATCATTAAAATGAGTGATGAAACAAATTGACATTTAATAAAAAATAAATATATAGTTTTTTCTTCTCAAAAGATTCATTTACAATAAATAAATTTGTTTCACAGAAAAAATTATAAAAAAAACATTTAAATTCTTTAGAAATCCATGGGATTATTAAGCTCAGAAAAATTATTTGAAACCATGAGTTTATTATGAATGAAAGATGTGTTAATGTAATGCTTGAAAGATGACCATTACTTTATGTAAATTCAACATTCTTATGTTTAAAAAATCACGATGACATGTTATGTACATTTTTTAAAATGTGATGTTATGTATTATAACATGTTAATAAACATTATATCCTTTATATGTGTATAGATATATACACATGGTATTTAATTATTTTCAATTTATAACATTTCAATAAGTATTAGTTGGTTTTAATTATTTTCATATATATATATATATATCACATGGTATTTATAATACTATAATTTTTTGGGTAAATTTATAATTAATGAGAACTTTGATAAAAATAACCATATTTAAAAAAAATTAAAACATATATTGATACACCTAAAAAACCATTATCATAAAAACATAAATGACTTCATGTATATATATATATATATACCAAAAGACAATAATCGTACATGCACTTATACTTATATATATATATATGAAATTTAATCTATAATACTCATCATCGTAGTATAAATTCATGTTTGATAAAAACATCATTAAATCAGAATATCAATTGGAAGAATAAATATGATATCAAATGAATTAATAAACATCGATAATTGATAATATCCATTGAAAAAAATTCATCATGAATTTAAGTCATAATTTTTATAAAAAATAATATATTCATTTAATGCGGGATTTTGAAACATTATAAAATAATTAAACCCACAATCATTAAATAAAACATGATAACACAATTTAAAAGAGTCCGTACAATTATGATCTAAAAACGAACATTATATAATCACCTTTTCTTTATAAGATCAAAAAATAATATCTGTTAGACACACACACACACACACACACACAGATATATATATATATATATATATATGTTTGTGTGTGTGTGTGTGTATTTAATAATGATTGATAAAAAGAAAGTTCAAATAATTTTCACAATAATAGAAATTCCCAATGACTCTGAACATAATATAAGAGGATGGATCTAAATTCACATATATATATATATATATGTTTTTCAAAATTAAAATTTAAATAGACAAAAAAATTAAAACACTTAACACACAGACACACACACATATATATATATACACCAAAAAATAATAATTTATATATGTGAATCAATTTTTATATAGAGATACATATATATATATATTTAATACCTTATATAAAAAATAATTGTATTAATCAATTAAACACTTACAATGTAATTGAAAATAATAGCTCCCGTACAAAATCAATTGAAAATAATAAGATCCCTCACTTGTGTTTTGTAAACTGAATGGGAAAAAGAAAAATGTTGATTTCATAAGATCATGAACCCAAAAAGTGGTCTGATTTAGGATATGTGAACATAGAGTAGGGGTTATCCTATCCCTTATTTATATAAAAATGCAGGTTTACAAGCTTCTTGGAGAAGCTATGTTATTATATATATTTTTAAACAAAACCAAATAATGACCCACATCAGAGGTCATATATACTTATTATTATGTTTATCAAAACATTATATATATATATAATGATATAATATTATTTTTATCATTTTATGTCCATCTATTCACAGGTCTATTTTTTGTGTATTTTTTTCTGACGGGTCATCTCGGTTTCTTTTTTTGTCATCTATTTTATGTCTGTTATTGTTTCTCTTGTTGTCACATGTCAACGAATTTTTTCTTTTTTTCATCACGTATTCTTCTCTTTTTTTCATCTCACATGTCTTCATTTTTTCCCCTAGACATTTAATATAATATATTATTATATTATATATATTTTAAACAGTTTTTGTTTCTTAATAATCATCTCATTTTCCCATTTTTGTGTGTTTTAGGCTTCAATCTTTTCATTTTTCATAATTTATATATTTCATAATTATTTTTTCTTTCTTTGTCACATTAATGAAAATATTATACATATATATTTTGAAAATAAATTATAAGATATATATTTTAAAATATATAACTTTAAAATACACACACACACACATATATATATATGAAAAAGATAATTATAAATATTAAAAAAAATACATGAATATATTTATTAAATAACGTTTTTATATATAAAATTACTATATATATTTATAAATCATTTCACTCCTTTTTTAACACATATATGAGAGTTCATTTTTGTAGTAAAATAATTATATATATTTATAAATTTGTTTTTTATATCATATATATTGATAAATTTTGAAAATATCAGAATTCCCATATTTATTTATTTATATATTTTTTAGATATGTTACTATAATATAAGAATTTAAAATTTATATATTTCAAATCACCTAAGAAAATTAATAACATTAATTAAAATAATTTTATTACAAATTAGTTTACATTTTAATATTAAAACATATAAATTATTAAAATAATAATTTATTTAATGTACTCAAATTATGATAAAATAAATAATATATTATTTGTATCATCTCAAAATAAATATCATTATTAATGATAAAATTAAATACATTCATCCATAATATATTGTTAAATAACTTTTTGATAATTTTTTCTTCAAACTCTTATAACAATAAAATAATATTTTAATGATAATAATACTATAATACAATAATTGTTTTTTTTAACTTAAAAATAATTTAGAAAACTATGAATAAAAAGTATACTTAATTAAAAGTATTAATCTATAATAAAATTAATTAAAACACATAACTTTATAATAATTTCTAAAGAAGGTTGTATAAAAAATTTATTTGTTGGTTTTAATTATAAACTAATACAATTAATAGAATAATTATATAATAAAATTAAGTTTGGAATTTCTAGGATGTTACAATATACATCCTATTTGAAATTTAATATCTTGAATTTATTTAATATCATGATATTTTATGTTTCATTTAATATTTTTATTTCATGGGATTATTATTCAAAGTCACTAAATTTGTATGGGTTTTATGTTTAAATATCATCATCTATCAGGATTGTTCATAAATATGCTTCTGAAGATAAATTTCTAGATATATCTCTCATAAAACACATGTATATTCATCTCCTCTAGTAATGTCAGGAGAATAAAAAGTATCCAATAATTTTTCTCTCTTTATGAAATAATGAATTAAAATTAATTTTTTTAATAAAAATTGACATTATGATTCACTTTGACTGAGAATAATTTTTATATCGAAACCATTTTTTCTAGAAAAAAATGACAAATATTTTTACCAATATGAAAAAGAATTATTAATTAATATTTTATGAGATTTTTACTTCTCACACATTTTATACAAATAAATATTCATGACATAATAAAAAAAAAACATTTAGAATTTACCATTAATGTTAATGGAATATATATTATAACATATAAATCCTTAATAGAGTTTCCCATCATCGTAAAATTATTTTATCTAAAGCTTCCTTATAATATTTTCATGTCAATTTTAATATTAAAACATTTTCAAAATTTTCTACTTTTCAAAATTTAATTTTCAATGAGGTGATTGTATTATCGACAAAAAATTCATTAAAAGGATTTTAAATTTTTTTTGTTACTTCTACATTAATGGGGATAATATTTAATGATACCATCCTTATTCATTCTCGAGATTGTTATCTTTTATATTGATGAAATTTTTATGAAAGAAATTTATCTCTCATGGGTTATCCTATGGTGAATTGATTAAATGTTTATGAAATCCATTTATATTATAATAATTATAATTTAATTATTTAATTAATGGTTTATGATGTTTTGGAACACCTATGAATGGTTTTTCATTATGATATTGGTGGGACCAATATCTATCACTTGTGAATTTAGTAATGATTTATATCTTATGAGATATATTTTAATAGAACGGGTAGAGAACTTGGATACGTAAGTGACTATTTTCGCTATGGTTGTCTTGGGAGAGATCATTGACTTTAATGATGTCCTGGGCAGTGAAATGAATCCACTATGATAGGCTTAGTAGAGATACATGACTAAAATGGAAATGTTTTTCTATGACTATGTGTATAAAATAATTCCATGTGCTATGATAATGTTCTGCACTAATTAAACATGTTCTTTGAATTCGTTTATGATTCATGTACTGTGAACTACCAATAATTATTCCATGTCTCAATATTATTATATTCGATATAAAATTTATTGATTTTATATATAAATATCATGTTCTCATACAGTTTTTATCATGTCATGTTAATACAATCTTTGATATATCACTTTGTTAAACATAATGATCATCTGAGATCACCCTTAATTAAGATTCATTTCCACATTTTATAATGAATTGTTTTATATTGGTTATGTCTATAAAGAGTAATAAAGGTTTCGATATTTATGGGAGATTTAGAGGATCATTCAACAATTTAAATTATTCGGTACGTAGACTCCAAAACACTAAACTAAAACTACCCTCAAGAATGTGCTTATGTAATATAATGAATATCCACTAAAAAATATGTAATATTTATATATGATAATATTGGGTTGTAACAATTCATATAATAATAAATTATTATTTAAACTCTATAAATTAATATGAGAAAATATTTGCAACATCCCTTGGGATATTTCAAAGAATATGTCGAAGGATAAGTCTATATATACATCTAAGGATGACTCCAAATATATGAAAATGTTCTAGAATTTAAGCAAGGGATAGATTAAGTGGATTATGTTTAATTACATCCATATATATGTACTAAAAGTAGATGTTAAACCATTAAAGAGTTACCTAGTTGTAATAACTATGTGAAGAGTTATGTGAGATAGATTCGATCATAACATGGTGCATAAAAACAAATCATGATTTTCACATGGATTGAATCACCTGTGTGTATGCTTTAGAAATTCAAAAAAACATTCAAACCATAATGAGGTATTTAAATAGATGATTACATTGAATGAACTAGGTTAATCCTAATGTTTCATTCATTAAAATGAACTTTTCTTGATTTATACATTATATATGTGATTTTTATGGATCATATCGTTTCCTAATGTTAATATAATTACTCACACTACGATATTTGGTTTTAGTCAATGGAGGAAACTATAGTATACTAGGATAACAAAGAATATTATATATATTTTTTGATTGTATGTTAACTAGAGTGAATGATATGGTGATTTTTCTTAACCAGTTATCATGATGTATCATTAACAACATTCACCTTAACCAACTATTGGAATCACCAATGAAAATAAGGATAGATTTTGATCATAGTATTAGTAGTCGACACCATAGTGGAAAAAAAATTCATTATCTTATATATAAATACTTTTGGAAGAATTTCATAGATGAATATCTCAAAAGGATAGAAAGATGAAATATATGTTTAAAATAAGTTCATAATGTGATTTTTTTGATGAGTTCAATGTCATAATTGAGAGGAACATGAGAATTATGTGAATGAATGCCCTAACCCATGAATTAACAACAAGACCAAGGAAGGGACTAATCAATTCCAATCATTGAAGTTGAAGAATTGAATTTTTTATGTATTGGGATTTAGGTATTATTTTTTAGTTTTGTATTCAAAATTATATTTGGGTTCAAATAATAATGAAACATCTATTCATTATGTAAATTATCGACGAATATATATCTTAATATAGGATTAACATAAGAGTTATTGATACCATCATGGATTTATGTTTGATCATGTTTGAAAATTAATTGACTCCCCTGTTATATTTTTTTTGATTTGAGTTTATCAATATTATAGATATATAAAAATATATTTACAGCAATATAACAATTTGTTTATATATATTTTAGTGAATAATTTATTTCTGGATGAATTAATTTAAACTTTTTTGAAATATGATTAATGGTACTGATAACGTTTTGGGTTTTTATTATCTTTTATAATTAGGTTCTTATGGGTTGTTGTCAATCCCATTACGAGGTCAATACACTTCGTTCCTATCAGTGAATATTTGAACCTAGATTCGATCACTTGAATATTCATTAATGATGTGGTAATATATCATGGTGTACAAAATTGTAATGTACTTGATCGAGATTTGAAATTTACTAATACGTATTAGAAATATTTTCATTAATCTCAACATATTAGGAAGAGTTTCAGCATTGTGTATCATTTTTTAAAAGTTGTTTAGTCTAAGAGAACAATGAACACATTAGAAAAATGATAATATCTATTTATATGGAATACAAATTTGGTTTTGATCATCACCACCCTCTAGAATTTTTGATACAATAACATATTTCAATATATAATTGAAATGTATTCATATAAATCAAATTATGGAATGACTGGTAGAAATCTAATATACTAGAATGATGTTATGGAAAGAAACCTATTCTTACCTATGGTAGTAGATGAAATGGCTGATAATGTTAGATTCATTTTATAACATCTACGAAAAATATTGGAAACATTTAATTTATATAGTTTTTGTTATGATCTTAAAATTGTAGTTGGGTTATATAGTGTTTCTACTATTTTATCCATAGAATAATGAATGGAAAAAAACACATAGTTATATTTATATCATTGAAATTCATTATAATATCATGATAATACCATAATTTTTGATTCTTACACTAAACCACTATCATGTTTAAGATTTGTTCCATGAACCTGTTTTGGGGATGTACATACCTGAACCTTCACATTTCCAGAAGTAAGAGGTCATACCATTGAATATTGATCAATCATATATGGAACTATAAGTGTGTAATTTGTATGATAGAGTTAATGTGTTATGAAAAAATAACACTCACTTGGTCAATGTTGTCATATGAAACCAAACACTTTTGTAATTTATTTGGGAATCCTAAGATATAGTGAGGCAAATGTATCCTTAGATTCCGGAATACAAGTGATTAATTTTTAGTGATAATTTAGATTTAACAGAGGTAGTATGTTACACACTACAATTTTTCAGAATATTTTTCCCTAATTTATGATTTTTAATATATTGGGTTATATAATACAACGAGTTTAAGCTGTCTAAAATAAAACAGTAGTTTTAGAATAAATTAGATGCATGGTTGAGTTTAAATGAAATGTTACTTAATATAAGTAAATTATTATATATTATGATAGTTATCACCTACCTATTAGAATAAAGGGTATGAATAGGGTTAACTAAATTATAATAAAATATGGTTTTGAAATATATATATAATGAATTAAATTGTGATAAATTAATTAGAAATGAAAATAAAAACCAGTTGATAATAAATGTAATATTTGTTAGAAAAACCATTTTTACGCAGAATAACATATTTTACATCAATAAATTAACTATATATATATATTTGAATAATTTTACTAAAATTTATATAATATATATTCATTAATTTTTTTTATCATTTAACTCTTGTTTTTTTAAATAAAATTGATAATAATTAATCCCATTTTATAATTATAATTTTATCGTTCAAAAAAGTATTTTTTTTCTATTTTTCATATATTTTAAAACTAATTTGTATCACATTTTGAATTTTCGTTGAATAATAAATAAATTTTTTTAAATCCTAATATTAAATTTATCATATGTATAATTTATGAGTATTTTTTTATATGATAAAATATTTTATGTATATTGAAATACATTTTTTTATTAAGACTTTTTGTTTCATTTAATAATATAAATAACAATAAAATTGTTTTTTTTGGATTGGATTAAAAGATATTTGTTCAACTCATATAACTATTAAAATTATTTGTCTCTTTATAATAATTTATTTATTGGAATATGGATAAAACCATATTGTAATCATTTGGGAAATATTTTTATTCAAAATACTTCTTTCTCATCACATCTACAATAGTATTTTTAATCATTATTTTCTACACCTATGAGTGGAATTTAAAAAAAGGGATTAAATATTTGGAATCATAATAATCAGTATGATTTAATCTTATCAGAATAATTTTTTACCCAAAAAAACAGTGAAAATAGTAAAAATTAATTACTGTGGTTAAGTTAATTTTTTTTACCGAGCGATGAAACTTATAATATATTTGTCAAATAAACTATAACAGTGAAAAAATTCATATTTTCTGGAAATTTTTCAAATTTAACCTTCCCATGTTCAAATATATGTCATTTGGAATAAATTTTATTTCTATCAAGGTTATTATTATTGATTATTTTCTGAAATTTCAATGCGGTTTCCAAGTGGGTACCTGTCTCCAACTTATAAAAGGCCACCATAAACATTATGTTTTTCAAACATTTAAAGACCTATCATTTGGATAATAAAATTCCTAATTCCATCCCAAGAATACTTATATATGTTATATTACTTATGTTCCTCACAAAAGACCAACACTTGGGTCTTTAGTATGTTATTCAATGGAAGTTCTTCTAAGCAATGTTAAATTTCATCTCTGAGATCCTACATTTTATTTCATCATTTTATATAATCAATTATGTGATAAAACATAAATTAAATTAACATAATTATATAATAAATAAATTTATTTAATTATTTTAATATAATACCTTATATGAATCTCCACTTCCATCAAATGGAAAATGAAACCATCGATCATGTGTATGACAGGCTGCAACCTCCCTAATCGATACATATTTTTTCAATCATCATCATTAAATTTTGGATATAATATTGTATGTAATATATGTATATGATATTTAGGAAATTAATATAATTTTATATTTGTAATATCAAATATATCTTCTCACTCTTTATTCTTTGGGTGACACAATAATGTCGCTCTAGTGTACGATAGACAACCCCATGCGAATGTATGTGATTCGTCTTCTAATAAGTTAAATATTTAAGGTATTAATAATAAATTTAATGAATATAAATTTTATATATGAAATGATAAAGAATTTGGAATGGTAAGATATTATTTACATTTTTTTCATTCATTGGGACAGTAGCCAAAAGGTTCATCTGCGCGCACATCCTATCATGTCAATGAACAATGTTATTCATTTTCTTTTCTATATCATATTGATTTTTCTAAAAAAATATATATGGAATCTATATCATGGTTAAAAATTTTATTATGATGTTACCATGGTCAAATTATTAAGACTGAAAAATGAAGAATTAAAACATATATGAATGACAATGAACTTATTAGCCGAAATTGGACTTTATAAAGGAATTGTTAACAATGGTGCAATAAAAGGTATAAAGAAAATAATGAAGGGTATTATACCTATATATGTATGTATATATAATTTATGCATAGTTAACATATAATTCTTATAAAGGTGGTTGGAATGTGTACAACATATTTCAATACTTAATGTAACATATAATATCTCTTTTATTTTTGGGAGAAATATTCCATATTTCCCACCCATTTCATTTTTGTGGGGGTATAAAATTCCCCATTAACATGATATATCATGTATATATTTGTCTTCATTATACTCAATGATTAATTTTATTTTATTCAATATTGGGGAAAATGAATCAATATATTACTATAGTAGTAGGGGATTTGTTTCATATAACTTTTATATCATTGAGAAACAAGAAATATTCATAACTTGTATTTTATATGGGGTGTATATAATATCCATGAATTTATTATATATTCTATATATTTAAAATTATGGGGAACTAAATATCATTTTGAGGATATCACATTCATGTACTTTATGGTTTAATAGATCACCAACTCCTAATATATTTTTTTCTCCATTTCACTTCATTGAGATGTGTGTCACATTTTGAACATATCTTATTTTATGAGGTGTATATACAGTCCCATTAACATGACATACCATGAATTTATTTTTTTTAAAAAAATTTATTTTTCATTAATTTTTTTATTTCATGTGGCTTACTATTCAATGAAACCAATGTTGTAATTCTTTTTTGTTACAAGATCATCCCCTTTCAAGAATATTCACTACTATGCTTCCAAAGATAATTTTTTTTTTATCTATTTATCTTGATAGTAATAAATATTAATCTCCTCTTATTATTTAATGAGAATAAAATTCCCCATTCATTTTAATCTCTTTCTTCATTTAAGAGTTCAAAATAATGTTTTTAAGAAAAATCATCATATTTTCTCTCTTTGGTCAAAAAACACTTTTCACCCATAATAATGTTTTTTATAAATGATTTAAATTTTTTATAACACTATCCTGCTAATTTATAAACAAATTCCTCATTTCTAATTGTATGTAAATGTTTTGAAATTAATATTCATGTCATTTTCCAAAAAAATTTATGTTTTCATTTTACCTAAAAGTTGAAAGAAATATTTCATTTAATGTTTACTATATGAACAGAATTTATGGCCATTTAGACAATTGTTTTCATTGTGGATTCCATTATATTTTTTTAAAAAAAATTCAATGAATTTTTTTAGTTTTTTTATTTATGAAAATTTTAATTTCAATCCGGGAAAGATATTTTCCTCATGAAATTTTTTAAATTATTTTACAATGATTCAACTGTATGTTTTGAAGTTCATATTCGGAGAAGTATATTTCAATTGTGTTTTATGAATATTTATATTCAAAAAATATATTTTCAATAAAGATTGTATTTTTTATGAAAAAAGTATTCAATGATTTTTATATCTTCCATGATAATATTTTCAATGTAATATTTAAAACAAATTTTTTTTGAAATGATTTTTTAACGTGTTTTTCAATTTTTAAAGGTTGTATTATTCACGAAATGATCCATTTAATTATTAAGAATCAGTTTTCATATATGATGAAATCATGTGATGTTACATATAATTTATTGGGAATATGATTTAATGATACCATCCTTATTCTTTTTTAGAATTACTATGTTTATATTAAATATATCTTTGAAGACCCCTTATATTTTTTATGTGTTGAACTTTATAAAATTGATGAAATGTTTATTAAACTTATTTTCAATAAATAGTATAAGATGCGCTGATATGATTAATGTTTTATGATGGTGTGTATAAAATATTTATGGTTTTGATATGTGGTTTGCGGCCTATGTCTCCATCCAATGAATTGGTTAATGAGTTATATATATTGAGATACACATGACTGCAATTAGCAAGGAACCTAATTCATTAATGGAAATTTTCATCTTTTAAGATATTTGGAATGAACCTTGACTAATATGATGCTTTAGGGGTGAATAAATTCCACTATGATATCATGAAAAGTCATCCTTTAGTAATATGGAAATGTTTTTCAATACTTATTTATATGCCAATATTCAAGGTCTTAGGTCAGTGTTATACCATCATGGCTCATGTTCATTGAATTTTATTATGATTCATGTCCCATGAACTGCCATATTTTTAAATAGATCAATAATATGATCTTTGATATGAATGTTGTGAATTTTAAATGTTAACTTAATATTATTATACCATAATTATCTTTTCATGCTTATGTGATCACTGATGTATCACTCTCTTATATTTACTGATCATATCGTCTCCCCCTTTCTTATGTTCACTTTCCATGAGTTATAAATAAATGTTTAAGGTAGGATATTTTTGTGAATATTAATAGATAGGATTATATATGACAGATATTTTGAATATCATTCCACATTTTAAAATATTTTTTTACTTAGCATCCAATGGAAAAAATCTATTCACAGACCTAATGATTGTGATTTTGTAATTTAGTGAATATTTATGTAGAAAAATTAATATTTAGGAATGAGAATCCATAAGAGTTATAGTGTTCATGTTGGTTTTTATGATGTATGTATAAATATATTCATATGGGTACCCTATCATATATTATGTTTTTTCTATCATGGTTATATCATCTAGAATGAATACATTTTTATCTCTAAATTTAGTATATTCTATATTTTTTAAAGTTGTATCTTGTTTATTTTTATGGTTTTACTAGATTGGTTTAATTTTGTATAAGATCAAATTTTTGATTGATTTAAATATTTTTTTTATATTTAACTGTCCAGGATATTGTTTAAACTATACTTCTTGATCAACACTATTTATCATATTGAAACTACTCCCTTTATTTATATACTTATGTCCAAAGATGTTTTAGGTTCCTATATGAGGGTTTCTTAGGATTGTTTATGACTATATAATCTATGAACCTATGATATTAGGGACTAGGTTAGTGTATCCCTATTTTCTTTTTTTATAGAATATGATAGATAATATTATCAGAACATCAGATGTAGGGTGTGAGTAGCTTCCAGGTCCCCACCTCTTCTAATAAAAAACAAGATTTAAATGGATTTATGGATTTGAATTTTGATTCATTGTTTTATTTTTTATTCTCCATAGTGTATAGTAACATAAATTTGTGGTGTTTTAGATTTTATAATGACAATATGTACTTTTTATGATTATTAATGTGTATGGGTGATAATTGGAGTAAAAATGAAGGTAAAAATTTATCATTCACAACCTATTAATCAATTTGGTGCATGAACACATTGTTTTGATAATAATATATATAATATTTAATAGAATAATAATGTTCTAAAAATACATGTTGATAAATAACTTATACCCACTAAAACTCGTTAAATTTTTTATTCAACGAATTTTTATTTGGGAATGAATGAGTTGTGATTTTTTAGTAATTAGAATTAATTAACAAGTTTTTTCATGTGACGATAATTATAGGATTATTTTTTGGGATATTTTTTAATTTGAAATATTTTTTTAATGATAAGGGGATCAATTTAATTATAATAAAATGATTTTTAAAAGGATATATGAAATGAGGTAAATGTTTTCAATTTTTAAAATTTGTTCAACATGGGTTTATCTGAATTACAAATTGAATTTTTAGATAACAACCTATTAATTGGAATGTAATGGACAATTATTTAAGCATTATTTTAAAGAAAATTTAGATATGTGTTAAATCTATATAGATTTTTTTGTTTACATTTGGTTTTGATGATGGACATGAGAATATAAAATAGAAAATAAATTATTTATTTATTTTTTTTCATTTAGAGGTGTGTTTGAGATTTTTTTCCATATAAATATTATAATGTATTCATATATAATTTTAAATTATAGTGATTAATTCAAATTATGGTATTGATTGGAAACAATTTTATCTAATTTTTATAATGTATCCATCCTAAAATTTTCTCAATCATTTATAGATTCTGATTATTCCCTATTTCAAGATTTTTATTTTGTAATTTTCTGATGATGTCCTCGTTGGTTGTAAATCATAAGGTTCCCACCATAAATTTCACCATATGGAATTTTTTTCTCTTGAGTTTTTATTATTCCCCATTAAAATTTATAATTCTTATAATTTTTTTGTGCAACTATGGTCATGGTGAGATTATTTTTGGGATTACTGAGAATAATAAAAACATTGAGGGTATTTTTTAGTTAACTAATAAGGTATTGAACATGTTTTGATTACATAGTAGTTTCAGTTCATCTATCATTTCCTGGGATAACTATATTCAGTATTCTAGGCCTGAGGTTCAAGGTTACAATTAATGTCTATTTGAATTTAGGTTTTAGGGAATTCTATATCAACGAGTCACATATAGGTTTTTCCATTTTTCTCTCTCATTTAATATTAATGGGAAGATTTATAATCATTAATTAAATTTTTTAGGGTGATCTTAATGTTGTTTTTGGGAATATTTGATAATTCTTATTTTTGTGTGTAATTTTTATTTTTTTCATTGTAAATAATATTAATTGAAAAGATTCATTTGAGACTCATTAGATGAGGGTTCAGGTTATTTTCCATTGATTTAAATCGTACTAATTTTTTCAAATTTATTGACCATGCCACTGTGCCAAATGGTGAGAGACCAACTATTGGTATTGAATCCTTGATCCTTTTTGAAATTTATCTACAATGATATGTGATTTTAAAAACTGGATTTTATGTAATAGTTTTGGTTGATATCGATGGATTTTGAAAATTTGATTACGTTTTCCCACCATTTATAGTTAAAAAATTCATGGAATGTTAATGTAAAATCATAATAAGAATTTGGTTTTTAGGGGATAGTTAATATTCAAAAACAAATCAATAAATGAGAGATAGTCATTAGTATAGTATCTTTTGGAGGGAAAAAATTATATTAATTAACTGAAATGAAATATATAAAATACATTTCAATAACAAGTTTCATTTTAAAAATAATTTATATGTTATTTAATATTGCAAATGGAGTAATATTTTTTTGGAATCGGGAATGTCGATTAACATTTTATTTGTTAAAAAGAAAAAAAATTCCTTTTCAATTTTTATAAAGATTGTTAAAAATGACCTATTGTTGTAAAACTAATATGTATTCTATTATTTATATGTATAATTTCACTCATAAAATAAATTATCCCCAATAAATCATTTAATTAATAATATATACATTTTTAATATATTTTTAAAATATATAGATATGAAAGGAAAATATACAAGATGAAAAAGAGAACTTTCTATGTTTTCTTCTTAAAAAAATCAGCTTGAAAGAGTATCATGAATTGAAACATAAATAGTTATGAATAAATTAATATTCTAATTATGTACCTCAATGGTGTAGTATATACACCACAAAAAATTTAGTAGGTTCAGGAAACCAAATATGTATCATTGGAGTGGAAATTGAGATGAAATCCCTTAAAATGTAATATCATTGAATAGAGAATTAGTAAATAAATTTATTATATGTAAAAAATGAAAATCCAAACAATATAATTTTAAATATATCATATAAAATAATTAAAAATTCAATAAAAATCAAGAAATCACAGAATCAATGAAGATGTGATATAACCCAAAGAAATTAAATTGAGTGAGGAAACCCAATGCCTTTAGTCAAACTAATCACATAAATTCTTTATCTACTATAATAATAAATTTATGTTAAATATTAACATTATTATGATTAGTTATTTTATTATAAATTTAATTTTATTTATTAACCTATTATATTAAATTACTTAATCATTTTTGTTCATGTTATAAGTTTTGATTTTATTTAGTTCATATATGAAAAATAATAGCGATATGTTGACTATGGTAAAATAGCTTGTTTTTTCATAACATATAGAATTTTATTATTGAAATAATTAACATTTTTTCCCATCAATTAAATATTTATAACCAATAATTATTTATGTGATAACTGAACATTACTACAATCATGGAGACGGTAGGCATTATATACCCAAGAGTAACATTTTAATTATTCTATGATATTAATTAAAAGTTATTAAGTATTATTTTATGTTTTCATACATAAAATAATATCATAAATATCATATAATATTTTTAAATTATATAATATTTACCATCCATGTGATGTATTAGTGAAAAAAATCGCATCTCGTCATAGAGGTGGTAGTCCACATGTACAATGAACGATAATATCATTTTTTAGTAAAGAGAAATATAATAAAATATTTGATATATTAATTTTACATGACAATAAAAATTTCATGAATATCATATATATATACTAATTAAATCCTTCATTTTAACCATCCCTAAGTAGCAGTGGTGGAAAACTATATAAACCGATTCACGAGGCGGTAGTCTATTGTACACACAAATGATTATTTCCTTTTCCATTTGAAAGAATATTGGATACATAGAGAATAGTCCATTAAAATAATAAAATATAAATATTGGGATGTAGATTGTACTATTATATAATCATGTTTGTATACAATTTTAAGGTGGTAGAAGACTAAATATTCTCCCAAAAGGAATTGAATTTGATGGAAAATCTATTGATCGAATATATTCTGGGGTTTAAATTCAATATAGTCTATAAACGAAGAAAAGGAAATAGTGTGGCTGATGATTTGATCCGGAATGTTCCGTTGAATGAAATAAAAGAGTCCATTGGTATGTGGACCTTAATGGGGATTTTATTTCTGAATAAGGTCAAGAACAAAGAGAAATGTGAAAGTGCATTCTTGGACAATGTTCTGCTGGGTAGTTATATTCTGGGGAAGATTTAGTTGGAGTAGTTTGGGGATGTGTTGTGTAAGTGGCCTATGTAGTTTCATCATGATGCATAGATGCCTTGTGATTGTTCGTTGTATCCTATAGGAATAGTGTCCTTGAAGGGTCTCTGTTGAGTTCCATTATATATGAGAACGGTTTTTATAACGACCCATACTTTACATACATTGTTAATACTTCAAAATTGAAGCATACTTATTACAACATATAACAAAACCACGAAAGGACCGTATAGGTATAGTGTCTTTAGAAACTAGGAAACATAAACAACTGGTTCATAAAGCGTCTGGACTGTCTCCCATTTATTTCATCATATCTATAGTCTCTTTTGGCATATCTTACTTAATAACCTTCTTCCTGACCTGGGGAACGAAAACATACAAAAGGGTGAGCTCAAATTCTCCGTAAGGGTAAACAAATGAAATATCAATCACATCATATTCATATGAACATAACTTTTGGAAATCATAACCTGCAAAAGAGATCATAATTTCATAACAATGGAGAAATCATAGTAGTGAAATGGAATCCCAATAATCATAACATAAAACATGAAACTTTGTGGCATACACACATAATCATAGAGAATCATTTCTTATCAGTCAAGATTCATTGCCAAGACTATCTTAGTGGACAAAGTCCATTTCTGAACCGAGGTCACTCCTCGTTTCAGTCCTGTTTCACTGAACCGGTATAACCTACCGTTCCAGCCATGTCTATCTCATGAGATATAAAATCTTTTCCCAATTAATTGGAGGGAGATATAGGTCCCACCCATCCCATAATGATACCATTCTTATGTGTGTCACAAAATCATAAATCATACATCATTGCATAACCCATGTAATAAAAATGGGAATCTTAAACATCGTGACATCATCAAACAATTCATATAAGATAAAAGAACTCATAAAAATAATTCCATCACAACATAATCAAATCAATGTAATAATAGGGATATAAACAGAACCCTATATTATCTTAGATGGAAAATAATTTTGATAAAACACTTGAACTCCATTCTTGAGGAAAATATCCTTCAAATTCAAATTTTTTTTCCTTTTTTAACATGTCATAAAATTTTAAACAAAAGAAGTTGATTAAAAATAAACTTGAAAACTTGTAAAGGAAGATTCTTGGAAATAATGTTTTAAAAATCCATTCATGCCATATAAGTTAAAAAAACATTCTTCGTACTTTTGTCAGAAAAGTCAAAAAGTACCTCGTACGAAAAACGACAAAAGATTCCTTTCATATCCTTTACTAAAAACTCACCGAAGGGTAAAATTGTATTTAAAAAATTTTAGGTGGATGGAAATAATATTACATATTGAGGAACATGGATTTGGATGATAAAATACACCCCAGTAAATACTAAAGTATAAACAATCTCGGATAAAAATGAGATTGTGATATTTCCCTTACCTTAGGTATGATATGCTTTGTACGTATCTGAACCTCCTGTATAATGATTTAAATAATGTTATTGACTTATTCCATAATCATACTTATTTTTATGATATCATATATGGTCATATTCTTACCTTTTTATTAGTAATATTTCATTACAACTTGTTATTCGGGTGTTTATTACTTTTTGTTCTTATGCGTGTTTTGTCGAATAAATTCTTATTCTTATCTTTAGGTTATATATAACTCATTTCCAGAATGGTATTAGTGTAATATATATCATATTCACTCATTCAATTCATTTATATAATCAGTATGAAATGAAGATCATGTAGAACGAGCAGCATCACATCATGGAGAGGGTATTCCGTACATACGCACGCGCGATGATTTCTTTTTCCGTAGGATGGATAGATGGTGAAATAGGGTTGATTAATACTTATAATAACATATCATTATATGAGTGATACTTATTTTATTACTTCATAATGAAACAACTAAAGAAGAATAATTGGAAGAAGAAATAAAGATGAAAGAATCGGTAACGGACATTACATCTTCTTTAAAGTGCTTCTTTGAGACCTACTTTTAGGGCACTAAAATAGGTCTTTGAAGAAGACCAGAACCTCTAGGATGTTTCTAGAAAAGTGGAGAGGAGAAATTGTTAGGGGTTGGATGATCTTGGAGGCTCAAAGTGGTGTGAGGAAGAGGGGGAGGAGGTGCCCTTTTATAAAGGAGGAGATGGGCACCTTTGGAATAACTAAAAATATTATTTTATTATAAAGTCAAATTCGGTTTTTAATAGCTACAAATTGATATATTTTTAAGATAAGGTGGGTAGGGGTCAAAATACTCTCATCCAAAGGAATTTAGACAAGATTAGGTATCAATTTTAACCTTATCATTTAGATTTAACTTTAAGTTAGATAATTTAACTTTTACCGTGTCTTCTTGTTTTCTTACACTATAAGGTTAATAAACTTACTATATCAAGACAAACGAACCCCAAGTTGTTTATTATTAATATATATAACCTTATATAAGTCATTTGGCCGAATCTTAGATTTTTAGGAATAAAATAACAATTAATAATATAATATTTATTTTAAAAACTATTTTATTTCAATTTTGACACTATTTAGTAATTGATTTTTGTGAAAATCATAACAGACTGATTAGTTCGAAAAAAGTTACTTAAATCATTACTAACATGTCATATTAACCTATAAAATTAGTGTAATTCATAAGAAGTCTCAAATTACATTTATTTGGGTATTTATAACATCAATTATGTCAATATTTCATTAATAAGATAATTAATGCATCATCATTGTGTCATAAATAAATTAAATTATTTAATGTTTAAAAATTACAAATAAAATACCATTATGTAGGAAATATTTTTATATTTCTGATAAATATTTATAGTTTAATTTATCTTACGTATAACCCCATATTAAAAATTATTTACTTATTAAACTTTGATTTTATCTATTTTAAACCTTCTTTAAATAAATTAATAATAAATGTCCTAATCTAATCCAAGTGGGCCTAAATGGTCATATTTTAATCCTAAGGTTTTTTTTGGTCGAATTAAACTTGGCCAATAGAATTAAGACATGTGATAGGGTAATAATAATATCATTTTTACCTTTAATTACCCTATTTACTTTTAACCGTGGTAAAAAAAGTAAAAAGTTACTATTCACCAAAAAATTATTTTAATCTCATTGAACCACATTTTACTTACTGACATCAACCGTGTTTCTCGGATTTTCGAAATTCCATTCACAGAAGCAGTAAAATTAAGTTTTATGAAAAAATCAGTTTTTTAACTACCACTTAGTGGTTTCACTATTCATCAAAAATTGAATGTTTTCAGAAAAATACCAAAATTTCACCCTACGCTAATTTCGATATTCTGAATCCAAAAATGAAGTCCATTTTGAAAAATAAAATTTACAAAATTTCAAAAAGTGGTTATTACTATTCATAACAGCTAGTTTTAATAATATTTTAATAGCATATCGTTGTTTAGTGAAACTCGGTATTGCGTATGACACAAGCTATCGAGGAAGGCCGTGGTTGCGTGTAAAGCAAGCCAAGATAGTGTTGTGTGTAGTGAAATATTTCTTTGATGATTTATATAACATAAAAACAAAATATTTCACATAAAAGTCTCGGGTGTTACATTCTACCCCCCCTTAAAATGAATTTCGCCCTCAAAATTCGTCACTTTGTAACAAAAAGATGAGGATACCTCTCCCTCATCATATCCTCAAGCTCCCATGTAGCTTCTTCTAATTGGTGGTTCCTCCATAAAAATTTCACCAATCGAGTGGTCTTGTTTCGTAGGACTTTTTCTCTACGATCCAGAATCTCTATCGGCTGTTCTTCATAAGAAAGATCTTGCTCCAGCGGTACAACTTCTGAGCTAAGTACATGTGAAGGATCAGGTATGTACTTTCTCCGGAGAGATACATGGAACACATTGGGAACTTGAGAGAGATTCGGTGGAAGCGCCAATCGGTAAGCTACCTTCCCAACACGATCCAGTATTTCGAAAGGACCGATATATCTAGGGCTCAACTTCCCCTTCTTTCCAAATCTCATGACTCTCTTCGAGGGAGATATTCGTAAGAACACTTTATCACCCACTTCAAACTCTATGTCTTTTCTTCGATTGTCGGCATAACTTTTCTGTCGACTCTGAGCTGCTCTTATGTGTTGTTGAATAGATCTGACCTTTTCTGCCATTTCATCAACAAGATCAGGTCCTAATATCTTTCATTCCCCAACTTCATCCCAGCATGTTGGAGTCCTACATTTATTTCCATAGAGAGATTCATAAGGATCCATCTGAATACTGGAGTGAAAGCTATTATTATAAGAAAACTCCACCAAAGGTAGGTGTTGATCCCAACCACCTTTGAAATCCATAGAGAAAGCTCTCAACATATCTTCTAGAGTTTGAATTGTTCTCTCAGACTGACCGTCTGTATGAGGATGATAAGCATTTCTGAAACTCAACTCTGTATCCAGAGTATGCTGAAGACTTCTCCAAAACATCAAGGTAAATCTCGGATCCCAATCAGATATAATAGAAAGTGGTACTCCATGAAATCTTACCACTTACATTACATATATCCTGGCAAGCTGATCCAGAGAGAAATCCTCTCTAATAGCAATGAAGTGTGCAGACTTGGTAAGATGATCAACTATGACCCAGATAGCATTATTGCCTTGGGATGTTTTAGGAAGTCCTGTGATAAAGTCCATAGTGATGTTTTCCCATTTCCATTCGGGTATGGGTAATGGTTGTAAAATCCCCTTAGACTTCTGTCTCTCAGCTTTAACTTATTGACAAACCAAGCATCGAGAGACATATTCAGCAACATCTCATTTCATTCCATCCCACCAGAAGCACTCTTTCATGTCCCTATACATCTTCGTGCTTCCAGGATGAATAGAGAATGAAAAACTATGAGCCTCATCCAGAAGCTCCTTCTTTAATTCCGCGATGGGAGGAACACAAACCCGATTCCTGAACATTATTATCCCATCACAATCAAGGTTGAATTCGGGAACATTTGTCACCTTCTTCTGTAACTCGACATCTTATTTCTGTGCCTCTTTAATCTTCACATGTATAGATGGTTGAACATTCATTTGAGAAAGATAAGATTTTTCCCCTTCCATTATAATTCCAAGGTCCATCCTTTCTAAATCCATAAATATTGGATCTTTTGTGATCCTCATAATGGATAAACTGGCCTGGTCTTGTCGACTTAATGCATCTGCCACCTTGTTTTCTTTCCCAGGGTGGTAATGGATTGAGAAGTCATAATCCTTAATCGGCTCCAACCATCTTCTTTGACGCATATTCAGCTCCATTTGTGTGAAAATATACTTTAATATTTTATGATCAGTATAAATGTCACACCTTTCTCCATAAAGATAATGCCTCCAAATCTTTAATGCAAAGATTACCGCAGCTAACACCAAATCATGAGTTGGGTAATTTTGCTCATGCATTTTCAACTGTCGTGAGGCATAAGCTATCACCATATCATTTTTCATGAGAACACATCCCAGTCCCTTCTTGGATGAATCACTGTAGATCACAAACCTTTCTCCACTACAAGGAAGTGTGAGCAGAGGTGCACTAGATAACCTTCTTTTCAAATTCTTGAAATTCTCTTCACATTCCTCCGTCCAAACAAACTTAACTCCTTTATGAGTCAACTTGGTGAGTGGAATAGATAATCGTGAAAAATCTTTCACAAAACGTCGTTAATATCCATCCAAACCAAGAAAACTTCGGTTCTCAGTTACTGTTTTTGGTCTTCACCATCTTTCGATAACCTCTGTTTTTGCTGGATCCATAGACATCCCCTCTTTTGAGATTATGTGACCCAAAATTGAAACTTTTTGAATCCAAAATTCACACTTGGTAAATTTGGCATAAAGCTTCTCCTTTCTCAGGGTCTTCAATATAATTCTCAAGTGATCTTCATGTTCTTCATTGCTCTTTGAATAGACAAGAATATCGTCTATAAAGACTACCACAAATTGATCAAGATAGTCTATAAAGACTCTATTCATCAGATCCATGAAGATTGTAGGGGCATTAGTAAGACCAAATGGCATCACTATAAATTCATAGTGTCCATACCTTGTACGGAAAGCCGTCTTTGGTATATCCTCCCTTTTTACCCTTAATTGATGATACCCTGAACGAAGATCAATCTTGGAAAAGTATTGAGCTCCGCGTAGTTGGTCAAATAAATCATTAATGCATGGGAGATGATATTTGTTCTTGATAGTGATCTTGGTAAGTTCTCGATAATCAATGCAGAGTCTCATTGATCCATCTTTCTTCTTAACAAATAGAATAGGTGGTCCCCAAGGTGATGCACTAGGGCGTATGAATCCCTTATCAGGATTCTCTTGGAGTTGCTTCTTCAATTCCTTCAACTCAATTTGTACCATTCTATAAGGTGTCTTTGAAATAGGCAAAGCACCCGGTATGAGTTCTATTGAAAACTCAACTTCACGATTTGGTGGAAGACCCGGTAATTCCTCCGAAAAGACATCATCAAACTCCCGTAAAATGGGAATATTCTTAATCGTGAGTTTCTCACCCACCATTTGAGATAAATAACCTTCATTTAGTAGAATCAATACCCATAGAATGGAAGAAATTTCCACTAGAAGGTTATGTTGATCCTTGCATCGATAGATGATCGTAGATTGATCTGGAATATGAAATGTGACTTGCCTTCTTTGGAAATTGATATGATCTCCATGTAGAGAAATACAATCGATGCCAAGAATCATATAAAATTCCACTATAGGAAGGATCAAAAGATTTGCAGGAAGCACTTTCCCATAAACTTCAATCGGAGAAGAATTATAAACTTTTGATGCGATTGTTGTCCCATTAAGGGTTGTCACAGCTAACTCAATGTCTAATTGTTGAGGTAATATGGTGATATCCTTAGAAATTTTTTTAGAAATAAAGGAGTGTGTGGGTCCAGAATCAAATAAAACATTTGATACTTTAGAGTGGATGATAAGTGTACCTTTCACCACATCGTTATCGGACTCCACATCGCTGATAGAAATTGCATGTGACATTCCTTTGTCTTTAGCCTTAAGAGTTTGTTGACGTTGACCATCAGCATCAACCCTTGGATTTGGGCATTGATTGGCATAATGCCCCATATCCTTGCAATTGAAACATTGAAGTGTAGTAGGTTCATTCTGTGCATCCCTTCCTTTGTTTGCATCATTATACAACTTCTTCACATCCTTACGGTATTCAAATGCCCGATGACCTTCCTTTTCACATTTGAATCATTTACTTGTCCCTTTAAGACAACTCCCTCCATGTTTCTTTCTACACTTTGAGCATAAGGTAAAGCTCATCTTATTTTCAGTGTGCTCTTTAGATTTTCCTTTGAATTCCATTTTCCTCTTCTTATCAAACCTATATGACTGATGGGTTACTCCAATCTCCATCTAAACTTTGAGAGCACATCGAATGATTTCCTCGTAGCTATTGAAGTCCCTTATGGATAAGGCCCTTCGAAGACTTGGTTTTAATCCACTAATGAATCGATCGATCTTACTCTTAGGTTGGATAATAATACCAGAAGCGTACCTTGCAAGTCTTGTAAAATTTTCTTCATAGGTACCAAAAGATTCATCATCCTTTTTCTTTAGTTCAAGAAACTCCTTCTCCATCATTGTTCGGAGAATACGAGGGAAGTACTTATTGAAAAAAAAGTTCTTGAACTCGTCCCATTCCATGGACTCAATTTCATCTCTTTTCCTCATATTCTTGATAAGATTCCACCATTGATCAGCATCACCTTCCAAAAAATACACTGCTAAGATGACTTTATCATGTTCAGAACATTGAAGAACTGAAAATATCTTTTCAGTAGTACTAATCCATTGTTCATCAACTAATGGATCAGTAGACCCACTGAATGAAGGTGGCCGCTGCCTCATGAAGGATTCAAAAGAATTTTGCTCCTTGCTTTGCTCGTTTGGAAGTCCTGCATGATTTATATCTTGAGAAAGTTGTGTGAGCATGGCTAAAATATTTTTCATTCCAGATCCCATAACATTTGGTTGTTCAAGGGGACAATCATTGCATTGCCCATCGCATTCCGCATTAACACAGTTCCTTCGAGTTCCAGCCATTGACTAAAACCAAGAAGAATAGTGTGAGAAACACTAATTATAATAGGAAAACCACATAATCAAGAATAAAATTTCACACTTAAGGTCTTATCCAAGTTTATTCATGGCCATTTCTAAAACACTAATATTGTGTTCTATGCTTAGAATTATACTTAGGGTTCTTACTAAGGCTTTCACATCCTAGTTTCCAAAGGTTGACTATACATTTCCTCTGATACCAACTATAACGAACCATACTTTACATACATTATTAATACTTAAAAATTGAAGCATACTTATTACAACATATAACAAAACCACGAAAGGACTATATAGGTATAGTTTCTTTAGGAACTGGGAAACATAAAAAACTGGTTCATAAAGCGTCTACACTATCTCCCATTTATTTCATCATATCTATAGTCCCTTTTGGAATATCTTATTTAATAACCTTCTGCCTGACCTGGGGAAAGAAAACATACAAAAGGGTGAGCTCAAATGCTCAGTAAGGGTAAACAAAAGAAATATCAATCACATCATATTCATAAGAACATAACTTTTGGAAATCTTATCCTGCAAAAGAGATCATAATTTCATAACATGGGATAAATCATAGTAGTGAAATGGAATCCCAATAATCATAACATAAAACATGAAACTTTGTGGCATACACACATAATCATATAGAATCATTTCTTATTAGTCAAGACTCATTTCCAAGACTATCTTAGTGGAAAAATTCCATTTCTGAACCGAGTTCACTCCTCGTTTCAGTCCTGTTTCATTGAATCGGTATAACCTACCGTTCCAGCCATGTCTATCTCATGAGATATAAAATCTTTACCCAATTCATTGGATGTAGATATAGGTCCCACCCATCTCATAATCATACCATTCTTATGTGTGCCACAAAATCATAAATCATACATCATTGCATAACCCATGTAATAAAAATGGGAATCTTAAACATCGTGACATCATCAAACAATTCATATAAGATAAAGGAATTCATAAAAGTAATTCCATCACAACATAATCAAACCAATGTAATAATAGGGATATAGACATAACCCTATATTATCATAGATGGAAAATAATTTTTATAAAACACTTTAACTCCATTCTTGAGGAAAATATCCTTTCAAATTCAAAAACATTTTCCTTTTTTAACATGTCATACAATTTTAAACTAAATAAGTTGATTAATAATAAACTTGAAAACTTGTAAAGGAAGCTTCTTGGAAATAATGTTTTAAAAATCCATTCATTCCGTATAAGTTAAAAAAACATTCTACGTACTTTTGTCGGAAAAGTCAAAAAGTACCTCGTACGAAAAATGACAAAAGATTTTATTCATATCCTTTACTAAAAACTCACCGAAGGGTAAAATTGGATTTAAACAATTGTAGGTGGATGGAAATAGTATTACATGTTGAGGAAACATGGATTTGGATGATAAAATACACCCTAGTAAATACTAAAGTATAAACAATCTCGGATAAAAATGAGATTGTGATATTTCCCTTACCTTAGGTCCGATATGCTTTGTACGTATCTGAACCTCATGTATAATGATTTAAATAATGTTATTGACTTATTCCATAATCATACTTATTGTTATGATATCATATATGGTCATATTCTTATCTTCTTATTAGTAATATTTCATTACTACTTGTTATTCGGGTGTTTATTACTTTTTGTTCTTATGCGTGTTTTGTCGAATAAATTATTATTCTTATCTTTTGGTTATAGATAACTCATTTAAAGAATGGTATTAGTATAATATATATCATATTAATTCATTCAATTCATTTATATAATCATTATTAAATGATGATCATGTAGAACGAGTCGCATCACATCGTGGAGACTGTATTCCGTACATACGCACGCGCGGTGATTTCTTTTTCCGTAGGATGGATAGATGGTGAAATAGGGTTGTTTAATACTTATAATAACATATAATTATATGAGTGATACTGATGTTATTATTTCATAATGAAACAACTAAAGAAGAAGATGTGGAAGAAGAAATTAAGATGAAAGAATCGGTAACGGACATTACCTCTTTTTTGAAGTGCTTCTTTGAGACCTCCTTTTAGGGCACTAAAATAGGTCTTTCAAGAATACCAAAAACTCTAGGATGTTTCTAGAGAAGTGGAGAGGATAAATTGGCAGGGGTTGGCCGATCTTTAAGGCTCAAAGTGGTGTGAGGAAGAGGGGGAGGAGTGCCCTTTTATAAGGGAGGAGAGGGGCACCTTTGGAATAACTAAAAATATTATTTTATTATAAAGTCAAATTCGGTTTTTAATAGCTCCAAATTGATATATTTCGAAGATAAGGTGGGTAGGGGTCGAAATCCTCTCATAAAATAGAATTTAGACAAGTTTAGGTATCAATTTTAACCTTATCATTTAGATTTAACTTTAAGTTAGATAATTTAACTTTTACCGTGGGTTCTTGTTTTCTTACACTATATGGTTAATAAAGTTACGATATCAAGCCAAACGAACCCCAATTTGTTTATTTTTAATATATATAACCTTATCTAAGTCATTTGGCCGAACCATAGATTTTTAGGAATAAAATAACAATTAATAATATAATATTTGTTGTAAAAACTATTTTATGTCAAATTTGACACTATTTAGTAATTGATTTTTTTGAAAGTCATAACAGACTGATTAGTTCTAACCAAGTTACTTATATCAATACTAACATGTCATATTAACCTAAAAAATTATTGTAATTCATAAAAAGTCTCAAATTACATTTATTTGGGTATTTATAACATCAATTATGTCAATATTTCATTAATAAGGTAATTACTGCATCATCATTGTGTCATAAATAAATTAAATTATTTAATGTCTAAAAATTACAAATAAAATACCATTATGTATTAAATATTTTTATCTTTCTAATAAATATTTATAGTAGAATTTATCTTATGTATAACCCCATATTAAAAATTATTTACTTATTAAACTTTGATTTTAACTATTTTAACCCTTCTTTAAATAAATTAATAATAAATGTCCAAATCTAATCCAAGTGGGCCTAAATGGTCATATTTTATTCCTAAGGTTGTTTTTGATCGAATTAAACTTGTCCAATGGAATTAGGACATGTGTTAGGGTAATAATAATATCATTCTTACCTTTAATTACCCTATTTACTTTTAACCGTGGTAAAAAGTTACTATTCACCAAAAAATCATTTTCATCTCATTGAACCACATTTTAATTACTGACATCAACCGTGTCTCTCGGATTTTCGAAATTCCATTCACCGAAGCGGTAAAATTAAGGTTTATGAAAAAATTAGTTTTTTTAACTACCACTTAGTGGTTTCACTATTCATCAAAAAATGAAAGTTTTCAGAAAAATACCAAAATTTCACCCTAGGCTAATTTCGATATTCCGAATCAAAAAATGAAGTCCATTTTGAAAAATAAAATAATGGCTCGTTTTAATAATATTTTAATAGCATATCGTTGTTTAGTGAAACTTGGTATTGCATACGACACAAGCTATCGAGGAAGGACGTGGTTGCGTGTAAAGCAAGCCAAGCTAGTGTTGTGTGTAGTGAAAGATTCCATTGATGATTTATATAACATAAAAACAAAATATTTAACATAAAAGTCTCGGGTGTTACAGTGGTAATGAAGGATTATCAACAATATTTGTGATGTTTTCATCCTAGAGATACCGAGATGCACTATGATTTAAGTTGGTCATTCTAGTGGTGATTAATGAGGATGGATATAGTTGACTTCATATCATGTTTTTATACATTCCAGCAGGTCAAGGCAGCAAATTAAAAGCCCTACGATTTTCTTTAGCAACAACCCATTCCTATGTGGAATTTGGAATAGATCACCATGGATTTTATTATTTGATTACCTTGTAATCCCGAAGGAAATAATTCTATTTTTCTAGTGAACCATCACCCAAATATTTCTACCCATTTCATTTTGATCAAAGATTTAGCAATTATGGATGATTTGGGTCAAATTCTTTTAGGAGGTTGTGAGACTTCATGGTGCGTCATCTATAATTGTTTCCAATAGGGACCCAAATAATACATTATGGTCTTAGGAAGGGATTTTGAACGAAATTGGGTCATAATTCAAGTTGAATATGTCATAAAATACTCAAACATATGGTCATAAAGAATGGGGAAATCAACTTTTGGAAGACATGCATTAGGATTGTGTCTTGTATTTCAGAGTATCATGGGATAACCATTTTGGATTGGCCAAATTTTTAAATAACAATACATATCGAACCGGATTTCGAATGGAATTGATTGACTAATCTTACAGTTGGATGTGTTTTCCCCATTTCTGTTGGGCGGTGGTGGTTGAGACCTCACTATTGGGACCAAGTCTTAAGAAGGATACATATAGCTCATCAGGAAAATGATTTTGGCAGCTCAGAGTCATCACAAATCCTATGCCGATCAGTGGTGATGAGATCACAAGTTATCTGTGGGTGGTCTAGTTTTCATGAATGTGGAACCTTTCTTAGGTCAATTGTATTTTTGAATGTAAGGAATTCTAAAGATGAGGTATTTCAGACAATTCTATATCACAGAGTGGGTTTTTAAGGTGTAATATAATATAGGCTTGAAATTTTAGTTGATGTCAATCCATAACATGTTTCTTGTCTCCTAGATGAAGATGAATAACTCAAATCTCTCTCATTTGTTATATTGGGAAGATTTAGAGTTAGTTCTTGACTTTTCACTGTTAGAATGAAAAATTAAGATTATTGATTCTTAAGAGAAGTTTATTTATGGGAAGTCATGTCAGGACCCAACCCTGCCCAGGCTTGAGCCGCAACTACCCCAAGCCCGCCTCTATAGGGCAGGGGCTGGCGACCAGCGGCGAAGGCACAATAACACGGGGATGCCTTTGCCAAAGTACCTATACACACACACACACATGCATCAATAACTCAATGCAACAGTGCAGAGTAAAAGAGAAACTGCTATAAATAAACCACAAATGTGCATCAACCTCTACAGTACAAAGCAAGTGCTGAAAGTAAACTGAAAGGAAAAGGGAAAAAACACGCGCCCAACCAAAAGTGCCACAACCCGACAATAGGTAAATAGAAGAGAAACAACTGGAAGGTGTTGTGGTCCCTGGCTAGGATTGTTAGCCCGCTGCCCGACTGAACCAATCCCACATCGGTTGTGGAAGGATATTGGTGGGTGTTTAAAATCCCGTGCCTACCTTCCCCTCATCGATGCGTTTTAAAGCCGTGAGGCCCAGGGGAGAAACTGGGCCAGAGCGGACAATATCGATGGTCCGGGATTAACCGATCCCACAATTGGTATCAAAGGGTTGTTTCGGGACCGCTGTGGGCTTGGGGGGGGGATTGTTGTGGTCCCTGGCTAGGATTGTTAGCCCGCTGCCCGACTGAACCAATCCCACATCAGTTGTGGAAGGAGATTGGTGGGTGTTTAAAATCCCGTGCCTACCTTCCCCTCATCGACGCGTTTTAAAGCCGTGAGGCCCAGGGGAGAAACTGGGCCAGTGCGGACAATATCGATGGGCCGGGATTAACCGATCCCACAATTGGTATCAAAGGGTGGTTTCGGGACCGCTGTGGGCTTGGGGGGGGGATTGTTGTGGTCCCTGGCTAGGATTGTTATCCCGCTGCCCGACTGAACCAATCCCACATCGGTTGTGGAAGGAGATTGGTGGGTGTTTAAAATCCCGTGCCTACCTTCCCCTCATCGACGCGTTTTAAAGCCGTGAGGCCCAGGGGAGAAACTGGGCCAGAGCGGACAATATCGATGGGCCGGGATTAACCGATCCCACAATCCAAGGCACCGGCCAGCCGGTGGACAAGCACCGGTCAGCCGGTAAGCAAAGTCAAACTAGCCGTTGGAGCTTGACCAGACTTGTCTACTTGATCCCCAACGGCTCCGAAAGCCCTCCAACGGCCATATTGAAGTATTTGGGAGTATTTCTCCTATAAATAGACGTCAATGGATGCCGGGAACACCACCGATCATATACCAAAGCATACCAAAGCTATTTTGATCATTTGAGGCTCCTACGACAATTCTCAAAGGCCACTTGAGATCCAATTGCCATCCTTGAAGCTTGGGCTGCCTCTACATCAACTACACTCATCTCTTGGCGCTCAAGGCTTCCTCTAGTTTGTTCTAACTTATTTACTTCAATTGTTTAGTTCTTAATTGGGTTTGTATTAAAACAAACCACCCTTTTTCTTCCTTCTTTCAATTTGGGTTTCTTGCTACAACCATAATAAAAAAGAAAGTTGTAAGAAGGTAATCTAGCCTACCTTAAAACGGCTAGTGGGTTTCTTGCTATAACCATTAAAAAGAAAGCGGTCGTATAAATCTCCCAACGGTTGAGTTGGGAGCGGAGACGTAGGCTTGAGTTTAAAGCCGAACTCCGTTATCAATTGTGTCTTGCCATTTTACTTTCCGCTGCATTTAAATTTGTTTTAAAATTGTTAATTAATTTTAAAAAGGCAATTCACCCCCCCTCTTGCCATCACCTCCGACCCAACAGAAGGGTCCCCAACCTTGAACCTGACTATGACCACCGCACGTGGTCCAACCTCCCAAGCTCCTACGCCCCAATCATGTCACGCTCCACCTGTCTGTCGTCTGCAAGGGCACACCAAGTGCGGGCAAAGCCCAAGCAGGGGTGAGTATAAGGATACTCAGAAGGATACCACGAAGGCTCGAGGGAGAAACAAAGGAGGTACCGAAGGGTGAGCAGTAGAGAGAACAGGAAAAGTAAAGGAGTAAAACAGAGAGCACAATAAAGAGTCCAGGTCAACCCAACAAGTGAAAGGAAGTAGACTCGTCCAAGCACAAGGAGCTAGAAACGGTGAGAAGATGAACTTCCCGTCGAGTCTTCTCTGGCTATAACAGGAGAGTAGACTCATCCAACCACGAGAAGCTAGACAGGGAAACCATGTGGCATACCCTGTGCGTCTTCGCCTCTCCAGGAGGGAGAGTAACCAAGCCCAAGAAGTGGGTACTCAAACATGGTATATATATATATATATGTTCTACAAGAAGCCCGAACAAGCTCGTAAGGGGATCTCCATCCCGGAGCTCAGCCTAAGAAAACGAGTAGCCAACAGTCCTAGAAGTAAACTCCATCAATGCCCAACATCCCACACGTCTGCCTCAAACTACAAGTCAAGGGGCTCAAACCACCGCACCTCGACACTATCCGATTTGGGCGGCACTGACTCGACCGCACGTTTTTAGGTCACGTCACAAGGACGCGTCTCGATGGTGGAAAGCACCCCTCGTACTTGAGAGTTCCAGGTTAAGTCAAACCACATCTCTTCACTGCCCCACAGTCGAGAGGTCTCCTCAAAGTCAAGATCGTTCCATCATTGACCCATACACCCAAGGGTCCCGCTCTGGTAATCACAGAGAAAAGCCACAGGCTAGTCGAGTAGAAAGTACTGAGCCTGAAATGCCGACAGGTGTTCCACTTTCCATCCCTGCTGGAGGGTAATTCGTAACCAGATATCGGGTGACCCACTTCCCAGCCCTACTGCAGGGTAAAACCTAATACATCATCAGGCGAACCACTGCCCAGCCCTGCTGGAGGTTAAACCATAATAAGATACTGGGCGACCCACTGCCTAGCCCTGCTGGTGGGTAAACCATAATACATCATCCGGCAACCCGCTGCCCAGCCCTGCTGGAGGGTAGACCTTAACACATCATGAGGCGACCCACTGCCCAGCCCCACCAGAGGGAAAACCATAATAAGATAACGGGTGACCCAATGCCTAGCCCTGCTGGATGGTAAACCATAATACATCACTCACACGGGAGTGCATGAGATCACTCGCCAAAGGTCTGCTACAAACACGGTAGAAGGACCGCCACCGGGGAACCTCCATATTTCCACATTTAACAAGACCGCGCAAGAGGCTCCACACAACCAAACGGATCGCACCGTTGTAATACTTGCGAAAATAACACGCGAGATCGAATAATTACTCACCTCCAATGGATATCTGATGGAAAAGTCACTAACATCACCTCACACCCGAACGACGTCCCGTGATCCCGAGCCTCTGCCCCAAAAACAATCGGGTGTGCTGCACCATTGCGAGCCCCTCGGGAAACCACATCAAAAGCACTACTCACATGAGTGCAATGAATGCCCGGAGAAAAAGATTCATTCCAGCTTACCGCGCACGAGCGATACTAAGCGGGACCCGCATCCCGGTCCCGAAACACAACAGACGGATCGAACCGTCGCGATCCTCTCAAAAAAGTACACGAATGGACTATTCACTTGTCCAAAATGGTCGCCCGGTGATAAAGATGGAAAATTCACCATCGACGCCAAAACGACACTCGTGGTCCCCACACCATCGTGCCGAATTAGTGCGGGCGGATTGCATCATTGCAATCCCCTCGGAAAAACATCCAAAATCGACTGCTCGCATGCCCCGAATGGACGCCCGATGAGAAAGTCGTGCAACGCTGCACACAGCTCGAAAGACGGGGCATGGGGCCCAAGCCTCAACACCGGCTTCCATCCCCGGAACCACCATGGAAACCTATGCCTCGATTCCAGGGTTCCAACGCCACTGACGGCACATAAAACGAACTCCAGGTGTGTCTGCGCCGCTCAAAACAAGAATCTCGGAAAAAACGCTCGTCCACTTAAGGACACGTTGTGCCTCCGCGGCCCTTCGTTTCACGAATTAAAAATTCCCAAAACCATCTCAAAACATCCACCCCAAAGAAAAGAGTTCACTTCCGCCGAAGGCATGCAAATTTGATTTACGGTTTGAGTTTTAGGAGCATTTAAGTATTTAGGGACCGAAACGGGCAAGTCGGGCCGGTTCGGCCGGCCCACCCGTACTCTAGACCAGCGGTCCGCGGTTCACCACACGGACCGCCCTGAACCACCCGGACCGGCTCGGATGGTCTGGTCTCTGCATGGACCCACGCGGCGCGGGTCCAGTCTGCCGACTGGGGTCACGAAGACCACGGGTCCTCACCCCCCAGGCGCTCGCTGACGACCCCACCGACCCCAGATCGCCCGACCGCCTCCGCCAGCCTCTGCTCACGCTCGCCTGGCTAACACCCATGACCCCGCCGCTGAGCCGAACGACACTTGTGCCAGGAACCACCACCTCCACTAAAATCCGCCTCTTCTGGAAGCCTCCGCCGCCCGGAGCTCGCGCACCACCGCCCTGGGAACCTCGCCGGACCGCCCCGGTTCACTAGAAAACACCCCAAAACCCCCCAGTTCCTGCAACCTTCGGCGAACCACTGCGGGCTCCTCCGAACTCGGATATTAAATCTGAGACAAGCATTGGAAAGGGAATAAAATATACTATGCGTTCATTGTCTTGTTTCGATAATCCGACAGAAATTAGACATGATTAACTGGGCTCAAAGTAGGGAGTGGGGAGGATGAAACAAAAACGACAAATCCTACCTCGATGGGCTTCGCCCGAAGATTCGCCACGATCCGTCGGAGCCGTACCTCACCAGAGAAGAGTAGGTGATGGAGGAGAGATTCCTCCTCCATTGTTGGGTGCTTCTGGTGCCAGGGGAGAAGAGGGGAGGAAGGGGAAGGGGTGTTTAAAATAAATTAATTAACAATTTAATTAATTTAAAACCCCGAAAAGACCCGCATCCAAAACTCCCGACAGGGTAGAGGTTAAGCCTCCCCTAGGGTAAAAAAACCTCCCAAGTACAAAAAAGGTCTCAGAATTTTAATCCGAGACCCCGTTCGAATGTTATTAAACTCAAAGCTTGAGGCCGCCAAATTACAAAAACACCCATGCGGCCATTTTTCACAGACAGCCTGCGCCCGCAAAACATAAAACCATCCTAGGGTAAATGGCATGCTCCGAACTCAACGGTGCCCTCAGTTTTCCAATATGTGCCACTGTTTAAGAGATACTCGAGTTTAACCATTAAATGAATAAATTAATTAATTAATTTATCCGTTTAACGTTCCGAAAGCGAACGAGGGGTCCAAACATCCCTCACCCACAAGTTTTATTACATTCCTAGGGTAAACACCCCATTCCGGACCCATCTGTACACTCGGATCTCTGATCTGGATCACCGTTTAGGAGTTATCTCATTTATTTGGTGATTCCAGTGTGAACGCACTGAAAATTTAATTCCAGCCACACCGGGGCTCGGAATCACACGCCGTCTGAAGGCGCTGCTTTAGAATATCATCAAGAATATTCCAAAGTCTTTCATAGAAAAAACTAGGTTCTTACATAATTCCCTCCTTCAATATTTTCGTCCTTGAAATGCAAAACTATGGAGCAACACAGGGTACTAAGGCCACACCTGGATTTCCCATACGTAGAAGAACCCACGCACAACTCAGCGTCACCGCACATGGACCAAAGGATTCATCCGTTCACGCAAGGTCGGCCCTTGTCGATGTCGTGGTGCCACTCCAGACTTTGGGGTTAGGGCAAGGAGGTAGGGAACCTAGCCATCCCTTTGCACAGTTTCATATATCCCGAAGGCTCTCGGGGGTAGCTCACATCCCAGACCAATCCTCCACATCGCACGCCGTGACTGGAACCACCGCCCACACCTGGAACAATGCCCGGTGATTCCCTCCTTCAGAATATCCATATGGTGAAACATCCAAGGATATCTGGTCACGCAAGATTCCACAGTCGATTTCTCTCAACCAAGACTCTCTTACACGCTGGGGGAGTGATGGAGTCAACGCCATCGACTAATGAAAAAGGTCTCGCGCCTTCTACTTTACCATCACAGGGTTACACCTGATGCCCAGCGTCACCCTAGTATCAACTCAATAAAGGAGCGGGGAGAAAAAGCACTTCACGCACATAGTCTAACAGTTCTACTGCAAGAAGTGGAAGAGTTTTAGAGTGTACCTCTTATCACCACATGCTCTGTAGGATCGTAGACATCCAAGCTCACAGCTGTCCGCGGTCCCAATTGTCAGCTCCCAGAGCCTGACGTGGACCACCTAGTGTTGATTAGAAGACCTCGTAAAGCCGTCCCTCACTACCAGCTCCTCCCACTCCTCTTCTAGCACCACCTCACTGGGCGCTACTCTGCTCACGGTGCTGCCTCTATCGTGGTGGTGTGCCTGCTGCCTGCCCGAAGTTCTCAGCAACTTGGGTTGGGCAGTCTCATGCCAAGTGACCTCGCCCGTCACAAGCATAGCACCGACTCTCTCCGGGATGCACTGCTTCCCTCCGGTTCCACTATGGTGTATGACCCCGCCCCTAAGTCTGGTCATCAGAAAGGCACCTACGTCGAGGTGATTTCTTTCGGTGCCTGCTAGCTATGACAGACGTCTCGGCTCTGTCATGCCCACAACCACTACCAACCGCAAGACGTGACAGGAAGCTATCTGTCACAAACACCTAATCTAGCACCCTGGAATATGTGAAAATGCCCAAGGGTAATATGAAAACACATATCTCTCAGTGGAGACCCTAATCAAACTTTCACGCTCGGATGTTGTCGTCATGGACCATGTTCGGGTAAAAGCATGCACGGTCTGCAAAACTAGCCGCGTACTCGGCCACCGCCATCCCTCCCTACTGAAACTGAAGGAGCTCCTGAATCCGAACAGAGCGCAAGAAAGAGGGAAAAAACTAATCACTAAACAACAACTGAAAGTCGCCCCATGAAAGCGACGACTTGTCAGGAAGACGAGTCACCAAACTACACTAACGCCAAGCTTCCCCACGAAAAAGGTCGGTTTCCAAATCCACCCTCTGATCTTTCGGCGTATGCACAAGCCTGAAAAGGTGATCCACTGCCTCTAGCCAAACCTCTCCTACATGAGGGTCTAGCTCACCACTGAACCTCAGCGGTCTCTACCACTGGAACTCACGCAGTACGCTCAACCTGTGCTCAAGCCTCGTCTACTCTGATGAATCTGTATGCTGCTCAATAGGTGGGGGTGCTTCTACCATCCCACCCGAAGAAAGGGGCTCGCATGATGGGTCTTGGACTGAGGCCTCATAGCTCACAGGGTCATCATCACGAACCAAAGCTACTATCTTGGATGGCTGTCTTCGCAGATACATCCTGAATGTCATCAAGGAGTGTCGCGGTCAGATGAGCATATATGTATATACCAATAACAACAACGATGGAAAGCTGACTCAAGAAGGACAGTCAAGACTCATTCCTATGTGATGCACAAACAAATTTCCCTGTAACAAGTGTCTCAGCATGCCGAGTCGGAAAGCGGGTTATCAAGGTCCTGGTGAATGGATACGTCGGTCGCCACACCATCACTGGACTCCCTGGCCTGAGAGTCGCTCTCGAGACACGTTAACACTGTTGCCCGAAATCCCAGGCAATTCCTTTTTAGGGACATCCGAACAACATCCCAAGGAACGAACCACCTATGATACCATGCTGTCACAACCCGACCATACTCGGGCTCGAGCCGCAACGACCCCAAGCCCGCCTCCATAGGCCAGGGGCTGGCGACCAGTGCCGAAGGCACAATAACTCGGGGAGGCCTTTGCCGAAGTACCAGTACACATACATGCATCAACAACTCAATGCAACAGTGCAGAGTAAAGGAGAAAATTCTATAAATAAACCACAAATGTGCATCGACCTCTACAGTACAAAGCATGTGTTGAAAGTAAACTGAAAGGAAAAGGGGAAAAACACACGCCCAACCAAAAGTGCCACAACCCGACAACAAGTAAACAGAAGAAAAGCAGCTGGAAAGTTCCCCCACCTGGAACCTGACTACGACCACCGCACGCGGTCTAAGCTCCCAAGCACCTACGCCCCACTAAATTCACGCTCCACCTATCCGTTGTTTTCAAGGGCACACCAAGTGCGGGAAAATCCCAAGTAGGGGTGAGTATAAGGATACTCAGTAGGACACCCCGAAGGCTCGAGGGAGAAACAATGGAGGTACCGAAGGGTGAGCAATAGAGTGAAAAGTAAAAGTAAAGGAGTACAACAGAGAGTGCAGTAAAGAGTATAGCTCAACCCAAATAGATAAAGGAAGTATACTCGTGTAGGCACAAGGAGCTGGAAATAGTGAGAAGATGAAATTCTCGTCGAGTCTTTGCTACCTATAGCAGGATAGTAGACTCATCCAACCATGAGAAGCTAGACACAGAAATCACGTGGCATACCCCGCGCGTCTTCGCCTCTCCTGTAGGGAGAGTAACCAAGACCATGAAGTGGGTACTCAAACAAGGTATATACATATATATATATGCTCTACAAGAATCCCGAACAAGCTCGTAAGGGGATCTCTATCCCATAGCTCAGTCTAAGAAAACGAGTAGCCAACAGTCCCAGAAGTAAACTCCATCGATGCGAAGCATCCCGCACGTCTTCCCCGAACTACAAGTCAAGGGGCTCAAACCACATCACCTCAACACTATCCGCTTTGGGCGGCACTGACTCGCCTACACAGTTTTAGTTCGCATCACAAGGATGCGTCTCGGTGGGGGAAAGCGCCCCTCATACTTGAGAGTTTCAGGTTAAGTCAAACCACGCCTCGTTACTGCCCCGCAGTCGAGAGGTCTCCTCAAAGTCAAGATAGTTCTATCATTGACCCGTACACCCAAGGGCCCCACTCTGGTAATCATGGAGAAAACCCACAGGCTAGCCTAGTATAAAGGACAGAGCCTAGGATGCTGACAGGTGTCCCACTTCCCAGCCCTGCTGGAGGGTAATTCGTAACCAGATATCAGGTGACCCACTGCCCAACCCTGCTGGAGGGTAAACCCTAATACATCATCAGGTGACCCACTACCCATCCCCTCTGGAGGGTAAACCATAATAAGATACTGGATGACCCACTGCCCAGCCCTGCTGGAGGGTAAACCATAATACATCATCCGGCGACCCACTGCCCAGCCCTGCTGGAGGGTAAACCTTAATACATCATCAGGCGACCCACTCAACCCTGGTGGTCAAACAAACGAGCACATAGCCAAGGGAAAAACTCCACCCTGCTGGTCAACAAACGAGTATAGAGGGACCCTCTACGTAGCGAGAGGTCAAAGTATGCAAAGCAGAGCTCAGCACGCACCTGGGTCCCACACGACGTGTGGCCCCAAGTTAACACCAATCAAGTGCACGCACATCTCAGGTACAAACTACACGTACCTCCAAGTTCTCTCGTATAATATCAGAGTATACCTCACTTCCACCCCAAGGGCTATCGTGCACCCGGCACCCAATGTCAACGCGAAGGCGTGACGTAACATCTCCAACTTGCAGCCTCAACGATTGGGGTAAAGCCAACCACATCTCTTCAAGCATTTACATCACTCACATGGGAGTGCACGCGATCACTCGTCAAAGGTCTGCTACAAACATGGTAGAAGGACCGCCACCAGGGCACCTCCACATTTCCACATTTAATAAGAGCTCGCAAGAGGCTCCGCACAACCAAACGGATCGCACCGTTGTAATCCTCAAAGAAAAAACACGCGAGATAGACTACATACTCTCCTCCAACGGATATCTGATGGAAAATTCACCAACACAACCTCACGCACGAACGACGTCCCGTGATCCCGACTCTCAGCCCTGAAAAAAGTCGGGCGCGTCGCACCATTGCGATCCCCTCGGGAAAACACGTCAAAAGCACTACTCACATGAGTGCAACGAATTCCCGGAGAAAAATATTCATTCCAGCTTACCGCGCATGAGAGGTACTACGCGGGACCCGCATCCTGGTCCCGAATCTCAACAAAAGGATCTCACCGTCACGATCCTCTCGAAAAAGTACACGAAATGGACTATTCACTTGTCCAAAATGGTCGCCCGTTGATAAAGATGGAAAATTCACCGTCGATGCCCAAACGGCCCTCATGGGCCCCACACCATCGTGTCGACTTAGAGCGGGTGGATTGCACCATTGTAATCCCCTCAGAAAAACATCCAAAATCGACTGCTCGCACGCCCCGAACGGACGCCCGATGAAAAAGTCGTGCAACGCTTCACGCAGCTCGAAAGACGGGCCATGGGGCCCACACCTCAACACCGGATTCCACGCCCAGAACCACCCTGGAATCCTCCGCCTCGACGCCAGGGTTCCAATGCCACTAATGGTTCTTAAAACGGACTCCGGGTGTGTCTGCGCCGCTCAAAACAAGAATCTCGGGAAAATTGCTCGTCCACTTAAGGACACGTCGCGCCTCCACGACCCCTCGTTTTGGGAATTAAAAATTCCTGAAACCATATAAAAAATTCCACCCCGAAGACAGGAGTTCACTGCCTTAGATGGCATGCAAATTCAATTTACGGTTTGAGTTTTAGGAGCATTTTAGTATTTAGGGACCGAAACGGGTGAGTCGGGCCGGTTCGCCCCCCCCCCCCCCCCCCGTACTATGGACCGGCGGTCCGCGGTTCACCGCGCGGACCGCCCGGAGGTGCCCAGACCGGCTCAGCCGTTCCGTTCTCCACGTGGACCCACACGGTGTGGGTCCTGTCCGCAGACAGGGGTCACGAAGACCCCGGGTCCTCGCGCCCCAGGCGCTCGCTGACGACCCCGCCGATCCCAGATCGCCCGACCGCCTCCGCCGGCCTCGGCTCGCGCTCGCCCGGCTGACACCCTCAACCCCGCCGCTGAGCCGAACGCCGCCTGCACCAGGAGCCACTGCCTCCGCTGGAAGCCACCACCGCCCGGAGCTCGCGCGCCGCCGCCCTGGGAACCTCGCCGGACCGCCCCGGGTCGCCGGAAAACACCCCAAAAACCCCCAATTCCCGCAACCTTCGGCATCCCACTGTGGGCTCCTACAAACTCGGATTTCAAATCCGAGAAAAGCATTGGAAAGGGAATAAAATATAATACGCGTTCATAGGCTTTTTTCAAAAATCCGACAGAAATTAGACATGATTAAATGGGCTCAAAGTAGGAAGTGGGGAGGATGAAACAAAAACGACAAATCCTACCTCGATGGGCTTCGCCCGAAGCTTCGCCATGATCCGTCGGAGCCACGCCTCGCCGGAGAGGAGGAGGTGATGGAGGAGAGCTTCCTCCTCCATTTTTGAAGCTTCTGGAACAAGGGGAGAAGAGGGGAGGAAGGGGAAGGGTTGTTTAAAATAAATTAATTAACAGTTTAATTAATTTAAAACCCCCGAAAAGACCCTCATCCGAACCTCCCGACATGGTCAAGGTTAATCCCCCCCTAGGGAAAAAACCACCTCCCGAGTACAACGGAGGTCTCAAAATTTTAATCCGAGAACCCGTTCAAATGTTATTAAACTCAACGCCTGAGGCCGCCAAATTACGAAAATGCCTCTACGACCATTTTTCACAAACGGCCCATGCCCACAAAACATACACCCCTACTAGGGTAAAAGGCATGCTCCGAACTCAACGGTGCCCTTAGTTTTCCAATATGAGCCACCATTTAAGAGATATTCTAGTTTAACCATTAAAAGAATAAATTAATTTATTTATTTATCCATTTAACGTTCTGAAAGAGAGCGAGGGGTCCAAACATCCCGCGCCGACAAGTTTTATGTCGTTCCTAGGGTAAACACCCCATTCCGGACCCATCTGTATGCTCGGATCTCTGATCTGGATCATCTTCTAGGAGTTATCGCATTTATTTGGCGATTCCAGTGTGAACGCACTTAAAATTTAATTCCGGCCACACTGGGGCTCGAAATCACACGCCGTCTGAAGGCGCTGCTTTGGAATATCATCAAGATTATTCCAAAGTCTTTCGTAGCAAAAATTGGGTTCTTAAAAATACATTTCACTAGTATGAGTCCTTTGGAAGCATGATAGTGTTATGAACATGAATTAGGAGAGGAAGTTGTGGGATGATAAAGAGTATCCATTTTTATTCCCTAATACTGCTTCGAGTTGTCTTTCTAGGGGAAGAATTTATTCATGGTGGGGATAATTATAATACCCATTCTGAGGTATTTTTCAATTCTTTAGTCGAAATTGTTCCCATTTTCACCTCTATTGTTTGATAAAAAATAGAAATTTGGGGTAAAAAAGGGTTGTTTCATGGTTGGATCATGGTTTGGAAAACAATGAACCCTATCCAAGGTAACCATTCAATCATGTGATTTTTTGGGATAGAGTGTTATAACACGTTTAGCACACAGTTTAAAAACCAAGCTTTCTAACCATGTGGCATGTCCTGTCTTGTAAATACCCATAAAATTCAATGGAAATTTTTTATTAATTTTCATTGGGATTTTACAAGAACGCAGTTTTTGATGGCACCTAATTCTGAGGCCAGGTGTTCCCAGAATCATTTTTCGAAGTTCAGCTTAGGTACGTTTAGGGAACGAACGAGAAGGTTTTCCTAACTTTTGAACCGGTGCTCAGAATCAAAATTTGAGGGCACCAATGAAACTGCAGTGCCTATAATTGATTAAGAACACCTTTTCCGGAGATGTGTTGCTCAGGTGAGGTTATTAAACAATGGTTTAACTGAATAATGAAATAAAATTCTGTGCTACAATTTTATTTCTATTTTGGGTAGTTTAAACCTATTCTTGGTGGTTGGAGTGGGACCCAGTAATATCCTAACTCTACTAGGTAGGATATTAGTGAAGTGGGTCCCACACGAGCACCACCCCTTCAATCCATGTTTAACCTCCCTCTCGTGCTTTTAACATGTAACTCACCCACACCCCACAATTAATGGCAAGTCAACCATCAAAATTAATTCGAATATTAAACGCTCCTTAATTAATTCAATTAATTGAATGAGATCTATTTGATTTTCAAATTAATTTCTTGCGTGTGTATTAATAAAATAAGGTTATACTTATTTTATTAGAGGTTGATTCGTTGTGCGAATGGAAGGGAGGACACTTTCACTATTGAGGAATATCTTCTTCCTCCTTAAAGAATGCGAAGAACACACCGTCACCGACGAAGAACGCCGACCTCCGAAGAAGGACGACGAATAACGCTGATTCCTCAGAGATCGATGACGCGACATCGTTTACCGCGACACCGATGATCCTCCTTTCGCGACGCTGTCTTCCGCAATGTCCCTTTCCCCTAACAAGCCTCGTACGACGACATCATTGAGGTAGGGGGTTTTCGAATATAGTTTATGTTTGATTTATCCCCTCGTGCATGAGTATTTTAATTTCAAGGTGATTGAATAATTTTACCTTGAATAAATTATGCCCTCGTTTAGAGCATGTATTTTAAAGATTGCCTTTTTAAAATCACCTAACGCGGAGGGTGCGGGCCGAACAAACATGGCCCGACAACCCTCCACAGTCTGTTTATTGGTGTGCGGATCGATGGGCGACGAAAAAGCGGGCCGAAAAGGCATTTTGAACCCTTCGTAGAAATCCACGGGTCCCGGGATAGCCGCAGGCGCTGACAGCAGGAAAAACAGATCACTGGATTGCGTTCGGTGGTCTGCGGAAGGCGCTGCCGGTGTGCCCCGCCGGCGCGGTGGCACAGGTCGGCCGCCCGGAGGCGGCGGCGCCCCGACACGTCCCCAGTAGGAGCCTCCATGGATGAAGCCACGATGGCGGCGGGAAGAACGGATCCTGCGGCCGTACGGGATCCCAGGGAGACGCGACGACCAGCGCCGCGTCCGTTAGCAATGGGGGGGGGGGGGCAGCGCACCCCCTGCGTCCGCTCAGCGCGCAGCACCCGCTGAGCCGGATCGGCCACGCCGGGCTGGGCCACCTGCGCTGGGCTGAGCCACGCCAGCCATGTCGGGCCGTGCCCAGATGGGCCGGACCCGGACCCGGGTCGGGTCGACCCGGTTCGGGCTGACCCAGGGGGGGTTGGGTCGGGTCGGGCCGGGCCCAGACCCCCCATTTTGGACTGTTTTCAGTCATTTGCCCATATCTTGGGATTCAGACCTCTGATCAACGCACCGTTAGTTTCTTTGGGATCCTTGGATCGAGACGATCATTTTTGTGTTTTACACCCAAGTATTCTGAGAACTTGGAGTACAATCGGGTTGGTTCGAACACGAAACCAATCGGGCCCTTGGAGCAGAAACGCTTATAACTTGAGACATGGATGTCTGATTGATGTTCCATCGACTTTGGTAGATTCCTCTTAGTGAGACGGACCTTTTGCCTTACTCTGCTCGAGGTTTGGATGTGGTTGGAGTACAGGCGGGTTGGTTTTTAATTAAAAAACCAACTGGGCCCCTGGGACGAAAAAACCATTAACTCTCAGTCCGGGCGTCCGATTGACGCACCGACTATCACGTTGAGTTCCTATCGATGAGGCGGAACTTTGAGATACATCAAATCTGGACTACGTTTCAGTTGATGTATCGACCCACTTTGCTCGAGAAGCGGACCCTCCCAGAATCGAGCGTGCAGTGTGCGGGAACCCTAGAGCTGGGTTCGATGATGAGGACTTTCGTACTGGAATCCTCCGTGAGTTCGACGATGAAGACTACCGTACTGAAATCATATGTGGGTTCGACGGTGAAGACTTTCATATTGGAATCCTCCGTGGGTTCGGTGATGAAGACTTTCGTACTGGAATCCTCCGTGGGTTCGATGATGAAGACTACCATACTGAAATTCTATGTGGGTTCGACAGTGAAGACTTTCTTACTGGAATCCTCCATGGGTTCGACGATGAAGACTTTTGTACTGGAATCCTCCGTGGGTTCGACAATGAAGACTACCGTACTAAAATCTTATGTGGGTTCGACAGTGAAGAATTTCATACTGGAATCCTCTGTGTGTTCGACGCTGAAGACTTTCGTAGTGGAATCCTCCATGGGTTCGACGATGAAGATTGCCGTACTGAAATCTTATGTGGGTTAGACGGTGAAGTCTTTCGTACTGGAATCCTCCATGGGTTTGACGATGAAGACTTTCATACTGGAATCCTCAGTGGGTTCGATGACGAATACTACCGTACTAAAATCCTATCTGGGATCGACGGTGTAGACTTTCGTACTGGAATCCTCCGTGGGTTCGATGATGAAGACTTTCATACTGGAATCATCCGTGGGTTCGACGATGAAGACTACCGTACTGAAATCCTATGTGGCTTCGATGGTGAAGACTTTCATAATAGAATCCTTCGTGGGTTCGATGATGAAGACTTTCATACTGGAATCCTCTGTGGGTTCGACGATGAAGACTACCGTACTGAAATCCTATGTGGGTTCGACAGTGAAGACTTTCGTACCAGAATCTTCCTTGGGTTCGACGATAAAGGATTTCGTACTGGAATACTCCGTGGGTTCGACGATGAAGGCTACCGTACTGAAATCTTATGTGGGTTCGACGATGAAGAAATTTTTACTAGAATCATCTGTGGGTTCGATGATGAAGACTTACGTACTGGAATCCTCCGTGGGTTCGACGATGAGGTCTACCGTACTGAAATCCTTTGTGGGTTCAACGGTGAGGACATTCGTACTAGAATCCTCCGTGGGTTTGACGTTGAAGACATTCGTACTGGAATCCTCCATGGGATTGATGATGAAGACTGTCGTACTGAAATTCTATGTGGGTTCGACGGTGAAGGATTTTGTACTGGAATCCTCTATGGGTTCGACGACTACGACTGCACTGAAATCCTCCGTGAGTTCGGCAGTGACGACAACCGTACTGGAATCCTCTGTGGGTTCGATGGTGAAGACTATCGTTCTAGAATCTTCTGTGGGTTCAACGACAATGACAACCATACATGAATCCCCTGTGGGTTTGGCGGCGACGACTACAGTACTTGTATCCTACATGGGTCCCATCTAGATGAATCAGTGGAAACATATGATCATCTCTATCACCTTACGAAGGAGTATACCTCTGTGAGCTGAGTCTTTACTTTCAATCATTATCTTAGATATGATTGAATTTCTTTCCTATGTGTATTGTGATGTGATTTCCTGTATGGATTGTGTTGCACTATCCTGTGTGGATGTGATCGAACTTGGGATTGGATGTTGGAGCCGAACTGGAATTGATGACATAGGTATATATATGGGAATATACCTAAGTATTTTTGGTTGTTACTTCGTGATTATATCTTTCCTTTGTGGATTATCCTTTGTGTATTCTGGAAGACCTTCGGGGGTCTCAAGGTCCCTACTAAGTAGCGTATACTCACCCCTGCCTGGGCTATGACTGCACTACGTTGTGTTGGATGTAGACAACGGACATTGCTGATCGTGGTTGAGGCTTGTGGAGCTAGTCGGTACCTGGAGGTGGACCACTGGGCGGGACATACACGGAGCGGACGGCTGGACCTGATTAGCTGAGGAGGCTATCTGTACCCACCATTCAGGAGGGACTTCCAGTGGTTGACTCGACATTGCTTCTTTACATTCAGTTGTTGTACTTCCTTTCCAGTTGCACTTTACTTTCAGTTTGGGTTTTTATTCTATCCCACTTACTTTCCACACTTACTATTGTACCCAGTTGTACTTAGAATTACTTCTGTTTGCTTACTTTATGGTGTTTGTTTATTTTAAAGAAAACTCCTTCCCCTTTTTGTCGGAATTTACACCATGGTGCTAGTCGCTAGCAGCTGGCCTATGGGAGGCGGGCTTAGGGTAGTCACGGCATGGGTCCCGAGGATGGGTCTTGACAAATTGGTATCAGAGGAGTTCGGTTCAACCACAGAACTCAGGACTCTGATCTTTCTTTAATGTGAAGCAACAGTGTTAAGGGTATTGAGTGTGGTTATCAACTCAGGGAGTCCAGTGTTGGTGCGGCGGCCGACGTATCCGTACACTAGGACCCTGACTTCGGATTTCCGACTCAATGCATGAAAAAATTGATTGCATGGGTGTTTCAAAAGGTTTCTTTGTGATTACATTGTGTCAAATCACCAGGTATACTATTTGATCATGGCCCAGTACTCGATGGGGTTTACTGATCTCTATTACTACTCCACATATATGGTATGGGACACGTTTTTCTGGCCCCAGACCTTCGAGCAGGGACTGAGGCATGAGATTAGGGCTTCGATGATCTCCCTGAACATTCTGACATAGGAAGAGGTGTTGGAGAGAGACCTTCTTGTGGATAGTTTTCTCGCCGAGTAGGCACCAGTGGTAGGACCCTACGCAAGACGAACCGTGGCAGAGTCTTCTGCAGCTGGCAGTAGACATGTGACACAGAGGTCCAAACAGAACGGACCATCAGATGGGAAATCTCAGGGTGAAGATTCGATTGTGCATGGCAGACGAAGGAGAGCCAACTACACGAGGAGTAGGAAATGCTACGCATGTGGCGGGCAGGGTCACATGGCTCGAGACTACCCGACTCATCCTACAGATGAGCAGCATAAGGTAGAGGGACCTCCCAGGCAGAGGTTCAACCATGGCGGTCAGCAGGGAGCAGGCAGGCGAGGAAGAGGAGCTGGCCGAGCAGTGGGTGGTGGACGACACTTTGAGGCCCTACCACCACCACCCCCCGAGAGACCACCCCGACCGTAGGGAATGGGTGGATAGGGAAGTGCTCAGCTTCAGAAAGCTGAGGCCTATGATCATGGAGCTCTGGGAGTAGATGGACATGAGTGGGACTAGCTCCATACATGGAAACTTTCGTTTATGTTGCATCTAGCTTGGTTGATGTTTGTTTGTGGATGATTTGTGTCTTTATACCTTGATATGCAGTAATAAAAGACACCTTTCTTTGTGGAATTTACTTTCCTATCCTCTCTTTGTGTGGTTACTAAGAGGTTCCGGTTTGAAACTGTTGACTTGACCCTCACTTTTGAGATACCCACTGGGGGAGACCTAGTGACCACACACTGATGCAGACAGTGTGAATCAACCCTTGGAGGCGAGAGTAACGGTTCGATCTCTTGGTAGTAGCGTCGAGGCCTTATGATGTCATCCTTGGTATGGATTAGTATCATCCATGTCAGGATTGACTGTATTAGGTAGAGAACATGTTTCATCCAGGGGATGGGACCAGATTTCTCTTATCGGCAATGAAGAAATCTTAGCAGCTCTTGTAGGACCAGAGAAGGTCCAGGTTGTCCAAGAGTGGAGGAGGATAGCTCAGAGCCAACAAGAGACTTATGCTGACAAGAGGTGGAGACCAGTAGAGTTCGAGGATGGCGACCACGTCTTCCTACGGGTCTCCCCTCGACGTGAGTTATAGAGTTTTGGCCGGGGTGGAAAGTTGTCTCCGCGCTTCATTGGACCCTTCTAGGTCCTCAACAGGGTAGGCGAGGTGGTTTACCACTTGACCCATCCACCTCAGTTGCTCCGAGTGCACGACGTCTTCCATTTATCTCAGCTGAGGAGATACGTGCATGACCCGACGCATGTCATCGACCATTGGGAGCTAGACCATGACGATGGGGCGACTTTTGTGGAGGTCCCGGTGGAGATCTAGGATCGACATGAGTGGGTCCTAAATGGGTGGTTGATTACTCTAGTGAGTATTATATGACATAACAAGAACCTCCAAGAGAGCACCAGGGAGCAGGAGGCTTAGATGCGTGCTCAGTACACACATTTGTTCCCCTTGTTTATGATGTATCTTTACGGGGACATAAAGCACTGAGGTGGGAGTAATGTAAAGACCCATAAAATTCATGGGATTTTTTTTCTTAATTTTCATTGGGATTTTAAAAGAATGTAGTTTTTTACGGCACCTGATTCCGAGGCCCGATGTGCCCTAAATCATTTTCCAAAGTTCAGCTTGGGTACGTTCAGTGAACGAACAAGCAGGTTTTCCTAACTTTTGAACCGGTGCTCGGAATTGAAATCCGAGGGCACCAATGAAACCGTAGCACATGTAATTGCTTAAGAACACCTTTTTCGGAGTTGTGTTGCTTGGGTGAGGTTATTAAATAATGGTTTAACTAAAGAATGAAATAAAATATTGTGCTACAACTTTATATCTATTCTGGGTAGTTTAAACCTATGCTTGGTGGTTGGAGTGGGACCCACTAATATCCTAACACCACTAGGTAGGATATTAGTGAAGTGGGGCCCACACGAGCCCCTCCCCTTCAATCCATTTTTAACCCCCTCTCGTGCTTTTAATATGTAACTCACCCGCACCTCAATTTTAATGGAAAGTCAACCCTCAAAATTAATTCGAATATTAAACGCTCCTCAATTAATTCAATTAATTTAATTAGATCTGTTTGGTTTTCAAATTAATGTCTTGCCTGTGTACTAATAAAATAAGGAATGACTTATTTTATTAGGGTTTGATTCGTTGTTCGAAAGGAAGGGAGGACTCTTGCGCTCTTGTGGAATATCTTCTTCTTCCTTGAAGAACGCGAAGAACACACCGTCACCGATGAAGGATGCCGACCTCTGATAAAGGACCACGAATAATGCTGATTCCTTGATGATCGAAGACGCGACCCCATGTACCGTGATGCCGACGATCCTCCTTCCGCGACGCTGTCTTCCGCAATGTCCCTTTCCCGCGACAAACCTCGTACGGCGACTTCATCGAGGTAGGGGGTTTTCGAATAATGTTTATGTGTGATTTATCCCCTCATGCATGAGTATTTTAATTTCAGGGTGATTGAATAATTTTACCTTGAATAAATTATGCCCTCATTTAGAGCATGTCTTTTAATGATTTCCTTTTTAAAAACACCTAATGCGGATGGTGCAGGCCGAACAAACACAGCCCGACAACCCTCCATAGTTTGTTTATTGGTGTGCGGATCGACGGACGATGACGAAGCGGGCCACAAAGGCGTTTTGAACCCTTCACAGTAATCTACGGGTCCCAGGAGAGCCACAGGCCCAGACAGCGGGAAAAACGGACCACCGAAGCGTGTTCGGTTGTCTGCGGAAGGCACTGCCGGTGGCGGCGGGAAGACCGGATCCCGCAGCCGCGCAGGATCCGGGGGAGACACGGTGACCAGCGCCGCGTCCGCTCAGCACGCGACACCAGCTGAGCTGGGCCGCGCCCTGATGGGACAGACCCGGACCTAGGTCAGGTCACCCCGGTTCGGGCTGACCTGGGGGGGGGGGGGTTGGGCCGGGCCGGGCCGGGCCCAGACCCCCCATTGGACTGTTTTCAGTCATTTGCCCATATCTTGGGCTTCAGACCTCTGATCGACACACCATCAGTTGCTTTGGGATCCTTGGATTGATAATGTCATTTCGGTGTATTAAACTCAAGGATTCCGAGAACTTGTGGTATGGCCAGGTTGGTTTGAACACGAAACCAACCGGGCCCTCAGAGCGGAAACGTTTATAACTTGAGTTTCAAACGTACGATTGACGTGCCTTCAACTTTGTTGGATTCCTCTTAGTGAGAAGGACCTTTTGGCTTACTCCACTCGAGGTTTGGATGCGGTTGGAGTATGGTCGAGTTGGTTTTGACTTAAAAAACCATCAGGGCCCCTGGGACGAAAAAACCACTAACTCTCAGACTGGGCGTCCGATTGACGCACCGTCTATCATGTTGAGTTCCTATAGACGAGGTGGAACTTTGGGGTACATCAAATCTGGACTATGTGTCAGTTTATGTATCAACCCACTTGGCTCGAGGAGAGGACCCTCCCGGAATTGAGCGTATTGTGTGCGGGAACCCTAGAGCTGGGTTCGACGATGAAGACTTTCGTACTGGAATCCTACGTGGGTTCGACGATGAAGACTATCGAACTGAAATCCTATGTGGGTTCGACGGTGAAGACTTTCGTACTGGAATACTCCTTGTGTTCGATGATGAATTCTTTCGTACTGGAATCCCCCGTGGGTTCGACGATGAAGACTACCGTACTGAAATCCTATATGGGTTTGATTGTTAAGACTTTCGTACTGGAATCCTCCGTGGGTTCGACGATGAAGAATTTTATACTGGAATCCTATGTGGGTTCGACGATGAAGACTACCATACTGAAATCCTATGTGGGTTCGATGGTGAAGACTTTCGTACTGGAATCCTCCGTGGGTTTGACGATGAAGACTTTCATACTAGAATCCTCCGTGGGTTCGATGATGAAGACTACCGTACTAAAATTCTATGGGGTTCGATGGTGAGGACTTTTGTACTGGAATCCTCTGTGGGTTTGACGATGAAGACTACCATTATGAAATCCTATCCAGGTTCGACGGTGAAGAATTTTGTACTCGAATCCTCCATGGATTCGACGATGAAAAATTTCATACTGGAATCCTCCACGGGTTCAATGATGAAGACTACTGTAATGAAATACTATGTGGATTAGACGGTGAAGACTTTCGTACTGGAATCCTCTGTGGGTTTGATGATGAAGACTTTCGTACTGGAATTCTCCAAGGGTTCGACGATGAAGACTACCGTACTGAAATACTATGTGGGTTCGATGGAGAAGACTTTCATACTGGAATCCTCCGTGGGTTCGACGATGAAGACTTTCTTACTAGAATCCCTTGTGGGTTCGACCATGAAGACTACCATACTGAAATCCAATGTGGGTTCAAAGGTGAAGACTTTCATAATGGAATCATCCGTGGGTTCGACGATGAATAATTTCATACTGGAATCCTCCGTGGGTTCAATGATGAAGACTACCATACTGAAATCATATGTGGGTTTGACGGTGAAGAAATTCATTCTGGAATCCTCTGTGGGTTCGACGATGAAGGCTTTCGTACTGGAATCCTCCGTGGGTTCGACGATGAAGACTACTGTACTGAAATCCTATGTGGGTTCGATGGTGAAGACGTTCGTACTGGAATCCTCTGTGGGTTCGATGACTACGACTGCACTGAAATCCTCTGTGGGTTTGTCAGTGAAGACAACTGTATTGGAATCATCTGTGGGTTCGACAATGAAGACTATCATTCTGGAATCCTCCATGGGTTCGATGACGACAAAAACTATATAAGAATCCTCCGTGGGTTCGGCGACGACGACTACAATACTTGTATCCTACACGGGTCCCAGCTAGATGAATAAGTGACTACATCTGATCATCTCTATCACCTTATGAAGGAGTATACCTGTGTGAGCTGAGCCTTGACTTTCAATCATTATCTTCGATATGATTGACTTTCTTTCCTATGTGGATTGTGATATGCTTTCCTGTGTGAATTGGGTTGCACTATCCTGTGTGGACGTGATCGAACTTGGGCTCAGATGTTGGAGCCAAACTGGAATTGATGACTTAGGTATATGTATGGGCATATACCTAAGTTGTGTTGGTTGTTACTTCGTGATTGTATATTTTCTTTGTGGATTATCCTTTGTGGATTCTGGGAGACCTTCGGGGGTCTCGGGGTCCCTACTGAGTAGCGTATACTCACCCATGTACAGGCTATGCCTGCACTACGTTGTGTTGGATGCAGACGACGGACAACGCTAATCGTGGTTGAGGCTTGTGGAGCTAGTCAGTACCTGGAGGTAGACCACTGGGCGGGACATACACAGAGTGGACGGCTGGACCCGAGAAGCTGAGGAGGCTATCTGTTGCCAGCCTTCAGGGGGGACTTCCAGTTGAAGGCTTGACGTTGCTAATTTACATTCAGTTGCTGTAATTCCTTTCCAGTTGTACTTTACATTCAGTTTGGGTTTGTATTCTGGCCCACTTACTTTACGCACTTACTATTGTACCCAGTTTTACCTAGTCTTACTTCTACTGGCTTACTTTGTGGTGTTTGTTTACTTTAAAAGCAACGCCTTCCCCTTTTTGTCGGAATTTACGCCTTGGTGCTAGTCGCCAGCCCCTGGCCTGTGGGAGGCGGGCTTGGGGTAGTCACGACACGGTTCCCGAGGATGGATCGTGACATGTCTAGACCGTTAGGGGAGCACGATTACAACACAGTTTAACAAACCATGCAGGAAAATAATGTGTCCTATCCAGGTCATTAATAATTGGATTTTTATGTTATATATCTCTCCTATATTAACCAAAAACACTGAATTTTCCCCCACCACCTCAGGTTCCTCTAACCTAGAAACATCTCTCCCCTCACATGGATCCAGTATACATCCATTTTTAGGCGATTCTTGAGTGGTCTATACTTGATCCTCCATGTATGTCATTATTTTCATGGTTTCATCTTCTTTTCTGAGGTTTCATTCCATTTTCATTGGGATATTAGTTATCCAGTTTGCTAGATGTATGATTTAGGGTGAGATCTTGATTATTAGGTTGTAATATTTATGTATAAGTTTTGATTTTTTCTCTAGAAGGTTCTCCTGTTGTGCAGTTGTTTGTTTCAACTAGATTCTATAAATTTATACACGTGAGGTATGTGGCTCCATGCTTAAACTTTATTTGATGAATTTGATATTATTTATCTAGTGTTTAAATGTGTTCAATGATTTCAGTGTGTGTGTTGAAATGTTGGTTTAAGTTATTTTATTTTTATATTTCTTGAATTTTTTTTTCTAAATCAAATTGGATTTTTTTTCACATATGAACCCATTTTGTGAATTTTTAATGTTCTTTATTAATTATGAAATATGTTAAATAAGTTGTGAAAGTGGCTTGGAACATGTTTTCAAATTGTTTTGGGGTGTAGTAGATATAAATGTGTGTTTTTTGTGAAAGTAGAGATTTATCCAGGATTATTTATTGTTTTTCATATGTTTATGTGAATGTTATGTTTCACGTGACATGATAAATATAATTTGAGAAAATGGGGAAACCTGGTATCTAGGTGAAAAGATTAGGAATCGTACTCTAGTTGACTGGGAAGTGGATTTTCCTCGATTTATATAGCAGTATTGATGAATCAACACTAAATAGAAAATAATTATGATTGGAGACCATTAGGACCGTGGGATAGTCCCTCCTAGTGGATTGTGCATGGGGACACTATTGGTTATGGTTCCTATACCATTTTTCAATGAGTTATGATAATCCTATTATCCCATTACTAGCCAGTGTGTATTGGGTTTTCTTATGAAATAGATATCTTTATTGTATTTCTTCCACCATTGGTATAATTTTCATTTTTTGGGTTATTCCAAACTCAAGAATATCTTTTGTTAAAATGTGTTCCATATAATTTTTTCCAGATTTTATTTTATAAAACATTCCTATTAATTCCTCTTATAATGATTATAGAATAAAACCACATTGTTGGGTGGCATCCTCCAGTGCTTTTTCTGACACATGACTCACTCATTTGGATGTAAGCTTATCGATCTTTATGAAACAATTAAGTGAAATTATTTTTTTGGGATAGTGTTTCATGATTTTAGTGGATTATTCTTGCAGGTGTTATTGTGGTGACTTTAGGATGAGGCTCCTCTTATTTCATTATGTTTATTTTGGGATAGTGTCTTGATCACTTTTTTTTTTGTATCCGCCTTTGGTTTTTTTTAAATGTAAAAAACATTGATTCTAAACAATTAATATTACATGTTTGTTTATCATTGTTCATTTTTTTCTATTTTTTCCATTAATGTTTATATTAATGAGAGAAATCATTCCCAATGTATTTTATTTATACCAAGGATGTTTTTTCCAGCCTGTGTCGATCCGGAATAACCTTTGTACCATGCCTTGGAGTGGATCATGCACTAGTTCGAAAGATGTGTTGGCTTTGTTGGTGATACTCAGGCCACAATAAGAATGCTAGGAAATAACATATTAATGAAGTTCTATAAAATATAATAAAAATTGTAGTACAATAACACACCATGGATGAACCCCATATGGTGTATCGTAATTAATTCACAAAAAATATTGTCTTATTAAAAATAGAAACACCCCATGAATGAAACCATCAATGAAAACAAGGATAACTCCCAATAATAAAACCCCCTCCTTAGTACCTAAGGCTCTCATATGTAGCTTATGAAAAAAAATTATATGGATACCATTATTTCATAAAATAATATCCAAAACATCCATTTCTCATCAAAATCATTTAATTAAATCCAATTCCTGAAACCATTCCCTAGTGTTTTGAAAACCACATTATTTGACCAATATTATGGGCAAAGTCCACCTTTTTTTGACTCTAATTTACACATACCATTATGAAAATTGTTAAAACCCATAAAATATGCAATTCACCAAAAAAAGTGTAGATACATAACCTCATTACAAAAAATTGGGTTTGAATAGAAACAAAATGGTATCTTCACTTACTAAAATAATAGGTAATAGAGCCTAGAAGGAAGAGGAGGCCTGAGAAATTGATTCCCACATCATTTAATAAATTTACCATAAGATTAGTGTTAGAAGTGAATTCAACAGAACACAAAACATGATAAAAAATGATCTTTACACAAAAAAATAGATTTAAACTATACAAACAAATAAGAACTAGATCAATAGAAAAAAATTGACTAATTCATATCACCCAAAGAAGAATATATACACAACCCATACCCAAGGCTAAACGAAAAAAACATAGTTAAAAAACAATATTGGAAATTATAAATTAAACCTAAATAAGTGGATAACTTTCTAAAGCTATAATAAAAAACCATCATTAATATCCCTCAATATTCCTTCAAAAATAATAATGCATTACAAAAAAACAGACCTCAAAATTGATCATTCAAAAATTTCATGCCATGTGACCCTATGGTGTTGTTGTAGTTTACCATAAATATGGTATTATTGGTTTCTCCATAATATTATCCTAACATTATATCCTTAAAAATATCTAGACCTATATGTCTAGGAATTTTTTCAGTTGAACTGCCTCCACCATATCTATGGTGGAACATTTTCATTATGTCATAATGTGTGAAACCCACGATCCATGCACTTAACCACACCATGGCATGTTAATGGATCTCTATAGATAGAGTACTGGAGACCAAAGGTATACCAAAGCCTCTACAATGGATTTAGAGATTCACATAATGTACTAAAATCATAAGAACCTTTTTTTAGCAACCTATCCACTCTAAAACATCACAAACCAAAAAGAACCAATCCCAATCATGAAATTGTTAACATACAATTGGAATGTTAAATACATATAATAAGGAAGCTTGAAAGGTTGATATATTATCCCATATTGGTAGATACCTGATCTGGGGAATCAAGATACAAATATTCTGGATATATGATCACATGTGTTTTATAGTAGACATTATATAGATTTTCAATAGTTTAGTGTTATGGATTATGATTTTATGATGTGTGTATGCCTAAAATATATTAAATTTTTGAGTGATGGAGTAGATTAATTCTTTATGACTATATGAAACTGATTATGGTAGGGATAGTTCATTCCTACCATCCCAAATGATTAAGGTTAATCATGGTGGATAATGTTATATACCGTAACTTCTCTCCCATCATGTGAATAATTTTATTAACGTTAATGGTTAATAATAAGATAGTTTCAGTAACGGACAATTTTTGGGAAAATGTTTTAGGATAATGGTAATTATTTTGGAGGGGTTGATTTATGAGACAACATTCTTTATTAGATTTTGGTAGTTTTATTTATATTTTACTTAAATACACACAAACCTTATGAATTTAGCAAGGCCAATTTTGGTGACAAATGGCATAGTACATGGAGTGGAAAAATAGTAATTAGTGGGGGGGGGGGTATCTAGATTATCATTTATACTCACAGATAAACTAGTATGATTTTACCATGTCAATAAATCTGGAGACAAGAGTGGGAATCCAGCGCGTTTATTTATACATATCCATTATTTTACTTATTATTTATTTGAGACCATATTGATTGTGGATCTGGGAAAAAATATATTATCATTTCATAATTGATGACATTATTAATATTCATATCTTAATTTTTTGTAATACTCTGTATTTTTATTTTTTTTTATTTTACTATTTATCTTTTTTATATTATTATTCTGATTGGTTTGTCATTTTTAATTTTGTTACATGACATTAAAAATATCATTTATATACATTTAATTTACTTTATAGATTTTATTGATCTAGAAATTTTCCTCACTTTTAGTTATATTAAATACTGATCATGGAATATTCTGGGTAATGTCTAATAATTTCTTATGTTATACAATCTATTTATAATATCCTCTAAAATCTACTAGATATGGGTTTGGTTTCATACAATCTAATTCATTCATCACACAGAAAATCATAATTATTTAAATATGGTTATATACATTCATATAAAGAGGTATGATGAAGGGTTATATAACTAATTTACTATGTTCACTTTAATGTAAAATATTTTGATAACGAGTTTCTTCTTAATAGAAAATGGGGTTAAAATAGGGAATGAAATTAAAATTAGTCATACCATGATTCACCCCACAAACCACCATTATAAATCTATGTTAACATATTTTTTCTGAAACTAGTTTTATCAATGGAAATGTTCGTTCATGATTTTCACTCTCAAAGAAAATATTAATGATGACTTAGGTCATTAAGAATGCAGTAATGATTATTTTTTTAAATTATTTTAATATATGACAAGATACATATTACAATGGTTTTTATAACATGGTATGGTTGTTTAGAGTGTTTCACATTATTTAATTTTATTAGAATTTGTTACGAGTAAAGAAATCATAGGAAATAATCTAAAAGATATAATCATCTGTTGATATGGGATGAAATCAATAAGTTGGTCACAATTTGGTAAATTCTTATCGTGTTTAAGGGATTATATTTATGAAAGGTTATATGCGAGAATCTAACTAAAAATTATGAAAGTGATATAATGTTTAAATAAAAAAATTTATGAAAAATTTCAATATCTTTGAAGGTTTAAATATTAATCACTTTATGATGTTTGATGAATTAATTAATTAACTATGTAAAATGATAAAAAATAACAAGGGTCATTAGGTGACCATTTAATATGTATTAATTATCTAATAAATTATAATGTGTTTTAATTCTTATTTTAATCAAACAGTTTTAATAACTAATGATAGATATCTCAAAACTATATTTATTTATTATACATATAGTATATTGGTATTAAATGAGATTCAAATGAATGATAATAATCATAAATAATAAACAAATAACATTTAATGAGAATTCAAATAATTAGTGAATATTTCAATTGAATTTGTTATTGGTGATCAATAATTAAAATAAATCATGATGTTTCTATCTTAATCACTAATGATTTATTATATTAATTTTAATGTTATTATTCCTCTTTCATATTTTATATGAATACATGTTCTATATATAACATCCATGTGTGTAAAAATATTTATTCAGGATAATTATTTTATGAATAGAAACCAAGAATATGTTTTAAACATATAAAACATAATTGATAAAACCAATGTGATAAAATGTATTTTATATAAAATGAATAACTTTGTATGTTGAATTTTAAGATAAAAATATATATCAATGATTTATTGTTCATTATTATTGTTGATAAATAAAATTACGAATGAAAAAGTAAATAAAAAATTAAATAATTAAAAAAATATATTTAAAGGTATACGTTGAATAATATTTCGACTAATTTTTTTTAAATTAAATGTGAAAATAAAGCTAGCATATTTGACCATGATTTAATGATAAATATTTAAAATAGGGAGAGATTAATTTTATCCCAATAAAACAATTTTATGACTTTAAAATTATAATGAATGAAATGCTATATGAGGTGTTTGTTTTCATGATTTAAATGAATACACATATATAAATAATTAATGGTTCGATATATTTTGTAAAATTTAAAAATAATATGATATATGTTTTAGCTATTTACATTCCTTTTTAGATATTATATCTCGATGATAAGGTATGTCGAACACAACTTGGTGTGATAAAAGAAAATAATTTATATTTATTAAAGTACCTGATGGAAAATAACACTGAAAAGGTTACATAATCCTATAGATAAATGATGGATTGTGTGGAAAAACAACATCTGTAGCTTAAAATAAAAAGTTGGTATTGTTTAAATTGATACACATAGTGAAAATAATTCCTAAATTAGGAATCAAGATTTATATACCACCACAAATAAGGGCATAAGGGATCCTCAATTAACGGTGGTTCCTTATTCAAGATTCATGAAAAAGTAACATTTAATTTTATATTGTTATTTTTGAAATATTTCACAATATATAAATTTTTACCCAATAAAAATGAATATTATTTAATATGAATAAATATGTGTATGAAGTTTATATATTATTATTGTAAAAATATACACTTCTTAGGTTATTAAATTTCATTTCAGATACAAACATTACTATATTTGTTTCTCAATGAAGAGATTGGTGTGTATAGACTTAAAAATGACTTATTCAATCAAAAATGTTTTTATAAGAAAATAAAATAAAATAATTACATATTGATGAAATATTAGTATGATACATAAAAATTAGATGGTATTTAAACAAAATAATATGCGTTTGAGGAATTAATATCTTCATTTACATCTACAATCCCCTTTCTAATGAAAAAAGATGAATATTGTATCGAATATTTGCAAATACATAATGAAATGTTTATTACTATATAGGACACTATGAGTCTTCTAGTTTGGGAAATATAGTAGCACCAATCTATAATATACATATTGATAATTATTTCTTTTAATATATTAATGTAAAATTTTTATGGTGGATGTGATCCATATGTGATTTAGGATTTATGTATACATGAATAATGTATCTCAATTTCTAGAAATAAAAGAATTTGAAAATCATATAACAAAACATGTAAGGGAAAAATGGTGAAAAAATTTAATGTTGTTCTGGCAGAAAGGAATATAAATAATGAAATCCATGTTAATAAATATATAAAAAACTATACATATTTATTTTCCATTATATATGGTCTTATGTTTTTTTATATAGATTAATAAGTACTCAGTGCAATACAAAAATGATTTTCAGTGTTGGAATTAAAATATAAACTTGTGAATAAGGATAATAATTATCACGAACCAACCCATGTTCCCTGGTAACCTCATAATCAATTCTATCATGAAATATCCTGAAGGGCATTACCAATCCTTACAGGTCGGTGACTAGCAGTGGGCATCAAATGAATTGAAAGTGGCAATGATTTTTCTACTAACAATGCTGAAAAAAGAAGCTAAGATAGTATACATATCAGAGGAAACCTACAGTGTGAGTAATGTAATTGAAGTAGAACATAATGAAATGCCAAAGTTCTACAAAAAAAGTAAAAAAGTGGAAAACATCCCAATGTCCCTATGGATGTAACTCGCCATGACTAATGTTTAGAAATCGGATCCACCTCCAAGAGATCCCTTTCCATTGTTCAAACCCAAAAGGAGAAATCTATAAACAGCCGAAGGAACTAGTACGGTGTGAGCCATATCCCAAATGGATATCACCCAATGATTTCATAACAAATCCTAAATTAATTTGACTAAAATTTTCATTAAATGTTAATATAAATGGGTTTAGCATTAACAAATCACATATAAACAAATAATCCCCTATAGACTAAAAGATGGAAATATCGTTAGAAAATTATTCTAAACATTCCAAATGATGGAAAAAATTAAAAAAGATGGAATTCTCTATTATTCAAAGGATACATTTCATAAACAACAATTCTCACAGGTGACTTAAATGAACACTTCAAACAAAAAATTTATATAATTCCCAAGCCATGTAAAACAACTTTTAAGAATGGTATATATAGGGATTCAAAAATTTAAAAAAGCTAGCAACATGGTCATGTATCAAATAGGTATGTTAGTTCTAGGATATAGGGATTGATAACTATGAATACAGAAAACTATGTACATACTCCCCTTTAGGCCTATGGTAAAGGGGTTCATCACCATCTCCTATGGAATGGGATGTGCTAATATGATGTTTTAAAATGTACTATAATTATAATATTACACTGAAAATGAAACACTAACTACCTAAGGATCACATGTTATCAAGTACAAATCAATAACGAGAAATTAATTTTAGAACAGACAATGCAATTCATCCCATTCAGTATTTCAAATATGCCAATTTTCTCTTTAAAAATTATAATAGGTTTTTAATAAAAACATGCTTTTTCACCAAGATGAGACCCTAATCTTTCCATCAAAACATTTTAATCCATTTTTCAAAAAACCCAATATTTGAAACCATAATCATGAAATTTCACAATGCATTTTAGATGTGAATTCAACAATTCAATTTCTAAAATATTCCATTATTTTCATCCCAAAACCACCAATCACTTAAATCAGGGTTTTTTAATAAAGCATCCATCGATTAAATTTTTCTTTAATTAAAATCAAAATTTCAATTTATTCAATTCCCATAAAAACCCAAAATTTCTGTTAAACATTTTAAATCTCAAAAAATCCAAATTCCATGCAAAAAACCCATTTTTCCTGAAAACCTCAATTCATCAGAATTGGATCTTTCCAAACAATCAATTGAATGAATTTTTATTCAAAAAAAATATTTAAACAAAGCAAGTAGGATTAATAAAAATTGAGAAATATGACAGAACCACATTCCAAAATCAATGAATCTCTCAATGCCAAAAACTAATTGGGATTTTTCCACGATGAACAAAGATCACATAAAAGAGAATCAAAACTGGCTTTAAGATCCCAAAAAACTAAGGTTAGTTGATAAATAATCAAATATCAAGATCTATGGAACCCTAAGGAGAATGAGAGAGATCACAGGCTGAAGAATACAGGAGGAAGAATGTAACCTAATTGAGATCGATTGGTGTTCTTCTAGCTATAGATCACTTAAAGAAGGGTTTCAAGAGGCCAATAATCCCACTTGGGAGCTTTAAGGAAGGTAGAAACATACCTGGGTCGAATGAGGTCCATTTGGGACCTAAAATAGGGGCTGAAGAAAATTTAATAAAAATTTCCAATCATGAAAAATCCATTGGCAAAATTTCCTGGGAATCTCCACATGGTTTTGGAGAATCGTGTGCCGACCATATAGATACCACTTCCCAAATCATGTCCCTAGAACTCGACATTCCCAAACTTTTTGCAGGCCATGAGAAAACCATGACCCTTCCTAGAAAACTCTTAAAATTTTATTAAATCTCCCGAAACAACTCATAAAAAAACCCAGAAAAATCTCAAACAGTAAAGTGGTTTATGAATACCTGAGATAATTAAAGTTATGTTACAAAATATCCAGCATAGAAAATGTTTTCTCCCAGAAATCCTACTAAGAAGCCTTCACCTCAAAAGGTGAATTCAATGCACCCTCACCAGTGGCTCCCTCCCCCACATCTCATGAGAATCCGGACCATGCTGACAAAGCACACAAACCAATGTATCGTTCTCCCATGAAGTGCCTTGGTCTCAAAATCAACTATCCATATTGGTCGTTTAGGCACGAATAAATATGGTTCTAGATCTAGAACACACAAACTCAGAACATGATATGGGTCAGATAGATACAATTGAAGCTAAGATACATGAAAAATGTTATGTATTAATGTCAGTTGGGGTGGCAGTGCTAACGTGTAAACAACTTTCACCACCTGCTCAAAATCCACAAAAGGACGAACCAAATGAGGGGAAATATTCACATTACTCCCATTAAATTGATGAACCAATCAGGGCGAAACATTTAAGAACACCTGGTCACCAACTGAGAACTCTGAATGGCTATGGTTACTATTATCATAAGACTTGAATAATCTCTGAAATGTCAAAATTCTCTGATGAATCAACTAAATATTTCCGGTCATCTCTAGGAACAAGATCGGTCCAACCAAGGAATTCTCACCATCCTCTAACCAACATAGTGGAGAATTACAAGGAATACCCTATAAGACCTCAAAAGAGTCCATTCTGATCACAAAATAGTAAAAATTTTAATAAGAAATCCCAAAAAACCCCAAATTATTATTGCATTCTCCCCAATGTTTAGAACACAAGAATAGAGAATATCCTCAAGAACCTGTATAGCTCTTTCTGTCTAGACATCCAACTAGGGATTGTATGTTGTGCTCAAATGAATGTGAGATCCCTTCTCCTCTTGAAGGCCTCTACAAGTGGGGTAATTAAATCGAGGATCTCTATCAAATAACTTAGAAAATTGAACTTCATTCAACCAAAAAATCTCGTTCACATAGAAACATCCTTGCTCTTCAACATTGGTCATATAATAAATAGGTATAAAGTGATCCAGTTTCATCATTCTATCAAAAAAAACCAAATTTTATTCTTCTTCCTTTTGGTACACGTAAACCCATCAAAATAGACTATATATATCTCATAAAACTTCCATGTAGGTGATGGATGTGGCTGAAGAAGGCCCTATAGTTTCTTGTTCTCAACATGAACCTATTGGCATGTGTAGAAAAGAGATACAAAATTAGCAATGCCTTACCTCACACATGGGAAACGTAATTGATTCCACATGTCATTGAACATCTTTATGGTTTCTTGGGTGTATATCCCATTAGGAGTAATGTAAATACCCCATTATAGATTTTATTTCTGAAGATGGTACCACAACATGATTCTGATATCATAGAATTCCCTCTTTGGATAAAAAAACACTAGGAAACAATATCCCCACTATTAAGAGAGTTTGTAATGCTGAATAATTCTTCATCAATCTATTGGTCCTGTAGAATCATTTCATGAAGGGAGGATGTCAACAGAATAGTGGCCAAGAAAACCTCCACCCTGGACTCCTGAACTCTAATATGTAATTGTGTAGGGAGAGCCATCAAGTTCCACACTTGTGAAGATTCTCTCACTGCCTAGGTTAGAATCTTCTTTCTCAAAGCATCTGTAATGGAATTCAATTTACCAAGGGAATAGATGTTTTCAAAGTTAAAATACTAGAGGTATTCCACCCAATTCCCTTGGCAGAGATTCAAATATTTTTCAGAGAATATATAACTCCAGATGTAGTGGTATTAGAACACAATAAAACTTTTTCCATAAAAGTAATACCTATATCTCCTCAAAGAATGCACACACAAATATATGTCAATAGTCATTAGTAAGATAATTATTCTGGTGAGTCCTAAGATGATGATATCCATATGCATCAACATTATCACCCTGCATAAGAACACAACCCAAGCCTGAACCTAATGCATATTTAAAGACCACATATTTTTGTCCAGCCTCTAGAAGAGTCAACACTAGTGTAGTAGTCAAAATGAGTTTCAAATCAACCAAATAACTCTGACATTTCTCACTCCAAACAAACTTCACTCCATTACAAGTAAGAGGAGTCATTGGAGATTACAACTTTGAGAAGTCCTTCACGAACTGACGGTAGTATCCAGATAAACCCAAGATTCTCTGAATCTCCAAGATATTAGGTGGTTGTTCCCATGTCATAACTGGTTTCACCTTTTTTATTATCAACTAATATCCCATTTTATGACACCACATGTCCCATTAACATCACATCCTGAATCATATACTCACACTTCAAAATATTGGCATAGAGTTGGTGATTTCACATCAAAATCATCACTTTTCTTAGATGATTCACAGGATCCTCCTTATATTTAGAGTACACAAGGTAATTATCCATAAATAACATTACAAATGTATCAAGATACACATGGAAAATAATGTTCATTAAATCCAAGAACACTACCGTATCATTGGTTATACTAAAGGGCATGACATGGTACTCATAATGGCCAGACCTGCTCTAAAAAGTAGTTTCCTAAATGTTAAATTCTTTTATCATGAAATGATGGTAAATTGAGTGAAGATCAATCTTCATGTACTAATTCTCCCCCTTTCAATGATAAAACAGATCATCAATATGTGGGAACATATACCTTTTCTTTACCATCACTCGATTGAGCATTTGGTATTCAATGAATAGGTGTATTGAACCCTCAAACATCACGTAAAGGAGAACTGGTGCTACCATGAGTGAAATTATCAAGCTCATAAATCCTTTCTCACGAATGTCTAGTCTTTCATGAACTCAGGTCCCATTCTATTTGAAATACGAGAGACACACCACCAGGTGCAGTGAATGAGACCCATTGAAGATATCAATCAATCTGAACATTATTAGCAATGATAAAATCCATCCTGAATATGATTTATAAATATACCGTATCAAGAACTAGAAAGGTCCAGGCTAACTCAACATCTGATAGAGAGAAAACACAAGATGGACTATGGAGACCCAACATTCTCTTCACACCAATGGGTGTAGTAATATCCACTTCACAAGACAAAATATCCATAGAAAGATTATTAAAATTAACAACAAGGGGTGAAATAAACAAATGAGATTCACCAGTATCAAAAAATAGAATTCACTAATGAAGAAGCTATAGTGATGGTACCTCTCATGGTCATTGGACCCTTTTCTGCTTCCCCTGGAGACTCTTTCACTTCATCAAGAATATGTTTTTTGGACTCCTGTGATAGGAACCGTTTTGCACGTGAAGAATTTGATTTCACCATAGTTTTATTTGGATTTGATGACCTTATCCTACTACAAAAAGATGAATAAATATTGAAGAACCTCTGCAAGGGCCCTGAACCCCAGTAGGAACTGTAAATATTGGGTGCCTCAGTTCAAACATTCATTAAATGCCCTAGATTTCCACATTGTTAATAAACAAAAAAACGTATAACTGGTACTGATGGAGGTTTGAACTAACCCTTCTATCGTGTACTACCATGAGAATAATCGCTCTTTCATTTTCTCTTGAAGGAACTCACACCGCCACTGTGAGAAAAAATAATTTCCGGAAAACCATGACTAGCCATCTAGGTCTATCATGACCATCATTTATCTATCCAGTACATCAGCATAAAAATAATACTTCATCAAGAAAAATTGAAAAAAAATATCCTGATGATATACCACCTTGAACCATCGATCAATCCACCTATCATTCAAAACAATCTCATGTGGGAAGTGCACAAGCTCAGCAAAATGGGTTACATACTCTTCCATAGACCTATCGGCCTACTCAAGCATAAAAAAATCTGGATACTTGGGAACCAACATTGAATCAAGACAGAATTGGTCAATAAAAATAGATATAAAGTCTTTTCACGATAATCCCTTATCTATCTCTGCCATCACCTTAGTGTCCCACAATCTTTTTCTTACTCATTCCCACACGAAGGTGGAACATATTAAATTTATCTCCTCAAGTGTCTCCAAAAACCGAAATAATAATTAAAAACTACTCAACCACTCTTCATCCTCTTGAGGGTCATTTGATCAATTTAACAGTGCTGCATTCTGGTGAATCAACTCTTGAGAACTAATCTTTAGGAGGTCCCTCTGATGTTCCACAATGGGATCCATAACTGGAACCGGAGGTGATGAATCCCTATAGCATGGAAGGTGCCCATGATCACCTCAATTAGATTCTGATCGAAAAAAGATTCACTTGTTAAGGATTGGATGTAGCTTCCTCCTGGGTCTGATTTTGACGCCTTCTCGGAGGGATTATACTACAATACATCAACAGACAATGAGTAAGACGTTAGTCAATTCTCATACTAAAAAACAAGGAAAAATAATCCCAACATAAATGATATCTAAAATTTAGATTTAACTCTATACAAATCGAAAAAGGTGAATTATTAGAACTAAATATCATGACATATTTCTCTTACCACCCATGGTGGCTTAAGGTTCATTACAGTCATAGTTGGCCATATAATCAATCATAACTACCTCCTAAGTCCCAAAAAGATTTCACAATGCATACAGACATAAAATATCGATAAACATCACCCTCTAATACCACTTTGTCATGAACAAACCTGGGTAACCCAATAACCCTATAATCGAGTTGGTCTTGACATATCCCAATGGGTATTCCCGACCCCCATGGGTTGGCGACTAGTACATGGACTAAAACAAATGGAAAGTGTGAATGATTTTTCCACCAATAATGTGGAAATAAAAGAAGACAAGACAATATTAATATCAATGGAAAACTCCACTTGGAGTAATGTAATAGATGATAAGCAGACACAACCACCAAAGTACTTCAACAGATGTACAAAAGGGGAAAAACAACCCAACTTCTCTAAAGACACAACTCAGTAAGAATAAAGTTCACTAGTTGAATCCACTTCCAAGAGATCTCATTCCATTAACTGAACCTAAAAGTAGAAAATCTATGAACACCTGAAAGAACATGTAGGGGATGATCCAAATCCTAGTATGATGTCACCCAATGACTCTATAATAGATACCAATATCAATTTAACCAAAGTGTACTTTCAATTTTAAAACAATCGTGTTTATCATTAACAAAAAATATTTGAAAAAATAATCCTCTAAATTATAAAAGATTGAAATACCATTAGAAAATCATGTTATACATTCCAAATTATGGAATCATTTCAAAAAAATGTAATGTTCGATTAATCAAATGAATCCTTTCATAAAGATAAGTTCTCACCAATGACTTAAATAAACACATAATATAAGCAGTTTAAATAATTCTCAAAGAATGTAAAATAGTGTTTAACAATGGCATATATATGCATTCAAAAATGAAAAACAAGCTAGAAATACTATCATGTTCCAAATAGGTATGATATTTCTCAACTATATGGATCTAACACTGTGAATACAGAAAAGTATGTACATATGAAACTTTTGGCCCAAGTTAAACGGGGTTATCACTATATCCAATGGAATGGGATGTACTAATATGATGTTTCATAAATTTATAGAATCATAAAGTGACACCCAAAATAACCTAAGAACTACCTAAGAAATTCAAGTGCTCATGTACAAAAAATTTATTTCAAATTAAATGTATAACTCAAAATGCAATTCATCTGACTCACCATTTTTGATATTCCATTTTTCTCTTTAAATACCATAATGGGTTTTAAAAAAACATAACACTTTTCAATAGGATGAGACCCTAAGGTTTCCATCAAAACATTTTTATGATCCTTTTTCACAATAACCCATGATTTGAAACCAAATCATGCTAATTCACAATCCATTTCACATCTGAATTCAGTAATTCAATTTCTAAATAGTTCAGCATTTCCATACCAAACCCCCAAATAATTTGAATTAGTTTTCTTCAGAAACCTTCTACATTTAAATTTTTCTTCAATTAATATCAAAATTTCAATTTATTTAATTATCATTAAAAATATTTAATTAAACAATTGAAATGTCACCAAATACCAATTCCCAACCAAAGACCCATTTTTAATCAAAACCACAATTTATCAGAATTGGTCATTCCAAAAAATGAATTGAAATACTTTTTATTCAAAAACCAAACTATTGAAATTTAAACAACGAAATTTGGTTTAATAAAAAATGAGCATTGTGATGGAACCACCTATAGTAATCAATATATCTCGGAATGTCGAACCCTAATCATGCTTTGTCCATAAAGAATGAATAACACAAAAAACGGGAATCAAACCTAGTTTTGAGATCCCAGAAATGGTATTAGATCCACAAATCAATACAATGATCTATGGAAGTCTTAGGATAATGAGAGAGAATGCCGATGGAAGATAATAGGTGGAGAAAACTAACTAGATTGAGATCGTTTGAATCTCTCATATTTTCATATCTCTTCCCAAATGGGGTTCAAGAAGCCTAGAATATATATTCGGATCTCCAAGTAATGGAGAAATTATCTTAGGTCTAATGAGATACGTCCTTGTCATAAAAAAGGGGGCTGAATAAAATTTTAATAAAAAATTCAGATATTGAAAAACCCATCTGCATGGTTTCTTCGGAAACTGCACACGGTTTGGGAAATATGTATGCCGACCGTGCAGATCCCACTGACCAAAACATGGCCCTGGTGCAAGGTTTTACCTAACTATGCAATGTCCGTGAAAAAACTGTGTCCCTACCCAGAAACCTCCAAAGGTTTCAGAAAATCACCTGAAACAACACAAAATAAAACCCTACCAAGTCTCAAACAGAAGATGGATTTAGGAATACCTAAAAATATTAACGCGATGTTACAAGAATTTTATTCAATAAGGGGTTAGAAATATAATTTTACAATGGAAAAATATGATTAAGGGTTGTTTTATTTTTTTCCACCATGATTTTAAAAGAACATTATGACTAATAGCTAGTAGGACATAAACCACTGAGCCTAAACAAACTATGAAATATTATAATTTAAATATGACCACATAAACTATCCATTAAATAGGTCATTAGTAATATGATTAATATTATATGATATATATATAAATTAACTACATAAAAATAATGTATTTATTAATTATTAATAAATAGAAACTCAATTTTTATTTATGTCAAATTTCCATAAATAATTTTTCATCCAAAATATTTTTTACTGGATTTTGTGAGAATAAAAAAGAAGTAACATTTACCACTTTTAAAAATTATATATTATAAAATGAACAATATTTCTGAAAATAAAATTTTAAAATGATCATATATTGAATTTTTTATATTTTTTGAAATTTATTATTTTTCAGTGAATGCTAACAAATAATTCCTTTATTGAAAACTGTATTTTCATTAAAAAAATTTCCAGAATTTAAATTTTATTATAATTTATTTTAAAAGAAATTTTTGTTAAATTATATTATTAGTTACATAATTAACATATTTAAAATTAATTTTATACTTAAATTTTGTCTAAAAACATATTTTACTCAAAATAAAAATTTTCTGAAAAATAGTTTTTCATTTTTCTAATTTGTCCTAAAAATATATTAAATTAAAAATATTATATGAATTGAATTTGGTAAAGTGTAATATATAAATTTAATCATCTCTATAAACACTAAAATATATTTTAATCATTATTTTTTTTCATTATGATTAGTAGAAAAATACCAAAAATTTTCGTGGTTAAGGTTAAAGTACTTTAACCGTGAGTTAAACTAAAGATCTATGTTTTAAAATAACCTAAAAACATTTATAATTTCTAATATAAATTAAAATTTCTTACCATTTATCATAAAATAATTTGAAGAACAATTTTTATTGAGTGATACATTAATATATTTTATTATATTTAAAAATTTCAATTTTTTCCTCTCCCTCACTTATAAGAGGAAACCCACTATCCTATCCTCGAAACACATCGAGTGCATTTTGGTTTAGACAAGACCTACCAAAAAACATTTAATACATCCATAACCATGACCATGAGTCCACTTTTTGATCATAAAACCATCCTAATAATGTGTTTTCTGTATATATAAAGTGGTTTCTTGAAGAACATGTATTGTTATTAATAATGATTTTTCCTTTTATTTCTTCCTGTGTGTTTTCACTTCAACTTCCATTTTAATTATCAAAATTATTTACAATAATGGGGTTTATATTTAATTTTATATATATATGTTAATATATATATGTATATATAAAACTCTTAGGGGATTGAAATCATGGTATCATAAAATTCAATTTTTATACTTTCTTCCATGATATCATTCATATAATTCTGTATGCAATGGTGTTTTCATTTAAGTAAAACCCATTCTATATTTCCATTACTAAAGTAGGGGTAATTTATTTCATATCTATCCACATTATTAATTTGTATATATTATGATACTTTTATCTCATCATTGAAATATTCGTATATTTATAACCTTATATGGTGTGATCATCTAATTTCAATAATTCTATTTTGAGGATTCCCATCAAGATGGTAGATTTATTTATTGATATGGGGGAAAATTATTTTTATTTTTTATGTTGTTATTCAAATTTTGTTGATTAATGTAATTTTAACTATGTATTGTTTAACCATCCACCTTCTTCCTCTTTATGGGTTATGATCCTATTATCCCATTTTTTTCCATAGAGGAAATTATCGGATTTCCATATGATATTATTTCAATATGGATTATTATGAGAAAGTTAACTATGGATTGTTTGGACACCCACCTTCTTTTTATTCTTGGCCTATATTCATGATTCTTCTAATACTAACATGTGGAAATGTATTGATTTATTTATGATTAGTTACTATTAAGATGCATAGAGTGTGTATATACATTATGTATCTTTAAAAAAATATAATTGTTTTTATTGAATATGAGTTTATGTGGGGAATGTTAGGAAACATCATTTTGAATCTTATATTGAGTCAATTGGAGTTAATTTAGTTATTTGTGGGACCTAATATTATATATCCCCTCAATTAATATATAAGTACCAAGAGACAAAATATATTGGGTTTTGTTGTATACCTCATCCCATATTAGGATTATGTCTTGGATCAAGGCCTGGACAACATGTTTTTGATTTTATACATTATTCATTACATAAGTATGAGATCAATATTATTTATAGACATGTTTTATTTTATATTTAATAATATAAAATGATCTTATTTTCATTTTTATGGAATTCTTTAGACTGTTTATTCACATTATATTATGTATATGATGAATATATTTTAAAAAGATTAAGCTATCTATTTACCTTACAGATAATTTGAGGACAACCATTATTCTATCTCAGTTTTCATAGGTTATATAGAAAGAAACTGAGCACGATATATATAATAGGGTTATATGTGTGGAGCATTTATGGGTAATGGTAAAGTATTTTTATGGATTACATTTTGTCTAAAATATTATGGAAAATCCCATTAACTAAGAATGTCAGGGGGGGGTTTAGTTTATTTTTTTTTTCTAAATCTCAAATCCAAATATGTATTGTGAATTAATTAATTTAAATATTTTCATTAAATCATATAATTATTTGATAGGTATGTGAAATAATTTATAGTTGATATCAAATCCAATATGTTACGAATGAGTTTATGGAATCGGAACCAAGGTCATTAGTCTGGGGGAATCGATGTTGGTATCAGAAAGTATTTATATAACTTTGGAAATAAAGATATTTATTCTAGAAAAAATAAGTATTTATATGTTATCATTTATAATAAGATCAATTTTATAGATAAATATTTTTGATATAATTTGATTAATCATTAAGGTAATAATCACCTTTTTAGGGATTAGGATAAGAGAAATTGAAAAAAGCATAGTCATAAGTCTATGTGCGGATTTTTTGTAGTTGATGAACTTTTTAATTCTTTTTAATATATATATTATGTAGTCTTAAAGGAAATTACATCCAAAATTATATACTATAAGTGGAGTTAGCTTTAACATAGTTGTTCTTAGGGGAAATTACCCAAAAAATGGAAGACTAGTTATTAGCAGGGTCATCACCAGGTGCATGATAAAGATTCCTAACTACATAGCTAGTTTCACACTCCCAATTGATGTCCCTTGGGCAATAAAATTCTCTTTATGAAACATTATGAGGAATTCTAATATGTATATCATTTGTACCCTACATGTAATGTGACTATAACGACCCCATAATCTATTAAAGAGGTTTCCCTTCCTTTGTTTATTTCATATTGTATAGATAACATAGAATCACATAAAAAGCACAATAAAAACATTATAAATGAATAATTAATGAAATAAGATGTATTTCTAGAAGTTAATGAATCTATAACAAATAAATAGTTACATTTCCACATTAATAGTAATATGACCATTATGTATAGTAAATCATCCAAATCAATATTTTCCTAACCCATTCATGTATAAATAGGATTTAGGCATCTTATAAATGAAATAATTATATAATTATATCGTTTCAAAATTAATTAAATAATGTTAAAATTATTAATTATGTGTTGGTATTTGAGTTAGTAAAACATATTTAATTACAATTTTATAATTAAAAAATAACTTAAAAGAAACATTAGTTTCATTAAATATATTCATAAATTTTTTTATTGTATTATGATTTTAGGATAATTTTGGGAGACTATTACTAATTTTTCGGACTGTTATAACATCAGTTAAAAAATTAAAATCTGTTTTTTATGAGTAAATGATGATTTTAATTAAAAATTAAAATTTTCAAGAGTAAAAATTTATTTTCATAAAATGGAGTTCATCTTTTGAGTATAAATAATGAAAAATTCTTAGGTTGAAATTTTAAGGATTTTCTAAAATACATGAATTATTGGCGAATAATATAATATGAAAATTTACTATACATACTAAATACCTGATTTATTGAATCATATGTGATGTCTGATTGATGTAAGAAACCTTTTTTCAAGTTCACCGAAAATTATTACTATATTTATTCACAATAATCTACATAATTTCTTGTCTTGAGAAATATAATAAAACAATGAATAAAACAATGATAAATATCCTCTCTCCTCTACTATAAATAGCACCGATCGCCCCCTTTTATGATCACACCTCAATTCCATAAATCATGTAAAAATTATTCCAAAATATTTTTCCATAGTTCCCCCCCAAAATCCTAGAGCTCTTGTTCTTACCAAAATACCAAAACCCCTTTCCCTAAGGAGGTTCTCATGGAGGATAAATCAAGAGCTAAATCCTCTTCCTTTTTCTTTTAATTTCATTTCAATTTATTTTATTTTCTTATCATCTACTCAAATACCCTATAAAAATGATGAATATAACTCCATAATAATATATATAATGTAATTGTATAATGTTAATGTAATAACCATTATTATTATCCTTAATCACTATATATTTTATTTTAAGAATTAAATTATTATATGAGAGGTGCTGATTTACACACTTTGTAGACGATGATCTTTAGCTCTTCAATTTATCCTTAAATATATATCATGAAACCATTTTTATAGATTAACTATATTTAAAAATATTTATTATATGTTATTTAATTTTCTATAACCAATATTTATACATGATATTAAATAATAGAACAAACAAGTTCGTTGTGATTGAAAAATAGAAAAAAATAAGCTAAACGGTAATCATTATCATGTTACCTAATGATTCATCCTCATATATTTGAAAAATACTAAATTATAACAATTACAATTATTTTTTTAATTAATATCATGTATTTACAATTCTTTATAACTATACCCATTCTACATGATCTCTATTAATTATAATCAAGGGGCTGATCATGGAAATCAAGGAAACGAACAACGATAGAATTCAATAATAAAACATATGAAAATGACATAAATAATATTAATAAAATTAAAATAAACTATATTATTATATAATAGGTTCTTAATGAAATTATTAATGTGTCTAATTTCATATTCTATGACCTTAACGTAATGTTTAGAACACTTTCATACATATGGTAAGCATTTTCACCTGAACCTTTATGTTCATTCATGTTACTCTTTTACTCTCTTTACGACAATGAAATTACTAATTATTATTATTTATACATAATAAATTCTATTTTAATGTTCTATATATATATATATATATCTACTAATCCTAACCCTTGTCTATTTTATGGGGAGATACCTATTTTAGAAAGAACTTTTTTGAATTCATCCTGTTAAAAATCTCAGTTCAGGGGAACCTCTCGAATTATTATCTATTTTTAAGTAAAATCTATTATTTGTTTAATCCAACCTTATTTTTATAAAACAACTCATTTATTATGAAAAATCTATCTAGTTAAATTATGGATTTATTAAATGATTTTTTTCAAAATAACTATTCTTTTTAATGTAAAAGATTATTTTGGTGAAGAGTTACTCGATGATTTTATAAGTGTATTTTCATATATTTCAACACTCTTATTGATTATTATGTTTAATTAGGATAAATATTTTATGATATAATATACCATAATTTATTGACTGGTATATGATCAGATTGAATGCAGATTTTCTATCTTGATAAAATTCACCATATACTGTGATGTCTTTATGTTTATTGATCAAGGAATGTTATTTACATTTCAAAAAATTAAATATAAATTTATATGTTGACTATGATTCAAACCTTTCATATGATGACATCATTGAACATAGTAAGTGTCAGTTGGGTCATGTTTTATCCCCTCGATCCATCAGTAGGTTTCATGAGGCAAACTGGTTTGGGTTTTTACACATTTACTTGTGGTCTTGGCATGAGGCCTTGATAGTATTAATATGACATCCTTAATTACACATTAAAACATTATGAAACTTTTAATTTTATAGTCCATGTGATTATTCTAATAGTATAATAAACAATGTTACGTTTTTTTATGGAAATATTTAACAAGCTTTTATTCGTTCCATTTTAATCTCATGATTAGGTTTTAATGGAATGCGTATATTCAGTTATTCACAATGACTTATTATTTATGCTTCCAATGTATTGATTACCCTTCATGATGATATGATCTTTCCAATTTATTTTGTTTTATTTTTCCCCAGGATGTGAAGAGTTATATTTTGAATTCATTATAGGCATAATCTAGGAGTTGTGGATGTTTCCAAATGAATTTCTATATTTTTTTTCAAATTGCAATGTAACAAATATGTATGTATTTGGTTTTACAAAAAAAACTAAACTAATCAGTCCTTCAGGATTCATCTTCCTTTTTTATATTACAATATAAACAAATAAGTCACCAACTCTCAGAATTTGGGGTTGGGGTCTTTACAGTTGGTATCCGTAAAAACCATGGAAACTAGATTTAGAAAATGTAGATTATGGGACATAACCCTAAGAAATAAATTGAGTATACTCATACAATAACATCCATGAATTTTTTAAGGTTTAATTTATGATTATTTTCCTAAAAATACATCCTTGTCAGGATACTACAAGTGGACGTGGGTTAAACATCGAGGTACATCGGTGTAACAACTCCAACTTGGGGTTTTGGTCCTAACATGGGGTATCCTTTTACACAAATGTTGTCCATACTATGGACCTGGTTTGAAACTCCCAAGGGATATGTTTTGGATAATTCACATTTTATTTAAAACCATTATGAAGGATTTAAAAGAAGAATGACCCCATAGAAATTTTTTTTTATGATAATGATAATAACAAAGCATATAATTTCAACTCATGTTAATTATTTTGTTAGTAATGAGATTATACATTCTATTTAATAAACTAATATAATATATTCCCCTATTTAGAAGTAGAGCCTAGTGTATGGAATAGAAAATGCAAGATCATGTGTATCCCATTTAGATATTTCCCTTTTATTCATGATAATGATGATGGTTCTAGATCTACGACTAGTTCTGATAAACATATAAATATACCGTGACAAATAATTCAGGATATGAATAATATACTTACATGTATGGAGTTTCTAGATCCATAACATCGAGGAGTATTGTTAGACTGCATTTTTCGACAACATCATTTATCATTCAATGGGACTACAAACTCATTCGTAGTAGATTATTGTATAAGATTTTAGGGAAGATATTTATTTCATTAGGTTTTAAGAAAAGTGATAAGGTTATTATAGAAACTAATATTATTCTGGGAGATGTGAAGAAATGATATTAATTGATTCAAAACAAGGAGGAAGGAATTTCAGACTTGGAATGGAGAGAATTTAATGAACTTTTCATAAAAATTAATTCCTCGTGAACAACAAGCGGAAATGGAAAGGCAGTTTCAGAGTCTGATGAAAAAAGAGGATGAGAATTTTTCCTAGTATAACTATAACTTTACAAGGATAACAAGTTATGTTTCATACTATATATATAATACAATAGAAAAAATTTATCGATTCATTGATGGTATAAAACTATTCCCCTGAAGGTGACATGTCTCATAAAATTTCCCATCATAGAAAGATTTATTCTCACGTGCTATCAATAAAAAAACCAATTGTCTATGTGTTATAACAATAAAGGAAATAAATAGATTATGATGGATGATGAATAATCATGAAAAGGAAATAAGGAAATGGGGAAAAAGGGATGTTTTGACATTAAACCCTGTAGTTATTGTGGGAAGAAACACTCTAGTACATGTCTGATCTTAATAGAAGTCTGTTACTGGTGTAGATAAAAATTTAATCAAGCTAGTGATTGTAAGGGAAATAAATAATCATCTAATTTTCAATTCTATAATTGTAATGATATATGACAATATTCATATGAATGTCCTAGATGTCAAGGAATCCTTCCCCAGAGTGGGCTAATGGAGAAAGGCCATGCTTATGTGATTACAACTATTATGGATAATGTTCATAATTATGTAGTGGCATGTAATTTAATTGTTTCCTTAAACATATCCAATGATTTATTTGTTTCTAATTCATCCCATTATTTTATATCTTCCCATTTTCCATGAAAATTAGACACTTTCAATTTGGTTTAATAATGGATTTTTCTATCTATACTCCTAATAAAAGTATCACTATCACAATGATGTGTCAATATTTCCCCATTATGACACATAAACCTGTTTTAATTTCTACCCTTATAATTATAACTATGATTGATTTTGGTATAATAGTAGATATGTATTGGATTTCAAATTATGATGAGAAAATTTATTTCTATAAGAAAGATGTTATAATTTCTAATAATGATGTAGTGTCTCATATCATTAAAGAAGAAAACTCTCCATATTATTCTTATCTAGTTCCACCCCCGATATTCTCTATTGAATACAATTATTGTGTTGTAAGAGAATGAAATATCTATGGGTGGGGGATGAAATTTTAAAAATCAGTATGTACCAATTGCGATGTAATATGTTGATATATTTACCGAGCATTTATATGGACATCCTCTAGAGTAGAAAATTGTGTTTTATATTGATTAAATTACTCATGTATGGCCTATATTAATGAATCATTACAGAATTTCCAAAATGGAATTAGTGGAGCTAAAAAAATAACTAGATTAGTTGAGTAGTAAGAGGGATATTCAACCTAGTTAATCTCTAGGGGAGATCCTATTCTTTTTTGTTAAAAAGAGATATGAATATATGAGTTCATGAATTTACTACAAGCATGGGAAAGCTATTATGATAATGAAAAAGTATCCTATTCCTCATATTGATAATCTATTTGATTAGAATCATAGATCCAAATATTTTTCTATGATTGAACTTCAATTTGGATATCATCTTTGCATTTGAGTAAGGATGATATTCCAAAGAAAACATTTTTAACCAACTCATATATAAATATACAAGAATAAAATATAATCACATATATAATCAAATATATATATATATAAACACAAAATATAAACACATATATAAACGTAAAATATAAACATGTATATAAAAATAAAACATATATATGTAATCATAAAACATCAACATATATATATATAATAATTTTATAACTATAATTATATATATGTATACATACACATATATTTTTCTTCACACATAGAAACACATAAACATATATATATATATATATATATATATATATATAAACACACACACTTATATATAAACATATAATATATATATATATATATAATCACATATATATTATATAAACATAAATATAAACATAAAATATAAATTATTAACTTATATATATCAATATATGTATACTAATATATATATTTATATATATAATATAATTTTTTTCAATATTGAAGACTATATATATATATATAATATAATAACAATTAATAATAATAATTAGAATATGTGAGTTGGTTGTGTGTTACAGATTGAGGGAGTTGGTACATGTTTTTAATCACTTGTTCAGTTTTTAGGATGTGTTCATGGGCTAAGGGGAGTGGCTTCTTAAGGTAGGGTACTTTTGGGGGTTTGGGGGGGTTGGTGTGATTTTTAGGTGGGTAGAGGGTCAATGGTCTGGCCCACATGATCGCCAAAAATAAATAAGGTGAATTATTTTAAAAAAATAATGCCACTGAAAATTAAAAAAAAGCGAATAAAATTTTATATAAAATCATGAGCTTGAAAAAAATTATGAATTTCAAACACAAATTAATTATGTTTTTTTAAACATCGGTAATTGATTTTTCACACTTTTTTTATAATTTTTTGTAATTTAGCAATGCCTCATTTCATATTGTTTTTATGGAACATCAGTAAACGGATTTGAGACATTTTTCAATTTTTCTAATTTGAGTGATTTTTAGTGAATTAAATATATCCCCAGTCATATAAAACATATTTTAACTCTATTTTTTCATGGGGTCCCATTAAGAATTATTTTTCTTTTGTTTATCACACCAATTGTTTTTTGGTTTTCTATTGAGGGACTAGTTGATTTTTAGCAGGTCCCAGAACATCTTCATTTTGGGACACATCTTCTATAGAATATTCTGGGAATTCATAAAAATTACATACATATATTTTTCTCAATTTAATATTCATCATGGTCTTCTTTCTCATCATACTAGAAGTAATATTGTTAATTCCCAACAAATCTAGTTTATCTTCTATGGTAGCCACCATTGTTTATTCTAATTTTTCCCAAAATTAGTATCCCTCACATTTTTCTTCATCATCATCATGTATGGGTATCAATTTGGATGAATCATTAAAATTATAGCTATGCAGAATAGAATATGATTCAACATGTACAAATTTAAAATGAAGTGATCTCAGGTCAGTGATATCCCCCTCTATAATTTTAGTGTGTATGACTGTTCCCAAGTTTAATGAATCTTTAAATTTTTATTTTGTGCATAGAGTTATTAGTGGGTTTCCCAGCTTCTCATTAAAATTGATCTTATCCACTTCTTATTCACCATAAAGTTCTATAAAAATTATGATATTTTGTAGAAAAGATAAGGGGAATCATTAGACTATTTGTTTTTAATAAAATTAGAGAATGAAAATTTGAAAATGTGCTCCCTAAATAATTTTAAATCTATATTTCTTTTCATGATAAACCTAATCTTGGAATATGTGTTCAATGGTAATAAATGGATGGTCTTTTGTTTCTAAATAACACCCTTCCACCACTTTAATATCATTTTATGAAAAGACTATGGGATCCAACTCTTCATATATTGGTTTTTCCCTTTTTTCTATAATATCTTGCAGGATTGTGACTATTACTGATTTAATTTTACTCAAATATACCACTATTTATCTTTGTAACATCAATTTTTGGTCCTCCTTCACTTTTAAATCTATCAGGATAGTGGAAAAACATTTAATTTCATCCATTTTAATCTTTTCTTCAGTTTTATGGTTTTGGGGCATGTACTATTGATGGTAGTCAGGACCATTCATGTAGCAGATTCCATATGCCCACCAATTGGTTTGTATTGAATATTGATGTTGGTATTTCCATAGATTGTTCATATGTTGGATTCCAATTCTAATTTAAACTGTGTAAGAATTAGGAAATGATCTGTTAATTAATGGTTTCATGTTGATCTTAATTACATTGAGAAAAGAGGAAAAAAGTAAAGCAGAAAACAAAGTAAAATAGAAGAAAATAAGAACAAAAATAATTACAGTTGTGTTATTCATAGTTAGTTCTTGACACTGATCCCCAGCCTTGGAGTCAAGTTGATCATGTGGTTTTAATGGGATGTAGACAAAAAAAATTATTTTTTTTGAACAAGGAATCCAATATAAGGTTATCCAATATCATTTTCCATGTATGGAGTGTGTGTCATATAATCACTATTCCAAAATCATTTAAATAATTTCATTTTTATATAAATTAATTTTTTAAAAAATTTATAATTGATCATTTATTTTTTGGTTTATTATTTTATTAAATTAATATAATAGTAAAAATCTATAATAAGGTGTGTTAGGAGGAAATGTCGGAGGCACCAGGGATTAATTCTTGTTAGATCTATCATTATTGGCATTTTTTCTAAATCATTTTATTCAATGAATATGTTCATCATCATTAACATATTCAACCATATTTTTTTCTTTGTCAGGGAACCACTAATATTCTCATTATATCCCATAAAATGACAATAAATTCCATGTGTCTTATTTGGTGAATACAGATGAACATTCCTCAATTGAGTGCATGAACTTAATCACAATCTTTGTAGTGATCACATATTGGTAATCCTTTCAAACCACACAACTAGCCTTTTAATAATTTTGGTCTTATTATATAGAGACATTGAAGTGAAATAGTTAGAAGAGTGCATCAATGTCAATTGAATTTAGAGAGAAAATAATCTCTAGTATATTCCACCTTCACCATCATACTATAATTTGCGAGGATATGGGGTTGGAATTAACAAATCCATAGATGAGTGCAAAATAATTCCCTTCATTTTCCACATATAAAAAAAATAGATGTTAAAATTTTCACCTTTATGAGAAGTATATAATTTGTTTTCTAACGTTCACTTTTATCAGTGATAAAAAAGAGCTGTTAAAGGAGTACCCATTATCATCACATATTTTAGTTCTCATAAAAATTTATCATTATCATCACTATTCATAGAACTAATAATTTTTTTAAGAAACTCAAAATTTACAACCATGGACTAAAAATAATGGTCCTTGAAAATATTAATAAAAAAGGCATCTACAATAAATTTATAGCAAAGTGGTGGAGTTAAAAAAATTTTCAACAACAACGCCACCACAAGAAAATTATAATGTATCATTAATGTTTTTTATAACTCCCGTTTCTTAGGGGCCACCCTGACATATCAGGTGTCTACCTCACTTTTATGGTATGGGACCCTTCCATGTGAAAAATAGGTAATCAATGATTAATGATTCATCCTCCTAATTATGAGGCTCACTGCCTCCAGTGAGATCAGTTTTTAGGGTAGTGTCATCATTCACTGATGGATTATCCTTCATATAATTATTAAAAGTGTATGTAGCTTATGTTATACCACAAATGATACCAAATTCTTTAGTAAAGTCTTACCATCTAAAAGATCTATTAAAAATATCATTGAAAATAGACTAACTAGGCCCAAAATATAATCAGGTAGTGACACCTCTCGTGATTACCACCATCCTTCCCATTATAACATCATTCACAATATCACCCATTACGTCTTCAAGTACAACCTGTAATGAGGATACCATAATTGTCACTTCCTGAATATGTTCTTTAGATTCACCATGAAGCACATATATCAAGGAAGCTTGATGAGACATCCCTCATAGACGATTTGTCAAAGTCAGCCTTTCATCACAATCACCAGAAAGAGTGATGTCTATCAAATCCTTCATCTATACATTTGGGAGAGGTAGCTAGATCAGATAAGGTGTAAGATGCACAAAAAGGGTCATTTTATTTGGGATTTTATGGACAAAAAGTCAGAATCCCTCTTAATCCCCATGAATTTTCTTATCAACTGTATAATTATCCATTATCATGGATACTTGTTCACCACATGAAGATATCATAGGGGTAGATCCAATTCATTAACCTTATTCAGAACCTAAGAAGGGGGGTTCTCCCAACCCCTAGCTCATTCTATTCAAGTGGGTAAACTCTAATGTGGGTTCCTACACTAGTGGTTCCACATCATGGTTTATAGGCTTCATCTGCATAAGAATTTAACCTTTAAGGAACTCATAAACCTTTAAAGCATGATAAGAGGATCTAACTTGTCTTGGATATATGGTTAAGACTGGGCCCCTCTCAGGGTTCTTTTATAACACTGAATTATCTTATTTCTGACCAAATTGGTCCAGTATAGCCTTCTTATCTCTCCAGTGTTTAGTATCATATTCCTTCACTCAAGTTGTAGAGTTCTTCATAAACCTTTCAGTACAATGGATTTTCAACTCACAAGTGGTGAAAACTGTCATCATTTAACAGCTAACAAATTTATTCTCTATATTATGTCATCCTGATCAATAATTAATATTTTTTTCATAATAAAAAATCAAGTCAAACAGAAAATTGTTGGTAGTTGACGCAACTATTTTGATCAATGGACAAATCAAATCATACTCCACTATAATCCATGTAATGTTTCTATATAAGGCCTATTTAGTTTCCCTGTCCAATTTAATAGGCCCTCTAATTTCAAAAAAATCAATTTTTTATTCCATACTAACTAGTTATGAACTTTAATTATTATCAAAATTGGGTGATTTCATTTTTAACAGATAGTATATTCAATGTAGTGTCCCTATCGTAAATCTAATGGTGTCTAGGAATCATATTCACTGCCAAAAAACCACATGCTATGGAAATCAAATCCTTTTTAGGTAAAACAATGTGGAAATCCTCTTTTATAGGGGAAGTGATTCACATCCATTGAAACCCCAGATGTCAAGAAGGTTCTTCATCAAATCATTGATGCTCTACCAACTCTATTGAAACTAAAAACCTAAATGCAGAATTATGGATTATTTACATTCTTGGATATTATGGGAAATAATGTTGTGATGAGATTCAAAAAATGTGGTATCCACTTTCTTCATAATATTCCTATAGATATGAGTCGATTAACATCAGAATGCCTCAAATGACATTGGATTTTGGAAAAAATCAAGACTAAATGATGACCCACGAACGAGATTGGTCTTCGTAACTAGAATATCACAATTGACCTAGTCTTTAGTAGAATGGATCAGCGCCACTACCCAATCCCCAAAAATGGATAGGGAACTAGAGATTTTCTATCCAACACATCCTTTAGAGGGTCAACCTGAACCGATTCATGCCTCCCTACCATGATCTGAGCATATGAACATGCAAGGCAATTCCTTCCATTTGGAGCCCTAGAAATCAGAGGATCATCAGAAGAACTACACGTTTCACCTAGGGTATATATTAGAAGAGCATGACCTAGGTAATGGAAAAGAGAACCTCCCACATCATGAAAAACTAGAAAATCGCTCATAGAAGCCACAAAATTCCATGATCGAGAAGAAAGATCACGAACATCGTTGAAGACATGAGAGATAAGTTTTAAATATCTATCTCTTTTACCACATAATTTTTTTAATAAATAATATTATCAATATATATATTATTATTATTATATTTATGTTAAAAAATTTATTATATATATATTATTTGATTAAAAACAAATGATTGTAATTAATATAAATATTAAATATTAATATATATATTTTAATAATTATAATATACATATATTCATATAACTTATTAATAATAATTATTTATATAATTTTAAATAAATACATTTTATTTAAATAATTATAAAATTATAATAATTTATTTAAAATGTTAATATAATTATTATATATTAAATACAAATTTATAATTATATATAAATACATTTAAAATATATTTCTTATAATCAAAATTATAAATAATTATATATTTAATTAAAAAATATGTGTCTCAAATGAAGTGTGTCAATAAATATATATAAATCTATAAGGTTATAATAATGATAGTCATGGAGACGAATGCTTTTATTTATGTTTATATATTGATGTGTTAGCATAATTGACACTTTATATTCATAAGATTATTTGGGGATTTGATTGTGCGTTTTTTATATTCCAAATTTTAATATTACCTATATTATGAATCATGTGTATGTTATGTATTCATGACACATAAATGTTCATTTATACATTGACACCATTATTATCAATGCTTCCAAATAATTGATGACTCATTTTTATGATCAATTCTTAACTAGTTTTGATTCATTCAGGTTATACCCATAAACATATAATTTTTCTATAAATAATTATAAAATTATAATAAATAGATTAAAATAATAAATATATTTATTATGTGTATAGTAATAAATTCTTAATAATTTAGAAATAATTTTTAATTATATTTATTTATGATTATAATTATATATATACATATCAATAATTAAAAAACTATGATAAATTATTTTTAAATAATAAATATAGTTTTTATATTTATAATTATATATAATAACATAAATATGTACAATTGTTTAATTATTCAGAAACTGGTGCGAATCATGAGGCATACCTATATAAATATATATATAGTTATATGGAAATATTTTCAAATATATAAATTTATACTTATATATTTATATTTACAATTAAATAAATATAGTTTTAAATATATATTTCTTAATTTATAATTATAATTATAAATAAATATAATTTTTTTTATTTAAATAATAATAATATTTTATTAAATTATTTTACTTTATTTTTATATATGTATATATAAATAAACATTTATAATTATATAACAATATTTGTAAGTATATTTATTTCTAATTATAATTATAAAAAATAAATTTATTTAATTTATATTTATAATTATAAATATATATATATAATTTCATAATTACTAAAATACAATAAATATATTTATTACAATTTTATAAATATTGAAATATATATATATATATATTAAATATTTTACTAAATATAAAATTATAATGAATATATTTATTATGTTTACAATATTCTAGAAATATAAAAATATATTAAAATACATATATATATAATTATAATATATATATATATATATGTAAATACTTACATTTTAAAAAAATATTTAAATATTTAAATAAATATAAAATTATAATAAATATATTTATTATATTTATAATATTATAAATATATACAAATATTTATAAATATATTTATTATATATATCTTAGTAAAAAATAAAAATTTATAAAAATTTTAATATACGTGTAAATATATTTATAAATATTTAGGAAAATATAAATATAATAAATATATTTATTATAATTTTATAATTATTTAACATATATATATTAGAACAGTTCGAGGCGCAAGGCCCCTTTTATTCCAAGAAAAGAGAAGCTGAGAGAAGAGGAGGAAAAAAACATTGTTGAGAAAGTCCACAGACAGATGGAAAGAACAAAAAATAACCTCAGGGAACTCGATAATGAGTGTAGATAGAAGGAAAATAGTATCATCCACCCCTTCCAAGAGGGTGACAACCCCTCCTCCAAGCCTAAAAATTCATCCATCACCTACCATCATCATCTAGTAGCTCAATGAAAAAAATCCTCCCATGTCTCACCATCTCTTAGAACACTATCACATTTTTTGACCAATTTCGTCATTAATCGTAGAGGAAAGAAATTCAAAATAATTTTGAGTACATACATTGATTGTTTCTTAACATAGTAGAATGTATAGGAGAACAACATTCTGATGCTTCCCTACGTCACTATCAACAACCTGGTATAAGGACACATGTTAAATATTCATGTGAGTCACATGGTAATCAATATTAACATTAATAGAACCTACAACAAGGTGATCATGAGGACATGTAACATGTTGATCAAAATATCCTCAAATAGAAACTTGACCTGACTGATCATTAAATACAATAGGATATTGTTATTACCTCACCAACTATGCAACATGGTTTGAGGTGGTAATGTTATTCTTCAAAGAAATAGTTTTCAATTGAATCAAAAATTTAGTATGAAGATCATGATTACATTTAATAAAAACTATATCTGAGTGAACATTAATGAAAACATGATAATGGAATTCCTTCACCATTTCTGCAGCAATGTTTGAGGTGGGAATGTAATTCTTCCAAGTAATAATTTTTTGTGGAATCACATCACCTGGATCTTTGTTAACAAAGAACTGATCATAATCTTTCCTTTTTTTGGTTCACAATAACTCTACTTGATTTTGCCTCTATCACATCCTCCCCTACTTGGGACAGGGATACTCTATTAGAGGTCATAGGTGGTCTTTTATCCAAATGAGTTTGTGATAAATATTTTCCCTCATTTGTACCACAATGAACATGTGTAGTAGGGGCATTGCAATACCCAGCATCCATTTTCTGGAAGAACTCATCCGTTTGGTCAATGTGTATATGAGAAGATGTATATGTTACTAAGTCCCTCTCTATACCCTTGAAATTTTATTTCTTAGGAGAATATATGCATGAATCTTGAACATCCATTTTTGACTTAATCATATTAGATATTGAGTCATATCTCTTATCCATACCATTTTGACTTTAGGAATTGACCATAAGCTTATCCTGCGCCCAGAAGAAATCAACATCCATGTGAGAAAAATTCTCCTTGACCATTTGACTGTTATTTGAATCCTCCTCTTCTTCAACTAATATACCCCTAGATAACACATCATTAAAGGAAACCCCATTTAATACATCGTTGTATTCATTAAAATAAATTTCAAATTCACTATATTGAAGAATATCATCTTAAGATAACTAGGATTTTCCAATTATTTGAATAGGATAAACAAGTCCAGAAGAATTACGAGCAATTCATTCATCCTTATGTGAAGGTTATTATCTATTAAACGTATGGGAATCCATGTAAGTTCCAACGTCAATAACTTCATTATTAAATATATATGGATTTAAAGTTTTATGAACAAAACCATCATTGTTTTCCAAAGGGTACTGTTGATTAATCATCCTAAAAAAATGTTGATGAACATGCCCTTTTGTCTAACAATTATAACAATATAACTCCATTCTATGTGCATCATTTCAATATCCAACAATTTTGAAATTATCCAAAAAAGGAGCTGTTTTCTCAAACTCAACTATATGAAAAATCCCATCATGCACTTTGGATAGAATCACCCTATCTTTCATTGTTTAATTTAAACACACATCCACCAAAACACTTGCATAATTACCATAAGTAACTATTGCAGTATCATGGTCCATAATTATTGGGATTCCAATTTTAGATTTGACTCCAAAAAAATCTCACAATTCCATGAGACAAAATTAATACAATATATTTTAATCAGCATTTATTCACATGTATCCTTAACATTATATAGATTGATGTTTAATTTCCTATCATGAATCAGAATTGTTTCTTGCCTAAGATTAAATGAGATGATACTGCATGCCTTCCATTTTCCTTCCGTAGAAGGGAATATAAATTGGAATAGTCTAAAACCTAGTGAGACACATTTGAAATCCACAAACACCCAAGTAGTCGCAAAAGAGGAAACAAAATCAATAAATTTATGAGGGTTTTGTTAACATTCCTCAAATAAATTCATGTGATTATTGAATGTTTACACAAATCAAAGAGATCCAAATTTGTATCATCTGAGAGTGATACATTCATAATATATCCTTCCCTAATGATATAACGAGGAGCATCATTTGCAAGTGGGAAAAAATATCCCCCCACGAAACTAGAGAATGAAGAAAGACCCTTTCAAACATCATTGTTCTGATCCTTATTCCTCAATATGGTAGACGACTGTAGCTGATTAGAACACTGATTTGAATAAAATGAGAAATGATTCACACTTCTTGGATGATGTAGTGAAACCAAATCATTAGCAATTCACATGTGAAACTTCTCATGTTCCTACATCTCCTTCTTTAATATATATATCTATATATTTAAATAATTATACAATTATTATAAATATATTTATAATATTTTTAATTTCATAAATATGTGTAATTAAATAAATATATTTATAAATATGTATTATTTATAAATATATAAAAATATGTTTAAATATATTCATTATATATATAATTATAAATGAATACATATTTTTTTAACAATAATTGTAAATATGTATTTATATATAAATTTATTATTTATATACTTTTAAAAAATATTTGTAATAATATAAATTAATTATTAATATTAGACCATTATGAGAGTATTTTTGAACTAATAATGATATACATTTATCAGTGCTAAAAACAACTAATAAAACATATCATTTGAAAATCTAGAACTCTAGCGCATATAAAAAGACTTTTTATCATTGCTTATTCAATGTTTCTATTGAGGTATCTTTATCTGGACATTTTGACAAGTGTCGATAAAACCCTTAAGGGTTCTTATAAAAAGAACCATAAAAGAGGTTTTTTATCACCGATTACATCTACCAGTCATGGAACCAGATTATTGCCGATATTATTGCTCCAATCACTGTACTATGCTCCTGCTACTGATCTACTTCAAGATGAATTGAGCTTTCCAAATCTATGTTATATTCCACAATTTTTCTTGTGAGTTACATTATTTTATTAGTTTCTCCTCACATAACCCTATTGTGTGCTTCTTCACTTCTTCTTAATGAATCAAATAAATATCCGTAACAAAGCTCCACCCCTCAATAGTAGTTCGCCATGTAGGCATCGTCATTACGATACACCACCCATGCACGTCAATCCTCCCCTTGTGTAGCGCAATCCTAACATTGGGATCCCCTTTGGATCCACTGCCCTCCCTCTACCCTGAAGAGGACCAACAAAACAACCTCCCCATTATTTTATCTACATCATAAAAGCCTGATGCCACCCCATTTCTACTCTTTAAAACATCAGTCTCGACCTAATGGTGTGATTCACTAATGGGAATTGATCTCATCCTTTATCATCATCTGATACCCATGCATTGTAGAAAGATATGAATTTGTCAGTATCTGAATTTTTTGTGAGTTTCAATCTAATGAATTATTCAAAAAAATATAGTGAAAAGGACCCTTTTATTGAAAAAATTCAGAAATGCAGAAATTAGAATAATGTTTCAGATGTGAAAATATTTTACCCGTCAATGACTAGTCAAATATCTAGTTTTTCACTAATTATAAAATCTATATTGTGCTCCTCATCACACAAAATATTCCAATTAATTCTTATTCACCCATTCCCACAACCTAGATCTCTTTGTTATTTGCCTCTCCTTTATGTTTTCACTTAATCTAATAGGCCTTCAATGATTGTGCACTTTGAGTTAGAATTATCATTATATGATTGATCTTACACCTTGTTAAGAGGGTTATCATCCAATATTTTATCTATATGGGTTAGATCTAACCTGGATTCTTGCAACTCCATCTGAACATCTCCTTCTAGCACTTAGTCATCCCATATCACGCTCTTGGTTTTGGAGAGTATCTTTGTAGATTACACAAGGATTTATTTTTCATGTGATATATATTTTATCGTTATTTTTTATGTCAAGGATCCCAAAAATGATGGAGTATGGGAATTTTACCGAACATTATCTTAAAAATACCTTCACATTTTAATGTGTTGTGTCATCAGATAAAATTTGAAAGACAGATTCAAACGTCCTTGAAGGTTGTCTTATTGTTCTAGGATCTTTTAGAATAAGTAGAATGAGAGGTGTCAAGGCCATAAATTTATCATAAGCATAATGAGAGACTCATCCATGATCCAAATAATATGCTCTAAACCTCCTAAAGGGGGCCTTTTGAAATCCCTATTTGTTAACTGTGTCTTTTCCCTTGGAGGAATAATTTTTTCCCAGTTGATCCATTATCCTTATGAACTACCACACATAAATTGGTAACCCCAGATTTATGACCTTCAGAGTTTAAATGTTTATCAACCACACAAATAGGATTGTTCTTATAGATAATTATATCAGCTTCTAACCCCCACAAGTTTTCTAAACCTCTTGTAGAAGGAATGTTTTAGAAGCTACAAGATGGATTTTAGGAGCATCATAAACCCTTTGATTATAAATCATTGATGAACCATAATTTTATAAAGAACATTCGCAACCTCCATCCTTTTCATCACATCATAATCCTTATCTAGTGCATATGGAATTTTTTGATCAGAAAGCGTACAACTAAGAGGCTTCTCAATGTTGGTAGTAGAAAGTGTACCTCACCTCAAAAGAGAAATGATAAAAACCTTTTTCATATCACTTTATTAGGAAATATATGTACATCTATATTTTAAAGAGATACTATAAAAATCTGAACACAAAGGATCCTCAAAATGATTTTTTTTATTTCCCTTATAGTCACTTTAAATAATTATTTATTCATACAATAATAGTGGATAATTAGATTGTGTAACTGATTTATTAATATTGAAAATCTATTTTATGCTTTTATTCCACAACCTCATGCCATGACATGGTTGCATAGTTCTCATAGATTTAATCCAAAATCATACCAATAAGGGAATCCCCACTACATATCTCAGTAGTAGCCAGTTCATGTTCTTTCTATAGAGGGGAGACCACCACATGTCCATCCACTGAAATAAGATCAAACTATGTATTATGGTGACATCAATTATCCATATTAGGTTGGGTGAATGTAGGAGAACTATATCTTATCCCACTTTAAGGTTGAGAGATATGAAGGAAATTTGAAAACTCCATTTGTGGACCATTTAAAACATTTAGGGAATATATAGTGGAATCCATGATCATATATTTATAATAAAACATTATTTACACTGAGACACCGATCAAAGTAGTTATCATTTGTTTTGGGGAAATAAACTCCAAATATGAATATATAGAACTCTCTTCCACAACATCATCCCATGTCTTATCCCTTTTCTTGGATTTCTAGTTCTAAATTAGAATGCATTGAAACCTCTGTTATAATTAATTCCTTTCCATTCCAATATGAGGCCATATTTATGAAAAATAAAACATTTTATTCCCTTCCAATAATCACATAAGGGGTGGAAGAAATAAATTCCATTTTTACAGTGTTCCCAACATTTTCATACATCTTCGACCTGTATTCAAAAATCACATGACATTTCACATTGTAGTAAACAAAACAAATACCCTTATGGAATATATCGTTGGTGTGTCCCATGGAATTTCATCAACTGGAGAATAGAGAATTTTTTTTCATATCACATACTTAATATAAAAAATAAACTTCGTAGTGGACACGACCATGTTCTTTATAGGTTAGTAACTATGGTCTACCTTCACTAGGAAGCGGGTAATGTAACCAAAACATGATTTCTATATTTCTTGATAAAACATGATCAACTTTATATTTTTCTAGGAAATGTAAACTAAAATATATGGATTTGACCAAATACAATTTAAGCATTAAATATGATCCCATAAATGAGTATTTGTGTTTAGAATTGAAATGTTTTTGATAATAGTGTTCCAGTCATGAATACATAATATTCATGTCTTTATAGAGATCAAGAAAATCCCCCACATGAATTCATTTTTCATCTCCCTCACAATAAACTAACACTCATGCACACAAAACTAATACGTAAAAAAAAACTAATATTTATTATTTTTATGGAAATCAATTATTACTTTTATAAATCTATAAATAACAATCAATTTAAATCTACATGTTTTGATAAGTAATTTTTTTATTTATAATTGTAAATATATTTTTTATACATATAAATACAACTATAAATTATATAGTATACTTTAGTATAGTTATACAATTTGGAAATAAAACATCTTTAAACTATTATAATTTTATAGTTTTATATTTTTATAATTTATATACATTTATAAATTTTATAGTATATTATATTATACATATATAGTTTAATAATAAATTTTATTAAATATTTTTACTTTTATAGTTTTATTCATTTATAAATTTATAAACTTTTGAACATTTACGGTACATCTTATTATAAATAGATATTTTAGAGATAAAAATTAATTAATTATTTATTCTTTTTTAATTTTATTTATTTATAAATCAATATAAAATTATTTTTTAAATCAATATAATTTATTCTAAATTTATACATTAATAAATTTTTTACTTTCATATATTCTAATTTTATACTTTTATAAATTTTTATAACTATATAACTCTATAAATTTTATATACTTTTATAACATATATATATATATATACTTTTATATTTTTATATATATTTATAAAATAAAGATATTTCAGTTAAAAATATACTCTTATTTAAATTGAATATTATTTTTTACTACTATATACTTATATCATTTTATATACTAATATAACTATATATTTTTAATTTATAATTTTAATCCTGTATATGTTTTTCAGTTTATTAAAACTTTATTAATTTTATAATTTCATAAATTTAGTGTTACTATTGAATATATTTTAAAAAATAAAATAAAATAATTTTTTAATTTTTTAAACCATTTTTATATTCAATAACCAAATTTTCTATTATGAAAAACCCATTCAAATAATATAGCCTTTATTTTTTTCCATTATTACATTCGATATTTGTATTTTAGTTGGCAATTTATAATGTAAATTTTATTTTATAATTCATTTATACTCATAAAAAAGTGGTTTGACAATTAAAAATATGAAATAAATTATCAATTGACCAATTGATTAATTATTTTGTTACATTAAATGACCCATTCTTGACAGAGCATTATGAAATTATCCAAAACATTCAAAAGACAGGTGCCTCTTTTTTGGAAGGACCATTTGTATATTAATTTAATTTATTTAATTATCAATATTACTGAATAAATTAGGATTTATATGAATATAAAATGTTTGTATGTCAATCATATGACAAAAATAGTCTAATGATATGGTGAAATAGTTCATCATGTTTGTAAATAATCATGAGGATGGACCTTCTCTAATCCTTTGTCCTCGTTTTTGCTATTGTAATTCATGAATAATTATTCTAAAGGAGATATATGATCCCATTATCTATCATGGAACAGATAGAAGTTATTAATAATAAAATAAAAATGGGAAAAAGATTCCATTTTATAATGGTTTAACTAAATATACAACATTTTTAGACCTTCTAAAGCTGTATAATTTGAAATCACGAAACATGTTGAGTGGTTATAGTGTTATAGAAATACTAACTAATTGAATGATATGATCATATAATATAATGAGATACATGTACTAATATATGATGATAAAATAATTCTACATTTGATAGGTATGATCTCTAAAATAATACATTCTTTCCCAAATGATTGTATATTGTTTCAGACAGACCAAAAATCACTTAAAGAATGCCCAAAATGAGGTTGTTATCTATATGATAATAATGAATCAGTAATAATGATGATTTTATGGTATGTTCCAATAATTACAAGGTTTATGTTCCCATATAGATGTTAATAGACTTCAAGGAATTTGACATAGAATGCATTAAAATGAAAAAATGGGAAAATTAATCACCAAACATACACTACTTAGTGAAAGTGAATTGATAATAAGTATCATGAATTTGGAAATGGGACCGTAAACGTTCATCTTTTGTATTCTATATATAGAGTGAATCATTTTGGTTTTCAATGATCAACTCATATTATATGGCTAGTTATGTTGCTATATTATAACATTCTACTATGGCTATGTATGAAAAAAAAAATTATTTTGTTGACCTTGCTTATTTCAAGGGAAAAAACCAGGTAAAGGTATTGATGGTTATTTTCCTCCATTGATCGGGGCTTTTAAATTATTGTTGGTTCATATGTTACACTGTATGATTCCTAGAGAAATGATTATTTCACATTAAGATCCATTTTTTCTGGGATGATAAGTAAAATGACTACTTATTAAAAATTTTCAAGATATAGAATTAAATAAAGTAAAGGGTGTCCCATTTTGGAATGAGGAAAACATTAAATTTAGTTAAAATATTTATCAAATATTGTGTTTCTATCACATCACATTTTTGTACTTTTATGACATATGTATAGATCATAGATGATATCATTCGATGGGAGTATGAAAAATGTATAGTTGCATCAACACTAATAGGTGATCAACTATTTTAGAATGTAAAATATTTGAACACAACTTTTTGTGATAATTTTTTTAAAAAATTTATGAAAACCAGTTAGAAAAAATAGATATTTTTTTGAATTGCCATAACATATTTTTTTACGACAGTCACTTTATTAATGTTATGCATGTTTAATATAATATATGTCATAGTGTCATTGGAATTTTACTAATTGAATCATCCAAATAGAGGAAGGAATTATGTCTAGGATGGACATGAATGACATGTTAATACAAGAAGAGTTAGAGCTAGAGAAGGGTGAAAATTGAATTTTCTTCCATCAATGGATTACCCACATTCCATATTAGAGATGTTTCATTTTTTCAACTTCTTTAAGGGTATAATGGTTCCAAAAGAGTATTCATTAAATATCCATAATATCATTTCAATAACTAATGTAATGTTAAACTGTCTGAAATCACATGATCGTCATGTTTTTATTTATTATCTAATTCATGTGTGTTTATGTGTCAATTTTCAAATAAATGTTCATCATAGACTAAACAATATCTTTCTATTTTAAAAGTTATATACAATAAAGTTATAGACCGATAAAATTTACAACTGTGGATAATGAAATTTTCATTATTTTATGAGTATTGGGGATGTTCATCCCACCATCCTTAATTGATATAATGGTTCTCCTATTGAGATGCATTTGACATTTTGGTCCTGTACTATATAGATGGATTAACTGCTCAAAATGGTAAAAAATATATTGAAAGGGTTTGTCAAAAATTGAAGTCAAACAAAGGGTAATATTGTGGAGAGAGATATTGTCGAGTAAGTTGTTGAATTCCATACCGAATACCTTTCAGGTGTAGAAAGCATTGGTATAATGATATCTCATCACACTGTGTGGCTTGAAAGTGAATGTATTTCTAGAATATATTTTATCACAATCAATATTAGAGATCATGAGCAGGAACACCTTTACATTTCTCATAATAATTTATAGGTTCCCCATATTTTGAAACCCATAATGAAATTATTAGGCATTTAAAACCATCAAGGGTTGATAGCTAGATATCAAATACATATAATTAATATTTTATAATATTTTTTCAGGTATATATTTTAATGGAGTGAGTTGAAAATCCAAATTCAATTTCATAATTACATCAATGGTTTTCCAATGGACCAATTGTGTATCTATTTTCATACAATGGTTATTTAATTAATTATTATACGTTCTATAAATATTTACATTATGAATCAAGTACTATGAAAAATAGTTGAGTTACACTTATGGATGAAGTGATGGATATGTCTGGTACTATAGGAAGAAATTTAATTTATTAGAATACTTTATACATTGGTATCATCAAAAACATTTGGCAGTTGGATTATACAATATTTCACCTATCAATATTTCAATTATCATGAGTTGATAGATTGGGTTATTTTATAAATGATGGATTGGGATTCATTAAAGTGAATTTTAGTAAGGATGTGTACACAGAAAAATAATTTATAATGTCATCATAGGAAGAACATGTACATTATTTTCAAGATCCCACAAACAAAAAGGGGTCAATTGAACTATTATCGATCAAAACCACTGAAGGGTTAAATGAGAATTCGATGAAGGTTGATCCTTTCATTGGTAATCTATTATTATTTTTATGTGGATCCAATTTAAATATGTTTGGGTATTTCAAAAGAGACCATAATGAAGTGATTTGAATATTTGAAAGAGGGTTTAATCCATTCAACTATAAAAAAGAGTGTTCAATAATAATGATATATATATTTTTTAGTATTTAATATTTTACCTAATGTTATTTTCTATTTGATTCTTGATTTACATAATATAAATTATATGTTAAATCACACATATAGGGAATGAATTCTGCACATGATGACACTCCAACTGTTGAGGGACAATAGGTTTCTCAACCTACTACTTCTCCCAGTGTAGAGGGAAAAAACCTTCTTCATAGGCAGATGTTACAAATCTAGAGATGTTATAGGTTTATAAACATGTTGTAGCTCCTAGGGAAGTATAAGAGTGAACTTTAGTACATGATAATGCAACAAATATATACGAACAAGATATTGATTATTTTATAGATGAAGAAATGGTAGACAATAAATATATGTTGTCACTAAAAAAATATGAATGTTGTAACCTAAGGGTGGTAGGAAAAATTATTAAGTTGAAATAAAAAATGAATCAAATTCGATGTTGAATGAAATACATGTAGCCAGCCTTCTCAAACAATAAATGTGATGTTTAGTAGTTTTATTAGGTCTGTCACATAGCAGCACATTCTTGTTGATTTATATAAAATGAAACCATGTAGTTCTGACACTTAATAAACAGATTTGGGAAGATATTAAAGTAACATGATGATATTATTTCAATATTTTACAAAAAAATAAAAAAAATAAAAAAATTAGTTACTCGTAATCATCTCTTAAATAGTGAATTTATTGAATATTTCTCTTATTTTAATTTTATATAAATTCTCACTAGAAAGACACACATAGTATTTCTCTCAATTAAAATGAAATTTCATCTTAAATATGATAAGGGGTAAATAATCCTGCATCCATAACCAATTTATCCACACTTGAAAATCTAATAAGCATGGAATGAATTTATTATCTATAATGGGGAGATATCTTTTCAGGCACATTATGGTTGGTAATATATTGTTTGAAAATATGTGTATTAATAACATTGTTTGAGAATTTTCTTTATTAATTACCAAGTAAGTGGTGAAAACAATGAATGGTAAGAAAAACTAACATACACCTATCATAAAGTAATGATGAGGCATGATTCACTTAAAAAAATGATTTGTATTTTAATTCTACAATTATTATTTTACGTGACATAAAACAACAACATAATAATATTCCCCAATTTATATAATTATTGTTGAATTGAAAACCAAATCCACTTACATTCCATATAATATGATATGGAAGGATGCATGTGTAAATAAATAGAGGATAGTAATAGATTAAAACACTCAAAATGTGTGGGAATAATGTGTTTGTGTGGAATAATATTTTTTTTATTGAAATCTCTATTATATAACAATTATTACTAATTTTAATATTTCATCAATTTGACTTAGACATAGGAATAATCAACACATATATCGGGTGAATACCAACTAGCGGTGGCTATAATGTGGGAAGAATATTATGGGTACATCAGAGGTGTAGGTTTTTGGATGACACCCTAAACATATTTTAAGGAAAAAAAATATCACGAGCATAAATATAAATATAAGGAAGATTTGAAAAAAATATTAGCTTCCCTTGAAGAAAAAATTCATTGGATGTTCTAGTTGATAGAAAATGTTAATCAATGAAGCAATGTGAAGAAAAAACTCAATTATAACAACTTCATAAGGAACCTTCCCCAACACCAATAGTTGTGAGTTGATTCATTCCATTCAAAGATCTATCATATATGATGGAAAAATTACTCTAATAATTGACTCTATGAAATGTGAATCTGACACAAACTAATACCATTGTTGTACTACACTCTACATGGTGAAACTGAATATAAATTATTTCAATAAATACCCAACCATTTCCTTATTGAGAGGGATACCATCTACAATATAAAAGAAGACAGTCTACACAACAAACCACTTCCAACTTGTCATATGAGAGTGGGGTTTACCATGGATCATGATCTGATCTCCCAACAACCTATTCCACTTGATGATATAGATATTATTGTGGTTGAACAATCTATTAGAACAATCATATAATTATTATAAAACCATGTAACAAACATTTCTACTAGGAGGTATCAATTACCAATAAATGTTTTTTGGTTAAAAAATTAAAAATTAATGAATAATGGTTTAAACTGGTCAATTTAATTTTAGATGAAATAATGGAAGGGTGTCGAATGAAAGGTCGAATCAAATTCATATTTAGGATAAACCATCGTATAATTTTTTTTAAATGGGAATTAACCTCAACCATCCAATATCTACTTTCATTATCATTAAAGGATCATCTAGATACAAAGTTGCGAAGTGGAAATACTCACCTAATTGATTATGAAGAAAAACTAAATGGTGATTCCATTGCAGACATCATTTCTCTTGAGAATTTAAAGAAAATCCAAAATAATGAATCACTAGGAGTCTTTGTTTTAAATGTATACAAGAGTTATGTTTTCATGAATTTTTAAGAATATTTGATATACTATGTTATGTATAACTATTTTTATTATTTTTTGCAGTCGTATATATCAATATCAATTGAATAGATTACAACATGAACATAAATATTAACTCATTAAACATCACATCACTTCTATTCAACAAATAAAAATAGAATAAAAAAATAATAAATATTGGAAAATTTTCCCAAATCATTTGAAATAAATCATATGTATGAAAAAATATTCTTAATACTAATGATGTAGGTGTAAAACTGTAGAAATTAACTACACAAAATATATTTTTATTCATTTCATTAATTATTCAATTTTTGTTTTTAGAAATAATTGGGTACTTAATACAGTAGATTTGGATGCACCAAATATTTTTTCCTTGAATCACTATATGGATATCCAAAACAAAATGCCACAAAAGATGTCATTTTACATTTGTAATACTATACATAAATCAATTTTGTACAATGAATCATGTTATATTTTATATATTTTTTAATGATAATTTAGTTACGATAAAGTGGTAATTAAATATTGGGAATATAATGTAATGAGGCCATTCCATGCTCAGAAGGATCATTTCGTCTAAAATTTGTGGAAACTTATCATGGTATATATCATAACATTTCACTGTTAAAATACACATAAAAAAAATTAATTAGTTTTATCAATGTTTCTGAAGTGTATGAAAAAATCAAAGGGAAACTATTACGGTTATTATACTTGTAAATTTATGAGATACATCATATTCCATACAAAAGAATAAAAAAGAGGTATTTTTTAAGACAATTTCTATTTCATTTAATGTATTTATTAATCCATTTTTTATTTATATTATTCTAGGACTACCGTCACTTTCATAATTCCTCACATTCACATGATGAAATATATATTTTTACAAATTAATTGGAAGCATAGATGATGGAATAATGTACATATATATCATGAAAATGTGACATCATACTTCTTATTTAGTTGATTTTTAATAGTTTTATCTACTTTTTTAGTTAATTTCATCTTCATTTCAATATGATACATTTTTTGATAATTTTCAAAGGGATGATAATGAAATGAAATCATACGGGATTGTACGTCAAGGTTACAACTAATATAATGACAATAAAGAAATGCATCATGAGATTATATGAACCTCATGAAAATTTTATTTCCTAATACAATTAAAAAAAGAAACAAAGTTAAATGGGAAGGATAATTTATTTTTTTAATATAATATGTTCTTTCTTATAATATTTTCTATTCTCCACTGCATAAATATAATCTAAATTAAATTATTTAATACTCCTAAAAATAATGTCTTTAACATATATTGATGTTACTAATCACATGAAAGATGATGATATAAAGAATGAAACCCTTTGGGAAGATGTAAATGCAATGTTATGATAATTTTTATCTAATTTACTAGAATATTAAAGAATTAATTGTTGATTTAATTTTCATTATTCCTTATAATATTTAAGATTTTTTTTCATATTTCATGGATTTCTACACCAAAATGTCCACATACTTCTCCCCACTAAAAACATGCTTACCTCTAAAGTGTTATCAGTTATCATTATACATCTTTTTCTCACTATTGAATGTACTAGAAGAGAAATGACACAACCTCTTCTCAATAAAATAGGTAATATTGATATTTTCATAGGAAAATCATTTCCATAAATGAAACACATTATTTAATATATATATATTTAATTTATTTTTTTAGAATTATTCACCTAAGAATTGTTTCCTTATATAGGTGTATTCTTTTTTCGAGTTTGGGAAGTTTTTTTTGATGTTTCTCATCCTTATGAGATATAAGAATTCAATGTTATAGCTGAGATAATGAGAAAAAGAAAATGGGTCATGAATGTATACAATCATCATAAAAAAGTGAATTCTGACTAATTAATTAATTAAAATTTTTAATCATTTTTCTATTATTTTAAAGATAATATAATTACCATTTTATCTAATAATTATTTATATTTTTTTAAAGAAATTTTCAGAAATAAGATTTTGTTTTTACCTATCTATGAAAATCCATAAAATATAGTACATGATAATTTTTTATTGAAGAGGAAACCACATACTGCCTAAAATGTAAGTATTTTAGGGATCAAGGGTTTCTATTCTATGGTAAAAGAAAATTTTATATATTATCTAAATTTTAGAAGGTAGTTTAATGAAAAACACATATCATATAGTCAATCAGCTACACCTCAATACGATACAAAATAATTTTGGTATGAATTGGATAGTATGTTTTTATTTTATAATTTAAATTTTATTTTAAAACACACATCACATAACCAATTATTTGTTTTGTTTTAAAATTTCTATTATGTTCGCTAAAAATAACTAGTGACATACTGAAAACAATGAAAACACATTTGTAATATTTCTATAATTTAGGAAAATGATACAAATGTCATTTGTGAAAGGTAGGAATCACCCCCACCTCAATATGATGCATGATATGATCGACATAACTCAAAGTGAGCCTTTCTATTTAAAATTGACATGATTTTTAGTAAAAATTTGAAGTGAACTTCTAAAATTCGAACAAATTCATTTTTATTATTTTGATACATTAATAAAAATTTCTATAAATTATTTGTGACATGTATGAATCAACTGAACACCATTATAATGCATAATGTGATAGATAAGACTCTCTGTGTTTCTTTTTATATAAAATTGAGATTAATTTTTCTAAAAATGACATCTAAAGAACTAAAAATATATAAAAATATTTTTGATTGTTTTGATACTTACAAAAAAAGTTCCACAAGTCATTCGTGACATGTAGGTATAAACTACACCTCATTATTACTCACTCTGTGGCCGGTATGACTCCAAGTGTGACTTTTTATTTATTGTTGATACAAATTTTGGTTAAAATAACATTTCACAAATTTAAAACTATGAAAAAAACTATATTGTTATGATTCACTAGTAAATAAATCTATAAGTCATTTTGGATGAGTAGGAATCAACCAAACCTTAATATGACAGACAGTGTGACTGGTATGAATTCAAATGACCATTATTAGTTTAATATTGACATTTTAATTAAAATTTTGTGTCAGTCAATGAGAACCAACCAAAAAGAACTCTGGTTGTCTTAATGAGGTATTATAATGAATCATATGTTAGTTGGGACTTATATGAAATATTCTCATATAAAAAAGACACATGATGTGACAGATGAGACTCAATGTATTCATTTCTCACTTCAAATGACATTTTCATAAAAAGAAAAAGTGACAGACTGAAAAAATATCAAAATCATTCGGATTATTTTTATACATTAGTAAAATGATCCATATGTCAGTTCTAACATATAGTAATTAATCTATGCTCAATTGGATGCACGATGTGACTGATATAACTCCATGTGTGTCTTTATTTAAAATTGTAATTTATTTTAGTAAAAATAACATGTGACATATTTAAAATAAAAAAACACATTGATAATGTTTTAATACATTAGTAAAATGGTTCATAAGTCGTATTTAATGTGTAGGAATCAATCACACCTTGTTCTGACGCATAATGTGACTGGTATGACTCAAAATGTAAATTATCAGTTTATAATTGAAATTTTAGTTCAAAAAGTATAACTAAATGAAATCCAATCAAATAATCTATGATCAACATGATAATTTAGTAAAAATATACATAATTAATTTTTTATGTGTTTGAAGCAGTATTACAAATGTCTGACACATGATGTGAGCGGTATGACTCAATGTTCTTGTTTCCAATTTCAAATGAAAATTTATTAAAAAATAGAAGAAACATTCTAAGAATACGGAAAATATATTTAGATTGATTTGATACTTTTGTAAAATAATATATGATTCATTTTTAATGTGTTGTAATTTTCTTCACCTCAATCTGACTCATGATGTGACCTGTATAATCCAAGTTGTATCAATTTATTTCAAATGAACATTTATTTGACAAACTAAAAACCAAAAAACTGAATTTGGATTGTCATTATAATTTAAGAAAATCATCTATTAGTCATTTGTGATTTGTAGGAATCCGTCATAACTAAATATGATGATAATTTTTCCTATTATGAATGCAAGTGACTATTTTTATATGAAATTCACATTAATTTTAGTAAAACAAAACGTGACATACTGAAAAGGAGAAAAAAGTTTTTGATTGTTTTTGAAACTTCTGTAAAATGATCCATACTTAATTTTTGATGTGTATGAATCAATGGAAACATAATCCGACAAACGGTGGGATTGATATGGGTGTAAGTGTGACATTTTCAAAAAAATTAACATCAATTGTAGTAAAAATATCAAGTGAAATACTTAAGTCTGTGAAAATAAAGTCAAAATGTTCTCATTGTTTCGGAAAATGATACAAAATCCATTTATGATATGTTTTAATCATCCATAACTCAATATAACATGTGGTGTGAGTTTTATGCTTCAATGTGTCTATTGTCAATTTAAAATTAACATCTTAGTTTAAAACACGTGTCAATAACTGAAAACAAAGAATTCACACTCTGTATATCTTGATAATTTTGGACAATTATTCATTAGTCATTTGTGACATGTAGTAAGTACTCTCACATGAAATAAACATATGATGTGACTCGTATAAATCAAAGTGTTTGTTTTAAGTTAAAAATGAAATATTTGAGAAAATATCAAGTGATATACTCAAAATGAAATAAATGAATTCATATTGTTTTTATAATTGAGTAAAACGATTCCTATGTAATTTGTGACATGTGTAAATAATTCTCAGGTCAATCCGATGAATGGTGTGATTGGTATAACTCCAAGTGTGTATTTTTTATATAAAATTGACATTAATAAAGAAGAAGTGGCAGACTAATAACTAATCAAACACATTCAAATAATTTTTACAATTATGGAAATCTATCCCAAAAATCATGTGTGATGTCACGAAATCAACCATACCTCAAAATGAAGCCTAACAGGAGTGGTATATCTCAATGTGGATTTTTTAAATAAAATTGAAATTTTATTAATGTATTATTTCATGGTAATGATTAATTTATTTATTTATTGTATTACTAACATTATAATTTTTTTCATGTATAGGTAGATACTTTTTATTGGGTTAGGGTGATTTTTTTGATAATTAAAACAATGGTTGGAATTTTTTAAGAGTGGATCACGGGTGAACTAGATGGAGAAACATTATTGTATCTAAATTTTTGTGTATATTAATTTTAAATGTAATTATAAGAATATTTATTTAAATTCATATAGTACTGCTTTATTTTGTATTTGTGATGTAAAAATTATATCAATTAAAATATATATATTTGTGTATGATTTACTAGTATATTCTATACTGTATTTTTATTAAAATAATACATTATAGCAGGTTGGGACTTTATCAATTCTATTGAAAGAACTGATAAAGGGGTTTCCCTTTATATGATGTTGTGGGAAACAATGATTTCTTATCAATTTTAATTTCCTTTTTAATGCTATTAAAGGTATAATATGTAGAAGTGAAAATTCAAAAATTCATTATCTTCAATGTGATCCTCCATGGAGCACCCACAATGGGTAAATTCTCTGTGATAATGAAGATAAAAATTAATATACTATCCTAGTGGTCAGAAACATGTATAAAATATATATAATAAAATAGCATAATTAATAGATGAATAATAGATTGAGTATTCAAATATGGAAATTACAAAATTAACTAAAATCCATAGATGCCAAATTGTTCTTCTATGTGAGGGAAAAATTTATTAATAAGCAGTCATGTTATTTTTTTCTTGATTTAAATGTTGAGGAGGGATCCTACAATAGTTGGATGGATTCGAAGTGTATATTTTTGATATTTTTGATTAATTTAATTGAGTACATCTTCTTGGTTTTCAAATTCTCTCATGATCATTCTTGGAAAACATGAACAATATTCTCAATGATATTTTATACTACTTTGTGGTTGTAGTGGAAGAATAATATTCCTTTATGATTGAGCACTTACCAAATAATGTTATAATTACATGTTCTATTTTGGGGTTTCACTCCCCCAATTTAAACAATATAGGGGTGTGTGAAAATTTCATACAGGTGGTTGGATCTTATGATTATCTCTATTGGTAAATTTTTGGGTCATTTTGTAAATGATCTTATTCAGACCGATAACCAAAACAATTTTAATGATTCATTTCCTCATCATTTCATTATATATACATAGGGGTAACAATTTAAAAAATAACTTTAGATTTAGAGTTTGTGACATCTGATTTGTGAATCTTCTTCATGCATTAACCGTGGATCCGATTAGTGGTGTGTGACCAGTAAGCCAAAAGTTCACCCACAGACAATGATATTGGCATGTAACTGGCCTGTATTTTGTGAGTGTGGTATGATTTTATGGATATTATGCTCCGATAGTGATGAAATCAATTATATGTCATGGGTTTTAACCATTGTGACTCCATATTCATCAATGAGTAGGTATGGTGTCTCTATGAGAACCATCTTTAACCCTTCCACATCGTTGATTTCAAGTGTGTGGCTCAACCCCACTGATCAGGTTCAATAGTAGAGGTGTTTACTTCTTCCTCTCAGTGATCATTAGTAGATCCATAATGTGGTGGTGTGTGACAGTGATAGTAATTGGGGTAGTTGGTGGTAGAAGGGTTTCCCACCATGTGAGGTGGGTAGCTGCAGTAGTAGGAATTTTTTTTCAACAGTAGCAGTGGGGTGGCGGTAGAAAGGGGATCTCTATATTAGTTGTAAGGTGTGGTATTAGAAGGAAATTACTGATGTTATATGGGTGTTATAGCATGGATGAGGATAGTAGTGGGTAGTTATGGTGGTGTTAGAAAATATAGTGGCTAAGTAATAAAATATTTTCCTTTATTCTTGAGGTAGCCCATGAGGGTGGCGATAGATTAATTGATTGTAGAAGACTGATACTTTCATCAAATAATGTTGTTGGGCCAATTTATTCTAATGGTTTAAGGTATCACTTATGACTCATGGATTAATGTAGTGCTACCCTGATTATAGAGGTAATAAATGTGTGGTCGTACATGAACATTATGAGTAATTTCCTCTCCACATGACATAATGTATATTTTTTATGTGTGACAATTTTAACTTTCAAGTAAAAAATAATATACTGAAAAAAAAAAATTGATTTAATTTTGATCATTTTTTATGAAATCAACTTTCAATAAATTTAAAAATAATTAATTACCTAATTCAATGCATATATTCGAAAAAAATAATTCCATTTAAAAATAAATTTCAATTTCAATTATTATATGAATCATCTATGTAATTCCAATTAAATTAAAAAATCAATAAAAATAGTGATTTTAACTATTTATAATATACAGTCCAAAACATGTAAAATTAACAATAATTCACTATTTTACCCAACAATTAGATTAAATTAGGGGTATTTACAATGAGTAATATACCAAAATTTTTGAAATATTATGCTCAATTAAGAGTACTTTATTTTTTGGATATTGTAAAAACTATTTTTTGGAGTTTGAAACATTGAAATATTTTATGTTCTATTTTTAGATTTGGATAATAAATCAGCATAATATTATAATCATAATAGATCCTTGGTAATGATATATTTTACATATTAAATTAAATATTTTATGGGTTCAAATAATTCAAAAAATAATATTATATCACTCAAATGGTGATTCATATGGGAAAAATGAAACCTCTATTAAATTTGGAACATGGTTGTTACCCTTATATTGGAATTTTTTGGGAGTATTACACATTTCCTTTATATACAGTCACCAGATGAATAGAAGTAAAATATATTAATTTATAAATTTATCATATATTATATTCATAAAACATAATGTACTTATATGATAACATAATTAGTGTGAAATCATAGTGTTATCGTCATAACCCAAGAGCATTGGTAGAAATTGAACATTGGGGAAATCATTTTTAGTCATGAATGAAGATATGAATGGTGATCGATCAATTAATGAATTCAACTGAATTCATCAACAACACCACTTATAGAACACATTCTTCACCAATGATCAATCTGAATCCTATATTGGGATTTCAATCTAGTTGGATAATGTCCCAATTCATTATTGTATTGATGAACCCACATTAATTCATAATAATTCATTCATATATCCTTCTTCACTTTTTATCTCTCTATATTTCATTATTCTGAGATAAAAAAAATACTTTTTTAAACCACCAATCAATCTAAAATCATTCATCAATAATATTATCCAAACCTACCATTATTGAATTTTTCTACCAACATTTCTTATTTCATGGGTTTCTCCCTTATTTCATCATTCATGACTATCGTTCTACTGCCTAGTGATTTGACTGCATCTTGGAACCAGTTTCATTGCTCATTTCAATAAATAGGTTCCATAGACCATTAATGCGGTAATAATGATGTGGATAATGTTTTTATAGAGGATCAATGATGATAATTCAATCCTTAGGTTGATATAGGGGTTATAGATTAATTAGTTATTATATGAGGTGAGTAAATGATGTGAAAAACGTTTTTTTCTGATGAATTGGGGGTCACAATATATCCACCAATGACATCACTAGATCATTCAATGTTGATTATAGTGTTATGGTTGAGATTTTTTCTTGTATAGGTGGGAATAATGGAAGGGTAAGATACTTTTTTAATAATTTTTATTTAAGAAAAATTTAATGTTATTGTGTGTGTAATTCAGAAAAAAATCTATTGGTGTACCTCCTTCAGCTGTAGACATGGGTTTACATAGAAAAAAAAGTATCACATACTGTTTGGGATACTCAAATTTCATGTGATCCTTAATCTATAATCTCATAACTTACATAGATTACACCCCAAAAAATCATGTTACCACACATATTTCGTATCTAGGCACACCAAATTTACATCATAGAGTTCACAGATTTGGGAAGAAACATATTCCCGAGTCCTAAGAATGACTTCAATATGATGTGTCTCATCAAAAATGGTCTTCTGTATGGAGAAAATATGTCATTTTCGATGGTATGACATGGGTTGAAAACACTTCTCGATAATCATGATGTACTCTGCCTCATTTAGGTTAGATCCATCAACCAATTCAATGTATATTTTTATTCAACATAGCTGAGATACCATTTGTTATAGTGAGTTTCCTCAATCTTCCCCCTTGATGGTTCAATATGGAATATAGTCCTATGAATCAGACATTAGACCCCCTCAACAGGTTAGAGTAGTTATACCTTAGTGAGACCTATGTTTGGATCATATTTTCCATATCTCCCTAGGTAGGTTCAGATGTCATCTATCATATATACTAAGAATTTTATCCCCTTTGTAATGGTTATTTTACTAATGGTTAGGTATTCACCATTGGCCCTACATGTGATCCCCTCTCTCTGTATATAATTATTTTATCATCTAATCAGGTTTAGTATAATAAAGTGAGTATATTAGATGATCCCTGTTAATTCAAATTATAAATAAATATTTCATGGCTCGATGATTAAAACCTATCATATCAGTGCCATCAGTTTTAGAATGACCTAATTAGTCAGTCCTCTTAGACTTGTGTTACCATGGATCCTAATGTTGAATCACAGGGTTTGTATGGAGTGATGAATTTACATTGATACCTAGAGTCTACCTTTTATCATTTCTAATATTTATTATTTACCCTCTGATTTATTTTTTAGATTTCTCGCTTATAGTGTTTTTTAGGATTTTTTTTGTAAATTTGAGGTGTCTTACTGGGTATGTATATCTTCAAAAATGCATTGAATATTATCACACATGTTGTGTCCTATGGTGGTGAAAGGCCGTTAGAAAAATTACTTGGTATACAAGAAGGATGTAAATATTCGTGGTGATTGATGATACATGAAAATACCATGTAGTATATTTTTGTAAGATTCCCCCTTTTTTGTAGATTCACCTCTTTTATAGTATTAATGGTTCTATATTATGACCCTTTTTTGTTTTCATATATCATACACTAATGTGGTAAATTAGTTGTTCATGTGATAATTAATTACCAATCAGTCTTCTTTCTTTATTTCTTACACAGTGGATGTGGAAATCGGTACTTATGTACAAGTTAATTTGGCAAAGGCCACCCAGGTGTGAAATAGTCCTAATCCACTCTAGTCTCTAACCCCAGGCCTATTAGAGGTGGGTATAGGGTTTCAATCATAGATTACAATTAGGCAGGACATACCTTGTGTTATGTGTTGTCACACATCATGAATTTATTTTTTTAATTATCTATAAAATAAATTATTGATTTCTTATTTTTGAGTATAGAGCACATATTTTCTCAAAAAATTCAAATTTAGAATAGATAACAAAAAAATTAAATGAATTCAGAAAAACAATTTGATACATTTATGTGAGGTTAATTATAATACATTACAAATGATTTCATTTTATTTTTAATTCTGTATCGAGACATTCCATGTGTTTTTTCTTTTTCTAATATTCCAAAAAAGATTGGAATTAAAAAGTTACATTTATTATGAAATCATGAAAATTTAGTAATACTGATAAAATAATGTGTTAGATTGATGAGAAATTGATTAATATAAATCATAATCTAATATTGGATCTTTTTTCTATAAAATCAAGAAATTCATGTTGTGTTTTCTTAGTTTTGAGTTTGTGGCATACTTTTTGAACTACAATGTCACTTTTAAACAAACAATATGATCATTCAATAAATCCAATGACATCATTTTTATATTGACAATATCCCAAATATTATATGTGAAAAATAATTATAAATTTTATATAAAAAGTACCATGAAAAGTTGATCATGTTTTTCTTGATATTCGTAATGTTATGTGTGTTGGTAGCGAAAATTTTGTTGTTATATTAAAACCATTCCCTTGGAGTCATATAAGCCAAACCATATGATAAAAATATATTATCATGAATACCATAAGTTCAAAATTAATAAAAAATAATTTTACAAACACATGAATACTATCAATCTGTTTTTCTCAATTTTGAATATGTCAAACAAGTTTAAAACTAAAATGATTGTTTTAAACAAAAAAATATAGACTTTTAATAAATACATTAACATAATGAGTTATATTTACATATATTTAAGTTTTATATGTGATAATTTAATCAAGATTCACTGTAGTATATTATAATACAATCAAATAATGATTCCTTCCTATTGAAAATGTGATGTGCATTGCAATCTAAATAGTAAATATTTTACATAAAACACACATTAGGATTCACACCATCTATACTATGATCCGTATTCACATGATACCTATTCCTAAATATGAAAAAAATTCACTGACCTTTTCCCATAATATATAAATAAAGTATGAGTTTTATCAATTTTGAGAAAGTTACGTGCATTTTAAACTAATATTTCTTTTTTAAACTATAAAAATACACATTCAGTCAATCAAAAGACATGATGTATTATTTCAATGTGAGGTTAATTATTATACTTCATAAATGATTTATTGATCATTTTAATATTGTTTTTGGATTTTCAATTCATGTTTTATCATTTTCAAATATGTGGTGAATGTTGTGAAAATAATGTTGAATTCACAGTCAAAACATGTACCTTGAGACATACCAGCTATAATGTGTATTATATTAATAGATGTATGATTATTATGAACAAAATAAATATTAAAATATTATTTTAATAATTTATCCAGTCAATCCATTTATGTTTTCAGGGTTTTGAATAAGTAAGGTTAATTTTGAACTAAAATGAAAATTTTAAACTAATTACCTAATTGTTCAATAAATTTGGCCACAAAATGTGTTTAACTGACAGTTGGATAATTCATACATATCAAAAAATAATTATTTACCTTTTCCAAAATGTATTAATACTATTCATGTTTTTTTGTTATGAATATATTATTCATGTTGTTAACAAAAATAAATCTTTTTTACAATAAACAAACATGTGGAGTCATAATGGCCAAACTATGTGATGAATTGATATTAGGTTGATTAATACACTTCAAGAAAGACTAAATAATTATTTTAATAAATTACCAAGACAGTCCGTGTGTTTTTCTCAATTTTTAGTAGGTGTCGGGATTTTGGAACAAAAATTTCCATTTTAATCTAAAATGATTAACTTTGAGTAAATCTAGATATACAGTGTATTATTTTGATGCGATGTTAATTCCTAAACCTAAAAAATGAATCAATCATCTTTTTTCTATTGTATCATGATAATTTAAGCATGTTTAGTTTGTTTTGATTATGTAACGAATTCATTTATATACAATGAATATTTTAATTGGAATCAAACACATTTATTCGCATCCACAACACATTATTTCTATTTATAGATTGTTAATTCTTATATATCACAAATGAATTATAGATAATTTTGAAAATTTACCCAAGAAATTTTAGTGAAATTGATTTATTTTGAGTATATGACATGTTTTTTTGGATAAATTCCATTTTAAATCATCTTGTAATAATTTTAATAAGTAAATTTATAATTATGATTAGAATATAAATGTCGGCATCCCTATGTATTCTTCTAACATATGAAAAACACATTAATTTAGTGTAATATACCCAGATTTTTAGGTGATGTATCATTATCAGTTTTTGTTATTATTCTTTCAATTTTTGGATTGTTTTTGGTGAATTCATGTCTTCAGTGACTTTAGGATAATGTTGGATGTTTTAGTGGGTGTTTGGGTAGTGAAAGGATAGTGCATGGTTTTCACAAATCGTGTTCCCAAACTAGAAAAGCATACACACCCAAACAGTGGGGGTTCTCATTGCTTTCACATAGTTTTTAAAACCATGATTCCACTTAGTAGTAATTGTGTGACCCATATGTGAAGTGAATAGTTAAAGAACATTGTTTAGAAAACAATCCACCCCTCTGCAGGAAATCATGCACCTGGATTTATTTTATCTGAATAATTGTTTTAAAAATCCCAAAACTAAGTATATTAAACCCTAACAACATTGCTTCTATCATAACCTAAATCCATCATTTTGCAGAGTACCCAAATTATTTCTTAGGCCTTTGAATATTCACCAATGATGAATTGAAATCATATTGATTGATCTTCACCTCTCCCCGAATGTGATCTCATCCGGATTGGATTTTCTCTCTCTAATGTCCCTCTTTCTGTATGATGAGATTTGTTTTGTCATATTTTGAAATATTATTAGATGTAGTTTATTATTCTTGTCATTACATTTGATCATGGATATAGTTTTTCGGTATAGATCTCATTGATTGTTGAGAAATTGAATGTTATGCTTCAATTTGGTGATTTGTTATCATAGTGAATGCCCACCAACGATCTTAAGGTAGGTGATATAAATTAAAAATCCCATAGTCTTTATTAAAGTTTGGTGTTTGGAATTGTGATATATAATTTTCCATGTGTGGAAATGGATCTCAAATTGGATTAATTGATTGGTTAATTAGATAATTAATTAATGTGACTGTGAAATTAATGGGATATTAGGAATATGAAATTGGTTAATTAATGGGATTATTTAATTTGATAACTGATGAGATATAGTATTAATTGATAATGGGAATAATGGGATGGTTCAATTAAACCTAAATAATTAAGGGTTTTTATTTTTAAATGATGAAAAATGGTTTACTAGTTCATTGTTTATATTACAACGTGTGATTAAACAAGATAACCATGATTAATTTGATAATTGAATTGGAAAAAATTGATTATAATGATTGATATGAAGGATAATGATTCATTACCTTAATCATATTGAATATATGATATAGGATATATTGTTTCATATTTCATATTTTGATATTTGTGATATTTTGATAAATATGATATATCAGTATGGGAAATGGGATGAGGCTTCGAAATCCCATATGTGATTTCCATATATTCAAGTTCCTGAAATGGAATAATGCTTTAAAATCCCATATTTTCATTAATGGGTTATGAGACATTGAATGATGCTTAAAATACCTGCAGGGTGCTAGACATGGAATTCTAGGAAAAAAAGATAGCATTGGTCTATGGTTCCATGTAGTTTCAATATTAAATTTAAATTCAATGAGATAATAAAACCCAAGAGTTTTTGGATATGTGATAACCCATGGAGATAGTTCAGACATTTTCATATGAAAAAGATGATATTCATGGTTTGTGTTTCGTTGTAAACCATTGATATTTATGTGGATAAATAAAGGGTAATAGAATTGTAAAATTTCTTATTTTATTAATTGTACTTTATTCATTAAAAAATGAATACATTTTTTCTAGATTTTATTTTAGACTCCTATGGTGGTGGCCTACTGAGTTGTACTGACACCTTCCATTAATTTCCAGATTAGTACTTGAATAAAATTCATGTTTTTAGGATAGTATAAGGGCATAGTCCCAATGTTAGACAAATGATTTGGGATGGAGGATGGATATGAGAACTAGAAATTATATCGGGGCCCATTTGGGATTTCTAATTGTGTCATTCATTCTTTTCATATTGAAACACAACCGATATAGGACATTTTATATCGATTTTTTTGGTTTGGTTATTTTTTTTCATTATTTTTCATCAGGTGATACTGGTACTATTTAGGTTATTAATTATGTCATTTGGTAATTGTTAACTTATTTCCTCTATTGTTCTACTTTGATAAAGAGGGTATTTTCTCCCCATGTTATTTCTTCAATCGTCACTACTAGTCGACAACCTCAGTTATATGTGGAGGCACATTTTAGGTCACATAAGAAATCATCTTGGGGAACCAACTTGTAGAACCTGAATCGGGATGTTACAATTTGGAATTAGAGTGGGGGGGTCTGTTAATTTTTTTTTACTATTTGAGAATGGTGGGAAAGAGAGAAGGATAAGGTAGGACTTTGTTAATATATTTTCCCTGGGAATAAATAACTAACATACAGGGGAAAACCTAGTACCCATAGTGGGATTGTTTTTATTGATTTATGTTGTTATCAGTGGATATTATTTCACCGTGAGTGATAAACTTGTTGTGTGATTGATAAATTTTTATGATGTATTATTTGATTTGAATCAAAGATCAATATGTCACTAGTTTTTAGTATGCCTCAAACATTTTAGGCACTTAGGTCTTATTATGAGTTTCATTATTTTATGTAGGAACATAAATGTAGGTTTTGGGTTGAGTTTTTTTAAATTAAATTTTTTTTTGAGTTGTGTAATTTTAATGAAAAAAATTATAATATAAAATTGAATATATTAAAATATGTTAAATGTGGTGAATTGAAATTAAATTTTTTTTGTTTAATGAGAAAATTGAATAATGGGATCTTTTTACCCTATATGAACCATGACCTGCATGAGGGGTGGATGTGGGAAGTGATAGTTCCTCAGTTTTGACAGTGTGGAAGGTTATTGTGAGTAATTATTTTGGATTTCTGTTAATCCCCATAAATTTGACGACATTGTTGAGTAATGTGTCCTAATACATGTTTTTTTAATCATTGAGATATTCATCCACAATAGAACATGTTGATTAGACAGTATAAGTATATAAATAGGAATTATTGGCTAGTAGTTGAAAAAAAGGATATGATAGTTCTCGATGGAGAGGTAGGATAGATGTTTTGAGAGTAATTTTTTCTATTTATACAATTTATGGAAAGGAAACCAAGGAACAATGTAAAAAAGTATGTCTGACTTGAAACAAGTGTCCTAGTTTCCACCCTTTCCAATTTTTACCAGAGAGGGTGGACTTGAGTTAGCAGAGTAGTGAACTGAGACTATCCAAATGATACATGATCACTTGGGGAATCCTTCTGGGAAGACATTAAAACTATCCATATATATTTTACATGTTCAAGAGAAGATATATTGGGACATCAATACATGAGATTGAACACTAGACAATAGATAGTGAAAAAAAATTTACGAGAAGATCAGGGATATCATTTATCACAGGACGCTCAGGTAGGAGAGGGAAGATGTGTTCATGAGGTTAACCTAAGATATTATTTCTATGATGGACTATGTAGAATGGTTTGAAAAATTTGAATTGTTTTTCCATCATTAGAAGATAATTATGCATCTATAATTAAATAGTCTAAATATGGGATTAAATGTAACATTAATCCCCATTTTAACATGTTTTGGATGATTTTTTTTCCAAAATGGTGAATCAAGCCCTCATATAAGAGGGTAACCTTTAGAAGGGTTCCATTCAGACATAGGTGGTTTCTTATAGATGTCTATGTTTTACATCTTCTGATATTAGGAACCATCGCTATGATAATTTAGACAAGATAAGTTGAAATAAGAGTGGATAGGTTGAAGGGTATGTTTCATAGGTCAATACCCTTATGACCTTAAACAAGTGTGGTAGGTCTGGTCATATTCATAGACAGTTTCGCTATAACCCATTTGTGTGTTGAGTTAGTTGCAAAATTGGGAATTTAAAACATTTCCATTGGAACTTAGGACAATTGTGTAGTGAGGTTGTTTCTATATATAACCTAGGTACATGAAGGAGATATTCTACTCCATATCAGTGTAGAATCTATAGTTCTACTCATCATGGATGTTTATACAGTGTACATGTTATGTCTATGAATGGGAGCTTATATCAAAAGAGTGGGGCAGCTCAGGGGACTCGGAATGTATCATAACGAAGACGGATTGGACATTGACATGTAGTGTTGGCTACACTTGTGAATTTCAAGGCAATACCATTAAATTTTGGAGGAATTATTATTGTAGATTCAATTCAACCTAGTGATGTTTTTGATATTGGTGTATCTCATTGTTTTATATCCTCACAACTTGCAAATGGTTTTGGTCTGAAAGTGGAGTTCTTGAGTATAATTATGATGATTGATACACATTTAGGAGTACGGTTGATAGAAATATTCATGTGAAATGGGAATTCAATCGAGGATGGGGAGTTCCATTTTATATGGTATCTTTATATCCTTGGGATGTTAGGTTATGACATGATTTTTGTTATAAACTACTTTGTATCATTCTGATACCACATTTATTGTTACCATAGGATAGTGACTTTTACAACTCCAAAGGATGAAAATTATGTTCATCTTGGAGAGTATGATATCAGGCGTTCCATGAAGGACCAGTTTACTAGAAACTATTAGATCTCACTGCCTAGGATGAACGTATATTAATGTATTAAAGGGGTGTAAATCCTAAATTATTGCTTCTAGTTTGGACCATTTCTATGGTCAATTTTCTCACTAAATTGTTCATATTCCATTAGAGAGGGATGTTGAGTATACTATTGAGATCACACCTAGATTTGAGGTAGATTCCATTTTTCCTTACAGAATGGACCGAATAGAGATTTAGAAGATAAATATATTACTGGAATTCATGATTGATAAAAGAAATATACATCTGATTACTTCACCTATGGGTTCTCTAGTTTTGTTTTCAAAGATGGATGACAAGATTTTGTACATATTTTTTGACTATCGGATGTTGAATCAGATGATAGTGATGAAATGATATCATATTTTACATATCAATGATTCCATTTACAAGTTTATAGGATCTTGTGTGTTCTCATATCATGACATGTGATTAAGGTGTCATTAGTTTATATTTTGACTTCGTGATATATGATGAAATACTTTCAAAAGAATGTATGGAATTTATATGTTCTTCGTGAGGTTATTCGAGTTAATAAAAACTCTGAAAACTTTTTATTGCATTAATGAACCACATCTTAATAATTCACCTAAATCAATTTTTGGATGTTTTTTTGGATGAAATCAGGGTGTACTGCATGATTCATAATGATCTTTCCCATCATATTTTCAACATCCTAAGTACACCGAGGGAGCATCGACTATATGCTAATCTGTTTATTATGAAATTATGGATTGATCAGGTACATTTCATAGAACACATCATCTTAGTGGAAGGTGTGTTAGTAGATCCAGAAGAGGTTCATATTGTTGTTCCTTATAATAATCCTAAGAAATACTTTGAGATCGATATTCTTTTTTCGGGATATTAGGCATTTATCGATGGTTCATCCAAAATATTTCCCACAAATAAGCACCACATTCAGCAATGAAGAAGAAGTTAGTAAGGTTGGAATGGTCTGGAACATGTAATAATTCATTCTAGAAGTTGAAAAAGTTCATGACTAATTCACCTATTTAGAAACATCCAAATCTTGGTGGGGAGTATACTATGTTTTATGATGCATCATGGATAGGAATCAGAGAATTATTTATGTTAGGAGATCATGTTGTGGCATATGGGTCAAAAAGGTTGTGGCCACATGATCAAACCTATATTATGCAAAAAATCATACTTATAGTAGTGGTTTATTCTTTAATGTGTTGGTGGAATTATCTATTGGGGAAATTTTATTATTTATACTAATCAAACAAGTCTAAAGTATATATTTTTGCTGTGGGATTTGAATCTCGGTTAGTGGATCTTGTTTTTGTGTATGAAGTAATTTGATTTTGTGCTAGCATATAAAACGGATATGGGAAAAAGTCATGATGATTCATTGACTAGGAAATATCATTCTCATGATGTTTATGTGTCTACTTCTAATTGGAATATGATGACCATTATTGATGTTATTAATGTTGTGTTCTAGAAGGAATAAGAGCTAATGATCCTCATATCTATGTCAAATGAGTCCATAATATTGTTCTAGATTAGATAATGTCATTTTGAGGATCCTTAGTGTTTTCACTTTAGGTAAATCCTTGTTGATGGGGATTCACCTTCAGATTGGACTATAGATAAGGAGGATATCATCTATGTCCCAGTCTGTGTAGTTGTACCTACATGTATTTGGGAGGAGAAAATACATGAATTTCATTCTTTTATGTGGGTGGTGAGTCCATGTTTTCCCAAAGTGTACCATGACCTACGTCATCAGAATTGTTGGACGGGTAAAAAAAAGTATATTGTATGGTTCATGACATGATGCTACACTTGTCAATGGGTAAAGGATGAGCATCAATGACTTGGTTGTTTACTATACCGGTTTCCCATTTCCTAATTTTAGTGGAATAATGTTACCCACGATTTTGTGGAAGGTCTTCTAATGACGTATTTGGAAGATTTTCAACGATCATGTGTCTTAAAATTTTGTGGGTCTATGGAGAATCACCCCACACTCATGGATTTCTCCTATAACAATTTTTATAATGAAACTATTTATATAGAACATATAAGGATCTTTATTGTAGGCCATACAGATCATCTCTATGCTGAATGGTGGTAGGTGCGTTTGAGCTATTGGGACCACATCATGTGTAGTAGACATTAGAGTTGGTTCCCATGATTTTGAAACATATGGATACAACACATAGTAGGTACAATTCATATTTTGAGAGACCTCAACAACCCTACGAGTTTATAGTGGGTGATCATGTGTTCCTTACTTTGTTTCCTGGATTGGCTCTCTATCAGATTTAGAGATATGGAATGTTGATTCCTTAGTTTGTGAGGCCTTGTTGTGGAGTGAATTGGGCCAGTGTCAAATAGATTGACTCCTCTGTATAGGCATACTTTTACGCATAATATGTTTTTCATGTGTCACATCTTCTTCAATATAACCTTTACCATTATCATGTGAATGATGTTGATGATGTTGATCATGATACTGATGCGTCCTTTGAGGAGAATTTCATATGTGTTGTGGATTACAATGAGAAAGTGTTACATGGGAAATAATCTTAATAGTTCATGGATTGTGGCAATATAAACATGTTAAGAAGGAAACATGTGAGAGAGAAGTTGATATGCTCTTTCAGTGTCCCGATCATTATAACTCAAATGTTAAAGATTAAAGGGAGTACAACATGAGTTTGATTTGTTATAAGGTTGGATTTCTACAAGATCCCAACAAATTTTCAAGATTCCTTGTGCTAATTTTTTGGTATTCTTTTTCGCTTTCAAAGTTATATTGTTGTAATGTAATGTCTTTTGTGGGTTCATGATATATTTTTTTTGTTTCTAGTTGTGTTTGGGAACTGTACAGATGGAGAATTCTTTTCCAAATATGTGTGTCTATATTAGAAAATTTTGAAAAAAATTGGGGTGTGAACATTTGGTACATGGTTTTTGAAATAAAACGACATCATAGTAGTAACTATGAAACCCCTATGTGACGTGCACAACTTGGGCACACAGTTTTTAAAATTGTGCAACCCTACCTTGGAAACCATGTGAGGATACATATTTTTTCAGAAAAAATATTTTTTAAAAACATACCCCCTTGGAATTAACCCCATATAACCACTTTTTAGGCCTAACCAAAATCCTTCAGTTTAGGGAGATCCTAAATGGATTCATAGGAGTTATGAACTCTTTTCTTGATGAATCGATGATCAGATTGATGGATATTCACCTCTCCCAGAATGTTATTTCTCGTTGGTTGGATTTACTATCTCTCTATCTGTCTTTATAGATGAAGACGAATGTTTTGTTATCCTTTAGCATGGTGTTAGATCTAGGATTTTATAGCTGTTGTTACTTTTTTATAGTGGATCTAGGATTTTGTTCTAAGTCTAATTTATTATTTTATAATTGAACATTTCACCTCAATTTAGGGGTTTCCATCTTAGTGAATGTCCACTATTGACCATAAGGGAGGTGGCCGAAATTTAAAATCTTGTAATCCTTATTAGAATTGTGTATATAGAAATTTAAAAATAGAAAATGACAATTTTTATATATTTCATCTAGAATGGGATTAATTGATTGCATAATTAATTAATGGAAAAATGTTATAACAAAATTTGTTGAATACTCGGATTATGAAATTGGGAAATTAAAGGGATTTTCTAATTGGTTAATTGATGGGATATAGAATTGATTGACAATGAAAATTAAGGTATGGTTGGACTAACAGTAATTAAATAATTTTTTGCATTATTCAATGTTGTAAATGGTTTAATGGAAGATTTTTTATATTACCCATTGAGATTAATGTTACGAACCATGTGTAATTTCATAATTGATATTGTACACATTAATGGAAATGTTTGATAAAAAGGTTAATGATGCCTAACATTGAGGAATTTAAAAATTATGATATATGTGAGATTGAGATATATTTTATATTTTACCAAAGGATATATTTTTATATATATGAAATTCATGTGTAGGACATGGACTGATGCTTTATAATCCAATATTTGATTTAATGAATTGTGGGACACTGACCAGTTCTCAAATACAAATGGGGTGCTAAAATGGCATTCCATGATGAATATTTTCATATTGGACTATGGTTCCATGTAGATGTGAATGAAATTTAAATAAATAGATAAATGAAAAAATATGAATTATGTGATATGTGATATCACATAGGGATATTTCTGACATCGGCATGGGTCGAAGTATGTATTGATGGTTCAAGTGTCATCATGATACCATGATATTTTTTAGTTAATTAATGGATAATTTTATTGTTAAAAATTTTATTTTATCCCATTTACATTATTTTTTATACAATGATATACACTATTTTTATTGGATATTGTTTTAGACACCATTGGTGGGGGCCTTCTAAGTTTTACTCACTCAATACTCAGGATTTTAAATCAGTATGTGAATAGACATCTTGTTTTCATGATAGGATATGGGAATGGGCCCTATGTCAGATGGATGATTTGGGGTGGACCATGGATGATGGGACCATACATGATGTTGTGACCATATTGGATGTTGTATTCGTGTCGTTATTATTGGTTTGTTCATATTTAAACATAAAACATATAGAAAATGGAATATATTTTATTTTTGTTTGGTTATTGTATTTTCTATTTTAGTCATCATGTGTCACTAGTACAATTCAGTTTATTGGTTATGTCATTTTATAAATTTTATAAATTTTTTTGTTTTTTTATTTCTTTTATAATGATGTTATAGTCTCCCGATGTTATATATTAAACCAACACTACTAGTCGACACCAATTAGTGTATGGGGATGCATGCTTGAGTTCACAAATCAAACTGGCTCAAGGGACTAACAGTGGCACTTGGGTTGGGATGTTTCAAATAGTCTCAGTCATCTTTCCATCAATCAGACCCACTCTAATTTTATCTTGAACACTAACACTACAATCATGGATTTATCTAGTGCTTGGATTTATCTACAATTGAAAAAACCACTGATAAAGGGGGACATTATAAGTGCTAAAAAAGGGAAGATAAAGGGGAAACCTTATAAATGTTAATAAAAAACACTGAAAAATGGTGGATCTTTATCTGTGCTATTAAAAAACATTAATAAATGGTTATTTTTTAGTGCTAGTAGAAAAGTGACGATAGGGGGATTCTTTATTTGTTATTTTTTACAGGTAATAAAGGCCCCACTTTAGGAATGATTTTTTGCAGAACTGATAAGGGTTATATTTCATAAAATAAAATATCATTCATTAGAAATTCTATATGAATATATGAATATATTAATATTTATATAAATATATATTTTTTTTAATATTATTTAAATAAGGCTAAATATGAATTTACACTTAATATATAATATATTTAGTGAAAATTTTATATCAAAATAATAAAAAAGTATAATTAATCATTAATTTTCTAATTATTACTGAGTGATTGTCATTTAATATCAATTCGATGAAATAAAAATTAAATGAATTGTTGAATTGTCTATTATCAGTTCAAAACGTGACATGAACTTCAAAAGACTAAAACTTTTGATCCAAGTGTATGTTTGGGCTCTACCATATATCAAATCAAATCATGTGAAGAGATATATAATATTTTTACCTTTTCAGACCCAATCTCAATTTATAGATATAAAAAGGACCAGTGGAAATCCAAAAATATGAGTCTTTGGGATACCCTTATTTTGAAATATACAATAGTTTTTCATCTTTGGATAATAGTGTCTTTTTATCCCTTTTTATAGGGGACTAGATTTATTCAAAAGAATTATATTCATATAGATTTTATGGTTCTGAAATTTTTTCAATTTTCAAAATGTTGTTTTATTCATAATTAAATATATGAATATTTTTTTATATTTACTTAAAATAAATCAATTTTTTAAACTAATATTTACAAAAAAATAAAATTCTAGATATATAAACCATATAGAAATTAATATTTATTATTAATTTCATTTAAAATATATAATTAAAAATTTTATTTACCTTATAAGAATTAATTAATATCGATATATATACCTTTACAAGAAATTTTTTATACCTAATCATGTGTGTGTCAATTAAAAAATATCTATATGTATATTCTAATATATATAAATAAATAAATAAAATATGTAAATATTTGAGTGTGTATTTGAGAGGCATAAATGCATACTAGTGTGAATATATGTGTATGTGTCTATGTGTGTATACATTATATATAAATGTTTTTTATATAAATATATCATCATCACTTAATATAGAATATAAATGAATTTTTAGTAAACCTATTTGATTATAAATATATATATACATATATAACATGTTTATATATACATATTTAAAATTTTTACATATACATATGCATCTGTATTGATAAATAGATATATATTAATATTTTTAATCTAATATATGTAAATGAAAATTAATATATAAAATATTTAAATAAATTTTACTATATATATATCATACAGACATCCACACTAACACAAACATATATATTATAAATGTATTTAAGAATAAATATATATATATAAATAATAATGATGTATAAAAGTGTACATAAATTAATAGAAATGTGACAATATATAAAAATGAAATATAGAGATGTGCCAAAGGAGTTCTCTTAGAACATGGAGGTTTCATGATCAAATACAGTTGCACACTGGCGGGTGAAAAGTAGTCTAGAGATAAGGAAATTGGGTCAAAAGAGCTAAGGAAGTGGTGGTGTTTGAGGAGGTAATTTGGTTCTATGAAAAAGGTATTATCGAGCTCTAAGAAATGGTATAAATAATTTTTTTTTGAATTTTTATCACTGTTAGAAAAAGGAACTACTGCATAAATATTTTATTTTTCTGATAAAAAAAGAGCTAATAAAGTGTGACGTTATCAGTGAAAAATAAAAATTACAATAAAGGAAGCATTTGAAAGTGTTAAAGAAAAGAACTGGAAAATGACCCCATTATCATCATTTTATCATAGTGCTATTAAGAGTTGACATTTTCCCTCAATTTGTTAGTCATCACTTATTAAGCACTGATAAAGCTTATTACTAGCACTGTTTAATTTTTTTGTAGTTGTGAACATTCATCTCTATGTATATACATCTTAGAATACCTACATGTATATTTTTTAATTTTAATTTATCCCACCCTTGTGATTGGATCAAGGAGTATTTTAAAATTACATCACAGAATATCATATTGAATATTTTTTATAATAAGATTCCTAAAAAAATAATCATTCAATATTAAAAAAAATCAATGATCATAAAGAATTCCAAATTAAATTATCTATTTTATCTACTATTATTGAATCATATAAGATACATATGGATTAATATATCAATAAAATTATATATTTGATCCAAAATAAAATCATCTAATAGCTTTTGAAGGAACATGATATCAAAATATCACATTGATAACATTATTTCTCTATCTATTGCAAAAATGAAATTCTAAATAGTTTTTTTGTTATTATAAATTTGATAAAAGCCTTAAAATTTTAATGTATCCCACCATAAATCTAACGTAAAAATGATAATAAAAATATCTAAGTAAAAAAGATAAAAAATAGATCGTTATGATATCAATGAAATAAAAAATGTACAAAGGATATTGGAAAAAACCTCTTCCTGATGTTAGAATATTTTTTGACCCCATGTTAGTTTCCCATTATTCAAAAAAAATATACTTCCTCTTTCGAATGTAAAGGATTCTTAAATTTCTAGTAATACTAAGAAAATATAGGTAAGAAAATGCTTTTTAATATAATAATTAACTGTATAATTACCTTCAAAAATACATAATTGGGGATTCTAGTTTGTTTATTTACTATGATATAATTCATAAATTTATGAATATAATGTCAAAAATCATTTTCAATACAATGTTTCATTCATTATAGAATCACAAAAGAAAATAACTAATTTTTTTATATGTTTTGATTGAAAAATAATGTTTTATATACACAAATATTTATATTGTTGTTATAATTCATAGGTTTTATTGGAATTTTTAATCCTCATAATAATGTTTTGATAATAAATAAACACTATATTAACATAATATAATTTTTTTACATAATAAATAAATGAAAATGTTATGTTTATTTTTAAACTGTAGAATCTAGTTTATTTTAAATTCATAAGGGAAAATTTTATAAGTTTATTTTCAGATATATATTCAATAGATCCAAATAATATATCTTACTAGTATCCAAATAGATAAATATACGAATCATTAGAACCCTAAAAACAAAATGGAATAAGTAATTGAACAAAATGGAAAATATATATTTTATTACTATATTGTAATGTTTCACCCCAATATTTTTTGTATTAAGAAAATAATATTTTATATTATTTTGTTTTTAAACACTACATCTATACGGTTCACTCATAATTAATTATATCACCAACCATTGAAATTTTTATGCTAAAGGGAAATGAGAAGTAACGATTCTAATTTTACTCTTTATAGGGTTTACATTTAAATGATATATATTCCTATAGAAAATATAAATAGTATTAAACAATAATTAACATATTATATAAATTATTAAAGAAAATATTTTATCAAAATGCACCACTTATATAAATTCATAAGAGTGGATCCTACATATTAAAGAATGAGAATTTCATTAACATTATCAAGACGAATCATGTCAATAATGTACTCTTCATACATTTGTTCTCCAAATTAAATGTTGGATGTATTTTTATCATAAATTATTATATATTCACGAGTGTGTAATTTTCATAATATCATCAAATGAATTGGTGGGGGGGTAAATGTTATTTAGAACTATCTTATTAATATATTAGTTTACCTTCTATAATATCTTCAGCCGACCTACTATTTCCCTCTATCATTCTCCTACTACAATTATATCCCTCTATTTAGATCTTTCATTCATTAACCATTAATGGTTTTACATATATAAAATTTTGAAATTACAAACCTTATTATAATCATGTATCATTATATTTTTATATAGCCTTACTATAAAAATTATAATAGAATATTTCATCATGTGAACACCAATATCATCAATGGGGATGGATATATCGACACTCATCACGGGATCTATGTAATTCCATAATCTCTTGTAATATTTTTTTAAATTGGTCTATTTGTCGAATATATCCTTGTATATTGTATATGTTAACTCTTGAAACAAGTTAATGTTTGTGTGTTGACTCATCAAAATACTAACAAATTTCACATAATTGAATTTTACTGTTGAACTTTTTAATATATTTTTTTGACTTACTTTTAGTAGAAACTGTTATTATAAAATATTTTACTTTGGTTAAGGAAGGACATTAACGGGAATGGATAACCTCAAATATGAGGAGTTGTGGCTATCTATGTTATGATAACTTCTATATCATTTCTTTTTATTGACCCTTTTAAAGGAACACATACATTTCAGAAAAATTACGACAAAAATTTATATTTAGGGCCATTATTTTTGGTTGCATCTTTTTTATTCTCTCATTGGTATCCAATGAAGACTTTTTTCTCAATGTATGTTATAAGTGAAATTCAAAAACCTGCACATATTACATATCTGTACTATTATAGATGCATAAAATATAAAGTAAAATGTTTTTAATTTTGTAATATAAATTAAGTTCTTTGAATATCAACTATATAAAAAATATAGTAAAATATGTTAAAAAAAATTATGTAATAAAATTGTAAAGCTACAAGTCACTATTATGTCATACTTACTCATTATTCAAATATATTCTATTTTTTAATATATTTTTCACCTAATATAATTACATGAGTATAATTCAAAGATAACTTAAATTTTATAGAACAACCATGATATATTGATTCAATAATATTTATTTAAACAAGGAATCAAAATTTTGTCATCATTTTGTGTCATGTAAATTTCTTACTATAGATTTAAAATACATACCATTTTTTCATGTTAATCATCCCTCTTCCAAGCTTGATGGTATGTGAATGTTGGTATTAATGGTCAATATTGATGTTTTATACTCCATTTTTATATAATTAAACAATTATAAATCAATTTTATTTAATGAATGTAATTTAAATTAAAATAATACAAATTACAATCTACTATAAATTATTTCTCCCCCTATAATCTAATGAAGGAATCATAGATATCTTGATTTATAATGTGTGAATATATTGTTGTACTGAAGGATTATATATTCATCTGAATAGAAGTAAAAAGAATTTTCATTATATGTGTCAGAAAATAAATATTCCCATAATAATTAATTTTAGTGTTTTCAAAAAAACTCACCAAATTATATACACTTTACAATGGAAATTAATGATTAAATGATTAAATCATTATTTCTTTTGTAAGTGAGTATTATATATCATAATGGTTCCCTAATTTCATCCCATATTGTTTATGTTAGTACATATATGATGTTATTCCGTGTATCTATATCAATTACAATGTTCTTTTTATGGATTAACCTAATTTAACTAATAAAAATTAATTATTGGGGTTGACAGTTTGGACTTATTCAATCTATCCACCCATTATTATTTGACCATTAATTCATACCTTAGTAATTATAACTAATTCAATCATGAAATTCTTCTCTAATAATTTTATTTATATATATATTTTCCTCCTACTAATATATCATCAATTTCAATGTTTCTGATATTTTATTCCATGTAATTAGTAACATAAATATATGTAGTGTCCATTATCTTTACAAGTAGTTAATTTTTTTTCATATTATTTAAATATATTAGTTATAATATAATATTATTAGGATATTATATTCATATAAAAAATAATTAGTGATATTCGTCATATTCAGTAAACATGTTATGTTTTCTAGAAATATAGTAGTTATCTGTACCCTATATAGAGAATGTAAATTATCACCTACTGGACCCTATAATATATATGTCAATATATATTTTAGTACCACTATATAAATATTATATCACCTCCAACGATTGGGTCATCGTTAATGGAATATTATTTTCACCATGTAGTTTTATAGTCAATAATTTAGTGATTGTCCAACATTAGTTTGAAATATCCATTATATAATATACTTATACAATTTTTTATTCCATTATGGGTGGGCCATCCTTGTACCCTTCATTAATAAAATTAAATTTTGGGAACCACAATTCAAATATTTTACTTTCACTCCAATTATCAGTCCATTTTCATTGAAAAATAAACACAACATATGTTTTAAAATAATACTGCCATATTTTTTTGAAGATGTAAAATTATTAAGTATTCACAAAAATTAAATTTATATACTTATTGAAAGATATATGTATCACCTTCAGCACAAGTGTAACTCAACTATTTTTCACCATACTACATTCATCATATTCACACACACACACATATATATATATATAATATTTTCTAATTTAAAAAATTTAAGTCAATAGATGTAATATTTCTCATCTTACTTGCTATAAATTTCTATATAAAACTGATTTTATATTTATATATAACTCCTTAAAAATATTTTCAATAAACAATCATATAATCTATTTATTATGATTTCATGATATCCATTTTCTGACCAAGATGGATTCAATTTCCTATGATTTAAAGTATGCGTTTCAATATATAGATGAAATTATATATAGTTATATAAAATATAAGGCTTATCCTACTCCCAATTTGTAATAGAAATTATAAAAGTATCTATTCAAGATATTTGATCTCCCACAAGATGCCTATTTTGATGAGATTTAGGAGACAAATTATTTTAGTATCAGAGAGGTAGTCATTAAAGAATATGAAATTGATTATTTTTATACACTTTATAAAAAATTTAATATATTTAAATGGGTACATCAATCTGAAATGAATACACCAATATAGTCTAACCTCTCAAAAAATGTGTACCCCCATGTGAACAATCATATCAAATAATGATGATAGTAATAACATAACAAATTCATAAAATATGATATCATTATGTTTTTCTATAGTTTTAAAATTCCTTAGAACTATAAATCTACATCTTATTGATTTAAAAAAATGAAAAAAATATTAGCTTATGTGTGTTTATAAATTTTAAGAAGAATATAATATAAACCAACATGTATTGAATATTTCATCAAAACATAGAGACAATGTGATTTTAATCCCAATAACTTCAAATTAATAACAAATAATATATTATTAATATTTTATGAATACCCCAATGAACATTTATAGTATTAAAAAATTTTCAAAAATGAAATATCTATTTCCTATAAAGAGGGTAATCCACTAGAGGTATAAATTTTCATATTTCACCCTTCAATGTAATCATTTTTATCCCCATGTCATCATCATTCCAAATACTAGCCATATTTATATATATATTTTTCTATTTAATTATTATTTAATGTGTAAATGATAACATCATATAAATTTTATTTATGTGTCCAATATTATGAAAATGACTTGTGAATAACCAATTCCGATATATTAATTCAAAAAAACTGGTCACTTTCTTCAAATCATTTTCATAAGGTTTTCTAAAAAGAGAATTCAAAAAATTTCTAAAATATACATAACTATCCTAAATATTTATCATTTAATAATAGAGAGTTGTTGTTCCATACACTAAATTCCAATTGAATGATATTTTCCATGGTTCTTATTTATTTCATATGGAAATAATTTATGATGTATTCAAAAAAAATATTTATGGATTTTCTCATTTTTACATAATATATACCTTTTCATGAAATATTATACAATAATGGTCCTATAATTGTATATCTATAAAATATATTCATATAAGGGAATGTATCTTACTATCCCAAGCAACATGGCCCTCATTAAAAACAGTTCACCAATATGAGAATTATAAACCAAAACACATAAGTTCTATATAAATTTTAAATCATTGATCAATGGATCTAAATAAACCTTATAAACATTAATATGTTGTATTTTTTGTCATATAATTATATAAAAATTAAATGTCATTACCCATACCATAGGAACCGTTCTGTGATTACCCCAAGCCCGCCACATGATGGCCTGGGGCTGGCGACTAGTGCTGAAGGAATTATCACGTTAGTGGGAAGAATTTTATTATGTACTCATACACATGCACACACACACATCCAAAACCACAATGCTGAAATGTAATAAAAATTCTACTAATAAAACTACTAATAATAAAAGTAAAAAGTATGAATTAAAGGGTTCATAATATAAGAATAGAAAAAGAAAAGTACAAGATTTTAATGTCTGGATGTGGTAGACCATAAATGAAGGGTAGGTGAAGGGGGTAACTCATGAAGTTGTAGAAGTACTCCTCGCATGTTGGAAAAAAATTGGAACTACCTACTGCTGGACCACCAAAGTCTCTATTAAAGCATCTTCCATCTTCTTAAGACACAACACTTGCAAGAAGAGCCCGTGTAGGGGTGTGTAATAGAATACTTGGTAATGACCCCAAAAAACAAAGGTAGTACAACAAGTTAATGTATGTAAAATTATACTACCAATGAGGTACAAAAACATAGTCTCTAAGAAGTAAAATCGAGAGAGAGTCACTGGAGTCATATCAGAAAACTATAATCTAATGGAAGGACATCGAGACTAATAGTCAAAATTCATAACACCTTGTACTATTTAAGCACTCATCCCTAATGAGTGAATAGGGATGCTGGATCACCTTGACATGATCTTTACATGGACCAGATGGATCACTTGGAACCACTCATCTTATGTTCCAAATGAATCAATTAGACCCACTTGTCTCTTGGTCCAGCTAGATCACATAGACATTATTGTATGCTAGGACACTTTATTCTGCACATCACTAAGGTCTGCTAGGCCATTGAGGTCCACTTTTCTGTTGGGACACTGAAGAATGGACATTGTTATAGGCTTATAGGACATTGAGGTTAACTCATCTGTTGGGCCACATATGTCCACACTCCACTTCCATCTACTCATATCCACCTACTAGATTCTCTCACATAGTGTGCTTGACTTCGAGATAATCTACTCGTCAAGTCATCATTCATATTTAAACTTCCCAAAAAACTAAAATGGAATTTATAAAAAGTACCATCTTGTTGTTATTCTCTTAATTCCACAGATGGATTATCAATCAGATGAGTAGTTTGACTGTTATGAATATTTTAATGATAAGGGGTCGGTTGTGTCCAGGTCGGGTCCGACCTAGTCAGGAAAAACTGACCTGACTCAGTCTGTAGGGGTTGGCCCATTAGGGCACCTGGGGCAGCCCGTTGGGCCACCCAGGGTGGACCGTATTCTTCTACTCAGCCCATTGTTGTAGTCCATTTAGGCCTCCACTTTAATCGGAAATGACCACGTACCCACTATCTCCCCCACACGTAGTCCTGTGGACCACATTCCATCACCGACCCCAGGAACATCTGTGGGTCTCCCATTCCAATGTGTCACCCCACTTACACCATGGTTCTTCACCATCATCAACCAACGGCTGAAACCTCTTCCACTGTGTCATTCTACTAGTCTTGTCTTGTTCCACCACCTGTGCTTGCAAGGGAGAAATTTTTTGGGCCACTAGAGTTTCTTCGATGGTCTGTTCAATGATCCAAAGTGTCAAATACGTTTCACATGCCAATACCTTCACTATCATGTGTCCTAGGTTGTATCTTCATTGATATGGGGGTCCTTTCATGTTTGGAAACTCATGGTAATAAACTCACATGACCATGAGGGTCCATCGACGAAGAATGCACGAGGGAGAGGATATGAAAAGAAATACCCAAATAGAATAATGTTGCCCTTTATTGTTTGGACTTTGTTTTTTTCTTTAATAATATGGAATATATAGAATTATCACATGTTATATTTCCCTTTCTTTAATCCCCATATGCCAAAATCCCATCCCACATGTGAGATATATCCCCAAGTCAACCTATTCATGGGTTGGCTGCGTTCGTACTCAAAAAATGAAACGGTAAGGGAAAGATACACTTAGAATTAATACCTTGCCTCATGGTTGGATCATTCATTTGAGAATATCACACCATTGTTTTATGTTTTTCTTTAAACCGTAGTCCACTTTTGTTGCTGGCGATCGTTTGAAGGATGGAAGAACGGAGAAAGGTTTTCATTGTCATGAGTGATTATTCAATCATCGCTTTACAATGCCAAATCTCCGTGTTCTGAGAAACATTGGATTATTCCACAGATCCCATATTCTATTAACCCAATAAATGGGTAAAACATGTTTCAGTGTTTCTGTTACACTGAGTCGCAACATCATTATAATGTTTCATTCACGAAACAACATTTCTGTTATGCTTGGGTTGCAACTTATTTAGGTCCAACAAAATTTTTAAATTCTAATAAAATAGTCTAAAATTCTATTTTATTTTTCGTAAGAAATTTTTGTTATAATTTTCTTAAAATATATGAAAAATAAAATTTTCCCTTGACATGTTCCAATAGAGGATAATTATTCCCTTATGTAAAGTTTTCATTCTTGAAACAATGATGCCCTGATATTTTTAATACGGGAAAAAATTTAGAGGTTTCAAAAATTGCTTATGCGGCAGATTTTAAAAAAACTTAAAAACAGTCAAAACACTTATTCTGGGCTCAACGGGCCCTGTAATCATGTTTTGTCTGAGAGACTAGTCTCGAAATAATCCCATATAATTTAAAAGAATCATTTTTTTTCTGAGAGCCTCGCCTCGAGAGATTCACTTGCTACCACTAAATGTGCACCAGGGAAATTGACCCTTTTAAAAAGGACCTTCCCCTGTTGATCCTCAATCTCTACTATTAAATCCACAAATGTCATCCCATCATCATTGTGCAACTCTCTCTAGTTGATGGCATGTGATGAAACTTGTAAATACCACTGAAACTGTGAAACGTGAAAGACCTTATGCACCGGATGCATCTATGGGGGTAGATCTAGGCGGCATTCCACCTCTTCAACACTTCTTAGAAACTAAAAGGGTCGTTGAATCTCAAAGACAACTTCTCGCCTAGGCCAAATCATTGTAATCCCCATCGAAGTGAGACCTAAAGAAACACATGGTCTCCCTAATCAAAATATAAGGGACTCTATATCATATCAACATAAGATATATTCCTACTCTATGTAGTCCTCATCCCCTCTTGGATGACCTACACCTCCACAGTGGAAGCCCATACCAACTCTGGACCCATAAGTGATGACTCCCCTGAGTTTGTCTTGATTAATGGTGATATTCATGGTCTCTCATACAGTTCCTCAAATGGTGCCATACCAATGGTGTATTGGTAGTTTTTTTGTTGTATAAGAACTCCACTAGTTGCAGAAGATCCTACCAGCTACAACCGAAGTCTAGGATGCAAGCCAGATGCATGTCCTCTAATACATGGATAGACCTCTTCGTCTGACCATTTGTCTTCCGGTGGAATGTTGTGCTCAAGAGTAGCTGAGTACCAAATGACTCCTATAATCCTTTCCAAAACTGGGATGTAATGCACATGTATTGATACAGGACTATCATTTATGGGACTCTATGGAGTCGAACTATCTCCTATATGTAGAGGTGTCCCAATCTATCTACTGAACCCTTTTCTCGAATGGGTATAAAGTGGTCCAAATTGGTGAGTCAGTCCACTATCACCTAGATGGAATCATTCCCCCTAGACGTGCCTGGTAAACCTGCCAAAAATTTTATTGAGATAACATCCTACTTCCACTCTGGAACCTAAAGTGGTTGAGTCAAGCCTGCTGGAACCTAATGATATAGTTTTAGAGGCTAACACGGGAGGCACCGAGAAATGAACTATGCTATCACCTTATTCATTCCCAACCACCAGTACTGATGTCAGAGATCATGGTACATCTTTTCCACTTCTAGATGCACGACCAAGGGGGAGGAGTGGAACATTCTCATATTATCATCTCATGACACCACTGGTAGAACGGTGCAGACTCTTAAAAAGAATATGGGATCCCACCTATCGAATATCCCTCATGAGCATGTAATAAGGACAATTGATCATGTTATCCCTCGCAGTGAACATCATCATGTTGTGCCTCCTTAACTCACTATATGAGTGGGGGAGTGAAAAACATTGACTGAAGATAGGTTATTCCATCGACATCCATGAATGATATCTGCATCGCGACTAACTACTATGATGCCTCACTTAGAAACTACAATCCGGTTCTCCTACTAAGTGTGTTTGACACTACGTTCTCCTTCCCACGAGTATAGAATATCTATAATTCATAGTCCTGGAGGAACTCCACCTTTACTGTGTCATGTTCATTTTCATTCTAGGAGAAGATATTCTTGAGACTTTTTTTTGGTTGCATTAAATTGTAAACCGCTCACCCCTCTAGTAGTTCATCCACATCTTCTATGGATAGAATACTTCCTCTAGACCATCATGGGTTGCGTAGTTCTCCTCATTCTACTTCAAATTTTGAGAACTGTAGGAAACTAACACTTACCCCTAAATCAGGAAATAGACTAATATTATCCCTGATGTGTCATAGAACACTACATACCAAATTACCTCTTCCAGCATCCACATGATAGGGACACTCATTATCCTTTTCCGCAGCTCCTGAAAACGTGACTGGAACATCTCCCTCCACAAAATTGTTTCCCCTTTTTTTCAATGAAAATATGGGTGATGCCACCCTAGAAAATTCATTAAAAAACTACATTTGTATCAAGATAAAACATAGAAACTCTCCACCTCAGGCATGCTATTGGGTAGATCCAAAGCATGGATCACCTCTATGTTTGTCGGATCCACTGCAACTCCAGCATCCAAAATGATATATCCTAGAAAATGATACAACTGAATCAATAACTGATACATTAATATATACAAAAAATATAGTTCTCTTTTTAAAGACCCATAAATTTCAAGGGAAATTTTTTTCATAATATTCTTTTGGATTTTACAGTTACACAGTTTCTGACGGCACCTGATTTCGAGGCCTGATGTGCCCGGAATCAATTTCCGAAGTTTAACTCGGGTACATTCAGTGACTGAACGAGCAAGATTTCCTAAATTTTGAACTAGTGCTTGGAATCAATATCCGAGGGCACCGATGAAATCGCAATGCCGGTAATTTCTTAGGAACACCTTTTTTGGATTTGCGTTTGCTCGGGTGTGGTTTTTAAAAAAATGGGTTAACTATTGAATAAAATAAAATTTGTGCATCAATTTTTATTCTATTTTCTAAGTAGTTTAAACCTACGTGTGGAAGTTGAGGTGGGACCCACTAAATCCTAACCCCTATTTATAGGAAATTAGTGAGGTGGGCCCCACACGATCCCCACCTTTTCAACTTCCTCAAAACCTCCCATTAATTTGGAAAACCCCCAATTAATTGAGTAACACACCCGCACCCCCACCTAATGCAAGTCAACTCTCTTAATAGTTAATTGATTATGTTTTTCAATGTAATTAATTCATGAATTCTTTTTCATTTCGAATATAATGATGGCTTGTGTGTGTTAATAAAATAATACAAAGTCTTATTTCATTGGGGGTTAATTCGTTGTGCGAGAAGGTTTAGAGAGGAATTGCTCAAGCCTTTGAATCTTCATCTTCTTCGTTGGAGAACACGAAGAACGACAACGAATTCCGGCCTCCGATGAAAGACTATGAAGAACGCTAGTTCCTCGGAGATCGACTACTTGAAGCTGATGATCCTCTTCCGCGACGCTGTCTTCTGTGACGCCATTTCCCCGCGACGATCATCGTTCGTCAACTCCTTGAGGTAGGGGTTAATTTTGATCATGAATTTTTCTTCATTCTCCATCTTTTATTTGGGCCACCTGTTATTGTTATAATAGGAGGAGGTCGGACTACATGAACACGGCCGACCCCCTTTCCATTTTATGTTGTTCATTGCGGCTCGAAAGAATGCGGCGCGGTGCAACGGCACCGCCCAGAAACATAGGGGAATGCGGAAAATAAGCATGGCACCATCGCGCCACACCGTAGAGGCCGAAAGAAGCCATGGCCAGAGTCGGGCCACGGAAAAGGGGTGCGGTGCTGTCGTGCCACGCCGGAGAACCACGAAGAGACAGCAGCTGGAGCGGGGTCGCGATGGAGGGGGGGGGGGGGGGGGGCGTCGCGCCGCGCCGGTCGGACAAAAGCCGCAGCCTGTGGCCGCGGCTAAGCAAGGGAGGTCGGTCGGAGGTGACGCCGCCGGTGTGCTTGAGGCAGGGACCAACCGGTCCTGCGGGTGAGCTGCCCAGCCATTTTGGCCGGCCAAATTCTAGAAAAACCGGGTGTTTGACCCCCGGTCAATGCGGCAGGGTGGACCCCCGTGGGTCCGCCATTTGGTCTGAAGGGGTAGAAGCTCCCCCATTCCGCGCTCACACGGCGCGCGGTGCCCACCGGGCTGGGCCGCACTTTAGAGGGCCAGACCCGGACTCGGGGTGGGTCGACCCAGTTCGGGCCGACCCAGGGGGTCTTGGGTCGGGTCAGGCCGGGCCCAAAACCCCCTCTTTTCGAACATTTTGGTTCAAACGCTCGTATCTTGGGCTATGGACCTCCGATCGATGAAACGTCAGTTTCAATGCGATCCATGGATCAAGACGATCGTTTTAGTATACTACACTAAAGGTTTCCGAGAACTTTGTTTATGGCCGGGTTGGTTCGAACACGAAACCAACCGGCCCCTCGGAGCGAAAACGCTTATAACTTGAGATCCAGACATCCGATTGACGTATCGTCGACTTTGTTGGATTCCTCCTAGTGAGACAGACCTTTTGGATTACTCTGATCGAGGGTTGGATGCAGTTGGAGTGCGGTCGGGTTGGTTTTGACTTAAAAACCATCCGGGCCCCTGGAACGAAAAAGCCAATAACTCTCAGACCGGGCGTCCGATTGACTCGTCGTCTGTCGCATTGTGTTTTTTTTGACATTATGGAACTTAGAGATACATCAATGCTGGTCTACATGTCAGTTGATGTATCAAACCCTTAGCTCGTGGAGCAGACCCTCCTGAAAAAGAGTGTCTTGTGTGCGGAAACCCGAGAGCTTGGTTGTAGCAGCATGCCCACAATACTTGACAGGTGGAGTACAACAGCAGTCCAAATTTAGTGGGAAGAACTTGGTTGTAGTTGAAGGCCCACTGTACTCGATAGAGGAGGTGTTTCCCAGCAGCTATGGGTTCGATGGTGTAGACTTTCGTACTGGAATCCTCTGTGGGTTCGATGACGATGACAACCGTACGTGAATCCTCCATAGGTTTGGCAATGACGACTACTGTACTTTCATTCCATATGAAACCCTGGAGCTGAAAGAGACTTGACTACTTATGATCAATCAACTCGGAGTGTTTCAGATAGCCTAGTGGGGAGCGCTTGGTTGTAGCGGCAGACCTACAGCGGAGGAGTGTTTGGTTGTAGCGACAGACCCGCAGTACTCAACAGAAGGAGTACCTTTGTAGGCTATGAGGGAGAGCGATTGGTTGTAGCGGAAGGCCCAAGGTGCGAAGTGTTTGGGTGTATAAGAATTCCCAAAGTACTCGACAGGGGGAGTACTTCAGCAGTCCAAGGATAGTGGATAACGCTTGGTTGTAGCGGCAGACCCATTGTACTCGAAAGAGGAGGAGTTCTCCAGTAGTTGTGTTTTGGACATCTTGAATAAATCCTGGTTTGAGATGAGTCTTGACATTCAATCATTATCTTCGATATGATTGGGTTGTGCTTTTCTGTGTGGATTGGTTTGTACTATCTTGTGTGGATGTGATCGAACTTGGGCTCATATGTTGGAGCCGAACTAGAATTGATGACTTAGGTATGTGTATGGGCATATACCTAAGTAGTGTTGGATGTTACCTTGTGATTGTATCCTTCCTTTGTTGTCTATACTTGTTGGATTATGTGAGACCTTGAGGGTCTCGGGGTCCCTACTGAGTAGCGTATACTCACCCCAACACGGGCTACGCCCACACTACGTTGTGTAGGATGCAGAAGACGGACAAAACTAATCGTGGTTGAGGCTTGTGGAGCAAGTCGGTACCTAGAGGTGGACCACTGGGCGGGACGTACACGGAGTGGACGACTGGACCTGAGGAGCTAAGGAGGATATATGTACCCACCCTTCATGTGGGACTTATAGTGGACGGCTCGACGTTTTCTCTTTACTTTCTGTTGCTGTACATTCTTTCAGTTGTACTTTACTTGAGTTGGGTTTGTATTCTGGCCCATTTAATTTTCCGCACTTACAGTTGTACCCAGTTTACATAGTGTTTACTTCATCTTGATTACTCTGGTGTTTGATTACTTTATAAAGTCAATGCCTTCCCTTTTTATCGGGATTTACGCCTTTGTGCTAATCGACATCCCCTGGCGTATGGAAGGTGGGCTTGGGGTAGTCACGGCACGGGTCCCGAGGACGGGACGTGAAAAATTGGTATCAGAGGAGTTCGGTTCTACCACAGAACTCATGACTCTGATCTTTTTTCTATGTGTAGTAATAGTGTTAAGGGTACTGAGTGTGGTTATCAGTCCAGGGAGTCCAGTGTTGGTGCGGCGGATGACGTATCTGTACACCAGGACCCTGACTCGTGATTTCCGAATCAATGCATGAAAACACTGATTGCATGTGTGTTTCAAAAGTTTTCATTGTGATTACTTTGTGTCAGCTCACAAGGTATACTATTTTGACCGTGGAACACCTGATTCTTTTTAGTATGGCCCCACGATGGCAACCAGCTAGGGTTCGATGCCTTGTGCGAGATGAAAGCCCACCGAGAGATGAGGCCTTGGTGCAATGCCCTTTTACAGCGGAGGCACCGGCAGTACCACAACCCGCCGAGCCACCGATGCCGCCAGCCCTAGCCGCTGAGAGTGCACGTCGCCTTAGTGTACAGCACGAGTTTTAGCGTCAGATACCGCCCAGGTTCCGTGGGGAGATGGACCCTCAGGAAGCCGAGGATGGGCTGGAGGCTGTAGTTCGAGTTTTCAGGTTAGTGGGGACACTAGATGACCTCATGGTGGTCCTTGCATCAAGCCTCCTGCACGCGGCAGCAGGCAGATAGTGGAGCATGATGATCTAGGTTCACAATTAGGAATCTCTCCTCTGGACGGACTTTGAGAGAATCTTCTGCTCGGAGTTTGTCCCACCCACCCTCCGTGCGGTGCGCATCCAGGAGCTACTACAACCGTGGCATGGAAGCATGACGATCACCCAGTACTCGGTGAGGTTCACTGATCTCTCTCATTACTCTACAGATATGGTACGAGACCCATTCTTCAGGGCCCGAACCTTCGAGTAGGGGATCAGGCGAGTGATTAGAGATTCATTTGTTTCTCACAGCATCCTGATGCAGACATGGGTGTTAGAGTAAGCCCTCTTAGTGGGGAGTTTCTTTGCTGAGCAGTCTCCAGCAGCAGGACCCACCACTTGCCGACCTGCGGTAGAGTCTTCGGCAGCGGGAAGTAGACAGATGACGCAATGGTCCCAGAGGACCAGGCGTACAGTTGATCGACCGCATGACACAAGATCGTGTGTGCGAGGCACCCGGGGTGGAGAACGACTTACCAGGAGCGAACAGTGTTACTCCTACGGCGGGGTTGGTCACATGGCACGTGACTATCCGACCCTCCATACTGATGACTAGCGGATAAAAGAAGGACCTCCCAGGTATAGGCAGAGGTTCGATCGGGGCATATCGCAAGGAGTAAGAGATCGACGCAGGGGATCTGGCCGTGTAGCTGGAGGTGGATGAAGCTTCGAGGTGTTGCCACCACCACCACCAGGAGGTCCACCCCGACCACAGGGAATGGGTGGACAGGGGAGAGCTCAGCTTCAGGAAGCTGAGGCCTACGATCATGGAGCTCCGAGAGTAGATGGACATGAGTGGGACTAGCCCCAAACATGGAAACATTTGTTCATGTTGCTTCTAGTTTTCTTTTCATTGATGTTGTGGTTGTACGTGTCTTTGTACTTTGAGATGTAGTAATAAAAGAAACCTTTCTTTGTGGCATTTAATTTCCTTTCCTATCTTTATGTTGTTACTAAGAGGTTTCGGTTTAAACTGTTGACTTGACCCTCACTTTTGAGATTCCTACTGGAGGAAACCCATGGACCACACACGGATGCCGACAGTGTGACTCATCCCTTAGAGGCAAGAGTAACCGTTGGATCTCTTGATAGTAGCATCGAGGCCTTACGACGTCATCCTTGGTATGGATTAGTATCATCCATGTCGGGCTTGACTATATTAGGCGAAGAATGTGGTTCATCCTGGGGATGAGACTAGATTTCCTTTATCGGAAAAGATGAAATCTCACTAGCTCTTGTACGAACAGAGAAGGTCTAGGTCATCCAAGAGCAGATGAGGATAGCTCAAAGCCAACAATAGTCTTGTGCTGACAGGAGGCAGAGACCACTGGAGTTCGAGGATGGCGACCACGTTTTCCTATGGGTCACACCATGATGTGGATTGCGGGGTTTTGGCCGAGGCGGCAAGTTATCTCCATGCTTCATCGGACCCTTCTAGGTCCTCAAAAGGATAGGCAAGGGGGCTTATCGCCTATCCCTTCCACCTCAGTTACACCGGGTGCATGAAGTCTTTCACGTATCTCAGATGAGGAGATAAGTGCACGACCTGACACATAACATCGATCATGGGGAGCAGGGCATCGATGATGGGGAGACTTTTTCGGAGGTCCCAGTAGAGATTGATGATCGACAAGAGCTGGTCCTATGTGGGTGGTCGATTCCTCTAGTGCACACCAGGTGGCCACATGTGGACCTCCAGGAGAGCACGTGAGAGTGGGAGGCTCAGATGCGGGCTCAGTACCCTCATTTGTTCCCCTAGTTTGTGATGTATCTTTACGGGGATGTAAAGCCCTGAGGTATGAGTAATGTAAAGACCCGTAAATTTCAAGGGAAATTTTTTTTCTTTATTTTTTTTGGGATTTTACGGTTACGCAATTTCTGACGGCACCTGATTCCGAGGCCCGGTGTTCCCGGAATCAATTTACAAAGTTTAACGTGGGTACGTTCAGGGAACGAACGATCGAGTTTTCCTAACTTTTGAACCTGTGCTCGGAATCGAAATCTGAGGGCACCGATGAAATTGAAGAGCCAGTAATTGCTTAGGAACACCTCATCGGGAGTTGTGTTTTCTTGGGTGTGGTTTTTAAAAAAATGGGTTAACTAATGAATAAAATAAATCTTGTGCAAAAAATTTTATTTTATTTTCTATGTGTTTTAAACCTACATGTGGAAGTTGAGGTTGGACCCACTAAATCCTAGCCCCTTTTGATAGGAAATTAGTGAGGTGGGCCCCACACGAGCCCCACCTTTTTAACTTCATGAAAACCTCCCATTAATTTGGAAAACCCCTAATTAATTGAGTAACACACCCGCACCCCCACTTATTGCAAGTCAACTCTTTTAATAGTTAATTGATTATGTTTTTCAATGTAATTAATTCGTGAATTCTTTTGAATTTCTAATTTAATGATGGATTGTGTGTGTTAATAGAATAATACAAAGTCTTATCTAATTGGGGGTTAATTCGTTGTGCGAGAAGGTTTGGAGAAGAATTTCTCAATCCTTCGAATCTTCATCTTCTTCATTGGAGAATGCGAAGAACGACGAAGAACGCCAGCCTCCGACGAAAGATGATGAAGAACAATAGTTCCTAGGAGATTGACGACATGATGCCGACGATCCTCTTTCGCGACGCCGTCTTCCACGACGCTGTTTACCCGCGACAATCATCGTTCATCAACTCCTTGTGGTAGGGGTTAATTTTGTTCGTGATTTTTTTGTTTTCATTCTTCATCTTTTATTTGGACCACCTGTTATCGTTATAACGGGAGGAGGTCAGACTGCACGAACACGACAGACTCTCCTCCACCTTTGTTGTTGTTCGTTGCGGCTCGAAAGAAGGTGGCGCGGTGCAACGACACCACATGGAATCATAGGGGAATGTGGTGAAGATGTGCGGTGTCGTCGCGCCACGATGTAGAGGCCGAAAGAAGCCGCGACCAAAGTTGGGCCGTGGAAAAGGGGTGCAGCACCATCACACCGTGCCGGAGAACCACGATGAAACCGCGGCCAGAGCGGGGCCGCGGTGGAGCAAGGGAGGGCGGCTGGAGCCGCTGGCCGCCGGTGCGCTGAAGGGAAGGACCAACCAGTCCCGTGGGTGAGTTGGCCGACCATTTCGGCCAGCCAAATTTCCAAAAAAAACTGGGGGGTTGACCCCCTGATCAACATGGAAGGGTGGACCCCCGCGGGTCCGCCGTTCGGTCTGAAGGGGTGACGGCTCCCCCCTTCCGTGCTCACGCAGTGCGCGACACCCACCGGGCCAGGCTGGGACGCGCCGGCCGGGCCGGGCTACACCCTAGTGGGCTGGAACCGGACTCGGGTCGGGTCAACCCGGTTCGGGCCGACCCAGGGGGTCTTGGGCCGAGTCGGTCCGGGCCCAAAACAACCTATTTTCGGACAGTTCCGTTCAAATGCATGTATCTTGGGCTACAGACCTCCGATCGACGCACCGTCAATTGCGATGCGATACTTGGATCGAGACGGTCGTTTTGGTATACTACACTCAATATATCGGAGAACTTTGTGTATGGCTGGGTTGGTTCGAACACGAAACCAATTGGGCCCTCAGAGCGTAAACTCTTATAACTTGTGCTCCAGACGTTAGATTGACGTACCGTCGACTTTGTTGGATTAAACATAGTGAGACAAACAATTTTTCTTACACCGCTCAAGGTTTGGATGCAGTTGGAGTACGGTCGGGTTGGTTTTGACTTAAAAACCAACCGGGCCCATGGAACGAAAAAGCTAATAACTCTCAGACCGGGTGTCCGATTGACGCGCCGTCTGTCGCATTGTGCTACTTTTGACATAACGGAACTTTGAGATACATGAATGCTAGAATATGTGTCAGTTGATGTATCGACCCCTTGGATCGTGAAGCAGACCCTCCTGGAAACAAGCGTGCTGTGTGCGGAAACCCTAGAGCTTGGTTGTACTAGCAGGCCCACAGTACTCAACAGGTGGAGTACTACAGCAGTCCAAGTTTCGTGGGAAGCGCTTGGTTGTAGCGGCATGGCTACTGTACTCGATAGAGGAGGAGTTTCCCAGTAGCAATGGGTTCGACGGTGTAGAATTTCGTTCTGGAATCCTCCGTGGGTTCGATGACGATGACAACCGTACGAGAATCCTTCATGGGTTCGAAAATGATGACTACTGTACTTTCATTACTTATGAAACCCTAGAGATGGCTGAGTCTTGACAATTGCGGATCGATCAACTCGGTGTGTTTCAGATAGCCCAGTGGGGAGCACTTGGTTGTAGCGACAGACCCACGACGGTGGAGCGTTTGGTTGTAGAGACAGACCCGCGATACTCAACAGAACGAGTGCCTCTGTAGGCTATGAGGGGGAGCGCATGGTTGTAGCGGCAGACCCATGGTGGGAAGCACTTGGTTTTAGCAGTAGGCCTACAGTACTTGACAGGGGGAGTACTTCAATAGTCCAAGGTTAGTGGATAACGCTTGGTTATAGCGGCAGACCCACTGTACTCGACAGAGGAGTTCTCCAGCAATTGTGTTTTTGACATCTTGAATAAATCCTGATTTGAGCTGAGTCTTGTCTTTAAATCATTATCATTGATATGATTGGGTTGTTCTTTTCTGTGTGGATTGGGTTGTACTATCCTGTGTGGATGTGATCGAACTTGGGCTCGGATGTTAGAGCCGAACTGGAATTGATGACTTAGGTATACATATGGGCATATACCTAAGTAGTGTTAGATGTTACCTTGTGATTGAATCTTTCATTTTTTGTTTATCCTTGTTGGATTTATTGAGACCTTGAGGGTCTCGGGGTCCCTATTGAGTAGCGTATACTCACCCCTACATGGGCTATTCCTGCACTATGTTGTGTTGGATGTAGATGACGGACAACACTGATCGTGGTTGAGGCTTGTGAAGAAAGTCGGTACCTGGAGGTGGACCAATGGGTGGGACGTACATGGAGCGGACGACTGGACCCGAGGAGCTGAGGGACTAACTGTACCCACCCTTCAGGTGGGACATCCAGTGGACGGCTCGACATTTCTGCTTTACTTTCTGTTGCTGTACTTTCTTTAAGTTGTACTTTACATCAGTTGGGTTTGTATTCTGGCCCATTTACTTTTCCGCACTTACAGTTGTACCCAGTTTACTTAGTGTTTACTTCAGCTTGCTTACTATGGTGTTTGTTTACTTTATAAAGGCAATTCCTTCCCTTTTTATCGGGATTTATGCCTTGGTGCTAGTCGCCAGCCCCTGGCCTATGGAAGGCGGGCTTGGGGTAGTCACGACACGGGTCCTGAGGATGGGTCGTGACACTCTTGATGTGTATCCTTGAATATATGTAGGTGTGTTATGTGATTCTCTTCGGATGCTGAGTACACCTGGATTTCATAAGTGAAGACCACACTAAACCGACAAAGGTAAGGCTGTAAGAATTTATTCATGAGTTCCATGTACACATTGAGGGCATTGGTCATTCCAAATGTTATCACCAAGAATTTATTGTGGCCATGACTAAATCTAAAGGCTATCTTCGGTACATCCTCATCCCATACACGAATCCAATGACAGCCAGACCTATGGTATCTCTTCGAGAAACATGTTCCTCCCTTCAACTGATTAAAGAGTACTTAGGTACTTGGAAGTGGATATTTGTTTTTTACGGTCACAGAATTCAGGCACATATAGTCCATACATTGTAGAGACCTGAAGCTTAACGTACATAGACATTACATTACTTTTGAGGAATACTTACTACATAACAAAAACACGCACACAAAGATCGTAATAGTTTAGTGTCTTTGGAAACTCGGAATATAATCTTCTAATCATGGTAAAAGATCTTCAACATCTCCCATAAAGATCTTCCTTTTTTTTACCTAAAAACTTTCTTTATATCCTGGGGAAAAGAAAAAATAAAAGGGTGAGCTCAAATGCTCAGTAAAGGTAAACAAAAGAAAAATCAATCACATCATTTTCATAAGAACATAACATTTTCGAAATCTTAACCTGCAAAAGAGATCATAATATCATTACATGGGATAAATCATAGTAGTGAAATGTAATCCCAATAATCATAACTTAAAACATGAAACTTTGTGGCATACACACATAATCATAGAGAATCATTTCTTATTAGTCATGAATCATTGCCAAGACTATCTTAGTGGACAAAGTCCCTTTCTGAACCGAGTTCACTCCTCGTTTCAGTCCTGTTTCACTGAACCGGTATAACCTACCATTCCATCCATGTCTATCTCATGAGATATAAAATCTTTACCCAATGCATTGGAGGGAGATATAGGTCCCAACCATCTCATAATGAAACCATTCTTATGTGTTCCACAAAATCATAAATCATACGTCATTGCATAACCCATGTAATACAAATGGGAATCTTAAACATCATGACATCATAAAAAAATTCATATAAGATAAAGGAATTCATAAACATAATTCCATCACAGAATAATAAAATCAATGTAATAATAGGGATAGAAACAGAAACCTTTATTATCTTAGATGGAAAATAATTTTGATAAAACACATGAACTCCATTCTTGAGGAAAATATCCTTTCTACTTCAAAAGCATTTTTCCTTTCTAAACATGTCATACAATTCTAAACTAAAAGAAGTTGATTAAAAATAAACTTGAAAAATTGTAAAGGAGGATTCTTGGAAATTTTGTTTTAAAAATCCATTCATGCCGTATAAGTTTAAAAAAAACATTCTTCTCGTACTTTTGTCGGAAAAGTCAAAAAGTACCTCGTATGAAAAACGACAAAAGATTCCTTTCATATCTTTTACTAAAAACTCACCGAAGGGTAAAATTGGATTTAAAAAATTGTAGGTGGATGGAAATAATATTACATTTGAGGAAACATGGATGTGGATGATAGAATACACCCTAGTAAATACCAAAGTATAAACAATCTCGGATAAAAATGAGATTGTGATATTTCCCTTACCTTAGGTCCGATTTGCTTCGTAAGTGGCCAAAACTCATGTATAATGATTTAAATAATGTCATTTACTTATTCCAGAATCATATTTATTGTTATGATATCATATATGGTTCACTTATGACTTTATATTACCGATTCTTTTGTAAATTCCATGTTAAAGAGCATTTTGGGTAAAATTGTTTCATTTGTCATCCGTGTTTTGACTTGTAATTATTCATATGATTACTTAGATCATAATTACTTAATTCCAGAATATAAAACATGATTTATATATAATATATATTCAGAATATAAATATATATAATAAATCAGTAAATGGAAAGAAATACACTGTTCATAGAGACGGTAGGCCGTACGTACGCCTGAACGCTGTTTTCGTTTCCTTATTGAGTTGAATGGAATTAAGTAGATGACATACATATATATACACATAAATTCAGTATCATTATTATGTCATATATTTCATGATTACTTATTATATATACTTTATAATCATTCATGAATGGTTAAAGTGGAGAATGAATCTCATCGCGTCGTGGAGACGGTAGTCCGTACGTACGCACGAGCGATGATATCATTATCACGATCGTGGGACTGTATTGGAGTGTATGTATACTATTTAAGAATCAATATTACTTTAAAATAATCATATATAGTTATTATTTACACCATTATACCCATCCAAGTAAGGTGGTGGTGGAAAATAGATTTCACCACGGCGTGGAGACGGTATTCCGTACGTACGCACGCGCGGTGATTTCGTTTTCCGTAGGATGGATACATGGTGAAATAGGGTTGTTTCATACTTATAATAACATATCAGTATATTATTGATACTGATTTTATTACTTCATAATGAAACAACCTAATAAGAAGAAGTGGAAGAAGAAATAAAGGTGAAAGAATCGGTAACGGAAATTATCTCTTCTTTGAAGCGCCTCTTTGAGATCTCCTTTTAGGGCAACAAAATTGGTATTTGAGGAAGACCAGAACCTCTAGGATGTTTCTATGGAAGCGGAGAAGAGAATGTTTCAGGGGTTGTCCGAGCTTGAAGGCTCAATGTTGTGTGAGGAAGAGAGGGAGGAGGTGCCCTTTTATAAGGGATGAGAGGGGCTCCTTTGGAAAACTAAAAATATTATTTTATTATAAAGTCATATTCGGTTTTAAATAGCTCCAAATTAATTTATTTAGAAGCTAAGGTGGGTATGGATCGAAATAATCTCAGCCAATATAATTTAGACAAGTTTAAGTTCTTATTTTAACCTTATCATTTAGATTTAACATTACGTTAAATAATTTTACTTTTACCGTGTCTTCTTGTGTTCTTACACTATAAGGTTAATAAACTAACTATAACAAGATAAACGAACCCCAAGTTGTTTATTATTAATGTATATAAATTTATCTAAGTCATTTGGCCGAACCTTATATTTTTAGGAATAAAATAACAATTAATAATATAATATTTGTTTTAAAAACTATTTTATGTCAATTTTGACACTATTTAGTAATTGATTTTTGTGAAAATAATAACCGAATGATTAGTTCGGAAAAAGTTAATTAAATCAATACTAACATGTCATATTAGCCTAGAAAATTAGTGGAATTCATAAAAAGTCTCAAATTACATTTATATGGGTATTTATAACATCAATTATGTCAATATTTCATTAATAAGATAATTACTGCATCATCTTTGTGTCATAAATAAATTAACTTATTTAATGTCTAAAAATTAAAAATAAAATACCATTATGTAGGAAATCGTTTTAGCTTTCTAATGAGTATTTATAGTAGAATTTATATTATGTATAACCCTATATTATAAATTATTTACTTTTTAAACATTGATTTTAACTATTTTAACTCTTCTTTAAATAAATTAATAATAAATGTCCTAATCTAATCCAAGTGGGGCTAAATGATCATATTTTATTACTAAGGTTGTTTTTGGTCGAATTACACTTATCCAATATAATTAGGACATGTGTTAGGGAAATAATAATAACATTTTTACCCTTAATTACCCTATTTACTTTTATCCGTGGTAAAAAAAAAGTAAAAAGTTACTATTCACCAAAAATTATTTTCATCTCATTGAAACAAATTTTACTTACTAACATCAACCATGTCTCTCAGATTTTTGAAATTCAACTCACATAGGCGGTAAAATTACGTTTTATGAAAAATTCATTTTTTTACTACCACTTAGTGGTTTCACTATTCATCAAAAAATGAAAGTTTCCAGAAAAAATACAAAAAATTAGGCCTAATCTATATTTGATATTATGAACTAAAAAATGATTTCTATTTTACCAAATTCAAAACATATCAGTTACATTAACTAATTTAAAAATTAATTCCCGTCGTCAAAACAAATGGCGTGTTTTTAAGAGATAATAACTATCAAAAGATTGACACTTGTTTATAACTGGTTTAAATGTGAAATTACATCCAATGACCAACATTGTATTAAATTGTAAAAATATATTCTAAATATACTTTAAAACCACTCAAATTAATAATTTATCACTATTAATTATTTCGATGGAAAAAGTTGTTTTTAATTAAAATTTAGTAATTTTCACTATTCATCAAAATATGAAAGTTATCCGAAAATTACCAAAATTTTACCCTAAGCTAATTTCGATATTCCGAATCCAAAAATGAAGTCCATTTTGAAAAATAAAATTTAAAAAATATCCAAAAGTGGTTATTACTATTCATAACAGTTAGTTTTAATAATATTTTTATAGCATATTGTTGTTTAGTGAAACTCGTTATTGCGTACTACACACGCTATCGAGGAAGGTCGTGATTACGTGTAATTCAAGCCCAATCAGAGATGCGTGTTGTGAAAGCTCCTTTTGGTGTAGCGTATAACACAAGACATTAATGAAATTTAAAAAAATATTTTTCGTAAAATCTTAGGGTGTTACATTCTACCCCCCTTAAAATGAATTTCGCCCTCGAAATTCATCGGGGTTATAAATAGTTTACTATTCGAAAGTTTCTTTAATAGAAACCCACATCGTAAAAAGGAATACCAAAACCAATCTTTAAAAACAAAATAATGAAACGTAACGGTTACCCAAATAAACTAATCACTGGGTTTCCACATAGGTGAAAATATGGATATGGAAGAGACATATAACCATCATGTTCTGATGGAGAGTGGTAGAGAACATGGCTATGGAAAAGCCAGAAATCACAAAGAAATAAATATGTGATGATCTAAGGTACCATCTGATTTATCAGATATAAGAGCACTAGGACAACATTTTTGGTTTTCAAGATCGTTTCCCTAAAGTTGATGAAATTGGAATTAGAAGAAATACTTTCGTGATTTCGGTATAGTCTCACCGTTGCTCGTTCTTTGGACAATTTCCACATAATATCTTAAATAAATGGAGTTGAATTTGTCATTCGTGATGTATTAGCAGATCATGTGATAGAATGATAGGTCATTCCATCTGTCTCAAACAAAAGGTTAGAAATGTTATCAAAATATACATTAGTCCATCTATAGTAAGATTAATGATATATGGCTCCTAAAATGGACTTATACTTCATATATCATACTTCTTAATATAATAAAACTAGTTTCTACTAAACAGGGACTTCCTGTAGGCCAGTGGTAGGCGATAAAGGCCAGCCACACTTCGGTTGTAGGTTCGATTCCCACGGCCTTTTCCGACGCGATGGGTTGTCTCCCGTCCTGCAGGTTGTCCTTTTTCTAAAACTATATTACTATGACATACCATCAATAATATCGAAAAAAACTTCTATCCTTAAAAAAATACTAACTTATGTCCAAGATAATCCATTCCAATCTTTAGGCTTATCCATAATACTGCAGTCCACTCTCATAATATAATGAAAACGATTACGAGAGATTTAATACCATCGTTGATCCCCATATATCATAAGATATGTCTTGTTGGTCACATTTAAAACATTAAAAGGCCTTAATCATGTATTCTCTTGAATACCCATTGAACCTTAGTGAAAACATGAATGCAGTTAAAAGTTAACACTTTCCACATACCAAAATCCTCAAAATTTTATATACTCAAACCATGATATCACTTAGTCCTTATATCAATCATGAGCTCATGAATACTGTCAAATATTTCATTTTCTCGTTTTCCCTTCATTATGTGCATCTCATCTTTTTTCCAAAAATATCTCAATCAATTTCCATGGATACCGGTACCATAAAATTATTGAAAACCACAGTAGACTAATACATAAATATTCCTATATTCCACGATACTATATGAAACATTATTTTGTAATCCCATTACATAAACACTTAATCATTCCACCACATCGTTATCATATTCAACATCGCCAATGGTGATCGCATGTGACTTCCCTTTGTCCTTTGCCTTATGTGGTTGCTCATGTCGATCATCACTAACCCTTGGATTGGGGAATTTATTATCACAATGCCCCATTTCCTTGCACTTGAAGCATTGAAGTGTAGTAGGTTCATTCTTTGTATCCCTTCCTTTGTTTGCATCATTAGGAATCTTCTTCCCATCATTGCGGCATTCAAATGCCCGATGACCTTCCTTTCCACATTTGAAACATTTACTTGTCCCTTTAAGACAATCTCCACCATGCTTCTTTTTACACTTTGAGCATAAGGAAACATTCATCTTCTTTTCACCAATATTCTGAGATTTCTCCTTGAACTCCATATTTCGTTTCTTGTCAAAACATTGAGATGGATATGTAACACCAACTTCCATTTCTACCTTGATAGCACAACATACAATTTCTTCATAGCTAATGAAGTCTCTTATAGCTAATGCCCTTCGAAGATTTGGTTTTAATCCACTGAAGAATCGATCAACTTTACTTTCAGGTTGGATGATAAATCCGTATGCATACCTTGCAAGCCTTGTAAAATTCGCTTCGTATATACCAATAGATTCATCATCCTTTTTCTTTAGTTCAAGAAACTCCTTCTCTATCTTTGTTCGAAGAATACGAGGGAAGTACTTATTGAAAAATAAGTTCTTGAACTCGTCCCATTCCATGGACTCAATTTCATCTCTTTGCCTCGTATTCTTGATAAGAGTCCAGCATTGATCAGCTTCACCTTCCAAATGATATACTGCTAAGATGACTTTATCATGTTCAGAACATTGAAGAACTGAAAATATCTTTTCGGTGGTACTGATCCATTTTTCAGCAACAAGTGGATCAGAAGACCCACTGAAAGAAGGTGGACGTTGCCTCATGAAGGACTCAATAGAATATTGTTCTCTTCTCTGCTCATTTGGAAGTCCATAATGATTCATATCTTGTATAAGTATAGCAATAAGATTTTTCACTCCATCTCCCATAACATTTGTTTGTTCAGGAGGACAATCATTGCATTGTCCATTGCATTGATCAACACGGTTCCTTCGGGTTCCAGCCATCGTCTAAAACCCAAAAAGAATAGTGTGAGAGGCAACAATCATAATAAAGGGGGAGTAACTTCAATATGTAACATCTTAGGTTAAATTATAAGATCGTTACCATAGTTCTAGGACTATATCCTATACGTATACTTATCCTTAGGGGCATCCCTAGATATACCTTAGAAATATCTCTAGGGATCTCACTAATGTTTTTGCATCCTAGTTTCCAAAGGTTGACTAAACCTTTCATCTGATACCAACTATAGAGACCCGAAGCTTAACGTACATGAACATTACATTACTTTTGTGGAATACTTACTACATAACAAATACACACACACAAGGACCGTAATAGTTTAGTGTCTTTGGAATCTCGGAATATAATCTTCTAATCCTGGTAAAAGATCTTCAACATCTCCCATAAAGATCTTCCTTTTTTTTACCTAAAACCTTTCTTTATATCCTGGGGAAAAGAAAACATAAAAGGGTGAGCTCAAATGCTCAGTAAGGGTAAACAAAAGAAAAATTAATCACATCATTTTCATAAGAACATAACATTTTGAAAATCTTAACCAGCAAAAGAGATCATAATATCATTACATGGGATACATCATAGTAGTGAAATGTAATCCCAATAATCATAACTTAAAACATGAAACTCTGTTGCATACACACATAATCATAGAGAATCATTTCTTATTAGTCAAGACTCATTGTCAAGACTATCTTAGTGGTCAAAGTCCCTATCTGAACCGAGTTCACTACTCGTTTCAGTCCTGTTTCACTGAACCGGTATAACCTACCATTCCATCCATGTCTATCTCATGAGATATAAAATCTTTACCCAATGCATTGGAGGGAGATATAGGTCCCACCCATCTCATAATGATACCATTATTATGTGTGCCACAAAATCATAAATCATACATCATTTCATAACCCATGTAATACAAATGGGAATCTTAAACATCATGACATCATAAAAAAATTCATATAAGATAAAGGAATTCATAAACATAATTCCATCACAACAAAATAAAATCAATGTAATAATAGGGATAGAAACAGAACCCTTTATTATCTTAGATGGAAAATAATTTTGATAAAACACTTGAACTCCATTCTTGAGGAAAATATCCTTTCTACTTCAAAAACACTTTTCATTTCTAAAAATGTCATACAATTCTAAACTAAAAGAAGTTGATTAAAAATAAACTTGAAAACTTGTAAAGTAAGATTCTTGGAAATAATGTTTTAAAAATCAATTCATGTCGTATAAGTTTAAAAAAACATTCTTCTCGTACTTTTCTCATAAAAGTAAAAAAGTACCTCGTATGAAAAACGACAAAAGATTACTTTCATATCTTTTACTAAATACTCACCAAAGGGTAAAATTGGATTTAAACAATTGTAGGTGGATGGAAATAATATTACATATTGAGGAAACATGGATGTGGATGATAAAATACACCCCAGTAAATACCAAAGTATAAACAATCTCAGATAAAAATGAGATTGTGATATTTCCCTTACCTTAGGTCCTATTTGCTTCATAAATGTCCAAACCCTCTTGTATAATGATTTAAATAATGTCATTTACTTTTTCCAGAATCATACTCAATTTTATGATATCATATATGGTTCACTTATGACTTTATATTACCCGTTCTTTTGAAAATTCCATGTTAAAGAGCGTTTTGGGTAAAATTGTTTCATTTGTCGTCCGTGTTTTGACTTGTAAATATTCATATGATTACTTAGATCATAATTACTTAATTCCAGAATATAAAACATGATTTATATATAATATATATTCAGAATATACATATATATAATAAATTAGTAAATGGAAATAAATACACCGTTCATAGAGACGGTAGGCCGTACATACGCCTGAACGCTGTTTTCGTTTCCTTATTGAGTTGAATGGAATTAAGTAGATGACATACATATATATACACATAAATACAGTATCATTATTAAGTCATATATTTCATTATTACTTATTATATATACTTTATAATCAATCATGAATGGTTAAAGTGGAGAATGAATCTCCTCGCGTCGTGGAGACGGTAGTCCGTACGTACGCACGAGCGATGATGTCATTGTCACGATCGTGGGACTGTATTGGTGTTTATGTATACTCTTTAAGAATAAATATCACTTTAAAATAATCATATATAGTTATTATTTACACCATTATACCCATCCAAGTAAGGTGGTGGTGAAAAATAGATTTCACCACAGCGTGGAGACGGTATTCCGTACGTACGCACGCGCAGTGATTTTGTTTTCCGTAGGATGGATAGATGGTGAAATAGGGTTGTTTCATACTTATAATAACATATAAGTATATGATTGATACTGATGTTATTACTTCATAATGAAACAACCTAAGAAGAAGAATTGGAAGAAGAAATAAAGGTGAAAGAATCGGTAACAGAAATTACCTCTTCTATGAAGTGCCTCTTTGAGTTCTCCTTTTAGGGCACTAAAATTGGTCTTTGAGGAAGCCCAGAACCTCTAGGATGTTTCTAGGGAAGTGGAGAAGAGAATTTGGCAGGGTTTGGACGAGCTTGAAGGCTCAAAGTTGTGTGAGGAAGAGAGGGAGGAGGTGCCCTTTTATAAGGGAGGAGAGGGGCTCCTTTGGAAAACTAAAAATATTATTTTATTATAAAGTCATATTCAGTTTTAAATAGCTCCAAATTAATTTATTTAGAATATAAGGTGGGGATGGATCGAAATAATCTCATCAAAAAGAATTTATACAAGTTTAGGTTCCTATTTTAAACTTATCATTTAGATTTAACATTAAGTTAAATAATATTACTTTTACTGTGTCTTCTTGTGTTCTTACACTATAAGGTTAATAAACTTACTATAACAAGAAAAAAGAACCCCAAGTTGTTTATTATTAATATATATAACCTTATCTAAGTCATTTGACCAATCCATAGATTTTTAAGAATAAAATAACAATTAATAATAAAATATTTGTTTTAAAAACTATTTTATGTCAATTTTGACACTATTTAGTAATTGATTTTTTTGAAAATCATAACAGAATGATTATTTCAAACAAAGTAAATTTAATCAATAATAACATGTCATATTAGCCTATTAAATTAGTGGAATTCATAAAAAGTCTCAAATTACATTTATTTGGATATTTATAACATCAATTATGTAAATATTTCATTAATAAGATAATTACTGCATCATCTTTGTGTCATAAATAAATTAACTTATATAATGTCTAAAAATTACAAATAAAATACCTTTATGTAGGAAATAGTTTTATCTTTATAATTAGTATTTATAGTCTAATTTATCTTATGTATAACCCTATATTAAAAATTATTTACTTATTAAACATTTATTTTAACTATTTTAACTCTTCTTTAAATAAATTAATAATAAATGTCCTAATCTAATCCAAGTGGGCCTAAATGATCATATTTTATTCCTAAGGTTGTTTTTGGTCTAATTAAAGTTATCCAATATAATTAGGACATTTTTTAGAGAAATAATAATAACATTTTTACCCTTAATTACCCTATTTACTTTTAACCGTGGTAAAAAAAAGTAAAAAGTTACTATTCACCAAAAATTATTTTCATCTCATTGAACCACATTTTACTTACTAACATCAACCATGTCTCTAGGATTTTTGAAATTCCACTCACATAAGCGGTAAAATTATGTTTTATGAAAAATTCATTTTTTTTACTACCACTTAGTGGTTTCACTATTCATCAAAAAATGAAAGTTTCCAGAAAAATACCAAAAATTAGGCCTAAGCTATATTTGATATTATGAACTCAAAAAAGATGTCTATTTTAACAAATTCAAAACATATCAGTTACATTAACTAATTTAAAAATTAATTCCCGTTGTCAAAATAAATGGCGTGTTTTTAAGAGATAATAACTATCAAAAGATTGACACTTGCTTATAACTGGTTTAAATGTGAAATTACATCCAATGACCAACATTGTATTAAATTGTAAAAATATATTCTAAATATACTTTAAAACCACTAAAATTAATAATTTATCACTATTAATTATTTCGATTGAAAAAGTTGTTTTTAATTAAAATTTAGTAATTTTCACTATTCATCAAAATATGAAAGTTATCCGAAAATTACCAAAATTTCACCCTAAGCTAATTTCGATATTCCGAATCATAAAATGAAGTCCATTTTGAAAAATAAAATTTACAAAATTTCAAAAACTGGTTATTACTATTCATAACGGCTAGTTTTAATAATATTTTAATAGCATATTGTTGTTTAGTGAAACTCGTTATTGCGTACTACACACGCTATCGAGGAAGGTCGTGATTGCGTGTAATTAAAGCCAAGCCAGAGATGCGTGTTATGAAAGCTCCTTTTGGTGTAGCGTATAACAGAAGACATTAATGAAATTAAAAAGAAGATTTTTCGTAAAATCATGGGGTGTTACACACATAGCCTCAACCTTTCCTCTACCTTCTTAGAAAAAATATTAGGGCTGCCTAAGGAGAAATAAAGGGCCTCATGAAGCCCTTCCTTTATAGGTCCTCAAGCTATACCCTCAACTCACGATGCTCCACGGGAGCCATCCGGTATGTGGTTGTGGATATCAGTTATGTCCCGAGGGAAAGGTCAATATCAAATTCAGTCTCTCTCTAAGGTGGTAATCCCAGAACATCCTCAAGGAAGATGACCTCATACTCATCCACCATTTTAGGAAACTGGGGACTCCCCTCGTCCAATACACTGAGGGTAAGGCTCGCCAACTGGTGAGTGACCAGCTTCACCATGCTCTATGAATTTCTATCCTATACTGTATGCATTAAATTTTCACTGGTAAAGGTGAACCTGATCCCATATTCATAGATAGACCACATTTTGCACCTAAAACAGTCAATATATGCATGGACTGTGGATAAACAGTCAATAACAAGGATGATATCATAAGGAATTGACACCACTATTATGAGGTCACAGCTGAATCTCTTGCCTCCAATAGTATGCTCACACTGCTAGCACAAGCGTGTGATCATAGAATCCCATATGGTAGGAGTCTCTAATTGTATGGATTAAGCCAACGACTCCACCAGAATATCTGATCCCTGAACAAGGTACGTGGCAAGGAAATGTAACTGTCACCTGTGTCTATAAGAACTGAAGAGAAGTTTGAGAAAAAAGAAATCATACCTCTACTAATATCTAGAGTTCCGTGGTCATAAGCCTCCATCTCTAGAAGATGACCTCACCCCTATCCACAAGCTCCTGGAGGCCATGGTAGACCACCTGGGGGAGATGGTGGAAGAACCTCAAACCTCATCCCACTTCCTAATATGATGTATGTTCCCCTTCCACATCTGCCTCCTCAACAACCACCCTACATGACCCTCTGCCTCTTACTTGGAGGTCCCCCGACTGTCCGTTGATCGTCTTTAGATCGATTAAGGTAGTCACAAGCCATGTGTCCCTCTCCACCATAATAGTAGCATACCTTTCTCTTCTCCTGACTCCCACTATACCGGGGACCTCTTACCACTAACAATATATCCTGGGGTCGTCCCATAAAAGGATCTAACCATTTTGTTCATGTTGATAGCTTCCTTCTATCCACTGATAAATCCTCCACCGCCTGGTGTCAACTTGTCGCTCCTTCTGCTGGCTCCTGCTCTTCCACGAATCCCTATTCAACTAGGAATTTCTCTATCACCCTAGCCTAAGTAGGGATACTACATGGACACCCTATTCTCTTGGCTTATTCCCTACTCAAAAGCCCGAGCTCAGAAGAACATGTCTCACACCATTTCTGTAGAGTAGCATGAAATATTAATGAATCTCACTGAGTACTTTGATATTGTAATGTTACCCATGTGTACGTGTAGAAGCTCTTGTATACACATAGATCATAACAACAGTAGAAAGAAAACCTCCCAGAAGTGGCACTCAAATTCATTCAAGGTGAGGGTCGCCTCATCTGGCATCTGGATCGTCAAGCTGCACCATCTCCCCACCAAGCCCTGAAGAGGATTAATGATATGATCTCTATCAGGTCATGATGAATCCTTAAAAGGTAGAATACTCATGTAACCATCTCAATCCAATCCTCATCCACATGGGGGACCAGTCTCACCCATGAACATGGGAGGTGTCTTCACTAGAACTCATATAAGTCACTGAGCCTACATGTGTCCACTACTGGTAACTCCAGTAGAAACAACTAATCAATGGGTGGTGGTAACGTTGGTGAACATCCCAGTGAGTCCATCTCTATTACCAGTATTTGTACTAATGCCTCATTCCAAGGCATACCATCCTTTTGTCCACCCACTAAGATCCTAGACAGCTATTTGTGTGGTGGCATCCTGAAACTGATCAAGATGACCCCCAGTCAACTAACTATACCTGATGACCTGACTCTAACTCCAGAAGAACATGAGAACACTCTCAATTACTATATGATGCATGCAACTGGTATTTTCCTGTATTGAGTAGAAAAATAAATCAAGTATCTGCTGTATGGATACGTCAGCAGCCACACTAACACTGGACTCCATGAGTGTAAGGGTAAAACTCGTAACATTAAAACAAACCATAGAATGATGGTATTTAAGGTAGAGTCAACCGCCTTTGATTCCACATTTTTTTGATCCATTCCATGAGGGACATTCCATTACATCCCCAATACCACCGCCTGATGGTCAGGGATAACGACTAATGGCCAAGGCATTATCCAGTAAGTGGGAGGAATTTCCTTGAGAACCTGTACGCATGCGCACACACACATCCAAAACCAAAATGCTTAAAAGTAAAGAAGCATACCACTAAGAAAACTACTATGGGTCAAATTAAAAAACTGACAGTAAAGGGTCTAGAATAAAATCCCAAAGAAATACATGTATAGGATACTGAAGTCTATATGAGTTAGACCCTTCCTAAAGGGTAGGTCAATGGGGTTCCACCTAATGTTTTAGAAGTATTACTCATCTATCGGATATCATTGGGCACCACCAGGTTTTGGATAACCAATCTCTCTATAAAAGTTTCTATCTTCTTAAAAATTCGCAACACATGCAGGTGGAGCATCTGTATGGGTGAGTAACACAACACTCAGTAAGGACCCCAAAACAAAAAGGTAATACCATAGGGGAATGTATGACCAATGTAGACTACCAAATAGGTACATGAAGTGTATCATCTAAGAAGTATAATTGAGAGATATTCAGTTGATTTATCTCACACATGTATAATATAAATTATGGAAAGAAAGAATAACATTCGTAATGCTTAACACCTTGAACTGCGGAGGCACTCATCCTTGATGAGTTCTTAGGACTAGTGAATCGCCTAGATCCACTCTTCACATGGGCTGGATGGATCACATAGACCCACCCATATCATCAACCAACTGGAAAACATTTAACTACTCGTCTTTTAGGATATCTAGATCACCTAGACCCCTCTTCTCATAGTCCATCTTGATCCCTTAAACCAACTAGCCTCTTGGGTTAGCTAGATCAATTAGACCTTCTCATCTGCTGGGCCACTAAGGTCTGGACTTCACTTTGGCCTGCTGGTCCACTAAGGTCTACTCATTTTATGGGACACTATGGTCACAAATTCACTAAGGTCTATTGGGACACTAAGTTACGATCATATTCTAGGCCATTGAGGTCCGCATGTCACTCCCCCCCATCACAGTAGTCACAAGACTCCTGCTGATAGAGAATTTCATTCCAGGAGAATATAATACTAAATCCATCAGTCATTTTTCAAATTCAATGAAGACTCATGTGAAATATGTAAAAAGGACTAACTCTTCATGAGGTTTCAATATCCACAAAAATTGCATCCATCAGATGCATGGTTTTAAATTAATGTAAGTTTTACTAAAAAGGGGTTGGTTGGGTCTCGGTCCGGGATGACTTGGTCAGACCGACTTGACCTAACCCAATCCGGGATCTGATGACCCATCCTATGTCTGACCGGAGCTGGTTACAACCATACCTAGCCATCTAGACCATGAGACCGATAGGTAGGGCCCATTCCGGGCCACTAGACCGCATGGGGCGACCTATCTTCTCTATCCCAGGCCACCACTGTTGGCCGATTTGGCCTCCACTAGATGTGGCAATGGCCGCATCTGTAACGCCCCGACCCCAGCTACCCAGAGTCGGTGCATTACTTCGTAACATTGGCATGATCACAAAAGATCAAGTCTCGAAATACCGATTAGTTTAGTAGCCTTGGAAACACTAGATACATTCGTAAACGTCATAAAGTGAAAAACTACAATAACAAAGTCTCCATAGTCCACACTCATATCCTCTTCTGACTATCCCTGCAGGTCATTCATAAATACTTCTTCACATCCTGGAAAATATTAAAACATTGAAAGGGGTGAGCTCAGATGCTCAGTAAGGATAACAATATTGCGGAAGATTTCATAAATAAACATAAACATTTAAGGCAATGTATAACTAAAACAAAAGCCTTTTTAAACTTGAACATCAACATAATATGGCAAAAGTAAAATGAGATAATGCCATTTACTTCTTCACATGGATATTCTACTGGTCGAATAATCACATGCAATATCAATAACCACTTTCATAATGATGGAATGTATAATGCCAGACATTCTGAAACATTTTGTCAAGGCCTCGGCCAAGACGTCTAAAATGATTAAGGCCTCGTCCAAAACCATAAATCAAATTGGGAAAGGGCCTCGGCCAATTCCATGTCTAGTTGTCTCATGAGACCTACCGATGCAATTTTTTTAGAATATAATTACATTTAAAATTTCTTAAATATACTCCAGTGTTTTTCTGAAAACATTATGCAAGCTTCTGAAAACAAAATAACTAATTCTGAGACTGCTCGACTAATTACAGGCCATGATGGGTCCATGCCCAATCCCTTCCTGTCTACAACACTCGAGAGTCGGGTTTTCTGAAATCATTTTTAAGCTTGCATTAAATATGTATACATTTTTACTGGATTTTCATACATTTGAGAGAAATAACTCTATCTTTTTTTAAATCATTTAAAAATCTCATAATTATAAAGGAAAACCTTTTGAATAAACGTAAAAGTCAAAGGGGTTTATACACCGTATAAAAGAAAGTTGTGTATAAAACCAAATATGACTTAATGAAAGGAGATTGAGACGAAGTCCTTAAAAAGATCATTTTTAAAATAAAATAGATCTATTATGTGTATTCATTATACGTACACATAAAGAAAGTAAAAATACAAATATGACATAATAATATCATGACATAATTTGAAAGTAGGAGATTAACCCAAAGAATGGAAGTTGGGTTAAGAAATTCCATTACAAATAGCATTTTTAAAATAAAATAGATCTATTATGTGTATTCACTACAAGTACACATAAATAATGTACAAATACAGGATATGACATAATAATATCATGACATAATTTGAAAGTAGGATATTAACCCAAAGAACGAAAATTGGGTTAAGAAGTTCCCTTACCTCGTGTCTGACTTGACTCAACCGTTCTTTAACCTCCTGAATAATAAACTGGAGTTAATATCTACCTTATTAAGAACCATTTTCAATTTCATTATCCTTTTTATATCACTTATTACAATGATATGAACATTATGTAATTATTTAAGTTAATAACGGTCGTTTTGTCAATCTTTGGTACTTGAGTCAACAATAAGCTTCTTATAATTACAAGTTGTTTATGTGGTGAAATATCCATTATATCCAGAATTATATTAATGATTTAGATGTCATATATATCTTATATATCCAGTATATACATTCATTTATAATATTACGTAACATTTAGAGGTAAGAAATGAAATGCACCGTTCATGGAGACGGTAAGCCGTACGTACGCATGAACGCTACTTTCATTTCAATTTCATATTTAATGGAACTAAATCATAATGATATAAATGTATAATATAATTCCAGTATAATATAGTGTATAATACCATTTACTCCATCCTTTATACATCCCACATATGGCATTAACGATTCAAATCACTTTGAGGGGGCGGTAGTCCGCACTTCCTAAAATGAAATTATCGCGTTTTACTCATAATGGAAATCATAAAGTAAGCCATAAATGAGAAATACAGAAGCATAAGTAAAACATAAACACATTATATATCATATATAAATATAGTGACATCTTAATGGCCACCTTTGAAGGTGTTATATGAGTGTTGAACAATCATCGTTTCGTGAGGCAGAAATTCGCCATCCACAGAAACCGTATGTTCTTTAACCATTAGATGTAGGTGTGTGTAAGTGTAGCTCGAAACCTTCTTATAAAAACATCCTAGTATATTGAGGATACTGGTGTTGTTACAAAAGAAATGAATAAAAAGAGTTTAGGGGGTTGGAGAAGAAAAATAAAACAAAACAACATTAGAAAAGACATTACCTCAAAATTGGGTAACTCTTTTGATTTGAGCCAAAGGCTTCCTTGGGAAGAGTTCTGCCCAAAGTGAGGATTATAGGAGTAATAGAGGGATGTTGGGAGAGTATTTGGGCAGAGGTTGGCCGAGCCAAATGGCTTGAAGGTGTGAATAAGGTGGGAGAGGTGGGGGCCTTTTATAAGTGGAGAGGAGGGGCACTTTTGGAAAGATTGAAATGTTACATTATTTCACAATGCTTTTCGGATTCTAAAGGTCACACACTTATATAATTCGAGGCTAAGGTGATAAGGGTTCGAAATCTCCTAATCCAATTGGCTTTGGACAAGTGTAAGCCTTGGATTTTTCATTATCTTCTCATTTTATTTAAATCATTAAATAATGAGGTCAGCGCTGCATCATAATTATGTCATAAATAATTTAATTTATTTAATGTCTAAAAATTATAAAAAAACTACTATGATGTAGGAAATCTTTTTAGCTTTCTAATTAATATTTATAATCAAAATTTGGACTTGTGTAACCCCACTTAAAAATTATTTTAGTAAAACATTTTATGTTTGTGTCATTTTTTACTTTAACATTAAATAAAAGTTATTTATGTCATTTTCTAACTAAAGTGGCTCCATGGGGTCCCCAAGTTGACCCATGGGTTGTCTTGGTCGGCCATGACTCATCCAATAGGAGTAGGACAAGTGTCATGCTCATATCATATTAATAAAACATTGTTTTTACCTTAAACTACACTAATTACCTCTAATCGCGATTAAGAACTTAAAAGTTACTATTCACCAAAAAATTATTTTGATCTCATTGAACCACATTTTACTTCTTAATGACAACCATGTATGTCGGATTTTTGAAAATCAAATCACAGAAGTGGTAATATTTCATTTAAACGAAAAATCAGTTATTTAACTACCACTTAGTGGTTTCACTATTCATCAAAAATTGAAGTTTTTCAGAATAAGGCCAAAATTTCACCCTAAGCTATAATTGATATTCCGAATTGAAAAATGATGTCTATTTTAAAAAATTCCAAACATATTAGTTGCATTAATTAATTTTATAATTAATTCCCGCTGTCACAACAAATAGCGTGTTTTTAAGAAACAATTTATATCAAAAGATTGGCAATTGTTTATGTCCAATTTCAATGTTAAATTAATTCTAATGACCACCATTGGATAAAATGGTAAAAATATATTCTAATTATACTCTAAAACCACTCAATAGTATAATTTATCACTATGAATTATTTTGATTAAAAAAGTTGTTTTAAGTATTTTTCACTATTCATAAAAATTTTGAAGTTCTCAGAAAATTACAAAAAATTCAACATAGGCTAATTTCAATATTAGGAATACAAAAATGAAGTCCATTTTGAAATATAAAATTTCTATAATTTTTAAAAGTAGTTATTACTATTCATAACAGCAACTTTGATTAGTCGCGGTGTTTTAGAACTCAAACTTGCGTACAATGCAAGCTATTGCATTATTGAAAGAGAGTCGTATCGTGGAAGCTCGGGGTGTTACATTCTCCCCTCCTTCAATAAATTGCGTCCTCGCAATTTGAAATTTTTCTTGGAAAATAAAAGGTTGAAAAGAGAAAATACCTTTGAGGAAAACCCACATCGGAAATAAGGTTAATAAATATATAACATTAAAAGAAAGCAGGATAAGTACAAAGGTCACCCGATATAGCCCATTCTAGGATTATATGAAAATATGGATATGGAGGAGAAACAAACCATCAAGGTCTGATGGAGAGTTATAGAAAACAGGATTAGGAGAAAGTTTAACCATAAGAAAATCACAAACTTGTGATTGGTTAAACGGTCATTGAATCCCCAGTTGGAAAAGTTAACCGACAACATTTTTGTTTTAAGTTACCTTTTATAATGTTGAGGAATTTATTTAGGAGATTTACTAAGAACGTAAGGGAATATACATACTTGTTATGTATACTTTCATTCGTTAATAAATTTTTACCACAAACCCAACTTTTACTCCAAATGGTAACGGAACTCAAAAATATTCTATTTATCCTAATTGTATAAGGTTCCAAATGTTAACACATACCATTTAGATTAGTAAAACGATTTTGTAATAACCAGGGACTTCCTGTAGGCTAGTGGTAGGAAATAAAGGCTTGTCGCACTATGGTTGTGGGTTCGATTCCTGCAGCTGTGTCCGACGCGACGGGTTATTCCCCACCCTGCAGGTTGTCCTTTTCCTAAAAATATAGTACTATACTATTCCAAAAATAATCTTCATAAATGTTTTAACCTTAAACAATACTATCCAAAGTTCAACTTAATCCACTCCAACCTTTATAGTTATCCAAAATAACTTCATCCAGACTTTCTCTAAAAGGTCTCTAAATTCCAAAATCAATTGTAACATCAGATTCCCCAAACAAAGAAAAGTTTCTCTTATTGTCACATACTAAAAATATGATTACCTTAATCATATTAAAACCTTACTGAAATCAAAAAGTACTGCAGTACAATCCATATATATATATTACATTATTCTTATAACCAGAATATAATCCTTGAGTCCAAAAGCACCAATACATTAGTTATTCTGCTTCAACTGTAGTAACAGCATAAGATTGTCCTTGATCCCTTGGCCTTTTCTGAGGTAAGTTTCCCTGACGCTTAGGACATTCATTTACATAATGACCCATTTCTCTACAATTGTAGCATTCAACTTTGACAGCCTCTTTCTTTCCCTTGCAATCACGAGCCTGGTGACCCTTTTCTCCACATTTATAACAAACTCCCATTCCTTTTAGGCAAGTACCAGGGTGATTCTTCCCACAATTATCACATAATGGAAAATCCTTCTTTCCCTTTTTCCCTTTATCTGTCTCTTGTTCCACCGTTCTCTTCTTCTCTTGCTTTACTTTGTTGTCATAAGACTTAGAGAATTCCTTTTCTGTCTTGATAGCACACGAGACAATATCTTCGTATGATGAGAAGGGTTGTGATACTAAAGCTCGACGGAGAAATGGTTTTAACCCATCAAAGAAACGATCAATCTTACTCCTTGGGTTACGTATGTAATCTGCAGCATTCCTTGCTAACCTTGTAAAGTTAGCCTCATACTTTGCGACATTCTCATCCTCCTTCTGCCTCAGACTCAGAAATTGCCTTTCCATATCTGCTCGATGGTCACGAGGAAAGTATTTTTCTATGAAAAGCTCTTTGAACTCCCTCCATTCCATATTCGATACGTCATCATCTTCCTTTGTGTTTCGAATCAGCGACCACCACTGATCGGCATCTCCAGTGAGGCGGTAAACTGCCATGACAACCTTCTCCCTTTCACTACTCCCCAAGGCATGGAATATTTTCTCTAAGGAATTTATCCATTGCTCAGCTACTATAGGATTTGTACTCCCATTAAAGGTTGGTGGTTGTTGCCTCATGAAACGATCTAGCATTGATCCTCCACGTTGCGGATCAGGGTGCTCCATACGAGTAAGGTTATTATTCATAACCTGAGTGAGTTGTCCCAGTATGGTAATAAGTTGATCAGCACCAGTTGTATCTCCAGATCCACAATAATTATCTTGATCAGGAGGGCAATCCCTACACGGAGTTCGTGCATTGATACGGTTTCCATTCCTTCCACTAGGCGCCATTTCTAAACAATTGCATAAACTAGATTAGTTTATGAATCAAAATACATAATTCCATACTTATAAAACACTTAACATAAATTGAACTATTTATGGATATAATCCATAATCATAAAAAGAAATGTTTTCTTTGAGAAAGTATATACTCATAACCCTTCATAGTGGTTTGTAAATAAAATGAGAATTATCCTAAGCATATCCCCCGGGAGTGTCGTAACCAAGAGTGCAGCAAGGCCCGTTGTCGTGAACCAGTTCCCGTTCGAGTCTAGCTCAAAGCGGTGTTTTCGGGTTTTACCCCTAGGTACATCTGTGCCAGAGCCTCCTCTACCTGCTCGTATCCAGACAGGGATGTATTGCTCGGAAAAGTCATAACATCTCTATAATACCAAAATTCTAGGAAGTTCTTCTATACTAATCCTCAAAGTCTATCTTTGGGCTATGTGCTCTAATCAGAGTTTATCTAAATCTAGCTTCCAAGGTTAGTACTAAACTGCCTCTGATACCAACTGTAACGCCCCGACCCCAGCTACCCAGAGTCGGTGCATTACTTCGTAACATTGGCATGATCACAAAAGATCAAGTCTCGAAAGACCGATTAGTTTAGTAGCCTTGGAAACACTAGATACATTCGTAAACGTCATAAAGTGAAAAACTACAATAACAAAGTCTCCATAGTCCACACTCATATCCTCTTCTGACTATCCCTGCAGGTCATTCATAAATACTTCTTCACATCCTGGAAAATATTAAAACATTGAAAGGGGTGAGCTCAGATGCTCAGTAAGGATAACAATATTGCGGAAGCTTTCATAAATAAACATAAACATTTAAGGCAATGTATAACTAAAACAAAAGCCTTTTTAAACTTGAACATCAACATAATATGGCAAAAGTAAAATGAGATAATGCCATTTACTTCTTCACATGGATATTCTACTGGTCGAATAATCACATGCAATATCAATAACCACTTTCATAATGATGGAATGTATAATGCCAGACATTCTGAAACATTTTGTCAAGGCCTCAGCCAAGAAGTCTAAAATGATTAAGGCCTCGGCCAAAACCATAAATCAAATTGGGAAAGGGCCTCGGCCAATTCCATGTCTAGTTGTCTCATGAGACCTACCGATGCAATTTTTTTAGAATATAATTACATTTAAAATTTCTTAAATATACTCCAGTGTTTTTCTGAAAACATTATGCAAGCTTCTGAAAACAAAATAACTAATTCTGAGACTGCTCGACTAATTACAGGCCATGATGGGTCCACACCCAATCCCTTCCTGTCTACCACACTCGAGAGTCGGGTTTTCTGAAATCATTTTTAAGCTTGCATTAAATATGTATACATTTTTACTGGATTTTCATACATTTGAGAGAAATAAATCTATCTTTTTTTAAATCATTTAAAAATCTCATAATTTTAAAGTAAAACCTTTTGAATAAACGTAAAAGTCAAAGGGGTTTATACACCGTATAAAAGAAAGTTGTGTATAAAACCAAATATGACTTAATGAAAGGAGATTGAGACGAAGTCCTTAAAAGGATAATTTTTAAAATAAAATAGATCTATTATGTGTATTCATTATACTTACACATAAAGAAAGTAAAAATACAAAATAGGACATAATAATATCATGACATAATTTGAAAGTAGGAGATTAACCCAAAGAATGGAAGTTGGGTTAAGAAATTCCATTACAAAGAGCATTTTTAAAATAAAATAGATCTATTATGTGTATTCACTACAAGTACACATAAATAATGTACAAATACAGGATATGACATAATAATATCATGACATAATTTGAAAGTAGGTTATTAACCCAAAGAACGAAAATTGGGTTAAGAAGTTCCCTTACCTCGTGTCTGACTTGACTCAACCGTTCTTTAACCTCCTGAATAATAAACTGGAGTTAATATCTACCTTATTAAGAACCATTCTCAATTTCATTTTCCTTTTTATATCACTTATTACAATGATATGAACATTATGTAATTATTTAAGTTAATAACGGTCGTTTTGTCAATCTTTGGTACTTGAGTCAACAATAAGCTTCTTATAATTACAAGTTGTTTATGTGGTGAAATATCCATTATATCCAGAATTATATTAATGATTTAGATGTCATATATATCTTATATATCCAGTATATAAATTCATTTATAATATTACGTAACATTTAGAGGTACGAAATGAAATGCACCGTTCATGGAGACGGTAAGCCGTACGTACGCATGAACGCTACTTTCATTTCAATTTCATATTTAATGGAACTAAATCATAATGATATAAATGTATAATATAATTCCAGTATAATATAGTGTATAATACCATTTACTCCATCCTTTATACATCCCACATATGGCATTAACGATTCAAATCACTTTGAGGGGGCGGTAGTCCGCACTTCCTAAAATGAAATTATCGCGTTTTACCCATAATGGAAATCATAAAGTAAGCCATAAATGAGAAATACAGAAGCATAAGTAAAACATAAACACATTATATATCATATATAAATATAGTGACATCTTAATGGCCACCTTTGAAGGTGTTATATGAGTGTTGAACAATCATCGTTTCGTGAGGCAGAAATTCGCCATCCACAGAAACCGTATGTTCTTTAACCATTAGATGTAGGTGTGTGTAAGTGTAGCTCGAAACCTTCTTATAACAACATCCTAGTATATTGAGGATACTGGTGTTGTTACAAAAGAAATGAATAAAAAGAGTTTAGGGGGTTGGAGAAGAAAAATAAAACAAAACAACATTAGAAAAGACATTACCTCAAAATCGGGTAACTCTTTTGATTTGAGCCAAAGGCTTCCTTGGGAAGAGTTCTGCCCAAAGTGAGGATTCTAGGAGTAATAGAGGGATATTGGGAGAGTATTTGGGCAGAGGTTGGGCGAGCCAAATGGCTTGAAGGTGTGAATAAGGTGGGAGAGGTGGGGGCCTTTTATAAGTGGAGAGGAGGGGCACTTTTGGAAAGATTGAAATGTTACATTATTTCACAATGCTTTTCGGATTCTAAAGGTCCCACACTTATATAATTCTAGGATAAGGTGATAAGGGTTCGAAATCTCCTCATCCAATTGGCTTTGGACAAGTGTAAGCCTTGTATTTTGCATTATCTTCTCATTTTATTTAAATCGTTAAATAATGAGGTCATCGCTGCATCATAATTATGTCATAAATAATTTAATTTATTTAATGTCTAAAAATTATAAAAAAACTACTATGATGTAGGAAATCTTTTTAGCTTTCTAATGAATATTTATAATCAAAATTTGGACTTGTGTAACCCCACTTAAAAATTGTTTTAGTAAAACATTTTATGTTTGTGTCATTTTTTACTTTAACATTAAATAAAAGTTATTTATGTCATTTTCTAACTAAAGTGGCTCCATGGGGTCCCCAAGTTGACCCATGGGTTGTCTTGGTCGGCCATGACTCATCCAATAGGTGTAGGACAAGTGTCAAGCTCATATCATATTAATAAAACATTGTTTTTACCTTAAACTACACTAATTACCTCTAATCGCGATTAAGAACTTAAAAGTTACTATTCACCAAAAAATTATTTTGATCTCATTGAACCACATTTTACTTCTTAATGACAACCATGTCTGTCGGATTTTTGAAAATCAAATCACAGAAGTGGTAATATTTCATTTAAACGAAAAATCAGTTATTTAACTACCACTTAGTGGTTTCACTATTCATCAAAAATTGAAGTTTTTCAGAATAAGGCAAAAATTTCACCCTAAGCTATAATTGATATTACGAATTCAAAAATGATGTCTATTTTACAAAATTCCAAACATATTAGTTGCATTAATTAATTTTATAATTAATTCCCGCTGTCACAACAAATAGCGTGTTTTTAAGAAACAATTTATATCAAAAGATTGGCAATTGTTTATGTCCAATTTCAATGTTAAATTAATTCTAATGACCACCATTGGATAAAATGGTAAAAATATATTCTAATTATACTCTAAAACCACTCAATAGTATAATTTATCACTATGAATTATTTTGATTAAAAAAGTTGTTTTAAGTATTTTTCACTATTCATAAAAATTTTGAAGTTCTCAGAAAATTACAAAAAATTCAACATAGGCTAATTTCAATATTAGGAATACAAAAATGAAGTCCATTTTGAAATATAAAATTTCTATAATTTTTAAAAGTAGTTATTACTATTCATAACGTCTACTTTGATTAGTCGCGGTGTTTTAGAACTCGAACTTGCGTACAATGCAAGCTATTGCATTATTGAAAGAGAGTCGTATCGTGGAAGCTCGGGGTGTTACATTCTCCCCTCCTTCAATAAATTGCGTCCTCGCAATTTGAAATTTTTCTTGGAAAATAAAAGGTTGAAAAGAGAAAATACCTTTGAGGAAAACCCACATCGGAAATAAGGTTAATAAATATATAACATTAAAAGAAAGCAGGATAAGTACAAAGGTCACCCGATATAGCCCATTCTAGGATTATATGAAAATATGGATATGGAGGAGAAACAAACCATCAAGTTCTGATGGAGAGTTATAGAAAACAGGATTAGGAGAAAGTTTAACCATAAGAAAATCACAAACTTGTGATTGGTTAAACGGTCATTGAATCCCCAGTTGGAAAAGTTAACCGACAACATTTTTGTTTTAAGTTACCTTTTATAATGTTGAGGAATTTATTTAGGAGATTTACTAAGAACGTAAGGGAATATACATACTTGTTATGTATACTTTCATTCGTTAATAAATTTTTACCACAAACCCAACTTTTACTCCAAATGGTAACGGAACTCAAAAATATTCTATTTATCCTAATTGTATAAGGTTCCAAATGTTAACACATACCATTTAGATTAGTAAAACGATTTTGTAATAACCAGGGACTTCCTGTAGGCTAGTGGTAGGAAATAAAGGCTTGCCGCACTATGGTTGTGGGTTCGATTCCTGCAGCTGTGTCCGACGCGACGGGTTATTCCCCACCCTGCAGGTTGTCCTTTTCCTAAAAATATAGTACTATACTATTCCTAAAATAATCTTCATAAATGTTTTAACCTTAAACAATACTATCCAAAGTTCAACTTAATCCACTCCAACCTTTATAGTTATCCAAAATACCTTCATCCAGACTTTCTCTAAAAGGTCTCTAAATTCCAAAATCAATTGTAACATCAGATTCCCCAAACAAAGAAAAGTTTCTCTTATTGTCACATACTAAAAATATGATTACCTTAATCATATTAAAACCTTACTGAAATCAAAAAGTACTGCAGTACAATCCATATATATATATTACATTATTCTTATAACCAGAATATAATCCTTGAGTCCAAAAGCACCAATACATTATTTATTCTGCTTCAACTGTAGTAACAGCATAAGATTGTCCTTGATCCCTTGGCCTTTTCTGAGGTAAGTTTCCCTGAAGCTTAGGACATTCATTTACATAATGACCCATTTCTCTACAATTGTAGCATTCAACTTTGACAGCCTCTTTCTTTCCCTTGCAATCACGAGCCTGGTGACCCTTTTCTCCACATTTATAACAAACTCCCATTCCTTTTAGGCAAGTACCAGGGTGATTCTTCCCACAATTATCACATAATGGAAAATCCTTCTTTCCCTTTTTCCCTTTATCTGTCTCTTGTTCCACCGTTCTCTTCTTCTCTTCCTTTACTTTGTTGTCATAAGACTTAGAGAATTCCTTTTCTGTCTTGATAGCACACGAGACAATATCTTCGTATGATGAGAAGGGTTGTGATACTAAAGCTCGACGGAGAAATGGTTTTAACCCATCAAAGAAACGATCAATCTTACTCCTTGGGTTACGTATGTAATCTGCAGCATACCTTGCTAACCTTGTAAAGTTAGCCTCATACTTTGCGACATTCTCATCCTCCTTCTGCCTCAGACTCAGAAATTGCCTTTCCATATCTGCTCGATGGTCACGAGGAAAGTATTTTTCTAAGAAAAGCTCTTTGAACTCCCTCCATTCCATATTCGATACGTCATCATCTTCCTTTGTGTTTCGAATCAGCGACCACCAATGATCGGCATCTCCAGTGAGGCGGTAAACTGCCATGACAACCTTCTCCCTTTCACTACTCCCCAAGGCATGGAATATTTTCTCTAAGGAATTTATCCATTGCTCAGCTACTATAGGATTTGTACTACCATTAAAGGTTGGTGGTTGTTGCCTCATGAAACGATCTAGCATTGATCCTCCACGTTGCGGATCAGGGTGCTCCATACGAGTAAGGTTATTATTCATAACCTGAGTGAGTTGTCCCAGTATGGTAATAAGTTGATCAGCACCAGTTGTATCTCCAGATCCACAATAATTATCTTGATCAGGAGGGCAATCCCTACACGGAGTTCGTGCATTGATACGGTTTCCATTCCTTCCACTAGGCGCCATTTCTAAACAATGGCATAAACTAGATTAGTTTATGAATCAAAATACATAATTCCATACTTATAAAACACTTAACATAAATTGAACTATTTATGGATATAATCCATAATCATAAAAAGAAATGTTTTCTTTGAGAAAGTATATACTCATAACCCTTCATAGTGGTTTGTAAATAAAATGAGAATTATCCTAAGCATATCCCCCGGGAGTGTCGTAACCAAGAGTGCAGCAAGGCCCGTTGTCGTGCACCAGTTCCCGTTCGAGTCTAGCTCAAAGCGGTGTTTTCGGGTTTTACCCCTAGGTACATCTGTGCCAGAGCCGCCTCTACCTGCTCGTATCCAGACAGGGATGTATTGCTCGGAAAAGTCATAACATCTCTATAATACCAAAATTCTAGGAAGTTCTTCTATACTAATCCTCAAAGTCTATCTTTGGGCTATGTGCTCTAATCAGAGTTTATCTAAATCTAGCTTCCAAGGTTAGTACTAAACTGCCTCTGATACCAACTGTAACGCCCCGACCCCAGCTACCCAGAGTCGGTGCATTACTTCGTAACATTGGCATGATCACAAAAGATCAAGTCTCGAAAGACCGATTAGTTTAGTAGCCTTGGAAACACTAGATACATTCGTAAACGTCATAAAGTGAAAAACTACAATAACAAAGTCTCCATAGTCCACACTCATATCCTCTTCTGACTATCCCTGCAGATCATTCATAAATACTTCTTCACATCCTGGAAAATATTAAAACATTGAAAGGGGTGAGCTCAGATGCTCAGTAAGGATAACAATATTGCGGAAGCTTTCATAAATAAACATAAACATTTAAGGCAATGTATAACTAAAACAAAAGCCTTTTTAAACTTGAACATCAACATAATATGGCAAAAGTAAAATGAGATAATGCCATTTACTTCTTCACATGGATATTCTACTGGTCGAATAATCACATGCAATATCAATAACCACTTTCATAATGATGGAATGTATAATGCCAGACATTCTGAAACATTTTGTCAAGGCCTCAGCCAAGACGTCTAAAATGATTAAGGCCTCGGCCAAAACCATAAATCAAATTGGGAAAGGGCCTCGGCCAATTCCATGTCTAGTTGTCTCATGAGACCTACCGATGCAATTTTTTTAGAATATAATTACATTTAAAATTTCTTAAATATACTCCAGTGTTTTTCTGAAAACATTATGCAAGCTTCTGAAAACAAAATAACTAATTCTTAGACTGCTCGACTAATTACAGGCCATGATGGGTCCACACCCAATCCCTTCCTGTCTACCACACTCGAGAGTCGGGTTTTCTGAAATCATTTTTAAGCTTGCATTAAATATGTATACATTTTTACTGGATTTTCATACATTTGAGAGAAATAACTCTATCTTTTTTTAAATCATTTAAAAATCTCATAATTATAAAGGAAAACCTTTTGAATAAACGTAAAAGTCAAAGGGGTTTATACACCGTATAAAAGAAAGTTGTGTATAAAACCAAATATGACTTAATGAAAGGAGATTGAGACGAAGTCCTTAAAAAGATCATTTTTAAAATAAAATAGATCTATTATGTGTATTCATTATACGTACACATAAAGAAAGTAAAAATACAAAATAGGACATAATAATATCATGACATAATTTGAAAGTAGGAGATTAACCCAAAGAATGGAAGTTGGGTTAAGAAATTCCATTACAAAGAGCATTTTTAAAATAAAATAGATCTATTATGTGTATTCACTACAAGTACACATAAATAATGTACAAATACAGGATATGACATAATAATATCATGACATAATTTGAAAGTAGGATATTAACCCAAAGAACGAAAATTGGGTTAAGAAGTTCCCTTACCTCGTGTCTGACTTGACTCAACCGTTCTTTAACCTCCTGAATAATAAACTGGAGTTAATATCTACCTTATTAAGAACCATTCTCAATTTCATTATCCTTTTTATATCACTTATTACAATTATATGAACATTATGTAATTATTTAAGTTAATAACGGTCGTTTTGTCAATCTTTGGTACTTCAGTCAACAATAAGCTTCTAATAATTACAAGTTGTTTATGTGGTGAAATATCCATTATATCCAGAATTATATTAATGATTTAGATGTCATATATATCTTATATATCCATTATATACATTCATTTATAATATTACGTAACATTTAGAGGTAAGAAATGAAATGCACCGTTCATGGAGACGGTAAGCCGTACGTACGCATGAACGCTACTTTCATTTCAATTTCATATTTAATGGAACTAAATCATAATTATATAAATGTATAATATAATTCCAGTATAATATAGTGTATAATACCATTTACTCCATCCTTTATACATCCCACATATGGCATTAACGATTCAAATCACTTTGAGGGGGCGGTAGTCCGCACTTCCTAAAATGAAATTATCGCGTTTTACCCATAATGGAAATCATAAAGTAAGCCATAAATGAGAAATACAGAAGCATAAGTAAAACATAAACACATTATATATCATATATAAATATAGTGACATCTTAATGGCCACCTTTGAAGGTGTTATATGAGTGTTGAACAATCATCGTTTCGTGAGGCAGAAATTCGCCATCCACAGAAACCGTATGTTCTTTAACCGTTAGATGTAGGTGTGTGTAAGTGTAGCTCGAAACCATATTATAACAACATCCTAGTATATTGAGGATACTGGTGTTGTTACAAAAGAAATGAATAAAAAGAGTTTAGGGGGTTGGAGAAGAAAAATAAAACAAAACAACATTAGAAAAGACATTACCTCAAAATCGGGTAACTCTTTTGATTTGAGCCAAAGGCTTCCTTGGGAAGAGTTCTGCCCAAAGTGAGGATTCTAGGAGTAATAGAGGGATGTTGGGAGAGTATTTGGGCAGAGTTTGGGCGAGCCAAATGGCCTGAAGGTGTGAATAAGGTGGGAGAGGTGGGGGCCTTTTATAAGTGGAGAGGAGGGGCACTTTTGGAAAGATTGAAATGTTACATTATTTCACAATGCTTTTCGGATTCTAAAGGTCCCACACTTATATAATTCGAGGCTAAGGTGATAAGGGTTCGAAATCTCCTCATCCAATTGGCTTTGGACAAGTGTAAGCCATGGATTTTGCATTATCTTCTCATTTTATTTAAATCGTTAAATAATGAGGTCATCGCTGCATCATAATTATGTCATAAATAATTTAATTTATTTAATGTCTAAAAATTATAAAAAAACTACTATGATGTAGGAAATCTTTTTAGGTTTCTAATGAATATTTATAATCAAAATTTGGACTTGTGTAACCCCACTTAAAAATTGTTTTAGTAAAACATTTTATGTTTGTGTCATTTTTTACTTTAACATTAAATAAAAGTTATTTATGTCATTTTCTAACTAAAGTGGCTCCATGGGGTCCCCAAGTTGACCCATGGGTTGTCTTGGTCGGCCATGACACATCCAGTAGGAGTAGGACAAGTGTCAAGCTCATATCATATTAATAAAACATTGTTTTTACCTTAAACTACACTAATTACCTCTAATCGCGATTAAGAACTTAAAAGTTACTATTCACCAAAAAATTATTTTGATCTCATTGAACCACATTTTACTTCTTAATGACAACCATGTATGTAGGATTTTTGAAAATCAAATCACAGAAGTGGTAATATTTCATTTAAACTAAAAATCAGTTATTTAACTACCACTTAGTGGTTTCACTATTCATCAAAAATTGAAGTTTTTCAGAATAAGGCCAAAATTTCACCCTAAGCTATAATTGATATTCCGAATTCAAAAATGATGTCAATTTTACAAAATTCCAAACATATTAGTTGCATTAATAAATTTTATAATTAATTCCCGCTGTCACAACAAATAGCGTGTTTTTAAGAAACAATTTATATCAAAAGATTGGCAATTGTTTATGTCCAATTTCAATGTTAAATTAATTATAATGACCACCATTGGATAAAATGGTAAAAATATATTCTAATTATACTCTAAAACCACTCAATAGTATAATTTATCACTATGAATTATTTTGATTAAAAAAGTTGTTTTAAGTATTTTTCACTATTCATAAAAATTTTGAAGTTCTCAGAAAATTACAAAAAATTCAACATAGGCTAATTTCAATATTAGGAATACAAAAATGAAGTCCATTTTGAAATATAAAATTTCTATAATTTTTAAAAGTAGTTATTACTATTCATAACGGCTACTTTGATTAGTCACGGTGTTTTAGAACTCGAACTTGCGTACAATGCAAGCTATTGCATTATTGAAAGAGAGTCGTATCGTGGAAGCTCGGGGTGTTACAGCATCCCCTCTACATCATGTGGCTAGCAGTTGGTTTGATACCTCCCCTACATGTTGTCCCATTTCCTTGCGGTGGGTACCCATCCTGACGTGGTGCCCTGCAAGCACTATGGTTCTGCACCACCCTACTGGCATCGTGGTTCCATACCACCGCAGCCTCCCGACCTGATGAAGTGGCCCGATACCCCCATAGTTCCACATATTCGTAGCCCGATAGCTGCTAAATCCTCTTATAAGGTGAACAACCATCTTGCACTACCTCCCAATCGCAACCACTACATCATACCAGCACTGGTGAGTGGGGGGGGGGGGTTTCTTTCGCATGCCACCAAATGTGCTCTGGTTGTATGTTATTTGATATGTATGGTCCACTATGTTCCTCAGTTCGCTACCTTCACTATCATGTGTACCATGTTTTCTCAATGTCGATCCGGTGTTCTGGAAATTTTCTAAATATCCCATAAATAATCTGACATGACCACATGAGTTCTTCTGTGAGGAACTCATGGGGGAGAGGGGATCATAAGAAACACCCAATGTAATGAATGTTGGCCTTGTTTATTTGGACATCATTTGGCATGATATAGAAAGGGTGATATAAAATGATCAGATGTTATATTCCGGTTTATTTAATCTTTTAATGCAAAAATACCATCAGGCATATGCAATCGACCCATGGGTCAACATGTTTGGGGGTTGGATGAATTCTTCACTCAAAACAAATAATGGGGAAGGGAAAGATTCACTAGGAATTAAACAAATTACCATGAGAATGGATCATTCATTGATGAAGATCGCACCACTGTCATTTTTGGTTCATTGATCTATAGCATACCGTTGTTGTTTTCAGTCCTTTAATGTATGGAATATTACATAAAGATGTTCTTCATCACGGGCAATTCATCGTTCGTCATTCGCCAATGAAAAATCTCAATGATCAATGCAATACGAGATTGTGCAAATGATCCCATATTTACTTAACCCATTAAATGGGTACAAATAATTTTAGAGTTTCTGTTATGCTTAGTCGTAGCATCATTATATTGTTTCATTTAAGAAACAATGTTTCTGTTACACTTGGGTTGAAATGAAATTATGTTGAAATGACATTTGAAAATTTGAATAAAATAAAAATAAATTTTTGTTTTATTTTACCATAATAAATCATTATTATAATTCTCATCAAATTTATGAAAAATAAGATTTTCCATCGATCCGTGACAGTCGAGGTTAAGTATTCTTTTTGGTAAATTTGTCGTTCCAAACGTAATAATACCCTCATATGTTAAATCTGAGCACCCGTTTAGATGTTTTCAAAACAACTTACCTGAACTATTATAAATAAATATAAAAAAGTTCAAACAATTTTTACAGGGTCACTGGACATTAGAATCAAGATTCATTTGAGTGTGTGGAAACAAAATGGTCCCATTTAATTAAATAAAATCATGGAATTTTTGGGACATTACATTAAAATACATTCACATTATTCATAAACATATTGGAATATTATAATTTACTAACATAATCATACATGTACCATGATGTTCACTAGATACACCAAATGTATTCATTCCACCGAAAAATAGCTCAAATGTGGATTATTATATTGTTTCCATCATCAGGAAACTTTCAAGTAATTTTATTTTACTATATAGAGTTTTATGGGTAGTTTTGATTCCCATCTTTAACCCCTTTTTTCGTTGACATGTCTATTTTTCAGTCACTTAACATCAATTTATGTATCTACACATTAGAACATTTGAATGCACTGTCAAACTATAGGACTAGATTTGACATTAACTGTAACACCCCAGGTAAATAAGGAATATGACATTTTCATATTTATCCATATTTGTGAATAAAATATTAATATGACTTTAAAGGGGACGTTATGCTCGATGGCGTACCCAACACGCAACAACGAGTTTCTTGGGAATCTTACGTTGCACTCTAATAATAAAATAATATTATTTTAAATGGTAGTTAACATGTAGCCATTGTAATGGCGGGAATGGATAGAAATAACTAAAATATGATTATATATGTTCTTAAATATTTTTACATTTATACAATAAAAGATAAAGGCTTAAAATATGGAAAGAATTCAATTTTAGGCGTATATGCCCTAGTTTTCACTAAAGGTTCACTTATCACCTTTTGATGGAGAACTGTCATTAAATATAGTTTTGTTCACTCTTAAACATTCTTTTGGACCAAATAAAACTCTTATTAAGAATCGGGACATCAAAATTTACTTTGTGTAAATTTTTGGTATCTTTCCGATAAAGTTCATTTTTTTAATGAATAGTGTAAAACGTTGTATTTTAATTCAAAACCACTTTTTAATCTAATTTATTTATATGATTAGATTATATTTTGAATTGGTTTTAAAGTGAAATTAGAAAATATTTTTACCATTAAATCCAATAGTGGTCGTTGGAATCAATTTCACTTTGAAATCAGACTTAAACTAGTGTCAATCTTTTGAAACAAATTGTTTCATAAAACACGCTATTTTTCATGACAGCGGGAATTAATTATTAAATTAATTAATGTGACTTATTTGTTTTGAATTTTGTAAAATGGACTTCATTTTTGAATTCGGAATATCAAATATAGCTTAGGGTGAATTTTTGGTAATTTTCTGAAAAACTTCAATTTTTGATGAATAGTGAAACCACTAAGTGGTAATCAAGCAAACTGATTTTTCAGTTAAATGAATGTTTACCACTAATGTGTACTGAATTTTGAAAATCCTACATACATGGTTGTCATTAAGAAGTAAAATGTGGTTCAATGAGATTAAAATAATTTTTTGGCGAATAGTAACTTATTAAGTTCTTAATCGCGATTAGTGGTAATTAGTGTAGTTTAAGGTATAAATAATGCTTTAATAATATGAAATGACCTAGACACATGTCCCAACATTATTGGTTGTGTCATGGCCGACCAAGAAAAGCCATGGGTCAACTTGGGGACCCCATGGAGACACTTTGGTTTGGAAATGACATAAATAACTTTTTATTAAATGTTAAAGTAAAAATGACACAAACAAGAGATGTTTTACGAAAACAATTTTTACATGGGGTTATAAAGATCAGATTTTTGATTAGAAATAGTCATTGGAAATCTAAAAGGATTTCCTACATCATAGTATTTGTTTTATGATTTTTAGACATTAAATAAATTAAATTATTTATGACATAATAATGATGCAGCGATGACATCATTATTTGACGATTTAAATAAAATGGAAAGATAACGTAAAATCTATGAACTACACATGTCCAAAACCAATTGGATGAGTGTATTTCGATCCCTTATCACCTTATCCACGAATTATACCAATGTGGGACCTTTTAAAAATGAAACACACTTTCAAATAATGTAATATTTCTTTACTTTCCAAAAGTGCCCCTCCTCTCCTCTTATAAAAGGCCCCCACCTCTACCTCATTTCACACACTCCTCAAGCCTTTGGCTCGGCCAACCCCTGCCCATTTACTCTCTCCACATCCCTATCCTCATCCTAGAGGATTCCCTTTGGGCAGAATCCTTTCAAAGGAAGCCTTTAGGCTCAAATCAAAAGGAGTTACACTTTTAAAGGTAATTCATTCTCTCGTGTTCATTTGTTTTATTTTGCTTCTCCAACCCACTAAACTCTTTTTATTTACTTCTTTTGTAACAAAACCAGTATCTTCAATATACTAGGATGTTGTTATAAGATTTATTCGAGCTACACTCTCACACAACTACATCAAATGGTTAAAGAACATACGGTTTCCGTGGATGGTGTAATTCTGCCTCCCGAAACGATGATTGTTCAATACTCATTTAACACCTTCAAAGGTGGCCATTATGATGTCAATATTTTTATATATTATATATAATATGTTTATGTTTTATTTATTCTTCTGTATTTTTCATTTTTGTCTTACCTTTATGGCTTCCATTATGGGTATACACGATATCTTCATTTAAGGAAGTGCGGACTACCGCCCCCTCAAAGTGATTTGATTCGTTAAATACCATATGTGGGATGTATAAAGGATGGAAATATGATATTATATATTATATTATACTGGAATTATAATATACCTTTATATAATTATTATTCCATTCTATAAAATACGAAATAGAAATGAAAGTAGCGTTCATGCGTACGTACGACTTACCGTCTCCATGAACTGTGCATTTCATTTCTTACCTCTAAATGATTATGTAATGTTATAAATGCATGAATTTACTGGATATATATGACATATATGATATCTACATAATGAATACAATTCTGTATATAATAAACATTTGGCCACATGAACAACATGTAATTGTAAGAAGTCCACTTTCGACTTAAGAACCAAATATCGGCAAAACAAATATTATTAACTTAAATGATTACATAATATTTATGACATGGTAATAAGTGGTATAAAAGTAATAATGAACTTGAAAAGGGTTCTTAAGGAATTATAAATTAACTCAAGTTTATTATTCAGGAGATTAAAGAACGATCGAGTCAAGTCGGACCCGAGGTAAGGGATCCTACTCCTCTCTTTCTTTTTAAGTATACAGTTTTATGTCATTCCTTTTAAAGCTCATATTTCTTGTTATTGGGATGATCTTTTATATTACACTTACTGTAATTTTTATGTTCATGTGATGGGGGACCCTATTCTCTCTCATCAATCCATTTTGGATGTTTTATGTGGCGCCGTTAGGCTGCCGAGTTTTCGTAAGGGATTTTTCATCTCACTTTTATTCCCGTGAGATTTATGCTACATTTGCCACAAATTCCATTGAGTGGTGTATGTACTGCCCATTATTCTAATATTTTTGTAATATAATTTCGTTTATGAGTATTTATATCGATTACCTATTGTCTTTCTTTCATGGGGTGTATGTTTTGAAAGATACCCAAGTCGGTAAGGGAACCTTTCACCCTCCTTTTTTTTAAAAGACTTCTTTTATTGGGTCTTTTAATTTACATATTTTTATGTTGGGATATGTTCTCATACATCCTTATTGATGTAAATTTTATGTCCAAGTGATGAGATACACTTTTTATATCTCATCAACTCATTTTTGATGTGATGCCGTTAAGCTGTCAAGGGAACTTTTTAACCCAATTTCGATTTCTTTGGGTTCAACTTGTAGTCATTGAATATGTCATCCATTGAATATGTGTGATTGAACTTTTATTCTTTTACACTTAATATCCACTTATATTGGGTGTATATATATTTTTCACACATATTTTTGAGATTTATTTGTCCTTAATTTAAGGATACCTTCTTTATAAGGGATTTCATCACATTTGACATTTCTATTGAGGGTTCATTGTTGTTATGCACCAATTCACTCTTATATGGTGTATATACTGTCCTTTGGAGTATTAAATCATGAATCCTTTTATTCTCATGATATTATAAAGTTATGACTAAATGTTATTCCTCGATTATTGTATTCAAGTGTCTCTAATTTTGGAAAAACCCCTTTAACCAAAATATCGTTTTAAATGTTTTAATTATTTGTTCTTATTAATATCCATGTTTTCAAAATTGTTTTACGGATTTATTTATATGTATATTAATGGTTTAAAATGTTAAAAGCTTCAAGGTGTTATGGGACACTTTGATTCAAAAATCTCTTTATTAAATGTTTTAAATGGTTTTGGAAATGGTTTCTTTTTGAATGGATTCATTATTGCAATATCCTAAAATGTTATATTGTGATTGAAATGTGGAAATGTTATGTTTCCTTTATTCATGTTTATGTGATACGATTATGTTATGGTTCTTGGGCATTGTTATGAAGAACGGGTGGTTCCGTGATAAACTAAAGGCGGGTGAGCGCGATATAGCTCTCCAATGCATTGGGTAACGCGAAGGAGTGAAACGTTAAGGTTTCTCCGAAGAGATTTAGGGAATATACTGTGATGGGTATTCCAAACATAACCAAGAGGGTTACTCCCTACGTAAGAATGTTATGAATGCCTCAAGTTACATTTATGTCTTATGTTTTCTATGATTTATTCATGGTTTGATGAGGTATGTTAAAGTGCCTATGTTTTATGGGTAAAGTATGATTTCATTCTCATGTATATATGAACTCATGTTTCCTTTCCATATTTTTTATAACCCTTACTGAGCATTTTATGCTCATCCCAAGTTTTTGAAATGTTTTTCACAGGTCAAGGGAAAGGTACATGATTTGATGATAGTGTCAAGGATGTGTCAAGAAAGAATCCGTGTTATATTTTAAATATGTTTCCGTGATGGGAAGAATGAATACTGTCTTTTATGTAACCACTTTGTTTTAATGTGGAATGTAATGCAAGTTTCATGATCTAATTCTCTAAAACTCTAAACCTTAAAAGATCCTAAATGTTTAATCTTGTAATAACTCAAGATTAAGTAAGGTTTAAGGCTGGGGCCTTATAGTTGGTATCAAAGGTCGGTTTGGATGACTTTAGAGGTTAGGGTATTCTTTAAGCATAATTGACAATTACCATAATGGTTAGGATTTCAGAAAGAGTCTTAGTTTTAGATAAAGTGAATGAGTAAGTATATCTTATTGTCTATCTTACTCATTAGTACATGATGGTTTTGTTGATATACTCACACTGACCTTTTTGGTTTTAGTAAATGGCTGGATCTAGCAGGAACCAAAGTAATAGTGGATGTGAAGGAAACTGTGACAGTTTTTTGAGCAAGCAACTGAATGATATGGGAGCTGCAATGAGAACTCTTTTTATTATCCTCAACCAACTATCTGGAGTCATGATTGACCACCTAAACCTTGGAGATTTCTCTAAGTCATCATATATGCAAGAAACAAATCCCTACGGAAGTACATGTAATAATCATAAAGGTAAGTGTGTTCATAAACCTATGTGTCAAATATGTGGAAAGAAACACCTAGGAAAATGTTTCAAAGGGACAGAAATATGCTATAGATGTGGAAATGAAGGTCATAAAGCAAGAACCTGCCATGGAAAAAGGAAGCATCCAGTTGACTCGAGGAAAGGGAAAGAAGTTCTTTCTGAGGGATCAATTGAATGTTTTAAATGTGGTGTGCATGGTCATTATGCAAACACATGTCCTATGAATAAGTTTCATGAATGGGGTCACCAAGAGCGTACCAATATTCATTTACCAATACCTAATGCCATTCCGATTGAGGATGAAGAAACTGACAATGACCAATCAAAGGTATGTACTATTTCATGACTATTGTTTTCTTATTTTGGAATCTTAGGATATGATTCATGATTTTGTTTTTAGGAAAGAGGTATTTCGGAATAAGTTGGAAAGGAATGGATAATGGATCATGAAGAATGTTGAATGAGTAAGATGTCAACATATAAGGGCTTCAAGAGTTAGGGTGAAATTCTTAAGAGTATTAAGTCTCTTTTGATGATGGGGTTACATTAGAAGACTTTTTATATTATGTGTAACCTTGATGTTTAATATATGAAAATTTTATTCAAGTAATAGTTATCTTTTCTTTTGTGGACATAGTTATAAAGAACCATTTGGGTTTATATGATCCTTACTTTTGAGGTAATTATGGGTTACCATATGTTATGATTGAAGTGAAAGGCATGAGATAAAATTGAGGTTAAATTATGTTATGGTTATTTTTGATGATTTTATCCCTTTTTGGGTAATGATTTGAGAATTATATAGTTTTGGAAAAAGGACAACACACAGACCGTGTGACAACCCGTCGCGTCGGACAATGCTACGGGAATCGAACCCACAACCAAAGTGCGACTGGAATTTAACGCCTACCACTGGACTACGTGAAGTCCCTTGTTAGTTTGACTGATTCCTTTTAGTTATATGATTTTATTAATTAAGAGTAAGTTGATTTTGGAGGATATGTGATTAGGATAATTACTTTTCAATGTGAGACTTTAGGAGCAACTGATGTTGTTTGGAGATAAATGTTACGATTTAACTTGGAAGACTATGTGACTAAATCCTTCAAATATTTGGGTTTAATTCTTATATTGGTTTACTTTGAAGAATTTTATGGACAATTTGTTTATCGGATGGTCCTAGTTGAACTTTGGGTTTTGTTGGACAAATTTTGGAGATTAAGAATAGATTTTCTTTTTATAAGGGGTTATCCTTTTCTAGGTTATCTGATCTTGTACTAATCTTTTGGGTTTTGGTTTTGGTTAAAGTCTAAATACATGGGAAGTATGTAGTTTTTTTTTGGGTTAGGTGATTCTCTAGAAGTTGATCATAGTACTCTTAATGCAAACAAGTCTCCCTAAATACTCATCTTTTGGAAAAAATATGAGTTTGATTAAGGAATCTAGTAAAAGTAGAAAGTCAACATGATAAGTGATTATGTTTCCTTATGAATAAATTCCTCAATAAAAAGTAACTTAAAACAAAAATATTGTCTATTAACTTTTATTACTGGGGAATCGAATACCGTTTAACCCATCACAAGTTTTTTATTTTCTCATTATTAAATTTCTCCTAGACATGTTTACTATCACTCTCCCTCAAGAACATGACCATATGTTTTCTCCTCCATGTCCATATTTTCATACTTGGAATCCTAGTATGGGTTAACTCGGGTGACCTCTGTGCTTATCTTTCTTTATTTTAAAGTGATTGTTTTACCGACTCTTGTTCTGATGTGGGACGTTCAAGGATGTTTCCAAGCGCAATTTTAAAATTGCGAGGACGCAATTCCCAAAAGGGGGGAAGGATGTAACACCCCAGGTAAATAAGGAATATGAAATTTTCATATTTATCCATATTTGTGAATAAAATATTAATATGACTTTAAAGGGGACGCTATGCTCGATGGCGTACCCAACATGCAACAACGAGTTTCTTGGGAATCTTACGTTGCACTCTAATAATAAAATAATATTATTTTAAATGGTAGTTAACATGTAGCCGTTTTAATGGCGGGAATGGATAGAAATAACTAAAATATCATTATATATGTTCTTAAATATTTTTACATTTATACAATAAAAGATAAAGGCTTAAAATACGGAAAGAATTCAATTTTAGGCGTATATGCCCTAGTTTTCACTAAAGGTTCACTTATCACCTTTTGATGGAGAACCGTCATTAAATATAGTTTTGTTCACTCTTAAACATTCTTTTGGACCAAATAAAACTCTTATTAAGAATCGGGGCATCAAAATTTACTTTGTGTAAATTTTTGGTATCTTTCCGATAAAGTTCATTTTTTTAATGAATAGTGTAAAATGTTGTATTTTAATTCAAAACCACTTTTTAATCTAATTTATTTATATGATTAGATTATATTTTGAATTGGTTTTAAAGTGAAATTAGAAAATATTTTTACCATTAAATCCAATAGTGGTCATTGGAATCAATTTCACTTTGAAATCAGACTTAAACTAGTGTCAATCTTTTGATACTTATTGTTTCATAAAACATGCTATTTGTCATGACAGCGGGAATTAATTTTTAAATTAATTAATGTGACTTATATGTTTTGAATTTTGTAAAATGGAATTCATTTTTTAATTCGGAATATCAAATATAGCTTAGGGTGAATTTTTGGTAATTTTCTGAAAAACTTCAATTTTTGATGAATAGTGAAACCACTAAGTGGTAATCAAGCAAACTGATTTTTCAGTTAAATGAAAGTTTAACACTAATGTGTACTGAATTTTAAAAATCCGACATACATGGTTGTCATTAAGAAGTAAAATGTGGTTCAATGAGATTAAAATAATTTTTTGGTGAATAGTAACTTATTAAGTTCTTAATCGCGATTAGTGGTAATTAGTGTAGTTTAAGGTATAAATAATGATTTAATAATATGAAATGACCTAGAAACATGTCCCAACCTTATTGGTTGTGTCATGGCCGACCAAGACAAGCCATGGGTCAACTTGGGGACCCCATGGAGACACTTTGGTTTGGAAATGACATAAATAACTTTTTATTAAATGTTAAAGTAAAAATGACACAAACAAGAGATGTTTTACGAAAACAATTTTTACATGGGGTTATAAAGATCATATTTTTGATTATAAATACTCATTGGAAAGATAAAAAGATTTCCTACATCATAGTAGTTTTGTTATGATTTTTAGAAATTAAATAAATTAAATTATTTATGACATAATAATGATGCAGCGATGACATCATTATTTGACGATTTAAATAAAATGGAAAGATAATGTAAAATCTATGAACTACACATGTCCAAAACCAATTGGATGAGTGGATTTAGAACCCTTATCACCTTATCCACGAATTTTATCAATGTGGGACCTTTTAAAACCGAAACACATTTTCAAATAAAGTAATATTTCTTTACTTTCCAAAAGTGCCCCTCCTCTCCTCTTATAAAAGGCCCCCACCTCTACCTCATTTCACACACTCCTCAAGCCTTTGGCTCGGCCAAACCCTGTCCATTTAATCTCTCCACATCCCTCTCCTAATCCTAGCGGATTCTCTTTGGGAAGAATCCTTTCAAAGGAAGCCTTTAGGCTCAAATCAAAAGGAGTTACACTTTTAAAGGTAATTCATTCTCTCATGTTCATTTGTTTTATTTTGCTTCACCAACCCACTAAACTGTTTTTATTTACTTATTTTGTAACAACAACAGTATCTTCAATATACTAGGATGTTGTTATAAGATTTATTCGAGCTACACTCTCACACAACTACATCAAATGGTTAAAGAACATACGGTTTCTGTGGATGGTGAAATTCTGCCTCCCGAAACGATGATTGTTCAATACTCATTTAACACCTTCAAAGGTGGACATTATGATGTCACTATTTTTATATATGATATATAATATGTTTATGTTTTATTTATGCTTCTGTATTTTTCATTTTTGTCTTACCTTTATGGCTTCCATTATGGGTATACGCGATATCTTTATTTAAGGAAGTGCGGACTACCGCCCCCTCAAAGTGATTTGATTCGTTAAATACCATATGTGGGATGTATAAAGGATGGAAATATGATATTATATATGATATTATACTGGAATTATAATATAACTTTATATCATTATTATTACATTCTATAAAATACGAAATAGAAATGAAAGTAGCGTTCATGCGTACGTACGGCTTACCGTCTCCATGAACGGTGCATTTCATTTCTTACCTCTAAATGATTATGTAATGTTATAAATGAATGAATGTACTGGATATATATGACATATATGATATCTACATAATGAATTAAATTCTGGATATAATAAACATTTGGCCACATGAACAAGATGTAATTGTAAGAAGTCCACTTTCGACTTAAGAACCAAATATCGGCAAAACAAATATTATTAACTTAAATGATTACATAATGTTTATGACATGGTAATAAGTGGTATAAAAGTAATAATGAACTTGAAAAAGGTTCTTAAGGAATTATAAATTAACACAAGTTTAATATTCAGGAGATTAAAGAACGATCGAGTCAAGTCGGACCCGAGGTAAGGGATCCTACTCCTCTCTTTCTTTTTACGTATACACTTTTATGTCATTCCTTTTAAAGCTCATATTTCTTGTTATTGGGATGATCTTTTATATTACACTTACTGTAATTTTTATGTTCATGTGATGAGGGAACCTATTCTATCTCATCAATCCATTTTGGATGTTTTATGTGGCGCCGTTAGGCTGCCGAGTTTTCGTAAGAGATTTTTCATCTCACTTTTATTCCCGTGAGATTTATGCTACATTCACCACAAATTCCATTGAGTGGTGTATGTAGTGCCCATTATTCTACTCTTTGTGTAATATACTTTCTTTTATGAGTATTTACATCAATGACCTATTGTCTTTCTTTCATGGGGTGTATGTTTTGAAAGATACCCAAGTCGGTAAGGGAACCTTTCACCCTCCTTTTTTTTAAAAGACTTCTTTTATTGGGTCTTTTAATTTACATATTTTTATGTTGGGATATGTTCTCATACATCCTTATTGATGTAAATTTTATGTCCACGTGATGAGATACACTTTTTATCTCTCATCAACTCATTTTTGATGTGATGCCGTTAAGCTGTCAAGGGAACTTTTTAACCCTATTTCGATTTCTTTGGGTTCAACTTGTAGTCATTGAATATCTCATCCATTGAATATGTGTGATTGACCTTTTATTGTTTTACACTTAATATCCACTTATATTGGGTGTATATATATTTGTCACACAAATTTTTGAGATTTATTTGTCCTTAATTTAAGGATACCTTCTTTATAAGGGATTTCATCACATTTGACATTTCTATTGAGGGTTCATTGTTGTTATGCACCAATTCACTCTTATATGGTGTATATACTGTCCTTTGGAGTATTATATCATGAATCCTTTTATTCTCATTATATTATAAAGTTATGACTAAATGTTATTCCTCGATTATTGTATTCAAGTGTCTCTAATTTTGGTAAAACCCCTTTAACCAAAATATCGTTTTAAATGTTTTAATTATTTGTTCTTATTAATATCCATGTTTTCAAAATGGTTTTAAGGATTTATTTATATGTATATTTATGGTTTAAAATGTTAAAAGCATCAAGGTGGTATGGGACACTTTGATTCAAAAATCTGTTTATTAAATGTTTTAAATGGTTTTGGAAATGGTTTCTTTTTGAATGGATTCATTATTGCAATATCCTAAAATGTTATATTGTGATTGAAATGTGGAAATGTTATGTTTCCTTTATTCATGTTTATGTGATACGATTATGTTACGGTTCTTGGGCATTGTTATGAAGAATGGGTGGTTCCGTGATAAACTAAGGGCGGGTGAGCCCGATATAGCTCTCCAATGCATTGGGTAACGCGAAGGAGTGAAACGTTAAGGTTTCTCCGAAGAGATTTAGGGAATATACTGTGATGGGTATTCCAAACGTAACCAAGAGGGCTACTCCCTACGTAAGAATGTTATGAATGCCTCAAGTTACCTTTATGTCTTATGTTTTCTATGATTTATTCATGGTTTTATGAGGTATGTTAAAGTGCCTATGTTTTATGGGTAATGTATGATTTAATTCTCATGTATATATGAACTCATGTTTCCTTTCCATATTTTTTATAACCCTTACTGAGCTTTTTATGCTCAGCCCAAGTTTTTTGAAATGTTTTTCATAGGTCAAGGGAAAGGTACATGATGTGATGATAGTGTCAAGGATGTGTCAAGAAAGAATCCGTGTTATATTTTAAATATGTTTCCGTGATGGGAAGAATGAATACTGTCTTTTATGTAACCACTTTCTTTAAATGTGGAATGTAATGCAAGTTTCATGATCTAATTCTCTAAAACTCTAAACCTGTAAAGATCCTCAATGTTTAATCTTGTAATAACTCAAGATTAAGTAAGGTTTAAGGCTGGGGCCTTATATTAACTTATCATGTTTCCTAAACATAACTAATTTCTTATGTGATTCGTTATCCTTTTGAAACAATACATAGTAATATGGTCATTTCTGGAAACACATTTTTCTTTAATTGATTTTCTATACATCTGGTGAGAATTTTACTTTATAGATGGGTTCCATAGATATATCTAGTTTGGAATAATAGATAAAATATAATGTTCATGATATATAATATTGGTGTCTAATTTTAAAACATTTGATATTATTAGGATTATTCTATCCTATCATGATCTATGATTCAATGATATATCCCAGTATTCCTATAAATGTGGGTTTTATTATTAATAAAAAAGTTCAATTTCAATGAGTTCATCTTGGATATTCATTATCTTTTGGTAGCAATCCATTTAGGAGAGTAGGTATTTATGTAAATCCACTGTCCTCCCATTCATTTATAACATTAAAATTAAATACAGTCAGTGTAACTGAAAATGTCATATATTGTGTGAAACTAGAATACAATAGCATAATTGTAAACACCCAAAACTTATCAAACATATTTGGAACATTTTGAATGTCATATTCGACAATCATTTTTATTTACTCAATTGGGTCTCCATTATTGTATATAGTTTTAATTGTATTAGTTGATCCAAAAACCATAGTGTTATCCCCATAATTGGATAAATTTAGTTGTTCTATATATTTAGTCTAACATTTATAACTTAAATCTAATCCATGAAATATCATGTTACCTTTAAAATTAGCCTGACAAATTCAACTTGAATTACAACAATGTGAAATAGATAAAATTATATTTGAAGGAAAATTAGACACACTTATTCAAAATAGAGATCCTCTTTAACACCATCCTTACACTATTTTATTATATAATTTAAATACATACATGTTCATTTCATATTAATCTAATTTGGTTTAAAAATATTCATATATTAATAATAGATAAATAAATACCCAAATTTTGTTCATAAAATTAATTATTTTTACAAGATTAAAATTTTTAATGTGTACATTAAAAAATATAATAAAATTTTATAATACATTCATATCAAATATTTTTTAGCGTATTCCACTTTCTTTATATTATAATGGGCTTTTAATGGTATATTTTTCATTAATATTTTAATACTTTAGGAAATGGGTTTTAAATGAATCTTTAAGTGATGTTTATTGGTTTATAGTTTCATTATTTAAGGCCATGATATAAAATCTTGTGAAAATATTCTATTTTGAAATTTTTTGGTTTACAAGTTAATATTTAATTTGAATATGTAAATTTTTTCATTTCATAATTTTTCTCCAATCCACTGAGGAATTTTGGATTAAAAATTGAGTTTGTGTCCCTTTTATTTATTTTAATTATATGAAATTGATAACATTACTTAGTCATTAGGTCGATAATGTATGTTAACATTATATATATATATATATGTTGCAAAATCTTTTATAAATTTACAAAACCTAAATTTAGTTTGAAATGAAAATGTTTTAATGGAATGATTATACAATTGTTAATGATATTTTTACATTATTATGCACTAAATAGTAAATATTTTATTTGAAATATATATTCAAGGAATTATGAGATAAAAATCATTATTTATCATTACTATAGAATTTCATCAGTGATACGATAATGGTTCGATGTGACCATGTGAAAAGGGATGGTTTTGTTCTCAATTCTATGGGGTTTGAATAATTTTGCTACTTTCCTAAAGAAAGAAAAGAACATTCAAAAATAATAATGGAATTTATTTTATAAAATTTTGGATTATTTAATTGGTAGTAAGTATTTAAAAAGTTATTATTTTTCTCAATAAATCCATAAACATGGGTAATTTAATTACATAAACTCTTTTATTTGAAATTATTTTTATTCTCAAAATAATTGGATTTCATTTATATAGTAATGGTATATATTTTAAATATTTTATCTACTTATATTTTGGAATCATGAATAGAACATAAAAAGATATGAAATCTTTTCATTACTATTTTTTCATTACAAAATTAGGATTTAAATGTATAAAATAGGTTAGATATAGAGATTTTACTTTTATAATTATATTCCATTAATAGGGATTATTCCATATCTAATAAATTATATAATTTGTTTCGATTATGATTTTTTTTATGATCGATGTAAAATAAAATACCTTACTTGGTTCCCTATTAATATGTAAACATCACAAAAATCCCCAATGTGACTATTAGAACATATTATACATGGTTTAAATTTGAATTATATGTTTTGAATCCATGTGTTACTCAAAACGACATTTAAACATATAATATACATATTTTGTTTATCATAAACACTATAATGATAAATAAACCAAAAGAATATATCCTCAATAAACTATATAAAAAATCCCATATCCCTTATCACATAAGTAATGCAAATCAATATGAAAATAAAAAACATTATAATTAATATAAAAATAAAATGAATACCTAAACACCAAAAATACACTATCAGAGATCAAAAATAATTTAATAGAAATAATAATTCTACTATTTAACAATGAATTGTTAAATTATATGAAGAATAAAATGTACAGATAAATCAAACTGATTTAGATATGTGTGTGTTTATAGAAATACATAACGAATATTATGCTATGTGAAACAAAAAATATTGGAAATTTAAAAAAAATTGGAAGAATGCCCAGAAACATGGAGAATCCCAGAAAAATGATTCAGAATTCCCTAAAAACAATATTATAATAGAATAATTATAGTTTTGATTTTCCATTTTTCCAAAATCTTTAGTGAAAGTGGAATAAACATTTGAGTTTCATGAGACTATGAATGTTAAGGAGTTTTAACGTTATTGATCAGATTCATTAATAAAAAGTGAAATATTTTTTCAATGATAATAAAAACACACACATCATTGTTACGTTTTATCTTTTCTAAAACAATAGGTATTGATAAAATTACTTTTATTAGTGCTAAAACATTATGCACTCTGAATGAATGATTTTATCAGTGATTTTTGGAGTTGATAAAGGAAAAAAATTTAGTGAAAAATTTAGCACTGATAAAAACATAATCTGTATGTTTTTTAATCAATGGATAATTATTTCCACCAATTTGTGAGTATTTTCCTTATAATAAAAAAATAAATGAATAAATATATAAAATGGTAAAAAATTATTTGTGAAAAAACAATATTATTTATACAAATTATAAATATATTAAAAATTGAAAAAAATTGAAAATAATAATAATAAAATTACAAATTTTCATTTAAAACAATGACATTAATAGTAAATTTATAAAAAAAATGAATAATTTTTTATAAATATTTAAATATAAAAAGTCCAAATTAAAAATAAACAAATATATACTATATAAGTTATAAAATAAAACAAATTTAAAAAATTAAAATTTATAATATAGAATTTAATATTAAAAATTTAATAAATTAAAAAAAATTTGAAATTGAATAAATAATATTATTTATAAAATAAAAAACATTTGAAAAATGAACAAATATTTAAATTATGATGAATAAATATTAAAAAATTATTTTAGTCTAAATGTATTGAAATTGATTATTAATTATATAAATATATATTTTATTAATTTTATATATAATATAAAATATAATATTACTTCATTATTTTGAAAAATATTAGTTAACAATTAACAATTATATAAATTATTTAGTAATTAATAATATGAAAATAATTTGAAATTTTATTAGTTATATTTTAAAAAATGGGTTTTTATTGAAAGTTATATCTTTTCCTATTAATAAGGAATTTTTATTGAAAATAAAAAATCTATAAGAGTTTTAAGGTCATATTCATTCAGTACTACCCATCCAATAGGAAAATAAATCCAACAGGAATGTCACCAAGAATACATTATCTCATTCGTAGACACCCCGTTGTTTGAAAATCCATCTACCATCGAATTTTCCTCTCAAAAGGAAAGAGGAATTAAAAAAGTTACAATGGAAGGGGAATAGTAAGTGTCCAATCCATTACATAGTTATGTCCCTGAGAGGATAACATTATTTCCTCTGATAACGTCAACAATAGTGGTGGAATCACTCTAAATCCACAAGTTGAATCATCCATTTTCTTAGAAAACCCAATGCATTGATGATGGTAAGAATCCCAACATGAAGTGAAAAAGTTACTATATAAGGAATAAATAAACATCAAATAGTATTGTTACCATGCACCACAAAATATTTTAGTGCACTCTGATTTATTAGAATTCCGTTTTTATGCACCATCTAAATTGATTTTGACCAATCCTGAAAAATTGGGCCAACTAGAAAACATTGAATTAACCAATCGTGGGGTTTTTATGAATATTTTTGCAAGCTTTAAAACTTTTAAATCATGAATTTAGTTGAAGAACCATATCATTTTCTGATTATATACTTCCCTAATACCATTTATTATAGTCATGAGAGCTTATTGATGTTTTAATAGGTCCTGATTATGAAGGAGGAATTGAGACCACATGATATTGCAATAAAAATCCGAACCATATCTTCCTAAAATTTATTTATTAGCTGGGTGATATATGTGAACTGAAACAACAGTAGATCATGTCTTTAAGAGTATATTTTTTATGTAATAATGCTTCAAACATGTTATATAAGGTATTACACATATTGGAATCCATTACATAGCTATGGTATAGCCAATGAGGGTCCTCACTGTAATAACGGTAGAGAGTGGACTAAGAGAAGATAGAAACACAAAATACATAAAATTTAATCACTTGATATTCTACCATAACATAGCCTCAATATAAGGTTCAATCTAGAGTGTTTGCTCTATGGATTGTTAAGAACATAGATCTAGAAAAAAATATTTGTTTTCGGATCAAAGATGAAATTATATAATACATTTGTGTTAATAACACAATTGCAATAAGTTTCCAAATCAAATGACACAAAAGGTGAAAAAAAATTAATTTGTTTTGAGCATGTTAATATCATCAGGAAAAGGTAATTCAAGATCTGGTAGAAAATATTTTATTGAGACTTGATTATCATGGGATGGATCCACGCATTGATTGGACTTAATACAAGTCATACCTATCAAATTATCAATAATGAATTGGAAATTAGAGTATCTTCTATCTAGGTATCTAGTGTGTGAAGGAATACTGGGGATGTCATACGTACGGGCTATCCAGATAGAAGATACTATGTAATTAAAATGGATTTATTGTGTTCCATCATGAATGTAATCCTAAGGATTCCATGTGTCTCTGAAATTTAATTAATGAGACTCCACACAAAGTGTTGTATAAAAGACTCATTAATCCTTTTGAGATATTTGATACCCAAGACTCTAGATTTAATAGGAATATAAAAATTAGTAATGGAAAAAATGAGCATTTTTATTTTCATAATTCTCCGTCATACTAAAAAGTTCTTGATCCCAGAAATGATTCTTTTAATAAAATTATAGGTCCATATTTTCACCATGAATGAGTAAAAACACATAGAGACAATAACAAACATCAATGAGATTATCCTTCTGGATATCTATAATAAAATGCCTTTTCAAGATGCAATAATCCTTTTAATTTTATGTCAAATTACAATGAAATAATGAACCATGGGTCTCTAAAAAATGGGGTACACCATGTTATATAAATTTATGAACACCATATATGATTCCCAAGTCATACATTATTACATTGTTTCTGGTAAGAAATATATTCCTCCCTAAGTATACAAAGGACTTATTCTAAAATAAATAATGACCTGAGGCTCATTTATAATACGAGGTTAATTTCCCTAGAAGCTATATACTTCTTATATCACCCAGAATGAGAAGAGTAATATCATCCTGGTATATAAGATGATAGGGAGATATTAACAATTATTAACTTAAAAATATTCCACTTAATGTTATCTAACATATTAATAAGAATAATTATAACAAAATATTATTTGATTGATAATATGATGGTAAATTGGGAGTGTCATTTCCCACCTACCATTGCCTAGAGGAATTACCCCATAGTTTAACCATAGAAAAATCAATAAAATTTAGTACAACAGAATATCTCCTTCCTCGAAATAATGATGAAAATATTAAATCCAAATGAACATAGCACATTAAATTTTAATCCCGAATACATTACAACAAATGATTCCATTACATTGCATTTCATATCAAGGATACATCCCATGGTGAGTTTCTTAAGAAGGATGAAATATTTATACATAGTGAGAATAAAATATATAATGTTCCCCACCTTAACAATGAAAAAATTAATCCAAGAGACAATTTCATTAGTGATGGTAGTTATATGATTATCTAAGATATTACTACAAATTTTTTAGATAGATTTAGAAAGAGAAATATGCCAAAAAAGTGAATTTCATTAGAACTATCAACATTTTTATTTAAGGTGAAAATTTTGGAATTGAATCTCTAAGGGAGTAGTATATTGAAAAAAATATATTACAACAATCTTGTGAAGATAATATTAGGAAAGATCACAATATTTTTTGCCGAAGGGGTTAGTTCATCCTTACTAGACATGTATAATAACTGAGTTTAATGTAGAAAATGACTTCTCTAATATCCATTTGAAGATGAATTCTTGTGGGAATTTTTATTTCCTCATGGTTGGCCAAGAATAAATAGTATCATTATTCAAGTAAATTTTCAATCCAATACCATTGAATGTGAAAAATAAATTATGAAATATTAGATATATTATCAATAATATTGTCCCACTATATTAGAAGGTAAACAATTCTACATGATATTTTGGATATATGGAGAGATTAATAGAGTTTCAATATCCTTTTCACATATTTTAGCCTTTTAACCCTAAAAATATTTAATTGAATTATCTCATTCAAAAAGAGTATAGAGTTGAGTTTGGAGGTTACCTTATACTCTAAAGAAAGTCCACATGAAAAATAATTACTCGTTCTAGAAAACTAATAGAGATTAAGAAGTTATAAGAGATAAATAATATAATTTTCCATCTATTTTCATGTATCCAAAAAAATCCTTCTACTTCCTCTTCAACAATTTCAGTTTCATGTTTTAGGAAAAGGCATCCCTCCCACAGTGAGCATAATTCTAGAATTCATATATGAGCTTTCTATGTATTGGTTAAAGAATCATGGAATTGGTAAATATAAATGGGAGGGGAGGATTAATGATTTTTTTCATAAAAGAACCAATATATAGTAGATATATGATTTTATCCTTGTACGGATGGTGTAATATATGAAATACAAAGGATAAATGGAAGGCTCGTTAACAAAGGCCGTGTAAATTTTACTAGAAACCATTTTATTATCATGTTAGAAATATAATGCTTACATGTAACAAAATAGGCTAGTATTCACCAATTTGTTTTATAATATAGGTTTTAAAAACAAAGAATGAGATAGAGATGCTTCCATTAATTATTTTTTCATTAAATATTGGGATGGTATTGAAGTCTTAAATGATATTACATTGATCTTGAATCCCACCAGCAAGGGTGTCTAGGTATGAACATTAACTTCTTATTTATTAGTATATATTGTTGGTATAAAAGAATGCATGGAACCGATGGAAACCAAAAATTATCAAGACTATGTGAAAAAATAACACAATTTTCAAGGAAAAAGATTAATGACCGATGTTATCTGATCAGGTGAATAATATTTATTAATTACTACCATGAGATAACTGATTTTTTCAAGATAAGTAATCCTGGGTGAATATTTTTTCATTGGTTCAAATAAGATAATGATATTGGTTCTGGGATTCTGACTGTACATTTTTAAAAAGTTTGAAGTGTCTAAGTTGGCCAACTCATGAGAATTATAGTACAAGACTTTAATTTTAACAGTGATATAGTTTTTAGATTCACCTTATTCTCCCCCAATATAATTCATGATATGTGACATGTTATGCCTATCAGGTCCCCTTTTGTGGGGGGTTTCTATGGATGAAAATATCATAATATCTTCCAATAATTTAATAGATTCATCATCAATAACCATAATTTTAACATCTATGGTTTATTTATAAATATCATGTTTAACAACTTATATTCAAGAAGAAGCAACACTCACATTGATAATGATTTTCAAATTAATACCATGAATATCTAATACCAAATATTTATTCAAAAATTAGATTTATTCACTTCATATTCCACCAATTGGTTCCATAATCACATAATTGAATTCAACTTGGCCTCTCTTACCTTATTTATAAGGCCTAGTGTTTCTTAGGCCTTCCCCAAAATATCATCCTAGATGTGATGAGATATTTAACCTTAGTCCTCATCAAAAGGAAAATAGGTGGATATCATATTCATCTTCTATTATTACACATGTTCAAAAGGGGGTTTTAGGTGGTTACTAAACCCCTTTAATCCTCAAATTTATTCTGAGGGATATTCATCACTTCCCCCTATTTCTATGAAATTTTAGTATACATGACCTAAATCTCATTCTCATTGGGTTGAAAATCATCAATAATCTATGGATAAAAAATCTATAATGTAGAAATAGTGATATTAGTTTCATGATCAATAATAGTTTTGGGTTTATGTGTGGTATCCCTTCTCGTAACCTCATTACTCTTTATTTAGATGAGACCCTCCACTTACCCTTAGTATGAATAGAGTCAATAATTATACAATGAAAATAATTATCTATGGGGGTTAACACATTTCCAACAATTAAATTACAATATACCATTTTCTTAGGTGGGGGTGATATCCCAAGAGTGATTTCAACACTACTATCCTTTTCATTTTTAACCATCCCATTAAGTTCCCTTTGTTTTGTGGATGGAACCATGGTCGACGATTTTAAAATAGTGTTCACATGGGGGAATGATTCTTCTACCCCCTGACAAGTGTCTCAATTTTTTTTGGAATCGCCATTTTAGAAGGTGAAACACCTTGTTTTATCCATTTAAATTATCCCCCAATGTCATAGTTTTGTTAGATGGTTGTATCATGTCATTATATTGAATAACAAAGAATTTGGAGATAATGGAGAAAACATTGATGTGATTCCTAGATAGGGGAATATATTCATATTCAATTTTCATATAGATTATATACTAATTAGAACTGAGTTTGATATATTACGAAAATTTAGAGCCCAAGTGGGCCTCCATAATAATGAAATAATAATATCCATGTTCACCCTATTGAGTGTTCTTGTCCTTTTCTATTTGAAAAAAAAACACATGATGATGGATCATTGAGGATTAAATGATTACAAAAGTCTGATATGAAACAATAAAGCGTGATCCAATTTTGGAAAATGGGTTTCTTCGGAGTGTATGGATTGAAGCTAAGGTCCAACTCTAACAGTCGGAAGACACCTGAATTAAAACGGATATTCCCAGTCATTTAAAACTTGCTAATTTGCTTGTTACAATTGAAATTCATGAGAAAATACCACTCTCAAATATGGATTAACCATTAAATATGTCTTACCCAACTATGTCCCAACTTTTCTTTGAGATTCACATTACTCAATGGTTTATCCATTATAGTATGGATAATGTGATATAGTATAGAATCCTAATATAGTTCATGTCATTGTTGCAATTCCACCTCATCGACCAGTAATTAAAATTTTCCATCCATTGATTTGCTGATCATTGGAACCCAAAAGGGATCCCTCTTATTAAAATTGATGTCCCAATCAAAGCCTCTGTGAATGATTCTTCTATTATTTCCGAGATGAAAACATACCCTGTATTTTGATTTAGATTTATCGTTGATTAATATATCAATCCATTAACTTCATTTCCTTTCACCTTTCTTAGAAGCAATGCACCATCGTTGAACAAATGATACATGTTTGGATCTAATAAATCCATATGCCAAAGAAGGTTCTCGATCATTAGGAAGTCTCCATTTCAAAGAGATATCAATCCCTTCATCACCCAAATTGATTTTCCAAAAATATTAATAATTATTTAAATGACTAAATATTTTATATTAAATGAAAATTCACAGTTATATTTATAAAAAAAATAATTTATTTTAATTATATAAAAAATTCAATTCTGTTTACTAAATAAAAATATTTCCAAAACCCATTGGGTGTAGGGTACTATAGTAGTATTTTATCCATAATGGAACTATAGACTGGTGGCACTGTAGCAGTGGTAGGTACTATAGTAGTGACACTGTAGTGGTTTGGGTAATATGGAAGACATACTCACCGAAGGGATTTTGGGTCACAAATTTGGGTCATCAGGACCATGTCATGGGACTATATACCCACTAGGCCTATGAGCCATGTAATGGGATTCATGTCCACAGGGCCTATGGGCCATGTATTGAATAAATAAGGCTTGATGAGTGGGATATCTCTTTATGGGTGCTATATCATGGCTTTATGTCCTATATGTGTGGTGTGTGTGTGTTTAATGTAATTATTCACCAACAACCTAATTTAAATAAAATAGTAATATTAATTTTATTATGTATTCTATTTTGTACATTATTATATTCCTTATTTTTTTATTTTAATTATATAATTTAATAATATTATAAATTATATAAAAAATATATTTATTGAAAACGAATATATATATATATATATATATTTTCATTATTATATTGTATTGACATTAATTATTAGTATTATTTTAAAGTCACATATATATATAACAAAAATATTAATCATATATTTACATTTGAATTTTTTTATATAATTTAATTATTATAATGAGTGTTCCATTTTTCCAAATAAAATTATTCAAAGAACTGACATAAGAATATTATGTGGGTCTCACATGTGCCAACTAGTCCAAAGAGTCTAAAACATTATGCACAGTTATTGAACCCTTATGTTTCTCTAGCTTCATTTGGAAGCATGGTTCCCTCCAAAAGTGTTTTTTCTGGTAACAATGCCATAAATGATTTTTTTATACACAATTCAAATAATTTCTCTAAATAAATCTTTATGGTCTTCAATGGAATTAATATAGGATCCTTTAAATAAGGATACATGCTTTTTTAAAACTATTAGGAGCACTATGAATCCATGTTGAAGTTATATTATTAATTCTTCAGGGAGGTACAATTTAATAATGGATCTCCTTATTCGGTCAAAATGGGGTTTTCTCACAGTCTACATGATGGTGCTATTGAAGTTGAAGGTCAAGTAACTAATGATGTTTCATTTGGAAGGAATGAACATATTGTGACTTCGTATTCATCTTTAGAACATTATTACAGTATGTCAATTTGTATGGTAGTTATTTCATACTCATTTCATGTAATTGGGTCTTTGGATGATTTTGATGACCATGAAAAATATAGTATAAATTGTTTCATTACTAGGGAATAATGTTGTGGATCCCAGTATGATGATCGTAAAATGAAGATCTGGTGATTTATCCATGTAAGGGGACTCTAATGATCTAAAAATTACATGAAAAATGCTACAATTTGGAGGATGGGATGTCATACTCATAGTTGGGTTGGATGTTCATGAATTTCGATAATAACCAAGAGAAAGATCAACCTTTGTGTTATCTTGAGGAAACGAAGTGTGTGAAGAATATGGTCGATGTAGTTTCCATCAAGGTGGAAGAGTCCCAAGAAACTGAAGTTCTATTATAGAGGGCTAAAACATGGTGTCAAGGGTGATGTCTTATTGGTCAGGGTTGTCAAAGAGCCTACCACAATATGTGTCTTCATCCTTAGGCAGAGGATCTTGAGAATTTAGTTCGTTAAAGGTTTTAGTGATCTTGATTCTGTTTTCCATAGAATGAGTGTAGATTTTCCTGGTCTAACTATATCCAACTCAAGTCCTGGTTTTGGATTTTTATATAAATGGGCTTTGACTCGATAATATTTCGAATTATTTAAATTAATGATATTATTTTCATTGAAATGTACATTTATTTTGATAATTATAAGTATTTTAACTTTATATATAACATATTTTTATATATTATACATATATATATGACTATCTAAACCTAAATTTTTCAGCATGTATATGTGTGTGACTGTGTGTGTGTGTGTATCTACTGCAATGAGATATGTGAAATTGAAACCCAAAATTAATTTTCATGTCATATAATGATATATTTGTATTCATACATAAACACACATTTACTAACACATACCAACAGAAAAACATACATATATACACATACAAAAAATATACATATGCATACACATCCATACAAATAAATACACATATATAAATATATATATAGATACACTTACATAAACATACAAATAGTAACACATACATGCATAGACACATACATTCAAAAACATATACAAACACATGAACATGTGTACACATGAACATACGTACACATACATATACTTACACATACACTTACACATATATATACAATCACATACATAAAAATACACATACAAACACATACACAGAGAAACATGAACAAAAATATACACATACTAATACATAAATACATACACATACATAAACATATACATACTTACACAAACATGTACATATAAAAAAACACATGCATACATACAAAAAATATATATACATAAGCATACAATCATACACATACACATACATAAACATACATAAACATTCAAACAAAAATATTCACAGAGATATACATACATACACATATATGAACATATAAATTCATTTAAATACACATGCACATACATATATACAAATACATATACATAGACACACAAACATATGCAGACACACACACACACACACATAAAGAATTATGTATATATGTACATACACATAAATCTATAAATTTAAAAGCATATAAATACATACATACACAACTACACATATGCATACATTCATAAAAACATATATACAGACAGAAACACGCACACACACACAAATATATAGGTACAAACATAAATAAAAATAAATACAGACACACACACACACACATATATATATACATATACATAAACACACATACACACATACAGACATACATTCATTCAAAAAAAATACATAAATATTTCATATACACACATATAGTGGACACATATTCATTTTAATAGTAGTTAAATAATTTAATAAATATTTTTATTGAATAATATAAATTTAATAATTTTTGTTATATAAATTATGAAGATGAGATATATAATGGATTTTTATTTTTAATATGAAATATATTTTTAAATATATATTTTATATGTAGTAATATTTTAATTTATTATTAATACATATTAAGAGAATATATATATATATATACATGAGTATACACAAAGATATTATTATGAAAATATATTTATATAGTAAAAATATATGTATATTATATATTCTATATTATAAATTTAATTACTATTTTTATTTAATATATGTAGGTATTTATTTATTTAGTTCATATCAATATATTTCATCATATGTTTGTTAGTATGGAATAAAAATATATATAATTAAAAATAAGTATATAAATAAAAGAAAACATTAAATGATTAAAAATATAATTAAATTTTATCTTTATAAATATATATATATATATATATATTTATACGTAAATCATATTTCATTATATATGTGTGTTTTTGTATATAATATAATTAAATATACCCTTTATCAGTGCTATGTGATATCTGATAAATAAGAAATGTATATTATCACTTGAAAAGTGATTTTTTAGCAAAAAAATCAAATTTATTAACAATTTTATTTTTCACTAATAAAAGTGTTCCCTTTATAATTGTTTTTAGTGCTGATATATGATGGAACATTATTTGTGTGCAAGCTCTAATTGTGAATCTTATATAAAAAGAAGCATATTTGAGACCATTTGGTGATTTGGATATGACCTAATGATTTGGGCCATATTGTTACAAAATATTATTAGAGTCAATTTTTCAAGAATTTAGGTTATAGGTATAAGTACATTAGTGATAGGGTGCTCGAGAATTAGGTGGAAACATTTGTGCATGTCTAGAGAACACCTATATAATGGGAATTTGTGTTTCAAGGAAAGTATGATTCATTTTATTTATTTCATTATTTTTGGTTTTTAATATTTATCATGTGGTACAATGACTTAGTAGTTAATGGTATTTTCCAATTACCAAGGGTGAGGAGAACACGTAGGTTTGTGCATCATGATATGGAATATTTTTTACAAGTAATGAATCAATTTTCATGTTATTGATATTGGTTTAATTTATTTTAATGATAAAAATTATATATATAGTTTTTTTTCAAAATACAATATTGATGATATATAATTGATTTATTTTGATAATATTGACAGATATTTTTTTATATGGTTGTAATTAACTTATAGCTAATGTCATGTGGGATAATGTATTTGGTGAGTACTGCTTTGGGATTATAAGTGGTTCTTGGTAGACACATAAATTTGGAATCCATGTATTTTTTATTCATATACACACATTGAATGATTAAATTATTATAGAATTAGATATATTGAAATTCATTTCTTTGTATTTTTTTTGGATTGATAAAATATGCTTTATTAATGGCATCTTATGGTTCCACATAGGGATTCAATTTAGGATTTTATTGAGGTTTAGAACACTCCCATTATAACTTTATATACATAACATGGTATGTCTGATCACCACTCTATTGTGTATCTAGCATTTCAGGTAGTGGAGACACTTATTGAAGGGGTTTCCCATATCATACTAATTGGTGGTGGATGAAAACATTGGGGTGAACCTACTATGGTCAACATTAGGTATGGGTATTTATATTTCATAACCATAAAATGTTTATATAATTGGTGGTACGTAGGATATCTATAACTGAATCAATATATTATAGGTTTTCATGGATCACATAGAGACAATGAGGACTTTTAGGGTATTTTGAATTCATATGTTTTTCAAGGAAAATATATTACAAAGTGGTGTGTTATTATAAAATTTGGTGTTGGGTCACCGAGTCCAAGGTGATGATCACCCAGCTTCACGTCCCTTGGATCATCTCTTGGTTTATTCTATGATTGTGGTAGTGCTGGGAGTGAAGTGGAGTGACCGTGACTGTCTGACTTGTTGCCTTCAGTGGAGGCACAAACTATTGTGGAAAGCTTTAGTATTTAATGAATCGCTGGACTAAGTGGAATCCATTTTGTAGCATTATTTTATATTTTTGCATTGACCTAGGAAATCTAAATAGAATTACTTCTAATGAGGATTTAGGGAAGGTTGGATTCACCATGCATGGCTATTCGAATTTGGAAGATTGAAATGGTATGTCACAAACATCGATACCGAGCCCGTAAATTTCGGCATGGGACAACATGTAGAGTAGTCATGCATAAGTTGAGGCATACTATAATGATTTTGATATTGGGGGGGCTATTTTTACATAGTCTTATTCTGGGATCATTGAAGCACTTATAATATTCATATTATGTTTTTATCTTTACCTCTTTGAAGTCATATGAGGTTTCCCCCTTTACCCTTTAAAGGGTGTTTATCCAAAAATAAATATAAATTTTGGCCTTCGGGAAATTCGACAAATGAGAATAAGGATTTATGTATCATGTGTAGGGGAAAAATCCATCAATGATCATGCCAGCTATTTTATTGACCTACTAAATTATTTTACTATGCTAATATAGGAAAAGGCCCAGATGGTACGTATGACTGAGTTTGTAATTCAACTGGATGGGATGTTCTAGGTCAGATGTGAAACATGGAATTCTATTCTAATAATGTTATAATGAACTATCTATTGATAATGTTCTAATGTATGATAACACAAAAGTCTCTCTTTAAATTTTTATTATTATGAGTTGTGGCCAATATAGTTGTGTTTCTAGACACCCTATGATGTCTAGAATATGCGATATAATGAGATATTCCTATAGGAAAGTGTCTGTTTTGTGACAGAAGATTCTTATAACCTCCTCCCTCGGTAGTGGAATCCCTTATGTGTTTTTGGGAGGGAAATCAGGTCATCACAATAGTACTTATACTAACTATCAAGAATAATATCATGTTTTTTTGAGATAAGGAGGATCCCACCATTTTATGTTTGAGGGTTCCTTTATCTTGGTAATGGAAAAGGTACAAGTAAAACATTAAATTTTAGTCTTTGGTTAGGGGGAAATCAAACTGATTTTCGGGATTTTTCTAGTATGTATGGACATGGAGCCGGTTGAGGGTCTTAAGGGAAGTAGAAGTCCAAGATTCCTAGGTTTTATCTCCATATAAAATTCCTTGATCACAGGGTTAGGCTTATGGATGAGACATTGGATGACTGTATGGATTATACCATGATCAGGATGGCATATGACATTGTCTTTCAACTTTAGATTTTTCAATTTTGGTTGATTTTACTCTACCCATTTCCAAATTTGATATATAATTGTTTCACTACCTTATATCTCTTTATATAGTCTATAGATTGTGGTTGGGTATAGAGTTCTCTATTGGAATGTTTCATAATGATAAATCTCTTGGTTAAATGATAGATCATAGGTAGAGATGATTTAGCCCAATACACTCATATACGTAGGGTTAGGGTGTCTGTAAAATAAATCATTTCATTTACTAGTTTTTTTCTTTTAGGATATTATTTTTATTTTTATCAAAAGCATGATCAATATATAATTATTAATGGAATAATCATCATAATAAATGAAAATATATCAGAATGTAAAGCATTAATAGAATAAAATTATGTCACATCGTTCTCCATAAACATCAATGCACAATGATTACAGATTGATAATGTGTATATGATCCATGATCCAATTTTATTTAATATTTTTGCGGATAAAATATTTTCCATTATCATTATATGACAATGGAAAATTAAATATAATATTTTTTGTTCATTCACTCCCCCTCAATGGTGTACTTCATTCCCTAATCCTTGATTCACTAATTTGGGTAGATAATAAAATGATTATATACCTGAGGTTATCTTCCTGATAAGAAACAATTGCAGAAGATAATTCCTTATAAACTTTGGGTGGCTGCATTACTAGTCTTCCATGTTTTATGTTTTCTCTTTCAAGAAGATAGATGAATTAAAATCATTAAGAGCTAAGGATCAGTATTTTTCTCCCATGAATAACAATATCACTTCTTCTTTAGATGATGATAATTCCTAAACTAGAATTATCCCTCTATACGAAGATTCTTATATAGCCTAGTGTACTAATAGTACTCCTTCATGTCATTTTCTATAATTATATTTTACATTGTTCTGGATGTTTCAATAAGTTACATTTTTTAGATTCTTTTTTCTTTTTATCCAAATCAATTATTTTTGATTTTCTATACTTACAAACCGTTTATTTCTTATTCTAAGATTGATATATTAATCATTTTCTTCTATAATATCAATACAGATTTGTGAAAACGTTTTATTTGAAACTTTTCGTTCCCTAGACTCATTTAATGTAGGTATAAATAAATACATACACTAAATATCATTATTATATAATATATCAATTTGATTTCCATTTAAATTTTTTCAAATTTTTTTCAAGCACTTAAATTGCACAATTCCTTTCAAACGCTTAATATTCAGCACTTATTCATAAAAAAATATTACACAAGGATATCTTTGTGAAAATATAAATATGAATGAAATTTCATAGAATATGTTCATTCCATGGTGTTCACAATTTATTTTTCACTTTTATAGTCTAAGTTTGAGTTTCCTTCATTATAGAGTAGTCACATGAGTGTCTTTTTAGTAGGAACACTACTTTTTAATAATTCTAAAAATAAATAGATTATTCCTTATCACAAAATTTTTGTGTGGATACCTACTTTTCTCTCTCAGTATATTTCACTATCACATTATTGAAAGCATGTAAATTAACTAGTCAATGATATTTATTATAATCATACACTACATTACCCTCTTTACATGAATCATTCATTAACCTAAGATTGGATAAAAATCCTTCATGGAATCTCACATTGTATTCTCCGTTAATGTAAGAGATAATAACATGGAAATCACATTTCATGGTTTTCTATATGAATGTTACCTTTATACACATTTCCCATACTCGTGTGGCCATCATCACCTATGGAATTAGTTATTTGGTTGCATAAATAAATTATAGTTACATTTTCATGGCCTTAATCTCATTCTAAGTGGACACACCATGATTCCTATGTATTACTATAAGAAAAATACTACTAAACAGAGTTTGTTAGGTATATTATAGGTCATGTATGGATATCAATGGAAATGAAAATATGAAACCTAGTGTGATGTAAAAAATGAGAGCAATACTTATATGCATTCATTAGGAAAGATATCACATATATTATAAAATATCTCAATAAAAATATGTTTTTAAAAAAATAATGTAATGGTGTTTTATATGAGTATGAAATTGGTGATTCATTTGGGGGTTTAAAACATAATAATATCATTGATCCTCAAACCACCAAAAAACTCCCATGGTATTGACCACATACAATATAGAAAAAAATCCCATATACTACACACATTGTTTTTTTTCTATCACATGCCAGAATACACCATTCATTCTCTTATCATCAATATCATATCAATCTATATGCTCTATGAAATTGATAAAAACTCAGATATAATTAACAATTACTCTATATAATGTTTATAGTAACTCCATGTATCAAATCTCTTTCCTGATATTTCAAGTCATATCCATGCATAACACCAACATATTCATAATTATTTTAATGAACCTTTGTTAATATTATAAACAAAATCTACATATGACTCAATGTTTTAATAGCATCCCCTTTTTATGTTTTATAATATCAAGTAAAATTATAGATATTATATTCCACTTCTTAATTCTTCCCCTTTTCTATAAAATAAAACAACGATTCCAATATATGTATTTAACATCATGTTATTTCCATGCAAATCCTTGAATGTCATGGTGGTTACATCCTTATATTAAATCCACATTTTTAAACAATCATTACACTATTATAGTTAACACCAATTAATATAATGGATCTAAACACAAATTAAATTTATTCAATGACATTGAAACTGTGAGGACCAGATATGGGTACCACTTAATGTAACCTTAAACAAGGTTGACCACATGGATTCCTGTGTGCCTCCCTATACACTAGAGGATAATGATTAGTAGTGAGGTCCTAGTGTGTGATAGTGGGGAGAGTATTCCCCATGGCCAGGGTGGGGAACAATGGGCCTATATATATATAAAGAATAGATGGATAAAAATATCAGAGGTATAAGAATGAATAAAAATGATTGGAAGATAAAGTAAAAATGAGCATTCATGGATGATAATAAACTAAAAATATGCACATATTCATATAAAAAATTATGATGTCATGTCATGTCTCTACAAATAAGAAAAACATGGAAAAATGGTAGTTGTTTCTAGAATAACACGTTATATACAAAAGAATAAAAAGGAAAAATCTATACATATATCTTAATCACTAGAATAATAATCAAATACTTACCTCACATAATAAATAAATCCATCATGTGAGTTGATAAAGGAATAATGATTCTCTTTTTCCATAACTAAAATAATATAATCTTCCCAAGAACCATCGGAAGACCAAATAGAGTGTCAGATCAATCTCAATATTCCACCACCAATGTTTCCTATATAATACAGTCTATGAATATATATTGAACAAAATGTAGGAATATAATAAAGTATGTAAGAAAAAATAACCGACTCATACTTTCTTCAGTATTAGTTAGTTTCTCAAAATTTAACAATTTCATTAAATAAATATTATTTTATTTTGGTAAATCATATGAAATTTTCTACAACACCACTATAGATCATAATAATAACAATTTAGGATACATGTTAAAAACGAGGCATCCCTGACCTCAGTGGTCGACCATGTCATAGTAAAAAACTCATAATGATTTAAAAAATGATTTTGATTGTAATCCTAGGGTCTTTCCAAATTAATTACATTGTACACGATTCTAATTGAGTCTATGGATCTCATCAATAGTAATCACTGGTTAAGAATAACTGTTCCGAATTGGGTGAATTCATGGTGTTGCATGTCTAAAGACAACAAGACGAATACAATGAGTGAATCCAATGAATTATAATATCCAAAATGATGGTGAAGGGGTCATATGACATCATACTAGGAATATTCTATTATATAAAGACCTTGTTCCCTGGTGGGTCTCTTCATTAAGAACTAGATCCTTCAATAAGAATGGAATCCTCTAAGTTCTCAGTGAATTCCCTCAGGAATCCACGATACGATCAAGTCCAACCACATCTATATCTGTGAAAAATTACATATGAGATAGGAAAATTATAATCATATATTTCATTATTAATTTTTTTTCATGTAATACAAATTCCTATAACAAGTCATTATGTTTAATCCATTATTTTAATCAAAGTTACAAGGTTCATTAAGGACATGAAACAATTTAACATTTTATTTCATAACCACATAATAGGTTCATTCGATAGAATACATTAAACCAAAAAATACTAACTTTATATTTAACTATTCCAAGTCATGAATATAAATATACTTTGAAAATAATAATATAAGAATCATTTACCAAGTTTAAACACTCACCATAGAATTTCATGTTATAACTAATTACATATCTCTGAACACTAGCCACTATCAACATACAATTATACTAGGCTAAGTGATATCAATGGTATACTCATCGTTTATACATTAGATGATTTATTAATTTCATCTGACCACTTTCCCTATAAAATGTCAATTCAGAAGCACCCAAATGGTCTAACATATGAACCCAACATGGTTCACCAAGGAATAATTGAAGAAGAAACCCTATGTGGGTGGTTGACATTGAAGTATTAGCCTCCAATCATGTGAATAAAATACACAAAAATAAAATTTATAATAAATGTAGGTGATTTTTAAATTCATCTCATGGTGAAAGTAGTGTGTTCACGACAATGAAAATTTACAAAAAAATGACTCTTGGAAAAAATTCATAGACCAACTACCATATGCATGTACCTCTCTCCCCAATCTATATCAGCCTTGAGTTTTTTCTAGATCAGAAGAAAACAAAATAATGGATGAACACCATTAATATAAAGAATATAATCCTACATCAAAATTGTGTCATCAAGAGGAGGAAAAAAATGAATTGATCCTAATGATTATTTATCTCTCAAAGAGAAATCCAACATGATAATAAGATCTCATATAAGAGGTCAGATGGTGATGTAATATCAAATACTATCTTTAGTTCAAAATGTGAGCTTCTAAGGGGGAGGAATCATTATGGGAGTGTGGATATAGAAAATAAAATGGGTTCTGCCTCTTTAAAACATTTCACGACCTTTACAATATTTCTAAATTATTTACATGTTATGGAATCCTAAGGATTTCCCTTATAAGAAAAGATCACTACATATTGTGAATTGTCTTCCCCCAAAATTTAATGTTTTTTATTTAATATAAACCATTTATTCAAAATAAATTGGGTGTAAATTGTATATATCTAGACATAATGCCCGTTTTTCATTTTTCTCAAGAAAAAAATAATTATCCTAAATGATAGGGTTCATATTTTAGCCAATCGAGAACCTCAACATGGGTTTCAGCCAAACATTAAAAGGATCCAACCATAAAGGAAAAATTGGTACTTATTTTCTCCCCCTTTAAAGTAATCATCCAATTTTTCCATTCAAAGAGTGTTAAACAAATTTCTGAGAACAAATCAGGCCATTGAGGACCCATGTTTTCCTCTATCTCTCAATTCATGTCATATACACAGACGTGCAACCATAGCACCCACACTAATGGGAAAGACTAGCCTCAGAGAGCCTTTGTGCTCTAATCAATGATACTTATGGGATACTCGTCAAATGAATCATTATCATCAAACTCCATGTGCTCAGGATCGAAATTATGAGGCATGTTGTCATAATATCATAGAAGCTATGAAACAAGGAATATTTCTAGCAACGAATGGTGCCATAATAGAAAAAGTAACTAGAAGGATACTAACCCAAATCTATCAAATATCTCAAAAGGCGTGAATGATTTAAGTGATAGTTTCCCTTTTCACTGTATCCATCTTTTCCCATACATGGGTAATAGCCATAAGAAAACACAACCCCAAACTCAAACTCCAGAGGTTATTGATAGAGATAAACATAATATTTATAAATCTAATAAGTAGACTATATACACATTTTTCTCAACTAAACATATTTTAAAATCTCTTATACAAGGTGGGGACCTAGTATTGGTGCCTCTCCTTCCTCTAACCTGAACAGGGGAAAACAACATGTCCTACCATATAGTGCCTCCTAAATATCCATATCAATTGTTTCCTAGTAACTAATATTGTAGGATAATTTTATGAGAGGGGAATGCTCCATCCGTGAACCACTAAAATCAAGGGCTCATTCCCAGAGCATGTCCTATGACACTTATATAGTCCGTTCTATCTAGCCATCAGTCTTTGGGTAAAAGGATGTTCTAATAAGAACATGTGTACCCAATGTATTTAGTTACTATTGCCATAACATCGATGTTAAATGTGAATACCAATTTGAAATGACTGTAAGTGGGACCCCATTTACCCAAATAATCTCATGAACATATATTATTCCTTTCTCATCAACTTGAAAATTCTCTTGTATAGGGAGGAAGTGGGATACATTAACTAATTGATCCAAAACTACACCAAATGAATCTATACCTTGAGGAAATCTTCATAATACAACAAAAAAAATCCATAATAAAAACATCAAATTTATATTCCAGGAATTGAAATGGTTGTAACATGCTAGTAGGTTGTCAGTTCTCCACCTTCACCTACTAACAAGTGGGATACCTTGTGATAAAAAAATTTATCTTTCATTTTATCATTGGACACTAATACTAGAGCATCATATGACATTAAATCATGGATATACAATAATAAATTTCCAACTAAGAATAATGAGTCCCCAATATTAGTTACTCTATAATACCCATAGGATCCCAAATACACCCATGTATATATTGAATGTCATATCCATTAATAGACCAATCTAGAGATCAGTACTCAATAAGAAATACTCTCTCATTAGGCCAACCCATATTGGTTCGAAAACTATCATCTCATCTCCATATCAAGGAGTTAATAGTTAATAGATTAAGTTGTAATAAAGTGGTGTTGGTGACCCTCATTAAACTCCACATACAACTCAAAATAGATGTCTATAAAATACTATTCATCATTTGTGACATATATAGAATGTACCTGTGTTTTCCAACATAGTGCATTAGCAACTATATTTCCCTTTCCAGGTATATAAGACATCTCAAAGTCAAAATACTAAATTTATTCGACCAATATTCATTGTACGAGATTCAATTAACTCTAGGAAAATATATATTTGAGGCTCTTGTAGTCTGTATACCCAACAATGTGGTCACCCATTTGATAGTGTCTCCAATAGTGTAAGACAAAGAAAACTACTACGAGATCATGGTTGTGCATTGGGTAATTACAATCACAAGGTCTCAAATGAAGAGAACCATAAAAAACTCCTATATCCTCTTGTGTCCTCAATACACCCATCTCAATTCAAGATGCCTCAAAGAACATCATATATAATATTTCAAGCTCGGAAAGAATCAAAATCGTTATAAAGGAAAGCCTTTCATTTAGCACATGAAATGCTATATCAAACTTTTCATGCAATGGAACATCACACCCTTCATAGATATACCATTAGTAGGTGGACAAAGGAATGATATTTCACGTACCAAATTACTATAATATCTATCCAGACTCAAGAAAACTCTATATGTCAAACATGTTCATGTGATGCTCCTATGAAACTACAGTTCTCACCTTCCTCGAGATAACTTATAATTACAATTCTTATAAAATATTTCCCATTAAGATAACATTGTATACCTACATGTGGAACATAGATATTTTTTCATATATTTTATTCTATCTCTGTGATTTCAAAACAATATCAATATGTCAGACATGGTTACTCTGAGTATCAAAATACTCTAAGATTTCATCCAAGAATACCATGAAAAATGAAACTAGATATGTATATAAAACCCTTCTCATAAATTCCATGAAATAATTGGGAACATTACAAATCCTCAACAACATAACAAGATACACATATAAACAATAATGACTATGGAATGTATTATGTGAAATATTTGGAGGTTGACTCACACCTGATGATATACTATTCTCATGTCGATCTTGAAATATAACCCAGCTTCTCAGAGCTATTGTAACATCCTACTACTATTTATGATGTGTTTATAATCCTCCCATAATTTCAATATATGGTTATGTTTTTTAGGGGATGGATTTTTGTGAATTTCAAAAAAAAGAGTATTTTTCTGGGCCATTCAATTGTTGGAAGACTTTTTCCCAACCCCTACAGCCTCTCAAGAAAACCATGGAACCCAGGTTTGTGGGATTTATCATGGTTGGTGCACGGTTATTAAAATTGTGTTCCATTTTAGTAGAAACCATGAGATTTATTTATAATAAGTGTATGGCATGTGAACATTTTGTTCAAACTATGCGGCATTTCCTAAGAAACCATGAAGATGGGTTTTTAAGAGTTCCAAATTTTCATTATAAAATCATGAACCCCTCTTTTAGTCCACTGATATACTGGTAATATTTATGATCTATTTATCCCATCCACGATGCTCACATGAATTATTTTTATCCCCTCAGATCCCTCCTAGATGCGATCTGAATCTTGAGGAATTCCATTTGATCTTTATTATCATTATCCCAAAGTCTCCCTTCTGATATTTAGGGTTCCAACGATCCCTATTTTGTGTTTTGGATCTAACACTCAATGTATTTTAATTAAAACATGGATTTATTCATATACTTTGGTTGTCATTGTTATCCATTGGGGTTTTCCATTTACATATTTGTGATTTGAGATTCATTGATTCCAAATTAGGTGGTTCTATTACGAAGACCAATTTATATTAAAAGTAAATTTCTCTATTTGATTTAAATTTTTTAAATTGAATGAAACTGCTTCATTTTTATAAAATGGATTTCATTTTTTAGGGGAACCCAATTCTGTTTAATTTGCGGTGTTATGAAAAATAGGTTTTCACATGATATTGTAAAACTCACAATTACATTGAATTGTGGTGTGTTTATTTTTATTTTTATAATATAAATTTTCTTCAGTTTAAATTTTCTATTTATTTATTTTTTAAATTAATATTTTAAATTAATTTTTGAATTGGTTTTATTGATAAATTATGAAAAACCCCAATTCCATTGAATTGGGGGTTTGTGATGAAATTGATTGTATTTTACGAAAATGAAATCGTTGAATTTTGTAATGAAATTGGGTTGTGGAATTGAATGTTGAATTGGTTTCAGATCTACAGTTGTGAAAATGGATTATAATTGTGTTGATAGAAACCTTAAGGTTTTATTATAGTGATAATGAATGTACATAACTAAAACATCATTATGTTATTTAAAGGCAAAACTGGAATATTTGAAATAGGGAATTGGATTTAATTCAACTTTATGCAGTGTTAAAATAAATTGCCCAATTTTTTTTATTAGTTATCATTAAATACATAGGTTGTTAGTGAGTTATTTGGATGGAATTTTACGATTGTCAATGTTATAAAACATCATATCAGCACATCATAGCCCATAGGTGATGGTGATGAGTCCTCTTTAGACATGGTTAAAAGAGATGTTGTAAATATTTTCCATTTCATAGTATTGGTTCCCTACACCCCAGAATTATCATACCAATAGGTATATTACCATGTTTCTCTCTTGGTTGTATTAGAACTAAATATATTCCATTTTTTTAAATTGTTTGACATCCCTTATTATTTATATAAACTATTTTATATAATTTTTTTTGATACAATTGTGAAAGCTGTGGAGACTGATTCTTTGCTTTTGTGTAATGCGCTGTTGGGCAAAGGTAAAATTCCTTGGAGTATTGCTTACACTGTTAGGAGATGCAAAATGCTTATTGGGTCTGACATGGAGGTCTCTCACACATGGTGGGAGGGAAATATGGTCGCTGATTTCTTGGCCTCTCTGGCAACCACTGAATGCAGTATGTTTTCTTTCTCTAATTTGGGGTCGTTTCCAGGTGAGGGGATGAAGTTCGTGGTTAATGATGCTCTGAGTTTGCAGTACTTCAGACCATCGTGACGTTCTTTTGTGTATTGTGGTCTAATAAATAAAAATGATAATTTTCATGCATTGCGAAAGGTTCCACTTTTTATTATCACAGATTTGTTTAAAGGTAATTCCATCATTTTTTCAAGTATTTAAATCATTTGAAATATTAATCATGAATTCATAGTCTATTTTCATCCTTTGAAATTTAATGAATAACTTGTTAAAAATTTATTTTGAAGTGAAAAACCTGTTTATATTGAAAATTGAAAGATGTTTCATGGTTAATTTGATATTGAAATCATTCTATAGAATATATGGGTTAAATTCTAAATGGATTTTTCTCACAAACTACTTCTACCTTTGGGTGTTTGTAGATTACATCCTTCTAGTGTGGATCACGGGAAAATGATCACATGGAGGTGGTTGTAGTTATTGATCTGTAGACATGGTGACTTGCATCCTTGTTTGGACGTGGGCTATTTTACAATTTTACTGTACTTGGTTTTAATACTTTGGGATTTTATACCAACTTTACATCTAGTACATTACTCCCAAGGGAGTTTATTCTTTATGTATATAAATTTTTTACCTTTCTCACACATTGTTTTTTGAAAATTTATTCCCACATTCATTTTGTACAATTCCAGGAGCTAGTGACCAACCAAAGGGGATTGAGAAAGTCGTTTGGGATATGTCTGCACTGGATTTGTTATCGAGTTTCTTGGGTACTCATGATGGTTTATGTCAAACTGTTATCATAGTTTTAGGTTTACCATATTCTCTTTAAGTTAGAATGCATTCTGAAATCTTCTTGAGACTTTAGAGGTTGTGGTGATTGTATACCCGACCAGCTCTAATAGAAATGAAACATAAGATATTATGTGCGGTAGGGACAATTTTCTTGAGTATCATTTATAGTCTTTTACATATTATTATTTGGGTTTTGTGAAGACCAAATCATGTTTTTTATCAGTTTAGAATAATTTATGAGGATTCACTATTTGGGTTTAACCTAATGTCATCCTTGTTCTCTATTTATGTTGTGTAACATCATGTCTCTAAGAAGTCATGTGAACCAGATTGAAGAGGAAGCTGCTCTTGATGAAATATGAGATAATAATGTTGTATATTCAAATCTGGTTGAGGTGATTTCATGCCCTTTCCAAGTTATGCGAAATGAACCATCTATAGTTCACTTTGAGGCTCTAACTATGAATCCACCATTTACATTCTCAATATTTTTTCTCATGAGTTCATTTAACAGGATCCAGATCCATTCAATGCATCAAATGATAATCACGATGTTGAGGAATTGTTGAGAATAATAGACCTATTTTTTGTTTTTTGGAAACACCCAAAAAAACACAGTGAAGTGCACCACCTTAGTGCTGGAAAGACCGAGGATAAAATGGTGGGACATGATGGTGATAGAAAAATACAAGTTAGAATAGATTTGAAATACTTTATTTTTATTTTCACTCAATAGTTCTTTCCAAAGTCAATGTTGTTGGCTAATTCGACTAAGTTTTTCAAACTCGACCAAGCTGATAGGATCGTCATAGATTATGAAAACCGTTTTGCTGAGCATGTATAGTTTTCACCTAAGATTGTATCAAATGAGAATATCATGGCATGATTTTTTTAGTTTGGACATAAAGAGGTTATTAATTATTGGATTTTATTTATGACGTTTCCTTCTTATGAATATGTACTATATAGAGCACATATGGTAGAGATAGACCTGGCTACCATGTCAAGGTTATTAGGAGTTTTCTTTCTCTCTTAGTGGCATTGGAATTTACCTCATGGGAAAATGGATTCAAGATGATTCTCATGGTAGTTATAGATTGAAGGGTCATTCTATATCTCCTATTGTTCTAGGAAGAGGTATTGTGATTTACTACAATTGTGGAAATCCAGGACAATCAAAGAGGGTATGTATTGAGTCTCCAAGGAACAATGGATTATGTTGAAGATCAGGGAACTTACATAGGTTTATACATTTTTATTATACTATGTGTAGTGAAATGGAATCATCATATCCTCGTAAAACTATATAAAAATTATTCCCTTCATGTTAAAAAGTTTTCCATCCACTATAATCTCGAACAGAGTTACCTCACATAGTGGAAGAGGGTCTGAAAAGAGTAGATATGTGTTTAGCAAGATTGATAGGTACCATTAGTGTATCATTATTATTAGTGATTAATCTTTTGGATATAATTTAATATCATTATTTTATTTCATCCTAATTTTTATTCTTATATATCTTCATATTGAGATATAATCTTGTGAAATATATATTAGAACACACCATGGTGTGAAGATCGATCAGTGTTTCTGTAGCCAAACGTGTGTCTTCTCTCTCACATATTTCAATCATGTTGGGAGTTTTTTTGTTAATCAATAGGAAACATATTGATTTCAAATTCCAGATAGATTAGCTCATCACTAATAAATCTCAAATTTATTATTATCTTTGGAGGGTCTTCTTTACTACACCCAATGGTGTGAGTTGTGTTTTTCAAGGAGAATAGAACCCAAGGTCAAGTAGAGCCAGACCATCTTATATAGAGATGACAAAATAAATATTAGTTTTTTTTCAATGAATGATGCATGAATATTTGAACATTGTTCTCCCTCTAGTGGTCATCATGTTTCCCAACATGTCTTTTTTCAGACTTCTCTATTTTAACCAATGTAAGCGAGGTTCAGTTTCCTATTGACTTAATGGCTCGTACTCAACCATTTTCTATTCTCTATTACCACATGGATCTAGCTGAATTGAAAGAGTTTATGTCCCACTTGGATGAACTTTTATAGAATTATTTGTGTTCCTGAGAGTTCCACCATGGAATACACTGAATCTCTTTTCTAAAAAACTAGATTTTTATCTTCATCTATGTGTTGATTTCTGAAACCTCAATCGAGTAATGATAAAAACATTATATGTTGTCCAAGATTATTAATCTATTTGATCAGTTGAAATGGGATATGTGGTTCTTAATGATTGATATTTTATATGTTTACCATTAGTTTAGGATATAAGAATCAAACATTCATAAAACCACCTTTTAGGGAAGGTATAACTATAATGAGTTCCATGTTATTCCCTTTGTCGTAACCAATTCTCCTATAGTTTTTATGACATCAATGAATATGATTTTCCATGAGTATCTAAATAATTTCATGGAGTTTCTTCTGGATTAAATCATTGTTTTCCCTTATTCCAAGTAGGACAATGTGAATCATCTAATAATTTAATTGGGTTTATTGAGAAATTATCAAATTTAGGACAGGATTTCAATGTTTGAATTCTATATTCTGAAAGTGAAATTGATAGGGAACATGGTGTAATTCCCCAACCCTAGATTCCCAGATTTGGTGCATTATTTTAATATATTGGAATGATTACAAGGAATCATGTCCTGAATGACCGATCCATTTTGTAGTCTTGGAAAATAGATTACATACATGAATGTTACATTACACTTTCAAATATATAACAAAAAAACTAATTCTTTGAGAACGCCATTGTTCCATTAGCATAACCCTACATCTCAAATATAAAACACTTCTTGGGATCCTGGGAATATAAAACATTAGGAAGGGGTGAGCTCAGATGCTCAGTAAGGGTAAATAATTTAGCCGAAGATAACATAAATAATATGCATGGTGAAATTTGAAAACACATGACTTTACAAATAATAAATAGGAACAATTTATGGAAGAAATATGAGATGAGTAAATACCGCCATAATAAAACATAGTCATGGGTATTCTACTAGTCGAATAACCATATGAACCATCAATATTATTTTCATAATGAGGGAATGTATAATGCCAGACATTCTGAAACATTTTTTCAAGGCCTCAGCCAAGACTTCTAAAAATGATTAAGGCCTTGGCCAAAACCATATATCAAATTGGGAATGGTCGCAACCAATTCCATGTCTAATTGTCTCATGTGACCTACCAATTCATCTAAGAGCTATAGCGGGCTCCACCCATAACTTACTATGTCCAATAGATTCCTCATATGAAAATGTTGAAACATTACATAAAAATTCGTATTAAAACTAGAATACGAAATGTCAATACATTATCCATAAACAATGAATGGTATAAAAATAACACATCCACATTCAAACATATCACAAAACCTTTGATACAATATGTAATATTTGTATGATAATAAATCAACTTCAAACAAGTTTAAAATCCATCAAAGGATGTTTACATAGATGGAAATGAATTATAATACTCTTTGAGAGAAATGACACTTTTTCATGAAATCATTTGTAAGTATAATAATTTATAAAGGAAGTCATTTAAAAGTGATTTTTGAATCAAAGTGTCTCATACCACTTTGAAACTTTTGAAAAGTGTTATCATTTCCAAAACATTCTTGTCCATATAAATAAATCCTTAAAATCATTTTGAAAATATGGACATTAATTAAAAGGGTTTAGAAAGATAAATCTTTAAAACATCTAACATGATGATCTAGTTAAATAAATCCTCCCATAAAACCTTAATAGATTTTTTGTGAAATCATTTTTATGAAATATGGGTATCTATGATAAGTATGTCCCAAATAATACCTAAACATGAACAATCTCAGATAATAAAGAGATTGAGGAAATAACCCTTACCTTGTAATTTTCCTTGGTTCAGGGTAGGTTAAACTCTTGTATAATGGTGAAATAATTTTTATTAAATTATAAAAGAACCATATACATTAATATGATATCAATATGATCTTTTATCATTGCATTATTAATAATATCTTAGTATTATCGTCGTTTCGGGTGTTAAATAATCCATTTTCCTATATATGATTTCTTACATAAGTCGTATTTGTTATGGATGCAATGTATCTTATTCATATCCAAAATTATATCAAGTCATTAAACATTATTTTTAATCATAAAATGAAAATTAGTCTTGAATGGATACGATGGGGAATGAATCTCTTCGCGTTCGTGGAGACTGTAATCTGTATAGTGGCACGGGCGATAATATCATTCTTTTGATATTAAAATAATATATAATTGGATAGTATATAATATATAAAGAATAAATATAATGTTATAATCATTATTTACATCAATTAAACATCATTATTATACCCATCCAAATAATAATGTATTGAATAACAATTACACCACGATGTGGATACGGTAAGCCATACCTACTCATGTATGGAGACATGTCATTAAAAGGATGGATAGAAAAATTAATATGGCTGTAACATATTTATAATCACATCACAGTATATAAAATACACTGTAGTTATTATTTTAGAAAGGAAATAACAAAGAAAGAAGAAGTGGAAGAAGAAAAGAACTTGAAAGAGGGTGGTGAAATTATTACATCTTCTTCGGGTTCTTCTGTTTGATTTGATCAAAAGGGCTCATTAAGTTGGATTTCTGATCAAAATAACACCTCTAGGATCAAGTGAGGGACGTTTGGAGGCAGGGGTTGGTTGAGCCAAATGGCTTTGGAGGTGTGATTTTGAGAGAAGGGGAAGTGCCCTTTTATAAGAGGGGTGAGTGCCACTTTAGGAAAAGATTAAATTATTAAATTATTATATAATCATATACCATATATAATGGTTCCAAATGAATTTATTTCTGTACTTAGGGGGTTATGGTTCTAAATCCTCTCAACCAATAGGTTTTAGACAAGTTTAGGTTACCATTTTATCCTTATCTTTTAGATTTGACTCTTTGTTAAATAGTATAACTTGTACCATGTCTTCTTGTATTCTTACTATATATGGTTAATAAATATACTCTAAACTTCCAAGAGAACCTAATGTGGCTCATTAATGACATATATAATATTATTTAATCCCCTTGGCTGAACCTTACATTTTTAGGAATTTTATATCAACCAATAATATAATATTTGTTTTAAATATTAATTTATGTCAATTTTGACACTATTTGGTATTTTGTTTTATTGAAAGTCATAACAACTTTATTACTTCGAAAAAAATAAATTTAATCAGACCTAACATGTATTATTCACCTATAAAATTTGTGGATGTCATAAAAACTTTGAAATTATATTTCTTTTAATATTTATAATACCATTTATTTGATTCACTCACTAATAAGGTAATTACTGCATCATCATTGTTTCATTAATAAATTTAAATATTTAATATATAAAAATTATAAATAAAAGGCCATTACTTAGGAAATATTTTTATATTTCTAATGAATATTTATAGTCGAATTTATCTTATGTTTAACCTAATATTAAAAATCATTTAGTTATTAAACATTGATTTTAACTCTTTTAACTCTTCTTTAACTAAAATAATAATAAATGTCTTAATATAATCCAAGTGGACCTAAATGGTCATATTTTATTCCTAAGGTTGTTTTGGTCGAATTACACTTACTCAATAGAATTATTACATGTGTTAGGGAAAAAATACTATCATTTTACCCTAAATTACTCTATTTTCTTTTAACTGTGGTAAATAAATGTATAAAGTTACTATTAACCACAAATTATTTTTATCTTATTGAACCGCATCTTACTCCTTGATATTAACCATGTCTCTTGGATTTTTGAAATTCAACTCATATAAGCGGTAAAATTATGTTTTATGTAAATTTTAAAATTATAACGACCCATACTTTACATACATTGTTAATACTTCAAAATTGAAGCACACTTATTACAACATATGACAAAACCACAAAGGACCGTATAGGTATAATGTCTTTAGAAACTGGAAAACATAAACAAATGGTTCATAAATCTTCTACAGTGTCTCCCATTTATATCATCATATATAGGGTCCCTTTTAGCATATTCTACTTAATATCCATCTTCCTGACCTGGGTAAAAGAAAACATAAAAGGGTGAGCTCAAATGCTCAGCAAGGGCAAATAAAGGAAATAAAAATCATATCATATCTTTTTGAAAATCAAAACCTGCAAAAGAGATCATAATATCTTAACATGGAATAAATCATAGAAGTGAAAATGAGATCCCCATAATCATAACATAAAACTTGAAATTTTGTGGCATGCACACATAATCATGGAAAATCATTTCTTGTTAGTCATGACTCATTGCCAAGACTATCTTAGTGGACAAAGTCCCTTTCTGAACCGAGTTCACTCCTCGTTTCAGTCCTGTATCACTGAACCGAAATAACCTTCCGTTCCAGCCATGTCTATCTCATGAGATATAAAATCATTACTCAATGCATTGGAGGGAGATATAGGTCCCACCCATCTTATAATGAATCTTTTCTTATGTGTGCCACTTAATCATAAAACATACATCATCGCATAACACATGTAACAAAAATGGGATTCTTGAAACATCATGACATCATAAATCAATTCATATAAGATAAAGGAATTCATAAACATAATTCCATCACAACATAGTCAAATCAATGTAAAAATATGGATAGAAACAGAACCCTTTATTATCTTAGATGGAAAATAATTTTGATAAAACACTTGAATTGAATTCTTGAGGAAAATATCCTTTCTTCTTCAAAATCAATTTCTTTTCACAAAACATCATGCAATTTTAAAAGAAAGAGATTTTATTGAAAATAGTCATGAAATCTTTTAGAGGAATCTTCATTAAAATAAGGCTTTATAAAACAGTAGAAATCCGTTCGTGCCGTATAAGTTAAAAAAAAACATTCTTCGTACTTTTGTCGGAAAAGTCAAAAAATACCTCGTACGGAAAAACGACAAAAGATTCCTTTCCTATTATTTACTAAAAACTCACCTAAGGGTAAAATTGGATTTAAACTATTGCAAGTGGATGGAAACAATATTACATATTGAGGGAACATAGATGTGGATGATAAAATATACCCCAGTAAATACTTACAAATAAACAATCTCGGATAAAAATGAGATTGTGATATTTCCCTTACCTTAGGTCCGATTTGCTTTGTTCATGTCCGAAGCTCCTGTATAATGGTTTAAATAATGTTATTGACTTATTCCAGAATCATACATATTGATATGATATCATATATGGTCATATTATTAGCTTCTTGTTAGTAATATTTCATTGTTACTTGTTACTCGGGTCTTTATAACTTTTTGTTCTTATGCGTGTTTTGTCGAATAAATTCTTATTCTTATATTTAGGTTATAGATAATTCATTTCCAGAATGGTATTAGTGTAGTATATACCATATTCATTCATTCAATTCATTTATATAATCATTATGAAATGAAGATCATGTAGAACGAGTCACATCACATCATGGAGACGGTATTCCGTACGTACGCACGAGTGATGATATCGTTCCTATGATCGTGGAATTGTATTGGAGTATATATATATTATTTCAGTATCAATATTACTTCATAATAATCATATATAGTTACTCATTAAACCATTATACCCATCCTTGTAAGGTGATGGTGGAAAATAGATTACACAACGGCGTGGAGACGGTATTCCGTACGTACGCACGCGCGGTGATTTCATTTTTCCGTAGGATGGATAGAAGGTGAATTAGGGTTGTTTCATATTTATAATAACATATCAGTATGTAAGTAATACTGATTTTATTACTTTATCATGAAACAACTAAAGAAGAAGAAGTTGAAGAAGAAAGAAATTGAAAAGATCGGTAATGGATATTACCTTTTCTTTGGAACGCCTCTTTGAATCCCCCACTTAAGGAACTAAGATTGGTCTTTGGAGAAGACCAGGACCTCTAGGATTATTCTAGGGAAGTGGAGAGGAGAAAAGGGCAGGGATTGGCCGAGCTTGAGTGCTCAAATTGGTGTGAGGAGGAGGGGGAGGAGGTGCCCTTTTATAAGGGAGGAGAGGGGCACCTTAGGAATATCTCAAAATATTATTTTATATTAAAGTCAAAATCGGTTTATAATGGTTCCAAAGGGTCTTATTTCGAAGCTAAAGTGGGGATGGGTCGAAATCCTATCAACCAATAGGATTTAGACAAGTTTAGGGTATTATTTTAACCTTATCAATTAGATTTAACTCTAAGTTAATTTATTTAACTTTTACCGTGTTTTTTTGTTTTCTTTCACTATATGGTTAATTCACTTACTATAACATGCCAAACGAACCCCAAATTGTTTATTATTAATATATATATCCTTATCTAAGTCATTTGGACGAACCTTAGATTTTTAGGAATAAAATAACAATTAGTAATATAATATTTGATTTAAAAACTATTTTGTGTCAATTTTGACACTATTTGATATATGATTTTTGTGAAAGTCATAACAAAATTATATGTTCGAACCAAGTTGATTAAATCAACATTAATATATCATAGTAACCTAGAAAATTATTGGAATTCATAAAAAGTCTTAAATTACATTTATTTTGGTATTTATATTATCAATTTTGTCAATATTTCATTAATAAGATAATTACTGCATCATCTTTGTGTCATAAATAAATTAAATTATTTGATGTCTAAAAATTACAAATAAAATACCATCATGTAGGAAATATTTTTAGATTTCTAATTAATATTTACAATCGAATTTATCTTATGTATAACCCCATATTAAAAAATGATTTACTTATTAAACTTTGATTTTAACTATTTTAACCCTTCTTTAAATAAATTATTAATAAATGTCCTAATCTAATCCAAGTGGGCCTAAATGGTCATATTTTATTCCTAAGTTTGTTTTTGGTCGAATTACACTTGTCCAATAGAATTAGGACATGTGTTAGGGTAATATTGATATCATATTTACCCTTAGTTACCCTATTTACTATTAACCGCGGTAAAAAATAGTAAAAAGTTACTATTCACCAAAAAAATTATTTTCATCTCATTGAACCACATTTTAGTCCTTGATATTAACCGTGTCTCTCAGATTTTTGAAATTCCATTCATAGAAGCGGTAAAATTAAGTTTTATGCAAAATTCAGTTTTTAACCTACCACTTAGTGGTTTCACTATTCATCAAAAATTGAAAGTTTTCAGAAAAATACCAAAATTTCACCCTAGGCTAATTTCGATATTCTGAGTCCAAAAATGAAGTCCATTTTGAAAAATAAAATTTATAAAATTTAAAAAAGTGGTTATTACTATTCATAATGGCTAGTTTTAATAGCATATTGTTGTTTAGTGAAACTCGGTATTGCGTACGACGCAAGCTATCGAGGAAGGTCGCGGTTGCGTGTAAAGCAAGCCAAGCAAGTGTTGTGTAGAAAAAGATTCCTTTGATGATTTATATAACATAAAAGTCTCGGGTGTTACATTCTACCCCCCTTAAAAAGAATTTCGCCCTTGAAATTCGTCACTTTGCAACAAACAGATGAGGATACTTCTCCCTCATCATATCCTCAAGCTCCGATGTAGCTTCTTCAAGTTGGTGGTTTCTCCATAAAACTTTCACCAAGCGAGTGGTCTTGTTTCGTAGGACTTTTTCGCTACGATCCAGAATCTCTATCGGCTGTTCTTCATAAGAAAGATCTTGCTCCAGCGGTACAACTTCTGAGCTGAGTACATGTGAAGGATCTGGTATGTACTTTCTCAGGAGAGATACATGGAACACATCGTGAACTTGAGAGAGATTCGGTGGAAGCGCCAATCGGTAAGCTACCTTCCCAACACGATCCAGTATTTCGAAAGGACCGATATATCTAGGGCTCAACTTCCCCTTCTTTCCAAATCTCATAACCCTCTTCCAGGGAGATATTCGTAAGAACACTTTATCGCCCACTTCAAACTCTAGGTCTTTTCTTCGGTTGTCGGCATAACTTTTCTGTCGACTCTGAGCTGCTCTTATGTGTTGTTGAATAGATCTGACCTTTTCTGCCATTTCATCAACGAGATCAGGTCCTAATAGCTTTCTTTCCCCAACTTCATCCCAGCAAGTTGGAGTCCTGCATTTCTTTCCATAGAGAGCTTCATAAGGAGCCATCTGAATGCTGGAGTGAAAGCTATTATTATAAGAAAATTCTACCAAAGGTAGGTGTTGATCCCAACCTCCTTTGAAATCCATAGAGCATGCTCTCAACATATCTTCTAGGGTTTGAATTGTTCCCTCAGACTGACCGTCTGTCTGGGGATGATAAGCAGTGCTGAAACTCAACTCTGTATCCAGAGTATGCTGAAGACTTCGCCAAAACTTCGAGGTAAATCTCGGATCTCGATCAGATATAATAGAAAGTGGTACTCCATGCAATCTTACCACTTCCTTTACATATATCCTGGCAAGCTGATCTAGAGAGAAATCCTCTCTAATAGCAATGAAGTGTGAAGACTTTGTAAGACGATCAACTATGACCCAGATAGCAATATTGCCTTTGGATGTTTTAGGAAGTCCTGTGACAAAGTCCATAGTGATGTTTTCCCATTTCCATTCGGGTATGGGTAATGGTTGTAACATCCCCTTAGACTTCTGTCTCTCAGCTTTAACTTGTTGACAAACCAAGCATCGAGAGACATATTCAGCAACATCTCTTTTCATGCCATCCCACCAAAAGTACTCTTTCAGGTCCCTATACATCTTCGTGCTTCCAGGATGAATAGAGAATGAAGAACTATGAGCCTCATCCAGCAGCTCTTTCTTTAATTCGGGGATGGGAGGAACACAAACCCGATTCTTAAACTTTATTATCCCATCACAATCAAGGTTGAATTCAGGAACATTTCTCACCTTCTTTTGTAACTCGACATCTTCTTTCTGTTCCTCTTTAATCTTCACATGTATAGATGGTTGAACATTCATTTGAGAAAGATAAGATTTTCCCCCTTCTATTATAATTCCAAGATCCATCCTTTGTAAATCCATAAATATTGGATCTTTTGTGATCCTCATCATGGATAAACTAGCATGGTCTTGTCGACTTAATGCATCTGCCACCTTGTTTTCTTTCCCAGGGTGGTAATGGATTGAGCAGTCATAATCCTTAATCAGCTCCAACCATCTTCTTTGACGCATATTCAACTCCTTTTGTGTGAAAATATACTTTAAACTTTTATGATCAGTATAAATATCACACCTTTCACCATAAAGGTAATGCCTCCAAATTTTTAATGCAAAGATTACCGCAGCCAACTCCAAATCATGTGTCGGGTAATTTTGCTCATGGATTTTCAACTGTCGTGAGGCATAAGCTATCACCATATCATTTTGCATAAGAACACACCCCAATCCCTTCTTGGATGCATCACTGTAGATCACAAACCTTTCTCCACTACAAGGCAGTGTGAGCACAGGTGCACTGGATAACCTTCTTTTCAACTCCTTGAAATTCTCTTCACATTCCTCTGTCCAGACAAACTTAACTCCTTTCCGAGTCAACTTGGTGAGTGGATTAGATAATCGTGAAAAATATTTTACAAAACGTCGATAATATCCAGCCAAACCAAGAAAACTTCGGATCTCAGTTACTGTTGTTGGTCTTGACCGTCTTTCGATAACCTCTGTTTTTGCTGGATCCACAGATATCCCCTCTTTTGAGATTATATGACCCAAAAATGCAACTTTTTGAAGCCAAAATTCACACTTGGTAAATTTGGCATAAAGCTTCTCTTTTCTCAGGGTCTTCAATATAATTATCAAGTGATCTTCATGCTCTTCCTTGCTCTTTGAATAGACAAGAATATCGTCTATAAAGACTACCACAAATTGATCAAGATAGTCTCTAAAGACTCTATTCATTAGATCCATGAAGATAGCAGGGGCATTAGTAAGACCAAATGGCATCACTATAAATTCATAGTGTCCATACCTTGTACGGAAAGCCGTCTTTGGTATATCCTCCCTTTTGACCGTTAATTGATGATACCCTGAACGAAGATCAATCTTGGAAAAGTATTGAGCTCCGCGTAGTTGGTCAAATAAGTCATCAATGCGAGGGAGAGGATATTTGTTCTTGATAGTGATCTTGTTATGTTCTCGATAATCAATGCAGAGTCTCATTGATCCATCTTTCTTCTTAACAAATAGAACAGGTGCTCCCCAAGGTGACGCACTAGGGCATATGAATCCCTTATCAAGATTCTCTTGGAGTTGCTTCTTCAATTCCTGCAACTCAATTGGGGCCATTCTATAAGGTGTCTTTGAGATAGGCAAAGCACCCGGTACGAGTTCTATTGAAAACTCAACTTCACGATTTGGTGGAAGACCCGGCAATTACTCCGAAAAGACATCATCAAACTCCCGTACAATGGGCATATTCTTAATCGTGAGTTTCTCACCAACCATTTGAGATAAATAACCTTCATTTAGTGGAATCAATACCCATAAGATGGAAGAAATTTCCACTGGAAGGTTATGTTCATCCTTGCATTGATAGACGATCGTAGATTGATCTGGAATATGAAATGTGACTTCCCTTCTTTGGCAATCGATATGAGCTCCATGTAGAGAAAGCCAATCCATGCCAAGAATCACATCAAATTCCACTAAAGGAAGGATCACAAGATTTGCAGGAAGCACTTTCCCACAAACTTCGATCGGAGAAGAATTATAAACTTTTGATGCGATTGATGTGCCATTAGGTGTTGTCACAGCTAACTCAACATCTAATTGTTGAGGTAATACGGTGATACCCTTAGAAAAGTCTTCAGAAATAAAAGAGTGGGTGGATCCAGAATCAAATAAAACATTTGCTACTTTAGAGTGGATGGTAAGTGTACCTTTCACCACATCGTTATCGTACTCCACATCGCTGATAGAAATTGCATGTGACTTTCCTGTGTCTTTAGCCTTAAGTGTTTGTTGACGTCGACCATCATCATCAACCCTTGGATTTGGGCATTGATTGGCATAATGCCCCATCTCCTTGCACTTGAAACATTGAAGTGTAGTAGGTTCATTATGTGTATCCCTTCCTTTGTTTGCATCATTAGACATCTTCTTCCCATTATTACGGCATTCAAATGCCTGATGACCTTCCTTTCCACATTTAAAACATTTACTTGTCCCTTTAAGACAACTACCTCCATGTTTCTTTCCACACATTGAGCATAAGGGAAAGTTCATCTTCTTTTCCGTGTGCTCTTTAGATTTTTCTTTGAATTCCATCTTCCTCTTCTTATCAAACCCATGTGACTGATGGGTTACTCCAATCTCCATCTCGACTTTGAGAGCACATCGAACGATTTCCTCGTAGCTATTGAAGTCCCTTATGGCTAACGCCCTTCGAAGACTTGGTTTTAAGCCACTAAAGAATCGATCGATCTTACTCTCAGGTTGGATAATAATACCAGAAGCATACCTTTCAAGTCTTGTAAAATTTTCTTCATAGGTACTAACAGATTCATCATCCCTTTTCTTCAGTTCAAGGAACTCTTTCTCCATCTTTGTTCGGAGAATACGAGGGAAGTACTTATTGAAAAATAAGTTCTTGAACTCGTCCCATTCCATAGACTCAATTTCATCCCTTTGCCTCGTATTCTTAACAAGATTCCACCATTGATCCGCATCTCCTTCCAAACGATACACTGCTAGGATGACTTTATCATGCTCAGAACATTGAAGAACTGAAAATATCATTTCAGTAGTACTAATCCATTGTTCAGAATCTAATGGATCAGTAGACCCGCTGAAAGAAGGTGGACGCTGCCTCATGAAGGATTCAACAGAATGTTGCTCCCTCCTTTGCTCGTTTTGAAATCCTGCATGATTCATAGCTTGAGAAAGTTGTGTGAGCATGGATACAAGATTTTGCATTCCAGCTCCCATATCGTTTGGTTGCTCAGGGGGACAATCATTGCATTGCCCATCGCATTCCGTATTAACACGGTTCCCTCGGGTTCTAGCCATTGACTAAAACCAAGAAGAATAGTGTGAGCAACACTAATTATAATAGGAAACCACATAATTCAAGAATAAAATTTTCATGCTTATGGTCTTATCCTAGGTTATTCATGGCCATTTCTAAGATTGTGTTCTATGCTTAGACTTATCCTTAGGGTTCTTACTAAGGCTTTCACATACTAGTTTCCAAAGGTTGACTATACCTTTCCTTTGATACCAACTATAACGACCCATAATTTACATACATTGTTAATACTTCAAAATTGAAGCACACTTATTACAACATATGGCAAAACCACAAAGGACCGTATAGGTATAGTGTCTTTAGAAACTGGGAAACATAAACAACTGGTTCATAAATCTTCTACAGTGTCTCCCATTTATTTCATCATATATAGGGTCCCTTTTAGCATATTCTACTTAATATCCATCTTCCTGACCTGGGTAAAAGAAAACATAAAAGGGTGAGCTCAAATGCACAACAAGGGCAAATAAAGGAAATAAAAATCATATCATATCTTTTTGAAAATCAAAACCTGCAAAAGAGATCATAATATCTTAACATGGAATAAATCATAGAAGTGAAAATGAGATCCCCATAATCATAACATAAAACTTGAAATTTTGTGGCATGCACACATAATCATGGAAAATCATTTCTTGTTAGTCATGACTCATTGCCAAGACTATCTTAGTGGACAAAGTCCCTTTCTGAACCAAGTTCACTCCTCGTTTCAGTCCTGTATCACTGAACCGAAATAACCTTCCGTTCCAACTATGTCTATCTCATGAGATATAAAATCATTACCCAATGCATTGGAGGGAGATATAGGTCCCACCCATCTTATAATGAATCCTTTCTTATGTGTGCCACATAATCATAAAACATACATCATCGCATAACACATGTAACAAAAATGGGATTCTTGAAACATCATGACATCATAAATCAATTCATATAAGATAAAGGAATTCATAAACATAATTCCATCACAACATAGTCAAATCAATGTAAAAATATGGATAGAAATAGAACCCTTTATTATCTTAGATGGAAAATAATTTTGATAAAACACTTGAATTGAATTCTTGAGGAAAATATCCTTTCTTCTTCAAAATCAATTTCTTTTCACAAAACATCATGAAATTTTAAAAGAAAGAGATTTTATTGAAAATAGTCATGAAATCTTTTAGAGGAAGCTTCATTAAAATAAGGCTTTATAAAACAGTAGAAATCCATTTGTGCCGTATAAGTTAAAAAAAACATTCTTCGTACTTTTGTCGGAAAAGTCAAAAAATACCTCGTACGGAAAAACGACAAAAGATTCCTTTCCTATTCTTTACTAAAAACTCACCTAAGGGTAAAATTGGATTTAAACTATTGCAAGTAGATGGAAACAATATTACATATTGAGGGAACATGGATGTGGATGATAAAATACACCCCAGTAAATACTTACAAATAAACAATATCGGATAAAAATGAGATTGTGATATTTCCCTTACCTTAGGTCCGATTTGCTTTGTTCGTGTCCGAAGCTCCTGTATAATGGTTTAAATAATGATATTGACTTATTCCAGAATCATACATATTGATATGATATCATATATGGTCATATTATTAGCTTCTTGTTAGTAATATTTCATTGTTACTTGTTACTCGGGTCTTTATAACTTTTTGTTCTTATGCGTGTTTTGTCGAATAAATTCTTATTCTTATCTTTAGGTTATAGATAATTCATTTCCAGAATGGTATTAGGGTAGTATATACCATATTCATTCATTCAATTCATTTATATAATCATTATGAAATGAAGATCATGTAGAACGAGTCGCATCACATCGTGGAGACGGTATTCCGTACGTACGCACGAGTGATGATATCGTTCCTATGATCGTGGAATTGTATTGGAGTATATATATATTATTTCAGTATCAATATTACTTCATAATAATCATATATAGTTACTCATTACACCATTATACCCATCCTTGTAAGGTGATGGTGGAAAATAGATTACACCACGGCGTGGAGACGGTATTCCGTACGTACGCACGGGCGGTGATTTCATTTTTCCGTAGGATGGATAGAAGGTGAATTAGGGTTGTTTCATATTTATAATAACATATCAGTATGTAAGTAATACTGATGTTATTACTTTATCATGAAACAACTAAAGAATAAGAAGTTGAAGAAGAAAGAAATTGAAAAGATCGGTAATGGATATTACCTCTTCTTTGGAACGCCTCTTTGAATCCCCCACTTAAGGAACTAAGATTGGTCTTTGGAGAAGACCAGGACCTCTAGGATTATTCTAGGTAAGTGGAGAGGAGAAAATGGCAGGGGTTGGCCGAGCTTGAGTGCTCAAATTGGTGTGAGGAGGAGGGGGAGGAGGTGCCCTTTTATAAGGGAGGAGAGGGGCACCTTAGGAATATCTCAAAATATTATTTTATATTAAAGTCAAAATAGGTTTATAATGGTTCCAAAGGGTCTTATTTCGAATCTAAAGTGGGGATGGGTCGAAATCCTATCAACCAATAGTATTTAGACAAGTTTAGGGTATTAGTTTAACCTTATCAATTAGATTTAACTCTAAGTTAATTAATTTAACTTTTACCGTGTTTTTTTGTTTTCTTTCACTATATGGTTAATACACATACTATAACATGCCAAAAGAACCCCAAATTGTTTATTATTAATATATATATCCTTATCTAAGTCATTTGGCCGAACTTTAGATTTTTAGGAATAAAATAACAATTAGTAATATAATATTTGATTTAAAAACTATTTTGTGTCAATTTTGACACTATTTGATATATGATTTTTTTGAAAGTCATAACAAAATTATATGTTCGAACCAAGTTGATTAAATCAACATTAATATATCATAGTAACCTAGAAAATTAGTTTAATTCATAAAAAGTCTTAAATTACATTTATTTTGGTATTTATATTATCAATTTTGTCAATATTTCATTAATAAGATAATTACTGCATCATCTTTGTGTCATAAATAAATTAAATTATTTGATGTCTAAAAATTAACAATAAAATACCATCATGTTGGAAATCTTTTTAGCTTTCTAATGAATATTTACAATCGAATTTATCTTATGTATAACCCCATATTAAAAATGATTTACTAATTAAACTTTGATTTTAACTATTTTAACCCTTCTTTAAATAAATTAATAATAAATGTCCTAATCTAATCCAAGTGGGCCTAAATGGTCATATTTTATTCCTAAGTTTGTTTTTGGTCGAATTACAATTGTCCAATAGAATTAGGACATGTGTTAGGGTAATATGGATATCATATTTACCCTTAGTTACCCTATTTACTATTAACCGCGGTAAAAAATAGTAAAAAGTAACTATTCACCAAAAAAATTATTTTCATCTCATTGAACCACATTTTAGTCCTTGATATTAACCGTGTCTCTCGGATTTTTGAAATTCCATTCATAGAAGCGGTAAAATTAAGTTTTATGCAAAATTCAGTTTTTAACCTACCACTTAGTGGTTTCACTATTCATCAAAAATTGAAAGTTTTCAGAAAAATACCAAAATTTCACCCTAGGCTAATTTCGATATTTTGAGTCCAAAAATGAAGTCCATTTTGAAAAATAAAATTTATAAAATTTCAAAAAGTGGTTATTACTATTCATAACGGCAAGTTTTAATAGCATATTGTTGTTTAGTGAAACTCGGTATTGCGTACGACGCAAGCTATCGAGGAAGGTCGCGGTTGCGTGTAAAGCAAGCCAAGCAAGTGTTGTGTAGAAAAATATTCCTTTGATGATTTATATAACATAAAAGTCTCGGGTGTTACAAAAATGCTCCTAGGAGGTGGGTAAAAGAGGGTAAAAAGTTCGATAAAACTTTTATATACCTAAAGTTATTATAAAATGACTATAACGAATTAAATTGAATTTATATAGGTATCATCTATCGATTTTGACCTAATATATATTTAAATAAAATAAATAATAATTTAAATAAAAAGTCGGTATTAAAGAATAACTAAGTGTTTTTCACTATTCTTCAAAAATTGAAAGTTTTCAGAAAATACCAAATATTCACCCTAAGCTAATTTTGATATTCTGAAATCAAAAATTAACTATATTTTAAAAATTTCAAAACATATAAGTTGAATAAATTAATTTAATATTAATTCCTATTGTCAAAACCAAGAAGTTTATTTTTATGAAATAATAACTATCAAAAGATTGACACTTGTCTATGTCCAATTTCAAAGTGAAAATACTTACAATGACCATCATTGGATTAAATGCTAAAAATATAATCTAATTATACTTATAAACCATTAAAATTTATAATTTAACACTATAATTTTTTTTGATTAAAAAAGATGTATTCAATTAAAATATATTAATTTTCACTATTCATCTAAATATGAATGTTATCAGAAAACACAAAAAATTTACTGAAACTAAATTTTTATGTCCCAATTCTAAATAAGAAGTTTATTTTGTCAAAATTAATATATAAAAGATTCAAATATTGGATTTAAAAAGGGTTCTCCATTAAAAGGCGGTAAAATTTTATTTTTTAAAAAAATACTTCTTTTATTTGAAAAAATGTATTTGTTCTTACATTATGTCTAAGAAACTCATAATATGGATTCTAAAATTATAAGGATTATATAAAGTTCAAAATTCTTTTAATACTATTCATAACCTCTTTTGAACATCTAGTTTGGTATGTTGTGGTGTGCTTGAACTCAGTGTTGCGTATAGGTAATGTTATTGAATTATTTTGAAGAAATAAGTTACTATGAAATCTTGGGGTGTTACACATGGTGTAAGAATATTTTATTTTATTTTATACATAGAAGGTAAATGATGTTATGAAATTGTAATAACCCTGATTTTCTTAGATTCTTAGCTTCTTGGGTCTAGGTGGGTATTATCACCGATTTGTGAAGGAATTCTCGAAGTTGGATTCTCTAATGACTCCAACGAATAGTATGTGAGTATATATTTCATGCAGTGAAAATTTTCATAATTATTTTTTTGATATGAAACATGTTTTTAATACTAATATTGTGTTGATTCTTCCAGAGGATGGGCTTGGCTTTGTGAGCATTTGTGATGCATAGAGTTTTGGTTTGGGATGCATTTTTATCCAAGTTTTTCAGGTATTTAACTATGGATATCATCAGCTAAGGCCATAGGACAAGACTTATATGACCCATGACATTGAAATTGTAGCTGCGATGCCTTTTATTAAGAGTTTGGGGAATTACCTATATAGAAAATCGATTTCCATTTTTATACCACAAGAGATTCAGATATATCTTCTCTAAAAAAATTGAATATCTACCATAGGCATTTGGTGGAATAATTACAATCATTTGACTTTGACATTTTTATACCATAGGTAAAGGTAATGTCATAATTTATTCTATGAGCAAGATCCTTATGAACCAAGTAGTTAATGATTCTTAAGATGAGTGGAACATGATGGCACTCATTTCAAGTTTCATATTGGAGTCTAGGAATTAAGGGCTAAGGATTCTCAGGATAGTGTTTAGATGACATCAACTCTTATTAGATGATTCTCAGGAATAGATGTTAGATGACATGTTCCATATAATTATACACTCTCTTTATGGTGGGGAGACCATGCCTGATTGTTCTTTATCAACATAGGAAAATTAATTCTTCTGGAAAAATCTTTTTGTGTTGTCATTGAAAAGAAAAGATGTCATGGGAGACTTCCATAACTCCTAGTATGTTATATACCCATGAACCATGTATATTTTTATGTCATGTGGCTATATTTTTCATATCTATGTATGAAAAGTTTTATTTTTTAATTTTTTTATCCTTGTTTCACAAAATAGAATGTGAAGTCCATGCACTAGAAGCCTTCAGGTTATCTTCATCCACATTGTGTCCGAATATGTATGTGGGATGATATCTCTATGGGATTTCTGGTTTCAATTCCACATACCAATAGAATAAATAATTTGATATGGGTTGTGATAGATTTTCAGACTATTTCGACATACTTTATACCCATTCATGATACAACCAATGTTTAGGAGTTGGAAAATATCTATGTGAAAGGGATTATTCATTTTTATGGAGTTCCCTATATTATATAATCTGATATGGATCATGGGTTCTGTTCTCTTTTTTAGAGGCCATCAAGAGGCACTAGGTTCTCATGTCCATTTTAGTAATGAATACCATTCACAGTCAGATGGATATATAGAATGATATATACAAATTATTGAGGATATGCTTCACCCTTGTATTCATTACATGGGGGAATGTGATGATCATTTGGGGCTGTTTGAGTTTTCATATATCAATAATTAATAGTCTGTGATCAAAATGGATCCTTTTTAGGCCTTGTATGGTTAGCCTTATAATGTTCCCTTTCGTTAGTCGAAGATGGGACAATGTTCCCTAGTTGGGCGGTGTTTGATCCAATAGATTTCAACAAATATCCATTTGATTCACAAAAGGATTTGGATGACATAGAGATGAGATAAGTTTTAAGATGATCATAGTCACAGGCCTTCGAAGTTCTCATTTAATGATTAGTTATTCTTTAATTGTTCCCCTCAGTTGGGTCATCAATGTCTTGGGAGACATGGGAATCCCGCTCCTCATTTTTTGGAACATTTTGAGGTTGTTTAGAAAGTGGGGGAAAGATTCATGCAATTTATTACTTCCACCATATATGAATTTGATAAATAAACTATTCTATGTATCTCAGTTATGAAGGTATCTATCTGATCTATCTCATATTCTAAGTGGTGTGATATTGATGCTGAACCTAATTTATCTATGACTGAACGACCAATTAGGATAGCCAATTATTAAACCGAGTTACTTGGTATAAGGAAAACGTAATGATATGGAATAATTGTTATGTTAGTCATGAGATGTTGGAGAGGGAGGCACTGATGACAGAGCGATGTCTTCATCTTTTTTTATTGGAAGCTTCTTCCTAGGCTTTTTAGTGAAATAATGTTTTTATAGTGAGGAGGTTGCAACAACCTATTACTATTTTTATATCATTAAGAAACTACTATTTTTACCAATTATTGTATGGGTTTCATTTGAGGTTGATTAGGGTGAATTTCATAATTTTTTTTAAATTTTCATGGACAGTGCATGGTTGGCGCATGATTTTCCCAAACTGTGTGCCCTCTTGAGAAAATTGTGAAACCAAATGCAGTATGATTGTTCGTGGTTGGTACATGGATATTTAACCCATTTTCAATTTCAGGAGAAACCATTCAGCACATTTATAATAGGCAGATATCTTGGGCATGTTTAGTCTAAATTGTGCGCCTTTTCCCAGGAAACAATGCCGATAGTTTTTTAAGTTATCTGAATTTTTGTTAATATTTTACAAAGCCATATTTTAGTCCCCTGATACGCAGGAATGAAATAATATTGGTTTATATCATCTTTAGATCTCCCAATAATGATTTTGTGCCCCTTATATACCTTCTAGAAGTGATACTACACTTATGGAATTCCCTCTAATATTCACATAGTTAGTTTTATTCTTTAATTATCACTCTCCTTCTGTCTCTTTTCTCTTTTCTAATTTTCTATAGATCCCTACATAGTTTTATTGATCAAATACCCTCTGTATGAGATTTAAACCAATGGTTGATTCATAGATACTTTTTTGATGTCGGTCTCCATTAGAGTTTTCTATTTCTTCCATTTTGAATCGAGATCTGCTGATTTCGAGGTAGGTGGTTCCATTATGATGCCAACTTTATATTAACCATAAATTTCATTATGTTAACTGAATTTTTTAAATTCAATGAAATTTTATTGTTTTGACTCAATGAATTTAAATTTTTAGACCTCATTCCATTGAATTGTGGTTTTCAAGAAACAAAATTTTTTTGGGATGAAATTGGAAAACCCACAATTCCATTGAATTAGGGTGTGTTTCTACAAATTTTTGAAATTTAAAATTTTCAATTTAAATTGTGGATTTAATGTAATTTATTTCAATTCAATTTTGGATTTAAATAATAGAAATTATTGTGATGGATAAATGGGGAAAACCCAATTCTATTGAAATTGGACTTTCTGATGAAATAGATAGAATAACTTGAAACATAAATTTTTGAATTTTACTGTGAAATTGGATTCTGAAATTGAATGGTGAAATGGTTTTAAATCGATATTTATGAAAGTGTCTTATAATGTTTTTGATATAATCCATAGGATTTTATCTTAGTGAAAAGGAATGTTTTTTTATTAAAATCCTCTTTTTCCTTTTATATGGAAAATTGGAATATTTTAAATGAAAAATTGGATTTAAATATATTTTTAGAAGTAGTTATATAAATTTTTCATCTTTGTTTTTTAATTATATCACATTAAATGATTTGGTAGTTAGTTAGTTATGTATATGGAGTATTATGATATATAATTTTCTAAAACATCATATCAACACATCATATCCCTTAGGCGATGTTGATGAGTACCCTTTGGACATGGTTATTGTTATGTATGTAAATATTTTCCATTTCATAGTGTTTGGTCCCTATAGCTTGGAAGTATCATACATTATTAGGTATATGTCTATGTTTCTAAGTTGTTTCTATTTAAAATGAATATATTACATTTTTTTCAACTTTTTTACATTCCTTATGATTTATATAAACCTATTTATATAAATGTGCTCATTTAAACCATTTGTGAAAAGTTCCATATTTTAAATCACCACATTATTTAATAGTAATCCAAATGTTTGAAACTTATTTCCATCATTTTAATGTGAATAATTTATTTATAAATTATTTTCATCCTTTTAAATGTGAATCGTTATTTTTTTAAATATAATTTGGAATTTCCAAACCCATTTACTTGAAAATTGAATGATGTTTCTTAGTTAAAATAATATTTCCATCCTATCAATGAATCTTTTGTGGAAATTCTAATGTGATTTTTCACACACCATACATATTCATTCAGGTGTTTGTAGATTACATCCTTTGATGGTCGAGCAAGGGGAAATTATTCCTTGGATGTGGTTCAAATTGTTGATCCATCGACTTGGTGGGTTACATCCATCTTTGGAATATGTTAGATTTTCATGTTTTTGGGTCCTTGGTGGTAGTACATTGGGTTTTTATTCATATTTTATTTTTTCAATAATACTCTTAGTGGATTTTCAATTCTATCTATATTTGTTTTACCTCACTTCTGCATTTTTTGGAAAAAATTACTCCAAACATTCATTTGGTATGATGTGTGGTGCCATTCACCAACTTTTGGTGATCAAGAACTTCATTTGGGCTATATCTGGATTGGAACTATTATCCTGTTACTTGGGTAAACAAGATGGTTCATGGAATATGTTCAAATATATCATCAATCTAATGAAATTCGAATAATATCTTAACTATAATCTTGTTCAACTGTTGTTCATCTATGCATATCTCCAGGGTCCCAACCATATTAATGGTGAAAAGCACAGGTGAACCCCAAGATTAAGTTCTTTTTCTTGTAGACATTTTAATTATAAATACTTAAACTCTCTCTTGAGATTCTGGAGGCCAGTATATTACATTAATTATGAAATAATAGATACAAGAGATGCTATTGGAATAATCCCTATTGTAAACTTTACCTCTCTATAATAAATTAATCCAAATAATATTCAAGAAATACATCCTCAAAATGATGAACCACCAGAGGAAAATAATCCCTATGTAAACTCGACTCTCCTAGATAATGTGATTAATTTTGGTTGTCAACCTACACAGACCATGATTATTAGGGATAGAACGAGACATTCTATAGTTGATAAAGAGATGAAGGTGTGAGAATCACCTATATCGAATAAAGAATATAAGATAGCAGATGTTAATGTAATGATAATTTATTCTTTAAATGGTATTACAATTGGATTATTTGGTACAAATTGTATGTTATATAAATGACAGGATTCATGGCCCTAAGTAATAACATGACTAACCTGAGATGGTCTTCTCAACTAGCATTTATAATCATAAGTCAAGATATTATTGCCCCAACCTCCTCCTAATCATATCCTAATGGTTCTACTGCAACTCCCTACCTGACATGGCATAACTGAACCTTATCATGATGTTGGATCTCATGTTGATACTATAACATTATAAATGGGAGACTACGTCTAAAAATTTGTCCTAATTTTCTAGATTGCCACAAAAATGACACTCTAGTGGGTCTCTATCACTCAAATGCATCAGATGTCCCTGACATCCACATAGATGTAATATAAAAGAGATTTAAGGGTATAAACTCTAGAAACCAATTCACTAATGAGAATCCTCAGTGCTACACTTCCTACTACCAATTAAACTACATCCCTGACTTAGAACTGAACCCTTGTGCTGAATTCGATTGGCTTATTTTATGTCATGCACAATGATAGTAGTCTAATTAAAAATTTCATAAAGTTTTTATATGTTAAAAAATTCTAATATTAGTGGATTTAATACATTCCCCATCCTTGAAATTTTTTCTCACTATATCTCAACGCAGTCTAAAAATGGTGAATGTCTTTACAACATAGTAAAACATTCTAAATAGTCTGAAATAGACATAACACCCTATTTAGGGTTCATGATCCCTCTAGCTCAATATTCTCTAAATGGCTATGGGAAAAGGTAGCTATATAACACAGTCTAGGTGTGCATCCAAATCATTCCCGAGTGATGACCATCCGGAGTAAACACATCCCATTAGTTACTCGTGGAATTGGGAATTATGTAGTTGAAAATACTGACCATCATCTTTATAATCCTATCAAAATTCTTAATTATAGAAATAATTTCCTCTATCCAAGACTCATGAGCTTATGGACCTCCATAGCCAATAAAATGGATGGTGTTTGTACTAATCCTCATTAGTCAAATCATACATAGTAGGTGTTGGTCATGGAGAACCTTTCATAGAATGAATCAAAAATATTAAAATCCCTTGAAAAGGAGTATAAGTGACAATTTGTGGAATAATAGGTGGTGCCTTAGGTAGAACTACTAGAGGGATCATCGATTTCATTGGACCCACCACATCTGGTGTGTGATAATAACCACCCTCCTACCACATTACTAAAGGATGTTTTGGTCTTATTGATCCATATATTCAAAGCACACGCCTTAAAAAAGATTAAAAAATAAATAGAAACACCAGAGAAAGAAAATAATAAGGAAAAGGACTCATAATCAATGGTATACTACCCCATCTACCCCATTAGATTGTTGTGTAAGGTAAAAGTGCTTATATTTTAAAATTACAAAGTTTCTAGTATATAAAGGATCAATTTAACATTTCATATTAATTTATTGGAAACCATAACTTTTAATTAGTCAATATTTACACATAAAATTTTTACATGTTTGTATACATAGCACAAGGATCGATTAAATTAATTTTCTTTCCCAGCTAATAAAGGCCCATTCATTTTATTACTGAAATCAAAACTCATCTTATTCAATTCAACCCCTGTAAAATTTTCTATTAGAATTTTATGAGTAATACACGATGGATTAAAATAGTTAACTACCCATTCTAATTGACAAGGTCACATACACCTCATAAATTAAAACTGGTATTCACTCAATCACATCCAAATCCTAACTTATGAAATGAGAGATACATAGCCTGTAAGGGTAGAACAAAACTATTTTATATTACACCATCAATCAATATAGGAAAAAACCATTTATTTTAATGCTATCATGTTAAAAAATTTCCTTTCCCTGAAAATTATGTTAGAATCATAGGCATAATTATCAACCATGTCTCACTCAACAATCACATGAAATACTAGAAATTCAAATAATAAAATAAACCCATATGGTATGGAATATGAATGGCATGTTATTTATTTTTTCCCATAATGAACCATGTAGATATAGTATTTTCCATACTAGTACAAGGTAACAACACTATAAATAATATCAAAGAACAAAATTCATGTGTATTGACCAATGATGATAGGATATTAACTATAATTGAAAAAATACAATGAAAAATTTCCCATTCATAGGAAACACGGTATTTACCTTGAATGTGGGATATCTACTCAAATGAATGGATTATGACAATATCACAACATGTTCATAATATAATTTCAATTTTTTCCCACCAATAATATAAAAAAAGACATTTATCTGATAACATTTTGAGACATTCGGACCTAGGTTCCACTCAAAGGTTCACTGAAATCAGTTGGCCCATGGCCTCAAGGGCACCTCCCCTCGCGCTAGAGGCAACTGACTAGAATCTAGTGATTAGGGTGGCTTAGTTGGGGGAAAATTCCCTCGGGTTATATTGGAGAAAAATTGGTATTTATATATATATGTATATAAATTAGACAAATTATAATAGATGAATCATAAAAATGAATAAAAAAGACATAGAAAATATGTAAACATGAACACTCATCAATAATAATCAACTGAAAATATGAACATAGTTATATAAGAAAATAATTATGTGATTTCATGAATATATTGAATTGGAAAAAATGGAAATAGTTTGTAGGGTATTAGTGTAATACATGCTATAAAATGTAATAAAAATATATAAAACTATCCAAGCATCTCGAGAAATGGACTGATCATCGGCTAACCCACTCACATTCTAATGGGGGAAAGCATGTCATGTATCCAAGCTAGAACATTTACCATTTTATATACATGTGATAATATAATCTTCCTAGGTACCATTTAAAGCCCATATTGGTTGTGATATAAATAACAGTAGGACACCTCAAATAGTGTTGATACAATCCAGTATTTGAATATAAATTTTACAAAGTGCAGGAATATAATAATGTAAAGTAGTAAAACTAAATAACACAAACCTACGATAACATTATCTGGTGTCTAAACATATAACCATTTAATTAATAAGGATTCAGTTTTTATATATCAATCATATATATGTGTCTACATAACATAGATGGATCATAAAAATAATAAATGAGGATCCAAAGCGTGACCAAGGATCTGTGAACTGTGGGTTTAGCGAACTCATAATAAAAACTCATACAGTCTAGAAATAAAGGTTTTCATTTTAATCAAAAGTAATTTCCCAAGGAATTACAGTAAAAATTATTCTAACTGAGTATGTTGATCTTATGCCTTGTAATAATAGGCCATGCATGACTGGGACCAATGTGGAAAATCCATGGCACAATGATTCCAAATACTTCAAGATGAAACCAAGGAGTGTATAAAAGGAATTCTAATATATTGGAAGATAATGAAGAGTTCTTATGACATATTTTCTGGAATCTAGTAATTAATAAGTCTATGTTCCGTCGTGGGTATCAACCTTGGCAACTATCTCCTTGAATCAGAATGAAGTCCTCTGAGTGATCAAGGCATTCCCTTGAGAATCCAATGTTAGATCAAGGCTGACCACTCCAATAATGTTTACAAGACTATATGAAATAGGTACCATATAATCATATATTTCATTAATCATTTTAGTGAATGTAATTCTCATCCACTTTAAAAATTCATTAGGTTCAATCCATTTCATTTGAAAAATTTGATAATATTACCTATGGCCATGAAACCATTTCTCTTTTTAATTCATGACCTCATAATATTTTAATTCCAAATAAGAAATGAAAACACAAAAAAAATAATCTCACATTTAACTAGTATAAGTCATATATATTAATATACATTCCAATTTACAATTTAAGATTGCGTTTTTAAATTGAAAGACTTACCTTAGATGGTCATGTGATAACTATGTGCACATATCTACACACTAGTCGTTATCAACATATAATTACACTAGGACATTTGATATCAATGATATACTTTTTATTTATCAATTAAAATATTTATTAATAATGCAGGAACACTTACCTTAAGTGGGGTCAAGTTGGAATCACCTGAATGATATCGTAGACGAACCAATCATGGGTCACGAAGTTATAAATGATGAAAAATCCAACGTGGATGGTCTACATTTATGCCTCAAACTACAATGATGTGAATACCATGGTAAATTATTGATATAGAAAACAAGAATATGTTTTATGATTAAGGAATTTGTATTTTAAAATCCTCTCCATTTGAAGTTGGTCTACGTATAATGACATAAATTTATAAATGAGAATACACAATGGTAAGTGACATAGAACTCATTCCTTATTCCTATAGAACAATAATCCTCATGTTTTGGCTATTTATTTTTCTAGGATTAGAATAAACACGAATAATGGATGAACTCCAAAAACATAGGGCATATTAGCCTATATAAAAATCATCATGGAGAGGAAGATAATGGACGAAGTGAGCATATAGACTAAAGAACGTACCATGTGGAATCCAATGTGATGACCATATCTCAAATCATAGGTCAGAAGATGATGAAATATCAACACCTAGATTTAAGATGAAAGGGGGATTATATGGAGGGGAGATCTTTATTTTCTAGTGAAATAGAGGAGATAGGTTATGAAAATAAGAGGGATTGTTTCCCTTCAATAAATTTCCATGGAATTTTTTGATGTGTAAATTATTTACACATCACGTAAGTTTGATGATTTATCTTATAGGAAATTTTCATTACATGTCATGAATTAGACTTCCATGGTAATTAAACATCATTTATTGAATATAAATCATGTATTCCAAAGGAATGTTCTATACTTTTCCTACATCCCACCTTTAACCCATGTTTCATTCTTTTCAAATATTAACCAACTAGGATAACATCATGGTTTGGAATTTAATCTAAAAGAGAACATCAAAAAGTGTTTTTGCACAAAATTTACAGGATATGTACCTAAATAAAAAATTGTTTTCTAGATGAAAAAATCAAAAAAATTTACAATAGGAATTTCATTTTTTGTTCCATTTTAATACAGAAGCTATATTCATCGCATAAAATTAAAATGGTGGAAAAAACATCGAGGAAATTATTTTCCAACATATTCTCATATATTTTTAGGTTTGACCTCACAATAGAATTCAAGATTCTTTGTTTAATATGTGAATCTTATTTATACCATCCACTAATATGAAACAATTCTATTATTATGACATTTTATAATCAATAGATTATCCTAATATCTCAATCACACTATAAAAAACATGATTATATAATTATTTAATAATAAAAATTTTGAGGCATACCATATGTTGTATCAATTTATGCAACATGATATTTAGGATCATTATATATTCATAATAAGAATTTATTTTTAAATAATTCCATGTCGATGATGATTTCTCATTCTTAAATTCAATTTAATGTATTTACTTCATCAAACTATATTATGATATAATTTTTGTAATTGGAATCCAGTTGTTAGTAACACTATTGTTTCCTATAACATACACCCTCATGGATAATTTCTTCCACTTAAGACTACATCATGCCCAATAGATATTAGAAATAATTAAATTCCCAGTGTTGGGGAAAACTTCCACATCCATTGTGACACCCCATCAATAGATATCAGGTAATGTAAATGCCTTTTATTGATAATACCTAGGATCCGTCCTAGTAAATTTATTTTTCATCAAACATGGAAGTCAACATGAGGTTTCACTATAGAAGGGAATTAATATAGTGTGGATATGATTATTGTAGTGTGGAAAATGAGACTGAAGCATAAGGTCATAGGTGGGGGAATTTCGGAGCTACAACTACATATTTTATAAATATTAAACTGAGGTAGGATGTAGAATACTCTAGTTTGGAACTGTGGTGTTGATAGGGTGATTATCATGCCCGATCCTTAGGGAGGAATGTGGTCTGTTCATCGAAATTTAGAAACCCTTAATGTAAAGATCATCTTTGATATAGTCTTCATTTTGTGTTTCTGGGTTCTACATCTGGGTCCATTCTTCTACAACAAATCCCTTCTCATATTATATTTTATCTTCACTGTTGATTTCATCGTGTAACTAATATGTTGTTTTACTTCGCATGTTGTAGCATGAGCCTTTTCATTGTACTATAAACCTCAATTTGTTATCACGATATATGATTTTTTTTGGGAAGTATAATCATGGTATTCTATTTTTTATATTGAATATAAATACTATAAAATCATTTGAAATTAATACATCTTCAAAAAATATCCCTCGATCCTTAACCACATAAGATTGGTTTTTGATGTCCTTTATTCCCCTTTTGGATCAGGTTCAAGGCTAGGATTTGGGAGATCATTTCATTGTTGTTTCTCTCAATAATTAATGTAGGTGTCTATATATAAAACATTTATTCATAAAATAAATGATGTTTTTTATTATTACATTGTTTTTCAAATCAAAATGATGTATTTTATATCATGGTTAAATTTCATTATGTAATATATGTTTTTAATGGTTTTTTTCTGTAAAAATGGAATTTTTAACACTTTGTAATTCCCTAAAGGAGGTTTTTGTTATAAAAATATTATTATATCATTGAATCTATAACTACATTATGTTAAAAGGATGCATAAATGGTGAGAAATGTTTCGAAATGATGTGGGAAAACATAGAACATTACGATCATTGGGTAGGTCGGGAAATTGTGTTTTCACTCTTATTCTATCTTATACCACTGTAGTTTTTCAATAGTAAACCATTATGATATTAATCTATATATGAGCGAATCATGTTATTCCCTTATTTTATCCTTATTTGTAGAATCATGTATCACCATATGTAATATAAAAGAAGGTTTTCATTTTCACATATGCCTCATTTGATACTTGATGGTATATTTTGTGGGTCAGTTGCTCGGTCACATATACTATCATATCTCTATTTTGGGTTTTTCTCATGTACTCATTCATTCTATCCTATAAATTTTATATTCCTTATTTAATTAAATATTAATGTATTTTATGAAAACAATAAAGTATGTTATAAATAATGGTTTAATATAATAATATTCTTTATAAATTTGATTTTTTAAAGATTGATCCAAGGAATTAATGAAATTAGAATTTCAATATATTTTTTTGTGAAATTGTACTGAGACTTTTTCTCAAACCCTATTTATTAATTTTGGGGGTTTTAGATTTTGTTTTACTGGAGGATGTCCTTGTGATTAGGATCATGTAGTTCTCTAATTTCGCTTGGTTGTTGACATCTTTATAGTGGGATTGTTTATTAGGGATACGTGGTCACATAGAGGTTTTTTTAGAATTATGTTGGTTGATTTAATGTTAATTTGTTTTTTGTGATGTTTTGTGTCTTGTGGATATATATTTTACATCATTATTGTACTCTTACTTTTGAAATTTAGGTTATACATGACACACACTTGGATGTTTTGTTTCACCACACCCTATAGAGGATCCTCATGATTGACTTGTGTAGTTGATAATGGTGTGTTCATAAAAACTATTATAATAGAGAATAAAAAACCTAAATAGTTATGAAACATCCTAGTTTTGGAATAGGTTCTTTATTAAACAGGGCATAGGAATTTCAACATTCAATTTGTAAGTACAGAAAGGTGACTAGGCTACTCACTTCCATGTCTAAACCTAATATACCATCACTTGTTGGGAATTTTAGAAAATTCTAAGACATTCTATTTGAAATCATTTAAATGAATGATATTTATAGTTTCTTTGAGTGAACATATTCATTATTATATTTTACATTCATTGAAAGAATCAATGAATTATTTAAATAATTTTTATAGGAATTAATATGGATTATTCATGTTGTTATTGTTATTGATGAAATATTTCTATAATAAAATTATATATATTCCTCTATTTAATAGAGAATCCATCCTATAAGAGTACATGTAAATATAATTAGGATTTTTTGAGTTGATTTCATCAGTAAAATTTCCCAGTAAAAACTTCTTAGGTGAAATCCATAATCCACAATATATATACTCAATTTTATGTGGGTATTGGACAATAGTGATGAATGATGGATCATGGAATAAAATTTAATAAGAATATTATACACATCATTTATAGTAATAATGTTTCCTAGGAATCTATAGAAGGTAATGAGTGAATTGAAAGGTTTTAAATTTTTTTAAAAACTCTAAAGAACCCAATGGTGGGTTTTTTCATGTACATTTTGGAAGTGTCATGAATGTGAGTGGGATTCATTTAGTCTAGATTAAATACCTAAGGATCATACATGGGAGTACAACATCAATATTTTCAACAAACTGTTTCATAAAGAATCCATATGTTTGGAAACAAATCGACAGTTTATAACCCTCAACCAATGAGAGAGTATGGTTTTAGATTATTCCATCCATTTCCTAGACATAGTAACATAAAAAATAATATTTTTATTAATTATTACATTAAATCAATGAGGATTGAGATGGGTAAATAATTAGTATTCATTTGATGTTGATTTTCTTACATCTTCTGAACATTAAGCAGGTAGTTGATAATGTGATTATAGAAGTGCTTGACATAGCACATAAAATATGGTTTGGTGAAGCTTCTGTTGGTGATGTTTTTATCTAGGTAGTGTCTTTTCGATAAAAAAGGAAATATAAAGGTATCCAATATTAATCAATTTAGTTTCAAGGGATTATTTAATACTAAAAATGTTTATAGATATCAGTGTAGAGGGCCTTCTCATAGAATGACTAAATTTATAGAAGTGCTATAAAATGATCGTCATTATTTAGAATTTGGTCATCTATGATGTTTTCTAGGAAGAATGTACCAAGGTAGTAAGGTTTCATTTTATCTAAATAAGGGTTTGAATGATACTTTTAGAGATTCCATCGGTTGTTGTTATTTTCCTCATGCCCAGGGGGATGTTCATATGGCTATGAATGATCAGGGAGGAGTTGTGAATAGATTTCATTACAAAGTGGAGTATGCACAAGAGAAATCAAAGGTACAGTCAGCTACGGTGAGAGGAATGGTGTTTATTTCATATTTTTTAAAAATTTATCATGGTTTGTTATAGGTTCATATGATTATTTTATATCATTAAATTTTGTTTATGAGTTGTGATTTTATTTGGAACATAGGATATTACTAGACCTTTCCACACTATGGGATAGTGTTCTGAACATGGTTTTAGATGTTCCATGTGTTGGGTGACAGTATCATACTATGATGTGACATGGAATTTCTTGGATCTTGATATTGATATCTTAATACTTTTGGTTTAAATTTATTGTATGAAAAGTGATAGGAAATAAATCAATTATTATCATTATCATTTCCAATTAATATATATTAATAGAGGTGCTCAAGTCTTTTCTAGCGACTCGAAATCCAGATCTAGGTGAGAGAGGAATATTATTCTTTATTCAATGTTTATTTCATTAAAATTGCAGAAGACGTTCTAGGATGTTGTCATATCTCACTTGAGAAGAATATTTCCTATAGCAATGTGTCCAATCCCTAAGGTCTTTCTATATGGTTTTTCTAGATGAAAACCAAAGAGGGAGGTCTAGTTTTTCCTAGAATTGGTTCCTAGTATGATTCCTATTTCTATTAAATCATATATCATGGAACCTAATATGTTTATTGAATATAATGTAATTCTTTAAGACCATGAGGGTGACAAATTTATTCATCCGGACATGTTATAATGGGCTTCAAATGTCCACTTTGATAACGAGGCATATGGAATCCCAAAACAGTGTATATGACTATTAGAAGATAAATAAAGTGATTGTATGTAATAAGTATCCCATTCAATTAATTAATGGTATTTTTAATAAATATATAGGGGATCGTTTTTTTCTATAATTAAACTATTTTAGGGGACCAATAGTTAATATTTCGATAATAGAATATACTTGTGATTTTTTTTGGAGTTGGCATAAAATTTTGAGTTTTCTAATATGAAATTCAGTCTTAATAACACTCATATGGTATTAATCACATTAAAAAACATTATATTTCACCATTTATTATACAACTTAATAAATTTGTTTTTGGATGATATTTTGGTGTACTCTTGGTCAGGGGAGGACCACTGAGACCACTTAGATATCACCCATGGAATCTTAAAATAATGAAACTATAATAGTAATCATTCCAATTTTGTTTTTTAGATAAAAAAGTTATTTAATATATATATATATATATATAACATTGTGGTATAAGTGTACCCTGAAATAATTCATGTGGAAATTCAATTAGATTATCCCAAAATTTAGTTTGAGATACATAGATTCTAGTGATATGCTAGGAAATAAAGGCATATTTTCTGGACATTACCAATGTTGTATCCATTTTGAAAAAAGAGATGAAAAGGCATATAATCATTCACTAGAACGGAATATATTGTTGATAATTTGAGGAAAAAATGGTTAGGTGGAATTCAATTCTGGTTCTAATTATTTCATAACTGAGTTCAGTATGTAATTCTTTCTTTGATTCTTCAGGTACATGATTAGGGTGTTTCTTAATGTAGGGAAATCATGTGGTTGCCTATTGATTTCACCAATTAAATTTTCAAAAAATATTTCCCTACCCAAAATAATTAGTTTTCAGCAGTTACTCATGCTCTCCAAAAAAGGGGACAATGTCTCTTTGGGGATTAGTTTATGGTATAATCTGAACAGAGGTGCCGAAAGTATGTATTTTTACTTAGAGGGATATAAACATTCAACATGGATATATGGTTCACTAACTCTATAAATTTGATATTTATATATATTAAATTAAAATGAAAGATAATGTTCTCACATATACATTGAGAAGGAATCTAAAGAATCATTACTTAAATTAATTTGTGATTTTTAAATATCAAATGATAATCTACAATATGATGAGCTTCGGGGTGAATGAGGCTACTGGTTAGGTGTGCATTTCTTTGGCAAAGGATGAATCATCATTTTATAATGGGTTTATCTTGATAAAGTGTTAGAAAATTATTTAAAATGTTTTGGTAATTTATCGAAGTAAAGGGATACCTTAGGTGAGTGGTCATAATCTCCTAGTGGTTCATTAGGTTTCCAAAGTATATGGTTGTTTAGATTTCTTAGAGGTAGGAGTTGATGAGAAGTGAACACTAGTATTTCCTTTCCCCTAACCTAGGGACTTCAATGATATATCAGGATCTATGAAATTGATATTTTTGGATAGGGATGAGGCAGTCAAGTTCTCATTTTGTTTCATGGTTCCTTATTGATTAGAGGATTGGGAAGGATGACAATAGACCAAGTAGTTCATTACAAACCCTACCCGTTTTGATATAGATGTGGGATGATATTTCTGTTGTATTCATTATTTTTTTACCAGGGAATCATAAATGGAAGTATATTATATGGGGGATCATTGATAAATTTACAAAATAATAACATTTATTCCCAATCAAGGAGACAAATATGGTGTAACAAATTGGTGAATTTTATGTTTGATTGGTTGTGAAGCAAGTTAGTATTCCATATGAGATTATATATGATAGGGAAACATGTTACACATATTGGTTTTGGAATGTTTTTGAAGATATTGTGGGTTAACACATGAAATTAATAATGGAATATCATTAATATAATGATATCGAGACATTGATAACTATTCAGAATATTGGAAATATGTTTCGAGAATTTGTGGTTGGTTTTAGTGGTTCATGGGAAAGTAATATACCTCTAAAAAAATTTAATTATAAAATTAGTTCTTTTTTACTAATAGGTATCCTATGAGAGATAGTATTATAGTTTTTTTCTATTTATTTAAATTATATAAACCCTCTAAATTTATCAATTTAGTTTTTTTTTCAACCAGTTTGGATTTATGGTGTTTTTTGACCTTAAATTTAAATATTACATAATTTAGGAAATTTAACCGATTTCACTAAATATTATATTTTGTTAACAAAGTTTAAAATACCATTACAATTGATGTGATTTTGTTTTTATAGACTCTGTGATATTTGTGATTCATCTTTAACATCCTGTCCAAGATGTGGTTCGAATACCTAGAGGCCTGAAAAAATCAATCAGGTTGAGAAATAATTTGAGGGGGGGGGGTATGGTGGAACCAACTACAGAAATGAGGAATAAATCTTGTTGTAAGCCTCCAATTATAGTGATTCCAAATGGATGAAAAATATGACTCGTTGTTTCATTTTCCCATTAAATTTTAATGAATTTTTCAATCATTACAGGGGCTATTGCACACTCAACATTGAATAGTGATTGAATATGAATTCAGCCAAAATAAAATCCTATAGTAATTGAGCAATGACCTTTAATAAAAATAGAGAATGAAGTAGAAATTATATTTTCAAACGCACAATATATTTTTGAAAAACACTATATAAAACTATATTTATTGAATTGGCCAAACCATGTGGCACTATGTGGAATCTTTTGAATAAACAATCTAGAGTAAAATTATCACCCATTTATGAAGCATAATGAACTAAAACTCATTAAATGGTATGTTATAACACCCAAATGAGTATTTCTATCCTATTCATAAGAGGAAATGGGTTGATTTAAGAGGATATCTACATACGGGGTAATCATTTGTTGATATCCTTTAACAGATGTATTTCATGGTATTCATTTAAATTGATTTTCTTTATTCTATAATGTTTTCCCACTTTCACATCAACTAGAATTCCCCTTCCATAGAGGGGTAGTTTTATTGAGTGATTGAGAAAGGGAGAGGTTGTACCTGTGTTCATTATTTGAGTTCTTGTGATTAAATTTGAAATGATCTCTTATTATTTCTAAATATTTTTTCATTTCATAATTTAGTATTAAATTCTAAATACCATTGTGTTAGGTTTTTAAACTGTTATTTTTAATTTCTTTGGTCGATGATCTATAACTCCCTATATAAAATATTTTCTATATACACTGAATCATATTAGGGTTGGGTGTTGATTATTTGATGGTCATTATCACATGTGTAATATTTTATGTTTAAGTATAGGTGATTTGTGAATAATAATCTATGGTCAAGGATTTCTTTATTTAATCATGAAAACATAACGCAAAACTATGCACAATTAAAGAAGAGTAGACTGATTTTGTGGTTTAAAATATGAATATTATCATAATTATTAAATTTCAGTGGGAGATAAACGGCTCAAAAGATTAATCAATCTCTTACGAGTCAGTATAAGAAAATGATAAAAAAACATGGAAACCAAATAGCACAACACTTGGGATAGTCAAAACTACTTCAATCACTGTCTTTATCATTTGTTCAAACCTAATAAAATAAAAATTCTAATTTCTTTAAAAAAATTAAAATTAATTAATACTAACTGTCTTCATAAATTCAATAAAAACTTACATCATTTTTTTCTATGCACTCCCTTAAAATAGATTAACTTGGGTTTATTACTATACTATACATAGGAAATATAAAGTAGTTCTTCTAAAAACCCCATGAATGTCATGCACCAATATTGGCCCCATATCTTGGGAGGTAGTGTCTCAAAACTCAAAAAATTAATTATATAGAATTACTGGTATATCAAAAACCCATTTAATTGAATTTGATCCTAAATATGAACAAACAATTACCCAATTGAGAAAAAAAATCAAACATAGTTTGTTGAAATACACCTCATATATTCAAGTGACCCATTCTGTAATCACTCTAAACATAAAATAATGCATATAAATCCCATCCAAATTTTGCGTGATATCTACATACCAAAAGACTCTATCCAATAAAATCAACTTTCTCTCCACACTATAGTGAATTATTTTGAATTTAAAATTAACATAATTATAATACAGTCTAATTTTCATAGACATTAAATAGATGGCCCAAGAAGAAATATTCAAGATTTTAGAAATGTGTGCCCCTATTGTTGACCCTGGGGAGGAATGAAAGAATAGGTAATGTGGAGGGAATTCCCCTTCTCACTTAAAGGAGTGTTAATGGATTGGTTGTACAGTCTATAAGCTGGATAAGTCTATAGCTAGGATGATAATCAAAGATGCTTCATGAAATGGTTTTTTATACATATAATTGCAAGGATATATGAAAATCGATCTATGTTATTTGATAATCACCCCTTGATACACTTTATGATAACTGTGAGTGATTCTAGAAGTTATACACTAGCTGACCTAATTAGACTATAGAAGAACATAATTTACATGTATTAGTCAATTACTAACTTCTCCACCATGATCACCTCTTGTTATATTTTTATTCTAGAGGATCCTTGACTAGAATGTCACTATTGAATAAAAATTGTCTGATTAAAAAGACTGCACACGACTCAAAACAATTATGGACTATAGGGATGAGCTATAAATGAATCCATGAGGTAAGGAAATGAAATTCTTCCTCATCCTTATTTGATGAAGCAGTTAAGGAATTGACTGGTGACATTAGAGAAATTATTTTAAACCATGTAAAGGAAAAATAAGGTCTGACTCAGGTATATAGATTGCGATCTTCTACATATAATTATACTGATCCATGTCAATATGTTCTGGTGATTGAAAGTTGTTATGCTACCTATTAAAAAAATAAAACTCAATTCAAATTATCCAAATCAACCCTCGATCCATCCAGGATATGGAATTCATATTATGTAATCTATGTCATGTTTTCAATAGTAATATTATTACCCACACCATTTCAACAGTTTGACAAGTATCACATCCATCAACAACACACTTTTCAACAACCTCCATTCTAGTGAAATAATTATGAGAATCATTCCACTAGTGAAAGAACATCTTCAGAGTAGTAGTTGAAGACCACTATTATGGGAATGGAAGATAAAATTGAAAATATAGATGATTAGTTTTTAATACTTATGGATGTCAGAACCAAGAACTAAGGAAGAATCCCTACACAAGAAATTCAGAATCCAATGATGAATATCATTGTAATCACAACCCATAGTGGGAAGGAGCTCAAACCACATGAAAACTAGGAGGATGATGATTCTAATAATGCTTTTGATTCTCAAACCATCCATATAAATGAAGGATACCATAATAAGAAAGCATAAATAACTAGGTTTGGGAAGATATGTCTAATAAATCCTTTGAAATGCAATAATTGGAGAAAAAGGATATCCAACCACAATTCCCATCTACATTAGATTATTTGAAGAAGGATGAAGAAGAATGACTTATATAGGAAATTTAGAGAATAATCAAGAAATTTTAGATCAACAACCCACTACTAGAGGAAATTAAAAAAATACCTAAGTATGAAAAATATCTAAATGAGCTACACACTAAAAGAAGGATGATTTATAGAAATGAGAGATTCAACATAGGAAGAAGCATATCGGTACTAATCACACCACCAATACCACAAATATGTCAAGATATAAAGACATTATCTAATCACTACACTATTGGTTCTTTAAATATTAATTAGGAATTATTTGATCATAGACTATCAAAAAATGTTATTTCTCAGTCTGTATTTTTCTCCTTGTTGATTGGTGAACTAAAACCAACTCGAGTGGTGGTAAAATTAGAAAAAAAATCAACTATTTTCCCAACTGGTGTTGTAGATGATGTACTCATGGGTTTAATAAGAGTAATATTTCTATTATTATTTTATGTCCTTCACACAGACAATGATTGAGCATCATGCAAGTCTCCCATCATTATTGGGAGACCATTCATGAAAATAGTAAAAATTATCATTGATTTCCATGAATGAATGCTCAAAATGGATCTTGGAGATAGTAAAATACACTCTATCATTCTTGATATGGTGAAGCATCCTTCTTATAATAACTCAAATTATGTGATTTTTCATGAAGAAGGTAAAAAAATGATTGATGTTTCTCGTATGCTTCATGAATTATTATAATTAGATGAAAATTTTTTATTTGAATTTTCTAATTCCCAAAACCTGAAAATCTTGTTCTCATATTATAGTAAAGGTAGAATATTACATTTTAGATGATTTATTAAATGATAATGAGATGATACAAGATATTCCATCTATAGAAGTAGGAAACAAAAATAAAATATCACCCCTTGAACAACCTCCATGTCTAGAACAATAGACATTTCAAAGTGATTTTAAGTAAGATTTCATAATGGATAGAAGTAAATTACCGATAATCCTTTCCAAAACCATATCCAATTCATATGAAAAAAACTCTGATTGACTTCTCAGAGGAAGTGTCTATGCTGTAGGATGGAGTTTCGGTAATATGAAAGAATCAATCCCAAGGACTTATATCATAGAATATTTTTAGAAAGTGATTTGGAAAAGTTATTCAATCTAATAGAAGACTAAATCCAATATTTATAGGGGGTTTTGAAAATATATTGAGAAATTTCTATGATTAGATATCATTTAACTAGTGTATGATTCTTAGCGGGTCAACCCAATTCATATTGTCCCGAAGAAAGCGTTCCTGACCACTGTTAAAAATGAAATAAATGAACGGATCCCCATGAGAGTAAAAAATATATTGAGAGTGTAAAAATTATTGGAAGAAAATAATGTTCCTAGAAAAGACCAAATTACCATCAATTTCATCGATCAAATACTAAAAAGTTTAGCTATAAAAACACATTATTATTATTTAGATGGATTCTCAATATCCTTCCAGGTACTGATCGCACTAGAAGACTAGAAGAATATGGCATTAACCTGTCATTTTAGAACATTCTCTTACAAAAGGATGCCACATTGGATATGCAACTCCATAAGCACATTTCCATATTATATGGTGAGTGTTTTTTCAAACCATATTAGTGAATCCCTGGAGGTATTTCTTGATAATTTCACAGTTTTCGGTAATTTATTTGATCATTGTTTTCGAAATTTGGAAAATTATTTGAAAACATGTATTGAAAATAATCATGTACTGAATATCGAAAATTAGTATTTCATTATTGAAAGGGGATTATATTAGGGCACATAGTTTAACAAAAATGTATTGAGGTTGGTAAATAATGTGCTAACGTTATAAATTCTATTCTATTTACAACCTTTATAAAACATGTAAGATCAATTTTAGGACCTGGATGATTTAATAGAAGATTAATTAGTGATTCTAGTAATACATATTCACACTTCTATGATTGCACCCAATGGATTCAGAATTTAATATTTATTATTCATGTTTTAAATCACTAGATTGATTGAGGAAAATGATGATCACACCTCTGATAAAGCATCTACCCCACTGGGAGTACCCGTTCGAGGTACATTATGATGAGTCCAAAAAAGTGGTGGGAGTCGCCCTATCCCAAATAATTGACGTCAAGCCTTAAGTCATATACTATTCAGAATGGACCTTTGATTACATTAAAATAGATTACAAAACAACGAAAAAGGAGATCATTGCATTCATATTTGCTTAAGCTAAATTCAGTTCATATCATCTTGGCACTAAAGATGTTTTTTCCCAAATCATGTAGTACTCAAGTATTTAATTAAAAACATGGAATCTAAACCACGGTTACATAGATGGATGATACTCTTACAAGAGTTCAACATAGAAATTATATATAAAAAGGGTACTAAAAATATTTGTCTAATCCTTTATATCAACTACACCACACTGTTGAAGCGAAAATTTTGAAATAGAACACACTTAATGATGACCAACATTGAGAAAAACACTACATCATCCAAAATGATGTTCCATGGTATGCCAAAATTTCCAACTATTTGGTTACAGATCTGGTACCCTTTAATCCATGCTCGCAACAACATAATCATAAATCTAGAATGATATTTTAATTTTGGAAGACCCATTTCTATGGAAAAGTTTTAATTAAAAAATTATAAGAAGATTATTACCAAGAGATGAAGTTTATTAAATATTTGAATTTTGTCATATATTATATTGTTGGGGCCACTTTTGACCTCAAAGGATTGAACAAATTTTTTTAGAATCTAGACTTCATTAAACCCCCCATATTCAAATATGCATATGAATTTTGTGAAAGATTTGAAAATGCCACCTTTACTGTAATAGCTCAAATATGATAGGAAATGTCTCAAATTCCAAAAACATATAATTAATTTTTTTATATATGGTGAATTTGAATCTTGGAGCCATTTCCAGTTCCATTTGGAAATATTTATACTTTTAGATGTAGAATAAATTTCAAAGTGGGTATTAAAAAAATAAACTAGGACTCGCGATGATAATGTTGTTTGTGATTTTTCCAAGAAAAACATATTCTGTTTTTTTGGAGTGATACTAGAAAAAATCATTGACCAGGGAAATCATTTATCCAATACGAAAATTTAAGAATGGATAAAATATATGGGTACATTACAAAACATCAACACCATATCATCTCTAAATAAATATCTTAGTAGGAGTCTCTAATAAAGAAATAAAAGGAATTCTAGAATAGATTGTTAAACACAATAGGAAGGACTGATAGAAAAGGATAGATGATACATTATTGGCATTCAAAATAGCCTAAAAGACACACATTGGAATGATCCCATATATATTGATTTATGAAAAAAATATCAACCGTTTTGTGATATTAGAGCACAAAGCCTAAAAGGGGATAAGAGAGACTATTCTAGACCTTGATAAAGCTGGGAAAGAGATAGGATTTTAGTTATAGTAGTTAAATGACACCAGGAGTGAATATTTTGAAAATTCAATGATGTAAAATGAGATAACATGAAACTCCCATTGAAATATGATTCAGACAAGAACCTTCAAACCTAGATATGAAGTGCTATTATACAAATCCAAACCCAAGATAATGCCCGCTAAGCATTGTTTTAGATGGGATGTCATAATAAATATTATTCACGTATACCTCTTTTGTGGTTATGGAGATAAAAATGGTAGGAGGATAAAATCTATTCAATTAAAATGGGATGTGGTTGAAGATGTTTCATGAGACCATACCCCCAGAACCAATGGAGGATATCTCTATTCTCCCTAGCTACAAATGAGGACCTACTATGTAGAATCATACCCTTAATCTTTATTAAAATTATTAATTCCATTTTTATTTAATTTCACGAAGAAGTAAATTAAAATTGATAGAGGGAAATGCATAAATTATGTTGGGGGGGGGGTATTGTAGTCCAATATATTTTAAAAAAAATAAATTTTTGAGTCGATCCAACAATATTAAACAAAAGCACATCTAGTAGGTATCCCAAATTTTTTCACTTAGTCTACTCTTCCCCTCAATCATATTCTAGAATGATTGAATAGTCCATCACTATCATTTATTTTTATTCATATTTTTCATGTCCATTAATGAATATGATATAGTCTTCAAAATGGGGAGACTTGTCAGAAAACACATCATGAATGGGAAGCAAAATTGAACTAAAGGAACAATACTTGCACCACATGATAGATGAATCATTTCCATATGGGGTTTTCTTTTGCATTCAATTTCTATTTAATTCCGTATAATATTATTTAAAAAACGTTTTCAATAACATTTAACGAAAATTAAATATTGAAATATGGATTTATGCCTTACTTAACTTATCTAGGAGACATGAGTTTCATAATATTTTTGTGATGACATTGTTTGGATATCAAATGTAAATGAAATAGAATAAGTGGAATGAAGAATTGGATGATTAATGTAAAGTATGAATATTAAGACGAAGACTCATGGTTTCATGGAATTTATTGTATCATGTAAAGATAAGTTTTCAGCCACATTCCCATGCTTTCAATTTTTGAAATTTATGTGATTTTATTTTAAATTGTTAATCATCACATGAGTGATTGTATACTGATATAATTATCATTCCCAAGAGTATTTTGTGGAAATGTACATCCTATTTTATTCTATAGAATATTTTTTGATTAATCATCGGACTTTCCACCTACTAGAACTTTTGTTTGAACTAATAAATGATATAACTATATACAAACACATTTAAAATTATTGAGGCATATTTTGATAAACCACATATCCTTAAAATACCACAATTACATCAATCCTTATTTATCCCATAGAGACCATGAATGACCTCTATAGGGACGAGTCATGTTTCAAGCCATTTTTGACCATTCCAAATCTACTAATGGTATTTTTAATTATATATTAAATATGATGTGTTGGGGTGAAGGGAGTCATGGTGGAAGGGATGAAATACATTGTATGGAAGAAGTGAAATGGTGAAGGGATTCATTGTGTATGGGATGAAATACATTGTAACGAAGAAGAGTGACAATGATATTGAAAAAATAATTACTTTTTTGTATAATTTAATGTTCTTAATAGTTTCACTCCATGAAAATATATGAATTGATTATATCATTAAAATTTGGAAATTAAATTTATATTTGATGGGGATTTTTGAAAAAAAAATTACATGGACAATTTAGGTGGTTCTATATTTTCAGGAATCCATGATTTGTGGGATTCAACATTTTTATCTATACCATGATGCGATTTGAACAACTAGAGTCCCAAAAAATAAATAATATTTATAAATTGTTTGGGATGATAGAGTGTACCCCACATTGAAAAGGAGGCTTACATCATGTTATACACATCCAATTGTGTTGATTCCAGTTGGATATGAAATAGGACTCATAGACTCATTACTCCTATTAATTTGAAAGAGTTAAACACTTGAAAACATAGAAAATTGATGATCAAAATTGATGGATGAAAGATGTTGCACTTGTCTAGAAAAAACCTAGAGTAATTTGGGGATCACACATTCTGAATATAGAGAACGAAGATAATATTTATGTTCAAACAACAAAAAATATTTGCAACAACTTTCTTGACGATTAAATTTGATGATTCTTACATGTCGAGGGGTTACCATGAAGATACTTTTGATGAAAAATTCTAGAATAAAATGTTCAACCATTGATGACTCATTATGACCCAAAACACATTAATTGGACTATTATGACACCCGATGGTCTCTTTTATGCCTATAAATATGTGTTCATAGGTGGATTGAAGAGGATATTGTTCGAAGAGGGAATGTTTGGACGATGGCCTCCTACAGATTTATTTATCTATTTTTTCATATTTTATCTTCTTTAATTTGTAATGTTCTCTATCTCCCACATCATCTTGAATTACCCATCAATGGATGGTTAATTTCATTGATTTACATGGAAAGGATGAGGTTTTACCTCTGTGATTTTATTGAGTCATTATTATGCAATTTAATAATTTCGATTCTTTTTTTTCTAAATTTGGTTTCAACATATAATTTAGTATCAAATTCGAATCTCGGTTGTGTTAGATTTATGATTTTTTTTATTTTTAAAATATTTGGTCAAGTATCCACATCTCCCTCTACACAATTCATTTTTGTATATGGTGTAACATATTAGTTTTGTGTGGTGAGTACTTTATGGTTATTAAAACATATTTAATATTTTATGATGTAATATTGGTTTATTATTTTATAATAATCCATGGTCATGGATTGGTCAAATTAATCAAGAAAACCTTCTTCAATGAAACACATAATGGAAAAAGGGTAGACCTATTTGATGTTTCATATAGTAATATTCTCATCAAAATCATCTAGAAAAGAGAGAGACCAGACATGGTTGATGAATCTATCTCTTACCAGCTAGTGGAAGAAAAAGGGGAAAATAGTGAATATATGACAGCACAACAAAAGTTCTAGCCAAAATCGCTTTGATCATCTTCTTTCTCATTTTTCTTAAATCAATCATATCAAACTGCATATTTCTCTCACATTATTGAAAATTAATTTAAAAAATTGTATTTAAAAAACATATAAAAAGTGAAAGCCCAGTTTTGTGTGCACTCCACATGAAGATAATACAATTAGTTTACTACCACACTATACAAAGGAAATTTAATGTAGTATATTTTTACACCCTAATTATAGGTGTGCATCAGATCCCTTTGAAGTGTGGTATGGTTGTCTATTTAGATCTCTATTGTTCTAGGAAGTGTTTGGATAAAGGTCCTTAGTTTTACTAATCCTTGTTCATGATATGATTAATATGTTATAGTCCATCTTGATGATATTATTTACAATATATAATCTTTATAAATTGTATATAGACTATCATTATTATCCACTAGAGTACATGGATGGTGATAATTTATATCTTTTAGATTCACCTCCCCTAGGACATCGTCATTTGGGTCAGTTAGGTTAATAGGAAGTACATTTTAGGTCCCCTTTGATATCATTGAATGAACGTGAAAGGTGGTATATTATTTGGATTTTTCAGTTCAAATGAGGTCGATTCATCACATGTATCATGTTTACCTACCAATGAGCTATGAAACAGACCCATCCCATGTGATCGAATGTGAGTATGTTGATATTGAGCCGGATACCTTTGTGGTTGAGAGAGTGGTTTAGATTATAGAACCCCAAGATAGAGTATTATGATGTAAACCCATTCTGCTGGTATATTTACTATGGTAGTGTAGGTGGGATAACCATAAGATATCTGTGTCAGAAGTTTTAATTAGTAAGCATTGGTCATCTCTTTCTTGGAGACAAGAATATTGAGTGCTTTCTATGGGAATAATATGTTTTAAGTGGGGATAATATTATATCCCATCACCATCTATCATTTGATTCTATCCCATTTTTATGATCCTGACGTTGATTCTTGGTTCATGTTAATTTTTTATCCAAACTAGAATTATGCTGAAGATTCGTCATGGAAGGGAGAATCTATAGTGTGTATATGATCAATGTAGTCTAGAAATATTGGATTATGTATAGGTTCCTAAGAGTAGGTATTTTGGAGCTACATCCATATTAATCATATCTATTACATGAAGGTAGCCTAAGGTATAGACTGGTCGAGCACTATGCCACTGATCATGTGGATAAAATGAAATGGAATAAAGGTCAAAGTTTATCATCTCTGTGAAATTTGGCATGAATAAAGTGTAGTATCTCTAATACATATCCCTTATTAGTGTATATAATATTTACACCATGGAATCCATAATTTTCCTCAGATTCAGTTTTACCATGTATGCTTTTTCATTGTCCTTTTTTCTCTGTCGTAATCCTCCATATGTCAACCACTATAATAACAAGGTTTTAGAGGGCTTTCCATTTTCTTCTATTTTCCAGAATTATTATAAATACCCATACCACTATTTTAATAACTTATTATTAAAATATTAAATATCAATTCTTAGTATCCCAAAAGAGTTTTTTTAATTCCTTGAAGTCACTTTTTGATCTTGTTTAACAATGTGATTTGGGAGATCAATCATGGTGGTGTCTCTTTGTTCATGGTATATGTGTCACTATAAAAATATTTTAATATATGGAATAATTTATTTTATTGTTAGATTATTTTTTATTTATTTTCAAAATGATTGATATGATTTCATGGTGATATTTGTTTTTTAAATCTCTGTTTTAATGGGGGTTTTCAATGAAAATTGATTTGTTTACACTTGTAAACTCCACAATGGTGATTTTGATAAAAAAATATACTTTATAGCATTGAAGAAGTAATTATTTATTTTTAAAATGTTTTATAAATGTTCATCATGGTTTTCGAATGATTTTAGAAAACATTGAACTTTAAGAACCTTAACTTCAATGACAAATTGACCTGTCACACTTAGTGTGTGTTATAACACTGAAGGATTTATATGAATAAACTATTTCTTAGGATCTAATATAGGTTTAATTCACTTAGTCCATGAAATTTTATTTATTAATATAACTACGTAAATAACCCCATAGGTAAAATCGAATATAATGATCATTTTCACTTATTCTTAGTTTTACACATTCAGGTATATTTCATTGTTGGCTGGAAGAATTCTTATATTATAGTGTATCCAGTGTATTTTTTCTTTCACGTACTAATTATTTTAATCCTCTACATTTCATATTACTTATTTAGGTTAATTTGATTAAATTTCATGAAAATAACAAATTATTTTTATTAAAATGTGATGTTTTTATGAATTTTTTTTTATACATGAATAGTTATAATTTTGGGGATATCATTTTCAAAATATTTTCTTTTTATAGATTATTTAGAGAAACCATATTATGATCTGTTTACACTTCATAATTTTTCCATTATTCATTAGTAGATGTAGGTTTATAGGATTCATGTAAAGGTAAGTTTGTAATGAACATCACTGGATTATCATGGTTGTCATTATCTTTGTACCGGGAAGGTGTGGAAGATATGAATTATTAAATGGTGGATCATTTTAGAATTTTCTTGTTTTATTTAGGGTATAACTATTTGGATTGACATTGTATGTCTCATGGTTGTATTTTTTTAGTTTATATTTTACACTAATTTTTTAACCTAATTTGTTTATACTTGATACATTATGTAATGTTGTATTACACCTCTCCATACGGTATTCCATATTGGGTAATGTGTATAAGAGATCTATGATTGTTTATTACATATTTATATCTTGTTTTATGATTTTTCTTGGATGACCAAACTTTTTGTTCCTATATTCTTCCAATACATGATATTAGTTATATATATTACTCAACTTGTACAAAGTTTAATTGGCTGAGAGGATTATAGAACTCCATATTATCAAGATTTGGTTCCATCGTTGTATTTGGATTAACACCATTAGTTTATAATTACTATGATAATACATTTTTATTAGGCTTTTTATAATGTTTCATATGCTATTGGATGAATCTTCAACAAACCGAAATATTTTTTCTTTTAGTATGGTATGTGAAATAACTATGGTGTGAATCGTGTCTAGCCTTTTCTATCTCCATTAGAGTCACATCAAACATATTTTTCCTTGGTATAAATTCCATGTCATGGTCACCTATTATCACAATGAATGGAATAACTTCCTTTATTATCACATAGATTTTTCTTGTTTATCTCCATGAGTTTTGATATATTTTTACCATAATTAGTTCATGGTGTAATTTTTTTAGCATTATTTTTCTTCTTTGATGTTATATTTCTAATTTTCAATATTAATTTTTTATTGTAAATTTTTATGGGATTCTTGATACAAGTATAGGTATTTGAATATACACTTTTTGCTTATTTAATACATTATTTCCATTATTAAAATTTATAACAAATATTCCATTAAAATCAATCCTCAAGTGGTATTTTCCCATTTGATATATTGAGGGAATATTTTGTCATATTCGTTTGATCTCAGGAGCTTTAAGTAACTGATTCTTGTTGTTTCCCATTCATCTATAGATGTATCACTTTATATCAACCATTCATTATGTGAATTTTGTTAATTTATTCAATAATACTATTTTTATTATAGTTTAATTAATTTGGATAAAACTTTCCATTCAATATAAATATATAAATGAACATAATCTAAAAAAATGTTTACTGTATGACAGGTTATCCTTATATAAAATGAAATGTTCCATGCTCATCTATTTTAATCTAGTTATTTGATTCAATGTTAGTATAATTATTCTAAATTTATTCTTGTTTTATTTTTCTCAATCCTATTATGCAATTTTTTTAATTAACTACAAGATTCTTAATTTATTTTTATATTAATATATTAATCCTCAAAAAAAATTTTGCATAAAATATATTCTTTGGCATTCAAATATCTCATCTATTGTTCTTGAGATCTCTGATCATTACAATTGAAATTTATTATTTAAAAAAAATTACTTTAATAATTTTAATATTTACATACATAAAAAAAACAAATCAAAATGATTCAATTGTATTAATTTAATATTGATTTTAATTTGTCTTCATATCCCATTTTGAGAAGATTCAACAATTTTTAATTTTCTTCTTGTAAAGATTCTATTAAAATTTTATTTTCATGAATCATTATCTCTTAACATATAACCTGGATTTCATTAATACAAATCCTAATTTCAAATCAATTTTCACTTATATATATTTTTATTAAATAATATTTACCAACTAGTCACCCTTATCAAAATTCATCTTATATATTCAATATTATAGGAGGAGTACGCATTAGAAATCTTTATCAATGAGATTCATCGATGTCATTTTTATTGAATATTTTGTTTCTCTATATATATTATCTAAATAATCATTCATTTTTAGTAATTATTCCACAATTACCTTCATTTGATCCTTATTTTGTTATTATTCATTAGTATCATCATCAAAGTTATTTGATTTATCATTATTGTTTAAATCTTCAAAACCTTTTATTTACAATAAGTTAGGATTTGAGATATCTAAGAATGTCCTAATATTAAATGTAGCTACATCCCCCACAAGAGACTAAACCCTCTCATTTAATTCATCATTAGAGGAATTTAGACTCTTAATCAGCTTTTATTGTTATTAAATTTTTTCATTATATTTTAATTACCTAAGAATTTTTTTATTATATAGATCTACTTATCCATATCAAGAGATTTTAGCCAAACGTTGATCACCATATCCATAGGACGATGTCAATAATCCTTTCATCCTTTAGTTTCAATTTCATTGAATATATAACTCATTAAGATCCCCATTATTTTCTTCTTATTGGTCAAAACCCCATAGTGTTTATATTTCTATTTATATTTCATAATTCCATTATTATCTGGGACTTTTTTAATTCCATTTTGAGATTACTGAGTGATATCATGTGATAAAAATTCATCCAAATTACCGTAAAAAATCGGTTTTCACACAAATTAATAACTTCTTCGATCTGATACAACTTTTTATAGCATTAGATACCCTAATAGGATGGTTAATCACTATGTATAACATATTAAACATTTACTTTACTCATTTTTTTCTTTTATAATATTAATCCCATGTTAGTAAGAATTGTGTTTCTACATATAAATTAGGATGGTAATATCATTAAAACAAATAATAATATAAATAAAAGTGAAGACTGTATGGAACATAATGGTTTTAATTGGTTCACTATAACAGGAAAGATAATCTTAGGACACATCTACTATTTGTTAATGTTTTAAAATTGACTATAATTTAATTGTTTTTTGGATGCAATGTTTTTCATGGTCACTCCATTTCATGAAATAATTATATATAATGTATTGGTTTTAGTCATTCCTTACCAAAATCATATCACCTTCTTGTAACCTTCACACAAAAATCAGGTAATATCTTTCAATTTCTATATACATGGGGTCTCTTCATGATTATCAAGATATAAATAAAATTTTTGATCATTAAATCCATGTAAATATGTGGTTGTCCTTATAAATGTTCTTCTTTTAGCATCTACAATCAAGATAGAATCAAATCCTTAATAATAATGGTCGAATCTATATTTCCATAAAATAAAAATAATTATTAATATATAGATGTTTATATTTCAAAAATTGGAATGATGCATTTTTCATTTTCCTTGATCTACATCCATGTGTCATGATGGTACTGCTACCCCTTCCATTTTAAAGATTTATTATACACTATAAAAAATTTAATGTTTCAATTTGATTATCCCTTATGGGTCAATTTACCATTATTCACAAAATATCATATTTTAAATATTCAATTCCTTCCCTCTATCTTTTAATTAATATTTTAAAAAATATATATCAATTAAAATATTTTTTATTTTCAATCAATCTTTATGAAGTTCATTGCATGTAATCATTGTGAAACTCTTAGTTGGATATACTATCACCAAAATTGGATAAATCACCACATGTACTCCATAAAATTCATGTATGTAGAAAATGATTCAATATTTCATAAATTATTGATGTTTCATAAATGTTACATTATTAACATTGAATACAAAAATTATTTTGGATTACTTCCATTAAAAACTACATCATGCAACAACAGTTATGTAGTAATATAATCATTAAATTATATTTTTCAGGGAGGTTGAATGTCTCATGTTCTCTCATAGGAGTTCCTAAATTATTTGTTTCATAAATATTTCATGTATGTAGTTGACAAAGGTGGGTATTTTTTATTTGAACACTCACATTTAATCGTTATATTAATAGAGTACTCACTATCTCCTCAATTATGCATCATCTTCTCTTCTTTCACTGTGTGTCTCTATCTACAACATTATATCTATAATATGAAAAGGATATGCCCATATATATTTTGGGAAAATTATACTAACATACTCTCCATACTCAACCCCATTAATTTTTTAGGACACAATATACGTCCTCCATAGTTTCTCCCTTTGTCTTTAAATAGATACATTCGACATCACTATTCAAGAACTTTTTCTTGAATTAACTCCTATTAAATTCTCATACTCACATGTCCATCATCATCTTAGGTATCATTTATTTTGGTGCATGATATAGTAAATATAACATTGACATGACTTTTATATCAGTTTCAGTATCCATTTGGGGACCATTAATTGATCATAATTACTTTTCATATATAGATGTTGTATATTATAGATGTTATATCCCATAGATTTATATCAATTAAGAAGGGAAAATCAGACAAGAAATGGTGTGAAAAACATATGAAACAATATGTGTGTTCTTGATGTATAAGATGATATATAAGATGTCATATCACAAAATTACCACATATATAATATATGAAAAATACACACGTTTTACACGAGATGAAAATCAATGTTCTATATTGGACTGATTTACTAAATAATTTCATGTTAACCTCACACTGTCACATATCACATGTGGTGCCAACCTTGTTCTATTAACATAGTAACTATGGATCCCCGCATAGTGGCACAGTTATTTTTTGTCTCTCTATCACACTCTTTCTACTTCAAACCCACACTAGAACTATTTTCCTTTTACACCACATTATATAAGAGGTTGTCAATATTAGCTTCTTCACTTCATGGTTGTCTAACTACATCAACTCTCTTACCTCATATATATTATTATTTTCATTAAGTTATACCTAGGAATGAATTATTATAAATCCCCATGTACTATATTTTGCATTGTTATTTATACTATTCATAAACTAGACCAACCATTATTCTCTCATATAACTAACCTCATATCAATCTTCATTCTCTAAATCCTAATTAATAATTAAATGAAAAATAATCAATAATTCAACAAAATAGTACTACTAAATCATTCAAGAAATATAATACTTGATATATCATGTTTTTTATTTTCATAACACCATCATGTTCATAATTATTTCAATGAATCTCAATATATATTAAAAAAATCAAAATTTTAACTTGTATTTTAATCTATATATCCTCATCATGATAAATTATGTCTTAACATGTATTTTTATGCTACCTTTGAGATTTATTTGTTAAACACATGAAAAATAAAAGTAAATAATAAAAGTCATTGGGTCATTTTACATCCACTATAGGTGTGGATTTTTTTTTTACAGAGAATTGGATTTTGGTGTGGCCATAGAAAAACCTAAACTATATAAACTATATTCCATTAGATCACAATTGGTGGGTATGATTCGTACAGTATACAAGTCGATGATTATCACTACATTTTCCTATATAGTGGACAATTATAAAATTGTTTCCCAGATATTTTCTAATATTGTCCTCTTAATATGGAGATAATGTTAATTAGAGATATCATGGAAATATTAGATCCTAAATCTATATTGTGATTTCATATGGTGATGTCCAAGTTAATAGAGCTTAATGTGCTCTTGGACCTTGAGGTGAAGTGTTTAATTCACATGAGTATATCCTCATGTTTTGATATTATTTTTTTAATAAAAAGGTGGATGAAATCCTTAGGTTGTTCATGGAATATTACAAGACACATTAGTTCATGATGAAAGTCATGTGTTATTTGTCTTAGATAAATAATATATTTTACTAGTTTAGGGGAGACTGATGGTTATATATGATTAAATAGTGATAGATCTTCTATTAGATGTGATTTATTGAGGTGGATATATAAAATATGATCATTAGAAGATGCTAAAAGATATATGAGTATCTTAGGAAATCATTTGGTCAATTGAATGTATAATCAGTGTTCATGGATATCAATAACAAAATTTTACAGCCATACAAATACTCATTTATTATGGTGTTTTTGATGATATTATGGTTTTATTGTAGACTTGAGAATACTATGCTAAGGACATTTTGATTTTTTGAGTATTATCCATGAACATAAACTTTATTCCTAATAAATAATGTTACCCATGTACATTCTGGAGGTATTCTTCATCATGTATGTGGAATTAAAAATTGAAATATCTATTGATATACAAAAATATATATCAAATTATATCTTGGTAATATCCAATAAATGAGCTCAAGATTATGATTATTCATGGATTTATAGTTTACCATATGAGGTTCATATATAATTTTAATTACATAGAAGAACAAATGACATCACTGACTAATAAGGGGTGAAATTAATGTTAAATAATTAGTATCATATGAATATTCATATTTTGAATGTTAGGATGATTTATATTTGATCATGAATCTTTTTGATATAGGTAATGGTTATAATATGTATTTTTTTTAGTTGGAGTTGGTTTCGGATCCATTTTAATGTAGGTATATTAGATAGTATATAATGGGTCACATTATCTATGACCCAAAGACCATAACATTAATCCAATAATTTAGATCTAATATTTTCCATGAAAATTTTCCTTGATGTACTTATAAAATTTATCAAAGATTTATCATCTATAGATTCAATAATACATATCAGTATGTATTATCCTCATTGGATATAACCATGTTGCATAGGTTTTAGGTGTATGTCCAATAAATAATTTATTTTGATATGTTTGGTGACTTGGAAAATTGGAATTTCATTTCATATCATCACAGTAAGAAGACAATAAAGCCTAACTTTTAGATTCCTTTTATAGAGTATAAGCTAATGTGTTTCTAATAATACTATAATATTGATGTGAATGAGGGTTGATATTTTTTCAACCGTTCCTTTTTCCATGAACTCCTAATTTGTGTACACGGTTAAGGATTTGTAAATTTCTTATTAAGATTGTTTCGTGTTTCAGTAAGAGTAAATTAAAGATGAACCTATACATATATGTTCATAAAATGATGATCTAGTATTTTATATCAACTAAATGGCGGATGTCCCTTCATATGTGATAGAGGAGTTGAGGAGGTACCCCCATGCCTAATATTGGGATTTTTCACCATGAGATAACAAATAAATTGCATTAAACTAGGTTCCATTTTCGGTGTCATAATTTGATTAATGACAAAACATGTTTTATTTCTTATTTTGATTGTATATATCAGAGGATATAAGGTTAATGAGTAATTACAAAGTGGTTTACTTCAAAAACATCATGTACTAGTATATAATTGTGATAAATTTACCATGGAACTCTTAATGAGATTTCCTTGGACCCCATGTGGTCCTGAATTATTAGTGTTATAGTGTCCAAGTTCACAAAATATTCATATTTCATATCTATAAAAGAATAAAAGTTGATTAACGTGTGGTGAATTCTATACGTGAAAAAAGAAATTTTAATATATATGGTATATTTGTGAATAGTATGAAATCAATATGAGTATTTAACATTAACATTCAACTAGGTTTATTTAATTAAATAGTGTATCAATTAAATTTGATTATTTATTTCCACTTATAAATAGATGATAAAACTAAGGGAACTATTGTGATTCTTAAGGATATTCTCCATGAATGTGTGATCGAGTTTTATGCATCATGGGATGATGATCAATAAAATAAAATGTTTTTTTAAAACATTCAATATTTCATCCATATGGTCCCCTAAGAGTCTTTATATTTTACACAATAATGATAATAAATATTATAGTTAAATAAAGGCATGACAATAGAGTTTTTTTCACGATTGGTGCAGGAGAACATTTATAAATCTAAATTCAATATGAATTGATTGGTAAACACTGAGAAAATTAATATATTTTATTGTAAACTAGGGTAATGAATCCTATATTTTATCATGTATGATTTACTACTCCATCAGGTATAACCCTCAGGTTGTGCACATATATCTGAGGAAGAAAGATAGGCATTCTCCATGTTTTGTAAGGCTATTTTATTTTATAGACCATATAATATTAACGTCATACCATTTTCCTCTTCCTTCAGGACATAAATGGATTAATAATGGAGATAATATTCAGCATTTTAGTTATTGGGGAATTAAATTTTTTCATTAATCGATAGTGATGATGTCATGTTAGAGGAAGATATCTAATTTGAGGATCACTCAATGTGTATCATGAACCAGTTATAAGAGGTATAGTTATGGTATTCAATTCCTCAATTATATTTTTTTGGAATCAAAATAATATATATAATTAGGGATTTTAGATGGATTTAGATGTAGGGACCTAGTGGTGAAACCATTTCATGGAAGATGAATATGGTTTCATTGATCTTCTAAAAAATAATATTTGCATACTATATAAAATAGGAACCACAATACATATCCAAACCCAAGGGAGGATAACATAGTGTGATATTTATGAAAATAAATTAATAATGAAATTGATACAAAAATATATTGTAAAAATAATAAAAATATATGGAGGGAAAATTAATGGAGTGAAAATAAAAAATAAATGGTTGTGCGACATAAAATGTAGTGAATAATAATAGTTATAATGGAGGAATAATAAGGGTGAACATTTGATGAATTATGGAGGCTTGAATTATCCGAATAAATAACATATTTCAATTATTTCAAAAATATTTTCCAAAATTGAAACGAATGTCTTCAAAAAGGTGTTGAGTCACTACACCGTCACTCAACAACCCACATGGGTTAATAAGCTCACTCTAATAATTATTTGTTAATGATTCCCAAATGAAAATAATGAAACATGCATAAAAATGATAATTAAATAAAACATTTAAATTTAATCACATTGGTTGATTTCTTTCTAGTATAGGGTAAATTACTCACCACCAAGGGATATATAGAGTTGAGTTAAAATTAATCCCATGAAGAATGAAAATATTAAGAAATTGAATAAATAAGATCACAATACCATTATCTAAATTAATCCTACATACAATTGTAAATAATTTTTTGAAGAATTAAATAATTTCTCACTACTATAAATTTATTTATTATATAATTTACTTTTTAATACTTATCTTCTAAGAACATGGAAAAATAAACAGAATGTAAAATTTTAAAGATAATTCTAGAAAATTAAGAAATATTAAGAACGAAAATATTAGGAATTAAAATACTTTAAATCTGATCCCATAAAATGATTTAGTAAAACAAGTTTGAAATAACATAAATTTTTATATACAAATAATTTATTTCAAAAAATAGTAAAAAACAATGGATTGTAAAGATGGTAATGATGGATCTTCTCTATTATACATGATCATGTAAGAAAATCCAAATTCATATGGACTACAACGACTCTATTTCCCCTTCCACTCTGATCACACCATCATACCATACTAATGAAATCACTCTTAGATCATTTATCCCCAAAAGAAAGTGGCGCCATATATAAAAAATATTTCATATAAATTTCATTATATTCTAAAACTCATTTCCCTAAAACTTTATCCTTCACATGGTAGCTCTTTATTATTCATTAAATTTATTAAAAGACCAAAGATGAACATACCCCATGAATATTAATGCCTCCATGAGAATTTATATTCAAATACATGTATTATATACATGTATTCATTTCATGGTATGATTCAGTCCTCATCATCATCAATTAAGAGCCTCCATTTCCTTCTTTGACGGTTCTCCACAAAATAACTTCTCAAGCCTAGTGTCCCCTTTCATTGATTATGGGTTTTGGTTAAATTGGTAACTTGAGTATTTGAGTTAATTCTATGTTATCACAACTTAATTAGAGTAAGAAAATTAGAAAAGTACAAAATTTTACGTATTATCACCTTAGGAAAAATATATTCCATACCCAGATTTTTTGAATTTTTAAATATCCTAAAATACATATATCATCTCATCACAAAATTAAATCATATTACACAAGATATGTATTTTATTTTAGAGAATTAAATTATATAATTTATTAATACCATCACTAAAATAATGTTATGTATGAAAAAAAATATGGAGAAATTTCTAATGTATCAATCTTCTCAAAATTATAATAAGTTTATAATACTCTGTATGAACATCTATAAAAAACACCAAATATATGAATTCTCCTATAAAGGAAAGTTTCATTTTACTATTTATCCAAAAAAATATCAATATACTATATTAAAATTCTAAAATATAATATATATAAATTATTTTAAAAAAAATTATGTATGAACTCTCGTTAAAAAAAAAATCATACATATAGATTATTTAGGAATATTTCACTACATTGTGAAAATTAATCCTATCATAATCGGATATATAAACTCAAAAAAATATCCAATTATTTACAATAGTAAAGTTAATAATCATTTTTCTCCAACAATACATATTTAATGATAATACAATGAAATAATGAAATTATTAACACTATGCACCAAAACCATTCAAAAATAAATTTAAGACATTCTTTCAATAAAATATGTACTAAAGGAAACTAAAAACATGAATATTGAGATAAAAAAATTTATAGCCTAGAAGAATTGATCATTTATGAACTAAAATTGAATGTTATTAAAAAAACTATTCAGAAAAACTATTTCAAAAAAATATCCAAATCTATTTATTTATCAATTAAAGGTCACATTGTAACGACCCAAAGTTTCATTAATAGAAAATCCCTCTTGATCCAGTTAAATGTTTCTTTATGAAAAATGTTTTTATAAGATGTCAACTTCTTTAGTTTTACGTTAATATTTGTGATCGTTACTTTTATAGTTGTTGAACAGTGATCATCTGAGTAGTATAAATATAAGGCTTTAACGAACCCATTTCTACTCAGACAAGGGAAGCAATGGCCTCATCCAGTAGAATTGCCCCTTACGAAGCCCATTTGTCAGAGCTCGGAAAAGAGGTGGCGTCTTTGGGCTTTGCCCTTGACCAAGCCCTAGCTGAGCTTCATCAAGTCAAGCTCGAACGTGATCGTCTACGGGAAAAGTGGACGTTGATTGAAATTACCACTCGACCGATGTTATCTGAGCCGCCCCAAGAGTCTGTCACCATCACACACCTTACCCTTAGGTCTTATGCATCTATTTTAAGGGTTTATGTAACAAATAAGTAGCACCATGTTCATGTACATTATTTTTTTATATAATAATGAATATAATTTCTAGTCATTTTTGATACATTGTAATTAGGTTTTAAAGTACAAATGGTGTTTTTAGTTATTATTTAATTAAGAATTATATTTTATTAAATTAAAGTATTTTTGAATTAAATAATATTTTAATAAAATATTATTATTAATATTACTTTAATTTTTATTAAATATAAATGATCTTATAATTTTATGAATGCAATTAAAATTTTTATTAAGGTTTGAAAGCCATTTCTGTCAAAACCCGTGATTTTTTTTAGAAATGTCGGTTTTTATTTTAAAAGTGATAATTCACATATTTATAAAATTATTTAGATAAAATAAATATTATTTTTGGAATCAGGACGTCGAAATTATCCAATGGTGAATTTTTCATAATTTTCTGAGACAGTCAAATTTTTGGGTAAAAATTAAATACCATTTAAATATATAATTTGTTTTATGACATCATAATGACCCAATGGTGATGTAATAAAATACCATAATCCTTATGTTCGGCCAATATGTTTTTATCATTAAAATAATGAGGTTTTGGGTTTGTTTGACTTACTTTTCAAAGCATTAATGGAGCCCTCAAGACTTATTCAACACTTTGCCTTTTTAAATTAATTTCCATGGGAGTGTGACTCATCTCCACATAGGAAACCCTAATTTTTTAATACGTTCGGACCTTTGCCTTGTAAAATATTGTTTTCCTCTTTCCTTTCCCAGAAACCATGGGCAAATACCATGAGATGGTTTGTGGTTTGGATTATTTTAATATAAGGGGTCTCGAACCTAAATAATAAAGAATTCTCTCACCTTTCCTGTATAAACCCACCCAAGCTCCCACTTCCTCCTCACTAAAATCCCTTGGAGTTCGTCCAAACTCTGACCTACTCTCTCTAGAATCCTCCCAACGTGCCCCAAGCTCCCAAGAAGCCTCTCACAAGCCTCTCTCTAGCCTTTGGAAGCACACTTCCAAGTAAGGGTTTTTTCATCCTTTCTCTTTTTTGTCAATTTTCTTTAAGTTGTATTGCCCTTTTAATTTCAATTATGAATGTTGGGGTATGGTTCCGAACCTCCCCCATACTTCCCTCTTATTGTTTTAATGATGGGAGACCCCTTTCTCTCTCATTAAATTCCTTCCATGTACACCCGTTACTATGCCGAAATTCCGAAAGAAACCTTTTCTCCTCTTTTATATTCAAGCAATACTTTTGTATCATGAATCTAAATTCATTTTCAATTGTTGGGACATGTTTATATATTACCTCCTTACTGTCCATTACATGTAAATATGATGAGGAACCACTTTCTCTCTCATCAACCTTTTTTATGAATTCTTATGTCACGCCGTTACGCTGCCGAAATCGCACCGTTTTTCTAAGCCAATGTCATTGTGTAGTGAATACCATGCCCATTTCTCCATCAAGGGTATTCACCTTTATGCACATTTACTTATTGATTATAAAGTTTCATGTATTGATTCTACATTCCTTTATCGTGGAATAAATGATTATGTTTTATGAATCCATGTTTTATGATCCATGTGGCACACTTATGCATGAAATGAAATGTTTAAGAAGGGTGTGCCCTTATAGCACTCCAAGGCATTGGGTAAAGTATAGAATCATGATACATGATGTGCAATGAGTGTTGACTCATGATAATTCATGTGCAACGAGGGTTTACTCATGCTTCATGTGCAATGAGGGTTTACTCATGCTCCATGTGCAATGAGCCTTGGCTCATGCTAATTCAATGTTAAGTGTTGTTGCCACATTTCCATGTTACGATTATCATGCTTTATCATGACTTTATGTTCATGTTACTATTATTCTCTATTGATGTTCCTATTGCCTAACATGTATTGTACTCCTCATGTTATTCATTGTGTACTCCCTTACTGGGTTTTATAGCTCACCCTTTTCTTATGCATGTTCTCAGGTTATCCCATGCAATGCTAAGTACGAAGGAATGTAGTGGTCATGTAAAGGAAGTTTTCAATAAAGATGTTGTATTTCAAGTTTAAAGTTTTTATGTAATGATCCTAAGCCCCAAAGACACTAAACCTATCGATATTCTTTGTTGTATCAAGTGAAGTTTTATGTAATAAAGCATGTTTAAGTTGTAATAAAAAGAAGGGTTGTCATAGTTGGTATCAGAGGATAGGTTTAGTTATTTTTTGGATTAGGAAACCCTAGTAAAGCCTTAGATACAAGACTAAGTATAATAAAAACATCCCTAAGTTTTGGTTAATACTAAGTAAGTGGTTTATCAAACAAATACATCGCTATCTGGATACGAGCAGGTAGAGGCGGCTCTGGCACAGATGTATCCTAGGGGTAAAACCCGAAAACACCGCTTTGAGATAGACTCGAACGGGAACTGGTGCACGACAACGGGCCTTGCTGCACTCTTGGTTACGACACTCCCGGGGGATATGTTTTGATAAATTCACAATCTTAGTATGAACCCTTATTAAGGGAAAAATGCCCCTAAGAATATATGTTAGAAGGAAGATCATGAAAAGCCTGGATTGAATCCTATAGACTCATGAGTTAAAGAGATTAATGTTTATTTATAAGTCATCAACTTTTGTCTTTGGATTACACTTTATGTGTTACCCCTAACTTTCCTTTTATTCCAGCCAATGGCCGGTAAAAGGAGAACTCGGGCTAACAACCATTGTGAAGATCAGTGTGATGATTGTACGTATGAGATGCCCAATCCAATGGGAGCGGGAATCACGAACTTTGTCACGCTTCTCTCTCAGCTAACTCATGTTTTGAATAGAAACACTGGTCAAGAGGAACGTTCAACCCCCCCTAAGAAAGAACAAGTCGCTATTGAAAGCTTCATGAGACAGATGCCTCCTACTTTTAGTGGATCATCCGATCCCACGATCGCTGAACAATGGATCAACTCCATTGAAAAGATATTCTCCATCCTCCAATGCTCAGAAAAAGAGAAGGTTCTCCTGGCGGCTTATCGTATGGAGGGTGAAGCTGATCAATGGTGGACGTTGATCAAAAATACGAAGCCTGAGGAGGAGATTGAGGCTTTGGAATGGAAGGAATTCCGGAAGATGTTTTTCGATAAATATTTTCCGCGCACCCTCCATCTTAAGATGGAAAGGGACTTCCTTTCCCTCAAGCAGAAAGATGAAGAATCCATGGGGGTGTACGAGGAAAACTTCACAAGGCTTGCACGATACACTTCTGGCTTTGTCGTTACCCCCTAATACAAGGTTGACTGCTTCTTTGGTGGGCTGAAGTCTAGATTGCGGAAAGCATTAACGATCCGTGACTTTGACAGCTACGACGAAATTGTCTGATGTGCCCCAAAAGGTTGAAATGGAGATCGGAGAATCACAGGGGTATCGTGGGGACAAGAAGCGTAAGGTGGACTTCAATGCTGGTGGTCCGATGGATAAATCCAACGGCGCTAAGAAGTTCCAGCACCCCACTTTCCAAAATTGTGGAAAGAAGCACCCTGGAAATTGCCTTAGGGGGACAAGAAAATGCTTCAAGTGTGGAAGAGAAGGGCACCTAGCTGTTAACTGTCAGCAAGAAGGACCCGCATCTACGACAGAGGAGAGGAACGCTCCGTTCGAACCTCAACCTGTTGTTCAATGCTACAAATGCAAATAACCTGGTCATTTTGCAAATCAGTTCCCTAATCCAAGGGTTATCAGAGGCATCCAGCAACCTCCAAGACAGCAAGGAAGAACTTTTGCCATCACTTCTGCCGAAGTGAACCCCGACAACGAAGTGGTGACAGGTACGCTAGTTATTCATTCATGAATAAAAAACGTACTTTTTGATTCAGGTTCTACGCATTCTTTTATATCTCAAAAGTTGAGTAGAACAATCCCTGCACCACCACAAATCATGGATGTAAAGATGTCGGTGAGTACGGCAAAGGGGGCAATCATTGCATCCCATAAGTATAAGTCCTCCCCTTTATAATTTGTGTATTGAATTTCCCGGCGAACCTCGTCATACTCCCTTTAGTGGAATTTGTTGAAATTATTGGCATGGATTGGATTTCCTTATATAGAGCCAATATAAATTGTCAGGAGAGGGAAATCACACTCCATATGGAGAATCGACCCCCGATTCTTTACAAGTGTCAGGAGGAAGATGAATCTCCTTTAGCTCCATCATCTCAAGCATGGATATTACTGCCTTGTGAGAATGCATATCTGGCTCAGATGATTGAGTCCAAGGAAGAAACCACCCTTGAAGAAATGCCTATTGTGAGGCAATTTGCTGAAGTATTTCCAGAGGAACTTCCTGGTCTTCCTCCAAGAAGAGATGTTGAGTTCTCGATTGAACTTATACCTGGGGCGCTACCAATATCCAAGACTCCATATAGAATGGCTATTGTTGAGCTTGAAGAGCTGAAGAAACAACTACAGGAGAATCTGGATAAAGGTTTTATACGCCCAAGTGCATCACCATGGGGTGCACCAGTCCTCTTCGTCAAGAAGAAGGATGGGTCAATGCGGCTTTGCATCGATTATAGTGAACTTAACAAAATCACGATAAAAACAAGTATCCTCTCCCAAGAATCGATGACTTGTTTGATCAGCTGCGTGGAGCACAATACATCTCCAAGGTGGACTTGCGGTCGGGATATTATCAAGTAAGGGTGAAGAAGGAAGATATCCCCAAGACTGCTTTTCGTACAAGGTACGGGCACTATGAATTCATAGTAATTCCTTTCGGACTCACCAATGGTCCAGAAAAATTCATGGACTTGATGAATAGAGTCTTTAGAGATTACCTTGACAAATTTGTGGTAGTCTTTATAGATGATATTCTAATATACTCCAAAACCAAGCAGGACCATGAGGAGCATTTAAAAACTGTACTAGAGACTTTGCGCAAGGAGAAGCTCTATGCAAAGTACAGTAAGTGTGAGTTTTGGTTGAAGGAAGTCTCATTCTTGGGCCATATCATCACAAGCAATGGGATATCTATGGACCCCTCCAAAACATATGCAATTGAGGGATGGCCGAGGCCAACATCGGTAACTTATATCCGTAGATTCTTGGGGTTAGCTGGATATTATCGACAATTTGTGAGAAATTTCTCAAGATTGTCCAACCCTCTTACCAACCTAACTCGAAAGGGAGTAAAGTTTTCTTGGAGTGATGAATGCAAAGAAATCTTCAAGGAGTTGAAAAGGAGGCTTATCACTGCACCCGCACTCACTTTACCCACAAGTGTGGGGCTTTTTGTGGTATTCAGTGATGCTTCGAAGAAGGTCTTAGGATGTGTGCTGATGTAGAATGATAAAGTGATATCATATGCCTCAAGGCAATTGAAAATCCATGAGAGAAACTATCCAATGCATGATCTGGAGTTGGCGGCGGTGATCTTTGCCTTGAAAATCTGGCGGCATTATCTCTATGGAGAAATATGTGAGATATATATTGACCACAAGAGTCTTAAATATATATTCACACAGAAAGATCTTAATATGCTCCAGAGAAGATGGATAGATCTCATCAAGGATTATGACTGTTCAATACATTACCACCCCGGGAAAGCGAACAAGGTGGCGGATGCCCTAAGTAGAAAGGATCCAGCTATTCTATCAATGATGAGAATTGAGAAGGATCCAATCTTTTTAGACTTGATGAAGATGGATGTGGGAATCATAAAGAAGGGAACATCATCAATCCTTTCACAAATGATTGCTCAACCATCTCTTTTGGAAAGGATAAAGGATGCTCAAAAGGATGATGCAGGAATCCAAGAAAAAGTGGAAGCTATCAAAAAGGGAAAATCCTCAGAGTTTAATGTTAATGAAGAAGGAATTGTGCGGTTTGGGAAAAGATTATGTGTTCCATCAAGTTCGGAGCTGAAGAAGGAACTTTTGGATGATGCACATAGTTCAAATTTATCTATTCACCTAGGGAGCACAAAGATGTATCGAGATCTCCGAGAAAACTTTTGGTGGGATAATATGAAGAAGGAGATCGCTGAATATACATCAAAGTGCCTGGTGTGTCAGCATGTGAAGGCAGAGAGGCAGAAGTCTAAGGGGATGATGCAACCATTGCCCATACCAGAATGGAAATGGGAGAACATCACCATGGACTTCGTCACTGGACTTCCAAGGACATCCAAAGGAAACAATGCAATCTGGGTTGTTGTGGATCGTCTTACAAAGACTGCACACTTCATTTCTATTCGAGAGGATTTCTCTTTGGATCAACTGGCACAGATATATATCAGGGATGTGGTATGGTTGCATGGAGTACCACTATCTATTGTTTCTGATCGAGATCCAAGATTCACCTCTATGTTTTGGAAGAGTCTTCAACATGCTCTGAATACTGAACTGAACTTCAGTACGGCCTATCATCCTCAAACTGATGGCCAATACGAGCGGACTATCCAAACACTTGAGGATATGTTGAGAGTGTGCTCAATGGACTTTAAAGGAGGATGGGATCAACATCTTCCTATGGTTGAGTTCTCTTATAATAATAGTTTCCACTCGAGCATCCAAATGGCACCATATGAAGCCCTGTATGGGAGAAGGTGTAGAACACCGACATGTTGGGATGAGGTCAGTGAAAGTAAGCTGCTTGGACCAGAAATGGTCGAAGAAATGGTGGAGAAGGTGAAAACCATTCAGCAGCATATCAAGGCAGCCCAAAGTCGACAGAAGCGTTATGCAGATAATCGTCGACGAGACCTTGAGTTTAAAGTCGGAGACATGGTGTTTTTACGCATACCTCCGTGGAAGAAGGTCATGAGGTTTGGAAAGAAAGGGAAGTTAAGTCCAAGGTACATCGGCCCCTTCGAGATTCTTGATCGTGTTGGGGCTGTGGCCTATCGACTAGCACTTCCACCTACTATGGAGAAGGTGCATGATGTCTTCCATGTATCCCTCTTAAGGAAGTACATACCAGACCCTTAACATGTACTCTCTTTCGAGGTGGTATAATTAGAAGATGATCTTTCTTATGAGGAGCAACCAGTGAAGATCTTAGATCGTAGAGAAAAAGTTCTACGAAATAAGACAATTCCCCTCGTCAAGGTGTTGTGGAGAAACCACAAGTTTTAAGAAGCAACTTGGGAGTCAGAGGATATGATGAAGCTAAGTTACCCACATTTGTTTTAGTGTGGGAAAAGAAAAATTTCGAGGGCGAAATTTATTAAGGGGGGAATATTGTAACGACCCAAAGTTTCATTAATCGAAAATCCCTCTTGATCCAGTTAAATGTTTCTTTATGAAAAATGTTTTTATAAGATGTCAACTTCTTTAGTTTTACGTTAATATTTGGGACCGTTACTTTTATAGCCGTTGAACAGTGATCATCTGAGTAGTATAAATATAAGGCTTTAACGAACCCATTTCTACTCAGACAAGGGAAGCGATGGCCTCATCTAGTATAATTGCCCCTTACGAAGCCCATTTGTTAGAGCTCGGAAAAGTGGTGGCGTCTTTGGGATTTTCCCATGACCAAGCCCAAGATGAGCTTCATCAAGTCAAGCTCGAACGTGATTGTCTACGGGAAAAGTGGATGTTGATTGAAATTACCACTCGAGCGATGTTATCCGAGCCACCCCAAGAGTCTGTCACCATCACACACCTTACCCTTAGGTCTTATGCATCTATTTTAAGGGGTTATGTAACAAATAAGTAGCACCATGTTCATGTACATTATTTTTGTATATAATAATGAATATAATTTCTAGTCATTTTTGATACATTGTAATTAGTTTTTAAAGTACAAATGGTGTTTTTAGTTATTATTTAATTAAGAATTATATTTTATTAAATTAAAGGATTTTTGAATTAAATAATATTTTAATAAAATATTATTATTAATTTTACATTAATTTTTATTAAATATAAATGATCTTATAATTTTATGAATGCAATTAAAATTTTTATTAATGTTTGAAAGCTATTTCTGTCAAAACCCGTGAATTTTTTTATAAATGTCAGTTTTTATTTTAAAAGTTAAAATTCAAATATTTTGAAAATTATTTAGATAAAATAAATATTATTTTTGGAATCAGGACGTCGAAATTATCCAACGGTGAATTTTTCATAATTTTCTGAGACATTCAAATTTTTGGGTAAAAATTAAATACCATTTAAATAAATAATGTGTTTTATGACATCATAATGACCCAATGGTGATGTAATAAAATACCATAATCCTTATGTTCGGCCAATATGTTTTTTATCATTAAAATAATGAGGTTTTGGGTTTGTTTGACTTACTTTTCAAAACATTAATGGAGCCCTCAATACTTATTCAACACTTTGCCTTTTTAAATTAATTTCCATGGGAGTGTGACTCACCTCCACATAGGAAACCCTAATTTTTTAATAATTTCGGACCTTGGCCTTTTAAAATATTGTTTTCCTCTTTCCTTTTCCAGAAACCGTGGGAAAATACCATGGGATGGTTTGTGGTTTGGATTATTTTAATATAAGGGGTCCCAAACCTAAATAATAAAGAATTCTCTCACCTTTCTTATATAAACCCACCCAAGCTCCCACTTCCTCCTCACTAAAATCCCTTGGAGTTCTTCCAACATCTTCCCTACTATCTCTAGAATCCTCCCAAGGTTCCCCAAGCTCCCAAGAAGCCTCTCACAAGCCTCTCTCTAGCCTTTGGAAGTACACTTCCAAGTAAGGGGTTTTTCTTCCTTTCTCTTTTTTGTCAATTTTCTTTAAGTTGTATTGCCCTTTTAATTTCAATTATGAATGTTGGGGTATGGTTCCGAACCTCCCCCATACTGCCCTCTTATTGTTTGAATGATGGGAGACCCCTTTCTCTCTCATTAAATGCCTCCCATGTACACCCGTTACTATGCCAAAATTCCAAAAGAAACCTTTTCTCCTCTTTTATATTCAAGCAATACTTTTGTATCATGAATCTAAATTCCTTTTCAATTGTTGGGACATGTTTATATATGACCTCCTTACTGTCCATTACATGTAAATATGATGAGGAACCCCTTTCTCTCTCATCAACCTTTTTTTATGAATTCTTATGTCACGCCGTTACGCTGCCGAAATCGCACCGTTTTTGAAAGCCAATGTCATTGTGTAGTGAATACCATGCCCATTTCTCCATCAAGGGTATTCAACTTTATGCACATTTACTTATTGATTATAAAGTTTCATGTATTTATTCCACATTCCTTTATCTTGGAATAAATTATTATGTTTTATGAATCCATGTTTTATGATCTATGTGGCACACTTATGCATGAAATGAAATGTTTAAGAAGGGTGCGCCCTTATAGAGCTCCAATGCATTGGGTAAAGTATAGTATCATGATACGTCATGTAAAATGAGTGTTGACTCATGATAATTCATGTGCAACGAGGGTTTACTCGTGCTTCAAGTGCAATGAGGATTTACTCATGCTCCATGTGCAATGAGCCTTGGCTCATGCTAATTCAATGTTAAGTGTTGTTGCCACATTTCCATGTTATGATTATCATGCTTTATCATGCCTTTATGTTAATGTTACTCTTATGCTCTATTTATGTTACTATTGCCTAACATGTGTTGTACTCCTCATGTTATTTATTGTGTACTCCCTTACTGGGCTTTATAGATCACCCTTTTCTTATGCATGTCCTCAGGTTATCCCATGCAATGCTAAGTACGAAGGAATGTAGTGGTCATGTAAAGGAAGTTTTCAATAAAGATGTTGTATTTCAAGTTTAAAGTTTTTATGTAATGATCCTAAGCCCCAAAGACACTAAACCTCTTGATCTTCTTTGTTGTATCAAGTGAAGTTTTATGTAATAAAGCATGTTTAAGTTGTAATAAAAAGAAGGGTTGTCATACACATTGGATAAGATTTTATTATAATTATTATATTTTAATGATAAATCGTAATATATCAATATACATTCACATCAAATCCTATCACACATATGAAATTTAATTTCCTCCATAAATACATTAAACAAATTCAGTGGAATAAAATTCATCTCAAAAACTGAAGAATTTTAATGTCAAATAAGAAGTAATTTTCATCACTATTTCCCCCCATGAGCTCTTAAAATAAAGAATTCAATTATTTCACCTATAATATAATTTTTTAATATAAATTATTTTTATTTTCAAGATAATATAATCATATTTTTAAAATTCTCAATGCTTTAAACCTTATTCCTTACACATTCTTTTATCCATTAAAACATCATTATTTTTACTGAGTGAAAAAACACATAATTTCCCATTTAAGAAAAAATAACATAACTAATGGATGAGTGAGTTTAATAATTAACAATTTCTAGAACTAGGTTGTATAACATTTTTAAAATATAAAACTCAATAATGATTAAGATTTAAATCTCAGAAAATTTGAATGAAGAAGTTATTTGTTTAAATCCAATAAATTAAATCATAATGAATTAATTATATAAAACATACAACCAAAAAATTTACAAAAACCTGTTTTTCCTGAGTTAAAATAAAAAAACATTACCCAATTAAATATTTTGAAAAATGAAATAGGTTATCCCCCTTCTAGTTATATAATAATTTGTAATATTATGAAAAAAATTTAAATAATTAAATGTGATATATGAAGCTGAAAAATAGTAAACATTGACAAATTTTGAAGTTATTGTATTTTAGAAATAATTTAACAATTTTCTGATCAAATAGATAGCCCTTCTCCACACATAAAGCCAATAATTTTACAAATTAAAACCCATAAGGTGAGAGAATAATTAAAACCATTTTAGTTTAGAATGGGGTTTTATTTCAATAGATCAAAAAATTGTTCAATGTTCATAATAAATTTTAAACAACATGTTTCCTCAATTACATAACATCTAAAATATAAATTATAGTTTATAAGTTTTTTGTTTTTGTAAAAACACATTAATTTTCAATGATTGTAAGATACAAAATCATAATTAACAATTTTATTTGGTATGAAATAACACTTTCAATCCAAATATATTTTTAGTTTTCTAGAAAAATTATTTATATTCTAATTGAAATTTATTTTCAAATAAAAATAATTAGTAATTTATTTTACCCATAACCCTTATCACATTTTCAATATACGTTTAGATATAAAAAATTTAATAAATCCTACCCTCCAAAAAACACATAGTTTCTAAAAATGAAAAAATATAAACCCAATATTAGAAAAAAAAATATGAAGTAAAATTTCAGTGTATTATAGAAGTGTTTAAATAACATTAAATTTTGGAGGAGGATGAATATATTAGAAGGAAATTTCCCAATTTTTTTTCTTTTTTTAAGTACATCCAATCGATGCCTTGAATTTAAAGCACATAAACCCCAAAATATTTTCAATTAAAGTACCTATAATAGTAACAGATACCAACCATTAGATTCAACCATAAATAAATAATTAAATGAAAGTATGTAAATGAAATTTGATAGGATTTAGCAATGAGTTTCTAAGATGAAAAAGATATTATTGATGGAATACGTTCATTAACCTGTAGGTGAAATTTCACCTAAGGTAAGGGATGAAATGGTCTTATAACATCATTGATTGAAATTTTGATAATGAAATCATGGGTGATGAATCACTATTTAGAAGAAAAAAACACATGTGATTTATTAAACACTGGGTTTCCTTTAATGATGCACTATTTTGATATTAATCAGCATGAAAATATAGTTAAAATATGTTTATAATATTAGGGATTGGATATTTTAATATTTCTTGTGCCTTAATTATCTTGTAGGAAGGATACAACATGAATTACCAATTCTTTTCTAACTCCATTATTAAAAAAACAGCCATAGATTATATAAAAGTCTAGTAGATGTAATACATTAATTTTTAATTTTAGTTATCAAATCATGAATGAAAAAACATACACAAAATAATACCTTTAAAGAAAAGAAATATTATCAAACTGATCCCATACATAGTTCACATAAAAAACAAATAGGAAGATGCTGAATCAGCTACAACCAAAACATAATTTCCAAATTATGATCCCAATATAGTCATACAATATAAAAAATATATCACCATATAAAAAATGTTATTTTATCATTATATATTTTTTAGAGTCCTAATTAGATTTAAATAAAGTTAATTTCTAAAAATGGGATTAAAATCATTAAGAATAATATCAATCCCATCAATAGAACATATTTCAAGACAACAGAAATGTTCTTAAATATAAAAATGTAACCAAGATTTTTCTATGGATCTTAATACTTTTATAAAAAAAATTTAAAATGATAAATACTAATAAATTTTATGAAAGAAATTAGGATGATATTTTTGTAACTGTAAATCTATTTTCAACTATAAGGAATGGGTTTTCTCAAAAAATAGATGGCAGTAACTGTTATCTGTCAAATTGAGAAAAATTATCCCAAAGGAATAGTTGTACATGTTATATCACTTCCTGGGTATTATTAATGATCTAATTAATTCTTATCTAAATAATCCCAAAACATTAATTTTACATTTTGAATATTTATTTATTATAGTTTACTTCACAGTTCACAAAAAAACAATACAATGAGTTATTTCCCCAACATGGTCATGTGTATCATTACAAATCGAAGAAATAAATATCTATTCAATAATATTAATCATTATATAGATCACATTGTGTGTGATTTTATTTAAAATAAATTTTTTTTTAAATATTATGAATAACATGGAAAATCAATATTCCTTTTTCTAAATCTAGCATATGATCATCAGGTTCATGGAATTTTCATTGAAAATTTATTGGGACATTCTAATGACACTACATTTCAATAACTATTAAATCAATTGGTAAAGTGATCTTCCCTATGATATCTTACAGTCCATCTACTAAATAAAGAGAAACCAAAGTGGATTTTAGCTCTATGACACCGAGTTGCATCAATAGTGTATGTCATACAGTTGATAGTATTTCTTAGTTTACACAAATAATAACTCTCTTAATTATATTTTCTTCATGGAATACAAAATCTCATATGGTACTATACTTTTATAGGAAAATTTAAATGAAAGATCATGTTAATTTTTCAATAATATTCAATGTATAAAATTATTCCAATTTCTTATTATTTTCAAACAATGTTTTCAAATATTTAACATATAAATGAATTTTATTTAATTTATTAATAAAGATAATTTTAAATTTTAAATTTTTAACCATATCAATGAATTTTTATTATTAGGTTCTTCATTTTTTTTTTGATTTTCCTATTAGAGAAGATGTTCCAAAATTAATATGTGATGATAAGATTAGATTTTTGTTAATATTTCTTGTGTAAAGACAATATATGAATATTTCTTTATAATGAGTTCCTTTACATTCATAAATGATAAAAATTTAAATGTTCTATTATGGAATAAAAATATTATAATGCTAAATAGGAAATGGAACGAACTATTTCATTTAAAACAACTGCATGGAAATGTTGTAATATGTTATGAATTTAGAAGATATTTTTTTTTGAAATGATATTCTAGTTAAATACATGATATAATAAATAATAAATTATCTACAATATTAATAATTATTTTAGGGGATATAGATAGTGGAGATGAAGAAAAAAAATATTATGGAATAAAACCTGGTCGATGATATTTGGGATTTATATTGAAGTGTTGAAATTTTATTGAATTTATTAAACTTCTTATATATTTTAAGATGTAATCTGAATCTTTGTGTGGAAGAAAGAATATGGTAAGTCTTATTTTTATAAATTTTGAAGTAATATTTTAGTCTTTGGGAGACCATAATACACTATGGATAGAGTGATACAAATTATAGAATTATTTGAGTTCATAATACATTATTAATGTTTTTATGTTAAATATAAACATCTTAAAAAAATTTAATGACTTCATATGACTTTTTCCAGATCTCATAAGAAATTATTTTGTGATTATAAAACAATAAATTACTTATAAATACTTAATATAACTTCACTAGACTTTTTATGTCATATAAAAAACAACTATTATCCAAAAATAAAAAAATACATTATGATAACATATACTTAAATTGGAGATTTATTTAAATGAATATTTCATTTTATATAATAATGTTGAATATATATTAAAAATATTAAAACATTATACAAATTTGTTTAAACAAATATAAAAGTGTAAAAATAAAGAGAAAATGTTTCTTGTGAGACTTTGAACAATGAATACTATACATATTAGTGTCAAAGATAGAATAAAATATGACATAGTTAAAGAGATTTTGTGGATGTGAATATTACTAACAAATCCAAATCACTCATTTAATTGGAGAATAACATGATTACTAAATATAAAAATACCCTATGAAATAATTATTGATATTATTATGATTATAAAAAATAAATATCATTTAATTAGTGTCAATTTGAAATTGTACAATTCTAATTGGATTGATGTAGATGATTTATATCAATGATACCGAAGAAACTAGAAGAGAAGAAGATATATGTTTTATTTCAGTGTGAATTTCTTGTATTAATAGAAATAAAAAATCTTTTATAGTGGTAATATGAAAGTTTAAAACGTTACATCTATCTTGATGGGATCTAAAATATTTTTTTATAACCATATATTATGGTAATCATTCCAATTTTGTTTTTTAGATAAAAAAGAGATTTTAAGATATATATATATATATATATATATAACATAGCGGTATAAGTGTACCCTGAAACAATTCATGTGGTAATTCAATTGGATTATCCAAAAAAATTAGTTTGAGATACATAGATTCTAGTGATAGGCCAGGAACTAAAGGCGGATTTTATGGACAATACAAATATTGTATCCGTGCTGAAAAAATTGATGAAAAGGCCTATAATCATTTATTAGAATGGAAAATATTATTGATAATTTGAGTAACAAATGGTTAGGTGAAATGAAGTTATAGTTCTAATTATTTCATAACTGAGTTTAGTATGTAATTCTTTGTTTGATTCTGTACATACAAGATTAGGGTGTTTCTTAATGTAGGGAAAGCATGTGGTTTCCAATGTATTTCACCAATTACATTTTCTAAAAATATTACCCTAGCCAAAATAATTAGTTTTTAGTAGTTACTCATGCTCTCCAAAAATGGTGACACTGTCTCTTTTGGGATTAGTTTATGGTATAATCTGACCAGGGGTGCCGAAAGTATGTTTTTTTACATAGAAGGATATAAACTTTTGATAGAGATATATGGTTGAGTATATCTATACATTTAATATTTATATATATTACATTAAAATGAAAGATATTGTGGTCACAGATAAATTGACAAGGAAACTAAATTCTCATTACATACATTAATTTGTGATTGAGATATATCAAATGAGAATCTATAATAAGATGAGCTTTGGGGTGAAAGAGTCTAGTGGGTAGGTGTGCAATTCTTTGGTAAAGGATAACTCATAATTTGATAATGGGTTTATCTTGATAGAGTGTTAGAAACTTATTTAATATGGTTTGGTAATGTATTGAAGTAAAGGGATACCTTAGGTGAGTGGTCATAATATCCTAGTGGTTAATTCTGTTTCCAAAGTACGTGGTTGTTTAGATTTCTCAGAGGTAATAACTGATGAGAAGTGGACAGTAGTATTTTATGTCCCTTAAACTAGGGACAACCATGATATATCATGTTCTATGAAATTGAAATTTTTGGATAGAGATGAGGTAGTCGAGTTTTTAATTTGTTTCATGGTTCCTTATTCATTTAAGGATTGCGGAGGAAGACAACAGACCAACTAGTTCATTACAAACCTTACCCGTTTTTATATGGATGTGCGATGGTATTTCCATTGTATTCATTATGGTTTTACCAGGGACTCTTAAATGGATGTATATTATTTGGGGGAACATTGATAATGTTACAAAATTATAACATTTATTCCCAATCAAAGAGACAAATATGGTTTAACAAATTGGAGAATTTAATGTTTGAGAGGTTGTGAAGCAAGTTATTATTCCATAAGACATTATATCTGATTGAGACGCATTTTTAACATATAGGTTTGGATTTTTTTTGAAGATATTATGGGTTACCACATGAAATTAATAATGGAATATTATTAATATAATGATAGTGAGACAGTGATAACTTGTCAGAATCTTGGCGATATGTTTTGAGAAATTGTGGCTGGTTTTAGTGGGTAATGGGAAAGTAATCTACCTCTGAAAAATTTTAATTATAAAATTAGTTATTTTTTATTTTACTAATAGGTATCCTAATAGAGATAATATTATATTTATTTTTTTATTTATTTAAATTATTTAAACCCTCCACATTTATCTATTTGGTCTTATTTTCATCCAGTATGGATTTATGGTGTGTTTTTGGCTAAAATTTGAATATTACTTAATTTAGGAAATTTAATCAATTTCACTCAATTTTCTAGTTTGATAAATAATTTAAAGTACCATTCAATTTGATGTGATTTTGTTTTTTAGACTCTGTGATATTTTTTATTCAACATTTACATCTTGAAAATGATGTGGTTCGAATACATAGAGGCATGAAAAAATCAATCATGTTGAGAAATCATTGGCTGGGGTATGGTGGAACCAACTATAGAGATGAGGAATAAATCTTTTTATAAGCCTCCAATTATAGTGATTCCAAATGGATGAAAAATATGACTCGTTAGCTCATTTTCCCATTAATGATTAAGGAATTTTTGAATCATTACAGGGGTTGTTGCACACTCAACACTGAAGAATGATTCAATATGCATTCGGCCAAACCAAAAACCTATAGTAATTGAGAGAAAACTATTAATAAAAATAGAGAATGAAGTATAAATTTTATGTTCAAACGCACAATATATTTTTGAAAAAATCTATATAAAACTATATTCAATTAATTGGCCAAACCATGTGGTGCTACATGGAATCTTTTGATGAAACATTCTAGAGTCATATTTTCACCTATGGATGAAGCATAATGAACTGAAAATTATTAAATGGTATGTTATGACACCCAAATGCATGTTTATATCCAATAAAAAAGAGGATATTAGTAAATTTATGTGGATATAAATATATGGGGGAATCATTGGATGATATCCTCTAACAGATGTATTTCATGGAATTCATTTACATTTATTTTTTTATTTTGTAATGTTGTCCAACTTTTACATCAACTCGAATTCCCCATCCATGGAGGGGTAGTTTCATTGAGTGATCGAGAAAGGGAGAGGTTGTATCGTTGTTCGTTATTTGAGTTCTTGTGATTAAATTTGAAATGATCTCTTATTCATTCTAAATATTTTTTCAATTCATAATTTACTTTTAAATTCTGAATGTAGTTGTGTTAGGTTTTTATTCTATTATTTTTATTTTTTTGGTCGATGATCCATAAATCTCAATATAAAATATTTTAAATATATGCTAAAACATATTGGGGTTGGGTGTTTATTATTTGATGATCTTTATCACATGTGTAATATTTTCTATTGATATATAGGTGATTTGAGAATAATAATCCAGGGTCAAGGATATCCATAATTAATCATGAAAACCTAATGAAAAACTATGGACAGTTGAAGAAGCGTAGACCAATTTTGTGGTTTCAAATAGGAATATTATAATAATTCTTGTCTTTAAAAGGTAGATAAAGGGCTCTAAAGAAGAGTCTATCTCTTACGAGTTAGTATACGAAAATGTTAAAAAACATGGAAACCAAATAGCACAACACATGGGAGAGACAAACCTACTTCGATCAGCATCTTTATCATTTGTTCAAACCCAATAAATTAAAAATTATAATTTCTATAAATTTTTTTAAAATTAATTAATACTAATTTTTTCATAATTTCAATAGAAACTGACAACCTTTTAATCTAGGCACTCCCTTTCAAGAGATTAACTTGGGTTAACAACTATACTATACATAGGAAATATAAAATAGTTTTTAGCAAAACCCCATGATAGTCGTGCCCCAAACACGGCACCATATCTTGGGAGGTAGTGTCTCAAAACTCAAAAAATTAATTCTTTGGAATGACTGGTATATCAAAAAACCATTAAATTAAATTTGATCCTAAATATTAACAAACAATTACCCAATTGAGAGAAAAAATCAAACAGAGTATGTTCAAATACACCTCACATATTCATGTGACCCATTCTGTGATAAGTCTAAACATACAATAATGAATATAAATCCCATCCAAATATTGCGTGATATCTGCATAACAAAAGCCTCTATCCAACATAATCAACTTGTTCTCCACACTATAGAGAATTATTTTGAATTCTAAATAAACATAATACAAATACAACCAAAATTTTGTAGAAATTAAAGAGATTCCCCAAGAACAAATACTCAAGATTTTAGAAATGCGTGCTCCTATTATTGACCCTGGGAAGGTATGAAAGAATAGGTAATATGAGGGTAATTCCCCTTATCACTTAAGGGAGTGTCAATGGATTGGTGGTACAGTCTATAATCTAGATAAGTCTATTGGTAGGATGATTATCCAAGATGCATCATGAAATGGTTTTTTATACATATAAGTGCAAGGATATATGAAAATGGATCTATGTTATTTGAAAATCACTCATTGATAGACTTTATGATAACTGCGAGTGATTATAGAAGTTCTACACCAACTAACCTAATTAGACTATAGAAGAACATAATTTCCTTGTTTTCTTAAATTACAGAATTCTCTACCATGATCACATCATGTTATATTCCTCTTCTGGAGGAGCCTCATCTGGCATGTCACCATTGAATAAAAATGCGGAGATTGGAAAGACTACACAAGACTCAAAACAATTAAATTCTAGAGGGATGAGCTATAAATGAATCCATGAGGTAAGTAAATCAAAATTTTCCCCATCCTTTCTTTATGAAGCAGTTAATGAATTGACTGGTGAGATTAGAGAACTTGTTGTAAACCATGTAATGGAACAACAAGGTCTAACTCAGGTATATAGATTATGATCTTCTACATATCATTATACTGATCTATGTCAACATTTTCTGGTGACTGAAAGTTATTATGGAACCTATCATAAAAAATTCATGTAAAATTTTCAAAATCAACCCTAGATCCATCGAGGATATGGAATTCATATAAAGTAATATATGTCATGTTTTAAATGGTAATATTAGAACCCACACCATTTCACACGTTTGACAAGTAGCCCGTCCATCAACAACACACTTTTCAACAACCACCTTTCTAGTTAAATAATTATGAGAATCATTCCACCAATGCAAGAACATCTAAAGAATAGTAGCAGAAGACCATTTTTATGGGAATGGATGAAAAATTGAAAATCTAAATGATTAGTTTCTAATACTTATGGATTTCATAACCAAGAACTAACGTAGACTCCCTAAACAATAAATTAAAAATCCAATGAATAATTTCATTGTAATAAAAACCCAAAGTGGGAAGGAGCTCAAACCACTTGGAAAAAGTGAGGATGATGGTTCTAAGAATGATTTTGATTCTCAACCCATCCATATAAATGAAGGATACAATAACAAAAAGTCATAGATAACTAGGTTTGGGATGATAAGTCTAATAACCCCTTTGAAAATAAATAATTGGAGAAAATGGATATCCAACCACAATTCCCATATACATTATATTATTTGAAGAATGCTGATGTAGAATGAATTATATAGTAAATTTAGAAAACCATCAAGAAATTTTAGATCAACAACCTACTACTAGAGGAAATTAGAAAAATCCCTATGTATGAAAATTTTCTAAATGAGATACACACTAAAAGAATGAGGATTTATAGAAATGAGAGATTCAATATAATAATAAGAATCTCAGTACTGATCACACCACCAATACCAAAAATATGTAAACATCTAGAGACATTATCTAATCACTAAACTATTTGTTCTTGAAATATTAATTATGAACTATGTGATCATAGAAAATCAATAAATGTTTTTCCTCACTCTATACTTTCATCCATGTAGATTAGAGAACTAAAAGCAACTCGAGTGGTGGTACAATTAGAAAAAAAATAAATTATTTTCCCATATGGAGTTATAGATGATTTACACATGGGTTTAATAATATTAATTTTTCTATTATTCTGTTATGTCTTTCACACAATCGATGATTGAGAATCATGAAAGTATCCCATTATTATGGGGATACCATTCATGAAAACATTAAAAACTATCATCGATGTCCATGAATGAATGCTCAAAATGGATCTTGGAGATAGTAGAATACATTCATTCATTCGTGATATGATGAATAATCCTTCTTTATAATAACTCACATTATGTGATCTTTCATGATGAAGGTAAGAAAATGATTGATGTTTCTTGTATGCTTCATGACATATTATAATTAGAAGAAATTTTTTTATTCGAATTTTCCAATTCCCAAGAACCCAAAAATCATGATCTCATATATTAGGAAAGGTAGAATATTACATTTTAGATGATTTATTAAATTATAATGAGACGATACCGAATATTCCATCCATAGAAGTTGGAAACCAAAATTCAATATCACCCCTCGAACATCCTCCATGTCTAGAACTATAGACATTTAAAAGTGATTTTATGTATGATTACATAATGGATGAAAGTAAATTTCTGATAATAATTTCCAAAAACATATCCAATTCATAAGAACAAACTCCGATTGAATTCTCAAAGTAAATGCCCATGTTGTAGGATAGAGTTTAGGTGATATGCCTGGAATCAATCCCAAGGTCATATATCGTAGAATATTTTTAGAAAGTGATATGGAAATTTTAGTCAATATAATATAAGACTAAATGCCACAATTATAAGGGATTTTTAGAAATAGATTGAGAAATTTATAGGAGTAGATATCATTTAACTAGTATATGATTGTTAGAGGGTCAACGCAATTCATATAGTCCCAAAAAATGTTCCTGACCACTATTAGAAATGAAATAAATGAACGGGTCCCCATGAGAGTAAAAAATATATTGAGAGTGTGTACAAATTATAGGAAGAAAATAATTTTTCTAGAAAAGACCACATGACCATTAATTTTGTCGATCAGATACTGGAAAGTTTAGCTGTAAAAACACATTATTATTTTTTAGATGGATTCTCAAGATCCTTCCAGGTACCGATCACACTAGAAAACTAGAATAATATGGAATTCACCTATCATTTTGGAATATTCTCTTACAAAAGGATGCCTCTTTAGATATGAAACTACCTAAGTACATTTACATATTATAAGGTGAGAGTTTCTTCAAACCATATTGAAGACTCTCTAGAGGTATTTCATGACAATTTCATAGTTTTCAGAAATTCATTTGATCATTGCTTTGGAAATTTGGAAAATGATTTGAAAACATGCATTGAAAATAATCATGTACTGAATATCGAAAAATGGTATTTAATTATTGAAAAGGGAATAGTGTTAAGGAACATATATTAAAAAAATGTATTGATGTTGGTATATAAAGTTTTAAAGTTATAAATTCTATTCCATTTACAACCTTTATAAAATATATAATATCTATTTCAGGACCATGATGATTTAATAGAAGATTAATCAGTGATTTTAGAAATATTTCTTCCCTCTTCCATGATTTCACCAAATGGATTCAGAATTTAATATTTATTATTCATGTTGTAAATCACTAGATCTATTGAAAAAAATGACGATCACACCTCCAATAAAGCATCTACACAATTGGGAGTACTCATTCGAGTTACATTATGATGGGTCCAAAAAAGTGATGGAATTAACTCTATCCCAAATAATTAACATCATGCCTTAAGTCATATACTATGAGGAATGGACCTTTGATTACATAAAAATAAATTACAAAACCACTGAGAAAGATCTCCTTCCATTCATATTTTCATTATATAAATTCCGTTCATATCAACTTGGCACTAAAGCTGTTTTTTCCCAAATCATGTAGTACACAAGTATTTAATGAAAAAACATAGATGTTAATCCATGGTTACATAGATGGGTGATAATCTTACAAGAGTTCACCTAGGAAATTATATATAAAAATGGTACTAAAAAATAGGTGCCTAATCTTTCATGTCAACTACCCCACACTATTGAAGCCAAAATTCTAAAACAGAACCCACCTAATGATGACCAACTTGGAGAAAAACACTACATCATCCAAAATGATGTTACATGGTATGCCAAAATTTCCAAATATTTGGTTACAGATCTGGTAACCACTAATCTAAGATCTCAACAACAACATATCATAAGTCTAGAAGGATATTTTTATTTTGGAAGACCAATTTCTATGGAAAAGTTTTAATTATCAAATTATAAGAATATTCTTACCATGAAATGAAGTTGAATCAATAATTGAATTTTGTCATAAATTATATTGTTGAGGAATCATTTGACCACAAAGGATAGAACAAAATTTTTTATAATCTAGACCTTATTAGACCCCCATATTCAAATATGCATATGAATTTTGTGAAAGATTTGAAAATGCCTCTTTTACGGTAATAGCTCAAACATGACACGAAATGTCTCAAATACTAACAGCTTATAATGAATTTTTTTATATATGGTGAATATGCCTCATGGAGCCATTCCCAATGCCATTTGGAAATATATTTTTTTTTAAATGTATAATTATTTTCAAAGTAGATAATAGAAAAAGAAACAGGGTCTGGGGATGATTATATTGTTTTCTATTTTTTCAAGACAAACATATTTTGTATGTTTGGAGTGATACTAGAAAAAATCATTAACTATGGAACTCATTTATGCAATAGGAAAATGGAATAATTGATAAAAATGTCTGGGCACATCATAAAACATCAAAACCATACCATCCCTAAATAAATATCATAGTAGGAGTCTCTAATAAATAAATAAAAGGCATTCTAGAATAGATTGTTAAACACAATAGGAAGGACTGGTAGACAATGATAGATGATACATTATTTGCATCCAAAATTCCTAAAATTCACCCATTGGGATGATCCCATATATATTAATTTATGTAAAACATTTCCACTGTTCTATGATATTAGAGAACAAATCCTAAAGGGCGATAAGAGAGATTAGTCTGGACCTTTATAAAGCTGGGAAAGGGATGATATTTTAGTTATAGTAACTAAAGGTCATTAGGAGTGAATATTTTGAAATTTTAATTATGTCAAATGAGATAACATGGATCTCCCATTTAATTATGATTCATACAAGGACCATCAACCCTAGATATCAAGTGCTATTATACAAATCCAAACCCAATATAATGCAAGCTAAACATTGTTTTATATGGGATGGCCTACTAACTATTATTCATGTATACCCCTTTTTTGGTTGTGCATATCAAAAAGGGAGAAGGAGAAAACGTATTCAATTTAAATGGGAGGAGTCTGAAGATGTTTCATGGGACCATACCCCAAGAACTAATGGAGGATATCACTCTTCTTCCTAGATACAAATATAGACCTACTATGTAGCATCTTACAATTAAACTTTATTAAAAGTAGTAATTCCATTATTATTTAATTTCAAGAAAAAATAAATTAAAATTCATTAAGGAAAATGCATAAATTATGTTTGGGGGGGATATTGTAGTCTAGTATATTTCAAAAAAAAATTTTATTAGATCCAACAATATTAAACAAAATCACATCCAGTAGGTAGCCCAAATTTTTTCACTTATTCCACTATTCCCCTCATTCATATTCTAGAATTATTGAACCTGTCATCACTATCATTTCTTTTTATTTAAATTTTTTATTCCATTAATGAATATGATATAGTCTTCAAAAATGGGGAGAGTAGTGAGGACACACATCATGAATAGGTAACAATATAGAACTGAAGGAACAATACTTGCACCATAGGATAGAAAAATAATTTTCAAAGGGGTTTTTATTTTGAATTGAATATATTTTTAATTCCCTATAATATTTTTTGAAAATAGTTTTCAATAACATTTAAGGAAAATTACATGTTGAAACATGGATTTATGACTTACTTAACTTATCTAGGAGACATGAGTTTCATAAAATTTTTGTGATGACATTGTTTGGATATCAAATGTAAATGAAATTGAATAAGTCGAATGAAGAATTGGATGATTAATGTAATGTATTAATATTATGATAAAGACTCATGGTGTCATGGAATTAATTATATCATGTAAAGAAAGGGTTTCAACAACATTCCATTGTTTTTAATTTTTTAAATTTATGTGATTTTATTTTTTATTGTTAATCATCATATGAGTGATTGTATAATGATATAATTCTCATTCCCAAGAGTATTTCATGGAAAAGTACTTCCTATTTTATTATTTAGAATATTTTATGATTAATCATCGAACATTCCACCTACAAGAACTTATGTTTGAACTAATAAAATATATTACTATAAAAAAACACATTTTAAATTATTGAGGCATATTTTGATAAACCACTTACCCCTAAAATACAACCATTAAATCAATCCTTACATATACCATAGAGACCACGGATAGCCTCTATAGGGTCGATTCATGTTTCAAGACATTTTTAACCATTCCTAATCTACTAATGGTACTTTAAATTATATATTAAATATGAAGTGTTGGGGTAATGGGAGTCACAGTGGAAGGGATGAAATAAATTGTAAGGAAGAAGTGCGAGGGTGAAGGGATTCATTTTGTATGGGATGAAATAAATTGTAAGGAAGAAGAGTGATAGTGATATTGAAAAAATAATTATTATTTTTTAATTAAATGTTCTTAATAGTTTACCTCCTTCAAAATATATGATTAAATTATATCATTCAAATTTGGAAATTAAATCTATATTTGATGGGGATTTTTGAAAATATTATTTTACATGGACAATTGATGTGGTTATATTTTTTAGTAATCCATGATTTGTGGGATTCAAAATTTTATATTTATACCAAGATGCAATTTAAACAACTTGAGTCCCAAAAAATAAATAATAATTATAAATTTTTTGGGATGATAGAGTGTACCCCACTAAGAAAATAAGGAATACATCATGTTATACACATCCAATTTTGTTGATTCCTGTTGGATATGAAATAGGAATCATAGGTTCATTACTCCCTTTAATTTGAAAGAGTTATACACTTGATAACATGGAAATTGGATGCTCAAAATTGATGGATGATTTAAGATGCATTTGTCTAGAAAAAAGCTAAGAGTAATTGGGGGATCACACATATGGAAGATAGAGGATTATGATAATATTTATTTTCGAAAAAAAAAATATTTGTAACAACTTTCTAGATGAATACATTTTATGATTATTACATATCTAGGGTTTACCATGAAGATAATTATGATGAAAAATTCTGGAATAAAATTTTTAACCATTGATGACTCATTATGACCCAAAACACATTAATTGGACTATTATGACACCCCATGGTCTCTTTTATGCCTATAAATATGTGTTCATGGGTGGATTGAAAATGATATTGATCAGAGAGGGAATGTTTAGACGATGGCCTCCTAAAGATTTATTTATCTATTTTTTCATATTTAATTTTCTTTACTCTCTAATGTCCTCCATCTCTCACATCATATTGAATTACCCTTCAATTGACGGTTAATTTCATTGATTTACTGGGAAAGGAGGATGTTTTACCTCTGTGATTTTATTGAGTCGCTAGTATTGAATTTATTAATTTCCCTTATTTTTTTCTAAATCTGGTTTCAACTCATAATTTAGTATCAAATTCAAAACTCGGTTGTGTTAGGTTTATAATTTTTTTATTTTTAATATATTTGTTCAAGTTTCCATATCTCCCTATACCCAATTAATTTTTGTATATGGTGTATCATAATTTTGTTGTGTGGTGAGTACATTATGGTCATTTTCACATATGTAATATTTAATGATGTAATATTGGTTTATTATTGTATAACAATCCATGGTCCTGGATTGATCAAATTAATCATGAAAACCGTCTACAATGCAACACAAAAAGGAAAGAGGGTAGAACTATTTGATGTTTCAGATAGAAATATTCTCATCAAAATCATATAGAAAAGAGAGAGAACAGACTTTGTTGATGAATTTATCTCTTACCAGCTAGTGGAAGTAAAAGGGGAAAACATTGGAAATTTAATATCACAACACAAGGTCTAGCCAAATCACTTTGATAATATTCTTTCTCATTTTGCTAAAATAAATTATATCAAACATCATATTTGTCACACATAGATTAAAATTAATTAAAAAATAGTATTTATAAAACCAATAAAAAGTGAAAACCCAGTTTAGTGTGCACTCCACTTCACGATACTACAATTAGTTTACTACCACACTATACATAGGTAATTTAATGTATTATTTTTTTCACACCCTAATTCCAGGTTTGCGTCAGATCCCTTTGAAGTGTTGTATGGTTGTACATTTAGATCTCCATTATGCTTGGAATTGTTAGGATATAGGTCCATAGTTGGACTAATCCTTTTTTGTGGTATGATTAATATGTTATAGTCTATCTTGAAGATTTTATTTACAACATATAATCTTCATAAATCTTATATAGACTATTATTATTATCCACTAGAGTTCATGGATGGTGATAATTTATATCTTTCAGATTCACATCTCTTGGGACATCGTCATTTTGGTCAGTTAGGTTATTATGAACTACAGTTTATGTCCCCTTTGATATCATTGAATGAACTTGAAAGGTGGAATATTTTTGGACATTTTCAACTTAGATTAGGTCGATTCATCACATGTATCATGTTTACCTATCAATGAGGTATCAAACGACCCACCCCATGTGATCGAATGCAAGGATGTTGATCTTGAGCCATATACCTCTGTGGTTAAGAAAATGGTTTATATTATAGAACCCCAGGATAAGGTATTGTGATGTAAAACCATTCAGTTGGGATATTTACTATGGTAGTGTAGGTGGGATAACAATAAGTTATCCATGTGGGAAGTGTTAATTAGTAAGCAGTGGTCATCTCTTTCTTGGATACAAGAATATTGAGTGCCTTCTATTGGAATAATATGTTTTAAGTGGGGATAATATTATATCCCATAACCATATATCATGTTATTCTATCCCATTTTTATCATCCCTAGGTTTATTCTTTGTCCATTCTAATTTTGGATCCAAAATAGAATTCAGCAGTAGATTCTCCAAGGAGGGGAGAAACTATGGTGTGTATGTGATCATTGTATTGTATAAATGGTGGATTATGTATAGGGTCCTAGGAGGAGGTATTCTAGATCTATATCCAGATTAATCATATCTATTACATGTAGGTAGCCTGAGGTATAGACTGGTCGAGCACTGTGCCATTTATCAGGTGGATATAATGAAATGGAATAATGGTCAAAGTTTGTCGGCTCTATGAAATTTTGAATGACTAATGTGTAGTCTCTCTACGCCATATCCCTTATCAGTTGATATAAGATTTTCAATATGGAATCCAAAATTTTCCTCAGATTCAGTTTTACCAAGTATGCTTTTGCATTATCCTTTTTGCTCTGTCATAATCCTCTTTATGTCGGCCACAAATACAACATGTTTTTGGAGGGTTTATCATTTTCTTCTGTTTTCCAGACTTCATATAAATACCCACACCACTATTTGAATAACTTCTTATTAAAACATTTAATCTCAATTATTAGGTTCCCAAGAGAGTTTTTTTAATTCCTTTAAGTCACTTTCTGATCTAGTTTAACAATGTGATTTGGGAGATCAATCATTGTGGTGTCTCTTTGTTCATGGTATATGTGTCACTATAAAAATATTTTAATATATGGAATAATTGATTTTATTGAATGATTATTTTTTATTTATTTTCAAAATTATTGATATGATATCATGGAGATATTTGTTTTTTAAATATGTGTTCTAATTGGGGTTTTCAATAAAAATTGATTTGTTCACACTTGTAAACTCCAAAATGGTGATTTTGAAAAAAAATATAATTTATTGCATTGAAGAAGTAATTATTTATTATTAAAAGGTATTATAAATTGACATCATGGTTTTCAAACGAATTTGGAAAACATTTAACTTTAGTAACCTTAACTGCAATGACAAATTGACTTGTCACACATAGTGAGTGTTATAACACTGAAGGATTTATATGAATAGACTATTTCATAGGATCCAATATAGGTTGGATTCACATGGTCCATGAAATTTTATTTATTTATATAACTATGTAAATAACCCCATAGGTTAAATCTTATATAATTTTTATTTTCACTTATTATTGGTTTTACACATTCTGGTATATTTCATTGAATGTTGGAAGTGTTCTTATATTATAGTATATCCATGGTCGGTTTTCCTCATGTACTAATTATTTTAATCCTCTACATTATATATAACTTATTTAGGTTAATTGGAGGAAATTTCATGAAAATAATAACTTAATTTAACTAAAATGTAATGTTTTTATGATTTTTTTTATAATCAAGATTTTTTATAATTTTGGGGCTATCATTTTCAAAATATTTTCTCTGTAGATTATTTAGAGAAACCATATTAGGCCATGTGTTCAATTCCTAATTTTTCTATTATTCATTATTAGATGTAGGTTTATTGGATTCATGTAATGGTAAGGGTGTCATGAGAATCACTAGATTCTCATGGTTGTTATCATCTTTGTACTGGGAAGGTGTGGTGGATATGAATTGTTAAATGGTGGCTCATTTTAGACTTGTATTGTTTTATTGGGGCTATATATATTTGGATTGACATTGTATGTCTCATGGTTATATATTTTTCTTTCATATTTTACTCTGATGTTTTCACTTATTTTGTTTATACTTGATACATTATATAATGTTTTATGTCACCTCCACCTATGGTATTCCCTATTGGGTGAGGTGTATAAGAGATCTATGATTGTTCGTTACCTATTCATATTGTGTTTTATGGTTTTTCTTAGTTGACCTATAATTTTATTCCAATATTTTTTCAATACATGATAGTAGTTATATATATCACTCAACTTGTACAAATATTAATTGGGTGAGAGTATTAGAGAACTCCATATTCTCTAGATTGGGTTTCATTGTGGTATTTGAATTAATACCATTAGTGTATAATTACTATGATAATTCATTTTTATTATGCCCTTTATAATGTTTCATATGCTATAGGATGAATCTTCAACCAACCTAAATATTTTTTCTTATAGTATGGGATGTGAAATAACTATGTTGTGAATCATGTCTAGCCTTTTCTATCACCATTAGAGTCACATCAAACATATTTTTCCTTGGTGTAAATTCCATTTCATGGTCACCTATTATCATCATGAATAGAATAGATTCCTTTATTAGCTCATAGATTTTTCTTGTTTATCTCCATGAGTTTTGTTCTATTTTCACCATAACTAGTAGAGGTGCAATTTTTGAGATTTATTTTTCTTCTCCGATGTTATATTTCTAATTTTCAATATTAATTATTTATTGTCAATTTTTATTGGATTTTTGATACTATTATTGGTATTATGATATACACTTTATGCTTCTTTAATATATTATTCCCACGATTAGAACGTATAAAAATATTCCATTAAAATCATACCTCAAGTGGTATTTTCCCGACTGATATATGGATGGAATATTTTTTCATATTCGTTTGATCCCATGAGCTTTAAGTCACTAATTCTTATTGTTTCCCATTCATCTATAAGAGTATCACTTTATATCAACCATTCATTATGTGTATTTTGTTAATTTTATCAATAATACTATTTTTATTATAGTTTAATTAATTTTGATAAAACTTTCCATTCAATATAAATATATAAATGAACAGAATCTCAAAAAATTGATTATTGTATGACAGGTTATCCCTCTATAAAATGAATGTTACATGCTCATCTATTTTAATATAAATATTTGATACAGAGACAGTATAATTATTCTAAATTTATTCATGATGTATTTTTCTCAATCCAATTATGAAACTTTTTTAATTAACTACATGATTCATTATTTAATTATATATTAATATATTAATCTTAAAAAAATTCACATAACTGCTATTATTTGGGATTCAAATATATCATCTATTTTTTTTGAGATCCTTTAGAATTACAATTAATATTTCTTATTAACTAAAAATTTGACTTCAATAATGTTAATCTTTACAGACATATAAAAAACACATCAAAATGAGTCAATTGCATTCATTTATCATTGATTTTAATTTGTTTTCATGTCTCCTTTTGAGAAGAGTCAACATTTTTTAATTTTCTTTTTATAAAGATAATATTAAAATATTATGTTCAGGAATCATTTATCTCTTAACATATAATTTGTATTTCATTAATACAAATCCTAATTTCAAATCAATTTTCACTTATATATATTTTTATTAAATAATATTTACCATTCACTACGGAAAAAATGGGCATTTGCGACGGGTTATCTGCGACGGGGATAAATCCCATCGCAAATAGTCCCGTTAGAAACTTATTTGCAACGGGGGAATTTTCCCGTCGCAAATAAATAGGTATTTGCGACGGGTTAGCTTTCCTCGTCGCAAAAGGACTGGCGCGCTTTGCGCGCCAAATCGCGGGAAAGTTATTTGGGACGGGCGGTTACCGCCCATCGCAAATAACCGGCGGCGGTAATAGATATTTGCGACGGGAATATACCCCCGTCGCAAATAGTATGTTGGCAGGTTATTATTTGCGACGGTACCTGTCACAAATAACTATTTAACCGTTGACCGTAATAAATGCGGGCCAAGATATTTGCGACGGGTACCGTCGCAAATAATACTATTTGTGAGGGGTATCCCATCGCAAATAGTCCCGTCACAAATAATCTAACCTATAAATACCCCCCATCCGTTTTTTTCATTCATTCTCAAACTCCATCTTCTCCTTCTCTCAAAACTCTATTTTTAGAGTTCAGCATTTCACAAGTTTACTTTTTGTTTCAGAGTTGATATTGAAGTTTTCAACAATGCTCAGAGATCAACCTCAGATGAATTTTAAAGGTATTTATGTTTATTTTAATTTAATATTTATTTAAAATTTTTTATTAGTTTCAATTATTTTTAGTTAGTTGTAATTTAATTATGTTTACATTGTTTTATTACTTAATAAATTTAAATTATTAGTATTTATTGTTCATAGTTAACGGTAATTTGGAATAATTGGTAATAATTTCCAATAATTAAGAATAAATGCTAATAATTAGTAATAAATAAAAATAATTAGGAATAATTAGTAATAATTACTAATAAATACCGATAATTAGTAATAATTAGTAATAATTACTAATAATTAGTAGTAATTAGTAATAATTACCAATAATTACCAATAATTTTAATAATTAGTAATAATTAGTAATAATTAACAATAATTTGTAATAATTAGTAATAATTACCCATAATTAGTAATAATTACCAATAATTACCAATAATTAGCAATAATTACCCATAATTAGTAAAAATTACCAATAATTAGCAATATTTAGTACTAAATAGTAATAATTACCAATAATTACCAATAATTATTAATAATTAGTAATAATTAATAATAATTACCAATAATTAGCAATAATTAGTAATAATTACCAATAATTAGTAACAATTACAAATAATTATCAATAATTAGTAATAATTACAAATAATTATCAATAATTAGTAATAATTACCAATAATTATCAATGATTAGTAATAATTACCAATAATTATCCATAATTAGTAATAATTATCAATAATTATCCATAATTAGTAATAATTACCAATAATTACCAAGAATTACCAATAATTAGTAATAATTTACTAATTACCAATAATTATCCATAATTGTTAATAATTGCCAATAATTAGTAATAATCAGTAATAATTACCAATTATTAGTATTAATTACCAATTATTATCCATAATTAGTAATAATTACCGATAATTACCAATTATTATATATAATTAGTAATAATTACTAATAATTAGTAATAATTACCAATAATTACCACTAATTAGTAATAATTAATAATAATTACCAATAATTAGTAATAAATAATAATAATTACCAATAATTAGTAATAATTAGTAATAATTACGAATAATTAGTAATAATTAGTAATAATTACCAATAATTAGTAATAATTAGTAATAATTAGTAATAATTACCAATAATTAGTAATAATTAGTAATAATTAATAATAATTACCAATAATTAGTAATAATTACCAATAATTAGTAATAATTACCAATAATTAATAATAATTACCAATAATTAGTAATAATTTCCAATAAATAGTAATAATTACCATTAGTTAGAAATAATTACCAATAATTAGTAATAATTATCATTAGTTAGAAATAATTACAAATAATTATCCATAATTAGTAATAATTAACAATAATTACCAATAATTACCAATAATTATTAATAATTGGTAATAATTAGTAATAATTACCAATAATTACCACTAATTAGTGATAATTAATAATAATTACCAATAATTAGTAATAATTAATAATAATTACCAATAATTAGTAATAATTACTAATAATTACCAATAATTAGTAATACTTACCAATAATTAGTAATAATTACTAATAATTAGTAATAATTAGTAATAATTACCAATAATTAGTAATAATTACCAATAATTAGTAATAATTACCAATAATTACCAATAATTACCAATAATTAATAATAATTAATAATAATTACCGATAATTACCAATAATTATCAATAATTAATAATAATTACCAATAATTGGGAATAATTACCAATAATTAGCAATAATTACCAATAATTAATAATAATTACAAATAATTAGTAATAATTACCATTAGTTAGAAATAATTACCAATAATTATCCATAATTAGTAATAATTACCAATAATTACCAATAATTACCAATAATTAGTAATAATTGGTAATAATTAGTAATAATTACCCATAATTACCACTAATTAGTAATAATTAATAATAATTACCAATAATTAGTAATAATTAATAATAATTACCAATAATTAGTAATAATTAGTAATAATTACTAATAATTAGTAATAATTAGTAATAATTACCAATAATTAGTAATAATTACTAATAATTAGTAATAATTAGTAATAATTACCAATAATTAGTAATAATTACTAATAATTAGTAATAATTAGTAATAATTACCAATAATTCGTAATAATTTCCAGTAATTAGTAATAATTATCAATAATTAATAATAATTAATAATAATTATTATTAATTACCAATAATTAGTAAGAATTACCAATAATTAGGAATAATTACCAATAATTAAGAATAATAACATTATTACATTATTAGTATATTATATTATTAATATTAAAATAATATAAATTTTTATATTATATACATTTTTCTTTCATCTGTGTGTTTTAGATCTCCACATGTAATATTTGTATGTGGAGATAGAAAACACACAGATGAAAGGAGAATTGTATATAATATAAAAAATTATATTGTTTTAATATTAATAATAAAATATACTAATAATGTTATGATTCTAATTATTGGTAATTATTCTTAATTATTGGTAATTATATGAATAATTACCAATAATTAGGAATAATTACCTATAATTACCAACAATTAGAAATAATTACCAATAATTAGGAATAATTACCAATAATAAGGAATAATTAACAATAATTAGGAATAATTACCAATAATTAGGAATAATTACCAAAAATTAGGAATAATTACCAATCATTAAGAATAATAAAATTATTACATTATTAGTATATTTTATTATTAATATTAAAATAATATAATTTTCTATATTATATACAATTCTCCTTTCATCTGTGTGTTTTCTGTCTCCACATGTAATATTTTCATTCTTTTTCAGAATTATCAACATGCTCACTAATGGAGAGGTGAAATTGAATTCAAGTATTACATGTGGAGACAGAATGTTAAACACACAAATGAAAGGAGAATTGTATATAATATAGAAAATTATATTATTTTAATAATAATAATAAAATATACAAATAATGTAATAATGTTATTATTATATAATTAATATTTATGAAAAAATAATATTAGTACTATGAAAATAATAAAAATTTATATAATATTAAAATTATCAATATTTGTAATAGGTTTTTCTTTATTCTCAACATATTAAATTCTTAAAGGGTCAATTTTTAGGTCTATCTCAATAAAAAGTTTGTGTCAGTCGTGTATGATGTAAACTCTATAATTATCCTTTCTTGAGTGTTTTTTCTAACAAATTATTCAAAACCAGTAATGGTTTTATATTTTATAGAAAAATATGGAACAACGAGGTCGTCAACAATCATTATTAGGTGACCGTATATGGATAAATCAACGTAGAAATCCAAACGGTTCTGGTTTAAATCCATTATATGTAGAGGGTGTGGAGAATTTTTTTATCATTTGGGGGATCAAATCTAGAATTTGTTTCAGAAGGCAAAATAAAATTCCCTTATATAAAATGTGCATTGAGAATGTTTGACATGTTTGACAAAGTGGGGGGACATTTCTTGCGTTTTGGTTTTCAACCAGATTATGTTTTTTGGTATCAACACGGTGAACACAATTCCAGAGCAGGTGATACCAACTTGATTCGGTATCCATACCTATTTCAAGATTTAGTACATGATGTTGCATGTTCATCTGTTCAACATACAGAAACTCCGGATGATATAGCTTCAAATCCTGATTTGGCACCGTCTGAATTTTATGAGTTGTTGAGGTCTGCTGAGGATGCATTATATCCTGGCTGCAAGATGAGCAAAATAGAAGCAGTTGCAAAATTTATAGCTATCAAATCAGATAACGGAATGTCAAACACCTGTTTTGACCAGATATTTTCTTTTCTTAAAACACTGTTACCCGAAGTAAATGTTTCGCTTGTAAATTACTATGAGAGTAAGAGGCTGGTTCGAAATTTGGGAATTACTTGTCAGAAGATTCATGCATGTTCAAATGACTGCATTTTATATTCTGAGGAAAATGAGTCGTTGGATAGTTGTCCCACATGTGGGCAACTGAGATATAAAGAAGGACAACATGGGAAGTCTGGTTTGATTCTTGTAAAATAGTTGAGATATTTTCCGCTTACATCCAGACTACAACGTTTATTTATGTCTAAGAATACAACGACAATGATGTCATGGAATAAAGAGAATATTTCAACCGATAAAAGCTTGAATCATCCAGCCGATAGTGATTCATGGAATCATTTTGATAGAGTGCATCCATCCTTTGATTTAGAAGCTAGAAATGTTTGACTGAGCCTTTTTTCTAATGGTTTCTGTCCGTTCAGATATTATGGTAGTCAATATTCATGTTGGCCTATTTTTTTAACTCCGTACAATTTACCTCCACGGATGTTGATGAAGGAGCCATATATCTTTTTGACTTTACTAATTCCCGGACATCCGAAGAAAAATATTGGTGTTTATTTGAAACCGTTGATTGATGAATAAAGTTTATTGTGGAGTACTGGTGTCAGTACATATGATTTTGTAACGAATCAGAATTTCATACTGAGAGCAGCATTGATGTGGACAATTAGTGACTTCCCAGCTTATGGGATGTTATCTGGCTGGAGTACACATGGTCAGAAATCTTGTCCTTACTGTATGGGAGAGAACGAAGTATTTATGCTCATTCATGGAAAGAAACCTTGTTATTTTGACTGTCATCGCAGATTTCATCCAGCTGATCATCCTTTTCGGAGAAACAGATCTCATTTCAGAAAAGGAACAGTTGAAAGGGCTGGACCTCCAAAAATGCTATCAGGTTCAAAGTTAAAATCAGTTGTATTTTCATTACCTCCCATCAATTTTGGTCCCACAATAAACCCACCTAAAATTTTTGGTTTTGGAAAAAAACACAATTGGATTAAACGTAGCATATTTTGGGATTTCCCATATTGGTCTGATTTGTTGGTCCGACACATGTTAGTTGTCATGCATATTGAGAAGAACTATTTTGATAATTTGTTTCATATAGTTTTGGATATGCCAGGAAAGAGAAAAGACAATGTAAATGCATGTTTAGATCTTGCCCAAATTTGCAGGCGTCCAGAACTGGAACTGTTTGAGAATGTCAGAACAAAAAGGTTACTGAAACCAAAAGTAACTTATACACTGTCTAAAGAAAACCGTTTATTATTTTGTTAGTGGATTGCAGATTTGAGACTTCCAGATGGTTGTTCTTCCAATTTGGGTAGATGTGTAAATAATGGTCATATTACTGGATTTAAAAGTCATGATTGTCATGTTATAATGGAAAGACTTCTACCCATTGGATTAAGAGGTCTGTTGAATTTTGTGATTTGGGATTCCATAACAGACATGTCTCATTTTTTTCGGGAAATTTGTGTGGCTACAGCATATTATGATGCTCTATGAAAACTTGAAGAAGATGTTGTTGTAATTATATGTAAACTGGAAAAAATATTTCCGCCATCTTTCATCGACTCAAAGGAACATTTGATGTTACATTTTCCATATGAAGCCAATTGTGGAGGTCCAGTAAAGTTTTGATGGATGTACCCATTTGAAAGATTCATGAAAAAATTGAAAAGAAAAGTACGTAACAAAGCATCTGTTGAAGGATCTATTGCAGAAGCTTATTTGCAATTGGAAATATCTTTTTTCTGCTCCCATTAGTTTGAATCTGAGTATCCTTCAAAACAAAACTGAATGTGATAGATCGAGAGGAATATTGATGAAATCGACAATCAATTATCTATTTTCAACCAGCCAGAGCTTGGTTTTGGTGGAGTTTATGAACGCTGGCTTTCAGATGATGAACATCACAGAGCTCATACGTATGTTCTGCTCAACTATGAAGATATGACATCAGTTGTACTGTAAGTGTTTATATCACTTATTCTATCATTTATGTTACAGTAAATAACTTTGGTTTTTATAGGTTGTATGATAATCATATCAAGAAACAATTTCCACAAATTACAGCAGCTGCTCTCGAAGAACGCCGACTGAAAAATTTCTCTCAGTGGTTTCAAAAACTGGTAACATAAATTCATTATCTTTTAGCAACTCATTCAATGTATATTTTACTATATTGATAAATATTTCACAAATTTTCTGGTGTCTCGACATGTTGATAAAATTGACAAACGGCTGTGTATATTGAGTAACCCACATTCCAAACTTGTTAAAACTTATAACGCATATGTGGTGAATGGATTTCAATTTCACACACATGCATATGGGGAATCGAAAAAAACAATGAACAGTGGAGTTAGCTTGAGAGGATATCATCATCGAGAAAATGAAGTTGACTTTTATGGCATACTTGGTAAAATCATTGAACAATGTTATCTTGGACAACATTACATAACCATGTTCAAATGTCGGTGGTTGGATACAGAGAGAGGTGTGTGTGTTCATCCGACTCACGGAATCATCGATATTAAATGTAAAAGTGTTCTCGCAGTAAATGAACCATTCTTATTGGCTCAACATGCACATCGAGTTTATTACGCAAAGTAATGTGCTACATCAAGAGACTTGACTGATTGGTGGAGTGTAATAAAAATCAAAATTCGAGACAATCCGTTTAGTCAAAGTGAATGTGCTTTCACGGCTGTGCAAAGAATTGATGTTTCTCAAGAGAGTACTCAAAATAAATCTTTTTTACAAAGAGACATGAGTATCGATGACGACACCCCATATTTAAGAGTCGGTGATGACGATGATGTTAATGATGTCACATATGAATTTGAAATGGTAAGAGATGAAGCAACTGGAACTCAAATGGATATCGATGATGTTGAGGAGGAATATGAAGATGACATTGACATATATGATGATGATGATGAAGATGAAAACAGATAGAATTCCATGGTAGTTATATACAATCATAATATATATATGTATATATAATAGTAATTATGAATTATTTGCTAACAACATTAACATTTTCTATTTCAGATGGACGACGCCACATTTCGTGTGTTGGCGGATGCTGACCTGCCTTTCGATGCGGATGAGTTGCTGGCAGATGACCCTCAGCCTACAGGTGCTCCAGGGAGTACGCGGAGAGGGCGCGGTCTTGCACGATTGATGATTCCTGACCCCGTCCCCGAGCGACGTCCACGTCTTGGGTTTGATCCACGCACATAGAGGTGTGATAACCTGTGTGATAATTTGTGGATTTGACTAAGATTTCATTAATCTATTCCCATAATAAATGTTTATTATTTTTACAGTTTTCCGCATATAGCAGTCAGACAGGGCAGCACTATTTTAGGCAACTATTTCTCTCAGTCGTGGACCACATGGGAGCAGATTCCCATTGATGTGCAGCAGGCCATGTTCAGCCATTGGTTGGTACGTACGTAAATAAATAATTTTTATTTTGAAAAACATTTCATTTCTAACTTGATATTTTGATTTATTTGTAGGGTTTATGGTATCCGATCGAGGATACCATGCGTGACGCCATCCATAAGGCATGGGAGGTGGCCATGTGTGATCGCTTTCGTCAGTTTTTGCACAATTTAAGAAAATCTGCCACGAAAAAGCAGGAGTGTCATATTTTGACGAGTCATGTAGATCACATCGACCAGAGTAAATTTCATCCCATGTATGGGATGGATTATGTGCGCACTGGTTGAGTGGTGCCTTTCAGAGGAGATCATCGGTGGGGAGGCAGAATCAGGGGAGATAGGAGGTGACTCATCGAGCTAGGAGTCATTCTTTCAGTACTCATAGGCAGCATCTGGTACATACATTATTTATAAATATTTTATATAACTATAAATATTAACAGTTTATTTTTTATTCTTATAGGCTGTCGAGCTCTCCGATATTATGGAGTACGATGTATATCAGAGGATTTATAGTGATCCTGCTACTAGGGAGCTCAGAGGATATCGTCAGCATCACATCGTGGTCAGTATTATTTGTTTTCAAGTTTAAAAATTAACTGCATATAATATATTCACAATTTTAATTTTAAATTGAAACTACATGAGTCATATGAGGCCGCAACGTCACAGACCCGGCCTGAGAGTCAGGACGAGTCATTAGATCAGACCACTGGCTGTCAGTTTGATGAGGCGGCATGGATGCAGGCCACCCAGTATGCTTTTGAGAAGGACCGGGTAGTTGCTATTAGCTATCGACTGACTCGCGGAGATTATTATGGCAGTGGTGCGATGTCGGCATCCAGCTCGAGAGGAGCTTGTGCATCTTCTTCTGTTACACAGTTTGAGGATCAGCTGCGATCTCAGACAGCACTGATAGAGAGTCTCCGAAAGGAGCAGGAGCAGAAGCGTCAGGAGCAGATGCGTCAGCAGCAGCTGCTTCATGAGGAGGAGCGTCGACGCCAGCAGCAGCTGTACGAGGAGCAGATGAGTCGGTGGCAGCAGCAGCACCAGGAGCAGATGGAGTACATGCGCCGACTCACTCATGCTTTAGGGATGGAGTTTCCTCCACCAGCATCTGCAGATCCCCCCGTCTCCCCCTCCTTCAGATTAGAGTTTGTTTTTATGTTATAAAGTTTGTTAAATCAAAATATGAATTTTTTTCTATTTGTAGTTTATGTCTCATTATAAAATATTAATAATATTATATTTGGAAATAAAAATATTAATATGAATAATAATAATATTTATATTTTATAATATTAAATTATATATATATATTAAAATTTTATAATATTATTATTTAATTATATTTTTTTGTAATATTTGAATTATTTTAATATTTGAATATAAAATAATTCTACTATTTTTATATTAATTAAAATAACTTATAAATATTTTTTATTTATGAATTATAATTCTAATATTATTATATTAATTAAATCATTTATTAATATTCTATTATTTTATATTTTTGAATTATAATTCTATTATTATTATATTAATTAAAATAATTTATTAATAATTTATTATTTTTATTTGTAAATTATAATTCTATTATTATATTAATTAAAATCATTTAGTAATATTTTATTATTTTTTATTTTTGAATTATAATTAGATTATTATTATATTAATTAAAATAATTTATTAATAATTTTTATTTTTATTTTTTTATAGTATTTGCGACGGGATCCTATGCCCGTCGCAAATAGTATTATTATGATATTCATTAAAATAATTTAATAATAGTTTTTTATTTTTTTTAAAATAGTAATTGCGACGGGCCCCGTCGCAAATAGTTTTACGACGGGGCCCGTCGCAATTAATACTTTAAAAGTTTTGACAAATATACGGAGTAATATTTGCGACGAGAAGGAGCCCCGTCACAAATAATATCTTTAGCGACGGGCCCGTCACAAATAATTGTTGTTGCGACGACGTTTTCCGCAACGGGCGATTTGCGACAGGATCCCGTCGCAAATGGCCTTTTGCGACAGGATCCTGTCGCAAATTTCCCATCGCAAATACCTGTTTTTCTAGTAGTGATGTAGTCACCCTAATCAATATTCATCTTAGATATTCAATATTATAGGAGGTGTACGCATTCGAAATCATTATCAACGTGATTCATCAATGTCATTTTTATTGAATATTTTGTTTCTATATATAGATTATCCAAATAATCATTCATTTTTAGTAATTATTCCACAATTACCTTCATTTAATCCTTATTTTTTTATTATTCATTAGTATCCCCATCAAATGTATGTGATTTATCTTTATTGTTTAAATCTTCACAGCTTTTTATTTACAATAAGTTAGGTTTTGAGATATCTAAGAGTGTCCTAATATTAAATGTAGAAACATCCCCCAAAAAAGACTAAAACTTATCATTTAATTCATCATTAAAAGAATTTAGACCCTCAATCACCTTTTATTATTATTAAAAAAATTTCAATATATTTTAATTACCATTGAATTTCTTTATTATATAGATAAACTAATCTATATCAGGAAGTATTATCCAAACGCTAATCACCATATCCATATGACTGTATCAATAATCTTCTCATCCTTTAGTTTCAATTTCATTGAATCTATAACTTTTTAAGATCCCCTTTATGTTCTTCTTCATTTTAAAAACCCCCTAGTGTATGTATTTTTATTTATATTTCATCTTTCCATTATTATCTTGGAGTTTTTTAATTCCATTTTGAGATGACTGAGTGATAAAATGTGTTAAAAATTCTTCCAAATTACCTTAAGAAAGATCAGTTTTGACACAAAGTAATACCTTCTTCGATCCAATAATAGTTTTTATAGAATTTGACACTCTAATATGGTGGTCAATCACTATGTAGAACATATTAACCTTTTACTTTACTCATTTGTTTTTATTATATAATATTAATCCCGTGTTAGTAGGAATCATGTTTCTACATATAAATCATGATGGTACTATCATTGAAACAAATAATAATATAAATGAAAGTGAAGAATGTATAGAATATAATGGTTTTAATTGGTTCACCCTAATGGGATTGATCTTCTTAGGAAACATCTACCAGTTGTTAACGTTCAAAAAGTGACTATACTTTAATTTTTTTGGATGCACTATTTTTCATGGTCACTCCATTTTATGAAACAATTCCATATAATGTATTGGGTTTAGTCATTCCTCACCAAAATCATATCACCTTCTTTTAACCTTCACACAAAAATCAGGTAATATCTTTCAATTCTTATACACATGTAAGTCTCTTCATGATAATCATGATGTAAATAAAATTTTTCATCATTAAATCCATATAAATATGTGGTTGTCTGTATAAGAGTTCCTCTTTAACCATCTATAATCAAGATATAATTAAATCATCAATAGTGATAGTCAAAACTATATTTACATAAAATAAAAATAGATCTTAATATTTAGATGTTTATATTTCAAAAACTGGAATGATGTATTTTTCATTTTCCTTGATTTACATCCATGTGTCGTGATGGTACTACTAACCCTTCCAATTTTAAATATTTATCATACACTATAATAAATTTAATGTGTCAATTTGTTTTCCCTCTATGGTTCAATTTCCCATTCATCACAAAATATCATATTGTAAATATTCCCTTCCTTCCCTCTCTCTTTTATTTAATATTCTAAAAATAATCTATCAATTATATTCTTTTCTATTCTCAATAAATCTTTACAGATGTTCATTGTAAATAATCTTTGTGCAACTCCTAGTTGAATATACTATCACCAAAATGGGATAAATCCCCACATGTACTCCATAAAAATCATGTATGTAGAAAATGATTCAATATTTAATAAATTATTGATGTTCCATAAATTTTACTTTATTCACATTGAATACACAAATTAATTGGGATTATAACCATTAACCACTACATCACGCAACTATAGTTATGTAGTAATATAATAATAAAATCATATTTTTCAGGGAGGTTAAATTTCTCATGTTCTCCCACAGTAGTTATTAAATTATTTGTTTCACTAATATATCATGTATTTATTTGACATAGTTAGGTATTTTTTATTTGAACACTACCATTTATTCTTTTTATGAACAAAGTACTCACTATCTCTTCAAGTATACATCATCTTCTCTTCTTTCACTTTGTGTCTATATCTACCACTTTATATCTATATCACGAAAATGATATTCCCATATATATTTATGGGTAAATTATACTACCATACTCTCCATACTAAACCCCTTTAAATTTTTAGGACATAGTAGACATCCTCTATAGTGTCTCCCTTTATGTTCATATTAATACCTTCAGCTTCACTATTCATGAACTTTTTCTAAAATAAACTCCTTCAATTAAATTCTCATACTCATATTTCCATCATCATCTTTGGTATCATGTATTTTGGTGCATGATCGAGTAAATCTAACCTTGACATGACTTTTATATCATTTTCAGTAGCAATTTGCGGTCCATTATCTGATCAGAATTACTTTTTTACTTACAGATGTTGTATATTATAGATAATATATCCCATAGATTTATATTAATTAAGAATAGAAAATTGGTAAAAAATGGTGTGAAAAACATATGAAAACAATATGTGTGTTCTTGATGTATGCGATGATATATAAGATGTAATATCAAAAAATTACCACATTTATAATATATGAAAAATACACATGTTTTACCAGAGATCAAAATCAATGTTCTATATTGGACGAATTTACTAAATAATATCATGTGCACCTCACACCATCACTTATCTCAGGTGGTACAAACCTTGTTTTATGAACATAGTAACTATGGAACCCCACATAGTGGCACTGTTCCTTTTTGTCTCCCTATCAAACTCTTTCTATTTCCAACCCACACTAGAACTATTCTCCTTCTATACCACATTATATAGGAGGTTGTCAATATTATCCTCGTCCCTTCATGGCTGTCTAACTACATCATCTTTCTTACCACATATATATTATTCTTTTCATTAACTTATACCTAGGAATCAATTATAATAAATCCCCATATATTGTATTTTGCATTGTTATTTATTCCATTCATAAACTAGACCAACCATTATTCTCTCATATCACTATCCTCATATCAATATTCATTCTCTAAATCCTAATTTTAAATTAAATGAAAAATAATCATTAATTCATCATAATGATAATACTAAATCTTTCAAGAAATCTAATTCTTGATATATCATGTTTTCTATTTTCATAACACCATCATGTTTATAATTATTTCAATTAATCTCAATATATATTTCATAAAAAACAAAAATTTAACTTATATTTTAATATATATATTCTCATCATGATCAATTGTGGATTATCATGTATTTTTATGCTACCTTCGAGATTTATTTGTTGAAAACATGAATAATCAAAGTAAATAATAAAAGTGGTGGGATAATTGTATATCCATTATAGGTGTGGATTTTGTTTTTATAGATAATTGGATATAGGTGTGGCCATAGAAAAACCCAAACTATATAAACTACCTTCAATTAGATCACAAGTGGTGGGTATGATTCTTATAGATTACAAGTCGATGATTCTAGCTACATTTTCCTATATAGTGGACCATTATAATATTGGTTTCTGGATATTTTATAATATTGTCCTCTTAATATGGAGATAATGTTCATTAGAGATATCAAGAAAATATTGGATCCTAAATATATATTGTGATTTCATATGGTGATGTCCAAGAAAATAGAGCTCAATATTCTCTTGGATCTTGAGGTGTAGGGTTTTAATCACATGAGTACATCCTCATGTTTTGACAATATTTTTTTCAATAAAAAGGTGGATAAAATCCTTAGGTTGTTCATGGAATATTATAAGACACATTTGTTCTTGATGAAAATCATGTGTTATTTTTCTAAGATAGATAATCTATTTTACTAGTTCAGGGGAGCCTAATGGTTATCTATGATTAAATAGTGATAGAGCTTCTATTAGATGTGATTTATTGAGATGGATATATAAAATATGATCATTAGGAGATGGTATGAGTATATGAGTATCTTAGGAAATCATTTGGTCTATTGAATTTATCATCATTGTTCATGGATATCAATAACAAAAATTTACACCCATACATATACTCATTTATTATGATTTTTTGATGATATTATGGTTTTATCATAGAATAAGGAATATTATGTTAAGAACATTTTGTTTTTTTGAGTATTATCCATGAAAATAAGCTTTATTCCTTATAATGAATGTTACCCATCTACATTCTGGAGGTATTCTTTATCATGTATGTGGAGTTAAAAATTGAAATATCTATTGATCTACAAAAATATATATCAAATGATGTCTTGGTAATATCCAAGAAATGAGATCATGATTATGATTATTCATGGATTTATAGTTTTCCATATGAGGTTCATATATAATTTTAATTACATATAATCACAAATGTCATCACTGACCAAGAAGCGGTGAAATTAATGTTAAATAATTAGTGTCATATGAATTTTCATATTTTGAATGATATGAGGATTTAAATTTATCATGAATCTTTATGAAATATCTAATTGTTATAATATGTATTTTTTTTAGTTGGAGTTGTTTTAGGATCCATTTTCATGTAGGTATATTAGATACTCTATAATGGGTCACATTATATATGACCCCAAGAGCATAACATTAATCAAATAATTTTGATCTAATATTTTCCGTAAACATTTTCCATGATATAATTATAAAATTTATCAATGATTTATCATCTATAGTTTAAATAACATATATATCAGCATGTATTCCATCAGGGGATATAAACTTGTTGCATAGGTTTCAGGTCTATGTCCTATAAATAATTTATTTTGATATGTTTGGTGACATGGAAAATTGGAATTTCATTTCATATAATCACAGTAAGAAGATGTTAAAGAATAAGTTTTAGATTCCTTTTATATAGTAGAAGATAATATGTTTCCATGAATACTATAATATTGATGTGATTGTGGGTTGATATTTTTTCATCCTTTCCTTTTTTCCATGAACTCTTAATTTGTGTACATGGTTAATGATTTGTAAATACCAGATTAAGTTTTTTTCGTGTTTCACTAATAGTAAATTAGAGATGAACATATAAATATATGTTCATAAATTGTTGATCTAGTATTTTATATCAACTAAATGGTGGAGCTACCTTCATATGTGATTGAGGATTAGATGAGGTACCCCCATCCCTAATATTGGGATTTTCACCATGTGCTAACAAATAAATTAATTTGAACTAGGTTCCATTTCAAGTGTCATAATTTGATTTGTGACAAAACATGTTTTATTTCTTATTTCCATATATATATCAGAGGATATATGGTGAAAGAGTAATTACTAAGTGGTTTACTTAAAAAACATCATATTCTAGTATAGAATTGTGATAAATCAACCATGGAACTCTTTATGAGATTTACATGGACCCCATGTGGTTCTAAATTGTTGGTGCTGGATACCGTTTATTAATCTAAATTAAATATAAATTTATTGGTAAACTCTTAGAAAATTAATATATTTTTTTGAAAACATGCGTAATGAATGCTATATTTTATCCTGTATGATTGGGTACATCATCAAGTATAACCCTGAGTTAGTGCACAGATATCTGTGGAAGCAAGAGAGGCTTGCTCCATGTTTTGTAAGGATATTCTATTTTATAGACCATTAAATAATAACGTCATACCATTTTCCTCTTCCTTCATGATATAAAGTGATGAATAATGGATATAATATTCATCATTTTAGTTATATGGGAAATACATTTTTCACTAATCGATAGTGATGATGTCATTTTAGAGGAAGATATCTCATTTGAGGAGCACTCAATATGTATCATAAACCAACGAAGGGAGGTATAGTTAAGGAATTCAATGCCTTATTAATATGTTTTTCTAATCAAAAGAATATATAGAATTTGGAATTTGAGATGGATTTAGATGTGGGTACCTAGTGGTGAAACCATTTCAGGGAAGTTGAATATGGTGTCATTGATCTTCTAAAAAATAATATTTGGAAACTACTTAAAATAGAAAACACAATACAGATCCAAACCCAAAGGAGGATAATGTTGTGTAGTATTTATGAAAATAAATTATTAAATAACATGATACCAAAATATATTGTAAAAAATAAATATGTACGATGGGAAAATTAATGGAGTTAAAATAAAAAATAAATGGTTGTACGACATAAAATGTAGTGAATATTAATAGTTATAGTGGATGAATAATAATGGTGATCATTTGATGAATTATGGAGTCCTGAATTACCATAATAAATAAAATATTTCAATTATTTCAATAATTTTTTTCTAAATTAAAACAAATATCTTCGAAAAGGTGTTGAGTCACTATACCATCACTCAATAACCCACATGGGTTAATATGCTCAATCTAATAATTATTTCTTAATGATTCCCAAATGAAAATATTGAAACATTCATAAAAATGATAATTAAATAAAAAATTTATATTTTATCACATACGTTGATTTCTTTCTAGTATAGGGTAAATTACTCACCACCAATCTATATAAAGAGGTGAGTAAAAATTATTCTTATGAAGAATGAAAATATTAAAAAATTGAATAAATAAGATCACAATACCATTATCTAAATTAATCCCACCTACAATTTTAAATAATTTTGGGAAGAATCAAATAATTTCACAGTACTATAAATTTATTTATTCTATAATTTTCTTTTTAATACTTATCTACTATGAACATGGAAAAATAAGCAGAAAGTAAAATTCTAAATGTAATTCTAGAAAATTTAGAAATCTTAAGAATGAAAATATTAGGAATTAAATTTCATTAAATCTGATCCAATAAAATGATTTAGTAAATCATGTTTGAAATAAGATGAATATCTATATACAAATAATTTATTTCAAAAATAGTAAAGAACAATGGATTGTGTAGATGGTAATAATGGATCTTCTCTATCATGAATGATCAACTACGAAACTCAGTATTCTTATGGACTACAACCACTATTTGTTTCCAATTCCGATCTGATCACACCATCACACCATACTAATGAAATCACTCTTAGATAATTTCTCCCCCAAAATAAAGTGTCGCCATAATTAAAAATTATTTCATGTGAATTTCATTATATACTAAAAATCATTTCCCTACAATATTATCCTTTACATGGTAGCTCTATACTATTCATTAAATTAGTGACGAGATCAAAGAAGAACATACCCCATGAATATTAATTCCTCCATGTGAATTTATATTCAACTACATGTATTGTATACATGTATTCATTTCATGGTATGATTAAGTCTTCAACATCATTAAATGAGACCCTCCATTTCCTTCTCTGAAGGTTCTCCACTGAACATCCTCTCGAGCCTAGTGTCCCCTATCATTGATTTTGGGTTTTCGTTAAATTGATAACATTAGTATTTGAGTTAATTATATGTCATAACAACATAATTAGGGTAAGAAAATTAGAAAAGTATGAAATTTTACGTATCATCACCTTAGGGAAAATATATTTCATTCCCATATTTTTTGAAATTTGAAATATCCTAAAATATATATATCATATTAACACAAAAAGAAATCATATTACAAAAGAAATGCTTTTAATCATAGATAATTAAATTATATAATGTATTAATACCATTACTCAGAAAATGTTATGTATGAACAAAATTATGGAGAAATTTCTAATGAATTGATCTTCTCAAAATTATAATAACTATATAATACTATGTATGACCTTCTATAAAAAACACCACATATATGAATTCTCTTTTAAGAAAATGTTTAATATAAATATTTATCTAAAAAAATATATTAACATACTATATTAAAATGATAAAATATGATATATATAAATTATTTTAAAAATAATTATGTATGAACTCTCGCTAAATTTTTTTTCATACATATAAATTATTTAGGAAGATTTTACTACATTGTGGGAAATAATGAGATCATAATAGAATATATAAACTAAAAAAATATCCAATTATCTAGAAGAGTTAAATTAATAATAATTTTTCTCCAACAAAACATATTAATTATAATACAAGGAAATAATGAAATAATTATCAATAAGCACCCAAATCATTAAAAATTAAATTTAAAAAATTCTTTCAATAAAATATGTACTAAAGACAACTAAAAACCTGATTATTGATATCCAAAAAATTATAGCCGAGAACCATTGATCATTTATGAACAAAAATTACATTTTATTAATAAAATATATACAGAAAAACTATTTCAACAAAATTTTCAAATTTATTTATCAATTAATGGCCACAATGGATAAAATTTCATTATAATTATTATATATTAATGATAAATCCTAATGTATCAAAATAAATTCATATCAAATTCTCTCACTCATATGAAATTTTATTTCCTCCATAATTCCATTAAACAAATTCAGTAGAATAAAATTCATCTCAAAAATTGAAGAATTGTAATGTCAACCAAAAAGTAATTTTCATCACTATTTCCCCCAGGAACTCTTAATATAAAAAATTCAATTATTTATCTAGTAATATAATTTTTTTATATAAATTATTGTTATTTTTAAGATAATATAATCATTTTTTTGAAAATTTTTAATGCTTAAACCTTCTTCATTTCACATTCAGCTATCCATTAAAACATCTTCATTTTTACTAAGTGAAAAAACACATAACTTCAAATTTAAGGGAAAATAACATAACTAATGGATTTGTGAGTTTAATAATTAATGATGTAGTTGAATTAGGTTGTATAAAATTTTTAAAATATAAAACTAAATAATGATTAAGATTTAAATCTCATAAAATTTGAATGAAGCAATTATCATTTTAAATCTAATAAATTAAATCATATTGAATTAATTATATAAAACATACTTCTAAAAAATCATCAAAAACATGTTTTCGCTGAGTTAAAAGTCAAAAACATTACCCAATTGAATTTGTTGAAAAATAAAATAGGTTATCCCACTTCTGGTTATAAAATAATTTGTAATATTAAGACAAAAATTTAACAATTAAATGTTATATATGAAGCTGAAAAATAGTAAACATTGACGAATTTGGATGTTATTTTATTTTAGAAATAATTTAACAATTTCCAAATCAAATAGAGACCCCTTATCCACACATAAAACCAATAATTTTCACAAATTAATACCCATAACGTGGGAGAATAATTAAAACCATTTTAGTTTAGAATGGGGTTTGATTTCCAAAGCTCAAAATATTGTTCATGGTTCATAATATGTTTTAAACAAAATGTATCCTCAATTATAGAACATCTTTAATATAAATTATAGTTTATAAGTTTTTTTTGTACAAACTCATGAATTTTCAATGATTGTATGAAAAAACACCATAATTAACAATATTTTGGTATAAAATAACACTTTCATTCGAAATATATTTTTATGTTTCTAGAAAAAATATTTATATTCTAATTCAAATCGATTACCAAATACAAAGAATTAATAATTTATTTTACCCATCACCCATATCACATTTTCAGTATACATTTAGATATAAAAATATTATTAAATCCTACCCTCCTAAAAAACACATAGTTTCTAAAAATGGAAAAATATAAACCCAATATTTGAAAAAAAATATGAAATAAAATTTCAATGTATTATGGAACTGTTTAAATAAAATTCAATTTTAGAGGAGGAAGAAAATAATAAGGGGAAATTTCCCCTAATAATTGTTTTTCTTCCTTTAAGTACATCCAATTTATACATTGAATTTAAAGAACCTCAACTCCAAAATATTTTCAATTAAAGTACCTATAATAGAAAAAGATACCAACTATTAGATTCAACCATAAAAATATAATTAAATGAATGTATATAAATGAAATGTCTTAGGATGTTTTAATGAGTTTCTAAGATAACTATGATATTATTGATGAAATACTTTTATTGACCAGTAGGTGAAATTTCACCTGATTTAAGGGATGAGATGGGAATATAACATCGTTGATTTAAATTTGGATAAATAAACCATGGGTGAAGAATCACTATTTAGAAGAAAAAAACACATGTGATTTATTAAACCCTGGGTTTCCTCTAATGATGCACTATTTTGATATTCATCAGCAAGAAAATATAGTTAAAAAATGTCTATGATCTCTAGGTTTGTAATTTTTAATATTTTTTGTACTGTAATTATCTTGTAGGAAGGATACAACATGAATTACCAATTATTTTCATACTCGATTATTAAAAAAACAACCATGGATTATATATAAGTCTAGTAGATTTATTACATAAATTTTTAATTTTAGTTATCGAATCATGAATGACAAAAACCCATAATAATACCTTAAATGAAAATAAATATTATCAAATCCATCCCATACATTGTTCATATAAAAAATAAAGAGGATGATGCGGAATCAGCTACAACCAAAACATAATTTCCAAATTATGATCCCAATGTAGTCTTATATTATAAAAAAATCGATCACAGTGTAAAAAATGTTATTTTATAAATATATAATTTTTAGAGCCCGAATTATATTGAAATAATGTTAAATTCTAAAAATGGGATTAAAATCCTTATGAATAATGTCAATACCAACAATAGAAAATATTTCAAGACAATAGGAATGTTCTTAAATATAAAAATGTAACCTAGATTTTTCTATGGATCATAATACTTTAATACACTAAATTTAAAATGATAAATACACATAAATTTTATAAAAGAAATTAGGATGATATTTTTGTTACTCTAAATCCATTTTCAACTATAAGGAATGGGTTTTTTTCAAAAAATAGATGGATGTAAGTGTTATCGTTCATATTGACTTAAATTATCCCAAAGGAATATTTGTACATGTTATATCACTTCATGGTTATTATTAATGATCTAATTAATTCTTATCTAAATAATCCCCAAACATTCATTTTCCATTGTGAATTATTATTTATTAAATTTTACTACATAGTTCACAAGACAAAAATACATTGAGTTAATTACCCTACATGGTCATGTGTATCATCCCAAATCTAATAAATAATGATCTATTCAATCATATTAATCATTATATGGATCACCTTGTGTGTGATTTTATTTAAAAAAATTACATTTCTAAAGGTTATAAATAACATGGAAAATCAATATTACTTTTTATAAATCTAGCATATTCCCATTAGATTCATGGAATTGTCTTTGAAAATATATTGGGACATTCTAAAGACACTACATTTCAATAACTATTAAATCAATTGGTAATGTGATCTTCCCCATGCTATCATACAGTCCATCTACTAAATATAGAGAAACAGAAGTAGATTTTAGCTATATGACACCGAGTTTCGTAAACAGAGTATGTCATACAATTGATAGTATTTCTTTGTTTACACAAATAGTATTTATCTTCAATATATTCTATTTTTCAGGGAATACAATATCTCATATGGTACTATACTTTTATAGGGAAATTTAAATGAAAGATTCTATTAATTGTGTCTATAATATTCAAAAGATAAAATTATTCCAATTTATTTTTATTTTTAAACAATGTTTTCATATATTTAATATATAAATTAATGTTATTTAATTTATTAATAAAGAGAATTTTTTATTTTAAATGCTTAACCATATCAAAGAATTTTAATTCTTAGGTTCATAAATTTTTTTATTTTCCTATTATAGAAGATGATCCAAAATTAATATGTGATGATAAGATTATATTTTTGGTTAATATTTCTTGTGTAAAGACAATGTATGAATATTGGTTTCTAATGAGGTCCTTTACATAAATAAATGAAAAAAAGTTAAATGTTCTTTTAAGGAATAAAAATATTTTAATGCTAAATTAGAAAAGGAATGAACTATTTCATTTAAAACTACTACATAGAAATGTTATAATATATTATCTATTTAGAACTTTTATTTTTTTGAATTGATATTTAAGTTACAGACATTATATAGTGAATAATGCATTTTCTACGATATTTATAAATTTTTTAGGGGAGAAAGATAGTGGACATGAAGAAAAAATATTATCGAATAGAAACATGTCGATGATATTTGTAATTTAATTGGAAGTGTTGATATTTTATTGAATTTATTAAATTACTTATATGGTTTATGATATAGTCTGAATTTTTGTGTTGATGAAAAAAATATGGTAAATATTATTTTTTATGAGTTTTGATGTAATATGATAGACTTCGGGAGTTTATAATACTCTATGGATAGAGGGATACAAATTATAGAATTATTTGAGTTCATAATACATTATAAATGTTTGTATGTTAAATATAATCTTCATAAAACATTTTTATGAATTAATATGTCATTTTTACGAACTCATAAGAAATTATTTTGTGTTTATAAAACATTAAATTACCTATAAATACTTAATATAACATCACATGACTTTTTATGTCATATAAAAACAACTATTATGAAAAATATATAAAAAAACATTATGGTACCCTACAGTTCAATTGGATATTTTATTAAATTAATATTTCATTCGATATAATAATTTGGGATATATATTAAAATTATTAAAACATTATACAATTTTATTTTAAAAAATATAAATGTGGAAAAATCAGGAGAAAATGTTTCTCGTGAGACTTTGAACAATGAATACTATACATTTTAGTGTCAAAGAAGGAATAAAATAAAATTAGTGTAAGATTTTTTGAGGATGGGAATATTACTGACAAATCCAAAGCACTCAATAGATTGGAGAAGAACATTATTAATAAAGATATAAATACCCTATGAAATAATTATTGATATAATTATGATTACAGAAAATAAATATCCTTTAATTAGTGTGAATTTAAATTATACTATTCTAATTGGATTGATGTAGATGATTTATAGAAAATTTACCGAAGAAACTAGAAGAGAGGAAGATATATTTCTTATTTCAGTGTGAATTTGTTGTATTAATATAAATAAAAAATTCTTTATAGTGGGAATATATAAGTATAAAATGTTAATTCTATCTTTATGGGATTGAAAATATTTCTTTTATAATCAATTTTGTTTTTAGTGTAGATTAAATGAATGAGACATCATTAAAATTATAGTAGATTGTAGGCTCTAACACTGATTTCAACCTTTGAATGAAACATTTTTTATTTTCCATTAATTTATTAATATGGTGTACAAGGTGATTAATAGATATAATTTTTTTCATTGACATGTTAAGAAATAAAAAATTTTGAACTAAAAAGAAGTATTTTTAAATAATGATCCTTGATTCACCTTCTATTTAGCTAAAATTGTTATCAGAGCATACCCAAGGTCCCTCTAGTATATTTATGATTCTTTGATAAAATATTTTCTAATTAAAATAATAATATGAAATGTTCCAATTTTTTAAGGAAATAAAATTCATTGTTAGAAGAATAATATTTTTCCCTAACTTATATCATTTGGATTGAACCTACTAGATATAGAAACAAAAATATTTACAGACATTACATAATGAGTTCCTATTTTTTTAAAAAATAAATATTGAAATTGATTGAAAGGATGTAAATTAATTTCTTGGGTCTCTTTCAAAAAATGTATAAACTAATTTTTTATGGATATTACCTTCCAATGAAATATTGGATTTATTTTAGTGAATTTATCAAGGATATGTGAAAGACAATAAAGATAAAATATATAATTTTTTAACTAGTTTTTAGTATATAAATATGCATAATGAATAAAATTCTTATAAATAATTTAATATACTCAATGATATTATGAAGAGAATCCAATGGCTCACTGAAAATAATGATGATTCTAGCTTTGTGTAAAATATTATTATGATATTTCTATACATGTTTGATCAAAAAATAAATTCTTTTGGAGATATAGAGTATAATTCATAGATAAATACATAATAGTTTCATTAAATATGAAATGATAATGATTATATCTTCCAAAAAAATGATAAATATTGTAATTATTTTGATGAAATTATTTTTACAACATGGGACATCATGGAATGTTTTATTTTTAATTAAATTTAATTTCCTCAATAGTTTTCGATTCCTGAAACACTATTTTTACACAAAACTTGATACTCTTGTAAAATATTATAATTCAATCATGGATATTATAGACCATCTATTAATTATCTAGTAATGAATAAAATATAAAAAAATTATTAAAATAATATGGTGTTAAAATATAAAAACCAAATTCAATGGTTATCTATAAATTAGAAATAAAATAATAACCATTTGAATGAAAATTATAGGGTTTATAAAAATATTATTTTCCTAGTAGGTGATTTAAACATATTTGGTGAAAAAAATTTAAATATAATTTTTACCAATTTTATAAAATGTATTCTAGAAAATGAACACAATTTTTAAATCAACAGTTCGAAATTATTTTATGATGAATTTTTTATATTTTTTTGAAAATTTTATTTTTTAGTGAATACTAAAAAATAATGATTTTTAAAAAATTAATATTTCATTATAATAAATTAATTCCCATTATTTTTTAAATATTATTTAAAACTAAAATAATTATTATATATGTATATGAAATCTATTTAATTACATTTAAATCATCTTTGTACTCAATTTTACTATATGTTTATCTTAATTCTTTAATACCGTAAGAACCAAATTTTTGAATCATGTATAGATCCTCTAATTTTTTGTCAAATTTTTTATCTTGGAAATAATATAGATTCCTAATGAGAACACATGTTTCTTTGGGTGTCAAGGAATTTTTTGGAGACCTAAACCTAATTTTTTCAGTGAACAATTCATAGAGCACGCTTAGAGAACACTATATTGGGAATGCAACTTTGTTTGTTCTAACCATGATAGGATGGAATGTGGGATGGTATAGAGAGAAATTTTTGATCAACTCATGAATTAGGGGCATCATTAATGTGAAAAAATTATAGACATATTTCACAGGTGTCATTCATGGTTAGCTTATTATTTCATTAACTGTGCACCCTAACCATGCAAGGACCCCCTTCTTATAGTTAACCGTGAATGGTTGGAGCATGATTTTCCAAATATTATGGTCAAACCATGCGAATGAAAATTTTTGGTGGATTTTCTATTTTCCCTTAATGAACATATTATGTTCTTCCCTCCTCTCATTTACTCATTCCAGTGGAAAAAGCTATCAAATATCTCCCATTTTATCTCTTTTAAAGGCCTAAAATTTGAATCAATATCTAGAATATGTTCGAAATCTGAATTGGTCATTATTAATCTCATTGAATCTACTTGGGTAAAAAATTAATTAATTTTTAATCATCTTCTATTTTTCGTCCCATTGATAACACTATTTATATATAGGCTCATATTCCCTATTTTCTAGGTATTGATCCATTCATCATATCTATTGAAATATCAGAAAACTAGATATTGATACAGAACAAGGAAATCTATACGACTATATGTGAGGTGGTCTATAACTCATCCACCAATATTCTTCATTTTATAAATATTCACGCGGGCACAACAATTTTATCAGGCTTCATCATCATAAGTCTTATGCCTTTATTTTTGACTTTTAAAATGTGTTCTAAGATCCCGGTTAAATATCTTATCTATCTTTGGAGGAAGATTCTAAATGTCAACCAAACCATGTTGGGTGTTTCTATATTTACAATTTTATTGGCTCGTTATCCCTTAATGGTTCATTATGACCTCATAGCTCCACTATTCTAGGGCATGTCTTGAACTTTCTATTGGTAATCCCCTTGAATTTGATGCCTTTTAATTTGTCAAATTCCTTGTACCATGTTTCATTCCACTTAACTAACATAGGGTAAGTGCTTTAATTTGATAAAAAAATATAAAATGAAATTTAAATTATATTGTATAAATATGAATTGGACTAATTTAATAAAATCGTATTGATTGGTTTCACTCCCATAACACCCATTTCCATGTCTAATGCAAGGTATAAAAGTGAACCTTATTAAATGAATACGAATAATGTGAAATGATTGAAATGGTTTCATGAAACTTGTCCTTATCACACTAAGGAATGAAAAGTCATTAACCTAATGAACATAATATATGGTATGATCATTACATAGATAAAATAAATAAATAAATCAATTTTAAGGATCCTTGTTTATGAAACTTAAATTTATATAGTAGTGTTCATACTTGGGATATCTTATGAACCCCTAAAAGAATTTCATTTGCACCTTGGGACACACATCTGAATCAAGGATGCCTAATTCCTTGGATCAAACCCACCTTGGAACTTAATACTCGTCTAATAGTTGATTCCAGGTATGGAAATGTATGATCCCTCCATTAATTTTATATGATTCCATGGATACAATCCTTCAAAACATCATGTAATATACATACATGAGGTTCCATGGTTATATCCATAAGCCTAAATAATTTTTATCCCATTTTATATTTTATATAATCCTTGGAATCAATTAGATCACACTATTGTGGAATTCCATAAATGATGATCCTTTGACTAATCATCAACACCTTTTCAGGGCTATAGTTACTATTGATTTTGAGACCCTTAAGGTCATTGTTTAGTTAGTTATTACCTTGGAACCTCTTCAATTTCATTATCATAGGGTTTCCACATTATATCATTGAACCATCACTATTTCTATAATGAGGTGATGTTAGTGATGGTTTACCTCAAATGACTTAATAATATAAATTGGGACATAATAAATGAGTGATATAGTTACATGTTAACACACGTGCTATGGGATTAAGCAGGTACATGGGTATTTCTGTTACTACAAAAAATTTCTGTAATATATTCCTTATTGCACACTATTTATGATTATAATAAATTGGATTGATTTTATAGACAACAATGGTGGTGTCTTACTAATATTTATCTCACACCATATTTGGGTAACTATTGGATTCTAGGGAGACTATATGTATGCCGGTGTTCAAAAGGTGAATTGTATCTCTTAACACATGTTGATTTCTTGATTGCATAGGATGGAGATAGTAGTAATTGAATGAGATGGATCTCAGGATGCTGGGACCATTTTTTGGATTCCCTTTTTATATTATTTTATATAATGTGTTGTTTTCTTTTTTTATCCATGTTTTATAGAATTCTAGATACATGAAATATTCCATCATCACATTTTTTATATCATTATTATTTGTACATATTTATACATTTCAACCAGCTTCTTCTATGGATTTGAATCATCATTTTACATTTCTTCCATTAATTATTAATTTTTAGCTTATTCATCATCTGTTCTACATCTTGGTAACTGGGAAAAATTCTCCGAAAAGACACATCCTTGGCCCCTGTTTCTAGTTAGAATCCTTTGGAATTTCAGGAGATGTGCTTGAGGCCATGGGGCCAATCGGGGTCGAGGAGCCTCTCAGTGAAATCTGAATTCAAGTCATAAAAAAGTGGTATCAAAGGATATCCATTATCTTTTTACTCTTTTGATACAACAAACTAGATGTCACAAATTCTTTGGAAGTTTCTTATATGTCATTATTGGGAATAACTAACCCTTGTTCGGTGTAAATTTTTAGTTCCCCGAATTATGGGTTTTGTTCTATTTTTTCCATTATAGTTGGTATTATTTATTCTCTAGTCTGATGATATGAGGGTAAGAATATGTTTTACATGCATCATTATAGGAACCTATAAGTCACATACCACATAAATTCCAAGCCATATAGGTTTATTTAAATTCTTTCATTGATTTATATGCATGGGATTATTGAGTTAGAATTGTTTATATATTGTGTCTATGCTAATCATGGGTCGTAATTGAGTGATGTTTGGTTTCAATTCATGAGGTGTATGGACCCTTGTGGGTCGGAAAGAGTAATTTACCATATCAACCCATTAATTATAATTTAAATGAGTGTTTTCATAGTGATAAGGATTATAGGTCCTAATTTACTCGGATGGGAAAATCATTTTAAATTAAACATGGAATATAGATATAGGAAAACCCAACTATGAAAAGTGAATATTTACTTATTAAATGGAATGGTTTCTAGTAAATTATTATGAATGTTATAGTTTAACCATCTAATACTAGAACCCCAATAATTATTGATGAGCACTTAACAATACCTAGACTTCTAACCATGTAGTTTGGGAAATATAATGTGGGTAGTTTTCCATTTTCATACATTCATATTCCTCTATTTGTGCAATATATTTTCTTAAATCATACCCTAAGGTGTGTTCTTGGAATTTTTAGGCTAATCCTCCATGACATCCTCATGGTGTGAGGTACAAAAGTGGAGACTACATTTCTCTAGATGGACTGGGCCTTGGGCTTCTAGTCTTACCACTTTGAGGGACACATAAGTCACCACACATTGTACATAATATTTAAATTGATGAATTGGTTTGTGATAGTTTCCTACATATCAGGATGTTCATGAAAGGTTATCCCTAACATGCACATATGGTGTATGATCTGACCTATTAGTTCCTGCAGAAACATCCTCCTACCTTAATAGGGGATGGAGGTCCACAATTTGTTGAGTCTTGGACGGAGGACACAATTTATATCATTTAGAATATTTATATTCCCCTAGATCAGATGGTTCATTCTTTCTACATACATGATATGGGATTTGAAAAAACACGGATTGGATGTAGATACCCAGGATGGTCACCATTAGGTCATGGTATGGGAGGATTTCCAAACACCCTTCTATGATTATTTCTATCCTCAGATGATGAAAGATGACATAGCTAGATATTTCATTCATCTCAAGTAGGCATAAATGTAAGTTATGGAGTATTCCTCATGTTTCATTGAGTTATAATTCATTAAACCACATCGAGATGGTGATGAGATTTCTTGTGATTATAGCATAGGGAATGGTATTCAGTATTATATCAATGCTTAGGTAAATGTATTTTTCTAACTTAAAATATCTGAAAAAAACAATCAGGATCATAACCATGAGCAGAACATGAGTGATTGTGACTATATTAGGAATAGAAGAAAAGTTTCATTGTATGAAAATAATTCATATGGTATGAAAAATAGATCCTCTTGGGTATGCCTTTAAGCATGTTGAATCTAGAGAGCCCTTACTGGAATCTCTATGGTGATTCATCAGTACAGGAGAAAGGGGAACATGAGGCCTTAGTGTGATATAGACCCTTTAGCGGTTCAAGCTTGCTGCCATATGTGGAACCATAAGAGATTTTATCAGAATATTCAATGATCCTCTTGTGAAAAAGGATCCAAAACATATCCACATTTAGGGGTAGGTTATTTTACGTCATGTCAGGAAGAGAGTTAGAGTATCACTAATAGGACTATTTGAGGAATAGGTCATGGGTGTGGTATCCAGACACCAGATTATCAGCAGTACCAACAGAGTGTTTTTTGTTATGGTAATTTATCTATTCATAGTGTAGTGTATTAGGTTATATGTTTTTATTACAACCAATACCCAAGGTTCTAGATAAAGGATAGCCTACGGTATGAGGTACTATTACAGTAGCCTTCACTATAATATCTACTTTTTTTGATATAGGTGTTTCAAACTCATTCATATCCTTTTATAGTATGGAATGTATTAGAATGTAAATACAATATAATTGTGGTGAAATGGACTTGGATAAACCATTAGTAGTATCATCAGAAAGAATAAAGTAGATTTTTGACTATCCCATTGAGGTATAAAGATACTATTTATCATGTGACCTCTTAGTTATCAAAATGTATGGAATTTGTTTGTGTAATTGTTAGGATGGATTGGTTGGATTGGTATCATGATTTTTAAACTTATATCATTTCATGGTGTCATTTGCATCACTAGTGGGAACATGTTAGCCTAGAAGATGGTCGCATGAATGAGGAAATAGTTTTATTACACAGATCATGGAAGTTGGGGCCTCATTATAGAAATTACCCATTGTAAAGCCTTGAGCTAGTAATAGTTTTTCAGGCCTTACTTTGCTGGAGAAACTACCTGATGGGAGATCACATTGTAGTAAATACAGATGCCAATAGCCTCAAATATATCATTACTTAATGTGAAATGAATCTCAGATAGTGAACATGGGTAGAATATCTTCTTTTATTCAATTTTGAAATTTCATATATTCCTGGAAAGGGTAATGTAGTATCTGATTTGCTGATCCAAAAAAACTTAGGCATATGGAATGGATGAATCAGTAGAGTAATATAATTTTATGACCATTTTCTATTATTTGAATCTAGTGTTTCATGACTGTCATGAGAAATATTATCTCTCAACCTTAAGAGTAAAATCTTTCCCCCTTGGGTAGTGGAATAGTAGGATGTTTTCATATCCGGAATGTTGGGTTCTCTATGAGATAATTTTGGGACACGACCCACCTCTATATTGGTATGTTAATAGAGACGACATCCTATGTATACATGGACATGTGTGGGTTCCAATATATATAAGAGAGGAGATTATGTCTACGTCCTATTTATTACAGTGAGAAATTTATTAAGGAACATCCACAATATATCAAGATGTATGACTCCATTATTGTTGTATTTGGATGAAACATTTGATAACAGGCTTTATAAATAGGGGTTCTATCTGTCAGTAGGTGAAGCTAGAGCACTAGTGACATGATGTCTCTTGACATCCACTAGCAGTCCTGGAATGGAAAGGGGGAGTTCATTCTATGGATTTTTCTTTCATTTTATGGCGGTCACATGGGGGTATCAACATAGTCTGTGATCTTTTTAACCAACTTTCAAAATTAGTCATCTTCATTCATATTTCAGAGACATTCTCAGTTGATGATATGGGAAGGCTGTATGTTTGTGAGTTCACCCAACCAGATGTTATCCCTTTTAATATTGTTTCATATGCGGAATATCATTTCATGTTAATTTTTTTTCATGGGCTACAGAAACATATCAGTACACAGGTTCCTCTGAGAACAAATTCTCACCCTCAGACTTATGGAAAATTGAAACATATCATATAGGTTCGAGAGGAAATGATACAAAAATGCATCCTTGATTTTTGAATTTCATGGGAGAAGTATATCCCTATCATCAAGTTCACCGATAATAATATCATTCATTATATGATTTTGATGGTTCCCTTCGAGGACTTGAATGATAGGTCATTCTGTTCACCCATATAATGGGTAGAGGTCGGAGAGACATCCCTTCAACATCCTCCTCCCATGCATGAGTCACAGGGAAGGTTATACTAATCATAATGAATATGTATACTAAATAATATATATATATATATATATATAATATGTACACTTTCATCGATGACCAATAGAGTTCGAGGTTGGGGATATTGTTTTCCTACAGGTATCACCCATGATGGCAAACATATGGATACATAGGAAAGGGAATTTGATGCCTCATTTTATAGGGATGTTTGAGATTCGGGAGAGATTCGGGCTAGTATCATATCAGTTGCTTCTACCTTATAGGTACCATTCCACAAATGTCGTCTTTATCATTTCACAGCTCCATCGGTATCATGCTGACTCATCTCATAAATTTTATCATAATTATGTTTACATAGGTGATGGTGCAACATATGAGGAGTATACTATTCTCTTAGTTTTCTAGAGTATGAAGGATCTCTAAGGATTGTTTATTCCTATAATACGTGTAATATTGCAGAATATATGGGTATGGGAAAATACATGGGATTGGGATGACAACATACATGCCTAGTGGTGGGAGTTGTTCTCAAATGGTGCTTCACTAACCTGAGATGGTGAAATCAGGGATGAGTTTTTAGGGTGGAGATTTTTAAAAACTGGGTTTTGAGTCAGGAATGGATCCTATGAATTATTTTCTAATTATTAATTTTGGAGCTAATACAGATTCCAAAAGAGTTTACATATTTCTTGGTGATGTTTGGGTGTAATTAACTTTTCAGAACTAGGACTTTTGGATAAGAAGGTTTGGCACATGGATAGGGAAAAACCATGTATAGAAGGCTGCACCATTAGTAATAAAAATGAAATACAAGATATTAGGGAGCTATAGGGAACACACTCTTCTTTAACTGTGTCCCAAGGGCCCATGACCATGAAAAAAAATACCAAAAAACATTTTTGGGGGGTTTTCATTATTGGTTCATGGTTTCCCTAACCATGTTTCTTGACCATGTGGGTACCCCCTTCTTATAGATGATTCTGCGATGTTAGCTCATGGATTGGAAAACTATGTATCCAAATCATAAGAAGTAATTTTTTTTTGTGATTCTACTATTTTCCCTTAACGATCTAATTATTTTCTTCCTTCCTCTAATTTATCATTATAGCGAGCATCCCTATAAAATTACAGTATTTGGATATTTTTTAATGAAAAAACATAGAATTGATCTTGAGCATCTATCTAGATATTGAGTCACTCCCCATTTATCTCATTGGATACACACTGGTAAGATCATAATTCTATTTTATTCATTCATCATTCTTCATTCCATCAATTACATTACTTAGATTCATGATCAAATTACCTATTTTTAGGGAATTGATCTTTTTGGTAGATCTCATCTAATACATGTAAAACTATAGACTAATATTGTATTAGGATATCTATAAAACATTGATGTTGGTGATCTATAACTAATCCCGTAAAAATCATTATTTTATAAATTGGATTGTGGGTGTGCTGATTTCATCAGATGTCATCTATTTAATTTTTAATCCATTCTTGTGGACATCAATACCATGTTCTAAGACACTTGTTAAATATCTTAACTATCATTGGGGGTTACATACACAATTTTTACCACCCTAGATAGGGTGTTACAATATTTATATGTTAGTGTCCAGTTATTCATTAATCATTTGTTATAACATATTTGCTCCTCCATAGGGTGTTATGATTGACCTTGCTAATGATAAAATCTCTAAATTGGATGGTTTTTGAATTTTTAAATGGAATGTACCATGTTTCATTCAACATGACCTACATAAGATAAGTTATTATATATGAAAAATCAATCCATAATTGAAATTAAACATATATTCTATATACATGTCTTGTCCTAATTGAAGTTAGTCGAATATCATGATTGCACATTGATAGAACACCTTACCATGTATTATGGAATTTATCAGTGTGATCTATATTTAATGATTATGACTGTTATGAAAAGAATTAAATGGTTCTATGCCCCATGTCCTTGTCAGAATGTTGAAATGAAGGGATTGGAAGAAATGAACTTATTATATGGTATGAAAATTACATGGATAAATTAAATATATTATTCAATTGTAAGGTACCTTGTATATGGTCCTTTAAATTACTATAGGAGTAGTCAGACTGAAGATAGATTCTGGATTTCGAAGGGAATTCCTTGAGGACCTGTGCAATACATTCGAACTCAATGATGTTAGTTTCCCTGGTTGAGACCCACCTTTGAACATGATCCTCATCTATTATAGGATTCCTGGTATAACACCATAGGATCCCTCTATTACTGATATATGATGGCTTGGATAAAATACATGGACCCATTATGGATTATACTTACATGAGGTACCTTGGTTACATCCTTGGGCCACACCATTTTCGTATCCCACATTACCATGGATGTATTCCATAGATTCTGTTAGATCACATTTTTGTGGAATGCCATGGACTATTCTCCATGGATTACACTCTTACCCATTAGCTCAAATGAAATTACTTCTATGTTGGTGACTGTTGAGGTCATGGTTTCCATGGATATTAAGTGGGACACTATTCAGTATTATTATCATTGGGTTGCCTTGTTATATAATAGAAGAATCACTATTACTATCATGATGCGATTTAATTGATTTTTTATCTCACTTGACTTAATAATATAAACTAGCGCATAATTAATTAATGAACTAGATACATGTTCAAACACCATTAAAGGGCTGATTTAGGTACTCTAGTGTTTACATTATGGTACAATTTTAATTTTATATAAGAATGCTTATACACTGTTTAAGTTTATATTACATGGACATGATGTTATAGAAACTGTTGGTAGTGGCCTATAGAGATTTATCACACAACATATATGGGCCTACATTCCCACATGAGGAGTCTATATATATATATGTGTGTTGAAAAAGGGAGGTTTATCATTTCATATTCTTGAATGATTGATTAAATAGGATAGATTTGGTTCCATATGACTGAACTATAGCCCAAGATTCTATGACTAGTTTTTGGATTCCTTTTCTCCATTTTTAATATCATGTATTTTATACTTCTTTGTATCCATGTTTTCCAACTTTCTAGATCCATCACATATTCCATCTTTATCTTTTTTATATCATTATCAGTTGTTCCTATTTATATTAATTCAGACTTCTTCTAGGGAGGATATTGTTTCTCATATTACATTTCTTCTTCTACTTATTACATATTATATTATTCATCAACTATGATACACTTTAGTAATGACAAAAAAATCTTCCCATGGACAGAACCTAGTACATAAATTCTATATTTCATCCTTTGGCATTTTGGTAGATATAAACGAGTCTATGTGGAAAAAAGAGATCAAGGAACCTCTGAGTGGCATCCGAGTTCGATACATCAAAAATACCTATTTTAAAATTAAAAAAATTAAAAAATATATTTTTATTAAATATTAAATAATTAAAATATCAAATAATTGTATTTCCTAGAGAACCGTAGTTCCAAATTTTGTAAAAAAATATTTTTAATTATTATTTTTATTAATTAAACTGAATATATATAGTCTACTATATATATGAATAACTTTTCTAATCTAGGATTTGGGGGAAATGGACTACTATTATAAATTATCATTTTCTAAACAATAAATAAATTGGAAGGTATTTTACTTTTTTTCATGCTAGTTCTATATCAATGATAATTCAATTAAATCATCTAAATGATCTTGAAAATACTTTTAAATAACAATGGGTGATAATAATTTCTTTTTAAGGGGGGTTTTTAAAAAAGTAGTGATATTTGTTTTGGAACTAATTTATGCCAACTATTCCGATTATATTTTCATTATATTAAACTATATTTTTGATATATATACATCTGAATAACTATAATTCAACATGTTTTTAAAAAAAATTATAAAATTTCTTTTAAAAAATATTGAAATCTCATATAATTATGATTTTTTTAATACAATATTTTGAAATTTTAATAACATTAAAAATAACAATTACAATATATTGAAAACATGATTTTGAAAATACCTTTTTCCAAATATAATATAATTTCAAAATTCTTATTGATTTAAATTTATAATTCCACAAAAATAATTAATAATTTGAAAACTATAATGCCTTTTAAAATACATAATTATTTTCAAATATAATGTATTTGAGAATAAATTAATACATTGAAAATATAATGCCTCTGAAAATACTCGAATATTTGAAAAAAATATGTCCCTAAAAATATTAATAACTACTAAATCCAATGGATTTCAAAATTTTATGAAATCAGAGAAAAAAACAATGGGGCACCTGAAACATTGAAGGCTATATGGGACTATTCATTCTAGTGGGACAGTTTCACACCCCAATTCCTTATTTTGTTTACAAAGATAATGTTTTAATATTTTAGAAAACATTTTTAGATTTCTATACATATATTTCACATGTGTTGTTTCTATTAAAAAAATTACAATGAAACATTACATACATACAATCACGTATAAAAATATATATTAATATATGTAATTTCATAGAAAAACATATTATATACTATGAGGTAAGAAATATCATGAAAAGTTTCCTTCACATAAATTCATGGAATGTAAATAATGAAACAATTAATATATTTGTGTTTTTAAATATTTTTAATAATTTCATAAAAAAACATTTTAATGAAATGAAATATCAAAATATAATGTTTTTTTATAATCAATCCTTAAATAAGTAAATAAGATATCTATTTTGTAAGTTTTTTGGAAACCTCATTTTTATGCATAAAATAATAGTATAAAGGTAGAAATATTCTACATAAAATAACATTAATTTTAAATTACTATTTCAAAAACAATATAATTCTTAAAAAAATATGAACATTCATAAGAATATTTCCTATAAAATCCATTATACACATTTCAAATAATTTTGTGAAAAAAATATATTACACATATAAAATTATAATATGTTATTTTTTTAATAATTTATTTTTTAATCATATAAATGAATGTTTGAATGTTTTGAATTGAGTAATATCATAACTATTATTTATTTAAAATTTAAATTCAGGAAGTATTACTTATATTAAATTGTTAAATGACATTTTTTCGGTTTATACATACATACATACATATATATATAATGAAATCATTAGATACAAAATAAATATAATTACATTAATAATATAAATCCTATATATACTTTCCTAATTTAAAGTCTAATAAATAAATTAATTTATAAATATTACATATATATATATATATAAATATCCCTTGCATAATTAAATGTTTATAATGACATTTTTAATTATAAGTACTAAAAATATAAATAAAATTTTTATTTTAACATAGTATATTTATATACACACCTTTAAATTTTATAGAAAACCAATCTAGGTAGTGGACTATTTTGGGTGATCAGACTAAGGTAAAGTAGTTGAATTATTCCAATGTGGATATGAGAATGAGAAGAAGAGAAAGAGTTTCTTCTTGTATATCATTTTAGGAAGATGCTTCCCAGAGAAGCTGAGATTTTGATAGTGATGAATCAACATATCATCTACACACAATAGATCTCAAATGGGGTGTTTAAATAACTATTTTCTGATATTACTAATCTGAGTAATCGAAGGATTAAAAATGATAGATTTTGTTATGAAATATTTTTTAAAAAGAAAATATTTGACCTTAACTATGATAATGTTTATGCATAGGCATATATTCTTCTGACAGGCTTTCCTAGATTATTAGGGAATCAATGATTATTACTCGTGTTCATGGTCAGTTATAGGATGAATAGATCTAAGAGTTCATTTTCTCATTAAGGGTATATAGACATTATTATTATAATGAGTGTGAGTCTTTTGTAATGTCTTTTACTTTACCATAGAGGAATAGAATAAGTAAAATCAAGTTAGGAAGTATAATGCCGATTGATGCTTAAGTTTTATTATTGAAAACATCACTCTTCATATATAGACATTAAAAATAATATGATTAGTACATAAAAAATTATGAAAATAGAAATCCAAATACAGTTTTAGTTTAGTGTCGGTGGAAACATGGAAACCTAAACACCAGTACATGAATGAGAAACAATATCTCTTATTAGGATATCTATGACTAGAACCCCTCTTATACATATCATACAAGAAATATATATTCATAACTCAAAAAAAGAGACAAAAATATTGTTGATATCAGATGAACAATAATGGTAAATAAATGATACATGTAAGAACAAACTTGAGTATAAGAGTATGAGAACATGATCAAGAAAATAGAAGATCATTCCCTGCATATCAAAGATCATAAACATGAATCATGGCATAAATATAGGAAGTTCTTATGACATGAGTCATAATGAAATAAATAAAATAATCCCAGAAACCATACCATTGGAATAAAACATGGGATTATGGAAAATAATAATAATATATAATTATTACAATAGTAGTCACAAAATTACCGACGAGGCCATCTTACTAGAAAAAAGCCTTCCATCCCTATAATACTAAACCAACATAACTCCTCATTCAGCCATGTGATACTGAACTGAGTTCATTTCTCATTCCAGCCTTAAAATACTAAAATGAGTTCATTTATCATTCCATCCATTTACATATCATGAGATTTAAATAATTATCCAATTCATTGGATGATGATATATTTCCCACACATCTCATAATGATATAAAACATACCTATTCTAAAAAAATCAAAAACAGTCATATCATAACGCATGAGGTGGAATGGGTATGTTAACCATGAATTCTTAAGTCAACCTATTGAAACAAATAGGTTTCATAATCATTTCATAAAAACATAACCCATGAAATAAGCATGTTTCAAAATCATATAACTCATCATTCCATCAACACATAAAAAATTCAAAAAATATAATAATAATGTAAAATTTGGGTCATTTCATAGAAGGTCATGTGTAACATTAACAAATTTTATCATACATGGAAAATATATTGGAAATATATTTTTAAAACATAGCGTACATAAAATATTATTTCTTCGTTAAAAAAGGCACCTTAAAATATAAAAATCTTTTTAAAACTATTTTCAAAAAATTAACTTGAAGGCTTATAAATAATTATTTGAAAACCTTATGGAAACATTTTTCTTTGAAAACATATAAATACAGCTCTAAAATCCCTTGAAACCCATTTTATTTTTTAAAATATAAAATAATATTTAAAAATTTTTGAAAAAAATATTACTTAAATTTTTAAAAAATAAACTTAATTTTTTTTTCTGAAAACAAATTTCCTGGAAAAATATGTTTAAAAAATATAAATCTTTAATTTTTTTAATTACATTTCTATGAAAATTTACTTTAAAAAATTTACAAAAAAATATCTTTTGAACATGCAGAGGAAGATTTACAAAAAAAGAGTGGGTAAATATGTATATGTCGTATGAGTTAGGGATACCATTAATATTTCCTCGTAATATGATTTAAAAATGCCTTTATAGGAAAGTGGTAAGAATATTCGTATAAAAAAATTTCATGAAAAATTTATTCTAATGATTATAAAAAAAATTACAATATTCTTAAAGACTTTTAAAAAACATAATTTTAAAGTAACATAACTTTCCGAACAAAGAGATTGTAATTTTGGGCATTCATAAAAACAATTTATTAGCTATATTATCTACCAAAGTGTAAAAAAATAGAGCTAATACGTGAATAAATGATGAATATCTAGAAATAAATATGTTTCATGAGTTTTTCTAAAAGATGTATCATAGGATTTCATCAAATGAATCATAAATATAATAATTTTTGAAAGGTGATGAGATTGATTCAATAAACTCTCAAAAATTAGTTACTTAATACCATTATCCAAATTTAATTAAATTAAATTAAATGAAGCATAAAATATATGAAAAATATTTAGATTTCTGATATAATATTTCATAGGTAGTAAATATAGCTAATTGAAAAATATATGTTCATTACATGGCATGTGTCGTAGAGAATGAAAATTACGACAACATTATTTTACCGATTTGGTATCATTTAAGACATATATCCCATGAAAAAACATTATCATATGGATATGTAAATACCCATAAATTAATTTATAATGACCGTATATCACATCCATGGGAAGTATACACACCACTCTAATGTAATGGGTGGTGAATAAAGCATGAATCTCATGGAAAGAAAAATTGAGATGAAAATCCGTTACCGTATATCTTGACTCTCATTTTACTCGTTCAAACCACCTATATAGATATAAATTTATTTTAAATATTTTAATGAACCAAATTATTATATATATTATCATATATGGTATTATTATTACCATATATTACAGGCTTGTTAACCATCCTATATTATGGTTTCACTTTGGATAATATTTGCTTGGTTCTTCCCATGGGTCCTAATTAGTTATATCTTATGTCCTTATACATAACATGATAAAATGAATGTAAATAATGATATATATATAATATATATTCGTAATATATTTAATATAATTGTATATATTATATATAATTATGAAATGTAATACCCCATTCATGGATATGGTAATCCCTTCATACACATGAACGCTGTTTCCGTTTTTAATGTCATCTTAGAAGAATGAAGGTAAATGAAATATGGGTATACATGTTTTTATTTATATATAATTATTAAATAATAATTATTAAATAATATATATCATATAGGATCACTAAACCCTTCTTTTATAGATTTTATGTAATGCGTGAATGTATAATATCACATTGAGGGGCCGGTAGGCCACACTTCCTCAATCTAAATATTATTATTTAATCCAAATGGAAAGTTAAAACATAATTATTTCAAAATTATTATATAATTTTAAAGAGATAATGAATATAATACATAACATATAAAAAAAATTTCCAAAAAATTTTCCAAAAAGGGAGTCAGTCTGGAACTGAAAAATAATTTTTTTCTAAGGTGGTAATTATTCGTAAACATAAATGGTATGTTTTTACCCATTAGATGAATGTGTGCATAAGTGTAGGTAAAAAACCATAGAATACAAACATCATACAATATTGATTATATATTTTTTATGTGATAATGTCACATCCATGACCTATTTTAATTTTAAATTTTATTTAATTTGTATTCTTCTTTTGTTTTGGTGGTTTCCCATGAATTTTTTGAGGAAATGGTGAGTTTTCATGATTTGGGCCAAACTGTGAGTCCATTTCCATATTTAAAAACCAATTTTGTTTCTTTCATAAATATTTCATTTTCCCAAAATTTTCACCCATTCCACATCCAAAGTGGCCTCCCCTAGCCTATTAACACCACCATATCAATTTGGAATCTTTAAAAATCAATAATCATGGTGGATTTGATTTTTATTTAAGGATTTGGACCATCCTGGAAGCCATTTCTAGTTCTAAAAAATGTTTATTTAATATATTATTCAATTTTTTAGATTTTTAGGTGATTCCAACTCTCACTCAAGATCACTAAACCTCGTCTTACACCCATTCTCTTTTCCCCCTATTTGGATCTCCTAAGGATCGAGAATTAGTGAAGAACTTATTAGGATTTCTCCCATCATAAAGATTTGAAGAGGTAAGTTATTTCATTCATAACTCCTTCACTTTATACACTATTCCCACCATTTCAATTCCCACATGACCTTCTCAGACTTATTCAAACCTTATTTTCATTTTTGGGGTTTGGAAATTTAGCTACTGGTGTAATTTTGGAAATTTTTTCAAGACAGCTCATGTAAGCAGGTCTCCATCCTTCTTACTTCCATTTTCTTAGGATTTCTTCCATTTTCATAGGGGTTCATCCCTTATTTATGACATTCCATATGTTTAGAAAGTAGGTTTTCAAACCTAGGTTTTTATCTTCAGCTTCATGGTCTATTAACTTGGTTTTCGGCTAGATCTAACTCCCCTGTGGTGCGGTAGTGGTGCTTTTAAATTATTGCACAAATATTCAAAGGTTTGGACACTTGTGGTTGGAGATTCCAAGGTTAATCAATGATAGATGAGTTAGACTTTTATAATTCATTTTAGCACACTTATCCATCATTATTCTTGCTGTGAAATCTATTTCTGGTGACATTTGTTAAGAAAATGATTTTTAGGTGCCAGTTTTGTTTTAATTTGGGAGTTTTATATGGCTATTTTATGTTATGCCAATTGGGGATGTTTTATAACTCATGTAATGGGTTTACAGAAATGTTTTTAGTGATGTAAAATATGTTTTGGTAAATATGGGTATGCACATAGTGTTCAAACTCTGGTTTTTAAGGGATTTCGTGTGGAAAACACTGATATATTTTGTGAAGTTATTTTATTGAAATCCTAAAGCTTTTATTGAGTGTTGTTAATGGTGAAAAGCCTATGTAGATAATATTTTGATTTTATTATAACCAAAAATGATGATATTATGTGTTGATAAATTTTGGTATCATGAGATAATGGTTTGAACACAAATGGGGCTGCCTGAGTATCTAGTAGAGAAGATATTTACTAGTACGCTATTGATCTAGAGCGGTTTTATCCCTATTTCACTGAGAAAAATGGATAATGATAATTGTAAAAAAAACTACATTTATGATGATTTCAGACTAATTGGTTATGGTTATGTTCCCTATTGGTGGCTCCTACATGATAACATATTTTTTCTATTGTTACTTTACACCAAGGACTGAGGTATATGGGGCCCTAAGACTAACTAGTACCTATGGGTGGTCCTGAGATTAGTTATAATTGAAAATTTTGTATTTATCTTTGGAATATGGTGGATTTTTCTGGAAAATATAGAATGTTACATTATTTTTTCAAATGTGATCACTCATGGAAAATTTTATTTTAAAACTATTTACATTTAAAATATTCACTCTTTAGAATTTATTTCCACTACTTCTTTCTTATGAAAACTATCATGCTTTTTTATCTAGTATTGTTTAATCTATGGAATATCTTGGTGTTATCTTGTTGGGATTAGTATTACGCCCTACTTATTCCCTTTTGGTGTAAGTAGACTTTATCATGTTTGACACATGTAAAGTCAAGGCTTTAGGTGATGGCGGTTCAGATTGTTAATTCCATTCCATGGTGCGGCGTTGTGGAGAAAAATTGTGGGTGATGACCATTTGTTGTGTTGATTACATGGGGATATTTTGAAGATATTTTATTTTCTTTGAGGCCACTTGGTATATGTTTCAACATATTTATTCAGTTGGGTAATTTTTTAGGTCTTGTTTGGCATGATTTTTTTCAGATTTGTTTAATCAATTTGTTTTGATGTTTTACGTTTCCATAATCAGCTAAATAATTTAAAATAGAAAATAAATTATACACAAGCACATGTTCCATCCCATGGGGATATGTTATGCCATTAGGGCCTTATAATGGGCAGGTTTATGTACTAGTTTTGTTGGAAACCATATTTGGTTCTTGGAAAAATTGTATCAAAGGGAGGTTATTGTTTTTGGGATATATTATTATTTTGCGATGAGTTGGGATAGACATAATCTAGGACTGTTGGGACTCAAATTTTTTGTAATGAGTAGGGTTCTTGGACCACACCTCTATTGGAAGACCTTGAGTAACCATGGGACATTGAAATTGTTTGTTTGACTTCATATCCAGGTGAGACGTGTGGGCAGCAGACTACATGTAGACATCGAGTGGGGTTGGGGAAGTTGTATCTTTTATTGTTGTATTGTGTTTGGGTTATTTATATTTGATGTTATTGATGAATTTTTCATAATTTCTGTACTAATTGTTGTTCTTGTGACTATTTTCTGTTGTAGCGAATTTCCCCCCTGGAAAGCTCCCATGCACCCATGGGAGGAATCCATAGAGTGTTCTCCCTCACCATTTGATCAAAGGCTAGTAGAGGATGTGGTTAGGGCTGTCCATGATATAGTAAATGGATCGGATCTTGTTTCTAGCTCCTGTTATATATAATGAGACTGGTACTAGGAAGGAAAATGTCTCGGAGTTCTGAAAAAGGAGCCTCCAACTTTATGAGGTAGCATAGAACCACAAGAAGCGGAGGAATGGCTCGAAAATATCGAGTGTGTGTTAATGTTCCTGGTCACACATGAGAAGGTGAGGGTGAATTGTGATTATTTTCTATATGAGGGTCCTAGGCACAAGTGGTGGGAATCAGTACATCAAACTGGAAGAATGAGTATATGCACTGGGGAGATTTCAAATCCATCTTCAATGAACAATACTGCCATGATGTCTTGTTTTATTATAGATCCAGAAATTTCATAGATCTTGTCCAGTGGGGAAATTTGTGTGATGGAGAAGGCTAACTACTTCACAGATCGGGTTTGGTATGCTCCTGAAATTGTCACTAATGAGCAAGAGAAGGCCTTGGGTTTTGAGAAAGGCTTACGACCAGAGATATACTGTCCGATTTCTTATTTAAGTTGAGGACTTATGATTAGGGGGATGACCAGGCATGTTTGGATGAAATTGAAAAAAAATGTGGGTCTGGTTTCTTTGGGACAGTATTATTAGTGGGTAGTGGGAGCTCATTGGAGAAGAGAAAAAAGAGAGAGGAGTAAGGGAAGAACGAAGGTGGTATTTCAGGCCACTCTTCTAGGAATTTTTTATTTTTGCCTTCTGATGAGAGATCCTTAATGTGCCAAAAGTGTGGGAGGTCGGGGAACATGTTACCAACATGCCCATTTCCTCTAAAGATCTATTATAATTGAGGAGGTATGGGTCACTTGCAGTGCTTTTATGGGGTGACATGTCCACTTTATAGTGGGGTAGGGTCAGTGGATTCAAGAAGATTGCTAGATCAGTCAGAGACTTCGAGGATGGGGGGATCTTAATTTTGTGGCCATGGTGGTAGGTTTGGGTAATATTTTGGGAAGTTCCAGTTTAGGGAAAACCGCAGAATAGCGGTAATCATTAAGAAGAGACCAGACATCTTCATGCAGCAGATTAGGAACCAACAAGATTATAGGCAGGATTGTCGATAGTTTGAGGAAACGTTTTGATTTAATCTTCTATAGAATATACTATTTTTGATACGAGTGCCACTATTTAATTAATTTCTTCTTGTTTTTTGGACACCCTGAATCTTCCAACTGAGTTTTTTTATTTTGCAATGGAGTTGGTGACATTGAAGGGAATGAAAAAGGAGCAGGGTCTCGGTGCATGTTGTGTGTGCTTTCCATGTCCGGGGTGGAAATGGAGTGGGAACTTTGGGTATTAGATATGAATATATATGATATAAGACGTGGCATGGATTAACTAGTAAATTACCATGCACACATCAATTTTTATAGGTGGCATGCCAGTTTCACTACACCTAATGGGAGTAGAAATGTTTTTCCTGGGGAATGGGATCCTCATTCATGTCATGTAGGACCTCCAATCGCAGAGTTAGGATATGTTTTATTTTAGTTATCATAGCTCGCGATTGAGTATGGTGGTCATGATATTGAAGGTTTAATACCTCATGTTGTTGAGGAGTATCAGAGGTATTTTCAGATGATTATTTAGGTTTTCCCCCAGAGTGGGATGTGGAGTTCTTGATTGATCTGGTGTTGGGAACTCATCTGATATCACTTACTTCATATTTCAGGGCCCCCACTGAGTTGAGGGAAGTAAATATATAGGTGGAAACCCTAGAATTAAAATGATTCATTCGCCCGAACGTCTCTCCGTTGGCCGCTCATGTGTTGTTTGAGAAAAAGGGTGATGGATCCCTCCGGTTGTGCATTGACTATCAGAAGCTGAATAAGGTATCAGTCAAGAACTAATATCATCTTCACCAAATAGATGAATTATTCAATCAGTTGAAGGGGGGAATGTGTTTTTCTATAATATACTTGAATTTGGATTATGAACAACTCGGGGTGAAAGAGGTTGATATCCCAAAGACTTCCTTCCAAAGTAAGTACGACCACTTTGAGTACCTGGTCATGCCCTTTGGATTGACCAATTCTCTAGAAGAATTTATTGGACTAATGAACAAGGTGTTACGTCAGTATCTCGATTGTTTTTTGTGGTGTTTGTGTATGAAATCTTAGTTTATTTGTGATCTGAGGAGGAATATAAGCAACCCTTGCAGATCGTTCTGGGAACATTATGAGAGAATAACCTTTCGGAAAAGTTTTACAAATGAAATTTATGGATTCGGGAGGTGAAATTTATACGTCATGTGATCTCATTGAAGGTGGTTTTGGTGGACCCTAAGAAGATCGGTGAGGTTAAGTCATGGGAGTAGCAAAATAAAATGTTCAAGATCATGATTTTCTTTGTTGAGGCTGGTTATTATAGGATGTTTGTTCTATATTTTTCTTGGATATCATCATCGATGACCAGACATACCTAAAAATGGGTGATTTTTGTTTGGGGCCCGGAATGCCAGTTATCCATTGAGGAGCTTAAGTGGCCGTAGACTACTTCCCCCGTTCTGATTTTTCCATAGGATGGAATGGGGTATGTTGTGTTTTTTATGATGCTTCAGGTATGGGTATTGGGTTCATGATTATGGAGATGATCACATGGTGGAATATGGATCTCGCCAACTATGACCACATGAATAGAATTACTCGACTCATGACTTCGATTATGTAGATGTGATGCACTTTTTGAAGACATGGTGTCAGTACCTCTCTGTGGAGAATTTTTTGTTCTACTGTAATCACAAAATTCTGGCCTATATATTCTCACAGAAGGAACTAAATGTGAGGAATCATTGTTGGATTGAGTAAATTCCAAGGAACGACTTTGACATGTCTATACCCCAGGAAAGGGTAACATGGTGGCCGATGCCTTAAGTAGAAGAGTCCAATTATCGACTTTGTAGAATTCTAGTTATGGGTGGAATATGATGGCACTATTTACTCAGATGAATTTAGAGACCCCAGAGACAAATGGGGGTGTGTAAACAGTGAGATTTTATTTGACTCTTTATCCTATGAAGCTAATTCAGAGGGAACAGTCAAATAATGAACTTTGTCAGCAGTCAATGAAATTTCTTCATGGCGGGGATACATCTTTTGATTGGTTGTTGTCTCCTAAAGTGAAACACTCGTCCAAAAAAACATCACTGTAACATACCAACAAGATGTATATGTAGCTCTCGTTACTCATAAGGGTCCATCCCATATGGGGACATAGAGATCGAAGACCTTCTTGGTTATAACTCGATCCCAAACTCGATCTCTCATCAAGGGGGTAATGCTACAACCTCTTCTGGAAAGACATTAGGGTACTCTTCTACGACCCTAGCAAAATCCAACTGCTAAACCTCTGAAGAACACAACCTCATCTCAACCATCATGGATGATAAGGAAGGAACACACCTCAGACCCATCTGAGGGGCTCGCTCGCCAATTGACACCAGTAGCTCTCCATCCACATCGAAGAACACAACCTGAATCCTGAAGCAATCCATGATATCCTTCACCAAATTCAACCAATCCATGTCAAGGATGACATCACATTTATGTATCCGTAAACATAGGAAATCTCTTCAAAAGTGGTGCTACCCCAGCACTAGCTCACAATCTATACAGAATTTAAACGAGTAAGATTGACCTCCAACTAGCTTAGTCAACACCAAGGGCACTGGAAGCCTCTCTACCTCATGTCCCAAATCATGGACAATGTCAGGTGATCTGAATGAATGTGTCTCTCTAGAATCAAACAAGGAATACATCAATGTAGAAAACAAGCAAAGAGTACCTTGAACAACATCTGGCTCGCCTGGCGCTAGCAATGCTAAATCATGAAGCTGACCACAAACTCCTTTATAGCCTCTCTGACCCTGATAACAATCACCACAATTGCGGCCATCTACTCTCTGAAGAAGGGGAGAGTCATGGGGCTATCCTCTTCCAACCCCATCTACCCTATACTAATTCAATGTTGGTGCAACTAGCTGCTGCTGCATCGGCAGGAACTGCCTCAATAGTGGAACCTGGAGTTGAACCCCTGGTGAATTATGACTACTCTGAAAATACTTAATTATTTGAGAATATAATTTCTTGGAAAATAATTAATTCATTGAGAATATAATACCATTGAAAATAATTAATACATTGAAAATATAATTCCATAGAAAATAATTAATGTTTTGAAAATGTTATACCTTTTAAAATATTACTAATAAAAGTATACAATGGGTTTCATAAATTTATGAATTATAGGAAAACGAAACCATGGGGAAACATGAAATATTGAAGACTGTATGGCCCTACCCATTCTGGAGGTATGAGTTCACTCCCTAATTCCGTATCATGATTATGAATTTCAATTGCCAAATATTTTTAAAACATTTTGTCCTTTAATTACACAAATATATATATATATATATAATTGGTTCTTTTATATTTAAAAAATCATAGTTAATGATTATATATTTTAATATATTTATTTAAATATAAATATTTACTCTCATAGGAAAAAAATTTCTACATTTTGAGAAACTAAAACCCATGAAAATTAGACATTACATAAATTCATGTAATGTTAATGATGGAATACTTAACATCCATGTATTTAAAATTTATGTCATTAAATCATTAAATCCATTTTGATGAAATAAAACAAAAATTATAAACATATTAAATTATAATATATCCTTAAATAAATAAACGATATACCTGTTTTTGAATGTGTTTGTAAACATCATTGTTAAAAAAAATTAATAGTATAATGGTATGAATCATCTAGTTTAAATAATAGTAATTTTAAAATTACAACTTCATACAAAAATTAATACTTTTAAAAATAAATAAGATCAATAATAAGAATATTTCCTATAAAATTCACTACTATCCTTACATGTAATTTTGGGAAATAATTTTATTACACATTTAAATTATAATACGTTACATATTTAATAAAACACTTTATCATCAAATAAACCTAATTTTGAAAGTATTCACTTGAGTAAGATAAAGATTCATATTGAATGGAAATTTTCATGCATGGAATATCACTCATTTCCAATTATGGAATGATAGTTTGTTTTATATATATATATATATATAATAAAGTAATATGTTTTCAGTTAAATGTCTTTAAATTTATATTGTACTTCCCAAGAATACTTCCTTGATTAAAATTATTAGAAATAACTTTCAATTTCAAAATATTAAAAATACATATATTCACACATATATATATATATATCCCCTTGGATAATTTTAATTTTTCAATCACTTTCATAATTATATTTCATAAAACCGTAAATAAAATTGAAATTTGAAGTAAATGTATACTTATATATACCCGCTTACATGTTTTCTGGAAAACGAAACTAGGAAGTTGCATGTTTTGGGTGCTCGGACCAAGTGAGGGTAGTGGCGTTCTTCTAAAGTTGGTTTGAGAATAATGAATGAATGAATGTTTTATTTTAGTTGATAGAATGGGGTTCTATCAGTGGAGGAAAATTCATATATATATATATACATATATATATTTATTTATTTATATATTGGTTTGGGAAGCTTCATTCCATGGAAGCATTGATTTTGAATGTCGTGACACAATAGTGTATCTACACATTCTGGATCTCTAAGGGGGTGATTGAATAACCATTTTATGGTATTTTAAATCCCTAGAATCAAGTGTTTTAAAAATGATCAATTTTTATACGAATTGTTTCAATTGAATACACTCGAAATTATCAATTATAATGATTATGAATATGAGTGTATGTATATGAATGGATTTCTTAGCTTCATCAAGAATTCAGAAGTGTTGCTGGTGATTGAGGTCAATTGTAGAAAAAATAAATAAATATTTATATTTTCATAGAGTTTAAGTCAAAAATATTAGAACTTTGTGTGTGAGCCCCTTGTAGTGTTGATTTCTTGCACAATACGTAAATGTAGAAGATAAATTGAGCTCTGAAGGACTGTTGCGATAGCTTATTCAGAAGTATTTTTGGAGAAGAATTGATGAATAGATGAGGGTAGTCATGTAGAAGAAGATGACATAGAATATCAAATGTGTGTGGTTTGGATGATCTGACGGTCATGATCTAGACACATTTTTTATAAATGCATGAATAGTGTTGTTAAGGCCTTGTCCCAAATAATATTTTGAATTACGAGAGAGATGAAATATAATTTAATCACTCAAATTTTATGGATATAAAATTTTAATGGGGAAAGATACTAATGGGACTTATACAAGGACCCAACATGCATTTTTCCAAACCAATACATGACCTGAGGCCTTATACTTGGTCCCTGTGGGAGTGGAACTCCCAAACCATGTGCCTCATTTGAGACCTCAAACACCCTACCTCAAAGTTATGTGTCCAATGTATGTTCCAACCTTATGATATGCATGAGAAGAATGATCTCATTCCATGGCCAAGATACCTAGGACACTTTTCATTGATTGATCTCATTTTTTATAATGGCTTCTAAAAAACTATTATGGAAGATGAAAAATTTGTTATTTTACCTTAATATTATTATTTCATAAATTACATTTTAATTAAATATTATAATTTAAAATTAATTAAATATAAAAACATAATAAAAGTATCAATGATTAATTATTATATATCATCTCATCCATAAGTTCATTAATACAAATATTAATTATTGGATATTAAATAGTAGTATCTTAATTTGTATTCATTCAAAAAATAAAAAATAAATTTATTAATTTGTTTATTAGTAGTTTGAAATTAGTAATGTATTTTATAGTAAATATTTTTTAAAATCATAATATTTAGAAAAAAATAAATTAAGATATTTTTAAATACTTTTATAGTTATATTAATATGAAATATTGTTTTATTAAAAATGGATATACTTGAAAAAGTGAATTTAAAATTAGATTTTCTTTTAAATAATTTAATAATTCACTTTTTATGACTTAAAAAATATTTTATAAGGTGTTACAAATAAAAAATAATGAATTAAATATTATTTTTTTAAAATAAAAAATTGTAATATATATAAACTTGAGTTATGAATAAAAAACTTATTTAAGAATATAAATATATTATTATATATACATGAAAATATGACACATTACATCAAAATATCATAGAAGATTAAGGTAATATCTTAAATTTAGATATTTATAGATAAAATATATTATGGGTATTGAAAAACATTAATGTTTATGTCAATTTTTACTTTAGTTTTTTAAATTATAAAAGGAACCATTTATGGAAAATTTATAAAAATGCATAAATTCATGGGATTCTAAAATAGATAATAATGATTTCAATTAAATTAATATGATATATGACAATAAATATGAAATAAAATTCATATAATCATGATCAATTTCCATATAGTAGATACGGGTGCATCTTTTCCTCAAAATTCATTTATTGGAAAAATCAATTTTTGACACATTTATAGGTTTCATTTTAAATTAAATTATACCACTTATATGGGATTAATTTTGAAAATTGAATTCCATAATTTTAATTAGAATAATTTATATTATCTAATATGGTCAACTTAATTTTTGACCATAATTATTTGTAAAAATATTAAAAATATTTTCCAAGATCAAAGAAAAAATAGGTTTATAAGGGGGTTAAACTAAAATTGGAAGGTTTAAAAAGGTCCAGAAACATATAAAATTCTAATTAGAATGTCTTATTTTGACATCAAATATTCTTAGTCTAACAATTGGAACATTTTTTAGTCCTTTTATATGATAAAAATGCTGGAAAAAATCTTTCTTTTAAAAAGTATCAAGTGCGTCTTCTCCCCCACATATAAATGGCCACCAATTATCCTCTCCTTTAAACACATAAAAAACCGGTTGGTTCAACCTATAATTACCCAAAAAAAATTCATACCTTCCTACACGGATCTAAGAGGCCTTGTAATTGTTATAAATCAATAATTGAAAGTATTTTTGTGTAAACCGAAATAAATTCTTTGATGAAGTGGTAGTATTCTTTACTGAACATTTTTTTTCATCATTCATATAGTTCAAAAATTATAAACTATGTTTATCAAATAACCCTAGTATCTAAAATATAAATTTATTTTATGATAAGTTCATTACATGAAACCATATATTCCTCCTCCAAATGGGAACTGAAATTGTTGATCGTGTGTATAGAAGACTACCACCTCACAAACCGATGTGGTTCGTTTTCCATAACCAATTCTCACATATGTATATAATGATATTTTTTTGATATATTCATATGAAATTAAAGATATAATTATAAAGATATAATTATAATACCATATATAACTTCTTACATTCCATTCCAAAGAGAATATGATAACATCTCTCATGGGTATGATAGACTACCATCTCGCAAAGTGATGTGATTCGTTCTTTAATTATAGTTTAAAAGAAATGTAATTAATATTATTTTAATTCTATGATATGATAATAATGGAATATTTACTATTCTAGAATCGTTAAATATTATATACATTCTCAACAGACCATCTATTGAGGTTGATAACATTGTTCATGTAAGGAGGACTACCACCTCGTGAACCGATGTGATTGATTTTTTTAATATTATTGTTACCAAATAAAAATGATTGTATATGAAAGGGTATTTAAAAAAGTAATATGGTTTTTATTATATAATGATAATAATATAATAAAAAAATTACTTAGATCATTTACATTATGATTTTTAAAAAATTCAAATGTTAATCATCCATACATATGGTCTACCATCTCTATAATCACAATGTTGTTATTTTTTATTAAACATGTTCCAAGGATTATTTTCAAAGTAAAATTTATGTATAAATATTATAATTATTTCAATTTCCCCATTATTAATTTTATTAATAAATAATCTCTTTGACCTTAGTCAACATTTCCATGTGATTTTTGACATCTGATTCATTTATAGTAAAAATGTATCACATGGAATTAGTGGGTTATATAGTTGGATATAATTTTGGAGAAATTTAAAATAAAATTAATAAAAAATAAATGGATATTAATAATTTAAATAATTAAATTATTTTTATTATTCAAAGTGATAAGAAACATATATGAAAAATCATGCTTGAGGTAAGGGATCTATCTAAACTTACTTTTCTTTTTATTATAGAAAATTCACTCTCTAACTCACTTTATCACTCTAATAATTTAATGGAATTATTTTAAATTAATTATATATGTATCACTCATATATTTCAAAAATACTATCCCTTTTTTTTATGGGTAATTTTTTTGTTAAGGAAATTTCTCAAACGCCATCATTATGACTTTCATTTATATATGATATAAAGCATTATTTTCAAACTCACCTTATTTTGATTGGTAATAATTATGTTATGAAATATGATTTATTAAATTATTTGGAACACAATGATAATGAATATTTTATTATTATTACACCTACATAGAACTCAAATGTATTTGGAAATGCTATATTCTCACGAGGAATTGTGAAAGGGATTGGGTAGTAGACCAAATCCCTTATGGGAACTTTTCCATCATGTGAACTATCCTTGAGTCTTTTTTATGTTATGTTATATGTTTTTTCCACATTTTCTATGATTACTTGATCTTATGATACTATTTGACTTGGGATATTCTTCAATGAAATTAATCATTATCCATATATTTTAAGAAATAATTTTATACATTTAACTCAAATTTTGTGTTTAGTTATCATATTTATTCCCATATTATGATTTTAATCTCACCCCATTCATTATGTATTCCCAAGTTATCTAGTGAAGTTACATGAGATAAAATTTATTTTAGGATCTCACTATAGGGAATAAAATAAATGTTCCATGTTGACGTTTCATTTTATGTAATATGAACATAGACATCCAATGAAACCCTTCATTTACAATACTAGTGTATTAATAATGGATATTTATTCTTATGATTAATGTTATCATATTCGTAAAAGGTACGGGTATATATAGTTGGTTTCATATAAGGGTATTTTTTTAAACATTGGAAATATGATGAGAAAACATTAGTATGAACTATATGGATAATTCTAATGATACAAATTAGTGTATAATAAATCCAAGAATCCCATTGAATAATAGATTATATGATTTTTTATAAATTTCATACCTTGCTGGATATTACAAGGTGAGATGGTTCTATAAAAGTTTTACATAGGGATAATAAATCTAAAAAAATTAGTTTCATGATTTACTCAACCATTACTAGATAAACGAAAATGGGCCTTACCGTGAACTTATTTTTACACTCTCAAGGGATATGTTTTGTAAATTTAAAAACTCTTTATTAAATATTATAAATGAAATGATAAAAATATTAGGTTATAAAACCAAATAAGGGAATTACTATAAATACGCAATGTTAATACCCTATGACTCATAAGTTAATATGTACAAATAATATATAATTTATTCCTATCATTTTTATAATATACCCCTATGTATGGTTATTAATGAATATATTATCAATTTTTCTTCTATTTAATGAAATGGAAAAGGAGAAAGAAGGATAATAAACAACATGACAAGAAATGTGACAATTTTTACCATTATATTCCTAATCTCATGGGTTTACGGTTGAAATATTAAAGGAAGAATTGGCTCATCATTCTCATGATATGAATAATAATAAGAATCATGTGAATCACCATACTCCTCCAGATAAGTATCATCTTTTAGGAATATTTTAATGTGAAAATTCCACCAACGTTTAGTGGAACTTCATATCCCCTCATCTCTGAACCATATATTAACACCATTGATAAAATATTATCCATCATTTAATTTATCGAGAAAAGAAGGATGTGATGGTAATATATGATATTGAGGGAGAAGATGACCAGTGGATGACACCAATCAAGAACATAATGCCTTAAGTGGATAATGATTCCATGGAATTGGAAGGCGTTGCAAAAATATTTTTTGATATTATATTTTCTAAAACATTTTATTAAAAATGGAGAGTTAATCTCTCCACCTGAAGGAAAAAAGAATAAGATTATATCATGGAATATAGAAAAACATCAAATCACTTTCACGACAAGCCTACAATATTTTTATGAATAATAAATGTATAGTGGTCCATTTCATTAGTTGGTTAAAACTAAGTCGATGAAAAGAATTGATGATTTCATAATTTGATAATTATGATGATATTTTTTATTATTCATTAAAAGATGAGATGGGGATCATTGACTGTCAAAGGTCTTATAGTGACATGGGAAAACATAAAACAATACTTTATTAGGTATGATTACTAGAAACATACCTTGGAGGAATGAAATACTATCATCCAACTTATTAAATGTGTGGGAAACATCTTCTCAAAAATACCTTACGGGAACTATAAGATTATTTTATTATTTAAAAGTAGAGATTTAGGATAATTATTATCATTTGGAAATGAACCATCCCACTAATTATGAAGAAGAGAAAAAGTTCCAAATCAGCACTACGCCTTCCATGAAGTGTTATATCTATAAGAAACATGATAATTGTCAAATAAAATACACTAAACTAGGTGTATTCTGATACAGTCATCAACAAAAATGGATAAGGGATAAATAAAGGGATTATTTTATCACAAAGGATGATGTTGGCAACAATAATGATTTGGTGATACGTATGATAGTGATTCATTCATGAATATAAAACATACCTTTTATTGTGTTGATATGAATTATTTCGTATCTTCCAATATTAGTGGAACTGTACAAACATCACCTCAAAACATGGGGAATGAGATGTCATTAAAAAAATTAAATAGAGTGATGGTTTCATCCCAAGGATAAAACATCTACCCATTATTTTTTTGGACTAAATAATCCATAAAATCTCAGATTACATAATTTATTCTTGTTTGATTGTATTTTTAGAATTCATTGTGTATCCTTATATAAACCCAACATCAACTATTGAGAGAGGGAGACCATTCTTCAATTCCCATGTCATCCTATGATTATGTACATTTTTAAGGAAGAGTTTGAATCTACTATGGAATCATGAATTCAAACACGGATATTATTACCTTATTATCAAGCATATGTATCCCAGATTATTTAGGAAAAGAATATATTCATGCTTTAAGACATGACAATTATGAGGGATTATACTAATGTATTCTTCAAATTAGTTCATAGTCTTCTTGCTAAATAAGACTTTATGTTATAAATCAAACATACATGTATTTATCTTGGCATATCTAGGACTCCTTATACAATATAAATCATTGAGTTTAAAGATTTTAAGAAGTAGTTATAGGAGAATATAGAAAAGTTCATTATACATCAGGCTGCGTTATCATAGGGTAGATCAATAATCTTAATCAAGAAGAAGGATGGATCAATATACCTATTTATTGAATATAATTAACTCATAAATTCAGGATGAAGAACAATAATCCCCTTCATAGATAGAAGACATGTTACATAAACTATATATAGATCAATATTTTTATAAGGTCGACCTCCAGTCTGGATATCACCAATTATGGTTGAAGGTATATGATATTCCCCAAACTATCATTCAAAATATATATGGAAACATTGGTTTCATAGTAATTAATTTAATACAAACCCATTATTCCTGAATATTAATGTATTTGATGAATATATTCCATGGATATAACCTTAAAAAAATTGTTGTAATTATAGATGATATTATGATTTTCTCTAAAAGTAATGTGAAGAATGAGGATTATTTAAATACCACACTAAGGGATTTGAGAATGGTGAATCTATATAAAATGTATAATAAAAGTGATTTTAGATGAATAATGTGTAATTATTTGTGTGTATTATCACAATAAAATGTTTATCTATTGACCCTTCTATGAAAATTGTAATCAAGGACTAGCTTATACTAGTATAAAAAATAAGGATATGTAGTATTTGGTGATTATATAGGATTTAATGGTGATTTTTGAAAATATTTTTTTGATTTCCTACTCACTAAACATGATAAAATTTTAGGGAGTAATATTTTTTGAACTATTGAATGAAAAATGAGCTTTAATCGGTGAAAAAATAGGATTATCCCAACACAAATTCTTACAGTGCCATAAATTGTGTATTTTTTTGGTTTACCTAAATGTTTCAACCAATGGGTTGGGTTTTGTACTAATTTATATTGATGAATAGATATTATACTCCTAAATGTAGTTGAATGTTCATGAGAAGAACTATCCAACACATGACCAATGATTTGGTTTTAGTTATCTTTTCCTTGATTATCCTAAAACATTATCTATATAGGTAGAAGTATGAAATATATACATATAACATATGACTAAAATGCATATTCAAATCGAATTATATAAACACAATTTACTAAAAAGGGTTAAAGATGATCAAGTACTATGACTAATCTATCCATTACAATTATAGGAAATAAAATAAAGTGTATGATTCTTAATGTATAAAGGATTCGAATGTTTTATCATCGATGAGAATTTGGCTGGATAAAAATTCTTATACATGAAATGAAATGAAATGAGAATAGGAAAATGACCTTTATCTTATATTACAAAAATAAATGATCAACCATCAATTCAAGAAAGTACGAAGGAGGCCTTAAAATGGGATAATTTTGTACAGAAAAAAGGTAGAGAAAATTTCAAGGATTGTCTGTGATAATGATATATCACATAGTTTGGACCAAAAATATGTGTCCAATTAAAAATAGATTTGATGTGGGAACTCTTAAATGATGTACATATCTCATCCTTATATATCCATACAAGAATCAATATGTTGTATAGGTAACTAATTAAAAAATATAGGGGTTTGAAATGAAGAGGTGGATTTTGGAATTCTCATCTCAATGAATAGTATTCAAAAAATTAAATAATGTTTGATTGGAGTATACAAGTATGATGAAATTTTTTCCTATAATAATATCCAAATTGAAACACAAAACTATGAATTTCATTGTAGTAAGCCCTAGTATTCCCAAAATCAATAACACAATTTGCGTGGTATTCTATTGACTTATGTTGATGACATATTTCTTTACTATCAAGGAATATTTATCTATGGAAGAACTATTTTTGATATATATAAGGGATGTGGTAGGAATTTTTTGAGTTCTTATATCTATTATTTTTTATTAATATTAGTGGTTTAAATTAATATTTTCAATAATCCATTAGTATTTGTTGGATACAAAACGTAGTTTTAGTACTATATATCACCCTTCTATGGATGGTTTTTCTAAAAGAAAAATAAAAAATTTAGAAATTACAATGAGTTATTTTGAAATATATTTCCATGGATGTTGGGATGTACACCTACTTCTGGCAGAGTTCTCATATAAAAAGTTGTTTTATTCTTACTTTCAAATGGGACATTGTGAGGAGCATTATGTAAAGTGTTTTTAGACTATGATATACTGAGATAAATTTATATATTGGATGGAGATGGGATCATATGATTCCCAAGGGATGATATACATGGTATAGATAATTCAACGTCCCACAAAATCATTGAGAGATCGACACAAAATATTTGTAGACAAGAGTTGAGGAGACTTAATGTTTAAATTCATATATAGGTTGTTCCACCACAATTCCCCATAGAATAAATCCATGATGTTTAGAATGAAGGGAAAGCTCAGTTATAGAAATATATGCACCCTTTATATCCTTGAACACATAGTATTTGTTTCTTACTAACTATCACTCCCACATAACCTATCCCAAGTACATTATGTGTCGTATATATAATTACAGAGGAAGTACATACCAGACCCATGGCATGCGATAAATCTATAGGTGCTACCATTGTATATTGAAATTGCACATGAGGATCATATGATGGATATTATATATCTTAGATACAATGTTGAATGAAACATGACAACTCGATTAGTCAATGTAATGTGAAGAAACCACATGTTTGTGGAAGCAACATAGAATCCTGAAGAGGCGATTAAATAGATGCACCCCCAAAATGTTTTCACCATAGTATTTAATATGATTTTTTATGGAATTTTATTTAATGACAGAAATTTAACACCATAAAATATTATGATATATTTTATTTTTAAATAAATTCAATATCTTAGATATCTATTGATGTTTGTAACAAAATTTAGAAATGAAACACAATACAATATTAAAATATATTAATTTAAATGAGAAAAATACAGCCTAGCTATTATATTTGGGAGTATAAAGAGGAAAAACTAAATTGTATAAATTATATGGGTTACACATTAATAAAATATTTTTAATGATTATTTATTTAATATAAATAAAATAATAATCACATGAATGAAATGAAATTGTTTTATGAAAATCTATATTATTCTATGAGGCGAGTTTTCATATCATTCACAAATAATTTTAAATTAACATTATAATTTATTTAAAATGGATTTTAAAAATGTAAAATTATTTTATAAACCATTATATCGATATTAAGATATGGTGGTATTTTAGATTTTCTAGAAAATATAAACTTTTCAATAAATAGTCAAAATGCCTAATTTTATAAAATTGTCATTTCTTATTATTATGTTATGTTTTATTACTATTATAATGTTTTTTTTAAAATAAACATAAATTTTCTTATTATATATTAAATCCATTTAGATAAATTTAATTAATATTTTTATTAGAATATAGTAATAGCTTATTTTTATTCTTGAAAATAGACTTTTTTTCTAAAAACTTTTATAATATTTGTAGTTTATATCAATTTTAAATACTGAAAAAACCCTAATAAATTAATTATTTAAATGAAATTTATATTTATTATATATCTATAAATATGAATTTGAATTCATCTAATTATTATTAATTGTTTCATTGTTAATATGAGATCTGCTTTTCCTTAACAATTAATTTCTTGAAAAAATGATTTTTCATCACTTATTAGGGTTTAATTTTAAATTAATTTACTCCAATTTTGTGAGATGGATTTGGAACAATGGATTCAATATATATAATCATAATAATTACTATTTTATATTATGTTATACTATATTTTTGAATGTAATAAATTGATAAATTAGTATAAATTATTTATCATGGTAAAGGTAAAAATAGGTTTACCAGGGGGTTAAAATTTAAAAATATGGGTGAAAAATGAACGAAATAATTTATAATTAGTATTTTATTGTATTTTATCATCATTATATATTATAATGTTCATAAAATTCCAATTAATAGCCTTTTTATGAATTAATGTGGATGAAATTCTTTATTTTAAAAAATTCAATGGGATTCAAAACCACAAGTTATTAAAAGAACACCCCCTATGCTCTCCTATAAAAACATCAAAACCCATTATTTATTACAATATCTTCCAAAATATATTTATAACTCCACAATCATCATCATAGAACTATTTTTTATAATGAAATTCAACCTGGGAAAGATTTTGGTGAAAACCAAATTAAGATCACCGGAGAAGAGGCAGCATCCATAACTGATTTTTTTAGTGTCTTCTCCATGTTTTTTAAAATAATATTAAATAAGGGTTATATATTAACCTTATAATATTCCATATATAAATAAATTTTCTTTGACTAAGGCAATGATTAACAACCATCTCTACCTCCCTCAAAAGAGAAAAAACACAACTGATGTTCTGTAAATTAGACGAACGCCTAAAAAATATAAATTGATTATATATGATATTTAGTATATAATTATTCCTATATTATTTTAATATCATATATTACCTCATACATTAAATTTTTTAGGGAACAAGTTTATCTATATTTTGTGTAACGAGGACTACCACCTCATGTAACGATATGAATCATTCTTCACATGAAATTTACATGGAAGTTAATAAGGATTAATTTAATGTTCTTCTATGATAATCATAAAAAATTTAAAATTCTAGTAGATTTACATATAATATAATTTATTACCTTACCATTTCACAAATGATAGCATCATTCTTGTATAGAGGACTACCACCCAACGAAGTGATGTAATTCATTTTTTTAAATATTATTTTTAATGCATAAAATGTATAGTTTTTTGATGGTATATAAATAAATAATATGATATTTAAGATATTATTATCATCATGGAAATTTAAAATAACAATTACCTTCCTTCCATCTGGATCATTGAAAATTGGAATCATTACTCATGCATATGTTTGTCCTACCATCATAGTGATTTTAACATAGATCATTATTCATAAATATATTTAATTGTTTGAATAAAAAGTATAATTTACAAGTAAAAGTTATAATTATGAATGTTTTTCCTTTCTAGAGATGATGCATTAATAGTTTATTTCACCTTAGTCAACTTACCAAAATTATATTGATCGTATGATTCATTTATCATTAATACGCCAAATATAGAATTAATTGATCATTTAATTTAACATGACATGGTAATGATTAAAATAATTCTAATTATAAAAATGGAAATGTTTTTAAGAAATTAAATATTTATCATAATTTTAATAGTTAGGGATCTGAATAATGCATGTGAAAAATTGAGCTCAAGGTATGGGATCTCTCAATACCATCATGTTCTATACATTCTACCTATAAATTACTTTATCTAACTCCTAATTCTATAGAATTATTCAAAATTCCATATATATGTACATGACATATATACCTATATTATTCTCCCTTTATTTAGTGTGGAAATAAATTCATTATTATAATTTCTCACATGTCTTCATTTTGAAATTTACTCTATTTAGAATTTCCAGAAAGATTATAAAACACATTTTATTTAGTAGGGTAATGCTTATATTATGATTGATTAATTTATTTATCATACATAGATAATGAAAATGTTATGAAGGGTGTTCCAGGACTGAACTACAATGCAATGCATAATGCTTGAGTATCATGAGGAATCATACATGGGATTAGGGTGAAAACCTAATCCATTATGGGAATCTTTCTACTAAGAGATATTGACTTGGAAGTTATCCCTGAATCATATTTATGAAATGTTATATGTTTTTTCCTATATTACTATAATTTCATGATCCTATGATACAATTTTATTTATAATATGGTTCTTTTTAATTACTCACGAGCCTTCTAATTTATGATAACATTTTATACATCTGAATCAGATGTTAGGATTCTTTATCTTTTTTAATTCCTTACATGGTTTTTTTCTCACCCATTTCATTATGAATTACCCAGGATATCCCATATATTTTTAGGTTCTCATATAGTTTTTTGGATATCACTATAGAGAATAAAATAAAAATTCTATTTTTATGTTCCCATTTATGTAATATGAACTAACTCTTCCAATGAAATAAGGAATTTGTGATCATTAGGTTTTATTAATGGATATTAATATTGAAGAATCATTTCATAATATGTGTAAAAGAAATGGGTTTCAATAGTGAGAAAATTCAAAATTATTGATGGTTGATGAGACAAATAATATAATTCATAGAATGAATATTATGATGATGATTTATATAGAATCACATATATTTTATCAAATATTATTTAAAATTAAATATTATGGGTAATGGGTAAAAAACATTTATAGTTATAATGGAATTGGAAATATTGAAATATATTTTCCAAATAAGAGGGACATAAAATAATTATCAGATGAAGAGGACAAAAAATCTATACAAACATACATGTGGAAAATAATATTAGGTTCATTAATAGTTAGAGGATATATTTTAGGATAAATAAAAAACAATATGGACATCATCAAATAACTAGTCATATGATAATACTAATTTTTCATTTATTATTTAAAAATTATTTGAATCTTTATATATCAAAGATAAATAAATTGAATGAATATACAAGAAAAAATATAAAAAATAATTGTTGATTATCAAAATTAGAATAAAAAACCATTAGAACGATAAGAGGAATTAGGTAAAACCAAGAAAACATATCTCTAAATTCATCAAGGAGGTTGTTAATAAAGAAGAAATATATATTTATGAGATCAATAAATATATGTTGAAGGTGTACGAGTAGGAAATGTTGGTTAGAGTTCTTGATGAAAAACTAGTTGTGATAGATGAATAACTATTTAAAAAATAATAATATAATTTTGAATCTAAAATGGAATTTATTAAGATAAGATAACATTTCAACAAGTAAATTGATGATATTTCTCAGAAAACTCAAGTAATGAAATATGAAGGTATAAAGATATACATTAATTCTTATCATAATAATTCTCCATGTAACCCAATTATAACTAGTAATTATTATTCCGAAATAAATCATGTAAAATCATAGGCCAATAATACAATTGAAAATCTATAATCACCAATGAAAATCATTTTCACCTATGAAAAGACATGCTCAATTTAAAGCACGAATGTTTCAATGATTTAAAAATAATTAATATTTGAATTTTGGAATATCATGGTTCAATTGATATTAGGGTATTTGGAAATATATCCCACTCTTTCTGGTTTTATTTTTCATTACTAGTGAAGTTTCAAAAACCAAGGGTGATCTATACTAAGAATATGTGAAAAATAAACACGGCTATGGTAAAAATTTCATTAGATCTACCAAAAAATGGTATGAATGATTAGAATAAATATGTGGAATATTTATTTAGCAATTTAACCCTCCATGATTTTGTATGTATTTCCATTGAAATAAATTTTAATTATTTGATACCATTCCATACAAGGGACTCTAGGTGTGTATAAACCATATTATAGAAAACTCTTATATAAAAAATATCAAATTTATAGGTATAAATAGTAATAAAAACTTTATGAAAACACTGTAAAAATGTTTTAAATTATAAAAATGTATTGATTAATTCTTACGATATATGTAATCATTGTTCAGTGCTGTGAATATATGAATCTAAAATATGATTTCATAAAAATGGATCTTATTACACTATGCCTAGAAAATTATTTTTAATATCTAAATTTTTACGTTTTTTTATTAATGAATACATTTTTTAAATCAACATTTCAATATTACCATTATTTGAAATTTTATAAATTTCATAAAATTAATTTCTTTTCAATGAATATTCATAACTATACTTTTTTGTAAAAATGATGACATATTATCAATAAAAATACCATTATGTTTTTAATGTTAAGATTATGTAACATTAGAACCCATTAAATAGAAATAATCTAATTAATTTCATAAAAATTAAATTATACTTGATTTTTTGTATAAGATCGTTTTTGGTCATAAAAACATTAAATTCGGAAAAATGCATATACATAAAATATGTTTTTATATTAATAAATTAAAATAATCCCTATTAATTTACGGTTTTAATGAAATATAATGATCATATATTTTTTCAAATATTTTTACAATCATTTTGTTGTTTTTAAAAAGTAGTGGATGGAAGTAAATTGTGGTTTATTGTTAAAATTCATTTGTTATGAAACATGTCTTACTTGAATTTCGTGCACATAATGGAAAATAAATTACTCCACATATAGAAATTAAATCCTATAAAAATTATTGTATATTCTTAATCATAATAATTAATTTTTTATAAAAGGTATAAATTTATTTTTTGTCATAGTGAATAGTGAAAATTGGTTTATCGAGGGTATAGAAAAAGATATAAGCACATAAATGACACCGATATATGAACTATAATTTTAAACATTCTATGAATTGATTTAAATCATAAATTTTTATAATTACGGGTTCCCTAGACCCAACTAACTAGTACTTTTGATTACCATATCATGTATATAGTATGTTATGCATGATGTTCTCTTACGATTATAGTAAAGACATTTATATGTAAACTATTTAATGGTAATTTCCCCATATTAATTTTCATTTCAAAAAGATATAGCAGAACTTTGGCTATAATAATAACCTCTAGATACTATGAGATTAAAGTTAATTAGAGATCATATTGTCCAGATATGTCATTGTGATTGAAATGGGTTGATTTCCAACTATCTAGTGTTTGTGGCACATAAGCGTTGAGACTTATTCCCATGATTTTCAGACATGGTGATGTATAGAAGTGAAATCGTGAGGGTATACCCACTAACAAGATCACCCCATGATTTGGGTGTCATAGTTTGATCCTATATATAGACATGGTTAATGGTCTCCGTACATGAGGTCATTATCAATGAGGTGCATTTGACAATGTACTTTGATTCAAGGAAAGCCCATGACAATGAAACCATGGTGCGTTGTCTTATGTTGGGTGCATCATTGGTGTTATGGAATTGGTTGAATGATCAAGAAAGGATTTTTCATTCCTGGTTGAGGATGTTATATATCTCTTTCCTAGTTGATTAGGGTGGTAGTACCTTCAGAAATCCGTGGTCAAGGTAGTGAGAAGGTAAATCTATCCAGTTTGGCCAGCAAACAAATAATAAAATAATAAGGCGATATAACACGTGTGAATATTTATTTATGTGTTATGGAATGTCAAAGAGATTATATTACACAGTATGTGTTCATAGGTTGGTTTTCATTGCAATAACTAATCCTTATCTCTTTAGTGCCCTTGATGGGTTTCTTTACTCTAATTTGGTTTGTGGATTCTATTAACTCCTTTTGATATAAAGACCTAGAGGGGTACATATAATAGATCATTTAAGAGTATGACCTATTCAGTTGAATAGGTATATCTGACATGGTGGATCCCACCATTGGGGTCTGAGTTTTTTCCACGGATGTAAAATCACTGAAATAAAATAAAACCACATTATTCATGTTAAGGTTAATAAATACTGATCTTTTTTAATAAAATTATTTACTAGTTATGTAGTCATGGGAAATAAAATTAATCATATGAATATAATATTAATATTCATCGTTCATTTAATATTAGAGAGAATTACGAGTCACTTTAAATTGATTTGTCTTATCACATAATATATTTAATATAGGTACCAGGTATGTGATAAAGTATAAATAACATTTATGATGCAGTTTATTTCGTCACAGTTATTATTTATTATTTATTATTGTACATTTAACATATGAGGGTTGGGGAACCCTTCACGGTATATTGATAATCCACTATAAATAGGTGGAGAGAGGATTTCACCAGGAAAAATTCATCGATGGTTCATTAGAGATTCCATCTCCTATCCCACATTAGAGATTAAGGAACTATATATCAATGTGATCAGATAAGTGTCTCCACGAGTCACCTCATGCACATTGATGCAGTGATTGTCGGGGCGTCAAATACATTGTTGGAACTCCACAGTAGCACCTGAAATCTGATGATTGATGTCCTATAAATATTTTAAGAGAATGTGGATGATATATAGTGATTTTTCTTTGGGATATTAGAAATGTGAGCAAAAGTGATAAGAATATGTCGAGCACGTATTCAAATAAAAAAGGCTTGTTTTTTGTTTATGTTTTCTTGATCTGTTATATTTATTCAATATCTTCATATTGTTCTAGGGATCTGATCACGAGGGATGAAAAGTTCAATAATTTTGACAATCAAAAATTATAAATCCTCATCCTTCAAAAAAATGATGCTCACCATACTACCAAAATCGGATTTATAGGGATCAATTAAATTATCGATGCAAAGAAAAATTAAGCTGTATTAAAATTATGTATTGGGTATTAAATTTTTCCCAATGAATTAGACCACAATTTGATCTGATATTGGATAACAATGTTGTGAGCATCCAATAAAATATATGGATCATAATTTGTTGTTTTATGGGTTTTAAAATCAAATCATATTTTTTATATGTTTATGTTTACTTATTTTCTCTAGTTAGTGATCGATTCTGGTTTACCCGATCTTTTTGGATGGGCACTTTTTCTAGAATAGTGTTTATTGGTCATGTTTTATTCCGTCGACAATGGATTTTTTAAAGAATAAAACAAAACAATATATATTTGTTTTATAGTTATATGGATAACATGAATAACCAAATAATAACAATAATGAAAAATCATTAGTAGGATTGGCTAGTTCTCTTATAAGCCTATCCTCATGATTTAAACAAATAAAAAATATATAATTTTGAAAATATTGTTAAGGGGACTTTTGAGGCCATAATTTAAAAAAATTTGTTGGGGAACCTTGTATTTTTAAGAAAGAAGGCTATTATGGGTTGGTTCCCTCCCTATTGTTCTACAGTAGTCCAACTGATGGCTTTAATATTCCACCTCACATGTTCACTAGACATGTATCCTATCAAAGACAGTCTAGAAGACGTACCTTCCTCAATTCCCACCACATAATCAAATTATCCCTATCGAAGCACCCCATACCAGCCATATATCTCCCACCCCCTTACTGCACCACCCATTTTAGAAAGATCCCAAGAGCCACTGCGTCGTAGCTACTATCCGCAACACCGGCCTAGCTAGGCATTGTGGCTTGTTCTTGGTCTGGCCAGCGCTATCCAAAAATGAATCCTGTCACTTTATGCCTTAATTTCTATGACCATAATTCCCCCCAATTTGTTATCTCTAGATCTAGTTTATCCATGGACTAACTGCAATTATGCTTCTATGAGGCCTCCCTCTGACACCATTGATCCCCCACCTCCAGTCTCTAAAACCAAACACATCTCCATCCAAGATCAGTGCTTGTTCCCCCCATTTTCTCGACAATAGACCTTTCACTAGAGGATCTTGTGATAGTGATATCTGGTATATTCTGTGACCCTGTGGCTTTGTGAAAACCTCCTTGATCTTGTACTGAACCAGAACATCATCCATCTCAAGCACCATAATGTGCCTACCTCCAGCGCCATCGAGGTACTACAATTCATCATGTTTGAGTGGTTCAATGGAACTTATTGGGATGAAACTACCCCATAGTTGGTTAAGGTGAGTTTTCATGACGCAAATGGGATATGGGCAGACCTTCCTACCATATAATATCCATGAATGGGCTTTTCCTAGTCTCAAGTGGGTTTGCGCAAGTTTGGTGTGACCCGCTTTGGTCATGCATGGGGATACGAGGCTCAAGTTAATCAATACTAATATAATTAATTAATTTCATTTTAAGATTAAATTAAATTAATTAAAATATTAATTTGTGGTTTAAAAAACCTAAATATAATAACTAGATAAAACATATTTTAATTTATATATTATATTGAATTAATTAATGAATATAATTTTAGAGTGAAATCATAATTAATTGAGGAGAAAATATAATTAAATTTTTTAAAAATAATAATTTCAATTAATTTAAATAAGATACCCACATATGTTAATTTATTAAAATTTATTCATTTATCGTGGTAAATTATATTTCCCATTGATTAGTCTCGGTCAGTAACCTTTTCATGGACAATTTGTTTAGTTTATTATTAAACTAGGTGTGATGATTGTAAATAATTTTTTATTTTTTAGTCTTTACCTATTTTCCTGTTTTTTAGTCATTATGTATAAGGGTATGCACGTATAGTTGTATCTATTGTATTTTTCATCACCAGTCTCCCTCTCTTATGTGTGAGTACACTTTCACCATTGTTGAATATAGTGTACAATGTGGACCCCAAAAGGTGAGGTGGTACAATAATGAGGACAGTTTAAGACAAATACAATTCGAAGTCATGGTGAAATTAGGACGATTAGTGGATATACTAGTCACGGGACTTGCTGCATTTTCAGTCAATTTTTTACTTTGGTATAATTCTCCTTTGTCAAGAATCAACCATTGAGATTAAATGGATAAACAAGTTTTAAATTCTCTTGACCATTTAGGTAGTTAATCTATGTTATACATTTATTCAATACTGTATGATGTTTATGACAATGAGAAAATAAATAAAATAATAAATAGTATGATGAATAGAGATGTTATGGATGTTTTTCAATTAATGTTTAGTTGTGTGTAGAACAAGATACCATGAACTAGATTAATAAAAATGGATTACATTTGTTGAGAAAAATAATAAAACTCTCATAGAAATATTATGTTGTTAAATTCCTCCCTCTGTTCGAATTTGATTAAAACCTAGGGTTTAGGATGGTATTCATCCGAAGGTGAGAGTTCCTCTTCTTATTGGGGAGTTATTATGAAAGTGGCGAGTTGACTGAACTGAAATCGGTAGCAAAAAATAATCAAATATACCTTCCTTCAACATTAGATGCATGCAATAAAAAAATAATGTTTATGATTTTATAAGTGGGGACATCACTCCATAGATCAAGGAATGATGAGTTCATGTGGTGTTCTAGTCTAAAAACAACCTTTAACTCTCGATATAATGGAACAACTGAACTTATAGACTATGAGGGAATGTTCAGGGATCTGAGCCACTAGAAAAATCAATTGACAGATTATTATGATTATAGTAAAATGGGTTCCTAGAATTCGATAATATAGTGGTAGACCATTAATTATTTAATTAATTAAACAATAATTTATAAATTGATAATCCAGATAAAAAAATATGAATGACATAAATTTTATAAAAATAGAAAGTATTACCACTATATACAATCCAAAAATCCATGAATATGAAATTTTCTAGACTGGAATGAGTTTTAAAAGAGAAGTACATGCATATGCACATAATACTACAATATTGGAAATTCAAGGTTTTAGTGTCTCGAAACCTGTTCAGTCACCTCAGGAAGAAATGGTGATAAAAATGCATACAATAGACACATTTTAGATGAATATAATCTCTATGACATAATACAAACATCAATGTCTGATGTAAGTTGGGTTTACAACATTATGAAATATATAATTTCACATATAACATCATCTCTATAAAATTTGTGAGGATTAACTAATGAGAGATATGAATTGATGATATTGAAATGGTTATGTGTAAGTTTAAAAGTTGGATGTTGATATTTCAACTCATCGAATTATAATATATTTTCACACATTTATTCGAGTTTCATGTAAGATTACAAAACAAATAGGATGAATTAAATGATTCATTAAATTTTTGGTAAAATTCTACATATAATAAGAATATTATATAAGAATAATCATCAATTCTTATAGAGAACAAGTTTAATGAAAATGTGATAATTTAAATGTAAAAAGTAATACCAAAAGAATCTTCACAATGTCCCACAAATAAAGAGGTATTAACCAATAAGTTATTTTCTTGACATATCATGATATAATTCTATGGAATATAATAATATGAACAGAATTAAACAAGAAAGTAATGAATTCTTCTTCAATGAATCTTCATCAAATGAAGCTATATTTTCTGATATACTACATGGGTATTAAATACAATGTAATTATCACAAATGTTTATCAAAATAAATAAATAAATTAAGTAATACTTACATTCCATGAAGTAAGGAATTTTCTCTAAGTAGTTGGGAAATTGTGATATCTAAATCAGTAGTGATAAACAAAAAACTTCTAATTTTCATGTTAATCATTTAAGTTAGTTTTTTTATTATAACAAAAACATTTATCTCATGTTCACATTATACATAAGAAGATATTATTCTATTTTTTGGACTAAATAGTGTTTGTGATGTCTCATACTCAATCAATAGGGAAATCATACATGAATCATTAAAAATACATGATTAATATATAATAATATAAAATTTAATAACAATTTACCCGGTTATATCATGATAATTTTTTTTTCATGTAAAACATAATGTGGACATGAATAATATACACAATTTTGTAATTATACCCAAAAAATATAAACACATTTGGTATTAATAACGCAAATACTTCTTTAGTTTTGACAAAGAAACCTTTAGAAATAATGGCATGATATAAAGAATTCATGATTAGTTCAGAAAGAGAGAATGAAATATTACAAGGGTATTTTATTGGTAAGTATATTTTATAATATTCCATTAAATAATTAATGAATTATAAAATGTATTATGTTATTTATGTGTCAGAAGATATCAGTCTCTTCCGGTTGGCATATCGAGTAATTTCATGACCAAACATTCATCGATCAATATAATTTATTGTTGAGTAATTCCTAAATAAACATTACCTTATCTGCATTATGGAAATTATGGTTATAAGGAGGGTCTATGAAGATTCTTACAAGTTAATGTTGATTAAAAAAGGTACCAAATAGAAATTCCTTATTTAAAATTTCCTTATACACATAACAGTCATGATGTATGTATAAGGAGCATCATGTTTGACATGTATATTGCATAAACATCCACTATATATCAAGATGTGATGCAAATATTATGGTGATATCCCATAACTACTTGTCAAATATAATTAATAATGCATATCATATCAGTTATAGTTTGATGGAAATCAATTTTCAAAGGATCATGTGTTTGGATGCAATGAATTTGATAAGGATATAAACAAACATGCATCAATAAAAACAAAAATTGTATCTAAAGTAAGTATCCTAAAATTTTATTAGGATATTAATGAAATCAATATGATATAAAAGTTATTGTCAAGTGATAGAATACATTTAAAAAAAAGGTATCCCATGTCTATCATTGATAGTGTGTGCATGTTTATTTTGGGTTTAGTTAATGCCAGAGAGTAACATGTAGTAACATAGGAAATAGTTCCAAAAGGGAATGTGCAACATGAATGTTCCTAAGAAACACTATGTAGAAATCTAGAAAACTTTTTTATGGTTTTATATGAACCATGGTTGGGGATAAATTATTCACTATGAGAAATGATTCCAACAAATAGTATGTATAAGAAAATAAGATAGGAATGAAATGGTCAATTCAAATTCAAAAATGGATTCCATGTATCAATGTGAAATGAGGATTATTTTATTGAATACTATAGTAGGTATTCATTTCATATGATTCATTGGTGTTATAATCATGGTACCAATATGGATTGATTGGTTACAATGAGTATTTATGAAAAAAAATTAATTTTACTTGCAATAACTAATATCTACGATCATTTTACTATGAATTTGATTTCACGACACCAACCATATAAGGTATATAATAGACGCTTCAATAAAGGGATACTCACATCATAGAATGCAAATAGGGTCGGATGGTACTAAAATCTAGAATCAATTAAATGTATTCAATAAGATCATAGAACATTCAATTGGGGTGAATTGAATCGATGTGTCTCTAAAGGGATATTAACAGCACCGTTGATTTCGAAGTGAAATATGTTATGTAACTTATAGAAATATCCAATTGGACTTATAGTTATCTTCTAACATGATGAAAGAAATACTCCCATGAAAGACTTAAATATGAAATCTATTTTGCAGGAAACAAAATCTATACAGACATATCTAAGAGTTTCTTAGACAAATTCAATCGTATATATAGTAAAATGGTTTTTGAAAATACAAGATGGGACAATTCAAGAGAAAATTGGTTCCAATTTCACATGAAATAAATCCTTGCATGTAGACATGAAATTTAATAAAGGGAGATTAAGTGGTGAGATGAGTTCTATATGATTCACGGATGGAAAAAAGATATATTCCATGAATTGTACAAGATAGGATATTTTCAACATATAATTTATGGTATGAATATATCAATTTTATCTAGGATAAAGATAATAGAATCAGTCAGAAATATCATATTATAATTGGGAATTTACAAAGGATATGTAATAGGTAGGTGGAGTTTAAAGGATACTAGTTTTTAGGGGACAAAAAAATATTCTTACAAACATCAATGTGACCTTACATCATAGTTATGATAAGTTAATGAGTTATATAGGTTCATATATTCCAATGGTATCAATACCAATAAATACTAAGTATGTAGCACCTTCTTAGGTAACTAATATATAATTTTAAACCCAAATATTTGTTCATATTCTTGGAATTTCATCTAGTAAATTTTTATCATAATATAAATTATGATAATATTACTATCCATATTGTCATGTTTTGAAAGGGGAAAAAGGAAATACAAGGGTATATAATCTTTTTAAAAATATTTCTCTAGGAGATGATGTCACATATTGATGAATAACCATGCAATGGAAATGTATAAAACTAGATTATAATGAGACACATGTTGTTGAGTCAATAAGGTTTTCCTTATGACTTCACCAGTCCTTCTTGTTTTGAAAATCACAAACACCTTATACTTAAGAAAATATATATTTTACTTCTATAAGGACAATTTCATTCTCAAAGGATTTTACCCCTACCATGTTTTCATTGTTCATATCAATATTTTTCTTAAGTATAAAAATTTAGATTCATATCTAAAACCTCAGAATCGTATAATACTTAGATATGAAGCATTCTGTTTTAGGATCTGAATTCCGAGTACGAACTCTAATGAAGTTCCACTCCGAATTCTAGATACGAAATCTCATGCCAAATTCTGGATACGAATTCTCATGAAGTTCCACTCTGAATTCTGGATACGAACTCTCATGAAGTTCCACTCCGAATTTTGGATACGAAGTCTCATGAAGTTCCACTCTGAATTCTGGATACGAACTCTCATGAAGTTCCACTCCAAATTCTGGATACGAACTCTCATGAAGTTCCACTCTGAATTCTGGATACGAACACTCATGAAGTTCCGCTACAAATTCTTGATACTAACTATCATGATGTTCTACTCCGAATTATTGAGACGAATTCCCATGTAGTTCAACTATGAATTCTGATTATGAACTTATCTATGTTCTGACTCTGAGTTCTCTGAATTTAGACTCTGAACACTTAAGAGTTATGACTCCAAATTCCCATGAACTATGACTCCAAACTTTGTATGTTCTGGTTCTGAATTCAAATGAAACTAGACTCAGAATTTCCTTGAAATTCAGATTCCGGATTTCTACAGAATTCAGGTTCCGAATTCCTAAAAAATAGAATCTGAATATCTCTTTATTATAAACTCTGAATTCCATTTTGACTAGACTCCGAACTTTTATTTTCTTACATTCTGAACATATGTTTTACTTATTCTTACACTTGTTTCATTACAAAATGATGTCGTGCTTTCAATTATTGACTAACCGTTTGTTGTGTGACACGTATATAGGTCCCTCTAAAATTCTAGGAGAAATATGACCTATGGAGGAGGGAGCCGACCGTTGGAGCTTCGCCTATAAATATGATCTCATTTGAATGGGTTCGAGACTTTTGGAATTTTGGTGATCAGAACTTCCTGAAGTGATTTCTACAGAGAGAGGCTCTTATCAACTCTCAAAGCTTCGTGTAGAATGTTTAAACATCTTGTTCATGCTTTTCCTTGTATAGACTTTCTTCGTGCGACTATGATTGTTGCTGATTACAATTGAGGACTTCTAGGGATAGAAAGATAGAGCTTTCAACATCTTGAATTTGAGGGCTTCCTTGCTGAGAAAGACAGAGGTGCCGACTACCTGATAGTTGAGGGCTTGGGGGTACTGCAAGACAGACTCCGATCTTCATATCAAAGTATTACCCTAGTGTGGGTAAGAAAGACTTTCTGGAAAGTATAAATCAATGGACCTCTTATCCAGGGTTGTTGAATACCCTTATCTTTGGTTTAAAAGAGTTATTGTTTTTTTACTTGTAGTTTTTACTACATTGTTTTTTTCACTGCATTTTATATTGTTAAGGAAATTATAACATTCTTATACTTCCTTACTTGTACTATGATTTAGTTAGATTCTATATGCTTTAACGTAGATTCTTGGTTGGTGTAAACTTTTTTTAAGTATCGATTCTGGAATCACTTTTATAGAATCAATCAAGTCTTTATAACTTAGAGTTGTTGTGAATTTTGGTTATCAAAATTTTCCGAGGGAAATTTTAAATTATACAATTCACCCTCCCTCTTTTATTTGTGTCTCATTGTACTTATTCGATCATATGTTTGGTATAATAGAGTATATCATACTCCACCATACCATCCTAACACTTGTGATATGATTCCATTCATCTAAACCAAGGTTATAATATCAAATTAAATCATACTGACTATACAATTTTGATTTATGTCTATCTACTGTTGGGGCTCATAATAGTTGATAATTCTTCTCATGATGTTCTCACATGTTTATCTATAGTAGTGATATCATTAAGAAGTAACAACCAATATAAAACCACATGTTTTTGGGTAATTGGTTATTATTATATATTATCTTGTTTATTTGTCTCCAGACATGAGATCATTATAAATGTGTGTCATTTGATCATAGACATTGATGAAATAAAAAATCCATGATGATAAAATCATCGCGAGGTAGTTTGTGTTGGGTGCATCATTGGTGGTATGGAATTAGATGAATGGTTAAGAAAGGATTTTATGATTTCGAGTTGGGGAATTAATAGATCTCAGTCTATATTGACCAGGATGGTATTACCATAAAAAATCCTTGGACAAGGTACTCAAAAGGATAATCCATCCAGTTGATCAGCAAACAAAAATGAAAGAACGAATGATGATAGAAGGGTGTGTCTTTATTTATGAGATATTAAAATGCAAAGATATTATATTACCGAGTATGTGTTTGAAGGTTGGTTGTTGTTTCTAGGACTATTCTGTATCTATTCAGGGTGCTTGAAGGGTTGATAGACTCGTCTCATGGTTTGTGTACTCTACTCACTACTATTGAGATAAGGTCTTATAGGGTTGACCATAATATCTCATTCAACAATCTTCTGTATTCAGTTACATCAGTAATCAAACATGGTGGTCCCCAACACTAGGATTTGAGTTTTTTCTAAGGATTTACGATCACCAAAGAATAAATAAATTCTTATAATTCATGTTTTAAATAATCATAATTGAATTTATTAATGAAATTTATTTACAGGTAAAGTAAATATGAGAAATAATATTATTTTAGTGAATATTATTTTAATATTCATGGTTCAATTAATATTAAAGGTAATTACGAGTAGAGTTAAATGGATCAGTTTTATCACTTAATATATTTAATATAATTTTTTGGAATGTGAAAAAATTTATGTAATATATATGAAATAGTTTACTTATTCATAATTATTATTTATTACATATTTAGTGGACATTAAATTTAGGGGGGCCAAGTAATAATTCTGGTTATTTTGAGAATTCATTATTAATAGGCAGAGAGAGGCATTCACTAGTGACTATACATGGATAATTCATTAGAGACCCTCAATTTTCAGCCTTATTCCAGATAGAAGAACTATGTATCTATGTCATCAGATCATGTTATCCTACTTTCATTGCAAAAATTTCGATGAAGTGATCTTAATGGAATTGAAGGCATCTTTGGATCTATACGCTAGTAAGAGAAATTCAAATTTCGATGCACCTATGGATTTTCCAATCATGTGTATATGACATATATGTATTATTATATTAATTATTAGAGTATTGATTTATAAATATATATATATTGAGCACAAATTTAGATCAAAAAAAATATTTTTTGGTTTACATATTATCTCTCTATTTAATTCACATGAGTTCCTCAGACTGTACCGGGCCTCGGATCATTAGAGAGAACATGTTACTTCTTCCTAGTGCTGAAATTCATTAAATCCCTAGCCCACCATCTTCCATTGTGCCCCTCACAACCAACAAAAATTTCCTTAAAAACATACTATTGGTAAAAATTATATTCTATTTGGAAAACTAGGTGCATAAAATTGAAAGCATCAAAATAGAATAAACCATTGTTATTTTAATCTGCCATTATGTGATAATATATTTTGTAGATCTCTTAAATAAATAGAGGATAACATGGGGAATACATAGAAAAAAGGGATGAGTTAAAAGGTTCATTAAAGAAATTCAAATAATAATAAATCATGACACATGGGTCAGAAGTAAAAAATGATGATATAAAAGGGAATAGAACCTGAATAACTAAATAGAATAATAACATATTGAATGTGGTATTAGGTGATCATGGAAACATAAGAATACGGAAAAAACATAAAATATGATAACAATATGATTTTATGATAACATCCAAGACCCATCATAACATCTTAATGCATATTTTATCCACAAAAAGAATCAATAATATGGAATAGGCATAAGGTTCATCCATTGAATGATATGGGTATCATAATAATCGCATAAGTCATAACCAATTATCATATCATAATGGTGTCCAATAAAGAATTTGTTTAAAACAAATATGGGAACTCATATCGGAAAATAGGAATATATCATTTTAAATTATTTCAAAATAAAGTGAAAACATGTAATAATTATTTTTAATGAAAATTAGAAACAATACACTTTATTCTAGTTTAAGTGAAAGGTATTAAATTTTATTTAAGAATGATAAATGAATAATTGTTTTTATAAAATCTAAAATGAACTATGATAGTTTTAAATATAATATAAGTGATTTATTAAAAATAATAGTGGTTTAAAATAAATTATGAATTTTACTATAAAATGTGCATGAAATGGATAAGTTCCATTTAATATAGCATGATAATTCGGAGGAATTGAGATAGAGTCTATATAAAAATGGTATTTCCCCATCAAAGAAAGAGGAATAAAATGAATTACATGTGTTTGAAAAATAAAAAAAATAATCAATGATTTGTACAAAAAAGTAATTAAAACATACATTAAGGAACAAAGAGAGAGATAGATTGATGGAGATAGAGAGAGAGCGCCTATCCCAAAGGAATAAATAATGGTTCAAAGTGATCACTTAGCTTATGATAGAATGTGTTTCGTACTTGCACTTAATTTTCTGGATATTCAATTTTTATCCATTAACTAATTAATTTAGAACATATTATAAATTTATTTGATTTATCATAATATTATTAATTTCATTTTTTCCTATTTTGATTTCTTATTATGTTTAACTTCATTGTTCTAAGAGCATTCATTTCATAGTTTTTTCATTTGTTCCCTTGATTATAATTATATATGTTCAAATGAAAATGAATAAAAACTCAACAAGTTGAATAAAATTGTATTAATATACCACCAAAATTTTAAAATGTCCCACGTTAATTTCTTTCCTATATAAGCATAATTCATTTAATAAAATTTTAATAATAAAATTTTCATATATTTTCGTTTTTTCCATTCACTATGAACTAGGATTGTTTTATTATTTTATTTAATTTTTATATATTATTTATCTGACATAAAATAAGTTATGATAAAAATTATAGATTCTATTTTTACCAATATTATTATTTCATGGCCAGCCTTGAAAGAAACAATGGAAAATGAAAATTTTTCATCCATGAAGGTAGTGAATCGATATATCACCAATGATGTTTTCAATATAATATAAAAAAGAATAGAAGAGATTTAATGTTGGGCATTTCTTTTGGAAAATAACATGTAATTATATATATTATACTAGAGTTATCATTTCGTTGTCATTACGGGAGGTGAGGATAAGGTATAAGGAATAAATACTTTAAAATATAAAGGAGGAATTTACCACTTGAAAATTGTTTCCTTGATAACCTCATTATGTCACTTTGGGATGAAGTTTTTTTGAGACTAGATGCTCTTAGACATGTGGAAGATGTTTGGGAATAGATGTGGTTAGAATTAAGATAAGATACAATGCTTATGAGGTCTGAGTAGGTGGGGTGGTGATGGGTGGTATTTATAGGGAGATGAGAGGGTGTGTTTGATTATTTTATTCAATTGTTTATTACTTTGGCTCAAGAAAATAAATAGTGTTGATTCTTATTACTAAATATAGAAACTTGATCTTGTGTGTTCAAGATAATGTTTTCCTCTTCAATTCCTTAATTAGGTCTCAAATATTCATTTATTTAACTTATAATGTTAAATACTATAAAATAACATATTTCACTAATTGCCAAATAATTCATCTATTTGTGAAAAATCCAAAAATTCACCATAAAATTTTCTCTATATTTTGATTTTAAAATTGTTTAGAATTTAATGAAAATAATTTTCAAAATATGGAATTTTTTTTAAAATCATCATTTATTTTAAAAAATTACGATTTCAATTCTATAATAAATTTTATGCCAAATTGAAAAAATACTTAAGGAATCATAAAATAATCATATAATTATAGTAAAAGAAAATATTAATTTATGATTAGATTTATGAAAATAAATTTTGTTTTAAAATATTGTATTAATTATAAAATTTTAAGTTAACATTTACATTTCACAAAAATACTATCACATAATTTAATATTTTTAAAACATTTATTTACATATTCTATGATATAAATATATCATATTTTCATTAAGATGAAAAAAAATTTATTGATACTTTCACAGAATAAGAAACTTTTCGAACATTTGTATTACTATTCGTAAAAGTCATATTACTATTTCAACAGTCAAGTTACTATTAAGATGGTCATATTTCTAATAGTCATAAGGGTTTACTAGTTGATTTAAATACAACTATTTCCATTAAAATTTTACATATATTTTTTCCCAAGGTTATATGAACATTCATATTTGCAATGAATATTTTATTAGTAACATTATTTTTTATTTTTAAATTTTTTATCATGAGTGCGATCATTCTAGTGGATAGAGCATATCCAAATTTTCTTATTCATATTATCTTATTATCTATTTATTGTCCGGCTACAATATTTGTCACTATAATTGGTTTTTTCTAAATAATGCATCATTTTTCATTTATGATAATAATTTCTTTATTGCTTTTTCTATGTGATGTATCTGATTTATAACATACATAGAGATATTCTATGGAAAAACTTATTTGTCATTATATTCGTCCCCCATGATGAAATTTCTCCCTTGAAACATTGTTTTTCATACTAATATGAAAATAAGTGCGTTCTTAAATACAGAGCTATTATGTACATAAAAAGGAAATGGTGAGCATAAAATGATATATATTTAAATGAAATGTATATATTAACCTTCGATTCCATATAATTCAATCTAATTTTTTCATGGGGATATAATTATCTCTCAGGTTCTTATAAAAAATGTCTCGCAATAATATTCCAAAATAACAACATCATCCTCTAATTCCACATATAAAAAGTGTATCATTTTACAGATATTATTAATTGATTTTAGTAATATATATCCATTAAAAACAAACCAATGAGTGAAAATTCTAGTTTCATTGGAAGACAAGGTACATAAAAATGAAAGATTATAAATAGAAAAAATCAACATTATATATATATTATATAACGATCACCCATTACACTTTAAGATCCTATATCTACATACGATAAACTGGGTAATGCAAAGAAAAAATGGAATAGCTAAAAACCCATGTTAGGGAGCAAGCGTAAGAATAAATCCCATCACAATAGTTATAATTCATAACATAATGAAATAAATGGAATAGAACATGAATAAAAATATGGAAGAATAAAATATATATCATGGGATCATGAGATCATGGAATAATTAGAATATTAAAGAAACCTATAACATGCCATAAATATGAGTTGAGGCTAACTTCTTGGACCATATCACATGGTAGAGAAAGTATTGTACTGGATTCGGTTTACCCAAAATATCATACATGATGTATCGTGGGACTAAATACTAACTAATAAATTATATAAATGTGTGTGTGAAAAAAAATAAAATGAGCATTCATGTGTTTTCAACATTAATTATTATGCATAAGGAATAAACACAAGGGTTACCCATGGAAATATATGGTCATCAAAATCAAGTCATATTGAATAACCAATGGGTGTATAGTAATAGTATCCATGAAAGAGTAAATTTAAATCCAAAATGGACATTAATATGTAAAAATAGGAATGTATCAAGATAAATAATGTCTCATTGAAGAGAAAACATCTAAAAATACTGCATAATAATATTTAAAAATGACCTACATCAGTACTATTTAAGGGAAATGTTTTAAAGAGTCATTAAAATTAGACAATAGAATATTTTATTATATTAAAATTTAATTGAAATATGTTGATTTTTAATGATTAAATTATTGTTTTTCTAAAATTAATGGTTTCTTAAAACATTTTATTTGGTGTACTTGACAATGATTAAGAAATAGATAAGTTCCCTTTAATTGGGCTTACATATCGAGAGGAATTTATAAGGGAACAATATAAAACAGGTATTTCCACATAGATGAAAGATTAATTGAGATACATAAATATTTTTAGAATATAAACACATAAAAAGTACAATTATAGAAGAATAATTAATAATTACATTGGGGAAAAGAGAGATAGGGTGTAACCTGAGGGAAAAAATGGAGGTTTGGAGAGATCCCTTACATTATGTCTGAATGTGTTCCGCACATGCACATAATGTCATAGGTAAGGATATTTGATCCATTAATTATTTAATTAAGATCATATTATATTATTATTATATTATTATTATATTTTATTATGTTCATTTATAGACATTTGGATGAGTTATTATATTTAATTTCATTATTCTGTGAGCATTCGTTTCTTGGATTTATGGTCGTCTAATATGAGTTTTATTATTGATGTTCTTTTCAAATGTAATAAAAATGAAATTAGCAGAATGAAATTTTATTAATAAAAGTCCATAATTTTATAAGTTCCCATATATAATGTTTTCTAATTTGATGATGATTCATATGATAGAATGATAATGAAATATTTTTAGTTTATTTTGGCAGTTTTTCAATAATCACGAACTAGTTTTGTTTTATTATTTAATATTATGTGTCTATCGTATTTCAAAAATATTTTGAAAGATATAATATACATTATATTATTTTTTTAATAATTATAATTTTTTTATGATCAATCTTGAATTCATTAATGGAAAAAAAATCATCATCCATGAAGGTAGTGAATTGATATATCATGGACAATGTTTTCAATTTCTAGATTAATATAGAATATAAGATATAATATTCTGGATATTCAATTAAAATAATTATTCCATTATATATTCTACAATAAATTTATAATTATGTTTTATATTGGGGATGTCGGTATAAGGTATAAATAATAAATAATTTAATAGGGAAAAAGAAGGATTTAACCTCTTTAATATAGTCTCACTGAGAACCAGCTTATGGAACATGGGTTTTGTATGTTATTTAGACAATATGATCTTTGAATTAATGATAATTATTGGTGAGTGAATTTAAAATAATATAGAAAAAATTAAAGGATTAAGAGGTGTGAGGGGAAGGGATGGTGAGATGTGGTATATATAGATGGAGAAGATGGGTGTTTTTGATTTTTTTTATTCATTTGCTTATTAATTTAGATCAAGATTATGAATATTTATGATTCCTATGACAAAAATAAGAAATAGAGTAGTTAATTTAATGATAATGGAAAAATAAATCATCTATTACTCAACCCTGACTCAAAATCTTATTTATTTATCTTATAATGTTAAATACCCAAAATAACTGTATTTCACAATTCACCAAAAAATCAACTATTTTTTGAAAAAACATAAATTTTCACCATAAATTTTTTTCAATGTGTAGATTTAAAAAATTATAACCATTTCAGAAAAATAAATGTCCAAATAATTTTTTTAATTAAATGCATTATTTATTTTAAAAAATATTGATTTTAATAATATAGCGGGTTTTATTACATTATGAAAAAATAAATAAGGTGGGATAAATTTATACTTCAATTATAATACAAAAAAGATTTAATTTATGAATCCATTTTATGAAAATTATGATTATTTTTTATCATTATATTAATTATATATTTCTAAATAAACATTTAAATTTCACCAAAATGTAAACACTTATCATGTTTATGAAAAAATATTTTCTGATTCTATGATATCAATATTTCACATAGAAAATTACATTTTTACTTTTTTAAAGGTGTCTATAAGAATCCTTTTGTCATGGATGGAGGATATGATAAACACTAATAGAATCCCCCAATACAACAGGATTGAATTCAATTTGTAATGAACCGGTATTACGATACATAACGATGAACTCACATGCACTCCCTTTACTGGCCAATAAATCTGAAGTAGATTTCACTTCCCTCCATGTATGGTCGAAATTATTACATTGAATGATGATAAATATGCACTATCTATCAAGATACCTCTATATCCAAGGATAACTAACCTAACATTGAATAATCCCATCCAGAACACTGGAATCATATTCCACCTCGTCTAGAAAATCATTTTAATGTTTGCAAAGAAAGAGGAATGGATTCATGGCTCTAACCTATTCTCCCAAGATGATTCCCTACCGAAATAAGAAATTAAATCCATAATTAACAAATCTTGATTATCCCTCATAGGACCACATATAATAATTTTTTAGATAATTAGGATACATTGAAATTCAACTTTAATGCTTTGCTGGCTAGAAATATATCTTACCTATACGTATGTACTTCCCCTATCTCTACTCCCAGTTCCATAAAAAACTATTAGAATAAATATTCTGAGCAATGATGATGATTCACTGCCCCTGATGAGATACCCTATTTCCACCACACAAGACATCATACACAACTTGAGAAAGTGATCTGAGAACTTTTTACCTTCCACACCAATGTTGCATGCCTCCTATAGGACCCAACAAACACTAATAAAAATTAGTGCTCAAGCATTGCTATCAATAAACTGGCTTAATTCCCCTTGAAAACATTTTCCATAAATTATGGAATTGAGTCACCAGCTATTTGAGGCCGATTTACTATCCCAATGCGTTCCAAATCCATGAAGCCCATTCAAATTGGAATAATGTTTTCAACTTCATTTCTCGATTCAGGGAGGAGAATCTCCTTCAATGAGAGGCTAAGGAAACCCCATTTCATTAGATGTTTTCATTAGTGGTGATATACTAGTTCATAATAATCCACACTGAGAAACTCATCATCAATGGGATCTATTTAAACTATGTTTTTTCACCCATTAGTGATGCACCTATTTACAACAAATCAATACCAGAAAATCCCGAGTGTGGACGTGGTCGTATATAGATCATGATAAAACACACACACCATGTTCACTGTTCAGTAGGATACTATAATTTAGGAACTTATATTGATGATCCATGGTGGAGTTGATGAAATTGTGAAACCATATTCCCTCTTGAAGTGGTATACCCTGAATAAGACAACCGGTAATGTAAATAGATGTCCCTACCATGTTGTCTTCCCAGTATCTGATATCTCCTTCGCCCACTACCCATCCAAGATCATAATTCAGCACCTACATATGAAGTTTAATTCAATTTTCATGACTTCAGATTTCATTATACCACCCATCATTGGTTGTAGACATATCTATACCATCACCTAATAAACATTACCATAAAGTCATCCCTTAAATGATTTCCTATGCATGCTTTACCTAAATAACACTCATTGATTCTGAAATGATCTGAAGAATATATCCTCTTTTTGAAATTGGTATGTATATCCTCTTATAAGATTCCTAATGGAATCTTCTACCTTTTATTTCAACCCAAATAAAATCCGTTAAGTATTTTTCAATCCTCCCAATAGTTCCCTTCGGGGATTGTATAATATATAGTATGTGCATTGGGATAGAATTCTGAATAGTGTTGGGAATCATGATTTTTCTACCAATAGATAGAAAAAAATTCTTCCAGTTTCATATTCTCCACACAATCTGAGCTATATGTCTTTAAAAAAAATCTTTAATCCCTCTATCTAAAATCGGTGCAACTAATAGTCACATTACGATTCGAATAGTTATTTTACTATTCTAGCGATTATATATCTAATGGTCTTAAGGGTTTAATACTTCATATACATACCTATTATTCCATTCATAAGTAACATATATTCTATCCCCAGGATATATATACAATAATATTTTAAATGAGTAATTTATTATTAATAATGTGTTTTTTATTATACACATTTGTTCATGAGTGTGGTCATTCTAGTGGATCATGAAGATCCACTTTTTACTATTCTTATTATCTTATTATCTATTTATTTTTCCTATGTAATATTCGGAACTCTTATTGGTTTTTCTTCAAACAAAATTATTATTATTCATTAATAAAAATAGGGATTTTATTGGTTTCATTATATGATTTACGTGAATGATAACATAAATGGGAAAATACACTGACAAAATTCTAGGTCACCACATTCTTCTACTATATGAAATAACACCATAAGAACTTCATTTTACATACTAATGTGAGAATAATTGATATCTTAAATACATATCTATTTTAAAATATAAAAAATGTACTATGAACAAAGAAGGATAATCTTGTAAATGAATATTATATCATAACATGTGATTTCCTAAGATTTAATCTAGGTTATCCATGGTCATAGAATTATATATAGGTTTCCTACTAATGTGTTTTTTCCCAAACACAAAAAAATACTTAATAATCCTCATATAAAAGCTGAGGAGAACAGATACATTTACACAAATTATAACATGATATTAAGGATAAATATCATTTAAAAAAACCATGGTTAAAAAAATATAGTCTCTTTAGAAGACTAGGTATGTACAAATGAAAGATAGAATATATCTTATTAATTTTAATCTCCCATAATGTGATCCTATATTCCTTTTAACTAATACATATTCATCAGATTATATGGGGTATAAATAGAAAAATAGAATAGCTAAAAATCACATCAAGGGAATAAATATAAGAATAAAGTGTAACACGTGGGGTAGAAGTAATTACATGATTACAGAAAAATTCATTAAAAATGAATGAAAATAAATATTTATAATATATAATATATGGGATCATGTGATATTATGATTATGGAAACCTAGTTATGTGAAAAAACATATAACATGGCATAGAAATGATTCGAGTCTAACTTCCATGACTATATGACATGGTTGACAAATTCCCCTAATTTATTATATTTGCCCCATAATCCCATGAATGATGTCTAATGAGACAAAATATTACCTAATTAAATGGATAAATATCAAGGTGAACTGATAATAAAATGTTTAGGAATTTGTGTTCAACTTAAATAATTAATAACAGGGAATAAACATATGGGTTTCCAATCAAAATATATGGGTATCATAAACATGTCATATAGAAAAACCAATGGGAGTATGACAATGGTTATATTGAGAGGATGGATTTAAACTGAAATTTTATATTAATAAGGTAAAATATTAATAGATTATGATAAATTATTTCATGCTTAAAGGAAAATATTTAGAAATAGTGATTAATAATCCTTATAACTTTTCCAATTTAGTGTGGTTTAAGGGGAAAGTATTAAAGAGTGCTTAAAAAGAATAAAACAATAATTGTTTATATAAAACAAGAAATTAAGTTGGATATATTTTAAGTATGAAATGAGAAATTCAAAAAAAGTTGGTTCCTTAAATGGTTTTATGGGGTGTACATCAAAATTGGAATGAAATAGAGAAGTCCCATTAACCGGGCCTACTTATCAGGAAGATTTGAGAAGCGAACATCATAAAAAATGTATTTCATCATCAATGAAAGATGAATTTATATATGTACATATGTTTTTAAAATAAAACATAATAAAGATAAATTATATAATAATAATTAATAATTTTTTAATGTAAAGTGAGAGGGAGATTAACACGAAAGAAAAATAGATGTTTGGGGAGATCCCTTACCTTATGTTTGAATGTGTTTTGTAAATTCACATAATTTACAGAATAATAAATTTAAAATATTAAATAATTTAATTAAAAACCTATTATAAATGTATTTAATTTATTATATTATTATTATTTTTATTTAGGGCCATTTAGAAGAGGTATTATATTCATTTTTTCGCCTGGAGTGTTCGTTTCATGGTTATATGGTCATTTCCATTTAGAATAATTATGAGAGATCATGTAAAAATAAAAGAAAAAACAGAAGTGGAATAAAATTTAAATAATATACATCCAAATTTTTAAATGGTCCCATATATATATATATATATATTTATATAGATATTCTAATATGAAAAAGATACATTTGATAAAATGTTAATGATAAATTTTTAGTTTATTTTTGCGGTTTTCTTATCATCATTTTCTAGTTTTATTTATCGTTTAATATTATGTTTATATATTAGTTACAGATTATTGAAAAACATTTAATACCAATTTTAAAATATGGTTTATCCATTATAATTATTATATGACTTGACCTGAATAATGGAAAATTAGAATTATCATCCATGAAGGCGGTGAATCAGCATATCACAGATGATTTTATCATTTTTAAGATAAAAGGATAGAGGATGTTTGATGATAGATATTCAATTAACACAATAATATATATATATATATATATATATATATATATTATTCTATAGTTTTCATGTTGTTTTGTATATGGCCGTGGAGGATAATTTGGATGAAAGAAATAATTTAAAAGAGAGAGAAGGGGGTTTTACTTCTTGAATATTATCTCCAAGAATACCTTCTTAAAGAACATGGGTTTTTTATTTTGTTTAGACCATAAGATATTGGACATGTGGAAGTGGATTAAGAAGATAATTGGGATTATTATAGGCATTCTACAAGGATATGGAGGTTTGAGGATAAGGGGAAGTGGGGTGATATTTTTAGGGGGAGGAGATTTGTGTTTTGATTATTTTAGTCATTGTTTTATTACAATGTCCCAAGACTATAAATATGTCAATTAATATAACCAAATACTGTAACTAGAACATTTTATTTCTATATTATTGAAACATACATCATCCATGACTCAACCATGACTGAAAAATTCTTTTATTTTACTGATAATGTTAAAGAACTAAAATTAAAGTATTTCAAAATTAATAAAATGTACCACTGTTTAGAAATATCACAAAAATTAACCATAACCATTTATAGATATATAGATTTTAAAAATGGAATAAATTTTATGGAAATAATTTTCTAAATATTTGAAATTTACATTTTAATTAAAATCACCATTTATTAAATAAATTACATCATTTAATATTAAAAATTATTTCTTGAAACATTTAAAAATTAATTAAGGTCTCCAAAAACTATAAAATAATTAAAATGAAATAATATATTAATATTTGTATATATTGTATGAAAATAAATTAACTTCTAAATAATTAAATTATTTATAAATTCTATGTAAGCATTTACGTTTCAAACACATGAGAACACTTAATTTATAATATTTACAACATTAATTTACATATTACATGTTATAAATTTATAATATTTTCATTTATAAGATACATTAATATTATTTATAATTTCATAGGAGAGGTTACTATTATATAATCTAGATTACTATTCCTAAAGGTCACATTGCTATTCCAATTATCAAGTTACAATTCCATTGGAAATATTTCTAATGGGCCTAAGGGTTTACTACTTCCTATAAAAACATCTTAATTCATTCATATTTCACTTCTATTTTTACCAATGTTACATATACTTAAATAATTTAAATTAATATTTTATTATTAACATCATGTTTTATTTCAAAAACATTGTTTTTGAGTGCGGTAATTCTATTTCATCAAGAAGATCCATGTTTTCCTATTCTGTTTATATTATTTTCCATTTATTGTCCCACTATATTATTTGGAACTCATAATAGTTTATTTGTTGACTAAAATTCCATTCTTCATTTCGAATAATAACTTTTTATTGGTTTATCTATGGGATATATGTACATTATAACATAATATGGGAAATTTATTGATAAAATTATGTGTTATTACATTAATCCCCCATTAAATGATGTTATAGTAATTTTTTTATATACTAATGTGAAAGTAGATGAGGGAATGAATATTTATTTATTAAAAATATAAAATGGAAATAATGATAATTAAGTATAAATGTGTAAATGAAAATTATATCCTAACATGGGATTCCCTACGTTTCAATCTTAGTTATACATTTTTATATAATTATCTATATTGTCCTTAAATAATGTTTTCTTTCCCAAATCTGCAAAAATAGATAAAATATTCTCTGATATAAAATATGGTGACCATATCCTTTTACACATATTATTATATGATTTTATGCATAAATATACTTCAAAACCCAAGGATCGAAAAGAATAGGGTATTTGGAAAACAAGGTACATATAAATGGAAGCATAAAAATAGAATAAATTAACATTATATTAATCTTACTTAATTATATCATTCAATTCATTGTGTTCCTATATTTTCAAAGGATGAATTGTGGAACACACAAGAAATAAAGATGATCTAAAATTCTCCGCAAGAAAATATATATATGAATAAATCATAAAAAATGTGATAGATGGACAAACATGATAATATAAAAAGGAAAGAAACATGAATTATCATATAGAAGAAGAACATATAGACTATTAGATCTTCTAAGCTAGCAAATATATAAACATGGCAGAATCATATTACCTAACATAAACATTAATTGATTCTATCTTCCATGATTATATCATATGGTGGGCTAAGTCTCATAATGGATTTGTTTTAACCTTAATCCCATACATGATGTATGTGGAGTATATACATTCCATAATTCACTGGAAATCTATTTGGGTGCACATATCACAACATGTTCAGGGATTTTTTTTGCACATAAATAATCAATCATAATGAATAAATATAAGGGCTACCCCTGGAAAGATATGGGTAACATAATCATGTTACAAGGAATATCCATTGGGCATATAATAATGGTGTATATGAAAGGATTTATTTAAAACATACATGGTAATTCATAAGGTAAACAATTAATAAATCATGATAAATGATTTCGTAGTTATGTGAAACAAGTAGAAAGATCATTTTATATATTTTAGAAATAGTCCAATTTGGCAAGGTGTTAGGGAAAAATGATAATGTGTATTTGAAAAGGATGAAGTCATAATTGTTCATATATAAAAAAATTAATAAAGATAGTTTTTGAAGAATAAATTGGTCATTTTATAAATAAATTATGTCTCAAAATAGTTTTTGGAGTTAAATTGAAAATGTTTATGAAATGGAAAAGTTCCATTTAGTTGAGCTATCATATCAAGTGTAATTGAGAAGGGAAGATTTTAAAACATTTATTTCCCCATAAAAGAACTATGAATTGAACTAGGATAATATTTATGGAAAATAAAATCTGAATAATGGATAAGTACATAATAGTAATTTAGAATTACATTGGAATAAATTGAGTGAGAGTGTGTGTAACCTGGAGAAAAAATTGAGGTTTGTATAGATCTGGTGTGTTATGTCTAAATATATTCTTAGCAAGCCCTTAATATCATGGGTTATCAAATTTTATCGATTAATTAATTAATTTAGAACCAATTATAGATTATTTTTGTTTATTATAATTTTATTAATACATTTAAGTCCATTTCATGGAGTCATTTAGTTAAATTTCATTATTATAGCATCATTCTTTTTTTATGGTTTTATGGTCAGTTTCATTGAGTTTAATCATGAAAGTTTTTTTAAAATGGAATAAAAACTCCCAAAGTGGAAGAAAATGGTATTGATATAATTCCATAATTTTAAAATATTCCATATGTCATTTTTTCTTGTATCAATATGAATAATTTTATAAACATTTAATGATAAACATTGTGTTTATTTTAGTGGTTTCTTGATCATCATGAAATAGTTATATTTTATTAGTAACTATTATGTTTATATATTAGTTTCAAAACATGGAAAATGTTATAATATATAATTTAAAATATGGTTCAACTATTATAATTGGTTTATGGGTGGTAATGAATGAGGTAATGGAATATGAAAAATTGTCACATACAAAGGCGGTGAATTGACATATCACTGACGATGTCATCATTTGTAAGATAGAAGTAAAAGAGAAGATATTTGATGATGAATATTACATTAACAAAAAAATTATAGAAAATATATGATACTAGAGTTATCATTATATTTTTTATTGGAGAGTCTGGGTTAATTTAGAAGAAATAATTAATTTAATAATGAAAGAAGGAGTATTTCACCTGATGAATAATGTTTCCTTGTGAACACCCATAATGAACTTGGGTGTGGTGTTTTTTTGATACCAGAGGCTTTTAGATATTCGGAAGAGGCTTGGGAAGGTGATTTGGTTGAATTTAGAAAGTCTTTGTAACACCCCAAGCTTCTACGGTACGCTTCTTTATGAATGATACAATAGTGTGTGTTATACGCAACATCGAGTTATAACACATGAAAACCAATCAAATTAGCCGTTATGAATAGTAATACCCAATTTTTTAGATTTTATAAATTTTATTTTTCAAAAAGGACTTCATTTTTTGATTTGGTATTTCGAAATTAGCCTACGGTGAATTTTTGGTATTCTTCTGAAAACTTTGATTTTTTGATGAATACTGAAAAACCATGAGTTATGGTTTAAAACCGAATTTATATTTATATAATTATTTATTTTATTTAAATTTATTTTAGGTCAAAATATATACATAATAACTATATAAGTTCAATTTAATACATTGGAGTCAGTTTATAATAATTTTAGATATATATATTTTTTTGAACTTTTTAAAGTCTTTTACCCACCTCCTAGGAGCATTTGCAAATTTCTATAAAACATAATTTTACCGCATATGTGAGTTGAATTTTAAAAGTCTGAGAGACACGCTTGATATGAGTAAGTAAAATGTGGTTCATTAAGATGAAATTAATTTTTGGGGAATTGTAAAATATTACTTTTATTTACAATGGTTAAAAGAATATATGGCAATAAAAGGTAAAAATGATATTCTTATTACAATAGGACATGTAATAATTCTATTGGATAAGTTTAATTTGACAAAAAAACCTTAGGAATAAAATATGATCATTTATGTCCACTTGGATTAGATTAAGACATTTATTATTATTTAATTCAGTGAAGAGTTAAAAGTGTTAAATTCAAAGTTTAATAACAAATCCATTTTTAATATAGGGTTAGACATAAGATAAGTTAAACTATAAATATTTATTAGAATGATAAAATTATTTACTCCAAAATTGAATTTTATTTATATTTTTAAGACCTTAAATAATTTAATTTATTAATGACTCAATGATGATGCAATTATTACCTAATTAATGAAATATTAGAATAAATGATATTATAAATATCCAAATAAATTAAATTTGAGACCTTTTATGAATTAAACTAATTTTATAACTTAATATGATATGTAAGTTTTGGATAGATGAATTTTTTTCTATGTAATAATTCTATTATTAATTTAGAAAATACCAAATACCAAATAGTGTAAAAATTGCCATAAAAGAGTTTTTAAAATAAATAATATATTATTAATTGATATTCTATTCCTAAAAATATATGGATCCTCCAAAAGACTTAAATAATGATAGGTGTATCATTAATGATCCACTTGGGGTTCTCTGAAATGTATATACTACATTTATTATCTATATAATATAAAAATACAAAGAGACATGGTAAATGTCAAACTATTTAACTAAGAGTTGAATCTATATATAAAGTTAATATATTGACTCAAACCTATCTAAAACCTATTGTTTGAGTGTTTTTCGACCCATACACACCTTATCCTTTAAATAATTCGTTTTGGATCCTTTAGAAACCAAAAATTATTTTATTATTAAATAATATTTCTAGCTTTTCCTAAGGTGCCTCTCACCCCTCTTATGAAAGGGAACTACCCCTTTTCTCTAATTCACACCATAAAATCCATTTATATAAGACAAACCCTACCAAAATACCCTCTTAACTATCATCTATTCATCCAAGAGGCCTTACATTAGTCATAAATCCAACCTAAGGTGCCCTTTTGATCAAATCAAAAGGAAGAACCCAAAGAAGAGGTAAATATTTCATCACCTCTTTCAAGTTCCTTTCTTCTTCCACTTCATCTTTATTTGTTATATCCATTATAAAATCATTAATCTAGTATCTTATATATAATATGAATTTATTATAAATATTTTACAACAATATTCATTAATCTATCCATCCTTTGAATGACATATAACCACACAGGCATACGTATGGATTACCGTCTCCATGAACGCGATGAGATCCATTCCCCATCAAATCCATTCAAGACTAATTTTCATTAAATGATTAAAAATTTTGGTTAAATACATAATATCATTATGAATATGAATATGATACATCCTATCCATAATAAACATTACTTACTTAACAAGGCATACAAAGGAAAAAAAATTAGTCCACAGCCGAAACAATGATAATACTAAGATATTATTAACAAAGAAATGTTAAAAGATCATGTATAATATCATATTATTGTAAATGATTCTGGTATAATTTAATAACAGTTTTTTCACCATTATACATGATTTTAACCTATGATCGACCAAGTAAAAGAACAACCTATGATGTTTTCATCTCACTACTTATTCACATGAGATTCATGCTATATTGCCACTGTTTCTTTTTATGAGGTGTATGTGCTGCCGATAATTTTATTGTTTGTGTAATAAACTATAATTTATATGTATTTACATATTCATTGTATGATACTTCAATCAAGGGGTGTATTTTTTGTAGGTTACCAAATTGGTAAGGGTTAATTTCACAATCTGTTCATTATCTGACGTTGTTTATACGTAATTATATACTAGGACCACTTTATCATCCACATCCATGCTTCTTAAAAATTTATTTCAAAACATTTTTACTATTTAATAAAAAATGGTTTAAAGTCATTTATACCCTAATTGGACCTTATATGTTTTTGAAAGGAATATTTCCGTCATTTTCCAAACAAGGTACTTTATGACCTTTTCGAAAAAATTAAGGTAAGAATGTTTTTTTAACTTATACGGCGGGGGTAACTATTTTCTGCCACTATAACATCATCAAAGATTCCCTTACAATATTATAAGAATATTTCCAAAATAAATGTTTTCTTTTAAAATTACATGACTTTTAAATGATTTTGAAATTAAAAGAAATATTTCTTTAAAAAAGTTTTGATTTCATCAATTTCTATATCCTTTGTTGGATTTTAAGATTGTTTGAAGTTGATTAATTATGATACAAAACATTCATATAGTATTGAAGGATTTGTGATATGTTTGACTGTGGGTGTATTATTTTTACACCATTCATGGTTTATGGATAAAGTATTGACATTTTGCATGCTAGTTTTAAAATGAATGTTTATGTTATGTTTAATCCTTTTCATATGAATAATGCATTGGACTAAGTAAGTGACGGGTAGAGCCCTCTATAGCTCCTTGATCAATCGATAGGTCTAATTAGAAAAATACTATCTTAGAATAAGGTATTGACAAAATATTATTTGTAGTCTTGGAACAAGGACTTGACTATGTGGTTATGAATGTCTAGAATTATGCATTCCATCATAATGAAAGTGGCTATTGATATTGCATGTGATTATTATACAAGTATAATATCAATGTGAGTAAGTAAATGTCATTATTTTGATTTATATTTTCCATATTATAATGAAGTTTATGTTAAAAAGTCTTTTGTTTTAGTTCTATACATTTTCATAAATCTTTATGCTTATTTTTGAATGTTTTCGCAATATTGTTATCCTTACAGATAATCTAAGCTCCGCATTTTCTATGTTTTATTTTCCCAAGATGCGATGAAGTATATTACGAATGACCTTTAGGGATAGACTATGGGATCTCAGTGTTGACTATGGAAACAATGTTGTTGTAGTTTTCGATTTTATGATGTAATATAAACCTTGTGAATATATCTTTTACTTCTAAGGATACTAAACTAATAGGTCTTTATATAATTGATCTTTTTTTATCATCCCAACGTTATTTTATAATGCACCCACTCTAGGCCTCTAGGGTTGGGGTGTTACAGTTGGTATCAGAGGAAGGTTTGTACAAAACATGGAAACTAGATTTTGGTAAACTCTAATTAGAGCACATATCCCTAAGATAGACATTGGTGATTAGTATAAGAGAACTTCCTATAATTTTGGTATTGTAGATATTATGTGAGTTTTCTAAGAAATACATCCCTGTCTGGATATGAGTAGGTAGAGGTGGCTATGGCACAGATGTACCCAGGGGTAAAACCCGAAAACATCACTTTGAGATAGACTGGAACGAGAACTGTTGCATGACAACGAGAATTGCTACATTCATAGTTACGACACTTTCGGGTGATATGCATAGTATAATTCTCATTTTCATTACAAACATTATTAAGGGTTTATGAGTACATACTTCTTCAAATATTTTTTTTATGACTATGGATTATATCAAAAAACTTTTCAACTTATGTTAAGTGTTTTAAATGTTTGGATTTATTTATTATCATTCATATACTAATATAGTGTATTCCATTGTTTAGAAATGGAACCTAGTGGAAGGAATGGAAATTCTATCAATGCATGCACTCCATGTAGGGATTTACCTCCTACTCAGGATAATTATAGTGGAGCTGGTGATGCAATTGATGTCGATTAGCTAATCACCATATTGGGACAACTCACTCAGGTTATGAATACTAACCTTACCCATATGAAGTACCCTGATCCGCAGGGTGGAGGATAAATGTAAGATAACATCATGAGGAAACAACCACCAACATTTAATGGGGATAAAAATCCATCAGTAGCTGAGAAATGGATAAATTCCATAGAGAAAATATTCCATTCCATGGGGAGTAGAGAATGGGAAAAAGTTGTCATGGAAATTTACTGCCTCACTGTAAATGATGGTCAATGGTGGTCATTGATTCAAACACAAAGAAAGATGATGAAGTATCAAATATGGAATGGATGGAGTTTAAAGATATTTTAAAAGAAAAATACTTTCCTCGTGACCATCGAATGGATATAGAAAATAAATTTATGAGTCTAAGGAAATAGGAGTATGAGAATGTCACAAAATATGAAGCTAACATTACAAGTATAGTGAGGCATGCTGCAGATTATATACGTAACCCAAGAAGAAAGATTTATCATTTCTTTGATGGGTTAAAACCCTTTCTCCTTCGAGCATTAGTCTCAAAATCCTTCTCGTTGTACAAAGATATTGACTCATATGCTATCAAGAAAAAAAAAGAATTTTCTATGTCTTACGACATTAAAGCACAAAAAGAGAAGAATAGATCTGCTGAACACTCTGGAAATGGAAATAAGGGGAAGAAAAGAAAAGTTGAATATCCATCCCGTATTAAATGTGGGAAGAAATACCCTGGTACTTTCTTAAAGGGAATGGGAGTCTATTACACGTGTGGAGAATAAGGCCACCATGCTCGTGATTTCAAGGGAGAGAAAAAGGTTGTTGATGATGAATGATAAAATAGTAGATAATGGGGGCATTATGCGAATGAATTCCCTAAGCGTCAGGGGAACGTACCTCAGAAATGTAAAAGGGATCAAGGCCAAGCTTATGCTATAACTACTGATGAGATTGAAGCTCTGAAAGATGTAGTGGCATGTAATTTAATGATTTCCCCATGTTTAGCCAATGCATTATTTGATTCTAGATCATCACATTGTTTCATATCTTCCCAGTTTTCTATGAAATTTATATATTTCTAAATTGATTTAATAAGGGTGCTGTCATTTAAAACTCCTTAGAGAGGTATCATTGTAACAAGGTTTTGTGAATCAGTCCCCATTAGGGCATATAATGTTCTTTATTTGTTGATCTCATCATCATACCGATGATTGAATTAGATATAATCATCGGTATGAATTGGATTTCAGACCATGATTCCACAATTCATTGTAAGAAGAAAGAGGTTACTATTTTTTATGATGATGATAATGAACACATTATCTTCAGAGAAAAATCGTGACCACTTATTTCTTATCTAGATCCACCCCCAGTAGCTCAAATAAATTCCATTATTAGGGAGGAAGAGAATAAAATAATTACGGGTGAGAAAAGGAATGTTAAAATAATGGATGTACCTATTGTGAAATAATATGTAGAAGTGTATCCAAAATATATACATGGACATCCACCCGAATGAGAAATTGAGTTTTCCATTGACTTAATTCCTGGTTCAAGGGCCATATCGAAGACCTCTTATAGAATGGAAACTGTGGAATTAGTGAAACTAATGAAAAAACTAGAGTAATTGAGTAATAAGGAATTTATTTTCCCTAGTGTTTCTCTTTGGAGAGACCTTGTTCTTTTTGTTAAGAAGTAATATGGATCTATGAGGTTTTTCATTGAATACATGGATATCAATTATATAACAATAAAGAACAAGTATCCCCTACCACTCATTGATGATTTATTCAACCAGCTTCATGGAGCTCAATACTTTTCAAATATTGACCTTCGATCTAGATATCATCAGTTGTGTGTGAAGAAGGAAGACATTCCGAATATAGAATTTTGAACCAGGTTTGGGAATTAAAAGTTTATAGTAATGCCTTTTGGATTGAATAATGAACCCTATGTCTTCATGGATATAATGAATAGATTTTCAAGGAATATCTTGATGTCTTTGTAGTGGGATTTATTGATGATATCTTGGTATACTCCAAAAGCTATGAAGATCATGAAAATCACTTGTGCATTATTCTAAAGACTCCTAGAAGACATGAATTATATAAGATGTTTAGAAAGTGTAAATTTGGGATTCAGGAGATATATTTTCTTGGCCATATTGTCTCTAAGGATGGTTCTCTGTTGATCATTCTAAGACCAAGGCAATCCAAGAATGGCCAGTACCAATGAATATAACAGAGGTATGTAGTTTTATTGGTTTAGCAGGTTCTTATCGGAGTTTCATCCAGAATGTTTCCCAGTTGGCTAACCCATTAACCAAGAACACATTTAGAGTGGTTAAATTTTATTGGATAAAAGAGTGTGAAGAATGTTTTGAGTAACTAGAGAAAATATTATCCAATGCTCCTATATTTAATCTACCATCGGGGAATGATGGGTTTGTTATTTATAGTGATGCATCAATAAAAGGACTTGGTTATGACCTTATGCTGATTGATAGGGTTATTGCCTATGCATCATGAACACTAAAAATTCATGAGCAAAACTATCCTACTCATGGTCTTGAGTTAGCAGCTGTATTATTTGCTTTGAAGAAATGGAGACATTATCTCTATGGTAAAAAATTTGAAATATATACCAATCACAATAGTTTGATGTATATTTTCACATATAAATAACTCACCATCAGGCAAAGGAGATGGTTTTACTACTAAAGAATTATGATTGCACTATACATTACCACTTGGGGAAGGCAAATTAGGTGGCAGATTCTTTGAGAAGAAATGATCATGGAGTTTTGAACATGATGAGAGTTGAAAGAGATCCTATTTTCATGGATATATTAATGATGGATATGGGAATCACCATGAAAGGTGAAACATCAATACTTTTTCAAATGGATTCCAAACGATCATTACTAGAACGGATAATGAGTTCTCAGACCGGTGATAATGTGTATCAAAAGAAGATTAAAGCTGTGAATGATAGGAGATTATGTGAATTTGTGTATGAAGATGAAATTTTGAAATTTGGGAAGAGGCTTTGTGTTCTCGATATACATGATCTAAAAAGAGAATTATATGATGATGCTCATAACTCCAATTTCCATATTTTTCCTGGTAGACCTAATATGTATAGATATTTGATGGAACATTATTGGTGGGACAATAAGAAGATGGAGATTTCTGAGTTCGTGTCAAGATGTATGGTTTTTCAGCAAGTGAAAGCTGGATGGAAACATCTAGGAGGAGTCATGAAACCTCTTCCCATACTTGAGTGGAAATGGGATGATATCACGATGGAATTTTTCATGGGGTTACCAAAGACTCCTAGAAGAAACGATGAAATATATGTCATTGTTGATCGTCTTACCAAGTCAACACATTTTCTTTCTATAAGAGAAGATTTACAACTTGAACTTTTAGCAAGACTATATATTAATGAAGTGTTAAGACATCATGGAGTACCGCTATCAATTTTTTCTAATTGTGATCCCCATTTTACATCATGATTCTGGAAAAGTCTTCAGAAATCCCTAGATACTGAACTTCGTTTGAGAACTACCAACCACCCCCAAACTGATGGACAATCAGAATGAACTATTCAAACCTTAGATGAAATGTTGAGATCATTCTCACTTGGCATTCAAGGTATGTGGGATCAATATTTACCTTTGGAAGAATTTTCCTATAACAATAGCTTCTATTCAAGTATTCAGATGGCACCATATGAAACAGTATATGTAAAGAGATGTTGCACACCAACATGTTGGGATTATATTGGTGAAATAAAACTTATAGGTCCATAACTTGTGGAGGAAACAATGTAAAAGGTAAAGGTAATCCAAAACCATATCAAAGAAGCTCAAATTAGGCAGAAGGGCTATGCCGATAACCGATGGAAGGATTTGGAATTTTTGGTTGGATATCATGTTTTCATGAAGTTGTCTCCATGGAAGGGTGTCATACGTTTCTGTAAGAAGGGAAAATTGAGTCCTAGGTACATCAGACCTTTGGAAATTTTAGAACCAATAGGGGTTGTAGCTTATCGTTAGGCTATGCCTCCAAGTCTCTCCAAAGATCACGATGTGTTCCACGTATCACTGTTGAGAAAATACATGCCTGACCCAACGCATGTACTCACCTTTGAGGAATTATAACTGGAACCCGATCTGTCTTATTTAGAAAAGCCTATCAAGGTTCTTGATACAAGAGAATAAGTGTTGAGAAACTGGATGACTTTTATGGTATAAGTTCTATGGAGAAACCATAAGATGGAAGAGGCAATGTGGGAACCTGAGGAACTTATGATGAAGAACCACCCGAGTCTTTTTATGCAGTAATATTCAAAAAATTTTGAGGACGGAATTATTTGAAAGGGGAGATTGTAACACCCCAAGCTTCCACAATACTCTTCTCTTTGAATAATACAACAGTTTCTATTGTACGCAACTTCGAGTTCTAACACAACACATCAATCAAACTGGCCGTTATAAATATTAATACCCATATTTTTAAATTTTATAAATTTTATCTTTCAAAATGTTCTTCATTTTTGGATTTGGATTATCAAAATTAGCCTAAGGGGAATTTTTGTTAATTTTATGAAAAGTTTCAATTTTTTATGAAAAATGAAAAACACTCAGTTATAGTTTAAAACCAAATTTATATTTAAATAATTATTTATTTTATTTAAATTTATTTTTGGTCAAAATATATACATAATACATATATAATTTCAATTTAATTCATTAGAGTCATTTTATAATAATTTTAGATATATAAAAAAATTATTGAACTTTTTACCCTCTTTTACCCATCTCCTAGGAGCATTTGGAAATTTAAATAAAACATAATTTTATCGCTTTTGTGAGTTGAATTTAAAAAATAAAAGAGACAAGGTCGATATACATAAGTAAAATGTTGTTCAATAAGATGAAAATTGTTTTTGGTGAATAGTAAATTTTTACTTTTATTTATCACGGTTAAAAGTAAATATGGTAATTAAATGTAAGATGATATTATTATTACCCTAACACATGTACTAATTCTATTGGATAAGTCTAATTCTACAAAAAATTACCTTAGGAATAAAATATTATCCTTTAGGACCACTTGGATTAGAATAGGACATTTTTAATTATTTAATTCAAATAAGAGTTAAAAGTGTTAAATTCAATGTTTAGTAAGTAAACCATTTTTAATATATGTTTACACAAAAGATACGTTAAAATATAAATATTCATTAGAAATATAAAAATATTTCCTCCAAAATGGAATTTTATTTTTATTTTTTTAACATTAAATAATTTAATCTATTTATGACACAATGATGATGTAGTTATTACCAAATTAATGAAATATTAAAAAAAATGATATTATAAATATCCAAATAAATGTAATTTGATAATTTTTATCAATTAAAATAATTTTCTAGGTTAATAAGATATGTTAGGGCTGGTTAGATGAATTTTTTCGGTGTAATAATTCTTTTATGAATTTTGAAAAAACAAAATACCAAATAGTGTCAAAATTGACATAAAATAGTTTTTAAAACAAATATTATATTATCAATTGGTATTATATTCCTAAGAATATATGGATCAGCCAAAAGACTTATTAAATTATATGTTTATCATTAATGAACCACTAGGGATTCATATGGAATTATATAGTATGTTTATTAACCATATAATATAAAAATAAAAAGAGATATGATAAATGTCAAATTGTTTAACTAAGAGTTAAATATTTAATATAAAGTTAATATAGTGACCCAAACCTATCTAAAACCTATTAGTTGAGTTGTTTTCTACCCATCCACATCTTATCCTTTAAATAATTTATTTTTGAGCCATTAGAAACCAAAAATGAGTTTATTATAAAATAATATTTCTATCTTTTCCTAAGGTGCCCCTCACCCCTCTTATAAAAGGGCACTCCCCCGTCTCTCTAATTCACACCTTTAAAGTCATTTGTATCTACCAAACCCTTCACAAATACCCTCTCAACTATCCCCTTCATCTTATAGGACTTACTCTAGTCATAAATCCAACCTAAGGAGCCTTTTTGATCAAATCAAAGGAAGAACCTGAAGAAGAGGTAAATATTTCATCACCTCTGTCAAGTTCTTTTCTTCTTCCACTTATTTTTCTTTGTTATTTCCATTCTAAAATAATAACTCCAGTATCTGATATATATATTAATTTTGTTATAAATATTTTATAACCATATTCATCATTCAATCAATACTTTGAATGACATGTCACCATACATGCGTACGTACGAATTACCGTATCCACGAACGCGATAAGATTCATTCCCCATCGTATCCATTCAAGAATAATGTTCATTAGATGATTAAAAATAATGTTTAAGGACTTAATATCATTCTGAATATTAATAATATACACAAAATCTATAAAAAACATTATTTATGTAACAATGCATATAAAGGAAAAAAAATCATTTAACACCCGAAACCTCGATAATACTAAGATAATATTAACAAAAAAATGTTAAAAGATCATATATGATATCATATTAACGTATATTATTCTTTTATAATTTAATAAATATTATTTCACCATTATAAAAGAGTTTAATCTACCCTCGACCAAGGAAACGAACAAGGTAAGGGGTTTTCATATCACTTCTTTTTCCTGTGAGATTCATGCTATATAGCCAGTATTTCCTTTTGTGTGGGGTATGTACTGACCATAATTGTATTCTTTCTGAAATAAACTTTAATTTATATATATTTACATTTTCATTGAATTATACTTTTATCATGGGGTGTATTATTTGTATTTTCCCAAATTGGTAAAGGTTAATTTCACAATCTCTTCATTATCCGAGGTTGTTTGTACGTAATAATATACATGGACCTCTTTATCATCCACATCCATGTTTCTTAAAAATTTATTTCAATTTTTTTTACTATTATAACGACAATGGGTTAAATTCATTTATACACTTATTTTAACTTATATGTTTTTTAATGTAATCTTTTCGTTATTTTCCAAACAATGTACTTTATGACCTTTTTGAAAAAATTATGGTAAAAATGTTTTTTTAACTTATATGGTGTGTGTGACTAATTTCAACCATTATAACATCGTCAAAGAATCCCTTACAATCTTATAAGACTATTATCAAAATAAATGTTTTCTTTTATAATTACATGACTTTTAAATTTTTTCAAAATAGAAAGAGATATTTCTCTAAAAAAGTTTTGATATCATCTATGTCAACATCCTTTATTGGATTTTATACTTATTTGATATTGATTTATTATGATTCAAAACATCCATACTGAATTTAAGGTTTTGCGATATGTTTGACTATGGATGTATTATTTTTACACAATTCATGGTTTATGGATAAAGTATTCATATTTTGTATCCTAGATTTAATATGAATGTTTATGTTATGTTTAAACCTTTTCATATGAGAAATGCATTGGACTTAGTAATTGACGAGTGGAGCCTTCTACAGCTCCTCGATTCATTGGTAGGTATCATGAGACAAACTAATGTCTTGGCACAATGCCTTGATAAAATATTATTTGTAGTCTTATCACAAGGCCTTGACTATGTGGTTATGAATGTCTGGCATTATGCATTCCATCATTATGAATGTGGCTATTGATATTCTAAGTGATTATTTGACTAGTAGAATATCCATGTGAGTAGGTAAATGGAATTATTTTGATTTAAATTTTACATATTATGATTATGTTTGTGTTGAAAAAGATTTTGTTTTAGTTCTATACATTTCCTTAAATGTTTGTTCGTTTTTATTAAGGTTTTCTCTATATTGTTATCTTTACTGAGCATCTCAGCTCACTCCTTTCAATGTTTTAATTTCCCAGGAAGCGATGAAGTATATTATTATTTACCTAAAGGGATACTCTATGGGATTTCACTATTGTCTATGGAAACAATGTTGTTGTAGTTTCTTATTTTATGATGTAAAGTGAACCTTATGAATGTATCTAGTACTTCCAAGTCTACTAAACTAATCAGTCATTCGAGAATTTATCTTTTTTGATCATGCCAATGTTATCTAATAATTAACCGACTCTTGGATTCTCTTGATGTCTTAGGAGGTGGGAGGAGAAGGGGAGGATATGGGTGGTATTTATATAGGGTGGGGAGGGGTGTTTTAATTTCATTATTCATTTGATTATTATTATGGATCAAGAATATCAATAGTGGTGATCACTATAACAAAATATAGTTTATAGATAATGTGATTTAGATATAATGTAAAATTACATCTTCTATAAATCAACGACGACTAAAAACCCATTTATTTAACTTATAGTGTTAAATTCAAAAAATTATTGTATTTCACTATTCACCAAAATTTCATTTATTTTAGAAGTATTTATAAAAGTATGATAACCATTTTTCAACATGAAATAAAAAAAATAGAAACTATTTTATGAAAATAATTTTCATTATATGATAAAATTATTTTATAATCATAATCATCAATTATTTGAATGAATACCAATTTTAATATCATGGCCAATTTTATGAAACTTTGGAAAATTAATTGAAATATAATAAAATTATATAATATTTGAAAGAAAAGAAAATTTTATTTCTTGAATCCATTTTATGAATATTATTTTTTATGCATTGTATTATTTTTGAAATTTGAAATAAACATTTACGTTTCATAAAAAAAGAATAGTTAATTTATCATTTAAAAAAATTATTTACATATTAAATTAAATAAATATATCATATTTTAAATTTAAAGATACCTAAATTTTATTTATAAATTCATAGGTGAGGTTAATACTCTAAGGGAAAAATTATTATACTTAATTGTCATGTTACTATTCCAATGGTCATAGTACTATTGGAATGACTAGATTTATACTAGCAATAATGTTTTACTACTTTTTATAAACCCATATTATTCCATTCATAAGTTACTTCTATATTATCCCAAGGCCTTATATGATTTAATATTTTAAATGGAAATTTTATTAATAAAATTATGTTATATTTATACAAATTTGTTCATGAGTGAATTCATTCTAGCTGATATAGAATATCCAAATTTCACATTACTATTATCTAATATTTATATTTATTATCCTGTTCTAACATTTTTCACTCCTGTTGGTTTTTTACAGACTAAAGTATAATTTGTAATTTATGAGAAATAATGTTTTTATTGGATTACCTATGTGAGTAATGTGATTTATAACATATGAAGGTAGAATTAACTAATTTTTTTTGTTCATTACAACCTAAACATATCTAATTATTATAGGATGATTATATTATATCATTATTCAAATCATTGTCTATTTTGAGCCAAAGTCACATTTCATAGAAATTCTATCTTTTATTTTTTATGAAATTATATGATCCATCTAAATCATCCAAGACCTAATCCAAAACCAACATACATTCATTCCATTCATCGTTGAGCTTTAATTATTCTACTAAGAAAATCCTTGAAGGCTTATGTTGTAATAGAAAGGGGGATTCTCAAAGAAGTGGTATTAATAATAACCGAGATCATTCTATTTTGTTTCTTCTTATAATTCATATAAACTAGTTGGATACATAATTACATGATCAATCCAGAATCATAAATTAAATATGATATTAATAGGATAATTTCAGAACAATTCCTATTATCATCCCAATCAAATGTGAGATGAAAGTACCTATCCTGTGAATTTATAGATGGCCACCTCTATATATAGATACAATTCCTTTTCCATCAACTTATTTCAACTAGATTAATTATGAAAGAATATATATATATATGATTGTTATTATATATTAATAATTATATAATGTTGAAATATTATTTTCCTCTGTTTTGTTCTGTCTATCGAAAAATGGAAACATCACTCATGCATATGTACAGAATACCATCTCCACATAGTGATGTAAATAATTTCCCTTATCTTTATTATATTAATGGTTATATATATTTAATATATATAATATTTATATCAAGTATAATATTTTTTATATTATAGAAGAATAATCAATGTGAAAGGACCATAACATTAAACCAAAAAATAATGTAAAAATAAATTATTTAAAACCAAAAGACGATGTTAATGAATGATTCTTAATAAATTGTTTATATGATTTTAAATATAAGTTAGACTATGGTATTATAGGTATATATATTTTAAATATATTTATATTAAATTTAAATTTATTATGCATTATAGAAGAGACTTATTAAGAAATATGGGCTTTAGGTAAGGGTTTTATGTCACAATCTCATTCTTAAAATGATTTTTTATGAATAAATTTATGATGATTAGTTTATAAGATATATCCCAGACCAATATTTTACATTTTATTATTCTATATTTATTTGTATGTATTACATACTTTCCTTCCATTTTAATCTATTAAAGTAATCAAGAGATCAAATGAATGATTTAAGGAAAATAGAAAAAAAAATTCTCTTTAGTCATGAATATTTTCTTCATTTTCAATATTTTATTTAAATTTTTCTGAATATTTTCTCAAGTATACACAGATGAAATTTTTATATTCCAATTTATCCCTATTATAATTTAAAAATTATTTTAATTTATCATCCTATCATTTTTTTAATGAGTTTCTTTTATCTTTTAAACAAAAATGTGGAATGCCTAATTGGGTTTAATTATATAAAATAATCAACTTTTATAATCATCATGAACACTAATTAGAGTGAATATTTCATTAAATGATTCTATCGAAATTTTTAAATACAAATTTTCCTTAATTATTTGGACATTTTAAGATTCTAAATATGTTATTTCCAAATAAAAAAAAATTCCTCAATAATATTAAGGTCTAATATTAATGTTATTTCCATCCATAGAAATATATTTTGACGATTATTATACATTACAAGATAGTTTATCCAGTCCTATCACCATTATTATTTTATTAAGAAGGATTATCATTTTGATGATAATATTTTCAATAAAACATTTTTCCCAGCTATGGGATATTTTTTTATGAAATGATGAATATTTTATATTGAACTCAAATTTATTGATTATAATTATTTGATGAGTGAGACTGATGTATCTTTGGATGAATAGTAAATTTTTATAGTCCTCTGATTCATTTACTAATAATTAATTAGATGAGAAACAACTAAAAATGATAGAGTTAACAATATAATAAGAGATTATGAAGCCAACTAGAGGGAAGTTACTCTTCTGAGAATATTGGAAGTGACTTGTTAGGAATTCCCATTATGGGAATTTGTCCACAATGATACTCTTTAGAATGAACCATGATTATAAAAGTGATTTCCTATGATTATGTTTATGCCAACACTTAAGAATTATTTTTATTATACATTATCATGTCTGATTATTGATTATTAGTGAATCCACATACGTATTACATGTATCTATTATTGTGATAGTGCCTTATTCCATGCTTTAGGAATAGTGATCATTGAAATATTGGGTAAGATTATATTAAGTTATGATGATTTTCTCAGAGCCTTATAATTAACTATGATCAATTATTATTGTTAATTGATATGTATTATGTTTAGTATTATTGAGCTTCTGAGCTCATCCTTGTTTTTTTTTCATTTTCCAAGATTCTGTGTAATGTTTTAATTATGGTTTTTATAAAAAGGGAGATAGTTGTAAGAGGTTAATGGGAAATTATGTAGATATTTAATGTACCATTTTTTTACATATCCATGTTTCCAAGTAAACTAAACCTCTATGGTTCTAACATGGATCATATTTATATATATTGAATATCAAACTAAAATTAATTAGTTTTTATATATGAAAAGTTTATGACACTATAGTTAGTATCAGATCAAGGGTTTTTTAATTTTTCAAATATGAAGAGAAAACATTAGTGATATCTCAAAGGATAAAATTAATTATATGATAACTTCTTATTTTTTGTTATATAAAATAACATAGTATTCTTAAAAAATAAATCACGTTTTTGTTACTATAATGTGGATTTGGAATTGGAACAAATACTCTTAGGGTTAACAACTCTAAATGGGGTATATTGGTTATTAACACTATTTTCACAAAATATTGTTATGTGTACCAAAGACCAAACACATATCTAGAAACTCCAATGGGATGTGTTTAGTTAAATATAAATTTTCAGTATTTTCAATATAATATATTTTAATGGATAATGACTGTGGGTGACCTAGTTTAAAACAAAGGTTACATATATTTAAAATAAATTGTCATGATTTATACATCCAATGTATGATTTTACGTGATTAATCACTATCATTAATACAGTCATATGGTCAGCTAAACATTTTCATTTTATTAAGGGATTGATGATAGAATTATAATGTTTCTATTGTTATTGGTATGTTCAATTATTGATGTATCCTATTTGTGATTAATTATATGAATTATTATATTTTATGATTATTATATAGTAATGGTAATTAATATACAAAATAATTAGATATAAAATTATCTATAAAAACATATAATGATGTGAATATCACATCTTATGACTATGTTTCTTCTCAAACACAAATTTTTAGGAATATATTCCCAGTAAATATTTTTATTCAATCTATAGATAAATTTTATGTTATTTTTGGCTTGGAATATATTTATTTTTATAAATCCCAATTCAATTTTTTAAGGGAAGACTCACGTGATATTTGTAACAATCCAAGGATTTTCTATTGGAGATAAGATAAGTATCAACTTCAAATTCAAATTATATCCATTTAATGAATTTTTATTCTTATTCACAGGTTTTTCTATATTATATGGATGAGAAAAAATAAATATCATATATATGAATTTTGTATAAGAGTTTTTTTGATTTCTTTCATAAATAATTTCCTATTATTTAATTAAATTATTATGTCATATTTCTATAGATCTCATACTTGGTATTACACCTATTCTAAAGACTACATATATAATGGACACAATTGAGTTTTAGGAATTAAATAAATAACACCATGAGATTATTGAAAAGGAATTCAATTTGTTAATTGTGTCATAATTAGGTTCCCATGTTTTTCATCATGAGTACTAATAGATAAATGAAAATCTAAATAGAATGTTGGGAATAAAACATGATCACACTAAATAATAAGTATCTTCATCACCATACTTATGATTTATTTATCAAATATGAGGAGGCCAATATTTTCTATGATTTATCGTCAGTATAGTTTGTATCAATTCGAAGTAAAAATTTTATACGTACCAATGAAATCATTCCATTAGAGTTGTAGACACTATTAAATTATAGTGATTCCATTTTTTCTTAATAATTCCCCCACTATCATAAAAGATTTATGTCCTAGATTCTTTAAATATTAAATTGATTAGTTTTTTATAGTCTTCATATATGATATTATTATATATTCTAAGAGTAATCTTGACTAGAAATATCATAATAGGATTGTACAAAAACCCAAAGGAAGAATAATACATATAAAAAATTTACCATGTGTAAATTTTGTATCATTTTGTTTCATTTCTTGGTAATAAAATCTCAACCAAGGGTATATTAGTGGATCCATAAAAGGTAGAAGTTATTTATTTTTTCCCAAAAAAACTACTATCATAAGGATTCATACGTTTTTTCTATTTTTTTGGATATTATTAACACATTTTGAATGTTTCCAAAATGATATTTAATCCACTCATAATAAGTACATGAATGGAATTCAAGTTCATCTGGAATGCTAAATGTGAAGAAAATATTATAGAATCGAAGTGGAGGTTGGCAGGTGAACATATTATCACACTACCATGTACTACATAAGGGCGTGTGATTTATAGTGATGTATTGAAGAAGTGACTAAGGATTAATCATATTATAAATGATATGGTGACAAATTATGTATCCTGCTAATTGAAGGTACATGAGAAAAATTACTTGACTCATGATTTGGAGTTCAAAATAGTAATCATTATAATAATGATATGGGGAATATATATTTATTGGGAAAAATGTGACATATATACTGATCATAAAATTATAATATATATATTTACCATGAAATTGTTGAATATTTGTTAGAGAAGTTTTTTGGAGTTAATTAAATATTTTGAATACTGAATTTATTTCCACCATACAAAATTTCAAAATGTGAATCATGCATTAGTCAAAAGTATAATCTTATCATATATATATAATGACAATCACAAAAGATCCAATATTTTCTTTATTTTCAATGATGATAACATGAAATACTAAAGGATGGGGAGAAATCATTTATTTATGAAATGAGATCTAAACCATATATCCATGCGAAGAGTAAAGAGGCATAAAAAGAGTATATAGATATAATGATTATGATGAAAAATGATACAAATTCAAACCATGATTATAATGGAATGATATGTTTTAGGAAATGAGTATGTGTCCCTTCATTACAAGATATAAAAAAATATCTATTTGAAGAAGGTCATATACCATCATTGCATAATCATCATGGATGTATGAAGCTGTATAGAGACTTGAAAGTATATTTAAAGTGGAATAAATTATAGAGATAATGAATATTATTTATCATAATTCATTTTATTTTAGAAATATAATTCATAGAGACAAAATTACAAGGGGATTTTACAATCATTACTTATACCCTAATGGAAATGGAAAAACATTTCCATTGATTTCATCATCAGAATCACCAAAATGTCTAAGGAGCATACTGTTTCATTGGCTATATTTGATCACTTTTAGAAGTCCAAACACTAGATTTCTATTTGATTATATTTATATCATCGTCATCCTTCAATGATACATATTAATGTTTTGGAAAGGATTATTGAGAAAAATAGGTGTTGAGATGAATAGTGTGATTTTTGAGGTATTTAAAGTGGTGAAGATGATATGATTGGGTGTGGTGTATTTTTTTCAATACATAAATTTAATTATTTATTCAAAATAATTTGATCCCATTTGAAACAATCATAATGTTAATAAATTTAATGGTTTTTTATGATTTAGGAATTTTATTAATTGTTTAAGTCTATTGGATGATTTTAGATTCTAACCAAGGACACACCCATGGTGGATGGGATTTTTATGTGAATTTCCTAGAATGGGTAAGACTACACCATTGTGATATATATGGTGAATGATGAGAATAGTCTAGAAAAGACACACCCAATAAAGAATTTATTTTGATGAACATGGTATATTGGTTATGTGCCCTCAAAAAATGTTAATGGATTAAATGGTTGTAGGGGATCCCATGGTGATATTTGTGTTCGCTTATTTGAAACGAACAAGGGAAAATTGTCTATATAATCATCGTGGTATACTACCATTATAGAAGTTAAATGTATGAAATACCAATACACTGATAGTTATTTTTTAATTCATATATGGTAAAATGGTGGTGGGGAAATCCAAAATTCCAATGTATAAGGACCAAACCTATGGTTTGAAAACCCATGATTGAACAATAGTGAAACTTATAAAAACATCCAAACCTAGATGTCTACACTCATAGTGAAAGACATTTTAAATGAAAAAAAACCAAGTATTTTCTATCATATAATGTTGAATTTCATTCCAAGGAGTTTTATTCAGCTATAATCAATTTTTTATATTGCTTCTTCTTGAATGACTCATGGAATCACAAATTACATTAATTATGTTATTTTTTGAATCATTAAAATATATTTAAAATTGAAAAAAATATATCCAATGGATCAAAATAAATTGGCAAGTTTAGTTGGTTAAAAGTAATTATTGGTTTAAAATAATATTTGGTAGATTAAATTGGAACTTATGATTTATAATTTTTTGGGAAATGAATGGTATGTGTTTAAGAATAATCAGAGAATGGATAAGAAGAATAGAAGAAGAGTGTAGAATAAAAATAATAAATAAATTTGATAAATTCAGGGATATAACATTTTCCATAGCATGAAGAGATCATACCTATATATTTACGTGTTTTAGAAGAAGTTGAATTATGAAATTGCATCACCAAATAAAGTATATGTATAAAAGGCTTAATTATTGTTGATATCAAGTTCATTATCACGGTAATAGTGTATGAAGTGATTCCAACATCATAATAATTTTTGTAACATGAGTAAAATGACAAACCCTGATTATTTCACCTATATGTTGATAACATTTTTTATATAGTCTCAAGAAAATGTTGATCATTCCAAGGGACATTCTTATCATTTTTAGAGTTTTCCATTTTAAATTTTCATTTCCCTTTATGTTTGTGCGCTTGGAAGTATGAGAAAAAATCACTATAATTAGTGATTAGGGTTGTTTCATCAAGGAAACATAAATATTAATCACATTAATGATATTCCCAACTCTCAATGATTCTCTATTTATCCATGAGGATCCTTTTAAAGCGATTTCATAGGATGTTTTACCTCATTTTTGATTAAGGGATTGATGATTAAGAAATAATTTCTCTATATTTATAGTGTTTTCCACTAAATTTATAGTATAAGTCAAGGAAAAAATTAATTAAGATATAGAGGAATTCTATATTTTATGGGAAATTATATCACATATGGATAGATAGAATGATGTTATACCTTTTATCTATAATTTATGATGTATTAGAGGTTATAATTAATGGGCTTTCTCTAAGGGAAAGTTGTTTCTCATACAATGGTAGTTAAGAGGAATTTGGATAATAATGGTCGTGCAAAGAATTTTATTCAATCACCCTTCTAGAAAATTGAGTTTTCTAAATTAAAATTACTCAATAATGATAAATAAATCTAGGATACAATTCATGAAATATCTAATGGAGATACCAAATTAAAGAGATATAAATTGAATTTTTAGAGACATAAGATTTAGGATCTTTTAACTTGTGATGATGAAGCTATTGATAGTTCTTTAATAAGGGGGAATGAAGTAGCGATCACAATTATATGATCTGTTGAGAATCTAGATCATATTATATATTTTGGGGAAAAAATTTCATATATAACTAAAATAGTTTGATTATAATGATTTTTCTTTGTAAGGAATATTTTATAGCTATATTTCTCTTTATGATTTGGATAGTGTTTATATATCTTATGAAATGAGGAAATAATGTTCTATAAAGTAGAAAATTAATATTAATACATAAAAATATTTTAATTTTATATAGTAATAAATTATAAAAAATAAGATTTTCATTTAATAAGAATAATATTATTCAGAATCAAATTGTAATTTTGATAAAATTTTGATAAGCTATTTTCTATAATCTCTTCAAATGATGGTAATAAACAGAACGGTTGATGGTATGACCAAAAAATTCAATTATCTATGGATATGTTTTCTATTTATTAGATACTTTTGTATGTTAATATAAGGAGGAGTTATTTAAGGAGAATAATAACACCAATAAGATTCATTATGAATAAAATATTAATTTTTGAAAAAGTAGTTTCATAATAATAGTAATAGAAATAATATCACAACATTCCTAAAGGTAAATCTCAAATTAATCTATGGAAGAAGTTATATTAAATATTAAGACGTATAAATAAGGATTTCAAGATATATTAATGAATAAATTCTCATTTCTAATGAAAATGAAGATGAATTCAATAGAGAAATATTTAGAAATGTCTTGGAAGATAAATAATCTGAGATAGAATTCATTATAAAAATATAACTTGAGTAATATCTCTTAAGGATCACTATTTTTGGAAAATATAAATAAATACAATAATGGATTATAAATATCATATAAGTAATTAATAAATTGGTATTGAATAGAAATTAATCTGTTATAAATATTTTAATGAATTATTTTTTTTGTTAAGATAAATTCATGATTCATGACTAAAGGAGTACAAGTGAAAGAGATGGAGTGCAATATTTTACATCATTAATTACTAATTGTAGAAAAGAAACATGAAAGATGATTTTTAATTTCCATAACTCTATTCATGATTTCATCTCGGGATCCTATATATGAATTTCATATAAACATCAACATTGATTATTAAAGAGTTAAGAGAAAAAACTGAGAAAACATGTGAGATTTATAATAATAAAAATTAAATCATCAAGGTCTTGTTTGTACCAAAAAATAAGTGATTTTAATATTTTTTTTATTTGAAATGCATATAATTTTATTGAAAATTATCATAAAATGTTGAAGGAATAAAATTTGTAAAAATAACAAAATTTAAGTAGAAAAAATCTAGATTTCACAAAACAAATTGGTTAAACATATATTTAATAGTAATAGAGAGTATATGGTTGAAATACCCTATCATAGTTCTAGAAAAATTGGTAGTTTTAATAAATATTATAATTTCTATCGTTAGTGATGGAACGTTGGATGTTTTGGGATCATGGAAAGGATGTGATGGTTTAATCACTTGTGAAATGATGAGTTTAAATAGTTTGGAATGTAAAAATTTAGTGGGTGTCACCTCATTCAATGAAAAAATAGAGACCGCTTGAAAAGTCTAGATTTAAAACATAAAATATATTTCAACCATTAGATACTTCAAGTGAATGATGTGAGTATCTAGTTAATATTAAAAATTGGGGTCCTGTTATATTACAAAAATAAATGGGTCTGGAGATAGTGTTGAGATAACTGAAAAGAGAAAGGTGATTGTCAAATATAATTCTATAGTTAGTGATGCTTTCAAGAAGGAACCCATATGAGAAGTTATGTGGATTTTGGCTAGCGGTTGTTCCATATATTTAATATTAGATCTGAATATCTAGAAGTATTTCAAAAAATTTAAATAGGGATATGTGACCATTGAGAATTATGGACCACCCAAAATCATCTGTTTTAGAATATATATGATTTCTAAAGATCAATTGAAATACAAAATAACATGGTATGTTTATAGAATTGAAAAAATAATTCTTATTATGTCTTCAATTATTTGATTAATGAAATAATGTGATTTTTAGGAAGTTTTTTTTTGATAAAAATGAAAGATGAATGTATCATTATAATAGAACTGCAAAGAAGAGGAATTTATTTTTAAAATTTGAACATTATAAATTCCTATTATTTGAGCATGAAAGAAGAAACTATGTTGTTGCCTTAGAGACTTATTCATCACAACCGAAAAATATTTGTAATCCTATTAATGGTGACAATGTTTGTGATGTTCCTAAAAATGGAAAATTGAAATAGATGTGTTCCACTTTTAAAAAATAAATAATTGTGAATATTTCAAAAAATAAAGTTTAAATACAATCTATTCATCCTTTAGAGTTAATTAATAGAAATATTTATGGACACCAGATGATGAAACCGAAAAATAAAGATATGTATTTTATTTCTATTAATAATCACATTATTATCATCAAATGTAATATTATTATGAACAATAAATCATAGTCTCTAAAGAGGTTCATGAGTTTTAGTATAATTAAAGAGAAAGAGTGTGGTCACACTTTATAGAATAGTATACTTGTTAGTGATATTGATTATACATGTGGAATATTTCAAGAATATCATAAATCACATTGAATCTTTAATAAAATAAGTGCACTATACAAACCCTAAATAAATGTTTTAGTAATGAATTTTTTTATATGTGTAAAATAATGTTTTTAGAGATTGAAAAATAATATTATTTTTGGAGGAAATATATTTTACTATTATTTCATATTTAAAATAATTTCCTTCATTGGAAATTTTTTGATAATCCATAAAATCATATGTGTTGAAATATGTCACCATTATTAAAGTATCTATAAGAAAATGGAATCCAATTCATTTTCAATTTTAATAGTGAAAATATTGATAGTTTTGAAAAATATTGGATGATGGTATATTCCTACTTTATCCACCAAATAGATTCGGATTTCATTGTTACAATCAATAAATGGATAATACTTTTGATATTGTTTGTGCGAGCCAAATGGATTATACAAATAATATAAACTCAAATTAATGAAAAACTTTTAGAAGTGTTGATGATGAATCTATTTTAATGAAACAACATTGTCAAAGTTTATAAAATATTATAAATTCTGATGAAGTTCATGTTGAATATGTTTATTTATCAAATTAATGCAATGAAGACAAATCTTTTTCTCATCACCCAGGTTTGAGAATAAATTTGTAGGTTTAAAATATCAGTGAATGTCCAGTAAAATTGACTCAAACTAAAATAAAATTGAGAAAATCCTATCAAATATCATTGATCTCTAAATTTGAATTAAGAGAAGTGAAATATGAAATGTTATAATAATAATGTACTGATTATATAAATGAACGTTTACAACTTATTGAAAAGAACAAAACATGTGGTTGGGTACCCAATATTGAACAGAATAATTTTTTTGGACAAAATGGGTGTTTCAAACAAATTTTAATAAAAAAGGTGATGTGTTGATAAATTAGAAAAAATAGTTTTTAAAGTATATTTTATGGATAACGGGGTTAAATAAGATGAGACCTTTTAACTTGTTTCATGACTTGACAACCATCCGATTTGTTTCATTCCAACAAAATACAAATAAATTAATGCAATTTCAAATGTAATTCAACTTAGTTTTCTTTATTTTTGAATTCAAAGTTGAATAATACTTTTAACAAGTAATAAGTTTCATTATTTGTGCTGATGAAAACTGTATTTTTAGGTTAAAAATGGATTTGTATGGGTTAACAAGGCACCATGATATTTATAATCAAATAATGACTATAACATAATGAAATTTAAATTTTGGAAATTATGATTTGACCACAATATCTATTTTAATGATGATAATTTTGTATTTATCACTATTATTATTTATCTAGATGATATTATTTTGGAAGGAAATGGGGAATGAATGTTTGAATATTTTTCTAAATAAATTATGAATCTTTTAAAAATGTATATATTGTGTGGGATATGGTAATTAATTGAAAAAAAAATCTATCAAGGGAAAATTATATTTTTTTTCTCAAGAGTTGTAAGAAAATGAAATGTTGATGAGTTTTGGAATATAGATTTTGAAGCTAGTCTCTAAACCAATATAAATAGAAACTAAATTTTACAATGATAAATAATGAAAATATATGTTTATAAGGGAATTATAGAAGCTAATCGGTAGTTTATTAAACCATACATCTAAAAAATGGATATTATTTATTTATTTATTTTTTTTGTCTACATAATAGTCCACTATAGGTGTCTCAATTAATGGATAAATAGAATAAATAGATTTAAGAATGAAATTTTTTACTATGGATTTCATTTTGAATGAAAAGGGATTCATTATCCGTTTGTTTATTTAGATGATTATTTGGTAGGAAGTGTATATATTAAGAAGTATACATCTTTTATATATTTATTTGTTGGAGAAATTTGTATTTTTTCCATTTAATGTATTATAATTGTATTATGTTGAACATTAATGTAGATTTATATATGTATACTACCCATACCTTCACAAAAATTATAAGAGTGATGAAAGAATTAGAGGATTAAAATTTGATGTGTTTTTTACAATACTATTTGGATGTTATAGCATATATAGTATTATTGGTCTAAAAAATATGTTTCCACCTTGGAACTACAATAATATTTAAAATATTTAACATTTCTTCAATGTTCTAGTATATAATAATAAGTTAAAATTCAATTTATTTTGATATTGGAGAAGATTATAAATGTGTTTAACAATGCACTGAAAAATATATATTTCTAGAATCTATGTTTGATGTTAGGTGTACAACCTAATTAATTACAGGGATATGTTGTGGTATAAATATCCCACCTGTCATCTTGTCTTTGGATATTGTTATCAAAGGAGGATAAAAATTTACAACCTACATATTTCCTTTATTTTTATATTCATATTTTTCACCAAATTGGGTTATAATATATTGGAAGTATATTCATTTACAATGTTCCTTTGTGGGGTTTTATCTATTGATAGTTATATTATATTTTGAAAGAGTTATTAATAATTTATTCTATGATATTATCATGTTTAAACTATTATAATAGTTTGGCGTAATTGGATGTAAGATATTCAATATTGAATTACAGATGAAATTATGATTGATTTTTGTTTAGTTAATATTTAAAAAGATTCATAATGATCATTGTACTATAGATAACATGTTATTATTTATTTATTTTTATTTTTCCCAACAATGAGTTCACTTACATAGACATATAATTATTAGATGATGATCCATTTCTATGTTTTCATAATCTTATAGTGATTAATTTTCCTTATATGAAAAAAATTAAAATTGGGGGATTGTTGTGGACAATAGGTGATTAAAGGATTTTTGTGATAAGTGAGTATAATAAATTGGTTTAGAGTATATGATTGAGTATGTTAGATATTTTGTTCCATATAGAAATATTTTTCCATTTCTTAAATTAGTTGACACCATGTGAAATAATATTAATTTATTTTTAAAAAAATGATTAGTTATTCATGATTCAGTAATTTTAGAATATGTTAAAGGCTCTTAGATGATTGGAAAATGAATCCAAATACATTAAAAGAGTAGAGGGAATATTCTGAATGAATTTCTCATCATGTGAAATGTCATTCCCTACAAGTGTCTGTGGTCAAGATGAATAAATGGAAAATCAATCCACACTAGTTGAATAGGGTATGTTTATAGTCACAGGGCATTCATTATGTGTATGTGAAAAATAAACAAGGTAAATATGGCCTTGGTAGTTCCCATGGTCATCATCTAGTGTGACTATGAAAAACTAGCCATGTCATTATGATCAACGTGGTCCCTATAGTAGTATTTCATTCTACATTTTCGAACTGGGTAAGTCATCTATATACATGGGTGTATTTGAAGGGAACCGCTTTCAACATGTTGTAAACACATCCAAATCCACAGGAGGAGAATTAATAATCACATTTTTTCACAATCCATTGTTGAACGGTAGGTTAGTATATCAAAACATCTAGTAAAAGGTGACTATGACCATGGTATGTGGAATTTTGAAAAAAAATATAACAACCATTCTTCACCATGTCATGGTTCCTATTGTGATGGAAAAGTTGATTTGGTTATGATTAATTTTGACAATGTGACATCTTTTATGACTAAATATAAATCATATTCAATTGATGAGGTTATATTTTTAAGCATCAATGGTTTTGAAAACATCCATCAAGATTTAATATCTCAATACAAATTTGTATTAGATGTTTTTTATTGAAGTTATTGGTTAGATTCTTAATTATTAAATTTTTATTGTCTTTTAAAAATTTTAATTACCATTTTTAAATGTATGGTATTCATGTAATAATAAGGATATAATATAGAGGAAAAATAGAAGAAGAGAGTATAAAAGGATGTTAAGTGAAGAATAATGGATTATGTAAATTGGAACATGAGTTTTTTTTCAAAATGAGACGAATATAAATAACATCATTACATAAAAATATCAAGGCTATGTATATATGGATTTGGATATATGATTTCATTATATTAATAAATTTTTTTGTTTGGGAAGAGCTATAATAGTATATGAAATTTTTGTTAAATGAGTACAATGCTATACAATGATTATTATTCCAATATTACGAAACTTGTGGGTTTCTAGTTCTTGATGAACTCTATATAATAAAAAAGAAATTCATTATAATTTTTAGAGGTTAATATTTTAAATATATATTTCCTTTCATTATTGTCTTTTGGATAGTGATGAAGATTCAATCTAACAAATGGAAATGGTTGTTTCATCATAGAAAAATAAAAATAAATTCAATCACCGATTCACCCCTAGTGATTATTTACTGATCCAGGTTGTTCCATTTCAAGGATTCATGGTGTAAAATGTTATATTATATCTGGTCATGATCCTAGGATTACCTTGACGATGTGGAGGTCTCTTCATCTAGCACTATATATATTGTTCTGTTTTAGTACTGTTTGTCATCATTATATATATAATTAATCTAGGAGGACCATTTGAACATTGGAAAATATGTAGAGATATCATTCACTATATTTATATGTTTTTTGGAATAAACACATTACTCTATTAATTTTTTAATGCCATTCAATTTTTCAACCAATAATTGAGATGGATATTTATTAATTTTTCTTTAAAAATAATTCAAAAACTCTGGAATTCTTTGAGGAAGTTAGAAAATGAAATCCATTTGGACCTTAGTAATGTTTTTAAATAAAAAATATCCTCAACGAAATTGAATATAACATCAATGAAGATTAGATTTTATATTATATGCACGATTAATGTCATCAATTTAATTTTCAATCAGTTGTTTCTTAGAAGTTATTCCAATTAATTTATCCATGTAAGAAGATTATGTGATTCAAAAATAATTGAATGATGAGCCCAAGATATATTAGTACTTCCAATATAATTAATCTGTTTGGGTTGGTTTATTATCTCTTTGAACACCTAATAAACATACCCAAAAATCACCATATTTTCACCATATCCCACATATGAATTTACATACCATATTCATCACATGTTTTATAAATAGAGGCTCCACAATTAGAGATTGATATTTAAATCCCTTATAACTTGAAAATAGAAATATCATGTTTGATAGAATATATGACATAATGCACCAATATTTGAATATAATATAAAATCATGGGACATTTTTATTTATATATATATATATTTAAATAAATTGAATGATTTCATTATATTGTGACACATGTGACCTTATGTTTAAAAAGTATGAAATTCTATTAAAAAGAAATTATTTAAATATAACTATTATAACAAGTCCACCAAAATAGTGGGTATAAAACATACTTACTAAATTATGAAAACTATATGGTTTAAATAGGTATATAATTACTTATTGTAATATTTATTTATTATAGATAAAACTATAACACGTTTGAAAAAATGAAGAGTTTTTTGAAAAAAACAGTATTTTTTGAAATGGCGGTTTAAACAGGATTTGTGAAAATGATTTATAATTAATTTCAAACGAATTAATAAAATATATATTTTTTCAATATAAACTATATTTTTAAAATCATCAAATAAAAATTATATTTTGATTAATTTTATGGGTTTTTCAGAAAAGTTACATTTTTTGACGAATAGTGAAAAATCCATATTTTTAATCAAAAAACACATTTTACTTTAAATTATTGATGAAGTTGAATTGTATTTATAAAAGGTTTTAAACTAAATTTATTTCACTTATATATATATTGGTCTAATTTAATTTATATAATTCATTCTCAGGTTGAATTTTTACATAGATTTTTTATAAACATTTAAACATTTTCCCTTCCAAAACCCGCTTTGTCATCACATATCTAGGATCATTATTAAATTAAAAGTTTCCAAATATGTGAGCCTAATTTATAAAAATGTATTCCATATTTTGAATTAGAATAATTTATACCATATAATAATGTTAACATAATTTTTTACCATAATGAATATTAAAAAGAATAAAAATTATTTAAAGTGTTTATGGTAAAAAATGACTTATTAGGGGTAAACTATGAAGACCTGTGTAAATTATAAACAAGAAACATTTCAATATATATATTTTTTTAAATATTTTCACCTTTTAAATTCAAAATTTTAATATAATTTTATTTTTAATCATTTTCAAGGGAATGAACCCTATGTTAAATTGTTTTGAAAAATTTCCAAGTAATTACCAAGAGCATTGTATTTCCCCACTTATAAAAGGGGACTCCCTTATTTCGCTTATTCACTCATTATAATCAATATTTCTCTAAAATATAATGATAAAATAACTCCCCAAAACCCTTAAATAAATCATATATATAATTTTCCTAAAAAATATGACTTTAGGTTCCTTAAGAGGAGATCTAAAAGTTGATTCTCTTAGAGAAGGTAATTATCATAACAACGATCCTTCATTTTATTAATTATTTTCCTTTTTAAATTATTTATTAACACATATAATATAATAATAATTATGTCACATATATTTATCTGTTATTATGTTTATGGGAGCATATTTATCCATCTCCACTTCCATCAAATGGGAATCAAAATCATTGATCATGTGTATGGTGGACTACCACCTCGTGGACCAATTTAGATCATCATCAATAACAAAAATTAAAGGATACACATATTAATGGATTTACCACATGTATATGATATATAGGATATTATAATTATTCTATAATTTAATATCACATTTGTTTTTTACTTTCCACTCTATTTCAAAAATAATGATGTCGCCCGTGGGTACGGCAGACATCTGCCTCACGAAGCAATGCCATTCGGTTTTTACTAAGTATTTACAAAAAATTTAATAAGGATCAAATTATGAAATATATGAAATATATAATATATTATATTGATTCAGAAAAATTAATATATCACACACTTCCTTACCCTTTACTTGTTAAGGGAATGATATCACCACTTGTGCGAATGTGTGGCCTACCATCTCCACGAAGGGATGCGATTCATTTTCCATGTCCAACATTCATAAATATTTATAAAAATATATATAATTAGTAAATAAGTTATTTAATACATTATTATAATTCATTATATGATATATATATATATATATATCCTATTCACAACTGCATGAACATTCATGAAAATACATGAATGATGAAACAAGGAAATTAACAACAGAAACAATGATAATATTGAAATATTATTAACATATGGGTGGTAAAATGTTATTATAGGATCATATATTTTATCATAAATATGTTTATGTTTCTAAAATAAATTCATAAAATTCATAAAACCATTATACACTAGTTACAGACACCTATGAAGGATATCATACTTGAGGTAATGGTTTCCCGTCTAACTTTTACTTCCATTGAGTATTTTACATATTAACCCTTAATTTGATTGGGTTATGTATATACATCCCCATTTATATGTTATATCATTAATATATTTATCTTGATGTTATTTAAATATTTTTTTCATTTCATTTCATTTATGGGTCTTAGGATTCAGAAGTTACCAATGTGGTAAGTGTTTATTTCTCAATCTCATCATTATTCAGGAATGTTTATGATTATGACTCAATTGGGAGAATTATTTCATATTTGTTTCTAAATATATATCAATTTTCATCACATATAGTTATTTATGATATATTTCTATTAATATTACCATTTTACACTCTTTTTACTTAAAATGTTTTAGATTTTTTTGAAAATACAACATTATATCTCTCTTTGGTGAAAAATCAATATTTATAAAAATCCATGTTTTCTCGAATTTTTTTCAAAATGATTTTAAACATTTCCAAATGATTTATGAAATAAATTTTCAACAATTTTGAATTTAAAAAAAATTAATTTAATTGAATCTTCATGTAAATTTCAAAACATTAACCATTTTACTTTTACCAAAAATGTGAAAATATAATATTTTGAAACCTTGATAACGTGAAAATAATTTTACACAATAATGAGAAATCAATGATTTATGATTACATTACAAGATTAAAAGGAATATTTTAAATGAAAATTATTTTAAACTTTATTTTAAAAGTTTTTATAATGGGATTTTCAAATTGAAATCTTTGTATTTCTGAAAGTTGTTCCTATGGATATTTCATTGTATTTATATTGATCATTAACATAAACACTTTATTTTACATATTACCCACTAGTTTTATTTTTTATTGACACTATCATTTTCTCCATGGATGTTTTATAATCATATTGCACGTGTATTTATACAATTTTTACCCTTCACAATTTTAGTTTAGATTCATTATGATGATGTTTAATGATGGGGGTGATAATTCACATTTTGTATGATGGGTTTATAATAAATGAATTATTGTAAATATTTTTCACCCATTTTAAAGAAGGAATTATTTGAAAAAAATTCATTAATGGGTGGTTCTTTGTCATTTATATCACATAAATGAATTGGTAGGTCTAATTAAATAAACTATTTTGGGTTTTGGAAGAGGCCTTACTCATTTATTTAGATGTCTTTGTACAAGGTCTCGATTATACATTTTAGATGATTAGTACTATGAATTCCATATTTATAAATTTATTTATTATTATCCATGTTATTATTAGATGAGTTAAAATATATTATTTTTGTTTTAAACATAAAGTGATTATTATTATGGAATTATTTGATCATCAGGTATTCCATATATATTATTCTTAGATTATTGTTTTAATGGAATGTGTTCCATTTATTTTTTCTGATATATTTATTATTCATTCTTTATGATAGGTTCCATTTTATGAATACTATTAGTGAGAATATAATATCATCCCTTTATTAGGTTTTATATTTTATAGGATTTGATAACATTATTTATTATTTGTATTAAGTGATATTCTAAAAGGAATAATGGCATTCTCAAATAAAACACATTTTCTATTTTATGTGTTCAAATATATCATGAGATTCATGTGTGTATCTAGTTTACCTGGACTACTATGCTATTAATTAAATAATGATATTATCCATTTTATATTAATCCAAAGTAATAAATTAGAAATAGGTTCTAGTTTAATAGGGATTTGTTCATTATAGTTTTTATTGGAGGATCATTAGTAGATTATTTGGGAACTAGATTTAAGGAAACATAAATTAGGAAACATAACCACATAATAATGTTTTATGATAAATATTGAAGAACCTCCTAAATATTTTTAAGGAACATATTATGTTGGTTTTTCTAGAAACATATCCATTTCTATAAACTATAACTGGAAGTTGTTTTGGAACAAATGTGAATGGGAGTAATAACTCTAAAAAGTGAATATTAAGTTTGACCCGATCATTACCTGGGGAAAAATGGGCCCTAATGTTCATTTTTTTGAAACTCTTATGGAATATGGTTAAGACAATTCATATTATCTTTTCATATAATTATTAAGGATTTTAAAATAAAGATATCCCAATAGAAACCTTATTTATGATTATGATATTATATATCAATTAATTTTTCAATTTTTGTTAATTTTCTCACTAGTTTTCACTTTATAAATTTCGTTTTGTAATTTACTGATATAATATAGGGTATTTCATAATATAAAAATAGTTCTTAAGGGATGTAATAGTAGACATATCAATGTACACATTTGAAAGAGTAATAATGGTCTTTTGTATGATGATATTAAGACAATATTTTGAAGGTTATTAGTCAACCAAACATCCTAATCATATGAAGACATGTCATCATGTGCGATCAAGATAGTTAAATAATTATCTATGTACTATATCTTCCAACAAAATCTAGCTAAGAATAGGATTTTAGAGAGAAGAATGAATACATATAAGAAGAAGAGAATAAATTTATTTCCAACATGTTATAATTCTGGAATGAATATCCTAGGTACATTGTTGAAGGGAATGAGAATTTACCACAAGTATATAAAGCAAGGCCACCATTAACCTAATTTTAAGCGAAATAAAAACAATAAAATATATAATTCTTCTACTATCATTATATGGGGAACTATAAAAATTAATTCCCCGTGTAAATATAATACATTTAAATAAGTTGAGGGATATAGGTTAAGATTATGGTATTACTATAGACGAACTAGAATGGTTACTGTGAATTTTTTTGGATTAAAGAATTATCTTATAAGATTATTTTAATAAATGATATTATATTTATAAGAATTATGAAATTTTGATGGATTATACTATTTTATTACTACTTACAGGGATTGAGATCATATATTGGATGGAACTACTAACTAAGAAATGTGATTTCGTGATAAGTTGATCCTCTTGATAAAATATGATGTGGGGAATATAACTCATAAAATGTTTATCATGTCGAGATAATAACTATATGTTAATGATATATTGTTGGTGACTATAAAATTTGTTTTTGTTATGATGGTTTATGTCCTATTTTCTATAATGTACTGCATATTTGGTTCTTTGTAATATAGTCAACCACCTACTCTTTTATTTTATGAAATATTCATGATTTCATTATTGTTTTATGATGAAAAAGGAATTCACATATTTGGAATGTAGCCTTAAGAGTCACTTTTTATTTTCTGGAGAATATATCTTATATTTAGATAAATTCCTTATAAATTTGGTTTGACATATTTTTCTTGCGCGTTATGGATAACTATTAATTGAATGGATTCTGTTGAACTTTTTGTGGAACTAGATAACATTTCATTACAATTAAAATTTAATTAAAAATAGTAGGAATACCTTGTTATTATTTTATGGATCATAGAGTATGTTAAAATAAATTTTTATTTCTTTAATCATAAAAAATAATCTTGGATATTAATATATTGGAGTAAGAAATGAAGTCGGAATTTATTAAAGCACAACCTAAGGATGAAATTTTTTCTATGAAATAGAACAATATCACACAAGTATATCATTAAATATTCTCCATCACAATGGTAAAATAATTCTTCCACTCTAAGGAAGTATCTTGATATAGAATAGTTGTCCTAGTATCTTCATTTCTGATGAATCAATAGGTCCCATAATTCATCTCTAATTAATGATCTTGTGGTCATTAACATTATGAGGTTCAAAAAAAATTATCCTAAAAACCATTTTACATTTTTACTAAAAGAAACTTTATTTTTTAGTGGATATTGGTCATTCATTCAGAAACCTCATGACATCAAAATTGAAATTCAAAATTCAACTAGTACATGTTATCATTTACTTTCAATTTTATCCTTCATGGAAACCTAGTAATGTGTTACTATGAATGACCTTCATATATACCTTTATATATTATTAAGAGGAAGTTTCAATGTCCCTTTTTATAATGTTTCTTACCAAACAAGTTCTTCAAAAAATCAAACCATTGAGTACCATTATTGAGACTAAATTTTGAGGATGCAACATATTTTGGTGGAGTATAATGTAACATCCACACATATTAAAATAGGAATATGAAATCTGATAGTGTTTTTGAATCTAAAAACCAATATTATAATAGAATATAAAATAAATTGACATTATGACATATTTTTTTTTAATAATATTAAATTTTTTAATATCATGTGATGCACTAAAGATCGAGTTTAAATGAAATCAGATACTTTATTATAAAGTTATTATTTAAACATGACCATTAAAACAAGACCACTAAATTGAAGGGTATGAATAGTACTGAATAAATTTTTAAAATTATATCGTACAATTTTTTTAAAAAATGTTAAAATGCATATGTATTAATTAGTGATAAAATTATACCCATATAAATGAAATACATATTTTTTCAGGAAATTGAATTTTTTTAAAATGTGGTTTATTTTAATTTTGCATACGTAATATATAATTATTTTTAACCATATTAATTAAATTTCTTTGATAAGATAAAATATATATCATAAATGAACATATCAAACTTATAGTAAATTGATTTTTTTATTTTTTGAAAAGTATCATTTTTTGATGAATAGTTAAACATACAAAATTTTATTTCAAATTTACCTTTTAGTTACAGTTATTTATAAATATGAATTGTATTTTGAATTATATATAATGTAAAATTAGTAAAATTATATATATATATATATATATATATTAATACCATTTAGTTCATTCTTGTCATTTTATTATGATTTCATTATATAAAAGCATTGTAAATGTTTGATAGTTTTATCTTTGAAAACTCAATTTCTCAACATGCCTATATGATTAATTTTAAATTATAATTTCCACCGTTGGAATTTAATTTTTAAAAATAGATTAAAAATTTATATTTATTAAAATTTAAACTATCTAAAATGGTTAAATTAATTTTTTACCATAATGGATGGAAACACTCGAGACAATTATTTACCATGGTTTTGAAAAAAACTGATTTACCAGGGGGATAAAATAAGAAGTCCATTCTTAAAAATAACGTACCAGATTGTAAAAATAGTATTTGATTGAAATATTTCGACCTTATAACTTTAAAATTCTAAAATAATACCTTTTTAATATTTTTTACATTGAATTTATATTATTTTGGATTTCTTAAAATTTCCAAGTAATATTCCAGAATTTTCCCACAAGACACTTACAAAAGGGAACTCCCTCCCATAACATATTCACTACTCCCAAGATCCCTCTCTCCACAAATAACTATAAATAACTTAAAACCATTATAAATATTTTACATCTTCCATTCCTCCAAAAATAAGAATCTTATGGTCCTTAAGAGATGATCTAAATGTGGTTTCTCTTAGAGAAGGTAATTATCTTAACAAGAATTTTTAATTTTCATTTTTATTTAACATCTTCAATTATTTCATAAAACATCCAATATAATAAAAAATTTCTCTCCCATATAATCATATTTTATTAATTTTTTGTTTGAGTATTTATATTTCCCCACATAAAAAAATGGGAAATAAAAACATCGGCCATCTATATGACAGACTACCGCCTCACAAACTGATGTAGTTCATTTTCTATCATAGTCATTTATGGATGGATATAACGAAATATTTAACAAATTTATATTTTTTTAATGATATTATTATAATTATTTCATTTTAATAAAAATTATACATTTTTACATTCAATTCCATTTCAAATACAATAACATCACTCGTGTTTACAACAGACTACTTCCTCACGAAGCAATGTGAATCAATTATTACTTATGCTTTACATTAAATGTAATAATGATGAATATAATGACTATATATGCTATGTGAATTATGATATTGATTCTAGAAACTTAATATATCACCCAATTCTTTACCCTTTCACTCATTAGTGGAATGATATTGTTGTTTCTACATACATAAAACCTATTATCTCCATGAAGCCATGTGATTCATTTCCCATCACCAACATTAATAAATTGATCTAAAAATTAATATAATAAGTTAATATTTATTTATAATGTTATTATAATTATCTAGATAATATATTTATATATATATATATGTACAACATATCAACAAGAATGGGAACCTCTATGATAAAATGCACATGAGAAAACAAGGTAAGTAACACCCAAAACAATGAAAATAAATAAATATTATTAACAAACATGTGGTAATTTTTTTCCCGGGGATAATATATGAAATTTTAAATATATCAATTTTCCTATTATAAATTAATAACATTATTCAAACAATTATAACATATTTACCAACAAATATGGTCCAATCAGACATGAGATAATGGTTTCTCATCAAACATTTACATCCACAAGACATATGATATATTCACAAATTATTTACCTTCTGTGGTATATAAACTAACCCTATAATATTCTATATCATAAATCTATTAATAATAATGTTATTTTATGTTTCATTTGATTTAATTTATTTATGACTTAGATGTCACCAAAGTGGGAAGGGTTTATTTCACAATCCCATCTTTATTAGGATTGTTTAAGTTTATCCATCCCTTGGAGGAATTATTTTATATTTATATCTAAAATTAAATCCATTTTATTAAAATTTTATTATTCAAGATGATTTTAAATTAATAGCACGATTCATTCACCCTGTTCATGGATATTATTTTTCATGGGATTATAAGAAATGTTTTATGAATGATATGTCATGATATTATATATAGAATATTATAATTCTCATATAAAACACTTTGTGTATTTTATTTTTTCAATTGAAATGTGATATTAAAGTGTGTATTTTGTTTACCAAGATACATAAACTATATGGTCCTTCGAGAATTGATACCGTGTATCTTAGGAAAATTTAATAATGTAGACAACTATAATGGGATATTAGGTTCAATTTTACTAATTTATTTTTCCTATTAGGAAAAAATGTATAAATTATTTATTATAAAGTTAATTTTATATAGAATCAGGATACACACATAATTAATATTATCTTAATGAATTAGATATTCATAGATGATACAACAAAAACTGATTATGTGATAAAGCAAATATACCTTCATTTTTTACGTAAAAGGTAATGGAATTTTGTGGTGAAATTAATTATAGTATGGGTAGAATGTATCACTCTGGTATATTATCTGTATTTACATTGAAATAAACCAGATTTATTCAATATTCGTTATAACATGAAACTCTGAGTCTATATAATCCGTAATATAGTGAACCAATATAAAAACATCCAACAAATTAGATGGTATGAATAGTAAAAACAATAATATCAAAGATAATTATAATGTTTTTATATAATGTAGATTTACTGATTATCATTCAACATATATGTGCACAATTTTAATAATCTTCCTTTTATGCTTCAAAATTTTGTTTTCATTAAAAATTGATTTAATTCAATTTTACATCAAAAGGTTATAAATAAATTTTACCATATTAAGGATTCTTTTTTAAGGAATTAACATAATCTTTTAGATTTACATTTCACTGTTAGCTTATGGTGATTTTTAAGTACATTTGTTAAATGGGTTTTTCCATTGAAAAGTGAAAAATAACTATTTTGAAAAAAAATATCATTTATTTTCATGTAATAGGCCCATTATGTTATTAAATTTATATTAATGTAAAATTATTCACCCATAATATAAAATTTTCTAATTAATTACATTTCAATAATTTTTTTACTTTATCAGTGTAAAATGTATACTTTGTGTTTAAAAACCCATTTATCCAAAAACTGTTTTTATGTACGGAATGTGTTTTTACCGTAAAAAATTAATCAATTCTATATAACATATTTTTCATTTATATTTTTATATTATATATTAGATAATATATTTTTACATTACTTTTTTTCTTAATGTAATAAATTGATGTGAGTTATGTTTTATGCTTAAAAATTCATTTCACTAAAATGAGATTTCAAGGATTTATATGATTGTATTTAAAATATAATTTTAAAAAATATAGAATGTAAATTTGGTAAAATGGATTACATAATTTGAATTAAAAATTTTAATATAATTCAGTTAGTTCAACATAATTTTTGGTTGATGTGAATTGTAAAAAATTAATAAATTGTATTTCAACTTTTAAGGTTAAAATGAATTTAATGAGGGCAGAAACCAAGATATAAGTGATGGAATTAAACCGAAACCCGTATAATTTTTATTGTCTGAATAAATTTAAAAATTATATTATAATTGTTTTTAATAATTGTTTTTATCTACTTTCTCATGGATGTGATATTATATCATTGAAATCCTATATGAAATTCGTTGTATTTCCATGCCCTCACTTATAAAAAGAAACCTCTCCTCCTCCTTTATTCAGAGAATTTTAACCCTGTATCTCAGAAACTATGTGCTGAAAACCATAATTTATTCCTCACCTTCATCATATTTATTCATTTATTCTCCTAAAACCAATTCATCAAGGATTGTGGTGTAATATAAATGCATCCTTTTAAAGAAGAGGTATAAATCCTACCTGAGATCTTTCAATTTTTTATAATTATAAATTTTATAATAATATTTTATAAAAAATAACATGAAACATAATGTATCAAAAATATAATGATATTTAATTAATATTATTTCACATCAGTTTCCTACCTTGAATCCATCAAATGTTAGTGGAAAGTATCTCTTATGCGTATGTGTGGACTACCACCACTAAATAAAGATAAGATTCAATTTACATCACCTCATTTCTTATATAGTTATTTTTATATATTTACTATATATATAATATTTATATTATATAATAATGAATCTATATGGTTTATTTATTATTTAAATTTTTTTCACTACATCCATAAAACAATTTAAACTTACTCCTGTCACACATAAGGACTACCGTCTCTAGTTAGTGATGTATTTAATTTTACATTACCAAAATACATTAATGTTAATAAATACTTATTCAATGAATATATATTATATTTATATCTTGATAAATATTTTGGAATGGTTGGAACTGTGATAAATATGAAAGGACCTTAATTGAAAAACCAAAACAAACAGGTAAAATGAAACAATTAAAACATGAAATGATAATGAAAATGAATGATTGTTAATAAATGAGTGAAAATATGTTAAAATTAAAAAATATATATAACATAGTGAAGAATATGTTTTTGGTATAGAAAAATAAAAAATTTAATTTAATATCCATTACGTTAGATCAATTATGAAGCAAGATCAACTTGAGGTCAACATTTTATGTAACACTCCCATTTTTATCTCGATTATTTGTGCGGTAGTTTTTGATTGTGAAATTATGTGATTTATGAATAAAAAATTACATTTAATTTAATTTATTAATCTTAATTCTAAATATTATAGATTTTAATTTAATTTTATTATTTTTTACCTACCTAGGATATATAAAGAATAATTTTTTGGAAAAATGACATTATATCGCTCCTCATTCAGGCATCGATCCTTCTATTTAAATATTTTTATTTAAATTCATTATCTACTAATAAAATTTATTTTATAGTCATTATCTCCCATTTCTAGAATTATATAATGAAATTAAACTAATAGTTTTTAATTTTACTAACATGGAACTGTTAATTGTTTAAATAAAATTTGAATTCAAACCTTCTTTTACATACAATGGGGGATTGAATTTTCCAATCCCCATAACCAATAATTGATTTAAATATTAGTTTAGTATTTTCTATTATAATTTTAATATAAAATGTGACCCTTAATATTTTTAAAAATTTAATATTTCAAATATATTATATGGAAATTAAAAGGCTATTTTCCTAAAGAAATGTTTCAGTGATCTTGTAAATGTATTTTCATTATATTAACATTTTTAATGGTTTTATTCTTTTATTTGAATATGATCCAATGATAAAATTTTTATTATTTTTCTATATTTATTATGATTATGATAATTAAATATTTTTGATGACAATTTCCTTTAAATGTGTTATTATTTGATGAAATGATAAATGTTTTATGTGGAATTCATATGTATGGATTATAAAAATATGGTGAGTGTGCCTTTTATATCTCATGAATATATGTTGGTATATTATATCTATATAATACATTGGTTAATTATAATGTATTTTAGAAACTTATAAGAGATTATTTTGTTTATAAAATCTTAAGTGATGATAGAGTTAACTATATATGAGTACCTTCTAGTAGAATGTTTGAAATGGAAATGTATGCATTTTTATTATGTGAATTATTCCACAATAATAGTTATGAAATTAAATTATGACTACTAAATATATTATATATTATTATGTGTATTCCAAAAAACATATGTCTTATGCTTATGATACATTCTCACTGATCATGATTTATTATTGATTATTTTACACACATCTAACTTATGTTTATTCTTTTCACAAAGTACTATACAATGATTAACAATTTTGATTAAATGAATGATTGGGTAGGATTATATTTAGTTATTATCATGTATTAATTATCTTAGTCTTATCATATTCTCAATTATGATCATTGATTTACATCTCTTATTTTAACCCTTACTAAACATTTATACTCACCCTTTTTTATGTTTCTGTTCCACATGTCATGTTAAATGGTTTGAAGTATGATTTTTATATGAAGGGTGATAGTTATGAAGAACTAAATTAATAATTAATAAGATTTTTGATTTACCAATTATTTATGTTTGAATGTTTCTAAATACACTCAACTATTACAAGTATGGCATGTACCATATTGATTTATAAATAATATTAATCTGAAATGATGTAATATTTATGTATGAAATGATTGGAAATATTTATGTAATGTCATGGGTCTATTTAATGAAATATTATATTACCTGTATCAATTCTCTATGTTATGAATTGGGAGAAAATCTAAAAGATAATATATTTAAAGTCGTGTTTTAATGATTTTTCCAAGTAACCTAGTTAAAAAACCCCAATAATTATTAGCAAAGTAAAAATTAATTCTTAAATATTTTGATATAATTATTTTTAAAATACTGAAATATATTGAAAGAGTAAAAAATTATAGCACTAATTCGAATAAAATTATTTCACATGAGGTGAATGAATTTCATGGTATTTTTTCTATAGGTGATTACCCAAAAAATCAAATGAATAAATGTGGAAAGTGTAATATAAAATTAAATTTCATGAAATATTATATCATTATCCTAATATATCTATAATAATTTATGAAATTGAAATTGTATGAATAATGTAATAAATTTTTCTTGATGGATGAAGTTTAGAAGATTACATGACCCAACATAAAATTTAGATGAAAAAACTGGATTGTGGGGCCTATGAAATCTCTTTATAGGGATATAAGAATGAATAATTATTCAAATTTTGTGACTAGAATGAATTATGGATCATCATTTAGAGGCAACTCCAGTCATTTCTATTTTAAGTGGTACCTCCTTATTCATTAATTTTTGTGATTTTTTCTATCCTATGGGGAATTTATGGATATTATTTCAAGGGGAATATTGAATATTGTTGATACAATTATACAAGAATGATATGATATCATAATGGAAGGATCTATCAAACGTGTTGTTGAAGTACAATTTTAATTTTCATAGGGGTATCATACATAAGTAATATTATTCCAAAGATAAGTGATTTCATAGAATTCATGATTTTGGAAAACACACATTGAGTACTAAATATGGGTTTCTAATCGCACATTCCTACTACTATTGTGTTATATTCACAAAGTATGAGTGCTTATTGAATTAAAAGAAATTAAAATGGTGTATTATGTCTTGAACAAGAAATATTTTATTCATTTATTGATATTGAAATTTTGTTACATATTCTTGAGAAATTCAATTACATAAGCCTTAAAATTTAAAAAGTGAATGCATGACAAGAAAATATTATTAATTTAAAAAAAATATACATGTTAATAGTTATTTTCTATACTGGGTTTGCTCATGTGTTCTTATATTTGATACCATTTTGATTTGGGATAAGAAATAATTTATTCCATTATTCTCTCAGAAAATTATATAAGGCAGTAATTCAATGTAAGAATATTTAGAATAAAATGATTTCATGATGTTTCATTGCATCATGAAGATTTAATAAGTAATACCCTTCTCTTTTTTCATTACTCTTAATTTCAAGAAGTCGATGAATTTATATATTTACATTGGAGTAATTTGGGTACTGAATACAAATACAAGGGTGTATTGATGGGCCAAGGAGAATGTAAATATAACCATGTGTTTTTAGTAATATGGTTTTCCTAATGACAATGAATTTAACTAAGGTGTTTATATAGTGATTCTCATATATAGAAGAAAAACGATAAAATTTTAGTTGAGTGTGATGGACATTAATATGCTAAATATAAAAAATAATGTACAACTGTTATTTAAAAAACATGATGAATAGGTTCTTTGACAATAGTCTTTTAAATGTAATGATTCATTAAACTGATTTTCAAGACAACGACATGTTCAAATGAAGAAGAAGTTATATACAATAGTACTGATGGGGTATTATGAAATCCAGATAATAGAGAATTATAAGAGTTAATATTATAGTATAAATACAACCAAATGACATTTTTGAAGTGTTTGGGAACATTAATAATATCTTTTTAAGGGATTTTATAAGTTCTATGATTTATTGAAGAAGTTTTAATTTCTATTTGAATGTCTAAAAATATATCTAATTCTTACTTTATATGATTTTTGAGGTACTTTATTAGACATTTGGAGGTTATAAGGATCTGATGAATGGACTACTGAAAATTTCATATTCCATTGAGTGTGTTAGCCTTTATACATGTTTTTAAGATATTTATTCACTTTATATAGATTTCTACTAAATCTATTGGGCATTGGCCAAGCTTCTTAATAATTTTTTTATAAAATTTTAAAACATTAAATTTGTTTGTAAAATAGTTATAATATTCTAAACATTATGTATATCTTACGAACTCATTAATAGTCTTACAAAACATGGTTAAAAATCCTACGATGCCAAGAAAATGTATTATGATGTTATCTGTTGGTGGTGTCAAAAATAAAAAATCCATTTAGATAAACACAAGATTATAATGCATTATGTACATTTCATATGAATTTTTATTTTTCTGAAAATTGGAAATGGAATGTACTTATATGAACATTATAAGACTTATTATATCTTACTAAATATCATTGACTATTTAAATATTTGTAAAGTCATCAAATTTTAAATGATTTATGGTAATGTTATATAAAAACTAAAAATAACTAAATGAAATGATTATTAGTTCATATGATACACCAATGTTTTTATCATCAAATAAATATAAAATTTAATCCAAATAATCGAGATTCAAGATGGAAGGGAGTTGAAACTGCTACACTATAAATGGGATTGCCACATCTTGATGTTTCATGAGTATATAACATGTGTAGAAGTTAATGTGTAACTATATGTTGTTATTTTATTTGGTATTTACTTGATAAATTTGGTTGAGACTCTTGGAAATTTAAATGGATATTTTTATATTATATTTAAATAACTTTTAATGATCGAATAAAATCAGGTATTAAATTGACAGGTTTTAAAAAGATATGATTTGACTATTGAGAATATTAATGGATTTTTATATTAAAAATATAGAAACATTGTTCATGGAATTTTATATAAATATAAATGTGTAGGAATATGGAGAAAATGTGTCCATTAAATTTTGAAAAAAATATGACACACATCTATTTGTAATATGGAATAGAAAATGAATGAAGATTATATTTTTTTTATAAATGAGAAGAGACATGAAATAAAATAGTCATTTAGTGGATTGAGGAATAAATAGATCATAAAAGATATTAAGGGACTACCAAATGATTTTTTCCAAATGATTTTTATCAAAAATCAAATTCCATAATGGGGGGAGAGTGGGACTTTTATTCATCTGGGATACATGGGGTGGAAAATGTACATGAATGTTAATGAATAAAGTAAATGAAAATAAGAGATCCTCTATATTTTGATTCGCGTTTTTAACTACTAGTTAAAATATATTTTTTCTTGTGGGACTCTTTAAGGATCATAGTGAGAATATATGTTGATGGGATGTGTATTATTTCTCGTGTGACTGATTTTTATAGTGGAGAATCCATGATATGGGTGGCTATACATTTAATGAATTGTATATGATATCACATTAAATATGAACTTTGTAAAAAAATTTATGTTGTGTGAAATTCAATATTAATTGTTCATAGTTGGTGAAGGAGAGTTTATATTGATTGTTTTTAGTTATTAAAAAAAATCGGATTAATTAAAATGATGAATTCATAATAAAGGGATCACTAATTCACACCTCATTAATTTAAATAGATCAGGTCAATACTGAAGAAAAGGAATGAAATGAGAATATTTATGAAAAAAATATGGTTGTTCCAACATTTACCCTCAATATTGATATAATTATTTCATGAAATGATTATCTCCAATTTCAAATACATTTATTATATAGTTATTTCATGAGGAAAATTATGTTCCTTCTTAATCTAAACCTTTCTTCCCAACATTCCATATTTTTAATATTTATCATAACCCATCCCCCGGGGCCCGTGCAATGACTATCCAATGCCCACCTCCAAAAGTCTTGGGGATGGAGACTAGCACCGAAGGCATTATCCCATGAGTGAGAGGAATTTTACTGAGTACTTGTATGAACACACACACACACCCAACCATATCCCAAACATGTGGAAAGGAAAACATGAATGGCAGTAATTGACCACTGAACAAAGATACAATCTGTAAGTCCATTAGGCAATAATAAAAACACAACAAATAAAAAAAATGAAAACAATAAAGTAAAAAAATGATCACATTAATATTTCCATAGAATACCCCAGCAGCGGGTAAGTAAGGAGTGGCTCTCAGAAGATGTGGAAGTATGTCATGCAGTTGTATCTCACTAGGCACCATCCAGTCCCGGGCCACTGGGGTCTCTGTCAAATCACCTATCATCTACACCAGGAACAACATATATAGGGGAAGCCAGTGCTGGGGTGAGTAACAAGATACTCTCTATGGATCCTAAGAAACTATGGAAAGACCACAAAAGAATGTATACATAAGTTATGGTCAACTCACATAGTCATAATCTAAAGTATTGAATGAAATTCTATTAGTCGTAACAATGAACACCTTGGACTGCTAAGGTACTAATCTCTAATGAGTATTTTGGGTATGCTGGGTCACATAGATCGACTACCCACCATGGGCTTCTGAGTTGCATAGAGTCTCTTCCCACTTAAGAAATCATGCTACAATACCTAACCCTGATGAGAATTTTTGGTGGGATGAGTCACATAGAACCGCTCCCCACAATGGTCATGTGGGGTCTCATAGAGTCGCTTCCCACTTAGTCCATCATATTTGGTCCACACATGGCTAGTTATATAAAGTGTTCAGGTTTTGGCCTCCTATAGAATTATTTCACAAAGTGTGATTGAATCTAGTAGAATCTAATCCTTAAGACATATCATCGTATTTCAACATCCATTAAAGACTACATAGAGCAAACCCTAAGACTTGTCTCTTCGTGAGGGTTCGAATTCCATGAAAGGCTCACTAATTAGACACCTAGTTTGAATGATTTTGGAATTTTTTTAAACAGGGTCAGGTTGTTTTTGGGCCCGGTCTGACCATGTCAGACTGACCCATCCAACCCAGCATAGGGCTCCCGCATGACCCATTATAGTTCGAATGACCCAACCAAAACTAGTTATGGTCTGGTCTTGCATGTTCTGGCACATTGGGCCTTGCTGTACCCAGCCCGATTCAGTCGTTGGTCTTGCCTATCAGGTCACCCATCGACCAAATTCTATCTAGCCTATCCCTCAACAAGAGAGATTATTTTTTCCCACACTGGACCTCCAAATGGCCAGGTTTTACCCTCCTGGGCCATTCCGAAAAAGAGGTCTGGCTTGAGTACTGGCTCGGGCTGCCTAGTGGCCTAGTTCACACACCCTAACCCAACCCGCAGGATGGGATGATATCCTTTAACTGGAACGCCCATTGTGCGTCTGGTTTGGTGAAACACGGATAGCTAAATCCCACCGCCACAATTATTACATGTGGTCCCCACTGGACCACGTGTGAGCGTTCTGTGGCTATCACAGCCTGGGACACTCTTCTTACATAGTCAGGTGACCGCATTCACCTCAACCTACTGTTGACCCACTACCGACAGCCCATTACTGCACCATCATGGCCCGATCTGGCCGTAACCTCCTCCTCGGCGTGCTATCATGGAGGGAAGCCACCCGCCTATGGCTGCCACCGCCATCACCTACGTGCCTTCCGCTGACCATCGAGTCTGCTTCAGTGGTCCGTTCCATGAGCTGTCTATGACTCCATCCTCCTTGGTATTTCTTCTTCTCTATTATGGCCCTGATATTTCCATACCATCATTTTGTAGGCACAATCACGAAGAATACATGAATTTCCATAGAAGGAGGAATTGGGGCCTTGTTCATGTCAGCCCAATTCCTATACAGAAGAGTTTTTGAATCATGGGGTGAGGGTATTACAGTACTATCAAAAAAATAACCCTGATACAATCCCTAATATAAACACCATCCTGCAAGAACAAGAAACCCATAGATCAAATTGTTCGTGGGTTGATCCATTATCATTATTTTAGAAAGAAGAACGGGGAAATACAATCGTAAAATAAACCCCTATCTAGATAAACTTCGATTAGAGGGATGTATCATCACTGATATTGATCCAACAGGTGGGATTCACGATCCATTTGAATTTATTGGCATTCTTTTTTTCTTGGTCCTTGATCTATTATACAAGTTGTGATTGACTCTTTTCTAATTATATGATGTTCGTTGTTGAAAAAAATTCTCTTACCATTCATTAGAAGATTTACATATCTAAATATGTTTCTCCAACCCCATCATCTTATAAAAATGAAATAAATCATGTCATTTCTGCTACACATAGATTATATCATTTATGAAATTTTGTTTCTATTATGCTACATTTAATGAGTGGTTATGTTGTTTTATTTACGGAATGAAACAGTCATCTCGTCGTTGTGACCTAATGAAACAATTTATGAATAAAATAGATTCATAAGTTTATTTTATTTTCATAAAATGACGAAAATTTGTCTTTTTCCCTTGACCCATTCCAGTCAAGGTTAGGTCCATTATTAGGTAATGTCGTCCTCCAGAATCACCGGTTATGATGACCCATCCCTATAATCTTGAGGCCGATACATTATTTTTAATACATTGGCATGATTACAAGGAATCATTTCCTGAAGGACCGACCAATTTAATAGTCTTTGAAAATGTATTACAATACATGAACATTACATTACAATTTCTAACATAAAACAGAGCGTAGATAATCTTTTTATAATGATTTTATTCCCCTAGAGAGATCCTTCATATAAATCATAAAACACTTCTTGGAATCCTGGGAAAATAAAATATAAAAACTAGTGAGATCATATTCCCAGTAAGGGAAAATAATTCAGAAGAAGATATAATCTTATAAGGCATGATGTGTAATAAAAACATAATCCTTTTAAACATAAAAACTGAACATAATATGGTAAAAATAATTCAAAATTTTACATAGAAAAATCCACATAGGTATTCTCCTAGTCGAATAATCACATGTAATAATTATTTTCATAATTAAGGAATGCATATTTCTAGACATAATATCTCGTATGTCGAGGACTTATGCCAATTACATTCAAAAATATTCAATCAAGTCCTTCTTCCAAGACACTAGTTTGTCTCATGAGACCTACCACTGCATTGAGGGGCTATAGCGGGCCCCGCACCTCACTTACAAATTCCAATGCATTCCTCATATGAAAATAGTTAAAGTTAACATAATCATTTGAATTGAAACTAACACATGAAATGTTAAACCATTTAACATAAACCATTAATGGTATAGATATAGCACATCCATAGTCAAACATATCATAAATCATTCAATAAAATATGGAAGATGGTATTATAATAATTCAACCTCTACCAAAAATAATATCTAGTAGATGATGTTGACAAAGTGGAAAATGATCAGTAAAACTCTTTCAGAGAAATACCAATTTTTCATGAAATAATTTAAAAGTCACACAATTTATAATGGAAGTCATTTAAAAGAGATTTCTGAATCAATGTTTCCCATACCACTTTGAAACTTTCGAATGTAATTAACATTTTAAAATAGTAATGTCTATATAAATAAATCATTAAAATAATTTTGAAAGCATTAAAATTAATTGAATAGATTTAGAAAAATAAATCTTTAAAACATTTAAAATGATATTCTAGATAAAGATTAATTTCAATAAAACATTAAAGTGTTCATTTTTAAAACATTTTTAGGAAACATGGACATGGATGATAAATAATTCTGGGTAAATACTTACACATAAACAATCTCGAATAATAATGAGATTGCATAATTAACTATTAACTATAATTTCCTTTAGTCGAGGGAATGTTTAATCTATTGTATAATGACCATAGTATGTTATTACATAACAGAAAAACCATATTCATATTTATGATATCATATTTTATTAATTTATGACATTATACTACCCATTTAATAATAATTTCCATGTTAAAGTATCATTTTAGGTAATAGTCGATTTCTTTATCGTACATGTTTTAAGTTGTTTTTTTATTGTATCACTAAGATCATGATTTAAATACTTCAGAAAATTTAAAACAATGCTTATATATCATATATATTCAATATATAAATATTTAAAAAAGATAGATATATGAAATGGAAACACTATTAATGGAGATGGTAGTCCATATATACGCATGAACATTGAATTCGTATTCTAATCATATTTTATGGAAGTATGAAAACAACATATATTTATCTAAAAAAATATACTTTTCTTGTGGAAATATTATTTCATATATATCATACTTAATTTATATATATATTAATAAAAAATTCTTGAATGGTGATCGTTGAAGATGAATATCATCGTGTCGTGGAGATGGTAAGTCGTGAGTACGCATGAGTGAAAATATAATTATATTGATGGTAAAATTATGTTTAATAGGATGATATATTATATATATACAACCAATAACATGTTTAATTCATTATTTTCATTAATAATACTCATTATCATTCCCATCCAAATAATGTATTATTGAATAACAATCTACACCACGACGTGGAGACTATAAGTTATACGTTCAAACACAAGGCGATTTTGTGATAAATTGGATGGATAGAATAATTAATATGGTTGTGCCATATTTATAAAAACATCACATAATATATAAGGTATTGTAGTTATTATATTATTATGGTAATAACAAATAAAGAGTAAGTATAAGTAGATTATAACTTCTAAAGAAGCGATGAAATAATTGACTCTCCTTTGGGTGATTCAATTTGATTTAAATAAAATGGCACCTTAGGTTGGAATTCTGATCAAAGTAAGACCTCTAGGATTAATTGAGAGATGTTGGGAGGTGATTTGGGTAGGTTTTGAACGATCCAAATAGATTGGAGGTGTGAATTTAAGAGAATGGGAAATACCATTTTATAAGAGAGGTGAGGGAATCATTAAGAAAAGATTGAAATATTAATTTATTATAAAGTTATTTTTAGTTTCTAATAACTTCAAATTTATTTATTTTGAGGATAATGTTGGGATGGGTCTAAACACTCTCAAAAACATGTTTTTGAAATTTTTAGGTCACCATATTAACATATCTTTTAGACATAACCATTAGTTAAATATGTGGACTTTTACAATTCCTTCTTGTATTTTTATAATACATGGTTAATATAGTTACAATTACATTCCAAGAGAACCTAAAGTGGTTAATTAATGTAATAAATAACATTATCTGATACCTTTTGCTGGGTCAAAACTTTTTATGAATATTAAATCATTTAATAAAATAGTATTTTTTTTAATAACTCATTTATGTCAATTTTTTCACTATTTAGTATTTGGTTTTTTTGAAAGTCATATCAACTTGATTACATCAGAAAAGAATAAATTGAATCAACCCTAAAATTTTATATTCACCTATAAAATTATTGTATGGCATAAAAAGATTCAATTTGTATTTATTTTAATATTTATAATATCAATTATTTTAATCATTCATTAATAAGGTAATTACTGCATCATCATTGTTTCATAAATAAAATTAATTATTTAATATCTAATAATTATAAAAAATATAATATGATGTAGGATTTTTTTATCTTTCTAATTAATATTTATAGTCTAATTTATATTATGTATAACCCTATATTTAAAATGGTTTATTTATAAAAAGTTGAATTTAACACTTTTAAATCTTCTTTAAACAAAACATAATAAATGTTCTAATATAACCCAAATGGATCAAAAAGTATCTGATTTTTGACAAAAGGTTAATTTTGGTCAAAAAAAAATATCCAATATAATTAGGAAATGTATTGGGGTAATTTTATATTATTATAACATTACTTTTATCTTTCATTTCCCTATTTACTTTTAACATTGGTAAATAAAATTAAATAGTTACTATTCACCAAATATTACATTCTTCCTATTGATCCAAATTTTACTTAAGGATGAAAACATTTTCTATTGGATTCTTGAAATTCAATTCATAGAAGTGGTAAAATTAATTTTTTTGCAAGTTTGCAAATTTTCTTAGAAGGTAGGTAAAAGAAGTTAAAAGGTTCAATAATTTTTAATATATCGAATCTTATTATAAATTGACTGAAATGTCATACATTGAAATAATATATGTATTATTTATCTATTTTGACATTAAGATAGTTTTAATTAAAAATAATTTTTAAAATGAAAAAAGATGGTTTTTGTGTACTATGCAGTATTTTTTACTAATCATCAAAAATTGAATGTTTCTAGAAAAATTCCAAAAAATCACCCTAAGCTTTTTTTGATATTCCAAATTAAAAAATTAAGTCTATTTTACCAAATTATATTTTTATGAGTTTCTAAAATAAATTTTATTATCATTCACGAAAGGATATAAAAGATTTTCTTTTAGGAAAATAGTTTTCATAAATATATAACTATTTTAAAAAAACTTTTACATTTCATTATAAATATTATTTATTAATAAAAAAATAATTAATAAGATTTTCAATATATGTATTTCTATTAATATTTCAATATATATATGATAAATAATTATATTGTTTAAATAATTATAATACTAATGTGTTGTTTCGTAGAAACTCAATTTTGTGTATAATGCAAGACAAGTTAGTGTTGTGTGCAATATATAATATTTTATTTAAAGAGATAACATACTATGAAATCTTAGGGTGTTAAATTCTCTCATCCTTCTATAAATTGTGTCCTCTAAATTTGAAATTGTTCTTCAAAAATAAAAGGTTGAAAATTTAAAATACCTTTGTGGAAAATCAACATTAGAAATAGGGTTATGAAATTTAGTCTTCATAAGAGAGAATGAAAAACGAAAAAGACACCACCAATAGGATTTAGAATAGGAGAGAATTGGTGGAAATTAAAGACACATAATTGGAGAAAAAACATAAATATTTATATAAAGTGATTGAGGTCATAAATCATAAACAAGTGAACAATAAATGCAATATTTAAGGACTTAAAGCCTAAAATCCATGATGATTTAAAGTATCATTGATTCAAAAAAAACATAAGGTATTATGATAAAAAAATTAGATAATTTTTTTTTGAAGACGGGTGATTAATTTACTATCAAGATAAGAACTCAAGAAATCATACTTGATTTCATTACCTTTCATAATCACAATCTCATCATTTTGGTGTGCTTCGATCTATTTTTACATCATCTATTACACTAAGAAATGATGTTGAATTTTTCATTCCTGAAATTATGGAAGATCATGAGATCCATAAATAGAATTATAGGTCATTCCATTTTTCTCACCATAAATATTAGAACAAATTATCACATGTGAATAAGTCGACCTATAGTGAGATAATACATTAATATAACAAACTTCTACTAGAGTATGACTTTAACTAACCAATAATTGATAACATTACAATCCTTCCAAAAAAAAAATTACAAAATTAGAAAGAGGTGAACTAACCCAACATAGAATTTAGATTCCATATCTCATAGGGCCATTCTTGGTTGTCACATTCCAAACATGTGAACAACTTAATCATGTATTCTATTAAGTCACGGTAAAATCATGAATTATCGTATATCCTTATTGAAAACATGAATGTATCTTTGTTCCAAAACATTGTATATTATTCGTTAGGCCCCAAAAACATATACACTTCATCCATGATAGCATAAACCTATTGTTGACAAATCCAAAATAAGTTATAAAGAATCTTGAATCATCCAATGTACTTATATAAACATAATATTATTATCTAAACATAAGGAACATATTAAGGGTTATATTTACCTTAATCATACGTTCCCCAAATAAAATCATACCCTTAAATAAAAATTTTCATCATTTATTACAATTCAACATATTCTTGAGAGTCATTAGAAAAAAAAGAAACTATATACTTCTTTTTTAATTCACTTATTCATAATTCATTGATCCAAAATACATAAATACTTCGATACATCCAATTTAATGGTTGGCATGGAACATGTACATTCATAGTTTAGAGGTTGTTTCTTATTTTTTGGAATTGATTTGGGTACTTCTGATGATTTCCAATGATGATACATTGAACTCCATAGCAATTGGTCACTCGCTGACCCTTTTTCCCACAGAGATAGCATCTTCCCCTCCATCTGTGGTATTCCATAAGGTTCTACTTCCCTTACTCATGACATGTAGGAATCCAAATATTCTTTCCCATATGATTCTTAAAATTTTATCATTTAAAAATGTCCATCTTCTTCTTATGAAATGCGTGAGGAATTTCATCAATGATCACATTGTTAATCATATATCAAGATAAATGATTCTAAATAATCACAATTTCTTTCTCTCCAATCATTATCTGATTTTGTTGCTCAAAAACAGCATATTTTCCATCAAACTAAATGTTATTCTAATTATTTCTGGTTTCCTCTGCTGGATAAGATCAAGAAAGAATAAGGTGATAAACAAATATCATTAAAGAAATCCAAATAATAATGGGAAGGTATTTTCAATGTATAAAATCTGAGGTTTAATCCTAGGTTATAGATTATCATTACCAAAATTCAAGGGATTATTCTATACTAATTCTCAATGTCAATTGTCGGGTTATGATCCAAAATCTATGTTTTCCAAATCTATTTACTAGTTTTCTGCTAAACATCCTTTGATACCAACTGTAATTCCCTAAACCCAGAATCCATGAGCTGATACATTATATTAATACATTGTCCAGATTAAAAGGAATCAAGTCCGGAAGGATCGATCAGTTTAGCAGTATTGGAAAATGGATTACAATACATGAACATTACAATACAATTTATAACATAAAACAAAACATAGATAATCCTTTGATAATGTCATTATTCCCATATCGTAACCCGTCCTATCAATCATAAAAATCTTATTGGTATCCTGGGAAAATAAAACTTAAAAAGGGGTGACCTCAGATGCCCATTAAGGGTAAATAATTTAGCAAAATCTAATGTCTTTTATGGTAAGATGTATAATAAAAAATAGGCCTTTTAATCATAAAAAATTAACATAATATGGTAAAAATAATTCAAAAACTACCTTATAAACATGAACATAGGTAATATTCTAGTTGAATAATCACATGTAATAACTAATTTCATAAAGATGGAGTGCATAATGCTTGTCCTAATAACTATTACGTTAAGGTATTTTTCCAGGACCATTCACAAATATATTGTCACGTCCTTATACCAAGACACTAGTTTGTCTCATTAGACCTACCAATGCATCAAGGTGCTATAGAGGGCCCCGCCTGTCACTTACTAAGTATAATTCATTCCTAATATAAAAATAGTGAAACATGACATATTCATTCATAATAAAACTAGCATGCAAAAGGTAAATAAATTAACCATAAAAAGTGAGTGGAATATAAATATCACATCTATAGTAAAAAATATCTCAAATAATTCAATAAAATATAGAATATTGTATTATAATAATTCAATCTCTATCAAGAATAATATCCAGTAGTGGATGTTGTCGTAGTTGATAATGATCAGTAAATCTCTTTGAGGGAAATATCTCTTTTTCTTGAAATCAATTAAAAGTAACCCAACTTATAAAATAATTCATTTAAAAGATATTATTGAATCAAACTGTCCTATACCAATTTTAATATTTTGAAAGGAATTAAATTTTTAAAAAAATCATGTTCATATAAATAAATCCTTAAAATAATTTTAAAATCGTGGACATTAATTAAATTGATTTAGAAAAATAAATCTTGAAAACATTTAATATGATGATCTAGTTGAATATTACCTTCCACTAAACCTCAAAATTATAATTTTTAAATCATTTTTATGAAACATGGACATTGATGATAAATATGTCCTAGTAAATACTTACACATAAAAAATCTCAGATAATAATGAGATTGAGAAATTTACCCTTACCTTGTACATTCCTTTAGTCGAGGGTATGTTTAACCTCTTGTATAACAACCACCTGATGTTATTAAATTAAACCATTACCATATTCATATTTATGATATCATATATGATTCATTTATGACATTATACTTCCCATTTAATAATAATTTCCATGTTCAAGTGATATATTTAGTTAATAATTGCTTTCTTTATCTTAAGTGTTTTTACTAGTTATTCTTGATTGTATAAAAAAGATCATGATTTAAATATTTCCAGAATATAAACCATGATTTATATATCATATATATTGATAATATAAATATGTAATGTATATATATATATAAAATTGAATCACCGATCATTGAGATGGTAGTCCGTACATACTCATGAACGTTGTTTCTGTTTTCTTATCATGTAGTATGGAATTAAGTAAAAGAAATATATTTATATACATAAATATATATTATCCTTATGGATATATTATTTCATATTTATCATACTTAATCAATATATATATTTTTTATAAAAATTTCATAATGGTGATCGTTGAAAATGAATATCATCACGTTGTGGAGACGGTAAGTCGTACATATGCATGAGCAACAATACCATTCTATTGATAGTGAAACAGTGTTTAATTGGATATTATATTATATATACAGAACTACTAATATGTTATATTTATTATTTACATTAATTATACTCATTATTATACCCATCCAAATAATGTAGTGTTTAATAACAAACTACACCATGACGTGGAGAGGGTAAGCCGTACATACACACACATAGGGATTTTATCATTCATATGATAGATATAATAATGAATATGGTTGTACCATTTTTATAATAATATCTTATAATGTTTATCATTTTGGATTTATTATTTTAGTATGGTAAAAACAAAGAAATATAATGTATAAGAAGAAAAGAACATTGAAAGAGGTGATTAAATAATTACCTCTTCTTTGGGTCGTTTCTTTTGATTTGAAAAAAAGATCTAATTATGTTGGATTATTGATCAATGTAAGCCCTTTAGGATTATTTTAGGGTAGTTTTTTATTAGATTTTGGTAGGGTTTTGCAGATTCAAATGGCTTTGGAGGTGGGAATTTAAGAGAAAGGGAAGTGCCCTATTATAAGAGGGGTGAGGGGCATTATAAAAAATGAATAAAAAATTACTTTAGTATAAAAATATTTTCATTTTCAAAAAGATTCAAATTGATTTATTTTTAGGATAAGGTGGATATGGGTCTAAATACTCTCAACCAATATGTTTTATACATGATTATGTCACTATATTAACAATATCTTTTAGACTGTACCCTTAGTTAAATAATTTAACTTTTACGATGCCTTGTTATTTTTTTATACTATATGGTTAATATTGTTATTATAAAATGAAAAGACATCCTAAAGTGGATAATTAATTACATATATAACATTATCTATGTCCTTTGGCCTAATATTATATTTTTTTGTAATTTTATATCATTTAATAAAATTGTATTTGATTTAAAACCACATTTTTGTAAATTTTGAAACTCTTTAGTATTTGGTTTTTGTGAAAGTATTATAAAATGGATTAAATCAAAAATTACATTAAATAATCCCTAATATGTCATATTCACCTAAAAACTTCTCGGATTCCATCAAAAGATTCAATTTATATTCTTTTTAATATTAATTATATCAGTTATTTTAATCTTTCATTAATATGGTAATTTCTGCATCATCATTGTGTCTAGATAAAATAAATTATTTAATGTCTTCAGATTTTAAATAAAACATTTATTGTAGGAAATATTTTTTTCTTTCTAATGAATATTTATATCCCAATTTATCTTATGTATAACCAAATATAAAAAATGGTTTAGTTATTAAAATTTGAAATTTACACTTTTAACTCATATTTAAATAAAATATAAAAAATGTATTAATCTAACCCAATGTGGATCAAAAAGTTTCATACTATTTTACTAAGGTTGATTTTGGATGAAAAAAAACTTATCAAATTGAATCAGTACATGTTTCTGGGTAATTTTATATTATTATAATAGTATTTGTATTTGTAATTACACTATTTACTTTTAACATTTGTAAATAAAATTAAAAAGTTATTGTTCACAAAAAAATATTTCCATCCTATTAAACAATATTTTACTTATGGATGAAAGCCTTGTATGTTATATTTATTAAATTCAATTTAGAAAAGGGATGAAATTATTTTTTTTTAAAATTTGTAGATGTTCATAGAATATAGGTAAAAGACGTTAAAAGGTTCAATAAAATTTTATATATCTAATCTTTTTATAAAATGACTCAAATGAGGTAAATTAAACTAATATATGTATTATGTATCAATTTTTACATTATTAAAAATTTTATATAAAAAAATTATTTAAATGAAAAATTCTTTTTTATGTATTGTGTTGTATTTTTTATAATTCATAAATAAATTACTATTTTTAGAAAAATACCAAAAATCACCCTAAGCTAATTTTGATATTCCTAATTCAAAAAATAAAGTCTATTTTCCCTAAATCAATTTTTATTAGTGTATAAAATTAATTTTTTTATCATTCACAAAAGTACATAAAAGTAGTTATTTTACGAAAATATTTTTCCTAAATATATAAATATTTTAACAAAACATATAAATTTCGTTATAAATATGTTTTGTTTATAAAAAGATAATTAATATCATTTACAATATAATTATTACTATTCATAAAAAAATATTTAATTGATAAATTAATATATTTTTAAATAATTATAACACTAATGTGTTGTTTCGTTGAAACATAATCTTGTGTATAATGCAAGCCAAGTAGGTGTTGTATAAAATATAAGCTTATTTCATTAATGAGATAACATATTATAAAATATTGCGGTGCTATAGTGGTTCCCACCAAATTTTAGTCCGGGTACCTATTTAGAATATACCAAATTCATGCTCGCACGCCATTTTAATTTCCTTAAAAAATTCTAAAAATTTATCTCTCCACAACATCCCACGCTAGTCAATTTTAAACTCCACCTATGGGAAAAAACCCTCATGAGCTTAGTGGTACTCTCAGATTATCAATCCATGTTTTCATTTAGTAGTTATAATTATTTTAAAATAAAATAATTATTACATAAATATTTCATTTACTGACAAAAACTAACTTCCAATGTTGGCCCATGCCAGAGGACATTAAGGCTTTTCTATGTGAATTTGGATTCTCTAATTTCAATGGTGCCCACATATTTTTGATCCAGTGACGAGTTTAAAAGTTTTAAAAATCCACTCCGACGATTATTTAGGGAACCTCCTAAAAAGTTAAAAAATAAGTTTTAGCCACTGCGATCCTCGGAATTACATGTCATCTTAGTTCATTGTATCGAAATAATCCCATTTAATTTATACAAAAAAATCATGGAATTCCGGGAAATTTCAATATTCAATATAATCTCTTATAAAATCATATAAAGATACAATATCATTTTCTAGAGGCTATGTCCTATGGTCCTATTGTTTTTTTATACCAATTATTATGGTAATAACTATCAAATATTACCTTGGATTTAACCTGGTAATGTTGGGCATCATTACATTAACCATTTATATTATGTCACCAATGAATTTCCAAATTTGTAATGTGAAAGTCTGGATCCTATAATATTTATATTTTTTAAGGATATAATATTTTTCCAATAATTACTATATATTTTACATATATTCTTTTTAAAATTAATTGTCTCAAAAATTAATTTATTTTACTAATAATTAATTGTCTATTTTGAGAATATTGGTTAAGTATATTGTTTAGTCAATCTAATATCCCCCATGAATGGTTATGGACACTCCAATAGATAGTGTTGTGATTTTTTACAATATATGTTATTTATACCCTATATTGTTGTCCTAAAATATAAAAAATTTCACCTTCATCCCACTATAATTGTAAATCAGTGTTTGTAACACAATACATTATATATGAAAACATTACATAATGACTACATTTTTGACTAATTGAACACTCATGGTGATCATTTTAAATTCTTTAAACCTATTAATTATAATCTATCCTCATAATATCTATTATATTACAAAAATTATATTCTTATTTTTTATGGGGTTTTTAAAACAAATATTATAAATCATCAGCTACCATATCATACAAATAACCACCAAATGATTGATCAACAATGGTTTAGTGGTAATGGGTGAGATTATTTTAAAATGGGTCCAATATAATTTATGGAAGTGTTGATGATTGCGAAAATATCTAATTATCCATCTAAATATCTCCCCTATAACATGGAATGTTCACATCCTGTTGGAACTAAATAGTGATTTTATGCCTCACATATATGGTCATACTCGAAGGATAAATTTTTATATCAAATGAATTGAAAACAAAGTCCAATATATAAAATATTTATTCATCACATGATCAGAAAAATCTAGAACATTTTACATTATAATAAAATGATAAAATATCAACTTAATCTCTTTATCACTCAACCCATGATAAAGTAGTTATTAGACCTCAAAATATATGTCTAAAATGAACTTTTAAGATTCTTTATTAGGTTGTATGCTATTGTATGGAATCATGGAAATGTAAGATTGTTTCATTTGATAATTCAATGAACTTGGAAATAATATTTTACTTGAATGGTCATGTGATATGGTTTTCTGAACTCTATAAATCATGGTATCTGTGCTATTTTATTTTGGGGTTTATGTGGATTAAAATTCTTATTTTCATTTATATATCCCTCTTTTCCAATGTTCCCGATTTCAATTTTATCATTTTTTCTCAATTCCAAATTGAATTTTTTTAATCACTATAATTTGTTATTAAAAATCATATTTTGAAGATGTACTCCTTTTGGAATGAAAAATTAGTTGTTACAATTTTAATAGTGGATGAAACTAGATTCTATTTTAATTTTTTAATATATTTTTTGAAAATATTTTTTTGTGTGTTCTTTTTTGGATAAGTATCACCATCCCTTGAAAAAAATACAATTTAATTTTGGGGTTTTTGTGAACCAAAACAATTACAGGATAATTAATCAATCTAAGGTAATAAGGATTAAACCTATGAGAAATATATGTTGTTTAAAAAATCGAAAATAAAAAATTCTGAACAAGAAAAATATGTTTTAAAATATTTGATGGTTTATGGTGTTGAAATTAATGGATTGAAAATAAATAGAAATGAAGACCAGATAAATGAAAGAATAAAAATTTTATGGATTGAATAGTTGAAAATAATGGATAAAAAGTTTGAACATTTGAGTAATTGGGGAGAAAAAAATATGAATTGATTAAATATTTTAATTCTTAACACAAGATTAGTTACAATCCCGAAGCTTTGGAAATTGTGGTTGATTCACATCACTATCACTCATCATTTTAATCAGTTCAATTAACAGACATGAATATTTATTTTTCTTCCAAAGGAAAGAATAATTATTTATTTAATTGATTAAAATCAATATTTTCCAATCTAATCGTATTAGGTGATTATTTATTGGAATTGGGTACAACTCTCATAAAATATTGATACATATATAATTATAAAATTAATTCTATAAAAAATGAAATTATGAGGAAATATAATGAATTAGATCACACATCCATTCAACTAATTAAAAGAACCAAAACATATCATTTAATGGGTGATGAATGAATGATTTAATCACTATAGAAATACATTTATTTTCTAATGTACAATTGGAAAAGTATCATCAGGAAACTAAAAGAAAAAAATAATAATTGAAGGCCTAAACAAAATATAATACAATTATAAATACATGAGATCTAATGGTTATAAAATTCAATTTAGTTCAACTAGATTCCCTAAATATATTTTTTACTGTTTGAATAATAACCAACAACAATATATAAGAAATGAGTTTAAAAAATTCTCAAGAACATATGAATGTAAACAACTGAAATGTGGTGCATCATTGTGGAACTTGATCCATCAGCTTGAGATTCCATTATAATACCACCCTCTAGAATGAATATTTTTCTCCTATGATCATTCCACAATGGCCTTCTACTGAAATCTCTCTTGATATATCACTCCCCGCAATTAAAATTTCACTATAAATAATTATAACCTCTATTGATTTTCATCCTATGAAGAAAATAATTTCCTTTCACCCCAACTCTTCATATGAAAATTTTTCAATGTTCGTTACCAACATCAGGTATCTTGAGAAACACATCCCCAATGAATTTAGCTTCCCCACCTATGTCATGACCCATCCCCAGGGCCGATGCCATTTCTACCCCAAGACCACATTCCAAAGGCCAGGGGCTGGTGACTATCACTGAAAGGTGTATTCCCTAAAATGGGGAGGAGTTTCCTTTAAACCTGTATAAACACATAGTCCGATAACAAAACAAGAAGAAACTGTCCTGTAAACTACTGTTGTAAAATGGGATTGATGAAAGTAAAAGGGGCCGAAATACTAGCCTAACTGAAAGTATTATTACAACTGAAAGTAAAAATACAACTGTAAGCAATAATACAACTGAAAAAAGAAAAACAACTCTTATGTCGTCCTCCGAGGATCCTACCAGAAGGTTTGATACAGATTTCCCCCTCACCACTCCACGTCCACCAACGTCCTCAGTGTACCACCTTGTCCTAGCTTCCTCAATTATCAGCCCAGCTGCTCGTCGTCTATAGAAGACACAACAAGGTGTGGGCGTAGCCCGTTCAGGGTGAGTATAATGATACTCAGTGGGGACCCCGAGACCCCCAATGGTCTCTCAGAATTCCACAATGAAATAAAAAAGGCCTGATCTTAATCACAAAGCACAAAGAAATAGTCAGAGATCAATTAGAGTCCCAAGTCAAACCATGTATACAACTCAAAAAAATATGATATGATGCTGAACCACATACGATCGCAATGAATGCTGAAATCCATCCATGAATTCTCTAGGCATAGAAACAGGTAACATTCCCAGTCACAATTCTGAACACCTCTGCTGCTAGAGAAATCCTCCTCTATCGAGTATAGTGGGCATGCAGCGTCACAAATATGTGCTTCCCAGAAACCTTTAACTGCTGAGGTACGCCTCCCCATTGTGTACTATGGGTCTGCGGGGTCACACAGAGCCGCTCCCTAACCGTGGCCTGCTGAGGTACTCCTCCCCATCACGTACCATGGTTGCTCCCCACCATAACCTACTGAGTTACTCCTCCCCATTATGTATTGTGGCTATCGAGTCTCTCCGAGTTAAAAATTTAGCAGTCGTCAGGTCTCATCCAGTCGTAAGGTTCCGTATGTAGCACGTTTGGGAGAACTGATCCCCATGCCATCAGCTGTATTTCACCCAGAACGAAGCCTCATAATGGTGTAACCTGATGATATATCATGTCACAATAGTTCCAACGCAACAGATGGTACGTCAACAGGAAGCCCGGTCTATGTGTTATGGGTATTTCAGTGCTGAGGGCCCAGTTGGATTTGAGTGAGATCCAACCCGGCCATAATCCATGTTTCTCAAAAACTCTCCTAGAGTATGTCAAAAGGGAATTCTCGATGCCTGGATCCCAACATAGTAGACAGTTAATCAAATGAAGGTATGGATCTCAACATAACCCCTTTTAAGTGTTTCTAGGACCAGTTAGGTCCAAGTCCACTCCGACCTTGTTAGACCTACCCGACTCGACCCAATCTAGGCTGGGCCGTGGCATACTCGGCCATCTGGGCTGAGGTTCGGCATGGCCTGCAAAAAGGGGCATCCCGCAAGGCCAGCCCGACCCATGTAGGGAGGGGCCTGAAAAGGGGTTTTTCGGGCCACGGTGGGGCGCGGACCGGCTGGTGGGGTGTAGCCCAGACATCTAGGTGGTTTTCCGTCTCATTGGAGGGAGGTTCGGCTACAACGAGCCTGGCCTGCGGTGCTTCCTTCAGACTACTCAAGTGAGCAACTCCCCTAAGATCCCGAACAACCAAAGGACATTCGGCCTTTAAAGCGGTTGTGCCAAGTGGGCACCGCATGGTCGCCACGGAACCCGTCGGAGGTGCTGGTTTCATATCCTTCACCCTGACTTCTATCACGGTCTCCTGGTCATCGGTGGCACATGATGGCATGTCCCACTTCCCTTCCATGGATGGACAACAAGCTGACCACCTTCTCTGTCTACCGCGGCTGACGAGCCACATGCACTTTTCGCATCAGTAGCGTACGATGGTGCACCGCACCACCTCTACAGCCGGAGGGTACTGGATTCTCCAATGTCCATCGAGGCTTCATGACATGGCCTCGTATAGCAGCATGCGAGGGCGTGTCACCTCCTTCAAAGCTGGATGGTTTCGTCACAACAGAGATCTTCCACAGAAGGTGCAAGGGTAACAATGTTGAAGAGGTTTTAGGACAGGTTTGATAGGCTCATTCCCTCCGTGTTAGCTCGTGATCAAAGGGAGGATAAAATGGGTTTAACATTTTCTTTTATTAAGCAACAAACCAAACCCCACAAGGATACCCCATAAAAACCTCCCAAAAAATGAATAATTCATGGATAAACCTATTAGTCGGTTGACACACGTTCTTTGTGTAACCGTCAAGAATGGGGAAGATGGAATCATTTAAGGAAACATAAACAAATAAACCCCCTAGCTTGAAACATCAGAGAAAACTCTGATGATTGATGGTGGATTGTGTTCTTCCTTCCTACAACCAGTTCCCAATGACGCCACTCGAGCGTCGCCCTTCGGATCGTGGTTCGGTGTCGTCTGTCACCTCCCGCTGGGTAGGCTTCGTCTTCTTAGGGTTCGGCATTGTCACGCTCCTCCAGTGCTTCATTTCTTCATGAAGCTATGCCTATACCCCTCCCCAAGCTCATCATATATTGGATAGGGAGTGGGAAAGTAACAATGATGGAGTTTAATGGGGCTCAACAATTAGGAAGCTTCCTAATTTCCCAAAGATGTCATTACTTAGGGTTTGTAGGTCAAGCCATTTATTGGCTTAAAACATCACTAGGACAACCCCCTTTACTTTTCTGTTATATGGTATTAAATAATATAAAAAAATTATTTAAATTATTTTCTTTTTTAAAAAGTCACAAAACCTAACTTTTTCTCTAGACTTACTACGGTCAAAGAAAATACACCATTAAAAAAATCATGTGGCTGCAGATTCAATGGTTCCATCATATTTTTAATATGTGAGATGGTTTAAAAGTAAGAAAATGCCGCTCACGTGTTAATGAAACGTACACGAAAAATTGTTAGGACATTCATGTTGGGCACTCCTGGACTCATAACCACGATCCGTTAATTTTCAATGACACATAATAATTCCCTATAATTAAAAAAATATATGGAAAAAATTGGGTCACTAGATTCTCCCCACCTTATGGATTCTTGTCCCCGAAAGACACAACATAGACAATGAAAACAAATAGAGGTACTAAGAAGGAATCTGAGCCTCTCGTTCACATGTTCTCTCCTGGAGGTTCCCATGCTTCCATAGAATGTGCACCAGAGGTATCGACTTCCCTATAATGGCCCACTTCTATTGATCCACAATCTCTACTGGAACCTCTATAAATGACGACCAATATTATAAGTCTAGCTCACCATGGTCAATGAATTGAGATGGGACATTCATGTACCTCCTCGCCTGGGATACATGGAAGTTGTAGTTCACCTTCTCCAACTACGGTGAAACTGCCAAGTTGTATGCCACCTTACATATCCTCTGAAGTATCAGAAATGGACCAATAGACCTCGGTGATAACTTACCACCCTAACCAAATATCTGTAGTCCCCATCGAGGAGAGACTCATAGGAAAACATGGTCCCCCCTCTTGAAACTCAAGAGGTGTCTATGTCCTGTCGTCATACAACTAATGTCTGCTTTGTGCAGTCTTCATCCTCTCCTAGATGGTCTGCACTTTCATATTGGTAGCTCATACGAACTCTGGACTCATATGTGCTGACCCCCCTGGGTCTATCCAGCATAGAGATTATCTGTAAGGTCAACCATATAGGGCCTTTAATGGTGTAATAATAATGGTGGAGTGATTACTATTGGAGTATGTGAACTCTAACAAGGGAAAGAGATCCTCCCAACTACGACCACAATCTAGGGCACATGCACGTAGCATGTCCTCCATCGTCTGAATGGTCTGCTATATCTGACCATCCATTCGAGGATGAAATGTGGTGCTCAAACAGAGTTGAGTCCCCAATGCCTCCTAAAATCCCTTCCACAACCGGGATGTTAAATGTTCATCATGGACAGAGACGATCGTCGATGGAACCCCATGAAGTTGCACAATGTCCTACACGTAGAGGCATCCATATCCCTCTACTGATCCCTGTCCTTGAATATATAGAAAGTGGGCCGACTTGTAGAGTCTTTCAACGATCACCCAGAGAGAATCATGTCCCCTAGACATTCATTGAATCCCTTTCACAAAGTCCACGGTGATCCCTTCCCACTTCCACTCTAGAACCTCTAGTGGATGAGCTATGCCTGCTGGAACCTGATGCTCAGCCGTCACTTTCTAACAAGTGAGTCATCATGAAACAAAGTTTTCTACTACCTTGTTTCTCCAAGGCCACCAGTGCTGATGCCGAAGGTCATGGTACATCTTAACCACACTAGGATTTACCGCCAAAGGGGAAAATGGAACTCTCTCAACACCTCCTCCCAGAGAGCCATCGGTACCATGGTATGTCCCCTAATGATAATGACATGCTCGCCACCTTCATAATTTCCATCAGGTGCCTTCCCTAATTATATATGAGCACGTCGAAGCTCACAGTCGTTATCCTTAATCTACGCCTCCCTGACTCGCTGAAGTAGTAGGGGAGTGACATTCATAAAATAGAGGTATGTTGTTCCATCTCTACCTACGAATGATATATACAACGCGACTAGAAGCTCTGCCACCTCACTCAGCAACTGCATACCAGATCTCCTTGTAAGTGCATATGCTACCAGGTTCCCCTTGTCTTGAGTGTAGAATATCTCAAAGACATAGTCCTGGAGAAACTATTGTCATCACCACTATATCATGTTCATTTCCTTCTGATAGAAGATATACATGATGCTCTTCTGATCATATTAGACTATAAAACATTTTCCCATCAAGTAATGTTGCCAGATCATCAAGGTGGAGACCACTACTGCTATTTCCAGGTCATGGGTGGCGTAGTTCTGGTCATGTTGTCTCACCTGTCACAAGTGATAAGAGATCACTGCTTGCTCATGTATTAGGATGCACCCATGTCTAGTCCCTAATGTGTCACCGTAGACTACATAACCAACACCCTCTTCTGGTATCCTCAAGATGTGGGCACTCATCAGTCTACGCCTCAGCTCCTCGAAAATCTATGGGCATCTCTCTATATATACAAAGGGCTACTCCTTCATTTTCAATGATATCAATGGTTCCAAAACTTTGGAAAAGTCAGGCACGAACCTCCTGTAGTACCTAGCCAACCCCAGGAAACTCTGCACCTTCATCACGATCTTGGGTGGCTCCCAAAAAAACACAACCACTACATTTTCTAGATCCACTACAACTACAGCCTTTTAGATAACGTATCCCAAAAAGTGGACCTCTCTTATCAAGAACTAACACTTCAATAGTTTAAAATTAATATGGGGATCTCGGAGTGTATCCAAAACTATCCATAGATGATAGGCATGCTCCTCCACCGTCACCGAGTACACCAAGATGTCATCGATAAACACCACCACAAAGCAATCGAGGTATGGTTGAATGATCTAGTTTATGAGTCCCTTGGACACTTCTGGATAATTTTTCATGCCAAAAGGAATATCCAAGGACTCATAATGGCCATACGGACATCTAATGGTCGTCCTCTACACATCCTCATCTTGAATCATGAGCCAATGATAACCTGATCTGAGGTCTATCTTCGATAACCAACGATCTCCCATCAGATGATCGAAATGACCATCAATCCTTGGAAGTGAATACATGTTATTAACAGTTACCAGGTTCAGGCGTTGATAGTCCACACAAGGTCTCAAACTCCTATCTTCTTTCTTGGTGAACAAAAATGGGGCTTCCCATAGAGAATCATTGGGTCTAATGAACCCCTTTCCATGTAAGTCCTCCAACTATACCTATAACTCACAAATCCCTGGGGGATCCCTCTGATATGAGGGTGTAGATATTGATGTTGTCACAAGGTACATGATAATGTAAAAGTCTTGATATTTGAATTTATGAAGTCCTGTAACATAATCAATAAATACATGGACATACTGGTCCACCACTACATGATTGCTCAAAATTTCAACATCACCTGCTCTGAGGGTAAGGCAAGCAACTGATGAGTAATCTGCTTCACCCTCTTCTCGATAAGTCCATCATATGCTACAAATGTTCCCTTCTATCCGGTGAAGGAATCCCTAGTATCATCAGTGTGGACACACGACACCTTTCACCTAATACCGTCAGTATGAGCATGGACTGTGCACAACAAGTCCATACCCAAGATGACGTCATAAGGCCTAGACAATGCTACTAGGAGATGCCAACCGAAATTCTCTCCTCCTAGAGTAATCTCACACTTCTGGCACCAATGTGTAATTATCGAATCCACTCCCGTGGGAGTCTCTAGCCATAAGGATCGAGCCAATGACTCTACCAGAATCGATGAGCTGCAAAACAAGGGTCGTGGAAATAAAAGGGTGATTGGACATGTCTCAATAAGTACTGCAACTAAGGTGGAGTAAACACATATTGTACCTCAAATAATATCAGATGTTCCTTAGTCATAGGCCCCATTTTCCTGGAGATGATCTCATCTATGTCCTCATTCTCACTGTGGTCGGGGTGGACCACCTGGCAGCGGTGGTGGTAGAACATTGAAACACCTCCCACCGCCTACTGTACGGTCAGCTCCTCTTCCACGTCTGGCACCCTGGGGACCTCCTCCCTCAAAACTCTACCTCGGCCTTAGTGGTCCCTCAACTATCTGCCGGTCGTCCGTACGGAGGGTTGGGCTGTGGCGAGCCATATGACCCTACCCTACGCATGTGTAACACTGTGTGTCCCTCTCTTGTATTCCTCTTCCTTGCAAACCTCACACCTCTGACCCTACATCCTTGGGTGACCCACCAGAAGGTATGGTCCACTTGGAACTCTATGTCATCTACCTAATACCTTGTGTAGGTGAATCTACTACCTGATGTCCTGTGGTGGCTCTCGTTATGGGTTCCTACTCAGTTATGAATATCTCCACCAATAGCGCTCGATCTAGCACCCCATCCAGAGTCGGTATTCTAAGCGATACCATTGATGATCTGATATCCCATCGGTGACCTTGCTCAACGGTCTGAACCCTGATGAAAGGGTCCCAAAACATGTCAGTGGAGTAGAGGGAGAGATCAGTGAACCTCACTGGGTACTGGGACACTATCATGATACCCTGTTGTTAGAGCAGCATCTCCTATATAATCCAAGACTGTAAGGTCATTGTGACAAACCCTGCCATAAAAAGTCCTTTGATGTCCACCGAGATGAGGGTCGCCTCGTCGTGTATTTGGAGCATCAGACTCCACCGTCGTCCTGTTGATGCCTGAAAATGGATGGCTACTAGGATCACCATAAAATCATATGGTCTCCCAACCAAGAGGAAAACTATGGCCACAACCTCCAGCCAGACCTCAGCTGCATGTGGGTCCATCTCGACAGAGAATCTCAGAGGCCTCTGCCACTAGATCTTGTGCAACACACACAATCGGCGTGCATCCTCTACTAGTGGAGTGGGTGGTAACGATTTCCCAATGGGTAGTGGTGTTGCTGGTAAACCTCCCAAAGTTACTAATATTGTTTCAGGGCCCTCCACCGAGGCCTCATCGCTTGGTGGGCTATCATCATGTACTCTCTTGGTAATCCTGGTTGGCTAACTATGTGGCGGCATCCTAAAAGAAGACAAGTGTGCCAAGGTCAATAAAATATAACTTTTTATCTCACTCAAGATGTCAAAAAGGAAACTTTTCAAAACACACACAATCAATGTTTTCGTGCACTGAGATGGAAATCAAAATTCAGGATCCTCATGTATGGATACGCCATCCGTCGCACCAACAATGGACTCCCCAAACTGAAAACCACACTCATAACACTTAATACTATTGCTTCATAGAAAACATCATTGTCCTAATTCATCAGTAGAACCGAACTCCTCTGATACCACTTTGTCACGACCTATCCCCCGGGGCTCGTGTTGTGTGTACCCCAATCCTGCCTTCCATAAGCTAGGGGCTAGCGACTAGCACTGAATGGTGTATTACCTAAAATGGGATGGTGTTTCCGTTAAAACTGTATAAACACATGGTCCAAGAACTCAACAAGAAGAAACTATGAAGTAAACTGCTATTGTAAAAATGGAGTGCTGAAAGTAAACGGGGCCGGAATACAAGTTCCACTGAATGGTCAATTACAATTGAAAGTAAAAATACAACTGAAAGAAAAAATACAACTGAAAAAGGGAAAACAGAAAATAATTCATCCTCTTGGGATCCTACCAAAAGTGTAGGTACAAATTTCCTCCTAAAAAAATCCATGTCTACAAGTCTCCTCTACGTACCACCTAGTCCTGGCTCCCTCAAACCACATCCCAGATTCTCATCTTCTGCACAAGATATAACACGGTGCGAGCGAATCCATTGTAGGGGTGAGTATAACGATACTTAGTAGGGATCCTGAGACCACTTAGGTTCTCTCAGAATTCTACAAGGAAAACCACAAGTCATGATCTCAATCACAAAGAAAACAACAATAGACACAGCTCAATTTGAGACTCGGCTCAAACCATGTATACAACTCAAAGAAACATGATATGATGCTGAACCACATAGGATCACTATGAATGCTGATAAACAACCACAAATTTCCTTGGCCTAGGAACAAGTAACATTCCAAGTCACAACGTCAAAAATCATGGATGATTACAAACTCCTCCTCTATCGAGTACATTGGGCCTACCATGTCACAGAAAGACGCTTCACACTAACCTTGAATAGCTGAGGTACTCCTCCCCATCACGTACCATTAGATGGCTGGGTCACATAGATCCACTCCCCCACCATGGTCTGCTGAGGTACTCCACCCCATCGGTACCATGGCCGCTTTCCATTGTGGCCTGCTGAGGTACTCCACCCCATCGTGTAATATGGTTGTCGAGTCACTCTGAGTCAAAAAATCAGCAGTTGTTAGGTCTCAGCCAGTCAGAGGGTTCCGCACGTAGCACACTTGGGAGAACCTCTCCCCAATCCATTGGTTATATTTCAACCAGCACGAAGCCTCACATGAAATTACCTGATGATCCATCATGTCACAAGGGTTCGAACGCAACAGATTGTGCATCAACTGGACTCCTGGTCTGTGTGTTATTGTCATTTCAGTGTTGAGGGCCCTATTGGATTTGGGTGCAATCCAACCCGACCGTAGTCCTTGTTTCTTTAAAACACTCATGGAGTAATTCAATAGGACATTCTCTCTCCAAGGATCCCAACACCGTAGAAAGTTCCTCAAATGGGAATCTGATACTCGAGATAAGTTCCTTTATGTTTTTCCAGGCCCGATTAGGCCCGGGTCCGGTCTGACCCAGTCGGACCAACATGGCCCGACCCGGTCTGGGCTGGGCCGTAGTGGACACGACCTTCTTGGCCACAGTTTGGCCTAGCCCACAAAATTTGTGGCCCAGCCCATCTAGGGAGGGGCCTGCAAAGGGGCGGCCCGACCCGCGGTGGGGCGTGGCCCGGCCCGCAAAGAGAAGGCCCAGCCCATGGGGGGGCACGGCCCGGCCGGGGGGGGGGGGGGTGCGGCCTAACCCGGTGGGATGCGACCCATAGGGAAGGTAGCCCAGCCCACTGGAGGGTAGTCCGACCGCAAATGATGTGGCCCACGGTGCTTACGCCAGGTAGCTTGGGGGAGCTTCTCCCCTAAGATCCCAAACAACCATAGGCCACTCGACCTTTAAAATGGAAGTGTTATGTGGTCACCGCCCTGTCACCGATGAACCTGCTGGAGGTGAGGGTTCTTCATCCATCGCAATAGCTTTGGCCACTGTCTCCTTCTCACAGGTGATGTGCGATGGAGCACATCCCTTCCCTTCCTCGGTGGTCCACCTTCTACATATTTCGCGGAAGATGAGCTTTGGCCCCTTCGCACACCGGCGGCGCACACTGGCGCACTACGCCTCCTTCACGACTGGACTCTCCGATGTCTTCCGCGACTTTATACCACGACCTCCTCTAGCGGTGTGTGTTGGCATGGCACCTCCTTCATAGCCGGTTTGTGTCGTCTCACCGATGTTTTTCCACGGAAGGCACAAGTGTAACAAAGTTGTGGAGTGTTCGAGCCGAGTTTGTTGGCCCGCACCCTCCATGTTAGATCATGATCAAAGGGACAATAAAATCAGTTTAACAATTTATTGTATTAAAGAAGAAACAAATCCCCACAAGGATAACCTGTAGCAACCTCCCACAAAATGAATTATTCACAGATCAACTTGTTAGTCGGTTAACCCGCATTCTTCATATAATTTTCAAGAATGGGGAAGAGGGAATATTTTAAGAAAACATAAACAAATAATCCCACTACCTCAAAATGTAATGGAAATGCCCGCACATAAAGGTGGATAATGTTCTTACTTCCCATAACCAGTTCCCCAATAATGCCTCTCGTACATCACCCTTCAGTTGGTAGTTCAGTGTCGTTCATCACCTCCCCCTGGGTTGGCTCTATCTTCTAAGGGTCCAGCGTGGCGGCTCTCCTTCCGCAATTCATTACTTGGAGAAGTTGTGCTGATACCCATCCTCAGGCTCCATATATATATGAGGGTGGGAGGGTGTGTAACAACGTTATATTTCAATGGGGTTCATCAATTCGGAAGCTTCCTAATTCCCAAATGACGTCGTTACATAGGGTTTTCAGGTAAATCCATTTATTGGTTTGACACATGGCTAGACCAACCCCCTTTACTTGTCCATGGGAGGATATTAAAAAAATAACAAAATTATTTTATTTCTTTTATTTTGAAAGTCGCAAAACTTAACTTATTATCTGGACTTACTGTTGTCAAATAAAATCTACTCTTAAGTGAATCCTAGCACTGTTGATTCAATGGTGCCCCCAAGTTTTTAATTCGAACAATGTTTCCAATAGTTAGAAAATGCCACTCAGGCGTACACTAAAAGTACCCAAATTTTTTTTGTAAATTCATTCCGGGCACTCCGGGCCTCGAAATCATGCTCCGTCAATTTACACTTACTCTTAATAATTCAATATATTTAAAAAAATTACATGGAAAAAATCCATGTCTTTACAACATAAATTATTTATCATATACATATATTACACACATTGATTAATTTTACGATATGATTTAGTCTTCAAAATATTCATACATAATCCATTAGTGGCTTCCTTGAAGTTTCCCTATGGTAATTCATCTCAATTTTATCTTACCCCAACATTTATTTTTAGTTTCATGTGAAAATAGAACATCAATTTTTTACATTATTTTATGTCTTCACATATCTATCCAAAAATGAAATTTGTAAGTGTAATAAGAGTAATATATCATCACCATTTGGAAAATATGTTACATATCAAGCTATTTTGAATTTATAAGTACATATTAATATACATATTACCTTATCTTCGGGTGAAATCATGTTATGGAAAATCTAGTGGTGATTTATGAAAATTAAATTATATAATATATACTCCCCTACTCAAGTTGATATATTATATATCAATAATAATTGAGGAAAATTTATGACATATAAATAAATAAATTTTTTAGAAGCTATATAATATTAAATATGAAATCTAATGAAAAAATATTATATGTTTAAATTAATTTTCAACCAAAAATATTGTTATTTATAAAATAATTTATTAAAAAAATTAATTTAACATCTGTCAGTGATAAAATATTGTAGTTACTATATTTTTTTTCCGAAAATATGATATATATGCCCATATTTTTAAAAAATAGTGGACGTATGAATTAATAACTAATAATTCAACACATATGAAAATTTATCTATTTTGGATCAAATTTCTATCCTACATAAAATATCCAATGATTTCATAACATTAGAAGAAGAGATGAAATTTGTTCCAAATAAGCAGAATGAACATAAAATAGTGAATTTATTATTTTATTTTATTTCATATTTTCTATTTTCTAGTATCCAATGAAAAATATATATTGATCACATGAGAAGGAAATTTTTTGGGTGTCCTTCCATGTTTTATAACTTATAGGAAACATGGAAATATGGGTATGTGTACAAATTTTTTAAACAAGACACTAGTTAAGGGAAAAAGACCTATATTGGAAAACAATGTACCTGTAGATGTAATGGGATTATAAAATATTCCACAACATACCATATAATATTCAATTGTTATATATCTAATAGTCATTTTTTTATTTCATGCATTGATTCACATATTATGAAGTCCCATTTGCTTTTTTATGATTGGCTCTTGTCTCTTTTTTTAAAACAATGTTCTATTAATATCGTTGGATTCCATATTGATTTAAATGTTTTCATTTATTTATTATATTCTAATCATATTTTTTATATAATTTATGTTTACCGATATCGAAGGAATTGTCTCCATAATATAAGGATACTATCTTCACATCTAATAAGAAACATATTGTATATGGGGACGATTCCATAGAGCTATATGGCACTACAATAAGAATATAATGATAATGAATTTTGTATTAAAATATATTTTTTTGACCAAAAAAGGATATTATATACATAATACTTTTATATTAAATTTTATAAAAAATATTTTAAACTATTACCTTTGGATATATCCTACTAAATAAATCAAATGTGGGTGTTCTTATATGTGATTTGACATAAGATTCTATGAGAGGTCCAAGTGTTTGTCTGTGATGTTTGATCAAATTTGGTGAGCTATGATGTGGTCTTGGGAGTGGATTTATTGAGAATATTAATTTAAAACATTTGATTATATTCAAAGAACAATTATTTCATTTGAGAAGAGAATATTTTGAAAAGTGAGTTATTCCTAAAACAACTTGGCCATGTGCATGCTATGCCATGATATGTGATGTGTGATATAGGACTAGATATATAATGGTAATATGAAATTCAATTATTTTTCTAGGATTATTATTATCATTACCTTGATATATTATTATTGATATGATATATTTTTCCAAACTTATAGACATGTATATATATATTAGGTCTTACCGTTGGGGAAATTTCACTAGTGTTGGATGATTACAATAGCCTAGTGTTAATTGAAAATTCTAAAAAAACTCCTCCTTGGGACCCCTTTATTCCTTTAATATCGATTGAATGTATATCATGTAGTGGTAAAATATATATTCGGTACTCATAAAAGGATTCCAAAGGTGAAGGCACCTAATATCAATATTTATTAATGCCTATTAGGGGTTTGGGAGGTCTAGTAAGTGAACTGTATGATATAAGGCTAGTTTCAGTATTTAAACATAATATTAAATTCCTTTATTTAATTATATATATTCTTTTATTCCCTTAATAAAAATCCTTCAAGGATTAATGAGTAGGATAATTTAGGTGACTCAATTAATAACCAATATTTATTAAAAATCTATTTTGATTTTATTTCTTCATTGAATTCCCAATAACTATTTTATACCTCCTAGAGTGATGAATATAGTATCAATTTTATACTAAGATATTATTATAGTTATTATGTCACAAATTTTGACCACCCCTTATAAATCCAATGTGAGATTAAAATATAGCTCATTCGTACTAGGAGACTACCGCCACCGCATAGTAATAAGACTCGTTTTCCACCACAATCATTATTTGTTTATTTTTAGGATATATTTATTTTCAAAACATTATATTAATGTTTAACCAATTATTATATAATGATTAATTAGTTTTTACCTTTCTCTCATACGATCCATCAAATAATAGGAAAGTCACTCATGCATATGTACATACTACTTTCCACACATAGTGATGTAATTAATTTTACATCACTCTTGTATATGATTAGTTATAAATATGTATGTAATGAATATATATGATATATATTTCGTTATTAAACTTATGGAAATAAATGAATCGTGACCAATTTGCAGGGACCATAACTGCAAAACCCAAACAAACATGAAAAGTGTTTTAGTTAATACATGAAATGATAATGACAATGAATGATTGTTCATGAACAACTGAAAAAATATTATAATTTAAAAATATATGGTATTATATGTATTATTGGGGCCCTATAATTGATTTATAATAAATTTAAATCAATTAAACATGATTTTATTGTTCTTACGAATCCTGATAGACTTCTGTAAGGGTTTTATGTTACAATATCATTTCATTAAGACTGTTCATGATAAAATATTCCAATAATGAAATTATAAGTTCTTCCACTCCAATGTATTATATATATCCTTATAATATTTTTATATCTAACGATTACATTTTTTCTTTTTTTCTTTTCAACTTTTAATGTACTAAATATTATGAAAGAATGTTTTTAATAGAAACCAATCATGTTTTATGGACCATGAATTTTGTTTTCATGCCCATATTTTCATTAAAAAAAATTCAATAATGAATTTTCTATTCTAAAAATATTTATGAAATATATTTAATTTATTTTTTTATTTTTTTATTTCCTCAAATGAATCTTTTTATAATTTTATATACATATTTATTCTTGATTTATAATGACTTGATATGAATATTTGATTTAACGTACTTCATGTGAAAAAATTATCCACCATAATGAGTGTTGTATTCATAGAAGAATGATTTATATTATTCCTTTTTTATTTTCAACGAAATGGTTTTCATATATATTTTGGTAATTTTTTGATCCTAAATAACTTATTTCAAATAAAAATGGGTTTTCCCTCAACTAGTGTTCTAATGATTTTATAATTTTATTATTATCTATAGAAAAACCATTGATGATTGTAATAATTTATTAAGGATATCATAAAATAATACTAGATTTTTTATTTCTCTTGATGGTTTCTATTATGATGATGAAATATTTATGAAACCTTTATACTTTTCATAGTATATTATTTGATGATATGATGAATGTTTTATGAGCTTATCAAATATATATATATATATATTTATATAGATTTCATTATTTGATGGAAGGGCCTGCAATTTTATATCCCTATAATTAATTGGCTAAAAATGTTATCTCATATGATAAGAATGATAATAAGGGAGGGAAAACAATGATTAGTATGGAACATTTTCAATAATTTTTTCTTAAGAGTGAATCTTGACTAAGGAAATGTTGAAATGGGGAGTGAACCCAATCATCTATTATTTCCTAGGAAGAGATCCTTGAATAATGAAATTATTTTCCATAAATATGTTCATGTAAAAAAAATTAATATTATGTTTATGATTACTATTCATGGATCAAGATAGAAATATAATGATCTTCCCTCTTATGTATAATTTTTTCTATATAGATAAATCATTATTCACTGTTTCGTGTTTCTAATATTTTAATTGATGAATATGGTTTTCTAATGTTTATATCATGTTCACATAGTAATATTTTTACCATATTAATACATATGATCATTTATTGATATATTTTATGTTTACCCACACTGAGCATCTAATCTCACCGATTAGTATGTTTCTCTAATCCATGTCATTTTGAAAGGCTTTATGTACACCATGTCTAAGATGAGTGACAGTTGTGAAGAATTAAAAATGAAATAAAATTAATATTTTACGTACTATTTATTTATTTATCAATGATTCCAATTACACTAAACCACTATGGTCCTAAGGAATGTATTATTATGAAATGTATTTAAAATATATAAAATATGATGTAATATTTATATATGAGAAGTATAAGTCCCTATTGTTTGATTAATTAGAAATGACTAGTTACTTTTTAACACTAGGATGAGGATACATTCAAGATAACCCTTTAGAATATGATTATGTATAAGATAATATCTTAAATTATAGTATAGAAAGAAGTTTTGTTTCTTAAAAAAATACTTTTCTTGAAACCATAAGGGGATATGGTTTTTGAACGAATAAATCCAAGGGTAATAAAATCATAAATATATTAATGGGACAATATTTACCATATAAATTAACACTATTGGGTGATATAATTTAATTATTACATATTTTCATTAAGTGTTATTATAAAACATATTAATATATGATAGCTTTGGATGAACTAGGATAAACCTATGGTTTTAGAGAGTTAAAAGAAAACATCATTATTTTGAAATCCAATGGATTATTTTTCAATAATGAACCCTATAATTAAATATGCCTAATAGGCATACTAACCAGTTTGGTTTTAGTACGAGCATGGAGATAGAACCATGTAGAGAAGGCGGTGATAGGTCTTTCAAAATATTTAATCATCTTATTAGTGTTTAACTATGTGAATTCTCTATATTATAAAAAGTATCATGTAATTTAATTTCATTTCCTAAACAAATAGATATTGAAACCCAATTAAAACCTCATAATTGTATGATGATTTCATCTCAGGTATATTAATCATATCCAACTGATGTTTTGGGAATTATTTTACTAAAAATATAGTTTTTAATCATCATGTTGAATTTTATGTGATTAATAAAATGGGTTGAATTTCATTATAAATATATTATATCATTATCCATGCAATAAACTCCATGCTTAATATTTTCTTGACACTCATAAATTTAGTCAGTTCACCTGCTCACACAACCATATAGTGGAGAATAGTTTTTGGTTTATAGTGATACATCCAAAAAAAATTGTGTTTTTTATCATATATATTATTATGGTGATAGATTATGCCTCTTCAAAATTTAATATATGTTGTAAAAATTACCCAAATAATGATTTTAACAATGGTATGTTTTACATTAAAGATATTGAGGAATAATATTTTATGGATAAATTTGAGAAATTTATAATTATCAAAAAAATATTAATGTATATATTCCTTTTGAATAAGTTCAATATGTTCCAATGTATACGGATGGGGGGTTTTGAGATTTTGTCTACTCAATAAACCACCACCATGGGAATGTGAACAGGGAGGAAAATGTTTATAGCCAAAAGAATCATTCTAGCTTATCTTTTATGAAGAAAAATAAATATACCAAATTTATTTATATTAAAATCATGTACATATAAATATTAATGTAAGGGGAGAAATCATATCTTTATTAAATGGGTTTTTATCCTTCTATCCATTTAATGACTAAGGAGGCACAGAAAGTTGATGTGGATATTTAAAAGAAATATGTAATTTATATTAGTTTCATATTTTTTACGAAGTATTCATATTATTCAATAATCATGTATGTATAACATCAATATAATACCTAATCAATTAAATATTATAAAAACTCATATATCAACAATATCTATTCATCTTAGTTGTACGAATATATATGGGGATATAAAAGAGTATTCCTAGAGATAAAAGATTAAGAGAGATATTGATATGTATGTATATTATTTAAGGCATTTTATAATGATTTTGATGAGAGATAGAATTTCAAGGGAATATTACATCCATTACCCATACGACATTAGATAATAGAAAACATTATAATAGACATCTTTAGATTCCCCAAAAAAAATAATGTTTAAAATGTCATTTGAGTTCTAGTCAATTACCATATTACTTCTCTTCACTTCATCACTATAAAATAATATATATTTCTTAATCATATTGATTCGATATACATTATTGGACTAGTTATTTTACATGGTATTCCACGTTATATTGTATCAAATCTTCATCTAAGGGTTTCCTTGAAGTTTAAGAGACCTCTTCCTGAAGATCTCGATACAATGTTCTATTTTAGTGCATCTAATGACCCTCAAATAGATGGATGGTTTGAGATGAACATTCATGTAATAACCTATATAATTACATAATAAAAAATTAAATGTTTATTTCATTCATCAATTGGATAGTTGTTTTCATTATAAAAATATTAATTAATTTTAAATTTATAAGTGAAATAATTTTATTAAACAATATTCATATATGGTTTTATTTATATGTTTATGTTTAAATTATAGAATTTTAATTTGAAAAAATTAACCTCATTTTATGAATCATCATGTATAAATTATATTTAGATGACTTTTTGAGATTTTTTGTTAATTGTTTTATTAATTTATCAAAAATACCAATTATTTTTTAAAAAATTTATTTCGTTTCAAGTATCTATATACATACATTCAATTTCTAATGATTTTTAGAATTTAATTATTTGTTTTATAATATAAATAACCCAATAATAATTTATTAAATTAATTATATATTTCAATTTAATATACGATCATTTTGATTTTAAATTGGAATTTTTTTGAAATCTAATTTTCAGCACATTTGAAAAGATCAATTTTTAAATAAAATTTTGAAACATTAATGAATTTAATGTAGAGAAATTGATTCAGTATTTTAAATCACTGGTTCCAAATTTAGTATATACTTCCATTTCATTTTTCACATGTAAGAATAGTAAAACTATTAATTTATTTTCAATAATGAATGGAAAAGTAGAGAACTAATGTTAAAAAATAAATTTATAAGGACTAAATAATGACCTTAACACATGAATAAACATTACTGGGTTATTTTTTATCATCAATATTCCTAAAAAGTCAAAAATAAATATTATTTCATCAATTTGGTAATGATTATGATCTTTATAGTATTATATGTACTGACTAGTAAAAAATGCTACAATATTCTTTTTAATAACAATAATAATTTGGATAAGGGTATAAAAATGGATATTTTATATTATAAATATTATTTTTAAATTTAAAATAAATATAATATTCATTTTAGACCATTTTAAACTATTTATGATGAAAGAATTGTTATAAATTATTACACAATGCGGAAAGAGTAATTATTTTATTAATGAAAAACACAAATAAATGATATTAAAAATATTAAAAGTAATATAATATTAGATAATTATTGTACTAAAATAATTTTATAGATGAATATAATATAATATTTATAGAATGATTAATTTTATTTGAATTTCATTTTTTTCTTTTTGTATTTAAGATAAAAGTATTGAAAATTTATAACTAATGAAATTAATGAAAATTTATTAAAATTATATATTATTAAATGATATAAAATTTAAAAAAATATTATATTTGGCCATGTGATTATGATATGGTTGGAAATATCCACTATGGTACATTTTTGGTATTTTCCAAGTATTAGTAAATATTATGACCCTTAAAATATAAGAAACCATGTTTTCTATGTAAGTGTGAACTAGTTTAGTGAAGGATATAAATAATAATATATAGATAAAAATGTTATCCAAACATATCTAAATATTACTTTTTGGGAGGGATTCAATCCATAATAACATTATCTTCAAATTTTATCAATTCGGATCCATATGAACTTAAAAATAAATTTACATTTAATTAATATCTTATGAAATTCCAAGATGTCCCTCCCATCCCTTATAAATGGAATCCTATTATTCTCTTTTGATCATACATTAAGATACATTTAGATTCAAAACCCGCTATGAATATACCTTCAATACATCATATAGGATTATATATGATCATAAAACAATCCATGTATATCATTTTGTGAGAACCTTAATAACTTTTTCACAGAAGAGAAATAAAATGAAAATATGTTACGAGTTGGACTAAATATAACTAAAACCTAAACATAAAAAGTCATTTTAAAGGATATATTTATTTATTTTCTAAATAATTCGCTTTTATTTTATTATTTTAATATTATTATATGAATGATTTTCTAATGATATATAATTACAGTAATATGCCTTTAATACCTCCTTCTTTAAACAGTTTTCAAGATGGAATATTTTTACAAAATATTTACATTATTTGTAAAATACAAATGGAATGTTTTTAACATATATAGAATAAAAAAATTAAAAAAATTTTATTTTTTATTAGAGGTTTTAATTTTTTTAGTATATCATGTTCTTCAAGGAAAACCATAAAATAATATTTTCTATATATTTTGGTTCTTGAAATGCTTTTAAAAGAGAATAATTTAATTTTATATCTAAATTTATTTCGAAAATTAGACTAAAATAATTTTTGAAGGGTTTCATTCATGTTATGTTCCTTGGAAATTCTATATGAGGGGTTGATCCACATTATAGAAAACATGTGATCCCGATATATATTATATGACTGGTGCACCCAGATTGCACCGTGTGAGCCTCTTATAACATATATGATGTGTAAAAATATATAATACTCCTATACATTTGGTAATGATTATGTTCTATATAGATTTATACTAGAAGTCAGACATATGGTTATACAAATTATAATGGTTTTATAAGGGTTCTGAGAAAATAATGTCCAAATGAACCTCCATGACTATTATATTGTTAAGAATTATTTTTCATTGAAATAATTTGATTTAAAAAGTTATGATGTTGGTGTTTTAATGAAAAAATGATTCCCTTTTGGGTAAAAATATATGTTTTTCAGAAATGGTTCTTTATTTTATTTTATATTTTTTCCTAATAAATCAATGCTTTCATTTTTAGTATTATACTATTATTTTTATGCTCATCCCACATTTTAAAATGTTATTAATAGTGTATATTTATAGGTAATGAAAAGGAATAATTAATGTTCAATGTTTTGTATATTTTTCATGAAAATAATTCATTTTTCATCATAATATATTTTTTGGTGGGGAAATTGATATTGAGTAGAAATGTTTACTTTTTAATATATGGTACTTTTATTCAAGAGTTATGAAATATCTCCCTAAAAAATGGACATAAAATATATATTTGAATTAAATAATGTAAGTTCTAGTTTAAAGTAACTAAAATATGAAATATTTATAATTTGTTCCATTAAATTTTTATTAGATAATGGTTTATAAAACATTAAGGGTTAACATAATGATAATATTATTCCATTAAAATATTTCAAAAAATGGTTAATTTTAAATTATATAGAATATAATGATTACATTGTACATTCATCTAAAATATGGTTTTACAAAATGTTTTTCAATAGATGAAATTGGGAGTTTGTAGTAGGAAGGTTCAAAGGGTGTGACGACCTTCCAAATCATCAACACAAAATGGAAAACATTAGAACTATTCCATTTATTTCTATTATGCCTCATTTTATGAATGATATAAATTGGTATGGAATCCATTATAGAGAGAATCTAGTTCTACAATATAGGAACACAAAGATATTGTATCATTTTATGAGGCAAAATCGGCCCTAATTTTGTGGATCTTTGGACCTAGTGGTATTGAAATGATGGATAAAATCCATAGAAAAAATATTTTAATTCATAGGGTGTTCTAAATATTACATTTTAAACTAGTTAATTTTTCATTTTGATGGTAAATATTTTCAAAGGTTGTATTCAATTAAAAATACTAATGGGACCAATCAGATTTATTATATGGAATATGTGATATTTATGAATATCTTCTTCGAGAAAAATATCCCTTAGTTTGATTGAATCAGGATGAAGAAATTGATCTTTCAATTGAGTCAAAATGATAATGATTTTCCTTCTATATATGAAGAATATATTATAAGGTTTTATAGGTATGTACTATATTCTATTTGGATTATTGGTTTTAATATTATTTGGTTTTACATATGGTTTGGACCATGATTCAAAAGTTCAATAGAATCCCATGAATTCATATATTATGAGAAACTTGTTTTTTGTGTCATAGGGAATAAATGGAGTTCAAATATGATCACTTATTCCATGATAACCTGAAAAAAATGCGTGGATAGAAGGATTTAGGGATGTATTCATCAATAAAATGATGTGGTATGAAAATCATTTTCTCATATTGTGATTAGTCTGAAATACCTCTTCAGAAATGCCTGTAAAATTATTTAATGTGTGATTGGTGTTATAAGTATGGTCACGTCAATCATGAACTTAATGAAATAAGTAATAGATATTGAAATAAGGGTGTAACAATTATCCATGCATCAGTGATATATTTTATGTGAAATGAGTTGATTCATTATGTAAAAATATTTTTTATGTAATTTACTAAATATGTAAATCCACATGTTTGACTATAAAAATGTGTGAAAAATTAATTTTCCACTACTATGATTAATGTAAATAAATATAATTAATTGGTTAAATGCATGATACTGGTTGATTCAAATTATTCAAATACCATTTTTGACTATGGATCATCCCATTTTTTCATTTTGGAGAAATTTTCATCTATGTTGGGTGTATAAAATCACTAATATAGGAATAAAATTTTGGTAAAAAATTTAGTAGGTAGTAGTAATGAGACAAATATTTATAAGATTATTTATATTTTCAATATTAGGATTATCTTCCCGAAATATCAAGTTCTACTTCCCAGGGAATATTTTAATAAAAAATTTGGTATGTATTGGATTTAATTTAATAATTCTACGATATATTACAGATCCAAGAATGCTTTATTCAATAATTTTACAACCTTTATAACCTACAAGAATATATGAAATTTATTAGAGATGGTAGTTAATGTTACATATAATATATTTTTGAAAATAAAGGAACTGTTAATTTTTTTCTGATTTCATTGTAGTTATTTAATATAATGATGTTTTATAGATGATTTTTCTAGCTTCAATCCTAATAACCATGTTGATTTTGTTGATGAATTGGTGCCTGATGTTAATCTAGTTTTAGAATTACTTTATCGAGTGCGTCATGTAGGACTTTTTTAATTGAATAAATAAATTATATAAGTTTCTAGTTAATGGATTCATTTATCCAAGTACACCATATTAGGTTTCTCCTGATCTTTATGTTAAAAATAATGATTGTTTTATGAGTATTTTCACTCAATATTGTGCATTGAATAACGTTAATGATAAGAAGAAGTTTTCTCCTTCATATTGATGATTTTTTATCTACTAAAGCTATCTTAGTCATTTTCAATGATTGATATCTGGTTGCGGTACCAAAATATGATGGTGTAAGAAGTATATATGTAAAAGACATTGTTTGTGTCATTATACGAGCACTATGATTTTGTAGTTCTGTTCATGGGGTTGTTTGATTCAAAAATTGTATTAATAGATATTTTGAATTAATACTTCCATGAATATTAGGATATGTTTGTGGTTGTTTGTATTGTTAATATATTAGTATGTTTGAAAATTCATGAGGACCTAAAGGAAACCAAAGGATTGTTTTACATATCATTACTGAAAGTAAATTATATGTAATATTTAGTCCGGGGGAATTTTGGATTTGATAAATTTCCTTCCTTGGACATCTCTTTCTTAACATGTAATTACTATTTATCCTACTAAAATTGATGATGTAAAATAGTGTATAATACCATACAATGTGACAATGATACATAGTCATCGTGGTTTAGTAGGTTAGTGCCAATGGATTATTGAAATATCTTCTCATTTTTCTAGGAAAATAATTATGTTAACTCAAAATAATGATTAATTATTCAAAAAAAATATTGTGATTATTTTTTTAGGGACTCAAAATAATATTTTTTTTTAATGACCTAGTATTGGATATACCCTATATAAATGGTGAATTTTTCATCTATAATGATGCTTCTTTAATGGGATTTGTTTGATTCCTCATTCAGAATGATTAGGTAATTCATTATGATTCACAGAAACTAAACCATCATCAATTAAATAATCTTTCACATGATATAAAATTATCAATAATTTTTAATTAAGATAGAGATATCATTTATATGGAGAAAATTTTGAAATATATACTGATAAAAATGTTTGATATAAAAATTCACTTAGATAGAGTTCAACATGTTATTACGAAGATGGTTATAACTAGTCAAGGATTATGACTGGATGATTTATTATCATCATGGAAAATAAAATAATAAATCTGAGTATTTGAGTTAAAAAATAATTATAAAATAACTATGTCAAATTTGTAACATTATGTTTTGGTTAATGATTTGATGAATATTTTCTTATAAGTTGTGAATATAGGAAAATCCATTATTTTTTCAGGTGTTAGTATATTCATCTTATTTAGAAATAATTGATAAAGATTATAAAGAAGACCATATGTTATATAAAAGGTTATAATTTGTAAATTAGAGGCCATTTCATGAATATAATGTTGCAAAATAAGGTGCTTTGATAGTTAAAAATAGAATACGTGTTCATTTTGATTCCAAATTGAAGAGATGCTATTTTAGTGAATCTCGTTGTTCAACGGTTAATATTCTTCATGTAGGAAATAAGATATATAGGGGAATTCATGAGTATTAGTAGTGGGATTGAATGAAAATAGATATTTCTAACCTTAACATGAAATGTTTTACTTTTCAAAACGTTAAATAAACAAAAAAATTAGAGAAGGGGACACATTAGCCTTTTTTAGTGCCATAATGGAAATGAGAAAATGTAACTATGAATTTAATAGTGGTTTTTACAAAGACGTATCTTGGTAATACTATGATTTTTGTTTTTTTTGATTGATTAAAAATATCTTTTAATTTAATTTTAATTTAAGATACTATGCCATTGCATAAACCTTTTCAATTATACCGTAAGGAGATAATCATTCTATATGGTGTTTTCATCCACCTTATATCTGATCATGATCCTAGATTCACTTCTATATTTTGGAAAGGACATCAGAAGTAAATGGGAATTGAATTGAATTTCAATATATAATTTTATCCTCAATAGAATGGATAGAACAAATAAACAATTTAAAAATTTGAAGATAAGCTTAATTCTTATTCAATGGATTGCTAGTGAATTTTGGATCAAAAAATTACATTGGTTAGGGGTTCCAATAATAAAAATATTCATTCAAGTAAAAAAATCGTATCTTTAGAGGCATTATATAGAATGCGATGTTAGAGTATTACTTTTTTGAGAAGAATTTGGATAATGGAATCTAATAAGGCTCAAGTTAGTGGTTGAAATCGAATACAATGTGAAAATAATTCATTAGTATATGAGTAACCTCATTGTAGGAATAAATGCTAGGAAGATAATGAGAGGAATTATTATTCATTCAATGATGGTGATCTTTTCATTCCTAATATATCTCCATGGAAAACTGTTATGTTTTTGGGTAAAAAGGGGAAGATCATTACACAGTTTATTAGAGTGTATTAAATCCACAACAAAGATGGATCAATTTATTATTGTGTAGTCTTACCTATGAGTTTATTCTAGGTACACAATGTTTTTCATGTTTCAAAGTTATTAATGTACAATCCCTGTTTGTCACATGATTTTTCATGGGGGTAGTTCAGTTGAAATATAACAATTCTTATGTGGAAAATTTAATTTCATTATTAACATTATAGAAAAATTATTTTAGAAACATACCATTTTCCATGTTATGGTTTTTTGGAGAAATCATATGGCAGAAGAGGAAATATGTGAATCTAAAAATTTTACGAGGGAAATATATCCCCATTATATTAATAATTAAATAAAATTGTGAAAAAAAATTTCCAAAACAGGAGAACAATGAAACAAACCATTTAAAAAATAAACCATTTTAATATTTAAAGAATTCTAGAATTAGTAAATTATATTCTTAAGAAAAATATTTTATAATTTTTATATTAAATATTAAATAGTTTTTTTAAACACTTCTCTTATAAGGTTTTACTAAAAGGTATAACTTTATTCGTATACAATTTTATTTTTAAGGAATTACTATCATTTTTTTAATTATCATAAAAAATTTACGAAGGATTATTTTTGATAATATTCTAAACGGTTGATTTTTTTGTTAATAGTGTAATATTATGATTACTTCATTTCAATAATTTAAAAATTAAAATTATATTGAATTTATATTTAATTTGTAATTAAAATTTTTTAATTGAAAATAATCAAATTATGACTTTTTGAAATTAATTTTAAAAACTAATTTATTATAAAATTATTTTTACACCAAAAAGATAATTTTTCTAAAAAACTATTTTTCATCACATTTTGGGGTTTAATTTAAAACTAAATTCTAAATTTGTTTAGTAATTAATCAAAAAAAAACAAATCCTGATTTTGTAATTTTTGTGTCCAAATTTTGCAAATAGACCCCCTTTAATTTTAGTTAATATGAATAATATCCCTAGTAATTTGTTTACCCTGATAATGGGTAAATCTGGAAATTAATTTTGAAAATAAAATGAAAAGGAATACTGAATTATACTAAAAATTGAATTAATTTTATTATATGATTATATCTTATACATAATCATCCAATTAATGAATATATGGCCTTTTGTTTCCAATTGAATGTGATTACAACCATTATAATATTTTATGTCAAAAATATAAAAAATATCACACTCTTGTTTTTAATAACTATATCATTTCTCACATGGGGGGACAAGAGGATATGTTTATCTATTAGTATTATTTTTAAAAATAAAATATATAAATTTTTCATTGTAATTTTTTTATTCTATGTGATAAAATGATGCTCATAAATTCATACACAACAGTGAGACAATAACTATTCAAGCAGTTAAATAATATTAAATATAATATAATTATATATATTTAATGTCACCCATGAATTTTCTAGAAGAATATAATTGGTTCGAGATACAGTAAAATATTTAGTTTGTGTTTTTTTCATGATTTTATTAAAGTCAATTTAATTAATAGTTCTATAAAATTTATTTTAATGATAATTTATGATATTAATATTTATTAACTGAAATAAAATTGAAAAAATATAATATTCAACTATGGGATTAGTAAATGATTAATAATATCAACTATTCTCTATTGTGTATATTTTTATACTAATAGTTACTATTAATACCCTTAATGAAAAACACTTTGTAGTCGCAGTATGTGTGAAAGGGTTTGAAAAAGGGTTAAAACAAAAAAAAGGATAAAATTGTGATCCAAACTTGTCCAAACATTATTGTATGAGTGGATTTTATCTAATTATAATATATTATTTTAATACTGTCAATTTGGATACATTTTTAGAGAAAAATTAATTTATATTAAATTAATATTTTTTGAAATTCAAATTGTGTCTCTCCCATCTCTTATAAATGGGTACCAATTTTTATCATTTGACTCCTCTACGAAATTATTTTGGTTTTAATAATATTAAAAAATTACTTATTTATATATCTCTTCACATACAATATAATATTTTATTATAAATCCATTCTATAAATGATTTTGGTGTAAACAATATAATATTATCCTTAAAAGATAAATATAAATATCATACTTGACGAATTGTGTTCAAGGTAATGGAAACCATAACAAAACATCATTTTAATTCTTAAAATAATTTATTTTTAAAATAACTCTATTATATGTTCATGTTTCAATATAAATTATTAATGTGATTCTATGGTGAAAATAATATTGAATAGAATTTTATTCTATTGTATTTCTATGGTGTTAATAAAGGATGATTTTAAGAAATGTTTTGAATTATAAAAAAATGAAAAATCAAGTTTATATTTTTTTATATTTAATAAAAAACATATTAAATCTATATAATCATTATTTTATGTTTTCTTTCCATTATAATCCTACATTTTTTTTCAATGAAAAAAAATCTTACCCTTTTTTCTGTGTATTTTTATATTTAAAATGTGGTTTTAATATAGAAGGGTAAATTGATATATGAATGAAATTTTACTTTTATGATAAAATATTTTTTATGTGTTTCATTCATGATATGGTCCTTCAACATTATATGGGAAGGGTTCATACCCATTATATCTCACTGTTGATCCTGATATAGTTTATACAATGGGTGCACCCCGATTGTGGTTGTTGCACCCCTAATATCTTATATGATGGGTGTGCCCATATAGAACTCCAATAAATTATGTAATGATTAAAATATCTATAAAATAATATTTTAATTCATCCACATTGTTATTCCAATTTTATGTTTTTTGTAAGAGTCATAAGACTGTGATTTCAAAATACATGTACATGACTATTCTATGTTTACTATGGAGTTTTCCTGGATATCATTTGATTTCAAATGGTAAGATAATGATCTTTTTAAATCATAATTTTTTCCCTTTAGCGTAAAAATAAATGTTTACAATAATTATTTTTCATGAAATTTAATCTTTTCTAAGGGTTTGAATGATTTCAAATTTTTATATCCTTACTAATATTTTGTTCGATGCAACATTTTAAAATCTATTCTACATCGTTTATGAATGGTTAAGGGAATGGAATAATTCATGTTGAATGTATTGAAATTTTTTCATAATAAGAAGTCAAGTATTATATTAAATTATTTATTTGTTGGGAAAAATTGATACTGATCAAAAGTTTCCCCATTCTAAAATTTTATATTGTTAAGTAAGTTTTATGACCAAAATCTCTAAAACTATACCCCCAAAATAGATTTGGGAATAAAAAAAGTGAATTATATTTTAAGGACCCTAGAATTTGAAACTTTTAAGGACTAACCCTTACAATTAATACTCTATAAAATATTGTGATATCTACTTAAAAATATTTGAATGGTCTTTTCTATTAATACATACATCTATCTGAGTTTAAAAAAATTCCTTTGATCGAGCATCGTGATGGATCCTTATGAATCCATTTTTGAAAAAAAATTCTATAACACTACCATAACTGGATGAAGTAATAGGGGTATCTATTAATACCTGATCTAGTAAAATAAATTATGCATATGGTTAAATTCATTAAACAGATAATCAACACAACTCATTATCGATAAAATAGTTATACTGAATATCATTAGTGAGGTATGAAATTCATTGTGGGTGAGAAGGTTTTCCTATGATTTTCTCTATAGATGAATGTTTTGAGATTTATAATTAAGATAACTATGGGACCTACATTTATTGGTCCCTTCGGGATTATTGATTGAGTATATACTGTAGCTTATCATTTTCCACTCCAAAAAAACCTCTCTCAAGTTCATGTTGTGTTGCAGGTGTTACTACTTAGTAAGCACGTACATGATCATTTTCATATATGGAACATGAATTTTCATTCAATAATTATCATTCCTATAAAGAAAAAATTGATGAAATCATAGAATGTAGTGACAATGATCTACCGAAAAATACCACTCCCATAGTTAATGTTTTTTGGGGAATTAGAAGTTTTATGAATTTATATGATAAGTAGAGGATATGATTAGGTAGATATATCATCATTTTTTATTCTAGACTAAAGTATTTTCAATGTTAAAATTCATTTTAAAGGGGTAGAATGTAACACTCCAATATTTTATATGTATATTCAGTAAAATTAAACTTAATGTATACAATATTGTTCCTTACATTCAACCCCCAGTCCATATGTTTTATAATATAGTAAATATTGTTAACATATTAATTAAATTATAAGGTATGAATAACAATAACCATGTAATGATATTTATTTATAATTATTTTTAAAAATTTAAATTCACTGATTAATTTATAATCACTAATTACTTAGTTTATAGTAAAGTCATATTATGATTCAAAAAACATTTCATAAAACAATGATTTTATCACATTTTTACACATGATAATTATAATTAATGTCTAACTTTTTTAGATAATTTTTATTTTAAAATTAACTTAATGTTGAAAATCATCAAGACAATATTATCTTAGGGTAACTTTTTTTTTCATTTTTTAGAAAATTTATTTTTCAGTTAATATTGAAAAATGTTTATGATTATAAAAAATTCATTTCATCTCAATAAATATTCAATTTTGTTTTATATTTGATTTTATTGTAACAATGTCTAATTTAATTTTATATAAAAATTTTTATTTCATAGGAATCATATTTGTTTGTATATGATAATATTTTGGATTAAAACACATTGTTTTTAAAACCGAATCTTTGCATGCAATGTGTTTTATTATTAATAAATTAATTTAATTACTATTTATTAATTTCTTTACATTAATATATATATTATATAATCCATAATTTTTTTAACTTCATATGACGATCATTATAAGGCATGGAATGGATTATAATTATGTTTAATGCTTAAAAATCAATTTTATAAAATCTATTTCCATTTCATGATGAATACATAACTAAAATTAAATTCAACATCTTATATAAATTTAATATGGTAAAATCATTTCCATATTTATTATGATAATAATTAATACAATTTATTAGTTTCAACTTAATTTTTCGTCATAATGAATTGTGAAAACAAAAAATAATTAATCTTCAGTTAGGTTAAAATGGGTTTATGGGGGGTTGAACCATGAGATAACTGTCAGATTTCCACCGAAACCAATAAAATTCATTATTTTTTTATGTTATTTCAACATTATTAAATCCTTAAATACATTCCCATTTTATCAACATTACCACGAAGGTAATCATAAATCATTTAAATTTTTTAAAAAATTCCATGTTTATTGCCCCACTCAATTATGAAAAGTTAACCTCTTCTACTCCCTTATTAACAATATTTGAAATATATATATTTTAGAATACCTAAAATATATTTTATATATAAAAAATCCTTTCTTCATATATGTTTTGGTCTTTTATTATATCTTATCCATAAAGGATTATGGTGTATGTAAATGGATATATATCAAAGAATATGTATATATCTAAACCAAGCACTTTCAAATTTATTTTTTACTCAAATTCCCCCAAATTTTTTGTATCCATAAAAAATGATGAGTACAGTATCATAAATATAATAATTTTTAATTATAATGAAATAATAACAATTTGACACTTTTTCTAAAACTCAATGGGTGATGGAAGTAATGTTTGTTCATGCGTGTGGACTATCACCTCCTCATAGCATTCTGACTCCATTCCCCCACCAACATTCCTGGTATAATATTATGATATATTGAATGTTAAAATATGATATTTATTTAATGATAATTATAAAAAAAATAATGAAGTACATGGACTTTAATTTATTTGTCGGAACACATAATACCTCATTCAAACATACGCCCAATACCATGTTAGTTTACTACCATTGGAAACATGGAACACAATCTTCTCACATGGTGAAAGATCCTCAACATCTCCCATAATTATCTTTCATTTTATTCCTACTAAAAACCATTATTAATAACATTGGGAAATGAAAACATAAAAAGGGTAATCTCAAATGCTTAGTAAAGGTGAAAATTCATGGTAGTTTTTATGGCATGGATCATTAAGAAACATTATCCTTGATAAAATAGAATTGGAAAAAAATGGAATTGGGGAAAATAATTAAGAATATAAAATCATTTCTATCGTAACCAACGAACTGTTTCCAAGACCATCATAGTGGACAAAGTACATTACTGAACCTGGTTTACATGCCGTTCCATCAATATATTATTGAACTGGATTTACTTGTCATCCCAATCCTATATTATTCAACTGGATTTACTTACCATTCGAACCTTTTATTACTGAACTAGATTTAATTTTCTTTCTAGTCATTTCTATATCATGAGATATAAATTGTTACCCAATGTGTTGAAGGGAGATATTGGTTACACCCATATAATAATGAAATTATTATTACCTATTCCAAAAAAAAACTAAATCATTCATCCAAGCATAACCTGAGAAAATAAAATGTAATTCTTAAACATTATTACATCATATCATAATCTATATAAAATAACAACACAGGTAGAAACATAACACTATGTCATCTTAGATGGAAAATAATTTTGATAAAAAACTTCAACATAATTTCGGAATGAAATATCCTTTCTTCTTCAAAAATGATTTATTTACTTAAAATGCCCTAAAATATTAGAAGAAAATAATTTAGTTGAAAATTAACTTGAAAACATGTATAAGAAGCTTCAAGGAAATAAGGTTTTATGAATATGTAAAATTATATTCATGCCGTATAAGTTAAAAAATTTATCCCCATAATTTTTCTAGAAAAGTCAAAAAGTACCTCATATGGTAAACAAAAGAAAAGTTCCTTCCATACCAAGTAGTAAAATTAAAAAATGGGTAAAAATGAATTTAAACATACATAGAAAAATGGAACACATTTTATGAAAACATTTTTAGAAAACATGGACATGGATGATAAATATATGTGCACAAAATTCTTAAATATAAACAATGTGAGATAAAAATGAGATTGAAAAACTATTCCTTACCTTGTACTTTTAGTTAGTTGAGGGTTTAGTCACATCTTTTATAATGGTTAAATCATGTTATTAAATTATACTAGGACCACATCTATATTTATGATACCATATATGATCATATTATATCATTTTATTAATAGTATTTCAATATTACTATTATTTTTTTTGTTAACTCCTTCATTTTTGCTTTCCTGGTTTTCCATTGATTCATGTTTATTATGAATAGGATGTATTTTATTCACGAAATTTTGTTCATAATTATTATTTTCCCCTATCATATAAATTTTATAATCATTCTTAAACTCTTAAAATGGATAACGAATCTCACCGCGTCATGGAGACGATGGGCCGTATGTACACACAAGTGGTGTTATCATTAACTTGATTGTTAAATGGTATGTAATTGGATGGTATATTAATTATACAGAATAATTATAATTTTATATTAATTATTTAAATCCATTATACTCAACATTATATCAATCCTATGAAAGTATTTTTTAAATAACAAATTACACCATGGTTGGGAGACGGTAAGTTGTACGTTTGCACACATGAAGATATTTTTATTTGTAGGATGGGTAAAAGGCGATATAAGGTTCTCACAAAATTATAATAAAATCTAATAATCAATATAATACATTATTTATTACATTATTATGTAATAAACATAGAAATAGGAAGTAGAAGATGAAAATAAGTTGAATTGAATTGCTAAAGCAATTACCACTTCTTCATTGGAATCCATTTGGATCACTTAATAGGGACACTAGAGATAGAATTTTTGGAAAACCAGGACATCCAAAATATAAAAAATAATGTTGATAGGGAAATTGGTTTGGGTTTGGTCGAGCTTAAAGGATTACAGATGTGTGAGGAAATGTTGGAGGATATGCCTTTTTATAAGAGTGTAGAGGGGTACTTTAAGAAACTCTCAAAATATTAAAATATAGCAAGACTATACTAGAACTAAATATTTAAAAGTGTCCCATAAATGAAATTTATAATACATGTTTGACCAAATATTATCCCCCAGTGTTTTTTTCCTTCTTTGTGATTTTTTAATAATTTAATGACAAATTAATTCAATAAGATATTATTATTTCCAAATTTAATACTAATCATTTAATTTGATTTAAATACTATAATTAAAAATTAGAATTAGAATATAATGATTTCAAAAATATATAATATATCTTATTGATCATGGAAATTTGCAATACACATTAACTAATTCAATATATAACAAACTTAATATAATAAAAATCATTTATTCTATTTTTATGTTAATTGAATAAATATTTTTTTCGAATTGAAGAGACTTTTATGAAATTATATAACTACTAAAAGATAAAAATAAATTTATATAATTAAAAAGTATTTATTTATAATAATATAGAAAGATAGATTCTTCCATATCTTGATTTTGACCCTATGTGGACACATAAATTCTATTTAAATACAAGATAATGATATTTTGTAACAATATTTGATATAAATAATATATAATTTACTTTCATATAAAAGTGTCTATTAAAAAAATACATTATATTGTTATATTTATTGAATAATATTAATGAAATAATTTTGTGGACATGTTTTTATATTATTTTAAACCTTATAATTTCGATTTAATCTTAATTATTTTCATTAACTCTCACAAAAGAAACATGTATTATTATTTACTAAAGGTTAATAAATTCACTCTAAAATTCCAAAGGATCCATAAATGTACCATTGGTTTCATATATAATTTATTAAAAATTAGTAGGTAACTTTTTATATTATTATTAATTCTATAAAATTTAATAAAATATTATTTATTTAAAATTTCAATAGTGTCAATTTTGAAACAATTAATTAGTTGACATTTCAAAAATATCATAACATAAATATATGTTTAAAAAAACTCCTTTAAACCATACATAACATTTAAAAATCATCCATAAAATTAGTTTATGACATTAATTTAGTCAAATTGTATTTATTTTAATATTTTTAATGTCATTTATTTGATATTTCTATTAATACAATAATTTCTCCATCATTATTGAGTCATCATTAATGATAATTATTTAATATCCAAAAATTATGAATAAATTTATATGATTTAGGTAATTATATTCTATTTCCAAATAATACCTATAAGAAAATTTATTCCCGGCTAATCATTAAATTAAAATTAATATAATTATATAAAATGAGAGTGTGTCATTTTGTCACATTCACTAATTTTTTATCTTCATGTCATATTCCTGGGAAAGTGGCCATTAAGTGATGAAAGTTCCAAAAATATATTATAAGTGTCGAATATATTAATAAAATAATTTTTTTATAGTTGATAAGGTAATTTTCTAATATTATGTTTACATTTAATTACCCGATTTACCTTTAACCACTGTAATAAAAATAATTACTAAAGTAACTATTCATAATTCCAAATAATAAAAGTAACCTATTAATATTATTTGGACCCAATAATTACAAATATGTAATCCATTTCCTAATTCAAAACAGAAAATTCACATATATAAATTTAAAATTAATTCCCGTTGTCAAAACTAAGAAGCGGGTTTATAAGTAGTAAAAACTTATCCAAATATTGTCAAGTATTTAAGTCCAATTTAAATTTTAAATTACTTCCAATGAATAAAATATGACTAAATGCTAAAATCATAGTCCAATGACACTTTAAAACAAATTAAAAAGATAATCTAACTTAATTAATAAATTAGATGAAAATGTATTTTTGAATTAAAATGCATTATTTTTTCACTATTAATTAAAATTTGTATTTTATCAGAAAAATACCAAAAATTAATCAACAGTAAATTATATGTTCCACTTCAAAAGAATAAGATTTTTTTTCAATTAAAATATATAAATTTGTTAAAAACTAAATTTAAAATGCGTGTCCAAACAAAAGACAAAAAAACTACATTTTTAGAAAAATACATATTTTATCCGAAAAATTGAATTTATTCTTATATCATGTATAGAAAATACATAATATGAATGATACTGTTATATAAAATTCACAATTTGGTTAATACTATTCATAACAGCTAGTTTATAACCCCTTAAATAGTAATTTTTTAATAATATATCATTGTTTAGTGAAACTCGGTATTGCGTAAAATGAATGATATCGAGGAAGGTCACACTAGAAAATTGCAGAATCCAACAATATTGTAGCATATACAGAAATTTAATATGGTGTTGTGTATAGAGAAATATTATATTAGTGTAGCGTACAACACAATACATCAATTAAATTAAAAATAATCTTTCTCAAAAAAATATTGGGGTGTCACATTTTACCACCTTTAAAATGAATTTCACCCTCAAACTTTGTCATGGTTATAAATGGTTTAATAATTTAATGATTAATTCATGGAAACACACATTATTAAAATTAAAACTAAAAAATAATTTTAAATCAAATAGTTAGATACATAAAGGATTCCCAAATTAATTCCCCACTAGGTTTTCAAATAAGAGAACATTTGTGGGAATGAAAACATAGCTATGGAAGAGAAATATAACAATCTGGTTCTGATGATTACTGATAGAGAATAAGGTTTTAGAAATCTTAACTACCATAAATCTATAAATCTCTGATGATTTATGGAAAATCAAATTTATCAGATAAGAAGGTACGTGAATAAAATTTTTGGTTTCATGATCCCTTTCCTAATTTTAATGAATTTTTTCATGAGAAGAAATAATTTCTTAACAACAGTACAATTTCACAGTTGATTTCTCCCTAAAAAATTTCCACTTCATCTCTTATTTAAGGAAATGAAGTTGAATATTTCATTCTTTAAGTGTTTTTAGATCATGTAATATAATGATAGGGCATTCTATCTATCTCAACAAAAATGTTGGAACAAGTTTTCAAATATTCATAAGTCCACCTTAGTAAAATAATACATTAATATAATATACTTTAACAGGAAAATAAATTATAGTATCCATTAATTAATAACATTACAATACTTCTAATGACTAAAAATATAAATCTTTATAATGAGGTGAACTAAATCGACTTAACATTTGTCTGCATTATCTTATTTGGGAGTTCATTGTTGTCACATTCAAAACAGTTTAATACATTATTTATGTATTCTCTTAAAACATGGAAATGGAATGAATTACCTTAGAACCTTATTTAAAACATACATTCTCTCAAAATTAACTCTTTCTAAACTGCAAAAAATTCCAAAAACTCTATATACTCAAACCTTGATGTCGTATTCTCTATATATCAGCCATAAGCTCATTAATACAATAAATCATCTTACTATATTATTATCCCTTCATTATGCTCAAATCAGGTGCATTCCGAAAATATTTCAATCACTTTTCACAGTTACCAGTACCATATAATTATGTAAATCTATAATGGACTAATAAATAGATATTCAAATATTTCATAATTCTATAAAAGAGATCACACAACACTATTTTTGAATCCCATTACATAATCACATAATCATTCCATCACTTCATTTTCATACTCAACAACACCAATACTAATTGCATGTGATATTCCTTTGTCTTTGGCCTTATGAGGTGGCAGACATCGATCATCCTTATCCCTTTGATAAGGGCATGGGTTAGAATTATGCCCCATTTCCTTGCACTTGTTTCATTGAAGTGTTCACGGTGTATTCTCTATAGCCTTTTCTCTATTCACATCATTAGAAACCTTTTTACCATTATATCATCACTCAACTGATCAATAACCATATTTTCCACACTTAAAATATTTTCTTGTCCTTTTTAGACAATCTCCACCATTCTTCTTTCCACACATTGAGAATTATAAAACATTCATATTCGTTTCACCATTATTTTGAAAAATTTCCTTGAACAACATATTTTGTTTATTGTCAAAACCATGCGATGGATATTTCATACCAAATTTTAGTTCTAATTTGATAGAGCATTACAAAGTCCTATCATATCTACTAAAGTCTCTTATAGCTAATTCCCTCTAATGACATGGTTTTATGCCACTGAAAAAAATCGATCAACATTACTTTCAGGTTTGATAAAAAAGCTAGAATCATAACTTGAATGTCTTGTAAAATTATCCTCCAATGCACTAATGGATTTATCAACTTTTTTCTTAAGCTAAAGGAACTACTTTTATATATTTTATTGAAGAATATGAAGGAAGTACTTATTGAAAAATTTATTCTTGAACTCATCCCACTCCATGGATTTAATTTCATCTTGTTGCCTTGTAGTTTTAATTAGAGTCCCCCACTGGTCTACATCAACATCTAAACTATAAACATCCAAAATAAATTTTTCAAGATCCAAATAGTGATGGATGGAAAATATTTTTTCAATGGTATTGATCCACTATTTAGCAATAATTGAATCAGAATACCAACTTATAGAAGGAGGATGTTTCCTTATAAAGGACTCAGTAGAATTTTGTTCCCTTCTCTACTCATTCTGAAGTCCATAATGATATATAGATTTGGTAAGTATAATAATAAGATTTTAATTCTCTATCCCATAACACTTTTATTTTTAGGAGGACAAGCATTGCATTTCCCAATTCAATGATCATTAACATGATTTTTTTTCGGGTTCCATCCATCATCTAAAACCCCAAGAGGATAATGTGAGAGGCAAAAATCATACTAGGAAAACAATATAATTGTCACGACCCGACCCTACCCAGGCTCGAGTCGCAACTACCCCAAGCCTGCCTCCATAGGACAGGGGCTGGCAACCAGCGCCGAAGGCACAAGAACTCAGGGATGCCTTTTCCTAAGTACCTGTACACACACACGTAGCACACTCAATGCAAAAGTGCAGAGTAAAAGAAATGACAAGCAGAGTAAAGTGCAGCTTCTATATATAAACCACCAAAAGTGCATCGACCTCTAAACATTACAAAGTACAAGATGAAGGTAACTGAAAAAGAAAAGTGGAAAAACACGCATCCAACCAGAAAAGGTGCCACAACCCGGCAACAGGTAATCAAAAGAAAAACAGTCGGAAGGGGTCCCCCACCTTGGACCTAACCACGACCACCGCACATGGTCCCAGCTCTTGAACTCCTAAGCTCCACTATGGTCATGACCAACCTATATGTAGTATGCAAGGGAACACCAAGTGCAGGAAAAGCCCAAGCAGGGTTGAGTATTAAAATACTCAGTAGGATACCCCGAATAGTCGAGGGAGCAACAAAGGCGGTACTGAAGGGTGATAAGTAGAGCGAACAGAAAAATTTGAGGAGTACAACTGAAAGTGCAGTAAGAGTATAGTAAAGAGTCTAGCTCAACCCAACAAGAGGCAAGAAGGTAGACTCATCCAGACACAAGGAGCTAGAAATGGTGAGAATATGAACTTCCCGTCGAGCCTTCGCTACCCATAGCAGGAGAGTAGACTCGTCCAACCACAAGAAGCTAGACATAGAAAGCACGTGGCATACCCCGCGAGTCTTCGCCTAACCTGGAAGGATAGTAACCAAACCCAAGTAGTGGGTACCATAACAAGGTATATACAAATACATATGCCCAATAATAAGCCCGAACAAGGTCATAAGGGGATCTTCAACCCATAGCTCATCCCAGGAAAATAAATCACCAACAACCCCAGATGTAAACACCCTCAATCCCCAGCATCCCGAACGTCTGCCCCGAACCGCAATCCAAGGGGGCTCAATCACCACACCTCGACACTATCCGCTTTTCGTGTCACTGACTCCCCCGCACAGGTTTAGATCGCGTCACAAGAACATGTCTCGGTGGGGAATGTGACCCTCATACTTGAGAGTTCAAGGGAAAGTCAATCCACACCTCGTCACTGCCCTACAGTCGAGAGGTATTCTCAATGTCAAAGCCATCACAACACTGACCCAAATAACCAAGGGTCCTGCTCCAGTAATCACAGAGGAAAGCCATAGGCTAGACTAGTAGAAAGGACTACGCCTGGAATGCCAACAGGTGTCCCACTACCCAGCCCTGCTGGAAGGTAATTCATAATAGGATATCGGGTGACCCATTGCCCAGCCCTGCTGGAGGGTAAACCATAATATATCATCCGACGACCCACTGCCCAGCCCCGCTGGAGGGTAGACCTTAATACATCATCAGGTGACCCACTTCCCAGGCCCGCTAGAGGTTAGACCTAGAATAAGTCAACAGGTGACCCACTGCCCATCCTTGCTGAAGGGTAGACCATAATACATCATCAGGCGACCCACTGCCCAGCCCCGCTGGAGGGTATACCTGGAATAAGTCGATAGGCGACCCACTGCCCAGCCTTGCTAGAGGGTAGACCAGGAACTAGACGACGAGCGACCCACTGCCCAGCCCTGCTAGAGAGTGGACCCTAAGAGGTCGTCGGGTGACCCACTGCCCAGTCTCTGCTGGAGGGTAGACCCTAAGAGCATCGGGTCACCCACAGTCCAGTTGCTGCTGGAGGGTAAACCCTAGAAGTCATTGAGCAACCCACTTCCCAGCCCTGCTGGAGGGTAAACTCGAAGAAGTCGATGAGTAACCCACTTCCCAGCCCTGCTGGAGGGTAAAACATAGAACTACTCTAGCCATCTCCACTGTAGGGTAAAACACTGACCAACCGAACACGGAGTGGGAATCGCACAACCACCCAACTCCAGAACAACTCACCCAAAAGATGTTCAGTGCCTGTTCCATCACGGGGTGCCACTAACAACTCTACTGGTTGATCCATCGAGAACGAAACTAGGGGGAGACTGCTCAACCCTGCTGGTCAACAAATGAGCACAAATCCAGGGGAAAACTCCACCCTACTGGTTAAAAAAACGAGCACAGAGGGACCCTCTACGTCGCGAGAGGTCAAAGTATGCAAAGCAGAACACAACACACAGATGGGGCCCACACGATGTGTGGCCCCAAGTCAAACCCCAACCAATCACACGAACATCTCAGGTACAAACCACACGTACCTCCAAGTGCTCTCGTATACTCCCAGAGTATACCACGTCTCCAGCCGAAGGTCTATCGTGCACACGGCACCCAACGTCAACGCGAAGGTGTGATGTAACATTTCCAAATTTCCGCCTCAACGACTCGGGCATGGAAAACCACATCTATTCATGTATTAATTCACTCACATAGGAGTGCACGCGATCACACGAAAAGGGTCCTCTACAACTATAGTAGAAGAACCCCCCCCCCCACCCACCCACCCCCCGGGGCACCTTCACATTTTCACATTTAATAAGATCATGCTAGACGCTCTGCACAACCAAATGGATCGTACGATTGTAATACTCGTGGAAAAGCATGCGAGATTGAAAACATACTCGCCTCAATAAAATATTCGATAGAAAAGTCACCAACACTACCTCACGCCCAAACTACATCCCGTGATCCCGAGCCTCGGCCCCGAAAACAGTCGGGCGCATCGAACCATTGTGATCCCCTCGGGAAAACACGTCCAAAGAACTACTCACTTGAGTGCAACAGATATCCAGAGAAAAAGATGCATTCCGGTGCACCGCACACGAGCGGTGCCACGTGGGACCTACATCCCGGTCCCGAAACACAACAAACAGATCGCATCGTCGCGATCCTCTCGAAAAAGCACACATGATGGACTACTCACTTGTCCAAAACGGTTGCCCGGTGATAAAGATGGAAATTCACTGTCGACGCCCAAATGACCTTCATGGGCCCCACACCATCGTGCCGAATTATAGCAGGCAGATTGCACCATTGTAATCCCCTCGGAAAAACATCCAGACTCGACTCCTCGCACGCCCTGAACGGACTCCCTGTGCGAAAGGCGTGAAACTCTACACTCAGCTCGAAATACGGGCCGTGGGGCACATGCCTCAAATCCAGTCTCAATGCCCAAAACCACCCTGAAACCTCTGCTTCAATGCCAGGGTCACAACGCTGCTGACGGCGCTCAAAACCGACGTCGGACGCGTCTGCACCGTCCAAAAGAAGAATCTCGGGAAAAACGCTTGTCCACTTAAATATGCGTCGCACCTCCGAGGCCCATCATTTTTTAACTAAAAATTCCTGAAGCCATCTCAAAATGTCCCCCTCTACATCAGGTCAGCGCCTCCGTAGACGGCGCGCAAAACGGACATCCGTAGAGAATGCTACGGACGTCGGAAATTTAAAGGGGGTACTCCTTTGGGCCAGACCGGCCCGATCCGACCGGTCCGCCCACAGCCGGCATGTGGCCCGTCCGCGGGTTTGGTTCAATCCGCAACGGCTCGCCACCGCCAACTTGCTATCAAGGCCGGTCTCCATTCCCTAGCAGCGACCCGCGTTACGCGGTTCGTGGTGGCGCCACACAGGGCTGCGCGCCTCGCCCCCCCCTGCCCTACGCCGGAGCCGCCCCCCAGAACCCCGCTTGGCCTCCGTCTTCCGGCGCGCCGTCTACAGCTTCCTCCTCGGCCCGAAGCCTCTCCACCTAGGAAGCCGCTGTCGCCTGGAGCCGCACCGCCCTGGGAAATTGCCGGACCGCCGGAACCCGCTGGATCAACCCAAAACTTTCCGGAACAAAATTAAAAACCCGCAAACTTCGACGAGGTGCTGCGGGTTCCTCCGAACTCCGATTTCAATTCAGAAAGAAGAGACGGAAAGAGTAAAATGCGTACTACACGACCATGGAATTTGTTCAATGATTAAACAAAAAATAAATGCTAAAATTGGGGTTCAAAGGGGGTTTGGTATTTAAAACTCAAACAAACACCACCTACCTCTTGGGACTAAGCCCGTCGCTCCGCCGTCAACCCGCCGGGATGGCTGCTCCTCACTGGACCGCTCACCGGAGCGGTCTCGCCGGAGTTTAAGGAGAGGGGAGGGTTTTAGGAAGAAGAAGATGGGGGGGGGGGGGGGGGGTGTTTAAGTACAAATCACTGAAACGCCCGCCCGACAGCCCCAAACCCAAAATTTCGGCGGGGTTTGGGTTAAGCCTCCCTTAGGCTAAAAACCACGCTTTGAGCACAACAGTGGTGTCGGAATTTTAATATGAGGCCCCATTAAAAAGTTATAAAACTCAACGCCCGAGGGCACCAAATTAAGAAAACGCCACTGGGGCCATTTTTCACAGACTGCCCGCGCCCACAAAACATATAACCCTACTAGGGTAAACGACACACTCCGAACTCAACGGTGCACTTGGTTTTCCAATCTGAGCCACCATCTAAGAGATACCCGCGTTTCAACATTAAATGAATTAATTAATTAATTTAATCCGTTTAACGTTCCAGATGCGGGCGAGGGGTCTAAACGCCCCGCGCCGACATTTTTTATGTCATTCCTAGGGTAAAAACCCCATTCCGGACCCATCCATACACTCGGATCCCTAATCCGGATCACCATTTAGCAGTTATCCCATTTATTTGGCATTTCCAGTGTGAACGCACTGAAAGTTTAATTCCGGTAACTTCGGGGCTCGGAATCGCACGCTGTCTGATGGTGCTACTCTGGAATATCCTCAAGAATATTCCAAAGTATTTCACAGAAAAAAATAGGTTGTTATAGAATTCCCTACTTCAAGCATTTCATCCTCGAAAAGAAAAACTAGGGAGCGACACATGGTACTAAGCTCACACCTGGCTTTCCCATACCCAGAAGAACCCATGCATAGCTATGCGTCACCGCACATAGACCAAAGCATTGATCTGTTCACGCTAGGTCGTCCCTTGCCGACGTCGTGCACCCACTCCAGAATTTGGGGTTAGGGAAAGGTGGTAGAGAACCTCGCCATCCCTTTTCGCGGTCTCAAATGGCCCAAAGTCCCTCGGGGGTAGCTCACCTCCCCAGTCAAACCATTACATCACACGCCGTGACAGGAATCACCGCTTGGTCATGGGACAAGGCCCGGTGATTCCCTACTTCAGAATATCTATATGGTGAAGCACCCAAGGATATCTGGTCACACAAGATTTCACAGGCGATGTCTCTCAACCAAGACTCTTAAACGTTTGGAAGCGAAGGAGTCAACACCATCAACTAAAGGAAAAGGTCTCCTGCTTTTTTCCGTACCAACACAGGGATACACCTGATGCCCTACATCACCCTGGTAACACCTCAAACCAGGAGCAAGAGGAAAATACTTTCATACGCAGAGCCTAACAATTCTACTACATGAAGTAGAAGAGTCGCAAGGGGTACCTCTCACCATCCCATGCTCTGTAGGATCGTAGACATCCAAAGCCCGCAGTAGTCCGTCGTCCCAACTGTCAGCTCTCGGATCCTAACGTGGACCACCTAGTGGTGATGGGAAGATCTCGTAACATCGTCCCCCACCTCCAGCTCCTCCTGCTTCTCTACTAGCACCACCTCTATGGGAACTACTCCAATCACGGCGCTGCCTATGTCGTGGTGGTGCACCTGCTGCTTGCCCGAAGCTCTCCGCAACTCGGGTCGGGCAGTCTCATGCCAAGTGATCTCGCCCGTCACAAGCATAACACTAGCACTATCTAGGCTGGCCTTTTGCCCTATGGCGCCACTATGGTGTACAACCACGGCCCGATATCCACTCTCGGAAGGGCATCCTCAGCTGAGGCCCTGTGCGTTTTTTTGCCACAGTGGCATATGACCACGTCTCTGAAACCGGCAATGGAAAGGCCACCTGCGTCGTGGTCCGGTCCTCCGGCACCTGCTAGCTATGACAGACGTCCCGGATCAATCACGCCCACTGCCACTACCAACCGCAAAACATGACAGGAAGATCTTTATCACCAACACCTGCTCTGGCACCCCGACATATGAGGAAATTCCCAAGGGTACTATGACAGCATGAATCTCTCAGCGGAGACCCTTCTCAAACTTCCACACTCGGATGTTTTCATCATGGACCATGTTCGGGTAAAAGCGTGCACGGTCTGCAAAACTAGCCGCGTACTCGACCACCGTCATCCCTCCCTGATGAAACTGCACGAGCTCCTAAATCTGAAAGGAGCGCAAGCAGGAGGGAAAAACTCTTCATGGAACAACAAGTGAAAGTCTCCCCACGAAAGCGACGACTCATCAAGAAAACGAGTCCCAAGACTCCACCAATGCCAAGAAGCTCCATAAAAACTGGTGGCTGCCAATGCCACTCTCTCGAGCCTAGCCTATGCTACTTGAGAATCTGGCTCACCACTAAACCTCAGTGGTCTCTACCGCTGTAACTCACGGAGCGCGCTCAACCTACGCTCAAGCCCCGCCTGCTCTGCTGAAACTGCCTACTGCTAAACAGGGGGGGTGCTGCTACCAGCCCACCCATAGAAAAGGGGCTCGCATTATGGGTCCTGGACTGTGGCCTCGTAGCTCACAGGGTCATCGTCACAAACCATAGCTGGTATCCTGGCTAGCTATCTTCGCGGAGACATCCTGGATATTATCAAGGAGTTCCGCGGTCAGATGAGAATATATGTATAAACCAATAACAACGATGGGGAGCTGACTCAAGAAGGATAGTCAAAGACTCAATCCTATGCGATGCACAAACAAATTTCCCTACAACAAGTGTCTCAGCATGCCGAGTCGACAAGAGTGTTATTAGGGTCCGGGTGAATGGATACGTCGGCCGCCACACCATCACTGGACTCCATGGACTGAGAGACACTCTCGAGACATGTTAACACTGTTGCCCTATATCCCAACCAATTCCTTTTTAGGGACGTCCGCACAACGCCCCAAGGAATGACCCACCTCTGATACCACTTTGTCACGACCCGACCCTACCCGGGCTCGAGCCACAACTACCCCAAGCCCTCCTCCATAGGTTAGGGGCTGGCGACTAGCATCGAAGGCACAACAACTAAGGGAGGCCTTTTCCAAAGTACCTGTACACACACACGCAGCACACTCAATGCAAAAGTGCAGAGTAATAGAAAATTCAAGAAAAGTAAAGTGAAACTACTATATATAAACCACCAAAAGTGCATCGACCTCTAAACAGTACAAACTACAAGCTGAAGGTAACTAAAAAAGAAAAGGGGCAAAACACGCACCCAACCAGAAAAGGTGCCATAACCCGACAATAGAAAAACAAAAGAAAAACAGCCAGAAGTGGTCCCCCACCTGGGACCTTACCACGACCACCGCACACGGTCCAAGCTCCTGAACTCCTAAGCTCCACAAAAGTCACGAACAACCTGTCTGTCGTCTGCAAGGGCACACCAAGTGCGGGCAAATCCCAAGCAGGGGTGAGTAGGAAAATACTCAGTAGGATTCCCCGAAGGCTCGAGGGAGCAATAAAGGAGGTACCTAAGGGTGAGCAGTAGAGCGAACAGAAAAAGTAGAGGAGTACAACTGAAAGTGCAGTAAGAGTACAGTAAAGAGTCCAACTCAACCCAATATAAGGAAAGTAGGTAGAGTCGTGCAGACACAAGGAGCTGGAAATGGTGAGAAGATGAACTTCCCGTCGAGTCTTATCTACCTATAGCAGGAGAGTAGACTCGTCCAACCACGAGAAGGTAGACACGGAATTCACGTGGCATACCCTGCACGTCTTTGCCTCACCTGGAAGGAGAGTAACCAAAGCCAAGTATTGGCTACCAGAAAAAGTTATATACAAATACATATGCTCAATAAGAAGCCCGAACAAGGTCGTAAGGGAATCTGCATCCCGTAGCTCAGCCCAAGACAATTAAGTCACCAACATTCCCAGAAGTAAACACCATCGATGCCCAGCATCCCGCAAGCCTACCCCGAACTGTAAGCCAAGGGGGATCAATCTCCACACATCGACACTATCAGCTTCGGTCGGCACTGACTCACCTGCAAGGTTTTAGATCGCTTCACAAGAACGCGTCTCAGTGGGGAAAGTGCCCCTCGTACTTGAGAGTTCAAGGGAAAGTCAATCCACACCTCATTACTACCCTGAAGTCGAGAGGTATTCTGAAAGTCAAATCCATCACAACACTGACCCGAATAACCAAGGGTCCCGCTCCGGTAATCACGGAGGAAAGCCACATGCTAGCCTAGTAGAAAGGACTGAGCCTGGAATGACAACAAGTGTCCCACTGCCCAGCCCTGCTGGAGGGTAATTCATAATAGGATATCGGGTGACCCACAACCCAGCCCTGCTAGAGGGTAAACCATAATACATCATCTGGGGACCCACTGCCTAGCCCCGCTGGAGGGTAGACCTAAATACATCATCAGGAGACCCACTCCTAGCCCCGTTGGAGGGTAGAACTGGAATAAGTCGACAGGCAACCCACTGCCCAGCCTTACTGGAGGGTAGACCGTAATACATCATCAGGCGACCCACTGCGCAGCCCCGTTAGAGGGTAGACCTGGAATAAGTCGACAGGCGACCCACTACCCAGCCTTGCTGGAGGGTAGACCTAGAACAAGATGATGAGCGACCCACTGCCCAGCCCTGCTGGAGGGTAGACCCTAAGAGGTCGTCGGGTGACCCACTACCCAGTCTCTGCTAGAGGGTAGACCCTAAGAGCGTCGGGTGACCCACTGCCCAGTCTCTGCTGAAGGGTAAACCCTATAAGTCAGTGAGCAACCCACTACCCAGCCCTGCTGGAGGGTAAACCTAATGAAGTTGACGAGTAACCCACTGCCCAGCCCTGTTAGAGGGTAAAATAGAGAACTGCTCTAGCCATCTCTTCTGGAGGGTACAACACTGGCCAACCGAACACGTAGTGGTTATCGCGCAAACACCCAACTCCAGAACAACTCACCCAATATAGGTTCTGCACCTTTCCATCATGGGGTTCCACTATCACCTCTACAAGCCAATCCATCGAGAACAAAGCCAGGGGGAGACCACTCAACCCTAATTGACAAAAAACGAGAACAGAGCTAGGTGAAAAATCCACCATACTGGTCAAACAAACGAGCACAGAGGTACCCTCTATGTCGCGAGAGTTCAATGTACGCAAAGCATAACACATCACGCAAATGGGGCCCACACAATGTGTGGCCCCAAGTCAAACCCCAAGCAAGAGCACGAACGTCTCAGGTACAAACCACACGTGCCTCCAAGCGCTCTCTTATACTCCCAGAGTATACCACATATCCAGCCCAAGGGCTATCGTGCACATGGAACCCAACGTCAACGTGAAGGCGTGACGTAACATTTCCAACTTGCCGCCTCAACGACTGGGGAACAAACAACCACATAAATTCAAGCATTACTTCACTCACACGGGAGTGCATGTGATCACATGCCAAGGGTCCGCTACAACTACAGTAGAAGAACCCCCCTGGGCACCTTCACATTTCCACATTTAATAAGATCGTGCAAGAGGCTCTGCACAACCAAACAGATTGTACCGTTTTAATCCTCCAGGAAAAGAACGAGAGATCAACTACTTACTCGCCTCAAATGGATATCTGACGGAAAATTCACCAACACCGCCTCGTGGCCGAATGGAATCCTGTGATCCCGAGCCTCAGCCCCGAAAACAGTCGGGCGCATTGTACCATTGCGATCCCCTTGGGAAAACACGTCAAAATCACTACTCACTTGATTGCAATGGATATCCGGCGAAAAAGATGCATTCTGGTGCACCGCACACGAGCGGTGCCATGTGGGACCCGCATTCTGGTCTTGAAACTCAACGAACGGATCGCACCGTTGCGATCCTCTCGAAAAATCACACTGGATGGACTACTCACTTGTCCAAAATGGTCGCCCGGTGATAAAGATGGAAAATCACCGTCGACGCCCAAACGACCCTCATGGGCCCCGCACCATCATGCCGAATTAGAGTAGGCGGATTGTACAATTGTAATCCCCTCGGAAAAACATCCAGACTCGACTGATCGCACGCCCCGAACAGACGCCCAGTGAAAAAGGCGTGAAACGCTACAGGAAGCTCGAAAGACAGGTCATGGGGCCCATGCCTCAAATCCAATCTCAACGCCCGAAACCGCACTGGAAACCTCCGCCTCAATGCCAGGGTCGCAACGCCGCTAATTTCGCTCAAAACAGACGTCGGACGCGTCTACGCCGTCCAAAATAAAAATCTCGGGAAAAACGCTCCTCCACTTTATGACGCGTCGCCCCTCCGAGGCCCATCGTTTTGGGAACGAAAAATTCCTTAACCCATCTCAAAAGGTCCGCCTCTGCATCAGGTTTGCGCCACCGAAGACGGTGTGCAAAAAAGACGTCCGTAGCGAAAGCTACGGACGTCGTAAATTTAAAGGGGGTACTCCCTTGGGCCGGACCGGCCCGGTCCGGCCGGTCCGCCCACAGCTGGCCCGCGGCCTGGCCGCGGGTCTGGTTCAGTCCACCGCTGCCAGCTGGACACGGCCTGCCGTCACCGACCGGCCATCACGGTTCGTCTCCTTTCCCCTGCAGCGACCTGCGTTACGCGGGTCGCGGTCGCGCCGCACATGGCCACGTGCCTCGCGCCCCCCCCCCCCCTCTGCCCTATGACGAAGCCGCTCCCTGGAACCCCGCATGGCCTCCGTCCTCCAGCACGCCATCAGCAGCCTCCTCCTCGGACTGAAGTCGTGCCACCTGGGAAGCCGCTATCGCCTAGAGCTGCTCTTCCCTGTGAAATCGCCGGACCGCCGGAACCCGTCGGATCAACCCAAAACCGGCCGGAATAATATTAAAAACCCGCAAACTTTGATGAGGTGATGCGGGTTCCTCCGAAATCCGATTTCAATTCCGAAAGAAGTGATGGAAATAGTAATATGCGTACTACCTGACGATGGAATTTTTTCAAAGATTAAACAACAAATGGATGCTAAAATTGGGGTTCAAAGGGGGGATTGGGATTTAAAACTCAAACGAACACCACCTAGATCTTGGGACTAAGCCCGTCGCTCAGCCCCCAACCCGCCGGGATGGCCACGCCTCGCCGGACCTCTTCTTCGGAGCTGCCTTGCCGGAGGTGAAAGAGAGGGGAGGGTTTGAGGAAGAAGAAGAAGTAGTAGAAGGGGGGAGTGTTTACGTACAAATCACTTAAACGCCCGCCCAACAGCCCTGAACCCAAATTTTCAGCGGGGTTGGGGTTAAGCCTCCCATAGGCTAAAAACCACGCTCCGAGCGCAACGGAAGTCTCAGAATTTTAAATCGAAGCCCCATTGAAAAGTTATAAAACTCAACGCCCGAGGGTGCTAAATTACGAAAACACCCCTGGGGCCATTTTTCACAAACCACACGCGCCCGCAAAACTTATACCCCTACTAGGGTAAACGACACGCTCCAAACTCAACGATGCCCTCGATTTTCCAATCCAAGCCACTGTTTAAGAGATACCTATGTTTCAACATTAAACAAATTAATTAATTTTTTTAATCAGTCTAACATTCTTGAAGTGGGTGAGGGGTCCAAACGTCCTGCACCGACAAGTTTTATGTAATTCCTAGGGTAAACACCCCATTCCGGACCCATCCATATACTCGGATCCCTGATCCGGATCAAAGTTTTGGAGTTATCCCATTTATTTGGCGTTTCCAATGTGAACGCACTGAAAGGTTAATTCCGGTCACTCTGGGGCTCGGAATCGCACGCCGTTTGATGGCACTGCTCTAGAATATCATCAAGAATATTCCAAAGTATTTAACAGAAAAACCGGGTTCTTACAGTAATCATGACGGATTATATTCCATCTCTAACATCTTAGTTTTATTCCATGTTTATTCATGATAATTTACATAATTATAAGAATGTTACCTATAGTTAGATTTACCCAATGGGACATCCCTAGATATACTTTAGAAATATATCTAGGGATCTCACTAATTGTTTCCCATATGAGATCTAAAGTTACCTATAACATCACTCGGATACCATCTATAATGGCCAATGCATGAAATACATAGACATTACATTTCTTTTGCAGAATACATAATACATGAAAAAACCGACTCCCAAGACCGTATTAGTTTAGTACCTTTGGGAAATTGTTACGTAATATTCTAACATTGTGAAATGCCTTCAACATCTCTTATAAATATCTTTCTTTTATCCTACTAAAAACATTATTTATATCCTAGGTAAAATAAAACATAAAAAGGGTTATCTCAAATACTCGGTAATGGTAATCATAGAGAACCTAAAAAACAATAAACATAAGAATGTAAAAACATGAACATAAAGTATAAATATCATGAGTCATGAAATAAATCTTCGTAGTTCATAAGGAATAGATTATAATGGAAAATTAACCATGATAAAATGTCATTGGAATAAATTATAGAATTATGGAAAACAATTAAGCACATAATATGAATTCTATAGTAGACAAGTCATTGTTTCTAAGACCATCATAGTGGAAAAATTCCATTACTGAACAGGGTTTAAATGTCATTCCTGCCACGTATTAATAAACTATATTTACTTTCCATTCCATCCCTATTTTTACTAAACAAGATTTACATATAGTTCCACCCTTGTATTACTGAACAATATTTATGTGTTGTTTTTATCATGTCTACGTCAAGATATATAAATTTTTACCCAATGAATTAGAAGGAGATATTGGTCCCACCCATCTCCTAATGAAATCATCCTTACATTTTCCAGGAAAAAATAAATCATTCATAAATGCATAAACCGTGAAATAAAATTTGTTTCTTAACCATCATTCCATCATAACATAATCCACAAAAAATAGTATTTGGGATTGAAACATAACCCTATTTCATCTTAAATTCAAAATAATTTCAATAAAATAGTTCAACATAATTCATGAGGAAAATATCCTTCCATCTTCAAAAACATTTTCATTTCCCAAAATGTCATGAAATTTTTGAAGAAAATAATTTAGTTGAAAATAAAATTGAAGACAGTTAGAGTAAGCTTCATGTAAACAATGATTTATGAATATGTAAAAATATTTTCATGTCGTATAAGCTAAAAATATATTTTCATCATACATTTGCTGGAAACATCCAAAAGTACCTCGTATGGTAAATAAAAAAATGTTCCTTCCATATCATGTAGTATAAGTAAAAAATGGGTAAATGTGACTTTAAACATTCATAGAAGAATAGTAAACATTTTATGAAAACATTTTTAGAAAACATGTACATGGATGATATATATATCCCTTGTAAATACTTGTGTATAAACTATCTCAGATAAAAATGAGATTGAAAAATTATCCATTACCTGGTACTTTTCATCAGCTGACGTTGGAGTCATCTCTTATATAATGGTTATATAATTTTATTAAATTATACAAAGTTTGTATCCATATTTTGGATAGAATATATGATCCAATTATATAATTTTGTTAATAGTATTTCAATATTATCATTATTTCAGGTGTTACCTGTTTTATTTTCCCATTCCTGTTTTTCCATGTGAGCCATGTTCATTACCCATGGGATGTATTTTATTCATTACATTAAGTTTATAATTATTATTTTCAATCATAATATAAATTTTTTAATTATTCTTGTATTATTAACACGGAGAATTAATCTCACCGCGTTGTGGAGATGGTAGGTCGTACGTACGTACAAGCAACAATATCATTCTATTGATGGTTAAATGGTATGTAATTGGATTGTATATTAATTATAAATAATCCTTATATTGTTATATTCAATATTTAAAAACATTTATATCATATTTATATCCATTCTAATAAATAATTTTTTAATAACAACTTACACAGAGATGTGGAGACGGTCAGCCTAATGTACACACACATGGTGATATTGTTATTAGTAGGATGGATAAACGATGGTATAAGGTTTTACGATAATTATAATAACATCTCAGCATGTACATTATAATGGATTTATTACTTTATTATGGAATATACATAAAAATATGAAGTAGAAGAAAAAAATAAATTGAATTGAATTGGTAAAGAAATTACCTGTTCTTCAGGGGACATCCTTTGGATCTCTTCTTAGGGACACAACAGATGGACTTTTTGGAAGAAAAACCTCAACAAGATAACTATGAATGTTTAAAGGAGAATTTAACTAGGTTTAGTTGATCTAGAAGGCTTGTGGAGGACTGAGGAAATGTTGGTGGATATTTCTTTTTATAATAGAGGAGAGGGGAACATTATAAATCTTTCAAAATATTAAAATATAATAATACTATTCTAGATATAAATAATTAAAAATTGACCATAAATGAAATATATAATATATTCTAGACCATATCTTTTCCCCTTTTTATTATTTATCATTTTTATGATTTTTAAATAATTTAATAATAAATAAATTCAATAAGATATTATTATTGAAAATTTAATACTATTCATTAAATTTGGCTTAAAATACAATAAGACATAGTTTTAATTCGAATATATTTATTTTAAAGTTCTATAATATATCTTATAGATCCTGTAAATTTTTTAGTCATAATAACTAATAAAAAATATAACAATTTAAATATTATAAAAATCAATTATTCTATTTTTATGTTAATCGATTAAATATTGTTTCAGAATTGAAGTGACTTTTAAGGAATTAATAAAACTTATAAAATTAGAAAATAATATATATAATGAAAATGGATTCATTTATATCAAAATAGACAATTATATTCATTTATAGCTTGATTTAGTACATATGTTGACACATAAAAAATATTAAAATACAAGATAGTGATATTTTGCAACTATCCTTGATTTAAATAATATATTACTTATTTTCATGTAAAACTGTCCATTAACCAACTCAAAATCGATCATATTTTGAATATTATTTAATCTTATTCATACAATATTTTTTAGAGATAGTTTTTATTTTGTTTTAATCCTTATAATTTTTAATTAGCCTTAATTATTTCCTTTATCTCTTACCATTGAAACATGTCTTTTTATTTTCTAAGTGTTAATATAGTAACTCTAAAATGACAATGAGGCAATAAATGGACCATTGGTGAAAAATTTAAAATCAACCAAATTACTTTTCTGATGTATATATGTTTATGAATATTATAAAATTTAATAAAATATTATTTATTTAAAATATCAATAGTGTCAATTTTGACACTATTCATTAGTTGGTTTTCAGATATATCATAACATAGAGATGTGTTAGAAAAATTATTTAAACCATAAATAACATGTCAAAGTCATTCATAATATTATTTTATGAAATTAATTCACTAAAATTATATTTATTTTTCTAATTTTCATATCATAAATTTTATATTTCTATTAATAAAATAATTTTTTGCATCACTATTGAGGCATCATTCATGAAAATTATTTAATCTCTAAAAATTGGAAATAAATTTTTTTGTTGAAGGAAATTAAATTGAATTTCTATAGACTACATGTAGTTCATTTTTCCCATGTAATCCCTAAATTAAAATTAATATACTTATATAAAATGAGTGTGTTAAATTTTCTCACATTCATTAATTTTTTTTATTTTAATGTCATATTCATTGGAAAGTTTCCATTAAGTTATTTTATTGCGGACCATATATTATAAAGGTAAAATTTATATATCTAATTGGATTTTTACAAGTGTTTAGGTAATTTTTTAAAATTATTTTTAACTTTAATTACCCAATTTACCATTACCCATGGTAATAAAAATAATTACTAAAGTTACTATTCATAATGTCAAAAAATAAAAGTAAGCTATTAACATAATTTGGAACCACTAATTAAAAATATGGATTCTATTTTACAAAATTAAATAAAATGAATTGGAAGAAATTAATTTAAAATTAATTCCCTTTGTTAGAACCATGAAGCTAGTTTTTAAGAAGTAAAAACTCATCAAAAGATTGTCATGTGTTTATGTCCAATTTAAATGTGAAATTACATTAAATGAAAAAATATTATTATATGATAAAAACATAATCCAATGAAATTTTAAAACCAATTAAAATAATAATCTAAAAATAGAAATAAATTAGATTAAAAGGTAGTTTTGAATTTAAATGCAGTATTTTTCACTATCCACTAAAATATTAATTTTATCATAAAAATACCAAAAATTCAACATAAGTAATTTTTTCTGTTCCACTTCCAAATATAAATATCACTTTGTAAAATATAATATATAAAACTATTAAAAACTAATATTAAAATGGGTGAACCACCAAAAGGTGGCAAAACTGTATTTTTTAAACAAACTTATTTTATTTAAAAAATTGAATTTTTTATTATATCATATATAGAAAATACATAAGATGAATGTTAATGTTATATAAAATTAAAAAATATGTTAATACTATTTACAATGGATATTTTATATCCCATTAAATAAAACTATTTTAATAATGTATTGTTGTTTAGTAAAACTCAGTATTGCGTACACTGCAATTTATCGAGGAAGGTCTCTCTTGCGTGCAACACAAGACAAGAATAAAGTTTTGTGTACTACAAGATAATATGGTCTTGTGTATAGTGTATGCTAATATTGGTGTAGCATAGAACACTATACATTAAAGAAATTAAAAATAATCTATCTCATAAAATATCTAGGTGTCAAAATAATTATTTTATATTAATGAATTAATATAAACCACTCTTTCATTCTATCCATTGAAAAAAGGAAACATTACTCATGCATGCGTAGACACTACCTTTTCCATGTAGTTAGTGAATTCATTTTTCAGCACCTATTAACATTAATGGTTGTAAATATTAATAATATATATATTATATTTATATAATGATTATATTTTATATATGAATTAAGCATCATCAATTTTCTTGGACCATTTCCTATGAATCAATCATATGTGAAACATGAAGAAATTATCACCGAAAGTTCTGATAATAATGAATGGTTGTTAATGAAATGGCGATATGATATGATAAGTAAATGATGAATAATATTATATATTTTACTGTGGTTTTTATAGAATTATAAAAAATTTTAAATCTATTATAAATTATTTTATATCACTAATTAATAAATGCATTCATTGGTTATGGGTTTTATGATAAAATGCCATGTTTATCGAGATTTCCTAAGATTAAATTTATCAATGATACTATTATATGATCTATCTATACATTGTATTTTGTATGTTATTATCCTATGGTTATTTCAAGATTCTTATTATTCTATATTAATTATCCTCTCTATATGTACTCAAGATACCTCAATAATGTTTGAAAGGAAAAATGTAAAAGTTTTTATTTAATGTGAGAAATATTTTATTTTATGTAACTATATAATTCTATTTTCATTAACGAATGTATTTATTATTCTTAAAATATTTACTAAATTCAATTTTACCCATGTTTTAATTTCTATAAATTTTATTTAAATGTATCATCGTATAATTTTGTGGAAAATGTGCGTCTATCTATTTATTGAAAACATGAATTGAATTGTTTTAGAATACACACCATAAATGGTTTCCTCCATAATCATGAATAATATTTATTTTTTAGATTTGATAAAAAATTTATTTATTTATTTTTGATATAAATATTTTTCCTTTATAAATTTTAATAATTTAGATTATAAGAAATAAATTTAAATAAAATGGAATATTTCCTCAAGAAATGATATAATGATATTTCATGGTAGGTTAATTCTTTAGAACAATCCTTTTATGTTTCATATAATTTATAGAGATGTGATCACTATTACCATTTTACTCTTCCTTGATAAGTTTTATTACTATGAGGATGAAATGTTTACAAAACCCATATCCTTCCATTGGTTATAAATAAATGATATGGAAAATGTTTTATTATATTGTGAGACACATATATATGGTTTTTGTTATGTGATGAGTTGGAAAAATATATATCCCTCCAATGCATTGGGTAATTAAGGATATTACATGATATAATAAATACCAAAAGGTGGATTGAACCTTTATCAATATGGGAATTTTACAAATAAGATAGTATTTGGAATGATCCTCGATAAAGTATTTGAAGAAATGACGAGTGAAACAAATCCACTATGACGGGATTGGTAGTGAGGCACGACTAAAGAAATAATTTTCTATTATTATATACATGACAAAACATATATTTCATTCTTATAATGTTATTTCAAGCATCATGATTGATTATTGATGATTATTCTCTCTTATGTTTTTTGTTTTTTGATTAAAAAAGGGAATTAATTATTTTGTTTTTATAATATATGAATTTATGGGTATGATTATATAATGATAACTCAAGTTTTAACACCCTTATTATTATAATATGGTCACTTATTTTCATTTTTTGATATATCTTCTATTTAACCTTATATATCCTCTTATCTTGCCCTTTAATATGTTTTAATTCCTAATGTTAAAGATATTTGTTTGGAGTATCTAATGTTTAATAAGGTCACTAGTTATGATTAACTAAATGGGAAATGTTATTGATTTTTGTAGACTAGTTGTTTATGTATCCATTATTCCAATGTCACTAATCCTAAATTATTCTGATCCAAGTATTATTATGAAATATATTCAATATTCATATAAATGATGAAATATAAATTAAATGAATGAATGGGTCTCTAAATTATCATTTATTTATGTGAATGTTATGGTTAATACAACCTTGAATCAAGGAAATGTCTTTTAATTGTGAATTTCTTAATGAGTTTAATCCTTATTAATATAATTAATCCGGTTATAGATTAAATGTGAGGAATTCCATGGGAAAAACATGGATTCAAAATTTTAATTCCATCATCAAACATAATGTATTTCAATTGATTTAGTGATGAGAATTAAAGGGGTAGTCCCACTTTGGTTCTAATCAATGTCTTATTTTCAATAATTCCCCAACCATATATTGTGGGTTTACCAAGAAACATTTAAATCATTATAATGCCTTGGATAATCTCATGAATTATTATTTATCTCCACGAATTTGAAATTCCTTGGATCACTTAGTTGGATTCAAATCCAAAAAATTCCTAATTTTTTTGTCGACTTACCACTTGGTTTAGGTTTGAGTCTCGTTTAGAATGATTAAAAATATTTATCAATCAAGCATTTTTTACTCAAGAAATGTACACCATGTCTTTATAACCATATGTTGGATCTCTAGTTCCACACATTGAATTCCTTGTATATATCCTTGGATTCACATGTTTTTGTTGTATGGGAATCCATAACAATACAGTGTTTTCATAAATAGATATTACAGCTTTTTTGATGAACACTCATTACATTTCCCAAAAACAATTGAGAATCATAATGGTATAGTGTTTTTATAAAAATATAAACATAAAATGTGGTTCATAAGAGTTCTAATTTGTCTCTCTATTGTTCCTCATAACTATCACCATTATTTGAAACAACACATGTAATATGTATCACCATAACCCGTGTAAAAGAAACCTAATAAAGGATAAACATAGATGATTAGTAATTGTAAACAAGAGAAATGTGTTATCATAAAATGATTATAAGTGTATGAGAACATGATAATAAAATATTGAACCGTACCTTTAATATTAAAGATCAATAACATGACTTAGGGAACAATGTTTGGTATCTCATAACACATGAATCATTAGAAAAAAAGTGAACACGAGCCATGAAAGAATAAGAAAAACATAATACATGGAATGTGTCATATACAAACACATATAAAATAATTTATATATTAGTCAAGGATAATTTTCAAGTATACCATAGTGGAATGGTTTCACTCCCAAAACTATCACATAGTCAATGATCACTACCAAGACTATCATTGTTGACAATATCTATTATTGAACTTGGTAGACTCCATATTCTAGTACTATTTTCTAATGATGTTTTAATATTTACCCAAGGAATAGGAATGATATATAAGTCCTACCCATCACATGAAGAAAATCATGCATATTTATTCCATAACATCATAAAATATTCACTATATCAGAACCCATGAAAAGATATGGTAATCATAAAAATATCATCATATCATCACCCATGGAAAGAAATAGTTTTTTTAAATATTTATCATCATAATAATTAAGAATCCAAACAAATAATATATATATATATAGTATCATTATATCATATCACCACTAAGGATTAAGTAACCTCAAAGGATGTCATCGTAGATGGAAAATTATTATGAAAAAAATCAATTAGAAATTTTCCTAAGGAAAAATACATCCCCACTATTATAATAATTTTGTAAATATAAAGTAATATAATATTATTTTCTTTTAAAATAACCTTGTTAATTTAAAAAATATGATTTAATGATTATTTAAAACATTTCTGAAGGAAAATAACCCTTCCAATTTGAAAATTATTTTTTAAAACATGAATCATTATTAATTTGGTTTACTTGGAAATAATCTTTAATACATTTAAAGGACTCTTTGAGACATTTCGTGGTCCAAATAGAATTTTTTTTTGTTCATTTCATACATATTGAAATAAAATTTCCTTCTTCATTTTTATTTAGTGTAATATGTTCCTTATTTGGAAACATACATGAATATTTTTTTTTATGAATTCAACCATGGGAAAAATATTAAATTAACCAATCCTTTGGAAATTTTTGAATCAATTTTGAAAATATCTATTAGTAAGTATAGATATAAAAGAAAAAGGTTTTTAATTGAAAGAGTCAAATAATGATGGTTTTTTAAAAAATTATCTCTTTAATAATTTAATCATGGAAAATGAATGGAAAAGATGGATTCTACAGAATTAACCATATAATAAGATATTATATGTGTTTTTTCATATATCTATCATCTTATTTATTCATTTTAAGCATAATCATAAAAATATTTGTGATAAACAATGAGATTGTAACATAAAACACTTACCACTTTGGTAACATTAAATCTTAAACCCATTGAAAGTAAAAAAAATTCATAAATATAATAATAGTATAATAAATAAGTCAATGGTATTTCATATAAAAGTAATTGTATATACACCTCATAAAATAGTACAGGTGCATAATATAACATTTTACAAAAAAGGAAAATTGAGAACAAATCGCTAACATTACGTCTTGACTTCCTTAATAACATTTGAACCTCATCTATAGTAAATATAAGTTTATAATACAAATATTAAAGAAAAATACACACATTTATCCAACCATATATAATTTTCTTATTCCCTATTATTACCTATTTATCAACAATTCATTTTTAAAATCACTTTTGTGTAATTACAACTTATTTTATGTATGTTTTGGTTGGGTATTATTGATCCCTTTAATATGATAATAGTTACATCATATATAATATGGTATCCATGATATATATATATTAATCATATTTTTTATTTTCTATAGAAACATTATAGTTAATGTGAGAATTAGTTAAAAACCAACCATGTAAACCTCAATACCCACCCACAGCTAGAATCCAACCCACAAAAAATACAAAGTTCAAATGATTATTTTACCTAAAAAAATAAAAATAGAAAACTTATTCATTCCACCTTGGTCCATGTGCCACCTAACGTCACTTGGTCTTGGATTCACAAACATTGTAACCCCACAACCCCATCGTCACTTCACAACAAATCACATGTAAGCCCTTCCACCAGAATCCTACATCACCATCACCATCGTAACATCTTCATCATCGCCAAAATTGTCCAATCCCCAATACCAGTCATCCAAGCAGCCAAAGCATCACGTACTGACATAGAATAACCCTAATGAAAATGGTTTTCTAGAAACCAGCATGCGGGAAACCTTCATCGTCACCGAAATCATGCACAACATCATTTAATACCACCACATAAAATGAACCCATCGTAAGTAGCCCAAATTAGAAGTCACCACTAGGACCAATCATCATCGACAGTGAAACATGATGTCATCTACATCATTTCATAATCATGAGAAACATTGTTTTTTCAGTCTACATATCAGTTGCAACATCATTGAACACCACCCACGTCAACAACATCATCAAATCATATCCACCATCACCACAAGAGTCACAAAAAAATGAGATCGATGAAAATAAACCACAATCGATAAGAAAACTCAAAAATTGTCACAAAATCCAAGGAAAACCCCAGAAGATTGCTGGTGATGAGACTCTAAAGAAGGATGGGGATGCAACCCAAAAATGAAACTCGATGACAGAAAAATATAAGGGCCAAAATCATATGTACCCATTGATCCACATCCAACCTAGAGAGTAGTAGTGGAACCTCATATCAGAGTAGGTTTGGATGGATGAGAAACAAAAGTCGAATTTGGTAGTGGCTAGAAACACAACGTCCACTGAACCCCAATCCCAAACTCTCCAGGTTAACACCATATCATCCACGACCTAGAGAGGCATAAAGGAACTTGATACTAGAGAAGGTTATGGTGAAGGAGGGCGTATAAAACACATGCCTTTTATTGAACAAGAAGAACCATGGAAGAAATATAGAAAATGGGGGGAGGGGAAAAATAAAATCCGAGAGCCAAGGGGCGGATCAGATAGTGAAGGGTAGAAGTGGAGGAAGACCTTTGAAACCATAGAGGAATAGAGAAAAAGAGTATAGAGAGCACTCTCCAACGTGAGAACTCCCATATGAATATATATATATATATATATTCATTTTAAATGTATTTAGGTGATGGTGGACTGTTGCATTTTAGGGTATACACTAGATGTAGATATGATATCACATGATAACTGAGAGGATAGAACAGATGTTAGAGTAGTTGAAGATAAGAATTATTGGTAGATTATCTTGTTGTGTTATGAGGAATGGAAGGGGTTTTCCTTATTCTTTTTTGGATTTCTTAGATCTCTTATGTTATTAATTGATTCCCCATATTGGTGGGTGGTTGTGTGACAAGTTGATTCTTATTAGTGTTTTATGCATTATATAATGGGGATGACATTTTAAGTGCATGGTTGACTATTTAGATAGTTTTTTGAGTGTTATTTTTTCAATGTATGAGTCATAAATTAATAATTATAGTTGTTAAATGTTACGTACGATAACAAAACCCAAAGTTTTTATGTTTTCATAAAGCTCATGCATTCTAGGAAGTCATGGTGTCATTGGGAATAATAATAATTCCAAATGGGTTTTCACATTTCATTTACATAAAATAATGGTTTTACACATATCATATATGATTATTGTTTAAATAATGTTGGTTTAAATGCACCATGTGTGAGGATATGGTAACGATTCATGTCATAAAGAGATTGAATAATGAAATTATTATGACAACATGAGTTTTTTTAGTTCATTTCACCTTAGAAAAGGGTCTTGGGGTCTTAGTGGGTTGTGTAAATTTTTCACTCTTGGTGAGAGGTGACCAGAGCATTGAGTGTTTTATAGTGAACAATGTAGCCAGTAAATTAAATGAAATCCAAGTTACAAAAATTCATAATATGATGATGTAAAATTATTGGGTGTTATGAAAAGTTTAATCTATGTAATATTTGGATTTAGTGTCCTCTACCAATGACGTACATGTGAGTGGATTGAGAAGATAATTACTCATGCATATTTTAATAGGTCATTTTTAGTTATTCTTATAAGTGGTTGATAAGAATCTATGTGTTGGGAATTGATCCACTAGATTTATGGTGATTTTTAATTTCAATACATTTTTTATTGATGAGTAGTGGTCTTTTTTCTTTTGATGGAATTTCAGTTTTTATTTTTTCATCTTTGTTTTTTTATTAGGGATCACACTTAACCTTAAAAACATTTTAAGGAAAATACAAAAAAAATATATTTTATGATTTATTTTTCCAATCTTTAAGTAAGTGATGAATTTAAGACTGATTTGTGAGAAGAGATCATATATAGATATTACAATTAGTCTTAGGGGGGATATGGAATCTTGTAAATTTGATATATTGACAATGTTTTAGTGATTTCAATATATAATGATCTAGAAATGAGTTTAAGATTACACAACCATTAAAGAACAAAATTATTCATAATTTTACTTTGATGGTTTTTTTTAATAAACATGGGATGCCATCAATGATTAAGGTAAAATAATTATGTCCATAAATAAGGAATTTAAATTGAAGACAGTTTTCCTATAAGCACATTTTGCTTAAATTTTATGACTTGTTAGTTGTAAAAAAATTAATGTGTGGAGGAAAACCACTTTGGGTGTATCGTATTTAGTATGGTATGTGTATTACCATTATGAACATTTAGCATGAACCCTTGGGACCGAATGATTGTTAGTGGATGTCTGTTAAAGTAAGTAGTGGGTTGTATGTGTCACAAATATATAAGGAGGTTTTGAGAAGACTCAAGTGGGTGCTATTTTGATAAAGTAAGAAGAGATTGTACATGTAATTTTCAAATTGGTATTTATGTCATGTATTGTAGTGATCATGGGTCAATGGTAAGGGATTTCCTATGGTAGGAAGTCACCATGGACTTGTTAAACATGTGGTTCTTCCTAAATTAAGTGTTGTTTTTTTGGAAAAAATAGTGTTTCTTAGAAAAATGCATCTGATTTAAATTTAGATGATGATGTTACCGTAGAATTGGTAAAGAGTGGTTGTTTCTAATGGGGTCATCTTACCATTTAGGAAAACCAATAAAATTGGGGTTCTAGTAAGATGTTAGGACCATCATTGCCTGCAGTCTTAAAATTAATATTCAGGTGTCATATATATATATATACAGGGATACATGGTCGATGTTAGATCCGTGACATCAGTATATAAGTTATAATATTGGTGGATGGGAAAATTCAGTAATTACCTCAAATTTAAAGATTAATGTTGAATATTTTAAAACATATTGTTGGATAGAATATATTTTTCATTGTGGGAATCATAAAGGGATATATTGATAGGAAATATTATTTTATATAGAACACAATTAATTTTAAATAAATCTAGGATTCCTATACAGGACTTACTATAATGATTCAATGTTTGAAACAATTATGGATTGAAATGAACTAGTGTAACTGTTCAGTTTTGGTTTTGTGTTTTAAAATTTCATTTCATAATTTGGGGAGAATATCATGGAACAATCATAAATTTAAAATAACTGTTATTTTGTATTTATGATAATTAGGGAATCTTCTAATTAAGCATTTATATAGAATATGAAATTAATGGAATTTCTAATTCTAACTCCGTAAATGTGGTCATGTTTGAAACTATGCCTCATGATTTAATTTTCATCCTGGGTATATCATCATTTATTGGTTGAACACATGGTTTAATGTGTCATTTTTTATGTGTGAATATTGGGAATGAGTTTTCCTATCGTAGGAAAGATGTAACCCCCCCCCACAATGGGTCCAATGTTTGTTTTTTTGTTTTCTTTTAATTTGGATTCTATGAAATTTACGGGTTCAATGTATTGTGGGTATGTAGAAGATAATTGTGAGGGTTATTACACCATATTTAGGTTCCTTTGAATGCCTATTTGAGGTTTGGGTTCCCTTATAATTGAACTAGTGGGTTTGGGGATAATATCAGGATTGTAGGATACTTCTACAGTCTCATCGACTTTCTGGTGGGGTAATCAGTAGGTAAGTAATGATACTAGATTCCATGTCCATCTAGTGTGAAACTAGTTGATAGCTAGAGGACTTATGGGTGTTTTAGGGCCTCATTTTAGCTTAATTTTTTATGGGGAGAACCCTTCCCCTCATCATCTATTATTAATAGATCTCTCATGATCATAGGTTGTTTCTTTATCCTTTTCATGAAATCAAATCTAATAAGTATCAATATAAATATATTATTTATTTTTTTCTATTTATTTTACTTTCATAATTTTCCATATTTATTATATATTAGACCCATTTTCTGTTTTTTTCTAACCCATTGACTTATTCTATTTAAGATCAATCCAAAGTACATTACCAGATATGTGAGGATTACTATGAATGTAGCAAGTTGTTTACGTTATTTCCATTAGGGTCTATCCATTTCAAAAGACATATAGCTATTTCATCATATTAGAATCTTGTAAAGAGATTTTATTTTAAATTATAAAGTTATATTTTTTTAATTAATTGTAATATGATTATTTCTCATCCCATAATTACATCGTTATTTTAGATAACAACACATGGACCAATATTGGAACATGGGATTATTATCACCTAACCGTGCTTTTGAAAATAAATTAAATTAATTTTGGAACCTTACTAATATTTACACTCGATTTATTGTTCTTTGATTAATTTAAATAATTTAATAGACCAAGTATGGTCTATGAAAGAGTCTAGACCTATAAATTTTTTATCCAAAGAGGTTACCATACTTTTCATAAATTCATTAAAAATTAGTTACTAGGCCAAAAATCACTACAACCCAGGGAAGAAATCTAGTGAACCTAGGAAGAATCAATGTTATTCCCATAGGTTTTAAACTCACTATATTCAAATATTTCATAATTTAGTTTGTTAAACCTTGGGTATTAATAATATTAATTTAAATAAAAGAACAAGAGGTACTTCCCCATATTATTTGAACCTACCATGAATTGGGCTTCCTTAACCCACAATATGGAACTAATAATGTTGTGTCATATGGGATCTAGATTTTGAGTAAATATTAATCAATATAATTTGTACTACGAAATCCATTATTCAACTAAATCAACTATCCCACAGATTTCAATTAATTGAGATTACCTGGTGATAAAAAATAAATGAAAATATCTTTATGAGATGTGATACCCTTAATTAAATATGATAATTTGTGTAATGAGAATATACAATCTAATGGATTGATGACTAATGGATGTATTCTGGTGAAATTAAATTGATAGGATTTGAGTCATGATTCATAATTTCCATAATTAATGTCCCTTTCCATTTAAAGAGACATAATTTCATGAAATCATTTTTTTCAAAGTTGAATTTTTTAGTTATTCAATGTTAGTCTTGCAATTGGTAATCCTTGAATTCCATATGAATTCCACACATGATTCCAATAGAATATACATGATTCTATTATGTGAATTCCAATTGTAATCCAACTTCAATATTTTCAAAATCATATTATCATGAAAGAAGTTTATTCTTTGTAATAATTTATAATGTAATTATTTCTGTTATGGACTAATATTGTGGAATTTCAAGGTTGTTTCATGGTTTATATATATGAATACCAATATCAAACCAAATGGATTTTAAGGGATTTATTAATGTTAATTCAAAAATTAGTGTAGTATTAAAATTTATAAATTTTGTGTATTCTTAAATTCCATGTCCTAGAATCATGGATTCACCTAGAAAATCAAAAAAAAATTACTACCGGGGATAAGATCTCAGAATCAGCTGCATATCCTTATACTCGAACCATGTTTGATTACCTCATTGTATCCAAATAAACCCCTCCCTGAAATTACCATGTATATGAATATTAGGTATAGTTAGAGCCTATATAAGAGATTTTAATTCTTTGGATTCATCCCTCATACTCTATTAAATAAATTTAATATATAGCTTAATCATAAAGGGTTGACTCTTGAGTTATACGTATCAAATTATTTATATATGTTATTGGTTTCTCATGGTTTCATATCATGGTATTTCCATGTACACTACATAGATTCACTTTTATTTATTGTTATAGGAAACCTATACTTATATCCATTGGTCCCATGAAAACCTCGTTGGTCCCATGATCAATGATAACTTATTTAAGAAGAAGAGGTAGGGTTGGACGACCATGTCCTGTGGTCCTATTCTTTATAACAATTACCTTATTGTAATACTTATATTTTATATATATTCTGAATACCATATATTTTATACTTCTTATGATAAATTAATTAGACACCATTAGTGGTGGTCTACTATGTTTTATCCAATCCAAGTTCGGGTAGACACTTAGTACACAAGAAGATCACAAGGCTTCCAGTTTGTACCTCGATCAGCCCCTCATTATTGTTACTTTTCATATTATAGGACATGGAATTGGATTCGTTCAAAAACCATGCACTTAGAATTTATATAGTAGTTGTTTGATCCTATTTTTTTATATATTTCTTTTTATGTAAACAACCTAGTCTCTATAAGATTGTGTTTTACAGGTAGTATCATACCATCTCACATGGTTATTTTATATTAATGGATCTACTAGGATGTGTATGTTTTATTATCTACCTATAGATTATTTCTTCATTATTTTTCTTTATTAGCTTATGAACCAATGGTTATAGTCTATGAATTATACCACCATTAGACCCTCACTACTTGTTAGGATCATCTAGCTTATGGGAATGCGCACATGAGGTCATGCGACCATCCAGTTTGATTAATTTTGACTGAATTGGGTCTAGGACATCAGAGAAATATTGAGAGATTAATAGATGTATTTCATCCCAATATTAATTGATATTCTTAATTTTTACTTATACAATCTTTCAATCCCATTATTTTGAGAATCTTTTTACTGTTACACCCAAGACTACATTGAATGTTGTGAGTAATTTTCTATTAAATAAAATAACAATATTTCATTTTTTCTATAAGGGTAATGATTATTAAAATATCATACCATTCATAGAATAGGAGGCTCCACGGTAACATATATGATTTGTGTTAAATAATTACTATCTCTACTCAAGAACCCTTGATTAATAAAGTTGTGTCAATCATTAAGGTATACTGGATGCATGTAAAGATGTATATTTACTGATATAAACATAATGATAAATTATAAATATCATATAGTAAATGAAATCACATTTATATTAGTTTATCTTAATGGACTGTTGAATTTTATACACAGACCTAATAGAGACATCATAACAGTATTTATGATTTTATGTTTTGTGACATATGTTCCAAGCCATAAGAACCTAAGTGGGGAAGTGTGAATCATGAGGTCACTTTTTTCTTCAAAGTAATGGATTGTACCCCCAAATTAGTTGTTACATGTGAAAACAACCATAATCAGCTTCATATTAACTAAATTAAAAAAAAACACAATCCGTAAGAACACACAATAACAATTTTTACATTATTCAAAACTATAGTACAGTTTAAGGAGCATACACCAATGAATTTCCTGGTCATACTAGAATCCAATATTGGTCAAATGTTTTTTGGATTAAAACTTTTCTCCATTATATCACTTTTCTTTTTGAATTTCCACTATAATTAATTTAGTGATAGAATAATTCCTCCCTTCATTCACCTTATTCGAATACTCCATTACTCACATACATGGATAAATTATTACTTATTTTAATGAGTTTAAGTCTTACTAATGTAACTACATTCACATAGGCCAACTTCACCTAATTATATGGTATCTTATATGAATTCTTCGACCGAGCCCCAAAATTCACACAAAGTATGGTTTTCCTATACCATTCGCAAAGCTACAATTCATGAAACTCCCTTCGCTCAGGTGATTTTTTGAATCATGTTACCATACATTTATAGTGATTCCCTTTATAAACCCCCTATTTACATGTTCATTCACAATACCACATTTACACTAACCTATTTTTTATTTCATCTCTATGAATCACTTTTTTCCAAAAGCATCGTTTAGGTCATGTTTCGACATATATAATATATGTTAACGGAGAACCTCTAAAGATCATAAAATATTTTTTATACCCAAATGATAGAAATAGATAATATTTATAATTACTGTCCATGATAGTATCACAATACACCTCTTTGATTAAATTTTTTCTATTTTTCGAGACCCACCTACGTAATTCCTAAATAATTAATATAACATAACATAACACTACTCTCATGTTTTGCCCGACTACTACACATTATCTAGTGTTACAATAAACTCATTACAACTCACTCGGAAATTATTATTTTAATGAAATTCCCTTCACAACTATTGAAAATTACTTTTTTGAAGTGTCTATCCACGGTCTCTCAAAATCAATTGTACTTTCTCTATAATATTACACATAAAAATTTGGAATACAATAGAAATAATTCAGTTTTTCCAATTTCTTCAATTCCATGTTGAGATTCCATTTCATAAAACATATTACATTGTATCCAACCATATTTATTAAAATTAATGGACATAAAAAACACAAAAAACTAACAATCTCAAAATACCCATGTTCCGAACAATTAGGTAAGTAAAAAAGAACATATTTATGATGGTTGTGTTGGAGTTACTTGATGATTGATCCTGAGATAGTTTTAGGTGAGACCTAGAAATTACTTATTATGTCCCATTTGTACTATTATTATATTAATATTTATATATTCAATATATTTTATTATACATAGATATAATCCTCTTTTTTGATGTCTTTCTTTTATGATATTCCATGGGTAGTATTTTGTTATAACATAGTGGTACCCTATAGTTAAACCTCTACATCTTGTATGATTCTATATTTTACAGAAAATTTATCTATAGTTATTGTTTAATTATTTATATTTATTTTAATATAATTTATGGCATACACACTCCCTTATATTGAACAATAATCATCAATACTGCTATGTAGTTTTTTGTATTTGGGGAATCACTTGTGAGGTGGTGTGGAATCCTATCATGGATTAGTAGTTGATTAAAATAGGTTTAGTTGGTGAAATATTGTTAATTTATAATTTTATAAATTGTCCTTAATTATTATTTTTCTATGAGTGTCCAAATAAAAAATTCCAATGCATCTCATAAGGTTATTATTATACCAAAATTATGAATTTCCACCTCAATGTATAAAAAAATGATGTTCATCAGTGACTCTTTATCTCTATCCCAACTTCATTAAATACTCATTTAGTTAATTTCAGGGTAAAATGTTATTAACGATACATTGAGGATGATTTTTTTATTTTACATGTTATAATTCCATTGGTTTGATAAGCCAACTTTATTACTTGATCCAAGTTTCTAACATAGACTAGGGAAAGTCATCATAGAGGTAGAGGTACCATAAGATTCCAATATAAATCTATGATCAATTATAAATAATTATTTTATAAATTTTTATTAAAAAGTGTGTATATTTAGATATTTAATACATTTATTTTATATTCCTAGATCAATAATATTATGAATGCCTAATTTTTTAATTGATGAAATTTTTTTATTTGGTAATAATGTTAAAAAGATCTAATGTCCATGGGATTCAGATTTCATCTTCTAAACAATTAATTGTTTATTTTCAAGATGTCCTAATTTGGTTACATTAATCTTGGATTAGAGGGAACATATTCCAGATCAATGGAGGAGTGATTTGATAGAAACTCATATTTGGTGGATTATATTACAAGAGTTTTAAGAGTATAATCATCCATTGATAAAGTTATCTATATAAAATTATGAAATATACTAATAATTATAGGGTGTGGATATTTCCATCTAAAATATTATTTATAGGGTGAGGATTGGTTATAATTTGATATTATTTTATTATAATTTTATCATAGAAAGTGGTTGATTTTTTACCTTGATGATTTGAATGGGAATGTGGTCTCATGGAATCAATTTCAACAGAAATTCTGGAAGGTATTTATATCATCCTTTGTTAGTGTAAATTTATAGTTATATTTAGTGAAAATAAATTTTAAAATTATTAAAACATTGTAATTTTGAATTGGGTTTGTGAATATTATGTATTAGTCATTTAACATTGATGGGTACGTGGTGTTGATGGCAGGATACCTTGCGAGATATTTTCACCCGAAGCTATAGATCTGGCATATTCCATTTACTCAATATATATATTTAGAATTGATTATTAATTATTAAGTGATCCACAATACATAATTTTAAATTGATATAGTCAATAATGGATGTTATCAATTTCTTGAGGAGTGAGTTTGTATAGAACCACACAATTTCATAGTTTGTTAATTTTACCTTGTATACATAAACTCATATTTCAATCCCCATCATATTTCAATGTAGTAGGAAGTTTATACCATCTATTAAGAATTTATATATCATATATAATTTCTATGGTGATTGTACATTTCAATAGTCATTACATCCCTCATATTTAAGTTGTCCTAAAAGGTATGATATTGTGGAAAGGGATGAGCCATGTCCGCTTATGATGCCACAATAGTCATAGTTTCCACTTTTTACAAACCTACAGAAGATGGAAAGTTGAGAATTAACACTGATATTGAATTGTGTTTCATAAGTTTTTTAATGAAATATTCTTTTACTTAAAAGACCTTAAGTATAGTAGAAAAAATTCATTGGTATACATTACGTATGATAAGGAATATTATTTTTATGTAGTAATGTTCTTATGATGGAATTACTTTCCATAAAATAAGATGGTTTTTTTGTAAAATCATACATGATTATATTTCTTATCATTTCCTAAGTGATATTAGTATTTAATATTCCTTTAAAGATAATATTTTATTTTATTTTGAGGTACTCATTATTGATAGGAATTATATAAGATTGGTTTTATCTACTCTTGTGCGATGTCGAAATGCATAATGGGATTAAATCATTGATCTGAATTTTTGGTTAGGAGATATATGTTAACTCAGGATTTAATAATTGTAAAAAACAACTCTATGATTGTATTCACGTTAAGGATAAGTAATTATATGTATGAACTAATAAATATTTAAATCAAGTATATTATATTTTATATAAAATAGAGGATTTTCATTTTTTATTTATTTGAGAGTAGGATCATAAAAAATATCATTTATGAGTATAAAATATCATTTTGACAATAGTTGAGGCCTTAATAGAGGAGTTACCAATCATATTATTATAAGAACCATAGTTAATCGGGGAATAAATAATATAATATTTTCTTTATTTAAATAATAAATATCAAAAAAAGTTTTATAATCCATCGAATTAATGTTTTAGCGTACAGATGATAAGTTACCTAAAAAATTTATTTTACAAAAATTGTAAAAAAAATTCCGTAATATTTCTCTTATATAACCTTTTATGATAATGAAAAATTTTATAATTATATTTATATATTTTGTAATTGTAACATAAAAATGGTGTGATTATAAATTCTTAATTAGATAAAAACATACCCTAACATGAAGAAGAATGTCAGGATGACATAAATTTAAAAATAAATATCAAAACACATTATATGAGAATCATAAAAAAATTAGAGTAGAATAATATCAAAAACATATCTTTAAAGAAGTATAAAGGATATGAAATGTCTCAAAAAGACCCCTTAATAATCACATAGTGTTTTATCTTGAAATAAAATTTTAGAATAATTTAAAAATACTGTTTGATCTTTAGAAAAAAATAATTTAATTAAAATAAATTGCATCATAAAAATTTATGGTAACATTATAATCAAAAAGGAAATTAGGAACAAACATAACCACTGGAAAACCAATCTTATAAACCCAATTATTTCCATGCCCATACCCATTCATTTGCAAACAAACTCATTATGTTCTTTCTGGACACTCTCAAGATATATAAGCTTAAAAAAATAATTAGGGGGGAATATAGGACCCAAAATTTAATCATATTCACATATGTGTAATATTTAAATTCCATCCTCATCATATCATAAATAATATAATGAAAAATAATGTGTTTCTTAAAAATCCATATAGAAATCATTAAATTTATTTTCATATCCTCTAAAAATAAAACCAGTTTCATAAAACACCAAAATGAAATAAAATATCAATGGATACATAAAACATTGTAACGCCCCAACCCCAGTCACCCAGAGTCGGTGCATTATTACAAAACATTGGAATGATCACAAGAAAGATCAAATCTCGAAAGGCCGATTATTTTAGTAGCCTTGGAAACACTAGATATGTAACGCCCCGACCCCAGCTACCCAGAGTCGGTGCATTAATTACATAACATTGGCATGATCACAAGAAAGATCAAATCTCGAAAGACCGATTGGTTTAGTAGCCTTGGAAACACTAGATATATTCATAAGTTGTACATTACATCATAAAATGAAAAACTACTACAACAACATAATGTCTCCATAATCCACACTACTATCCCCTCATAATATCCCTGCAGGTCATTCATAATTTACTTCTTCACATCCTGGGGAAAAATAAAACATAGAAAAGGGGTGAGCTCAAATGCCCAGTAAGGATAACAATATAGCGGAAACTTTCATAAATAAGAATAAACATTTAAGGCAATGCATTACTAAAACAAAAGCCTTTTAAAATTGAACTTCAACATGGTATGGCAAAAGTAAAATGAAATAATGCCATTTACTTATTCACATGGATATTCTACTAATCGAATAATCACATGCAAAAATCAAAAACCACTTTCATAATGTTGGAATGCATAATGCCAGACTATCATAACCACATAGCCAAGGCCTCGTGCCAAGACTACAAATAAGATTTTGTCAAGGCCTTGTGCCAAGACACTAGTTTGTCTCATGAGACCTACCGATGCATCGAGGAGCTATAGCGGGCTCCACCCGTCACTTATTAAGTCCAATGCATTCCCATATGAAAAGGTTTAAACATAACATAAACATTTGTATTAAAACTAGCATACGAAATGTCAATAATTTCACCATAAACTATGAATGGTATAAAAATAGCACATCCACAGTCAAATATATCACAAAAACTTCAATACAATATAGAAGTTTTGTATCATAATAAATCAACTTCAAATAATCTTAAAATCCATCAAAGGATGTTGACATAGATGAAATCAAAATTCTTTTTAAAGAAGTATCTCCTTTTATTTTGAAATCATTTAAGATCCATATAAAATAAAACATTTTCTTTGAAAATATTCTTATAAGCTTGTATGGAAAGCTTCGACGATTTTATAACGGCGGAAAATAACCGCACCCGCCGTATAAGTTAAAAAGAACATTCTTACCTCAATTCAGTCGAAAAGGTTAAAAAGGACCTTGTTTTGAAAACGACGGAAAGATTCCTTTATAAACCTCTTATAAAAAGTCAAACAAGGGTATAAATGACTTTAACCCATAAAAAATGTTTTGAAATACATTTTTAAGAAACATGGATGTGGATGATAAAGATATCCCAGTAGATTATTACGTATAAACAACCTCGGATAATGAAGAGATTGTGAAATAACCCTTACCTTGTACTTTTCCTTGGTTGGGGTAGGTTAACCTCCTGTATAATGGTGAAATAACTGTTATTAAATTATACAAGAATCATATATATTAATATGATATCATATATGATCTTTTAACATTGATTTATTAATAATATCTTAGAATTATCATCGTTTCGGGTGTTAACTTACTCATTTTCATTTATATGTTTTGTTACATAAGCCATGTTTTTTGTATCTTATTCATATCCAGAATGATATCAAGTCCTTAAACATCATTTTTAAATTATAAAATGATAATTATACTTGAATGGATACGATGGAGAATGAATCTCATCGCGTTCGTGGAGACGGTAGTCCGTACGTACGCACGAGCGACAATATCATTCTTTTGATATTAAAATAATATATAAATGAATGGTATATCATATATACAGAATCATTAACATGTTATATTTATTATTTACATGAGTTACACATCATTATTATACCCATCCAAATAATATTATATTGAATAACAATTACACCACGACGTGGAGACGGTAAGCCGTACGTACGCACGTATGGTGACATGTTATTCAAAGGGTGGATAGAATACTGAATATGGTTGTACCATACTTATAATAACATCACAGTATATGTGAGATACTGGAGTTATTATTTTAGAATGGTAAGAACAAAGGAAGAAGAAGTGGAAGAAGAAATGAACTTGGAGAAGGGTGGTGAAATCATTACCTCTTCTTCGGGTTCTTCCTTTTGATTTGATCAAAAGGGCTCCTTAGGATGGCTTTCTGATCAATATAAGGCCTCTAGGTTGTAGTGAGGGATGTTGGGAGAGTATTTGGGCAGAGTTTGGCCGAACCAAAAGGCTTGAGAGGTGTGAAGAAATGAGAAGGAGGAGTGCCCTTTTATAAGAGGGGTGAGGGGCACCTTTGGAAAAGCTAGAAATATTAATTTATAATAAATTCATATTCGGTTTCTAAAGGCTCCAAAGTTGACTATTCAAAGGATGAGGTGGGGATAGGTCGAAAACAACTCATCCAATAGAATTTAGACAGGTTTGGGTACTTATATTAACCTTATCTTTAAGTATTAACTCTAAGTTAATTAGTTTCACTTTTACAATGTCTCTTTGTATTTTTATATAATATGGTTAATAAACTTACTATATACATCCAAGCGACCCCCAAGTGGTCCATTAATGATTAACCTATCATAATATAAGTCTCTTGGCCGAACCTTAGATTTTTAGGAATTTAATATCAATTAATAATATAATATTTGTTTTAAGAACTCTTTTATGTCAATTTTGACACTATTCAATAGTTGATTTTTTTGAAACTCATAACAGATTGATTACTTCGAACAAAGTCCATTAAATCAATCCTAATATATCATATTAGCCTAGAAAATTAGTTTAATTCATTAAAAGTTTCATATTATATTTATTTGGGTATTTATAATATCAATTATTTTAATTTTTCACTATTATAGTAATTACTGCATCATCATTGTGTCATAAATAAAATAACTTATTTAATGTCTAAAAATTATAAATAAAATATCATTATGTAGGAAATCTTTTTATCTTTCTAATGAATATTTATAATCTAAAATCCAACATGTATAACCCTATGTAAAAATTGTTCTTCTAAAAGATGTAATCTTATGCCATTTTTATTTTTATTTTAACCTTATTAATATAATGTGTCATTATCACATACAAGTGGCTCCAAGGGGTCCCCAAATTGACCCAAGGATGCCCATGGTCGGGTATGTGTACACCAATAAGGTTAGGACACGTTTTAGGGTAATTTTGTATTATTATAATATTATTTTTTTAACCCTTATTTACCGGATTTACCCTTAACCATGTTAAATAAAATATTTACCGCAGTAATTATTCAAAATGTCTAAAAATAAAAGTTACCTATTTACATAATTTGGACATCCTGATTCCAAATATGGAATCCATTTTCCTAAATTCAAAACACAGAAGTGGAAGAAATTAATTTAAAATTAATTCCCGCTGTTAAAACAAAAAGCGTGTTTTTAAGAGATAATAACTATCAAAAGATTGACACTTGTTTATGTTCGGTTTAATTGTAAAATTATGTCCAATGACCAACATTATATTAAATGGTAAAAATATATTCTAAATATACTTTAAAACCACTCAAATTCATAATTTATCACTATTACTTATTTTGATTAAAAAAGTTGTTTTTAATTAAAATTTAGTAATTTTCACTATTCATCAAAATATGAAAGTTATCCGAAATGTACCAAAATTTCACCTTAGGCTAAATTCGATATTCCGAAACCAAAAATGAAGTCCATTTTAAAATATAAAATATATATAATTTCAAAAAGTAGGTATTACTATTCATAACGGCTAGTTTGATTGGTTGTGGTGTGTGTTAAAACTCAAGGTTGCGTACAACACACGCTACTGTATTATTCAAAGAAAGTGTACCGTGGAAGCTTGGGATGTTTCATTTTAAATTTTTGATGTCTCCATTTAGTCAAAAAGTTTAAAATATTGTATTTAAAAAGGTTTCACTATCAAAAGTTGATAAAAGTGCAATACTGAAAATGAATCTGTTCTTGCATTATGACTAAGAAACTCATAATATGGATTCTAAAATTATAAGGATTATATAAAGTTTAAAATTTAGTTAATACTATTCATGACCTCTTTTAATGGTGTTATTGAACTCGGTGTTGCGTTTAGTGCAAGTTATTGAATTATTTTTAAGAAATAACTCACTCTGAAATCCTGGGGTGTTACATTCTCCCCTCCTTCAATAAATTGCGTCCTCGCAATTTTAAATTGTTCTTCGAAAATAAAAGGTTGAAAATAGAAAATATATTTGTGGGAAAACCCACATCGGAAATTGGGTTACTAAAATTTAGTCTTAATATGAGGGAAAGAGAAATTAAAGGGTCACCACCAAATTATGATCTCGATTAGGAGAACATTGGTGGCATTTAGAGACATATAATTGGAGGAAAAATGTAAATATTTATAGGTAGTGATTGAGGTCATCAATCAAAAACATGTATAAAATTGAGGTCCTTAAATTCATCAATCTATGATGATTTGAAATACCATCGGTTCAACAAAACATAGGGTATTAGGATAACACATTTTTGACTTTTCAAAATATCCTAGTTGAAATCCCACATCGAAAAATGAATTAATGAGGCCTCTATTTAAAATAAAGAGTCGAAAGTATGAAGATTACCGAAAATAACACATACTAGGGTTCCATGTAGGAAAATATGGATATGGAAGAAAAATCTAACCATCAATTATATGATGGAGAGTGGTAGAGAACATGGCTATGAAAAGGCCAACAATCCCAAAGCCATAAATTAGTGATGATTTAAGGTACCATCTAGGACAACATTTTTGTTCTAAGTTGCTTTTCTTAATATTGAGGAATTTATTTATGATATTGGCTAAGATCATAAGGAGATATACTTACTTTATAATTAGATTTTTGTCTATTAATAAATTTCTACCATAAACTCATCTTTCACTCGTAAAAAAAATTATATTTATACTATTCGTACAGGGTTCCAAAATAAATGAATTTATAATTCATCTACCAGATCTTTTAAAAAAAACTACATTATTTAATCCAGGACATCTCTTGGGCCAGTGGTAGGTGATACACCCTTGTCGCCCTTCGGTTGCGGGTTCAAGTCTCGCAGCCTTTCCGGACGCGACGGGTTGTCGTCCGACCTCCGGGTTGTCCTTTTATGGAAATCCAAAATAATCCAAACTAGAACTATCCAAAATACTTCTATCCAAACTCACAGTCCAACATTCATAAGGAAGGTAAACATAATATAGATCCTTTTTACCCCGTAATAGCATATGAATACCTTCATCATGTATTACCATATTCCTTGTTGATTACATTCATGCTCCCTTATTCCATATAGAATGCTGGATATACTTCATCAATCCAAAAATGTTTTAAACCCCAACAATGATGGAATAGACAAATCATTAACCAGCTTCAAGGTAGTCAATAATATCCAATATAATTTATCCAAATCAATCATGCATTATTCTAAAATCACTACCTCGGTATCAGAACCATATTATGGTTTATCTTTCTCTCAACCATATATTTTCCAAAACTTTAACCTTCTATTAAGTCACTTTTCTTTGTTCCACACAATCTCAAGTCCTTAATGAAATAGTACTGCAGTACAATCCTTATATACTCCATAATTATTATAACAAGTACATTGTTGATACAACACTCAATTGACATAATCAACATAAGAACTCTAATCATTCCTCTTCATCTGTGGTAGTATCATAAATTGATTATTATCCAATAACATCATTTGCGGCATAGTCTGATGACTGGGACATAGGTTCGCGTAGTGTCCAAACTCCTTGCAAATGAAGCATTGTACATTTGAAACCATTTTCTTACCCTTGCAGTCATGTACTTTGTGCCCTTTTTCTCCACACTTATAACAAACTCCCATTCCTTTTAGGCAAGTTCCAGGGTGTTTCTTTCCACAGTTACCACATATGGGAAAATTCTTCTTTTCCCTCTTCCCTTTATCCATCTTTCTCTCTTCTATCCTTTTCTTCTCTTGCTTCCCTTCAAAGCCATAGGACTTAGTAATCTCTTTACTTATCTTATCAATACATGATATTATTTCTTCATATGATGATAATACATGGGATACTATTTCTCTTATAAATTCTAGCTTAATACCATGAAAGATATGATCCTTCATTCTCTTTGTATCATGTGCATTTCTGGAGTTCTCATTCCTTCTACTGGGCGCCATTTCTAAACAATGGCATAAACTAGATCAGTTTATGAATCAAAATACATAATCCCATACTTATAAAACACTTAACATAAATTGAACTATTTATGGATATAATCCATAATCATAAGAATGTTTTCTTTGAGGAAGTATATACTCATAAACCCTTCATAATGATTTGTAAAGATAGTGAGAGTTATCCTAAGCATATCCCCCAGGAGTGTCGTAACCAAGAGTGCAGCAAGGCCCGTTGTCGTGCACCAGTTCCCGTTCGAGTCTAGCTCAAAGCGGTGTTTTCGGGTTTTACCCCTAGGTACATCTGTGCCAGAGCCGCCTCTACCTGCTCGTATCCAGACAGGGATGTATTGCTCGAAAAACTCACAAAATCTCTACAATACCAAAATTCTAGGAAGTTCTTCTATACTAATCCTCAAAGTTCATCTTAGGTCTACGTGCTCTAATCAGAGTTTATCTAAATCTAGCTTCCAAGGTTTGTACTAAACTTCCTCTGATACCAACTGTAACGCCCCGACCCCAGCTACCCAGAGTCGGTGCATTAATTACATAACATTGGCATGATCACAAGAAAGATCAAATCTCGAAAGACCGATTGGTTTAGTAGCCTTGGAAACACTAGATATATTCATAAGTTTTACATTACATCATAAAATGAAAAACTACTACAACAACATAATGTCTCCATAATCCACACTACTATCCCCTCATAATATCCCTGCAGGTCATTCATAATTTACTTCTTCACATCCTGGGGAAAAATAAAACATAGAAAAGGGGTGAGCTCAAATGCCCAGTAAGGATAACAATATAGCGGAAACTTTCATAAATAAGAATAAACATTTACGGCAATGCATTACTAAAACAAAAGCCTTTTAAAATTGAACTTCAACATGGTATGGCAAAAGTAAAATGAAATAATGCCATTTACTTATTCACATGGATATTCTACTAATCGAATAATCACATGCAAAAATCAAAAACCACTTTCATAATGTTGGAATGCATAATGCCAGACTATCATAACCACATAGCCAAGGCCTCGTGCCAAGACTACAAATAAGATTTTGTCAAGGCCTTGTGCCAAGACACTAGTTTGTCTCATGAGACCTACCGATGCATCGAGGAGCTATAGCGGGCTCCACCCGTCACTTATTAAGTCCAATGCATTCCCATATGAAAAGGTTTAAACATAACATAAACATTTGTATTAAAACTAGCATACGAAATGTCAATAATTTCACCATAAACTATGAATGGTATAAAAATAGCACATCCACAGTCAAATATATCACAAAAACTTCAATACAATATAGAAGTTTTGTATCATAATAAATCAACTTCAAATAATCTTAAAATCCATCAAAGGATGTTGACATAGATGAAATCAAAATTCTTTTTAAAGAAGTATCTCCTTTTATTTTGAAATCATTTAAGATCCATATAAAATAAAACATTTTCTTTGAAAATATTCTTATAAGCTTGTATGGAAAGCTTCGACGATTTTATAACGGCGGAAAATAACCGCACCCGCCGTATAAGTTAAAAAGAACATTCTTACCTCAATTCAGTCGAAAAGGTTAAAAAGGACCTTGTTTTGAAAGCGACGGAAAGATTCCTTTATAAACCTCTTATAAAAAGTCAAACAAGGGTATAAATGACTTTAACCCATAAAAAATGTTTTGAAATACATTTTTAAGAAACATGGATGTGGATGATAAAGATATCCCAGTAGATTATTACGTATAAACAACCTCGGATAATGAAGAGATTGTGAAATAACCCTTACCTTGTACTTTTCCTTGGTTGGGGTAGGTTAACCTCCTGTATAATGGTGAAATAATTGTTATTAAATTATACAAGAATCATATATATTAATATGATATCATATATGATCTTTTAACATTGATTTATTAATAATATCTTAGAATTATCATCGTTTCGGGTGTTAACTTACTCATTTTCTTTTATATGTTTTGTTACATAAGCCATGTTTGTTGTATCTTATTCATATCCAGAATGATATCAAGTCCTTAAACATCATTTTTAAATTATAAAATGATAATTATACTTGAATGGATACGATGGAGAATGAATCTCATCGCGTTCGTGGAGACGGTAGTCCGTACGTACGCACGAGCGACAATATCATTCTTTTGATATTAAAATAATATATAAATGAATGGTATATCATATATACAGAATCATTAACATGTTATATTTATTATTTACATGTGTTACACATCATTATTATACCCATCCAAATAATATTATATTGAATAACAATTACACCACGACGTGGAGACGGTAAGCCGTACGTACGCACGTATGGTGACATGTTATTCAAAGGGTGGATAGAATACTGAATATGGTTGTACCATACTTATAATAACATCACAGTATATGTGAGATACTGGAGTTATTATTTTAGAATGGTAAGAACAAAGGAAGAAGAAGTGGAAGAAGAAATGAACTTGGAGAAGGGTGGTGAAATCATTACCTCTTCTTCGGGTTCTTCCTTTTGATTTGATCAAAAGGGCTCCTTAGGATGGCTTTCTGATCAAACTAAGGCCTCTAGGTTGTAGTGAGGGATGTTGGGAGAGTATTTGGGCAGAGTTTGGCCGAACCAAAAGGCTTTGGAGGTGTGAAGAAATGAGAAGGAGGAGTGCCCTTTTATAAGAGGGGTGAGGGGCACCTTTGGAAAAGCTAGAAATATTAATTTATAATAAATTCATATTCGGTTTCTAAAGGCTCCAAAGTTTACTATTCAAAGTATGAGGTGGGGATAGGTCTAAAACAACTCATTCAATAGAATTTAGACAGGTTTGGGTACTTATATTAACCTTATCTTTAAGTATTAACTCTAAGTTAATTAGTTTCACTTTTACAATGTCTCTTTGTATTTTTATATAATATGGTTAATAAACTTACTATATACATCCAAGCGACCCCCAAGTGGTCCATTAATGATTAACCTATCATAATATAAGTCTCTTGGCCGAACCTTAGATTTTTAGGAATTTAATATCAATTAATAATATAATATTTGTTTTAAGAACTCTTTTATGTCAATTTTGACACTATTCAATAGTTGATTTTTTTGAAACTCATAACAGATTGATTACTTCGAAAAAAGTCCATTAAATCAATCCTAATATATCATATTAGCCTAGATAATTAGTTTAATTCATTAAAAGTTTCATATTATATTTATTTGGGTATTTATAATATCAATTATTTTAATTTTTCACTATTATAGTAATTACTGCATCATAATTGTGTCATAAATACAATAACTTATTTAATGTCTAAAAATTATAAATAAAATATCATTATGTAGGAAATCTTTTTATCTTTCTAATGAATATTTATAATCTAAAATCCAACATGTATAACCGTATGTAAAAATTGTTCTTCTAAAAGATGTAATCTTATGCCATTTTTATTTTTATTTTAACTTTATTAATATAATGTGTCATTATCACATACAAGTGGCTCCAAGGGGTCCCCAAATTGACCCAAGGATGCCCATGGTCGGGTATGTGTACACCAATAAGGTTAGGACACGTTTTAGGGTAATTTTGTATTATTATAATATTATTTTTTTAACCCTTATTTACCGGATTTACCCTTAACCATGGTAAATAAAATATTTACCGCAGTAATTATTCAAAATGTCTAAAAATAAAAGTTACCTATTTACATAATTTGGACATCCTGATTCCAAATATGGAATCCATTTTCCTAAATTCAAAACACAGAAGTGGCAGAAATTAATTTAAAATTAATTCCCGCTGTTAAAACAAAAAGCGTGTTTTTAAGAGATAATAACTATCAAAAGATTGACACTTGTTTATGTTCGGTTTAATTGTAAAATTATGTCCAATGACCAACATTATATTAAATGGTAAAAATATATTCTAAATATACTTTAAAACCACTCAAATTAATAATTTATCACTATTACTTATTTTGATTAAAAAAGTTGTTTTTAATTAAAATTTAGTAATTTTCACTATTCATCAAAATATGAAAGTTATCCGAAATGTACCAAAATTTCACCTTAGGCTAAATTCGATATTCCGAAACCAAAAATGAAGTCCATTTTAAAATATAAAATATATATAATTTCAAAAAGTAGGTATTACTATTCATAACGGCTAGTTTGATTGGTTGTGGTGTGTGTTAAAACTCAAGGTTGCGTACAACACACGCTACTGTATTATTCAAAGAAAGTGTACCGTGGAAGCTTGGGATGTTTCATTTTAAATTTTTGATGTCTCCATTTAGTCAAAAAGTTTAAAATATTGTATTTAAAAAGGTTTCACTATCAAAAGTTGATAAAAGTGCAATACTGAAAATGAATCTGTTCTTGCATTATGACTAAGAAACTCATAATATGGATTCTAAAATTATAAGGATTATATAAAGTTTAAAATTTAGTTAATACTATTCATGACCTCTTTTAATGGTGTTATTGAACTCGGTGTTGCGTTTAGTGCAAGTTATTGAATTAGTTTTAAGAAATAACACACTCTGAAATCCTGGGGTGTTACAAGATATATTCATAAAGTTTTACATTACATTATAAAAATGAAAACAACAACAACATAGTCTCTATAGTATATACTCTTATCCCCTCATACTATCCCTGAAGGTCATTCATAATTTACTTCTTCACATCCTGCGAAAAATAAAACGTAGAAAAGGTGTGAGCTCAAATGCCCAGTAAGGATAACAATATAGAGGAAACTTTCATAAATAAGAATAAACATTTAAGGCAATGTATAACTAAAAAAAGCATTGTAAACTTTAATTTCAACATAGTATGTCAAAAATAAAATAAAATAATTCCATTTACTTATTCACATGGATATTCTACTAATCAAATAATCACATGAAATATCAATAACCACTTTCATAATGAAGGAATGCATAATGCCAGACTGTCATAACCACATAGCCAAGGCCTCGTGCCAAGACTACAAATATGATTTTCCCAAGACCTTGTGCCAAGACACTAGTTTGTCTAATGAGACCTACCGACGCATCGAGGAGCTATAGCGGGCTCCAGCCATCACATATTAAATCCAATTCATTCCCATATGAAAAGGTTTAAACATAACATAAACATTCGTATTAAAACTAGCATACAAAATGTAAATACTTCATCCATAAACCATGAATGGTATAAAATTAACACATCCCCAGTCAAAAATATCACAAAACCTTCAATATAATATATATTTTTTTATCATAATAAATCAACTTCAAATAAGAGTAAAATCCATCAAATGATGTTGACATAGATGAAATCAACACTCTTTTTTGAGAAATATCTCTTTCTATTGTGAAATAATTTAAGAGTCCTATATTTATAAATAAAAAATTTTCATTGAAAATATTCTTATAAACTTGTAAGGGAAGCTTCGAAGATTTTATAACGGCGGAAAATAGCTGCACCCACTGTATAAGTTAAAAACAATTTCTTACCTTAATTGTGTAGAAAAGGTTAAAAAGCACCTTGTTTGGAAAACGATGGAAGGATTCCTTTATCAACCTCTTATAAAAAGTCAAACAAGGGTATAAATGAATTTAAGCCATATTATTTTAAATAGTAAAATGTTTTGAAATACATTTTTAAGAAACATGGATGTGGATGATAAAGAGATCCCAGTGGATTATTACGTATAAACAACCTCGGATAATGAAGAGATTGTGAAATAAACCCTTAACTTGTACTTTTCCGTGGTTGGGGTAGGATCAACTCATATATAATGGTGAAATAATTGTTATTAAATTATAAAATAATCATATAAATTATTATGTTATCATATACGATCTTTTAACATTCCTTAGTTAATAATATCTTAGTATTATCGTCGTTTCGGGTGTTAACTTACTCATTTTCTTTTATATGTTTCGTTACGTAAGCCATGTTTTTCAGGGATAGGTTGTATCTTATTCATATCTAGAATTACATTAAGTCCTTACAAATTATTTTTAAATCATCATATGATTATTATACTTGAATGGATATGATGGAGAATGAATCTCATCATGTTCATGGAAACGGTAGTCCGTACGTACGCACGAGCGACAATATCATTCTTTTGATATTAAAATAATATTTAATTGGATGTTATATTTTATATAAAGAATCATTATCATGTTATATTTATTATTTATATGAATTACACATCATTGTTATACCCATCCAAATAATTATATATTGAATAACAATTACACCACGACGTGGAGACGGTAAGTCGTACGTACGCATGTATGGTGACATGTCATTCAAAGGATGGATAGAATAATGAATATGGTTGTACCATATTTATAATAATATCACAGTATATAGGAGATATTGGATTCATTATTATAGAATGTTAATAACAAATAAGGAAGAAGTTGAAGAGGAAATGAATTTGAAAAAGGGTGGTGAAAACATTACCTCTTCTTCAGGTTCTTCCTTTTGATTCGATCAGAAGGGCTCCATAGGTTGTCTTTTTTATCAAAATAAGGCTTCTAAGATATAGTTAGGGAAGTTGAAAGAGTATTTGGGCAGGGTTTGGCCGAACCAAAATAATTTTAAGGTGTGAATTAATGAGAAGGGGAGTGCCTTTTATAAGAGGGGTGAGGGGCACCTTTGGAAAATCTAGAAATATAATTTTATAATAAATTCATATTCTCTTTCTAATGGCTCTAAAGCGGATTATTTAATGATTAGGGTTGGGATGGGTAGAAAACCACTCATCTAATAGAATTTAGATAGGTTTGGGTTATTATATTAACCTTATCTTTAAGTATTAACTCCTAGTTAATTAGTTTCACTTTTACAATGTCTCTTGGTATTTTTATATTTTATGGTTAATAAACATACTATATACATCGATGAAACCCCCAAGTTATCCATTAATGATACAAATATCCTGATATAAGTCTCTTGGCCGACCCTTAGATTTTTAGGAATTTAATTTCAATTAATATTATAATATTTTTTTAAAAAAATATTTTATGTCAATTTTGACACTATTCAATATTTGATTTTTAAAAAAATTATAACAGAATGATTACTTATAATAAGATTGATTAAATAAATAAAAACAAGTCATATTAACCTACAAAATTATTTTTAATTATAAAAAGTCTCAAATTACATTTATTTGGGTATTTATAATATCAATTATTCTAATTTGTCATTAATTAGGTAATTACTGCATCACCATTGTGTCATTAATTAATTAAATTATATAATCTCTAAAAATTATAAATAAAATACCATTATGTAGGAAATATTTTTATCTTTTTAAGGAATATTTACAATCGAATATATCGTATCTATAACCCTAAATTAAAAATGTTTTATTAAATAAACATTGCTTTTAACTCTTTCAACCCTTCTTTGAATTAAATAATAATAAATGTCCTAATCTAATCCAAGTGGACCTAAATGATAATATTTTATTCCTAAGGTTGTTTTTGGTTGAGATAATCTTTTCCAATAGAATTAGGACATGTGTTAGGGTAATATTAATATCATTTTTACCCTTATTTACCCTATTTACTTTTAACCGTGGTAAATAAAAGTAAAAAGTTATTATGCACCAAAAATTATTCTCATCTCATTGATCCACATTTTACTCCTTGATATTAACCATGTTTCTCGTATTTTCAAAATTACACTCACAGAAGCGGTAAAATTATGTTTTATGAAAAATTCAGTTTTTTAACTACCACTTAGTGGTTTCACTATTCATCAAAAAATGAAGTTTTTCAAAAAAACACCAAAAATTCACCCTATAATAATTTCGTTATTCCGATTCCAAAAATGAAGTCCTTTTTGAAAAATAAAATTTATAAATTTAGAAAAGTCGGTATTACTATTCAGAACGGCTAGTATGATTGGTTGTGGGGTGTTAGAACTCGATATTGCGTACAACAAACGCTATTGCATTATTCAAAGAGAAGTGTATCGTAGAAGCTTGGGGTGTTACATTCTCCCCTCATTCAAATAACTTCTTCCTCGAAATTTCTAGAATTCTACCACATGAAAATACTCTGGTTCTTTTTCATCATAAGTTCCTCAGGTTCCCACGTTGCTTCTTCCATCTTATGGTTTCTCCACAAGTCTTTTACCAGATGAGTCGTCCGGTTTCTAAGTACTTGTTCTCTTGTATCAAGAATATTGATGGGATCTTCGCAATAAGCTAGATCGGGTTCCAGTTCTAATTCCTCACAGGTGAGTACATGCGTTGGGTCAGGCATGGATTTTCTTAATAGTGATAGTTGGAACACATAGTGAACTTTTGAGAGACTTGGCGGCATTGCCAATCGGTATGCTACATCCCCAATTCGTTCTAGAATGTCGAAAGGTCCGATGTACCTGGGACTCAATTTACCTTTCTTACCAAAATGTATGACTCCCTTCCATGGAGATACCTTCAGAAAACATGATCACCGACTTGAAATTACAAATCCTTCCTTCGATTATCGGCATAGCTCTTCTGCCTACTTTGAGCTTCTTTGATGTGATTTTGGATTACCTTCATCTTTTCCATCATTTCCTCCACCAGTTATGGACCTACAAGTTTTCTTTCACCAACGTCATCCAAACAGGTTGGTTTGCGATATCTCTTTTCGTAGAACGCTTCATATGGTGCCATCTGAATACTCGAATGGAATATATTGTTATAGGAAAATTCTACCAGAGGTAAATATTGATCCCACATACCCTGAAAGTCAAGTGAGTGGGATCTCAACATGTCTTCTATGGTTTGAATACTTTGTTCTGATTTTCCATCTGTTTGAGGGTGGTAGGCAGTGCTCAAATGAAGTTTAGTATCCAAGGATTTATGAAGACTTTTCTGGAATCTTGAAGTAAAATGGGGATCACGATCAGAAACAATTTATATGGGTACTCCATGAAGTCTCCCCATTTCATCAATATATAGACTTTCTAGAAGTTCCAGTGGTAGATCTTCTCTTATAGAAAGAAAATGTGCTAACTTGGTAAGAAGATAAATAATAACCCATATTGCAACGTTTCTTCTAGGAGTCTTTGGTAGTCCCATGACAAAGTCCTTCGTTATATTATCTCATTTCCACTGAGGTATGGGAAGAGGTTGCAATACTCAACCAGGATGTGGCCTTCCATCTTTCACTTGTTGACAAACCATACATCTAAACACAAAATCAGCAATCTCCCTCTTCATGTTGTCCCACAAAAATTGTTCCTTCAAATCTCTATAAATTTTGGTTCTCTCGGGTTGTATAGAGAAATTGGAACTATGAGAATCATCCAGAAATTCTATTTTTAGATCCGGTATATCGGGAACACAAATCCTCTTCCCAAATTTCAAAATTCTTTCTAACGAGCACAATTTCTAAACAATGGAATACACTAGAGTAGTTTATGAATAACAATACATAATCCCAAACCTGTAAAACACATAACATAAATTAAATAGTTTTTGGATATAATCCATAATCATAAAAATGTTTCCTTTGAGGATGTATATACTCATAAACCCTTTATAATGGTTTGTAAATAAAATGATAATTATCCTAAGAATATCCCCCGGGAGTGTCGTAACCAAAAGTGAAGCAAGGCCTGTTGTCATGCACTAGTTCCCGTTTGAGTCTAGCTCAAAGCGGTGTTTTTGGGTTTTACCCTAAGGTAAATCTGTGACAGAGCCGCCTCTACCTGCTCATATCCAGACAGGGATGTATTACTCAGAAAACTCACAAAATTTCTATAATACCAAAATTCTAGGTAGTTCTTCTATACTAATCCTCAAAGTCTATCTTAGATCTATGTGCTCTAATCAGAGTTTATCTAAATCTAGCTTCCAAGGTTTGTATTAAACTTCCTCTGATACCAACTATAACGCCCCGACCCCAGTCACCCAGATTCGGTGCAATATTACATAACATTGGCATGATCACAAGAAAGATCAAATCTCGAAAGACCGATTAGTTTAGTAGCCTTGGAAAGACTAGATATATTCCTAATGTTTTACATTACATCATAAAAATGAAAATTACAACAACATAGTCTCCATAGTCCACACTCTTATCCCCTCATAATATCCCTTCAGTTCATTCATAATTTACTTCTTCACATCCTAGGAAAAACAAAACATAGAAAATGGGTGAGCTCAAATGCCCAGTAAGGATAAGAATATAGTGTAAACTTTAATAAATAGGAATAAACATTTAAGGGAATATATAACTAAAAAAAGCCTTTTAAACTGGAACTTTAGCATAGTATGGGAAAAATAAAATGAAATAATTCCATTTACTTATTCACAATGATATTCTACTAATCAAATAATCACATGCAATATCAATAACCACTTTCATAACGATGGAATGCATAATGCAAGACTATCATAACCACATAGCCATGGCCTCGTGCCAAGACTACAAATAAGATTTTGCTAAGGCCTTGTTCCAAGACACTAGTTTGTATCATGAGACCTACTGATGCATCGAGGAGATATAGCGGGCTCCACCCATCACATATTAAGTCTAATGCATTCCCATATGAAAAGGTTTAAACATAACATAAACATTCGTATTAAAACTATCATACAAAATGTAAATACTTCATCCATAAACCATGAATAGTATAAAAATAAGACATACACAGTCAAACATATCACAAAACCTTCAATACAATATAGAAGTTTTCTATCATAATAAATCAACTTCAAATAATCATAAAATCCATCAAAGGATGTTAACATAGATGAAATCAAAACTCTTTTTAGAGAAATATCTCATTTTATTTTGAAATCATTTAAGAGTCATATATTTATAATATAAAAACATTTTCTTTGAAAATATTCTTATAATATTGTAAAGGAAGCTTCGACGATTTTATAACAGTGAAAAATAGCTGCACCCTCCGTATAAGTTAAAAGAAACATTCTAACCTTAATTCTGTCGAAAAGGTTAAAAAGCACCTTGTTTGGAAAACGACGGAAATATTCCTTTATAAACCTCTTATAAAAAGTCAAACAAGGGTATAAATGACTTTAACCTATATTCATTATAATAGTAAAAATGTTTTGAAATACATTTTTAAGAAACATGGATGTGGGTGATAAAGAGATCCCAGTAGATTATTACGTATAAACAATCTCAGATAATGAAGAGATTGGGAAATAAACCCTAACCTTGTACATTTCCTCGGTTGGGGTAGGTTAACCTCCTATATAATGGTGAAATAATTGTTATTAAATTATACAAGAATCATATACATTTTTATGTTATCATATATGATCTTTTAACACTGCTTTGTTAATAATATCTTAGTATTATCGTCATTTCGGGTGTTAACTTACTCGTTTTATTTTATATGTTTTGTTACGTAATCCATGTTTTTCATGGATAGGTTGTATCTTATTCATATCCAAAATGATATTAATTCCTTATAAATTATTTTTATATCATAAAATGACAATTATACTTGAATGGATACGATGGAGAATGAATCTCATCCCATTTGTGGAGACGGTAGTCCGTACGTACGAACGAGCGACAATATCATTCTTTTGATATTAAAATAATATTTAATTGGATGGTATATCTTATATACAGAATCATTATCATGTTATATTTATTATTTACATGAATTACACATCATTATTATACCCATCCAAATAATAATATATTGAATAACAATTACACCACGGCGTGGAGACGGTAAGCCGTACGTACCCACGTATAGTGACATGTCATTCAAAGGATGGATAGAATACTGAATATGGTTGTACAATATTTAAAATAATTTCATAGTATATAGGAGATACTGGATTCATTATTTTAGAATGGGTATAACAAATAAAGAAGAAGTTGAAGAAGAAATGAATTTGAAAAAGGGTGGTGAAAACATTACCTCTTCTTCGGGTTCTTCCTTTTGATTTTTTCAAAAGGGATCCCTAGATTGGACTTCGGACCAAACTAATGCCTATAGGTTTTAGTGAGGGAATTTTAGAGAGTATATGTTAAGGGTTTTGCCGAACCAAAAGGCTTTGAAGGTGTGAATTAATGAGAAGGGGGAGTGCCCTTTTATAAGAGGGTTGAGGGGCTCCTTTGAAAAAACTAGAAATATTATTTTATAATAAATTCATATTCGGTTCCTAATGAATCAAAAGTGGATTACTTAATGTTTAGGGTGGGTATGGGTCGAAAAACACTTATCCAATAGAATTTAGTCAGGTTTGGGTTATTATATTAACCTTATCTTTAAGTATTAACTCTTAGTTAATTAGTACACTTTTACAATGTCTCTTTGTATTTTTATATTATATGGTTAATAAACGTACTATATACATCCAAGAGACCCCCAAGTGGTCCATAAATGATACACCTATCATGATATAAGTCTCATGGATGATCCATAGATTTTTAATAATTTAAAATCAATTAATAATATAATATTTGTTTTAAAAACTCTTTTATGTCAATTTTGACACTATTCAATAATTGATTTTTTTAAAAATCATAACAGAATTATTACTTAGAAATAAGTTAATTAAATAAATCCTAACATGTCATATTAACCTAAAAAATTATTGGAATTTATAAAAAGTCTGAAATTACATTTTTTCGTGTATTTATAATATTACTTATTCTAAATTTTCATTAATTAGATAATTACTACATCACCATTATGTCATAAATAAATTAAATTATATAATGTCTAAAAATTATAAATAAAATATAATTATGTAGGAAATCTTTATATATTTATAATTAATATTTAAAATTGAATTTCTCTTATGTAAAACCCTATATTAAAAATGTTTTAGTAAATAAACCTTGATTTTAACTCTTTTAACCCTTCTTTGAATTAAATAATAATAAATGTCCTAATCTAATCCAAGTGGACCTAAATGATAATATTTTATTCCTAAGGTTGTTTTTGGTCGAGATACACTTGTCTAATAGAATTAAGACATGTGTTAGGATAATATTAATATCATTTTTACCCTTAATTACCCTATTTAATTTTTATCGTGGTAAATAAAAGTAAAAGGATACTATTCACCAAAAATTATTTTCATCTCATTGAACCACATTTTACATCTTGATATTAACCGTATCTCTCGGATTTTCAAAATTACACACACAGAAGTGGTAAAATTTAGTTTTATGAAAAATTAAGTTTTTTAAGTACCACTTAGTGGTTTCAATATTCATCAACAAATGAAGTTTTTCAGAAAAATACCAAATATTTACCCTAGGCTAATTTCGGTATTCTGAATCCAAAAATGAATTCCATTTTGAAAAATAAAATTTATAAATTTCAAAACGTGGGTATTACTATTCATAACGGCTAGTTTTATTGGTTGTGATGTTTTAGAACTCGATGTTGCGTACAACACACGCTATTGCATTATTAAAAGAGAAGCATACCGTAGAAGTTTTGGGGTGTTACAACATGATCACAAAATAAATTAAAATAAGGTGAAACATGAAACATAATTCCATAATATATACTTTATTTGAATATATTTTAAACATAATTATGAAAATTGTCTTTTTAAAACTTTTTTTATTCAAAATTGTAAGAGTCATAATTATGAGTCTCTTTACAAAATGTATCATTTTTAAAATAAAGATAAATGAAAAATTTTAATGGACATGTATTTAGATGAAAACAAAATTCTCCCTTGAAATTAATAGGGTTAATCATTTAAAATAAAAAATAAAGTTTATAAAATAATAGAAGAAATTAGAGTTACAATGTCCCTTACCGATAACAATGATTTCTAAATAAAGTATTTAGAATATTTTATCAAAATTATAAAGACCATAATTATCTATTTATTAATCATATACATTTACATTTCCATTTATATGATTTTTTAATAACATGTCTCTTTATTTATAAGATAGTCATAATATCTGTTCATCATTGGGTGTTGATAACCGTGAAAGTGTTCAACAAGCTTCATAAATGCAATATCGATCATCTTTTTAATAAAAAATTTAATCTTTTGAAAACCATAAGAGGTACTATAATTTATTTTTATAAATTAACTACAGGATTATAGTTTAATTACATTACAGTTGTGAATAGTTTTAATGAATATGTTTATGGTGATAAACTCGTTTAAGGTAATTTACCGATACCTTTGGTTTACATTATAATGATCAATAATTTTGGTGATGTCCATCAATAAAAATATTAATTATATATATTAATTAAATATATATTATATAATAAATAATTATAAACTAAAACCTACAATGACGGTTTTTGTGAAAAATAGAATACACTATATCATAGAGGTAGTATCCCACACATATGCATTAGAGATGATTTTGTATTATTTGTACCAATGAAAATTAGTAATATGTATCATCCTTTTACAATATAATATATGTATTGAATATTATAATATCATATTATATTTACTATTAGGACCACCCGTGTAAGGTGGTGAAGGTAACTGAAACATGTTGCATCTTGGAGGTGGTCGTTTGAAAAACACATGATTAACGTTTGGGTTTCATTATTAATGAAAAGAGGACTATCATTGATGCCTTTAACATCATTATAAAGACATAAATTATTAATAATGATACATATTTATCATAAAAATAGGATTAAATTAAAATTTATCAATAATAAATGCACAATATTAAATAAAAAATAGAGAGGGTATGTTATAAATCTAAACATTTCTAGTTATATTATCTCCTTTTTAAAATGAAAAAAAACATTGTGAAATCTATTTAGATATAAAAAAATCCTAATTATTGTGTAAAGATTATTTAGAAGTGTTTTGGGTATATTTTGTGCCTAACATAAGGTGTTTTCGTGTGAAGGGAAGGGAGGAGCAAAGTGCCCCTTTCAGAAGTGAATAGGGGTTGAATTTTTGTTAGCAGACAAGATTATTCAACAATGGAAGGTCACAATGAATGACATTTTCTGCATAATTGATAAATAATGAATTGTATAAGGTATGTGGTCACAAAATATTTTAACCACTCAATTAAGTACATGATTTTATATTTTTAGACACTTTACAACAAATGACACTCATCTTTTCCATTTTGGTTTTCACCTTCGTAATGAGATTTAACAAGGTAATTTATCCTATATGCACAAAAATATAACATTACATATATTAAATATAAAAATATTATTCAAATTTTGGAATCAAATTTTATAAAAAATTTAAATTTACTTAAAATAAATTATAAAATACAAAATGCATAATGTATTAAAAATAATTATTTGGAAAATATAACATAAGAACTAAAATTAAAAGTATGTGATTATAAAATAAAAATTAAATAAAAATATAATTTCACTTATTAAATACATATTTCATCTTGGGAAGTTGTTTAATGAATTTCTAATTCATACTTATATTGTTATCATGTCAAAATTTTATTTTATTTATGAAATGATATTTTTCAATATTGACCTAATTTTTTTAAAAAAAATGTTGAAAAATCTTCTTATGATAATACATTCATGATAAATTCAATATTTATCATAGTTTTTTCATTTCCATATCTTAACATTTCTAATTTTTATTTTTATTAAAATAAAATAAAATATAATTACAATTTTAATTTAACAATTAATTCTAGTATATTAAATAATATTTTTCCCATAAATTAATAATTATTTCAAGGTTAATAATGTTTTCATATGAAAATATATTATCCATTCAAAGAATCTACTTTTATATTTTTTGTTGTTTAGCTATAATAGTTGAGTTGATATTTACTGTACTTTTTATGTTTTCATCTTCTTTATATAAATACACACACAAACACACACACAATTATATATATATATATATAATACTTATATTTAAACTATCTATACCTTCTAATTCCATTGCTACCTAAAAATTGCCTATATATATTTTGGTTTAGTGTCGCTTGTGGAGAAAGCTATTGAATGTTGAATTTATTTAATGTAGAATAAATCATATTGTTACATTATACCAGCTTAAAAATAATTGATCCTTGATATTGTTTGTCGGAGTGGAAACTAAAGAGGGGGTGAATTGAGTTTCTATATAATATTTCTGATAAAAAATTTATGATAAAGATCTCCCAATTTTGAAACAGCATAGTTAATTAAGGCAGTGGATATATAAATGTTCATTTGGTAAAAAGGTTTCTCAAAGGGTGATTAGTCCTCAGTTGAATCAGTGTAAAACACTTATTCAACTTCTGAAATAGGTTTACTGATTTAAACTCATACACACAGTAACCAGAACTAACTATCAGAGTCAATGTAAAATAGTTTTCTATTTTTTGAAATTATATGCAGTGGAAAATCGAAAAAATAGAGTATTAATAAATATAGTCACAGTAGAGTAAAACAAGAGGTTCGGTCTCAGGACGAAACTTAATCCTCTCCATTTGGTTATCACCTTCCTCCAAGTAGTTTGTATTAACAATAAACTTGATACACAACCTATAATGGGATTTACAACAGTTTTCTCAAACTATCTAGGTCTCACACCATCTACCATAGTTCTACATTGGAAAGACAAACAATCCAGACCACACACGGTCTCTTCCACAGTTACACCAGAGAAACTTGGTGTAAGTGAAGTATCATGTGAGGATTCTCAGTATCCTCTAGTTCATGCATAAGATATAGTGTGTGTGATAGAAAAATAAACACTTCTCAGCAATTTAAAATAAAAGAAAAAATAGAGATAATATTATAATATTGAGTCTAGAATGCTCTGTGTGGTTTTAGTTTAGCTCTTGAATCCTTAGAGTGAATAAATTGGAGTTCGAGTCTTTCTCTGGATGTTTTCTTCAAAATAGATTGTCAAAACTCTAGTTTATAGCTTCCTTGTACTGAGGTTATCTATTTCATGACTTGATAGATAATTGAATAAGTACATAAGGTAGACATGAATTTTTCCCAAATACTCTTCGTGATGCACTTGGGTTCACAATGTAAGTGCTGGATGGTTCTTCCTTGTTCTCTTTGATCTAGCGAGTATGCTCTTTATCAGGAATCACTCTCTCTCTCATTTCTTCCTCAGCCTTCTATTTTATATTTGAGGTCTGACAACCGGAATAAGTAAACCACATTTGGTCTTCTTCATACCTCGTACTGTCCCCATATACGGTCTCTTGATATGTCTATAATTAGAATTAATTAATGCCAGAAGCATTAAATTTACCAAATATGACCGTTAGAATAATCTTAAGAAATTGATAATGTATGGTGTAGAAGAGTGAGCATCCATAGAAAGGTTGTTGTAGAATTCTCAATAGTAGGCTTCAATATTTGGCTTCATTGGTAGACTTCATCGATAACATTCATCAGTGACCTTTATCGGTGGCCTTCTCTCAGTGACCTTCACCGGTGACCTTCATCAATAACCTTGTATCAGTGACCTTCATCGGAAACCTTAATCAGTGACCTTCTGTTGGTGACCTTCATCGGTGACCTTCATTGGTGACCTTATATCATTGACCTTCATCGGTAACCTTCTATCGGTGACCTTCATCGGTAACCTTATATCAGTGACCTTCATCGGTATCCTTCTACTGGTGACCATCTACATAGATAAATTTTCCAATATAAGCTTAAAAAATAGAATAATGAGATTAAAGATACATAGTTATCACTTGATGGAAACAATAAATATTAATGAAACATTATTATCATAACAATGAATCAAGATTTGGAAATATCAAAATAGGTTAGTCCAACAATCTCCCCATTTTTAATAATAAAAAATTAAATCAGTGAAAATTTAGATTTAAGTATTATTGAATCAGGGTTAATAACATTTTCTAATATCTTATTAGGTGTGTAAAAGTCAAATTGAACCATGTTTATTGTGGAAAATATAAATATTGTATATATGCAAGGACTCCAGAAAACATAAAACTTCTCCCCCATTGTGATTAAAAAAAGATTGTATGACAAAAAAAAGACAAAAGAGGGTTTTATTATTAATGAAGAGAAGAGTACAATATAAAAAAAGAGTAAAAATATCCTTATCAACATAGACATCCCACATTCAATCCACATCAGATATGTCCAAGGGAGATTTGTCTTTGGAAGTAGAGGAGGCAGGTGCAGAAGATGGAGGGATAGGCCGAGGTATGACAGTGAGCAAGGTTGGAGGGGATTCTATAGAGGCATCAGTAGACCGATAGTGAGTAGATATCTGAGGAATCATAGGGGGCAAGCTTCTGATTTCCTGTGAAGGAGTCATCAACGGGGAAAAACTGGTAGAGCCTGACGTAGCTGAGGAGGAAGACAATGTTAGAGGAACAATAATGGGAGTGCAGTCCACATGGAGGAAGGGTAAAAGGAGATTTTTGAAATCCATAAAAATGCTTCCTCCTCCTTCTATAGATGATCTGATATCACAATTATGCTCCCTGAATTTTTCCATGGTAGGAGTTAGTTTTCTAAACCTTCTAACATGATCCTTACAAGTGTGATAGACAGGTGGAATTCTCATGTTTTCTAACAATATCTTGAAATGACCATCCATCTGATGCTTAGTGCATACCCTTTTGTAATAGAAATCAACATTCTCTTTGATGTCATTATGATCATGAGTATAATCCCATAGAAAGTATCCCACAAGATTATGAATTTCTCTCATAGCGGAAATGACCTAAGTAATAGACTGAGGGTAAGGGGTACTGGAACCAGAGAAATTCTCCACTTATTCTCTTACAGCCAACCTAAATGATTCTAGATATCTAGGAAGAGTGGCTAAAGAGGAAGCTTATACAAACATTGGTTCCATAGTAAGCCACTGTCTCAATAAAATACTTGGTCAGACCACTGATCAAACTCTTCAAATCATCATCCTATCCACTCAAAAGTGTCTCCATAGATTCTTAATTTCCATAAATACAGTGACCATCTGCTAAAAAATACTCGTAACATACTTAATAACTTTGTCCACTGTAACCCTTGAATCCATATAGGTGTCAAAACTCACAACTACTTGTTTAAAAGCTTCCATAGGATCTACCAAGTTTCTGACGTGCTTCTGATATTCCTTCAATTCATTGAACAAATTTGAGAGACAGTTAGAAAGTAATCTTTCTAAGGTAGATGCCACACCATCTTGACTGAGATCCACTATTCTCTCTATCTCTATGGATTTATCATCAAACTGTCTCTTCAAATCTGATTTTAATGATTTTAAATAATCTTTATTCATATAATCTTGGGGTAGAATAACTACTGGCTGCACCATAGTAGTTTCTGAAATATAAGAAATTGGAGGGATTCTGTTTGGCTTGTCATCATCAGAGTCTCTATAGTCTCATCCAAAGACCACACTTCTAGGATCATATGACCAGCATTTTATTCCATGAGAAACAAAAACTCAACATGTGGCAATAGGTTCCTCCCCCTCATTGGAGCATTCTCATGATCAATTACATCCATCTCTCATATACCTCTTTGATCAACTACATCAACAAGAGAGTCCACTTCCAATTATTCTACATAATTTTCATCTACATCCATTGCAATTGTAGTTTCAACTGATATATCATCCTCTTCATCTACACATTATACCATTAGTTTATATCCAATCGGAGGACTAAGGTTATACATTCCTCTTCACTTTCATCAGCATGTTTCTCAAAATTATCATGACTAGTTTCTGTTTCATCCTCCTCTTCTGAGGTTTCTCTAATGTCTCTTAATAAATTTTCATCTCATTATTCTTCAATGGTTTCCTCATAATAACTCTACCTTAAGAAAGTCTCTCTTCTATGAATTATTTTTGGTTATATAGGCTCACCAAAGGATACATCATTGTCATGAGGACATGGAGGAAGGCCATGATCACTCCTATCATTTATAGGAGAATCCTCTATTACTTGCTTAATAATAGCTTCATATTCTTCATATGAGTATAATGGATCCATTTCATTAGGCTTTAGACCTGGATCTGTCTTATTCCTTGTCCTAGTCAGATTGGTGACAGGGTTTAATACTTCATACAACATAGCCTAATCATTCACCCATTTTATTTGCTAAGGGTTCTAGCTTTTCTTCATAAACATGCATATCATAATAGAAGTGCAGAAGTTGTCCCTTACAACTTCTTTTTCCTCCTTATTTCTAGAAAATCCTTTTACTTTAAACATTGAAGATATCAATTTGGGAGGAAACAAAGCCTTTTATTTGGAACTAGGCTTTGTCATGTCCTATAACTTAATCATCCACAACCTTCAAAGATTTATCGTATGTACATTAATCAACAGATATAAAAGAAACACGTCAGGATACTTCAATGTAGCAATGTCCCCTCTCCTAAGACTCAAAACATGCGAAACAAACATAAAAAGTAACCTTTATTATCCTTCCATTTCAATAGCAATCACTTTCCAAGGGATATCATTACCCTTTAGTTCATTCAAAGCTTCTTCATATTAGATGAACTCACTAGTGGAAGTCAACAATCCAGAGCAGTAATAAAAAATTCCTTCATTTGGACTCTTAAACAATCATCCCATTCAATATAGGAGAAGCTCACACTTAATCCATTTACCATTGAAGACATTCGTTTCTCATTATCAGACTACTCAAACTTCAATGACTCAAAAAATTCCTTCACTAGCTTTGGGTAGTAAGATCCATTTTTATTTTGAAAACATTCTATCCAATCTTGAGCTTCGAGTTCCTTCAGCACCAGGTACATGCTTGATTGAAGCCATTCCGAACGTAATTCCTTCTCAACAACAATTTCAGTCTTCAAAAAATGTGGATTGATTTGCTTTTCCACTAATTTGCTTCCACTACTAGACCTAGTTCGAGGTCTCTTAGGGTTCGACGCATCACCTGCATCATCAACCATCATTCTTTTTAATCTTTCCATGCGATCTGGAGTAGTTCAGGGGTTTCAGTAAGAGGAGAGGTTCCAAGGTTAGGGAGAAAGGGGTTTCGTAGAGGATTGAAGTGGATTCAATTGTGTTATGTAATATATTTTTAACATTTAAAGATCTAAAAAAATCAAGTAAAAGAAATAAATAATACTAATTTTTTTTTGGATTCCAATAGAAAAACAAAAAGTCCCAAAAGGATCAACTATCGGTAAGGTGCCAAATGTGAGGTCCAGCGGTGAGTTCCTAATGGTGAAGACCAATGGTGAGGTCCAACAGTGAGGTCAAATGGCGAGGTCCAATGGTGAGGTATATTAATGAGGTCCAACAGTGAGGTCCAATGGAGTGTTTGAATGGTGAGGTCCAACGGTGAGGTCCAATGGTGAGGTCTAATGTTGAGGTCCTCACATAATAGTTTATTATGCGTAACTTTTGTTTGATGTAGTTTAACCTCTCATAACTCAAAATATTTGTGAATATATCATTCAATTAGTGTTCAATGTTAATGAATTCAAGATTGATATCACCCGTTTCATAATGATCTTTGAAGAAGTGATTTCTCACATCAACATGCTTTTTCCTAGCATGAGATACAGGTTTTTAGAGATATTAATAGCACTATTATTATCACAGTTTATAGAGATATTTTTCAATTGATATCCATAGTCTAGTAATGTTTGTTTCATCCACATAATTTTAGAAAAAAAACTACCATTAGCTATATATTCAACTTTGGAAGTAGATAATGCAACACAATTTTGTTTCATAATACTCCATGATACTAGTGACTAGCTCAAAAAGTGACATGTTCCAGAGGTTCTCTATCAATCTAACTTGCAACCAGTAAACTCAACATCTGAATAAATTATTAAATCAAATGATTTTACTCTTGGTTAAAATAGAAATGAGTTTTACTATACTTGAGATATTTAAAAATCCTTTAAACATATGTTAAATGAGATTATATGGGATTGGATTGAAAACAAGCACACATGCATACACAGAACATAATACCAGGTCAGCTAGTAGTAAGATAGAGGAGACTCCCAATCACGACTCTTAATTTGTTTGATCCACTGGTTTACTAGTTTCATCAACATCCAAATTACAAGTGGTACTCATAGTTGTATCATTACCTTTATTACCATCCCATAAAAAATGTTTCAAAAGATCCTTAGTATATTTACATTAATTGAAAACAACACCATTTTTATTTTTAAAATTTTTAAATCCAATGAAAAATTTATGATCCCTCATTAAACTCATTTCAAATTCATCCTGCATCATTTTTTAGAAATCAGTATATAAATAATTTTTAGAGGATCCAAAAATAATATCATATACATAAATTTGTACTATTAAAATATATTTGGAAATCCTTTTAATAAAAATATTTGTATCTTATATTCCATTAGTAAAACCATTTTAAATAAAAAATAACTACGTATGTCATACCAAGCTATTGGATATTGTTTTAGACCATATATTTCCTTAGAAGGTTTAAAGACATGATTAGAAAAATAGGGATTTGTAAAACCCTGGGGGTTGCTTAAAAAATAAATCCTCAACTATGTAACAATTTATAAATTCAATTTTGACATCCATTTAAAAAAGATTGAAATTCAGATGATCTATATAAGAATGTAAAATCCTATTAGCCTCTAGTCTAGATACAGGTGTAAAGGTGTCCTCATTTTCTATTCCTTCTTCTTTAATATATCCATTTCAACTAGTCTTTCCTTGTTTCTAACAATGTTACCACATTCATCAACTTTATTTCTAAACACCCATTTAGTGCCTATGGTCAAAGTGTATTTAGGTATCTCTACAAATTACCAAACATTTCTTCTTTCAAACGGATCTAATTCTTCATGCAATTATATTACCTAAAATTAATCACTAATATCATCATTAATATTTTTGGGTTTATGCTATTAAAGAAAAGCTTGATGTTCAACCTTGTTTCTCAATGACTCTCTAGTTTGTGTCCCTATATTTATATCACCTACTAAAGAATCTAATGAATTAATCTTGCTAGTTATAATACCTATATAAATAGATGAAATAGACTCATCATGGTTGTTAATAGGTTCAGATTCATCATACTCAGATTCTAGAAAATTTCGAGAAATAATTTTTTCACTAAGGGTTCACTATCTTTATCATTAAGTCCTAGAAGTGGAATATCTTCCTCAAGATGTTAAACATAGTTTTTGGGTTCATGTGGGTCAGTATCATCAAATTTGACATTAATTAATTCTTCCACATAGTTGGTTTTCTTATTTAATACTCTTTAGTCCTTTCTATAGATTGAGTAACCTAAGAAAATTCTTTTATCTCTCTTAGAAGAAAACCTGTCAAGATTATACCTTGTGTTAAGAATGATGTCTTTGCAACAAAACACTCTAATGTAATTATCCTTAGGCTTCATATTATTCCATATATCATAAATGGTTTTCATAAGAACTGGTCTAATTAAGACTCTATTGATTATGTAACGAGCTATATTAACAACTTCATCCCAAAAATAGTTAAGCAGGTTATACTCATTTAGCAAAGTTTGGGAAATCTCTTGATGTGTCCTATTTTTTCTTTCTATAACTACATTTTGTTGACATGTTCTAGGAGTCATGAAATTGTGATTATAGCCACTATGTGAGAAAGAAGATTCAAAGTCATGATTTTGAAACTCACGGCCATGATCATTTCTAAACGTCTTAAAACTATGTCCACTATGATTTTCTACAGTCATGGAATATTTAATGAAGTAAGAACATTCCTCACTTTTCTGTGCTATAAAGTATAACCAAGTTTGTCTAGAAAAATCATATACAAGAACATAAACATAATGCTTTCCATTTAAACATGAAACTATGGATGGTCCAAACAAATCCATGTGAACCAACTCCAGTGGTTGAGAAGTGAAAAGTTCATTCATTGGTTTGAAAGAAATTTTGTATTGTTTTCCTTTTTGAAAAATATTAAAAACTTTGTTATGTGGGAATTAAAATTTAGGTATGTCTATAACTAAACCATTCTGAGTTAGTTTCCTAAGTGAGTTCTCATTGATGTGTCCTAATATCTTATGCCATAACCATGATTCCTTATGAAAATCATTTAATCAAGAAAAAATTTTCTTATCTAAAGAGTTTAAATAAAAACATATACATTTTCATTTCTATGATCATTGAGTATTAAATAATTTTCATAATTAAAATCATTGCATGCATCATTTTCAAATTTATCATTGAGACCATCATCACAAAACTGAGAGATACTAAGTAGATTGTATCATATCCCATCAAAAAAAAGTATATTTGAAATTTATATAGTATTAGGGTTATCAATTTGGCCTAAGCTAACGATCTTCTGATTGGAATTATCACCGAATGAGACATATCTACCATCAACATTAATTATGCCCTTAAATCATGAATAGTCTCCAGTCATATGTCTTGAACATCCACTTTCAAAGTACCGTAGAGTTTTATAGGTTCTCTTTAAACAATTTCCCTACAAAACAGATTAAGCATAGGGTAACTTTGGAACCCAAATTTTCCTGTGTCTAGAGATGTTAGCATGTAAAGATTTGGGAACCCATACATGTTTCATAGGTTTCCTATAATCAATATTTTTTTTGACTTGATCACTTTGATATGTCCTTTATAGATTTTTTTTTTCAAAAGATGGTCTTGAAAATCAACTAGCAGTGAACAGTCTAGATTTTGGAACAAATTTATTTTTAATAATCCTTCTCTATTCTGGTTGATATCCTAGAACACTTGTGTATTTTGGAGCAATTTTTTTCCTTGAAAACTAATTCAAGTTATCTATACATGCATTAAACTTCTCATGGTCTATTTTTAATTTCTCATTTGATAATTTATGTTCAGTATTTTCTTTTAACAACTGAGCACATTTTTCCCTCTCAATATCCAGATCAGACTTATAATTAGAATTTAAAGCATGTTTCCTTTTCAATAATTTATATTTATCCTTATGTTCATTAATGGAATCCTCAATAATTCCAAAATATTCAAATAGTTAACCATATTCATAATTTTATCATTATTTGATTCACATTCATTCAAAAAATAGTAATAATTATGTATAATAGAATTGGATGTTACCTTGGATGTTTCTACCATGAAACACAGGTTTGCATGTTTGTTCTTTTAAATATCAGAAGTAGAAGATCCACTTGAGCTATCTTCTTAACCACTCCAAGTAGCTTTCAAAGCCTTTTTATATCCCTTGCCCTTGTCTTCATATTTCTTCTTAAATTTCAGCTCGGGGAAATCAGTCCTCACATGGACTTTTCATTTTTGCTCATAGTAGAAAATTTATTTGTGTTGTCATCCAATTTTATGTCCTTTATCCACTTTCCTTTACTATCATACCTTCCTTTATAGTTTTATTTTATGAAAAACTTATTCTTACAGTATAAATTTTTGAATCGTCGGGCAAAATGAGAAATCTCTTCATCACTGTCAGAAGCTGAGTATTCACTAGTGGAAATGTCTACATGAGATTGATCCTTTTCTTTATCTTTAATCATTGAGGTATCATTCTTGAATGCTACATATTTCTTTCTTGTTTCTTTATGTACTTCTTGATTTACCTTAATCTCTTATTTATACATCATAAGTTTTCCAATTATTTCCTTCACTGGTATCTTGCCTATGTCATGAGATTCTCAGATAGTCTCTAAAATTCCTCTCCATCTGTTAGGTAGGCATCGAAGCAACCTCATAATATGATCCTTTCTGTCTACTAGTTTCCCAAGTTGACTCAAGGTATTTACTATTTCATTGATCCTAAGAAACAATTCAGGTACCATTTTATTTGGATTTATTTTAAAATTTTCCTATTAAATAGTATAAGTATTTAATCTCATTTTTTTAATATTGGTTGTTCCCTCCTGATAAATAGCCAATGTATCCAAAATTTCATATGCAGTTTTACATGAAGATATTCTATTATATTATTCATCACCTATAGAACATTTCAATGCATTAATTTCTTTCCAATTATTGTTATATGTAGATTTTGTCAACTGAGACCATGTGTCCCTATCAGTAATAGTAATGACATGTTTTTCTTCAATTTTCCCAGAGTTTAGGACCCATGCTCTCTAGATACATTTTCATTTTTAATTTCCACTGAGCATAGTTATTAACATTAAATAAAGGATTCCTACTAGTAATAGCAAACTGAACTCTTGTATCCATTGTTAATTATATTCTAATGAACTGAGAATTTATATATGCGAAAAACATTATGATCTTTAACATACAACTAAAATCATAGTTGAAAATATTTTGAAAACATGTACAACAGCATAGATGGTAGTAATAAAAACTCCTCCAAAACCAAATGTTGGTCATAGTGGAAACTCAAGAGGGGTGAATTGAATTCCTACATATAATTTTTGTTAAAAAAATTATGATAACTATCCTCCAGTTTTGAAACAGCCAAGTTAATTAAGGTAGTGGAGATATAAATGATTAGTTTGTCAATAATTTCACAGTGGGTGATTAATCCCCAACTGAATTAGTGTAAAACACTTCTTCCACTTTTGAAACTGGTTTACAAAATCAAATACATACACACACTATCCAAAAAACACTGTTAAATACAATGTTATAAATTTATATGTTTTTGAAATAAAAAGTAGTGGAAAATAGACAAAATAATGTATTACTAAATATAGTACATAGTAGATTTAAACAAGATGTTTAGTCTCAACCCGAGACTTAATCCTCTCAACTTGGTGATCACCTTCCTCCAAGAAGATTATATTAACAATAAACTAGATACACATCATGTATCAAGATTTATAACTATTTTCACAAACTGTCTAGGGCTCACACCCTCTTCCACGGTTCTTCGTGGGAAAACAGACAATCCCAACCACACACAGTCTCTTCCCCAGTTACTTGTGGGAAACAAGGTGTAAGTGAAGTTTTATGTGACGATTTTCATAATCCTCTAGTTCAATCACAAGAAACAGTGTGTGTAAAAAACAAACACACACATCTCATAAATGTAAAATAAAAAACACAATAGATATAATATTATATGATTGAGTTTAGAAAGCTCTATATGTTTTTAGTTCACCTCTTGACTGCTTGGAGTAAAGAAATTGAAGTTACAGTATTTCTCCTGATGTTATCCTCAATATAGAGTGTCGGTACTCAAGGTTCTATCTTATAAGTACTGAGCTATTCTACTTCTTAGTTTGACATTGATATGAATATGCATAGAAGGGAGATGTGAATTTTTACAAAATGATATTCGTGATGCTCTTGGGTTCATTGTGTTTGTGATGGACAGTTCATCATTGGTCTCTGTGATCTTGGGAGTATGATCTTTCTCATAAATTCCACTCTCTCTCTCCCTTTTCTTCCTCGATCTTCTATTTTATATTTTAGGTCCAACAATCTGAATAATAAAACGACATGTGGTCTTCCTCGTACCTCGTACTATCCCCAGATATGGTCTCTTGATATCTATACAATCCGTATTAATTAATGATAGAAGAATTAAATTTACCTAATATGACTGTAAGAATAATCTAAATGAATTCCTAATGTATGGAGTAGAAGAGTGAACATCAGTAGACTGGTAGCAGTATCCTTCTCAATAGTAGGAATCAACAGTAGGCTCTATCTGTAGACTGCATCGTTAGCCTTCATCGTTAGCCTTCATCAGTGACATTATCAGTGGCTTTCTATCGGTTACCTTCCTCGGTCACCTTCATCGATCACCTTCTATCAGTGACCTTCATCTGTACCCTTCATCGGGGACCTTCTATCAGTGACCTTCATTGGTGTCCTTGTATCGGTTACCTTCAGGGTTGACCTTCATCGGTGAACTTTTACAAGTGAACTACATTGGTAACCTTCTATCATTGACCTTCATCGTTAACCTTCTATCGATAACCTTTATATGTAACCTTCATCTGTAACCTTCTTTTGGTGACATTCATCGGTAACATTCTATCGGTGACCTTCTACTTATATGAATTTGTCACTGTAATCTTAAACAATGGAGCAGTGATATTAAAGTTACATAGTTATCATTTTATAGAAACTATAAATATTAATAAAACATCATTATCATAAAAAAGATTCAATATTTTGGATTATCAAAATAAGTGAGTCCAACATATATTATCGAAAATAGTAGAGACTATGTGGGGGAATTTTCAAACTTCACATCCAAATATTCCCATATACCATCCCAAAAATAATTGGTTTTCCAGATATCCTTTTCAAGAAGGTGTTTTTTGTTTCTTAGAACCTTGTATATTTGATCCATGATTTGCAGCAGTTGTTAATTATATAAAATTTCAGGTCTAGAAGTATATATTTCATGATTAGTAAATGTGGTAGATATAGTATGTAATTCTTCAAAAGAAACATGTGGAAGAAAGTTTCCTCTTTATTATGTTCTAAAGGAGGTCTTAGATGATAGGCTATGGTCTTTCCCTAATCATGGAGCCCAAGGGGACAGATGTATCTAGGGTTCATTTTCACATTCTTCCAAAATCTCATAACCTACTTCCATACAAATATTATATGGAAACAAGTGTCACAAAAATCAAAATCTAGATCTCAACGGTGATTATTTTCATAAATATTCAATGGGATTTGTGCCACATTCATATTACACTAAATGATTTAGATTATTATCTTTTTTTTCAACGAAATAATTCAGGCTTATGAGCTCCCTCTCTCAAACTTCATTTAACATGTCAGACTACTATATCTATTCCCATACACATGCTTATATGATTCCATATAAATTAAAGAATTGAAATATTTATTTTATTGGAACTTTAATATAGTATTTGTTTATACCAATTTCCATGAAAATCTATTGAATAATATCTCAATGTATCCTCTATAGTTTTAATTTTCCACTCAAAATGACTGTTTATCTGAGGCGTATAACGTAGGGACACAAGATTGAAATTCATGGACATTACATTTCTTTTTAGGAATAATTAATACATGAAAAATAACATATTCCTAAAAAATTATTTGTTTAGTGTCTTTGGAAACTCAAAACATCATCTTCTAACATGGTTAATGTTTATAACATCTCCCATAATGATCTTCCTATTTTGTTTTTCTACCTGAAACCATTCATTATTTCATTTGTAAAAGAAAACCTAAAAAGGGTGATCTCTAATTATCAGTAAAGATAAAAATGGAGAACATAAAGCAAACCATAATGATTTGAACGTAAAATCATGATCATAACATCTAAACATCAAAATCGTGATTCATGAAATAAATTGTGACAATAAGTAAGGAATGGATAATAAATGACCATTAATAATGATAAAATAGAATAAGTATAAAACATTTAATTGAGAAAAACTAAAATGAACATAAAATTATTTCCATAGTAGCTATGGTATTTATTCCAAGACCATCATCATGGAACAATTACATTACTGAAACGGTTTTAAATACTATTCCAGCCATATATTACTAAACCGAATTTACATGCCATTACAGTAATTTCAATATCATGATATATAAATCTTTACCCAACACATTGGAGGGAAACATAGTTCCCACATTTCTCATAATGAAATCATTCTTACATGTTCCCCAAAAAACATAAATCATTCATCATAGAATAACCCCTGAAATAAAATTTGATTCTTAAAAAACATGGCATCATAACATAATCCGTATAAGATAAATGGAGAACAAAAAAATAATTCCATAATAACAACAATCAAATATAAAGTAATAATAGGGACATAAACATAACCCTATTCCATATTATATGGAAAATAATTTTGATGAAACACTTGTACTTAATTCCTGATGAAAATATCCTTTCTTTTTCAAAAATATTTTCCCTTGTAAAAAATCCATACAATTTAAAAAATAAAATCATGAAACCATGTAGTGGAAGATCAATGGAATAATCTATTAGGAAAGCGTAAAAGTCTATTCATACTATATTAGTTAACGAATCATCTTCTCATACTTTTCCTAGAAATGTTAAAAAGTACCTCGTATTGTAAAAGTAAGAAAGATTCCTTCCAAACCATATAGTAAAAGTCAAAATTACTATAAATTTATTTAAAAATACATATATGAATATTAAAAATTTTATGAAAACATTTTTATGAAACATTGAAATGGATGATAAATATATTCCTCATAAATACATAGGATTAATTAATCTTTGATTAAAACGTTAATTGGAAGACTATCCCTTCCCTTATGTCTGATACTCTCCATACGAGTCCAGAAATAATGTATAATGTTTTTAAACATACAAATAACTTATATCAGAACAATAATAATATTTATGATATCATATATGATTATTTTATGATTTTATATTACCCATTTGATAACAATTCCTTGTTAATGAAACATTCTGGGTAATATCGCTTTGGTTGTCATACCTGTTTCGAATTGTTATTATTGATCATATTACATAGATCAAGATTTAAATACATATAGAATGTATAATATATTTTTTATATCTTATATATTCATAATATAAATATATATATGTGTGTGTGTGTGTGAAATGGAATACACTATTTATGGAGACGGTAGGCCATACGTACGCATGAATGTTTTTTCTATTTTTATTGTCGTATTGAATGGAAGTAAGTGAATGACATGTATGTACATATATATATATATATATATATTTAATCATTCTAGGATGGTTAAAGTGAAGAATTAATCTCATCGCATCGTGGAGATGGTAAGTCGTACCAACGCACGAGAGATGATATTGTTCTCATAATTGTTGAATGGTATTGAAGTGGGTGATCTATAATATCTCATAATTAGTATAATGTAATAATATTAATATATATTTATTATTTCAACCATTATACACATCAATGTAAGGTGGTGGAGAATAATATATTACACCACGTCGCAAAGACTATAAGCAGTACGTAGACACGTTTGGTGATTTCATTTTTTGAAGGGGGGATAGTAGTTGAAATAATGTGGTTTATTATTTATAATAAAATATAATCATATGATTGATACTGATGTTATTACTTTATAAAGAATCAATTAATGAACATGATGTAGAAGAAGAATGAAATTTGAAAGAATCTGTAGAAGATATTACCTCTTCCTCGACGTGGTTCCTTTAAAATTCAGCATAAGGCTATTCAGATGGTATTTTGAGAATACCAGAACATCTATAATGTAATTAGTGAAGTTTAGTGGAGAAATGAGTAGGTTTAGGCCATCCTTGAAGGCTCAAAATGGAGTGGAGAGGAGAGGGAGGTGGTTTCCTTTTATAGGATATGAGAGGGTAACTTTACAAAACTCCCAAAATAATAATTTATTATAAAAAAAACTTCCATTTCAAAATGTCCAAAACCAATTTATTTCGATTAGAAGATGAATATTGTTCAAAATAATCCCAATAAATAGTTTTTATACAATTTTATACCTCAAATTTACCCTTATCTTTTAGCTTTATCATTTAGTAATCTAATTTAACACTTACCATGTCTTCTTGTATATTCATACTATATGGTTAATATAGTTACTATAAAAATCCATTATAACTTCTAATGGTTCATTAATGAAATTTTAAACATTATATATGTCATTTGGCCAAATCGTATATTCCTAGAAATATTATATCATTTAATAAAATTGTATTTTATTTAAAAACGAATTTATGACAGTTTTTTTACTATCATTTCATGAATTTATACAAATCCAGTACACCATGATTACTTAAAAAAACAACATTATTTAAAATATAACAAGTCAAAAACGTCCATAAAATTCGTGGATGGCATAAAAAGGTTCAAAATAAATTTATTTAAATATTTTTAATATCATTTATTTTAATCCTTCAATAATAAGGTTATCACTACATCATTATTGTGTCATAAATAAATTAATGGTGTCAAAAAATTATAAATAAAATTTGATGATGTAGAAAATATTTTTTTTTATTTAAAATTGAGTTTTATAAACTATTTTATATTATGTATATTCCAATAATAAAATAATTTTATTAAGATGATACATGTTTAGGACATATTTCTCTTTACATTAATTAATTTTTATAAGATGTACTTTTAACATCCATCTGGTTCCATGGGGTCCCAAAATCGTCCCAAGGATTCCTATGGTCCGAAATATCTCATCAAATAGGATTATGAAAATTTTTATGGTAGTTTAATATTATTATAATATTATTTTTTACCATAATTTACCTGATTTTCCCTTTTACCATGGTAAATAAAATAATTACCGAAATTACTATTCATAATGTCCCAAAAAAGGTAAATTTTCAAACAATTCAGACCTTATAATTCCAAATATTGAGTCCATTTTATTAAATTCAATACCCAAAAGTTTCAATAATTAAATTAAAATTAATTCATGTTGTCAAAACCAAAAAGAAGTGTTATTAAGAAGTAAGAACTATCAAAAGATTGACAAGAGTTTATGTCCAATTTCAAACATAAATTTCATACAATGACTAAAATTGTTTTAAATGATAAAAATATATTCCATTTATACTTTAAAACCGTTAAATAATATGAATTAACCATATAAATTATCTTGATGGAAAAAAGCTATTTTTAATTAAAAGTTAATCAATTTTTTCTATTCATCAAAACCTGATAGTTATTAGAAAAATATTAAAAATTAATCCAATTTAAATTGTTTAGGTCCTGCTTCTAAATAAGAAGTATTTTTGTAAAATAAAACATATAATGGTTTAAAAAACTAAATTTAAAAAATATTCTCCACAAAAAGGTAGAAAAAGACATTTTTTTCAAAAATACTTCTTTTATCTGAAAAATTGATATTTTACCTATATCATGTTTGAGAAGATATATATAACTAATATTAATGTAATAAAATTAAAAATGTTTTCAATAATATAAATAATAGATAGTTTATATCCTATTAAATAATAGTTTTATAATATATCACTATTTAGTGAAACTCGGTTTTGCGTATAACACAAGCTATCGAGGAAGATCAGTATTGCATGTAATGCAAGAAAAGTAAGTGTTAAGTATAGTACTAGTTTCCATTGGTGTTTTTTATAACATAATCCCAACATTGTTATTTTTAAATTGGATAAAATATATACTTAGTGTTTCATGAAATTAATTCTATCAAAAGAGTGTTAATTTGTGTGTAACGCAAGACAAGAATAGACTCATGTATACTACATGAAAATAAAATGTTGAATATAGAGAAAGATAATCTTGGGGTATCATAAGACAAAATACATCAATGAAATTAAAATAATCTACCACATAATATCTCAGGCTATTACATTCTACTCCCCTTAAAATGATTTTCCCCCTCGACATTCATCAGGGATATAAATAATTTTCTTTATAAAAGGTTCGTTTATGGAAAATCACATTATAAAAAGGGATACTAAAAAAAATTAAAAAGGAATGTTAGAAATATAACAGTTTCTCAAAGAAACTGAACATTGGGTTTTTTCATAGGATAGGATAGGTGGTAGGTGAAATCATAGATATTGAAGAGATATTTTACCCTCATGTTCTGATGGATAATGATAGAGAATAACATTTGGAGAAAGTTAACTATAAGAAATCCATAATTGTATGATGATTTAATAACCATATGTTTCATCGGATAAGAAGGGATTATGATTACTTTTTTGGTTTCAAGATATTATTCCTAAATTTGATGAATTTTTACATGAGGAGAAATAATTACATGATATCTGTACAATCTTACCATTGGTTATTCCCTAAAAAATATCCACTTCATCTCTTATTTATTTACATTGTGTTTAATTTTTCATTCTTGAAATGTTTTAAGATCATATGATATAATGATAGGGAATTCCATTTATCATAGCATAAAGGTTATAATGAGTTATCAAATAGGAATAAGTCCACCTATAGTGAGATAATACCTTAATCATACAATCATCAGTCGGAATATAACATATACTATACATAAATGGATTTCATTACAACCCTTCCAAAAATAGAGAATATATAACATTAGATGGAGGATACCAAAATAGCCCTAAAATTTGTCTCTCATATATTAATTGGCAGTTCTTGGTTGTCACATTCCAAAAATGTGAATATCCTAATCATGTATTCACCTTAAACATGATAATAACATAAATTCTCATATAAACTTAGTGAAAACATGCATTTAATAAAAATTAACTATTTCCACACACCAAATAATACCAAAAATTCAAACCACTATAACACTTTGTCCTTATATCAGTCATGAGCTCATTAATACTATCAAACATTTCATTATCATTATATCCATTCATTATGTGAATATCATGTGCTTTCAAAATATATTTCAATCAATTTTAATTGTTACCGGTACCATATAATTATTGAAAACCACAATAAACCATTACATAGATATTCCAATATTCAATAATACTGTAAACTACTTTCCATTACACTATTTTGAAATCATATTATATAAACACTTAATCATTCCACCACTTTGTTGGAAAATTCAATATCGACAATAACGATCACATGTGATTTTACTTTTTCATTGGCCATAAAAAGTTGTTGGACTCGATAATCATCTATAACCCTTGGATTAGTGAATTTGTTTGCAAAATTCCCCATTTCCTAGAACTTTTAGCACTGAAGTGTGGGTGGTGCGTTCCTTGTAGTTTTTTATCTATTCACATCATGAAAATCATTTTTCCCATTACTCCATCACTCAACTTCTTTATTACCTTCTTTTCCACACTTGAAACATATTATAGTATCATTAAGACAATATCCACCATCCTTCCTTCCACACTTTGTGTACAATAAAATATTCATCTTATTTTCACCATTGTTTCCATATTTTCACTCGAAAACCATATTTTATTTCTTTTCAAAAACATGAGATGGATATGTAACACCAATTTTAAGTTCTACTATTATGTAAAACCACAAAATATATTCATAGTTATGTTATTCTCTTATAGATAATTCTCTTCGATGAATTTGTTTTGAGCAGCTGAATACTCGATCAACATTACATTCATGTTGGATGATAAAGCCATAAGCATTCCATGAAATCCTTGTAAAATTTTCCCCGTATGTATCAATAAATTCATAATCATTTTTATTAAGCTCAATGAACTCCTTTTAAAACTTGTTTCAATGAATATTATGGATGTAATTATTTAAAATAAACTTCTTAAACTCGTCCCATTCCAAGGATTCAATTTCAACGTGCTGCCATTTATTCTTAATTATAATTCATCATTGGCCTGCTTCACCTTCTAAAAGATAGAAATCCAAAATGACCTGTTATTGTTCAGAATAGTGTTGTATGGAATATATATTTTCAATGGTTTTGATCCATTGTTCAATAACAAGTGGGTCAGATGACCTAGTGAAAAAGGTGGGTGTTTCCTCATGAAGGACTCAATCGAATGATGTTCCCTTATCAGCTCATTTGGATGTCTAAGAATGATTCATAGATTGTGTAAGTATATCAACATGATTTTTCATTCAATATCCCAAAACATTTGGTTGTTCGGGAGGAAAATCATTGAATTTCCCAATGATTTGATTATTAACAATGTTAAAGGAAGAAATCATAGTAGTAAAACCACATAATCAAGGGGGAGTACTATCAATATCTGGCATCTTAAGTCCAATACTAGGTTACCAAGATCGTAATCATACTGCTTGGATTGTAACCGATAATTATAGTTATCCTTGTGGACATCGAGAGACATAAAATATAAATATATTTAGGGATCTCACTAATTTTTTTCCAACCTAGTTTCTATAGGATAACTTAACCTTCACTCTGATACCAACTTTAGAGACATAATCTTGACATACATGGACATTACATTTCTTTTTTATAATAATTAACACATTACACAAAAGGATGCCCAAATATTGTATTAGTTTTGTGTCTTTGGAAAGGAGGAAACATTATAATCTAATATGGTGAAAGATCATAAATATCTCTCATAAAGATCATCCCCTTTTATTTTCCTACTTTAAATTTTTCTTTATATCATGTGAAAAGAAAACATACAAAGAGAGAGCTAAAATGATGAATTGTTGTAAAAATTGAGAACATAAAACAAACCATAAAAAATTGAATGTAAAAACATGAACATAATGTTTAAACATCAAAATCTTGAGTCATGAAATAAATTTTGGCAGTACATAAGGCATGGATCATAAACGAACATTAATTATGATAAATGATATTTGGTTCAAAACAATGAATTTTGGAAAACTAATAATAAAATAAAATTATTTCCATTGTATCCATGGAATTGCTGCCAAGACCATTATTGTGGACAAATTCCATTACTGTTCTGGTTTTACTTTTCATTCAACAATGTATTAATGGACCATATATACTTTTAATTCCACTAATGTCTATATCATTATATATAAATATTTACCAAATTAATTGGAGGGATATATAGGTCCCACCCATCTCATAATTAAACCCTTATTACAAGTTCCATAAAAAACATAAATAATTCATCATAGCATAACCCATGAAATAAAATTGGATTCTTAAACATCAAGTTATCATAACATAACCATATTAGATAAATGGAATTCATAAAAATAATTCCATAAAAAATCATTTAAATATAATAATACGGATAGATACATAACTGTATTCCATCTTATAGGGAAAATGGTTTTTATAAAACAGTTGAACATAATTCCTATGACAATATCCTTTCTTTTTCAAAAATGTTTTCTATTTTCAAAATGCCACAGAATTTTAAAGTAAAAGAATTTTTTTTGAAAACAAAACTGAATCCTTGTAGATGAAGCTTCATGTAATATGGAATCAGAAAAGCATAAATATCCATTAATTTTGTATAAGTTAAAAACACATTTGTCTCCTACTTTTGCTGGAAAATTCAAAAAGTACCTAATATGGTACATAAAAGAATAATTACTTCCAAACCATGTTGTAAAAGTCGAAATGGGTACAAATTAAATTTAAAATACATAGATTAATAGTTGAAATTATATGAAAACATTTTTGAAAAACATTGGCATGGATGATAAATATATCGTTAGTAAATACTTACATTTATACAATCATGGAATACAATGAGATTTAAAAAATTATCCCTTATATTTGGTTTGATACTCTTTGTACGAGTCCACAATTCTGGTATAGATTTTTAAAAAATTTTTTTACTTATATTAAAACCATAATAATATTTATGATATCATATATGATTCTTTTATGACTTTATATTGTTTCTTATTAACAATTACCTATTATGGAAACATTTTAGGTAATATCGCTTTCTGTGTCGTACACATTTTAACATGTTATTCATGACCATATTACATAGATAAAGATATAATTACTTCCATAATGTATAATTTGATGTTTATAATATATATATATTCACAATATAAATATAAATATATATAAAAATGGAATACACTTTTCATAGAGATGGTAGGTCGTACGTATGCCCGAACGTTGTTTCCGTTTTTCTTTTTGTATTGAGCAGAAGTCAGTGAATGACATATATATAAATATATATATATATATATCATTAAAGTAGAATTATTATGTATCATATTTCATAGTTATGATTAATATATATATATAATCATTCTTGGATGGTTAAAGAATAGATTGATTTTCATCACGTCGTGGAGATGGTAAGCCGTGCGTATTCACGAGCGACGATATCATTCAAATAATTGTTGAATGGTATTGGAGTGGATTGTGTATAATATTTCAGATTTATTATCATTTTATAATAATCATATAGAGTTTTATTTACACCATTATACGCATCCATGTAAGGTGGTGGTGAAAAACAAATTACACAACGACGTGGAGACGGTAGGCCGTATGTACACACATGCAATGATTTAATTTTTTGTAGGATTGATATAAGTTCAAATAGTGTTCATTAATAATTATAAAAACATATAATAATATGATTGATACTTATTTTATTACTTTATAACGAGAAAAATAATTAAGAGGATGTAGCATAAGAAATAAATTGTTAAAAATCAGTAGAAGAGATTACCTCTTCCTCAACTTTCCTCCTTTAACTTTTTTCATAGGGCTCTATAGATGGTATATTGAGAGGAACATAACATCTATAATGTTACTATGTATTTTTATAAGATAAATGTGCATGTTTTGGCCTATCATGAAGTCTCCAAATGGAGTCAACATGAGATGGAGGAGGTTCCCTTTTATACGAGAGGAGAGGGGCACATTAAGAAACTCTAAAAATATTAATTTATTATAAAAATATTTTTGATTTAAAAATGTCAAAAACTCATTTAACTGTTAGTTATGATCATTATTGTTCGAAAAACCTTCAATAAATAAGTTTTAGACTAGTTTAGGTCTCAAAAGAAACCTTATCTTTTAGCTCTAACCCTTAGTTAACTAATTTAACTCTTACCATGTCTTCTTGTATATTCATAATGTATGGTTAAGATAATTAGTATAAAATTCCAATATAACGCAAAATGGTAGAATAATGACATTTTCAACACTATCTATGTCATTTGGACAAATCTTATATTTTAGGTCAATTATATCATTTAATAAAGTTGTATTTAATTTTAAAACACATTTATGTCCTTTTTATTCTATTCATATCATCAATTTAAAAATTCACAACAACATCATTATATCTAAAAAAGATGTTAAATAAAATATAACAAGTCATACGCAAGTATAAAATTATTTTATGACATAAAAATGTTCAAAATAAATTAATTTTATTATTTTTAATTTCTTTTATTTAAATCATTCATTAATAAGGTAATCATTACATTATCATTATGTCAAAGACATATTTATTTATATAGTGTATAAAAACTATAAATAAAATAACATGATGTAGGATATATTTTTATATTTAGAATTACTATTTATAATCTAATTTATCTTATGTATAAAACCATAATAAAATTGTTTTATTATAGAAATACATGTTTATGTCATATTTCTCTTTACTTTAAATTAATTCATATAAAATGTCATTTTAAAATACAAGTGGTTCCATGGTGTCCCAAAATAAGCCCATGTATGACCATGTTAAGAAATATCTCATCCAATATCACTATTCGATGTGATTAGGTAGTTTAATATTATTATAATATTTTTTACCCTTATTTACAAGATAAACTCTTTAACCATGCCAAATAAAATTATTAATGAAGTTATAATTTATATTGTCCAAAACTAAAAGGTAAATATTCACAAAATTTGGAACATATTATTAAAAATATGGAATCCATATTTCCAAATTCAAAACTGAGAATATGTGGGAATTAATTTAAAATTAATTCCCATTGTCAAAACCAAAAAAGTGGGTATTTAAGATGTAATAACTATGAAAATATTCACATGTGTTTAAGTCCAATTTCAATGGAAAATTACATAAAATGATTCAAATTGGATTAAATGATAAATATACATTCCAGTTATAAAATAAAACCATTAAATAATATTATTTATCCATATAAGTTATCTCAATGGAAATATTTGTTTTCAATTAAAATTTAGCATATTTTTACTAATCATCAAAAAATGACAGTTATGAGAAAATATGAAAAATTCATCCAAAGTAAATTTTTATTTCCCTATTTAAAAAATATGTTATTTTTGTTAAATAGTACATATAAAGGTGTCAAAAAGAAATTTTTTAAAATGATATCCTTAAAAAGTTGGTAAAACATCAATTTTTTTAAAATACTTCTTTTATCTGAAAAATTTATCTCGTTCATATATCATGTTCTAGAAAATATATTAGATGAATTTTATTATTATAAATTTAATAATCTTTTTAAAACACTTCATAATGGATAGTTTACATCCAACTAAATAATATTTTAATAATATATCATTGTCCAGGGAATCTTTGTATTGCGTACAACACAAACTATAGAGAAAGGTTGCTCTTGCGTGTAATGAAAACAAATTATGTTTTATATTTAGTGAAATTTTTTATTTGGTGTTGTTTATCACATAATCAAGACATAGTTATTTTATACATTGAAAAAAAATCTATATTCAGTGTTGTGTGAAATGAATTCAATCAAAATAACATGAAGTTATGTGTAACACATGCAAAGAATAATGTTGTGTATACTACAACCAGATAAGGTGTTGCATATAGAGAAAGATAATTTTAGTGTAGCATAAAACACAAGACATCAATGAAATTGATATAATCTATCCTATAAAATCTCCGGGAGTTACATATTAGTAGTAATGAAAATTAGGAATTATTCAAATGATAACTTATGACTTATCTAGAAACCAGAGTTAACCCTTGGATCACATTTAGATATAATGAATAATGGTAAATTCTAATTCCTCACAACTTCCCATTATTATATATTGGTGAGAGGGTCAATGGAGAAATATTATTTGATAGTAAATTTTTTTTATGAAATCTTTATGTGGTCAACTATATTCCATATAACATTATGGACTTTAGATAATTTGGGGAGTTCAATAATGTTTTCGATAATGATGTTTTCTCATTTCGACAATTTTATGGGTAATGGTTACAACATACCCTTAAATGTTTTCCATTCATCCTCAAATTTTAGTCATTCCAAGAATCGAGATATGTATTCTACAATTTTATAATTCATTTTATCCACCCAAAAGTATTAATTTATATGTATCTAAATCTTTATATTTTCTAATGTGTAGATAAGGGTGATCTGTATGAGTCTTAAAAAATTACATTTATCCATTATAGTTTTAATATGAAACATAATTATTTTACAATCCTTATAAATCCATATTAATCAATATTGAACTCTAGAATATTCACAATATTTTTTATATATCTTAATAATTTTTATGGATTATTAGATCTTTACGTGAATGAAAGGAGAAAAATCATTTTAGTAAATATGGTATTTATCTCTTACCATTATATATTCATGATTTATCGTCTTAAAATACATGATTATTTTGATCTTTTACATTTTAATCGTACATATGGTAGCATATATTTCATTCCAAGAAAATAGACACATTATCTTCCATCCAAATGTTGTGTTATATTGAGAATTCATTGTCTATTATAAATTCAAAAACTCTCCTTTGGAAAATATTTAATTCATTGCAGTGAATATATATATATATAATGATCTTTTTATATGTATATATATATCACATTTTTCTACAAAGAGATAAAATCACTAGATATTTAATGAAAAACAAACTCATGCTACCTAAAAATCATGTGTCTAGTAGTTTTTTTCCCGATCCATTAATTTTCATGAGGCATAAGTAATTACCTTATCATTTTTAATGAAGACAAAACTAATCCCATTTTTAATACATCAATATATATTATAAACCCTTCGCATCATTAGGGTAATTTAAGTATAATGATAGTGATGAATTCCTTTTTTAGTTCCTTGAAAATTTATTTACATTACCCTATCTAAATGAACATTACTCCATCCTATATCAAATTGCTATCATTATTTAAAAACTAACATAATTTTATCACATGTTGTTTGTAAAAACCTTCTAACCAAATAAAACTATAGAATTCCTTTATAGTGGTAGGTCTGATAAATATATCAATATCTTTCCTCTTTAGAGGATATACTAATATTACATTGCATATGATTACATGACCCAAAAATGAAACATTTTGTCTCCAAAATTCAAACACTATAAATTTAGAATATAATTTTCTCTTTCTAAAGATTTTATCAAAATCTATAAATGATCTTTATTATCATCCTCTCTCTATGAAAATATATGAATATTTTCTATATGTACAATAATAAATATATCGAGGAAGACTTCAAATGATCTATTAATTGTGACAATGAGTATAAAAATATCATTCATCTGTAATAAGGGTTTCAATATAAATTCATAAAGTCTATACCTCATAAAAATGATGTTATTTAAATTTCCCTCAATTTTAATCCATAACTAATGATATCCAAACTGGAAATCAAAATTCCATAAATATGACGCACTTTTATTTTGATCAAATAAATCATCTATATGTAGTATAAGAATTTTTATTATTGATCATAATTTTATAAAGATTACGATAATAAATGTAAAAACACATCGATCAATCATTCTTTTGGATAAAGAGGATTGTGAACCCCACTGTGGAGTTCTGGGGCATATAGTACCATTGAAAAGTTTGTCATGTAATTTCTTTTTTTAACTCCTCTAATTATATGGGAGACATTATATATGGACACATTTAGTAAATAATGTATCCATGTATATGTTAAAAACATAGCATCCCTCATTGGGGTGAGACCACGAACATCATTGGTAAATACATGTGTTTATTTCAATATAATAGTTATGTCATCATTTTTGACTTCATTCATGATTTTTAGAGTAAAGAGACTCTACCTGTTGTGTATCATAACACATATTATATAATGTTATTCCCCAATGAGTTCACAATCGTCCTTAAATCAATAAATGTTAATAAGATACATTGGGATATGAGAAAATTTTTCATTGTCTCAATTGTAGATGTGTTCATTATGCTTGGAAAGAAAATCCATAAAAAATATTATATGATATTTAACTAAAGGGGTAAGAATTGTATCAATAGAATATATCCTCCCAGACATCTTAGTGGAGAATATTTAGAAATATTATAAATGATCATTGTGCCACTTGGGGTTTTCACTAATAGTTATATATCTATTTCATGATGTAATGATTCATTATTTATAGAAAACAAGTGTGATATAAAATAACATGACAAAGAAAAATAAAATAAATTATTATAAGATCTATAAAAGTGATCAACTGAACCTCAAATCACTTTATTATCATCATATACCACATTAGTAATGATTGTGAATTCCCATCTATATTCCATCAGTTTGGGAGGTCTCTGGTGAATATTTTATATATTGGACTGATGGGTAGGGAATTGATTAACATAGTACCTAAAACTCCATTCACTGGAAGAATTAAAATGTGGGTGGATCATTATAAATTAAAATTTTCTATTTTATTTCATCATTCAGACTCTTATCCAATGTTTTATATTTCTGGTTTTGGTTCCCATATTTTCAACACTTTAATCATGCCGCGAATCTCTTTATACCATTACATAAGTTCTTCACTGCATGCTTATTTCATGTAACAAATTATAATTGCATTCCACCATTTTTCTAATGATCAATCATTCCTTAATAATAACATTTTATATTATTTTCCCCATTTATTTTGGAGGTTTACGCTTCAATCCCAACATTATGATCACATTGAAACATTTTTTTATATATATAAAAGTATCTTATATTTAATTCAAATTGAATAAAGGCTATTAGTATAATAAAAAAGTGATCAATTTTAGTCAAAATATTTGATATATTTCCGGAGGTGAATTTCATTAATCTTGTGAAATTTTATTTTTATGATATAATAGATTCATCTAATTTTTTATATAATTCCATGAATTCTCATTACATGTTTTTTGAATATTATAAAAAATTAAAAAGTGAGAATATATATTCTATAACTATTCACTTTTAATTGATTTTATTTATTCCATTTTTATTGTATTCATATTGGTAATCCATCACAATTCATCATTACCTTTAATAAAATAGAATTCCAAAATGAAATTCTCAAGTTTTGTGCACATTATAATAGAAACTATATTTTCTATTGCATTGACCCACTACTCAGCAACAAGTGGGTAAGACATATCACATAAAGTGGGTGGCTACTTCCATATAAATTACTCAACATTATGTTTATCCTTACATGGGGATTTAAATAACTCAATATGGTTTGGGTTGTTTCCTAACACATGATATGGTTATGGATGCATATTCAAGAGGGTTTTCCCTTGAACCCTATCTCATTATGTTTTATGTTGGGAAAATTTCTATATTTTTTATTTCCCCATTTATTATTTTATTTTTATTAGGTTCCCTCCATTACCATGAAATAATTTTGTATTATTATAAATAAAAGAAAATTGATAAATAATAAGAAACTATAAAAATAAAATAAGGAGTTCATAAATAAATTCAATACATTATCCATTGAATCTATTGGGTTCAAACTAGTTTATTCATGGTTAGAATTATAATAAATATATAAATATATAAATATATATTAAAATATTTTATAATCGTGTAAATAAAAATTTATTAACTGAATAATATACCTCATGACTGTTAAACATGGATGGCAGTTAGGCTTTTTTTTTTTACACTTGGTGCCAAATGAGTTAATTCTTAATCACCCCCTTTGGATGTTATTAAACCTATGTATATATATTCAGGACCCACATGAACTAATAGAATCTAGACAGGGATTTAATTTCTATTATTTCCACACAATCTATAATTTTTCTAAATATCATGATGATATGCTATAATTATTATCATCTATAGGTGTTTTATTGTGGTTATAAACCCCAGTACCAACAGTAACAAAACTAAAATCCAACAAAAAACTAAAAGAATAATTTGATACCAACCATATTGACAAAAGTAAAATAGGAAATAAATGACACATTAGTTTCATGATTGATATAATATATCTCAAAATAAGTCGCATAGTCGATGGACCAGTTGATTTCATTTCATGGATATTAGCAACATGAAATTTTTTTTTTACAACATTTGTCAATATTTCCCTGTAACCTACACCTGCAGAATAATATATTGAAAAATCAATTATATAATTATCTATAAAACATATATCATGGAAACATTATAATGGGTTGATATTTGATTGTATTTATGAGAATAACATTTCATTACATGATACAGAAGCTTAAAAAGACAGAAATATAATACAAAAATATCATATGACCTTAGATGATAGTTATATAACATGTTAGAGTAAAATATGATCATATAATTATTATTAAGGAATCATAAAATATATGAAATGGATGAAAAAAAATTCAACACACATATAACATGTGATCATGAAAAAAAGTGCACAATAATTTATAAATATGGTGTAATCATAAAAATATAAAATTTCATGGAAGAGAAATACATCTTCAAAATTTGGTATAGTATTATTTATAACATGGAAAGGTTAAATAAACCTATTAATTATAAAACATCAAGGAAAAAACCATTAATCCCATGCTTATGTGCGGATTTTTTTTACATTCTGGAAAATATGAGAAAAATAATGATGATCATTCCTATGTGAATAATCTTGTTATTCCCTTTTCTAATTATGTCAGGATTTATAAGATAAATAAAATACATTGTAGACAGATATAAAATCCAACAAATAATTATATTTATATTCATCATCATATTCTAAATAAACCAATGAAAAATAATGGGGTTTGTAAAAATCCAAATAGAAATCATTAAATTTTTATAAATAATCCATGGAAATTAAATGGGTTTAATAAAACATCCACATTATAAAAAACAAAAACATGAAATAAATTATTTACGAACAAAATCATGATCACATAATAAAAGAACATATAGGTTGAAAAATGAATCTTTATAATATTTGGGATAGATAATTTTAGGGAATTAAATCAAAATCATGAAAAGATATTTTGGTGAAAAAAAATATTCATCATCATAAAATTAGTTCTTATGAATCAGTTTTAAAAATTATCATTTGTTTTTTTAAAAATATATACAAGGAAAACATTTCATTTAAATGGATTTGGAGAAAATAAACTTCACCTCTACAAATAGTGAAATAATAACATTTATAATATAATATAAAGTTAACACTGGTGAATGAGAATAGAGAAGAACATGTTTCTCTCAAAAGATGAAAATTGTGTTACAAATTCCATAACCAATACCCCTAATTGAATAGGAAGTGAATTATCTTATTCTATAATAATTAAAACCGATTAAATATCTATTTTATAATATATTTAATAGAAATTTATATTTTTAATCTACAATAATATCATCTATATGATTATATTTTAAATTGAATTTTTAGTCACCTTTCATGAAGACCAAAATGGTGATGAGATAGTTTCCGGTTATTTATCGATATTGAGGAATTACCTTAAAAATATTGATAATTTTTCTTTCCTAAATATCTATATCAATGATATAATTTATTTGGATATATATATGACATAATCATCTATTATAAACTAAAATCATTCCTGATGGTTCTAGTGATAAGTGGAATACAACAGTCCATTATGGTGGTATCCCTCATGTATACAATGGTGACGATTTCATTATCATAGAATGGGAGGAAATGAGTAATATGGTCTATAATTTTTTATTATAAAACATTTTATGAATATCATAATTATATATTTATTTTTCTTTCAAGAAATTCCCAATATAGTGGGGATGGAAAATGAAACATATCACATCATGGTGGTGCTGGTCCGCACAATGCTTGATTCCCGTGTTCATTTATTGTTGATGAAAAGGGGGAGGGGGGGTTAAGGATTGAAGCATCATTATAATGACATAGAATTATAATATTGATAATATTTTTCTCATTAAAATATGTTGAATGCATTTTTATAAAGAATAAAAGCACCTAAATAAAAATAATGTGGTAGGATAAGTTCAAAATCTCCACCTTAATAATTGGATTATCTCAATTTTAAATGGGATTAAAATATTTAGGGATATAATTTTATAGTAAAATACCTAATAATAGTGACTAATATCATTATGGATTTGGTTGGGCATAGTTTTTGCTGAACATAAGGGGTTTTAGTGACATCGAATGTCAGAAAAATAGGGCCTATTTTATATATAAAAAGGTGTGGAATTTTTGTATATAGACAAAAAATATAAAAAATCGAATGTCACTCTCAAGTAATCTAGGTAAAAATTGAGATATAATTTAGTAAGGTCAATCCACATCTTAACCATAATATTAAAAATATTATTTTAACATTTTATCCTTGTTACTTATATGGTTAATTCTTTTTACCATTTTTGTTTTCACCATGGTGTTTTGGTTTTACCAATGTATATTATATTATCAAATAATAAATAAAAGGGAATTTATTATATAAATTGGATCGAATTGCTAAAAATATTTAACCCATATTTTATTCAATTTTAAAATGTGATAAAATATAATATGAAGACTAAATAATTAATGTATTAATTTATTTAAAATAGTACTTACATACTAAAATTTGAAATCTAGTTTTATAAATATTTATAAAGATATTCTAAAATTATAAATTCACATAAAAAATAAATATTGGGTCATATAAAATGGTTTCATAAATTTAAAATTAATACTTATATACGAATTATTTCAAAAAAAGGTAATTTTTAAAAATAGTAATCTACACTAGAAACCTAATAAATCACTCCATTTTTAAAAATCCAAAAAATTAATATTATGATTATATTTCTATGATAAATTGAAAAAATAGAGTTAATTCATTCAAAATGATATCATGAATTTATTTTCTTATTTAAAATAGAAAATATATTGAAAACTGCTTTTATAGGAAAAGAACTTTTGATATATTAACTATTATCTTTTTCCTTTAACATAATAATTATTCTTATTTTAGTACATTATTCATAACAAAATATATATTAAATGAAATTAATAAAATTTTCAAAAAATTATTTTATTATTATTTTAGTTCTATTAGTTTTGTTGACATTAAATGTATATTTTTTTCGTCTACATATAAACATTTATTTATATATTATTTATAATAATGTCACCATTAATTATACCTAACAATTATTTAAAAACCGTAAATTAGGATATTTATGTTTGGTTTCAGTATTTCATGTAGAGAAAGATAAAAAGAATAGTATTTATGTAAGGTCTAAAATCACTGTTTTTACATATATAAGTATTTTTTTAGGTTTTCTCTTAGGATGTTATGAATCTATCTATTTTTTATAGAATATAATTTTGAAAATAATGAAATACAAGTATTTCACAAATCCTTATGTCACCTTATAGGATGAAACCATAATATCATAATATTTTTGGGCTTCAAAAAAATGATTTTATATAGAATGGTTTCATTTAATTTAGCATGACATAATATATTAATCCATCTTTATTTTATTATAAAGGTGGAAGAAAATTTTGTTATCTTTTTTTTACCGAAATTTCAACCAGGTTATGATGAAAATTAATATCATAAAACGAATATTATTATGTTATTTTAAAAATTGAATAGGATAAATATAGTTTTTTAATATATATATTTCATCTGGGATTCATTAAATGTTGGTGAAGGATGTGGATATGCAAAATATAGAGTTTTAATTTTTTTTCATTTAAAATTTATATATATACCATTTTGAGTTCAAAATACACTAATAATTATAATGTGGTTGATACACTATGAATTCCATGTCCATGTATATTAAATTTTAAAAACATTATCGATGAAATATTGGGTTTGAAATATTTAAGAGAGGTATATATAGTGAATATGATTTTATTTTTTAGACATGTTTTTCAAACACAATTATAAAATAATATGAATAAGTTTGTAATTTTGGTTTGATATTATTTTCTATTGTTCATGTTGTTCCTCAATGGGGTATATCAGAATATTCTTCAAATATTAATATTGTTTTAATTTTTATGTAGTTATTCGTACCCTCTTTTTTGGGATTATATTTATTGTAAATGACATTTACGTATTCATAAATATTGATTCCAAAATTCCAATGAAAAATCATTTAATGAAGAAATCCATTGATGTATATTGGAAAAACTAATATTGTTGTTAAAAAATAAATTAATAATTTTTATGCAACATTATATGTAGGGATTTTAAATTAGATAACACATTATAGAAGAATTTTATGGTGTTTAATTTCATATTTTATATTCAATGGAGTTCTTCAAAATAGAAATTGTGGATGAATTATTATGATAAAGGAAATGACGATTAAATATTGTATTTCCATGATAAATTTATTTATGATGATACATCATTGGAATAGAATATAACCTTGAATAATTATATTTTTTTATAGAGATAAAATGCTTAAAATTCATGAAAAGGATGTAGGAAAACTATAATTAGAAGTTAGTAATGTTATTTGAAATATTATCAATGTATTATTTAATATGTTAGAAGGCCTTGAAATTTTTTGGAAGGTAATTAGCTATGTAAAGGTTAAATTAACCTACAACATATGGGATATCTCTACATTATAGGAGATAATTTCAAGGGTGAAGCTAAAATAAAAGGCTATTTTTTTCAAAAAGTGGTATGTAATGTTAAATCCTATAATTTACAGTACGTGGTAAATGTAATTGTAATCGTGTTTTTATAGTAACTCAAATATGTACTGTATTGCATGATGTCCATCATAATTTGTTTGAATGTTATCAATGATACTAACCTCCTTCAATACTGATACATCACTGATTTCATCTACAAGCTATATAATATAAGTATTGTATGTGAAGTGTTTTTCTGAAGAATGGGTATAATATAACACAAGTCATAATGCTTTTTAAGAGTGATTTGTGCTCTAGTTATGAGGAGTATATTTTATTTTTTTAATTTCAATTGTGGTTTATAACTATGATTTTCTCTTATCTAAAATGTTGATAGTGATATTAATAATATGTATCCTAAGTGGTCATTTTTAATAATTTCAGTGATTTGGCTAGTGGAAGAGGATATAACTTTGATGTATGAAATAGGGGTATAAATAACATAGATAACCCCATGGTGTGATGAAAAATGACATGTGAAAATGTCTTGAGATGTACATGAAATTATATTGTGAATTCATAGAATGGTTCCTTATATTTAGATATTGTTAGACCGTAATAGTAATCAGTATGTATGGATTCATGTCATGGCTTGTGAAAAATTTCTTAAATGTTATACAATATTTTTTGTGAATAGATAAGATGGTGTTATTTGAAGAGGTTATCTGTATTGGAGTGAATCTCATGTTATGATTTAAGTCATTCAATAGAAGGTGTGTTTAAATTAAAAGAAAATTTAATATCATGGTAATTTATTTAATGATTTTGGATGAAATAAAAGTAAAAGTATCATGTTCTGACCCCCATGGTCCCCACTAAGGCCTGTTGTAATCCATGAGTGCCATTCATGCCCACCTCCAAATGTAGAGGGGTCAGGGAAAAGAATAGAGTTGTAAAAAATCTAATAATTAAGGCCTTATCCTAAAATAATGGTATACGAACATATCCATAACTCTCTGAAACATAGAATATATATATATATATATATATAATAATGAAACATCTATAGTGTAATCAATACATTAAACATGCACTAGGAAACATATCAGAGTGCATCAAGGTAATATATGTTATATAAGAAAAAATATATACCCAACCAAAAGAGAGGTCCTAACCTAATAAAAATAGGAAAAGGGGAAATCTAAAGAGATCCTATCACAAAAAAATAATACATAACATCAAACATCATCATCACCTTTATGTACTACTATTCTTTACCGACACCAGGTCTACAAATTTTACCACCAATATTTATATCATCACCAAATCAAAATACATGCATGGGAATAACCCATGTATGGGTGAGTATAAACATAACCATTTGGATTACCTAAAAACCCTTAGTGAAGTAGTAGATTAAAATGTTCATATCAACTAAATGACAAGGGAAAATTATAACCTAATCAATATAAATGCTCAAAATGAAACACATGCGGAGAAAGAAATTGGATATCTATACATATATAGAGTTGTGAATGATGAGTCATCCAATTGATACTAATGGTACCATTTCAAATTCTAGAACCTTTTTAAACTTCAAAATAACCAATATAAACTCCATGCACCTCATCTTTATTCTCCACAATTAAGAGACAACAAACTGTTGTGGAGGACCTTCTCCCTATGGACCTCAATAATGGGAGAGTCACATTTCATATAATCAAATCCCAACCCCTGTTAAGAGTTGGGGATTTAAACTTATAGAAAGATTACGAGTATAAGGGACCCACACCTTGGTGCGTTTGGGGGGGGGGGGGGGTATTGACCCATACATTCTCTAATGATCAAACCAGATCACTATATATATTCAACAATCACTAGAAGAAGCATCTTTCTTATAACACTTCGTGTTATATTTCTAATTCCAAAACAATAGAAACCATCAAATTATATGTATAAAACTTATTATGATAGGATATATATTGGGCCAAATATGAGTCCCAAAGAAAGGGATACACAAGATATATGTTTTGGGGAAAATGACATAGCTCGTGCATAGGGTTAAACAACATGTGACCTCACCAAAATTTATGGGGGTTACATCCACTATACATGACATGGATAAACATTTTTTTCCGCATGGTGTGTCATTATGGTCACATATTGTGTATGTACACCCAGGTTCCATGGTGTTTTATCTCAACATAAAACATATCTATCCATGTACTTTCACATGGAATCTACCCATGGTGACACAACATGTATGTCCCCACATGGTCATAGGTGTGTGTTTAGCACCCAAATCAGCTACCTAGGTGGGGTAATAGGTCATGTTGAACCATCCATTTGACTTTTGAAATCTATCTGGGGAAGAAACCCTATAATACATGATAATATAGTTTACATGAAATGTGTTCCTATTGGATTGATGGTGTGCAATCACATTTTAATCTGATAGTGAAACATGGTCTTTATATATCACCAAATCTATTATTCATATTAAATTTATTACCATTTTGCATTCCAAAAATTGATGACTACATAGAGAAATGTATGTAATTGCAAATCCCCATCCATAAATGACAAGAAATTAGATCATCGATCTCTCAGGTGATTTTGGTCATAATCCCATCTTGGTTTGGGTCCCCAATCCATGAATCCATCACTTTATTCCCATACATATTTCTTGATCCATCCATAAATTACTAATCATTAATTAATACATGAATCATTCATGAATCCATTGGATTGATACTACTCCAATAAAGCCAAATAAAATAAAATCATTCCTCCTCTGTCAATGAAAAATAACACAAAGAATGCTGGTGGTAAAATGAACATGAATGAGGTAAGGAAACCATTTACTGCTATTATCCTAGATAATTTTCATATATTACAGAAACCATGAGTCTCCAAAGTATTACAAAAAATATAAATAATTATGTTCAATAACACTAAATAAATATGGGATTATTTGAAGAAAAATAATCAATGTTATAAATTTGATATGTAGTCAATGCAAACAAATTAAATCGAATAGTGGAAGTCCAAAATAACAATAATCCATGTCTCAATAATGGATTGATCATTGGTGGGGAACATTTCATATTTGAAGGATGATGATGATCCAACTATGATCAATATTAATCTCATGAATCCCCTTGATCATTTAATTTTAATCCAGGTTCCAGAATCTCCAATTCCAATGGAGCTATCACTTACCCATATCTAGTCTCCAAGGGTTACACGGATAACCTTTGAGATTCATCATATTGATGTATATATAGAGAATAGATTTTTTTTGAAAATTAAGTAAATTTATAAAGAAAAATCACCTAATTCACATAACCCCACATCACAATGTCTTCCTTATACACATCTTCTAATGTTATGTAATATTGTATCACACCTTATGTAATGCAATATATTGAAATTAGTTATCGAATAATGTTTTCTATTATAGATTCCCATAAATGGGATGAAAATTTATTAATAAAATATTAAATTTTGTGATTCAATTTATTTTAATATATTTAATATATTTATTTCATTGTTTTCTGACACAAAAACATAGTGTAAACTCCATGAAAAAATCCAGTGATATATATAGAAATTTTCATTTTGTCAAACAATATAAAATAATGTCATTAGATTTTCGAATCCTTCAAGAATTTTGACCGTGAAATGAAAAAATGAAAAAAAAATATAATGGAGTTATTGATCCCACTTCTAACACTCATTTCCCAAGATATCTCATGAAATCTCCCATGACCCTAAATACTTGGAAATAGATGAATGTTACATCCTTAAAAGATCTTCTCCAATCAATCCTCGATCCCTGCCAAGTACTCCGAGAAGGTGGATTTGTCCTTGGTGTCCACATCACACCAGTAAATGATGTGAAATAGGTCACGTACATATATCCATTGATATGACACAAGGAATATGTCATTTACATTGCCTTTTTAGAGGGGTGACATGTAGTGGCATGCAACATCTTCAATCGTCATTATGGTCACGAATGGCCTGATAAACCTCTATGATAGCTTGATTTCATAAAGAAAATTATACGATTATCATCATAGAGAAACTCCTATTAAAAAATTATCTCCCTGGACGAACTATAGATATCCTATGATGTTGGATCATGTAAGAATTCTAAATTCATCGATTCTATATCACAATCTCCTAGATCTCCGGAAGCATCTCTGCCATTACATGCACCACTTCTAGTACAATAAGATATATATTTAAAATATTATCATAGAATAAGGGTGACCTATATGGTATCTCATAAAGTGTGTCATTTTTTGTGAATTTTATAGTTAGTTCATAGTTTTTATTATTGGAAAACTATGCTGATTAATGTTGGTCCACCTAGCTCTGACCAAAGTATAACACAATAGCTCTCAATAGATACTCCAAAACCTGGATAGCTCTCTCTGTATGGAAATCATTATAGGGGTAAAATTTCATACTCATCCATAATTAGGTCCAAATAACATTCTAAAAACACATATACAACTATAATGTGACCAATAATCATAGATTATGATGATATCCATCAGTACACCTTGAATTAGAATAATTCCTTGCATATTGAATGACCCCAAAAACACAACCGAACTATTATACCTAATGGAATGAATGTATAATAAGTTGGTTATATATTAAATAATACCCCAAATGGAATCATGGTACTATTTTCCATAAAATATTCTTCAAAACAATCATCAATATTGACTCCAACATCCATTTATGGATGTCAATAATTAATAACTAATAGAACACAATGTTTAGCTATTAGCTACTAACACTGTGGGCATCAAGAGAAAAAATCAAAAATAATATTCTATATACCAACCCACTAAAATTTCCACCAATGTTGTTTTAACATATTTTAAACTTCTATATGCACATCAAAAGGAGGAGGTATGAATATCCCTAAGAACTACCACTCAAAATGTGACCAGAACTACTGTCTATGTCGAATGATGGATAATGTTCTCCCCACATTTATAAAATACATATGGTGCATATCCAATCTAAGGTCATATCCCCAGTTACATGAATATAGAGCCTTATTTTATTTCAATAGTATATAAAAAATAAATATTCATCTTGAAGGACCGTGTACTTTATATTCTTTGGAAGCAAGACACATACATATGTTCAACATTGCAACATGAAATTGAAAACAATTTAGAAACTCCTTTGAAATAATCCATAACTCCTAGGTTATATTTACATATCATTCATAATATAACTCTTCATGTCCTTGTAAAATTAAATATTATAAATGGGTGATCTAAAATTCTCAGTAAGGGTAAGTAATACAGCCAATGATATCATAAAAATAAACTAAAAACTCATGCATTTGAAAATGAACATGAACACATTATTGTAGGAATAATAGATGAAAAAATAATACCAAAATAAATCATAATCATGGTTATTAAAATATTAGAATAAACTCATGAACTTTAAATTAATAGTTCCATAATGAGGGAAGTCATAATTCCAGGAAACATAACCATACTGTCAGGACCTCATGCCAAGACCATAAATAATCATTTTTTCAACGCCTTATGCCAAAACCATTGATTGTATCATGATACCAAATGAATCATCGAATAAATCTATATGGCCCATCCTATAACTTACTAATTACAATTAATTACTAATGTGAAATGGGATAAACATAAACACCATATACATTAATATTGAAACAATCATATGAAATGTAAAAAACACACTCTGAACATTGTGAATAAACACTAATTATTCTGAATAAGTTGGTGAATGGTTTTAAGATATAAAATAAACATTAAAAATAATATTAAACCATTAAATTACATATAGTATAAAATATCAATAAATTATTATCCCCAATAATACATATTAATCAAAAAATAGTGTTCAAACATGTGAAGATACTCTTTTAAAATCATTGTGTAATTCTTGGGATAAATAATCTTTTACTTTAAAATGAAGAGTTCTAGTGGAAGAGTATTTTTATAAAAGAATAAGTGAATTAATATAGTATTTTTAGAATTAAATAATTTTCTTTATAATGATTCTGTTTTCTATGAATAGATTATATAGTTCCCTTGAAAATAGGTAAGAATTTGAGAAATTTCGTTGAATATGGCTTGTATTTCGTGAATAATTTTTAAAAGATCCTTTTCAAACATATAACTCCCCATAAATGAATGTAATATTATATTTGTTACCCACATATATAAAATTTTAATATAATATATCCGGATTTCATAGAAATAAATAATAATATAATTGAGGTATGTGTTGAATAAGAGTAAAACGAATGAAAATTGTGGTTTTGGTAGAAAACCCTTAAAACCTTGTAACCAAATGAATTGTATGACCCAAAATTAAAAATAACAAAATGATACATATAATATCATTAAAATAAACATATTCATGACATGATACATCATGGGTAATTATAAATACACCATACACAAGTAATATTAGTGAATATGGAATATCTCACAGAATTGGAAGTCAGATGAAGAAATCACATACCTTAAATCTAAATGTGTTCCTCACATGATCTTAATAACCTTAAAAATCAAATTTAGGTTCATAAATTAATGATTATAGAACCTATTATAGATTAAATGTTTTTATTATAACCATAATAGGCTCATTCATTGACTTTTTATGGGTTAAGAGATTCAATTTCATTGATTTGGAGTGTTTTCTTCCTTGGTTCTCACGATCGGTTAAATTATATTCATGTATGGATAAACATGTAGAATGAGAATGGTTTTCAAGAATATAAGTTTTATGTTAATAATGATCAACTAGGGAATTAAATTTCATTAAAATAGATTTGTTTATTTGTAGTGAAAATGAATCATTATATAAAACATTAATGAAAATTGTTTTTGTTATTTGGTGAATTTTTTCTTTACATACTAGTTTTGATCTAGAAATAAATAATGTTTTTACAAAAAGAATGCAGAACCATAAATAAGATACATTACCTATATTATAATTAGGTTTGACCATAATAATGGTTTCGTGACCAAAATTGAATATGTTAATTGAAATTGAAAACTAGTGCTCCTTGAATGTGGTAAATTAACATATCTCGGATGATGTTTCATTTCTAGTATAAAAGAAGGGGAACAGAGAGATAAAAAAGATTTATTCCATTATCATAATAGAATTACAGTAATTTTACGGTACTGTAGTAATCAAAAAAGTTGGATTAAATGATGTGAGGAAAGAAAAATAATAGAATGGAACATGAAATAAATGAAATGAAAACAAGAATTTACCTATTGAAGTTATCTTCCTTGAGAGCCTCCTTAGGGGATATTTTTTCGCATTTTTTTGAGACCAAGGGTTTTTTGACGTGGTGAGGAGGTTCAAAGGATATTTTTGAAGAATTTTGACAACTCACATGGCTTGAGAGGAGTGAAGAGAAGAGGATGTGAGGGGTGATTCATAGTGGAGGAGTGGGTTGATTTTTGAATATCATGTTCATTGTTTAATTATTTACCTCAAGACAACCAATAGTGTTGATTAATGTGACACATAATTGTAACAAGTTCATGTAATTTCTAACCAGGTGTTATTACATCATCCATGATGCTAGAAATAGTGAATTTAACTAATAATGTGTATATATGTTAAATTACAGTATTTTTCTATTCAAAATAAAATCGTGTATTTCTGAAAATTATAAGAAAATCACCCTTACCATTTTTCAATGTCTAGAATTCAAAATTGAACTCCATTTTTTAGAAACAATATTCTAACTATTATTTATATAATTTTAAAAAACAATTTATTCAAATAATTATAATTTTAAAACTAATTTTCTTTTACTACAGCTTGAAAAATTAATCAACATCAAATTATATTAAAACAACAATTCAATAAAACAATATTATGATTTACTATTTATAAGGGTCATATTAATATTCATATTACTATTCACAAGTGTATGTTACTACTCACCAAAAATATTTTTGTCCTATCATGCTCTAAATTTTAGATTGAATGCAACCTTATTTGTATGTTTTTCAAAATTAAAATCATCGAGGTAGAAAAATTATGTTTCCTGGAAAGGTTATAAAAAGGTTATTTTATTAAGAGACTTAGTGTTTCATGCATTCAATATTTATTTATTTTTTTCAACATCTTGGGGTGTAAAATTATCCCCTCCTTACAGAAAATTAATCCTGGAAATTACAAGAATGTTACAACACAAAAATATTTTGGTAGTTCTTCATCATAAGCTCCACAGGATCCCACGTTTCATGTTCAATTTTACGATTTTTCCAAAGAATATTTACCATTTGAGTCATCCAATTCCTCAACACTTATTTTTTAGTGTCCAGGATCTGGATAGGATCTTCACAATTTGATAGATTTGGTTCCAATTCTATGCATTTATAAGTTATGGATGTGTGGGGTCTGGCATGTACATTCTCAGTAATGATACATGGAACACATTGTGTACTTTAGACATGCCATAAGGCATAGAGAAATGATATTTAACTTCTCCAATTCTCTCTATAATTTCAAAATGGCCTATGTTCTTAGGGATTAGTTTCCCTTTCTTTGAAAATCATATAACACCCTTCCATGTAGATAATTTTACAAAAATAAGATATACAACTTGAAACTCCAACTCCTTCCTTCGATTATCAAAATAGAATTTTTTCTGCATTGAGATTCTTTGACAAGGGCTTAAATTGTCCTTAACTTCTCTATTGTTTCTTGCACAAGCTTTGGAACCACAAGCTTCCTTTCACAATATTCATCCGAACATGTTTGTGTACGACTTATATTTCCAATCCATGCTTCATTTGGTTCTATTTGAATTCTTGAATGGAAACTATTATTGGTGGAAAAATCCACCAATGTTAAATATTGATACCACATACCTTGAAATACAATTGAACATGATCCCAACATGTCCTCTATGGGTTGGATCATCTTTTCTAATTTAATGTTAGTTTTTGGGTGATAAATCGTACTCAATTGAAGCATAGTATCAAAATATTTAGATGAATTTTCCAATATTTTGATGTAAATCGTGGATCTTGATTAGAAAATGATGAGAGATGATCTTGATGAAGTCTCACAACTTCATTGATATTGATTCTTGCAAGGCGCTCCAATGGGAAATCTTCCCTTATAAACATGAAATGTGCAGATTCTATAATTCGATCTACAATTACCCATATTATCTCATTCTTTCTTGGAGTTTTGGGTAATAAATTGACAAAATCCATTATTATATCATCCTGCTTCCATGTATAGATGGGTATATGTTTCATGAATCCTCTATAATTTTCTCATCTAGCCTTCACATTATGATAGACTAAACATCTTGATATATAATAAACAATTTCCCTAATCATGGTATCCCACCAGAAATATTATTTCTAGTCTCTATACATTTTAGTTATACCAAGGTGTATAGAGAAATTTATGCTTTGATAATCATCCAATAGCTTCCATTTCAGCGCGGGTATAGAGGGAACACATATCCTCCTTCCAAATTTCAGGATTCCATCTTCACATAAAAAAGTCAGCTAAAATATCATCATTTAAAACATTAATTTTTTTAAGGTTATCATAATCATGATGAGAGCTTTTAATCCTTTATATTAAATATGGTTAGTAAACCAATTGAAAAATTAATTATTTTTCACCTTTTTTAATAATTCTAATGTCTATCCTTCTTAGATCCATGAATACAAGATCCCTTTTAGTTCTCATTTTTATAACTCCGTGATCATTCACGCTCAATGCATAATCTACCTTATATTCTTTTCCAGGGTGGTAGTGTATAGAACAATCACAATCCATGAGTGGTTTGATATGTCACTATTTCCTCGTTATGTGTTCTTTCTATGAGAAGATATTATTCAGACTCTACTGATCCATATATATCTCACATATTTCACCATATTGATAGTGTCTCCATATTATTAGAGAAAATATCAAAACAGCTAACTCAAGATCATGAGTAGGATAGTTGTTTTCTTTCTTTATTGAACTGCCTTGATGCATAGTCAATAACTCAATCATTATTCATAAGTACACAACCAAGTCCTTTCATTGATGAATCATTATTGATCACACACCCATCATTCGCCAATAGTTATGTTAGGATTAGAGCATTCCCTAATATCCTATTCAATTATTTTAAACAGTATTCACATTATTTTTTCCATACAATCATAACCACTTTACATGTAATATTTGTCATTTTGTTGGCTAAATGGGTTAAGTTCTAAATGGAATTCTTATAATAACCTGCTAAACCAATAAAACTAAATACCCTAGTTATGTTCATTAGAGTAGTCCATTAATGAAAAACGTTTTTCTTTAAAGGGTCAAAAAATATTCCAACCTTTTAGAAAATGTATCCAAGAAAGTAAATTGATTGAAGCCAAAATTCACACATTCTAAACATCCCATATAATTCATTTTATCTAAGAGTCTTGGAAATAGTGCCTTTTTGATTCTCATGATCTTAGTTTTCTTGGAGTATACCATGATATAATTAATAAATACCACCAAAACATCATCAAGATATTCTTTGAAAACTATATTTATTAGACCCATGAAGACAAAAGGTGCATTAGTTAGTCCAAAAGGCATTACTATAAACCTGTATTTCCCATACTTGGCTCAAAATTCATTCTATGGAATGAATTCCTTCCTCACTCGCAACTGATGATATCTAGGTCAAAGGTCATTCTTCAAAAAATATTGGGGTCCATGAAGATGGTAAAATAAATCATCAATGTGTGGTAGGGGTACATGTTCTTTATTATTATAGCATTTATCACTCTATAGTCAATACACAACCTCATAGATATATCTTTTTCTTAACAAAAATGAAAGGGGCTCCCTAGGGAGAAACACTAGGGCGAATAAATACTTTATCACTCAATTACTCTAGTTTTTTATTCTATGCTACTAATTACATAGTGTCCATTCTATAAGGGGTCTTTTATATGGGCCGTGAATCTAGAATTAACTCAATGGATAACTCAAATTACTACTCTAGAAGATACCCAGATAAATCATTCATAATAAAATCAATATATTCCTCAACAACAGGTACATCTTCTTATTGAACATTCCTTTCCTCACCCACAGTTATTGCATTACCTCCCTCTCCAATAATTGAATTCATTTGAGATATTGGGGTATGCTCTTGATAGGAATCAGATGGTGGTGTTTCTTCCCTATAGATAAGGGATTCAACATCATCTTGAAAAATTTTGACCTCTATGTCCTTGCAATATTTTTTTCCTTCATGGTTAGAATTCCAATACGTACAAAAAATTATATCAAATTCAATCATGGGTATTAAAATATAATCTGCAATTGAAGTATGTTCATATGCATTAATGGGAACTTCATGACACAACATTGTTGCAATGATTCTTCCCTTATGATTTTTTACTGAGAATTCCCTTATTAATTAAATTGAAAATATCTTATTTTCATGGAAAACATGGAAGATATGAAAGAATTAGATGATCCATAATCAAATAAAGCATTGGATAATTTAGAGGAAATTATTAAAATACCTTCCACCACATCATTAAAAACATCAACCGCCATAGTTGTGACCACATAAGATTGGCCTTTCTCCCTTGGCCTTTTTTGGGGAACATTTCCATATTTCCTTGGAAAATAATTTCCATTATATTCCCTGTCCCTATGATTGTATCATTGAAGATATGTACCTTCATTATTCCACAAACAATCATGACAAATTAGGCCATTTTCTCTACACTTGTAAAAAACTCCCATAGACTTTAGGTAAGTACCATGGTGACTCTTCCAAAAATTATCACTTGGTGGAAAGCCAATTATTCCCTTCTTCCACATTTCTTTATTTAGTTTTCTAGTGTTTTTAGATGCCAAATTATTCTCTTTCATTCCCTTAAAATCATAACATTTTATAATTCCATTTCCATATTTATAGAACATGAAACTATATCTTTATATGGTGGGAAACATTGGGATACTAGATCACTTTAGAGTAATGATTTTAAACAATGAAGGAACAGATTAATCCTTCTCATTGGATTACGTATGTAGTCTTTGACATGTCTTGATAACATTATGAAGTTAACCTAATACTCTGCAACATTCTCATCCTCTTTCTACCTCAGATTTAGAAAAATTTATTCCATATCTACATGTTGTTCAGGATGGAAGTGTTTTTCTAAAAATACATCCTTAATATCCCTCTATTTCATTTAATCTATTTTTCTTCCTCCTATTGTGTTTTGGATTAAATTCCACCACTGATCCACATCTCTTGATTATTGATAAACTACTATGAAAACCTTCAAACATTAATTACATCCCAAATCATGATATATCTTTTCTAATGAACATATCCACTACTCCAATAAAAAAGGGTTTGTAGTCTCCTTAAATTATGGTGGACTTTGTCGCGTAAAGTGTTCAAACATTGATCCCCCACATTTTGGTCCTGATGCTCTATACGGGTAAGGTTATTATTCATAACCTGAGTTAGTTGTCCCATTATTGTTATATGTTTCCCAGCACCAGTCAATGCAATATATCCAGCATCATTATCTTGCATTAGAGGGAAATTTCTACATGGGACACAAAAATTCATGTGGTTTGCATTCCTCCGCTAGGAACTATATCTAAATAATAGAATACACTAAATTAGGTTATAAATCATAATGTATAATCTCAACGTAGGAAAATACAAAGCATAAATTGATATTCTATATATTTCAATTAACATAATCATAATCATGGTTTCTTTGAGAAACAATTTAAATTTCAGCCCTTTATAATGGAAAATAATGAAAAAATAAATTATCCTAAGTATATCCCCCATGAGTATCAAACTTGGTGCACGATAAGGAATGTTGTCGTGTACGAGAATACCCTGAGTGAAGTCAAAAACTTCTTATCAGAGTTTTCAGTACTAGGCACATCAATTCCATATCCACATCCACTTGTAATATCCAGAAAAGTATGTATTATATAATAATATTCACACAATCTATTACATACCAAACAATTCTAAGATTTGTTTTGTATTTTTATTCTCAATGATTATCTTATGGGTTTCCCCCCTAATCTACGTTTTCTACATCTAGTTTCCATGTTTTCTACAAAACATCTTTCGATACCAACTATAAGGACCCAACCCTAGTTTCTTATCTTTGGTGAATTATTATATTTAATTATAATATAAAAAATTATTATTCATCCTGAAGGAGTAATTAGTTTTGTAGATTTTTAAAATATATACATTTATACGTTTATCATTACAACTTGAAATGGAAAAAAATTTATGAAACTCCTTTGAAAACATCCATAACTAATATTTTATTTTGGTATATCATTTATAATATACCACTTCATGTCCTAGAAGAATGTAATATTATAAAGGGTTGATATGAAATTCATAGTAAGGGTACGAAATTCAATAGAAGATATCATAAAAATAATCTAAAACACATGACATTAAAAATGAACTTGACCCGTTATGACAGGAATAAGAGATGAATAAATATTCACATAATAAACCATATTCAAGGGTATTATACTTGTTTAATAACCTCATGAAATATCAATTACTAGTGGATAATGATTTAATGAATAATAGTGAACATCATAACCATATAGTCATGGCCACATTCCAAGACCATAAATAATTGTTTTGTTAAGGCCTCGTGCAAAGATCATAGTTTGTCTCATGAAACCTAATGTTGCATAAATGTGATATAGTGGTCCCAATCCATCACTTACTAAGTCCTATTTATTCCTCATATTAATATGGATAAACAAAAACAATATATAAATACATATTGAAACTAACATAAGAAGTGTCAAGAACATTCCTCGAACATTAAGCATAAACACTAACCTTTCAGAGTAAGTTAGTGAATGGTTTAAAGACATAACATACATAATAAAACCAATAATAAACCATTAAATTAAATATGTTAATTTATATCAAAAAATATTAATCCCATTAATACATAATTATAAATAATTTTGTTGAAATAGGTGAAGATACTCTTACAAAATCATCAAGTAATTCTTAAGATAAATACTCTTTTACTTTGGAAAATAGTGTTCTTTTGGAAAAGTCATTGTATAAAAACATATGTGAAGTAAGATATTATTTTCCTAATAAAATAAATATCATTATAAAGATAGTGGTTTCTAAAATTATATTATATTGGGCTCTTGAAAATAGGTAAAAATCTGATTAATTCTCTTGAATCTAGCTTGTATTTCGGGAAGCATTTTTGAAAGATCCTTTTAAACCATATAAATCACCATAAATGAAAGTAGGATTCTAGTTGGTAAACATATATATAAAATTATAAAATAATATATGAGGACTAAATATGAATAAATAATAATTTAATAGAGATATGTATATAATAATAGTAAACCGAATAAAAATGGTGGTTTGGTTAGGAAACCCTCACAACATTGTAACCAATTGAATTGTATGACTCATAATTAATAATCATCAAATGATACATTTAGTATCATGAAAATAACTATATTAATGATATTATACATCAATTTTCAGTATACATACACCATAAAAATGTAATATTAGTGATTATGTAATATCTCACAAAAATGGAAGTGAGATGAAGAAACCCCTTACCTTAAGTCCAAAGGCGTTCCACACTTGATCATAACGACAAGAATAATCAAATTTATGTTCATAAATTAATGATTTCAGAACGTAATATATGTGTAATTTTTATATTATTACTTTATTATGTTAATTAATGTCCTTTTGATGGGTTAAGAGATTCCATTCCATTGTTTGGGAGTGTTTTCTTCCTTGGTTTTCATGATCGGTTTACTTTTATTCATGTACGGATGAACTTGTTGAATGATAATGGTTGTGAAGGATAGAAGATTTAGGTTAGTAGGGAACAATAATAATATTAAATGGTCATAAAATTTATTTAGTTAATTTTATTGAATATGTACCATTATATTATTTTTTAATGACAATTATTTGGGATATTTAGGGATTTTTGATCATACCAAACTCATTTTGATATATAAATTAATACCATTTTTAAAAAAAATATTACAAAACATTAAATATGATATATTAACTATATAATAGTCTATTTCAAACAAGAAAATGGTTTCATGTGTAGAATTGAAGACATTAATAGAAATTGAAAACCCATCATCCTTGAATGTGATAAATTAACATTTCTCGGATAGTGTTTTCATTTCTATTATAAAAGAAGGTGAAAGGAGAAATTTGAAGAATTATTTTTTTATCATAAAAACTTTATAGTATATGTAAGTTAGTATAGTCTTCACAAATTTTTTATGATAAGAGGTGAGGAAATAAAAATAAAAGAAAATAACATGAAATAAATGAAATGAAATGAAGAATTTACTGATTCTTGTTATCTTCCCTGAGAGCCTCTTTAGGGAGTGGTATTGGAATTTTTATTAGACCAAGGTCGGCTTAAAGTGGCAGGTGGATCTTTTCAGTATATTTGAGGAAAAATTAGAAAATGTCCATGGATTTAGAGGAGTGAAGAGAAGAGGAAGTTATGGGGGCTTAACAATAGAGGATATGGGTGATTTTTTAGTGTATTATTTGTTATTTAATTATTTCCACCAAGACAACAAATTGTATTGAATAATGTGTCTCATAACAGTAATAAGTGCATGTGATTTCATACCAACTGTGTTTACATCAGTCATGATGCTAGGAATATTGTATTTAACTAATAATGTATATATAAGATAAATTACCAAAGTCAACTATTCATGAAAAATTCAATTATTTTAGAAAAAAACCAAAAATTAATCCTAATCATTTTTCGAAGTGTAGAACTCAAAAATGAAATCCATTTTTTCAAAATAATTTTTTAAATAGTAATAATTTAATTTCTAAATAAAATCATAATTTATTCGAAAAATTACAATTTTTACTATATTTTATTTTATATTAAATCGAAAAAATAATCAAGATCTATTTATCTTATAACCATAATAAAATAATATAATTTTATGATTTAATATTATTATGGTTCATATATCTATTAAAATTAATATTCATAAGGGTGTGTTATTATTTATCAAAAATTATTTTTTTCTTATCAAACTCCAAATATCTTACTGAACACAATTGTGTATGTCAGTTTTTCAAACTTCCAATCACATAGGTAGAAATATTATGTGTACTGACTAGGTTATAAAAATTGGTATTTTAAAGATAATAAATGCTTCATGAATTAATTATTAAATTTATTTTCATAATATTGGGGTGTTACATCAAAAGAATATCATGTCATATAAAACATTAGAGTTTACATTACCCAATAGAGTTTCTCTAATAAGTTTCAGAATTGGTGGAGCCAACACCATTGACTAAAGGTAAGCAACACTAATCTCTTCATACAAGGTCTTTTGAGAAAATAAAAACTTATTTTATTCCTCTTTCACCAATAGATAAGTGAAATTTACCCCAAAAATGTACTTCCCTATAGAGTATAATATCCTGATGTTATAATATAGTAGGAACAACAATCCACTCATATCATTTAGGTTATAATCTATTTATTTGGAGATTTACCAGATACCACGGTGGTTAGTGTAATCATTGAAATTATCTCTACAATGATAATACATCCAAATATTCAATGAATATTTTACCACTACTAAACCTATGTGTTGGGTCACATAACTCTTCTCATGGAGTCTAAACATTCTAGACCCATAAGTGATCACTTGTTTTCTATGAATTTTCATCAATCCAAGACCATATCCATAGGCATTTCAAACAATTACATACTCAATGACCTCCAATATTAGATTTATTGAATGAGAAAAGATCAACCTCTTCTTCAACATTTTCAAGGAATTATGAAACTTCTCAATCTGGGAAAATGAAATATATTTTCAAGTTAAGGAAGTCAAAGGTGTTAAAATGCAAGAAAATTATACCATGAATCTCTAATAGTATCCCAGACAACCTAGAAATCTCATTAATTTTATTATTATCATGAGTGGTTCCCAAGAGAGAACAATGTTAATATGTATCAATTATATAACTATAACAATATCATTATTGAAATGCCTAAATATGTGAACCTATCGAATCCAAAAAATGACATTTAATGAGCTTACCAAAAATTTGGGGCTCCCAAAGAATGTCCTTGATCATCCTCAAAATCTCGATATGTATTTACTCTGATGAAAATCATAGGATAATATCATCTAAAAATATAAATTTTAATTGGACCATGTATGGACGAAATGTTTTCTATGTTCTATTAACATTGAGGGAGAATTAGTCACATCGAAATACATCATAAGGAACTCATAATTTCCATAGTCACATTAAAATGTCACCTTGTAAATACCAATCTTGTGAAACCTACACTATTGTTTTCTAGATGATAGATTGATCATTCAATACCAACTCACACCTTTGAACTATTCAAAATGGTATTCAATCCTAAACCTAGGGTATTTGTTCAATATATTCATATGGTTTAGAAAATAGTAAAATGTTCCAATCCTCAATCTTTATTCTGAATTTTTCATGAACAACATTGGAGTCATCCCAAGGGACAAAATAGGTTTAGAAAAAATTTATATTTATGGTATCCCAAATACCCTCTAAAATAATAGATATCAATATAGTCCATCATATATTTTGTAGAAGATATTTGTGTCGTCCCAGTGTGTATGTTGATAAAGAAGTAAACCTACCACATTAGAGGTTATATCAGGAAATATTTAGGGAATAAATCCATATAATAATCAATAACTTATAGAAGTTATATGACTACATATCCTATTATTCCAAGGGCTAAAATCATCAATAGATGGGTGATAGGTTGTATATTCCAACTCACAATCCCCTCATTATGGGTCATATGTTCTCAATCATAAATTTAAGATAATCTTTTACCATTTTTAAAAAGGAATAATAAACTATTGTGATGGATATATATATTGACACACATAGTGGATAATTAATACATACCTATAATGATAACATAATGTCAAATCAGAGACCCCAAGAGGTTATATGAGAAACTCTCTCCACTATGTGCCTACTAACACTACCAGAACTTCTGTGATATAGATTAATCACTCTATATAGGAATATATATCCTTAATTGATGGGACAAAGACAATACTGGAAGATATATCTCTTATATATGGGATATAAAAATGAAGTAATGAATGATCACAATGAATACCAGTACTAGATCAAAAATTGAAATTATTTAGATTGTACCTCAAAACATCTCATGAGTTGCATTGTCAAATATTTTTGTGGACTAGAATTGTCTACACCTTTGACCACCTACCCTCTGAGCCTAGAGTAGACCACCTGGTGGTGTTGGTGGGAGTTGGTTGTTACAACATAATTACCCTATAACACAAAAATATGGGGATATCCTTTATCCACATTCAGCACTAATTCCATGGGGGATGGCCTGACCATTCTAGGGACATCCCTCCTCATGATGATACTATATTATTAGTGGTCCATCCACTACAAAATTATTAACTATAGTAAAACGAGTTATGTAATAAGTATACATGTGAACTTCTCTATCACAAGAATAGAACTACCCCCCTCTAGTTTGTTTTGATCTTCTTTATAAATCATGTTTCACAAATCCACATTTCATTTTCTGGGCATGAGTATTCCTCCAAATTCAAGTCTCTGATAAAAAATTCATGTTAGCTTATATAGAGGAATCATCCCCATGATTTCCACTATTGACTTAAACTACCTGATATCTATATAATAGAAATTTTATTGTAACTAAATCCCACTTAGTTAATATAAAATATGGGGGAATCCATAAGGATACCACATTATATTATATTTTAAGTCAAAGTCCTTATTAAAACGTCCATGTCTAGAGGTAAAATCTTATTCCATATCGATAGAATGCAATGTGGGGTTAGTATACCTCAAGGATTACTCAGCAATAGACATATCACATTATTACAACTGAGGAATATTTTGGATATCAATATATCACAATATTGAAGGGTAATACTCATCGTGGATAAACTAATGAATTTATATCAATGAAAGTTGTACCTCATCTATTATTTTAGTTAATAAATACCAATAATTCCCTATAAAACAATTAATATGATAGGTTATAAGTTCAATCATATGATTGGGATCATAACTAACATGATTGAAAAAACATAACACTCCCTTGATTAAATCCTCCACGAACTTGGGTTTATTTCTCCATTAGGCATGACTGGTCTCTATCATTAGAAATCATGTAATGAACTATTTTTCTATGAATCATCATACTGAACTACTAGTCCTATCATCTCCCAAACATGTAGCTGATCATCTTTCCAAAACACTGGAGGTGGTTCCACATGCTACCCATCAGGATAATTATCTACTATATTCCCTCCATGATGAAACACCTAAATAGTATGTCACTAAACTGACACATCATCACTCAAGTAGTCATCATTATGACCATATATTAGTATATTTAGTTCCTATCATCACGGAGGCATATTGAAAGTTAACAATATGTACCATCGTAAGTTGATCATATCTATATATAAGACTCAAGATAAAAATAATTGTCAAAAGTCCCATTCCTATATGATACATGTACAATATTTTACCTTAAACCAATCCCTTGGTATATTTAGTATTCAAATAATTAGTGTAACTAAAGTCGTATGTATTCATCTACCACTAAAACATCGTTGGGTTCCTCGGACTAAGAGTTCAAATTCAAATACTCTGATATAATTTCCCCAAGTTCTCATACTAATAGGCACAATATGTCCACTCCCAAACACTGATCCATGAAGAAAGCACCTCTAGTACCACTATGTTAAAACACATCCAATTAGGGCATGACATGGTCTATCAGTAATTCATCAATGACACACTATTATCAAATAAAATATTCAAAAGAATGGTGATATGAACTGAGTAAGAAATAAACTAATTTGGGAGGCTATATCATAATGTACCTATACTCAAACACCGACAAATATAAGCCACTGTGTATATATATATAAATGAAAGAAGTATATTCAGTTTAAAAAATACAGAACACATCCTCGAAGAAAAACAATAGAGTGTAAAAAGCTAATAAAGGATATAAAGTGAAAAATACATACTGAACCAAAGAAGAGTTCTCGACCTGAAAAAATAATAAAATGGGAAATTGAAGTGAAATCAACTAAAAATGTCTGAGACATACGACTCATAATGATCAATGTCTCCATGTATTATAATATTAAATTGATTCTAGGTTGACCAAGGTCACTATAAACCTACATATCATCTACATTAGATACAATACATATAGAAATATTCCATACATGGGTGATTATAATTGTTTCTAGTATGATTACATGAAAATGATGAGGGTTGAAATAAAATAAAATAGTCAACTAAAACCAAAGATAATGGGGAAAATGATAATTAGTCATTAGATATACTAAAAAACAAATGAAAATATGGGAATGGGATCTCCCTCATCATATCTATATTAGAAAGATGAATCAACCTATAGATACCAAATTTCTCATATATGGTTATAAGAAACTAATGAAACCTTATACAAATCATGGTTGAGGACCTACACCTGACAACTATTCTATGTAGTTGATTCATAATGATCACCCGTGGAGGACACACTCCTAGAAAGATCTCAAAAATTTGGTTGTACTACTCTATAGGTAGATAAATAAAACCCCTTATATTGTAGGGGGGAACCGACTCTACCAGTATAAAGATTATAGTGGACCTTCGCCATGGTGGTTCAAGATAGTTCCAACTTAAAAACTATATGATGACTAAACATGATTAAAGATATCAATCAATCATCACTTTCAGTAGTGTCTCACATTTAAACCATTGTTTTGTTTCTCTACTTCTAAAAAATGTTATCATCATGTTGCATTTGGAATACTATTAATTATAGGATACTCACAGGATAAAATCCAATTTCTAATGAAGAAGATACACAACGTACAAGTTCCTAGGTAAAGTTAATTCTATGTATATAGTGTCACATAGTGTGAGACATTGCTTGAATTCCTTGGTTTTTCCTCCCCTAGAAGCAACCAATCCTACCATGTGTCTCCACACAGTGTGACACTATGTTGATACAATTTGTATGTACAAATAGAGTCTCAGGGGTGAGCCCTCGGCACCAGACGTGGCTATCCTTGTACTTCCACACGTTGTGTCCAAATAGGGACAAAATGTGTCCATAATTATTCATCATATACACGTTCTACCAGCATAAGAATTTTTTTGTGTGTGTGTTCACATGACATGTAGTCCCGATTATGCATCGTGTGAGAATTAACTCAAGTAAAAATGATAGCAATAAATATAGCACAATGGCAATCTAATTTTTTTCATCGAGATACCTAACACATAATCAAATTTTCTATAAAAAATGAATGTTGTTGATTACCATTAACCTCGTCCTCCACAGAAATAACATTTTGGCACATAAAAATTGATTAATTTGTAGGCGAAGGTCTTTGATTTCTGATCCACAACCTCCAGCAGTCAAAAATCGAATCATCGATCACTTTTGAAGTAGTTTTCATAGATCACAGCTTCATCTGATGTATTGATTCATGAATCCATCATCTGTATCCCACATATACATCTCATTATAATTCAAAAACACCATCACCTATGTCACACATGAATCCTTCATCAATTTTTGGGTTCATTCCCTCACAAATCCATCCCAAAATGTAGAATCTTGACCTAATGAGCCAATGACGAAGAAATAGAATAATTTTTGTTGGAAAACGAACATGAATGTTGTTAGATAATCATTAGAAAATACAATCCCAGATGAAACTCATAAATCACAAAAACCGATGGGTGAAAAATATGTGCCTAAAATATGAATAAATAGTATAAATAACTGTAATTTAATCTTAGATCATGTGATTTAGAAAAATCATAGAAATAAAGATACACTATCAATGCTTGAAAATTAAATCAAAAAGAAGAAATCAAAAAAAATGTACGTAACTAAATAATAGTATAATAATTACTAGAGAACATGTCTAATAGTAATGATGATGATGATCTCAATGTTTTCATTGTTTATCTCATGAATCACATTGATCATTCTTTGCTAATCCACATTCTTGATTTTCCAACTCCAATAGAGAACTCATTATTGGATCAAATAGAATATTTAGATGAGCAATTACAAGAGGGGGTGAATTGTAAGATTAAAAACATTTTTTAACCATAAGGAAAACTATGTTTAACAACGGTAAACAAGGTATATTTACAATCAATAAAATATTTCTATGAGACAATCCACTTAGTTTTCAGAAATATGCTTCCGGAAATGAAAATTATGAAACGTTTACTTTGAAAAATATTCTCCCTTAAAGTGTTTCAAATTATACTTATCAGATTGAATAAAATTATAATAATGTATAAGAAGTTTATACATTCTTAATTTATCAAAATATAGTGGAAATAATGATTCAAACAAAAACATGTAACAAGTAGAAAATATTTTTACCCAAAGAGTAGGGTGTACAAAAACAATTGATAATGGTCCCTTGATTTATACTATAAAGAAATTATTTCTTAACCAAACCAGGGTAATCCCTCAATTGGAATATCAGAATATTTTTTTCAATCCTCACAAGACCTCAATATTTATGGTATTTATCACCTCTGTCTTCATATACCCTGAATTATTCGAACACTAATGTAGTCGGCACCTCTGTCTTTCTATCCCTAGTAGCTCTCGATTATTCTCACCAACAATAGATGATTCAAGAAGCCAGCTGAACAAGGTGCTCAAAATACACAAAGCATGAGAGCCTCTCTCTAATGAAATCACTTCACGACTATTAATCATTGGATGGATGGAATAGTTATGAGGTCGTTCAAATGAGATCCTACTTATTTGAACAACTCAAACGGTCAACACCCTCCTCCAATGATCATATTTTTTCCTTAAATCTCGGAGGGACCTATACACTTGCCACTCAACCAATAGTTATTTAGAAACTGAATTCAAAACATTGACTCATAATAATAACATTTGTAGTAAATATATGTTAGCTTCATAAAATGTAAATATTTTACATCTAAGGAAAAAATTTGGTGTCTAATCATATATAAAATATGTTTCTATAAAAAATGGGTATTTTTATTCTATTTTTCAAAGAGTTCGGAATAATAATTCTAGAAATTTTTATGTATGAATTCTAATGAATTCTGAGGAATTTGAATTTGAATTTTGAGGAAATCAGAGTGTGAATTCTGAAGAATTTGGAGTCTGAATTCTATGGAATTCAAAGTCATAATTTCATAGAATTCATAATGTAAACATTAGATAATACAGAGTATGAATTTTAGATAATTTAGAGTCTAAATTTCAAATAATTTTGATTATGTATTTCACAGAATTTGGGATATAAATTTTAGAGAATTTAGATAATGAATTTTAGAGAATTCCAAATCTCAATTTTAGAGAATTTGGAGTCTGAATTTTAGAAAATTATTTATCGGAATTTCAGAGAATTCGGAGTCTAAATATCAGAGAATTCATAATCTTAAAATAAAAAAAATCTATATATATGTTACTCTAATATTCCAAGGTTTTTAGATATGAAACTTAATTCTTGACTTATTAATAAAAATAGTTTGGTTTTGAGAGATTGTAAAATAACATAATGAAAATAATGATAAGGATAAAAATTTAAATTTAGAAGGGAAATTTTCCTTAAGTGATTAATCCATTGGGAAATATTAGTTTCCTTAAGATAAACTGCTTGTGATTTTAAAAACATATAAGAATGAGAATTTCATGAGGAAACCATATTGACTCAATATTATCCCTGTTTTTTGAAATCAATAACAGCCATATGAAAATGAAGATAAGGTCTATGATTTTTCTTTTATGAATTATCAATGAAAACATATCTCCCTTTACTTATGAATTATGATGAATATGAATAACTCCCCCTTCTGTTTTGAAATCCCTAAGTAACATATTCTTGAATTTCTTAGAGAAATTTTACATTTTCATTCATACGAAAGAGTTCTTTATATAAAATACCCCTTACGTAAACTCCCTCTTACATAGGTCATTCTATTCTTTATAATTAGTACTTTTTTATCATTCCAATCTCCCCGTTTATGAATTTCAAAAATGAGTACAACTAATGAAAACAAATGGTAACAAAAAGAATAGATGAATACATGAAAAAAATAAGGAACACAACGATTTTTCATTAATATTTAAATCATTGATACAAAGATGTACAAAAAAACATATTTGAACGGAATAATATTCATCTTTATTATTCATTGGGCATGGTCTTCTTTGTGGTAGTCCTCAGATTCTAAATCATTGTATGATCTTCTTAAAAGCACTTCAGAAATAGTTCATGATCCTGATTTTTATTTTTTAGATCCTTTATCTTTTCATCCCAACATTTAAGGATTTATAAATAATTCTTAAAAAGCTCTTCTTTTTATTTGATCTATTCATCAAATTGTATTATGAGATCCCCTTCCCTCTTAAAATTTTGAGAAACTGGATTAAACTTCCCATTCAGTTTTTTTCTTCTAGATTTAGCGATAATTGTTCATGGTTCGTGATTTCTGTAATACTTTTCATAGGATCTTTCATCCTCTCATCTGCTCTATCAAAATAATTCTTTAATGAATCTTGAAAGACATCATGAAATATTTTATCATCTATTGTTTCCTTGGACATCATTTTAATCTCCTTACAAGACCTACTGTGTACATCATACCCAATATTGAAATATTTTAAATCAGCCTCATGTTTGATGATTTTCTTCATGAGAATGCTCACAGATTCTGTCTTCTGATTAAAGGAATGCCGAAGTAGTTGATACCTCAAGTCAATACTCAGAATCAAGGTAATGGTGTCTATTAATATTTTCAGAGACTGTACAACAATGTCCTGACCCATGGAAGATGATTCTGAATCAGATTCCCTTGTAGGTGATGAATATTTTTCTATCTCATCACCCTTATTATTAGATGATCCACCAACATCCTTCTTGACAATGATATCTTACTTAGGGGTCTCATTAAACACTTGTTTTCTATTGTCTACATTAAAAATATTCTCGACGAACATTGGGGATACATGACCACTATATGAAATTTAAATCTTTTTATCTTTATCCAACTTTAATTTCTCAATATCTTTCATTAGATCATTAGGTTGTATGATGTTGTGATTACTTCTTTCATCATCAGATGGTTTTTAAACATCTTCCTGACCCTCATCTTATTATCCTTGTCATGCACGTTTTGTTTATTCATCTTGGGAATTCTGGATCGATAATTTTTTAGAAGGTATTTCTGCCTCGTGATATTCTTCTACTTTCTTTATCCCATTATCACAATCATCTCATTCTTCCTCTTAATCTTCCACTACATCCTCTTATTGAACAATTTCATCCTCAACTTCAGGTTTCATATTTATCATATTTTTTCTAAGATTCACTATTACTGATTATTTTATAAAGAATTATGGTACCTTGATTTGTTTCAAATATTTCTCAGTAGCCTTTAGAAGAGCTTGAACGATTTCTGCATTAGACATTTTATTCTTTTGCTTCCTCTCTTTTTCATTCCATTCATATTACTTAGTAGACTTAATCATTAATTAATTTTCCCCAGCATGATCTTATCCAAATATAGATTCTCATTCCTTACTATTTGTATTCTCTTCCCTCCACTATGAAACAACATAATAAGTGTAGGTTTTTTTCTTCATTGACTTTGGGGTGCTGATCGGGATTCCTAAACTAAAGTCCTCTCTTCAGTTTGAAGTTATTTCTACTTTCTCTTCTTCTGTGGTGATTTTGTGGAAGTCCATGCATCTTCCCCTTTCTTATCAAAGGAGTCAATCTCAAATTTTGGTAAGTCATAAAATTCTTTGGATTAACTATTAAAACAAATTTTCATCCTACTCAATGTATCATCACTCAGCAGAAACATATTGAATGTTCATGTCATAGAACCATAAGAGATTTTGAATGACTCTAACCACATGACTATGATCATAGATAGAATTGCTGGATACAGATAATTTTCAATTTTAGGGTCCCATTCATCGTATCAGTATCCATTAATAGGATGTACAACAATAGATTTACCTTCCTCAATTTCTCCAAAAAAATCCAGAACATTGATATCACCCTTCTTCAAGGAGTCCTTCCCTCTTTTTTGAGAATTATAAAACCATGTACCTATAACTATCGAATCCTAAAAAAATTGAGAGATGGTTTATCATTGTTGTTTTCACTTCATTAAGTCCAATTCACTCAATTTTTTATCCATCTAAAAGATTCATGATTGATCTCATAGCTTGTGGTGCAAAAAATGGCTTCCCCTTCATACAGAACTCTAATAATACCTATAACCTTATTAAAGGAAAGGGAATTGGTTTTCCCAAAACTATTGAATGAAAAATTATCTACCCCACCCTCATTATAAGAACATAAATTATCATAAAACTCAACAAGAAGATTCATATAAACCGGATCATGTATTTTTGGTTTGGTTACACACAAGATTTCACATCCATTCACCTTAAAATTTTACATAATGTGCAAATTATACATCACAAAGAAACTTGGATATATTAACCATTATCTATAGATTTTCCATTCTGATATTTCCTTAACAAGTGAAAATTTATTATAAGGAGAGGATTTCAAATTCATCCATATTCTAAGAAAACATAGAAATGAAAAATGTTCCTTTTGAAGAGAGGTAGAGCTTCGAGGTTGAAAACCTTGAAAACTGATGTGGTATGAGAAATAGGGGGTTATTTATATTGGCACTGAGGTGATGGTTCATATTCCCAAATTTATCCAATGGTTGAAACATGCATGATATGATCTAACGATTCAGATGAAATCTGATGAACGATTTTATAGGTTATGGCCATTTGATGTTTTTAAGTCAAATATTCAGATATAAGATAATTGAATCTGATATTGTTTCTTAAAACAATATAAAAATATCAACATGTAAAAAAATCATATTTAAGGAAATGTACATTCCATATTTCTAGAAAACCAATAGTAATTAAAAAGTATTCTTCTAGAGAAATCATAGATTCAATAAATTCTTATTAAAGAATGTTTTTGAAACCTGAAAATTTTTATGTAAAGGGGAAAACATTTGATTTCCAGAATTTGAATTTTGGAAAATTTTTATTATGAAAATAAATAATTAAAAATATTGGTTAATCAAGAAAATATACTCCTCCTATGAAAAGGTGTTTCTCAATGTAAGGAGATAGCTTTCAAAAAATATTTAATATGGAAGATTACCTTATGGTTATCATTCCTAATAATTTTTAATGTATTCAAATCAAATTAAGGGTAAGTATTTTGTGAAAATATCATCAATTTGATCATGTGTTCTGATAAATTCAAGCATCATATCTTCTTTCAATGTATGATCCCTACGATGGTGATGCATACTATTTTTTTTCGTAAGTGTGATTCATATGGGTTTATCTTATGAAAATGGAACTAGTATTAACACACAATATTTGTGTTTTATTAAATATTATTCCATAGTCTGTGAGTGTGTGTTTCATCCACAACACGTGAGAAAAACAACTTCCAGCTTCTACATATTATGCTTCAACAGTGGAGAGTTCTACTAATTGTTGCTTTTTGCAAGACCCAGATACTAATGAATCTCTAGAGAAAATAAAGGTTTGGGATGTACATTTTCTATCCATTCCGCATTTAGAAAAAACAGTATCCGAAATTGTTTTTAAAATGAAATCATTTCTAGAATTAGTGAAAAGTCTTAAATCCATGGTTATGTTTAAATAACGAAAAAATCATTTCAATTATTTTAAAATGATATTATTTTATATTAGATTGATATCTTTCACATGAGCATACTGAAATCATTAAGCCTAGATGACCAGTTGTCATGTATAGTAAACTTCTTATCCTAAATATAAATGATGTTTGATCTAATGGTTTCCTAGCATCATCAAGAACAAGAGAATTTGAGGTACCGATTAGAGTGCTTATACTTTTAGTTTTGTCACATCCATTATTTTTAAAAATTTATTTAATATACTTATGTTATGATATATATGGTTCTTTTTTGTTTTTGACAATTTTCAAAAACTATGAAATATGTTAACTCACCCTTCATACTAATTTAAAACTCCAATATCATTAGATTCGTGAATGAATTGGTTAATAATTGCTGACTTGAACAAAATTTAATTCCATCAACATAAATTTGAAAAGTCAAAACATTTTTCTTATCTTTATTTATAAAAAGAGTTGAATCAAATGTCCAATTAACAATTTTTTTGTAAAAAAAATCCTATAATTCTGTCATACCATTCTCTAGGGGATTGTGCACGTCCATTTAAACCATTGGTATGTTTGAAAACATGTTCAGGATATTTAATGTCTTCAAATCTATGAGGGATTTCAACATAAACTTCCTATGGAACATATCCATTAAGGAAAGGACACTTTACATCCAATGGAAAAAGTTTGAAATTAATGAATTCAGCAAATGCAAGTAAAATGCTAATATATTCAAGTATAGCAACAAGAGAATAGGTTTCTTCATAGTCTATTAACTCTTGTTGAATATAGCCTTTACAAAAAAAATCTAGATTTATTTATTACTATGATTTCATTTTCATCAAACTAAATTTTGAAGAATCATTTTACTCTGATTACTGATGTTTCCTTAGGTCTTTCAACAAATGTCCAGACATTATTCCATTCGAATTCATTTATCTCTTCTTGAATGGATTTAATCCAATTATCATCACCTAAAGCTTAATCAGTTATTTTTTGTTCTAAAATGGAATGGAATTTTAGGTATTCTACTTCATTTCTTAAGGAACCTCTAGTCCTTACAGGTTGATTTTCATCAACAATGATACTATCACAAGGAAGATTTTTATGAAACAACTGATTTTGGTTTTGTAAAACCTATTCATAAACAAATAGAAAGAAATATTCTAGGGTAAATGTTCCAAAATATTTTCTTGAGAATTTTCCTTATTTGAAGAATCCTCTAACAAAGGTTGATCATGTGTTTTTGAAAACACATCTGAATATGTAGTTTAGGGTTGTTTAAAAAGAAATAGATCAATTTCATCATATTTAACATGAACTAATTCTTCAAAAGTACATGTATTTTTATAAAAACCCTTATAAGCCATAATAGTAGTCGATTTGCCTAGAAAAATTCCTTCATCAGATTTTGGTTAATATTTATGTAAATTATCACAAGTATTCAGGATGAATACATTTTAACCAACTAATTTGATGTAAGTGATTCTTGGTTTTCTAATAGTCCATAATTCATAAGGTGTTTTGTTATGAAAAAGTCTAATTAAAATAGGATTTATAGTATAGCAGGAAGAACTAACCTCTTTACCCCAAAAATATTTATGAATTGAATATTCACTCAACATGGTTCTAGTAATCTATTGAAGAATTTTATTTCTTATGTCAGTAACACAATTCTGATGAGGAGTTCTTGGAGCTGAGAAGTTATAAGTAGTGTATTTATTACTAAAACATGTTTCAAAATCTAAATTTTTAGATTCTCTTCCATGATATCTATGAATAGTTATCAATGGACAGTTTTTGATTTTATTTTTGGGTTCTAAAATTGATAAATATGAAAATTCTTTATACTTTTATGCTAGTAAATATACCTATGTAAATCTATTGTAATCATCAACTAAGGCCATTACATAATATTTTCCTCTAATGATTCTAATTTTTGTTGGATAAAATAACCTTATGTACTAACTATAATGCATCATAATTCGAGACTTCATCAATTGATATAAACCTTGATTTAGGTTTCTTTCCATATTGACATGGACTAATGACTTATGTAGAATAAAATTGATGGTCCATAATATCCTTAACAAGTATTTTATATTAGAGTTTGTATGGGTTCCTAAATTTACAGTGTCTTAATCTTCTGTGACATAACCATGATTGAACTTCCATTGTAGTATGGAAAGGTAGATCTTGGTTATAAAGGTCTTTTAAATTTAGTGTGTATATATTCCCTTTCCCATGGGAAGAAAGAACAAAATCTTCCTTGGAATTGTGTACTAAGCAATTATCATTCCTAAAATTCGAATGGTAACCTTAATCAAATAATTTACTTAATCTAATGTGTTTTTTCTTAATACCATTAACAAATTAAACATTTTAAATTAATGTTTCTTCAAGAAGAATAATTTTACCTATACCAACTATATTTCACTGAACGTTATATCTGAATGTTACTTTTCGTCTTTTCTTCATGATAATCTTTTCAAATAAGTTTCTATTAACATCTATATGTTGGGAACATCCACTATGCATGTACCACATATTGTTGTTATTAATTTCGTTATTTTCCTAAAAATAAAAGAGTTTGAATTTCTGAATCCACATTTTATTAAAAAAATTGGCTTTATGAAAAAAATAAATATTGAGTTTTATTTAATGAAATTTTCTTCTCCCAATTTCCACCACACTGACATTTAGTGAATGACGGAGTAATTTTGGGAACAAAATGGTTATTAATAAAAAAAGTCTTTGAATGAGTATAACCAATGATAGACCGATTATTTAAAGGATGAATTTCGGAATACATCTTGTCAATGTTTCGCTCACAAGAGGTAATGTTTGACATGAATTTTCTTAAGTAAAATATATCTGTCTTTAGTAGAATAACCATGTTCTTTTCATCTATGATATTAGTTTAAAAATAACAGTTATCCTCTAAAATATTATTCCTAGAAATTACATCTTCAAGATCCTTAAATAATTTTTCTTTCTTAGAATTAACTTCCTCAATGTTTTTAGAAACACTTTCAAAGTAAAAAAGTTTCTGATCAATATTATTATAATGATATGTTACTTCTTTAATTAAAGAATAAATTCTACAATTTTCCTTCTCAGGGGTTTTCATTATTTTATAATTCTCATTTTCAATAAGTTTGGAAAACCTCGATACTTTCTCATAAAAAGGTAAAGAGTTATCTTCATCAGAAAATTATTTTTCTTCTCATGATTTATAATAGTTATCATCAGTATAATTTTAATTCAATGATAAATTAGTAATAGATTCTAAATTTTGTACCTTGGATATAATATAATTATTTTCATTGGGTAGTTTGACTAGTAGATAAAGAATCTTTTAGAAAGAATATTCATACAATGAACATTTATTAGATGATTCACCACCACTGGAAATCCATGTACCATTAGCCTTTAAGAAATTCATGGCCTTAGTCTTTTAATACTTTTTCCTATTTCTCTTAGGATTATTTTCTTTTCTATCTTTTCTCTTAAGCATAGGACAATCTGGCCTGAGGTGTCGGACTCTTTTTCACTCATATCAAGTGACTTCCGAGCCTTTATTGTTTTTACATTCATTCTTATTATATCAATACTAAACACTTTCATGCTCACTATCTTTTTTATCCTTCGAGTAAGATTAGCAAATTCATTCTCAGACTGTTCACTTTCCCTAGAATTATATAGAACATAGACTTTCATAGAATTAGGTCATGTAAACCTTTATGGAGTCTTGGATTTAGTAGTAGTAAATCCTACACTTCCATTTACATTTTTCTTCTTATTCCAATAAACATCTCTTTTGATTCTTGACTCATGTTGATGAAGAGTTCCAAAAAGTTCATCAAGGGTAATAATGGAAATGTTCATATTTTCATCAACAACTTCCCTTTTTTATTCCCACTCATTTGGTATGAAATCAATTATTTTGTCTACAAGTGCTTCATCATCAATACCTTTCTCTCCCATAGATTGAAGACTATTTACAATGGTCATTAATATTTTTTGCACTTTGAAAACTCTTTCTCGATAGGTATAAATGAATCTATGATATTCGGCTCTTAGGATAGCTCATCTAGTTTATATCACATTTGAAGTCCCAAGATGTGTGACTTCAATATTCTTCCAAATGATGTTGGAATATTTAGAAGAAGATTTTTGAATATATATATATATATATATTCCTAGTAATATAACACAACAAAGTATTGTATACATTGTAGTTTAGTTGATATTCTTATTTTTATTGGTTGGTGAGGGTTTTAACATCCTTATCATGAATTTTGTAATCACCAGTAAGCATTACTAAATTTTTAACTCCAATGTTAATGATAGAATTCTTCATTCAATATATCCAATTCTCATAATCATTACCATAAAAAATAGGTGGTCTGGTAGGATTTAAATTTTCAATGGAACCATCATTCATTCTTTTTATTATATAAGAAAATATCTCTTCCACAAAAACATTATAATAGTGAATTTTTTTTACACAATGATAAAAAATAATTAAATAAACTTTTGCAATAAAATTTAAGTATGAAGATTTCGAACAAGGAATTCATGATCAAGAAAACATATATGTAAATATAAGTATTTCAGAGACCTCCTCAGATATCAATTTTAGGATAGAAATAGTATATGTAGATGCTTAATTATAAGAAGGGGTGAATTTTATGTTTAAAGACTTTTATTTTTAACCTTAATTAGAATTTTTTTTAACAAAGTTAAAAAATGTAAATTCACAATTGATAAAATATGTCTTTGAAACAAGACTAATAAGGTTCCAAATATATGGTTCAAGAAATGAATCTTAATAAATGATTACATAGAAATTTTTTTTCCATTAAGGTGTATAGTATCATACTTATCTGAGTAAATAAAAGTATAAGAAAGTATAAGAAGGTTATGATTTTTTTCTTTATCAAAATTCAACAGAAAATACGCTTGAAACAAAAACATGTAACAAGTAGAAGATATTTTAACCCAAAGAGTGGTGTATATAACAACCTTGGATAATGTACCTTGATTTATAACTTCAAGAATGTCTATATTACCCACACCCTCGATGGGAATATCAGAATCAATCTTTTTAAGGTAGTAGGAACCTCTGACATCCAATCCTGGGAAGCCCTTGACTTTTCTCACCAATAGTCAGAGTTTCATGACGCTAGCTGAACAAGTTGATTAAAACACAAAAACCATGAGAGTCATTAACTATAGATATCCCTTAACATATTTTAATATCTAGATTTATGGAACAGTTATAAGCTCATTCAAATGAGTTCGTATTTATAGTAAGAACTCCAAGGGCCGTCTCCCTTGTCCAACGATCATATTTTTTACATGAATCTCTTAGGGTCCAATACAGGTGTCACTTAACAAAAAATAGTAGAAATGTATTGCAAGACATCATTTAATAATAATAACCTATGTAAGGAAAATAGATTAGCGTAAAGAATATAAATATCTCGACTCTATGAAGGAAAAAGTTTGGAGTCTAATCATATAAATAATCAGTTTCTATAAAACATGGATTTTTGGATTCTGTTTTTGAATGAGTTTAGAATCTAAATTATATAAATTTCAATGTCAGAATTCCAATAAATTTAGTGTCTGAATTCTGCGGATTTTAGAGGAATTAGGATTCTGGATTCTAAGGAATTCGGAGTCTGAATTTGGAGGAATATGGAGGAATTTAGAGTCACATTTCAGTTGAAATTGGAGTCTAGATTTTGGGGAATTTATTGTCTTAATTATAATGAATTTGGAGACTAAATTCTGAGAAATTCAGAGTCTGAATTCTGAGGTCGTCAGAGTTGGATTTATAAGGAATTCTAATCCATATTTCTATGGAATTAGGATTCTGAATTCTAATGAATTAAAGCTCTGAATTTAGAGGAATTCAGACTTTTTAATTTCAAAGAATTGGGAATCTGAATTTCTGAGAATTCAGAGTTTTAATTTCAGAGAATTCAGATACCAAATCTCAGTTAATTCAGAATATAAATTTTAGAGAATACGGAATCTGAATTTCAAATATTTCAGAATCTGAATTTTAGAGTCTGAATTTTAGAGAATTCAGATTCTAAATTTTATAGATTTCACAGTCTAAATTTCAATGAATTTGAAATCAAAAAACAAAAAACTATATATTCACAGAACAATATGATTCCATGGTTTCTAGATATGAATAAAAATTCTTTTCTTAGTAAATAAAAGTGTTTGGTTTTTAGTGTTTTTAAAATGAGATAATGAAAATAATTATAAGCATAAAAATTTTCTTAGATATGTGAAATTTTCCATAAGAAAACAGTCTCTAGGGAAATATGATTTTATTTATGATAAAGTGTTTCTAATTTTCAAAAAATTGAGGAATGAAAAATTCATAAGGAAACCTTATTAACTCAACAGTCATTTCCTCTTGTCTGTTCTTCCTTTTTTTAAATAACCCTATAGATTGAAAATAAATATTTTAATATAGATATTGTATTATGTTTTTCACATTTTGTAAAAATTAATAAAAAAAATACTTAATTCAATTAATTCACCCACTGATGTTCATCTTCAATTGAAATTCAGACACCAACCTAACTTTTTTAATGATTAGGGTAAATAACAAATTATTGAAAAAACTAATGTCTTTGATTTTCCATCTCTAGTTCTAATCAATGATACGACCATTTATTATTAATATATTATTATTCATGATTTAATATATCATATTATTTTTATATATTATTTTTTGGGATGGGAGACACCTAAACACAGTGTCATCTCCAACAATAATATATAGATATATGTATACATATTAAAAGGATCAAACTATGGAAATTAAAGTTGTTATAAAATTTTTGAGATGAAATATAGAAGCTAGTTACTAAATATAATTGAGTAAAAAGAACTGGGAGCCTTATTCCAATAACATAAGACTACCTCTACTATTGTTTCATTCATTCATATATTAATACAAATCATTATTGTATAAAAATTTCAATTATTTAATGTGAAATAATGATAATATTTCTCAATAAGGGTAGCTATGATAATTCTATTTTTTGAGTGAACATGGTTATTGTATGCTGTTATAGAAAGGTTTGAAGGAGGATGAGTATTGATCCCAAATTTGGTATTTTTAGTGGATCAAAAATTCAAAGTTTGGGAATATATGTATTTGGTAATAACAAAATATATGGATAATTTAGATAATTTATTCACATGGTATCTAATTAATACAAAATTGAATAAGTGAGAAAATATAGATCCATGAAACTACTGATATTATGAGAAACTGTGTCTGTATTACACTATTGTCTATTGATAATGTAGTGTTTTTTTTCAACACTTATTTGTTTTGTTCCACACTCAGGTACACACAAGACTTGGTTGATCAATCATCAATATGTTATCCCCAATATGTATCAGATAATATTATAAAATCTATACCGACAATCATATAATATAAAACTCCACAATTGAAATTATTGAAAATTTATCTCAAGATCCTTGTTGCAACGAACTGATGTGATTCGTTTGGATTTGATTGGAACGAAGTGAAAAAAATGATATTATAAACAATATATGAACTTATGGATATTAAATAAATGATACATAAAATCAATATTATGAAATAATTCCAATTAATAATCTTTTCGTAACATTTAATTTTTATTTTTTACCCATAAGAAGGGGTTTGGGTTCGCTTCAATATTTTTTCATATCAAATGTTTTCAAGGGATCTTTAGAATATTATTTTTCTAAATTAATATTCAAATATACTAATTATTTAATTTTAAATCCCATGAAATCCAATCTTATCAATGAATTTAGATATAAAATAGTTTTTTTGTGTATTGAGAGATACTTACACAAGTATTACTCATTTATGGAAAAACATTTTATCTTCAACACACATAATCAAAAAAAGTGATGTGTTGAAAATATTCTTTACAAATATGATTCCATAAACCTATCCATTTATAAAACTAATATATTATATGTAATCATAAAACATGAAATAATAATTTCTTGATTCCCTCATTCATCTATTGATATATCTCTATATCTTTTACACTGTATCAACCCACACTATTCATAAATTAACATTACATAACATTTTTGGAATACTTTAAACATTATACAAACAGACACCAAAAGACATACTAGTATAGTGCCTCTAAAAACATGGAAATGTAAACACTTGTACAAGAGAGAGATAAATGATCTCACACTATTTTATCCATGACTAAAACCCCTCTATGAAATATCATACAAGAAACATGTCTTCTTATCTTGGGGAAGGAAACCTAAAAAAGGGTGAGATCAAATGTTTAGTAAGGGAAAAAGGGAGACATATAACCATAATCATGGGAATAAGGGAATGAGAAAAATATCAAGTAAATATATGTCCATCCCTATATACCAATGATTATAAACCTGAATCATTAGATAATGATGGGAAATTCAGAACTCTGTATTCATTAGAAAATAAATAACATAATCCATGAAAGAATAATATAAAAAAGTTAAGGAATTGTGGAAGACACATAAGAATATATATAATAATTTCCATAGTAGCCAAAACATCACTTATAAGGCCATCCTAGTAGACAAATTCCTTTATTGAATAGGTTTCACACCCCATTCGAGCCCGATTTTACGGAACTGAGTTCACTCATCATTATAGATTTGTAGTACTGAACCAAGTTCATTTCTCATTTCATCCATGTGTTATTGAATAGAGTTCATTTGTCATTTCCTACAGGTATATCTCAAGGGATATAAATCATTACCCAGGGAATTGGTGGGAGATGTAGGTCCCAACCATATCATAATGAAATCATACATATATGTTCCATAAAATAATAATCAATCATATGATAACCCATTAAATTAAATGGCTATAATAAAGATATAATCATATATAAACATCTTGGACAAGAAAGTATTCATAATAATTTTATCAAATCATAACAAATGAAATGAAGTGGGTGTCAAAAGTATATAACATGTGAATGAGAAATGGGCTTCATAAATATATAACTCATTGAAGAGAAATGGGTTTCATAAACATTATTCCATAAAAACATATAAAATTCATAGAATGAATATAAATGGATACATTGAATAATTTACACATAAAGACAGGAGTAACACCAAAAAAGTCATCATATATAGGAAATAATTTTTAATAATCTTTTAGATACATTTCATGAGAAAAAATATTATTTCTTCTTTAAAAAGGACACATTAAAACATAAAACCTTTACAAAACCAATTTATTTGAAAATTCATTGAATACATAGAATGATGTCTTGAAATCATTTTGAAATATATTTTTCCTTGAAAAAATATAAAATAATAATGAAAACATTTTAAAAACACTTTTCCTTGAAATCATATAAATGAATCTTGAGAACATTTTTGAAAACAATTATCCTTGATAACAGGTAATATATGCTTCAAAACATTTTGAAATCCATTTCCATGAAAATACTTTGAAAAAAAATAATAACGATGGAAAATTTATTGAGACCCATTCCATTGATAAAAACATAGAATAATTTTACAGATAATAGTTAAACTCTATTAAAACCATTTATTAGAAAATACTTTAAAAACATGTAATGAAGTCATGAAAATTTTTTTAAACCTTTTTATTTTAAAACATATGAAATATGATTGAAAATTTTGTGAAAAAATTATATAAAATTTAACATTAAAATATTTTTCACAAAAATTATCCTATTAAAAAATTTAATTGAATTTCAATGAATAAATAGTTTATAAATTTTTATATGTCTTATAAGGTAAAAAAGTATATTCCTTTTACAAGGTAAAAATGTATGAAATTACTTTATCTAGAATGTGAAAAGAACATTATATTGAAAAAAAAATAAATTAAAAAAGGTAAAAAAAAATTAAATAATATGGGAGAGTTGTATAATATTAATGGAAACCCTTTTTAGAAAACATGGTTTTGATGGAACACAGATCACCGAATAAAAAGAGGTTAAAGTCGATCTTTCATAAATACACATTCCTAAATATCATATGTACGAATGAGTAGAAAAATGGTACAAATACATGAATAAATCCTGAATAAATAGAAGAAAAGATAATTACTGAATGTTTTTGACATATGGATTATAATATTTCTTCAATGGAAGAAAAAACATAAATAATCTAGAAAAAAATGATATTGTTTCAATAAACACGTACTACATCGTAACTTTGAAACATAAAACCAATGTCTGAAAATGAAATAACATGAATATCAAAATATCATAAAAATATTGATATCCATGATATAACATTTAATTTTTCTTATATATATCAAAATAAAAAATATTTTTGCATAGAATGATATGTGTCTTAAATAAGAAAAATTGAGACAAAATTATTTTATTGATTTGGTAACATTTGAGACATAAATCCCATGAAACATATTTAAAAAAATGTATATATAAATAAAAAATAATTAATTATAAGGGTTATATAATTAATTCAGGAGAATTATACATACCAAACAAAAATATATAGTGGTGAATAAATCATGTATCACATGGAAATAAAAAAGTGAGATGAAATTACCATACCTTGTGTCTTGACTATCATCATAATCATTTAAACCACCTATATAATAAATATAAATTTATTATAATTATTTTATTGAACAATATTCATATATATATCTTACCATATAATGTTTTCTTATAACCTTATGTTATTAACTTATTAACCATCCAATGTTAAGGTTTTAGTTAAAGTAATAATCTCTTTGTTCATTACATGGGTCTTAATTTGTGATATCATTGGTCCTTATACTTATATCATGATTTCAAGAACATTAATATTTATATAAATATCATTTACATTCAATAAAGTTTTATCATAATAATCTATATAATATAGATTTATGAAATAGAATACACCATTCATGGAGACAGTCAGTAGTACATATGAATTAGTATTGTTTCCATTTTTATTATCATATTGAAGAAAAGAAGGAAAATGAAATTTGTGTATTTATATGTATATAAATATATCATTATTAACATATCATGATTATATCGTATAAATTATATAATTTCACTAATTTTTTTTAATGAATTCTATGTAGTGTGTGAACGAATCACATTTCTTTGAGGGGCGGGTAGTCCACACACCCTCAAACGAAATTATGACATTTTAAAAAATGAAATTTATATAGATATGTTTTATAAAAGGATTAAATATTTTTCATAAAATAATAAATATAATTTAAGACATATATAAATATATTGTTCATCATAATTCCCACCATGATATGTGGTTAGTAAAAATGAACAATCAATGTGTAGTGAGGAGGTAGTTCATTGTACCCATAAAAAATATATTCAATATGCATTAGATCGATGTTTGTATAAGTTTAATAAAAAACTGTATCCTATAAAAATCCTATTATATTTAATATATTGATTTTTTTTATACAATCATGGAATAATGATAGTAGAGGGGTGGAGAAATAATATAAAATAATGGTTCTTGAAAGAAGATGTTACCTCTAAATCAAGTAACTTCTTTTGGATTGTGCCACAATTCTTCTTTGGATGGAATTATCAAAAAAATAGTATCTTAAAAATGTAAGGGAGCTATATTTAGTATATATATGGTTATATATTGGTCATGTCAATGTGTCATAATATTTTTTATGAATTAGAATGAGAGGAGACCTTTTTAGAGTGGAGATGGAGTGGATCTCTTGTAAATATATTAAGAGAGAATTGCATCCACGTTTCTCATTTTGAAAGTGGATCCAATAATGTAACAAATTCAATACAAGGAATGATTATATCTATGTATTCCCATCCAATGGTTATTAGACATGTTTTTAGGTCTTAAATTTATTGTTTATCTATTAGTTAAACTTAATTTTACTTTAATAGATGTAATTAAATTTGATTACATTTAGTAAAAATTTAAAAAAAAAACAAATATGATCTCATTAGATATTTTAAATTTTAATTATTATCAATATTTAATCATTTTTTATAAATTCAAAAAAGATAAGTAGAAGAAAATAATTTAAATTTATTCCCACAGATAGGACGACACTGCGGGTTTTTTATGTAAAAATGATCAAAATATTTCTAACTTTTTATATCCCATATTAGTTTGAAATTTGTTCCACTAACATAAATTGAATTAATTTGTAAAAAAATTATGTATTGAATATTTGAATCAAATTAAATCTTTAATTTATCCTTATAAATAAATTAGATGAAAAGTAGGTTTCAATTATAATTCAGTATTCATAACTATTTATTTAATAAAGAAACATTATAGAAAAAAATATTCTCATAAACAAATTATTATTTTCTATATTCTTATACTAAATTTATTTAGACATATTATGTATATAAAAATTCAAAATGTTTGGTTTGAAAATGTTTTTCCATTAAAAATCATCAAAACAACCATTATAAAAATATATGTTTTAATGTATAAAACTTTATTTGTTCTTATCTTATATCGATAAAAAATATTGAATGATTATAAATAATATTTTTTTAATATATAAAATATGAAACTAATTAATATCATTAAATATTAGTAATTAATTTATTTGACTAATGTTAATCATCTATTCCCATAAAAACAGGCAAATAGAATTAATCCATTTAGATTTATTTGGTTGCTATATTATTTTATAATTAACGAGTAACCAAGGAATTTAAATTTATATTAATTATTTATTTAATAAAATAATATTCTATTTAATGAAAATTTTATATCCAATTAAACAATATTATTTTAATAATGAATTATTTTTTGGTAACACTCGGTCATGTGATTTACAGAAGGCATCAAGGGAAGTCATTGTTGTGTGTAACACAGTCTAATCTCTATGTTCCGTATAGAGTAGGCTAAAAATTATGTTGATTCTAGTCCACGTATAAAATATTTAATCATGTAATGTAATCCAAACACATAAAATAAACTATTTTTAGTTGTTCATCAAATGAAAAATATAAAAAAATATAAAATCAATTTGAAAAAATAATTAAAAAATCTTGTGGTGTTACATTATATCCATTTAAAATGATTTTATCCCTTGAATTTTATCAAGTATATCAACTGTTTAATTATTGAATATTTCTTTCCTAGAAACCCCCTTCATAAAAATGAATACTAAAACTTCACTTAAAAATTGAATGTTAGAACAAAAACAATGACCAAATGTTACATATAAATGGCTTACCCCATAGGAGAACATAGTTTGGGAGTGATGATGGGACATTGAGGGAAGATGTAATTAATTATAGGGAGTGATTTAGGTCATCAATTACAAATAATTGAATGATAATTCAAAGGATCATGGACTCAAAGTCATAAATATATGATGATATAATAGGATATTGGTTAAAAAAAATTATGATATTAGGACAACACATTGTTTATCATTATCATATCATTGATTAATTATTTTGTTGACCAAGAATGTAAGGAAATATTCATACTTGTAATGTTTCTAAAAAATAAATTAATTGGTTTTGATTTTATTTATTTTTAATGCATCCATTACTTCATGAAATGGATTTCCAGAAATTAACTTTGATTCCTGAATCACTATAATAATTTTTTTGTAGATCTTATGGCTCATAAAAGAATGAAATGTATAACTGTTTTTCTCTAGTAATCCTAAAAAATTAATATGGCTAATTTAGTAATCTATCAAAAGAAAATGTATCTCTACTAATTCATCATGAATATTAATTCATCAAATCTAATCACACATTAACAAGGAAATCATGTTTCTAAACGAAGTTTTCATAACATAAAGATCATATTAAGGGTTATATTTCTCTTAATAATTTGTTTTCCATGGACATCACCTTAAAATTATATTTGTTTTCTAATCCATCAGATCTATTTAATGTATTCTTATAAATCATTAGAAGAAATAAAAAATTATAAAATGTTTATATTTTTCATCATTCATAATTATTGAATCCAAATACATAAAAACATATATTACATCATCCTTATTCCATTAACAAATCTATATATTCCTATAAATTATTTAGTTTTTTCCTTCACATTTCACTTGTAGTTTCACCATCATTAGAATTTTAACCATTACTCAAACCACCTTGGTGAATCTCTTAAGGATCATTCCACAAGGGGAATTGAGTCACATTCTGACTATTTATATTACACTTAAACCACATAACCATCGATGATTCATTAGGGAGGCTAATATTCTCATCCATTCTATTAACCAAACTATTCATTTTTCAAATTTAGTCACTTTCATTGTGTCCTTATTTTGAATAGTCAAAACATATTATTATTCATATAAGACATTCACTTAAGTGGTTCTTTACACGTTCATAACACAAAAGAAAACCAAATATTCTTTCCCCCAAATTATCCATTACCGAAAATCCTAGTGAACTGCTTCTATCTCTTCCATGGTTAGTTCGAGTGTTGATTTAGGTATACATTGTTAATCATGTACCAAGAAAATATATTAGGCATGATCACAACATCATTCAATCTAGTTATCATCCCACTGGGCTTGTCGTTAACAAATCAACTTTCACATTCAATGTTAATCCAATTCCTTCTAGTTTCCTCCATTGAGTAAAACCTAAAGCATAGTGTGATCATTACTTACATAGTATAAAACCACATTGTCCTGAGAATTATTACTTATATAATTTCTATATTAGGACACATTCTTTAATCTATATCACCCTATGATCATCTTAGGTTATTCATAGAAAACATATATTTAATTCCCTCACAATGGTTCATAAAAAGTTGTTAAATTCCTAAATCACATCCTTTCGTAGTGTCAAAACACATGTAGACCATGGACCATTATCATTTGCCAATTTACCGTGAGTCTAGCCTAGAACATCTTGTCGGAGTTGTTTCCCATAGGTACATCTCCTCCAGATCTACATCCTCTAGTCTTATCCAGATAAGGATATATTTCTAGGAAACCATTCACTCTATCCTTCACAAAAATTATATTACATTTTCCTATAATTATCCTAATCCTTATAACTATCCTTAAAAATTTCCAAATGGTACTTACTACGGTTTTCTCATCCTCACATCGAATGATTTACTAACCCGTTGATCTATTACCGACTATAGTGACCATAACTTTTAAAACATTAAAATTACTTATCATTTTCATAATATATAATAAATTATACAAATAGGTTCCCAAAGACCATATTAGACATCTTTCATTGGAAACATGGAAACCTAAAAATCAGTACACGAGAGAGCTATATTAGTTATAAATTGGTTCCCTGAGACTATAACTCATAGAAATATCATACAAAAAATTTGTATTCATAACAAAGGGGAGGAAACCTAAAAATGTGTGATCTCATATGATTAGTAAGGGTAAACGAGGGAGACATATAAGGATGAAAATGGGAATAAGGGGATGAAAACATGATCATGTAAATAGAAAAGCTTCCCCAACATATCAAAGATCACAACCACGGATCATGAAATAAACATAAGATGTTCATAAAATACGAATCATAAGTAGATAAATATCATTATTCATGAAATATAAACATAAAAATAATATATGGAATTATTGAAGACACATAACAATATATATAACTATTTCTATTGTAGTGAATTCATCAACACCATGGCAATATTTTTCAAAAAATTCCTCTACTGAAATGAATTTATACCCAGTTAAAACCATGTAATACTAAAACATGTTCACACCACATTCTATACCATCAATATAGAACTGAGCTCATTTGTCCATATTTTCCAACAGTACTAAAACAAGTTCATTTCTTATTCCACCCATGTCTATCTCATGAGACAATAATCATTTCCCAATGGATTGGAGGGAAATATAGGTCTCACCCATCTCATAATTAAATTATACATATGTGGGCCACAATATCATAAACAGGCATATCATAACCCATGAAATGAAATGGGTGTCATAAACATATTATTATATCTAAACCTATTGAAGAAGATATGTTTAATACACTTTTCATCAAATAATAACCCATAAAATGAGTCTGTTTTTAAAATCATATATATCAATAAAGTGAAATTATTTTCTTAAAAAAAGACCAGGAAAGAGAAATATGTATCATAAACAACATAACATCAAAACATAAACTATTTAGAGAAGGAATAAGATGGATACAAAGAGTAATTTCCACAAAAATTCTTAAGTAACACCAATGTTTGTCATCTTATATGTAAAATAATTTTTAAATATCTTTTCGAATCATTTTTTTGAGGAAAATGTCATTTCATCATTGAAAATTGATCTTTAAAAAATAAAAACATAAGAATTCATGTTTCTTTTAAAATTCATTGAAATTATAAAAAAAGTCTTGAATTAAATATGAAAACATTTTTCCTTGAGAACATATAAAATAACAATGTAATATATTTTAAAACAATTCATGAAAACATATAAAATAAGATTGAAAACGTTTTTTTAAAATATTTTCATAAACATTTTTAAAATAATCTTCAAAACATTTTGAAATCCAATTCATTGAAAGTACTTAGAAAAATTATTATGAAATATTGAAAAGAATTTCAAATCCATTTCATTGAAAATAAATTTTAAATTTTTTAATGAAATCTTAAATTAAATTTGAAAATCATTTCTTTGAAAATACATCAAAAACATTTAAGGAAATACAGAGAATGTTTTGAAAATCAATTTACATTAAATCGTTTTAAAAAATATTGAAATAAAATTAAAACTAATTCCATGGAAATTATATTTAAAATAATTATCTAAAAAACTACCTTTTAAACATATAATGATATTTCATAGAAAAACACTACATTTCATATAAGGTAAAACAAATATTCCTTCTAAAAAATAAAAAAGTAAGAAAACTACTTATTTAGAATGTTATTACAAAATTACATTGAGAACATTGGTAAAAAACAATTTAAAAATTTATATTAAATATTATAGGATAAATTTATACTATTATAGGAAACACTTTTTAGATAAAATAGTTATGTAGGAAGACACATTTCTTGTCAAAGAGCAGTTAATGTCAGGATTTTGTAAAAAAAATTAAATATCATATGTACCAAAGAGTGGAAATGTAACACCATGTCCCTACCTCATTGGCTTGAGGAGGTGATGAGGGATACAAGACCTTAAGCGATATTCCCAAGGTGCCAAAGGCTAGCAATAAATGTCGAGGGCTACTAAAACAATTGGGGAATTATTTTCCCTTAAGATGAAACCATCCAAAAATCCACTAAAAACAACTATATGATGCATGTCAATAAAACATTCAATAATTTATTCTAAAATGATAACCAAGTTTCTCCATAATACAACCCAAAACCAATACAACTAGACATGTCCACCAATCATCAATGTACTATGCAGAAGACTAAACCACACCACACCATGAGCCATGACACCGCCACAACTCCACACTAAGCTCCATGCTCCAAGCTCCACCAAAGGATCACAATGCACCACTAAAGGAGGGTGATTCCATACCTTTTCCCATGTCACGATATGCAACATCTACAAAGTCACCACAATCCCAATGTAGGGGTGAGTACTAAAACTCAGTATTTTTCCCCAAATGACTTCACTACACAAGTCACTAGGAAAAATCTATTAGCACATTTATATAAAACAATTTATATAAAATAATCACAAGTTCTACCATTACATAAGCCAACCACACCCTTACCAAGCCATTTCACCCAATCTACACCACCAAGGGAAAGCCATCCAAACATGTCACAATCTATTTCATCATTTACACACTAGCACAACAATTTCCAACTTGCAATGTAATGCACAAAAAAACCAAAATGGTTGGACTTTCCCCCCAACCCGTTCACCCATTCACACCAAAACAGCAAAAAAGGTGGGACTTCTGCCCAACCCATTCATCCATTCACAACTAGCGGTATATACTCACCACTACCATATGGTGGTTCTTCTGACCACTACCCATAACCTTTTATTATGAGACTTCCCACCCACTTCCACACAACATTTCAACTAATCACAACCATGAATATAACCATCAACATCACAACAACATGAAATCAACCAATTCCATGGCATATAAATCCACTTCAATAAATCACCCATTTTTTGAAAATCCTTATCCATGCTGAACAACATTTCAATAAAACAACATCCCTTTTGAAACCCATTTTTCATCAATCATTTTCCAAAATAAATCTCAACAACCCATTCTAAAATCTCTATTTTAAAATCCATAATAATAAAATTTCACCATGAAACCCCCATTTTCCCAAAAATCCCCAAGTGGATTTCCAACCAATTTCGCATAACAAATCACAATTAATTTTTAGAAAAACTATTAATTGTAATAATGGAACACTAGTTCTAACCAATTAGAGTTGAGAGAAAAGCAACCTAGCCTTAGGGTTCCAGAGAAATCGACCCACAAGAAACCGCACCTCAAAACTAGAGAACTTACCACTGAAACCCCTCTAGATCACATTCCCTGACATTAACAATCCATAAAATAAAAATTCAAGGCAACCATAACCCTAAATCTACACCCAACAGGTGTCCATATAGAAAACCAAGAAATAGAGGGATGTAGATCTGGAAGAAAAACACAAGGACACCTTGTAGACAGACTTACACGGGAGAAACCACCATCAAACCCCTTCAAATCGCTTCCAAAAAGTGTGGCAGATCACCCTCAACCCTTGAGAAACCGAAATACTGAGTGAGTCTCGAGTGGGAGGAGGTTTGGAGAGGAATGAGGTAAGCCCGATTGAACCTGGTTTTTAAAACCCTGTTATTATGTGGATGCACGATTTGGAAAACAGTTTGATAGCCATGTTACTGCTACTGTCTCGAGAGAAAGGGTCTGCACGGTTGGATCGCATGTTTTGGAAAACTGTGTGCAGGCCATGAAAATCCTACTGTCTCCCCTTGCACGGTTTCCTAGAGAATCCACATGGCTTCCACTAACCGTGCTCAAACTGTGCTCCCTAAAACATGCCTCTAAACTCATTCAAAATCATTCCAAACTCTCCCAACCTATTCCCAACTCATCCCATGCTATTTAAACACAAAAAATTCATAAAAAGTCAACATACCTCAAACTTATGGTGTTACATTCTCCCCAACATTGGTCTTTCCCTCCTTGGAAAGTATTGAACCCAACCTTTTCCGAAAGAGCTTGGCCCGTTGCTCGACCATCTCTTTCTCCCGCTCCCATGTCTCCTCTTGAATCTAGCCTGCTGCCACAATACCCTAACTAAAACGATGCTTTTACCACACAAAACAATGTCTTGCCTATCTACAAACCGCATTGGAACATGAACTAACGAAGCATCCAGTTCATGCTCAACATGATCCCATCAAATCACATGGTCACGATCTGGCTGATACTTTTTCAACTATGACACATAAAACACATTGTGCACTGCACTGAACCTATGTGGAAAAGACAAATGATAAGCCACCTCACCAACCCTCTCAAAAATCTCAAAAGTTCAAATATACCTTAGAGATAACTTTCTGTGCTTCCCAAAATGACAATGTCCCATTGTAGGAGAGATCCTCAAGAAAACATGATCACTCATATCGAATGACAAAGGCCTTCGACAATGATCCGCATAAGATTTCTGAAAACTATGTGCCATCTCCATTCTCTTCCTGATCAACTTGATCATCTCCATAGTCTCCTAGACAAGGCTCCGACCAACCATCAAGGACTCACCTGTTTCCACCCAACATAGTGGAGAACAACATGGCCGCCCATACAATGCTTCAAATGGAGCCATATGTGTTGATTCCTGATAACTGTTATTGTACAAAAACTCCAAAAATGACAAGTTCTTCTCCGAAAAGACACCAAAATCCAGGAAACAGGACCCCAACATATCCTCCAAATTATGTATCATCCTCTCGGATTAACCATCTGTCTGAGGGTGATACACCGTGCTCATAGTCAACTCTGTCCCAAGGGCATGATGCAAGGATTTCCAGAAACGAGATGTAATCCTTGGATCTCTATCCAATATGATTGAATCTGGAACACCATGCCTCTTTACCACATCCCGAATATAGATTTTGGACATATCCTCGACCGTATGAGATTTACGAATTGGGATGAAATGGGCCGAATTTATTAGAAAATATACTATCACCCAAATGACATCGTGCTTTCTGACTGTTCTTGGGAGAACTGTGAAAAAATCCATCACTATTTTCTCCCACTTCCAAATAAGGATTGGTAAAGACTACAACAATCCCGCTGGCCTCTGATGCTCTGCCTTGACCTACTCACAATTCAAGCATCTCGAAACAAATTCAACCACACTTCCTTTCATACCACACCACCAGAAATGCGATTTCAATGCTTTATACATTTTCTGAATTCTAGGGTGGACAACCCATCTAGAATTATTATACACCCTGAGAAAATCCTCTTGACAAGTAACCTATACCACCATATGATTCCGGAAATACAAAACTAAATCTCCATTCAGATGCCAACCCTCAATGGTCTCCCCACTATTGAGTCTCGACACCATTGTCTCACTCTCAAAATCATATATCTGTGTGTCTTTAACCAGGCCAACCATGTCGAGAATCCCCAAACCCGAAAATAATACCCCTCTATCGCCCTCGTCTTCACATTCCAACCGCATTTCAGCTATAACCGACATCAACTACCATATGTATGATACCTGTTTCACCACATGAGCATATGATTTTCTATTTAATGAATCTGCCACTGAATTTCCGTTACCTAGTGTGTACGTCAAGTAAAAATCAAACATATGGAGATATTACATCCATCTCCTTTGCCTAAAGTTCAAATCCATTTGTGAGAAAATGTGCTTCAAGCTCTTATGATCTGTATATATCATGAATTTCTCACCGAAGAGATAATGATGCCACACTTTCAAAGCAAGGGAAAATACTACCAACTCTGAATCAGGAGATGGGTAGTTCTTCTCAGGCACCCTCAACATCTGTGAGCCATGCACAACTACCTAATTTCCTTGCATGAGAACACACCCCTACACTGATCCTGATGCATCGAAATACACCATGTACACTTTTCCTGGTTCTGGAAAAACCAAGATTGGTGTTGATGCTAGGTGACCCTTCAACTCATAAAAACACTGCTGACACTATCCATTCCACTAGAATGAAACATTCTTTCTTGTCAAAGATGTCATCAGTGATGTCAAATGTGAAAAATCATGAAAAACAACGCTGATAATACACATCTAGACTAAGGGAACTTTGTATATCAGTTACATTCTTTGGGGTTTCCATGTGATATCAGCCTCTGTCTTTTCCAGATCCACTGGAACCCCCCTTTTCGAAATCACATGGCCAAGAAAATGAACTTAATGTATCAAAAAGTCACACTTTGACAAGTTGTCATACATCCGATGATCCTTCATGATCCCCAACAATGTTGCCAAATGTTGCTCATTATCCACCCTTGTATTTGAATACAACAAAATATAATATAAAAACACCACCACATATGAATCTAGATATCTATGAAATATCTAATTCATCAATGCCATGAATACTGCTGGAGCATTTTTTAGACCAAAGGGAATAACCAAATATTCATAATGGCCATGTCTACTTCTGAAAGCTATTTTAAGAATATCGTCCTTCCTCACCCGCAATTCAGGGTATCCTGAACTCAGGTCGATCTTGGAGAACCACTGGGCACCCCTCTACTAGCCGATCAAATAATCAATTCATGGAAATGGATATCTATTCTTTATCGTAACTTTGTTAAGTCTAAGATAATCCACACATAGAATCAATGTTCCATCAACCTTCTTCACAAACAACATTGATGCTTACCACAGAGACGTGCTAGTCTAGACAAACCATTTTTTTATAACTCTTCCAACTGGACTTTCAATTACCGCAATTTAGTAGGTGCCATCTGGTAAGACGGAAGTGAGGTAGGAGTGGTCTCCAGAAGGAGATCAATCATAAACTCCACTTATCTTATGGGAGGCAACCTAGAGAATTATTCATGAAAAACATCCATGAACTGATCCACCATTTCTAGAAGAACACCCTCCTCAACACCGTCTACCGATTCCAACGACAACACCACCAACTAACACGATAACGTGCCCATTGCTGGTGACAACAAACCCATTGCACCCTGCATTTCATACCTCTCTCCTCTAAAGAGATGTCTAACACCATCATCTGTCATTAACTCCATTGTTCGCACATCATTGTCGATATGGGCCTTAAACCACACCAGCCAATCCATTACCAGGATTACATCATTCCCATCAATCTAAAGCACTGAGAAACTACACACTAGCTCAATCTCACCCACAACGGTACAACATGCTCTACACAAGAAGGCTCGACACTCTCTTCAACCCAGATGAGTTCGAGGTTTCAAAACTGAAGTAATCATTCCAACCCTTAAACCCATAAAATCTACCACACGTGCAACAATAAAAGAGTGTGAAGTATCTGTATCAAACAACACTTGCATCAAGGTTGAATTTAAAAGAATAGTACCTCACACCATGGATGGTCCCGACAGATATTCCACCACAACTTTCTCATTTCCGAACAATTCTTTTGTTACCACACTCTGCTCTTTAATGCTTTGCTGAGGCGTCGTGGTATTCTGATAATAACCATGACCACTTTACTCTTCTTCCGAGGGGTTTGCTGATGTCCCCATCCCATTACAGCATACAACGCCTACAATCCTTGAGGAGTTTCCAAGACACTCGACCTTGGAGCATTCCGACAATAACGCTGCAGATGCCCCCCATCTTCATACAATTATGACATGCTCGAGGTTGTGTCATACAATCATGTTCGATGTGGCTCATAGAACCAAACTAAAAACATCTCAGCTAGCTCTGGGGATTCGGAGGAAGATTTATAGATCCTGATATTGGATTATATGCCATATTCTCACCCTGGGAATAAGTGTCCCTCCTCCACTAGAAGCCTGCATTAGAGTTCCCACTATTCTCCATGGGTACCACCATGCTTCCTCCACCCGTAGCACCCAACAGATCCTGCTCAGCCACCGAGGCTCTATTCACCATCTCTGTGTAATCATCTATACACAATAGTGATATATTTGAATGGATTTCTTGACTATACAATGCTTCAAATAACCCTGCCTTTAACGACGTGCTACTTTCCACCTCGGGTGAAAACCTCACTAAGTTCATAAACCTAGACGCATACTCCGTGATAGACATAAGATCTTTCTTCAAACTAAAGAAATCAATCGTGCATTGAATTCTGAACATATGTGGGTAGAATTATTTATTAAACAATTCCTCAATGCCTTCCCAAATCATAACATGGTCCATCCATACATGGACTACTAACTCCCACAACTGAAGGGAAATATCTTCCAACATATAAGTGGACAACAAAACTTTTAACTCTACTAGTGTTTCCAAGAACACCAAAATCTAGTTCATTCTATTCAACCATGATTCTACCCTCTCCGGATCTGAATCACCCCTAAATATGGGTGGATTATACTTTTGAAACTGAACTGAATGTTCCACATGCCTTGGTTCATCCATTTTATTCCCACTTCCATGGCATGGAAATCTTTCATTGTGCTTTACAATAGTTGTTGGTTCACCTGAGGCTCAGGTAATACCACATTCTCAGTAGCCTCCTCTGGTTGGTCCTAACGATGCCTATATAGTTCCATTTATATCCACATAATACAAACAACTGTGAGTATCACTTCTGTAGACATCAAGAATTCCCATTTCTAATCCAATTACAGAACACTATTACGACAAGGTTGTCCCCCTTTTCCACATTGGCCATGTTTCACAATTTTTTAAAATCATACCATTTTCAAAATACCATCGATTTCCATGTTTCAAATCCTTCCGTTTTGAAAACCAATTTAGTTTTTTAAAAACCCACAAATTAATATCACACCACAAATCATTATACCCCAATGAAATATGCATCCTAGTGGGATTCATTTCTACCATGCATGCCATGCTCCTCTCATTGGCTACACCCATGAAAATGAGATATCTAATGCCTATAAGTGTCTCCAAAACACTTATGTACCCAACTCCCTAGTAACATGAAGTTTAGCATAATAGGGTTAGCTACATCCTTTTATGTTATACATTCAATGTTCCGACATTCCTACGCCTTGCTACCATCCCTACTCAAGGAATATACCACAATGAATGTCAACTCCAAATCCAAGAATCAACTCCAAATGACCGAACAAGCTAATACCACTTGTAACACGCCACCCCAACCTCACTGGATTGAGGAGGTGGTGAGGGCTACATGGCCTTAAGCGACATTCCTAGGGTGCCAAAGGTTTCCAATAAATGCTGAGGGCTTCTAAAAAAATTGGGGAATGATTTTACCTTAAGACGAATCCAACCCAATATCCACTAACAAACACTATATAATGAATGTAAATAAAACATTCAAGCATGTACTCTCAAAAGATAACCAAGTTTCTCCACAATACATCCCAAATCCAATACAACTAGACATGTCCACCAAACATCTGAGTACTATATGGAAGACTAAACCACACCACACCATGAGCCATGACACCACCACAACTCCACACCAGGCTCCATGCTCCAAGATCCACCAAAGGATCACAATGCTCCACTAAAGGGGGTTGATGCATTACCTTTCCCATGTCACGATACACGACATCTGTAAAGACACCACAGTGCCAAAGTAGGGGGTCAGTACTAAAACTCAGTAGGTTTTCCCCAAATGACATCTCTATACACGCCACTTGGATAAAACCATAAGCACATTTATATAAAACAGTTTATGTAAAATAATCACAAGTGCTACCATTACCAAAATCCAACCACACCCTTACCAAGCCATTTCAACAAAACCAAACCACCATGGGAAATCAAACCAAACATTTCACTATCCATTTCATCATTTACAAACTAGCACAAAAATTTCCAACATGCAAATCAGTGCACAAAAAACATCCAAAACAGTGGGACATCCACCCAACCTGTTCACCCATTCACACCAAAACAACCAAAATAGTGGGACTTCCGCCCTACCCGTGCATCCATTCACAACTAGCGGTACTTCCCGACAACTTCCATATGGTGGTTCTTCCAACAAATATCCATCAACATTTATAGTGATACTTCCCGCCCACTTCCAGACAACATTTCAACTAATCACAAAAAACCATATAACCCATCAAGGTCACAACAACATGAAATCAACAAATTACATTACTTATAAATTCACTTCAATAAATCACCCATTTATTGAAAATCATTTTCCTTTCCAAAAAAAATTTCAATAAAACAACATCTCTATTGAAACCCATTTTCATCAATCACTTTCACAAATAAATATCTACAACCCATTTTACAATCTCCATTTTAAAATCTATAATAATAGCATTTCACCATCAAACCCCCTTTTCCAGAAAATCCCCTGTTGGATTTCCATCCAATTTCGCATAACAAATCATAATTAATTTTTTTCACAACAATTAACTGTAACAATGAACCAATAGTTCTATCCAAGTGGAGTTGAGAGAGAAGCCACCTACCTTTAGGGTTCTGGATAAATCGACCCATAAGAAACAACACCTCAAAACCAGCGAACGCACCCCCAAACCCTCTCTAGATCCTTTTCCCTGACATTCACAAGCCTTAAATTCAACATCCATTGAAACCACAAGCCTAGATCTACACAAAACCGGTGTAGATATAGAAAACCAAGAAAGAGAGGGATGTAGATCGAGAGGGAAACATAATAAAACTAAGAGGAGAGAATCACCCTGGAGAAACCACCTTCAAACCCCTTCGAGTCGCATCCAAAATGTGTGGGAGATCACCCTCAACCCCAGAGAAACCAAAATCCCAAGCGAGGCTCGAGTGGGAGGATGTTTGGAGATGAATGAGGCAAGCCTAAGTGAACCCAGGTTTTAAACCCCTATTTTTAGGTGGCCACATGGTTAGTCTGCATGGTTTTCCAAACCGTGCACTAGCCGTGTGCACGCTACTACCTCGAGAGCAAGGGTCTGCACGGTTTCCTCACACGATTTACGAAACCGTGCATAGACCGTATGAAGCCTATTGTCTCCCCCTTCATGGTTTCCTAGATAATCCAAACAGTTTCCACAGACCATGATTAAAGTGTGCTCGCAACAAAAAGCCTTCAAACTCACTCAATCCCATTCCAAAGTCTACCGACTTCTTCCCAACTAATCCCATTCACATTAAACACATAGAATTCCATAATAAAAATCCACTTACCTCAAAATGGGGATACTATATAAAAATGTTACCGATATATGAAGAAATTATTAATAACCAATGTATATGAAATTTTGTAAATTAATTTTGGATATGGATCTTATGATTTCATCAAAGTAATCATATATATAATCAATCTCGAAAAGTGATGACATCATTTCAATAATCTCATAAAACATGGTAACTTTGAACCATACACCCCATGTAATAAAATTAAATTAAATGAAATTTATAATGTAATGAACATTAGTAGATAAATTATATAAAATTTCATTTTAATTATATATAAATAATGGTAAAACATAGGTTCATAACATGTCATATTTCTCAATGAATGAAAATTGAGTCAAAATTATTTTACCGATTTGGTATCTTTTGAGAAAAAATAACATCAACTAAATATCCCAAAATGTATATTTAAATACCCATAAATTTAATTATAATAATCATATAATATATTAATGGGCAGTATAAACACCATAAAAAATTATTTGGGGGTTAATAATGCATGTTTCTCAAGGAAATAAAAAGTGAGATGAAATTCCTTTACCTTTTGTCTTGACACTCTTCGTACTCATTCAATCCACCTATATACTAAATAAAAATTCATAATAAATCATATAAAGAACCATATTATTATATATAATACTATATATTGAATGATTAGGACCTTATATTAACCTCTTGTTTTCTATCCTATGTTAAGGCTTCACTACAAGTAATATTCTCTTTATTCATCCCCCATGTCTTAATTTGTTATATATTTGTTCCTCATAATTTTATCATTATTACTATAATGTAAATAATGATATTAATATCATTTAAATTTAGTATAATTATATTATAATAATATATAGAATACATCAGTGAAAAATGGAATACACCATTAATGGAGAAGGTTATCCATACGTACACATGAACGGTGTTTCTGTTTTTAATTTTATATTGGAAGAAAGAAGATAAATGTAACATGTGTGTATAAATATATATAATTATTACCATTACATTATTATATAATATATATTAAATAATTTCACTAATCCCATTTTTATTACAGTTTATGTAATGTGTAAACGAATAACATTGCTTCGATGGGGCAATAGTCCACATTTCCTCAAAAGAAATTATTGTATTTACACCAAATGAATATTATAAATATATGTGTTGTAAAAGTATTAATAAATACTAAATATATTATAATTATAATAAATAACATATATATATTTGTTTTTCATCATAATGACTACCATGAGTGGATTTAAAAAAATGATCATTGCCTTATGATGTTGTAGATCACCAGACATGTAAATAGTATGTTTGTTTCCCACTAAAAGGAGGTGTTTGTAAGTGTAGATTGGATCCATTGAAGAAACAAATTCCAACCATATTTAATATAATTTTAATTTATAAATTAATGGATTAATGAGTGTTGAGGTGTGGATATAGAAAATAAAATAATAGAGCTTGAGAGACATACCTCTGAATCAGTTAACTCTTTATGGATAATGCCAATAAGATTCCTTGGATGGAATTCTAATATAATAGAGGCATCATGGATGAAGGTATGGATTTTTTTAGAGATATTTGGGTATATATTTTTTTAACCCAATGTGTCTTGATATATGTTTTTAATTTTGTGGAGTGGAGGACATGTTATTGTGGAGGAGGAGTGGCACTATTGTAAATATTTGAAGAGATAATTCCACCCACGTTTTTCAAGTTACATATGGATCCAATAATGATAAAAAGTCTATACAGGGTTATAAATGGTAGAAATATTTCCATAAAATGGATCTTGGACAATTTACTAGGTCTTTTTTGTTCTAAATATTATGGTTTAGTTGTATCATAAGCTTAATTTCACTATAATCAATGTAATTAATTTTAATTGTAACACCTGAGACTTTCATGTGAAATATTTTGTTTTTATGTTATATAAATCATCAAAGGATTCTTTCACTACACACAACACTAGCCTGGCTTTCTTTACACGCAACCACGGCCTTCCTCAATAGCTTGCCTCGTACGCAATACCGAGTTTCACTAAACAATGATATGCTATTAAAATATTAATAAAACTAGCCGTTATGAATAGTAATAACCACTTTTTGAAATTTTATAAATTTTATTTTTTAAAATGGACTTCATTTTTGGATTCAGAATATCGAAATCAACCAAGGGTGAAATTTTGGTATTTTTCTGAAAACATTCAATTTTTGATGAATAGTGAAACCACTATGTGGTAGTTAAAAAACTTAATTTTTTATAAAACATAATTTTACCACTTCTGTGAGTGGAATTTCAAAAATCCGAGAGACACGGTTGATTTCAGTAAGTAAAATGTGGTTAAATGAGATAAAATTAATTTTTTGGTGAATAGTAACTTTTTACTTTTTTTTACCACAATTAAAAGTAAATAGGGTAATTAAGGGTAAAAATGATATCATTATTACCCTAACACATGTCCTAATTCTATTGGACAAGTGTAATTCGACCAAAAACAACCTTAGGAATAAAATATGACCATTTATGCCCACTTGGATTAAATTAGGACATTTATTATTAATTTATTTAAAGAAGGGTTAAAATAGTTAAAATCAACGTTTAATAAGTAAATCATTTTTAATATGGGGTTATACATAAGATAAATTCGACTATAAATATTCATTATAAAGATAATAAAATTCCATAAATAATGGTATTTTATTTGTAATTTTTAGACATTAAATAATATAATTTATTTATGACACAATGATGATGCAGTAATTATCTTATTAATAAAATATTGAAATAATTGATGTTGTAAATACCCAAATAAATGTAATTTTAAACTTTTTATGAATTACACTAATTTTATAGGTTAATATGACATGTTAGTATTGATTTAAGTAACTTGGTTTGAACTAATAATTCTGTTATGATTTTCACAAAAATTAATTACTAAATAGTGTCAAGATTGACATAAAATAGTTTTTAAAATAAATATTATATTAGTAATTGTTATTTAATTTTTAAAAATCTAAGGTTAGGACAAATGACTTAGATAATGTTATTTATATTAATAATAAACAACTTGGGGTTCTTTTTACTTGATATGGTATGTTAATTAACCTTATAGTGTAAGAAAACAAGAAGACACGGTAAAAGTTAAATTATCTAACTTAAAGTTAAATCTAAATGATAAGGTTAAAATAGAAACCTAAACTAGTATAAATTCTATTGGATGAGGGTATTTCGACCCCTACCCACCTCATCTTTGAAATATATCAATTTGGAGCTATTAAAAACTAATTTGACTTTATAATAAAATAATATTTTTAGTTATTCCAAAGGTGCCCCTCTCCTCCCTTATAAAATAGCACCTCCTCCCCCTCTTCCTCACACCACTTTGAGCCTTCAAGATCGGAACAAACCTGCCAATTTCTCCTATCCACTTCCCTAGAAACATCCTAGATGTTCTCGTCTTCTGCAAAGACCTATTTTAGTGCCCTAAAAGGAGGTCTCAAAGAAGAACTTCAAAGAAGAGGTAATGTCTGTTACCAATTCTTTCATCTTAATTTCTTCTTCCACTTCTTCTTCTTTAGTTTTTTCATTATGAAGTAATAACATCAGTATCACTCATATACTGATATGTCATTATAAGCATGAAACAATCCTATTTCACCATGTATCCATCCTACGGAAAAATAAATCACCGCGCGTGCGTACGTACGGAATACCGTCTACACATCGTGGTGTAAACTATTTTCCACAACCACATTACTTGAATGGGTATAATGGTGTAAATAATGACTATATATGACTATTATAGAGTGATATTGACTCTGAAATAGTATACATACACTCCAATACAATTCCACGATCATAGGAACGATATCATCACTCATGCGTACGTACGGAATACCGTCTCCACGATGTGATGTGACTCGTTCTACATGATCTTCATTTCATAATGATTATATAAATGAATTGAATGAATTAATATGATATATATTACACTAATAATATTCTGGAAATGAGGTATCTATAACCTAAATAGAAGAATAAGAATTTATTCGACAAAACACGTATAAGAACAAAAAGTAATAAACACCCGAATAACAAGTAGTAATGAAATATTACTAATAAGAAGCTAAGAATATGACCATATATGATATCATAACAAAAAGTATGATTCTGGAATAAGTCAATAACATTATTTAAATCATTATACAGGAGGTTCGGACACTTACGAAGAAAATCGGACCAAAGGTAAGGGAAAATATCACAATCTCATTTTTATCCGAGATTATTTATACTTTATTATTTAATAGGGTGTATTTTATCATCCACATCCATGTTTCCTCAATATGTAATATTATTTACATCCACCTACAATTGTTTAAATCCAATTTTACCCTTCAGTTAGTTTTTAGTGATAAATATGAAAGGAATCTTTTTTCGTTTTTCGTACGAGGTACTTTATGACTTTTCCGACAAAAGTACGAGAAGAATGGTTTTTTTATCTTATATGGAATGAATGAATTTTTAAAAAAATATTTCCAAGAATCTTACTTTACAAGTTTTCAAGTTTATTTTTAATCTACTTCTTTTAGTTTAAAATTGTCTGACATGTTAAGAAAGGAAAAATGTTTTTGAAGTAGAAAGGATATTTTTCTCAATAATGGAGTTCAAGAGTTTTATCAAAATTATTTTCCATCTAAGATAATATAAGGTTCTATTTATATCCCTATTATTACATTGATTTGATTATGTTGTGATGGAATTATTTTTATGAATTCCTTTATCTTATATGAATTGTTTGAGGATTTCACGATGTTTAAGATTCCCATTTTTATTACATGGGTTATGCAATGATGTATTATTTATGATTTTGTGGCACACATAAGAATGGTATCATTATGAGATGGGTGGGACCTATATCTCCCTCCAATTCATTGGGTAAATATTTTATATCTCATGAGATAGAAATGGCTGGAACGGTAGGTTATACCGGTTCAGTGAAACAGGACAGAAACGAAGTGTGAACTCAGTTCAGAAATGGACTTTGTCCACTAAGATAGTCCTGGCAATGATTCTTGACTAATAAGAAATGATTCTCTATGATTATGTGTGTATTCCACAAAGTTTCATGTTTTAGGTTATGATTATTGCGATTACATTTCACTACTATGATTTATCCCATGTTATGAAATTATGATCTCTTTTACAGGTTAGGATTTCCAAAAGTTATGTTCTTATGTATATGATGTGATTGATATTTCTTTTGTTTACCCTTAATGAGCATTTGAGCTCACCCTTTTGTATGATTTATTTCCCCATGTCAGGAAGAAGGTTATTAAGTAGGATATGCCAAAAAGGGACTCAAGATATGATGAAATAAATGGGAGATAGTGTAGACGCTTTATGAACCAGTTGTTTATGTTTCCCAGTTTCAAAAGGCACTATACCTATACAGTCCTTTCATGGTTTTGTTATATGTTGTAATAAGTATGCTTCAATTTTTAATTATTAACAATGTATGTGATGTATGGGTCGTTATAGTTGGTATCAGAGGAAATGTACAGTCAACCTTTGGAAACTAGGACGTGAAAGTCTTAGTAAGAACCCTAAAGATAAGTCTAAGCATAGAACACAATCTTAGTGTTTTAGAAATGGCCATGAATAACCTAGGATAAGAACATAAATGTGAAATTTTATTCTTGATTATGTGGGTTTCCAATTATAATTAGTGTTGCTCACACTATTCTTCTTGGTTTTAGTCAATGGCTGGACCCCGAAGGAACCGTGTTAATGCGGAATGCGATGGGCAATGCAATGATTGTCCCCCTAAGCAACCAAATGTTATGGGAGATGGAATGAAAAATCTTGTAGCCATGCTCACACAACCTTCTCAAGCTATGAATCATGCAGGACATCCAAATGAGCAAAGGAAGGAGCAACATTCGGTTGAATCCTTCATGAGACAACGTCCACCTTCATTCAGCGGGTCTACTGATCTATTAGTTGCTGAAAAATGGATTAGTACTACTGAAAATATATTTTCAATTCTTCAATGTTCTGAGCATGATAAAGTCATCTTAGCAGTGTATCGTTTGGAAGGTGATGCTGATCAATGGGGGAATATTATTAAGAATATGAGGCAAAGGGATTAAATTGAGTCCATGGAATGGGACGAGTTCAAGAACTTATTTTTCAATAAGTACATCCCTCATATTATCTGAACAAAGATGGAGAAAGAGTTTCTTGAACTGGAGAAAAATGATGATGAATCTGTTGGTACCTATGAAGCAAATTTTACAAGACTTGCAAGGTATGCTTCTGGTATTATTATCCAACCTGAGAGTAAGATCGATCGATTCTTTGGTGGATTAAAACCAAGTCTTCGAAGGGAGTTAGCCATAAGGGACTTCAATAGCTACGAGGAAGTCGTTCAATGTGCTCTCCAAGTCGATATGGAGATTGGAGTAACCGATAAGTCATATGGGTTTGATAAGAAGAGGAAAATGGAATTCAAAGGAAAATCTAAAGAGCGCACTAAAAAGAAGATGAGCTTTCCCTTATGTTAAAAGTGTGGAAAGAAACAAGGAGGGAGTTGTCTTAAAGGGACAAGTAAATGTTTCAAATGTGGAAAGGAAGGTCATCGGGCATTTGAATGCTGTGATGATGGGAAGAAGATGTCTATTGATGCAAATAAAGGAAGGGATACACAGAATGAACCTACTACACTTCAATGTTTCAAGTGCAAGGATATGGGAAATTATGCCACTAAATGCCCTAATCCAAGAGTTGATGATGATGGTCTACGTCAACAAACTCTTAAGGATAAAGACAAAGTAAAGTCACATGCAATTTCTATCAGCGATGTGGAGTACGATAACGATTTGGTGAAAGGTACACTTACCATCCACTCTAAAGTAGCAAGTGTTTTATTTGATTCTGGATCCACCCACTCTTTTATTTCTGATGAATTTTCTAAGGGTATCACTATATTACCTCAACAATTTGACGTTGAGTTAGCTATTACAACACCTAATGGCACAATAGTCGCATCAAAAGTTTATAATTCTTCTCCGATCGAAGTTTGTGGTAAATTGCTTCCTACAAATCTTGTGATCCTTCCTATAGTGGAATTTGTTGTGATTCTTGGCATGGATTGGCTTTCTTTATATGGAGCTCATATCAATTTCCAAAGAAGGGAAGTCACATTTCATATTCCAGATCAATCTATGATCGTCTATCAATTCAAGGATGAACATAACCTTCCAGTGGAAATTCCTTCTACCTTATTGGTCTTGATTCCACTAAATGAATGTTATTTATCTCAAATGGTTGGAGAGAAACTCACAATTAAGAATATTCCCATTGTACGGGAGTTTGATGATGTCTTTCCGGAGGAATTACCGAGTCTTCCACCAAATCGTGAAGTTGAGTTTTCAATAGAACTCGTACCGGGTTCTTTCCCTATTTCAAAGACACCTTATAGAATGGCCCCAATTGAGTTGCAGGAATTGAAGAAGCAAATCCAAGAGAATCTTGATAAGGGATCCCTACGCCCTAGTGTGTCACCTTGGGGAGAACCTGTTCTATTTGTTAAGAAGAAAGATGGATCAATGAGACTCTGCATTGATTATTGAGAACTTAACAAGATCACTATCAAGAAAAAATATCCTCTCCCACGCATTGATGACTTATTTGACCAACTACGCGGAGCTCAATACTTTTCCAAGATTGATCTTCGTTCAGGGTATCATTAATTAAGGGTTAAAAGGGAGGATATACCAAAGACGGCTTTCCGTACATGGTATGAACACTATGAATTTTTAGTGATGCAATTTGGTCTTACTAATGCCCCTGCTATCTTCATGGATCTGATGAATAGAGTCTTTAGAGACTGTCTTGATCAATTTGTGGTAGTCTTTATAGACGATATTCTTGTCTATTCAAAGTGAAAGGAAGAACACGAAAATCACTTGAGGATTATATTGAAGACCCTGAGAAAGGAGAAGCTTTATACCAAATTTACCAAGTGTGAATTTTGGCTTCAAAAAGTTTCATTTTTGGGTCACATAATCTCAAAAGAGGGGATATCTGTGGATCCAGCAAAAACAGAGGTTATCGAAAGATGGTCGAGACCAACAATGGTAACTGAGATCCGAAGTTTTCTTGGTTTGGCTGGATATTAGCGACGTTTTGTGAAAGAGTTTTCACAATTATCTAATCCACTCACCAAGTTGACTCAGAAAGGAGTTAAGTTTTTTTGGACGGAAGAATGTGAAGAGAATTTCAAGGAGTTGAAAAGAAGGTTATCCAGTGCACCTGTTCTCACACTACCTTGTAGTGGAGAAATGTTTGGGATCTATAGTGATGCATCCAAGAAGGGATTGGGGTGTGTTCTTATGCAAAATTATATGGTGATAGATTATTCCTCACGACAGTTGAAAATCCATGAGAAAATTTACCCAACACATGATTTGGAGTTAGCTGCGGTAATCTTTGCATTAAAGATTTGGAGGCATTATATTTATGGTGAAAGGTGTGATATTTATACTAATCATAAAAGATTAAATTATATTTTCACACAAAATGAGCTGAATATGCACCAAAGAAGATTGTTATAACTGATTAAGGATTACGACTACTCAACTCATTACCACCATGGGAAAGCAAACAAGGAGGCAGATGCATTAAGTCGACAAGACCATGCCAGTTTATCCATGATGAGGATCACAAAAGATCCAATATTTGTGGATTTACAAAGGATGGATCTTGGAATTATAATGGAAGGGGAATAATCTTATCTTTCTCAAATGAATGTTCAACCATATATACATGTGAAGATTAAAGAGGCACAGAAAGAAGATGTCGAGTTACAAAAGAAGGTGAGAAATGTTCTTGAATTCAACCTTGATTGTGATGGGATAATAAAGTTCTGTAATCAGGTTTGTGTTCCTCCCATCCTGGAATTAAAGAAGGAGCTGCTGGATGAGGCTCAAGGTTCTTCATTATCTATTCATCCTGGAAGCACGAAGATGTATAGGGACCTGAAAGAGTACTTCTGGTGGGATGGAATGAAAAATGATGTTGCTGAATATGTCTCTCGATGCTTGGTTTGTCAGCAAGTTAATGCTGAGAGACAGAAGTCTAAGGGGATGTTACAACCATTACCCATACCTGAATGGAAATGGGAAAACATCACTATGGAATTTGTCACAGGACTTCCTAAAACATCAAAAGGCAATAATGCTATTTGGTTCATAGTTGATCATCTTAAAAAGTCTGCACACTTCATCTCTATTAGAGAGGATTTCTCTCAAGATCAGATTTCCAGGATATATGTAAAGGAAGTTGTAAGATTGCATGGAGTACCACTTTCTATTATATCTGATTAGGATCCGAGATTTACCTCGATGTTCTGGCGAAGTCTTCAGCATACTCTGGATACAGAGTTGAGTTTCAGCACTGCTTATCATCCTCAGATAGACGGTAAGTCTGAGAGAACAATTCAAACTCTAGAAGATATGTTGAGAGTTTGCTCTATGGATTTCAAAGGTGGTTGGGATCAACACCTACCTTTGGTTGAATTTATTTATAATAATATCTTTCACTCCAGTATTCAGATGGCTCCTTATGAAGCTCTCTATGGAAAGAAATGCAAGACTCCAACTTGTTGGGATGAAGATGGGGAAAGAAAGCTATTAGGACTTGATCTCGTTGATGAAATGGCAAAAAACGGTCAGATCTATTCAACAACACATAAGAGAAGCTCAGAGTCGACAGAAAAGTTATGCCGACAACCGAAGAAAAGACCTAGAGTTTGAAGTGGGTGATAAAGTGTTCTTATGAATATCTCCCTGGAAGAGGTTCATGAGATTTGGAAAGAAGGGGAATTTGAGCCCTAGTTATATCTGTTCTTTCGAAATACTGGATCATGGTGGAAAGGTAGCTTACTGATTGGCGCTTCCACCGAATCTCTATCAAGTTCACGATGTGTTCCATTTATCTCTCTTAAGAATGTACATACCTAATCCTTCACATGTACTCAGCTCAGAAGTTGTACCGCTGGAGCAAGATCTTTCTTATGAAGAACAACCGATAGAGATTCTGGATCGTAGAGAAAAAGTCCTACGAAGCAAGACCACTCGATTGGTGAAAGTTTTATGGAGGAACCACCAATTAGAAGAAGCTACATGGGAGCTTGAGAATATGATGAGGGAGAGGTATCCTCATCTGTTTGTTACAAAGTGACGAATTTCGAGGGAGAAATTCATTTTAAGAGGGGGTAGAATGTAACACTCGAGACTTTAATGTGAAATATTTTGTTTTTATGTTATATAAATCATCAAAGGAATATTTCACTACACACAACACTATCTTTTCTTGCTTTACACGCAACCACGGCCTTCCTTGATAGCTTGTGTCGTACGCAATACCGAGTTTCACTAAACAATGATATGCCATTAAAATATTATTAAAACTAGACGTTATGAATAGTAATAACCACTTTTTTGAATTTTAAAAATTTTATTTTTCTAAATGGACTTCATTTTTGGATTCGGAATATCGAAATTAGCCTATGGTGAAATTTTGGTATTTTTCTGAAAACTTTCAATTTTTTATGAATAGTGAAACCACTAAGTGGTAGTTAAAAAACTGAATTTTTCTTAAAACTTAATTTTACCACTTCTGTGAGTGGAATTTCGAAAATCCAAGAGACACGGTTGATGTCAGTAAGTAAATTGTGGTTCAATGAGATGAAAACAATTTTTTGGTGAATAGAAACTTTTTACTTTTTTTTACCACGGTTAAAAGTAAATAGGGTAATTAAGGGTAAAATGATATTATTATTACCCTAACACATGTACTAATTCTATTTTACAAGTGTAATTCGACCAAAAACAACCTTAGGAATAAAATATTAACATTTAGCCCCGCTTGGATTAGATTAGGATATTTATTATTAATTTATTTAAAGAAGGGTTAAAATAGTTAAAATCAACGTTTGACAAGTAAATAATTTTTAATATGGGGTTATACATAAGAAAATTCAACTATAAATATTAATTAGAAAGATAAAAATAGTTCCTACATAATGGTCTTTTATTTGTAATTTTTAGACATTAAATAATTTAATTTATTTATGACACAATGACGATGCAGTAATTATCTTATTAATACAATATTGACATAATTGATGTTGTAAATACCCAAATAAATTTAATTTGAGACTTTTTATGAATTACACTAATTTTCTAGGTTAATATGACATGTTAGTAGTGATTTTAGTAACTTGGTTCGAACTAGCCATTCTGTTATGATTTTCACAAAAATCAATTACTAAAGAGTGTCAAGATTGACATAAAATAGTTTTTAAAACAAATATTATATTAGTAATTGTTATTTTATTACTAAAAATCTAAGGTTAGGCAAAATTACTTATATAAGGTTATATATTTTAATAATAAACAAGTTGGGGTTAGTTGGGCTTGATATGGTATGTTAATTAACCTTATAGTGTAAGAAAACAAGAAGGCATGGTAAGAGTTAAATTATATAACTTAAAGTTAAATCTAAATGATAAGGTTACAATTGATATCTAAACTTGTCTAAATTCTATTTGATGAGAGGATATCGACCCCTACCCACATTATTTTCGAAATATATCAATTTGGAGCTATTTAAAATGGAATTTGACTTTATAATAAAATAATATTTTTAGTTATTCCAAAGGTGCCCCTCTCCTCCCTTATAAAAGGGCACCTCCTCCCCCTCTTCCTCACACCACTTTGAGCCTTAATGCTCGGCCTAACCCTGAAAATTTACCCTCTCCACTTCCCTAGATACTTTCTAGAGGTTCTGGTTATCATCAAAGACCTATTTTAGTGCCCTAAAAGGATGTCTCAAAGATGCACTTCAAAGAAGAGGTAATGTCCGTTACCAATTCATTCATCTTTATTTCGTCTTCCACTTCTTCTTCTTTAGTTGTTTCATTATGAAGTAATAACATCAGTATCACTCATATACAGATATGTTATTATAAGTATGAAACAACCCTATTTCACCATCTATCCATCCTACGGAAAAAGAAATCATCGCGCGTGCGTACGTACGGAATACCGTCTCAACACCATGGTGTAATCTATTTTCCACCACCACCTTACTTGGATGGGTATAATAGTGTAAATAATGACTATAAATGACTATTATAAAGTGATATTGATTCTGAAATAGTATACATACACTCCAATACAATTCCACGATCATAGGAACGATATCATCACTCGTGCGTACGTATGGAATACCGTCTCCACGATGTGATGCGACTCATTCTACATGATCTTCATTTCATAATGATTATATAAATGAATTGAATGAATTAATATGATATATATTACACTAATACCATTCTAGAAATGTGGTATCTATAAACTAAATAGAAGAATAAGAATTTATTCGACAAAACACGCATAAGAACAAAAAGTAATAAACACCCGAATAACAAGTAGTAATGAAATATTACTAATAAGAAGCTAAGAATATGACCATATATGATATCATAACAAAAATTATGAATCTGGAATAAGTCAATAACATTATTTAAATCATTATACAGGAGGTTCAGACACTTACGAAGCAAATCAGACCTAAGTTAAGGGAAAATATCACAATATCATTTTTATCCGAGATTTTTTATACATTATTATTTACTGGGGTGTATTTTATCATCCACATACATGTTTCTTCAATATGTAATATTATTTTAATCCACCTACAATTTTTTAAATCCAATTTCACCCTTGGGTGAGTTTTTAGTAAAATGTATGAAAGGAATCTTTTGTCGTTTTTCGTACGAGGTACTTTTTGACTTTTCCGACAAAAGTACGAGAAGAATGGTTTTTTTAACTTATACGGCATGAATGAATTTTTAAAACAATATTTCCAAGAATCTTCCTTTACAAGTTTTCAAGTTTATTTTTAATCAACTTCTTTTAGTTTAAAATTGTATGACATCTTATGAAAGGAAAAATGTTTTTGATGTAGAAAGGATATTTTCCTCAAGAATGGAGTTCAAGAGTTTTATCAAAATTATTTTCCATCTAAGATAATATAGGGTTCTGTTTATATACCTATTATTACATTGATTTGATTATGTTGTGATGGAATTATTTTTATGAATTCTTTTATCTTATATGAATTTTTTAATGATGTCACTATGTTTAAGATTCCCATTTTTATTACATGGGTTATGCAATGATGTATGATTTATGATTTTGTGGCACACATAAGAATGGTGTCATTATGAGATGGGCGGGACCTATATCTCCCTCCAATGCATTGGGTAAATATTTTATATCTCATGAGATAGACATGGCTGGAATGGAAGGTTATACCGGTTTAGTGAAATAGGATTGAAACGAGGAGTGAACTCGGTTCAGAAATGGACTTTGTCCACTAAGATATTCATGGAAATGAGTCTTGACTAATAAGAAATCATTCTCTATGATTATGTGTGTATGCCACAAAGTTTCATGTTTTACGTTATGATTATTGGGATTACATTTCACTACTATGATTTATCTCATGTTATGAAATTATGATCTCTTTTGCAGGTTAGGATTTCCAAAAGTTATGTTTTTATGTATATAATGTGATTGATATTTCTATTTTTTACCTTTATTGAGTATTTGAGCTCACCCTTTTGTATGTTTTATTTCCCCAGGTCAGGAAGAAGGTTATTAAGTAGGATATTCTAAAAAGGGACTCAAGATATGATGAAATAAATTGGAGACAGTGTAGACGCTTTATGAACCAGTTTTTTATGTTTCCCAGTATCTAAAGACACTATACTTATATGGTCCTTTCATGGTTTTGTTATATGTTGTAATACGTATGCTTCAATTTTGAAGTATTAACAATGTATGTAAAGTATGGGTCATTATATTAATAACATTAACTAATTTTTTTGGTCCTAAAATAATTTGAACATAATAGACATCATCAATTATTATAATTCCAAATATGGAATCCAAATTTCTTAATTCCAAAAACATATGTGGAATAAATTAATTTAAAATTAATCCTACCTACGAGATGACAATGTGGGGTTTTAATGTAAAAATGATCAAAAGTTTTCGATGTTATTATATCAAAATTATTTTTAAAATTATTTCAAATGAAATAAATTGGATTAAAAGTTAAAAGTATTATCTGATTAAGCATTGATAATAATTTAAAATATAGATTTTTCTTATAAATAAATTTGATGAAAAATATGTTTTGAATTAAAATTTTCTATATTCAACTATTAATTAAAAATGAAACATTTCTAAAAAGAATTATCCAAAACTATTTATTATGTAATGAATTCAGAGGTGATTTTTATTTTGAAATAATAAGATTATAAAAGTTCCCACTGTTTTATTTGAAATGGGTTAACCATTAAAAGGTTGTAAAACTACAATTATTAAAATATAGGGTTTTAACCCTAAAAATGGATTCATTCTTAAATTTTATCTTTCTAATATATTATATGATTATCAAAAATATTTTTTTTGAATATGTAAAATATTAATTTAATTAATAAAATTCACTATTTTTTATTAATTAACATTATAAAATAAATCATCTTTTTGACAAAAAAATAGTCTTTTATAAAATCAGTCCCTTTATATTCATATGGTGGATATATTCATTTATACTTAATAACTAATCAAATAATTAAAGAATATATATTCATAAGTTAGTTAATTGTATAATTTTCAATTTAAGGCCCATGTTATATACTATTAAAAGTAATATTTAAGAATGAATTATTGTTTGGTAACACTATGTCAAAGGTGTTACATAATCATTCATGGAATTTCATGGGTGCATGTAATTCACTTCAATCTCAGTGTTCCATTTATAGATATTATAATTTTATGTTTCGCGTAGTGAATGATTAACATAGTATGGAATAAAATATAATCCAAACATATAAAATAAATTATATTTAGTGCTGTATGAAATGAAAAATATCAAAAAGATTAAATTAATTCAAAAAATAATAATTTAAAATATTTTTTGGTTTTACTCGTACTCTATTTTTATACTAGTTAATTATAAATCCTAATTATTGTTCCATGATTACTTCCTCATGTAGATAACTATTATGAAAATGTGGTTTCTCATCCATTTGGAATATATTGAAGTTTTTATGAGCCATTATTTCAAGGAATATTCTGATATACTAAAGTATATATTGTGGGGAATAGGTTTACAGAAAGAATACCCCATAAATTTTTTAGTATTCCATATACAAAACACTTTATAAATTTATTAAAAAATATCTATCCTCATCAACCTTATTTTTGAAAACTCATTTGGATCCATTCACATTATATTCCATGGGTTTGGGAATAAGTTAAATTGTTTCATTCCTTTCAATGTAGTTTAGTTCTAAAATCATGGATGGATTCTATTCATTATTTTTTAATGATTCTACAACATTATGGGGTTCAAATTTTGATAAAATTCTGTTATAAACTGTTTCAAAGATAATTCTCCTTATATTTAAACCTTGATTACAATAACCAATTATGTTATTAATATCAATATGTTTTCATAGCACTATGTTTTTTTTCTTATATATTACATCAATATTAGTATCAGTGAAAATTGTGGAACCTTCTGATATCAAAAAAATCATATATTTTATATTTTTAATTCAATGTATTTTATACTTAAAACACCATTAATAATGATTTTATACCTCATTTATTATTTTTTATCATAAACTGTTCCATCATCACTGTTGATAATTCTTACAAACTTCTTGTTGTAACACATGTTTGGTTTTTCAATTTTGTATCTACCTAACAAATTTTCTATATGTATCCTTATCATTAAAAAATACTAAACTAATTTTTTTTTTTGATAAAATGTGGACTTTCACAACCAAAAAACATTTGAAATTGTTTTATATCACTCATAAAGTGGAGTCATGTGTGAGATTGGCCTTACAATATATCTATTTTAAATTATTCAAAAAAAATTATGGGTTGTATACATTAATGCATGTGGTATCATGTTTTACCAGTATAGTTCTAGAAATATCAACTACTGTTATATTATTCTTTTCTTCCACTCTATTTTTTTAGATGTATATATAGAAAATTTCTTTTTTCTAATAACCTATTTTTTAAGATACTCACATAATCTCGTATTAGCATACTCACTCACAATATTTGATCTCAACCTTTTTATAAAAATGTCTGTATGTTTCCCTAAAATCCTTATAAAACACTAAAATCTAACTAAGGCCTTTATTTTTGTGATATGAACATGATTCATATCATCTCTATGAAAAAAATAAATTGTGGGATATAAAATAATATAATCTATTTGTAGGATTATTTTCTATAAAACCACTATTTAGATGGATTAAATATTATTAGGTGATGAATTTCTATTTAAATAATTAATGTAAAATTAAAGGATCAAATATAAATAAAAAATTTTCATATTATTATCTGAAACAATGATAATTTTGACAATGAATCATATTTCTGTATTAAATATGTATTAAAAAATTAATTTCAATAGTGATTAATGGAAATGAAATTAGATGTATCAAATTTATTCTATTATATGTATCATGATTGAAAAATGTAATGAAAAACTTCATGGAGGAAAAAAACATAATTTGAAAAGGGAGTTAAAAAATTTCTTGGTTTGACTCTCTACACCCCCATTAGGTAGATATTTTTTATTTCTCCCCTAATCATAGTGGTTATCCTGAAACTCATCCCATAAAATTATTAATTCTATCACTATAAATCACCTCGTCCATAATCGAGAAACATGTCCCTCACTAATGTAGTAGTGATAACCTATTGTAGAATGAAATGAGATGAACATAGGTTTCCTTAGAGAAACCCCATTACAAATCAACACACTAATTATTTTGAATAGATATGAATAATTGAGATTAAATATAAATATGAAACGAGATGAGACCCTTTGAATGATTGAGAAATGAATTTGCCTCTTTGAATAAACACTGAGGTTGCTATTTTTTCATTATTTCTAGTTATTATAAGTTAAACACGATTTTTGATAAGATAAATGATACCTTAGTGATTTATTTATATCCTTCTTAAAATATATAAGTTATTTGGATCATATATGGTTAATAGAATGGTTCAATTAATTTAAAACCTCTAATTAATGCTCCTTGATAGATATTTATTATTGCGACAGACTAGCCAAACAATCACAAAGGATTGATCATTGTATTTCTAGGATCATCATAAATCAACTTGCTTCCACTAGCTAGTTGATTCTCCTCCACCAGAAAACTATTAAGATTCTATTATGTCAATCTTTTTATCCAACACCACCTACTGGTTAATGAATCTCTATCATCATTCTAGTTCTTCCTATAAAGGTCCATACAGAACTTATCCACCATAGCTTCTATCCATGGAATTCTAGATATCTTACTTTTTAATTACATAATATATAATAAATATTGAAATATTATTTTATTTTAATAAAATATCATTAATGCCTCTTCAAATAGACTTTAATATCATCTTTTATTCTATTAATGACATGACTAACTCTTGAAATGTTAGACAAAAATCACTCAGATTAAACTAATAGATACCTAAATCAGTGTATGTGATCATCCAAGAAAATGTGATATAAAGGTATAAAAATATCCCCTCTAATTATGATAAAAAAAATTTAATATAAAATGAATATCATGAGTAATTCCTGAGTTAATTTTATATTTAGTGTAATTTATGATGTCAATGGATACAATATATTCAAAAAACCAATTCAAACATAATATTAATAAAAAATCAAGATGTAAATTTTCTTCATTATTATCTTGATGTAATATATCTTAAATATTCTCAAGAAGTAAATGAAATGCGTTTTATTTCAAATAATAGTAAAACATTTATTTCTATCTTTATGAAATAAATAAAGATTTAAAAATTTAAAAATAAAAATAAAATCTCTCTCATTTTTCTATATATAAACATATATTCATGATCAAAAAATTCATCAAAACATTTATTATAAATAATAAATAATGATTTGGAAGGAAAATACTTAAAATAAATTTTTTTATTAAAAACTAATCTGATATTTTAAATGAAATCGTAAGAATTAAAATTAGATATTAAAAATATGTTTTAGGTTAAAATCATGAATATTTTGAAAAATAATAATTCATTATATATTCTAAAAGGGATGAATGACCAATGAATTAAATGATATTTGAGCACCTATTATCTTCCATATTCCTTTTTTAATATGAGAACTAGAGAGAGATTAAAAATTAAAAATTAAGTTTCTACAAATATTAAAATTATTTTTATAAAGAAATGAAATATCGTGAGATAAAATAAATATGAAGTGATAAAATAATCATTTAAATATAAAAAATAAATATTAGAAAGTAAATATAATTTTTACATATCATTTCCATTATAATCATTTCCTTAATGAGTGAACATTCATCCTTTTATTGGTTATTAATTTTATGAAACTCAAAATAGTTTTATAGAATATAAAAAAAACTTGAAGGCTTACCCTAATTTATATTTTGTTAATGGAAACTCCATGACATTATTAAAGAGGTAAATATATATATATTGAAAAATTTTACTCATTGTTTTTATTTTTTGAAGATGGAAAAAAGGAAACATTTTTTAAGAATTGAACAATAATATGAAAAATATATCATATTATTTATGAAAAATAAATAAATTTTTTTAAATTAATCCTAATATTTGTATTTAATGATTGAAAAAAAATTCTAGATAGTAAAATTATGATACAAATAATTCATTTAAGAAACAGGCCATCACGTTTTAAAATTAGATAAATTTTTAACATTATGAATTTCATTTAAAAAATGAATCTATTCAGGGAAATTTTAAATTAATATTATTATAATCACCCCCCCCTGAAATAAAATATAATGTTATATATATTTATGATATAAACTATATAATTTAGTTAAAAAATACAAACATTGATATTTTCGTGTTTTTAGAAGAAATAAAAAATAAATTAAAATAAATTAATGAATTAAAATTAGTAAAATAAATATTACTATATATATAAATGTTCAAATGGGATGTTTGGCCATAATAAAATTCTTAATTAACCATTAATGATATAAAAATAATAAGCTACTTGATGTTTTGTGAAAATATCAGTGAGTTGAAATTATATCCCAAAAAATTCCAAAATGATATCACCATTTTGTTTGTAACCTCTTCAGAAATAGTTATGAAGGTTAGTGTGATTCATGTGTCATTGATGGATAGTATTCATATAAATATTAATTGAAAAAATATTATCACACTTAAAAAGCATAAGGTCATATGTATGCACGAATTCTAAAACAATGTTTCTATAATAATTATTTTGGTGCAACAGCTCCCATCATTCATGTATTCATATTTATTTGTATAAATAATAATATATTTCTAATTATTATTAATTTGTGAGATGAGGGGTTTTCCAAGATGGTGTAAATTCCATCCTACATTTTCTTATATATAATGCATCCACCAAAATCAGTTTCAGAAAGACAAGTTATTTTAAAATTAATTCTTTTTTATTAAAAGAAAAAATGATTTTTAGTTTCTTTTGAATAAAAATATCATTTCATTAATTGAGAAAATATTTTTCAAAAGGTTTTGTTGAAAATGGGAAAACATAATACGCCAAAAATGATGTCAGTATGTAACATATGAGGATTATGTAGAAAACCAATCATTCTTCTAAAAAGTGTGTTTTTAACTATCTTACACACTTCATCCAACATTAAATTATAATTTATACACATGATTATAAAATAATACCAAGATCGATCCATTCTAATAATTTTAAATATTTTATTTGTGCATTTTCTATGATTTAGAGAAATATCATCATTATTTTATGAAATATTAAAACTAAGAATGAATCAATTCTCACCTATACAGAATATTTCAAATTCCTTTTTCAATAATTAGTAAAATTTACAAATAATATCTTATTGAATGAGATTAATATAAAATAATAATTAAAAATTAGTTAATTTTCAAAATAAATTGATATGTGTTATATAAGAAGAGTCGAACTGAATATTTCCATTTTAAAATAATTGGAAAATTAAAACTAGAAAAACATTCATATGAGGCCTGATGGGATTGTTTTAACCTATAAAGAGCTCTAGATAATTGGAAAACCTGATTTGTAAAACTTCCAACTTCAAAAAATATGTTTTTCGACAAAAAAAACAATGACACGTCAAAAATTTACAATATGTTCATTTTTAAATAAATTTAATATATTTGATAGCTTCTGACACAAGCAACCCAAAGTCTAAATAAACTGAAATATATTATAAAATTAGAACCCACCATTAAATTGGATTATATGAATAGAACTGACTAAATTATAAATATTATATGTTGTACATTCATATAAAATAAATTCATTGGTTATAAATTGATTATTAATAAAAAAGAAAACATTTGAATGCAATAGATTTTTTTAGAAAAAAGACACTTTTCATTCACGTAATGTGTTTTTATATTAAATTATAAAATTATACACTAATAGTGATTTACTTCATTTATATTAATTTATAATATATTCGACGATATATTTTATCATTCATGTAATATATTTCTCTAAACACTGGATAAGAATAAATCATATTTTATTTTTTAAAAAAATATTTTTATAATAAGTTCTTTCATCTCATTTTTTGAACTTATTATAATAGAAATTTTTACAAATTATAGGCATAAAATTCAAAAAAATCATATTTCTTTTTTAAATCATAATTTTTAAATTATCATAATGTTAATTTTTTAAAACATTTTGAAAATAATATTTTTTAAGTGAATAGTGAAAGGAAATAATATTAATTGAAATTTTCCATTCAATTTAAATATTATATAAATTTACCTTTTAAAAAAATTGACTCTATATTTACTTAAAATATATTATAAAGAATCCATTTTATATCATTTTAATCAATTTTATATTAAAATTCAATGTTAATTCATTTTTTTCTTTTGGAAACCATTTTTTAAAAAAATCATCACGCTTGAGAATTTATTTTTAAAATAAATTCTTCTTTTTAATTGAATTTATTTTGATAAATAATATTTAATATTTTGAATAAGTTAATTTAATGTTAATTAATAAGGTATAAATATTTTTATCATAATGAATATTTAAGACAAAAATAATAATTATTACGATTCAAGTTATAGCAGGGGTTTTTATATCAGATGTGTCTGTGTTAAAATTTATTTTCCATACACATTTAACATAAAATTATTATGTTGTAATTAATATATAGAGTCACTGGGTCCAAGTTATTTAATAATTTCATTTATTTTTAATATAAAATTATAAATTACTAAGGTTAATAAAAAACTAGTTATCATGGTGAAAACAAAAATGGTAAATGTTTTCAACCTTAGAGGTTAAGTTAATAACATGTTTCTTTTTTGAGTGGGAGGTTTTTACTGAACGTAGATTCATTATGATAAATTGTATACCAATTTTTTAGGAACATGGGATGATAGTGGCATCCTTTTATTGAATAATATGGGAATTTACAAAAATGTCACTCCTCCTCAATTATAAAAGGGAGCCTCCACCCATCACTGCTTCACACCTCTTAAAAAATATACATCTACAATACCCTGTTAAAATATCTTCCTAATATAATTATATACATTATATATCTTGTTTTATTCCCATTACAATAATCCTAAAGTCATTATTAATAGATCCAAATGTGGTTGTCTAAGCAATGTTAATTGTATTCAGTAAGATCATTCTTCTTACATCTTATCATTCCACTTTCATTCATGTATAAATAATTAAAAGATAAAAATATTATCTAAATTTTTTTATTCTATTTAGGAAATATCATTTATCCATCTCCTCTTCCATTGAATATAAAATGAAGTCTTCTGTTTTGTGTACGGTGGACTGCGGTACCACGAACTAATGAAATTTGTTTCCAATCCCCACCACACAGGGATAGATATAATGATAATATTAAATTTCATATATGATATTTATGAAATAATTATACATATATAACTATAATATCACATTTAAAAATTTACATCCAATAATTTTTAAAAAACATAATTGCTTGAGAGAAATAGTGGGCTACCTCGTCCATGACGAAATGTGATTTGTTTTCTCATTTTATTTTGGTATTGATAGTAATAATTAATTAATGAATAAAAATATATAATTTATATAATATATTAATTAGTTTTAAAATTTGAATTATTACTAACCATACATTTATTTCATCAATCAAAAAATGAAAAAATTGGTCATGCTTACATACGGCCAACCATCTCTTGTAACGATATACCTCATTTTTCTATCTATAGTTTTTATTAACTATTACAAATAAATTTATTGTAAATATTTTTTATATTAATATAATCTTTAAAATTATTTATATTATTTAACGATTATCATTTTACAAGGATAATAAATATTGATCCAAGATATACATAAAATAGATTTAATTATTACCTAATATAGTGATTTTAAAAAAACTGGTTAAAATGAAGGTGATAATAGGTTATTGGTAAATCAGAAATTTTAAAACTTATATGATTATGGATTTTTTTTATTTGATTTAAAAAATTATTCATTAAAATTGGATTTTTGGACATAAATAAAGGATGTAAAATTAGAGGTAAGGGACATTCACCCCACATTTACTTCCTTGTGAAATATTTCATGCTCACAACTATATTTTTATGTGGTTTATATAATATTCTGGAAAATATTTTATGATTCATATCATTTAAAAAATGAGTAATACATATCCATATATGGTGTTTTCTTTTTCTATTTTTATCACTCAAAAGTGATCATGGTGGTAAGATTTTATTTTATAATATCATCATTATTCAGGATTGTTAATCTTAATTTCTCTCATGGGGAATAATTTAACATTTATATCTTAAAAATATATTTTATTCCACTATATTTCTTTAATAAAGGTAAATTTTATACTTCTTTTTATAATATTTTATTATGAAATATATAGAAACCATGTTATTTTCAAAACCTACATTTTTCAACTTGGCTATAAGTATTTTTCATCCATATTCATATTTCCATTAAAATGTATTTTTTTTCCAACTTCTTTCCATTTTATTTTTTAATTGAATTTAATAACTTTTAAAAAAATGAAAAAATATTCTTCATCTTATTTTATGATCAGGGTACATTTTTTCTATTTTACAATATACTCAATAGGATGATTTACTTTAATATATTCAACATGAAAAAAATTTACCACAATCAGGACAACTCAATGATTTCATGTTTGCATTGCAATTTTTCTTGATTATTTACAATGAAAATGTTTTCTCCAATATTTTAGAACATTTTTTGTTTTTAAAAATTATTTTCAGAGTTAATATTACATTTTCCTCAAAGATGTTTTTAATTGTCTTTTCATGTTATTTCTATTCTTCAAAAAAAATAACCCTATAATTTTTGAATACTATACACGGAATGTGTTGTAATTATAAAATCTTAATTATTTATCTGGATGATTTATGATCAGTTTTATTGGATATGTCTTACTTTGTTAGCATTTTCTATATTACATTTGATTTTCTGTAATTTTTTTTATATATCAAGAAATTTATTATTATTTAATTTTCTTAGTTTTTTTTTTCAATAAAATGATTACATTTATTATGTTCAACCCTTTAATATGAGTATTTCATGGGACATATAATGTTTTTGGTGGTCCCACTTTATCCCCTTAATGCATCAATATATCTCATGAGACAATCTTGATTAGTTATTTAGTAAATGATTTACCCATTTGGGTATGATGTCATAGAAAGAGGATATGATTATATTATAATGTTTTCTGGAAGAATTAAATCCATCATTATTCTAGTATATCTGGATTTAAATGTGATTATTTTATTAGTTATGATATCCATGGATATGGTTCAGGCTAATATGATTATTTTTAAGGAATTATTGGATCATCATTTACTCTTACCATATCATTCTTATTCCTCATGCTAATGATTAAATTTAATGTGTTACTAGATATTTTACATTCCATGAGTATTATGCATTATTTATTAATGATAGATTCTATTGTAAGCATAAAATTAATGATAATCTAAGATGAACCATTTATTATGATTTCTATCCAAAGATTCCATAAAATGTATTATGATCGATATATAGTGATACACTCAAGGGAAAATTGTGTTCTCAAAGGAAATACATTTTTGTATTTTTATTTTTCAAATTTAATATTAAATTAAATTATGTTTCTTCTTTTCTAATAAAACTAAACTATTTAGGGTTTGGGATGGGATCACATGTATATGGTTTAAATGAAATAAATTATCCACTGACTCTAGGCTACTAGGGTTGGGTTATCTGATGTTGGAATAATATAATGTATAGTGAAACATTTAGAACAATATTTATTAAAACATGTGTTATGGAATACAGTCTTATGACTGACTTTGAGGATAAGTCTATCGGTGGGATAACATCTTAATGTTTTGTTAAGGTATAGATTTTGGGTTTTACTATAAGTATATCGAATTTTTAATACTATAAGTGGATGTGAATATATCAAATTTTTACATATTTGTTATAAATATTAGTATGGAATATTGGGATTTAACTCTAGAATCACCTGGTGCATGAATATTTTTCATTATTTACACCTTGTTTGATACTCTCATGGGATATAAATGGGTTAATTATTATTTTGGTTACTAACCAGTATAAAGGATATTAATTACTATAGTGAATAACCTAGGATAAACCTACTTTTTATTAGATTGGAAATAGTTTTTCAGGATTTAAAATTCTAAAAAATAATTATGCATTTTCCCAAAATTGATTATCATTACTCGTTCTATACATTTTGGTTTTAGTCAATGGATTGAGATAGAAGGAATCATGGTAACAATTAATCTTATTTACAACGTATAGATTATAAGTAACCAAATGATGGGATTATGAGAGAGGTAGATATCATGATAATGATAAATTAATTATAATGATATATGATTAAATAACTACACCATAACCAACTATCAGAATCACTAAAGAAGGGTATAAAAGAGTAAACTAAGAACTCATGTTTTGGAGACCACGAAAGAAATAAGACTACATTTCATTCCTATATTATTTTTGGAAAGAGACAACCTATAGAATGTATTATTGTAATGTTATGGTGTTCTATATGTGAAAAATAAGGGCATAAATTAATGAATTATCTAGGAAAAAAATTAAAAGTGTACAAGAAAGAAATAAATTTCATCATTGGGGTCCATTTATAGTTTGTTTCTTAAATAAGGGGAAGCTAGTAATTATTCCTATAAATTATCTCTTTAAAGGGTGATTCATAGACCAAGAAAGTGTTTATCGTATTCCAATAATTAAATTGGAATAATTGAAACATTTATATATTGGGATTCTATTATTATATTATATTATTATTATACAAATTATATTTTAGTTATAATAGTCTTGAATTATATAAAGTGTTGCTAAAATTTGTTTTCCGTATTTATTTTTAATCATCTATTAAATGGTATCGACAACTATCAAAATTGATTTAATAGTACAGTGATACTTTTAGAGAACACATGATTAATGAAAACATTACACTAAATACATTCCTAATGCTAATTTAATGTTATTTAATTGGCATAAATATATGATTTATATTGATGGTGTAAATAAGATAGTATTGGTGACATTACAAATTGTGAGTGATTTAATGAAAAACTGTTTTAGGTTATGAATAATAGGGTTTACAACATTTCTAGATTTATAGAATATTTCTAGTAAACATTAGTTTTATTAAAATTATAATGTGAGTTATGTTTTATAACATATTTTTCATTAGTGTTGTATACTACATAATGTTTTCAGAAGGATTCAGAAGAGTTTATAAGAATGTTGTTCCCATATTTGGTATAGGATATTATAAGCTACATTATGTTTTATAGGGATTAATTTTTTATGAAATATTTTATATTTTAGGGTTGTTATTTTGGTCAAACATATATTTTTGGAGTCTTATATATTCCGATGTCGGCATATGAAACATTATGTGGGATATGATTTTGTAATCCAAAATACTCAGATGATGATTGTGAAAGGAAGCTATTTGGCCTATAAATTATGTAGGATACAACACCAAAAGTAAAGTCAATTAAAACTCATATCAAATAATCAAAAATCAAGAAAATGTTATATTCTGATAACCAAATTAAATATTTTGATTTTATGTTAGAATATCTTAATTTCATTTAAGTATTTCTATGTATGGTTGTTATATGGTTCTGTAAGAATGGGTAACTAAGAAATAAGTCTATTGGAACTGTTGAAATCCAGGAGAGAATTGGTGTTTTTTATAACCATATCGAAATGAAAAAATGTGTCCCTGTAATACAAGATGTGTTTCATATATCATTATTAAGGAATTACATGCCTGACCAAAAAAATGTCATAACCTATATGTAAATATAATTGGTACATGATTTATCTTACTATAAATATCCTACTAGGATTCTAGACACTAAAAAACATGTTTTGAGTATTTGGATGACATGGCTGGTTAATATACATTAATGAGATATTAAGATAGAATATGCGACATAGGAACATAAAGAAATTATGATGAAGAACTATCCAATTCTATTAATGATATTACATTATAAAAATCTTTAGGATGGTAATTTTTAATTAGGGAATAATGTAAAACTCTAGGAATTGATGAAATATTTCTTTTTGAATATATTTATTTACTTCAATAGCTTGCGAATAATGCATCCTGGAGACTAATTAATCGTAACATTATATACCACTATATCATTGGCTTTAAATTAGAATATATTTACCTAAATAAAAAAATTATTAATATTGTATATTTTACAAAGGTAAAAAATAAATTCATTCTCTATCAATTTGGTTAGAATATATAATAAAAATCATTTTAATGAAATAAAAATACTTTTTCTAATTTTTTTCACAATGTATATATATAAAAAAATTCAATTCATCACTATTAGTGATTTATTATAATGAAATATATATACTATATATTCAATATATGTTTTTTTCAATGATCTAACATTTTTTTCAATCCATGAAATAAGAATAAATCTAGCTTTATGCTTTAAAACTATATTATTCTAAACAGTGGTTTCTTAATGTTATTGTGAAATTATTATAAAATCACATCTCCCACTATTAGATGTTTTTTGAAAAAATTAACTTCAAATTCTAAATCATCATGTTAAAATTATTGTTAAATCATTTTTTGATACTTTCTAAATAGATTACTTTTTGGAATAATAGAGAAAAAGTAATATATTTTTTTTGAAAATTGAATTTTTTAAATAATTTAAAATTTTAAAAATTATATTAAATTTATATATAATGTAAATTATTTCAATAATATAATTATTAATAACTATTTTTCATTGTAATCAATTTTATGTTAAAATGTGATATTAAAACATTTTCTACATATGGAAACTTTTCCTTGGAAAATCTCATTTCTTCATACTTATTTGTTTAATATTAAATTGAATTCTACTAAATCTATTTATTTAATATGAAAAAATGGATTCCATATATTTAATAAGAATATTAATTTTAGATAATAATTTAGAATAAATTTTTTCATAGTTAATATTAAATATATTATAAAATTAATTTCTATCATTATGAATAACACAAGTTTTTCCATGTTACAAAAACCGGTGTTAAATTTAATTTTCTAAACATAAATGAATTTTATTTGATAAATTAGATTTAATATTAAGGATAATTGGGTAATTTTTTTTAAAAAATAATACTGAATTATGTTTATACTAAAAGGAAAAACTACCTAGGTAAATAAAAAATTTGTTACCATGGTGAAAAAAATGGTAAAGGTTAGTCTCATTAGATGTTAAGGGAATACCATATTAAAAAGTGTTTACTTTTTTATTTAATTTGTGAATTAATGTTTAATTTCCTACACAACATTATTTATCAATTTTAGAGGAAATTGTGTAGATATTGACTATAATGACCTCACTTTACATACATTAACATGACATTACATTTTTAGAATAGTTAAAAAAATTATACAAACATATGCCAAAAAACTGTACTAATCATGAACCTTTGGAAACATGGAAACATAAACACTAGTATATAAATGAGTTACATCATCATTAATAGGTTCCTCTTGACTATCACCCTTCTTAGACACATAAAAAATAATACATAGCTTCATAACCTAGGGTAAGGAAATATAATAATGGTTGAGGTCAGATGCTCAGTAAGGGTAAATAAGGGAGATACGTATCACATAATCATTATCATAAGGGTATGAGAAAATGAACATGAAAGTTGATGATCATAAACTGCGTATCAAAGATCACAAACATGAATCGTGGAATAATGCTTTGTAGTTCCACAAATATGAATCATTAGGAAATAATAAACATAATTTATGAAATCATAACACATGAATAACACATCGAATAGTGGAATACACATAAATGATTAACATATTCTCTATATGTAGAAATTGGATGACAAATTATGTCAGGGACATGAAATCAGGTCCTCTGATAGACTTATGGACATGCAACCAGGTCTACACAAAATTATTTGAACATGGAATCACGTTCATGCATAAAATTTGGAACCTGTAATCAAGTAGAGACATAACATTTTGAAAAACTAATAAGTTTCACTAATAATATTGTGAACAGTCAATTAGGTTCATGCATAACCATATGGACATGAAACCATGTCCATGCGTAACATTGTGAACATGTAATCAAGTTCATGCATAACATTTATACTCATGAGTCATCCATCGATACCCACTTCAATGGAGGGAGATATAGGTCTCACCCATCTCAAAATAAAATTATTCATACATGTTCCATGAGATTATAAAACAATCATCATATCATGTCTTATAAAATTAACTGGGTATTAAAAACATTTCACCAACTAATAACAAATAGAAAATATAGAGGCTTCATAACTATTTCATTAATTAATAAGCCTTCAAAATAAGATGGTTTCATAAAAATTTGGCCAATAAAAGAGAAATTAGTTTTATAAACATATATCCCTATAAATAGAAATGGGTTTCATAAAAATCATGCCATCAAACCATAAAACATTAATTAAAGGGTATGAATGGAACCTTTGGATAATTTCTTATAATGGAATGAGTAACATTAAATAAAAATGTAATATATGGAAAATAACATAGGAAAGATATATAGAAAAAAAATCATGAGGAAAATATCATTTCTTCTTTAAAAAAATGATTATTAAAACATTAAATCCTTTTTAAAACAATTTTTATTAATATAGACTTGAATAATTTTAAATAAAACATTGAAAAAATTTTAGAAACATTTTTCTATGAAAATATATAATGAGTGCTTGAGAACGTTTTGAAATCAATTTCATTAAAAATAAATTGAAAAAATATTAATAAATAAATAATATAATGTGAATTTTTTTTCCAAGAGAATATATAAATATTGTTGAAAACATACTAAAACCCATTTTCGTTGAAAAGAAAATTGAAAAAATATAAATCCTAATTTTTTTTGAAAAAAATCACATAGAAAAGAAATTTTATTAAAAAAATAATTATACTCAAAGTTTAGACATGAAATGGAAGCTTCACAGAAACACGGGTAGGTATATACATACCTTCCATATGAGGTAAGAAGGGCATTCCCTTTTCACTGTAAAATGGTTAAAAATGGATTGTTCATAATGTGACATGAATATTTAATTGAAAAAATTTGTAAATGAAAATAAAGTCAAAATGTACATTAATAATTATAAATGAATAGTTTTTTATTAGTTTTGAACCATATTAAAAAACACGGTGTTAATGTAAGATTGATTTCCTACTGAAGAGAGGGTAATGTTGGTCTTTCATAGAAACACTTTATTAACTATCTTATGTTCCAAAGAGACTGAATATTGTACCAATAAATTTATAAATAATGGCTAACCTGAATAAAAGAGTATTAATTAGTGTTCTGGAGAGATGGATCATAATATTTCATGAATGGAAGGATAAAAATTACATAAACACTCTCGAAAAGTGATGATATTGTCTTAATAAACTATTACCGCTTTGTATCATTGAAACAATCTCCCCATGTAAGAAAATAAAATTACATGAATCTTTAAATATCATTAATATAATTATATTCACGATATAAAATTTAAAATATATTATATAAATCTAATTAAAAATATAGGTGCATAACATTTCTGTGTTAGAAAGAAGGAAAATTTAGGAAAAATGATTTTTTTTGATTTTTTATCTTTTAAAACATAAATCCCATGAAATAAATTTCATAAAATGAATATTTAAATATCCATAAATTTATTTACATAAATCATATAAAATAACCATTTTCATAATTGAAACTATTCAAATGTAATGGGTGGAAAATAAAACAAGTATCTCATAGAAAGAAAAAGTTAGATGAAATCCCCTAACCTTGTGTCATGACTATCGTCTCACTCATAAAACCCTCCTCTATAATAAATATAAATTTCTTATAAATATATAATAGAAACATATTATTACATATAAAACCATATATGGTTTAATTTTATCTTTATATTAACCCCTTGTTAACAATTCCATGCTAAGCATACACTTCAGGTAATATTCTCTTTGTTTTTCGCATGTTTCTTAATTGTTTAAATTAATGGTCTGTATAATTTTATCATGATTTCCATAATATAAAACATGACATAAATAAAATATAAAATTATTTTATATTAATTATAGTAATCGAAACAACATATATTTATGGAATGGAATACACAGTTCATTGATACAGTTTTCTATATGTACGCCTGAATGTTGTTTTCATTTAATTGACATGTTAAAATAAAAAAGGAAAATGAAATAAATTTATATATATGTATATATATAATTATTAATGTTTAATTATTATATCATATATATCATATAATTTCAATTATACAATCCTTCATATATTCCATGTAGTGTGTGAATGAATCACATTTCTTTAAAGGGGCGGTAGTCCACACTTACTCAAAAGCAATTATCATATTTACATCAAATGGAATCTATAATGATATATGTTCAAAAATTATTATATAATCTTAAAGAAATAATGAATAAAATATGTAAAATATATAAATATAATTTTCATCATAATTTCTACCACGAGAGGAGGTAAATATAAAATGAAAAATCATTATTTATTGAGGCGATAGTTCTTTATACATATAAACATTATGTTTGTTTAGAATTAGAGGGAGGTGTGTGTAATTTTAGATAGAACCCTTGGCATAAAAAAATAATATTATATTTATGATTTTTGTTTTTTCATAAAATCATGTAATAATATTATTTTATGGATTGGATAAATAATATAAAATAAATGAGTTTGACGGAGGGTGTTACCTTTTCTTCGGGTAGCTCCTTTTGTTCGCACCAAAGGGAATCATTGGAATAATTTCTGAACAAATGGAGTCATAAAAGAGGAAGTGAATGTTTTTGTGAGGATATTTTTATATATATTGGATTAAAATAAAGGATTTAGGAGGTGTGAAAATGTGGGAGGAGTGGATCCCTTTTTATAGTGGAGGAGTGGCATTGCTGTAAGTTTTGGGAAAGGGAATTCCACTAGCGTTTCTCTAAGTGGAAGTGGATCAAAATAATGGTCCAAAGTAAATAAAATTTATTTAGGGTCCAAATATTTCCAATACATGGATTTTGAACATGTATATATTTCTTTTTGGACCATAAGTTTATGGTTTAGTCCATAGTTAAGAATAAATTTTCCTTAATCGATGTAAAAAAATTATTTACATTTATCAATATTTTTAAAAAACTAAGATAGGATTATTAGAAATTAGAAATTATGATTATATAAAATATGGAATTCAATTTTCCAAATTCCAATCCTATATGTGAATGAAATTTATTTAAATTTAATCCCAAAATTCGGTCGAAAATGTGTGTAAAAACACTTTAAAATTTTCTATGTGTTTATATCCAATTTCAATTTAAATGTGGTTACAATGAACAATATTGGAATAATAGATAAAACTATTATATAATAATAATTGTAAAAAAATTTAAAATTTAACTTAACTCTATAAATAAATTATATGATCTATTATTATTGAGCTAAAGTTTCGTATTTTTCACTATTCAATAAAAAATAAAACATCACATAATAATACAAATAATTTACCCTAAACTAATTATAGTGATCTACGTTTTAATATGATGTTCTTTTTGAAATATTAAATCTATAAAATTTCCAAAAATTGAATTTAAAATGGGTTATCTATTAATAAGTAATATAAATTCCTTAAAAAATATTGGTTTTTAAGTATAGAATTGGGGTTTACCATATTTTATGATTATCAAATATATTGGATGAAGATAAAAAATAATTATCAAATATATTACATATATATATTATTTATATCACACACTAATTATTACAACTTTAATTTATTGGTGACAAACAGTTTTATTGATACAATAATATTTTCCTATATATTCAATTAGCTTTCATGTTCATTTATAATTATTTTCTAACCAATGAAACAATTTTAATTTTTTGTAAAACAAATATTTTTATAAATCAACTATCCATTTTCATAAATACTTATATCACAACTAGGTTATATTTAATATCAAATCATTATTGGGTAAAATTCATCTTGCACGTTACACAAGCCATTGTTGAAAGCCATTATTGTATGTAAAACAAGCTAACCATGGTGTTCTGTTTAGATAATATAAAATTTATAACGAGTATAGTGCATGAATAAGTTGTTGTTGTTTATAAAATAATACAATAATATAAAATAAAATATTTTTAGTTTTTCTTGATATGAAAAATATAAAAAAGGTTAAATTAATCTGGGAAAAATAATTAAAAAATCACAATGTGTTACATTTTACCACCATTAAAATGAATTTCTCCATCAAAATTGTTTTGGGTTTTAAAATTTTTAAATATTGAAAGTTTCATTCATTGAAACCCAGATTATAAAAATTAATACTAAATCCTACTTTAAAAGGTAATGTTGAAACCTTAATAGTTACCCAATGTAATATATAGATAGGTTGACACATAAGAGAACTGAGGTGGGAAGTGAAAACATTGATATGAAAGGGAAATAAATCTATCATGTTCTGCTAGAGAGTGATAAAGAATATATTAGGGAGAATATTGACAATAAAAAGGCCATAAATCCTCTATTATCTTGAGGACCTTCTAATTCATCAGAAATGAAGGTATTATGACAACAGTTTTTGATTAAATATTATTTTTTTCTAATGATCAATGTTTTTCATTAAAATATGTACTTTCATAATTTGAGTACAATGTAACCCTTTATTATTCGTTGATCCACTTCACCTCTTCTATAAAAAGGAAGGTGAACATTTCATTCCTGAATTACTAACAGATCATGAGATCTATGATATTCTATCCCATTTATCATCAGTTATCATCAATACAAAGTTGTTTTAATAGGATGTCCAATATGCATAAATCCGCATATGAAGATATAACACTTAAATATTAATAGCCTATTTTGATGCTTAACATAATATTTCTCTAAATTATTAACTATATAACCCTTCTGAAAGATGAATATTTAAATTTTTATAAATAAATTTATGAGATCAGCATGACATTGATTCCTCATATATAGCATAGTATCACTTGGTTGTCATATTCCAAACAAGTGAATTCCCGCATCGTAAATCCTCTTGAAACATCATAATTATAATGACTCAAAATTTTCTTACATTACAATTACATCATTATAATGATAAAAAAACATAATATTATTACCCATTGAAGTTCCAATGGTTTAGTGTCTTGGGAAAACTAGGACCGTACATAGCAACTACAACATTAAGCATAAACATTTATTAATTTCTTCTTCTCTAGCTTCTTATCGGCATGTGTGCTCTCCTTAGTGAACATATACACCTTAGGATATATATAAAAATGTGAGAGATAAAATCCTACTAATAGGATAGATAAGAATAATATAGCATGGGGTGAGCATAATCATGTCATAGGCCAATGACCATGAACATTAAAGGAAGGATAAATAAAAGACTTGTAATGTGGCAATGCATAAAAATGAAACATCATGTCATAGTGATTAAATACCACACATACTTGTGAAAAAAGATATAATATTATTCACACATCATTTCACATTTACTAATGGGATTCATCACTTTACCCAATGCATTAGAGTTCTGTATAATTTCCGGTGCATCCATTACATTGAAACATTCATATTGCGCTATATAATTCCAGGTGTGCCCGTCACATCATAACATTATCATTATCATGCTTTCCAAAATGAAAATATATCCAAAATGAAAATAATTGACCCATGAAATGTAATGGGTTATAACTCATATGAAAACATTCATAAACATTGGGTTCCCAAAAGAAAGAGGTAATATAATACATGTTACAAGAACCGTCAACTTTGAGTGAGAAGTAAAAAAGCGTGTTCTTAAAAGAAGAGTTCTTTTGGAAAATATTTTGTTTGAAATAAACACTAATGGTAAAAATTTATAGAACATAAAAGGAAATAAAATTATGAACAAATGATTTTTAAGTAGTAATCATATCAAAAATGGAATGGAGGGATTATCCGAAGGATGAAATTGGGTTCGACAATTTCCCCTTACCTTATATCTGAATGCTTCCTTCACTTTAATCTCCTATATAACCACCATATATTTATTAATTGACAATTCCATAACCTTTTGATAATTAATATGGTTCATTATGGTTTCATTAAGTGATTTTATGTTCCTTTGGATGAGTTATAGCATTTTAATACATTGTTCGGGAATGTTTGTTTTTATGGTTTCCTTGAGTGGTTCACTTGAATTATTAAATTGATGTTCGAGTAGAAAATGGGAAAACAACTAAAACATGTATTTCATGTTATTAATGATATTACATAAGGTAAAAGGATCTTATGATGAATTATACCATGTGGACGAATCATTAGATAAGAATTAAATGATGATTGTTTGGGTTAATTTGGGCGATTCATCGATCACAACGAACTTGATTTATTTTATCATATAGTAATATATACATAATTTAGTTAAAGAACATTAAATAGAACATAAAACATATAAAATATTCTGGTTCAACCATAAAAATGGCTTCATAACCAGATATGATGGTAAAATGGAATAAGAAAACATGTTGTTCTAGAAGGTGAAAAATTAACACCTCATGAATGACATTTTCTTTTATAACATAAAGGAGGGGGAAAGGGGTATGGAAGGTATAATATGCCATTAGCATCATAAAATTTTATTATATTTACAATATAGTAGTTACATTACCATTTTTATGATGATAGGTCGGGAGAGATTACGAAATGAACTTGAAATTAAAAAGAATTTAAACAAAAGAGAGAGAGGGGGAATTACCTCTTAAATCCTCCTCCTAAGATCCTCCTTAAGGAATATAGGCTTGGTATTTTGATGAGACCAGAAGCTCTTGTATGTGGGAGAGAAGATATGGAATATTTTTGGGCAGAGGTTGGATGAACTCTAAGGCTTTGAGTGAGGAGGAAGTGGGAGCTTGGGTGGGGTTATATAGTAAAAGTGAGAGAATTCTTTATTATTTAGGTTTGGGACACCTCACATTAAATTAATCCAAACCAAAAACCCGCCCATTGTTTTTCCACATGGTTTTTGGAAAAGGGATTTGGAAAAAAAATTATATGGCCGAATTCCGAAATTTTTAAAATAATGGGTTTTCTTATGTTGAGGTGAGTCACACTCCCAAGTAAAGTAATTTAAAAAGGCAAGATGTTTAATGAGTCTTAAAGGGTCCATTAATGCTTTGTAAAAGAAGTCAAACAAACCCAAAATAACATTTTTTTAACAATAAAATATATATTGGCCGAACATAAAGCTTATATTATTTTATTACAACACTATTGGGTCATTATGATGTCATAGAAGACATTATATATTTAAACAGTATTTAATTTTTACCCAAAAATTTGACAATCTCAGAAAATTATTAAAAATTCACTGTAGGATAATTTCAACGTTCTGATTACAAAAATAATATTTACTTACTCTAAATATTTATATATATATATATATATATGTTAATTTTATCATTAAAATTATTAGCTGACATTTATCGAAAAATCATGGGTTTTGACAAAAATGGCTTTTGAACCTTAATAAAAAGTACGATTGCACTCATAAAATTATAATATCATTTATGTTTAATAAAAATTAATTTAATAATAATAATAAAATTTTATTAATATATTATTTAATTTAAAAATCCAATAATTCATCAAAATGGATTTCTTAGTTGATTATTTACTAAAAAACACTATTTGTGCGTTAAAAAATATTTACAAAGTAATAATAATAACAAGAAAATATATTCATTATTATATATTAAAAGTAATGTACATGACCATAGTACTTGTTATTTGTCATATAACCCATTAAAACAACCACATAAGACATAAGGGTAAGGTGATCGATTGTGATAGACTCTTGGGGTGGCTCAAATCCTATTGCACGCATGGTGATCTCTATCAACTTCCACTTCTCCCTTAGATGGTTCTGTTCGAGCTTAACCTAGTATGGTTTGGCTTGGTCATGGTCAAGAGTGAAGCCCAATGATGCCACCTCCTTTCTGAGCTTTGACAAATGGGCTTCATATGGAGCAACTATACTAGATGAGGCCATCGCTTCCATTGTTTGACTAAATTAGATTATTAAAGCCAAATGTATACTAATCATGTGATCACTATCCAACGGCTATATTAGCAACGATCAAAATTCTTAATGGTATTTTAAAATCCTAAAACCAAATAAGTTCATGTGTTGTATGACCATTTCACTTATTAAGGCATTTAATTAGATCAAGATGGATTATCATTAACCGATGTTTGGGTTGTCATAGTAATAACCTAAATACTCAAAATATTTTTGGAAAACATGCATGCTTCATTACTGCTATGAATATCAAATAAATTATTTAAATCCTATAAGTTGTAAACATCACCATTTCTGGCATAGACCACTCTGTCAAAAATCAGTTCCACGATAATCTATATCATCCAATTTAATTATTTATATCCAATATAACATTACACAAACCACATTATCTCATCATTAAGTAATAATTAAGGGTCACTTTCCATTTATCAAAATATCACCTTTCCATTAAATCATTTTATATGTATTCATCACCATTCAAATTTCCATTCCAATACATAATAAAACCAAACAAAAAATAATTAAATATTTATGATACATATAAGACGATCTTTGAATTCCAAAACATAAATACTTCATTCAACCATTATACTCTTAAAACATTAATTGAGATTCCTCAATTTATACATTAATACTTCTTTCCTAATATATGAAACATTAATCATTTCAAAAGGATTCTCAACCTCAATATAATAATACCTTTTATGATTAATATAAACAATACTAGAAGAACATGGCATACTATTAACATGTCATTTGAGGTCTCTCTGTCTTCAGAAGTATAAACAATACACGTATCACCTTCTTGATTCTCTAAATGGGATTTCCACTTGGGAAATAGATATGCATAATTCCCCTATATACGAAACATTCAATGTCAACCATGTTCCTTGTAAATCATGACATTTAAAAAAATCACAGTGTGACATAAATTTATCTAATTTGTATGCCATATAATCCTGAAAATTACATATAGGGTGCCTAAATCTTCTCTCCTACATCCTTAAACATTTGAAACATTGGTTTTTACTAGGTTATTCCTAGACATCCTATATTTAAATCCTTCATGATGGTTAATAAAGATTTTTTGATTTGCTAAATCATATCACCCATGATGTCATTCTATATGCAAAACATGACCCATTTTCATGTACCATATTACCCTAAGTCAGGACTGGGACATATATTCGATGTTTTTACCCCTAGGTACAGGTCTTCTAGAGCCACATACACTTGAATTATACAAAAAATTAACTATTTATAGTAAATCGGTCACTCTTTCATTACCAAAATTCCCAGACATATTTCTAAACATTGAATGATCCTTATACTAATCCTTATAGACATCCCTGGACATATCCATATAAATATACCTAGGGATATTTTTTTTATGATTTCTCATCCAACTTTACAATGGTTTACTAAACCTTTACTTTAATATCATCTATTTAAACCCTCAATTTACAAACATTAACATTACATAACATTTTAGGAATACTTAAAACATTATACAAATAGTCTCTCAACAACCTTACTAGTTTAATGCCTATAAAAATGTAAACATAAAAAATAATACCTAAAAAACCTACGAAAGTTTTCCCTAGTTACTTCTTGACTAGCATCCTTCTTAAAAAAATAAAAAATAATACTTGTTTTCATAACCTAGGGGAAGGAAATAAGAAAAATTGGTCACCTTAGATGATCAAAAAAGAAAAAAATGGAGATATGTAAGAATAATAATGATCATACTCTACATATCAAATATAATAAACATTAATCTTATAATAAAACATGGCATCTCATAAGGCATTAATCCTAAGTAAATAATAATCATAATCAATGAAATCATAACATAGGAATAATAAGAGGAATTGTGTAATACACAACAATTTTTAACATAATGAACATGTATAAGTAGAAAAAGGTTAACAAATTTAGTTATAAAAATGAAATAAATCCCTCTTAGAGACTTATGTGAAAGCAAATAATTCGACACATAATGTTGTAAACATGAAATCAAGTTCACACATAACATTATGAACATGATTTCAGGTTCATGGATTTAATTTTGAACATATAATAAGGTTCAATCATGAAATTGTGTGCATGTAATTTGGTTGAAACATAAAATTATACACTTTCATCCAGGTCCAGAAATAACATTTCAAACATGTCATTATGTTCATTCATACCATTTATACTCATGAGTCTTCCATTACTACCCAATTCATTGGAGCGAGATATAGATCCCATCCAACTAATTATAAAATCATTAATTCTTGTCCAACAAGATAATAAAATTTTCATCATATCATGACCTATAAAATTTAATGGGAATAACTAAGATATCATCACATCATAACATATGGAAAATACATAGTTTTCATTACCATTTAATAAATGAATAAACTAAGAGAGGAAAAAAATTCATTAAATTAATACCTAAAAAAGAGATATGGTCTTCATAAACATATATCCCTTTAAAGTTAAATTGGTTTCATAAAAATCCTTCCATAAAAAACATAAATTTTTCATGAAAGTACATGAATGAAACCTTTGGGTAATTTCCATGAAATGAAATTATTATCATAAATGTATGTCATCATTTATGGGAAATAACATTAGAAAGTTATTTTGAAATCATTTTTGGGAGAAAATATCATTTCTATGTTGAAAAAGTTTCTTTAAATCTTACAACCTTATGAAACCCATTTTCTTGAAAATAAACATGAATGCTTATAAATAATTCTTTAAAATATTTTTGGAAACCTTTTTCTTTGAAAATATGTAATGATATATTCAAAACATTTGGTAAATAATATCACTAAAAATACTATGAAAACTTATCAATATGTCTTGAAAATATTTTGAAACCCATTTTCCATAAAAATTATAATGATTCATGAAAGAAATTTTAAAACCATTTTCTTTGAGAAATTCATTGAAAATATATAAATCATGAAAACCTTCTAAAAAATTCTTTAAAATTTAATTTTAAAAAAATAATAAAATATCCATTTTAAACATACAAAGAATGTTACCCAAAAATTATAGAAGTTAAATCAATATGTGTCATATTGGGTAAAAATAGAATTCATTTTTCATAGTAAAAGGATAGAAAAAATCTATATTCATAAAGAGACAAGAATAATTTTTTTAAACCTTGGTAAAATTAAAAAATGAAAAATTTTACATTAATTAACAATGGAAAATATTATAATATTCTTGGATACCCTTTTTATAAATCATTTTTTTGAAAGAACATAGACTTCCCACTAATGAGAGGGTAAGGACGAGCATTCTTAGATACAATTTATTAACTATATTACATATTAAAAATGAGAAATATTGTACTAGTAAATGAATAAATAATTAATAACCATAGAATATGATTATTAATTAATGTTCTTGAGATATGAATCATAATATTTCTTCAAAGGAAGCATAAAAATAAATAATCTCGAAAAACAATAAGATTGTTTCGAAAGACTCTTACCACATGGTAACCTTGTACAATACTTAACATGTAAGAAAATTATATTATATTAAGTTAAAAATATCATTACAATAATTATATTCATGATGTAATATTTAAAATTTATTATATATATATATATATAATATAAAAAATATAGGTGGAAAACATGTCATGTGTCTAAAAGAAGGATGATTGTAAGAAAATTGTTTTACTAATTTGGTAAATTTTAAAAGAGAAATCCAATGAATGAAATATAATAAAATGGATTAGTAAATACCCATAAATTTATATATATGAATGATATAATAAATCCATGTTTGGTATACACACAACTCAAAAGTAATGGGTTATGAATAAAGCAGTTATATCAAAGAAAAAAGTGAGATAAAATCCCCTTACCATGTGTCTTCACTCTCATAATACATGAAAAATCATGTATATAATAAATAAATTTTATCCCCAAATCATTTTGTAACATATTATATCATATATGTTATTATTATAGCTTTATATTATCCTATATTTGACAATTCCATGATAATGATACACTTCAGGTAATATTCGCTTTGTTTTTCTAATGTGTCTTTTTTTGTTATGAATTTTTCCCATATAATTATATAATAATTTACAAAAAATGAAACACGATTTAAATATATTTTATAATATTTATAAGTGTATTATAATAATATATATAATATATAATTTTTAAATGGAATAAATCATTTATGGAGACGGTAGGTTGTAAATATGCATGAATGTTCTTTCCGTTTAATTTTCTTATTCAAATAATTAAGGTAAATGAATTATATGTTTATATATGTATATATATAATTATTATAGTTTAATTATTATATTATATATATCATATAGGTTCACTAAAATAATCCTTAATACATTCCATGTCGTGTTTGATCGATTCACTACATTTTCAGTGGTGGTAGTCCAGATTTCCTCAAACGAAATTATCGTATTAACACCAATTGGAATGTATAAACAATGTTTTTTAAAAATTATTATAAAAGATTAAAGACATAATAATTATATTATATTACATATATAATCATATATCCCATCATTATATACACCTTGATAGGTGGTTAAGAAAAAATGAACAATCATCATTTAGCGAGGTGATAGTTTTCCGTACAAATAAACAATATGTTTGTTACCCATTAGATGGGGTGTGTGTATGTATAGTTTTAAAAATTATAAATAAAAAATAATATTATATTGAGGATTATTGTGTTGTTATAAAATCTTAGAATGGGAAGAGTTTGGGTAGGGGAGAAATTAAATAAAACAGATTTTTTAAGGGATGGTGTTACCTCTTAATCGGGTTACTCTTTTTGGTTTGCTACAAAGGGCTTCCATAGAAGACTATATTACCAATACAAGGATTAAATGAGGAAATGAGGGACGTTTTGAAGATATTTTAGGATATATATTTTGAAACTATATGGTTTTGGAGATTTAAATAATTGGAGAAGTGGAGGCCTTTTTATAGAGGAGGAGTGGCACACTTGTAAAATTTTTGAAGGTAAACTCCAATGAAGTTTTCTAAGGAAAGTAGATTCAATAACTATAAAAAAATTTAAATGTATTTAGGGTCTAAATATGTCAAAAAATTGATTATGGACATGTTTCTAGTTCCTTTTGTCCCTTACAATTTGGTTTTTTTCTTAGTTAAGAAATATTTTACCTTAATCGATGTAATTAATTTTAAATACTTTAAACAATCATTTTTTGTAAAAAAATATTAATTTAACCATAGTAGAAATTATAAATAATGATGATTGTAAATATGATATCTATTTTTTTCAAATTCCAAACATATAATTGGTACAAATTAATTTAAATTTAATCTCACAGTCAGGTTGACACTGTTGGTTTTAAAAGTAAAAACAATCAAACGTTTGTTATGCATTTCTATTCAATTTCAACGTGACATTGGTTAGAATGATGAAAAATGGAATATTTCATATAATAATTATCTAATTTAACATTTAAGCCAATTTAAAATTTATTTACCCTTTATGAAAAATTATATAAAAAATAGTTTTGACCTAATATTTAGTATTCTATAAAATTCATTAAAAATTTAAACATAAAAAATACCAAAAACTTACCATAACTATTTAATTATGTTACACTTAAAATTAGATGAATATTATGACATATAATATCAATAAAATTTCGAAATTATTGATTTAAAATGGGTTATCTATTAAAATATTCTATAAATGTCTTAATAAAAATATAGATTTTTAAGCATAAATTCGGTTCATTCTTAGATTATGTGTATAAAATATCTTGGATGAATATAAAAAATATTTTATAGATTATATAAAATATAGATTAAACTAATTTATCTCAATTTTTTTAATTAATTAAATTTATTATAGTTAAATGTTTTTGTGGATATAATAAAATTTTCTTTTATATTCAATCATTTTTCATATGTATTTCTAATTAATTTCTAACCAATGAATTATATTTATATTGTTTTAAACCATGTATTTCCCAAAGTTAGTTAACACTTTTAATAATTTCTAAATTTGAAGCTATTTTATTATTAAATAATATATTATTATTCATTAAAACATAGTCTTGCATGTTACCCAATCAATTGATAAATTTCATTATTACATGTAAAACAATATATCCTAATTGTTTCGTGTAGAGGAAGATAAAATTGATGTTGTTTGCAGTGATTGGATAACGTGGTGTTTCCAGTAAAATTATCCAAACATATAAAAAACTATTTTCATTGTAACATGAGATGAAAAATATAAAAAATATTGAATTAATTAGAAAAAAATAATTCTCTAAATCTTTTGGAGTTTCCCTAACATCCCATTATTGAATAGTTTTGATAATTTGGAAAAATCTTACTCCTCCACAATTAAATAATAGAACATACTCCCCCACCAATTCACACCCCTTAAGTCATTTATCTATATCAAATAAAAAATGTTTTTCCAAACATCTTTATACAAGTTAAATATATTCCATTCTTCAAAAAATACCATCCCTTGGGTCATTAATAAGCGATTTAAAGGAGGTTTTTCTATGAAATGGTATTTTTATTCACTAAGATATTTCTCCATACTTATTCTCTTATCACCATCATTAATTTCTTATTATTTAAAATTTAATTACCCAAGTATATATAATATAATAATATTCTATTATGTTGAGTTAATAAACTTAGTTAATATCATCTGATATCAAATGGAAGAGAAACACATCAATTGTGTGTACGATAGAAACCCACCTTGTGAACTGATATAATTAGTTTTTCGTCGACATATATCATGAATTTATAAAATTATAAATTTATTATATATATATATTAATACATAATTATTATTCTTAAAATATAATGTCACATATAAATTATCACAATCATATCCATTAGAAAATGATAATGTTGCTCATGTGTACGTGTGGAATACCACTTCCATGAAGAAATAATGATTCTATATAAGTTGAATTATTAATTACCTTTCTTTTATTCCATATTTCAAAAAATGAGAAACAATGTTCACGTGTATGTACAACCTACAGTCCCTATTAATGGTGTAACTCATTTCACTATCTATATCACTTAATAGTATTATAAAAAAAAATATATTGAATATATAAGATAATTATATAATATTATACTATATTCATTTTATAAAACTAGGATCAAAGTACAAGTACTAAAACATCCGACCAAAAACATACAAATGAACGAAGTAGTGTTTACCTTATACTACCATTTTAACAAAGAATCATTAATTAAAGGATTATAAGAGATTATAATTAAATCATAAATGGAATAATTTATATGGCTACTATTCTATATTATATGTATAATAATTATATATTTATTAAAATTGTTGTTCGAACACATACATAATAATTCATAAAATATATAATAGACTTTCATCTCACTTTTATTTTTATGGGACACGTGCCATATTCAAAACATGATTCTATTGCGTCATCTAAATTATATTATTGAATTTAATTCATTATTATAATAATGAAATATAATTTCATTTATATATATATATATGGTTAGTTTTTTCATGGGGCCTATAATTAAAAATCGATCAGGTCCTCTGATAGACTTATGGACATGCAACCAGGTCTACACAAAATTATTTGAACATGGAATCATGTTCATGCATAAAATTTGGAACCTGTAATCAAGTAGAGACATAAAATTTTGAAAAACTAATAAGTTTCACTAATAATATTGTGAACAGTCAATTAGGTTCATGCATAACCATATGGACATGAAACCATGTCCATGCGTAACATTGTGAACATGTAATCAAGTTCATGCATAACATTTATACTCATGAGTCATCCATCGATACCCACTTCAATGGAGGGAGATATAGGTCTCACCCATCTCAAAATAAAATTATTCATACATGTTCCATGAGATTATAAAACATTCATCATATCATGTCTTATAAAATGAACTGGGTATTAAAAACATTTCACCAACTAATAACAAATAGAAAATATAGAGGCTTCATAACTATTTCATTAATTAATAATCCTTCAAAATAAGACGGTTTCATAAAAATTTGGCCAATAAAAGAGAAATTAGTTTTATAAACATATATCCCTATAAATAGAAATGGGTTTCATAAAAATCATGCCATCAAACCATAAAACATTAATTAAAGGGTATGAATGGAACCTTTGGATAATTTCTTATAATGGAATGAGTAACATTAAATAAGAATGTAATATATGGAAAATAACATAGGAAAGATATATAGAAAAAAATCATGAGGAAAATATCACCGCTTCTTTAAAAAAATGATTATTAAAACATTAAATCCTTTTTAAAACAATTTTTATTAATATAGACTTGAATAATTTTAAATAAAACATTGAAAAAATTTTAGAAACATTTTTCTATGAAAATATATAATGAGTGCTTGAGAACGTTTTGAAATCAATTTCATTAAAAATAAATTGAAAAAATATTAATAAATAAATAATATAATGTGAATTTTTTTCCAAGAGAACATATAAATATTGTTGAAAACATACTAAAACCCATTTTCGTTGAAAAAAAATTGAAAAAATATAAATCCTAATTTTTTTTCAAAAAAATCACATAGAAAATAAATTTTATTAAAAAAATAATAATACTCAAAGTTTAGACATGAAATGGAAGCTTCACAGAATCACGGGTAGGTATATACATACCTTCCATATGAGGTAATAAGGGCATTCCTTTTTCACTGTAAAATGGTTAAAAATGGATTGTTCATAATTTGACATTAATATTTAATTGAAAAAATTTGTAAATGAAAATAAAGTCAAAATTTACATTAATAATTATAAATGAATAGTTTCTTATTAGTTTTAAACCATATTAAAAAACACGGTGTTAATGGAAGATAGATTTCCTACTGAAGAGAGGGTAATGTTGGTCTTTCATAGAAACACTTTATTAACTATCTTATGTTCCAAAGAGACTGAATATTGTACCAATAAATTTATAAATAATGACTAACCTGAATAAAAGAGTATTAATTAGTGTTCTGGAGATATGGATCATAATATTTCATGAATGGAAGGATAAAAATTACATAAACACTCTCGAAAAGTGATGATATTGTCTTAATAAACTATTACAGCTTTGTATCATTGAAACAATAGCCCCATGTAAGAAAATAAAATTACATGAATCATTAAATATCATTAATATAATTATATTCATGATATAATATTTAAAATATATTATATAAATCTAATTAAAAATATAGGTGCATAACATTTCTTTGTTAGAAAGAAGGAAAATTTAGGCAAAATTATTTTTTTCGATTTTTTATCTTTTAAAACATAAATCCCATGAAATAAATTTCATAAAATGAATATTTAAATATCCATAAATTTATTTACATAAATCATATAAAATAACCATTTTCATAATTTACACTATTCAAATGTAATGGGTGGAAAATAAAACAAGTATCTCATAGAAAGAAAAAGTTAGATGAAATCCCCTAACCTTGTGTCATGACTATCGTCTCACTCATAAAACCCTCCTCTATAATAAATATAAATTTCTTATAAATATATAATAGAAACATATTATTACATATAAAACCATATATGGTTTAATTTTATCTTTATATTAACCTCTTGTTAACAATTCCATGTTAAGCATACACTTCGGGTAATATTCTCTTTGTTTTTCGCATGTTTCTTAATTGTTTAAATTAATGGTATGTATAATTTTATCATGATTTCCATAATATAAAACATGACATAAATAAAATATAAAATTATTTTATATTAATTATAGTAATCTAAACAACATATATTTATGGAATGGAATACACAGTTCATTGATACAGTTTTATATATGTACGCCTGAATGTTGTTTTCATTTAATTGACATGTTAAAATAAAAAAGGAAAATGAAATAAATTTATATATATGTATATATATAATTATTAATGTTTAATTATTATATCATATATATAATATAATTTCAATTATACAATCCTTCATATATTCCATGTTGTGTGTGAATGAATCACATTTCTTTAAAGGGGCGGTAGTCCACACTTACTCAAAAGCAATTATCATATTTACATCAAATGGAATCTATAATGATATATGTTCAAAAATTATTATATAATCTTAAAGAAATAATGAATAAAATATATAAAATATATAAATATAATTTTCATCATAATTTCTACCACGAGAGGAGGTAAATATAAAATAAAAAATCATTACTTATTGAGGCGATAGTTCTTTATACATATAAACATTATGTTTGTTTGGAATTAGAGGGAGGTGTGTGTAATTTTAGATAGAACCCTTGGCATAAAAAAATAATATTATATTTATGATTTTTGTTTTTTCATAAAATCATGTAATAATATTATTTTATGGATTGGATAAATAATATAAAATAAATGAGTTTGACGGAGGGTGTTACCTTTTCTTCGGGTAGCTCCTTTTGTTCGCACCAAAGGGAATCATTGGAATAATTTCTGAACAAATGGAGTAATAAAAGAGGAATTGAATGTTTTTTTGAGGATATTTTTATATATATTGGATTAAAATAAAGGATTTCAGAGGTGTGAAAATGTGGGAGGAGAGGATCCATTTTTATAGTGGAGGAGTGGCATTGCTGTAAATTTTGGGAAAGGGAATTCCACTAGCGTTTCTCTAAGTGGAAGTGGATCAAAATAATGGTCCGAAGTAAATAAAATTTATTTAGGGTCCAAATATTTCCAATACATGGATTTTGAACATGTATCTATTTCTTTTTGGACCATAAGTTTATGGTTTAGTCCATAGTTAAGAATAAATTTTCCTTAATCGATGTAAAAAAATTATTTACATTTATCAATATTTTTAAAAAACTAAGATAGGATTATTAGAAATTAGAAATTATGATTATATAAAATATGGAATTCAATTTTCCAAATTCCAATCCTATATGTGAATGAAATTTATTTAAATTTAATCCCAAAATTCGGTCGACAATGTGTGTAAAAACACTTTAAAATTTTCTATGTGTTTATATCCAATTTCAATTTAAAAGTGGTTACAATGAACAATATTGGAATAATAGATAAAACTATTATATAATAATAATTGTAAAGAAATTTAAAATTTAACTTAACTCTATAAATAAATTATATGATCTATTATTATTGAGCAAAAGTTTCGTATTTTTCACTATTCATTAAAAAATAAAACATCACAGAATAATACAAATAATTTACCCTAAACTAATTATAGTGATCTACGTTTTAATATGATGTTCTTTTTGAAATATTAAATCTATAAAATTTCCAAAAATTGAATTTAAAATGGGTTATCTATTAATAAGTAATATAAATTCCTTAAAAAATATTGGTTTTTAAGTATAGAATTGGGGTTTACCTTATTTTATGATTATCAAATATATTGGATGAAGATAAAAAATAATTATCAAATATATTACATATATATTATATTTATATCACACACTAATTATTACAACTTTAATTTATTTGTGTCAAATAGTTTTATTGATACAATAATATTTTCCTATATATTCAATTAGCTTTCATGTTCATTTATAATTATTTTCTAACCAATGAAACAATTTTAATTTTTTGTAAAACAAATATTTTTATAAATCAACCATCCATTTTCATAAATACTTATATCACAACTAGGTTATATTTAATAACAAATCATTATTGGGTAAAATTCATCTTGCATGTTACACAAGCCATTGTTGAAAGCCATTATTGTATGTAAAACAAGCTAACCATGGTGTTCTGTTTAGATAATATAAAATTTATAAAGAGTATAGTGCATGATTCAGTTGTTGTTATTTATAAAATAATACAATAATATAAAATAAAATATTTTTAGTTTTTCTTGATATGAAAAATATAAAAAAGGTTAAATTAATCTGAGAAAAATAATTAAAAAATCACAATGTGTTACATTTTACCACCCTTAAAATGAATTTCTCCATCAAAATTGTTTTGGGTTTTAAAAATTTTAAATATTGAAAGTATCATTCATTGAAACACAGATTATAAAAATGAATACTAAATCCTACATTAAAAGGTAATGTTGAAACCTTAATAGTTACCCCATGTAATATATAGATAGGTTGACACATAAGAGAACTGAGGTGGGAAGTGAAAACATTGATATGAAAGGGAAATAAATCTATAATGTTCTGCTAGAGAGTGATAAAGAATATAGTAGGGAGAATATTGACAATAAAAAGGCCATAAATCCTCTATTATCTTGAGGACCTTCTAATTCATCAGAAATGAAGGTATTATGACAACAATTTTTGATTAAATATTATTTTTTTCTAATGATCAATGTTTTTCATTAAAATATGTACTTTCATAATTTGAGTACAATGTAACCCTTTATTATTCGTTGATCCACTTCACCTCTTCTATAAAAAGGAAGGTGAACATTTCATTCCTGAATTACTAACAGATCATGAGATCTATGATATTCTATCCCATTTATCATCAGTTATCATCAATACATAGTTGTTTTAATAGGATGTCCAATATGCATAAATCCGCATATGAAGATATAACACTTAAATATTAGTAGCCTATTTTGATGCTTAACATAATATTTCTCTAAATTATTAACCATATAACCCTTCGGAAAGATGAATATTTAAATTTTTATAAATAAATTTATGAGATCAGCATGACATTGATTCCTCATATATAGCATAGTATCACTTGGTTGTCATATTCCAAACAAGTGAATTCCCGCATCGTAAATCCTCTTGAAACATCATAATTATAACGACTCAAAATTTTCTTACATTACAATTACATCATTATAATGATAAAAAAACATAATATTATTACCCATTGAAGTTCCAATGGTTTAGTGTCTTGGGAAAACTAGGACCGTACATAGCAACTACAACATTAAGCATAAACATTTATTAATTTCTTCTTCTCTAGCTTCTTATTGGCATGTGTGCTCTCCTTAGTGAACATATACACCTTAGGATATATATAAAAATGTGAGAGATAAAATCCTACTAATAGGATAGATAAGAATAATATAGCATGGGGTGAGCATAATCATGTCATAGGCCAATGACCATGAACATTAAAGGAAGGATAAATAAAAGACTTGTAATGTGGCAATGCATAAAAATGAAACATCAAGTGATAGTGATTAAATACCACACATACTTGTGAACAAAGCTATAATATTATTCACACATCATTTCACATTTACTAATGGGATTCATCACTTTACCCAATGCATTAGAGTGCTGTATAATTTCGGGTGCATCCATCACATTGAAGCATTCATATTGCGCTATATAATTCCACGTGTGCCCGTCACATCATAACATTATCATTATCATGCTTTCCACAATGAAAATATATCAAAAATGAAAATAAGTGCCCCATGAAATGTAATGGGTTACAACTCATATGAAAACATTCATAAACATTGGGTTCCCAAAAGAATGAGGTAATATAATACATGTTACAAGAACCGTCAACTTTGAGTGAGAAGTAAAAAGTGTGTTCTCAAAAGAAGAGTTATTTTGGAAAACATTTTTTTTTGACATAAACACTAATGGTAAAAATTTATAGTACATAAAAGGAAATAATATTATGAACAAATGATTTTTAAGTAGTAATCATATCAAAAATGGAATGGAGGGAGAACCCGAAGGATGAAATTGGGTTCGACAATTTCCCCTTACCTTATATCTGAATGCTTCCTTCACTTTAATCTCCTATATAACCACCATAGATTTATTAATTGATATTCCAGAACCTTTTTTTAATTAATATGGTTCATTATGGTTTCATTAAATGATTTTATGTGCCTTTGGATGAGTTATAGAATTTTAATACATTGTTCGGGAATGTTTCTTTTTATGGTTTCTTTGAGTGGTTCACTTGAATTATTAAATTGATGTTCGAGTATAAAATGGGAAAACAACCAAAACATGTATTTCATGTTATTAATGATATTACATAAGGTAAAAGGATCCTATTATGAATTATACCATGTGGACGAATCATTAGATAAGAATTAAATGATGATTGTTTGGGTTAATTTGGGCGATTCTTCGATCACAACGAACTTGTTTTATTTTATCATATAGTAATATATACATAAGTTAGTTAAAGAACATTAAATAGAACATAAAACATATAAAATATTCTGGTTCAACCATAAAAATGGCTTCATAACCAGATATGATGGTAGAAATGGAATAAGAAAACATGTTGTTCTAGAAGGTGAAAAATTAACACCTCACAAATGACATTTTCTTTTATAACATAAAGGAGGGGGAAAGGGGTATGGAAGGTATAATATGCCATTATCATCATAAAATTTTATTATATTTACAATATAGTAGTTACATTAACATTTTTATGATGATAGGTCGGGAGAGATTACGAAATGAACTTGAAATTAAAAAGAATTTAAACGAAAGAGAGAGAGGGGGAATTACCTCTTAAATCCTCCTCCTAAGATCCTCCTTAAGGAATATAGGCTTGGTATTTTGATGAGACCAGAAGCTCTTGTATGTGGGAGAGAAGATATGGAATATTTTTGTGCAGAGGTTGGATGAACTCTAAGGCTTTGAGTGAGGAGGAAGTGGGAGCTTGGGTGGGGTTATATAGTAAAAGTGAGAGAATTATTTATTATTTAGGTTTGGGACACCTCACATTAAATTAATCCAAACCAAAAACACGCCCATTGTTTTTCCAGATGGTTTTTGGAAAAGGGATTTGGAAAAAAAAATTATATGTCTGAATTCTGAAATTTTTAAAATAATGGGTTTTCTTATGTTGAGGTGAGTCACACTCCCAAGTAAAGTAATTTAAAAAGGCAAGATGTTTAATGAGTCTTAAAGGGTCCATTAATGCTTTGTAAAAGAAGTCAAACAAACCCAAAATAACATTTTTTTAACAATAAAATATATATTGGCCGAACATAAAGCTTATATTATTTTATTACAACACTATTGGGTCATTATGATGTCATAGAAGACATTATATATTTAAACAGTATTTAATTTTTACCCAAAAATTTGACTATCTCAGAAAATTATTAAAAATTCACTGTAGGATAATTTCAACGTTCTGATTACAAAAATAATATTTATTTAATCTAAATATTTATATATATATATATGTTAATTTTCTCATTAAAATTATTAGCTGACATTTATCGAAAAATCATGGGTTTTGACAAAAATGGCTTTTGAACCTTAATAAAAAGTACGATTGCACTCATAAAATTATAATATCATTTATGTTTAATAAAAATTAATTTAATAATAATAATAATATTTTATTAATATATTATTTAATTTAAAAATCCAATAATTCATCAAAATGGATTTCTTAGTTGATTATTTACTAAAAACACTATTTGTACGTTAAAAAATATTTACAAAGTAATAATAATAACAAGAAAATATATTCATTATTATATATTAAAAGTAATATACATGACCATAGTACTTGTTATTTGTCATATAACCCATTAAAACAGCCACATAAGACATAAGGGTAAGGTGATCGATTGAGATAGACTCTTGGGGTGGCTCGGATCCTATTGCACGCATGGTGATCTCTATCAACTTCCACTTCTCCCTTAGATGGTTCTGTTCGAGCTTAACCTAGTATGGTTTGGCTTGGGCATGGTCAAGAGTGAAGCCCAATGATGCCACCTCCTTTCTGAGCTTTGACAAATGGGCTTCATATGGAGCAACTCTACTAGATGAGGCCATCGCTTCCATTGTTTGACTAAATTAGATTATTAAATCCAAATGTATACTAATCATGTGATCACTATCCAACGGCTATATTAGCAACGATCAAAATTTTTAATGGTATTTTAAAATCCTAAAACCAAATAAGTTCATGTGTTGTATGACCATTTCACTTATTAAGGCATTTAATTAGATCAAGATGGATTATCATTAACTGATGTTTGGGTTGTCATAGTAATAACCTAAATACTCAAAATATTTTTGGAAAACATGCATGCTTCATTACTGCTATGAATATCAAATACATTATTTAAATCCTATAAGTTGTAAACATCACCATTTCTGGCATAGACCACTCTGTCAGAAATCAGTTCCATGATAATCTATATCATCCAATTTAATTATTTATATCCAATATAACATTACACAAACCACATTATCTCATCATTAAGTAATAATTAAGGGTCACTTTCCATTTATCAAAATATCACCTTTCTATTAAATCATTTTATATGTATTCATCACCATTCAAATTTCCATTCCAATACATAATAAAACCAAACAAAAAATAATTAAATATTTATGATACATATAAGACGATCTTTGAATTCCAAAACATAAATACTTCATTCAACCATTATATTCTTAAAACATTAATTGAGATTCCTCAATTTATACATTAATACTTCTTTCCTAATATATGAAACATGAATCACTTCAAAAGGATTCTCAACCTCAATATAATAATACCTTTTATGATTAATATAAACAATACTAGAAGAACATGGCATACTATTAACATGTCATTTGAGGTCTCTCTGTCTTCAGAAGTATAAACAATACACGTATCACCTTCTTGATTCTCTAAATGGGATTTCCACTTGGGAAATAGATATGCATAATTCCCCTATATACGAAACATTCAATGTCAACCATGTTCCTTGTAAATCATGACATTTAAAAAAATCACAGTGTGACATAAATTTATCTTATTTGTATGCCATATAATCATGAAAATTACATATAGGGTGCCTAAATCTTCTCTCCTACATCCTTAAACATGTGAAACATTGGTTTTTACTAGGTTATTCATAGACATCCTATATTTAAATCCTTCATGATGGTTAATAATGATTTTTTGATTTGCTAAATCATATCACCCATGATGTCATTCTATATGCAAAACATGGCCCATTTTCATGTACCATATTACCCTAAGTCAGGACTGGGACATATATTCGATGTTTTTACCCCTAGGTACAGGTCTTCTAGAGCCACATACACTTGAATTATACAAAAAATTAAATATTTATAGTAAATCGGTCACTCTTTCATTACCAAAATTCCCAGACATATTTCTAAACATTGAATGATCATTATACTAATCCTTATAGACATCCCTGGACATATCCATATAAATATACCTAGGGATATTTTTTTTTATGATTTCTCATCCAACTTTACAATGGTTTACTAAACCTTTACTTTAATATCATCTATTTAAACCCTCAATTTACAAACATTAACATTACATAACATTTTAGGAATACTTAAAACATTATACAAATAGTCTCTCAACAACCATACTAGTTTAATGCCTATAAAAATGTAAACATAAAAAATAATACCTAAAAAACCTACGAAAATTTTCCCTAGTTACTTCTTGACTAGCATCCTTCTTAAACAAATAAAAATTAATACTTGTTTTCATAACCTAGGGGAAGGAAATAAGAAAAATTGGTCATCTTAGATGATCAAAAAAGAAAAAAATGGAGATATGTAAGAATAATAATGATCATAAGGGTATGCTAACATGATCATTAAAATTGATGATCATACTCTACATATCAAATATAATAAACATTAATCTTATAATAAAACATGGCATCTCATAAGGCATTAATCCTAAGTAAATAATAATCATAATCAATGAAATCATAACATAGGAATAATAAGAGGAATTGTGTAATACACAACAATTTTTAACATAATGAACATGTATAAGTAGAAAAAGGTTCACAAATTTAGTTATAAAAATGAAATAAATCCCTCTTAGAGACTTATGTGAAAGCAAATAATTCGACACATAATGTTGTAAACATGAAATCAAGTTCACACATAACATTATGAACATGATTTCAGGTTCATGGATTTCATTTTGAACATATAATAAGGTTCAATCATGAAATTGTGTGCATGTAATTTGGTTGAAACATAAAATTATACACTTTCATCCAGGTCCAGAAATAACATTTCAAACATGTCATTATGTTCATTCATACCATTTATACTCATGAGTCTTCCATTACTACCCAATTCATTGGAGCGAGATATAGATCCCATCCAACTAATTATAAAATCATTAATTCTGGTCCAACAAGATAATAAAATTTTCATCATATCATGACCTATAAATTTTAATGGGAATAACTAAGATATCATCACATCATAACATGTGGAAAATACATAGTTTTCATTACCATTTAATAAATGAATAAACTAAGAGAGGAAAAAAAATTCATTATATTAATACCTAAAAAAGAGATATGGTCTTCATAAACATATAACCCTTTAAAGTTAAATTGGTTTCATAAAAATCCTTCCATAAAAAATATAAATTTTTCATGAAAGTACATGAATGAAACCTATGGATAATTTCCATGAAATGAAATTATTATCATAAATGTATGTCATCATTTATGGGAAATAACATTGGAAAGTTATTTTGAAATCATTTTTGGGAGAAAATATCATTTCTATGTTGAAAAAGTTTCTTTAAATCTTACAACCTTATGAAACCCATTTTCTTGAAAATAAACATGAATGCTTATAAATAATTCTTTAAAATAATTTTGGAAACCTTTTTCTTTGAAAATATGTAATGATATATTCAAAACATTTGGTAACTAATATCACTAAAAATACTATGAAAACTTATAAATATGTCTTGAAAATATTTTGAAACCCATTTTCCATAAAAATTATAATGAATCATGAAAGAAATTTTAAAACCATTTTCTTTGAGAAATTCATTGAAAATATATAAATCATGAAAACCTTCTAAAAAAATTCTTTAAAATTTAATTTTAAAAAAATAATAAAATATCCATTTTAAACATACAAAGAATGTTACCCAAAAATTATAGAAGTTAAATCAATATGTGTCATATTGGGTAAAAATAGAATTCATTTTTCATAGTAAAATGATAGAAAAAATATATATTCATCAAGAGACAAGAATAATTTTTTTAAACCTTGGTAAAATTAAAAAATGAAAAATTTTACATTAATTAACAATGGAAAATATTATAATATTCTTGGATACCCTTTTTATAAATCATTTTTTTGAAAGAACATAGACTTCCCACTAATGAGAGGGTAAGGACGAGCATTCTTAGAAACAATTTATTAACTATATTACATATTAAAAATGAGAAATATTGTACTACTAAATGAATAAATAATTAATAACCATAGAATATGATTATTAAATAATGTTCTTGAGATATGAATCATAATATTTCTTCAAAGGAAGCATAAAAATAAATAATCTCGAAAAACAATAAGATTGTTTCGAAAGACTCTTACCACATGGTAACCTTGTACAATACTCAACTTGTAAGAAAATTATATTATATTAAGTTAAAAATATCATTACAATAATTATATTCATGATGTAATATTTAAAATTTATTATATATATATATATATAATGTAAAAAATATAGGTGGAAAACATGTCATGTGTCTAAAAGAAGGATGATTGTAAGAAAATTGTTTTACTAATTTGGTAAATTTTAAAAGAGAAATCCAATGAATGAAATATAATAAAATGGATTAGTAAATACCCATAAATTTATATATATGAATGATATACTAAATCCATGTTTGGTATACACACAACTCAAAAGTAATGGGTGATGAATAAAGCAGTTATATCAAAGAAAAAAGTGAGATAAAATCCCCTTACCATGTGTCTTCACTCTCATAATACATGAAAAATCATGTATATAATAAATAAATTTTATCCCCAAATCATTTTGTAACATATTATATCATATATGTTTTTATTATAGCTTTATATTATCCTATATTTGACAATTCCATGATAATGATACACTTCGGGTAATATTCGCTTTGTTTTTCTAATGTGTCTTATTTTGTTATGAATTTTGCCCATATAATTATATAATAATTTACAAAAAATGAAACACGATTTAAATATATTTTATAATATTTATAAGTGTATTATAATAATATATATAATATATAATTTTGAAATGGAATAAATCATTTATGGAGACGGTAGGTTGTAAATATGCATGAATGTTCTTTCCGTTTAATTTTCTTATTCAAATAATTAAGGTAAATGAATTATATGTTTATATATGTATATATATAATTATTATAGTTTAATTATTATATTATATATATCATATAGGTTCACTAAAATAATCCTTAATACATTCCATGTTGTGTTTGATCGATTCACTACATTTTCAGTGGTGGTAGTCCAGATTTCCTCAAACGAAATTATCGTATTAACACCAATTGGAATGTATAAACAATGTTTTTTTTAAAATTATTATAAAAGATTAAATACATAATAATTATATTATATTACATATATAATCATATATCCCATCATTATATACACCTTGATAGGTGGTTAAGAAAAAATGAACAATCATCATTTAGCGAGGTGATAGTTTTCCGTACAAATAAACAATATGTTTGTTACCCATTAGATGGGGTGTGTGTATGTATAGTTTTAAAAATTATAAATAAAAAATAATATTATATTGAGGATTATTGTGTTGTTATAAAATCTTAGAATGGGAAGAGTTTGGGTAGGGGAGAAATTAAATAAAACAGATTTTTTAAGGGATGGTGTTACCTCTTAATCAGGTTACTCTTTTTGGTTTTCTACAAAGGGCTTCCATAGAAGACTCTATTACAAATACAAGGATTTAATGAGGAAATGAGGGATGTTTTGAAGATATTTTAGGATATATATTTTGAAACTATATGGTTTTGGAGATTTAAATAATTGGAGAAGTGGAGGCCTTTTTATAGAGGAGGAGTGGCACACTTGTAAAATTTTTGAAGGTAAACTCCAATGACGTTTTCTAAGGAAAGTAGATTCAATAACTATAAAAAAATTTAAATGTATTTAGGGTATAAATATGTCAAAAAATTGATTATGGACATGTTTTTAGTTCCTTTTGTCCCTTACAATTTGGTTTTTTTCTTAGTTAAGAAATATTTTACCTTAATCGATGTAATTAATTTTAAATACTTTAAACAATCATTTTTTGTAAAAAAATATTAATTTAACCGTAGTAGAAATTATAAATAATGATGATTGTAAATATGATATCTATTTTTTTCAAATTCCAAACATATAATTGGTACAAATTAATTTAAATTTAATCTCATAGTCAGGTTGACAATGTTGGTTTTAAAAGTAAAAACAATCAAACGTTTGTTATGCATTTCTATTCAATTTCAACGTGACATTGGTTAGAATGATGAAAAATGGAATATTTCATATAATAATTATCTAATTTAACATTTAAGCCAATTTAAAATTTATTTACCCTTTATGAAAAATTATATAAAAAATAGTTTTGACCTAATATTTAGTATTCTATAAAATTCATTAAAAATTTAAACATAAAAAATACCAAAAACTTACCATAACTATTTAATTATGTTACACTTAAAATTAGATGAATATTATGACATATTATATGAATAAAATTTCTAAATTATTGATTTAAAATGGGTTCTCTATTAAAATATTCTATAAATGTCTTAATAAAAATATAGATTTTTAAGCATAAATTCGGTTTATTCTTAGATTATGTGTATAAAATATCTTGGATGAATATAAAAAATATTTTATAGATTATATAAAATATAGATTAAACTAATTTATCTCAATTTTTTTAATTAATTAAATTTATTATAGTTAAATGTTTTTGTGGATATAATAAAATTTTCTTTTATATTCAATCATTTTTCATATGTATTTCTAATTAATTTCTAACCAATGAATTATATTTATATTGTTTTAAACCATATATTTCCCAAAGTTAGTTACCACTTTTAATAATTTCTAAATTTGAAGCTATTTTTTATTAAATAATATATTATTATTCATTAAAACATAGTCTTCCATGTTACCCAATTAATTGAGAAATTTCATTATTACATGTAAAACAATATATCCTAATTGTTTCGTGTAGAGGAAGATAAAATTGATGTTGTTTGCAGTGATTGGATAACGTGGTGTTTCCAGTAAAATAATCCAAACATATAAGAAACTATTTTCATTGTAACATGAGATGAAAAATATAAAAAATATTGAATTAATTAGAAAAAAATAATTCTCTAAATCTTTTTGAGTTTCCCTAACATCCCATTATTGAATAGTTTTGATAATTTGGAAAAATCTTACTCCTCCACAATTAAATAATAGAACCTACTCCCCCACCAATTCACACCCCTTAAGTCATTTATCTATATCAAATACAAAAAAATCTTTTTCCTAACATCTTTATACAAGTTCAATATATTCCATTCTACAAAAAAAAACATCCCTTGGGTCATTAATAAGAGATTTAAAGGAGGTTTTTCTATGAAATGGTATTTTTATTCACTAAGATATTTCTCCATACTTATTCTCTTATCACCATCATTAATTTCTTATTATTTAAAATTTAATTACCCAAGTATATATAATATAATAATATGCTATTATGTTGAGTTAATGAACTTAGTTAATATCATCTGATATCAAATGGAAGATAAACACATAAATTGTGTGTACAATAGAAACCCACCTTATGAACTGATATAATTAGTTTTTCGTCGACATATATCATGAATGTATAAAATTATAAATTTATTATATATATATATATATATTAATACATAATTATTCTTCTTAAAATATAATGTCACATATAAATTATCACAATCATATCCATTAGAAAATGATAATGTTGCTCATGTGTATGTGTAGAATACCACTTCCACGAAGAAATAATGATTCTATATAAGTTGAATTATTAATTACCTTTCTTTTATTCCATCTTTCAAAAAATGAGAAACAATGTTCACGTGTATGTACAACCTACAGTCCCTATTAAAGGTGTAACTCATTTCACTATCTATATCACTTAATAGTATTATAAATAAATATATATTGAATATATAATATAATTATATAATATTATACTATATTCATTTTATAAAACAAGGATCAAAGTACAAGTACTGAAACATCCGACCAAAAACATACAAATGAACGAAGTAGTGTTTACCTTATACTACCATTTTAACAAAGAATCATTAATTAAAGGATTATAAGAGATTATAATTAAATCATAAATGGAATAATTTATATGGCTACTATTCTATATTATATGTATAATAATTATATATTTATTAAAATTGTTGTTCGAACACATACAAAATAATTCATAAAATATATAATAGACTTTCATCTCACTTTTATTTTTATGGGACACGTGCCATATTAAAAACATGATTCTATTGTGTCATCTAAATTATATTATTGAATTTAATTCATTATTATAATAATGAAATATAATTTCATTTATATATATATATATGGTTAGTTTTTTCATGGGGCCTATAATTAAAAATCGATCAGGTCCTCTGATAGACTTATGGACATGCAACCAGGTCTACACAAAATTATTTGAACATGGAATCATGTTCATGCATAAAATTTGGAACCTTTAATCAAGTAGAGACATAACATTTTGAAAAACTAATAAGTTTCACTAATAATATTGTGAACAGTCAATTAGGTTCATGCATAACCATATGGACATGAAACCATGTCCATGCGTAACATTGTGAACATGTAATCAAGTTCATGCATAACATTTATACACATGAGTCATCCATCGATACCCACTTAAATGGAGGGAGATATAGGTCTCACCTATCTCAAAATAAAATTATTCATTCATGTTCCATGAGATTATAAAACATTCATCATATCATGTCTTATAAAATGAACTGGGTATTAAAAACATTTCACCAACTAATAACAAATAGAAAATATAGAGGCTTCATAACTATTTCATTAATTAATGAGCCTTCAAAATAAGATGGTTTCATAAAAATTTGGCCAATAAAATAGAAATTAGTTTTATAAACATATATCCCTATAAATAGAAATGGGTTTCATAAAAATCATGCCATCAAACCATAAAACATTAATTAAAGGGTATGAATGGAACCTTTGGATAATTTCTTATAATGGAATGAGTAACATTAAATAAGAATGTAATATATGGAAAATAACATAGGAAAGATATATAGAAAAAAAATCATGAGGAAAATATCATGTCTTCTTTAAAAAATGATTATTAAAACATTAAATCCTTTTTAAAACAATTTTTATTAATATAGACTTGAATAATTTTAAATAATACATTGAAAAAAATTTAGAAACAATTTTCTATGAAAATATATAATGAGTGCTTGAGAACGTTTTGAAATAAATTTCATTAAAAATAAATTGAAAAAATATTAATAAATAAATAATATAATGTGAATTTTTTTTCCAAGAGAACATATAAATATTGTTGAAAACATAATAAAACCCATTTTCGTTGAAAAGAAAATTGAAAAAATATAAATCCTAATTTTTTTTGAAATAAATCACATAGAAAAGAAATTTTATTAAAAAAATAATTATACTCAAAGTTTAGACATGAAATGGAAGCTTCACAGAAACATGGGTAGGTATATACATACCTTCCATATGAGGTAATAAGGGCATTCCTTTTTCACTGTAAAATGGTTAAAATGGATTGTTCATAATGTGACATTAATATTTTATTGAAAAAATTTGTAAATGAAAATAAAGTCAAAATGTTCATTAATAATTATAATTGAATAGTTTTTTATTAGTTTTAAACCATATTAAAAAACACGGTGTTAATGGAAGATAGATTTCCTACTGAAGAGAGGGTAATGTTGGTCTTTCATAGAAACACTTTATTAACTATCTTATGTTCCAAAGAGACTAAATATTGTACCAATAAATTTATAAATAATGACTAACCTGAATAAAAGAGTATTAATTAGTGTTCTGGAGAGATGGATCATAATATTTCATGAATGGAAGGATAAAAATTACATAAACACTCTCGAAAAGTGATGATATTGTCTTAATAAACTATTACAGCTTTGTATCATTGAAACAATCGCCCCATGTAAGAAAATAAAATTACATGAATCTTTAAATATCATTAATATAATTATATTCACGATATAATATTTAAAATATATTATATAAATCTAATTAAAAATATAGGTGCATAACATTTCTGTGTTAGAAAGAAGGAAAATTTAGGCAAAATTATTTTTTTCGATTTTTTATCTTTTAAAACATAAATCCCATGAAATAAATTTCATAAAATGAATATTTAAATATCCATAAATTTATTTACATAAATCATATAAAATAACCATTTTCATAATTGAAACTATTCAAATGTAATGGGTGGAAAATAAAACAAGTATCTCATAGAAAGAAAAAGTTAGATGAAATCCCCTAACCTTGTGTCATGACTATCGTCTCACTCATAAAACCCTCCTCTATAATAAATATAAATTTCTTATAAATATATAATAGAAACATATTATTACATATAAAACCATTTATGGTTTAATTTTATCTTTATATTAACCTCTTGTTAACAATTCCATGTTAAGTATACACTTCGGGTAATATTCTCTTTGTTTTTCGCATGTTTCTTAATTGTTTAAATTAATGGTCTGTATAATTTTATCATGATTTCCATAATATAAAACATGACATAAATAAAATATAAAATTATTTTATATTAATTATAGTAATCTAAACAACATATATTTATGGAATGGAATACACAGTTCATTGATACAGTTTTCTATATGTACGCCTGAATGTTGTTTTCATTTAATTGACATGTTAAAATAAAAAAGGAAAATGAAATAAATTTATATATATGTATATATATAATTATTAATGTTTAATTATTATATCATATATATCATATAATTTCAATTATACAATCCTTCATATATTCCATGTTGTGTGTGAATGAATCACATTTCTTTAAAGGGGCGGTAGTCCACACTTACTCAAAAGCAATTATCATATTTACATCAAATGGAATCTATAATGATATATGTTCAAAAATTATTATATAATCTTAAAGAAATAATGAATAAAATATATAAAATATATAAATATAATTTTCATCATAATTTCTACCACGAGAGGAGGTAAATATAAAATATAAAATCATTATTTATTGAGGCGATAGTTCTTTATACATATAAACATTATGTTTGTTTGGAATTAGAGGGAGGTGTGTGTAATTTTAGATAGAACCCTTGGCATAAAAAAATAATATTATATTTATGATTTTTGTTTTTTCATAAAATCATGTAATAATATTATTTTATGGATTGGATAAATAATATAAAATAAATGAGTTTGACGGAGGGTGTTACCTTTTCTTCGGGTAGCTCCTTTTGTTCGCACCAAAGGGAATCATTGGAATAATTTCTGAACAAATGGAGTCATAAAAGAGGAAGTGAATGTTTTTGTGAGGATATTATTATATATATTGGATTAAAATAAAGGATTTCAGAGGTGTGAAAATGTGGGAGGAGAGGATCCCTTTTTATAGTGGAGGAGTGGCATTGCTGTAAATTTTGGGAAAGGGAATTCCACTAGCGTTTCTCTAAGTGGAAGTGGATCAAAATAATGGTACGAAGTAAATAAAATTTATTTAGGGTCCAAATATTTCCAATACATGGATTTTGAACATGTATCTACTTCTTTTTGGACCATAAGTTTATGGTTTAGTCCATAGTTAAGAATAAATTTTCCTTAATCGATGTAAAAAAATTATTTACATTTATCAATATTTTTAAAAAACTAAGATAGGATTATTAGAAATTAGAAATTATGATTATATAAAATATGGAATTCAATTTTCCAAATTCCAATCCTATATGTGAATGAAATTTATTTAAATTTAATCCCAAAATTCGGTCGACAATGTGTGTAAAAACACTTTAAAATTTTCTATGTGTTTATATCCAATTTCAATTTAAAAGTGGTTACAATGAACAATATTGGAATAATAGATAAAACTATTATATAATAATAATTGTAAACAAATTTAAAATTTAACTTAACTCTATAAATAAATTATATGATCTATTATTATTGAGCTAAAGTTTCGTATTTTTCACTATTCATTAAAAAATAAAACATCACAGAATAATACAAATAATTTACCCTAAACTAATTATAGTGATCTACGTTTTAATATTATGTTCTTTTTGAAATATTAAATCTATAAAATTTCCAAAAATTGAATTTAAAATGGGTTATCTATTAATAAGTAATATAAATTCCTTAAAAAATATTGGTTTTTAAGTATAGAATTGGGGTTTACCTTATTTTATGATTATCAAATATATTGGATGAAGATAAAAAATAATTATCAAATATATTACATATATATTATATTTATATCACACACTAATTATTACAACTTTAATTTATTGGTGTCAAACAGTTTTATTGATACAATAATATTTTCCTATATATTCAATTAGCTTTCATGTTCATTTATAATTATTTTCTAACCAATGAAACAATTTTAATTTTTTGTAAAACAAATATTTTTATAAATCAACTATCCATTTTCATAAATACTTATATCACAACTAGGTTATATTTAAAAACAAATAATTATTGGGTAAAATTCACCTTGCACGTTACACAAGCCTTTTTTGAAAGCCATTATTGTATGTAAAACAAGCTAACCATGGTGTTCTGTTTAGATAATATACAATTTATAAAGAGTATAGTGCATGATTAAGTTGTTGTTGTTTATAAAATAATACAATAATATAAAATAAAATATTTTTAGTTTTTCTTGATATGAAAAATATAAAAAAGGTTAAATTAATCTGGGAAAAATAATTACAAAATCACAATGTGTTACATTTTACCACCCTTAAAATGAATTTCTCCATCAAAATTGTTTTGGGTTTTAAAATTTTTAAATATTGAAAGTTTCATTCATTGAAACCCAGATTATAAAAATGAATACTAAATCCTACTTTAAAAGGTAATGTTGAAACCTTAATAGTTGCCCCATGTAATATATAGATAGGTTGACACATAAGAGAACTGAGGTGGGAAGTGAAAACATTGATATGAAAGGGAAATAAATCTATAATGTTCTGCTAGAGAGTGATAAAGAATATAGTAGGGAGAATATTGACAATAAAAAGGCCATAAATCCTCTATTATCTTGAGGACCTTCTAATTCATCAGAAATGAAGGTATTATAAAAACAATTTTTGATTAAATATTATTTTTTTCTAATGATCAATGTTTTTCATTAAAATATGTACTTTCATAATTTGAGTACAATGTAACCCTTTATTATTCGTTGATCCACTTCACATCTTCTATAAAAAGGAAGGTGAACATTTCATTCCTGAATTACTAATAGATCATGAGATCTATGATATTCTATCCCATTTATCATCAGTTATCATCAATACAAAGTTGTTTTAATAGGATTTCCAATATGCATAAATCCGCATATGAAGATATAACACTTAAATATTAATAGCCTATTTTGATGCTTAACATAATATTTCTCTAAATGATTAACCATATAACCCTTCTGAAAGATGAATATTTAAATTTTTATAAATAAATCTATGATATCAGCATGACATTGATTCCTCATATATAGCATAGTATCACTTGGTTGTCATATTCCAAACAAGTGAATTCCCGCATCGTAAATCCTCTTGAAACATCATAATTATAACGACTCAAAATTTTCATACATTACAATTACATCATTATAATGATAAAAAAACATAATATTATTACCCATTGAAGTTCCAATGGTTTAGTGTCTTGGGAAAACTAGGACCGTACATAGCAACTACAACATTAAGCATAAACATTTATTAATTTCTTCTTCTCTAGCTTCTTATTGGCATGTGTGCTCTCCTTAGTGAACATATACACCTTAGGATATATATAAAAATGTGAGAGATAAAATACTACTAATAGGATAGATAAGAATAATATAGCATGGGGTGAGCATAATCATGTCATAGGCCAATGACCATGAACATTAAAGGAAGGATAAATAAAAGAATTGTAATGTGGCAATGCATAAAAATGAAACATCATGTCATAGTGATTAAATACCACACATACTTGTGAACAAAGCTATAATATTACTCACACATCATTTCACATTTACTAATGGGATTCATCACTTTACCCAATGCATTAGAGTGCTGTATAATTTCTGGTGCATCCATCACATTGAAACATTCATATTGCGCTATATAATTCCAGGTGTGCCCGTCACATCATAACATTATCATTATCATGCTTTCCACAATGAAAATATATCAAAAATGAAAATAAGTGACCCATGAAATGTAATGGGTTACAACTCATATGAAAACATTCATAAACATTGGGTTCCCAAAAGAAAGAGGTAATATAATACATGTTACAAGAACCGTCAACTTTGAGTGAGAAGTAAAAAGTGTGTTCTTAAAAGAAGAGTTATTTTGGAAAACATTTTTTTTGACATAAACACTAATGGTAATAATTTATAGAACATAAAAGGAAATAATATTATGAACAAATGATTTTTAAGTAGTAATCATATCAAAAATGGAATGGAGGGAGAACCCGAAGGATGAAATTGGGTTCGACAATTTCCCCTTACCTTATATCTGAATGCTTCCTTCACTTTAATCTCCTATATAACCACTATAGATTTATTAATTGACAATTCCAGAACCTTTTTTAATTAATATGGTTCATTATGGTTTCATTAAGTGATTTTATGTGCCTTTGGATGAGTTATAGCATTTTAATACATTGTTCGGGAATGTTTGTTTTTATGGTTTCCTTGAGTGGTTCACTTGAATTATTAAATTGATGTTCGAGTATAAAATGGGAAAACAACCAAAACATGTATTTCATGTTATTAATGATATTACATAAGGTAAAAGGATCTTATGATGAATTATACCATGTGGACGAATCATTAGATAAGAATTAAATGATGATTGTTTGGGTTAATTTGGGCGATTCTTCGATCACAACGAACTTGTTTTATTTTATCATATAGTAATATATACATAAGTTAGTTAAAGAAAATTAAATAGAACATAGAACATATAAAATATTTGGTTCAACCATAAAAATGGCTTCATAACAAGATATGATGGTAGAAATGGAATAAGAAAACATGTTGTTCTAGAAGGTGAAAAATTAACACCTCACGAATGACATTTTCTTTTATAACATAAAGGAGGGGGAAAGGGGTATGGAAGGTATAATATGCCATTAGCATCATAAAATTTTATTATATTTACAATATAGTAGTTACATTACCATTTTTATGATGATAGGTCGGGAGAGATTACGAAATGAACTTGAAATTAAAAAGAATTTAAACGAAAGAGAGAGAGGGGGAATTACCTCTTAAATCCTCCTCCTAAGATCCTCCTTAAGGAATATAGGCTTGGTATTTTGATGAGACCAGAAGCTCTTTTATGTGGGAGAGAAGATATGGAATATTTTTGGGCAGAGGTTGGATGAACTCTAAGGCTTTGAGTGAGGAGGAAGTGGGAGCTTGGGTGGGGTTATATAGTAAAAGTGAGAGAATTCTTTATTATTTAGGTTTGGGACACCTCACATTAAATTAATCCAAACCAAAAACCCGCCCATTGTTTTTCCACATGGTTTTTGGAAAAGGGATTTGGAAAAAAAATTATATGGCCGAATTCCGAAATTTTTAAAATAATGGGTTTTCTTATGTTGAGGTGAGTCACACTCCCAAGTAAAGTAATTTAAAAAGGCAAGATGTTTAATGAGTCTTAAAGGGTCCATTAATGCTTTGTAAAAGAAGTCAAACAAACCCAAAACAACATTTTGTTGACAATAAAATATATATTGGCCGAACATAAAGCTTATATTATTTTATTACAACACTATTGGGTCATTATGATGTCATAGAAGACATTATATATTTAAACAGTATTTAATTTTTACCCAAAAATTTGACTATCTCAGAAAATTATTAAAAATTCACTGTAGGATAATTTCAACGTTCTGATTACAAAAATAATATTTATTTAATCTAAATATTTATATATATATATGTTAATTTTCTCATTAAAATTATTAGCTGACATTTATCGAAAAATCATGGGTTTTGACAAAAATGGCTTTTGAACCTTAATAAAAAGTACGATTGCACTCATAAAATTATAATATCATTTATGTTTAATAAAAATTAATTTAATAATAATAATAATATTTTATTAATATATTATTTAATTTAAAAATCCAATAATTCATCCAAATGGATTTCTTAGTTGATTATTTACTAAAAAACACTATTTGTGCGTTAAAAAATATTTACAAAGTAATAATAATAACAAGAAAATATATTCATTATTATATATTAAAAGTAATGTACATGACCATAGTACTTATTATTTGTCATATAACCCATTAAAACAGCCACATAAGACATAAGGGTAAGGTGATCGATTGTGATAGACTCTTGGGGTGGCTCGGATCCTATTGCACGCATGGTGATCTCTATCAACTTCCACTTCTCCCTTAGATGGTTCTGTTCGAGCTTAACCTAGTATGGTTTGGCTTGGGCATGGTCAAGAGTGAAGCCCAATGATGCCACCTCCTTTCTGAGCTTTGACAAATGGGCTTCATATGGAGCAACTCTACTAGATGAGGCCATCGCTTCCATTGTTTGACTAAATTAGATTATTAAAGCCAAATGTATACTAATCATGTGATCACTATCCAACGGCTATATTAGCAATGATCAAAATTCTTAATGGTATTTTAAAATCCTAAAACCAAATAAGTTCATGTGTTGTATGACCATTTCACTTATTAAGGCATTTAATTAGATCAAGTTGGATTATCATTAACCGATGTTTGGGTTGTCATAGTAATAACCTAAATACTCAAAATATTTTTGGAAAACATGCATGCTTCATTACTGCTATGAATATCAAATACATTATTTAAATCCTATAAGTTGTAAACATCACCATTTCTGGCATAGACCACTCTGTCAAAAATCAGTTCCACGATAATCTATATCATCCAATTTAATTATTTATATCCAATATAACATTACACAAACCACATTATCTCATCATTAAGTAATAATTAAGGGTCACTTTCCATTTATCAAAATATCACCTTTCCATTAAATCATTTTATATGTATTCATCACCATTCAAATTTCCATTCCAATACATAATAAAACCAAACAAAAAATAATTAAATATTTATGATACATATAAGACGATCTTTGAATTCCAAAACATAAATACTTCATTCAACCATTATATTCTTAAAACATTAATTGAGATTCCTCAATTTATACATTAATACTTCTTTCCTAATATATGAAACATGAATCATTTCAAAAGGATTCTCAACCTCAATATAATAATACCTTTTATGATTAATATAAACAATACTAGAAGAACATGGCATACTATTAACATGTCATTTGAGGTCTCTCTGTCTTCAGAAGTATAAACAATACACGTATCGCCTTCTTGATTCTCTAAATGGGATTTCCACTTGGGAAATAGATATGCATAATTCCCCTATATACGAAACATTCAATGTCAACCATGTTCCTTGTAAATCATGACATTTAAAAAAATCACAGTGTGACATAAATTTATCTTATTTGTATTCCATATAATCATGAAAATTACATATAGGGTGCCTAAAGCTTCTCTCCTACATCCTTAAACATTTGAAACATTGGTTTTTACTAGGTTATTCATAGACATCCTATATTTAAATCCTTCATGATGGTTAATAAAGATTTTTTGATTTGCTAAATCATATCACCCATGATGTCATTCTATATGCAAAACATGACCCATTTTCATGTACCATATTACCCTAAGTCAGGACTGGGACATATATTCGATGTTGTTACCCCTAGGTACAGGTCTTCTAGAGCCACATACACTTGAATTATACAAAAAATTAACTATTTATAGTAAATCGGTCACTCTTTCATTACCAAAATTCCCAGACATATTTCTAAACATTGAATGATCCTTATACTAATCCTTATAGACATCCCTGGACATATCCATATAAATATACCTAGGGATATTTTTTTTATGATTTCTCATCCAACTTTACAATGGTTTACTAAACCTTTACTTTAATATCATCTATTTAAACCCTCAATTTACAAACATTAACATTACATAACATTTTAGGAATACTTAAAACATTATACAAATAGTCTCTCAACAACCATACTAGTTTAATGCCTATAAAAATGGAAACATAAAAAATAATACCTAAAAAACCTACGAAAGTTTTCCCTAGTTACTTCTTGACTAGCATCCTTCTTAAACAAATAAAAAATAATACTTGTTTTCATAACCTAGGGGAAGGAAATAAGAAAAATTGGTCATCTTAGATGCTCAAAAAAGAAAAAAATAGAGATATGTAAGAATAATAATGATCATAAGGGTATGCTAACATGATCATTAAAATTGATGATCATACTCTACATATCAAATATAATAAACATTAATCTTATAATAAAACACGGCATCTCATAAGGCATTAATCCTAAGTAAATAATAATCATAATCAATGAAATCATAACATAGGAATAATAAGAGGAATTGTGTAATACACAACAATTTTTAACATAATGAACATGTATAAGTAGAAAAAGGTTCACAAATTTAGTTATAAAAATGAAATAAATCCCTCTTAGAGACTTATGTGAAAGCAAATAATTCGACACATAATGTTGTGAACATGAAATCAAGTTCACACATAACATTATGAACATGATTTCAGGTTCATGGATTTCATTTTGAACATATAATAAGGTTCAATCATGAAATTGTGTGCATGTAATTTGGTTGAAACATAAAATTATACACTTTCATCCAGGTCCAGAAATAACATTTCAAACATGTCATTATGTTCATTCATACCATTTATACTCACGAGTCTTCCATTACTACCGAATTCATTGGAGCGAGATATAGATCCCATCCAACTAATTATAAAATCATTAATTCTTGTCCAACAAGATAATAAAATTTTCATCATATCATGACCTATAAATTTTAATGGGAATAACTAAGATATCATCACATCATAACATATGGAAAATACATAGTTTTCATTACCATTTAATAAATGAATAAACTAATAGAGGAAAAAAAATTCATTAAATTAATACCTAAAAAAGAGATATGGTCTTCATAAACATATATCCCTTTAAAGTTAAATTGGTTTCATAAAAATCCTTCCATAAAAAACATAAATTTTTCATGAAAGTACATGAATGAAACCTTTGGATAATTTCCATGAAATGAAATTATTATCATAAATGTATGTCATCATTTATGGGAAATAACATTGGAAAGTTATTTTGAAATCATTTTTGGGAGAAAATATCATTTCTATGTTGAAAAAGTTTCTTTAAATCTTACAACCTTATGAAACCCATTTTCTTGAAAATAAACATGAATGCTTATAAATAATTCTTTAAAATATTTTTGGAAACCTTTTTCTTTGAAAATATGTAATTATATATTCAAAACATTTGGTAAATAATATCACTAAAAATACTATGAAAACTTATCAATATATCTTGAAAATATTTTGAAACCCATTTTCCATAAAAATTATAATGAATCATGAAAGAAATTTTAAAACCATTTTCTTTGAGAAATTCATTGAAAATATATAAATCATGAAAACCTTCTAAAAAAATTCTTTAAAATTTAATTTAAAAAAAATAATAAAATATCCATTTTAAACATACAAAGAATGTTACCGAAAAATTATAGAAGTTAAATCAATATGTGTCATATTGGGAAAAATAGAATTCATTTTTCATAGTAAAAGGATAGAAAAAATCAATATTCATAAAGAGACAAGAATAATTTTTTTAAACCTTGGTAAAATTAAAAAATGAAAAATTTTACATTAATTAAAAATGGAAAATATTATAATATTCTTGTATACCCTTTCTATAAATCATTTTTTTGAAAGAACATAGACTTCCCACTAATGAGAGGGTATGGACGAGCATTCTTAGAAACAATTTATTAACTATATTACATATTAAAAATGAGAAATATTGTACTAGTAAATGAATAAATAATTAATAACCATAGAATATGATTATTAATTAATTTTCTTGAGATATGAATCATAATATTTCTTCAAAGGAAGCATAAAAATAAATAATCTCGAAAAACAATAAGATTGTTTCGAAAGACTCTTACCACATGGTAACCTTGTACAATACTCAACTTGTAAGAAAATTATATTATATTAAGTTAAAAATATCATTACAATAATTACATTCATGATGTAATATTTAAAATTTATTATATATATATATAATGTAAAAAATATAGGTGGAAAACATGTCATGTGTCTAAAAGAAGGATGATTGTAAGAAAATTGTTTTACTAATTTGGTAAATTTTAAAAGAGAAATCCAATGAATGAAATATAATAAAATGGATTAGTAAATACCCATAAATTTATATATATGAATGATATAATAAATCCATGTTTGGTATACACACAACTCAAAAGTAATGGGTGATGAATAAAGCAGTTATATCAAAGAAAAAAGTGAGATAAAATCCCCTTACCATGTGTCTTCACTCTCATAATACATGAAAAATCATGTATATAATAAATAAATTTTATCCCCAAATCATTTTGTAACATATTATATCATATATGTTTTTATTATAGCTTTATATTATCCTATATTTGACAATTCCAGGATAATGATACACTTCAGGTAATATTCGCTTTGTTTTTCTAATGTGTCTTATTTTGTTATGAATTTTGCCCATATAATTATATAATAATTTACAAAAAATGAAACACGATTTAAATATATTTTATAATATTTATAAGTGTATTATAATAATCTATATAATATATAAATTTGGAATGGAATAAATCATTTATGGAGACGGTAGGTTGTAAATATGCATGAATGTTCTTTCCGTTTAATTTTCTTATTCAAATAATTAAGGTAAATGAATTATATGTTTATATATGTATATATATAATTATTATAGTTTAATTATTATATTATATATATCATATAGGTTCACTAAAATAATCCTTAATACATTCCATGTTGTGTTTGATCGATTCACTACATTTTCAGTGGTGGTAGTCCAGATTTCCTCAAACGAAATTATCGTATTAACACCAATTGGAATGTATAAACAATGTTTTTTAAAAATTATTATAAAAGATTAAAGACATAATAATTATATTATATTACATATATAATCATATATCCCATCATTATATACACCTTGATAGGTGGTTAAGAAAAAATGAACAATCATCATTTAGCGAGGTGATAGTTTTCCCTACAAATAAACAATATGTTTGTTACCCATTAGATGGGGTGTGTGTATGTATAGTTTTAAAAATTATAAATAAAAAATATTATTATATTGAGGATTATTGTGTTGTTATAAAATCTTAGAATGGGAAGAGTTTGGGTAGGGGAGAAATTAAATAAAACAGATTTTTTAAGGGATGGTGTTACCTCTTAATCGGGTTACTCTTTTTGGTTTGCTACAAAGGGCTTCCATAGAAGACTCTATTACCAATACAAGGATTAAATGAGGAAATGAGGGATGATTTGAAGATATTTTAGGATATATATTTTGAAACTATATGGTTTTGGAGATTTAAATAATTGTAGAAGTGGAGGCCTTTTTATAGAGGAGGAGTGGCACACTTGTAAAATTTTTGAAGGTAAACTCCAATGACGTTTTCTAAGGAAAGTAGATTCAATAACTATAAAAAAATTTAAATGTATTTAGGGTATAAATATGTCAAAAAATTGATTATGGACATGTTTTTAGTTCCTTTTGTCCCTTACAATTTGGTTTTTTTCTTAGTTAAGAAATATTTTACCTTAATTGATGTAATTAATTTTAAATACTTTAAACAATCATTTTTTGTAAAAAAATATTAATTTAACCGTAGTAGAAATTATAAATAATGATGATTGTAAATATGATATCTATTTTTTTCAAATTCTAAACATATAATTGGTACAAATTAATTTAAATTTAATCTCATAGTCAGGTTGACAATGTTGGTTTTAAAAGTAAAAACAATCAAACGTTTGTTATGAATTTCTATTCAATTTCAACGTGACATTGGTTAGAATGATGAAAAATGGAATATTTCATATAATAATTATCTAATTTAACATTTAAGCCAATTTAAAATTTATTTACCCTTTATGAAAAATTATATAAAAAATAGTTTTGACCTAATATTTAGTATTCTATAAAATTCATTAAAAATTTAAACATAAAACATACCAAAAACTTACCATAACTATTTAATTATGTTACACTTAAAATTAGATGAATATTATGACATATTATATCAATAAAATTTAGAAATTATTGATTTTAAATGGGTTCTCTATTAAAATATGCTATAAATGTCTTCATAAAAATATAGATTTTTAAGCATAAATTCGGTTTATTCTTAGATTATGTGTATAAAATATCTTGGATGAATATAAAAAATATTTTATAGATTATATAAAATATAGATTAAACTAATTTATCTCATTTTTTTTAATTAATTAAATTTATTATAGTTAAATGTTTTTGTGGATATAATAAAATTTTCTTTTATATTCAATCATTTTTCATATGTATTTCTAATTAATTTCTAACCAATGAATTATATTTATATTGTTTTAAACCATGTATTTCCCAAAGTTAGTTAACACTTTTAATAATTTCTAAATTTGAAGCTATTTTTTATTAAATAATATATTATTATTCATTAAAACATAGTCTTGCATGTCACCCAATCAATTGAGAAATTTCATTATTACATGTAAAACAATATATCCTAATTGTTTCGTGTAGAGGAAGATAAAATTGATGTTGTTTGCAGTGATTGGATAACGTGGTGTTTCCAGTAAAATTATCCAAACATATAAAAAACTATTTTCATTGTAACATGAGATGAAAAATATAAAAAATATTGAATTAATTAGAAAAAAATAATTCTCTAAATCTTTTGGAGTTTCCCTAACATCCCATTATTGAATAGTTTTGATAATTTGGAAAAATCTTACTCCTCCACAATCCTACTCCCCCACCAATTCACACCCCTTAAGTCATTTATCTATATCAAATACAAAAAAATGTTTTTCCTAACATCTTTATACAAGTTCAATATATTCCATTCTTCAAAAAAACCATCTCTTGGGTCATTAATAAGAGATTTAAAGGAGGTGTTTCTATGAAATGGTATTTTTATTCACTAAGATATTTCTCCATACTTATTCTCTTATCACCATCATTAATTTCTTATTATTTAAAATTTAATTACCCAAGTATATATAATATAATAATATGCTACTATGTTGAGTTAATAAACTTAGTTAATATCATCTGATATCAAATGGAAGAGAAACACATCAATTGTGTGTACGATAGAAACCCACCTTGTGAACTGATATAATTAGTTTTTCGTCTACATATATCATGAATTTATATAATTATAAATTTATTATATATATATATTAATACATAATTATTCTTCTTAAAATATAATGTCACATATAAATTATCACAATCATATCCATTAGAAAATGATAATGTTGCTCATGTGTACGTGTGGAATACCACTTCCACGAAGAAATAATGATTATATATAAGTTGAATTATTAATTACCTTTCTTTTATTCCATATTTCAAAAAATGAGAAACAATGTTCACGTGTATGTACAACCTACAGTCCCTATTAATGGTGTAACTCATTTCACTATCTATATCACTTAATAGTATTATAAATAAATATATATTGAATATATAAGATAATTATATAATATTATACTATATTCATTTTATAAAACTAGGATCAAAGTACAAGTACTGAAACAACCGAACAAAAACATACAGATGAACGAAGTAGTGTTTACCTTATACTACCATTTTAACAAAGATTCATTAATTAAAGGATTATAAGAGATTATAATTAAATCATAAATGGAATAATTTATATGGCTAATATTCTATATTATATGTATAATAATTATATATTTATTAAAATTGTTGTTCGAACACATACAAAATAATTCATAAAATATATAATAGACTTTCATCTCACTTTTATTTTTATGGGACACGTGCCATATTCAAAACATGATTCTATTGTGTCATCTAAATTATATTATTGAATTTAATTCATTATTATAATAATGAAATATAATTTCATTTATATATATATATATGGTTAGTTTTTTCATGGGGCCTATAATTAAAAATCGATCAATGTGGCCAGAATTTTTTTCACGATATCATCAATTTTCAGGATGGTTTTTGTTTTTTGTTTCCCTAGGGGTATTATTTGATCATTCTATATTAAACCCAAAATTTTATTCATATACTATATTTATTTGCATAAATTAAAATTTTCCCTTTATTTTCTAATATTTATATTCTTGGGGTACTAAAACCATGTTTTATAGAAAAGCTACTTTTTTTCAAGTTAGTTACTAGTATTTTTCTTCCCTATAAGTAGATAAATTAAAAATTGTTATATAAAATTTGAAATTTTATATTACTATTTATGAATGAAAACTATATACATTTCTTCACAAAATGGGATTAAAATGAATATTCATTTCATTTTTCAAATTCGAATCATTATGTTATTTTAAAATTCATTGGACATAATGTTTTATAAAATATTTGACATGATAAATATTTCACATCATCAGAAAATCTACTATTTAAAGCATAATTTTATGAATTTCATGGTTATTTTGAATGAAATTATTTTTCATAATATTCTGGATATTTTTAATTATTAGAATTCATTTTCAAGGTGAATATATTATTTTCCAAAAGTTTGTTTTAAATGATAATTTTTTTATTTATTTTCTTAAATGATAATAACACATTATTTTTCATATAATCCACTTGGGATATGTTGTAATGAAATATTTTTCATTCCTTATCTAAATGTTTTATGATCTACTTTTTTGGGGATGTTCTATTTTGATATCATTTGTCACACTACTTTTGATAGTTTATGATTATGTTTATTGATTTGGGATATTATTAACATTTCATATGATAGCTTCTCAACATGAATTTTTAAATTTATTGTGTTTGACTCTAATAATTTGAGTAATGAATTGGAAATAATAAGTGATTGATGGGGCCTTCTGTAGCCCCTCAATACATCAGTAGGTGTCATGAGACTAACATAAATGTGTATTATGTATATGATTTTCCCATTTAAATTATATTTCATCGCATGAGGCCTTATAGTGTTTTTATGACATAAAAAATTATTCCTTTCCTAGTTATGATATTATTAATTTATTTACATGTGATTATTTTATTATTTATTATATACATGGATAAGATTCAACCTTATGTGATTATTTATATAGAAATACTAATGACAAGTTATTTTCCATCTTCATGTAAATGATTAAATGAAACTTTTTTTAGATAATTAACATGCACATTGATAATGAATTATTTATTCATTATAGGTTCCATTATATGCATACCTTTATTGAGAATCTAGGCTCACTACTTTTTCCCCCATTATGCTTGGAAATTTATATTTAATGATACACATATATTTTTTATATGTAATAATATTGTTCTCAAAGAAGATACAGGGTTATATTTTTATTTTTTATATTTAAATCAAAATTAATGTATGTATCATGTTTTAAAATAATATTTACATATTTGATCCTTTGGTTTGCAATTAATTCTATGTTGTATCGATAAAATAAACTAACCACTTGCTTTGGGATATATGGTTAAGGATCTTTACAATAATTTTCATTAATAAAAATGGTTTCAAAATCTATATTGAATTTTTCTTAAATTCATGATAGAGGTGAATACCCAATTGAAACTAATAAATTATAACCAATAGAAAGGTGAAAAGGTTTCACTGTTTCCATTTCCTTATTTTTTTATATCATTCAACAACTAGATGATATTTATTTCTAGTGATATTACTAAAATAGTGTAACTTATTCCAAAAAACACAATGATATCATATTACTAGATGATTTTTAGTTCATTTAATTAGGGTACATATATCATCATAATAGACATTCTTTAATCCCCCATTAATTGAAAGAACATAATATAAATCAATAAGGAAATATTTGATATTTTGGGGTTCTAGTTGAGATATTAAGGGAATATGTTAAACATCATCTAAGATCTATCTTATACAATGATTTTCCACTAGAAATTATCCAATGAATTTCCAAGTGGATAGTCTAATGATTTTTTAAATGTTTTAGTTAAAAAAATGGACTATAATATTTTTTTTGTCAAAATTGTTTAGAATGGAATGATTTATTTTGTGTTAAAACATTATTTTCATTAGAAATTTTTCATAAATAGATATCAGAATCCTTCCGTAAAAAATAATTTCTTAATCTAATATTTTAGTTTTATTAATAATGTATTGTTATTCCTTTCATGAGATTGTGCACACATGAAAAATAAAATCATCATATTTGGAATAAATTTTACAAATTTTGTCCTTTTTGTTGAGAATAAATCATTTTCAACAATGAAGGATAATAAATCTAACATATCGTTTTTTTATTTTTCTAAAGTTCATAATTGACCCTTTTAGGAAAATCTATTTTGAGAATGTGATCTAGGATATAGAATGTAGTATTGAGTCCTTACATGAAAAAATATTTTATTAAATTAAATTATTTAAAGATATTTTGAATGATTTCTTGGATTGTTCAATTTCACCACTCAGCATCCCTATTTGGTTGATCGATTTTGGGAGTAGAAAAAGAATAATTATAACCTTGATGAGGTAAATATTCATCAATCTTCTTATTGTTTATTTCACCTCCATGATCATTTTTATGATTCAATTTTATTATATAAGAATTAATACTGATTGAATATTGTTAATTAATCATCAAAAAAATGTAGAATACAAATTTGAGTTGGTATAAATAATTTTAGAAGAATTATAGTAGATAATTTAAAAGAATATTTTTTAGATTTGATATAATATTTTTATTTCGTAACATATTTTGATGATTCAAAAATCATGTCATATTTGATATACATATTAGGTAAACCTCATACTAGTTGAAAATTTTTTATTTTGAAAAGTTATTGTGTGTTGTAATTACCATGGTGTCTACTCCAAATTAACGAATCACTAACATTTAAACTAAATCATTAGAATTTTTGGAAACAGAGTGATTTTTAATTAATCTAATAAATATTATATAATTGAGAAGCCATAAAAATATTTCATTTTTAGTAAAACACATAAAAAATATCATCTTTAAAATATATTTTTAAACCTAAATAATTTTTTTTCAAATTATTAACAAATTTGGTTTCAATACTTTTACAAATAAAACTGTCTTAATATGTTTTGAGGGAGAAAAATTGATTTTACCTTCACCAATTATCATACCTAATGATTTATCCTCAATGGTGATGTTACCTCTTTATATTGTATCAATTTTAATAAATTATCTAAGGTAACTGTACATATGCCTTGAGAAACCAATTTTTTTACCATTGTTATTCTTATACTAACCTATAAAGAATCTTTTTACAAAAAAAATAATGAAAGGGTTTGGTACCCAAATTTACATGGGTTCACTAATGTAACAAAATAATGATTTAGGATTCCATATTATTTTAGAATGTGATTTTATTTTTGATGTATTGGTTCGAATATAATTTTAATTTAATATCCCATTTTCTCCATTTTTTAATCACATTCAATAAATTATTTTCAAATTCTATTACAATAATTGTAAAAATGTTCTTGCATGTACCCTATATTAAACACGGTTTTTGAATTATTTTTTGAGGTACATTAATGATTTTAGAAACCATTACAACCCTTTCCTTTCCATGTCTATAAGAACCAAAAAAAATTATTAATATTATTTTCACCTTGATTTTATTTGTAATGATAGTTGTTGTGTCCTATGATTGTACATTTAAGCCAATTATCAACCCATTGATTATTAACATTCACGATTAATTATTTTATTTACTTGAAATTTTGTTCCACGTACATTAAAATATGTTAATAACATTAATCAATTTATTATATTTCATGTAAATGTCTAACTAAAATATCGAAATATCATGGAAATTATTTTTGAGTCGATCATAACTCTTTTTTTGGTCTCCATAATTGAAGAAAATTGGTGAGAAAGATAAAAAAATATCAGGATGAATTTGGGGACGAAGATGAATCATGAAAATGTGAAGTGGGGTACTACCCTTGATGTATATGTCAGATTTTTTTCATAGATCTCGTAGAACATGATTCACTTGATGAGGATGAGTATATTTAGCTCACAGAGTCACTGCACAAACTCTATATAGTAACATTGAGAGTATTTTGAATTTATTTTCATTCTTCAACTATTTTTTTAGGTAAATTATTCTTGATTTATGTGACTCTTTTTACTACCATATTAGCATGTAACTTATTATTTCATTTTTTGATATAACATTTTTCCTTAATTGGAATAATTAGTTTTCATGAATAAATTTTTCATATTCATGTATGGTTATAAAAAATATTCATCGGTGCCTCCAAATGAGTCACTATTGGATGATTTGTTGTTGATTGTTTTATTTATATATTTTTCACCATCTTCAACATTTTTCACTTGTCTCTTAACAATTATTTCATATGTTATCAGAGATTAGTTATGTTATTCAATATACATTTTATTCTCATCCTTTTCTTATGTTATAATAATGAATTTTGGGGCCCTATTTATTTATATAACCCAAATTAACTTTTTCACTGAAGTTTCTGTAGAAAACACATTATAAATATACATTATAGGATTTAAAATGTAACATACCCGCATACATATACTAGTAATGGATTCATTATTACACATTAAAAATATATCAAAATCATTCATATACATGTCTAATCAAGTATATTTATTTATTCTGGTTACATTATGGGTGAATTATTTTTTATACACATTTTATTCGTAGTTTATATTCATTTTGATCAAGACTATAATATATTGTATTCCTACATTTTCCTTCAAGATAAAAGTATTTAATATCATAATTTGGACATTTATCTCTATTATATTTAGTGAAAATATATTTAGGTATAAAATTTTTCTATATAAGATAACATATAGTAATAAAATAATCTGACATATTTTTTATAGTATGTTAAATTTGAGTTATAAAAAACAAGTGTGCGAGAAAAAAATTTAATTTCACTATTCAAATAATGAATGTTAAAATTGATTAATATTTTAATAAAAATTATAACACAATTTTGAAAATAACGATATTTATGACAAAAACATAAATAACCAATTGATAAGAATTATTTTCTGCAGTATATGGTAGGTGGGGGGAGCTGAATCGCCCTTTAAATAATTAATGCACAAAAAATATAGAAATTAGAAACTAAAATGTTTTTGATATGATAAATATAAAATAAATAAATTTTATAAAGTGACAATTTAAATAATTTTAATACATATTAGAAATTTTATTTCATGATATGTTAAGAACAATGAAACTATTAGTGAAAAATTTATTGAAATATGTGTATTGAGTTTGAATGAGGAGATGTGTAATATTAAATGGGGGAAACAAAATTATATAAAGGATATTGGAGATTTTTTGGTGTGAAAATAAAAGTCTCATCTTCTTATGTGTGGAGTTTTATGTTATTTTTCCCTTGATCTTGGTGGCGATCACGAAGCCCATCCATGATAGTTATTTTTGTGATTAGAATCCGGAACATCATCAGTATCCAAGGAACTCATCCATCACTATTTATAGTATTGAGAACTAGTTGTAGAAGGATATTAATTGAAGATAAAGGTTCTCAACACAAACCCATTAGAAATTAAAACTCTAACTCTTTAAAAATGATTATTACAATTAATATGAGAGATAATGAGGAAGAGAAATGATATCCATTTAGAGATTGAGAAATGGATTTGGTTGTTTCAGAGAACATTTATATTTCTAATGATTCAATATCATTGATATAATAGAGTTTTTTTTGAAAAAATTCAATTATAATATCAATGAACACTTTGGACCATATTTATAGAATTCTAATGACATGTAGGTCCCTTAAGATAGGCTAGTTATTTAATTCATGATTTATATAATTTATAAACTCACATAAATGCCTATTGACTAGTTTAGATCAATGAAACTGGCTATCCAGATGATTCCACTGGCTAGCTAATAGGCTTGATGGGATCTTCTTGGCTCTTCCTACTTAAACTATTTATATATTCCTAACCCACAAGCAAGCCAGTGGACTCATTTTATATTTGGATTTTATTCTAACACCACTGGCTGGATTATGGTAGTGCAGTGACTAGAACGTAATTCCAATATAGCATCATTTTTTGCAGTATTAACACCAGATTCTATCCATTTCCTTCCATATATCCTTTGAATTTATTCCCTGATCTCTAAGAAGAATTTAATGTAAATTTTAATAATTTAATAAATATAATCAACATCTCTTTAATGAATATTAATATCATAATTTAGATCATCAATGACCAGAATAAAACTAAAAATGTGATTCTGAAAATCAGTGAAATTACAATATTAGATATATATATATATATGATATTTTTTGATCATGGAAATAGATGGTAAATAAGTACATCGCCTCATGATTTAGAGAAAATAAATTCTAAAGGATTAAAATTTTGAATATCATCTGTATTGTTTATATTATTTAGTATTTTTTCCTTTTGTGGATATTTCATAATTATTGGTGATATACTATTTTATCAAGGGAAGATTCATCCAAACATCTTCTAGGATCATATTATTTATAATGTTTTGAAAATGGTGATAAATTATTATATGAGAAGACTCATAATATTATATTTTTCCTTATGTAATAGCCTAGAATTTATTTTAAAATTTGAAAAAACTTTTCCAGAGTTTCTATGATCCATATAGTACCAACCCCATCTCCAAATATTTTGAATTTTCCTCCAGATTTCTTATGTATAATGTAATTTATAGCATCACATTATTATGATACCCTAAATAAGTTTTGATTTAGTCCATCAATAAACAAAAAACTATCTGGACTGAATATATTTTCACAATTGTTATGTCCCAATACCATTAATATTAAGTTAACTACCATTACTAAATGTCACATATCCCCCTTAAAATTTCATAAAATTTTATGGTTTTTCATTTCAAATATTTTTTGGGGATGAACACTCACTATCACTAATCTACACATTTTTAGAGTTAAAAACCACAAATGAAACTAAACCACAATTAATTTCAAATAAAATGAATTTAATTAAATTTGTTATAGAAATTATGAAATATATTCATATGATATGGAATAAAATATATATAAAAATTTAATTTTTTATCTTCATTATCAGATATTCCAATGACTTCACATGAGGAATCAATATTTTTTCCATTTCAACATTATTTTCAAAATTTTATTCCTTGGTTTGGTTCTCACCTATACTTTAAATCTACACCTAGATTATTTTCAATATATTAAATCCATAAATATCAATATTGTTCTAATAATTATAATACTTATGGAAAAACATTCCATAACATTAGATATATCCCTAAAATCATCTATTTAAAAAAAATTATTTAATAGGTTACTGTCTGATTTATTAAAAATTTAAAACCAATAAAATCTATTTTTTTATTTTTTTATTACATTATGAACCATCCAATATACCATGTTACATTTATATCAAAAATATTCTTTAAATAGACCTAATGGAATTCAGCATCCCCATGAGTTCGCAACCATCACATAGAATCACAAAAGTTAATGGGGAATTATTTTCCACATAAATAGTGGAAGAAACATAAAAAATTTGTTATGCTCAAAATAAAACATGACATGATGAACTATACTGGAATAAACACAAAAATAATGAACACAAATCACTATGAAAATATTCTATAAACATGAATAAAAAACATGAATCTTAATCGACATATTTTCTCAAATCTTAAAGATCAAAATTTACAACTTTCACCACGTTTTGATTTCCTCTTGATCGAGCTTTGAAGGATAAAATAAAAAAAAAATTAAACTCAAAGGTACAGTGTGTGGTAATAGTATAGAACCATCTCACTATGTATTATATAAGAGGATTAAAATATAATTAACCAAACAATTCTTTGAATTTAAAATAAAAATTCATGTAATTTTGAAAGAATTTTTAAATCAAATCAATAATTACATTTCAAATTGATGAACTATTTAAAAAACGTATTATATAATTACTCTCTAAAAACAGTTTATAGAAATTAAAAATGATTTTTTAGAATAGTTTACAAAAAATAACATTTATTTCATATTTAATCAAACAAGAAACGTGGGTTTCTTCGAAGAGGTATGATGGTTGAAGGTTATGGGATCCTCACACACTCGAATAACATTGGAAAAGAAGATCCTAGAATAAAACCATGATTCAAGATAAAAAACAACTTATATTAGATCCTCCAAAAATAATAAGATCTAACAACATTATGGATGTGAGTGTATGAGATCGAGAGACTAGGAATAATATTAGAACTATTATGGAGGAAGTATCAATTGACGATCACCATGCTTTTATTCAATTTGTAAGTGGTTTAAAATGGCCAAAATGGGTCCCTGAGAGCATAATTGAACTTGGAAAATGTTCTAGTTTGTGTTAGGCCCCATATGGGGTCTAAATGAGGATTTGAGGAATTTTTAATGGATTTTATGTTTATTTAAAAGATAAATGTATGATTTACTACAGGGGATGTGTAGTTTTTCAAATATTGAACCCTAAAAATGAACCCCGCTATAAGGGTGCATTGTTTCTATTCATTGGGTTCACTATTTTCCAAACTCTATGTCAACCATGAAAACCCCCTCTTCCTAGTTTTGTATGGTTTGGGAAAACCTTGTAGCAACTGTACACTATCCAGGATCCTTCAAATTTTTTGAAAATTTCACATAATGAACCAATACTTGATATAGAACTAAAGAATTATAAAAATAAGGGTTGAGGGGTACCTGAAAAATGTAAAATGATGTTACATCCTCCTCCCATTTGAATCTTTCTTTCCAAAAAAACTATTACAAAGCTTCCATTTCAAAAAGATAATGCCACTAATTATTTATCTTTTCCTCCCTCTCCCATGTCTCATGAGTATAAAAAATATGATTCCACAACAAATGAACCATATGTATCATACTCCCAAAGTACCATGGTTATAGTATCAACTATCCTAAAAAGATTATTTTTCATAGAAAAATTATCTTTGACACCAAGTTCACTCCATCTCAAAAGATCAGATGAATCAGAAAGATACTTCCGCAACTGAGATACATGGAATATGATATGTATTAATGTAAACTATAGGCCACTAATAAATGATAACACACTTTCCCCATCTACTAAAAAACCATAAAATGACACAAAAAACATTGAAAAATATTAACTTTCCATCCAAGCCATCGATGATGCAAACGTGGTGAACTTTTCATGAAAAACCAGTCAACAATAAAAAAATTCAAACGTTTTACAATGATGACCATCATAAGACTTTTAATATCTCTACACTATTAAGATTATTTGATGAATAAAAAACTATAATTTATTGAACCATTCTTGGTCAAACCAAGGGAAATTCAATGATCTTCGAACAACATAACATTGTTTTTAATTCTATCTATACAAGGAGTAAAAATGATTAATTCTAATCACGGACTGATAATTATAATAATGAACAATCTCAACATCCCCAAATCCTCATCCCAAGCCCCACCAAATTCAACAACACTATAATGGAGCACATTCTCATTAATCTGTAGACCTATTTTTGTGTTTCTATATGACTACATATGTTATACCATACTCAAATTAACTTATGATCCAAATACCTCCAAATAGACTCTCCAAAAACAGGAAGTGAACCAAGGATCCATATTAGAGACTATAATAGATGTAAATCCGTATAATATACTAATATAATTCACATAGATAATTATTGTCTCTTCGAATTGTGTTATAACATAGATGGGATTAAAGGTTTCCAATTTTGTCAACTGAGTAATCACAACCCATATCGCATTATTCATTATCTAGGTACATGGAATCCCAACCAAAAAGTATGTATATATTTCATCCCACTTCCATGATTCCCATAGATATAGTCAAAAGAAACATGAAGGTCTCTAGTGGTTAATCATGACTTATTAGAATGTGTAATAGTTGGAGAAAAAAATCAGAAATGCCAAATCACATACCCTTCCACAAAAATAAACATTGCATGTCATAAAACATCATCATGGTTCTTGGGTTCACTATCCACTAGAAATTATAGAAACCCCCATCACAACATTCCTAATGGATAATGGTACTATAAAATAATTATCATAGTATATAATGACATCAGTGGAGAAAGACCAATCATCAGTGTTATCCCCATCAAAAAGAGAGTCTCTAGTATTATAGAACTGTTAATCAAGATACTATTCCTAGAGAACTATTTCAAGAAGTTTTAAATTCAAATTTAAACAATACATTGAAATCTCACCCACTAACTCCCAAACTCCAATATTATACTATGAAAAAGTATAAATCAACATCCTCTCTATTGATTATTTTTTCAGATCTTGAGTCAGATTGTTCATAATCAAGGCATCTTCAACAGCATTCTCATTCCCAATTATATAAGTGATGTCAAAGTGAAAATATTTTAGGTATTCCACCTAATGCCTCTGGAAAATATTGAAATCTTTTTTTAGAGTAGATATAACTCAAGCTCATATGGTTTCAATAAATAGTAATACATTATTTTGAAAATGTAATTTTTCAAACTATTAATAGAATGGGTCACATATGATAGATCAAATTCATTGGTTGGGTAATTCATATCATGTTTCCAAACATGACAGAGCCATAAGGAATTACATGATCACCCTTCTTAATAGCAGAATATAAACCTATCCTGACGTGTCTTCGAAGACAACATAGGCCTCCTTATCCCCTGGAATGTCCAGCACTGGCGCATTAGTCAAAAGGTGTTTTGTCTATACAACCGAATTATGAAATTTTTCATCCTAAATAAATAATGCAACCTTATAAGATATAAAATTAATCATAAAATAAAACTTTTGGATGTCTTTAACAAAATGAAAATAATATCTAGCTAAGGAAGAGATTCTATGAGTCTCAAAAACATCTTTTGATTATTCCAATGTCGTAAAAATATTATCCTTTTCAGGATTATCTAAAATACCAATTTCTAAAAGGTTATAACACATGAAATAAACATCATGAATCACTATGTTAAATTTAAATATCTTGGCATAAGGATCACGATTTCTCAAAAATTCTAGAACTGAACATAGAATGGACAAATGATCCTCATCGTTCATATAGTAAACACAGACTTATTCCACAACAAAAAACAAGAACATTTCATGATACTAATGGAAAATAATGTTAATAAAATAAATAAATACTGAATGATCAATGGTTAAGCCAAATGGAAAGGAAAGGTACACTTAAGGGTCGTACCATCTCCAAAAGGTGGTTTTCTGAATGTTAGAAACTTTTTCTCAACTGATGGTAACCAGATCAATGATCATTCTTCAAGATGCACTTCACCCATTTACTCTTTTAAAATAGTTCCTCAATCCATTGAAATGAAAATTTTTTCATTATCGTAACTCTATTGAGTTTTTGTTAATAAACACATAGGCGTAGTGACCCATTATCATTCTTAGAAAAGGGAAGAAGCACCACTCAATGTGAAACAGTTTGGCATATAATTCCATTTTTTAAAACTCAAAATAAATTTTTAATCAAATAATGCATTTTTAAGGTAAATCCAATGGGATCACATTAAAAAAAATATAATAAATTTTTTAAAATAATATTATAAATCAAATTGAAAATTAAATTTCCCAATTTATTGAAAAATTTAAATTATATAATTTACTTTTCACAAATTTTCCATCTAATTTTAAACAATAAACATTAATTCAATGGAATTGGGGTTTTCCCCAATTTTATCTTAATGATAATAAATCCCAATTAAATATTGGTATTTAAAATTTAATTGAATGAAATTTTATTGAAGTCAATAAAATTAGGGTCAAATAAATTGGATAATCATAAATACAACCACCTAACTTGAGATTATGGGATCAGAAATCATAAATCCCTAAATGGGATACTCCAATAATGAAATCTATAAAAACGATAGAATAAAACCAAGAATCAATATAGGAAAAATCCCAGATTATATCCTCTAACAATAATGAGATCAATCAAAACCTAAGGAAAAAGAAAAAAAATGAGGAGAGAATAAATAGGGGGAGAACACTTATCGGAGAAGAATCAAACGATGATCACAAAACATTGATTCACTTCAAAAGGGGTTTCTGTGGGGAGGATGGGTCCATGAGAAATCCTATTACCTAGTAAAATGTTCAATATTGATTTAGGCCCAAGATGTTGTATATGTGGTGGGTAGGGAATTTTTTGATTGATTTCTGGAGTAATTAAAAGTCACACACCCGGTTTCCTAGATGGGGGTCATACGGATTGTCAAACCATGTGCCATTACAACGAACCCCTCTAAAAAGGTGAATGGTTTCTTTGATGTCGTTGAAAAGTTTTTTAAACTGTGTGTCGACTATGAAAAACCCCACTACCTTGGTTTTAAATGTTTTCCCCAGACTGGTGCATGTTTTTTGAAAAACGTGTTCCTATCGTTTATAGCCTAATAGTCTTATAAAAATTTTAAATTCTCACCTAAAGAACCCCTACACAAGACCTAGCCAAAATCATGGTCCAATTTGAGGATGTAGAATACCCAAAAATAGTAACATCATGTTAAAAATTCTATTTTTTAATTTATTAGATACTTTATTTAGAGTATTAATATGTTCGATATTGTATTTAATGATGTATATATTTTTGTTGAAGCCATAATACTTTAAAATTTTATGACATTATATTATTGATTCTAATGTCTTTCATCATGCATGGTATTGCCACATTTTTTAGGATTAATATAAAATTTTCATCATTATATTTTAAACTTTTGTGGTATTTAATTTCTCATCATGTTCAATGGTTTAAAAATTCTTCCTTATATACGAATTATCTTCCTTATCCCCTAGGAAGATAGTGGATGTTAGGTATTCAAATAATTTTTCCATTTTTCAATTTTCAGTCTTGAGTATCTCAGGTTTTGTGAAAAGTATTTTTTTCATCCCAAAGAAAATTTTTCACGTATAGTCATACCTTTTTATGAGTGTTATCTTTTCTCTACCATCCAACATTGTGATCTCCATTCTAGTGGTATCTTTAATAGAAATTTATCTATCATTTGGGGTATAATAACTATTTTATTAATATTCTAGTAGATTTACATCTTCTTTTGTTTCTTTCATTAGCACACAGTAAGAGGTAATTATGGGAAGTTCCATATCACCACTTTCTTCCCTGTCAAAAATAAATTGTTCAACTTATTTAAATTTTAATCTAAACGAACTATGTCAATGTTATTATTTTTTTCGGTTGATAATAAGTTAGATCATTAGTGGTTGACTTCCTTAAATGTTCCACATAATCATTTTCACATTCAAAAACACATTTGGTTGTCAAAAAAATGGTTAAACATTCAATAATTAAAACATTCTTTAGATAGTTTACATATATACTTATTTTAGTTTGAAAATTTGGACATCATTTTTTTGTCTTATAATAATTAAAATAATGTATTTTAATTAATAAATAACAATTTTTGTCTTTGTTATATTAAAATTATTTAATTTTCACTTGTTAGAATATGTGTTAAATGAATTGTATTAGTTATTTTTAATAATTTTAAAAAATAATTAATTTATTATCCTTTAACATTGATTATTTTAATTATTTTTGTTTGTATGGTAGTAGAAGATTGTGTCTCTTCCCTAACAGTAGTGTCAATAGAGTCTATGTCTTGGGACTTCCATCAGGGGAGTGTATAATGTTAAAAACCATGAAACCTAGGTCAAAAAAAACAGTCCAAGTATCATGAATTGAGATAGATGTAGAATCTACAAGATTAATAGTTTTTATATAATTTTTTCAATTATCTTCTGTAAAAAATATGAAATCACAATTGGTCTGATTTCCAAAATTCCCATTAGTCTAGTCCATGGGCAGAGCTCAAGTAATAATTATGTTACCAGTGCAAATATGTTTTTGAGAATTAGAAAGAGGATGACCCTGAAGATCTATACTATTTTTATCTTCCTTCTCTAGCGAAGAAGAGATGTTCATGGAGGGGATGTCATGTGTCAGTCCATTGGCCAATTCTTTGTAATTGTGGTTCACTGAATTCATAGTAATTGACCCATGGAAACATGTTCTATTGTTAGGATAAGTGAATGAAATATCTGAAATTAAATTCCCTTGAAAAGGTTGAGAGAAGATATCCCTTGTACCCATGTTATTGTAATCATTAATAGTGATTTTGGATCCTTATGATTTGTCAAATGAACAAGAATAAATATCAACCTTCTCAATTTATTGGATTACGAGCCATATGGTATCAAGAATGAGAGTCTCTATTTCAGATAAGAGATTTTGTTCCTCACTGAAAATTTCCTCCCTTTTAGCATCATAACCCAAGTGACACCCAAGGAGTCACCTATGTTTGTCATGTTATGAGTTTTTTGACCCAGGCTTCGGTTTTCTTTTTCGGGTAAATCTATAATGGGAGATTAATACCTCATATTTCACTTTATTCACTTCCATTAATGTTCTATTGATGGGTTATGTTGCTTCTTAACCACCCAACAATTAAAAGATGTGTGACCAATAATCTTACAGAGATCACAAAAGGGGGGATTTCTATAGTATTCAATTATTATTTTAGTTTAATAATTGTTATCATTGATTGTGATAGAGTTAGGTAACTCTGATTCAAGATTTATTTCAACCATAACCCTTGAAAAATGGCCTAAGTCATCATTTAATGTTATATGACATATTTTTACTGGGGTTCTTATATAGGATACAATGTCATTTAAATTTATAGGATGCAAGGAAAAACCAATTCATGCTGTGAAGTCTTATCCACACTTGATACATTGTGTTCCTAAATTTATATGGATTGAAGGGAAAGACCCAATCATATAATCTGATAAATCATGGTTTCAGATTAATATTACTAGTCCAATGCACTTTATGTAGATCTTCTTGTGTGCTTAACAAAATTTGGTAATATAATTTTCCTATTGGTATAACCTTCCAATTCGATAAATTCCAACAACGAGCAATAAAAAATGTGAATCAGTAAGTGTATAGGGGAGATCACCATTGAGGTATGATATGCGGCCAAAAATAGAATATTGGATCATTTTTGTATGTTGTAGCATTGCGGTTGGGCCCGCTTCCACTTGGCATCCTCCATCATCATGATTTTTGAAGAGAGGCTTTTTTGTCAAATTATCAGTGCCAAGTGTAGTGCCTTTCAGAGCTTCCTAAAAGGAAATACCTTATGATCTTCCCGCATGCACATGAATGTGTATCTTCTCATCAGGGATTCCAAATCATTGATTTTACAGGACAAGGGTATGACCTTTTTTGGGTTTCTTCATTCAGAGAAACACAAATCGATGTGATTCGAGCCTTCCAGTTGTGATAAAGGAATCGTCCATGAGAAATGACATTGAGAGAGAGGGGAAACCCATAAGATAGTGAAGATTTTAGAGAGAGATGGTCTCCCATATCTCTAAAAAACTCATCCTATTTTTTCATATATTTTTATTTGTACATAACATTTTATTATCTGTATTTGTTTAATTACACAATTATCCAAGTGTTAACACCAGATAATATAACACCTGAACATTATTTCATGAGTGGAAATAAATCCCAAATCTCACGATTTAACCAGGATATTTTTTGGGGAAGACTACACAGATGATTGAAACTCTAAATTCGACCATGGAATATAATCACAATGACATATATGGAGATAAACCCATTATAAACAAAAAATAAACAATCAATTAATTCTTCTACAACACAATAAGTGTTAACAAAAGGAAAAATGTTAAATTACATGGGAAAAAATTACCTCAAATAACCTTGGATAGATCTGTAGAAGATGGATATTTATTCATTTTAAAGTGGATCCAATCGAATTTAATAAAAATCCCACAGACACTTATTGATTGAGATGAAATTTGTGAAATAAGATAATTCTGATTGGGATTCCCAACTTATATCCAGGCTAGAAAAGTGTGTTAATTCCATGAAAAGATAATTCATGTCATTAGTTATCAATTTATAAATGTACTGAAATTTATGCCTCCTTATATGAAATTTAGAAAAAAACATTTAGTACATGAAATGATTATTCACACTTTGAATTTTTTTTAGTAGAACCAATGGATTCAGCCACAAAATAGCTCAATTTGTGAACTTTATTTATTGCTATTTATATCAATTCACATAGTGAATATTATGTGAATTCCATTATTGAATACAATAATATAATTTATATCTTCCATCCTTGTCCTCCTACTATATGTACTTAATGGAATGAACTGAGAAAACTGGTCCATTATTTCAAATACCTATTAAAAAATTCATACCCATGATAATTTAAAATAAACCCAAAAAACAATGTGTTTTCTATGACGAACCCATAAGATACCTATCAAGGGTCTTTCCAACCCAGAATAACAGACATCCCAATAGATTAATGAAATACCTAAAATCAGGAAATCACCAACCGACTGCAAAACACACACCTAAGAGAGGTACCACTCATATGAAATTTGAAAATAAGCATAACACCAAGAAATATAAAGGATCTCATAAACCATTTTTGCCTTTAAAATGCAACTAAAAAATGATCATCCAAATACTCTAAAAGACTATGGATATTGAATGAAAATATATGAATCCAACTCCTAATTACATTCCTACAAGGCATTGTTCCATCATTGTCCATGAACCAATGAAATAACATTCATTGGAAAACCCTTCTTCTGATGGTGGAAAAACTCAATAGGTTGTTCCTCAATGGTGGCACAATCATCAACATCTTTCTGACCCAAATCTATTACATGTGAATCTTTATTAAGATATCATTGAATATATGATACAAGGAATATGTCTTGGATATGGAAAATCATTCATGGTAGATAAATCAAATAATATATGGATATAACCCAAGACAACAACTTAAAAGTCCCAAAAACATAGGATATTGATTACACTACTGACCCAACCTCTACATTCACAATTAGGAGAAAAAATCAAGAACACATGATCTCTTATGTCATAATACATAGGTATTCTATTATGATTAACATATGACATATGATGACATTTCACTATGTTTACTCACTCGTTAATCACATATACCTTATCTATAATACTCTACAGTAGTTCTAGTCCATGAAAAGTTGACTCTAGGACCTCAATCCAGCAATACAGAAATAGGAAAATTCATCTTTTCATAATTATAAATGTGTCACAAAACTAGTGGAGTGATAACTATTATTGTATTCATACTCTTCTAAGGGTATGTTCCACTCCCACGAGCCTCTAATGTCTAGATTTCTTGTGTGAATCATGTCCTATAAATTCGAGGTAATCTACTCTAAAAGGTCATCCATCTATAGAGGAGAAGTGATGAGGGTGAATAATTTAGATCTTAAATCATAGTAAGGATCTCTCTAGACAATAGAGGTAATCTTTGGATCAAAATATGACATTATAATCAATGGGATCCCATAAAGCCTTGCTATCTTTCCTAGATACTGCCTTGATAACAACATCAATATGTTTTACACATTAACCACATAAAGTGGGTTGAATTAATTTAATGGGCCACAATAACCGATATAACATTCTAACTGAACTGATTTCATTGTAAAATTGTGACTTTGTCCCTTGAAATTATCTTTCAATTCCACTACTTGATATCATGTTGCTATAAAAAACTACTATGAATATGATGCTCAACCATTACATTCTATCACACCAAACACTATGAAAAAAATTAAACATTTATGTTCCCCAGACTAGACCACTAATATTTACACCTTGGAGTGGGATATATATTTCACATATTAAGATTTTGTTCCATGGGAGAAATATAGCACTCACAAAGAACCAAATAACGCATCAATGAAATAATGAATGTGTTTCCCAAATATATCATAGGAACCTTCCATCATAAGACAAACACTCGGGACAATCACCAAAATTGAATCTACCACACCAAACCTCTACCTCATTATAGAACATGAATAACTCATCCACATACTACACACAAGACTAATGCATTATCATTATGTAATAACAACATCAACCATCAACTGTTATCATATCTTTTCTAATATGGATAACTCTTCCATCAATCTCAAATAGTCTCATATCACACACAAAACACCACGACATGACTTCATAATCTAGGAATCAACCTCAACATTCCAAATACAGAAATAAAATGAATCAAAACAAAATACATATAAGATAATATCCCACTAACACTATCATAGATTCATGTTTCACTTGGAGAATAAATACATCAATACATTATTGTCCATGAAGCCCAAAAAACACTCAAAAATATGCCAGTCTCTCCACAACATTATATAACTAAATATTGTATAAATATCAAGATCATGAGTTGAATAATTACATTCATGAGGTCATAAATTCCACGATCCAAAAGAGATGTTTTCTCTCTATTACATCAATACACATACTAAACCAAGATTTGAAGAATCATAATAAACCAAGTACATAATGCACTCCTCCAGTACATGAAGAAATAAGGAACTAATAAGATTCTCCCTGAAATAATCAAAATAAACTAGGCACGGGTCCATCGACCTTGACACCTATTCCTTTATATTAAATGTAATCATAGGAAATTCCATATTGGAGAATTCATTAATAGACCTACAATAATATTCTGAAACAACAATGAAGCATTTTTCCTTTAAAAAAATTTGGGGACACCCAAGAAACAACTTCCTCCATCACTAATGGATTTATAGAAAATATATACTAACATATAACATGACATAAAAAATAGGCAGCACATACCCAAAAAACACACGTTTTCATCTTCTCATATAGATATTGAAGCCAATGAATTCTTATGAGGTCCTCATATTATTTATGTACTATTATTTTAATGCTAAACAATTTGGGACGTTTTTATTAAATTCAAATAGGAACTGTTATAAAATATACCAAAATACTGCATTCATCAATCCTATGAACAATCGTTGATTAATAGTTAAACTAAAATACATCACAATGAACATATATATTCTATAAAATAATATGAAATTATTCCTTGGAATGTTTTCCATATTACAAAGCTTATGATACTTATACTTTATGTTGTCGATTGTGAATCGTCTACCTCCAATTAATTGATCGAATTAACAATCAATCCATGTGATCGGGTAGTATTTATTCACCGTCACTAGATTCAAAGAATGATAATAAGTTCATAACTAGAGATTTACATCATCATTTTAGAAAATATAAGTTGAACTCCAATGTGAGGCACACTAAGCTATATAGATCCTCTCTAAAAGAGATCATTAACCCAATTATGCAAATACTAAAACATATAATGGTCCATATAATATCGATACATTGATATTGGAGATATATCTAGCTATAAAAATCCCAAAAAAAATCACAAATCAAGGGGGTAGTTCCATTACTTTTTTTGTTTAATCATTATTGAACTCTTCTAAAACCCAAGTAAACAACCTTGAACAATCATATACATGACTCAGTATTAGCTTGACCAACTTGGAAGATAGAGGCTTAACATTATTTCACCCCATTCAAGGGTTTTGATAACAAACAAACAACTCCTAGACTATATTAGTTTCATAGTATATAATGAACCTAATGATGTAATATAAGATGAACTACACTGATTAAAATATATACATGATAAGTATTATTTCAAAAATATATTCCAATAATCAAAGGATGATCCCAAAGAGCGGTGTTCCATAAAATTATCTCACAATATATGCACACATAAAATAGTCTAGGTTTGCCTCTAACTTACGTAGTTAACCCCATAGGAAATAAAATGATACACACCACAAGTACCAATGTGTGGGTTGGGTGTGTAAAATGAAGAAGTGTACAGATACAAAATAAAAAAAAGAACAAATGGAAGTCGAAAGCTGGAATATAGTACCACATATAATGTATGGACTATAAGGTATTAGAAATGAAAATAAATGCATCTGATCGCATGCAGGCATAAACTCCTTAGAATAGATGGAGACCATCTTGTGTATTTGTGTATGGATGTTATCCTTGATTATGAGATGTACCATGGGGTTTCCTCTAGTCCACCATCCATTCTCTATATCTCAGAATCTAGAATTCCCTATTGTTACTAATTCCTCATCTAAAATTACTGTAATGGTTTATCATGAAATGGTCCACTGACCACACTATAACTATTAATAAAGGTTAGTAAATAAAATTTTTACTAAAAAGATATCCAAATTAAAGGAATACAATATCTGGCCCACTAGAAAGCTCCCAAGAACTACTAGGATAGTTAAATAAGGTTTCTAAGGACTAAAATATGCTCCTAGCGGACTGAAACATTTTCATTCCCAGAAACTGTAATCCCTCAGTGTCACTACTAAAAATGAATATTCCTAATTAATCCTATATATTAATTAATGGGTTATATTCATTGTATTGTCTATGAAAAATGGATTTTCCAAAACCATTAAAAATTATTTCAATATATGTAGAGTGACATAGTGTGATATCTATGGGTGAAAATCCTCCTCAAAGTTCCTCCCCATAGAATTATCATCTGGGAGAATGTATGAATCATAAATTAAATTGTTATTATATTATATATTTAACTTGTTACACATGAACTCCCAAGATGATTAGTATATATATTATTCTAATAAGCATCCTTAGCAGTCAACGATAGAAACTCAGCCTAAAATTTATCTCTAGACATTCTATCAAAAAACAGTCCAATCGGCATGATCCTCGAGGGTCAAATAGTTCCACATAAATTTTCCCCTAAAAATATCATCAAAACTAGATAAACTTAGTTCTCATATTGAGAAAGGATTTAACTGAAGGGTATATCCACTTCATCCAGCTAATCCTTTATCTCCCAATATGAAATATATCACTTTCTTTTTTGAAAACCCTAGTACTATGAATATTGGAGTAACCTATTCTAACAGTATTTATCATCATCACACAATATAAGATGATAAATTATGACATACTGATGAATTTATTCTTTTTATACATAAAATGATATCATTAGAGGTCTATATCTACAAAATAATGAAACAATGAACTCTTATAATAAAGAATAATAACATTTTAAGGTTTTATAATTTAATTTAATTATTTATTTTAATTGATTTACCATTGTCTTGATAGTTCAATAATAAGTGTGGATAAAAAAAATTCATGACCTTATCCTAAGTATCTACACTAAAATAATCATTACTTCGTTAAATATATTCTATAAAATTTATGTTCCTTGAAAGAGAATATTTTTTCCATAAAACCACATTACCAAGAATATAATATCTATTTACAGTACATATTAGTCCTACCTAATACCATTTCACTATCAACCGATGCTCCTTACATGTTACTAAATCTATACTCTATCCTATCTCTAAACCATCATCCATATATACCACTCTTTCATGATCACCTCCATCCAATGGTACCCCAGTAGGGCTAGCAATAATGAATGAGAGATACTAACCATAGAAGACCTCCTACAGTGGGACATGGGTTGGAGAATAGATACATGGGTAAATGATTCACACACTTGTTAGTAATTTCCCAAAAAATTATTTGAGTTACAAGTGATAAAAAAAGAAACCACTAACTACATCCATAATTACAAAAATATAATCCCAGTACATGAAATGTCATTGATAAATTGAACAACTGAATGGAAAAGATAAAATAGCCAAAATTATGTCGTTATAAATTACTTATATAATATAATATACATGAAGAAAAGTTCAAACTTCTATCACTCTACCCAATCACCAACAATCTCTTATTGTTCAGAAAAATATTCTATATGTTCATTGGGTAAAAATAACATGTATAATCATCGAGATACTCCCAAAAAATAAAAAATAACATACAATAATAATAATAAATCCTAGTGAATAAAAATTGAAACTAAATAATTAACTAAATATGTATTTAAATGTTTCACATCTTCCACATATATTAAAAACTATGAAATTTATTTAATAAATACATTATATATCAAAAGAATGTATATAAAGAAGAAAACCTACTTCTAATTTCAAATTGATTTTTTTCTCTCAATGATAAATACCACATATCCTATGAACATTACTTCTATAATTATGTCATCCATAATGTGATTCATGCCTCCGACATACATACCTTAGTCCACATTGGGCACAACATCTAGTGTTGTCATCAATCCATATATTCATCTAATAAAAAAAGTCATCGAATATATAAACAAGTGTATGATCATAATCAACATTAGATTGTGTAAATTCCATATAACTCAATATGTTATATTTCTTGAAGTTAAACAAATCATAAAAGGATTAAATGTTTTATTTCACCCTCATACCACTTTATTAAACTAGATTTTATAGAAAATTACAAATAAAAAAATAAAATTTCACATCAAATTTTATTCAAAAATTAAATTGTGTTCACTCTTCAAAAGTGCTATTTCATTTTTTCTTATTTTTTCTTATAGGTTGTGGTGATTTGGGGGGCCCAAAAAACTATGAATAAAAATAGGGAAAAATTTACATGAATTTAATAATATATGTGGACTCAAGAACAAACTACTACAGATACATGAGTCCAATTCAGATAAAATTTTGTGAGATGATCCAAAATTAATTTTTCTTCAAATCTTCTGAATAAACACAATCCCAATTTTTCAATTAAGAGTCACAACCAAATAAATCTGTAAAAAGAAATAAATCTTCATGGAGTCAATATTATGCCTCTATATTTTAGAAATACTTATTATTATAAACAGTATTTGGATGAAAAATATTACTAAGATGTAGAAAATAGGTACTGAAATATATATTTTTTTGTAAAGTTATATATTATTTTATAGTCATTGAAAACTATGGCACATATGGTTTTTCAAAATTATGTTTCCCAAAACCACCTCCAATTTTTTCTATAAAAGAGAACCTTGGGAACCTTATTTAGTAGTTCAATCCCAAAGAATGAGTCATCCATTACGGTGTCTAAAAGGATTCCACTCCTCATCTAAGAAGTTATGGAGGCGCATATCTTCATAGGGGGTCATGGATCAAGGTATAGTCCCACCCGAGTCTTCTCATCATCTCAGTGGGGAGCTAACCAGTGGACGGTCATTTTGGGAGAGCTACACATATTTGGTAGGGTGTTTCGGCACATGATACTATCCTGGTTTTTTGTAATTTTTGAGTGAATTATTACAATTATGTTTTATAATAACAATCTCCTTAGATGAATTCATTTCTTGATTTTAATATTGTGAAACATTTTTTATTTCAACACCGAGTGTGTTAAAATTTATAGCGGGACTCTTGGGTAGTTCTTATTGGGAAAGAAAATAATCCTATTTCTCTCAAACATAAATAAGATATTGTTATGATTTGGTACCCCTCATTCTATTATTGATGTAAAAACCTAGAAAACATGTTTTTTGTTCAAGGGATGGTACTTTGTGCTCTCTTTTAAGAGGTGACAGTGGAATAAATATCTTGACGTCCATCAACCAAATAATTCCATTAAACCATGTGTAAATTTCAGAACATTGAACTATCCAATATGTGTTTTTAACTTGGAATTTCATCCTTATCCCATAATTCATAAAATTCCACCTATATTTATCAACTAATAAAATTATTATGTGATATGTTTTTTTTAAAATTATTTTCAAAACTACACCTATTTTAGAATTAATTATTAAAAATTCACACATTAAAATTACAATGCTATTTAAGAGATCACTTTGGGTCTTACCTAGACTATAAATCAATATTAACAACATAATGAATTATACATATCATTAGAATGTGGTCATACACCCATCAGAATAAAAATCCCCAAGACTAGATATAAATATATGTTATACCTCATTCTATTAATTCCCACATATAAATGTATAGTGAAACAGAAATCTAATACAACTTGGGAGGGAATAATGCTTATAACGTAATATATTGTAGCATGGTTTACAGCTACACATATCAAAATCCAATGTGAGAGTTAGAGAAAGGGATATATTATCCATACATTCCCTCACCATCATGGATGTTGGAAAAAACACCCCTTCTAGAACATTTGGGTGTCGTATTCTCTAATGTTGTGGGTGGTGTTGCATATCAAATTTGAAATTGTAAATATTATCATGTAAAAAACCTATGGGAAGCCACACAATCTTAAACTCATATTCAAATATTATATCCAGGGGCTCCCAGCATATAAAACTAAGAACTAGATATTAAACAACCACGTAAGAATAATGTTCATTATTAAATATTAAATCAATAATCGATTCATATTAAAATTTTACAGGATTAACATTTTAATATTTGATAAATATGTTCAAAAAAAATTTAATTATATTAGTTATATTTTGATGAATGTCACCATCATCTTTAAAAAATCATGAAAAATAATATTTTTTATTATATAAAATTCATCAATTATGAAAATTATTGTTATTTTAGGGAGTTATACTAAGCTACCATTTTAGAACTACACATGTCATTATAATATTCTATCAATTTTATAAATTGAGAAACAAATGAAAAATATTTGTCTAATACTTTATCATGGAAGGACCAGGCAATAAATAAGCATAAATGTGTAATCCCCACTCTATAACCATACCATAAGATCCCATGTTGGGAATTGTGGTTGAAATTAAGAAATATTATGAAATTTCTTTTTACGGGACTCAGAAAATTAAAATTTTACCACCAGAACATAATAATGATAATTATAATACTTAAAGTCATTTAATTTAGATGGGTTTTACGGATAAAATAGTTTCTCAAATGATTGTATCAGTTTTAGGAGTATCGGGTTTTGAGAAATTGGTTTTAGGAGAGGCATCCAAATGACCATGGTTGATGTACGACTAGTGATTACTATGCTACTCAAACCATGAGACCTAAATGTAAAATAACACAATTTTTTAATACAATGTGACGGTTTCCTGAGATCCATGTGATATGGTGGGGTTTCATAGAGGGGGTACACATGGCTGGTATATTTATTGTATAACTATGCACTATAACCATGCAAGGTGATGGGTGTGTGTGTAGTGATTCTTTCATGGTTGATACACAGTTTTCCTACCCATATGTCCAAATAATGTTTCTCATTAAATAACCTATAAATTTTTATTTTTCCATAAAATACATTTATCATTAAAACCCCTTTATCCTCCCTCAAATGCACCAAATCCCCTCCTCTTGAGAGATCCTCATCCCTCTCATCAAAGGATTTTATGGATCTCCATAAAACGATATATTATTCACGTTCTATTGGTTAAATTGGATCACTTTCAGTTATTATTTTAGTCTTATTAATTTTTATCTATGATTTGCTTTTCACTTTGGATGTTACTATTACACGAGCTCATATTCCTTATTTTCATGTCATTTTTATTGTTATTTTTCTCACATTTAAACTCAAATAAAATCCTGATAATGGATGAATGAATATTATATTCTATAGAATAGGTTTTATATCACTTACTTCTTAATTTATTGATGTTTAAATATTTTATTTATTCTATTGAATGTAGTAATTATGGGACATTCCTCCTGAAATACGAAACACATTAAATTATTTATATAGATTGTGTCCTAGACCGTTATTATACATGTTGACAGGGATTGAGGTAGGTGAGATCATCTTGGAAAGCCCGTTTGGGTAATACCTATTATACACCCTCATTGGATGTTTCTTTTATTGGAATAAAAATACTCTTTGGTGGGGTTTTATCAATATTAAATTGGGAATCAATCAGATGGCAGGGAGTTACTTGATTTATTTTCAAGTGGGAAGGTATAGATACTTTGACCATGACAAATCATGGTAAATTCCTTTTGTATAAAAAGGGAAATGATTGATCGGTCAAGATCCAATAATTGAATTACTTCAACCATGTTTTCCAATTAGTGAAAACACCCTTCTAATGTGTATTGGACTGTCTTCTTATAATGAAAGAAACAAAAATAATAATTTAATAATTGAATGTACATGAATTACACTTATCCCATATCCAAATGATTTAATGTATTACTTGTCTCTTCTCTGTTGAAAGTGATGTGACGAAGTAATAAATTGAACCCTGATGATTGTGATTTGGCATGGACATTTTTCAAAGAATTATTTATAAATCATTAACAGTTAAGAGATAGTATACATGGGGTTATATATTTTATGAATGAATATTTTTAGACATGATGTTTTATATTTCATAATGAATTATTAAATATGAAATTACTTAGTTGTTGTTTGAGTAAGCGGACATGGTCTTACTCATCTTGTAATTTTATTATTATTTAATCTGATTATCCATATTATTTATTTAATTTCCTCTCTTAGGAAACAGAATTCCCATGTGAGGCCTTTTCAAACCCTCTACACAGTGAAACCCCCTCCCCCACAAAGGGGTAGCGCCTGAAGGCAGCTCCCTAGCCGAGGAAGGAGCCGTTGCCAGCTGAGATGGCAGAGCATCCCGGAGGGTAATGTCCTGGTAGTGATGGTGTGTCATAGTGATCCGTCGGAAATTGGGTCGCGCCTCATTTTTCCTGCCCAGAGGAATCTGGGCGACCCGACATGGGGGGTGGATCCTGGGGGAGAGGCTCATGCTGAAAATGAACCACTAGGATTCGAACCATGATCCTCCCAAAGAACAACCTGATTTGGAAACTCACCTTCACCACCACACCACATTATTTATTTAGTTATTGAACAATATAATCCATATTGTTTATTTAATTATGGGATTATATTATCGATATTTTGAGTTTAATTATTTTAAATTATGATTCATATTATTTATTTAAATATTTAACAAGATGACCATTATCGTTTACTAATTATTGAAAATGGTGTTCCTAATTCTTTATTTTTATGTTTGTGCTAATGCTCCCGATTCAAATATGAAACCATTATAATTCCATCTATTTATATGGATTCTTTGTCCTTCTTCCGTAGTTCTATGATAGTATTTAGATATATGTACAAAAAAATAAATGTATCCATATACATAGTGACACATATTCGATATATTATAGCTTAGGGAAAAGTAAGTATTATCAATTAGGGATCCTAGGAGGATCCTTAGTCACCATGGTTATATTTATTATATTGCTTAATTTGGAAATATATTCACAATATTTCATTTTATATTCACATACTAAATTGAATTAGAAACCATTACAGGTTTCCTTCTAATTTTTTACTCACACACTATTTAGGTTGTTGTTGGGAACCTAGGAAGATCTCAATGTAATAGGTCATGATTATGGATTGTTCTTCTTGTTGTTACTCATTATGGACTATGACTGTCATGTATCTAGGAGCCGAATATATACCCAAGATTCTTAAAAGATTGGGTTCATTTGTTTATTTATTTCATTCATCAGTTTATTAATGCATCGTGTATTATCTTCTACATGAATTTCAATTTTATATAAAATATGACACATCATATTCATGCAACATTGGTTTCTTTTCACTATTTGGATGGTTGGTTTATTATGAATTCTTTGTTATTATGTTTGTCACAACATTTGAATTATTTATTCTTTTGATATATTTAGTACTTATCCAGAGTGTATAGTCACCCCATAATTCTATCACTAGACAATCATATCATATATGAAACCTTTGGTGTATGGGGAGGTGCACTTGATGCCTTGTCACCACCTAGCACGAGGCACTATTTTAGTTTCTCTAGGGTAGGGATTTAAAATTTTTGTAATAGAGATTATTTTTCATATCGTATTATTTTTTGATGGTAGACATTATTCTAGGTAATGTTATATTACTTGGTAAATAGCTCGTGTCTTTGTCCAACCAACCCATAGAAGGGGGGAAGATAATGTTTATAGGGATATGACTTTTATTCATGAGATTATTGTTACATAGGATTATTATCTCCCATAAAGTGAATTATGATATATTTCCACTGGTTATTGATTATGGTATTTATGGAATTTACCTATTTACATGATATTGAAATAGATGAGTTGTGTTTGTGCATCATTTTAGGTACATGGGATTCACATGTCATTTATAATGCTTAGTTGTATACCAAGCCTTTCTGATTTTCTGTTATCTTTATTTATAAAACATGTTTAAATGATTATCTAGTAGGACTGAATGCATACCATGATTCTATGATTATTTCCATGATTAACTATATTTTACACTAATGTGACATCATTCATAGTTATTATGTATAGTTTGTTAAATGAAGTGTAAAAATTAACCTAATTTTCATTTTTCCACATAGATTAATGGTGGAATTATTTTTAATTGCCCTAATACTACTTTAATAATTCAAATGGTTTTGAATTTGAATCATTAAAATGGAAAATAAATTGTATGTTTTTAATAAATTCATTTTATTACTTGTTGATGTCTATTAAATGGTGTTTTAATAGAAACATTTAATGGCTTGTACCTTTATAACATTGGAATGCTAACCCATATAAATATTTTCTCTTATTCATGACAAGACCCTTATTAGTGATTTTATTCAGCCTACTATTATGTAGTAACCGTGATGAGGGTGTGTTAATGTTTTGAAATATTTTTTATTAATGGTTTCAGTTAAATGGGATTCCAATTTAAATTTATAGAGTGATGAATATGTAAATATCGATTGGATCCCCAAATAACTAATATTTGGTTGGTATGTAGGGACCCTCAAGAGTCACCATTATATCCTTTCATGTTCATTTATTATCCCTATTTGTGTATATTGTAACACCCAACAATTTTTTGAATTTTTTCCAATTAATATAATAATTTTAATATTCTACATTTTACACAACACTAAACATTTCTAGTCTTATATAAATGAACTATGTTTGGCTAGCATTCTATTAAGCAACAAATCAAGATTTTGCTGCAAAAAACAATTAGATTATCATAAAGTACATTTTACATGATGTTTTTATTGAGTTACACATAATACTGAGTTCTTTCGATATACTACATTACACCCAAGCCCTTATTTTACCAAACTACAATGTAATATTAATATTGTTATTAAAATATTATTATTTTTTCACATATTTTTAGCAATAGAAATTATAAATATGATAAATTAAATTAAGATACTATTGTTTACACATGTTGATAATAAGAATTATTTTGGTACCAACTAAATTGAAATGAAATTAAAACCCATTTGGAAATAAAAGAAATATTTTACTAGAAAACTATATTTATCCAATCACAAACGTTTTGCCTAAATAAATTAATTAAACCACTTTTGATAATTGAGTTTAATGATATATATATATATATTTATAAAAATATATTCATTCAATCAACTAATTAAGATTCATATTATTTGATTTAAAGTCAAGATATAATAATTAAACTAATTTTACCCATAAAGTTATAGATTTTTTAATAGGTAATTTTAAAACATTTTAATGTAAAACCAATAATAAATATTGTTTTTGATAATTTTATAATTTTTACATAAAAATAGAAAATTCAATATTTTAATAAGGATAAAAAATTTATTTTCTTGACATCTTGTTATCTTTTATAGATGTTTTATATTTTAATGAATAGTGAATAAATACTGAATGTCAATTCAAAATTTGTTTTTATCTAATTTATTAATATAGATAAATTATATTATAATTTCATTTTAATGTATAATAATTATTATTATATATAAATAAATCTAATTTAGGTTATTTAACCTATTTATCAATGAAATTGTTTTGAAAAACATTTCAATCATATGTATTTTTCATTTCAAAAAATATGTCGTCTCATCCCATATGCAAGATGAATTTTAAAATAATTTCTGTGAAATATGTTATTAGAGATGTGAAAATTTTATTCCATATTTTGAATCAAAATAATATATATTTTATAATATGGTCAACATATTTTCTTACCAAAAAATTAGTTAATGTAATTAAATTTAATTTCAGTTATTAAGGTAAAAACAATTTTAATGAAAAATCATGGAATATAATGTGTAAAAATGACACTAATATTGTCTAAAAATTAATTTTTGTCCATATTTAAGGATCTACAATGGATGATATTGAACTCTTGTGGGAAAAGTAAAACAAGGGGATCACTCAACCATTTTCACAAATTACCAATGTGTCCTTTCCCCACATATAAAAGACATAATCTACCCCCCCCCCCCCGTTACACCTCTCAAGACCTTTGGCATGACCATCCCCTACCCAAATATGCTCCCAAAATCACTCCCATTAGCCTAGAAGCCACCCATTAGGTATAAATAAAACCTGGGAATCCTTTTAGTTCAATCACAATGGAGTTATCCAATTACTAGTAGTATTTAATGTGTATGAAGAATGTCATTAATTAAGGTAAGGTAATTTCATATCCCTTTCTTATATTTGTGAGATACATGCCATATTCACCACCAATTTCATTTATGTGGTTAATATAATTCCATAAGATGTGTTATATCATGAATTATATTTATTTCATGATATTTAATTTTCAATTTCTATTACTCTTTCATGTGGATAATGATTCTAAAGTCACTCAAGAAGTAATGGTTTTCTCATCTCACTTTTATTTCTACGATAATTATTCCTTATTTACCACTGATTTATTATTTATGTTGTATATATTATAACCATGAATAGATCTGTTTAGTATTATACTTAAATTAATGGGTATTTACATATTGATTCTGTGATATTTCATTCATGGGGTTTATGGTACACAAGATACCAAATTGGTAAATTAATTTTGTATCAATATTCATTATTTGAGATACAAGACATGTTATACACCTCTATTTTCCTATGACTTGTATATAGTTCTATTTTCCATGTTATTTAAAAAATAAATTATTTTCATGAAATTATAAGCTTAATATAATGTTATTATCTTTTGGGGATTATGATTTTGTGTTATCAATATGGTAAGAGTATATTACTATAATATCATATTTTATCGATATTTTTTATGACTATACCTTATGTTCAATATCTCATGAAAATTCATTATGTTTCATTATTTTTATATTTATTCCAGATATCCTAATATAATTTTACCATTTCCCACTCTTTGGTACTTACAATGATTAAATAAATGCATTTAAGAAAAATTGACCATATTTCACTATTCTTTCAGAAATCAGTTTTATTAGAAAACAATGTTTTCTATAAAAAATAAATTTCAATAAATGATATTTTAATATTAAATTAAATACAATGTATTTCAATTTTTTTATTTTTCTATTTTAATTTTTAAATGAAAAATTTATTCAAAATTATTTCAGTATTCCGTTATACGTTTTCAAGGATGTTTTTTTTTTCAAAAATTATTTAATGTTATTTTCAATTAAAATTGTTTTTAAAATGTTTTATGTCTCAAAATGAATTTTTTCCTAAAATAAAATGTTATCTTCTTTGATAAATGTTTTATATTATTTTTTATCTTAATTTATATTTTTTCAATGTTATTTTAATGAAAATTATTTTGAATTCCTTCTGTGTTTTTAAATGATAGTTTCATTGAAAGGTTATTTTCATTTAGAAATAAATTAAGTAATATTTAGAAATCCAACTCCATGTAAGATGTAATCCTATGATATAGTTTATTTTTTATTGGGGAAATGAGCCCAGAATACCATTCTTACTATTTCATGAAGGGATTATGTTCATGATTCCCATTTCTCTTCAACATGTTATATTCTTTTAAACATGATTATTTTCATCGGTTATTCATTGATGAAATGATTATAAAACGTACCACTTTTACACATGTAATGATATGATAACATGTTTATAATACCCATTTCATTTCATGGGTTATTTTATGATGTTTATCAAACCCATATCTATTTATGGTTCAATATATGATGAGTTTTTTGTTATATTATGGCACTGACATGTACTATTTCATTATGTGATTGGTGGGGCCTAGGTCCCCCTCCAACAAATTGGGTAATGATAAATATTATATGATCACAATGTCTACATTAGGGGGATCCCAACCAAAATACAAGGGGGAACACATTAGTTCAATAAAATCCTGAAATAAGAGGGTATACGAGAAGGAATCCAGTTCCCGATACAAGATGTTACACATGAGGTCTCCCAAGACCGCAACAAGACGGTATATAGGAGGAATCCCAAGATAGAAATAAGTGGGTTCATATGAGGGAATCCCAATCATGAAACAAGATTTTACATTGGCGGTAACCCCAAGTTCGAAACAAGAGTTTACAAAAAAGGTAATTCTATGACCAAAACAAGAGAGTACACCAGAGGGAATCCCAATCCTAATACAAGAGGGTACATGGGAGGGTATCCCAATTCCAATACAAGAGGTCATATGGGGGGTATCTCAATCTAGAAACACATGGGAATATGTTAGTTCATCACAATCCAAATACAATAGGGTACAAGGGAGGAAATCCCAATGCCGAAACAAGAGGTTACACAGGGTAGGGGAAATCCCAATCCTAATGTAGGTATATAGGTGATTAGCCTAAGAAAAACATGTTATGAAGGTCTTGGTATGAATCCATGACATTTGATTTTCTATGCATATGTGTATTCCAAAATTCCATGTATTATTCCTCTGTTATGATCTCAGGGACTATGCTCTTGATTAGATTATGATTTATGTCTTATGAAATACAAAACATTGTTCAATTACTCTTGATTATTATCTTTGATATGCATGGTATGATCTTCTAATGTTATGATCATGTTATCATACCCTTATTCTCAAGTTATTCTTACACATCTCCCTTATTTACCGTTACTATGCATCTATTCTCACCCTTTCCTATTGTTTCCTTTCCCAAGGTTATTGAGAAAGGTTTTATGTGGGATTAATAAAAGGGGAATATATTTTAGGTATATTTTAAATAATATTCACTATGTTAAGAGATTATGATTCCTTGGTTCTGAATACATTGAACTGTTACAGTCCCCATGCATGTACTTTTTTAATATTATGAATATTCATCTCAAATGATGTAATATCCATGTAGGTTAAGCCTATGTCACTGTATATTTCTATGTTTAATGGGATGATTACATAAAGTGTTTAGATCCACTTATATTGTGTTTAATATAAATGTCTGGTGGCATCTTACTATACTGGTCCCCTATAAAATGATACAAAACCTTTTTTATTATTTTTTGATTTATTGATGTGAGGTTTTGGTTAAATAAATTTCTAGTTAGGAAAAAAAACATTATTTTCCTATATATATTTAAATTAATATTTTTTTAGTTAAGCTAGTTGTGATAAAAAAAATGAATAAATGAAATTGTTTAAAATTGGATATTGTGAGGTAATTTCTTATAATCCTCCATGGCATCAGAAAAATAAATTACTAATTTCGGTTGTCAAATATTTTTATTAATATCTAGTAAAAGTAAAATAATATATATGATCATATTAAATGATTAATGTAAATGAAAATTTATATAAATTGTTGAACTAAAACCTTTAGAGTGATGTCGATAAAGAAATTCCCTAGCGTAGGGGTTAGTCCTAATGTTTCCTTAAGAGATTCATCAAATTTTATATGGGACTTTCTTGTGGGTATTAGTTGGATTCTTAATCATATCTGTTTGATCTCGATCCCCTTTATATTGACATGTATTTTCATGATATGTTTGGTTTAATCAAGGGAAACTATTGATAGGCATTGGCCTGAGGTTTTCGTAATCCTTTTTAGGTGATGATCATGGGTGTATTCTTGTCAAAAAAATGAATCCTATGAGGTGATATGGATTTGTGATGTTAGTATGATCATACATTTTGTTTTATAAATATTTCGATAGGTTTTTGGGTTTTGAAACATGCTTTGATTAGAAGGACTTTTCTAAATCCTAGCCCAGATGACTAGTGGTTATGTGATTTTTTTTAATTTCTAAAATGATTTCATGAGACCATTGGTCGTTCGATATATAATTTCATATATTAGGTGATATATTTTGAGTCTATGTTCCAAGGGATATCTTAATATGTTAAAATATATTGTTACATGAATCAAAATTATCTTGGTGTTTATTGGTGGATAACACTTATGAGTGTGAGTTAGGTTTTGAATCGGATGGTGTAGGATAATACTCACATTTTGTTTGGAAATTTTGGTTCCAATCGATTGAGTGTTGTATATTTTTAATATGGAATTTTAGTCAGTTTATTATTATATGTCGATGTATAATTATTTGAATTGAGATTCTTATGGTCATGGTGACCTAGAACATTTGGTAAAATTAAAGGACGTACCATGATAACGGATATCTTGGCAATATATTAAGGTGTCATCATATGATGGACCTATGATTATATCTAGACATTAGTTTTTGGGGGATGTGATGTTGGGATTTGTTAAAAGAAAATTATTTGATATTTTGATGTGAGTGTTTTTGGAAGAGATTCATACAAACCTATCATGTAAATCTATAAATATTCAATGTTTGAAGGTGATCATTAACTATATCTTGACATTGTCCAGGGTATGCTAAGAGGTCATCAGATACATTCTGAGAAAGCTAAATTAATTTTTATGACTTGATATACGAACACATTGGGAGTTATGATAGAGAATAAATTTAAAATAATCCACAATGTGGGAAGTAAATCATTGTCCCTTTGAGTATTATAACCCTAATTTTATGATAAAACATGATTAACATCCTAAGAACTATTCTCAGGAGGAAGGAAAGAGTGGTGGGAGTTTTTTTGTTAGTGCTTCCACTAAGAGGTATCATATGAATGCTATTTTTTATTCCGAATTATGGAAGAGGCACACACTATGATTTTTAGAAATATAGTTTGTAGGTGTGGAGATGTGGATTATTTAAGGGCGAGTCATGGTAGGTTGGTCATTTGAGGGAGACTGTCAAATTTGATGTGTCGTGGGACCTTTATACCAATTTCATGACTGTAATTTTGGGTCTTTTATGTCACTGAGAAAATATCATGAATTTTTTATGGTTGTCTCTTAAAATTAAATGTTCATGCTTGAGTAGATACATGGTGGAGTCTGAGTGCTGGACTTAGACCCATTATGGCTTGTGAAAATACACTGGTTCATTCAGGTATCTATCTGTGCTAGTTTTATACCATGAATAAATTTTTATCAAGTGGTGTTTTGGTTAGTAGGTGTTATGAGAAATTGAGTATGGATTCCAATGAGAATTCCCAAGATGAACACAATAAATAATGGGATAAGGGCCTTAGAGCATGGTTTTTATGTCACATTGTCTATTGAATCTAAAATGTTGTATAAAATAGTTGTATGCTGGAGACTCACCATATTATATCTTGTGGAGTTGTAGGTTGTTGTCAAGGAAAAAATTATAGCAATCAATTGAGTTCATATGAGTTCAATGAAAAGGAAATCTTAGTCCCCTAATGAAAAATCTAGCGTGACGAAGTTATGTTTGGTTAGTTAGAATTCAAACTTCTCAATCAATCCAAATACCTTTGGTATTATACTTAGAAGTTATTGGGTGTAGAAATGTGAAAATAATATTATCATTCCTGGAGAATAACTAGGACACTATTGGAGTGTTTTTATATGAATTTATGATGGTGGGAGTACCGATATATGGAATTGGCCATTAGACACCTTTATGTATTGACATATATTTATATGTTATGTTATCAGGAGGTTATTTGATCCCACGTTTTGAAAAAATATTGAATATCTGAATGATTCTAAAATTTTTATTTTGTAGATGGGAAAATTTTCAATTTTTGTTCAAGAGCATAATCATGAGAGTGTGAACACTTAATCATGCTGATTTTATTTTCCTCTCAAGGATTGGGTGGTTTTGTGGGTATTTAGTTGAGTGTGGAGATAATTAGACTTTGAGAAGTCGATTTTAGGAGAGGCATATATGGGTTCTCAATTGGTGCAAGGATAATGCTAATTATGTGAGCCAAACCATGCAACCAAATTGTATAATAATATGGCTTTTCAAAGTGTTCTAGGGGTATAGATAACCATGAGAGATGGTCTATTTTCATAGTGGTACAACCATAGTTTGTGTATATTTTTTCTATTTATTCACTATAATAATGTGATGTAAGATGTGTAGATATTTAGTCCAGCATGGTTAGAACATAATTTTTCATACCACATTGTGTTTCTCATTAAAGGACATAGATACTATCATCCCCCCCCCCATTTTTAACCATCAAACACATTTCATTTATATAAAATTCACCACATCCCCTATCTTGAGAGCTCCTCCTCCAACTCCTAGGCTATGATTGATCACCCCAATATGAGATCTAATTCAAACAGCATCAGTTGCATTTGATCACTCTTGGATAGTCTATTTATCATCTATATTATTTTACTTATTTTAATTTTTTATTTCAATATTATTCCAAATAAACTCATATGTGATATTTTTCGTGGTTTTGTTTCATTATTTATTTCCTCTCATTCTTGCTTGAATCAATGCTGGATAACGGATGAGTGGATCTTCCTTGGTATAAGGTAAGTGGTCTTTGACACTTCCAATAATGTATTGACATATATTTATTATTTTCATTGTGTATTATGTTATACATTCCACTTATTGATCCTAAAATATGAAATAAATTAAATAAATATTCTAGTTCATGTCATACACCATTCATAAAAAATGTTAGAATGGGTAAGGGCTGCTTACCTAATCTTGGGACACCCATTTTTATGTATCTTATTATTTTCCCTCATTAATCATTTCCTCTATTTTATAACAAAACCCCTTTGGGTGGGGTTGGTTGAATCCAAAAATATGAATCAATTATAAGATAATGAATGATTTTACATAATTAAAATATTCCACAGTGATTTTACTTAATTGAAATATGCCATTTATCATTTCCAATTTTTATCAATGTATATAAGAAGTCTCCCTTAGGTTCAAGACCATCTCTCATGTCCCATTATTGTCTCTCCCTAGAGCCTTTGTGTCTCGAGAAGATTGTGCCTTAACCTATTGGTTCCATTTCCTTTGGGCCCCCATCCATACATCCATTCTCATGAGCCATCTCCCCAGGTGACTCAACACCCCATTTTAATAACTACATGGAATTTGATTACCATCCACAAGGATTCATAGGAATCCTTTTTGATGTCCAATCCCAACATTATCACATTAACACGGGATCCTGGTTCCATCCCCATTCATTCACCCTTATACACTTCATCTATATCCATCTTGGTTTTACCCAGGCCACCACATCTTGGTGAACTCATTCCATCAACACTGGAATCTTACCATGTGTAATCCCTATTCAAATCATTGCTATTTGTAGCACTCGATAAACAGACCATGTGTATTCTTTATTCATCACATTTCTCTTTGTAGAACTTGGGTCACTAACTATGCGTAAGCCCCAACATGATTTAATTTTATTTTCATTTGTGTACACCATGATTCCATTCTTCACCCATTTAAAAAACATGGGGATTTATCCCTATCTTCTACATAGGGTACATAGGATGCCTCTTCAATGTTCAATATTAGACAATGATAAACCTAGGTGTCTATTTTGTGTGAGTCCATTCTCCTCTTTGATTCCCCTTTGTGTTGTCTAAATCAATGTTCACGGTCTGAATCATTCCCCTTTGAGTAAAATGCCACCCAATGGTCCTTCCTAATTGGGCATTCTGACCCATCTATCTGGTAAAAATTCTAGGTTCTCCCTAATTGGGATGTACCCATTTGATCCACTCCCGTCGGTATAATAATTATTCTGATATGTCTCTACTAGATGTTAGACTCGCAGTATACCCCGTGTTAAACATGGGAATCATACGAAAACCCAAGAGACATGCATCCAACATATAATTCCCCATATTCTATGTGGTATTCCTCAGGCTTCCTTACCCTCAATAATCCATTTGATAAGGAAAAATATAGTTGTACATGGGTTTCATCATATAGACATGCCAGCGATGCCCCAACGTGAATACTCTTCCGAATGAAGTATGCTTCCCTGACATGACCCCCTGGGGAATATTATAATAGGAGCAGTATAATTAGCTGTCATTTAAAAAATATGGCACTAGAAAGAGTTTCCCAAACTACATCTAAATCATTAAGGTAGACTCATAACAGGTGATGAATTCTGGGAAGGAATCCATGAATGGAGAGACTAACATCCCATCATCACATTTCTATCAAGGAGAAAACATATCAGAAGAAGTGATTAATGTCACTAGCCTTTGGAATACTAGAATGCTAGGCAGTAATCCTCGCATCTTTAGAGACAGTTCTTACTACGATGAAAGAATCACAAATAGAAATTTTGAACCCAACAAGAAATTTTTTACCTCAATGTGTGAATTTGTAGCATTCAGGGAATCAGTAGATGAGCATTTCACCAACTCCAGAAATTGTTTTCTAGGTCATGCACACAAATAGTGTTCCTGGCATGATACTCAGTATGATTTTGGGAAGTTAATCATTTCGGATCCGGTATGTGATTTTTTCAGCATGGATAATTAAATCCTTACATTGATGTTTGAATGATGTTGGTGCACTAGGAATACCTTTTCAACTAACTGTACTGATGTTTGAATAATTATGCTTTGCAAGCCCCAAGGTATAGCTCCAGGAAACCGATCACCTCCCATCCATAGAAGCATCGTTTGGGCAATAAAAATTCTGAAATCCTGTATGGATTCACCTCTTCTATGATGACCCCCATGACCATAGCTACTGGTCACCCACATCCCATCTCACCATCCAAATTTATTCAAATGAGGGTGATCGATACTCTTCATCAATGGTAAAAATGAGATAGATTTATCCTGATGAAGGATATAGCCCTCCAATATTTGGACTCTTCTATGCCCCACCAATGCTGCAGCCCCCAAGGGTTGTGTAGGGAGCCACTACTCCCCACTCTAAACTTCAATCATCTCAGGAGCCACTCCCTATAATGAAATTATGACTCACTCACTTATTCCAATGAATTTTGGGATGTTCGAGTCCTCCTAGAAGTGACTTCATCTATAGAGCCACCAAGAAAGGCTCCCATTATAACATGTCAGCGCTGTCAGCTAGTCCGAAAAAATTAATAGCATTTGGTCTATACCACTGCCCAACCAGCCATTGATTGGATAACCCAACACCAACATGGGAACATGATCAGAAGTAATCTTTCCATGAGGCATCATATTTCACAACATCAGTGGGCCGAGCCACTGCCGATGTGTGATATTACCTCCCATTGACTATATAACAGATGCATCTATATTCCTGATCGTGATTGAGAGCTAAACCACCCCGTTGGCTGGTTATGTTGGCTGCCTGGGTCACTGATGCAAGTAGTAGTCATCGCGGGTCGACCCTCGATGATCAGATTTAGTACGGAGGTCCTCCCCATACAATCAAAAGCCATCCTGGAGGTTCTCCCCAATCCCAAACTCAGCATAGATTTCTTCGACATACCAGCATTACCAGCCCCAACAGAGGTCCTCCCCATGTTCATGATCCTATTCATAGAGGTTTTCCCCATATATCAGGATATCGATGTGAATGTCTTACTCTGATCATCCCCAGATCAAGATGAGGCCCTCTCCACGACGGCATTGACAACAGTGAATGTCCCCCTCTCCCTATTACCCATCACCATGGAGGTCTTCCTCATATAACATTTGAAATATTCCTAGGTTCTCCCCACACCCTATATTTTCCAAGAGGAGGTTTTTTCCATTTCAAATGTCTACACAACATTGAAGAACTTCAATGGGGTATGAGTTCAGGTAGTCATTTCTAGTGGAAAGGTTCTGAGAATCCTTAGATCATGGTCAAACCAGTATAATATTTTTACTTTAAAGTGGAGTGTGAATCAATGAAGGTACCCTCACCATGATCCCCTATATCGAGGTCTGTGGTAAGAACCATGTGCATTAGCTTTATCTTCCTAGAAAGTGAGATGCACTGAATCCTTGAAACCATCCGCAGATACATACATGATGAGGAAGAATTGGCTCCCTTCTAGGGTTTGGCTGTACAATCCTCCCTGTCATCACCATTATTATTTTTCTTCCAAGATAAGAGGTAACAAAAATTTTTATAGGGACCAGTCAATGAAGAGAACCAACATGATTAATTTCCAAATGACCACCCCACCTTTTATGGAAGCAGTGGTCATCACTTCATCCTATAGGGATGCAGTCATGAAGTCAGAGCATTATCCAAAAGATATCCAATGTTGTAGTAGTTTGTTAACTCATTCATTGTACTCAACACCTGATAGACCCTATAGGTGTCCAAACACATCAACAAATGAACTTTTCTTCTCCTTCTATCACCTTTTGAGTCAGTTCCTCTCAGTCAAGACCCAAGAATGTGTAAAGATGGTGATGGGATGATGAAGCCCCCAAACCATCTGGCCCGGTGCATAAGTTGGAGGATGATCCTAAAAGGGTTGTGTTCTATCAGTAGCTTGCTAAACAGAAAAATATTGTTTATGAAATCCTTGTTGAACACATGGTGGGCTACTGGCCAGATAATAATAATACTCAACCATGGAAGCAGGGGAAGGTACAACAACCCCTTGGCATGGTGACTCCTAGTGATCTCGACAACCCTACCAATCTATACTGGGTTAAATCTAGATTTTATTGTAATCGAACATGGTATGAATCAATGAATCCAACCGAATGTGGGATAATCCTACTCAGGACCCAACTCATGTTCTACATGCTTCTCCTCATGTTCTACCGGCCACTCAGTATGTCCCTCCAGTGGCCCCTAGGGTCGTCCCTCCATCATCTCCATGAGCCACTAGGTGCACATACCATGTTGAAGAACATTTCAATGCTTAGGTTTTTTGGGACCCTCATCAAGATCGGAATCCTCATCAATCAGATCTCATGGATTCTATTATTTAACACATTGAGGATATTGAAACTTGATAGGTGGTAATCCTGCTTGATGGTGAACTCTATCCAGCATGGGTGGATGATATGCTAGTACCCCTGGGATTCAGAAATCCTACCTTATCCCCTTTCAGTATAATGGGTAGTCCACTGCAACACCTCTCCCACTTCATTTCTCTGTGCAGACCCTAGCTGGGAACTCCTACATATCAGGATGCCGTTAATATTTGGAGTTTCATAGAGACACTGGAAGGGCCCGTTTTTGACTGGTACAACTAGTTATCCATTGGGCCCATAGTGGGTTAGGAGGATATTTATAGGCATATTCTTTACCAGTTTAGTTCCACCACCCAGGAGAAAAGTATTTCCAACCTCTTCAAGTGCAAGAAAAGGATGGTTCAGTGAGTTGTATAATTTTTCACCCATTGGAAGGGCCTCACATACTCACTTGATATGCCACATACTATGAAACAACTAGTAACTATGTAATTTATTATGGAAGGGGTGTAATTTAATTCCCCCTGATATTGGAGACATTAATTTTTCTTTCTAAAATTTAAATGATTATTTCTCTATTATTTTAAAATAATTCCTACCTGATTAGCGATTAGTCCATAAAATATATAGAAAAATATTGTGATTAATTATTCAATTATAATAGAACATAAAATGAACATGTGTGAAACCATGAATGACATACATTAAATTATTATACGTCATGGTTGATTTCATCCATTAAAACTATATAGATTAAAATTGGAAAATAAATTGAAAATAATAATACAATTAAAAAAAATACCTGAGAAACAAATTTCCATTAAAAATAATCATTTTTATAACAAGACCTACGACAATAAAAAAATTCCACGAATGGAGAATGAATGATGTGCGTCCTTAAATGAAAGCTATGAAAATTTGAAGTGTGAATGGAATTTTTTTAGTAAGAATATATATATATATATATATACAAAATATGTTTATTGTAAATATGGTCATAAGAAACATAGTTCTTGAAATTATGGTCATTGAAAATATGTCCATTGTATATATTGTCAATACACATGTATTTTGCAGGTATACTAAATTCTTGTATTTTTATGTAGTAAATTGAAAATAATATAATTCATAATAAAATTAACATATGGTACTGAAATGTTATAAATATATATTTTGGAATTGGAAAGAAATATTAAGTATATTATTAGAATATTATATGAAAAATATATGAAATTAATTTAATTTTTTTCAATTCAATGGAGAAAGAAAATTAAATATTAAAATATATATATTAGTTTTAATGGTTTTATTGTGTGTTAACTATAAAAGTAATTTTTTCAGAACTATTTTTTTAATTATTTTTTATTTTATCCTGATTGATTAAATTGATCAATTCTAAAATATTTTCATTTATGAACTAATATACTAAAATCTTTTAGTTATCATTTCACATGAAATAGTATTAAGAACATATAAATTTTAAAAACATCATTTTATAATAAATGTTGTTTTTCATTAAATTTTTCATTTTTCATTAAAACTAAATTTCTATATTTTAGATTCATAATTATATAAAACCAAAAAGATTATTTGATTTAGAATTTTATGATTATCATAGAAATAATTTTTGATTTTTTTAACTAGAATTGATTTTTAGCTGAATAGTTCAATATACTAATACTGCTAATTTTGTTCAATTATTAGTATATAATTATGTCTTAGGATTTTTTGAATCCTTTTTATTGAAAATTGTGTATTTTACAATATAAATTTTAAATATTAAAATATTTATTAAATTTACAACCAAAATTTTATATTTTAAATCTCAGGTAATATTTTTCTCAAAACTTATTTTCATATATAATATATTAATTATCTTCAAAATAATTTTTAAAACCTTAAGATATTGAATAAGAAAAATATGGTTTAAAAATTTTGATTGATTAGATAAAAATTATCTAGTAACAACCAATTGTTTAGTCATAAATATTATGCCACGTTCAGGAAAAAATTTTACCTTGGGATAAGATTAAATAGAAAAAGTAATAATTCATTATGGAAAGTTATTGAAACATTCTAAATGAAATTTTCCAATAGAGTTGTTGAGAAACGATCAAACTGATATCTCCATCCACTCAATTATTGTATATATTTTTGGAAAATTATATAAATAACATGTTATCCCTTTTATTAAGATGAAATATTCCCAAAAATGAAAATTTCACTAATTATAAAAGGGACATATCATCACCCCTTCAAAGAACTCAAAAAATTCAGTTCCCCCAAGAAACCCTAACATTTTTCCCTTCCTTAGAATACTATTTCACTATGTCTATCTTTTTATTAATATATAATTTAATATTATATCCATTTATAAGGTATAATATAATGAATTATAAAAGTTTATATTGTTGGTAATCATTTTAAAAAACCTTTTCAATTCTATATTACTTTTAAATTTATAATTTTTAAATAAATATGTAATTATATCATTATAGTTTTGATAATGAATGATAAGATTATATGAAGATAATATTTATGAATCCTTTCCCTTTCCCTTAAGAAAATATAAAAATGATATTAGTGTGTTTGCATGTGTGTACTACTTCACCCACAAAACATCATTTTCATTTTCCTTAACCACCTTAAACAAATAGAACTAATATTGAGTTTAATAAATAATTATTCTATTTTTAAAATATATTCTATTTTTAAATGATTAAATTTATAATATTTCTCTTATATTCTATATTAAAATAACTCATCAACCATGTTCATGAGTGGACTACCCCACCCATGGAATGATTTATTTCTATACTCATTCCATCGAAAACTTACATGGATATTCATGAGACTGGGTATAATGGATAAATATGATTTTTACAACATCACAACAGTTATGGTATTAAATATTGGAGAACCTATTAATATTATGATCAGAATTAATTTAATCAATTAATACAGTCATAGTAAGAGAAAAATATTATATTCAAATTATGTAATATTTTCATATGCATTACATCTTATTATAATTACATTATAATCAAGGTATATCACACTAATAAAAACAAAATGATACCATTATACTACTATTGTAAATATATTGAAACTAAAACAACTCATGTTCATCCATTAATCTTGTAATGTTTATGTGTGGGTTGCTTAAGCCAACTGCATTAATAATTAAATGAAAATACATAATGGGTTACTGTGAGAACCTAATTAATGACATTCAATCATATAAATGTTTCAATAGTTATTTGATTTTTTCAGATCATCCATCTAGTTGGACATTAGGAAAAACCTAAGGATAGATAAAATACATATATTTTAAAGGATTTTATGTGTTTCATTGGTTAAGAGAGACCCAATGGATTATTATGGTGAATCAAACATCCTAACAGATTTAGCAAGCGCACTATGAATATTGTATTTATAGGGTGAATATATCAATTGGGGGGGTCTGTCTCTTGTTTTTTATGTAATAAATGTGACGATCACACTATGAATCAGTTCATACATGAAAAAAGATTGAAAAATAAACATAAGTGAAGGGGAATGGGAAATATAATTCATCCAGTGGCATATTAGATTCCCTTTATTCTTCATGAATTTGGATTACAATATTCCATCTTCACCATATCGTATAGGTTTTTAGAATCCTTCATCAAATTAGTTGTATGTCGGTCAGTATAACACTCTATCTTACATATTATTTTATTTAACAAGCATATTTTTTCTTATTTCAACATTTATGGAGTTCTACCCTATTTTCATGTTTTCTATATGGTTTGTTGATTTCCACCATCTTAATAGAAATCGGGTTCTTGTATTTGATGATAAGACATTTATGGGTATAATGTTAGTGGTTCCTAGATTTAACTTGATTGTTGTTAAATAATTTTTTGGGTAGTAAATAGGTTTTATTGGGGTGGAATCTATTCCATTTATTTAATTCATTTTTTTATCTCGTTATTAGATGGTTATGAGGGGAACTCACATGTGTTATATGTTATGTTTGATTGTAGTATGAAATAGAAATTTTGAAATTGGGATTTTTGATTGGTAGGGAAGGATGTTTTTTGTTATTTATTTTATTATTTTGATTATATGGCTCTGATGGTTTCATGGGATCATGTGAGGCATGAAATACGAGATAGTGTGTGATGTTAATCACTCAAGGATGAAAGATAAACTTTTTAGGTGGTAATATGGGGTTTCATGAGGTTTGGACAAGGATTGTTGGTGATTTCCTCTCACTATTTTTGTTTGGTCATGTCGATGAGTTTATAAACATATTATAAGGTTTTAGTGTGGTGATTTTGACTAATCAATGTGGGTGGAGTCCTCTAAACATATTATCAATTAAGAGATTTTTATATCGACTAGTTCGGGGGAGGTATTCAACGTAGAAGTCCATGGATGATGGTGTTTGTTAGAATCTTATTGGGGATGGGGCCCGCCATTATGTTTGGGATGATGAGATGAGACAATGGAAGGAAATATAATTTCAAGCCTTTTGAAATTGTGCTTCACGACCGACAATGATTTAATAAGTGGAATTCTAATGGACTTTTTATATGTTGACGGGCATGTCAATGCTATATCAAATTAACTCTATGGGTTTTACTCTAGAAATAGGTTGGTAATGACTTGTTGATAATGTTGTAATGTTTGTTATGTGATTAAATGTGGTATGAAAATAGATTGGGGATGAGGGTACAAGTAGTACGATACAACGTGGATGAATCATTATAAACTAATTTTGGGTGAGGTAGTTAAATGATCTCATGTTTCTCCTAAGAATAAGTGATGTGGGTAATGTGAAATGTGGGTTTTTTCTATTTAAATTCAATTTGAAAACATTGGTATATGTTTAGATGTCAATTTGGAACACATTAATGGTTTCCTACCGAGTTTATATTTACACCCTACACTAGCCTCTTGGGATAGGTGTATACATTATATCTTTTAGTGTAGGAATGAAATTAGGCTCATGACATGGGCCATAGTGAATTGGATATTTTAATGATGAATGGAATAGAAGTGATAGTTTTTAGAATATTGGATAGTTGGTTCTTCCGTATCCAGATAGAGTTATTTTTTGGGAATTTAGTAGGTACTTATATAATCACCGCAAATGTGATCTTGAAAGATTATGTATGATTACCATGATATGTAAGTATTATATTTTATATTTAGATGGTAAACATTTGTCAAGTCACTATGATTTTTCTATTTTTCTTCATCTGATTTTGGTTGAATAATAATGTTGTATAGTTACTACTACCATTACTATTGTTACCGTAGAGGGTATAGTCTCCATTTATCACCAAATAGAGTCTTACTACAAATTGGGAACCTTTGAGATATGGGTCGGAGTGCCTATGGCTTTGTGGTGCATCAAAACAGAGCACCTGTTTAAGGGATCCCACACCTGTACATTGCAAAATGGTATCAAAATGGATATTTATAAAATGGTAAAATTGTTAAAATGGAATAAAAATGGTATAAAAGTTGGTTTTTTTTTAAAAAACATATTATTTAGGATATGGTAGAATGAATCATTGGAATATTTTGGAATAAGGATTGGAGGTTTTCTTGCATGCCTAGTTAGCTCCGACATGAACTGAAGTCTAGGTTACCAGTGAAAAAGGGATTGATGTTTTGGTTTTAATGGTTATAGTTGATTTATTTGATGTCTATTACATTGTTTATAATTTAATTTAATATTTTAGGACTCCTTTCCCATGAAGAAAGAGGGTATAATTCATGCATAGTGATTTGAACATAGGATCACATTACATGTGTGGGTACATATGGTAATTTCTTGTAACATTGAATAAATGAAATGGGTTAGGCTATTTAATGAGTTAGAAACAAGATAAATAATATTTTTATACATATTTCCTTGGTGTAAATCTACTCATACAACCATGGTATGTGGTTCATGGTCTGATTGGTATGTAATCCTCTGTGTATAAGATATATGTAGATCCTTGATCTGATATTTCTAGGAAAGGGGGTCATAAGATCAAATAACATGTGATATGGTTGTTTTAGGGAAGTTAATGTGTGGTCAGAAACAATTCATGTTACATATTTCTTTATTTGTGATATATACACTATTATTATAGATATTGATCATGTTATTTTGTTCTTAACATGATGAATCCTTGAGAGGATCAGATTGAGATTAAAGAATATTGGGATGTTGTGTATCTTGGGAGTTCACCTGAAAAGGTTCCTGATGATATGGATGGGTATGAACCATATATGGAGGATCCAAGGTAGATAGGATGTCTACAAAAAGTATTAGAGATTGGTGCATGGAAAGATGAGAATCTCTGGGAAAGCTTGGTATGGGTCACCTAGTGAATAAATTGGGGAGATTAGGGTGTCCATCCATCACCTTAAAATCATATATGACAGTATAAATAATATCACCCACTTGTTTCATGGTGAGGGTGGATCATAGGCAGTATAATTATTCATAGTGTCAATGAATATTATCTTCAACTAGATTGAGACTCCACCTTGGAAGAATGTGAAGTTGGTCATGTATATGCGTAGGGTACTAGTGGAGCGTTGTAGTGATGTACAGGTACATGTAGGCTATTATTAGGGATTAATGTGGAAGCACATAGAGACTACATTCATTGAATACTTCTCCAATGACACATTGATGGAAGATAAAACTCACAATTTAATGCACATACACTAGGGACAAACCTCCGTCATAGTGTATGATGGAGGTTCTTGGATCTATCATGTTTTTTCAAACACTATAGAAGGAGATGACATATACATGGTGAGATAGATTGAGGATGGTTTGTGGCATTCCATATTTGTAAAAGTTTACACCATTTGATTTATTTCATTCTCGGATGTAGTGAAATAGGAATTTATAACTGTTATGGTCATGATATATAAGAGCTTACCAAGTAGGATAATGGTGTTAAGTGACCTATTTAGTGGTTCTTTAGGTATCTAGAACTGAGGTTGTGAGGATTATCAATAGTTAAATCAATTCAACGACTCATAAAGGCCACCTAGGAGAGAATTACCGATGTTTTTCATTAAGTGGGGTTATCTACGCCAATTTTGACTCATTGTGAGTGGTCTGTAAAAGAGTGTTGGTCATGTGTGAATATGGAAAATTTGATGGTGTTTCATGAAATTTTTAATCTAACATCTAGGTTTCAAGTACTTTGTCATAAATAGGGATTTTATTTAACATATGGGTTGTACGAGGAGATGGTAATCTGGATACAACAACAAATTCATTGGATAGAGATACATGGAATATGGGGTAGTGGCCAGTAGTGGGTACAACTCGGTAGGGATGATGGGTGTATGTATGATGGGATGTAGGACAAATATATGAGTTTGATATGATAGGTTCGGAGTTGGACAATGAGTATTTCATGGTTAGAGGTACACCATGAGAATGATTCTGTTCATTTCGTTTTTTAGGAAAGACATTAGTTTTTTTGGTGCATGTATTGAAGGTAATTTAACCTAGTGTTTACTAATATATGATAATTTATAATCATGTTTGAATTGTAAGATATGTGTTGATATTAGGAAACTTTTTTGTAATTATATATTATACAACATCCTCTAGGAATGAGGTACAATGCCTATCTTTATGGGGGTCATATGTTACATTGATTTAAAATGAGCATCTAATTAGATTTTGGATTGAGGGTATGTAGTGGTTGGAATATTCATTTCCTAAGGGATAGTTGGTGTGGAACCATCTAGATGTTGGGAAATGGGTCATGAAGAGACCCAGATTGTAATTCTTATGGTGGGGAGCACCAATGTAAGGATTATCCTATTGAGTGAGTATCTTGGGTAGTCCTAGATGTGGAAACAAGACAACTATGTTTGGTATAATTTCATCATATTATTAATTGTAGATTCTGATTCTCAAGATGAGTTATATCTTAGACGGACATGTGTCCAAAAGGCTCATCGATAAGATATTGCAAGTTCAATAGGTTGTAAGATCTATTATCCTAATATATTCATGTATTGTCTCCTAGAAAAAATATAACCCACATATATTTATGGTATTCATGTTTTTGAGGGTAGGATGTGATCCTAGGTAGATTCTAGGTGAATCATACATCCCAGACGGTGAAATGGCTACAAGATGCACCCATTCATGTCGTGAATATGGTATTCATGGGGATAATATGACATATATGGGAAATCCCCAATTTCTTATGGTTTTATCTGTATAATAATATTTTCATTCATTGGATAATTTCACATAAGAAAAAAAATAATAGAAATAAAATAAAAGGTGGGAAGTCCATTCGGAAAGATGTGTAGTGGATGTCATTTATCCTTCTCATATAGGGATTCAATGAATTGACCTCCCCCTTTTCTTTTCATTTTTCACCAATGATCATCGTATGTGGCATCCAAGTGTAAGGATAATACTCCATATGCTAAATTATTTGATTTCTATCATGTATTTAAAAATATTTAACCATTTATGGTAGTCTAACCTATTTTCATTGATTATATATGATATTTCTATTCCTTCCATCATAATTTAAATCTAAGATCGATCTTGGACTAATATAAATTTGTGTATATAATGTAGGTGGATCCTAGATATATCCTTATTATGTATGTGTTATGTGAGGCGTGGTGAATTAGCATGAGGGGGTGTTCTACTTGTGAATGGTTTTATAATTATTTTATTTTCTAGTTTTCTAAGGCGGTGTTAAGAGGTTACAATATGTGTGATAGGATAGGTTTGAGCCTGGTATGGGATGCGAAGCTTGAAATAGATTTCCATGTTTTTTGTGTTTTTTTTTGGTTTTTTATAAAATCATCATATGGATATGGTGTTTCTATGAGAACATATAGGGCATGAACCATGACACCTTGGCTGATGTTCATAACTGGATGTTTGGTGATGTGTTTCAAAGGTGGTGAAAGGCGTTCTTCAGAGTTTATGAATATGTTTTTTGGTAATTTTCTACAAACATTGTTAGTTGATGAAATTTTAGGGGTAATATTCATATTGGATAAGGGACTCTTGTGGTGGATTTGAACACTCAATGTGTGTGGAGGCCTTCATAAATATTATGGACAATGGGATGGTGATTACCATTGTTTTGGATGGGGTATTCACCATAGAATGCCACATTTGATTCTGTGTGTTACCATCAGATGTGGTATAAGTATAACAGTTATGTTGGGGTCGATGGGTATTTACTATTGAAGTTGGAAATCATTTTTCCTTTAAAAATTGGGCTGCTAAGATGACAGAGATTTTTTAGTTGTATGTCTAATGGGCATGTTATAGGAATCTGGGTGTGATAATGATATGTCACATAAACTGGATTAGTTTTCATGGATTTATTTGAATGTTATTCCATGTTTTGTATGTATTATTACTTGGCAGATGATTCCATGTGGTCTTCAACTAGATAGGGGTGGAGGATTCATCTTGTATGAAATATATTGGATGCATCGTTTCACTATATTGGTGGTCATGGAAGGAGAAATATCTTGTGTGGCCTCTAAGCACATGTGAAGAAGGTTATGCGATGTGTCCATTGTCTTTTATTTATATTTTGAATGCAATAGTATATGTGTGGATATATATTAGGCTCGTATTGGTTTTGGCCTACTATATTTATACACACACCCTACATGGTCCCCTTAAGACACATGTAGACTTTATGGATTTGAGGGTAGGAAAGGGGCCAAGATCATGGTCTGAACTATAATGACATAGGATGTGTCAAGGGAGAAATAAATATATGGAATAATTATTTCCAAATAGACTAGGTGGTTCATCCATTATATGATGGAGTTCATTAATGGTCTTCCATATGTACTTATATGATCATCCCATGGGAAATATAGAAATATTATATATAACATCCTAGACATGTAGATATTATTTGGTCATTCTATATGGATTAAAATTGTCTTGTTACATATATCATCAATATTTCATACATTGATCTTTATTGAATTCTTCTATCGTACAGTTACTATTCCAATGCTATTATTATTTAATATGGTATAGTTTCCCCACTATCACCCAATAGACCCTCACGGCTAGTCCAAAAAATTTGGCATATGGGTATGCGTAACTATGAATTGTGACACATTGGACTAGAGAACCTTTTTTTTTTGATTTTGTTCGAGATGGTAATTTTTTTCTAGATGTGATCCATAAATATCTTAATCAATATTAAATAAAACCCATTTAACTCGTTAAGAGTCACTAATATTATATTACTATCGATTTCAACTTCTAGTTTAATGATTGAAATAGTCATGAAAGGAAAATTTTAAATAAAATAACTTAATAAATCATTCCTTAAAGTAACATTAATTATTTTAGAATGAATAACTTTGGATGAATAATGAATATTGACACCCCTCCTATGAAATGATTATAAAATACAGAAGTCATATAACACCTAATGTGGGAAAATAGATAAAAAATAATTAAAATATATATAAATATCTATTTAATTATTTTTATTTATGAGTATAAATGATTATAATAAGGAATATGTTTTTTAGTATGTAATTAATAAACATAATTTAATTATTTAGGATTCTTGGTGAAAGTATAGAACAAATCTAGACCATGGTAGGGTTATTAATCTCAAAATATAACACTTTAATATTTTTTTAAATTATTAATCTAATATAATTTTTGTTGTGTATATAGATACTATTTGAGGTATTATAATGTGAATAAAATTTATCCATGGTAAATTAAGTCCAATTTAAATCTATCCATTTCAATAGCTTTTTATTTAAATCCTCCTCATGTTGTATGGTGTTTTCATAACATAAATTATTATCTTGAGTAATAATCCCTCTATATTTATTATGATCATTAAATATTTAATTTTAATTATCTATGATGGTGTTATGTTATATTGTTTAGTCTTTATATAGAAGACATCTTTTTCACTGAATCTTCTTCTCAAATGAATCTATTTTTTGATAAAAAATATCATTTTTCATGATTAATCCCATGCTTTTTCATTTATTTCTTCACCATGTCCATGGTTTCAATATAACTAATGTTCTCTTTTTCCTTGTGGAAAATGAATTTTTTATCTCTAGTGATCCTTATACCCACCTTATTCATTTTAGAATAATATTTTTTTTAAAATATAATTACATTGGACTTCAATAAATTCATTTTAAAATAGTGAAATATATGTTTGTTCCCATAATCTTATATTGATCTCTTATATATCACATTTTTTACTTTTGTTTGATTTAATATGAGAAAAAATTTATTTGATTTTTTTATTATGTAATGATTTATTATTTTTTATCTTTATAATGAATTTCTTCAAATGTGAATTTAAATTAATGTATTCTTAATATGATATTATGAAATTATTTTTAAGAAAAATAATTTTTAATATATCCTTTTATTATGTAAAGAAATAATTTCTAGTATAGTATTGGTTCCTAAATAACCTAATTATAATTCACCTAAAATATTTCTTTTGGGTGATCAGGTTTTGGAATAAAATTATCATGATCCAAGCTAGATTTTCATCCAACTAGACATCTAACCTAGTTCATGGAATGGACTGAAGTGCATTCACATACCCCATGAGATTGAAATTTGTACTTGTGTATTTCAACAAGTTTTGGGAAAGATTTCACCAATTTATATAATCATAAACATAAAACAATAATAAATAAAACATAAAATATTAATTATATCAAAACAAGAAACAAGAAATTTTAGATTCCATTTTTACATCTTTAAAAAACCCTAAAAGGACTAAAATGCAAAATGAACATTGAAGTTATCCCCAAACCACTGTGAAATAAGAAAACAATCATCCTCAATCCCACACCACTGTCACCTGCATTGATATACCACTAGGAACACAAACCATCAATAGGATACATCTTGCCTTTACCAGAGTCGAACAAAAACAATTCTACATACACCCAAATGTGTATGAATGGTTTGAGTCCAAGCCTAGTTTGATTCCACAACCAATAAAATATATTCAATGGAAAAACATTATAAGAAAATATGACATGATTTTTTTATAAAATAAAAGTTGAAAAAATTATCGAACTAATTTTTTTAAAGGAAAAAATTATTTATTTTAAAATATCCAACAATGTGCACTATATACTGATGGTAGGTATGAATTCATAAAAGTGAACTAAGTCATGGGAAGACACAATAAGAATATCTAAAAAAAGGACACTAGGAACTGTGTATCTCAGTGAAATAAGTTATAGAAACCATAAACCATATCTTTCACATGCATGAATCACAAGTAGGGAACATCCAATGTCCTAGTATCCTCCTATTAGCATCATAATTTAGTTAGTGTTGTAATCATCAATACCTCTAAGTGAATATGCGATTTCCTCGTTCGAATAACTATCATACAAGTTCTATTTCCCCACATAGATACCCTGGTTTCCCCTTGGTTTCCAATTCTCATTTCTCTTTTCATAAATGCATCGAAACATTCACATGAACACACAATAAATGATAATAAACATTTAAAAAACCATTTCAAATTAACAAAAAAAATATTTCATTTTAACGTGTACACAAAATTCACTTCCATAAATGTTTTTCATCACTCGAAAAATTTATTAAACCACTTTAACATTTTTTTAAACATCTTTATGAAATAAATAAATGGGGAAACATGAAAAAAAATCCCTTATAAAAAACAACTTTTGGTATAGTCTCATCTTAAAACCATTCAAAAATTCATTTTTCACCTCATACACAATGAATTGAACATAACCAAGAACCAAAGGAATCATATCAAAGTCAAAAATTAATTTTTAAGTGTTAAACCACCACCTCAATATTGTAAACATCTAGAAATTGGTTTTAAACCATAACTGAACCTCATGTGAACCATATAAAGGCATTAATGGACCATAAAAATCAATATTGAAATCTAACGAACCATATCCAAACCTAAATAGATCACCCAATCCGCAGAAAATATGAAATCGCAAGAATGAAGAATAGAATCTCTAGAAAAGTATATGAAATCAAGAAACAAGGGACATACATGGAGTATCATGGAGATTTCCCACAAAATTCACAACAAAAATAAATTTCCAAGGGAGAAATGAAGAGGGATGGAGGTTTATAAAGCTGGAACCACCATGTGGGGAATAAAATGATGGATTTTGGGTTAAATCCAAAGATGAAACAACCTTAATTTTATAATTATAAATGGACTGAAAAATCCACTTGATTTTCCCACATGGTTTTCAAAATATTATACCCCTTTCTGTCCAAGAAAGATATGCAACATCATTTACCTACATAACCAAAGACTAAGTTCTAATGATGTTGTTTTACTCTATCTATAAATGACACTTGGCTACAATGATTTCTAAATAAAGGATAATTTTTTCGCAAATGGTGAGCAAACCATGCACCATAAGCGGATACCCCAAAAATCCCATTTTCACTATAATCAAAAAAGTAACCCCAAGGGGAAAATACAAGACCAAAAATAAATAGAAAAATGCCTCAAAATAAAATCTCAGGTGTGGTGATTCTCCCCAACCTGAAAACTTTTTCACCTACAATTAAAACTTGATCCTTGATCAAGGAATAAAAATTGATACTCTTTCTCACCCCACTTCTTAAACTCCCATGTATCACATAAAAATTACCATGTTTCCAAAACAACCAGACAGGAAAAATGTTCTTCCCAGAAATAAAATTCTCATGAGAATCTATAGTTCACAATGTCCGCTAAAACACTGAAAAATTGGGATCCACCTCTAATTCCTCTCAATACAATACATGGGACAGACCTAGTTTAAAAATCATTAGCTAAGAAACATGGAACACATCATGGATTAATGTCAACTATAAAGAAAATTATAATATGTATGCCACCTTACCAACACACTTATTAATCTCAAATGATCAAATGTACCTCATCATTATCTTTCCATGTATTCACAAATGATTACAACCCAAACAAGATGATAATTTCAAGATAACTCAGTCACCCATATTGAATTATAAATCTCAGAAAATCTGATCGGAATAAGACTTGTAGCGAATCATAGAATCAAACAGACACTACCAAATCAGTTTGACTTTATCCGTAGTATCTTGTACAAAGCTCATTCCAATCAAGGATATATCTCCCACCTCAATCAAACACAATGTAGACTGACATGACTGACTATAAATTTCTTCAAATAGAACCACTTTAATAATGTATTTCTAATTATTGTTATAGGAAAATTCAATCAATCAAAAATGGTTATCCCATGAATCTTGAAAATCAAAGACAAATGCCAAGCGCATATCTTCAAAAATATTATTTTCCCATAGAGTCAGACCATTCATTGGAGGGTGGTATACCATACTCAACTTGACTGGTGTCAAAATTTCCTTTTGAAGGCCTTCCAATAACCATGATGTAAAATGGGGGTCCCTATATGAAATGATATCTGAAGGAACACAGTGAAGCCTCACAACCTTTGGAACATAAAACTAGTCTATCTCATCAAACAGCAATGAATATATAAATAAAATAAAATGGAAATATTTGATCAGATGACAAATAACTACCCAAATGGAATTATTTCCTCATGGTGTATGAGGTAATAAAATAATAAATTTTATGGTGGTCACATCCCACTTTTTAGTAGGAATAGGTATGAGCTTGAGAATAAAAGTGCACATGGTGTTATGCTTTTTCCTTCTAACATGTATAACACCTTTATACCAAGTCATCCATATCATGTCTTATAATGGTAAAATGAAATGGCCCATGAAACCCAAAACTCCCTATGTATAAAATGTACAATACTAAGGTGTCTCCCCACCATAAAACCCTTCATAGAACGCTATCACAACTAATAACCACGCTACTCTAGCTAAATCGGTTCACGAAGAGAAAGAGTTGGTTGAACACTGGTAATGAATACACCACCATTGTGATACGTAGTCGCCAAATTCATTTACCTAAAGGGCCCATAAATTTCAACTCATCAATGGAATTCACCAATGATTTCATTAAAAACTTCCTAATCAAGGAATCAGTAAACACATTAACTATTCTTGGTATAAATGATATCAATATCAAACCCTTGAATGTAATCAACCCAACGATTCTTCCTTTGATTGAGATCTCTCTGGGAGAAAATGTAGTTTACGCTCCTATGGTCAGAATAAAAAAATTATCTCAATAAATATGATTCCATGTTTAGAAGAAATACATCCCCATTTCTAAATCTTGGTCAGTTTTTGGGTAATTATTATAATGTGGTAATAGTTTGTGTGAATAATAATACACCACATGACCATCCTATATAAGAACACTCCAACTTCCAAAAACTGAGACATTATAATTGACTACAAAGCCCATTCCATATTCTAGAAGGACTAATTCGGGGACTGATGTTAACAGATACATCACCTCCCCAATGGATTCCTAACACTCAAGGCGGCATTCACTATTCTAGGGGAGAACAATCATGGATGATGAAATCCTTGATAAATCATGTTCTAATAGCCGGTAATACCCTACCAATCCCAAAAATCTCCTGATTTTGAAATCATTGTTTGGTTTCTACCTTAAAATCAAAGAAGTAATCTTCTTATGGTCCACCAAAACTCCTCCATCTCAAATCGCATGGCTAGGAAATTTCACTTCCCTAATACTAAAGGTGATCTTTTAAAGCGTAAAATAGAGAAAATGGTCCCAAAGAGTATTTACCACAATTCTCAAGTGATTCTCATGATCATACTCATATCCTATATAAACTAGGATATCATCCATGAATAAAATCACATAAGAGTCAAGATACTGATGGAACACACTATTCATAAGCACCATTAAGACAAATAGTGTATTGGTCAAATTGAATGGTATGTAAAAGTATTCAAAATGGTCATACAAGCTTCAGAAGGCTGTTTTTTGGAACATTATCCCCTCTAACTTTAACTTGGTGATACCCATAATTCATAACAAAATTTGAAAAGTACCTCACCCCCTTAGGCTGGTGAAAATGGAAATCAATATAAATAAAGGGATACATACTCTTGAACAAAACCATATTCAGATTCTGATAATCAATACATAACTGGAGATATCCATTAACCTTTTCCACAAAAACATTGTGGTGGCCCAAGGTGAGACTCTCAGGAAAATGAATACATTGGATTCATAATCATCCATTTGTAACATTAGTTCAATTAACTTGGTGGGGGACATATTATATGAGGGAATAAATATAGGTTGTTTTATAAGTTCCAAATTAATATAAAACTCTATATACTACTCCTAAATAAATTCTAATAAATCCACTAGAAATACCTCTAGGGATTCATCCACTATAGTAGGTAATCCACCCGTAAGAGAACCAACATCATCCTCCAATGCGTTTGACGAAAACAAAAGGATGAGATTACCCAATTCTAGAAGTGTAAGTACATCACAACCTAACTGATGATCCCAGACATCATGAAAACCCTAGTTACTACCATCAAGTTCTCACAATATCACTCAACATTAATATAAATAGATGTGTCCCTAGATTCACACCATGCAATACATACCAGGTATTATGTCAAAGTGTTCATTTTACAAAATATGAAAAACCTATTCTAACTCTACCATTCAAATTGTGACTACATAAGATGGACACCTGAAACCCCACTCTCATTTATTGACAAGTGGATTTTTCATCTCCATCGCAAACAACATGAGCATAGTTGGAAACTTCGACGAATCCACGACATGGGAAGAGATAAATGAAACATATGCACTATTGTAAAATAGAAAAAATAGATTAAGAGGACGCAATAAGACTATTACATTGAACTATCATAGGTTTTTTATATGATCCTAATAGTTCTTAGCCCAATGAATCAAGATGTTTCATCTCATCCTAATATTGGTAACAACCACTAGACTTTGGTTCATCCGTAATTTAAATCAACCTAGAAGATGATCCACCCCTGCTGCTATGACCACCGAATTGAAAAACAGTGCACCTGTATAGTTCTAGATGGGTTTACATTCCCCTAGAATCCAAAAATCCTACACCAATTTGAAATTGGTATGTCACTATTAAAAAAAATGGATGTTACCCATATCTCCACATCGGTGAAAACGTCTTGAAGGAGATGTCCAAACAAGTTGTATGCACCTTGCCTTCCCATACTGATGGAATATGGGAGATTGATCATCAAAATCCATAGACGATGGAAATTAGGTAGTATGGACTGACCTTCCACCACATTTCATTCACTAATAATCCCACTTCCTCTTCTACTCTAAGAAAATACCCCTACCCACTACAAACACTACTATGAGGAATCAATACTTTCCAATGTGATTAATATCCACCATGGAAGCATGGTTGACCACCTCTTCATGTGACTATGTCTTTAAAAAAATACTTGAGAATAAATTTCAGGCCATAAACCCATCTTGGACCTCCGAGTTGTCACCTACCCATTAGAAATGATCTTGGGGTGCATACTATACCATCTCCCTGATGATATTGGCATACTACATCACATTATGGTATCCATGTGTATGTTCCATGAACTCTCGGGACATAGCACAGATCGAGAACCTAAAACACTAATATTTGTTATAAATTATCATGAATTAATTCCAACTCATGTGCTTGATCTTCCCAATTTGAATCACATGGTCTCATAACATTCGATTAGGACCTTCTAATAGAAATGAGGTGCATTTTACTCATAAAACCTCGATAGTGTAATGAAACTAAAAAATTCTCTCTATATCTTCAATCCACTCCTCTACTTGTTAAAGTTATTCACTTCTCCATTAATATAGAGGAATGTTCTTTAGGAACTTGCAAGAATTGTCTTTCCCAGGACCATGTTTAGATTCTCTAACTGTAGAATTACAAAAACACACTCCTTTTCCAAACGCATGGATAGCTTACACCATATGTTCTACAAGTATATGATCAATGGGTGAAGGATAAATAACTCTAGCCTCTTCCCATGGCTACATAGTAATTCTACAATTAGTCATTTTTCAAAAACAAAAAACACCCACAAGAAAATGATAAATATTACTATTTTGAAATTTTTTTTCAATAACAAAAAATCTTAAACACTTTTGTAAATCAATAGTAAGAACCCGGTTCTTAGTTTTGGGGTACATGTTTCTTTTTTTCTCATTTCCTTAAGTGTTTTGGAGAAAATATAGAAAATGGGGGAAAATGCTAATTTTTAGAACTACACACTGTGTACTTTTCCACACACAATGTACTTTTGGCCGTGTGGGATGGGTACACGGGGCATGTAGCAATGTCGGCGATGAAGGGTGTAGGAACTGACTACACGCCGTGTGGTGGTACCTTACATGCTATGTATTCAGTCGACATACATAAATAGTATGGCAGTAGAGTAGCCACCATCTGGGCGATAGTACACGCCGTGTACTCGGGAGTACATGTCATGTACTCTTGTCGACGGATGAAAAGTGTGGCGGTGCCGCCAGAGGAATAGTTAAATGAAGGGTGTACACATCGTGTACTTGGATGTAAACGCCGCGTACTTTGTTATTTCAGCTTAAAATAGGCAGTAGCCTCCTCAATTGGAAGAGGAGGCATTTGAGCCGTTTTGGAGCAAAAGGAGGAGGTCAGACCTTTGAAGATCTGCCGAGTGTTTGTCTGGAATCTGATTCCGCCTCGGATGATCTCGTTGGAACCACACGGCTAAGCCCTCTCCTCTCCTAGTACGGTTCTTACCAATTCTTCCCAAAACCGAAGTTATTTAAATTTTAATGGGTTTTCTTCTTCATATTATCTATGTCGTTATTGGGGGTTTCTTGGATCGACGTTTGTCTATAAAGATCTTTGGCTTATAAGGTAGGTGGCTTGGTGTAAATTTCCAACTGTCATGTGTTGTTGTGTGTTTTCGGGACACGAACCCATGTTGGGGTGTCGTGTGGCTGAGGTCGTTGCTATATTTAATGCCTAGAATTGCATAGGTGATAAAATTGTGATAATAAAATTCTAGTTGGGATCATTTCATGGATCTGGAACCACCCCGGGGGTGTGTTCCACTGTTTAGCCATTTGGCCAGGATACCCGAGGGTATGCCTTTAAATTTGTAATTGTAGAATTTCCTTGAGTGAAATTGCTTGTTTACTGCATTTTGACATGTTCGGCATGGCCCAGTTACATGTTATCCTGAGGGTATTGTTGTGATTAGCCTGTGGGCACTGCACTATTTAGGTTGTGGGTAGTAGTTATTTCGGTCTGAGGGCAACTTCTTCCGTGCCTGCGGGTAGCTGATTCTATGCATGTGGGTGACACTACCTATACCTGAGGGAAAAATCTGTAATGCCTTATGGAAGATTCTTGTGTTGGATACTTGTTACCCGAGGGTACGAGTTTACGTGTCTGAGGACACTAGTTGTTTACTGGAAATGCACTCTGGTGATTTCTTATATTAAATGGATTAAATGAATAATAAAATCGAAATATAACTGGTATTTAGTAACTTTTTAGATATTCTTACATTATTTCATTTTACTACTGCACATTGTTGTTGCATGCTTACATGCAGTTGGGCACGGGCCTTCGGTGGGTGCCTTCTGAGATATATTTCTCACACCCTATTTGGGTTATTCTTTTCAGCCCAAACAGATTACGTTGTTGCAGCTGTAGATAGGGGAAAGAGTCCTTATATAGGCACTTGACTATTACTGAGGAGTAGGATGGCATGGAACCGATCCTAGGCTCGTGATGCTGCTACCATCTGTTTTTCTTGTTTTACTGTACTCTATATTTTGTTGTACTGTATCGATGTATAACATGTTCTGGCTGTTTTCTTGGAACTTGTGACATGTTTCATCTTTCATTTTCTGTTGGTTATATCATCTGCAGTTTTTTATTTCTGTTGTGTATGGTTTACTGCTTCTTCTGTTTGTTGTATGTTTTATTTCAATTCCGCAGTGCTAAACTTTGACAGATGGGGGCATAGTTTCCCCACTATCAGACCTGGTCCCTCGCTACTAGTCGGTTGCCTCTGGCGATTGGGGAGATGCGCTTGAGGTCATGTGGCGAACTGGGTTCGGGGCACCCATTGAGTGCACCCGGGTCCAGGATGTTACAATGTGGTATCAGAGGAGTTCTTTTCAGTGACTTACTGTTTGCAGCTGTAGTCCGGGATAAGACGAATGGTAGTTGGTAATAAATTGTGCCCGAGCGTAGCTAACCCGTGTATAGGAAAAGCCAATTTACCACGTGTTGTAATTTTTTTAATTTTTTAATTTATAGTTGATGTAATTTTCACCGTCGGGTGAGGCACTTGAGGTTTGTTCTATTTATATTTTATTTATGGGTTATTTTTATTTGCAACCCGATGAGATAAGGGTATGCCATCTCATGCATCATATAGGCACATGTTAGAAATCACATGCCAGGTATAGTTCCATGCCATGTAGGTGCATTAGAATTTTCATGTTGTTGTGATAGTTGTTGTGCTAGAAAATCATGTTGTTGTGATAGCTTCTTGATAAATCCCTTCTATGTGATAGTGTGTATCTGTACAAGTTGTTGATAGAATGGATGCCAAACTTTGGTTTTTGGGGAGTATGGGCCCCCATTTACAAGACTTTTGTGGATCATTGACTGTTTATTTTTTTATAACACAGATAAGATGTCAAACATTGATTTTTGGGGAGTATGGGCCCTCGCGGATCGGAATTTGACACTTAGGTGTTGTTTTTTTATTGTTTCCTGGGTTCCAGAGAAGTTTCTGAAGCATACTGTCCGAAAACCCAGTATACACGCCGTGTAGTATTATTATACACGTCGTGTATGGCCTTCTGTTCGGGAAGAAAAATGATCTTTTTGAGTACACACTGTGTAGTCTCTTCCCGTGTCACAAACTGTGTGGGCGGCGACATGGGGAAGGGAAGATCTTGGTTAAAACACGTCGTGTACTTAATGTACACACCGTGTAGTGTTGACCCGGAGTCCGTCCGTGTAACTAACAACATATGTCAGTGAAATCCTTGAAAGAACACATCGTGTCAATGATGGACACGCCGTGTAGTGTGACCTGGGGTCACGACCATGTAACTAACAACACGAGCCGGTGTCACCTCTCCCTGAACACGTCGTGTACCTTTGGGACACACCGTGTAGTCTTGTCTGAGGACAGACCATGTGGTGTTAGCTGTGTGGTTGGGAAACGGGGTGTTGTACATGCCGTTTATGGGTGTAACACGCCATGTAGTGTCTAGCCGAGTAGCCGGTCGTGTCACAGACAACACGGGCAGTTGAAAAATAACACTATACACGCCTTGTAGTTTTGTTTAACGGAAGTCGTGTGGCACAGCCATGTCGAAGGACCCGGGCAGGGAAAGGGAAGTCATGTACACACCGTGTAGTAATTGTACATGTCATGTAGTCTTGTTTTGAAAATTTTGAAATGCCTTCTTCTTCTTGTTCCCATTGTGGTTCTTCTTTTTCAGTCTCATTAATCTTGAATCTAAGGCGTGTTTTGACCTTGTAGTGTCATACCGCCAAGACGACCGCACATTGTTTTCTAGGAGAGTGGCAGTGACTATACTCTAGAGATAGTGGGCCATGGGCTACCAGTTGATCCTCCAGCAGATCCAGATGCAGTTCCAGACGTTGTACTGGACACAGGCGTAGAGGTGCAGTTCCATGAAGGCTTTATGCGGTTCATTTAGACCTTTTAGGGAGCACCATAGGCTGCTACATCTATGTCCAAGCTGACACGTATCTTCCAACAGGAGAATCCACCTACATTTTCAGGGGATGGAAGACCACATGCTATTGTGTGTTGGCTGGGGTCGATGCAGACTATTTTCAAGCATCTTGAGACGCCTCCAGAGCGGAGGGTTAAGATCACTTCTTATATGTTGTGTGATTTCACCAAGAGGTGGTGGGATGTTACCACCCAGTCAGAGCATCACAGAGACATGGAGTGGGAATATTTTAAGGTAGTCTTCTATTACTTCTTTTTCCCAGAGACGTTGTGGGAAGATAGAGATCGAGAGTTCATGAATCTGCAGAAGGGAGCTATGTCGGTGATGGACTATTCTGCTCGTTTCACCGAGCATCATCATTTTGCACCTGTACTGGTGGGTGATGAGACGTTGAGGGCCAGGTGCTTTGAGGATGGTCTCCGTTATGACATCCGACTGCAGGTGAATGTTTTCAGTTTTCCTACTATACATGCTATTGTGAACCAGGTGCTGATTACAGAGAGGAACCTATGGGAATCTAGTGGGGTGGGCTAGGGTAGTTCAGCACCAGTTACTGGTACTATTTCTGCTGGCAAGAGGAAGATACAGATAGACTTCTCTTAGGGTGGCAGTACCACTCAGAAGAATGCTTCAGGTGGATAAGTCATGGGCTACCAGTGTGGTAGAGAGGGGAACAAGAGGCCACAGTGTTCACGAGACCTAGTGGAGTGTCGAGCTTGCTGCAGGATGGGTCATCTGCAGCGCTTCTGCAGGGAATTTACACCAATGTCTAGTGAGAGGGGTTCTATGTAGACTCAGCGTGCGGGAGCAGGACTAGTGGCATCTTACCAATCAGGGAACTGGAATAGGTTTGGGCGTGCAGGTATAGATGGTGGTTGTGGCCATGGTAGCCAGTCACCAGGATCATAGAGGCAGTAGGGCGGGATAGCTCAGGGTAGCCAGGTTGTGTCGCAGGGCCGAGACACTGGGCATGCATATGCTGTGCAACAGACCCAGCAGAAGTAGGATCTCTGACCTTCTACAGTCAGAGGTACTATTCTAGTAGCTTCTGTCTTATCTTCAATGCCTTTGGATACGAGTCCTACACATAGTTTCATATATGTACCAATTGTGGAGAGCCTTGGGCTCTATCTTTCTAATTCTTCAGATTTCATGACGCTAGACACTCTGTTGGGGACTAGAACGGCTGATGTGCGTCAGTGTAAGGAGTTCCCCCTTGAGGTTGGAGGGTGTCACTTCCTTTGGGAACTCTATGTCATAGAGATGACGAGCTATGACATCATTCATGGGAACGACTTTTTGGTTCCCTATCGAGCCTTTATAGACTGCTATCGTCGCAGGGTGAGTTTCACGTCACCTGAGGGCAGAGAGTTTCTATACAAGGGCGAATGGGATGTTCAGGCGAGTCGAGCTAGACCAGAGCATCATGGATGAGGTGGAGTCACAACCCAGATTGCGTGTTTATATTTGGATGATCTGGGGACATGTCAGACATATTTCCCTCTAGTTGTTGATCGTTTAAATGATGTCTTCCCGAGCAACATTTTGGGTCTACCTCCGGTGCGTGAGGTGGATTTCTCTATCGATCATGTGCCAGGAGTAGCACCGGTGTCTATTTCTCCTTATAGGATGGCCACACCCGAGCTGCAGGAGCTCAAGAGACAGTTAGAGGAGCTACAGGTGAAGGGTTTTATCCGACCCAGTACTTCTCTGTGGGGTTCTCCGGTCCTTTTTGCGAAGAAGGCAGATGGTACCCTTAGATATTCCATGGATTTTCGGAAGCTGAACCAGTTGACGGTTAAGAACCGATATCCCATGCCAAGGATTGATGATCTTTTTGATCAAATTCGTGGAGCACGAGTGTTCTAGAAGATTGACTTGAGATCAGGATATAATCAGCTGTCTGTAAGACCATCTAATATACCTCTCACGGCATTCAGGAGCAGGTATGGTCTATACGAGTATTTGGTTATGCCGTTTGGACTCACGAACGTGGTAGCAGTTTTCATGGCTCTGATGAATCATGTGTTCCATCCATATCTTAATTATTTAGTGGTAGTATTCTTGGACGACATCTTGGTTTACTCGAGCACTCGACACGACCATGCCACCCATCTTGATATCGTATTGAGTACACTGAGAGAGCATCAGCTATATGCTATGCTCTCAAAGTGCCACTTTTGGATGGACCAGATTCACTTCCTGGGTCACATTATCTTAGAGGTAGGATTTGTCGAAGACCCAGAGAAGGTGAGAGTCATAGTTTCCTAGGTGCAGCCTAAGAATGTGTTTGAGATACAGAGTTTCTTAGGGTTGGCTAGTTACTACAGACGCTTCATACATGACTTCTCCCTCTTAGAAGCACCGTTGACGGGACTGAATAGGAAATGGTGTGATGTTTGTTTGGAAAGAAGCTTGCGAGGCAGCTTTTCAGGACCTGAAGGGAAGTTTGACCTCATCACCGATCCTGATACTCCCAGAGCAGGGGAAGAGCTATATAGTTTACTGTGATGCATCATGGATTGGGCTGGGAGCAGTGTTAATGCAGGGCGACCGAGTTGTTGCGTATAGGTCTCGGTAGTTGAGGCCACATGAGCGGAATTAACCAACACATGACCTCGAGTTGGCTGCATTTGTTCATGCGTTGCACAGTTGGAGACATTATCTATTGGGAGAGCATTTTGTGGTCTTCACTGACTACAAAAGCCTCAAGTATATCTTTACTCAGCGTGAACTGAATCTGAGGAAGAAGAGGTGGGTCGAGTACCTAAATTCCTTTGATTCTGAGCTTGCCTATACACCTGGTTAAGGTAATGCAGTAGCTGATACACTGATCATGAAGACTAAGATACATGCAATGCAGGACGCCAGTGGTGAGTGGGAGCTCATGGCTTTGTTCTCTGAGATGCATCTAGAGGTTCATGATAGTCAGGGGCAGACATATCTTTCTTCTTTAGCTGTGACATCTACCCTCCTTGATAGAGTGAGGATGAGGCAGCTTTCTGATCCCTAAGGACGAGTTCTACGGGAGTCTGTGGAAAGTGAGGACCCTTCTCCTGGTTGGACGCTAGGCAGCGATGAGGTTCTACATTTCCATGGATGAGTTTGGGTTCCAGGGGATCTACACGAGGAGCTGGTGCGGGAGTTTCATGCTTCAGCCTGGGCAGTTCATCCCGGGGTTACCAAGATGTACCGTGACTTGAGACATTAGTACTAGTGGCTGGGTATGAAGGGTGATGTGGATGGTTTTGTTACGAGGTGTTCCACCTGTCAGTAGGTGAAGGCAGATCATCAGAGGCCAGCTGGGTTGTTACAACAGTTACCCCTTCCAGAGTGTAAATGGGATGATGTTTCAGTGGATTTTGTGAAGGGTTTGCCGAGGTCACCTTGAGGCAATGATGCTGTGTGGGTTGTTGTGGATAGACTCATGAAGGTTTCTTGCTTATTACCGATCAAGGAGACCTTCAGAGTTGACGAGCTCGGAAGGCTTTATATCCGAGAGATCATATGTCTTCCTGGGGTCCCTCATTCTATCGTTTCTGATATCGATGCATGCTTTACGTCTCATTTTTGGAAGAGTTTTTAGAGGGAACTGGGTATACAGGTTCTTATGAGCATAGCATACCACCCTCAGACTGATGGCCAATCAGAGCGTATGATACAGATGCTTGATGATATGCTGCGTGCATGCGTTCTAGAAATTAGGGGCTCTTGGAAGAAGAATATACCCTTAGTCATGTTTTCCTATAACAATAGTTTTTAGGCGACTATTGAGATGGCACCATACAAGTATTTATATGGTAGGACATGCCGATCACCTTTGTGATGGTCAGAGGCAGGTGAGGCAACTTTACTGGGGCCACAGCTTGTGTAGGAGACATCTGAGCTGGTCCAGTTGATTCAAAAGCGGATGGCTATCGTGCAGTCTCATCAGAAGTCCACAGACAACCTTTGAAGTTTGTGGTTGGGGATCATGTTTTCTTACATGTTTCGTCGAGGCTGGGACACAAGCATATCAGGATATAGGGTAAGATTTCACCGAGGTATGTGGGGCCATTCGTGAATCTGGGGAGTGTCGGGCTGGTTGCCTATCGGTTGTGGTTACTGCAGCGGTACGGAGCCATGCACGACATCTTCCATGTGTCTCAATTGCATCGCTATCATTCAGACCTGTCTCACGTCTTTCAGCCTGAGGAGGTTGAGCTGGAAGCCGATGTGTCCTTTGAGGAGAATCTGATCTGTATCGTTGATAGGAGCACGAAGGTTCTCCGAGGTGAGTCAGTTCCTCTCGTACGGGTGCTATGGAAGCATGGCCGAGTGCAGGACGAGACTTGGGAGCAGGAGGCCGACGTACCTGCTCAGTGGCCAGAGTTGTTCTGAGCTTTATCTTCACAACCCTTGGAGGGGCAATTCAGTGACGAATTGCTATAAGGGGGGAAGTTTGTAAAAAACCGGTTCTTAGTTTTGAGGTACGAATTTCTTCTTATCTCTTTTCCTTAAGTGTTTTTTAGAAAATATGAAAAATGGGGAAAAATCGTAATTTTTGGAACTACACGCCGTGTACTTTTCCACACGCCGTGTACTTTTGGGCATGTGGTATGGGTACACGGGGTGTGTAGCCATGTCGGCGATGCAGGGTGTAGGAACCGACTACAGGATGTGTAGTGGTACCTTACACTCCATTTATTCATTCGACATGCCTAAATAGTATGGAGGTGGAGTATCCCCCAGCTGGGCAACAGTACACGCCGTGTACTATAGAGTACATGCCGTGTACTCATGTCGACGAATGAATAGTGTGGCAGTGCCGCCAGAGGAACAGTTAAATGAAGGGAGTACACGCTGTGTACTTGGAAGTACACACCGTGTACTTTTTTGTTTCAGATTAAATTAGGTATTAGCCTCCTCGTTTGGCAGAGGAGGCATTTGAGACATTTTGGATCCAAAGGAGGAGGCTGGACCTTTGATGATCCGCCGATTGTTCGTCTGGAATCTGATTCCGCCTTGGTCAATCTCGTTGGAACTGCACAGGTAAGCCATCTCCTCTCCTGGTGTGGTTCTTACCAATTATTCCCCTAACAGAAGTTATTTACGTTTGAATTGGTTTTCTTCTTCATCAGATCTACGTAGTTCTTTGACGTTTCTTGGATCGTTGTTCGTGTATAATGCTCATCGGTGTATAAGGTAGGTAGCTTGGTGTAAATTTTCAATTGTCGTGCTTTTTTGTGCATTTTCGTGCCGCGATCCCATGTTGGGGTGTCGTGTGGCTGAGGCTGTTGCTATATTTAATGCCTATAATTTCATTGGTGATTATATTGTGATAATAAAATGCTGGTTGGGATCGTTTCTTGGATCTGGAACCACCCCGGGGGTGTGTTTCACTGTTTAGACGTTTGGTCAGGATACCCGAGGGTATGCCTTTAAAGTAGTAATTTTAGAATTTCCTTGAGAGGAATTTATTGCTTACTGCATTTTGACATGTTGGGCATGACCTGGTTAATTGTTAGCATGAGGGCGTTGTTGTGATTATCCTATGGGCACTGCACTATTTAGCCTGTGGGTAGTAGTTATTTCGGCCTGAGGGAAACTTCTTCCATTCCTACGGGTAGCAGATTATGTGCCTGTGGGAAACACTACCTACACCTGAGGGAAAACTCTGTTATGCCTGAGGGCAGATTCTTGTGTTGGATACTCGTTACCTGAGGGTAGGAGTTTACGTGTTTGAGGACACTATTTGTTCACTAGAAATGCACTTTGGTGATTTCTTATATTAAATTGATTAAATGACTAATAAAATGGCAACATAACTGGTAGTTAGTTACTTTTGAGTACTACATATTTTATTGCATTTTAATATTGCACACTATTGTTGCATGCTTTCACACAGTTGGGCACAAGCCTTTGGTGGGTGCCTTCTGAGATGTATTTCTCACACCCTGTTTGGGTCATGCTTTTCGGAAAAAACATATTACGTTGCTACAAGTGTAGATAGGGGAAACGATACTTATACAGGTATTTGACTGTTACTGAGGAGTAGGAGGGCATGGGACCGAGCCTAGGCTCACGATGCCGCTGCCAGCTGTTTTCCTTGTTTTATTGTACTCTATATTTTGTTGTACTGTATCGATGTATAACATGTTCTGGCTATTTCCTTGGAACATGTGACATGTTGCATCTTTCATATACTGTTGGTTATGTCATATGTAGTTGTTTATTTCTGTTATCTATGGTTTACTACTTCCGCTGTTTTTTGTATGATTTATTTCTATTCATCTTTGCTACACTTTGACTAATGGGGGCATAGTTTCCCCACTATCAGACCTGGTCACTCGCTGCTAGTCGGCTACCTCTGGCTATTGGGGAGATACGCTTAAGGTCATGTGGAGAACTGGGTTCGGGGCACCCATTGAGTGCACCTGGGTCCAGGACATTACAACAATACACAACAAAATCCACTTAAATAATATTCAAAATAACCAAACCACAACTCCTTGAAATGGTGTCCATGTATAGTTCGTAGCATGTACATCTCATCTATAGGAGAATCCAAAAGAATCCCATCATCCCATGGAATCTTAAGATCATTCCTATGGTGTGCTGGATAGGCACCCAACTCACAAGCAGAAGCTCAATCACCAACAATACTAGCTATAGTCTATCCAGACTCATCCCAAATAACATGACCCAAAAAATAGTTTAGCATACTCTGATACCATTTTGTCAAAAATGATGCCGGATTTCTAACCATCCTGACACCTAACCCGGTTCGTGGCACGGCCCAAAGGGGGTTTCTAATCCCCACATAATGGAAATTAGAGCATGGGTATTATATAATTTTTTGGGAATGATTTCACCTATTTACAAAATCATAAAAAAAACTAAATAAAAAAATACTGAATAATCATAACCGAACATTGTACTACAATTTTTTGATTCAATGTTTACAACTTTAATAAAAACCCAAAATAACTACAATAGAAAAAGAACAATGAAACTATCCCAAAAACCATGGTGAAACAAGAGGATCATCAACCTCAAATGAACACCGCCAACACCTATAAGGGGTGACCACAAGAAGCCCAAACCCTCATCAAGAAATATATTTCCTTTACCTGATTCAAACATATCATAGTACAGATACACCCAAAGGTGTATGTCAGGTGTGAGCCAAAGCCCAGTAGAATTTCACCCATTAGAATACATTCCATGATAAAAACATTATATGAAAAATTAATATTATTATTTTATAAAATAAAATTATGAATAATTTTTATAAATAACAATTTTACAAAAGAAAACATTCTATGTTTCTAAAATATAAAAAAAGTGCACTGTATGTCAATTTTAGGTACGATATCACAAAACACCACTAAGTTGCTGGAAGACCCTATAGAAAAAACTTAAAAAGGTACATTTGGTATCTCTTATCTCCATATAACATGGTATAACAACCATAACCCACATCATTCTCATGAACACGCCACTTGTGGGGAACATCCTAAAGACCTAGTGGTTTCTGATAATCAAAATAATTTAGTTAGTGTTGTAATTTTCAATACTATTATGTGAATACATGATTTTCCTATTATGAGTCGACTAACATAATCATAATTGATGAATCTAATATGTCCACTTCTGAATCACCAGTGTACTAGTTCTTATTTCCCAACTATATACCCAAGATTTCCGTTTATTCTCAATTCCAATTTCTCATTTCGTAAATGCATCACCACATTCATATGAACACACTAGTAATGGGAACACACAATTAAAACCAAAATTTCACATAAAAAACTCATTCAAATTCACACACACACCAAATACAATTCAAAACATGTTTTTCATCACATTCATAACTTATTACAAAACTTTAAAATTTTATAAAACACCTTCAAGAATAAAAACAAAGAACACAGTTTAAAAAACCACATTACCATAGATAAAAACCATGTTCTAGATATACTCAGCTTAAAACCATTTAAAATCACATTTCACACATCATAAACAATGAATAGAACATATCCAATGATTCAACGAAATAATATTGAATTAAAAAATAATTTTTATATAGGGAACCACCTTCCTCAATCATGGAATCTTCAAAAAATTAGTGAGAAACCACAAACACACATCAAGTGAACCCTATAAATTAAATATTAACCAAAAACACCAAGAATGAACCCTGAATATAAATATTCAACCATTAATAGATCACCCCATTCACTAAAAATATGAAACCCCAAGAAATAAGAAGTGAAACCCTATAAAAGAGGAATAAATCAAGAAATGAGGGACTTACATGGAGTTTATTTGAAATTTCCCACCAAATCCTCAAAAAAAATAGAGGTCTAATGGATCAAGTTGGATGGTTATAGGTGCATAGGACTGGAAATCCTGAGTGGGGAATAAAATTTTAGATTTTGTGTAAAATTTTGAGAGGATAAAAATGCCATTTTTGATGTTTTAATGACTCAAAAATATAAGACGATTTGGAAAACTATACAGAACCCTTGTGCCCATTTGAATCCAAGTAGGACATGCCACACACATTTCCTTCAATGCATATAGACTACGCACCAACCATGTAGTATGCCTCTACAAAAAAATGACTTATTTATGGTTTCCTAGGAAAGGGCACATGGTTTTCCTAACCATTATCCCACCATGTGCCTATTGTTACTAGCCCAAAAAAGTACCATTTCAATAAAACCACAATGGGATCCCAAGGGTAAAATTATAGAAAAAAATTAATATAAAAATACAATAAAATAAAATCATGAGTGTGACACAAATGATCATTTTTTTTATCATTTTTAATGGATATGATTCCCATTTACATTCCATTGTTTATTTATGAAAAGTTAAATGTTTTCATTTTAACAAGAACATAAATGTATAAATAATGATGAGTGTGTATTATATATACCCCAATTAATTATTTATGGTTCTAAATATTATGGGATAAATATTTAAATTGAATATGGAATGGTCAATCTACTGTGGTAATTTAGTAGTGATGTATTATAAACTCTGGGAATCTGGTAGTGATTCATAATCCACTATGGGAATCTAGTAGTGGTTCTTTATTAACAATTTGAATTATATAGTGATTCCCACTATAGTATGGGAATCAATTGAGGAATCATATTCCATGTTGTTATATTAATCTATGATCATGATTGTTCCAAATTATTTTTCAATTTAAATCATTATTTTTTAGATATGAATAATACTCATGTTATTCTATGTTATAATTATATTATTCATTATTTTGATATGAATTATTTTTTTCATCGAGATTCATTATATGAGTATAACTCATATTATTTGAAATTTAATGGCTCTTAGATTTTTATTCCATTATCCTTATTTCAATATCATGTTTTATGATTTAAATTTATGATCCCATAATCTTTTTATTTGGTATTTTAACCTTAGTCATGTTTTAATAGATGTTTAGGATTTAATGGGTTTGACTAGTTGATAGGATTACCTTATAAATAATTTCATATTAACCATTACTATTCTATTCCCTAGTTTATAAAGATCATCATATCATATGTGATGTTTAGAAGAGGTTCGAGAGGATACTTTTTATCGGTAAATGTAAACATTTTTTAAATGAGTTGTTTTTTAAACTATTCCCCATGATACAAATGCTTTTATTCCTTGAGTTGTCAAAATGTTTTTGTGTTTTAGTAATTAAATCACATTATTAATGTATTATTTATGTAACTTTATCTAGACTACCCATAGTTGTAGTGTCTCAAGAATAGATCTGGGACCAAGGACCCTAATAATGGTTTAATAGCTAATGTATCCATTCACTTTGATTATAATCACCTTCTTATCAATTCAACACACAACCAAACTGGTTGCGATGAAAATAAATGTACATGAATTATATAGAAATGGGATGTGGTTTACATTCATTTCATGGGTCTACACCCAATAAATGATCTTTTAGTCATGGTATATCTTTTAAATGGTTTAATTCCTCAATAATGCAATAATGAATTGATTATTAGATAATACAACAATGATGATCGTCTTAGTGACGAGTTCTCATTTATATATCCACTATAGGAGGTTTTCCTTATGAGTATCTACTGAATGGAATATCTACCTCTTTATCAACAAGCAGATCTTATCATAATATCATATGTTGGTCTTCTTACCTTCATTCGTAAATTCACCATTTCAACATATATATATATATGATGGCACACATAGGTTCATATGAGTTCCTAAGGTAGATTCTACATAAGTTTTCATGTGAGTATCTCCGACTTATAACAAAGTAATAGATAAATTTGATTTCCTTATTTTTTATTCTTGTTTAGACCGCTATTGAATATATGGTAGAACATGTAATTATCCTTCTTCATGGTGTGGTTATAAATTATGCGAGCATGTTAACATAGATCAATTATGAAGAGACTCACCTATATAATTTTATCAATAACCTATTATAGGATGTGTATTTCTAGGTGAGTTTGTGTCCAGTGCACATACATGAGCTCCTGATGTTTCATTAGGGAGACATATCTATGACTATGCATGTGATGACGTTTATTGACCACACATTATATTTTTTTACACGTATTTCATGAATTGATGTTTTATATTGGCTTAAAAATAAATATTCTATATGGAGTGGTAACACTCCATAGAACCGCAAATGTTGGAGTTTTTGAGCATGAACTAATTTTAGAGAACATTTTATACGAATTCTCATAGTCAACAAGTGCTATAAGTAGTCACCCTAGAACTGCGACCATGGATGTATGTGTAATGTGGAAGACTTAGAGACATATGAGCATCAAATACTCATAGGTGAATATTCCTACCATAGGATCAATGTCTCATGGTTCTTATGTGAATCCTATAAAAAATAAACAGGAATTTATTTTATTATGAAAGAAATGGGCCTATTTTAGAGGACTTTTTGAACTATCATACAATATATGGTGGATATTTATTTGAATAACCATATTATCAGAGGAATATATGTGACTATGGGGAGTGGTCTTTGAAATTATGAAGAAGGAGGTAAGGGTAACAGAGCTATAAGTTGTTCTCAACTCTTGCACCTAATACCACCACCACCCCCACTATGTGGCATACAACATGGTCATAGAGGTTTTAGTTAATGGCATGAAAATGTGGCCTATAAACCATTGGGATACCAACAATTTTTGAGGTATGATTTATATCGTTTACACCACAATGTTACTTTTGTAGACATTAATGTGAGTCATTCCATCAAATACATGTCCCTCATTTTAGAAATATATATTATAGTGGTAGTATAATGTTACAATTATGTCTAGAGAATCCTTTTACAAGGAATAATACTATTTCAATCCCCTTTTAAATGTCTAAATTCTTGATTTCAGGAAAAAAAATATTGTTGGACCTTTTTAGGGATGTAATTAGATCCTCTGATTTTATTCATGGTATAGACTATTTATCCACCATCCATGAACATATTAATTATTTATGACATACGATACATTGTACTCAAGATGAATGTTTGGGATTTTCCAATCCAAGTGGCATGGAATTATAATCACAGTACATTGGACACATGTGTAAGATGCTATAGTTGATTTCCCATCATTTTTCTATCACAACCGTTGGTACAACCAACTCAGATGGTCATCTATATCGTGTGGTGTTATATGACTTCCTATAAATCTTCTTCAATGTAAATACTAGTATATATTAACATAATGTTGTTTAATTATACATTAACATTAATCCCAAACCAATTTTCTATCTTCAATAGCATATCTAATATCCCCCTCTATGATTTTATAGATTATGGTGTAGTAGGAGGACCTTCATGGGAATGGATATATTATAAAAAGTGTGTCTATCTGAGATTCCCTGATATTATATGACAATATGGTTGATTGGAATATTTGGTTTTATGTAGATCTTCATCACTTGAACCAAGTGAAAATTATGCATAAGTTCCTTTTGTCGAGAATTGATGACATCATCAATCAGGTTAAAGGGGAAGGTTGTTTTAAAAAATCAACATTATGTGAGGATATCGCAAGTTGACTTTTTTATGAGGAGGATACAAAAAAACGAAATTGAAATGTTTCAATAATCACAATTATTACCTTGTAATAACAATCAGAATTATTAATGATCCATAATTTTATTTGAGACTCATGAATTGGATCTTCTAATGATTCATAAAAGAGTTCATGGTGGACATTATCAATAAAATTATTATATACTCAATATTGATGGATGATCAGGAAGATTATTTGGTGATAGTCATAGAAATACATTGAGAATATCATTTTATGGGAATAATCCCAATGGATCATTTCTTTATTAGAGATGTCCAATTTCTAGGATAAGTCATCTCATTAGATGGAGTATCTATGGACCCAAAATCTTTTGAGGTAATTCTTGTTTGGGATCCACCTAAGAGAGTGATAGAGGTATTAATCTTGCATGGATTGGATGGTTATCATTGGAGGTTTGTGATATATTTCTCAAGGATTGAGAGTCCCTTTAATACCTTAACTCAAAATGGGAATCCTTTATTCTATTCATAAATTTTCCAAACAAAATTTCAATATTTGTTATAGTTGTAGAACAGATCTTCTATAATGAGGTTTTTAAAAGAGGGGGATTAGGTATATAGAGTTTTTTAGTGCCTCTAGAACTAGGTTTAGGTAAATATTAACGTATATATAGACGGTGATATTCTATGGGTCTAGTTATTTGAGACCCCAATAGTATAACTATGAAAACAATGACATGAAGCTAGTTGTTTTTTTATCAATCCTAAAAAAATGGAGACTATTTTTTCTTGGTGAGTTTTTTTATTCTATCCATAATAGAATCATGTTTATCATAACCCTGAGTCATATGAACCTAATATATATGTGTTTATATATTTCCTACATGATTATGGATTTGTGATAGTCTATACACTTTGGAAAGAGAACATTGATTAATATGGTCTCAGTAGGAAGAATAATTCATGGATAATAAGTGAGGTTTTAGAGTAGTTGGCATCATTTTATGTATACATGGTTGATGGGGTAAGGGAATCATACCACTAATTAATGGTTGTAGCGCCATTAATAATTCATTTTTTATGTAATTTATAACTTAATATTTCAATTGTGAAGTCGTTTAGAGATATATTAGCATAGGACATGATCTTACTGAATTTTATGAACATATAAATCATTTCATCCTCTTCATTAGGTGGATTTTGGTTCCATTCACTCATCAAAAAATGGTGCTAAGTGATTGACATATATAAACATTGGAGTTACATATTGTAGTGTAAAAAATTGACTGGGAAATTTAGTTGTATATTTTATAGTCCGGGATAAAGGAGGGTTTTGTGGAATTAAACATAGAAGGCCTCACCTTAAAAGGAATTAAGGTCAAGGATCATGTCCCAACAAGATTATTCTAGAACCCAAATGTATTGTAATAGAGTTTGGATGGAATATTGATGGATTTGAATTTTATATTTACATGGATGGTGAATGTTCATGATGTATCTAGGTGATCATGATTGATGAACATCCTCTCCATCAATAAGCATAGTTAAATGGAGAGATTTGGATTTTTTACATAAATGATATCATTTAAAATCATAGTTTTATATCAATTATTTTCATGGACCATGATTGTTGAATCACATCTCAGTTTAGGATAAGATTTCTTGATGAATTTGGGTCCCGGTTGTAGATGATCTTGAAATTTCACCCTTATAGAGATTTCAAAAAAGAACAGACTATTAACATCCTAGGTGACATGATTTGGAAGTGCATGTTGACCTTTGGATGAATCTGGGTGGATCGCGTACCATTATTGAATTTTCTAAAATTTTAAAATGACATCCTATTATTGGTTTGATCCTAATAGAGTCTCTTTATGGAACAACATGTAGGTTAAAAATATGCTAGTTTGGGTTGGAAGAATCGGTACTTATAGGCCAGCGCTAGTGCCCGTAATCATAAATGAAGTGAATATCATTATGGAAGGATGAGAATAGAATATAACCATATAAAATACTATGGTCACAAATGATATATCCCTCTAGAGTTTAATAAGGGTGTCTATGTGACCCGGAAGGTCACACCTCAGTGTGGGTGTGTGGATGTTTCTTGAGAAGGAATATATTTTTAGGTTCATCAGTCCATTCTAGATTCTATATAGGATTATTGGGGTTTCATACATTCTGACTATACCATTATAGTCTTACTGAGGTCATGATGTATTATAAAATTCATATTTATAGAAATATATTGATGTCCTACTACAAATCATTTTTTAGTGTGGGATAGAAATAAAATATTGATCCACCTTTTTTGATAACATGGTGGTGATCAATGACCAGAAGAAGAATATCGTTCAACAGAGACTGATTCCCCTAATTTGTGTTCTCTTGTTGCATGGGAATATTTATGATATCTCATACGAGTCATAAGATGATATGTGAGATAAGTATCTTAAATTTTTGCGTGTAATTACTACTTGTGAGGATGAAAATCCCTGAATTCGAAGTTAATTTTATGGTTTTTTATTGTGCTTATACCATCTGGATATTTCAAATAATATTTATATATAGATTCATGGTGTTGGTGTAGTGTTTTGGGCATTTAATATCCCTAGAAAAATAATAATTTTCCATAATCTCAGTTATCAAGTAATGTGCATGTCAAGTAACACCCCAAGATTTCATAGTAAGTTATATCATTAATATAATTAAATAGCTTGCGCTACACACATCACCGAGTCCGAGCGCACCACAACATACCTAACTAGCTGTTAAAAAAGAGGTTAATGATAGTGTCAACTGAATTTTGAATTTTATATACTCTAGAAAATTTTATAATCAATATTATCTGTTTCTTAGAAATAATATAAAAACAAATTCATTATTTTCAAATAAAAGAAGTATTTTTCAAAAAATGAAATTTTACTGCCTGTTAATGGAGACCCCTTTTTAAATCCAATATTTAACACTATTATATATTCAATGTGACAAAATAAACATCTTATTTAGAATCATGACATACAAATTTAGTTTCGATAATTTTTTGGTGTTTTTCTGATAACTTTCATATTTTGTTGAATAATGAAAAATACTAAATTTTAACTAAAAAACATTTTAAATAAAAATAATTTATATTGATAAATTATAAATTTTAATGGTTAGGTCGTATAATTAGATTATATTTTAATAATTTAATACAATACTGGTAATTATGAGTAATTTAACATTTAAATTTGACATAAACACAAGTCAATCTTTTGATAGTTTTTACTTTTTTTAAAACTGCTTTTTGGTTTTGATAACGGGAATTAATTTTAAATTAATAAATTCAACTTATATGTTTTTAATTTGGTAATATAGACTTATTTTTTGCATTTTGATTATCAAAATTAGCTTAGGGTGATTTTTTTTTCATTTTTCTGAAAACATTCAAATTTTGATGAATAGTGAAAAACACTACGTTATTTTTAAATCCTGCATTTTTATATTGGAATTAGTTATTTTATTTTAATTTAATTTATGTCAAAACAGATACAAAATACCTATATATGTTCAATATAATTTATTGGAGTCATTTTATACTAACTTTAGATATATAAAATTTTATTGGACTTTTTACCGTCTTTTACCCACCTTCTAAGAGTATTTGAAAATATCAATAAAAAATAGTTTTACCGATTTTGTGAGTTGAATTAAAAAAATGCTAGAGACATGGTTGACCTTAGTATTTATATATTTTTTTAAAGAAGCTAAAAATAAATTTTGTTGAATAGTAATTTTTTACTTTTATTTACCACGGTTAAATGTATAAGGGGTAATTAAGGTTAAAATGATATTATAATTATTCCAACACATGTATTAATTCTATTGGATAAGTGTAATTAGACCAAAAACAATATTAGGAATGAAATGTGATCATTTAGGTCCACATGGATTAGATTAGTACATTTATTATTATTTTATTTAAAGAATAGTTAAAAGAGTTAAATAGTTGTTTAATAACTAATCCATTTTTAATATAGTGTTATACATAAGATAAAATCTACTATAGATATTCATTAAGAAGAAACGAAAATTCCCACATAATGGTATTTTATTTATAAATTTTAGACATTCAATAATTAAATTTATTTATGACATAATGATGATGTAGTATTTACCTTATTAATAAAATATTAAAATAATTGATATTATAAATAAACAAATAAATGTAATTTGAGACTTTTGATTAGTTACACTAAATTTATAGGTTTATATGACTTGTTATGGTTGATTGTATCTATTTTTATCGAATTAATAATGGTATTATGATTTTAACAGAAAAACAAAAACCAAATAGTGTCAACTTTGACATAAAATAGTTTTTAAAACAAATACTATATTTTTGGATGATATAATATTCCTAAAAATATAAGGTTCAGGAAAAGGGATTAAATAATATTTTACATGTCATTAATGAACCACTTTATGTTCTTTTGTAATTTTAGTGTATTTTTATTAACCATATAGTGTAATAATACAAGAAGACACAGTAAAACTTATATTATTTAACTTAGAGTTAAATAAAAAAGATAAGGTTAAAATGGCAACTTAAACTTGTATAAAACCTATTCATTGAGATGGTTTCAACCCATTACCACCTATGTCTATAAATAAATTCATTTTGATCCAATATAATCCGAGTATGATTGTATAATAAATTAATACTTTAATCATTTCCTAAAGTGACCCTCACCTCTCTTATAAAAGGGCACTTAACCTTCTCTAAAATTCACACCTCCAAAGCCATTTGTAGCAGTCAACCCCTGCCCAAATATCCTATCAACTATTTTACCTTAATTATATAGGTCTTACTTTGGTCATAAATCCATCCTATAAAGGTCTTTTGATCAAATGAAAAGGAAGAACACGAAGAAGAGGTAAATATTTCATCACCTCTTTCAAGATCATTTTCTTCTTCCACATCCTCTTTCATTGTTGTTTCCATTATATAATAATAACTGCAGTATCTTCTATATACTGTGATTTTTGATAGAAAGGGTACAACCATATTCATTTTTCTATCCATCATATGATTGACAAAGTCACCATACGTGTGTATGTACGGCTTACTTTCTCCATGTCGTGGTGTAGTTTGTTATTCAAACTCTTCATTATTTGGATGGGAATAATAATGATTATAAATTATGTAAATAATAAATATATAATGTTAATGACTCATTATATATGATATATTGTCCAATTAACTTTGATTTCACCATCAATATAATGATATTATCGCCCGTGCATACGTACGGATTACCGTCTCCACAATGTGATGAGATTCATTTCCACATTCACCATTACATGATGATTTTAAAAATATATATATTATTAATAAGTATGTAATATATGACATAATAATTCTACTATAAAGAGATATATATATATATATATATGTACTTACATATATCTTATTCACTTAGTTCCATTCAATGAGATATGAAAATAGATACCACATTTATGCGTACGTACGGCCTACAATCTCCATAAATGGTGTTTTCCATTTCACATATATGTATATTATGCATATTTATATTATAAATATATATTATATATAAATCATGTTTTATATTGTGTAAGGATTTAAATCATGATCTACGAGATACAATCAGGAATAAAAAGTTAAAACACATACGATAAAGAAATCGATTATTACATGAAATGTTAATTGAACTTGGAAATTATTATTAAATGGGTAATATAATGTAATAAATGAATAATTTATGATATCATAATAATTAATATTCTTATGGTATAATTTAATAACATGATATGTTCACTATAGAGGAGGTCAAACGTACCCTTGACCAAAGGAAAGAGAAAGGTAAGGGTTAATATCCCAATCTTTTTATTATCTGAGGTTGTTTTTACGTAAGAATCTACTAGGGAATATTAATTTTCCATGTCCATGTTTCATAAAAGTGTTTTAAAAGGGATTTTTTAAGGTACTTTTTACTAAAACAACATTTTAATTGTTTTAAACATTTATTCTTAAAAACATTTCACATTTATGTCCATGTGTTTAAAATGGTTTTATAGATTTATTTAAATGGACATGAATGTTTTAAAATGTTAATTCCATTAAATGATTCAATGTGGTATGGGAAACATGGATTAAAAATGTATTTAAATGTCTTCCTTTCTAAATTATGTGGATTTTAAATGATTTCAAAAGAAGGAAATAGATATTTCTATCAAATAGTTTTGATTTCATCTAATTCAACATCCTTTGATAGATTTTAAACTTGTTTGAAGTTGATTATTTATAATACACATCTTCCATATTGTATTGAAGGTTTTGGGATATGTTTGAATACAGATGTTTTATTTTAAACCATTCATGGTTTATGGATTATTTACTTCCATTTCGTATGATGCTTTTAATACGAATGTTTATATTATGTTTAAGCCTTTTCATATGAGGAATGCATTGGACATAGTAAGTGACAGGTGGGGCCCGCTATAGCTCCTTGATGCATCGATAGGTCTAATGAGACAAACTAGTGTCTTGGAACAAGGACTTGAAAAAATCATATTTGTAGTCTTGGCACAAGGCCTTGACTATATGGTTATGAAGTCATGAATTATGCATTCCATCATTATGAAAGTGGCTATTGATATTTCAAGTTATTATTCAGCTAGTTGAATATCCATGTGAATTAGTAAATGGAATTATTTGATTTTATATTTTCCATTTTATTCTAAAGTTTAAGTTTAAAATCTTTTGTTTTACTCTTATAAATTTCCTTATATGTTTATGATTATTTATGAATGTTTCCACTATATTGTTTTCCTTACTAAGCATCTGAGCACACCCCTTTCTATGTTTAATTTTTCCCTGTATTGAAGAAGTGTTTTATGGTTGACCTGCAAGGACAGGCTAAGGGATATGAATGTATTCAAAATGGGATGATGTTGTTGTTGTTTTTCATTTTATAATGTAATTTAATGTTCATGTATTTAATCTATTTTCCAAGACTTCTTAACTGATCGGTCCTTCGGGACATGATTCTTTGTAATCATGCCAATGTATTAAAAAAATGCACCGACTATGGGCTTCTGGGGTCAGATCATTATAGTTGGTATCATAGGAAGTTTAACAACAACCTTGGAAAAATATTTAGATAAACTATTATAAGATAACATTACCCTAAGATAAACACTGAGGACTAATATAGAAGAACTTCCAAGAATTTTGGTATTATAGAGATTTAGTGAGTTTTCCAAGATATACATCCATGGATGGATATGAGAAGGTAGAGGCGACTATTGAACTGATGTACCTAGGGGTAAAACTAGAAAACAATGCTTTGATAAAGACTTGAATGGGAACAGGTGCATGACAATGAGCCTTGCTGCACTCGTGGTTATGACACTCTCGGGGGATATGCTTAGGATAATTCACATTTTCATTATAAGCCATTATGAAGGATTTAGGAGTAAAAAATTTCTCAAAGAAACCATTTTTAGATTATAGATTATATGCATAAGGTTGTCAATTTACATTAGGTATTTTAAATGTTTGGAATTATGAATTACGATTCATAAAACTAACCTACTGTATGACAATATTTAGAAATGGCGCCCAGTAGATGGAATGAGAACTCCAGCAATACGTATGATCCTAATAGTAAGAAGGATCATAGCTCTCATGGTATTAAGCCAAAATTTAGAAGTTAAATAGTCTCCCACGTATTCTCAACATATGAAGAAATAGTATCACGTGTTAATAAGATAAGTAAAATAAATCTCTGAGTCCTATGGCTTTGAAAGGAACCAAAAGAATAAAAATATGATAGAGAGAAAGATGGATACAGAGAAGATGGGAAAGAAGGATTTCTCTACATGTGATAATTGTGGAAATAATCACCTTGGTAAATGATTCAATAGAATTAGTGTTTGTTATAGCTGTGGAGAAAAATGTCACTAATTATGTGATTGAAAGGTTATGAAAAAAGTTTCAAAGGTACAATGCTTCATCTGCAAGGAGTTGGGACACTATACGAATCAATGACCAAATCATCAGAGTATACCCCAAATGATTCTATTGGATAATAACTAAGTTTTGATACTACCACAAATGAAGAGTAATGACTAGTGTTATTACATTGTTATTAAAGAATTATTTCATTTGACTGTTGTATCAAAGATGATATGGTTGTATTAATTATGGAAATAAATAAGTATTGTACTCTAGTACTATTTGGTTGAAGATTTGAGATTTCAGGTACTAAGAAAAGTGACTCAATAGTATGTTAATATTTTTAGAAAACACATGGTTGATGGAATGATAAACCCTAATATGGTCTTCAAACTAAGGTATTGGATTTGGAATAAGAGATGGTTGATTTGGATAAATTATATTGAATATTCTTGACTACCTTGGAACTAATTAATGGTTTGTATATTCCATCATTGTTGGAATTTAAAACATTTTTGGATATTAGGAGTATATCCATTATTCTATAAGAAATAAGGGATCATGAATGTGATCAATAAGGTTTTATTTTAATTCATGTTGTTACCGTGTTTTATAAAAATACATGATGAAGGTATTCAAAAGTTATTACATGGAAAAAGGATAATTATTTTTTTTACGTTACATATAAATTTTGGACTATGAGTTTTTACATAAGTATTTTGGATAAGTCTAAAGGTTGTAATCAATTAATCATGAAATTTGACAAAATTTTTAAGGTTAAATCATTTTTGAGATTATTTTCGTATTTTCATAAAAAGGATAACCTAGTGGTTGGGCGACAACCTGTCACATCAGACAAGGCCACGAGACGTGAACCCGCAACCGAAGGGCGACAAGGGTGCATCACCTACCACTGGCCTATGTGATGTCCTGGTTTTTGTAATGTAGTTTTTTTAAATAGTCTGACAAATGAATTATAAATCCATTATTTTTGGAATCCTATATGATTACGATAAATAGAATATTTTTGAACTCTATTATCTTTTGGACTGAATGATGTGTTTGTTGTATTAATTAGTTAAAGGATGAAACCCTACTTGTCAAATATATATATATATTCTCATGTTATTCTATGAATAAATTAATTCTTAAACAATAGTGAAGAGATCTTAAAACCAAAAATGTCTTATCCTGATACCTTATGTTTTTTTAACCGATGATATTTTAAATCATCATAAATTGATGGCTTTGAGGCCCTCAGTTTTACACTTTCTTGTGGTTGATGACCTCAATCACTCCCTATAAATATTTTTTTTTCTTCTATTTTTTTGTTCCCAATCGCCACTAATTTTCTCCTTATTGAGATCATAATTTAGTGGTGACATTTCATTTCCCTTTCTCTCTTTTTAAGACTAAATTTTATTAACCAATTTCCATTGTGGGGTTTTCCATAGAGGTATTTTATATTTTTAACAATTTATTTTTGAAGAACAATTTCAAATTGTGAGGATGCAATTTATTGAAGGAGGGGAGAATGTAACATCCAAACATTTCATAGTATGTTATCTCTTTAATGTAATTCAATAGCTTGCGATAAACGCAACCCCGAGTTCGAGCACACCACAAATTACCAAACTAGTCGTTTAAAAAGATGTTATGAATAGTGTTTACTGAATTTTGAATTTTATATACTCTTTAAAATTTCAGAATCCATATTATCTGTTTCTTAGACATAATATAAGAACAAATTCATTTTTTTCAGATAAAAGAAGTATCTTTTAAAAAATGAAATTTTACCACCTGTTAATGGGAAATCCTTTTTTAAATCCAGTATTTGACACTGTTATATATTCAATTTGACAAAATAAACATCTTATTTAGAATTGGGACATAAATATTTGTTTTGATAAATTTTTGGTGTTTTTATGATAAATTTCATATTCAGGTGAATAGTGAAAATACTAAATTTGAAATGAAAACTATTTTGAAATAAAAATAATTTATAGTGTTTCATTATACATTTTAATGTTTTGTAAGTATAATTTGATTATATTTTTATCATTTAATACAATTTTGGCCATTATATGTAATTTCACTTTTAAATTTTTCATAAACACAAGTCAATATTTTTATAGTTTTCACTTTATTAAAAACCGGATTTTTGGTTTTGAGAACGGGACATAATTTTAAATTAATAAATTCAACTTCTATGTTTTTCATTTGGTAAAATAGACTTTATTTTATAATTCTGAATATCAATATTCACTTAGGGTGAATTTTTGGTACTTTTCTGAAAACATACAATTTTTTATGAATAGTGAAAAACAATGCGTTGTTGTTTAAACCGACATTTTATTTAGGTAATTAGTTATTTTATATTATTTTATTTTAGGTCAAAATAGATACATAACACCTATATATGTTCAGTGCAATTAATTGGAGTCATTTTATAATAAGTTTAGATTTATAAAATTCTATTGAACTTTTTACCGTCTTTTACCCACATTCGAGGAGCATTTGAAAATTTGCATAAAACATAATTTCACTGATTCTGTAAGTTGAATTTCAATAATCTGAGGGACACTGTTAGCCTCAGTATGTAAAATGACGTTCAATAAGATGAAAATAATTTTTTTGAATAGTAACTTTTGTAAATAGCGTAATTTAGGTTAAATATGATATTATAATTAATCTAACACATGACTTGATTCTATTGGATAAGTGTAATTTGACTAAAAATAACCTTAGTTATAAAATATGATCCTTTAGGTCCACCTGGATTAGATTAAGATATTTATTATTTTTTATTTAAATAAGAGTTAAAAGTGTTAAATAAATTATTAATAACTAGGCCATTTTTATTATAGGGTTATACATAAGATAAATTCGACTATAAATATTCATTAAAATTCAAAAAAAATATCCTACATAATGGTATTTTACTTGTAATTTTTAGACATTATATAATTAAATTTATTTATGACATAATGATGATGATGTAATTAACTTATTAATAAAATATTAAAATAATTGATATTATGAATACCCAAATAAGTATAATTTGAGACTTTTGATGAATTACACAAATTTAATAGGTTAATATTACATGTTATGGTTTATTAAGTCATTATTTTTTTGATGTAATAATGCTGTTAGTATTTTATCAAAAAAAACAAAAACCTCATACTGTCAAAATTGACATAAAATAGTTTTTAAATCAAATACTATATTATTGGTTGATATAATATTTCTAAAAATTTAAGGTTCGGCCAAAGGGAGTAAATTATATTATATATGTCATTAATGAACCATGTTAGGTTCTCTTGGAATATTAGTGAATGTTTTTTAACCATATAGTTTAACAATACTAGAAGAGACGGTAAAAGTAAAATTATTTATCTCAGAGTTAAATCTAAAAGATATGGTTAAAATGGTAACATAAACTTTTCCAAAACCTATTGTTTGAGAGTATATTGACCAATAACCACCTCAGTCTAGAAATAAATTCATTTGAAGCCATTATAATCTGAATATGATTGTCTAATAAGATAATACATTAATCTCTTCTTAAGGTGACGATCACCTCTTCTATAAAAGGGAACTTCCCCATCTCTCAAAATCACACAACCAAATCCATTTGTCTATTACAACCCCTACACAAATATCTTCTCCACTATCCTCCCATCATCCTATAGGCCCTCTTTTTGTCAGAAATCCATCCAAAAGAGCCCTTTTCATCGAACCTAAAGGAAGATCCCGAAAACGTGGTAAATATTTCATCACCTCTTTAAGGTTCTTTTTCTTCTTCCACTTCCCCATTGTTTGGCATTTCCATTATAAATTAATAAATTTTGTATCCTCTATATTTTGTGATGTTATTATAAAAATGGTACAACCATATACATTATTCAATCCATCATATGATTGACAAAATCACAATACGTGCGTACGTACGACATACCGTCTCCACGTCGTGGTGTAGTTTGTTATTCAAACACTTTATTATTTATATGGGTATAATAATGATTATAACTGATTTAATAATAAATATTACATGTTTATGATTTATTATATATGATATACCATCCAATTACATATTATTTCACCATCAATATAATGATATTGTCGCACGTGCGTACATTCAGATTACCGTCTCCACGACGCGATGAGATTCATTTCCACCTTCACCATTCAACGATGATTATAAAAATATATATTATTAACAAGTATTTAATATATGAAATAATAATTCTAATGGATATATATATATATATATACTTACATATATCTTATTCACTTAGTTCTGTTCAATAAGATATGAAAACAGAAACATCGTTTATGCGTACGTACAATATACCATCTCCATAAACGATGTTTTCCATTTCATATATATGTATATTATAAATACTTATATTCTAAATATATATGATATATAAATCATGTTTTATATTCTTGAAGTATCTAAATCATGATCTATGGGATAAAATCAAGAATAACAAGTTAAAACAGGTATGAAAAAGAAAGCGATTATTACCCGAAATGTAAATTTAACAGGGAAATTATTATAAAATGGGAAGTATAAAGTCATAAATGATTCATTTATGATATAATAAATATTAATATGGTTATTTAATAATATAATAACAAACTATGGTCATTATATAAGAGGTTAAATATACCCTCGACCTGTGGAAAGTTGATGGTAATTGTTAATTTCACAATCTATTTATTATCCGGTGTTGTTTTTACGTAAGTATCTACTAGGAAATATTTATTATCCATGTCCTTGTTTCTCAAAAAAGTTTTCAAAGGGTTTATTTTTAAGTTAATTTTTACTAAAACATCATTTTAAATGTATTAAAGATTTATTCTTCAAAACCATTCTCATTAATGACCATGTTATCAAAATGGTTTTAAGGACTTATTTAAATAGACATGAATGTTTTAAAATGTTAATTCCTTTCAAAAGATTCTATGTGGTATAAGACACTTTGTTTCAATATGACATTAAATTTATTACTTTCTATATTATGTGTCATATAAATGATTTCAAAAAAAATATTGAGATGTTTCTCTCAAATAGTTTTGATTTCATCTATGTCAACATTCTTTGATTGATTTTACACTTGTTTGAAGTTGATTCATTTTGATACAAATCTTCCATATTGTTTTGAAGGCTTTGTGATATGTTTGAATGTGGATGTGGAATTTTTACACCATTCATGGTTTATGGATAATCTATTGACATTTCTTATGCTAGTTTTAATACGAATGTTTGTGTTATGTATAAACCTTTTCATATGACGAATGCATTGGACATTGTACGTGATGGGTGGAACCCGCTATAGCTCCTCGATGCATCGGTAGGTCTCATGACAAAAACTAGTGTCTTGAACAAGGCCTTGACAAAATCATATTTGTAGTCTTGGCACAAGGCCTTGACCATGTGGTTATGAAATATGACATTATTCATTCCATCATTATGAAAGTGGCTATTAATATTGCATGTGATTATTTGACTAGTAAATTATCCATGTGAATAATTAAATGGAATTATTCGATTTTATCTTTTCTATATTATGGTAAATTTAATTTTTAAATGGAATTTTTTAGTCTTATACATTTCCTTAAATTTTTATGCTTATTTATGATTGTTTTGGATATATAGTTATCCTTACTGAGCATTTGAGCTCACCCCTCTCTGTGTTTTATTTATCCAAGGATTGAAGATGAATTTTTTGGTTGACCTACAGGGATAGGATAAGGGATATGAATTTTTTAAAAAGGGAACAATGTTGTTTTTTTTTAAATTTTATAATGTAATGTAACGTTCATGTACGTAATCTATTCTCCATGACTGATTAACAGGTCGGTCCTTCGAGACTTGATTCCTTGTAATCATGCCAATTTATTAAAATAATGCACCGACTATGGGCTTCTGGGGTGGGGGCGTTACATGTCACCTCTTAATTTTATGGTCATTCATATTACTTGGTAGTAAAAAATGTATTTTCCACACCCTTGTGTTTATGGTCTTTATGACTTCCATTATTAATTGTTTTCTTATAACACAAATCAACATAATATCTCATCTCATTACATTTAAAATGTATCACTTCCTACTTATCATATTTGGTCTAAAATTTCAATTATTCTATTATTTTGGAATCACGAGGCAAATAGATTAATTCAAACATTGATAACACATTTCCTATTTCATTAGATACTCCCTAATATTATTCTCACCGCACTTATCACAAGGGGATGTTTCTACCTCTAAAATTCGGATTTCTTTAATGGATATATCCCCTTTTTATTTCACCTAAATCAATTATTATAATAGTTATTGTAAATGTATATAAACTCTCTTAATACATTTTCAACATTCCTTCAACATTAAATGATATTTTAAATTAATGAGATGATAATTCTCCTTGCAACCATGGTTCAAATCTAATTTAAATCTCTCCATTTTTGTTGAAATTTTATAAAATCAAATGAGGTTCCTACCTAAAAAATCTAGTAAAAGTAGAACATTATATTTCAATAAATTCTTACAAAATTTTTGTTAGTTCCAAAAAATCATTTTCCATCCAAAGTCAAACAACCTTAGGAAAATAATTTTTAGTCCAATGATATTTAAATATTGTCCAATCCATGGAATTAATACCACAATTTTCCCTATTATTCATAATTACGTACTAACACTAATCAAATTAAACAATAAAATGAGAAATAGAAATAATTAATTTTTATAATTTTAAAAATAAAAAATATCAATTATCATTTCCATAGGATTATTTCACAACCACCTACCATGGAATTTGGGGTTCCATAAAATATTGGAGGGTGTTTTTTTCATGGAATTGTCCAATGTATACACGTTCTATTATATATTATTTAACCCCTCTGTTTTATTAGTGCGGCCATTTATGTCATGAATCAATTGAGTTAACACGAACCTAATTTTTTTTTAATTATAAGAATTTTTTAATAAGAAATGTTATTATCCCTTTGATGTGTAATGAACTGATATTTCAATATATATTCCCCATTAATAAATAATGTATTAAGTATCATGAATAAAAAAAACTACAAAATACTTTATAAATTTTTTATATTAAATATTAAAATTGGAACATATCCATTAAGTTGTCATTTATAAATTTATTTAACCTTACTATAATATCAATTTAAAAATTTGGAAGAAATGGAATCTAGAAAGAGAAACCATCAATATAAAGTGATTTTTTTTCAAGCATAAAGGTATTTAACAAAAATATGGTTTTCCATAGACCAATTATATGGCGAAATTAAGTGATTAAGGTATGATAAAACCTAATTTATGAGAAATTCATAAGATTTTTGAACTCCTGTGATATGTAACTATATGAAACTCTAAAGTAAGAACATTGAATTCGATAATGTGTATGACATGAAACAACAAACACATATGAGAAAATAATATATCAAGACATAGAATATATTTATCATTTAAAATAAAGTAAATATTTGATATATCTTGAAATGCATGAGATATTGAGTTAGAGTGCATCGCATATAACAATGACTATTGTCAAAGGTCGGTGTTAGATGAAAGGCTATGTTTTACCGAACAACAATATATTATGATTATATTATTATTTAATATATTATTAATTAACCTGTAAATTAAAATTTTGGTTATGAATAGTATTAAATAACTTATGGAAGTATATGGTTTTCAAAAATATAAAATGATTTCATTGGATACCAATTAATCATATTTGAACATAAGAACCAATTAAATATAAAGGAAACATTTTTATGCTTACAAAGGTGATCTATCATAATAAATTCAATAAATTACTATTATAGAATGATACCAATGAAATATATATATATATATATATTATATATTATATTAAATATTTATTATATTCATCAAATAGTATTGGAAAGAAAAATATATGAATAAATCCATTTTTACACTTAAAAATTGTATGTTTCAAAAAAAGAAATTTTACATCCTTTTTATGGAGAACCTATTTAAAATTTAAATCTTGAAACTTTTACATATTTTATATATAAAAATAATCATAAAATTTTAAATTTTAACATGAAAATTATCTTACAGTGATTTTTAGTATTTCTCTATGAGGGTTCATTTTATGATGAATAGTAAAAAAGTAATAAATTTTATTTCAAAACTGTTTTATCATATAATTTATTATTAATGTTAAATTATAATTTTTTATGATTATATGTCATAATTTGATCAAATTGTTATACATCAGTCCAATTTAGTTCATTTGAATGAATTTCAATTCGAAATATGATATAAAAAATTAGTAAACTATTGATTATTTTTACATTAAAAGCCTCCATTTCTATCCAATATATTGGATTAAATAGAAATTAATTTTTACCAATAATTTTTTTTGAATATCAATAATTTATTCCATATATGGAATAAAAATTAATTTTAATTTCTAATAAGGTCGAGTTTGTTTTTAACCCAAAATATATGTTAAAGTAATTAGAAATAATTACAACGAAGAGGAGGAAAATTAGCTTAATAAGAGAATAAAACATAAAAATAAGGGCCATAATGATCTCTAAACTGGTTCAAATTATATTTTGAAAAAACTATAGCTTTTGTGAAAAATAGTTTTTCGGATTAATTTGATCTTTAAGAATTTTTTCATTTCACACAACAATGAAAATAACTTCTGTTATATGAAATCACCATGTTATTCATGCTTTGTCTACTACACCATGTTAAACATTCATTATAAGATACCCCATGAAATAATTTCATTACATGTGACACTATATTGTATTCTATTATATGGAAAACCAATGTGGATTGTGTAACCTACAATATTGAGTTTCTACAAAATAATAATTTATTATTATATTCAATTAAAATATATTTTTTAACATAGCCCTTTAATATAATAAGAAGAATAGTAATAACTTATTTTCTAAAGTTATTTATAATTATTTTATATAAATAAAACATAGTTATGATAAAAATATATAATTTTTTTTCATGTTTTTATATGTTTTCAAATACTATATCTTCAAAAGAATTTATTTTTATGTCCTTTTATAAAAAAATTATATTATATTATTTTGATACCATTTTAAATTTAGTTTGATAAAATAAGAATAATTCATGAATATGGAGATTCAATATTATCTTAGTGTGGTGTTTTTTTTGTTTTTTTTGATGAACTACATTTTTCGATGTATATTTAAAAGTTATTAAATTTTAAATTCAAAACATGTTTTTCCTCATTTATTTATATTGTTAAATTATATATTATGATGGTTTTAAAGTCAAAAAAGTTAAATTATATATCCTTTAATCCAATTTAGGTTGTTGGAATCCTTTTTATATTGAATATATATATATATATATGCTTAATGAACATTTGAACATTGTCAATTGAAAAACCCTATTTCTCACCACATATGTGAGATTAGCTTTAAAAATATGTTGTCCAATTTTTGGAATTGAATTTAGAAAAATAAAACTAAACATTTTTAGTCAATATAATATTTATTTTATAATTATATAATGCTAATTTTTTACAAAAATATAGTGAATGTGATTAAAATTAATTATAGTGAATAAGGTAAAATTAAGATTAATTGGGGAATAAACCTTATTACTAAGGGATCAAATGACCAATTAAATTTTTAAAAACCCATAAAATGGAAAACCTTCTTACAAAAGTCTTCTATTAGATATTTGTATTGTTTTTAATTTCATTATTTAGGTAAAAACGTTGGTACACATAACTTGTTCTAAAAAATGCCATGTGTGTCCTTTCCCTCCCCTAGAAAAGGACACCACCTCTCCCCCTACTCCAAATATCTCATAAAACTTATGTTCACCCAATATATAACCAATTAAAATACCAATATCAATATCTTCGTCCTTTAATCCTCCCTCTATATGAAATGACACAAAATAATCCCTTTGATGCAAACTAAAAGGATTTACCCAAACAAAAGGTATTGTCTTTCTTCAACCTTCCTTACCATATTTTCATTCTCCATTAACACACTTATTCATATTTCATGAATTAATAGAAACAAAATTTTCCTCAATATACTTATATGTTTTTAATATATATTTTATACCTACACTTACACACACAATTCCATCTAATGGGTAATGAATTTATGGTTCTTGCGGACAGTGAATGACTAGCTCATGAAATTATGTTTTTTTTCATTTATCACCTCTCATGGATGGAAATTATAATGGAAAATATATTTTTTATGACATAAATTATATATATGATGTATTTATTCTTATTTAATTATTACATAACACACACCTTCATGCTTTCCAATTTGTGTAAATACGATAATTTTGTTTGTGGAATGGTGGACTACCGCCCCCTAAAAGCGATTTGATTTGTTCATGCACTACATAGAATGTATTAAGGTTGAATTTAGTGAACATATATGATATATATGACATATTAATTGTATCCTAATGATATTATAAATATATATATATCATTTAAATTCATTAATTCAATATAACAATTAATGAAGGAATCATAATCCATGTGTATATATGACCTACCGCCTCCATGAATAGTGTTTTCCATTTCATATTTATATATTATATATATTATTATGAATAAATATATATTGAATATAAACGGTATATATATATATATATATATATATATATATCATTTTTTCCTTTCTAGAAATCCTGATATAAGTATGAGGACCCAAAATATAAGACACACCTAAAAAACAAAGCGAATATTACCCCCATTCGAAATCATAACGTGTAATAGATAATAAGTGGGTAATAAAAATACATAATAAAACCATATATGGTATTAGATATAATAATATTATTCTGTCAATGTTTTATAAGAAACTTATATTTATTGTACAAGAAGTTTTTATGAGTACAAATTCTTTCAAGACAAATGGTTAGAAAACATTATCTCTTTTCTTAATTCTGTGAGATACATGTCATATTCACCACTCGCTTATATCTTATGGTGTATATACTTCCATATGAAATTTTATGTAATTAATATAATTTATTTAATTATATTAAAATCTTAAATGTATATAATTATGTCATGGGGATAATGATTCTAATATTACTCATGTAGTACGTGTTATCTCGTCTCACATTTATTTTTATGTAGGACATAATCCATGTACACCACCTATTTAATATATGTTGTGTGTTTAAAACACATGGATTTATTATATGTTTATTATAAATAATTTTATTGGTATTTAAATATACTTTTTTTTATCTATATTTTATGGGGACTTTGTTTCAAGTGTTTCTAAATTGGTTAATTAATTTTGTCACAATTTTCCTTCTTTGAGACACATGCCACGTTATGGACCTATATTATTTTACAAGGTTAATATACCGTAATTCGACTTGTTATATCATCAAAATAATTATTTAAATGATATTTTATGATTCATGTAAACTCATTTTCTTATATAGAGATTATAATTCAATGTTACAAAGTGGTATGAGATTATTGAATCAATCATCTTTTGTCGAGATTCTTTATGATTATGATTCCATTGATGAAATATTATTATCCATATCTCAAGAACACTCATGAAATTTTTTCCCCATATTATATTAATGATTTATTCTATATTTTTACTTCTATTCCATCCTTTTAAATTTAATATAATAAATAATTTTTTTTTAAAATTATGACTTCATTTCTCATATCGGTTAGAAATATATGCTCTATCAAAATAATGTTTTCTATAAAGGTATAAAAAGTTATTATGTTTAAAAAGTGTTTCAAATGTCTTAAATATTATATAATAAGTTTTCATGTAATATTGTTTTTAAAATGTTTTCAATATTCTTTTTTTCAAGTAATGTTATTCTCAAAATGATTTGAAACATTATTTTTATGTTTTTAAATTATTTTCAATGAAAATGATTTTCAAAATGTTTTCAAGATTTAATTATGATAAATCAAGGTATATTTTATATAGAAAAATATGAATAATTTCAATAATCCTTTATATGTTTTCAAAAATATATTAAATGTAAAAGGTTTATAAAATGCATTATGTTTTATGATGTTTTTTCAAAAAGGAAAAGATATTTTCCACAAGAAGAGTCTCAAAATAAATTGTAATGTTTTCTATAGTAAAATGATTTTTGTAAGAGTTTTATTGAATGAATTTATAGTGAAAGGATACTTTAAATAATAAATGTTCCATGTGAAATATTAAAATCCATCTCCATCAAAGATGGCATATTTGTTATAGTTTAAGCTATATAAGAGACATTATATAATAATACCGTTGATATTATTTATTTAATGGTTTATGATATAATAGAAACATATTTATGAGTCTTGTTTCTCTTCCACGGGTTATATTCATTTGAATCCAGATTCCTTTCATGGGTTGTTCTTTGATGAAATGATTTTGAAACCAATATATTTTACATAGGTTATGATGTGAATAAATTTTTATGATACCCATTTCATTCTTGAGTTATGATGTGATGTTTATGAAGCATTTCTATTTTTATGGGTCATGATATGATGAATGTTGTATTATCATGGGGAACATGAATGAAATATTTTATTATGAGATTTGTGGGACCTATATCTCCCTCCAATTAATTAGTTTAAGATTTATATCTCATGATATTATAATGGGAATAAGGTCCAAATCTTGTATCCACTATAGAGAGATGGAGAATCCTAATACCTTATAATGAACAGACTACGACTGGGGATGGAATTGTTTCCCACCCACTTGCTGTAGTCACCATAAATCTGTAATATAGAAAAACATGATTTATTATGGGAAGATAGAGAATCTTATTCCACATTGGGAATATGGGGAAACACAATTCTTTACTACAAACATGGTTTGACATAGCTATACGATAGGATTATTTGAATTCAAAAACATATTTCAAACCATCAAGACATATTAAAATAGTATATAATAATGAATAACATTGAATATATTTAAAATATTATATATTAATTAAGTAGGTGAAATTATTTATACATCCTATAAGTAGTTCTTCATGATTATGTGGTTTTATTCTATGATATGTTTTCTCACCCCTTGCTTTTGGTTGTAATTCAATAAAAGGAAGTTAAAGGAATTAGGTTGACATTGAATTTTTTAGACGTAGAATGAATGTGAATCCAAGAAATTGATGAACTATGTGGAATCGTTATGAATAGAGTTACTAATCTATACAATTTTTAGATATTCTTTCGGAGATAAGGATAAGACATGTGACATGTGAATGGTATGGAATTTTCTTCCAATATTTTTTAGGTTAAAATTAAGCAACATTATTAGATTAATGTTCTCGAACCATAAGACATGATTAATATTTCATTTTTGGGAAAAGTTGTATAAAAAACTATGTTGGTAAATCTTGACTAATGGTTTAAGAATAAATTTTGATGATTGATGCGTATATGTTTTGGAAAAAATGTTTACGTTGTTCGAATCATGAGGTATGTATGGATTGTATTTTTTTAGTTTTTTAAATTTAAAATAACATGTAAAACGATATTGATTACCGAGAACAATGATTTAGTGTCATGGTCACATTAAGATAAGGTAACCCTTAACATTTTCTTAAGGATAATAAAATGATATCTTATAAGGATAAAGAGGTGATGAAATGGATAATGTAAATTGGATTATATTATGATATTAGAACTGATAAAGTATTTGTTTAAAAGGTTGTCTATGTTATCATGGATGTTGTTTAAAACATCTTGTATTTATGGAATATATTTAGTTTTACATGGAATAAGGAATCATTCATGTTTTTTGAAATAATTTTTTTGTAATTGAAGTCATTTCTATGTTTTAAGATAATATACAATGATGGTTTTCACATGTTTGGAATTTGTGAACCAAAAGCTACATTGTTGGATATGGGGATTTAATGTTAATATAATTTCATGAATCTATTTCAAAATTTTGGGTTTTCACCTTTTGTAAGCGTTATAGGATTAAACATTTGTGGAATATTTAAGTTAAATATTAGATAAAGTATTTATATATTGAGGTTGTATTGAAAACCATAGTTAAAAGGGAATTTAGTGATTTACCTTATTTTAAGTACATTCATCATTTTTAATTTTTAGATTTTATCATTGTGGTTTTAGATAATGAAAAAAATATATTTTAGGTAAAAAAGCATCATATTTGGCAAGGCCATGTGTCTCGAACCCATGAATGAATGATTATAAGTGTTTCATGCCTACCATTGGCATACATATTGTCCTATTTGATAAGTAATTATTTTTTTAGTTATACAATTTCATGAAATAGTATTAATGATGAACAAGTATTGTTTCTGTTTATGTTAATACATTAATGTATTAACCATATTTATTTGTATGAATATTTAGAGACAAATAGTTATAAGTTCATTCTTTTGTGGGAATTAATATCCTTTAAAAGTGTATTTTAATGCTTCAGTCATCAATGTTAATTTTTTGATATCCATTTTTTGATATACAGTTTAATTAGAAATTGATTGAAGAACAAAATAATAATTATTATTTTTGAAATATATCAATTCATAATATTTCTTTATAGTCATGGCCAATAAAATAATTACTCCTCATTATGAAAATAAACCAAAAAATTATCCTAATACCTTTATTCTTTTTTAATATATGGCCTTTTAAATTATCATAGATTCATGACTTTAAGGCCCCAAATTTTTAATTTGTCCTTAACTTGTTTGTGATTAATGACTACAGTCACTCTCTATGAAATTTTATTCTTTTTCAATTCTATGTACTCACTTCCCAACTAGGTTCTCACTCATGGAAACCCAAGTATGAGATACTCAGAGAAACTATTATGGTTCTACCTTTCTCTCTTGAAAAAATGTTGTAGTGTTCATTTTTATACTTTGGGTACTATTAATGTATCATATATGTATTAAAACATTGATAAACTAGATGAATTTTGACGTCAAAATTCATTGAATATAGTTTTAATGTAACACCCCTAGTATTTGTGAAATATTGTTTTCGAATTAATTTATCCTTTTTGAAAATTTTCATCTCAGTTAACACCAAATATTACATATATTATATGAAATCACCAAGTTACTCATATTTTGTATGCTAATAAATGTCAATACATTATTACATTATACCCCATGATACATTTTCACTACTTATAACACTGACTTGAATTGCGATATATGCACTATCAACATGTCTTGAATTGCAAGAAACATAAAGTTTCTACAAAAAACTATTTTTAATATAATTATTTAAATGATATAGTTATAAAGTGGTCATTAAACATAATAATATTAATATTAATCACAATTTTTAAATATTATTTTTAATTTTTTCATATAAAAAATACATAATGATGATAAATCATATAATTTTTTGTAAAGTATTTATATGTTTTGAAATACTATTTCTTCAAAAGAACATCTTATTATGTCCTTATATGAACAATAATAAAATTAACTTTAGACACCATCATAAATTTAATTTCATATAATAATCATCAGTTTTTAATATTGAATGACACAATTATCTTAGGATTATGTTTTGGGATTTTTAGGAGAAACATTATTTTTTGGATTAATATTAAACAATTAAAAAATTTTAATTCAAAACTAGTTATTTCTCATTTAATTATATATAAAATTTTAATTTTAAGTTAGTTTTGAAGTAAAAATAGATAAATTATAAATCTATTAATCTAATTTATTTCATTGGAATAATTTTTATGTTGAATTTATATAGAAATGTTTAATGAACTTTTGTACATTTCCACATTAAAACCCCAGTTTTCTCCCTATGTTTTTTCGATTCGAATTAAACTTCAGTTTTTTGATAATGGGAATTAAATTTTCAATAATAGAAATATTTTTTCTAATAAATATAAAATTTATATTTTAATATTGTCAACATAAACTTTTTCTAAATTTATTTGTGAATGTGATTAAGATTAACTAAATCGATTAGAGTAAGAGTAATCTTATGAATGGAATAATCATTAATATTAAGGACCTGACTAAACTAGTCACCTATACAATACTAATTGGATTGCCATATTTTGGACATAAAATTATATTGTTGATTTTTTTGGGAGTTTATGACTTTGTTTTTGTAAAAATTTTCAGTTCACATAATTTTTTTTAATACCAAGTGTTCCCTTTCCATCCAGAATAAAAAGCCCCAACCTACCCCTTCACCAAACCTCTCAAACCATGTAAAATTCGTTGAGTTATACCCAATTAACATTCCAAAATCCATATATTATTAGTTGAATTACTCTTTTGAGAATAAAATAATCTAAGGAAGTTCTTTGGTGGAAACCAAAAGGAGTTACCCAATAAAGAGGTAACATCTTTCCTGAAGCTCCATTCAATTATTTTATTTCTCTACTAACCATATTCTTATTATTTCAAGGATAAAAATAACCTCAAAATAAAAAATATACTGATATGTTTTTATTATATGGGTTTTCACAACACTTAAACACATACTTTCATCTAATGGGTAAAAAATATACCGTTCTTGTGTACGGTGAACTATTACCTCACGAAACGATGTTGTTTGGTTTTCATTTACAATCTCTCAGGATTTTGAATTTTGATTGACCCTATATTTTTATATGATATCTATTATATATATAATTTATATTTTCATTTTTATTTTTATATATCATATACCATAATTTATTTTATTTTGTGTAAATACAATAATTTCATTTGGAAAGTGTGGATTATCTCCTTGTCAAAGCGATCTGATTTGTCCACACACTACCTAGAATGTATTAAGGATGGGTTTAGTGTAATTATATGAAATATATTATATATTAATTATAAATTAACAATTATATACATGTATATATACATATATGTCATTTACATTCTTTCTGTTAATATGACAAAGAAAAAAAAAACATTGTTCATGTGTACGTACAACCTACTGCCTCCATGACTGGTGTATTCCATTTCATATTTATACATTATATAGATTATTTTGGAAACATATATACAGAATATATATTATATTTATATAATTTTTTACATTATTCAAGTCATGTTATATGTTTGAGGGCCAAAAATATACTACCCATGTGAAAAACATAGCGAATATTACCCATAGATGAACCTTAACATGGAGTTGTTAATAATAAGGTAATAAAAAGTATTAAACAAACAATATATGTTTTTAGATATAATAATATGGTTTTTTGAATGATTTATAATAATCATATATTTATTATACATGAATTGTTTATGACTCTGAAGAGATTCATGACTTGATGTAAGGAAATTTCATCTCAATATTTTCTATGAGATCCATGCCATATTCACCACTCGCTTATATTGTGTGGTTTAAATAATTACCTATGAAATTTTATGTTATTAATTTCTATTATTTTATTATGTTATTATATTTAATTGATTTTATTCTTTCATGGATATTAGGATTCAATGGCTACTCATGTAGTAAGGGTTTTCTTGTCTCAATTTTATTTTTCCATGAGACATAACCCTTGTTCACCACTTATTTCTTATATGTGGTTTGTTTACTACCCATTAATATATTATATTATTATTCTTATGTTTATGAATATTTACATATACTTGGGATTATATTTATTCCATGGGGTTTATGTTTCAAACATTACCATATCGATAATTTAATTTGGTATGAAGTTTCCTTCTTTGAGAGACATGTCATGTTATGTAACTATATGATTTTACAAGGTGCACATAATTCCATTTGAAATATTATGTAATGAAACTAATTATTTTCAAGATATTTTATGCTCAATTTAAGATAATTTTCTTAAATGGTGGGTATAATATATGTTAATATCTGGTAAGAGTTTATTGAAACAATCTCTCGATTATCAAGATTTTTTATGATTATGGTTCCATTTTTGAAATATTATGATCCATATATAAAAAAACTCATGAAAGTTTATCCCCTATATATATTAATTATGTATTAATGTATTATTAATATTTTCCCACTATTTTTATCTTCATATCATTTATAAAAATTTTATGAAAATTGGAATTTACTTCTCATTTTATTAAGAAATTTGTCCTCGTTAAAAACCATGATCTCAAAAAGGGTTTCAAAAAGGTTTTATGATTATTCAGTGTTAAAAATGTGTTCACATAAAATAGTTTACAGATTTCATCAGTCTTATTTTATATGTTCTCAAGGAAAATGGTTTTCAAAATATTTTAAACCTTATTGTATAAGTTTTCAAGGAAAATTGTTTTCAAAATTTTTCTATGCCTAATTTTCATGATTTGAAATTATATTAAAATAGAAATGTTTTAAAATGTTTTAAATATTTCACTATGAGTTTTCAATTTTTTTGTAAATAAAAAGGTTTTGAGAAAATATTATCAAGCTTCCTTAATAAGTTTTCAAATATATTTTAAAAAAAATGTTTTCAAAATGATTTACGTTTTAATATAGATTTTATCAAAGAGGAAATTATATTTTCTTAAAGAATTTTTTTTTGAAAATTTGATAATTTTTTATAGTAAAATGATTCTTCTATTTTTTTTATGAAAGGTATTTTCAAATAATGGCTCTTTTAAATAACAAATATTTCAAGTGATCATTAAAAATACTTCTCAATCTATGATGTTATCCTTGTTATAGATTACACTATATTGGGGAAATTATTTGATAATACCATTAATATTCATTATTGAATGGTTTAGGTTTTGATAGCATGATGTTTATGACACCCATTTCTCATCCTTGGGGTTTATATTTTTGAAACCTATTTATTTTTATGATTTATGATTTGATTAGATTATTATGAAACATATCTTCTTTCCCTATGTTATGATGTGATAAATTATTTAGGATTCCTATTTATTTTCAAGGTTTATGATATGATGTTTATAAAACCCATATATTTTCATGGGTCATGATATGATGAATGTTTTATTATCATGTGGAACATGTATGAATGATTTTATTATGAGATAGTGGGGCATATATCTCCCTATAATTCATTGGGTATAGCTTTATATCTCATGATACAATGATGGAAATCCAGTGGACATGAATTATACACTATGGGAAGATAGGGAAACCTAATCACTTACACAGAAAAGACTCTGAGTGGGGGTGGTTTTGTGTGCCACCCAATAGGTGTAGCCACTATGAAGATAGAGTATGGGGAACCCCTATCAAATATGAGATGATGGAGAAACCCAATCCATTATGGGAAGATGTAGAAACCTGATCCCATATAAGGAAATGACTGTGGCTGGGGATATTGTTATGTCTGGCCCAGTTGGTGTATTCCCCCTGAAGTTCCCTGCTATGTTATAGAAATGATTCTTGACATATGGAGAATGATATTACATTTTTATGTGTAAGAAACATTTCCATTTCTAATTTTTATGTTTTGATTTCATGGATTATTCTCATGATTCACTTAGGATTCAGGTATTATGAACTACATTTATTTATACCATGAGTTAAATTTATGATATTATATATGCAAGGTATGATATTATAATGTAACGATAAAATTATCATAACCTAATCATCATGTTTATTTTCACATGTCTCCCTTGTTTACCCTTACTGAGCATATGAGCTCACCCCTTTCTAATGTTTCCTTTTCCCAGGTTATTAAGAAATGTTTTAATTAAAAGTACTAGAGTGAAATACCTTTAAAGAATATGTTGGAGATCTTTCACCATAATATATGAATCTGTTTTATGTTTCCAAATACACTAAACTATTATGGTCCTCATACATGTATTTTATAAATGTTATGAATACTCATCTAAATTGATGTATTATCCATATATGTTGTGTCTGGATATGTATATATAGTCTATTAATATTGTGACCATATCATCTATTGGGAAAAGGTTTTTATAATTATTAAATCCATGTTATATGTAAAAAATGTTGGCGGAAATACATTTTCAAAAATATATAAGGATTCTACTCCTCCTCCACTATAAAAAGGCACTAAATTCTCTCACTTATTCACACCTATAAATTTGATTGTATCATCCAAAGCTGACTTAAATGATCTCCAAAATTACCTAGCCTCAACCTCAAATCCTCAATTTTGGAATTAATTAAATCATGGAATTATTTTTGTATAATCCAAAAGAATTTCCACAAATAAGATTTAATGTTCTTCAACAGTCACTTTAGTTTTATTTATTTCTCCACTAATTCAACTATCCTTATTACATGGTTGTATAATAACATCAGAAAATTAAATATTCATATATTTTGTTATGTTATGGGTTCTACCTAAACCTACACACACTTCCATATAATGGGAATGAATATATCATTCTTGTACGGTGAACTAATACCTCATGAAATGATGTAATTTGTTTTCCTATACCAACTCTCATGGATGAGAATTATGATGCATACTATTTTTTATATGATATATAAAATATTTATTATTTATTAAAACTCAATTAATTTTTATATAACCAATGACTTCATGCTTCCATTATTTCTAAATACAATAACATTTTTTTTAATTGTTGACTACCTTCTCTTCAATGTGATATGACTAATTCAAACTATACATGGAACACAAAATGGATGGTTTTAATAAAACTATCTGACATATATGAAATAAATATGATACTTTAATAATATTTATATATATATATATATATATATATTAATTTTTGATCTTTTAAAATATCACAATTAAATTGAAGTATTGTTCACGCGTATGTATAGCCTACCGTCTCGCTCAACAGTACCATTCATTTCCGATCTCAAGATATTACGGATTATTAAAAATAAATGTATATTGAATATAAATGATATGTAAATAATGGTTTATATTTTTAAAAATATTAATTCATAATTTATGTACTTGAAGAACATGTAACAAGTCAAAACATTCTCCAAAAACTAGGCAATTAACTCCCAAAATAAAGAAAGTTTTGAACGGATGTAATCAAATAGGTAATAAGATATTATAAAAAGATAATATATGATGAAATAAATATATAAATATATATATATGGTTCTTTTATAAGTTAGTGTCATTTTGAAACCATTATATATGATGTTGAAGGATGTTTAACCAAAAAGAATGGTCAGGTAAGAGATTTTAAACTCACTTTTTACATCTGTGAGATATATGTAATATTCACCACATTCTTATTTATTGTTGTGTATTTAATGAAAATTATGATATATTATATTTTTAATTATTTTATTGGCATGTTATTTTGAGTTTCAATTTCAATTATTTCTTCCAAGGGGATTTGAAAAAAAAGCTTCCAAGTAGAAAAGAATTTTATAACATGATTCATTTTTATTAGGTTATATTATATCCTTGAATTCATTACTATTATGATATTATGCGTGTAATAATCTTTAAATTTTTTTTATTTAAACTTCGAATATCTAGATTTAAAATAGAATCAAATAATCCATTTTTTATTGATTCTTACATCAACAATGTGGTATTTTCATGGGTTTACATCACATTAACATTTCATTCGTGATTTCCTACACATGAATTTATATTAGAGGAAATTATTGGATCATTGATTAATAAAACATTTCATTTTATTTTAATCTAATTATTCATGATCTTAATGAAGTAATTGTACAATTTTTTCACTCATTTTAACTCAAGATGTTTTAAAATATATGATTATGAATACCCGAATTCATTTTTCCCATTAGTCGGAGAACCCGTTTTCTTATAATAACCCTATTCTATAAAAAAACATCAAAAAAGATTTTAACCATTAAAAATGATTTATTATACACAATTTTACCATTTTTTTCATTTATAATTTTTTTCAATGTAATCTACCCATCTCTTTTCAGAAATGATTTTTGTCAAACCATTATATTGTACACAATAAATGTTCTTTTCACTATGTATGACATGTATGTATTTAACACCCATAATTCAATAAAAGCCCTATTTACGAACATAAAAGGAAAATTTTTATGTAAATTATTTATAAAGTGATTTTCAATGAAAATTATTTTCAAAAAAAATCTCAAGAATGTTTTCAAAAGATCTTATTACTGTATTTCAATTCATCAATGACAAAAAAACATTATTTTTATGCCACATGGTATATGTTTTATTGATACCATCCTTATTATTCCTCTATATTGTTTATGATTTATTTTTACAAGTATAGTATAAACATTAATTTCTTGATTCCATTGTTATTCAACATAAAATAATACATTTCTTATAATCATTATACATTAAATTTCCCCAAAATATCCAAATAATTTTTCATCGATATTATTATTTCCATAAATTTAGTCCATTTTTATATATGGTGTTTACTTGGATAGTTATTTTATTATATAGTGAAATGTTGATAAATCTGTAGTCTTTAATCAAAATGGATATTTGATAAACCATAATGTTTATAAATTAAATTTATTACATAAAATGAGAATTGATTCGGACATGGAGTGATGAGTGGGGCCTATAATTTATATATCCACTCAATACATTAATAGGTTCTAATGAGAATAATTTGTTTCTAAAATTTTAAATCTTTCCACCTCTAGTTTAAACCATATTTTGAAAGGTCTTGATGGTATATGTTTTTATGTTATTCACACATGATGTCCATTAATTTAGAATATACTTTATTTCATTTTAGTATTTATTATCCCTGAGATTTTCACCATGACAAAAACTAAGGATGGATTTATTATTTATTTTATTGATTAAATGGCATGATTTTTCAGTTTATTACCCTTATATATTTATTATTCTTTAAATATTTATTTAAATGGATTGAAATTTCAGTCATGTACCATCCCATAAACTTAGGAACTTCCTTCTTATTTTAATTATTACATGACAGGTGGATTGAGTTATTACCTTATCATGTTGACTATTACCATTGATTCATTGTTTCTTCCACTATAATATACCCTTACTAAGAATTTAAGATCATCGTTATTTTTATTCCTCCCTAAGGAATTCAAGAAGATTAATATGAATGATATTGAAGGATATTCTAAGTGGGAATAATTTTATCCTAAAAAGAAAAAAAATATTTTTTATTAAATGAATTGATTTGAATTACAAGACACTTATATTTATCTTGTTTACCAACACTGTAAAATTGATTGGTCTATTGGGATTTGATTCCTTATAATAATTTCAATGTAATGGGTGTAGAAATAACCTCGAGGATCTATAGGGTGGGGTCACTACACTGGGTGTTAGAGCAGGTTTAGTACCATCTGTGGGAACCAGATTTAGGAAATAAATATATTAAAAAACATAACCCTATGGTATATTTTGATGATAAGTATATAAAAACATCGTTGAATTTTGGTAAGGTACATATTATGTTTTACATCCAAGAAAAACATCCATATCTCAACACTACAATTGGACATGGTTCTAGAATATATGTACCTAGGGGTGATAACTCTAAAAACATATGTCAGGCCTTACTTGAGCATAACCTAGTACATGACGACAGGGCTTACGACACCCTTGTTTTTTCACTCCCAGTGGATAGGATTATTATAATTCATAAATTATTTAGAAAAACTTATGAAGAATCTAAATAGATAATGAGAAAAATTACATAGGTTTAACAATACACTAAGGATTTTCCAATGTTGAAATAAAAAGGATGACGTAATTTTATGTTGAGGTTGTGTTGAAAACCATATGTAAAAGTATATTTAGGGATTAACCTTTTTAATGGATACCCATCAAATTTTTGATAATGTTATTGGATTTATATTAATATTATTTTATAAAAGGAAAATGTTTATTTTGGGTGAGAACCCATCATGTCTGTAAAGGCAGTGGTGCTTGATCCAATGACCAAAGGAGTATAAAGGGTTTACCGCAACCCACTGACCTATAAAATATCCAAGATAATATTTTATTACTCAAAGTTAGAAAATTCCCCAAATAAATATTGATGATGAACCCATAGTGTTAATTTTTGGGATTAATGATTAATGTGTTAACCATATATGTTTTTTAAAATACATAGTGACAAATATAATGACTTGTTTTATAGGTATTACAATCTGTTGGAATAAAATTTTAGTGATTCAAAAATGGGTGTTCATTCAAGGATACCAATTTCATGTTTTAAGGGGTGAATTAAACTTTGATGAAAGCACAAAAATATATAGAATTGTTATTATGAAATTGGAACCTATCAAGGAAGTAAATTTCCCTATATTTTATACCCAATAAAAGAATTCCTCAAAATTAGGAAAAGTAACTTAAAATTAAATCTTGTCATATTACCTTAATTTTTGGTAAACCGTTGGTCTTCAAAATCATCAATGATTTTTGAATTTGATACCCTCAACATTTCATTGATTTTTCAGTTATTTATGATCAGTGACCTCAATAACAATATATTAATATTAAAAAATATCTTCTGAGTCCATATTATTACATTCCACTAATGTTCTTTTACATAGAGACCTAGTTATATGATAATCTATGTGGGATTTGTAAATTCTATTCTACCTATTATAGAGTATTTTTAAAAACACCTCTCATGATGTCGGATTTAAACATTGTAATTATCATAATGTATATTACCAAGATCAATTTTATATTGAGATAATGCAGCATAATTATGTTGGGGAGAATTTAACGCCCTGATACTCTATTACATGAATATTTTATTTGATAGCATGTTTGACACTCAACACCGAGCGTGTAAGGTAATATAATACTTCAAGACATTATAATATATTTATCATTTCAAAAATTAAATCTATGATATATATTTCAATGCATGTGATACTTATTTAGCATGTGTCTCATGCAATAACGAGTTTTTCAATGTCTTGCATTACATGCAAGACCATGTTTTACCAAAGAAATATATTATTATTATATTATTATTTAATAAATTAATACTTATCATAGACCCTAAATTATTTTTTATGGATATTAATGAATATCAATTGAAAATGTTTGGATTATAAAAACATATAAATAATTCATATGTTAATAATTATTTAGAAATGAATAGAAGAACCAATTGAATATGAAGGAAATGTTTTTATGATTTCAAATGTCTTTAATCCTAATAAATTATATTAATTACTATTAGTGAATGATATTAATGTAATATATAAATATATATATTATAAATTCAATAAAATATTTTTTTTATTCATCCAATAGGTCTGATAAGAATAAGAAAAGAGTAAATCAAGTTTTATAATAAAAAATTATATTTTTCTAAAATAAAAAATTTACATCCTTTTAATGGAGAACCATATATATATATATATATATATATATATTGGAAGATTTTCATGTTTAATTTTTAATAATTATCATTATTTTTTAAAGAGATTCATGAACATGAGGTTTGTTGGAATATTAGGTATTTCTTTGCGAGGATTCATTTTTTGAGGTATTGTCTAAAATATTGAATTGTAATTCCATACTATTTTTCTATCATTTATTTATAAGGGTAAATTTTTTTATTTGTTTTAAATATTAATTAAATACAATATACATCTATTAATATAATTTAGTTCATTTTTGTCAATTCCACATTCATATTGGTTATAGAAACATTGTAACCTCTTGAACATTTTTACTTTAAAACCCTTTATTGTATTTCCTTCAATATGATTAACATTAAATTGATTTTTTCCACTTCTATGATTTGAATTTGGAAAAATTGATTACATATTTTTAAAATGAATGATTTATAATATCTAGTAAGGTAAAAAAAAATTTAAACCAAAATAATTAGTGACTAAAATTAAATAGTACTATTAATAAAAAAATATCTTACCAAGGGACTTAACCTTATATATAAGGGCCACAATGAACTAAAATTTTTCCAAAAAATATTTTCTATAAATATTTATATCTAATTGTATTTTTGTCGAATATTTTTCACTATAAAGATACTTTCCATGGTTGAAACATGGGTGGAATTCCCTTTTCAATAATTTTCAAGAATGCGACTCCTCCTTCACAATAAAACGTCACTCTTAGCTCCCACAAACTCACACATTTAATGAACATTGTATAGTCCAAAACCAGATCAAATAATATAATAAATTCCCCTATCTGATCCTATAAGACATAATTTTATAAAAAATAAATCCATGGAAATATTTTGGTATTACCCTCAAAGAGTTACCCAAATAAGAGGTAACGTTATTTAATTATCACTGTTGTTTTATTTATTTATACAATAAATAAATTATACAAATTAAATGATTATATAATTACATATTTATAATAAATATACTTATATATTTTTATGTTATTGTTCCTACCGAAACCTACACCCACCGATATCAATTTGGTAATGAACTTATCATCTGTGTACGGTGAATTAACACCTTGTGAAATGATGTCATTTGTTTTTCCATTACCACCTTCCATGGTTGGGAATTATGATGGAAACACTATTTTTGTACTATATATATATATATGATATTAATGTTTTCAAAAATAATTATTTAATTTTTTTATATCACATAACTTCATTATTTCCTTTTTGTGTAAATACGACAACATCATTTGAGGAAGTATGGACTACTGCCTCCTCAAAGTTATGCGACTCATTACACTATACATGGAACATGTAAATGATGAATTTAATAAAAATATGTCAAATATATGAAATAAATATGATGCTGGAATTAAAATATAGATAAATGTTTTTTTACTTTTAATTCTTTTAAAAAACGATAATGAAATGGAAGTTGTGTTCGTGCCTACGGATGACTTACCGTCTAAATGAATGGTGCAGTTCATTTCCTAGCTCAAGATATTGAGGATTATTCTAAATACATATATAATTATTATATATGATAAATAATAATTGTTTTATATTCCATATATTATTAAATAATTATCTATGTAATTGAAACAATAAGTAATATTTCAAAACAAACTAGACAAACATGGCAATTAACACAAAAAATAGTGAAAATAATGATATGTTACAAACAAATGGGTAATAAGATATTATATGAAAATAAAATATTATATTATAAATATAATTATATTTCCTTGTTAATTTATTGACATTACAAAAACCATTATTCATAATTTAAAGAACATTATCTAAAAAGGAACTACAATATAGGGGATTTTCATCTTAGTATTTACATCTTTGAGAAAAATTTCATATTCACCACTTAATTAATTTTATAGTGTATATGATTCTGATTTTGATATGTTATATCACGATATATTTTATATTAATTATATTTTGATTTTAAATTTGATTAATTTATTCTATTTTTATTTTAATTAAAATTTTCCACGTGGTAAAGAATTCTATAAGTTGATTCCTTTTCCGTGGGTTACATTACTTCCCTGTTGTCAATATTAGTACAATATTATGTATGCAATAAATTTTTACAACATTTTTATTTATTTCTAAATGGTTTATGTGGATTTAAATTTTACAAATATATTTTATTCATTGATTGATTCTCAATTCAACATTATGGTGTTTTCAAGGGATTACATCACAATCTCATTTTGTTCGGGATTATTTACACTTTAATTTAAATTAGATAAAATTATTGGATCATTGTTTAATAATCTTTTAATTTTTATATCCAATGTTTATTAGTGAACTTTTTTTAGTAATAGAACCATTTTTTCAATCATTGGTACTCAATATGTTTTAGAAAATTATTTTAAGGAAACATGACATCATTTCTCTCTTTAGTCAGAGAACTTATTTTCTTATAAAAACCCATTTTATGAAAAAAAAATTATATTTTTTATTTCAAAAATTATTTATTAAATATTTTACCAAAAAATTTCATTTATAATATTTTTTTTCAATGGAATAAACTTGTCTTTTTATGAATACGGATTTTTTTATATCTTATTGCCATCCAAATAAAATGTTCTTTTTACCTTGAATAGAATTTATGGATTTAACCAACTTCATTTCATTGAATATTCCATTGAATGATTAAAAGGATAAATTTTAATGATTTTTTTAAATAATTCATTTTCAAATAAGATGATTTTCATTATTTTTTTGAAATATAAATGATATTTACCTCATTAATGTTTTTAAAATATCCTTATTTAGTATTTCTATTCATAATGGGAGAAACCTTTTATTTTTACTCAACATGGGATTTTTTTATTAATACAGAATTTAATCTTCTTCTAGATGATTAGTGATTTTTTTCATAGATAGTATTTCAATTCACTTTCTTGATTCATTTGTTAGTCCCTGTGAAATATTTAGTTTCTTTATCATTTGACATTGAATTTATCCTAATTATTACTATCATTAATCATAGATAATATTGTTTACTATATCATAAATCATTTTTACATAGGGTGTCTACTATGACAATTATTTGGTTATCCATAAAAATATTGATAAATTTTTATTCTTTTTTCAAGATGGATATTTGATAATGAATATTTTTTATTAATTTAATTTATTAGTTGATATGTGGAATTCTCTGGACATGCTTTGATGTGTGAGGCCCAAAAATTATATGTCCCATTGATTCAGTAAAATGTTCTAATGAGAAAAATTAGTATATCAAATAAAATATGTTTATACCAATAGTTTTATACCATCTTATGAAAGGCCTTGATGGTATTGGTTTTCTTGTGACTTCGACATGACCTCCAATAAATAAGCATTGCCTTTGTTTTAATTCAGTATTTATTATCCATGAGACATTCTTTATGAAAATTTCTATGGATGCGTCTCATTATATGTTTGTTGATTAAATGAAATGTTTTTTAGTTTATTGCCTTACAATATTTATTATGACTTATTATGTTATTTAAATGGAATATGTTTTGAGTCATTTACCTCTCTATATTATTTTCACATTTATTTATCAGTTTATTGATTACATAGAATATTTATTTATTTATTACCATACTATTCTGACAATTTTAATTTATTTGTTATTTTATTCATTATATTTTTTCCATAATCAGAATTTGAGCTCGAACTTATTTTATGTCCTTCTTCATGATTCAATGAAGTGTACTAGGAATTATATTAAATGATATTCTATGTGGGAATAAAGTTATCCCAAAAATAAAAAATTTATATTATAATTGATGCAATCATTTATAATACAAGACTCATGTATTTATCAGTTTTACCAAAACTACTTAATGGGTTTTTCCTTTGGTATTTGATTCCTTGTAATCATTCCAATATAATTGTAGTAGACACTAGGATTTCTATGTTCGGGTCGCTACATGATATCTTAGATAAATGAATCACTACCTATGACTACCACTTTGGGAAATCATAATTATAGAACTTATGAAGAAGCTATGAGGTATTTTCAAATTACACATTAGTATGGTATCAAGAAGCAATTATAAACTATAGAATCAAATAATTGTAATTATATAAAATTAATTTTATGCATAATAACTTCACTTTTCTAGGATATTAATTCTTATATTAGAAGTAACCTATGTCTCTTTTAGATTTCAATTTAAAATATGTAAATTCAATTAGACACATCCAATATATAATTTTTTACCCTTAAAATAATACATTCACATTATTCTTAAATAATATTTTTTTCTAGAATTATTCAATTTGCACCATGATCCTTTATATTAAGGAAAATTTCTACAAATCATAAAATTTTATATTAATATATTTTAATTCAATTTTAAATTAAATATATAATAATTTAATTACATTGAGTTTTTTTATCTTTCTAAAATAATGAATTATTTGGCGAATAGTTTAAAAAAAATATATTTGTTAATACCTCAAATTTTATAAGACGTAGAAGTTTTTATAACATTATTTAAATAAACAACATATACATATAATGTAAAATAAGTAATTTTAAAATATTATTTTTTAATTATAATACCCATGAATAACATTTTAGATTAAAATGTATTAATTTATGAAAATTATTTTTCATCTGTTTCATTAGTTAAATGTATGCATGTGAAAATTAGGTTTTGGGATTTATTTTAATCTCACATAAATATTATTTGGAAACTTTATTCTTTTAATATCATTATTATCTCTAAAATAGATAATTTTGATTTATACATAAACATTATGCTTTAATTTTTTTTTAAAAAAAATTGGTTTATATATTTTACATGTGCTAAGGTTGAGAATAATTTCCCTATGCATATAATGTTAATTTGATAAACTGATACTTATATTTGTGATAATACTTCTAATATTTTTTAATATTTTCAATTTCCTTCTTGTGTATAAAATTTATATTATTATAATTAATTAAAATTAAAATTATATTTGTGAAACAATTATTTTAAAATTACTATTTTATTATTATTATTGAATTTATATAAAATAAATTTATATTTACGACTTTAAATAATTAATTTTATGAAATTTATAAAAATGTAAATTATTATATCAAAAATGATTTAATTTTTATCTATACTAAATATGATTAAGATTAAAAAATTGTCAAAAAGATATTTTTCTACAAAAAGCATCTTTCACATAGTTAAAAATCAATTAATTAATTTTACAATAAGTATAAATTTTATTTTATTAAAAATAGGTTTCATTTTTTTCAACCGAAATAATCTTTGATATAATGGTTATGTTATATTTTAAATATAACATAAAATAAGTTAGTTAAAAACTAGTTATATAGTTTAAAATTAATAGAGTAAAATGTAAAATGTTAATGGTAAAAACCAAATGAAATGTTTTAAACATGTTTCGAAAGACCTTATTGAGTCATTATATACCCATCTAAAATGAACACCCTATTTTTCTGAAAATTTTGATCCATTTAAAATGAAATATTTTCTTGTCATAATTAAAATATAAAGGGTGTTTCCAAATGTGCCGATTTCCTCATTTTTAAATGTAGTTCACATACACCATTTTAAAAATTCACTAACCATTAAAAATTACAAAATAACATTTCACAAATATCCCACCACATATTTACCTAACATATTATTAATTCCCGATTCCCATTAATTTTTCTTAACCCCATCAATCCCATGGGGTCTTCCAAGGAATGATCAAGTCTCCATCGTAAGTATTATATCCATCTTATGTTTTTCTTCTTATTATCCATATTTGAAATTTCATATATCCAAAATGATATAATTAAATATTTATAATTATTATAAATATAAGTTATTATATTAATTCAATAAACATTATATATTCCCCTCAATGTTCTAAAAACAACAGAATCATCATTAGTGCATTATGCAGACTACATACTCCACAAAGCATCAGTCTTCTATTTTTCATAACTCCCATTAATTGATGATAAAAATGATGTAATTAATTAATAAATATTATATTTATAAAATTTATATGATTAGAAAATTTCATATTATCCTATAATTTATTTCCATCTCATTAACTTAAAAAATGGAAGGGTTAATCATGCGTAGATGGAAATTATTACCTCCATGGGGAATGAGTTTCATTTCTAACCACCACTTATCTTGCTCATGTTTTATAATAAATTTATAATCAAAAAATATTTCTATAATAATATTATTATTATATATATATCATGAAACTATTTTACAAAAAAATTATATCCTGATCAACATACATATCGAACTACAATAAAAATGACCTATAGGAACGAAATCTATATTATTAATAAAACACTTATAGTATAAAAAGGAACATAAAATTTGAGATATATATTAATTTTTTTCTTCAGTATATATAAAATTAAATTAATATATTTATTAAGGATGTTAAATATATGTGAAATGAACCTTCGTACACATGTGAGGGTCTTTAGTCTCAACTTCTTCTCATTAAGGAATATTTTAATTAAATGCCCCAATTTCTTTTTTCCAATGATGTATATACATAAAAATAATTTTTTTTGAATAATAAATTATATAATTCATGGTATTTACAAAACCAATTTATTTTAATCCATAAAATGACTTATTATTCAACATTTACTAAAGCCTTAAGGATTCCATCTCAAAATATACTTATTTGAGATGTATTTTATTTTAAGCCTATAATTTTTTTTAAATTGTTTTTCTAAAAAATATTATCTATAAAATGTCATAATGAAAATTTCTTCATGATAAATTAACTTCAAATTCATTATTTCTCTCTTTAAATGTGCCTTAATTGATTGTTTCTCAAGTTGTAATGGTTTTATCTCAATCCCTTTCCATTGAAGAATGCATTGATATTTAACACAAATAATTATTCTATAGTGTATCACCATAACATAAAATGTTAAAAATTAATGGGTAAATTAAAAAAATATTCCGTTCTTGATCATTCATATTTTTGTCTATGGTTGATGTCTTCCCAAAAATATTACAGTGTTTTCATAACATAATCTACTTTCTTGAGTGATAATGTTTCTCTTTGTGATAAATAAATAATTTTATATGGTTTAAACCATATATATACTTATAGATAAATTTTGAATCATATATTCCTTAATGGTTAGTTATATTAATATTTTTAATTGCATTTATTTTAAGAATAATTCTCATGCATTTGATCGATGGTTTCCCCTCATTATCATCAATTTGTATTTCCATTAATGTTTCCATTTATAATGATGAATCATCATAATGTATTATTTTAGGTGAACATAGTATTTAATTTTCATTTTTTTCTAATAATGTTTTAGTATCATATTTTATAATTTTTTTATAATAAACGTTTTTTTAAGAAAAGAAAAATATTTTCATACTTCTTTCATGAATTTCTAGTTATAAATTCTCTTTATTTAAAAATAATTTATGATTTATTCTTTCCATTTAAATCATTTATTTTAATATATTTTATTGACATATATACCTATTTAAATAGCCTTTTCATTTTTTGGGTAATTAATTTTTTTAATTCCCTTTAAAATTCACACTTTTATGTAACGTTGATTTTAGGTAACTATCCAACATTCTGACCCCATGAAAGGTATCACCCAAAAAAATGTTTTAAAAATTAATATCTTATAAAAAATATCATTATATTATGTAGAACCATATATATTCAATTCTAGTTTTATGGAAAATATTAATTCATCTCCATCATTAATGTGGCCCTTTAGTTATTTCATAAATATTAACCTAAGTGGTATGTTTTTATTTCTTTATTCTCTAATATATTTCTCATGAAATATCTATATTTTATATCTTTATAATTATGTCCTATGTTTTATATTCAAATATGAAAATCCCATTTATTTAATTATTTCTTCTATTGGGAATCCATATCATTTACCCTTTGGTTATACCTTGAATCATATTTATGAAACCCACCACCTTATCATGGTGGTGATCATTCTTATTATTAATGTATACTTTATTTTATTATGTATGAATGTTTATATATGATTTTATTTTATTTTATGGTGGGTATTAGAATCATATATTCATCGTATTCATTGGGTAAATCATTGTACCACATGAGACACTATTTAAATGATTATTGAGTAAACCCAAATTCAGTATGAGACTTTTTTCACATTATAATAATTTTCGTGGGAGTGAAAAATGAATTATGTTAATGATATCATTCATTATATTATTGAAACATTTTTATGGTAATATTACATCATGTCATTATTACATGTCTACATTGTTATGATCATACTATTTAGGATAACATATTATTCCTCTTCACTCGCATGTTATGTTTAATATCCATGTGTATAAAATTATTATTCATTATAGTCACCCTTTTCATTATAAATTTTTCCTGTGATATATTATGAAATTTTAGAAGTTCTATTGTAGTTAAGAGAAATATGTGAACTTTTAAATAAATATGATGGTTTTATGTTTAATATGACTTATTAATATATCTACTCATCCAAATACACTAGACCCCTCAATCCCCTGTGTGTGTTTATTTAAAAAGTATAATAATTATTATGAAATAATATTTTTTAAGTATTAGGTCTCTATATGATGTATCCTAGTCATAACTTGCATGTTTCCCTTATATAAAACCATTATGAAAGAACATTGATTAGATGAAGCAACATGTAAATATTGAAAATCAATATCCAGATAATATAAATTTTGTTTATAGTACCTTACAATTGTATTTTAATGTTACTCTAATCAATAAAGATCTCTAAAACCTACTTTTTATAACGAAAAAGTTCCATAATGTAAAGAACACACAATTACAGAGTATATAACACGGGATTTGATTCCATATATTTTTTTGATTATTTTTATTTATAGTTTCAAAATATCTAAAAATAACATAGAGTTATAACACCCTTACAAAAATAATTGGACACTTCCACCAAAAAAAATTTCCCCACAAATGCAATATTCATAAATTTAAACAAGTTTTCATTCAAAAAATGTTCTCCTACATAAATAATAATCTCTATATAGATATTTTAGGACATGATATGGTTCATACTAATCCTTAAGACCAATTAGAATCATTTAAAACATTGGGATGCGAACAAATATATTATTACTAGATAAAAGAAGAACAAAACATGTTAGTTCATTTTTTAAATGATAAAACCCCATAATAAAATTTTTTCTTTGAATATAATAAACATTAATATAAAATATTAATTTTCATACTAATTAAATAGATTTAAATTCCCAATTATTTTCATAAACCATATCATAAGAAATATTCAAGTAAAAAATTATAATCATTATGGTTTCTCAATGATACATGGATAGTCATGAATAGTTTTTGTAAAATATACATTTCACCAATAAAATGGGTAAAAACATTCAATTAAATATAAACTCATTATCTTACCTTATGAAAATAGAATAATTCCCTTAAGACGTATTCAAACACCTGGAATGGTAATATAGTAACCTTGGAACACACTCTTTATATCACTCAAATATTAACTATTATAAGAACATATATAAATGGAATTACCCACTTGGTTAATTCCAACATACATTTCATAGAGAATAAAATCAATTTCCAATGAATTTTATAGCTATATTAGGATCACCTATCATCACGAAAAAACATCAATAAACATAATATTCATTATGATATGAAATATTTCTCATATATCATAAAATTTTATAATTTATTCTTTTAACACATATACAAAATAAATTTTGTGCTTCAATTAAAAAAATGAAATTTTTTTATTTGATAAATATTTATATAAATTTCCAAATGAATGGCAATTGTGATATTATTTTAAAAAAAAAAATACATTTTTTTGAAAAATTCTTAATGAATAATTTTCATTATAATTGGAAATTATTAAATTTTTATACAAGATAAACAAAATAATTTGTTCATAATATTATAAAAATGTCAAAAATAATAAATTTGGAAAATGTGTATTTTTTTAAAGAAGTTGTAAATAATGTAAAACATAGTTAAATATGATATTAAATTTTCTATATATTATTTTATTAAATTATCCGATATATTTTAAATAAAATGTAAATGTAGTAAAAGGATAATATAATACTAAAACATATAAAATGTGGTTTAAAATAATTCCTTTCATCGAGTCTGACAATGGATATATGAAATTTCAATCCTCTATAATAATAATTTGTTTTTTTACAAATTATAAATATAAATTTTCATGTTTATTAAATTTATATAATTTATATTTCATTAGTTTTTATTCCTTTTATATTAATTAAAAAAATAAAGTTCATATCAGATGGTTTGTGGATGTTATGTTCATAGTTATAAAACAACATTATTAAGTTTGACATGAAAAAATGTTATATAGTTCCATTATATCAAAAATATTAATCAAGTAATAATCAAAATTATTAATAAATTAAAAAAATATTTATAGCCCATCATGAAATTTGATCAATGAAAATTTATCACAACACATCATGGCGGTGGTTCCCACTCATACACACGAGTGACTTTATCATTTTACAAAAAATGGAAGGTTAATAATATATTTAAAATATTATCTTTATATAATCATAATATTATCATTATTTGCATATGTATTCAAAAAATATGTCACATAATCTATCCAATTGAATTGGTGATGAAAAATGAAACACATCGCTTTGTGAATGTGGTTGTCCACATGTAACAACAAGTGTTGTGTTCATTTTCCAGAGGATAGAAAAAGAGATGAATGGAGTTTATATATCAATATAACAGTAATAAGTATACATAAGACAATATTTTTTCATATAATCAGTTATATAGATTATTTTATGGATCAATAATAATAAATAATTAAGAAACACTTGATTATGAATTATATCTATATATTAGAACCCCCCATGAGTTACACCTTATGCCTTGTTATGTTGGTATTTTCACGAGACTATGACCATTATAATCTGGTGTGTGACTTTTAGAAATATTATGGTAGATATTCATTGAGATTGAGTGACCATAATATGTGATTAATATTGGATATGATATTAATTTTTCTAAGTGAGGGGAATGAAACTTTTATATTTTATCTAAAATTTTATATATTATAAATATATTAACCATTGTCATGTGGTTGAAAATAAATTCTATTTATAATATATGTTTTCAAGGGTAAAAATAAAATGATACAATAAGAATGAATATAATATATTTTCACCTTATCAATTATTTTTGAACTTAATTAACCATATTTAACTTTTACCATGGTGAAATATTTTTACCATTGTTGTCATTCACAAAGACAAGAAATGATGTTGAAATCATTACGAACTTTTAACCTCTTAAATGTAAATATGTACTATATTCTAAAATACCATTTTTTAAAATTATAGAAATTAATTTAATTATAAATTTTATAAAATAAAATAAAAAATAGTTTTTTGTGTATTCCATATTTAACCATAAAAAGGAATGTATACCAATATAAAAAATAATATTTATTCTTATAGTACCCCAAAATTGAGGTATGCAACCTTCGTTTTGTCCGTTTTATGGGTTTAATGTGATTGGGTTATGTTTAAGACTATTAAACATGTTTTTGGTAATATTTTGAAACTTTTATTAAGGTTCAGTGTTTGAGAATGGTTAGTGTAAACCATGCGACAAACTTAGGTAACTATGAAAAGTGAGGAAGTGGCAAATGGGTGGGAACATGGTTAAGGTGCATAGATTACAAATTGTGTGTCTAGCCCTAGATAAATATGCTACTTGAGACAGTGGGACATCACATGATCGGTGCACGGTCTATCTAACTGCATGGGACAACCATGCAAGGCACCCATTAGGATGGTATCATCTGCACGGTTAGCACACAACTTGACTAATTGGGTGAGATAAACGTGCACGATAGTAAAAATGTGGTTTTCAAAAGGATATCGCTAAGGATTTTCCCTAAATCACCCATTTCTACTCTCATACAGTCAAAACTCAGTATTTTGTCTTCTCATGAGTTAGGGAACCTCTTCTACTCAATTTTTAAGTGAATCAAAGGGTTTTCATGGTGTTGTAAATGATATTCTCTTCTTGTTTTCCTCTTCTCTTCGTTGTTCCTTGATTTTCTTTCGATATAGCTCTCTCTTTTTCCCTCCGTCTCTCATATTTCTTAATATACAACCATCACATGTAAATTTAGGATTGTTGTTGCCTACAATTAGGAGAGTTGGGATTGTTGATTTTATGAAAATAGATCCATTTCTATTTTTTGAATATTTCACATGGATTTGTGGTGTCGGTTTGTGTTGATTATTTTCCCCAAAACACTGAGGTATGTAGATTCACTCTATTCTCCATTTTTATAGAAGTAGAATGATTTAACTTAAAAATATTGGTTATTTCTTGAAATTAATGTTATTTCTGATATACAAATATTCCTCAATATACCTTTTATGATGTTTTGTGGATTGAAGAAAAATGGGTTATTATTGTATAATATTCTTGATGTTGGATTTCAAATAGTTAATTTTAAAATCATTGGAAAAGAAATTTTTTGGAAAATAGTTTTTAAAAATGATTTTCAATAAAATTGTTTTTATACAAATGATATTTGGCATAGATGTGGTATTGGGTTGTTTTAAATAAAAGTTTTTTTATTGAAAGGATTTTGACTTGTGTTAGAATTTTGATTTAAATAAGCGATTGTTTGGTTGGGAACTTGTGTGCCGATATGGTTTTAGTAAACATTGATTATTAGTATTATTGTGTTATATTGTATAAGCATGGTTTTGATGGGATGGATAGTGGGTGAGAAGTACCACCATCAAGAATTGCTATGTGGGTGTGAAGTAAAACTATTAAAAGAATATGGGGTTTGACGTGATGTTCTACTATCAATGGTATCACTGAGTGCCTAAGGAAAATTATATTTATGGATGAGGTAGTCATGCAGACATGAGGAATTAATTTTTTTTCTAATATGAAATGGTAATTGACATTTTTGGTAACATTATTTTTTAATGTGTTGATTTGGGTGAATTACGTTGGGTAAAGATGTGTTTGGATTGTTGTTAAATATTTTACTATTTTAATCGATTTAGATAAATTATTTTATATTACTGTGTTAATGGTTCTATTTTAGTGGTGTGTGTAGGGAAGTAATTTGGGGGAAACTTATTGAGTATTAGTTACTCACCCCTACTTTGGCACTTCAGTTATTTGACAGAATTTTTTTTTTCTAGAACACAGGTAAATTTAAAGCATTCAATTTTTCTAGTGGATCATCTTGATTCTTGGGTTGTATTTTTGGTGATTGGAGGATGGAGCTTGGTATGAATCTATTCACTTTTTTTCATATATTCTTTGGATTTTGATCATTATAAATCATCATGGAACACTATTTATGGATTACTGCAATTTGTTTTTTTGGTCATTGGGTCTTGTTGAGTTGTGGAATAAAGGTGACCAATATCATGTAGTTGTTTGACATTGGCATGGTTGGTTGGGTGTTTTCATACAAAAAGGGAAAATTTTCCCCAGTTGTTCATGAAGCCCTAAAATATATTACTAGCATTTGGTGTCTGCGGATGTCGCCTAAATATGAATAGTATCTCTGCATCACCTCAAGCCAGTGAGAAGGGTTTTCATGTTATAAGTGGTTTCAGTTTGTTTAGTCCTTGACATACATGTTTATTTGGTTCCATGGCATTGATTGTTGGACGTTTAGTTTAAATTTATTCTTGGTGTATCACATAATTGGGGATGGTAGAATTGTGTATGATTTTTGGAAATTGAAATTTATAGAATAAAATATGTATCTAACCCTTTTATGTCGAACATCAAGTTACCATGGATTTGAGTACATAAGTGTTTTAAACACACATACATGAGGGTGATATTGTTGGTGTGGGTGTATCCAATGAGCTGATCATGGCATGAACGGTATAAATAACTTCCCACAAGGATTATGTATTTAATTTGGAATAATGATTTATTTTTTGAGATGAATATATTTATTTGTGAGAAATCAAAAATTTATTTTCAAAAGTATGGATTTTAAAGGGGATGGATGTGGTATTTCAAAAATGGGACGAGTTTTAAAACATAGTGTATTTTTTTTTCAAAAAATGATGAACATGGAAAACAGAAATTCTAGAAAGAATGGTAGATATAGTTTTAATTAGATATTATTTGAAATTATAAGACTTTATTTAATAGGTTTTGAGATTTATGGTGATTCTTTTGTTGATAGAAATGGCAAAGGTTAGAAATCGTAGAGATCAATAAGAGGATGCTACAGAAAATAAGGTTTCAGCTTATCCCTATGTGAATCAATAGTTAGTGAAGAGGATAGTGAAATATTTACATGTTATTTAGTGTTTGAATAGATGTGATGAGAAAAGTCATATGGATCACTCTATTTGGTTCCAAAAGTATAATCCATCCATTTTTTCGATGTGATTTAGAATTGGAAAGCGAGGAATTACGGTGAAGTCGGATGAATAAAATCATTAATTTCATAGTCAGTCCAACAGGGTTGAAAGTAATGTAGAAACATACATGTTGGATGATCTTGATCATCAGTCATGGGAGTTGGTGATCTATGATAGAACAAACCAATGTATTCCATTGGATGGTTTTGAGGAATTGTTGAAAAAATAATTCTACTCTCATACATTCAAAATTTAGAATATAATAGATTTCATCAGGATAAAGTGGGAGTTACTATGGCAACCAAATATTCAGACAATTTTATGAACTTTGTTCAGTTTTAAGCTGATGTGGAAGATAGATAATCATTGAAGGAATGTTTTTTGAAGCAGTCCTGAAGTAAGAAATTTATTCTAAAATTGCAGTGCTATGTATAATTGATTATACAGAAATGGTAAATATAGAAGCCTGGGATTAATGGGATATAATGGTGTCTACAAGTGGGGGGATCATGTTGGTGCCCTTAGATAATATTTGGAACTCTAATGCTGGGATAACGATTAAAAGGACACTAACTTCTAGTGTGAGTGTATTGCTTATAATCTGATAGCAAGATCTGTGACTTTTCCTCCAATGCCTCATAGTTATCTATGATATTTTCATTATGGATCTATCGGCCACATGAATTTGGTTTTTGTGGAACAACCATGATCATGTCATAATTGAAAGCAGATAGGGAATATATATTGTTATATTCATAATTCTTTGAGGTTGGGTGTTTTTTATACTCATTAAAAGTTGAGTAAATATTATGATTTAATGAAACAAGGGATTCAATATAATTATCATCAGTAGAGCTGAGTTAGACATGGTTATTCTAGGAATTCCATGTCACCTCATCAAAGTATGTTTCAGCACGGAAATAAAGAGAAGATTATAGAAAGCAAGTAGTTGTTTGGAGCTGAGCTGGTTGTGGTGGATGACCAATCAGGGCCATCCACCGTGGGAGATACAAAAAATTTTAATTCCAACTTTATGAAAGTGTTTTTTGACATAGGTTCTTCACATTCATTTATATCTTCTCAAAAGGATAATTTTCTGGGTTTAAGTGTGGAAATGATGAATTTTGTATCAAAATATAAAACTCATATAGTCCAAATAAAGGGTTGTCCCTTCTTGTTCAGACCATATTTCAATGTTATAGATGTGGTTTTGTTGATATGGTACTTCTCAGTCCTTGAGATTTATGTTTATGATTCAATAATGTCATGGATTAGTTGGTGATGTTTATGTCCCACATCGACTATTATGCATGAATGCTGAGTTTCAGTATGGGTGATGGAATTAAACATCTCTTTATAGTAGAGAGGAATGGAATGGTGGGACAAAAAAGCTTGTTTTTAATAGATATAGAAAAAATCTCATATAAGTTGAAATATTTGTTTTCAGAATCGATGGAAGTGGATGATAGAAATGTTTTTCATGTAGATGTTGATGAGTTTACGTATGTCTTTCCCCAATAATTCTCAGGATTTCCACCCATGAGGGAAGTAGAGTTTACAATTTATATTCTTTTGGGAACCATTCTATCTCACATTTATCTTACCTAATGGTACCAAAAATAATTTTTTATCCTAGCACATATTTGTGGGAATCACAAAAAAAATTTTGTTAAAAAGGAGGATGTAAATATTCGGCTATGTGTTCATTATCATAAGCTTAACCATGTAATGATAATTAATCGATATATGCTTCTACGCATTGATGATGTTTTTAATCAGTTTAGGGGTTCTCAGTGGTTCTTCAAGATTCACTTGTGATCAGGATATCATCAGTTGTAGTTTTGAAAGGAGAATATTCACCAAATATCTTTTAGATGTAGATATTTCCATTGTGAGATTCTGGATTCTCCCATTGGGCTTATGAATACACCAGTAGTGTTCTTTGAACATAAAAATCTCAAATTTTATAGATATATAGATTCTTTCTTTGTGGTATTCAATAATGATATAAGGGTGTATTCAAAGAAACTAGTGGATCATGAAAAACAATTGAAAATAGTGATGAAAATATTGATAGATTATCAATTCTCTACAAAATCATCAAATTGTGATTTTTGATATAAGAAATTTATTTCCTTGGCCTTTTTTATCATAAGGTTGTTTTTTTTATTTGTAAAAGATAGATGCCATTATCTCTTAGAAATCGATAAAGAATGCTTTTGAGATATGAAACATCCTTAGTATAGTTGGTTATTGTCAATGGTTTTGTCATTTCAACTCATGTTTTTCTTTGTTTGTGACAACATTGGAAAGAAATAATGTTCTATTTCAAAGGATCGAGTTGTTCTAAAAATAATATTAAGAGCTTAATAATTGTCTTACAACAATAAAATTAATGGTTTTCCAGAATTAGGGAAATGGTAGGTGGTGTATTGTGATGCATTAGGATCATGGTTGGGTATTATCTCATGTAAGGGGGTCATGTTGTTTTGTATAGCTTGCAAAAGATGAGGTTCCATGAGAAGAACAATCCAACACATGATTAACAGTTGGTAGTGGTGGTTCATGCTTTGAAAACATGATTCCACTGCCTTATTAGTGAAAAATTTATAGTGTATACTAATCATAAGATAAGGAAGCTTATTATCTCACAATTATTTATGAATTTTATTAATTGTATATGGATTGAGTATCTCTAAATTTTTCAAATTGACTTGATGTACACGTTGGGTATGATAATTTCATTGGCAGATATATTGAGTAGAAATTCATATGCTTATGTGGTGAAATAGACATCGGATCATTGGATTTTTTTTTATTTGTAACTGATATGTGGTTGGAATGTGAATACCATGGTGATATAGTAGTTTCATTTGTAGTATTATAGGTTCCTGGTATTGTTGGAATGGAAAAAGTGGCATAGATATCTGATTCAAAGTGTATAGTTATAAGGTAAAAACCCAATGGTGAGGAGAACATTGAGTGTTGGAAACTTGAGGGGATTTCAGTGTTGTCATTTCTATTTCGGATGAGAGCACTAGTGGCGTTTTAGGAGAAAATTCTCAATTCTTATAATCATTTAGGATGGGTTATACAAAATTGAATTCAAACAAGTATAAGCTGTTAAATGATCTTTTTGATGGGATGATATGAAAATGAAAGGCGGAGAGTTTGTTTCATGATTCTTCACTATTTAGCAATTAATGTCTTAGAATCCATTAACATCGTGTATGTTTCATTCTTTACCTATCCATTTCTGTAAATTGGAACAGATAACGATGGATTCTGTTATAGGCCTCCCTAGAATGGTTTAAAAGAACATTTCCAGATGGGTGATTGTGGATCAACTCATAGATTCATCCCATTTCATTCCTATTAATCAATCTCATGTGGTGGAAGATATTTTGAAACTCTATATCCCAAATTTGGTAAAGAGGCTTGGTGTACTAGTATTGATTGTATCATATTGATATCATAAGGTCACATCTCATTTTAGGAAATCCATCCACGAATCCCTTGGTACTCAATTAAAGATGAGGACAACATAACATGCTCATATAGATGGGAAATCTAAGAGGATAATAAAAACATTGGAAGATATATTTTAGGCTTATGTGATTGATTTTGGTGTCTCGTTGAAGGAGAACATACCATTTGTAGTGTTATCATATAAAAACAGTTATCAGGACACCATACACATGGATCCTTTTGAATAGTTGCATGGGAGTCCAGGACATTCTCTATAATGCTAGTTGGAAACATCTGAGGCATCAATGGTTGGTCATACCCTTTTTCAAGTGAAAATGTAGAAAATTTTCTTTATTAGGAAGAGAATGGAGTAGGCTCAGAGTCATCATAAATCATATGCAGATCATTTTTGATGGTTTTTTTTGTTCGAGGTGGGTAATAATGTGTTCTTGAAGATATCTCTGAGGTTAGGACAATATCAGTTTTTAAGGTATGAAATTTTTTGCCCGAGGTATATTGGCTCTTTTGTGATAATTGAGCAGGCCGGAGAGGTGTCATATTAGTTGCTATTTCAACCATGGTTTAGTCTGTTTCACAATATTTTTCATGTGTCTTTGCTGAAAAATTATCTGCAGGATCATGACCATGTGATTTTTTTGGGATTATGTTGAGTTATTGAAGGCCTCTTTAGTTAATGTTCCATTGCAGATTGTGGGTTGGAAAATAATTCATCTTTGGTAAATAGATCATTCTAGATTGGGTTTTTTTGTAGCATATTCAGATTTAAGATGAGACTTGGGAGGTAGAGAATGAAATGGTATAGAAATTTTTCAAGATTTGTTGGTAATGAAATGGTCCTCTAATTTTCTATGATGGAAAGTCCAGTGGTGGAGAGAATGTAATACCCACATTTTGAGGTATTCAACCTTTTCTATGTATATTTATGGGTTTAAAGTTGTTGGTTTGTGTTTGGGATCATTTGGAAGGGCTTTGGAAAGGTTTGAACACTTTTTTAATGGTGCATGATTTGAACATGGTTAGTGTAAACTATGCAAAAAACATGGGTAATGGTGCATAGTGAGGTAGAGGAAAGGTGGTGGGAACACAGTTGAGGTGCACAACTTCCAATCTATGAAGCCATCCGAGGAAAATCACGCTACTCGAGATAGTTGGATTTCACATTGATGGCACAAAGTTTGTTTGAATGTGCGGTCCAACCATGTGGGGAACACCTTGGTAAAGTAGAAATTGAATTCTTAGAACATTGTTTGTCAATCCAGGGGATTTAATAATGAATGTTATTAAAAATTGGTTTTTTAGAAATGGGATTACTTGGGATTTACCCAAAATCAATCATTTCTCCTCCCACATGATCCCAATATGGTATTTTCCTTCGTAGTGGTTAGTTAACCTGTTCAACATATTTTTGAAGAGAATATATGGTTTTTCTTGGTGATGTATTGTAGATTCTCTTCCACTAATTCTCCTCTATTGGTTGTTCCATGGGTTTACATAGATCTAGATCTATTTCTCTCTTCTAGTATTCTAAATCTATAATTGTCATATACATATATTGAGTTTCTTTTCCTAAAATGTTGAGATTTTGGATTTTTTTAATGTTAGGAAAAGATATCTATAGAAATATTGTTAATATTTATCCTGGATTTCTGATGTGGTTGTGTGTTAGTCATTTTCGTTGAAACCCTATGTTAGGTTGGTTCACACTCTTCCCCATTATAATATAACATGAAAGAGTAAATCCCAAATTAATGGTTTTAAGTTTGAATTAATTATGTTTGGGATGTAAGAATCTTGTTTGAATCCCATTTTGTGATGTTTTAGGTTTTGGAAAAAAATGTGTTATAGTCTTATAATGTGCTTGATTATGGATTTTAAAATGATAATTTTAAAAACATCATAATGCGGGATTTTTTGGAAATGGTTTGTGAAAATGGTTTTAAAAAAATGGGGGTTTTTATTGAAATTATATTTGGTATGGATGTGCTTTAGCAGCATTTTCAATAAATGTTTTATTTATTGAAAGGGTGGTGAATTTTGTAAGAATTTTGATTTGATAAAACCATTTTTTGGTTGGGAAATTTTGTGTTCATATGGTTTTGATAAAAATTTATTATTATTATTATTATTATTGGATTATATGGTATAATCATGGGTTGGATGGGACAGATAGTGGGTGTTAAGGACCACCATCAAGGATTCATATGTGGTCATGACATGCCAATATAAAAAGGGGATGAGGCTGGATTTGAAGTTACTCCATGAATTTTAACACCAATCTCTTATGTAAAATTTGGTGTAGAGTTGTGGTGGGCATGAGGACATATAAAATTAATTTTATTATGCTAATATGAAATGGGAAATGAAATGGGAAATGACATGTTTTGTCTATTTTATTTGGAATGTTTGGATTTCGGTGAATTTCCATAGGTAAGGATGTTATTGGATTTTTTTAATTTAATAAATATTATAATGGATATATATAAATTGTTTTATATAATTGATCCAAATATTCAATCCTAGTAAAAGGTGTAGTGATTTCATTTGGGAAAACCCTAATTAGTAGTCTTTACTCACCCCCTACATTGGCACTTTTTTTCTTTTGTAGATGTTTTATTCACAGACACAAGAAAAGGTAAAGATTATCATTTCCCTAGTGGCTCATCTTGAAGCTTGGGAGGTATTGTGGTTATTGGATCATGGAGCATGGCATGGATATATGTATTTGTGTCATAGCTTTTTTGGTGTTTTTTGTTTATAGTTTTTCTTGGTACTCTGATTATGGAATATTGTGGTTTCGTTATTTTGGTATTTAGGTCTTTTTGAGTTTTAGAACCTTGTTGACACGAATCATGTAGTTGTTTGATATTGGAACATTTTTTTGGGCGTTCTCATTTAAAAATAGAAAATATTCCCCCATTTTTTCTGAATCCATCTACATTTAATGTCATTTGTTGGCGTCTTGGGGATGTTTCCTATGGCCGAGTAACATCTTTGCCTCACTTAAATCCATTGAGTAGAGGCGGTATGTTACATTTCCTATGAAATGACTTAGATTAATTTTAATCAAATGTGTCTTATGTTATTATAGAATAATATTTTTAATGTTAGTAAATGTTATATAGAATCCTAGTGTTTTAATGAGTATACATGGGATTTCAAACCTTAGATGACTGTTCAAAAACCAATGTTGTTTTTATCATTTTGTATCTTTTAATTATTAATTGAATTAAAGAAATTTTAAATTAAAATTTATTATATTTTTTTTAAGATGATATGGTCTAGATTTTGGGGGATTAACATCTTTTTAAATGTATTTTTTTATTAATTTCATATATGGAAATTTATTTATTACTTTTTAAATTAAAAATTTTTTTATTTTCAATGTAAAATTTATATAATTGGTTTGTAATCTGAGGATTAAAAATTTCCATTCATTAACTTTTAAATTGTTTCAAGTATATAATTTACCATAGGAATTCGAACTAGGAAAGGAACCCCATAATTATTTAAAATGTAAAAAGTATGTGTTGGTCGGAGTGGACACTCAAGAGGGGGGTGAATTGAGTTCCAATTAAAATTTCTGTTAAAAAATAATTTCTATTAAAATCCCCCAATTTCAAAAACAAATTAAACTGTAGTGAATTTATATAGATTATAAAGGTTCAATTAGTTTCTCAAAGATTGATTAATTCTCAGTTAACTTAATCTTATTATTAAATAAACTTTTGAAACTAACTTACTGATTTATAACAAACATAAACACTTGAGAATTTAATTATCAAAGTAGCTTTGAAGATAGATTATATTTCAAAGTAATAGCAGCGGAATATGAAATAAATATGTATAGTATGGATATAGAGTATAACTATAAGCACAGAAAAGTAACCAAGAGGTTCAGTCTCAAGCCGAGACTTAGTCCTCTCAAATTTTATATAAGAATGATCCACACCCTGGATCGGGGTTAACAACAGTGAACACACTGTCCAGGTCACAAGACCTCTACCACAGTTCTTCGTGGGAAAACAAACAACAGCAGCAAGCTGTCCAGGTCGCAAGACCTCTACCACTATCCACAGTGGGAAATGGAGTGCAAAAAGATTTGCTGAGGATTTACAGATCCTCCAGTGTAAGTACAGGAGTCAGTGTGTGTGTTTAATACAGCAGATAACACACACATCTCAAAATGTAGAATAAATCACAGAACAAGAGATGTAGAATTTAGAAGTGGTTCTGTGATCTCAGTGTAGCTCTTGTATTCGATCAGAAGAGAGTTTGAGTCCTCTTCTCGTTTCTGTTTGAGAAACAGAGTGTCGTATGCTTCGATGAAGTTCTTCAGGGTTCTTCTTGTATGCACAGAACACTACTCGAGTGTATTTGATTGTCTATATGCTTCTCTATGTTCTTGATGGAGCTCGTTTTTATCTTCTTGTGTTTCTGGTATATTTCGTCCACCGCGCACTTCTCTGGTTCGCATTCGCATTATATATCTTTTGGGCAGCGTAGTCTTCTTGTATCTATCTCCCGACAGGGGACAGAAAATATTTCTTTTCAGCAGGTACGAGGTACGGGTTCCTGACGTCCGACAACCTTTATCAGATATTTGACAAATCATCAAAATGTATGATATGACCGTTAGATAAATTAAATACATTAAATGTAGGAAATAAAGAAATTAAAACAGTTAGTCGAGAATGTATGTCACTGTTGACTTCAACTGTGGTCTTCCAACTGTGGACTTCCAACTGTGGACTTCCTTCTGACTGCTGATTTCAACAAAAGGCTTGCTGTCTGTAGGCTTGCAATGGTAGCTTTTACTCCATGTAACTGTAGCCTTTCTAACTGTAGACTTCGATCATCTGTAGACTTAGTAGACAGAAGCTGTCTAACTGTAACCTTGACTGTAGACTTATGATGGTAGGCTAGTTCGTCTGCGAACTTGTTTCAACTGTAAACTTGTTCGACTGTGAACTTGAGCAGAGAAAACTTTGAGCAGAAGTCTTGTAACTGTGACCTTCGTCTGTGAGCTTTGACAAGAGATAGCAGTAGACTTGTAACTGTAAGCTTGTATTAGTCTTCGACTGTAGCCTTGTAACTGTGAACTTATTGCAATAGTAACTTAAGGTGACAGTTGACTGTAACTGTGACTTTGAAAAGAAAACTCTGACTGTTAGCTAACAATACTAAACTTATGTAAACACTACTGTAAGCTGTTTCAGTAAAGTTATGAGAGTGAGAATATGAATTGTTTAGAATAAAATACGTTTAAGCATAGAATAATAAGATTAATGCAAAGGTTTAATACATCATAATTAATGTTTAAGCATGATTTGGGATTATCAAAACAGGTGATTCCAACAATCTCCCCCTTTTTGATAATCACAAATTATGTCAATATGAAATATAGAAGTATCAGAGAGAAGTGTGCAAAACACAGTATTAGCAATATGAGCACAAAAATGAGGTATAATCCGCAAGGATTTCTCCTCTCTGTATAGGTTCATTTCTCCCTTGAGTTTCCCTATTTCTCCCAATATCAATTTCTCTTTATTTCTCCCCCTTTGTGATTAACAAAAAGAAAGACAGAATGAGAGAAAAGGAACATTGTATTAATAAGGAGGACAATACAGGACCCAAAACGTGAATACATGATCCCTATCAAAAAAAAACATAAACAGACTCAATCCTCTTCATCTGGAGGCAAGGGATCTTTTCCTTTGGAGGAAGAAGATGGAGCAGGAAGTGAAGGATCAACAGGCTGAGGAATGGCAGCAGGAATGTCTGGAGGGGCAGCAACAGAGGCTCCTGAAGGCCGGTAGTGAGTAGCTTGCCGAGGTATCAGTGGTCTAAGGCTTCTGAGGGCATCAGCAGGAGACATTACTGAAGAACCACTGGGGTTGGAGACAGGTAGGGCAGGAGGAACTATAACAGGTGTGCAGTCCACATGAAGAAAAGGTAGGAGCAGATTCCTGAAATCCATGATAATGTTTCCTCCTCTGTCCATGGCAGATAAGAAGTCATCTTTGTTTTCCAAGAATTTATCCAAAGCCGGGGTCAACTCTCGTAGCTTGCTAACTTGTTCTTTGAAGGCTTGAGTTACAGGAGGCAGCTTCATAGTCTCTAGCATGAGCTTGAAGTGATTGTTCAACTGATTCTTGGTGAAAATCCGATCAAAGTAATAGTCCACTTTACTTTTGATGGCCTCCTGAGAAACAGTAGCAGCCTGCAGGTGCTCACGAACAAAGCCACTGACTTCTCTTGTAGTAGCGAGGATCTGTAGGTCTGATGTGTCATTTGCACGGGCCTGAGTAAGCTCTTCTCTGAGCAGGCTTCTAAACTGCTCACGGTCCATAGGAGAGCTAGATGAAGGAAGGGACTTGACTGAGAATGCCATTGTCTCCTTGAAAGACTGAGTCAGATTTCCAATCACTTTCTGAATGACAGCATCCTGATTGCTAAAGTGTTCTTTTACTGAATTCTTGAAAGCCTCAAATACTTCCACAAACTGCTTGACCACTTCTTTGATGTATCGAATCTCACTGGCCACTTGTGTCTGAGAACTGCTCAGGGTAGTTAAAGAAGCAACCGATTGTCTGAGGGCCACTACTGCTCCAGTCCAGATTTCAATTTGGGTGTGGCACACTTTCATTTCATCCATCACTTCTTTGATTGGACTTCCCACAACACATCCTAGAGATAGTTCTAACAACTGTTCCACATTTTTCAGCTCATCAAAAAGACTGGTTTTTAATTCAGCAACAGACTGTCTGATGGTCTCCTTCATTTCATTCTTTAAGGATTCAAGGTCTTCCTTGGTGGCCAATCCTTCAGTTTCTAACACTGGAGAGCTGTTAGGTAGGATGACTGGATTTCTTGGTGGTTGGTTTTCCTCATCTGAATCCTCATAATTGAGTCCTAACACCATGTATCCTGGATCTGAGGTCCATCCTTCTATATCATACAGTACAGAGACTGATCCAACACGCTCCCCCTCACTTGTAGGTCCTTCCTGAATACTTTCTACTATCTGCTCAACTGTGTATAACTCTAAGTTCTCTTCTGTAGCTCTAGCAGGTTCCATACTTGCTTCCTCTGTAGGTTCAGTAGTGAGGTTAGCCTCCTGCTCTGTTGGGTCATCAACCACTTCCATGACAACAGTAGTAGAGACCACTCCTACTTCCTGGTCAGACACTGACTTGTCTGTATACCCTATCAGAGGGCTCATACTGAGTTCTTTTGTTTCTTCACCACTGATCTCCTCTTTATCTTCTGCAACAGTTTCTTGATTTTCATTTAAAGCTCCAGCCTCTTCTGCTTCGACTGTATCACCCTCATCAGAGGTGTCCTTGACAAAATATTGAGATTCTTCTTCTTCTTCTGTAGTCTCAGTCTCACTGTCTCTTAGAACAGGTTCTCTACTGGGTAGTTCTTTTGGAGGGCTTGCTGCTCCAAAAGTCACTGTCCTGACAGGACTGTGAGTAGTATCAGGATCACTCCCTTCATCAATTGGAGTGTTCTCTCTTGCAAAGTTACCAACTACTGCAGTCTGTTCATCATCTGAGTATACAGGTTCAGGCTCATCAGGCTTTAAGCTTGGATATCTCCTATCTCTCGGTCTAGAGGGATGAGTAGAAGGGCTAAAATTCTCATAGATTCTCTCCTCATCATTCACCCATGATTTCTTCCAGGGATTCCAACTGATCTTCATGAATTTGCAGATTACTTTCGAGATACATACACTGTTCTTTGCCACTATCAACTCTTCCTGACTTCCAGCTGCACCTTTCACTTTCAACATAACCGAAATGAGTTTAGCATGAAACAAGGCACTTGATTTTGAGCTTGCCTTTATCATGTCCTCCATCTGAGCCATCAACAACATACAAAGGTTGACCTTCCTTCCATGTTTTAATAAGTACATCAAGTAAATATCCTGATGCTTCAGAGTTGCAAAATCTCCTCTTCTAGGACTCAGTACATGCTGGATAAACTTAAACAGAAGCCTGTCCTCTCCATTCATTTCAGTAGCAATAATCTTCCTTACAGTGCCATTGCCTGTCAATTCTTCCAGAGCTGTCTCATGATCAAAGATTCTACTATTTGGAGGAGCCGCTCCAGAATAGTAGTTGTAAATACCCTCATGAGGAACTCTTAAACAAGCAGCCCATTCAGCGGATGAAAAACTGACTTCATTGCCATTTACTCTGGATACTAGTCTATGCAGATCATCCTCTTCCTCGAACTGTAGATATTCATAGAATTCCTTCACCAGCTTCGGGTAGTATGGTCCATTATTGTTTGCGAAGCATTCGGTCCATCCTTGATCATTATGCACTGCCAGTACTAATGATCTGCTCGATAAAATCCACTCTCCACTTAGCTCCTTCTCAGCAACTATTTCTCTCTTAGTCAGATGTGGATTAACAGGTCTTATCGAGGCGTTCCCGGTGCCACTGGATTCGACTTGAGTCCTCTTCGGCATTGGTGCATCTTCGTTGACAGTCGGGGGTCACTTTGTTCTGGCCATTGGAACTGAATGAGGTTTCGAGGTTCGGTTGAAGGTTTAGGGTTTAGGACTTGAGAGAGCAAGGGTCGAGATGAGTGGATTGAGATATGTTCGATGTTCTCAATTTTATCATTTAGGGATTTAGAAATAAAGAAAAGAAACGGTTCGAATTCCCGCAAAAATAAAATAAGATTAAACAGCGAAACAGCCTACAGAGAGATGTAACATTGAGGTATACCGGTGAGGTTTAACTGTGAGGTTTCAACTGTGAGGTTTCAACTGTGAGGTTTCAACTGTGAGGTTTCAACTGTGAGGTTTCAACTGTGAGGTTTCACTGTGAGGTTTAACTGTGAGGTTTCACTGTGAGGTTTAACTGTGAGGTTTAACTGTGAGGTTTAACTGTGAGGTTTAACTGTGAGGTTTAACTGTGAGGTTTAACTGTGAGGTTTAACTGTGCTATAGTTAATCATACCTAACTCATGTTTGATGTAGCTTAATCTCTCAGAATTCAAAGGCTTTGTAAAAATATCAGCTAACTGATGTTCAGTGCCAATGAACTCAAGAGTGATATCACCCTTTTGATAATGATCCCTCAGAAAGTGATGTCTCACATCAATATGTTTTGTCCTAGCATGAGATACTGGATTTTTTGAAATGTTAATAGCACTTGTATTGTCACACCTTATAGAGACATGTTTGAATTGATATCCATAGTCTAGTAAAGTGTGTTTCATCCACAAGATTTGTGCACAACAGCTACCAGCAGCTATATACTCAGCTTCGGCAGTAGACAATGCAACAGAATTCTGCTTCTTACTACACCAAGATACTAGTGACTTGCCTAAAATGTGACATGTTCCAGAGGTGCTCTTTCTATATAACTTGCAGCCAGCAAAATCAGCATCAGAATAACTTAATAAATCAAATGATTGTCCTTTTGGATAAAATAATCCCAAATTGGGAGTATGTTTTAGATATTTGAAAATCCTTTTAACAGCAGTCAAATGAGACTCTTTTGGATTGGCTTGAAACCGAGCACACATGCATACACTGAACATGATGTCAGGTCTACTGGCAGTAAGGTACAGTAGACTACCTATCATACCTCTGTAATTGGTTTGATCCACTGGTTCACCAGTTTCATCACTGTCCAACTTGCAAGTGGTGCTCATAGGTGTGTCACTGCCTTTGGTGCCATCCAAAGAAAAACGTTTTAGATGATCTTTAATATATTTACTTTGGTTCAAAATAATACCATTTTTATTTTGAAAGATCTGAAATCCAAGGAAAAATTTGAGTTCTCCCATTAAACTCATTTCAAACTCAATTTGCATTATTTTTGAAAAATCAACACATAAAGAATTTTTAGAAGATCCAAAAATAATATCATCCACATAAATTTGAACTATTAAGACATCTTTAGAAATCCATTTAATAAAAAGAGTAGGATTAGCTATCCCTTTAGTAAATCCTTTTGAAATAAGAAAAGAGCTGAGCCTATCATACCAAGCTCTTGGAGCTTGCTTTAAACCATATAAAGCTTTAGATAGTTTAAAAACATGATTAGAAAAATGGGGATTTGTAAAACCAGGAGGTTGTTCCACAAATACATCCTCAATTATATATCCATTTAGAAAAGCACTTTTAACATCCATTTGATATAGTTTGAAATTCAGATGAGCAGCATAAGCAAGTAATATCCTAATGGCCTCTAGTCTAGCCACGGGTGCAAAGGTTTCCTCATAGTCTATTCCTTCTTCCTGACTATACCCTTGTGCAACTAGCCTAGCTTTGTTTCTGATTATGTTACCAGACTCATCAACTTTGTTTCTAAACACCCATTTAGTGCCTATGGTAAGAGTGTCTTTAGGTCTTTCCACTAATTCCCAAACTTTGTTTCATTCAAACTGATTTAGTTCTTCTTGCATAGCCATTACCCAGAATTCATCACTGATAGCATCATTGACATTTTTGGGTTCAAGCTGTGAAAGAAAAGCTTGATGTTCAACCTGATTTTTTAGAGAAGCTCTAGTTTGTGTTCCTCTATCAAGATTACCAACAACAGCATCTAAAGGATGATTCTTTAGAATCCTAGTTGATTTGGTATAGGTTGGACTAGAGATTTCAGGTTCATCTATAGGTTCGGGTTCCATAGAGGAAGATTCTGGAAAAAGTCCAGAACTGGATGTTTTTATTACAGGTTCTTTAGATTTGTCATTTAGGTTCAGAACAGATAAGTCTTCTTCAACATCTTCAAGAGAAGTTTTAGATTCATGTGGATCAGTCTCATCAAACTTGATGTGAACAGATTCTTCCACACATTTGGTTTTCTTATTGAACACTCTATAGGCTTTACTAGACATAGAGTAACCTAGGAAAATTCCTTCATCACTTTTTGGAGCAAATTTATCAAGATTATCTTTAGTATTCAGAATAAAGACTTTGCAACCAAAAACTCTAAAGTAATTAACCTTAGGCTTCCTATTATTCCACAACTCATAAGGGGTTTTCTTTAGAACAGGTCTGATCAAGACTCTATTAATGACATAGCAAGCTGTATTAACAGCTTCAGCCCAAAAGTAAATTGGCAGGTCATATTAATTTAGCATAGTTCTAGCAATTTCTTGCAGGGTTCTGTTTCTTCTTTCTACTACACCATTTTGTTGAGGTGTCCTAGGAGCAGAAAAATTGTGAGCATAGCCATTGTGTGAGCAGTAAGATTCAAATTCTTGATTCTCAAATTCACGGCCATGATCACTCCTCAAGGTCTTAATCTTAAGTCCACTAAGATTTTCTACAGACTTAGAGTATTTAAAAAAGAAAGAGCAGGCTTCACTTTTGTGAGCTAGAAAGTATACCCAAGTATATCTAGAAAAGTCATCTACAAGAACATAAACATAGTGCTTCCCATTTAGACTTGAAATTCTTGATGGTCCAAACAAATCCATGTGAACCAGTTCAAGTGGTTGAGAAGTTGAAACTTCTTTCTTTGGTTTAAAAGAAACTTTGTGTTGTTTTCCCTTTTGACAGGGATTACACACTTTGTCATTTGGGAATTCAAGCTTAGGTAAGTCTCTAACTAGGTGTTTCTTATAGAGTTTTCTGAGTGAATGAATGTTGCAGTGTCCTAATCTCCTATGCCACAGCCATGATTCTCTATGAAAAGCATTTAAGCAAGTAACATTATGTTTAGCTAAAGTGTTTAAGTCAACAGCATAAACATTTTCATTTCTTAAGGCATAAAATATTAAAGCATGTTTGGAATTATAAACATCACGAGAATTGTTTTCAAACTTGACATTAAAGCCATCATCACACAATTGAGAAATGCTAAGTAGGTTGTACTTAAGTCCATCAACAAATAAAACTTTGGAAATTAATACTGAGTCAGTGTTACCAATCTGGCCTAAGCCGATGATTTTTCCTTTTGAGTTATCACCAAAAGTGACATATCCTCCATCAACCTTTATTAAGCTTTTGAAGCACGAATAGTCCCCATACATGTGTCTTGAACATCCACTGTCTAAGTACCATACCTTCTTGTAATTGCTTTTCAAACAGATTTCCTCAGATGTGTTTGTCATGAAACACATATTAGCACGATTTCTTTCAGAATCACTGGACTCTGATTCACTTGTGCTGTCTTCTGAAGCACTCCAGGTGGCCTTCATAGCTTTCTTATAATTCTTGTCCTTGTGCTCATATTTCTTCTTGAATTTTAACTTAGGACAGTCAGCTTTGATGTGTCCTTTCCTTTTACATTCATAGCAAACTATGTCTTCTTCTTTATCAGTTTTCTTCCAATCTTTCTTCCACTTACCTTGTCTATCATACTTACCCTTGTAGTTTGGTTTTCTGAAGAACTTCTTCTTCCTATAGAACTTCTTGAATCTCCTTGCTATTTGTGCCATCTCGGCATCACTGTCAGAATCTAAGTCTTCACTAGATGAGCTTTCAGTTGGTATATGCACTTTCTCCTTGTCTTTGCTCTTTGATGCAGTAGACTTAAAAGCTACAGATTTTCGTTTTGGTTCCTCATCTTCTTCTTTATTCACCTTTAGCTCTTCTTCGTACATCATCAGCTTACCAATTAACTCCTTGACAGGCAAAGTTCCAATATCACAGGATTCTCTAATTGAAACGGATGTGCCTCTCCATCTGTCAGGCAGACATCTCAATAATCTCATGATTTGCTCCTTTGCTGGAACAATCTTCCCGAGTGAGCTCATTGTGTTGACTATCTCATTAAACCTGAGATACATATCAGAAATAGGTTCATCAGCTTTCATCTTAAAGTTATCATATTTGATAGTATAAGTGTTTAACCGCATTTCCTTGACATTAGTTGTTCCTTCATGAGAAACAGCTAAGGTGTCCCAGATTTCAAAAGCAGTTTTACATGCAGAAATTCTATTGAATTCCTCATCTCCTAGAGCACAATAGAGAGCATTCACAGCCTTACAATTATTATTGTAAGCTACTTTAGTAGGTTCATCCCAAGTTATTCTTTCAGTTTCTGGAATCTTGTATTGAGACTCTATAGCAGTCCAAATATCAAAACCCATACTTTCTAAATGAATTTTCATTTTGAGCTTCCATTGGGCATAATTCACACCATTAAAGAAGGGTGGCATGTTAGTAGCAGCACCTTCTAGTCTATTATCCATAAGGAAATTCTAGAAAATGTTTTAAAGAGATAAAATTTAGAACTAACAGAAATTTAAGATCTTTTAGATAAAACTACAATCACAGTTTAAAAACAGAGAGTTAAAATAAAACTTTGAGCAAGTATTACAGAGCTAAATAAGTCCTCTGATACCAAATGTTGGTCGGAGTGGACACTCAAGAGGGGGGTGAATTGAGTTCCAATTAAAATTTCTGTTAAAAAACAATTTCTATTAAAATCCCCCAATTTCAAAAACAAATTAAACTGTAGTGAATTTATATAGATTATAAAGGTTCAATTAGTTTCTCAAAGATTGATTAATTCTTAGTTAACTTAATCTTATGATTAAATAAACTTTTGAAACTAACTTACTGATTTATAACAAACATAAACACTTGCGAATTTAATTATCAAAGTAGCTTTGAAGATAGATTATATTTCAAAGTAATAGCAGCGGAATATGAAATAAATATGTATTGTATGGATATAGAGTATAACTATAAGCACAGAAAAGTAACCTAGAGGTTCAGTCTCAAGCCGAGACTTAGTCCTCTCAAATTTTATATAAGAATGATCCACACCCTGGATCGGGGTTAACAACAGTGAACACACTGTCCAGGTCACAAGACCTCTACCACAGTTCTTCGTGGGAAAACAAACAACAGCAGCAAGCTGTCCAGGTCGCAAGACCTCTACCACTATCCACAGTGGGAAATGGAGTGCAAAAAGATTTGTTGAGGATTTACAGATCCTCCAGTGTAAGTACAGGAGTCAGTGTGTGTGTTTAATACAGCAGATAACACACACTGCTCAAAATGTAGAATAAATCACAGAACAAGAGATGTAGAGTTTAGAAGTGGTTCTGTGATCTCAGTGTAGCTCTTGTATTCGATCAGAAGAGAGTTTGAGTCCTCTTCTCGTTTCTGTTTGAGAAACAGAGTGTCGTATGCTTCGATGAAGTTCTTCAGGGTTCTTCTTGTATGCACAGAACACTACTCGAGTGTATTTGATTGTCTATATGCTTCTCTATGTTCTTGATGGAGCTCGTTTTTATCTTCTTGTGTTTCTGGTATATTTCGTCCACCGCGCACTTCTCTGGTTCGCATTCGCATTATATATCTTTTGGGCAGCGTAGTCTTCTTGTATCTATCTCCCGTAAGGGGACAGAAAATATTTCTTTTCAGCAGGTACGAGGTACGGGTTCCTGACGTCCGACAACCTTTATCAGATATTTGACAAATCATCAAAATGTATGATATGACCGTTAGATAAATTAAATACATTAAATGTAGGAAATAAAGAAATTAAAACAGTTAGTCGAGAATGTATGTCACTGTTGACTTCAACTGTGGTCTTCCAACTGTGGACTTCCAACTGTGGACTTCCTTCTGACTGCTGATTTCAACAAAAGGCTTGCTGTCTGTAGGCTTGCAATGGTAGCTTTTACTCCATGTAACTGTAGCCTTTCTAACTGTAGACTTCGATCATCTGTAGACTTAGTAGACAGAAGCTGTCTAACTGTAACCTTGACTGTAGACTTATGATGGTAGGCTAGTTCGTCTGCGAACTTGTTTCAACTGTAAACTTGTTCGACTGTGAACTTGAGCAGAGAAAACTTTGAGCAGAAGTCTTGTAACTGTGACCTTCGTCTGTGAGCTTTGACAAGAGATAGCAGTAGACTTGTAACTGTAAGCTTGTATTAGTCTTCGACTGTAGCCTTGTAACTGTGAACTTATTGCAATAGTAACTTAAGGTGACAATTGACTGTAACTGTGACTTTGAAAAGAAAACTCTGACTGTTAGCTAACAATACTAAACTTATGTAAACACTACTGTAAGCTGTTTCAGTAAAGTTATGAGAGTGAGAATATGAATTGTTTAGAATAAAATACGTTTAAGCATAGAATAATAAGATTAATGCAAAGGTTTAATACATCATAATTAATGTTTAAGCATGATTTGGGATTATCAAAACAGGTGATTCCAACAGTATGTTTATCATTTGGATTTTTTAGATGTCTCCCCACTCCCCATTATACCTCTATCCTTCATGAGCTTGGGTTTCTCAATCCCTCTCTTTTCCCACCTTACCCTCTCTCCTTCTAAAGATACGATTTCTCTATTCACCCCTTTCACAACCGGTCTCCTCTATCATACATGTTTCCTCTTCCCTATAGTTTTCACCTCTATTCCCTATATTACTCTTATGGATCACTTTTTCTTGTGTTTATTTCAAGTTACCTTTCTTTCTTGGAGTTTTCTAGTCCATTAATTTCAATGATCGATGGGTTTTCTAAAGCTATAGTTTGTGGTCTCAATCATCCTCCTACTCTACCCTTATTAGAAATAATTTCATGGTTTGATCCATTATATTATATATGTGGTTTCTTTTATAGATTTTGTGATAGTGTGTGGGAGGAAATTTGGATTCTTAGTATCTTTTAGTTAATCTTCTTCATGTTTTTTCATTCCTCTTTAATATTTTTTCTCATCATTTTTGGTCACTATAAAAGACCTTGTTCTATCTCCTCATCCATTTCTAGACCCTATACACCATACCACATACCTTTTCAAGTTTTATATTTCTTTTTGTGGTTTAATATTTCCTTAGAAAAGATCTTGTTGCTGAATATTGTGATTGTGACTTGAGTTTGTGTTCCCCCCTCCAGAATCATCATGGAATTGCACATTTGTGTTGGTGTCTCTCTTATTGCCCATTTCATGGTTCGGTTTTCATAGTGATCTTCATCTTTCAGGATGAATTTTGTGTGTGCAGTGGTGAACATGATTGTATTTGAATTTTTTTATATCCTTGAAGGATTAAAGAGGGATTATGTATTACATGATCCTTGAAAGAGATAGAGTTATTTCGATAGATATATCATATCATGTTAGTGAATTTATCTTTATTGAGGATTCTCTTAAACATCTTATTTATAGGATATGGTGAGAGGTACAGTATATTTCCCCTATATAATCTCTGTCACTCGATAACACTATTATTGACGCCATCATTTGTCAACATAAGGGACTTTTGGTAATAGTAGTTGATTTCATACATGAATTTGATGTACGTTATGAGTTGAGTTACATAATTTATTTTTGTGAGGTAATTATATAATTTTATATTTTATTATTTCAGTGATGGGTGATTAATTATTAATTATTCTCTAAGAGACCACATCCTATGTGTGATGAAGAATGTTATAACATCCATGTCATATTAGATTGAATGTGTAACAGAATATTTATGTTTTGTTGGAAGGCATACCACATTCCCTATATGAGACATTTTATTCCCACACAAGAGATGTTATATTCCTTCAGGAATTATATATTCCCTTATTATAATAAATAGTAAATTGGTGGTGGGGAATTTAATCGATAGTCTGTTTTGGGGAACAATTTTTTCATTGTATTATAACAATACTTTATTATATTTTCTATTATATTAAAATGGGGCATGATTTTGGTGATATATTGACATATGTGGACACAACATTATAATGGGATGAATTATCCCATATTTTTCATTAATATATCTATTTGTATATTTTATAAACTTTGACATATGATACATCAAGAGGAATGATCATATTATTATAGTTTATACTATAAATGAAATTATTTGTTCTCTTTCATATTATTGAGGTTATGTTGGAGGATATATTTATCTTTTTCAATGAAAATCAGGTGGTGGTTTTATAGTTTTGTAGGATTCTACATTTTATCCATTCATTGTTGAGAATATTGGGATTTACTATAATGAATTTGTTTTCATACTATATTTTCTTATTCATTTTATGACATAATATGTATGTGTTTGGTTAAATATTTTTTCATGTAGTAATTTTAGGGTCAGAGAAATTCATTATGATTATCATTGGTGTATGAATTATCCAAATAAAAAGAATAATTTATCTTATTATGTTATTGTTATAATCATGGTGTAAGTATCCAACATGTTCCCTATTAGGGTTGGGTTTTTGGATTTGGTGACTCTTTGATTTTATCATAAGGGATAAGAATAATATGAGGAAAGGGAAGATGAAAATTATGGTTATATAAAAGTGAAACGAATGAGGTCAAGCCCCTTTGAATGACAGCGGTATTACCTTCCCCTTTGTAGGGGGAGGGACCGATGTAGTGACCATCACTACTAGGGTTAGGAATTGGGGGTCACATACATCGCTCTCACTTCTGGAAGTCACTAAAGGATTAATTATATTGATTACAATATTATTTTTTTATTCTCATGTTCTTTATAGTAGTTTCAAGTCATGATATGATTATATATTTTTCATTAATAATAGAATCTTTCATATTTTCTATTTATAAGTATTGTAATTTTAACAAATGATTTAAAATTTATTAAATAGTTTTATTGAAATATAATATATTAATGATCACAAAATGCATTAATCATTTATAGGAATGTGAATATTTTCTTATTTTTAGGAATTATAGTTGTCTTCAAAATGGAATAATACGATAATATCTTACATTAATCTTTATCAATGATAAAATATATGCCTAAAAACAAGAAATTGTTTATTAATTATACAATAACTAAATATAAAGTACAAAATTATTCAATGTTCTTGTAAAAATCGTATGTAAGGGTCATGTTTCTAACAGGTAATTCCCTTTGTAAGATTGTGGTAGGGGTGGATGTTCAAAAATGATAGAAACATGGATACTGAAAAACTTCATGATGGAAACATGGTATTCATGACATGATTTCTTAATTAGGACCTAAATTATAGTCCATAGATGAATTTGTTTTATGGTGGGATTCATTGGTTCTTCCCGAAATAAATTCATGATGTGAATGGGTGATTCATTGTATTAATTTTTATTTTGGTTTTTACAGAATACTAGAATTATTTTTCATTGGATTCCCAATATGTGGAATTCACTGCATGAACATGAAATTCACATCATGAAATAGGCTTCCCAATATGGTTATATGTATGTGATCCACTTGAGATTGGCATAATATTCCTCTCCTATATCCAACCCGATGTGGTAAAGATAAATTTTTCAATTATTCATGAATACCATTTTATAATATCTAACCCTAGTCTTGTAGTGTTTGTTCCGAGGTTGTAAGGACATATACTTAAACATTAAATATTCTAGTTATTATAAAACTAGAAATCAATTTCTTTGATTCAAAATGATATTTTAGGTTTATAATTTTGGAGAATTAGGAATAAATAATACATCTAAAAACCATAAATTACTGGTGGACACATATAAATATAAAAAAAATTCATAAAAATATCATTAAAATATTATTAAAATAAAACATGTTATTTTTTCAAGAAATATATTGAAATATTTCCCCTTAATCCCATCGTTGCATCTATTCCCATTTAAATATTTCGAAAAAGATTTTGAAACATCGGATGAGTATAAAAGATGAATAAAGAATACAAAATAAAGGAAATTGTTAGTCCATTGAAAATGCATAAAACAATTTCTCTTAAACCATTATTTTTACCGTGAAAAATGAATCATATTTTAAAAAAATTCATTCTATTACTTTTTTGAAATCAAAATATTTTCATAAGGAAATAAATAATAAAATAAATTAGTAGTTAACTTGGTACATCATTTCACTTATCACTATTACAAATGGAGTAACCTACATGGACAACCTACAACTTTAGAGTACCAGATACATAGAGTTTATAACATAACCAGCCATCCTTGGTTTATCACATAACCACCATTCATTGATTAATAATGTTACCACCCATCCTTGGTTAATCATGGAACCACCTATCATTGGTTTATAATATATCCAACCATAATCATAAAAAATTAACATGAACTATAACATCAATATAAATGAATAAATTTTCCATCATAAACATACTTTTAGTAAAATGAACATTCCATTTTGGAAATCACTCAATTTGGAAATCAATGCATGTACAATTGAAAAAAACAGTGAAAGTAACTATATAAACATGTAAAGTAGACGTCAAAATATGAAACTGATAAGAAATTATGAAATTCCATTCTTGTAAAGTAAGTTAATCAATTTTATTTTTTATTTTGGATGAAATAAACATTAAAAGGTAAATTTTGATGTAACTTCCACTACATAAAACTATAAGAAGATTTATTTTTTAATACAATTGGTAGAAATTATAAAATTCGATTTTTAAAACATAAATTTAAATATAAATATATTCATTTAAATAATTTAAAAAACATGTAAATGAATGAGAAATATTTAGAAATTAAATCTTTAAGACCTTAAAAATGATGTTTTTGGTAAATATTCCATTACCTCATGATAGTCTTTAATAAAACTTGTTTAAACATCATGTATAATGGTTTAAAGTGTGTTATAATGTTTATAAAAACATGTATTCATAGTTTTAGAACCGTATTTGATCTATTTATACCATCTTTCCAAACATTAAATAATAATATTTAATTATTTTCATTATTTCTTATGAGTTCATTTCATTGTTGGTGATATTCTATGTATTGTGGGATGTTTTTTTGAAAAAAAATTATTTCTCCCAAAGAGAAACCATATATATAATTTTCAATTATAAACAATTATAGGTGAATTTAAAAATTTCCTTAATGCTGTAATTGGAAATAAAGACTCATAAACTACACAGGTAGTGAATCAACATACCATTGGATATGATTACATCATTAAGAAAAAAATAGAAGAGAATAGATTTTCTAATGGACGTTCCATTTTAAAAATATGATTTTTAAGTTTATATATGACACTAGAGTTTTCAAGAAAATTTGGAATGGAGGAGGATTAGTTGAATTAGGGAAATAATCTGAAATTGAATTATTGAGGAATTTACATCTTGAATGTCATCTCCTTGATAACCTCCTAAAGAAACAGGGAATTGGACATTTAGTGAGACCAGGAACACCAGAATGTGTCTAGAGATGAGTTGAATATAATTTTTAAGAGTATGGTCAAGATACAAAGCTCATGGTGGTGAAAATAATTAATTGTATGAGTGTCTTTTTATAATTGAGGGTTGGGGAATTTAAGGAATTTTTAAAAATCGTAAAATACTATAAGACCATTTTAAGAACAAATATATAAAAATTTCCTATAAAGAATAGGGTGTGAATTTTTTTTCCAAATATTGTCCCCTTTGATCTTATTTATGATTTTTATTTTAGTTATATAATTTATTAAAATAATATATTCATGAAAAAAAATTATTTTCAAATTTAATAATGTTCATTACTATATGTTTAACAAAAATAAAAAATATCAAATTCAAAATAAATTTATTAAATTATATATATGTAATTGGTATCTATATAATTCATCAATCATATTAATTATCTTAAATAATATTTATACTAATAATTTTTATATCATTAATTTGATTTTTCAATTAATTTAATAATTACTACATCATATGTGTGATATATTTTAACGTTTTTATTTTTTACAAAAAAATTAAAATAATATTCCTTTAAGAATATAAATATTTTTTTATTACCATATACTAAATGTCAAAAAAATGGATTCCAAAATGTCCTAAATTAGTCCCATTTGATCATTTTGGTCAAAAAAATCTCATCCATTATTTTGTATACAAATTTTTTAGTTATTTAATTGTTCTTATAATTTTAATTAAAATAATATTATTGATTTTTTCCCTTCATGCACCATAACTCTGTCGGTATTTCCAAATCATTAAATGTATTAACATAATATAGAAAAAATTAAAAATAAATTAGTATCAGAACAATTAAATTAATTTTTTCCATTTTAATATTTTACAATCTTTCATTATGAATATTTTACTCATATCCAAGTCTAGATAACTTTATTAATTTGTTAATTTGAAATTTCTTACCTTGCGCTTGAATTACTCTGAAATTTGCCTAAAAATTATTCCTATAACACACAACATTTATAAAATAAAAAAAATTCATCATAGAAACAAAATATGTAACGAAAAATTCTGTAAAATACTTCTGAAATCATTATAATTACCTAGAAGTCGCCAATTTTGACTATTACAACCATGTGCAGGCACTGCTTTGACATTGATAATGTTTTTTAATTTTTTTTGTAAATTATAATTTGCAAGATGTGAATTATGTTTGTAGAATACTTATATTGTAATATAAAAATTTAGTAATTTAATATGTTTAATAAATTTTTATTTACAAATTAGGGATTAATTGTATTAGAAAAGATACATTATTTTATGAAAACTTTATTTTTTTGGTATTCACCAAAATAATTATCATATTAGAAAAATATCAAAAATTAAACCAATAATTTTTTTTATTTTAATAATGATGCTTCTTTTTTCAAATAAAACTTATAAAGTATCACAATTTAGTTTTCAAAAAAGTTATACATAAGAAGGGTGCGAACAATCCCTAAGAAAAATATTGTTTTTTATATGTAAAAATGGATTTATTTTAATATCATGTATAAAATACACATAAGATGAATGTAAAACATTAGATTAAATATATTATATATTTATATATATTGTTAATGTAAAAAAATAGTGACTTGTTAATTTTATTGGTATAAAACACACTTCATCAAATTTAAATAGTTTTTTTATAATAAGTATCCTTTTTTTCAAAAATGTTTTTATATTAATACATAATTAGTTTTCCACAAAAAATAATTATCTACTGATTTTTAAATAATATTTTTATAATTCAATGAGTCATGTTCATACTAACCAATTTAATGACTAGGTTATAATAGTCACATTTAATTAATAATATTTAGTTGTTTATTTAAGATCAATATTTCTTATCATGTATGCAGTAAAACATAATGTATAATTTCAAAATCATGGGATGCTACATTATCCCACCCCCTAAATAAATCGCTTCATCATAATTCATACATGTGTTCAGTAGCTATGGTTTTACTTTCAAAAACACCTTTTTTGGAATCCAATATAATAAAAAAGGATTATTAAAACATCAACCTAATTAATGATAAAACAATGTATGAGGATCAAATGAGGTGACACAAATTAGTTTTTCATGTATGAAAACATGGAAATTGGATATAAAAATCAATCTAAAAGATTTATCGATGGGTATATAACAAATGGTCATTATAAATTTCACCACACCAAGAAAGTAAATTATTGATAGGTTATGAATACATTGATTTCTCTATAAGAATAGTAAAAAAGATAATATATTTATTTAAATATAATTTTCTTAGAGTTGATGAATTAATTATCTACATATAATAAAATCATAAAGAAAAATTTTTACTTGAAAAATTAATGTTTCATCCATTAATCAATCTCCACCTAAAACACTTATTTTCCTTCAAATAATGAGAATGAATTTTTATTCAAAAAATAACTAGAGTTAAATTTGTTGATCATGAAACCAAAATTAGTTGAACTATATTTTAATGTTTATGTTTAAATTATCAAAAAAATAAGATGGTTTTAAAAAGAGGATATAATTCACTAAGAATAATAAAACATTATATAAGTAAAAAACTATGTTATTCTATAAAAATTCAATAGAAATACCAATTATAAAAAAAGATAATTCATCAAATAAATATACTTTATAATTCAAATACATATTATAATATAATATTAAAACCAATAAATTATAATGATAGGCCTCCAAGATGATATTTAAATTTATCCCCACATAAAATTAATGACATTAAAAGTCTTATATTATAATTTTATATCCCTGTTTATATAATCTCTAAGATATCCTCATCATTTCAATAAATAACCCAAATTTCCATAAATCCCTAATAAATTCATATTTTCCAAATAAATAAAATTTAAAAAAACCAAAATATTCTATTTACCTTAATATATATGACTCCCAACAAAGTTAATGTATTCCGAAATAGCATTAATTACTTAATCACTAAATCAAATTTTAATTCCATGGTATTGTATAATATAATTAATATTTTCCCAAAATCAAATTATTCTTCATTTATATAATAATTTAAAAAAAAATCCATACTAACTAGGAATTTATATATGCAAGTGGAAGGTGCCTCAACCTTTCCACCCTTCAGTTGGGGGGATCAATTCTCATAGACTTGTTCGATTCTTCTGGTAGTCACCCGACCGGTATGTTTTGCATTTTTACAAATTATAATTCTCAAAAAATTCATAGAAATGTGAGGAAAATACTGAAAAATAAACATAATATATTTACCATTAATGAAAATTTTAAACCATAATGGTCATCCCATAATATTCATTTTTTATCCCAAAATTTATTAACACATAATTACCTAGGAAATAATTATCTCTAAAAGTATCATTATTAAACATAAAATTTCATTATATAAATACTAAAATGTTTTTTATAATACATTTATCATATTATTATACATAAAATTTTATACTTCTAATGATATTTATAACTCATAATTATACATACTAATCTCTAAAGTTGTCCAAACCCTACTCTGATAAAAACAGTAAGGATCCATCCCCAAGCATTACATATTATAGTTATTTTAAAACTATAATTCGCATTCATTGATTCCCAAAGATATTTCATATGTACATTTATAGAGAATTATGATTAAGTCATACCTTTTAAACCCATAAATTACTGGTGGATACATATACACAATATCTATTTTTCTTATAATACAAAATTCTTTTAAATGAAACATTTTCTTTATTCATGAATGATCTTTACAATTTCTCCTTGATCTCAAAAATTTTTATCTTCCCCATAAATCATAGGAATAACATTTTAAAACATGGTATGAGAATAAAATACGAGTATATAACATAAATCAAAGGAAACTGCTAGTCTTCTGAGAATCCATAACAAAATTTCCACTTAAGAATACCTTTTTATGATGGAAAAAGAATCATATTTTCAAAACAATCACCATAATACCTTTTGAAAATAAAATGTTTTTTTATGTTCATATGAAAAAATATAAAAAAATAGGTTACTCGAAATATATTTTTTCAACTAGAACTATCTAATGAAGTAACCAGAATAGACTACCTATAATAATGGAGTACCCATTGAATTGGATGTTATAACCTAACCAACCAACCTTGATTTTTTCACATAACCACCCGTCATTGGCTAATAAAGTAACCAAGAATACATGCATTGTAAAAAAACCACAAATAATTTGTTTAGGAAGGAACAACCAATAATCCAAAAAATCACAAGAACCATTACAACAAAATATATAACAAATGATTTCATAATAAAATCACTTTGATGTGAATAAACATTCTATTTTGTAAATCACTCATTTTGAGAGGTATTCCACATATAATGGAATAAAAAATTCATTAAATGTAAACAATTTGAATTTTAATATAATATTATAAATATTAAATAAATATGAATGTGTGATATTAAATTAAGGCCAAATAATTTAAAATAAAATATTTTTAAATTTTTTTAAAAAGAAACACTAAATGAGGAATTATAAATGAATTTCCCTTATATAAAACCTAAAAATAATTAATTTATAAAAACATTTATGAGAAATTATAAAATTATAATTTTTAAAAAATATATTTATATATAAATACATTCTAATAACTAATTATCAAAACATGTACATGAAATACAATGTTTTAAAAAATATATTATTAAAACATTTAAACATAGGATTTTAGTTAATGAGTCTTTTATAATATGTTCAACATCCTTAGAATTTGCTTCAACCTACCGTTAAATTTTCAAAGAGTGTTATGAATTTATTCTAGAATTATATTATCTTTTTAAATAAATTATTCGATATATAAATGACATCTTTTTACCCATTTATTAATATTATTTCATTACTTGCGTTGTTTTAGTTGTGTTTGTTTCCTTGATACATAGTTGGATGACTTATGTATATTTATGGATGCTCTTATAAAATGAGAATAGTACTCGAGAAGTGATACCTTTTTATTAAAAAAAATGTTAGGGGCGAAGCCTCAATTTAATATTAAAGCAATGTCCTCTTAAAGTCTGGGTAGAGGGAGACCCATTACATAACCCGAAGGCCCAAGGCCAGGTGGCCCGAATTCAAGGCATGAAAGCCCATTTTCTGGCCCAAAGGACCCCTCAGTGAACAGTGCTACTACAGTACCCGCACTGCTACAACACCTACTACATTACCAGCTGCCGCTACAGTACCTGCAACAGTTCCACTACCGCTACAGTGTTGTCACTGCTTCAGTAATGCTAAAGTGACCTACATCCGTACTGCTACAGTACCTGCAAATTAGTCCCTGCCTGGATTTGATCCGGGGTCTTTTGGATGCCAAGCAAGAGCCTCTACCACTTGGGTACATGCTCATTGGAAAGTGAGACCTTATATATTCAGGTAACTTTAAACAATTATATGTAAATTTATTCATTCTATTGATATTATCATGGGAAATAAAATATCATCATCCACGATGGCGGTGAATCGACATTCTAGGGAAGATTTTTTGTTTTTAAGAATTAAAAAAGAATGGAATATATTTGATGATGTATATTCCATTAAAAAAATATACTATCTTTATGATATTGGAGTTATCATTCAACTATGTATAGGGTATGAGGATATAGTGGTGGATAAAAATAATTTAATTGAGAAAGAATGAAGAATTTACCTCTTGAATGTCGACTCATGGAGAACCTCATTAAGACATATAGAATTGGTATTTTAGTTATACCATAAAAATCTAAAATGTGTCATGGGGTGAGGATAATAAGATTTTTTAGAGTATGGTCAAACTATAAAGCTCAAGCTGGAAAACATTTGAGATGGAACATGTTCACTTTTATAATTGATGTGAGGGGAATTTAAGGGATTTCACACAATAATAAAATGTAACATTGTAATTTTAGGTCCAAAGGCATTTAAATTGAATATAAAGTATAGGAGATGAATTATTATTTTTTAAAAAATATTCGTATTTTCGATATTTCGATTTATTTTTATTTTTAAATAATATAATTTAATATATATTCCTGAAAAATTATTTTTTTTCAAATTTTATACTATTAATTACTATGATTTTTTAAAAAAAGTGTCAAATTATCACTAACTATTTTATTATGTGATATAAAATTCATATGAATCTATATAATTCATTTATCACCATAATTAACTAATATTTTATTTATTTAAATATTTAAAATAGTGTTTAGTTTATTTCTCATTTAATTTAACAATTATTACATCATCATCGTGTATGAATACGTGGTATTAATTTTTTCAAAAAAATAAATATAAATTTCCATGATGAATTTAAATCTTTTATATTTATATATACTATTTATAATTGAAAATATATTTTTGGAAAACCATAATTCAAATTTTTATAATAATTAAAAACCATAGAGTGAATAGTTTTACTTTCTTTTAATTAAAATATTGTAAGTGACATAATGACAAACATGTGGATTCAAAAAAAGTTCTAAATTCACCCCAATGTTCATTTTGGTCAAATAATTAGCATTCATTAGGAAATATAGAAATTTGTTTCACATTTATTTGTTGATATAATTTTAATTAACATTTTTGTATTGATTTTAATTCTTTTTTCCAAAACATTACATTAGTGTTTCAAAATCATTAAATGTAATTATTTCTTATTAAAAAATAAAAAATAAATTAATATAATAAAAATTAAAATAATATTTCTCAATATAATATTTTATATTCATTTATTATTTTAATTTTAACATATACATGTCAAAAAAATTAATTAATATGTTAATTTGACTTTTAATACCTACCGTAAGAATTGAAAAAAAATTGGGAAAATTAATGTAATATAAATCTAAATTAGAAAATATCAAAAAAATCATTAAAACAAAATATTTAATAAAAATTCATGAAAAAACATCTTAGAGAACAATTATTACCTATGAGACACAAATTGTGTCTTTTCTAATGCAGTGTGGGCACTTCGTTGACACTTATAATTATTTTCATATTTATGAGGAAATAAATTATAATTTAACTGTTGTGAAATTTTTTTAAAAATATTTATATTAAAATAACTTGTTATATTCTATAATTAATTTTAATACTTTTTTCTCATAATTATTTCTCAATGATATCACAAAAGATACAATATTTCATAAATAAACATTATTTACTTAATATTCACCAAAAAATGAAACACATTAGAAAAATACCAAAAAATATTCGAAAGTAAATTTTGATATTACTATTTCAAAAATGAAGTTTATTATTTCAAATAGAACTTATCAGTGTGTCAAAATTTAGTTTTAAGTGAACTGTGTCATCAAAAGTCCAAAAAATAACCTTTAGAAAAATATAGTTTTTTATGTGTAAAATTGGATTTATTTTTTATTATTTAAAAAAACACATAAGATCAATGTTAATTTTTAGAATAAATATTATATATATCTATCTCTCATTAATATAATAAACCATGAGTGATTTCTTGATTTTATTTTTATAAAACAGAATTTGGCGCAGTTAAATGATGTCTTTTTAAAAAAATTCATTTAGTTATAAAAAGGGTTTTATTTTCATTTATAATAATTTGGTCAGCATAGAATTCATTATATTTTCATGTTTAAACAATATATTCATAAGTTAGTTAGTCTTATTCATACCCACTACGTTAAAAAATAGGTTATAATTGTCACATTTAAATAATATTATTTCATTCTTCTTTAAGATCGATATTGCATATCTTATAATAAATCATAAATTAAGTTTTCATTTTAAATCAAGGGATGTTAAAGTGGTTATATGAGGTGGGTTTTTCCTTCTCTGGTGATTCCACTATCTTTGTTTTCTTTATCAATTTTATGGAGAGTATTTATATTCACCTTTACTATTGTTTCTACTAATTATTGACTGAGTGCTTGTGGTTTTCAATTATTTTATAGATATTTTGTTTTTAATAAAAGTGGAAATAAAAATATGGACCCTGGACTTAAATTCATTCTCATATAATTATGATATCTTCTTATTGAGGCAAGAAATCTATTTCATTTATCTTGTTTTATTGGGAATGTTTTGGATCATTTTGCATTAATCGTTAAGGATGATATTTGAGTTAACATAGTAAAGCCCTGAACATGGCATTTAAAGGAAGAATATATATTTGGTGTGGTTTTTTTCTTTTGGTTTCATTACTATTCATACCACGTGTTTTTCTATGATAGTGTGTCATCATTAGGTTGTGGTTATTGTTGTGATTAACATATTATTTTTACAAATCTGATCAAGAATGCAATACCTAAATAATAATAAGAATATTTATAAGCTTAGTGGCATGAAATTTGATTGATGGTCTTCTCTTTCGTAATAAAAAGTTATAGAAATTATAAATACCAGTTTAATTTATTTATGAGATATTGATGACTAATAATTTATAAGACTCATATTTATATATGAACTATGAATAATAGTCTGGTTAATTTTAAAATTCGAGTTAAATTGATTGATTGATAAAGATAAATCATTTGGGGATGATCAATACCATACATATTTTTGAAGGCTTGTATGCCTTTATTTCAGGATATTACTCCATTTTTAGTGTTGTGATATATTTCTCATGGATTGGGTAGTTATAATTAGAGGGTTTTGATATATTTCTCAAGGATTGGGAATCCCTTTAAGACCTTGACTCAAAATGGGAATAACTTTTTCTAGTCATAAAAGTACCCCAAAAAATCGGTGTTTGTGACAGTGGTAGAAAAGATCTTCTATTTTGAGGTTTCTAAAAGAGGTGGATTGGTACATAGGGTTTTGTAGTGCAACTAGAACTAGGTTTAGGTTCATATTAAAATAGATATAGATGGTGATAGACTATGGGTCTTGTTATTTGAGTCCCCAAATGTATAACTATGAAAACAATGACATGAAGCCAGTTGTTTAGTTTATCAATCCTAAAAAATGGAGATTGTTTCTTCTTAGTGAATTTTTTTTATTCATTCGATAATAGTATAATTTATATCTTAACCCTGAGAGATATCAACCTAATAAAGATGTGTCTTTAGATTTCTAATAATATTATTGATTTGTGATAGTCTATACACATGGTAAATAAAACATTTATTAATATGGTCTCAGTAGGAAGAATAATTCGTGGAAACTAAGTGAGGTTTTAGAGTAGTTGGACTCATTTTATTTATACATGGTTGATGGGGTAAGAGAATCATACCAATGATTAATGGTTGTGGTGCCTTTAATAATTCACCTTGTATGTAATTTATAACTTAATATATCAATTGTGGAGTCATTTGAAGATATATTATCACAGTACATGATCCTACTAAATTTTACGAAGATAGAAATCATGTCATCCTCTCCATTGGATGGATTGTGGTTCCATTAACACATCAACAACTGGTGCTAAGTGATTGACATAAATAAACATTAGATGTACATATAGTATTGTAAAAAATGAACTGGGAATTTTAGTTATATTTTTTATAGTCTGGGATAATAGAGGGGTTTGTGGAATTAAACTCTAAATTCCTCACCATAAAATTAATGAAGGTCAAGAATCATGTCCCAATAAGATTTTTTATAGTCTGGGATAATGGGTCCTCTCAATTTTATTCACTTTTCATAAAAATGAGGGTATTTATCCCTCATAGCATTTTTAGATTCTCACGCTACCTCTACAACCATATGGTTTTTTCACAAAACCATTACCTGATTAATTAATTTATTCCACAACTCCTTCTCTCTTCGGTCAAGAATCTGGACAGGTTGTTCCTCAAAAGAGAGATTCTCTTCCAACTAATCTACATATGGTCTCAAAACATGAGATGGATCTGGAATATATTTCCTCAACATTGAATCATGAAAACAATTGTGTACCAGGGATAAACATGGAGGTAAATCCACTCTGTAGGCAACTGATCCAACATTCTCTAGGATTTAATATGGTCCATTGAACCTCCGACTCAACATTCCATTCATAACAAAATGCATCACACTTTTCAATGGAGAAACTTTGTGAAATACATGGTCACCGACTTCAAAAGAAATATGTTTCCTCTAGTTATCCACATAAAACTTTTTCTACTCTGAGCTATTCTCATGTGGTTTTAAATTAACTGAACTGTTTCTGCATCTCTTCTACCAATTAAAGTCCCATAAACATCTATTCACCTACTTTATCCCAAATATCTAGAGGTCGACACCACTTCCCATATAATTCATCAAATAGAGCCATCTGTATACTGGAATCAAAACTGTTATTATAAAAAAAATCTAGTAAATAAAGACATTAGTTCCAACATCCCTGGTAATCCATTGAACAAGCACTTAACATATCTTCCAAGGTATGAATTATTCATTCTAACTACACATCTGATTTTGGATGAATAGTTTTACTAAAATTTAATTCAATAACAAATGACTACTAACAGACTTTCCAAAAGTTAGAAGTAAACATGAGATCACGATCAGATACAATGGAGAGTGGAACTCCATGCAACCCGACTATATCTTTAACATAGAATCAAAAAAGTTGATCTAGAGAAAATATATCTCGAATATGGAGGAAATGATCAGATTTACTCCATCGGTAAAAAATAACCTAGATTGTATTGTTACCTCGAGATGTCTTTGGTAATTTTTTTAAACATAGGGCTGAAGTTTCATTTATTATTAAAGAAATTAAAATAACTCCTTAACTTCGTATAGGGATACCCATTACATAGCCATATGTCTTAGTGGGAATTTATCAATTAAATGGCCTGTATGCCCAAATTTTTTTCCCAACGCCCATTTTGTGAATAGTACTACTAAAGTACCTACCTGTTATAGTGCCACATAGTACCCGCCACTACTATAGTTCCATGCCGCCACTATAGTGACCTTCCCTCTCTATAGTGCATGTCATTGCTACAGTGCCGCCTCTACTACAGTAACTGTGCCCAATGGGTTTTGAACCTGCATTGCATTGTTACCTTCAGATGTAATTGGTAATACCACAACCATGTCCGTGGATATATTTTTCCATTTCCACTCAGGCACTTGTATAGACTGAAGAATCCCTTTTGGTAACTACCACTCTACTTTAACATGTTGAAAATTTGAACACTTCACAGTAAAATTAGAAATATCTATTTTGATTCCATCCCACCAATAATACTTCTGAATATCTTTTTACATCTTAATACTGTTAGGATGAACTAAAAACAGAGAACTATGAGCACCATATAATAATTCTTTATTTAACTATTAATCACAAGACACACATAATCTTTTCCCAAACCTCAAAACACAATCATTATTAATGATAAAAACAGGAAACATACTCTTTTGAACCAACTCTACCTTTTTCGATAACTCACTCTTTCCAATGTGTGCTTGCTTTATTCTTTCTAATAAAGATGATCTCACTGACACCTGAAACAAAATAGAGGAATTTCTTGTACAAAAAACTTCTATGACAAATTTCATCAAATCAAAAAACAAAATATCTCATTCCAAACGTAGCATTGTTAATGAGGCATTATTTTTTCGACACAAACCATCGGCCACATTATTTTCCTTTCCTGGATAGTAATGAATCGTCCAATCATAATCCTTGATTAGCTCTAGTCATCTCCTATATCTCATTTTCAATTATATCTGAGTAAATATATACATAAAACTTTTGTGGTCAGTATATATTTCACATTTTACTCCATATAAATGATACCTCCAAATTTTTAAAGCAAAAAACAACAATATCTAATTCCAAATCATGTGTAGGGTAATTTAACTCTTGAGGTTTCAACAGATGTGAAGAATAAGCAATTACCTGATCTTTTTTCATACATACACAACCAAGTCCTTTAAACGAAGCATCACTGTAAATAACAAACTAACAAGCTCTAGAAGGAAATGCAAAAATAAGAGCATTCACCAGTCTTCTTTTCAATTCTTGAAAACAATCATCACATTCTTTTGTCCAGATGAACTTAACACTTTTTCGAGTTAAATTAGTCATTGAACTAGATAACCATGAAAAATTCTCAGAAAACCATTGATAATAACCTTCCAAACGACGTAAACTACCAATCTCAGTTATATTTTTGGGTCTTGGAATTTCTTCATATACTTTTGTTTTAGCAGGATCAGTATTTATGACATTTTTTGTAACCATATGACCAAGGAATGAAATTTTTTGTAACCAAAACTCACACTTTCTCAATTTCCCATGCATTTTCATTTCATTTACTGTTTTCAAGACAATCTATAAATGACTTTCATGTTTCTCCTTACTTTTGGAGTAAACCAAAATATCATCAATAAACACAAACACCATTTATCACCTGATTCAACTGATCCATCACTGTAAACACTATTAACTTCTGATTCCAACCATCTTATGATGCTGATTTGGAAGGTTTTTTCTCTCAATATGCCTTCCTAGAACAAATTCCTTGATTCCTCTATGAAAATCCATTCTGAACACAGGATTATCTTAGGCAAAGAAACATGGAAATCCTTAAATACTATATCATTTTAATCTTACAGTAAATTAATTTATGAACATTAACATAACAATATTCTAACTCCTAAAGTTGTCTAAACTGACCTCTCATACCAACTACAAGGTTCCAACCTAAAAAATTACATAATATTGAATTACGTCAATAATAAAAATTTAGGATCTTTTTAGGTTTATATCTTTATAGAATTAAGTTATATCATATACATAGAAACGTGACTATTACATATAGACACTTCTTATAAGTATCCATTTTTTCATAAGATAAAAAATATTTAAAAAATTTTTCATGTCTAGTTCCATGTTTTAGACAGAATGACTTTTCCTTAATCCCATCCTCAACCCTATTCCACTTTATGTCCAGTGAAAAACATTTCAAAAACATGGGATGAGTATAAAAATCACAATAAGGGATACACAAATAAAGAAAACTATTAGTTTTTTAAAACAACAAGTAAACCATCAATACCTTATCATAAGTAATAATTTTCACCATTATGAAGTATTAAAAAACATCAGTGAATAAAAGATCATTTCTTACCCATTTATAACCAAACGATTACCATAAAACTAGTTGAAATCACACATAACATATATAGGTAACTTGGGACATAAATGTACATAAATGGATTAAACATACGGTTGACTTCCACACATATCAATAAATTGAATAGCCATACGGCCGACTTCCGTACCCAATCCATTGGAGGTTATAATGTAACCACCTATCCTTGATTATCACAGCACCATTTATTTTATCACATAACCACTAGTCATATGTCTATGTATTATTATAAAATCATACAACATAAAATATTGAAAATATAAACCTTTCACTAATAACCTTTAATTTTCAATCACAAGATATCATTTCAATAAATTAAAATAATTAATCAACATAAAAAATAAATTTCAACACCAAAACAGCCAAAAACTGAATAAGTTGTTCCCTTTACATTTTAAAAAAACATTAAGGCTTATAGTGGAAGCCAAATAACGATTACTACGGCAGAGAGGTTATTATCGCCGAAAATGTTAAAAAAATTCCATTTTTCATTTATTAAAATGATTCATAGAAAAAAAAAAGATTCCCTTTTGATTAAATTAAAATTCAAAGGTGTCTATGCACTGTATAAAAGAAATTTGTGTATAAAATAAAATATTCCTCAATGAACAGAGATTGAGAGAAAGTCCCTTACCTATTGTCCGACTTGATCCATTCGTTCTTTAAATTAATGAATAATAAACCTAAGTTAATTTCTAATTTCATAAGACCCTTATTCAAGTATATTAATTCTTTTATACAACTTATTACATTTATATTAAAATTATCTAATTATTTGTTTTCATATCGTACATTTTGTTATTGTTTGGAACTTGTGTTAAAAATGAATTTTTTATAATTATAAATTCTCCATGTGTCAAAATTAAATTATCTCTAGAATTATATTAATAATTTAAATATCAAATAAATCAAATATATATAGTATATATATGTATTTATAATAGTAAATAAATCTTGGAGATAAGAAATGAAATGAAATGCATCTTTCATGTAGACGGAAAGTCGTACATATGTATGAACGCTACTTTCATTTCGATTTCGTATTTTAATTGAAATTAATCATAATTAGACATAGGTAAATTATAATTCCAGTATAATATCATATATATTTTAATTAATTCCATCTTTTATACATCCCATGTATGTTTTGAACGAGTCATATCACTTTGAGTGGGCGGTAGTCCGCACTTCCTTGAATTAAATTATCAGATTTTCCCATTATGGAAACCATAACGGTATGCTATAAATGAAAAATACATAATCCTAATTAAAAAATAAGAATAATATATTTCACATATAAATATAGTTCCATTCTAATGGCCACCATGAGAGGTGGTTAGAGATATTTGAACAATCATCGTTGTGTGAGGCAATAGTTCGCGGTCTACTAGAACTGTATGTTCATATCCATTAGATCGAGGTGTGTGTAAGTGTCGATCGAATCCATCACATAACAACAACATAGTATATTGAGGATACTATTTTTGTTATAACATAAAGTATTAAAAATATTTAAGGGGGTTCGAGAAGTAAAATAAAAGAAAATAACTTAAGAAAATATGTTACCTTAAAATTGGGTAACTGCCTTTTGTTTGACCCAAAATGATTTCATGAAGTCTGTTCTGTCTAAGGTAAGGCTTCTAGGAAGAATAGATTGATGTAGAGAACTTATTTTTATTTATTTTTGATGATACAAGGTTCTTGAGAGGTATTAGTAATTGTTTAGAGAGGATGGCATTTTATATGTGGGGCTCTTTAGGAATGTTTGATGGTATTATTTTATTATAATGATTTTCGGTTTCTAAAGGTCCAAACTCATTAAATTAGAAGATAAGATGAATCATGTTCGATATAAAATCATACAATAATAATGGAATTGTTTTAGAAAAAGTGTTAATTTTTATAGTCTTATTCATTTAAATCATTCAATAATGAGGTAAACACGACATCAGTATTGTGTCATTAAAAATATTATTTATATGATGTCTAAAAATTATCAAAAAAATACCATGATGTATAAAATCATATTATCTTTCAAATTAATATGTATAGTCAAATAAAGAACTTATATAACCTCATGTCAAAATTTATTTACTAAAAGATATATGTTTATCCCATTTTTGTCAATACTTTAAATTAATTAATATAAAGTGTCAGTATCCCTCTTAAGTGGCTCCATGAGGTCCCAAAATAGACCTAATGATTTCCATGGATGGAAATGTATAAACCAATAGGATTATGACACATGTTAGGGTACTTTAATATTATTATAATATTATTTTTACCTTGAATTACACAATTTACATTTAACCTAGGTAAATAAAAGTCAATCTAACTATTCAAAAAATTATTTTCATCTAATTAAACCAAATTTTACTTACTAATAACAACCACATATGTCGGATTTTTGAAATTCAAATCAATGAAGTGGTTAAATTTCATTGAAACAGAAAAGTCGGTTTTTAACTACTATATAGTGTTTTCACTATTCATCAAAAACTGAAGGTTATCAGAAAAATTCAAAAATTCAGATTAAGCTATATTTTATATTCTGAATTAAAAAATTATGTCTATTTTAACAAATTAAAAACAGATAAGTTTCATTAAGTAATTTAAAATTAATTCCCATGGTCAAAACAAAAAGCGCGTTTTTTTAAATAATTACTATCAAAAGATTGACACATGTTTATAACCAATTTCAAAGAGAAATTATTTCTAATGACTAAAATTTGATTAAATGGTATAAATATAATCTAATTAAACTTTAAATCCAATTACAAAGATAGCCTAACTATAAAAAAATTTAATTAAAAGGCAGTTTTTAATTAAAATACAATAGTTTACACTATTCATAAAAAAAATTAACATTATCAGAAAAATACCAAATTTTCATCCCAATTAAATTTTGAGGTCACGATTCTAAAGATGAATTATATTTTATCAAATATATCATATAAAGTTGAAAAAAACTAGATTTAAAAATGATTCTCCATCAAAAGGCGACAAATCGACCTTTTAAATAATATAAGAGTATTTAGGTTTAAAAATAGATTCATTCACATTTTAAGACTCTAACATTTATTTTATAAATGTAAAAACATTTAAAAAACATGTATAATAATATTGTAGTTAGTTCTACTCATTCCTTCCATTACAACGGCAAGCCGTTAACTTCTATTTAAAATAATAATAATATTTTTTTTATTTTTCAGTATAACTCAACATTATGTGCAATGTAAGATATCGAAGAAACTCGTTGTTGTGTATCTGGTACTCTATCAAACCTAGAATCCCTTTTCAATTAAAATTAATATTTAAATCACAAATTTTAATAAATATTATAATTTCATATTCTTTATTTACTTGGGATGTTACACCCTTTTCACCTATTGGTTATGGTTTGAAGCACAATGGCCTTTTCATATGTGATGGGTTATCAATGGGTATGTAGGTTTTCAGTTTTCTAAAAGAATATAAATATAATTCCAATAAAGTTTTCAAATTGTAATGACTCATAATTACTAAGACATAAAAGATATGATAAATCAAAAAATTCCAATTACATTATTCTTAGGTATATAAATTTAAATTCATTCATCCTCGAATAACTTTTCCATATAATAAACCATTCGTTTGTATTCCCATAATTGTTTTCAAAAGAATACTATTAATCATGTTTCATTACAACCACTAAAATTTTCAAAAGGCATGTTTTAGAATTTCAAATTATTATCACCCTTATACACATAATCTATTGAATCTCTCCATAACTCTTAATTTAATTACCACATATATGATTCTAAAATTCAACACAATACTTATATGTTTCATGAATCTTATAAAAAAAATTCCATTTGAAAAACTGCCTATACAATTTAATTCATGAGTCCCAATACCCAAATAGTTATACAATTTTATTTCAACATACGTCCAAGCTTTATTTTGGGATTAACCATTAGAAAAAAATTTTGACTCAAAAAATTATCTGGTTCGCCACATTTAAAACAATAAACTATAAAAGGACCCCTATGATGAAGTTATTTTCCTTCAATCGTATTTTCCTTTTTTATATGAACTTTTATTTCATTGTTCCATTTTTTTCAAAAAAAAACATTTTACCTTTACTTTGAGACATTATACATGGATTCACAGTCATAATTTATTTATCAATGGAATCCAAGCCTTCTTTCCTCCATGGTATCCCTCACTCGAGCTGTTAGAAAACTCCATCATTCAATTCTTTAGTGAGTTCAGGATTTGGGTAAGGATTATGATGTTAATCAAATTTTAGGATTATGAATAATAAATAATTGCAATATATTTCAATCTAGTCATCATCCCATTTCTTTTCTCAAATTCTCCACATTGTTATTCAAGTTCAAAGTTATCAAAATACCTTCAGTTTCTATACAATGTCATAAACAAAAAAATCATAATATGAGAAACAATAATCTTATTAGGAAAACCACATAATCATTTATAGGATTTCCAAAGTATGACACCTTATTTTCGATATAAGACAACGTAGGTTAAACCTAGTTTATTCATTATCATCATATATTCAATTCTATAATAATGGTTTGTAAGGAAAATGTAAATTATCCAAAGCATATCCCATGGGAGTGTCAAACTAGGTGTCCAGAAATGTTTAATGTTATGTACTAGTTATTTCTTGAGTTAAGCCTGGCAAACATTTTTTGGTTTGATTACCCCCATTTACATTATATCCCGAACCACATCTATTTTTTGTATCCACACAGTGATGTATATTTAAGAATAACCACATAACATACACTGTTATAAAACATTAGAATGTGCTTATATAGTTATCCTCAAATCCTATCATAGGATTATAATCCTTGATATATATTTTCTTATATCTTATTATGATGGTTTCTACAAAACATGGCCCAATACCCACATCAAAGACCCAATCCCCAATAACCCATAGACTACGTCTGCATTATTAAATTTCAATAAGATATGCAGAATCAAATTCCAAAGGAATGAAAAATTTGGTAGTGTTGATGAACTAGATAAATATATGATCCCCATATTATGTTTGAATAGAAAAATTACATAAAAATCAATAATATAATTATTTCTTCTATCATATCCATGCATATAATTCATAGTACATTTCAAAGATTCTTGGGATTGAAAACAAAATATGCCTAAGATTAAATGAACAATAAGGGTTCAATAAATTGGGTGCGATAACGAATAAATAGAATAATAAATGTGAAGAAATAAATAAATGAACACAATTTTCTTTTAAAAAAGTTTACTATCATGATTAGGTAATGAATAATAAATATTGATAGGTAAATAAATGAGAACACATGTCCTTTTGTCAAAAAACTGAGACTGAAATTCATCTAGAAAAATATCATGGTGAAAATAACATGGATAATAATAAAAATAAATTTATTATAAGAACTACGTAATATTTGGATGTTATTATTTGAGGAATCATGATACCTATACTATCAAGACCTTTTAGAAGATAGCTTGAAGCTGATGTGTAGGTATACACCACAAACATATTTAACGAGGGAAAGTCATCTGATTTATATCATGAGGCTCCCAATACATTTAGGGGATATCTATAAATAGGATCCCAAAAAATCTTTATGTTCAAAAAAATCATCATTAATAGAATAATCAATTTAGTTCATGAACACAATTCCTTGTCCATAAACTTCTATATCGAGTGAGGAATATGAATAAAAAATAATTTCTGCAGTCAATTATACAATATTCATAGTACAATACAATTTGTCAAAATAATATGTGGTTTATGTAATAATTTTATTCTTGATAAATTATTTTTATATTTAGAGAAATTCTATTCTCTAATAATACATGAAATAGAATATTTCATGGTAATGTTAATTATTTTTAAAATTAATCAAGACAGAGAATGTTAGTACTTTATTTGGTCAAATTGATTATAAAACCTGAAAAGACATAACAATGATGGAATCAGTACAAAATATTCTCAGTGGATCATATGTATAAAAAGAATTTATTTTGTTGATAAATATAAATATAATAAAAATTTCATTGAAAGAATTCCTCAGAAAAAACAATTTCACATTGAAAATAATTTTTTTTAAAAAAATTATAAAATATTTTTGAAATACTATTAATTTAAAATAACATTCAAAATGTATAAAGGAATTTGTAAAATATTGATTGAAAATAATGGTGGTAAATTATATACATGTCTTACATGTTAAATTAATGATTCGGTTCATATTTTTGATATCTACCAAATAGACCTTGTTTTGAAAATTGAAATAAACTTCCATTCAAAATATTTTGTAGAAATAATCAAAATGGGACAAAATATCATTATAATTTATTTAAAAGTTTCAAAACATTATTTAAAACATTTTAATAAAACATGGATTATGATAAAACTGACTTTTAATAGAAAAATGAAATTGTTTGGATTTTCATAAAAAAACCCTTCATTTAATGTGCCATTGAGAGAAATGTGGTGCTATTACCGAAAAAAATCATTTATAACTATAAAATAATAATAAAAAATGGTTATACTAGGAAATTTTCAAATCATTTCATTCAATTTAGATTCATGTAGAAACAATCCCGATTAAAATTAGATTTTCAAATTAAACCTTATAAAAATCATTTTTGAAGTCATAATTAATAAATGAATTTATTATGTATATAAAATTTATATAGACATTAATAAGGTGTAAATAGAAAATAATATATTAAAAATAATTTACAAAACAAAATCATATCATGTCAAAAATGACGAATAAGTAATATTACCCATTTAAATGAAATTGAGTACTAAAATTATTTACCACAAAAAAAATTTCGGTCAAATCCCATTAGATGAAATAATTCAAATTAAAATAATTAATAAAATTAATTATGAATTTATAATGATATTATAATAAAATGGATAGTATATACACTATATTAAATAAATTAGGTGTATATCCATACAATATGACTCAATGAAGGGAAACAGAGATGAATTCCCTTACCTCATGCTTCCCTATGGTTGATCGTGAATATACCTCATGTATAATGGTTTTAGGAATGTTATAAATTTATAACATAATCCTTTTAAATTTATGATATCATATATTATCCTATTATAACATCTTATGAGTTATTTGATAATAATATTTCTTTATTTTCATTGTTTCAGGTGTTAATTTCATTATTTTGTCGGACATTTTATTCATTAATGTTCTGGTTCATCCACATACTATATAGTTAAATAATAACTTGAGTTATATTAATTATATTAATATAATTTATTCATTGTTTAAATTTTTATAATAATTATTGAAATATTAATATGGAAAATGGATCACATCGCTTCTTGGAGATGGTAGGTCGTATATATGCATGATTGACATTATGATTTCCTTAATGGGGGAAAGGTTAAGAATTTGTGTGATAAATTAACTCCATAAAAGGAATATAATTTTTTATATATCACATATACTAATTAAATAACTCATTATTACGTTTATGTGATGATTAAGTGAAACAAACAACATGGATCAGCAAAGTAGTAGTCTACTGTATGTGTGAGCAACATTATAAAATTTTAGAATAAAGTGAACATAAGAAGGTATATGTCATATTTAGATTATATAATTATAAAAATATCATAAATATAATATATATGAGTTAAATCCATAATTATGATAGTCCCTGAATGATGGTTATGGGAAATGAATTACATCAGTTCGCGGGGTAGTATTTCACCAAACACAAGATCGAACCATTTTTACCATTTAATTGAATAGTTGATGAATATATATCATTAATTTAACATAAAAACAGTATTTTTAGCATAATTATTCTATTATATAACCATTTTTAAAAAATATTTTAATGGTTTTTTATAATAGAAATAATTCAAACTCACATTTTAGAATGTTACATATTCTTCACATATCTTCTTTAGATTTTCACTAAAACCCCTACTTGGTTTTCATTCTATTAAAATAATATATCTGGGATGTTTGGAGGGTAATATTTAATTGATATTTTTTTCCTTTTAGGAACCAAATGGATTTGGATGTTTGATGTGGAGAGGATAGGTGTGGCCTTTTATAAGTGGGAGAGAGGATACACCTCAAATTTTTTAAAATAATCAATTACACCCACAATTTTATCATACTAATGGTTTCAAAATGAGTAATTAATAAACCTTATAAGATTTATGGTATACCTAGTAACATAAAATCTTTTCTAGATAAGTTTTTAGGTCATTTTAACCAATAATGGTTTAGTTTAACTGCCCCTTAAATTAGTTCTTACATTAACCATGGTAATTAATTTTTATTTATTATCCATTATTAATTATAAAAAGATATGATGAACTTATTATATAATATAAATCATAATTATTCAAAATATATAATTCATTTTTTCAAATAAGATTAACATATGTAGATTAATCAAATTTAAATTGATAGAAGAAGTTGTAATGAAAAAGCGGGTTTCTACTTAGAAAATTCCCATACATGTAAAATGGTATAATATCAATATTCAACATGAAATTTTTTCCAATGGTATAAATTAATTATTTTTTTTTAATTTTAATAATTCAGTTTTAAACCTAATATAAAATATAACTTATCCTTTAATATTATTTAAATGAAAAGTATGTTTTCAGCAAAAATAATTATTTTTCATCGTTCATTGAAAAATGAATCATTTCATAAAAGAGAAAAATTATCCGATGATATTTTTAAATTCTAATTTCATAAAAAAATTTCATTTTATCTAATAAATTTTATAAAAGATTTAAAAATTAATTTTAAATTATGTGGTAAAAGCTTGAATAAGATACCTTTTAGAAAAAATATTGTTTTTTATAAAATATTCATTTTTCTTTAAAATGGTTTCTTATCAATACATAACCAATGAACATGTGTTATCCCTATAATTTAATAAAATAGTTATTCATATTTATAGCCACTGACAAAATGGTGATGGTATAATGCGAAAATATTAAATAATAAAATTTAAATAGAGTATTGGGTTTTGTTTAAACATGTTGTTGCGTGCATCGTATGATATCAAAGAGATTGAATTTAATTAAAAATAAGTATATCATAATGTATAGGTATGTTAGATTATATTCTAATCTAGGTGTTTTATAAAATATAATCTATCAACCTCGCTTTTTTAAATCTCAAGGTGTTACATTGTCTTCCATTCTTCGTGTTTCATGTTATATATGTCATCAAACACAATTTTATTATTTTAATATATTGGGATGTTACATTTTCAGACATTTTTATACTTTATAATTTTATTTTACCCCCCCCCCCTCTAGTAAAATCGTTTTATCATTAACCACGGTAATTGTTTTTAACTATTCTAATTTAGAATGTTTAGAGAAATAATTTTTAGAATATTATATTAAATAAGTTATTTTGATACCAAATATGTGATAAATTTTTGAAAATTTAATTCACAAATGTTAAAGTTTTCAATTTAAAATTAAAATAATAGACACATCAAAAAATATTTTCTTCCAAAAAAACATTCATAATTACAATAATTATTATACTGTACATCAAAATAAAATTGATTATATGTACTAAATTTATTAATTTGAAATTATATTGAACTATTTTAACATTAAAACCAATTTAATAAAATATTTATCTTTTTTAATAATTAAATTTTCAAATTTTATTTCAAATAAAAATCAATATCTTTCACTATTAATCAATTAAATTTAACTTTTTATAAAATTATTAAACATTCGTGAAAAGATAATATTGAAATATAGTTATAAGAAAAGGAAATTTAACCTTTTAAAATAATTATTATAAATTAATTCAATATTAATTTTAAATTATGCACCCAAAGAATGACTGAACATCCTATTAGAATTACACAGTTTTTAGAAGACATTTATTTTCCTTTAAAATTGATTTTATTTTATTTATAATCAATAAATAACAATTTAATTGATTTAATACTTGTGTAAAGCACATAATTTTCATGACTTAGTTGAATTAATACCTACAAACATAACAGCTAGGTAATAACGGTTTTGTTTAAATAATAATATTTTAATAGATAATCACTTTTCATTCAAACCTGGTGTTGTATGCATCACATTCACTCGAAGAGATTTAAAATTTTTTTAAAATAATTTATCACATCATCTTGGGGTGTTTCATTCTATTCTATGCGTGTGTTTTCTTTACATATACACTACCAAATATGATGTCCCTCTTTTACAATCATTGGTTTTCACAATCTACCCATCATACATAAATTTTAACATCATAATTTAATCATGATCTCAATAATAAAGGGTTTGAAATTTCAAAATACCTTTTTCGAAGACCCACATCATAAAAAGAGTAAAATAAAATTACTTTTTAAAAGAGATAAAGGGGATTATATTTGTCATATATAATATCAAATTATAGGGGTTTTTATTGGAAGAAATTTGTGGGATGTGAACATACAGATATGGATGAAAAGAGTTAATAAATATATTGACTCATATAGATTATTGATCACAAGATAGTGAATGATATAGAAAATATTACGAAACAAAAACATACATCTATAATGAGTTAAAAACCATTTGATTAATCATAAATGATGTTACTAGGAAATTTATTTTGTTTCATGATCCTTTTCCTAGTGTTCTATAATTCATTTGTGATCTTGTTTGAGAATATCATAAAATATAGTTTATATATTCCCATTTCAAAGGAATAATTTCTTATTTTTTTTATTCCTTGAATAATTCCAACTTCATTTCATACTTTATGATATGAATACACAAAAAGAAATTTTTATTCGAGAATCACTGAGATTAAATACTAATGGATCATAAAAATTTCAATTTGTTCCACCAGTCTCTAGATATATTCCACGACTAAAATAGTTTTCATTAGTTATCCAACAACGCACTAATTTCTAAAACCTCAATAGTAACCCCATACTTCAACTTAATCCATTTAAAAATAGTTATCCTTAACAATCTACCAAAATATGTCTATCTAAATTAATTTTCCAAAACATTAGATAGAATGTCACTACAATTCCAAAATCATATAAAAATTATCTTCCATATATGAAATAATATATCTCTAAATGTCCCATCAAAAATATGTGAATAATGTTATCACCATAAATCATTATTAAAAATATAAATTATTCCTCATTCCTTAAATAAAAATACAGATTATTGAATATATACATTCAATCTAATAATGTTGAAAACTCCATCGATGATAACATAAATTATATTCACATCAATTCAAAAATAATTTACATGGTTATCAATAATATCCAATTTCATTTATCTATAATAATAAATATCCAAAATAAATAGCATTATCTCAACATTATGAACATCTTAAGGGTTATCCTCCCTTAATCAAGTATTTTATTAAAAGATAAACCTGCCACTATATCACTTTTCATGGTCATCGGCACCATTAAATATTTTTTCTAATATATATATATATAATACCTATATTATAATACATATATAGTTCATGACTACTATAAAGGTAATATCATTGATAAACTACTCCTAAAACATATTTATCAAATCCAAATATAAAAGAACATTTACCATTTCTCATCATTATTATAATATTAACTATGATTCATCATCATATTCCAGAATACATTATTCATTTCATATATAATTTTTATTCTATTAAACATAAAATGAAAAACCATTACTTATAGAAATATTTTGATCCTATTCTTGAGATTTACCCCCATGGAAATTGATTTTTATAACGCCCATAAATTATACAATTAAAACATTAAATTATTGATGATTCCTTAGGGAAACTTTTGATCTCATCTATTTTGTTGGCTGAACCATAAATTATTCCTCTGTAATTACTTTCTCTATGAACTTTTTCTTCACATATAAAACATCATATATTCCCTCCAATGAATCCCATTTATTGAATATTCCCACATTCTAGATATATATGAAACTTAATATTATTTCTAACATGGTCTCAACCACTCGGGATATCAGTAGATGATATCCTTTTATTTTTAAGTGTGTTCTACTGTTCATTAAGGTGAATGTTTTTAATCATATATCATGATAACAAATTAGGAATAATCATAATATCTTTCACTCCGGTAATCATCTAATTCGGTTTCTCATTAACATAATTTTTATCAGATTCAATTTTAATCGAGTTCTATATAGTTCTCTAAAATGACTAAAACAAAAAACATTGTGTGGGAAAAAATAGTCATAGTGGAAACAATATAATCATAATAATATTTTATAGTATCTCTAAATCATGACCCCATCTATTCCATCAATTTAAACCTTAGGTTTCACATAGCTTATTTATTTTTTTATCAATTCACATCTATCATGATGGTTCATAAATAAAATGTGAATTAACAGAATATCACGGATAATGTCAAACAGTATGTGTAGTAAAGCTATTTTTCATATAGTTGGTAATGCGTGATTCAATCCCAATTTTTTGTTCTAGTGTTATCACCACAAGGTATTTTGATGGTAAAACTAAGACCACTTATAGTATTCAGACAAGTATGTATCACTAGGAAAATGAAATAATCTCTTCCATACAAAAACATTATGATATTATAATATACTCAGACTTATCCTTATGTTAAGTCGTATAGTTACATTCCATAATCTATGTTTTTATAAATCTAGTTCCCATGGTTTCTACTAAACATCCTCTAAAATAACTATAAATACCCTATCCTCTGTTTCTAATAGTTTGTGGAAACATTATTAAATTGGTATAAGATACATATAATCAACTCCTAAAAGACATAATAGTTTTGTAGTCTTAATAAAATAGATATATACTTGAATCTCCTATTATATTATAAAATACAAAATACAAAATAGTATATTCATTGAGTACATCATTATTCCCCGAAGAATATCGCTTCATATCAATCATAAAACACTTCATGGAATTATTTGGAAAGGAAATATTATATGGGGTCAGCTTTAATGTTTAGTAAGGGTAAATGTACAGAAAAACAAATCACTATTAAATAAAAACAATCAATATAGAGTGTAAATGAGCCATTTTTTTTCATTCAATCGATTAACTCATAAAAATGTGCAAATAATAAATGGTGATGAAATAACACAATAAAAATAATCCCATGAACTTGAAACTTATCCATGGATATTCTAAATAATAGAATAATTACATTTAATATAAATTAACAATATCCTAATGACATAATTCATAATTCTAGGAATCATAACCACGCTACCAAGGCCTCATGCAAAGACACCATAGATAAATGGGAAAAACCCCAACAAAAATCCCAATATAGTTTATCTCATGAGATCAACTCATGCATCAATGGTCTATAACAGGCCCCACCCATCACATTTTATTTCTATAAAATTCTTCATGTTAATATTTAAAAACAAAATCAGCTTATAAATTCGTATTAAAAAACTAGCATACCAAATTTCAATACTTTTACTGTTAACAAAAAATAATCACAAAAAAAATTATGAGTAATACAAAAAATGGTATCAAATAGTACACTCCCATTCAAACTAATCATAAAACATCCATATAAATAATAAAAATGTCATAATTAAAATATTTATTCAATATATAATAATTAAAATATTGGATGATATCATTGATGAACTGAAATACAAAAAAAATCAACTAAAAACATTTTATGGAAAATATAATATTTATACTGAAATTCACTTTTAAAAGTGAACAATTTATATAATATTAGTGAAAAATATTTTTTTTGATAATAACTTTATAATAATGTAAAATAAGAATTATTATAATTACTGGTTTAGATGGTTATAAATTATAAATATTTATAGTATGTTAAACTAATGATTAATTTCACATATTTTGGAAAAAATGAAAAAATTACATTATTTAAAAAATTATAGGAAGATTACATTATTTTTTTTAAATCCAATCATGGGTAAAGAAAATTTATTAAATAACTTAACAATTTTTATAAATTAAATTTGAATGTTTTTATGAAAACGTGGATATAGAAGAGAAAATTATTTTTGTTCAAAAAGTGAAATAAAGTAATGTTATATTAATATAATTTTCTAAATAATTTTAAGTACCAATGAGTGTAATATAGTAAAATTAATTAAAAATTAATTAATAAATATAGTATAATAAAATTGATAGTTTTTATGGGATACATTATAATATGTCATTGTTGTAAATTTATTCATAAATAATCTTGATAAATGATTAGACTACAGAATAAAGCCTTTCCACATTAGTTACATTATAATAGTAAGCTATGTAAAATAAATAAAATCAAATTAAACATTGAATATTATGAAGATAAATGGATTCTTGGAATATGATATCAAAAAGGTTTGTATATACACCAAAAAAGGCAAATGTTCAGAATATTCTATATGTCTCAAAGAAGTAAAAGTGAAATGAGAAACCCATACCTTAGATATAATTTACTTCATGCATATCCACACCTCTAGTATAATAAATCAATATTTATTATAAAACAATTTTGTAATGATACTTATATATTCATACAATATATTTTTCTCTTATAATATATTAAAACATTTTTATGATCAAATCGTTTTTAAAATCACTATTTTGAGTTATAATGTGTTTGTTTTTCATGTATGTTTTGATTTGTAATTATCATTCCTTTCACTTTGATAGTTGTTAAATAATATATATAATGTAAAATATTATATAAATATAATATAAAATCAATATATATGTATTTATAATAATCCATAATATTGAAATATAGAAAATACATTACAACATTCATGGACATGACATATCATACGTATGAATGAATTTTGTTTCCATTTTATTAATGGAAGGAAAAAAAGAAAATAAATATTAATTCACATTAATATAAAATCATTGTGTTATATATATATATGGTTTATACTAATTTTATACATTCATAACATCGTAAATTTATAAATAAAATAAAAAACATTTCAGATATTTACGTAGAAGTTGTAGTACAAACCTACAAACTAGTGATGTTATTGTTTTCTCATTGATTTGATGGAAATAAGTGTGATGCCATATTATATTTACAAAAATATTTTTATTTCATAAATTCCATATATATTGATTAACCATATCCTTATTACATTTAATGTGAATAGTGTGTGAAAAATGAATCACATCGCTTCATGAGGTGTTAGATATCCTTATACACAAGCATCATTATTATATCCCCCCATATAATGGAAATTTAGAAGGTATATATTATACCATAATTATAAAATTATAATAATTTCATAAATATCATATAAATATTTTAAATCCATAATTATATCCAACCATGAATGGTTTTGATGGAAAATGAAATACATCGGTTCATGGGAACTAGTCTAGCATACAGACAATCAATAAACTCGTTTACTATTTGATGGATGTAGATATTTTCAAAATATGTGGAATTATTTCTCTATATTTCATTTGTTTCATTTTTCATTTTAAATTTATTAAATTCATTTATTTATAAATTTTTAAGAAAAAAATTTTGTTTCTAGATGGACAAAAGGAGGTTCATTGTTGACCTAAGGTTAGGGGATATTTTGGGCTAGCCAAAGGAAAACTGAGTGTCCTTTATAGTGGAACTGTCCAGCACCACGACCTAGAGAATGGACATTCGTCCCTCTGTGGATAATCATGTGACTACCAAAATAACACTATCTAAGATGCATGGCTACGTACATATGCATTCACCCCGTCCAAGAAAACCATAAGCCTCTTTTCCATGAGGACAGAGGTCCATACAGTTGTGCATTATATGGAAGACCATGTGGCCAAACCATGTGGCCTACCAGTACATTAAAAAATATGTATTTTTAACTCAAACCTATTGCAATTTTAATACCAAATTATTTATTCCTATATTCATTTTACCTCATCTACCCTAGGTATATTCCATTCTCCTTCAACACTCTCATGGGAATAAAATAATGGTTGTTTTTCTTGGTATAATCAAGTAATCATCAACTTAACTTATCCAATCATCTCGTCTTCCCTCTCATTGGAATCTTCTATTTTCTTTCTAATTTTTTATTTTCTCCAATAATTGTTTTATACTATTTTGGGTCAAATCTATTTTCTTTGGGTTGAATCTATCTAGTTTTTTGTGTTGTTGATTTCGTAGAAAATACTATTTGTGTATTTCATGGTCTCCAACTATTTTTTGTTGTTCTCAAGAAAGATATAGGGGTCCCATGACTTTACATTATTTTTTGTTTTTTATTAAAAATTTGGTTCCCAAATTTGTTTCGAAGTTTTTTTGGGTGCTGCCGAAGTTATTTTCCAGGGGTTTTGGTGGTTGTTCATGTTTAGATATTTAATTTCCCCATCTATGTGGTTTTTTCAAAAGTGTGATTTAAAATTTTGAAATAGTGATCATTTTAAAAGGCTTCACAAGTTATGGAAATTTGAATACAACACTTGGGAACCATTGGTATTCTTCGTGGGTTTTGATTGACTATTATTCCATTTAGTTCAGATATGAAGTAACCTAGGATTTCTTATTGGTTCACACTACAATAGTAACTGATCATATGATAATGAATTTGGGAACTATATAACATTTTTTGTGACCTCTCAAGCATATCATGCATTAGAATGTTATATATAGTTGATTCATCGATGTATAATAATCGTAGGGCCCAAACAACCTATCTTCTTAGGGATTATTCCTTAGTGTTTTTTTAACTAATTGAAATCAAGTTTTATTTTTTTTACACTATTATAAATAGAACATTTTTTTATTAAAAAAAATTCAAATTAAATATTATGAAAACTGGCATGTTAATTTGTCTCATAAGGACATTACATGGAATATTTTTGTAGTATCTGAGTGGGAAAAATATCTCACACCATACATACACATGAGGGTGTATTTAGATCATTTTTTGACGCAATAAAAGAATATTAGTCCCATGGTGATGATGGTAGTTCATTATACTATATTTTATTTTTGGTTGGGTGGTTATGGTAGTGGCATGGGGTTTAACCCACATGCAACATGTAATTTTTGTTTTTAAATTTATCTTTCCTTGGTTAATTTGGTTTTCTATTGTAATTGTACAATTTTAAATCATGTTGTAATATTTCTTTTTATCTCTTGTGTTTTGGTTATTAAAATGTGATGTGGTATAATTATTGTGATTTTTTTGTTGTTTTTAGGGGTCAAAATATTCAAAAAGGTGTTTCTTGATTCCTAGGAATTAGTTTCTAGCCTGTGGGGTCAGGAATACCCTTAGGGCCAGGACATGGGCTAGGTCGGGTGCCGTGGTGGATGGAATCCCAACACGGTATGTGAAAAAATGATATCATATCCATATTTTCCCTTTAATATGGTAATATTATTTGGGGGAGTCTAAATAGAAATGATCTTGGACTTTTAGGTCTTGATTTTCTTGTTGCAATGGGGTGTTTATATAGTTTACCTTAGGAAATACCTTCGGTGAACAAGGGATGTTCTGAATTTATCTCTACTAATCCTCCGAGTGTGATATATATGATGAATACATTTCTTAAATGATGATTTAGGTTGGAGTGGTTTAACATGTTATAGTGTTTGTTATGATTTGAAATTGATTTATTTTTGTGTTTAATTCTTATTATGGCCAAAATTTAGTGGGGTTATGGATTTATAGTATGAATTTTTTCTTTTAAATGATGTGTCAACATTTCTCCTTGAATACCACCCATGAAATCTAGCAATGAATCTAGAGAGAGTACCCCACTGTATTTTAATATATATTTAGAGAATTGGTGTTTTAGTATTTATGTTCCCTGGATCAATGAGAGCGATTTATTCCTACTTGAGCTGAGGAACATTAATGAGGTCTAGAAAAGTAAAAAATATCACAAGTTCCTCAAAAGAATATTCCTTTTTCTAGGGTATCGTAGAACCGTAGGATGTGATGGATTCAGTAGAGAAGGTTAAGAAAAGTTGTGCATTTCTCAAGACTCATGAAGTTTTCAAGGTGAAAAGTTCTTCGTTCATGATGAATGACCCTAGATTGAGGTGGAGGGAATCATTTTTTCAACAATTGAAACATGATAATATGGGATTAAAAGAAATAAATTCTCTTTTCAGTGTGCATTTTTTCCCTAAGAACATAGACCATGACAAGACCTTAGATACTTTGTATCTCCATCATGGGGATCACACCTTATTGGAATATGATAAGTATTGTGGACAATTGGTATGTTTTACACCTGAGGTGGTCTATAGTGATTAGGTGAGAGGCAAATTATTTTAAATGGGATTGAGAACAGCTATTTTATCCTAGGTCTTTCTGTTTATGAAAAATAAATATGATGATGATGTTATTTGATCACTGATGGTGGAAATTAACTGATTAGGTAACACTGGAATTTCTAGAATGACTCTACCTATGTGAAAATGATTCAAGGGTATTCCTTTTAAGAAAATTAATCATTATGATTAGGAGAATAAGTGAGGTGGTAGTTTTGGACACACATCTCGACCACCTACATGTACAACCACTGGTGGGATATCGATCAATTGGAATTAGTGTGGAACCTCAAAGCATGTACATAAATCATGTTTATCTCCACATTAGATATTTAACTAGTGTGGAATTATGTGGAACCTATAATGGTTTTGAATAAATTCACCACCATCTCATAGTGGTGTAGTTTACTCAGACTCTAGGTGGATCACATATTTGTGAGAACCATTCTAAACCATGCGATATAGGATTGGTAGTTGTGGTGTTAGGGCTAGATCCATAATAAGGAAGAGTAAGCTTAGGGTAGAGCTATAACACCCCAAGATTTCATAGTACGTTATTTCTTCAAAGTAATGCAATAACTTTCACTACACAGAACATTGAGTTCAACCGCACCACGACTTACCAAACTAGATGTTTAAAAACTGTTCTGAATTGTATTAACTGAATTTTGAAATTTATATAATCTTTATAATTTTAGAATCCATATTTTGAGTTTCTTAGAAATAATGTAAGAAAAAATTTATTTTTTCAGATAAAAGAATTATTTTTCAAAAAATGCAATTTTACCGCCTTATAATGGAGGACGATTTTTAAATTCATTATTTGAAACTTTTATATATTCAATTTCGAAAAATAAAGTTTTTATTTAGATTCAGGACATTAGAATTTAGTTTCAATTTTTTTTTGCATTTTTCTGATAACTTTCATACATGGGTGAATAGTGAAAAATATTATATTTTAACTGAAAACAAATTTTTTAATAAAAATAATTTATAGTGATGAATTATAAATCCTAATGGATTGGAAGTATATTTAGATTATATTTTTACCATTTAATCCTATGATGGACATTGTAAGTTATTTCACTCTGATAATTGGAAATAATCAAGTGCCAATCTTTTGATAGTTATTATTTCTTTAAAATACACTTTTTGGTTTTGACCACGGGAATTAATTTTAAATTAATTAATGAAACATATATGATTTTAAATTTGTACAATAGAAATTATTTTTGGATTTAGAATATCGAAATTATCTTAGGGTGACTTTTTTGTATTTTTTTGAAAACATTCGATTTTTGATGAATAGTGAAAAACACTCAATTATAGTTTAAAACTGAATTTTTATTATTATTTATTTTAATTAAATTTATTTTAGGTAAAAATATATACATAATACCTATATAAGTTCAATTTAATTCATTGGAGTCAGTTTATAATAATTTTATATATATATAAATTTTATTGAACTTTTTACTGTCTTTTACCCACATCCTAGGAGCATTTGCAAATTTACATAAAAAAAATTTCACCACTTTTGTTAGTTGAATTTAAATAATCCAAGAGACACTGTTGATATGTGTAAATAAAATTTGGTTCAATAATATGAAAATAATTTTTGGTGAATAGTAACTTTTTAATTTTATTTACCACGGTTAAATGTAAATTGGGTAATTAAGGGTAAAAATTATATTATTATTACCCTAACACTTGTCCTAATTATATTGGCTAAGTATAATTCAACAAAAAACCCTTAGGAATAAATTATGAACCTCTTTGGTACACATGTATTAGATTAGGACATTTATTATTATTTTATTTAAAGTAGAGTTAAAAGAGTTAAAATCAATGTTTAACAACTAAAACATTTTTAATATAGGGTTATACGTAAGAGAAATTCTACTATAAATATTAATTATAAATAAAAAAATACTTCCAACATAATGATATTTTATTTACAATTTTTATAAATTAAATAATTAAATTTATTAATGACACAATGATGATATGGTAATTACTATATTAAAGAAACAATAAAATAAGTGATATTATAAATATCCAAATTAAGGTAATCTGATACTTTTTATGAATTCCACTAATTTTATAGGTTAATATGACAATTTAGGGTTGGTTAGATGAATTTTTTGGAAGTAATAATGCGGTTATAAATTTAGAAAAAACAAAATACAAAATAGTGTCAAATTTGACATAAAAGAGTTTTTAAAACAAATATTACATTATTAATTTATATTCTATTCCTAAAAATCTATGTTTCGGCCAAAAGACTTATAAAATTATATGTGTATAATTAATAAACCACTTGGGATTCTCTTGGAAGTATATAGTATGTTTATTAACCATATAATATAACGATACAAATAGATGTGGTAAATGTCAAACTACTTAACTAAGAGTTAAATATAAATGATAAAGTAAATATAGGGACCCAAACCTGCCTTAAACCTATTTTTGGATGGTTTTCGACCCATACCCCCTTTATTATTTTAAGATATTAATTTTTGGATCCATTAGAATCCGAATATGATTTTATTATTAAATAATATTTCTATCTTTTCCTAAGGTGCCCCTCACCCCTCTTATAAAAGGGCATTTCCCCTTATCTCTAATTCACACCATAAAAGCTATTTGGCTAGACCAAACCCTCCCTAAATACCCTCTCAAATATCCTCCATTCATCCTAGTGGACTTTCTTTAGTCATAAAGGCATCCTAAAGAGCCCTTTTGATCAAATCAAAAGGAAGAACCCGAAGAAGAGGTAAATATTTCGTCACCTCCTTCAAGATCCTTTCTTCTTCCACTTCATCATTCATTTTTATTTCCATTCTAAAATAACAACTCCAGTATCTTATATATAATGTGATTAAATTATAAATCTGGTAATACCATATTCATTATTATAACCATCCTTTGAATGAAATGTCACCATATGTGTGTACGTACGACTTACCGTCTCCATGTTGTGGTTTAATTTTTATTCAATACATTATTATTTGTATGGGTATAATAATGATGTTTAATTGATGTAAATAAAAAATATAACGTGTTAATGATTATTTATATATGATATACCATCCAATTATATATTATTTAAATATCAAAAAAATGATATTGTTACTCAGTCGTACGTACGGATTACCATCCCCACGAACGTGACGAGATTCATTCCCCATCGTATCCATTCAAGAATAATTTTCATGACTTCATTAAAAATAATTTATAAATACATAATATAATTCTGAACATGAATAATATATATCCTATCCATAAAAAACATTACTTACGTAACAAAGAATGTAAAGGAAAACAAATTAGTTAACACCTGAAACGACGATAATACTATGATATTATTAACAATGTAATGATAAAAGATCATATATGATATCATATTATTGTATATGATTCTTGTATAATTTAGCAACAATTTTTTCACTATTACATGTAAGGATAACCAACCCTCGACCATAGAAAAGAAGAAGGTAAGGTTTAATTCTATAATCACTTCATTATTCGAGGTTGTTTATATGTAATTATCTACAATGAACTCTTTATCATACGCATTAATGATTCTTAAAAATGTATTTCAATTTTTTTTACTCTTTACTAGAAGGTGGGTTAATGTAATTTATACCCTTATTTGACCTTATTTGTTTTGAAATAAATATTTCATTCATTTTCCAAACAAGGTACTTTATAACCTTTTCGACAAAATTAAGGTAAGAATGTTTTTTTATCTTATACGGAAGGTGCGGCTATTTTCTGCCCTTATAAAAGCATTGAAACATTCCTTACAAGATTATAAGAATAATTTTAAAAATAAATGTTTTCTTTTATAATTACATTACTTTTATATGATTTTAAAATAGAAAGAAATATTTCTCAAAAATGGTTTTGATTTCGTCTATGTCAACGTCCTTTGATGGATTCTAAGTTTGTTTGATGTTGATTTATTATGATAAAAAACATCTATATTATATTGAAGGTTTTGTTATATATTTGAATATGAATGTTTTATTTTATACCATTCATGGTTAATGGATAATGTATTGAAATTTGTATTCTGGTTTCTATACAATTTTTTATGTTATGTTTAAACATTGTCATATGAAAAATGCATTGGATATAATAAGTTTTGGGTGGATCCCGCTTTAGCTCCTCGATACATTGGTAGCTCTCATGAGACTAACTACTATCCAGGCATATGGCCTTGAAAAAATATTATTTTTAGTCTTGGTACAATGCCTCGACTATGTTGTTATGAAGTCTGGCATTTTGCATTCAATAATTATGAAAGTGGCTATTGATATTGCATGTGATAATTCGTCTAGTAGAATATCCATGTGAGTAAGTAAATGGAATTATTTTTATTTTTATTTTCCATATTATGATGAGGTTTATGTTGAAAAGTAATTTTTTTAGTTCATACATTTCCTTAAATGATTATTCTTATTTATGAAAGTTTCCGCTATATTGTTATCCTTACTGAGCATATGAGCTCACCCATTTCTATGTTTTATATTCCCAGGATGCGAAAATGTATATTATGACTGACCTGCAGGGATAGTATATGGGATCTCAGGGTTTTCTATGGAAAAAACGTAGTTGTAGTTTTCCATTTTATGATGTAATTTAAACCTTATGAATGTATCTAGTACTTCCAAGGATACTAAACTAATTGGTCTTTCGAGACTTGATATTTTGTGAACATGCCAATTTTACGTAATAATGCACTGACTATGGGCTTCTGGGGTCAGGGTGTTACAGTTGGTATCAGAGAAAGTTTATTACAAACCTTGGAATCTAGATTTAGACAAACTCTAATTAGAAAAAATTACCCTAAGATAGACTTTGAAAATTAGTATCGATGAACTTCCTAGAATTTTGGTAATGTAAAGATTTTTTGAGTTTTCTAAGGAAATACATCCCTATCTGGAAACGGGTTGGTAGAGGCGGCTCTGGAACAGATGTACCTAGGGGTAAAACCAGAAAACACCACATTGAGATAGACTCGAACGACAACTAGTGCATGACTACAGGCCTTCCTACACTATTGGTTACGACACTCCTAGGGGATATGCATATGATAATTCTCATTTTCATTACAAACCATTATGAAGGGTTTATGAGTATAAATTTCCTCAAAAAACATTTTTTATGATAATTGATTATATCCATAAACTACTCAATTTACGTTAGGTATTTTACAAGTATGGAATTATTCATTGAAATTCAAAAACTGACCTAGTGTATTCTATTGTATAGAAGTGGTGCCCAGCAGAAGGAAAGTGAACTCCATCAATACATATTATTCAAATAGTAAGAAGGATCACATCTTTCCCCATATTAAGCCAACATTTAGAAGGGAAATAGTCTCCCATGTATTCTCAACATATGAATAAATAGTAACATGTGTTAATAAGATAAGTAAATAATTCAATGAGTCCTATGGATTTTAAGGGGATAAAGAGATGAAAAGGATGTAAGAGAGAAAGATAGATAAAGTAAAGAGGGGAAAAAATAATTTTCCCATATGTGATAACTATGGAAAAAATCACCGTGGTAAATGCTTTAAGGGAATGAGAGTTTGTTATAAATGTGGAGAAAAAGGACACCAAGTACGTGATTTCAAGGGTATGAAAAAAGTTTAAAATGTACAATACTTCATCTGAAAGGAGTTGGAACACTACATGAATAAATGTCTAAATAATCAAAGTATACCCCAAATGCTGCTATTGAAAATTAATAAAGTTAGGATACTATTGAAGATGAAGAGGAATGATTAGATTTGTTATGCTTTTATTAAATTATTGTGTCATTGGAGTATTGTATTAATAATTTAAATGTTATAAGATTTGTAGAGTATATAAGGATTGTACTGTAGTACTATTTTATTAAGTACCTGAGATTGTGTGAAACCATGAATATTGACTCAATGAAAAGATAATTTTTTTAGAAAATACATGTTTGATGGAATGGAAAAACTTCAATATGGTCCTGATACTAAGGTATTGATTTTGGAATAACAGATGATTGATTTGGACAAATTACATTGGATATTATTGGCATCCTTGGAACTGGTTATTGGTTTGATTATTCTATCATTGTTGGAGTTTACAACATTTTTCGATAGAAGGAGAGTATCCAGTATTCTGTAGGGAACAAGGGAGAATGATTGTAATCAATAAGGTTTTATGTTAATTCAAAATGATGCAGTGTTTTAAAAGAATACACGATGAAGGTGTTCACATGTTATTGCGTGGAAAAAAGGATCTTCATTGTGTCTACCTTCCTTATAAATTTTGGAATGTGATTTTGTACAGAAGAATTTTGGATAAGGCAAGTTTGAGATTAATTCTGGATTTCCATAAAAATGACAACAAGTAGGTCGGGTGGCAACCCGTCGAGTCCGGCAAGGCCACGAGACATGAACCCGCAACCGAAGGGCGACAAGGGTGTATCACCTACCACTGGCCCACGTGATGTCCTGGATTGAATAATGTTGTTTTTAAGGTGTGAAAGATGAATTATAAATTCAATTTTTTGGGACCCTATATGAATACGATAAATAGAATATATTTTTTAAGTTCTATTATCTTTTAGAGTGAAATATGAGTTTGTGGTAGAAATTAGTTAAAGGATGGAACTATAATTTTCACATATATATATATTTTATTCACTTATTCTATGAAGAAATTAATTCTTAATATTTTTCGTAAGGGATCATAAAACTAAAAATGTGTTATCCCAATACCTTATGTTTTGTTGAACCAATGATATTTTAAATCATCATAGATTAAAGGCTTTGAGGCCATCATATCTACGATTTTTTGTGACTGATGACCTCAATCACTCCCTAGAAATACTTATGTTTTTTCTGCAATTAATGTCTCTCTAATATCCACTAATCTTCTCCTAATCAAGATCATAATTGGGTGGGGACTTTTTCATTTCCCTTTTCATCTTATTAAGACTATATTTTATTAACCCAATTTCTGAAGTGGGTTTTCCCACAAAGGTATTTTCTATTTTCAACATTTTATTTTAAAATAAAAATTTCAAATTGTGAGGACGCAATTTATTGAAGGATTGAATAATGTAACAACCCAATATTTCATAGTACATTAATTCTTCAAAGTAATGCAATAACTTGCACTGCACGAAACATTGAGTTCAAGCGCAACATGACTTGCCAAACTAGCCGTTCAAAAGAGGGTATGAAAAGTATTAACTGAATTTTGAACATTATATAGTCCTAAAAATTTAATAATCCATATTATTAGTTTCGTAGAAATAATGTAAGAACAAATTCATTTTTTTAGATAAAAGAATTATTTTTCATAAAATCAAATTTTACCTCCTTTTAATAGAAAAAACCTTTAAAATCCAACATTTGAAACTATTATATATTCAATTTGACAAAATAAACTTATTCTATAGAATCGGAAATATGAATTTAGTTTCAATAAATTTTTTGTCTTTTTCTGATAAATTTCATATTTGGTTGAATGATGAAAAATACTATATTTTAACTAAAAACAACTTTTTTAATAAAACTAATTTATAGTGTCTAATTATTTATTTTAATGATTTGTCAGTAAAATTAGACTATTTTTTTACCTTTTAATCCAAATGTGGTCATTGTATGAAATTTCACTTTGAAATTGGACATAAACAAGTGCCAATCTTTTGATAGTTATTATTTCTTAAAAATATGCTTTTTGGTTTTGACAAGACAGATAAATTTTAAATTAATTAATGCAACTTATATGTTTTTAAATTGGTACAATAGAATTCATTTTTGGATTAAGAATATCGAAATTAGCTTTGGGTGAATTTTTTGTATTTTTCTGAAAAAGTTCAATTTTTGATGAATAGAGAAAAACACTGAGTAATAGTTTAAAACAGAATTTTATAATTATTTATTTTAATTAAATTTATTTAATGTAAAAATAGATACATGATACCTATATAAGTTCAATTTAATTCATTGGAGTTAGTTTAAAATAATATTATATATATAAAAATTTTATTGACCTTTTTACTGTGTTTTACCCACCGCCTAGGTTCATTTGAAAATTTACATAAAACACAATATTACCTCTTCTGTAAGTTGAATTATAAAAATAAAAGAGACAAAGTTGATATCAGTAAATAAAATTTGGTTCAATAAGATGAAAATAATTTTTCATGAAGAGTAACTTTTTATGTTTATTTACCACGGTTAAATGTTAATAGGGTTATTAAGGTTAATAATGATATTATTATTACCAAAACACATGTCCTAATTCTATTGGATAAGTATAATTCAGAAAAACAACCTTAGGAATAAAATATGAACCTCTTGGATCGACATGTTTTAGATTATGTGATTTATTATTATCTATATACTTACTAAAGTGAGGTTTTTTACCACTACGTGTCACCCAACCCATCATCCACGACTCCACCAATCAAAAATACCACCCATTTCCATTACTCTAACTCAATACCTCATTCGCTTCCCCCACTCCCCCCCCCCTGCGTGATCTGCCCTGTACCCTCAGTTCTGGGGTTTCAACCTTCTGACCATCTTTACGCCTTCCTTCTTTACATCCTTCCTCTTTGAAGTCGAACCTCCCGCGATGGGAATCGGTCTCCTCCCTGTGAGATCTGCACTCTTCCATATGATTTAGGGTCTCGACGTTCCAGCTTTCTTCAACGAAAATCATTGACATAGTCTTACCCATTTAAGTCGCACCTTCCGCGAGGCCATTCGGTACCTGACGTTATTTCTACTCTTCCCTCCATATAAGGGTTTCTTCCTACTAGTTAGTTTCGACAACGGTCAAGGAAACAGTAGTCACCTGTTACCCTGTGCAGCCGTTCTTGCATCGTGGAGGTTTGGTTTCTGTCTACGTGAGATCCCATCGTCGAATAGATGTACAAACTCCTCCATTCTACCATATGATGTCTGACGGAGTTAGCTTACAGTAAATTTTATCACCTCTGTGTAGTCTCATTTCGCACATCACTATGAAACTTCCATCCATATTTGGGTACCTTTTACTGCATTATGTTACATTCAATTTGCAGATTTGTTTTTGTATTTTCTATGTAATCTATATATGTTTCTTTGATGTCGGTATAACAGTGGTTCATTGAAATCATAGTACAATGACTATTGAGGTTTATAGAACATTTAGTCACGGTCTTCCATCTATCTTCACTACTAAATATACTCCATCCATCTTCATTCCAACTGTTTTTCAGATGTGATCCTGTACAACATTCTTTTAGGTGACTCATGTTTATTCAAGTAAAAAAATTCATGAAATTGTTGAAAATTCATTGGAGAATTAAATTATCTAGAGTTACTATATGATGATATTTTATACTGACCATGCATTCAATGTCAGTATACCTACGCCCTGTTAAATCAAGTGACCACACTGTATGTCCTCCTCATGGTCAGTATACCTACATCCAATTACCCATGTTTTATATTATCGCTTATTTACCATCATTGGTTGAAATATATCATAGATTATATTAGACTGGTTCCATTATGTAACTGTCAGCTATAATGTTATGACATACAGTCCAGTGAATGTGAATATATGCACATTCTAAAGCACATTTGTCTGTGGCATATATATTGTTAAGAATCAAAACACATTCATGGGTTTCCTGTTTTTTGGTTCTGTTATTTTCCTTCACAATCATATTAAAAGATACACGATATTAAGGATGCAATCCTCATCAATATACAAAGATGCACGACTTCAAAGACGATTGCTACGACAACAACGACAATCAGGTTGTCTTCTACTTTCCCAGTAGTCCTAATACTGTGTCGTTATTTCTCATCAATCAACTTACAATTTTACGATGACTGCAATTCCACAGGCAGGTTTTCTACTGAAAACATTAATCTAGCTGAACCTTTAACACCAACAGTTGGCAGGCAATATGCACTCCATTTTCCATTTTCACCAATACTCAGAAAATGTCATTTCAATTCGCTAAGTCCGTTACTGTTTCAGGACTTTTCGTAATTCAAATGAATGTATGATACCACTATGCTATAGAATCTTGCTGGCAGACAATATATATTCCAAATATACTATGACCATTAAGGAAAAACTAACTGGGGGACAATGTTTTACAACTGAAGTTGTCACTCCAGTTAATAACAACGAATTACGAAGACACATTCCATTGTCACCTATATGCAAAAATGGTAAATTCGGTGTAGTATCTCCACTTTAAATATATTTACATTGTACTGCAAAAAACACAATCTTATCTTGCTATGACTTCTCATCTTCCTGTTACACAGTCCCTCCAATCAACTTACAATTTTACGATGATTGCAATTCCATAGGCATGTTGTCTACTAAAAACATTACTCCAGCTGAACCTGTAACACGAACAGTTGGCAGGCAACATGGACTCCATTTGCCTTTTTCACCAATACCCAATAAATTTCATTTCAATTCGCTATGTCCGTTACTGTTTCATCACTTATCGTAATTCAAATCAATTTATGATACCAGTATGATATAGAATCTTGCTGGGAGACAATATATATTCCAAATATATTGTGACCGTTATGGAAAAACTAACTGAGGGACAATGTTTTACAGCTAAAGATGTCACTCTAGTTAATAACAGGGAATTACTAAGACGCATTCCATTGTCACCTATATGCAGAAACTTTAAATTCGGTGTAGTATCTCCACTTTAAATATATTTACTTTGTACTGCAAATAACACAATTTTATCTTGCTAAGACTTCTCATCTTCCCGTTACACTGTCGGTCAAGGATGTTCGGATATGTCAACAACATACAGTGGATCAAACAAAAAAGCAACGACCAATGTTTTCAGTTATTCTTACGAAATCATCTGATGCCTCCTCATCATGGAAAAGACATTTCAGTTCAGTGGTTGTAATCCTCTGTGACAGTGCAAAATTAATTACAGCACATCTACCTGCAATAATGAATAGTGCATCTTACACTGATATCAGAAATTGTGTTCCATTTCCATCCACGAGCGTATACTACAATCCAACTACCATTTCAGGTATGTCATCTATATGTCTTTATATAATGACAATTTATAAGTTACATTAACAATGTCACGAATGGTGTTGTTATAACAACGCAAGCATGCAGGTACTACTGAACTCATCGATGAACAAGAAGCCATGAATCGGACGACCGCAGAAAACACCACTTCAACATACTACTACATACCTCCTGTTATAAACTACATCGGTCTGTCATAGATTATATTTTATTTTCGATATTAAACTCTTCTAATTTTTTTCCATTATTGTTTTGAAATTCATCACAAAGGCATGTAGGTACTTCACATCCACCCGAGGAACTGGAATCATTGAATCAGACTACAACAAAATGTAATACTTCAATGAACTAGGACCCAGCTCCTGAAGGAACAGGTTATTTACATTTACGTTATACTCAGTTTTCTATCTTTTATGTGTAGACATTTGAATTAGTATGATATTTCTATTCCCGTTAATATTGAATACACTTACACTCTGATCCAACAGAATATTCAGATTTTGGAGACCCTTCTAACATTTTTCAGTACTATGGTTCAACTTTCTGTTATGAGGAGAAGAGTAAAAAATATAGCCACAGACATATCCCATGATTTACTTTATGCTGCTCCCTAGGGAAAATTGCTTTGTAGCAGCTGCCTGCTTGTCCAAAATACCTTAGGACTTTAGTTTTCAACACATCCTGTACTCATTCAAAAACATTCCAAGATCACATGCATATTTAAAATTCAATTTTTGAATTCACATCATTGGGTGGAAACGTAGAAAAATCTGTGAACTGTGGATGGTCTCCACATGTATTTAGATTAAATGGACAAAACTACCATCGTATTGGAAGTTTATGTCCCACTGATGGACAACCACCAATGTTTTCTCAGCTATATGTATATGACACTACAAATGAAGCTCACAATAGATTACGTGCCATTAGGAGACTACTTTGTTAACTAGTAAAGTCTCATTTTTTATGTCCTCTGATTATAACATAAAACTACCAAATGAAGCTTCAACGACAGAAATCAAAGCTCTGTTATACAGTTATGTGTTGTTCAGAGATTACAAGAAATGATCCACGAAATAAATGGTTTATCACGACACTTCAGAATGGCTAGGGATGTTATTGATAGTAATGGCACTACAAATTTAAAGCTACGACTTCTTAGAAAATGAGGAGACGATACACAAAGATACAAATTACCAACTACATCTGAGATTGCAATGCTGATTGTTGGAGACATTGAAGATCTAAGTCATCAAAGAGATATCATCATTCAAAGAAAAAGTGGCGAATTGTAGTGCATAGATGAGATTCACGCTCTATACCTGCCTCTACAATATCCATTTATTTTTACAGGAGGATTGGATGGATATGTCATCAACATATCCCATTGTGTGACACCATTCAATCAAATTGAAAAACAGAGTAAAGTTACAATGAGATAATATTTCTCTTTTCAGCTTTAATTCCGTTACAATGATTCATCTTATCTACTTCATTCTAGGAGGTTGCATCAACAATTTATTGTGGACTCATATACAATGATTGAATCTCAATGACATAGTTTTATTTTCTTTAATCAAGAGAGTTTGTGAGCTGAACTATACGATGGTTTGCAAGATGCTTTCCTTAGAGGTGACCGAGATGGATCTTTGTGTGGGAAGCAAATCATCTTACCTTCCACATTTACAGGCGTCCCAAGATATATGATTCAGAATTACCAAGATTCTATGTCAATCTGAAATTGGGTGGGCTATCCAGATCTTTTTCTAACATTTACATGAAATCCCATGTGGCCTGAAGTTTTGAGATTTGTAAAATTGCACAATTTTCACCCATCGAACTGTCCTCACATTCTTTCACGAATATTGAATATTAAGGTGGGACAACTCATGAAAGATTTACAAGAAAGATGTTTTTTTCGGAAAGTCTCGCGCAGGTATGCATCTTCTTGGAACATAAAATGTACTATTTTAATGACAACATGTACCATCAATTTTCTACATTCTTCCACATGTAAACTCATATGTCCTTCATTTTCTGATTTAGTTGTTCCTACTATGGAGTTTCAGAAGAGGGGACTCCCGCATGTGCACATTCTACTATTTCTTACTCGGGAAAACAATGTAGCCTCTCCAAATGACATTAACAGAATAGTTACCACATAAATTCCAAATAAAGATACATCCCCAAAACAGCATGAATTAGTTGCAATGTTTATAATCCATGAGCCTTGTGGTGATGCAAACTGTCGGTCACCTTGTGTGCAGAATGGAAAATTCTAAAAATATTATCCAAAAAAGATTGTAGAACATACCACAAGGGATGCCGATGGTTATGTTGTATATCAAAGAAGGAATACTGGATCAACAGTTTTCAAAAACGGAATACCACTAGACAATTGGTTTTTGGTGCCATACAATCATGTTCTGCTTCTGAGATATAAATCTCATCTAAATATTGAAATTTGAAATCAGTCATCCTCTATCAAATTCCTTTTTAAATATATAAGCAACGGTCATGATCGTGTCACCGCAGCACTCTACGACAACAACAACCATCTCTCTGATAACAGTGTCGACGATATAAAAATGTACTATGACTGTCGGTACATCTCAGCTTCTGATGCTTCTTGGAGGATCTTTTATTATGACATCCATTTCAGATATCCTCTAGTTGATAGACTGTAGATTCATTTACCTGAACAAAACAACGTGACGTATGCAGATTTTGACAATATTGAAGACATCTTAGGTAATAGTGACATTTCTAAATCCATGTTCATAGCTTAGTTTGAAGCAAATCTGTTGTACCAAGAAGGCATAAATCTAACATATGCAGAATTCCATACACAATTTGTCTACCTCTACCGTGAAAAAAAATGGTGCCTGCGCAAACAGGGATTCAGTATTGGCGGAATGTACTATGTGTTGCCGTCTTCTGGGGAACTTTACTACATGCGGATTCTACTAACAAAGGTCAGAGGAGCGACTTCATACGATTATATTAAAACGGGTAACAACATTACTCATAGTACATTCAGACAAACATGTTCAGCTATGGGACTGTTAGCTGATGACAATGAGTTCATTCAAGCACTAAAAGATGTCTCCGCTTCGGGAATGGGACACTCTTTGTGAAGACTGTTTTCTGGAATGTTGTTCTCAAATACCATTTCCCGACCTGACATTGTTTGGCTTGAAACATGGAGGATTTTAACCGATGATATTTTATATTCCCAGCAACAACTGCTGCAAATAAGAGGTACAAACAACTTGTCGTCTTTTTCAATACATTTTTATGATATTATATTGCTTTCTAATACTAATACCCTCTCTTGTAGACTTGACAATAACGGATGATCAAAGAAAAATGTTAGGTTTGATTGAAATAGACAACATACTATGCAGAAATGGTAAATCTCTACAATTTTATCCGCCAATGCCCATTCTAGATTACTCATTAACAGTGCAATGTAATTAACTGATTACTGAAGAGCTCAATTACAATAGAAAAGAACTTCATAATGAGTATTCATCATTGCACAATATTCTTACTGTTGAACAGAAACAGGTTATTGAGAGAGTTCTGTCTGCATTAAGTTCTACTACTGGGGGATTTTTTTTTGTTGCATGGATTTGGAGGGATGGGTAAAACTTTCATCTGGATAGTCTTAACATGTTTAATAAGGTCACAAGGAAAAAATTGTTCTTTCAGTTTCTTCCAGTGGAATATCATCATTACTCCTTCCAGGTGGGAGGACATCCCATTAAAAATTTTGTATTCCGATACCTACACATGATCACTCTGTATGCAACATTCAGCAAGGGAGTGATATTGTGGAACTTCTACAATCAACAGAATTGATTATCTGGGATGAGGCTCAAATGTTTCATAAAAACTGTTTTGAAGCTCTTGATCATATATTATGAGATATACTTTCAGTAAAGAATGAAAATTCCTCTAATTTAACATTTGGTGGTTTACCGGTTGTCCTAGGAGGAGATTTCAGAAAAATACATCCAGTAATCAATGGGGGTGATAGAAGTGACATTGTATTTGCAAGTATAAAGTCATAATATCTATGGAAACACTGTCAGGTTTTAACATTAACCCAAAACATGAGGTTGCATTCTACAGATTCAGATGTCTGTTCTGATGAGGTACAATGATTTTCACAATGGATTTTGGATATTGGGGAGGGACGTGTTGGTGACCTCAACGAAGGGGATGGGTGTATTCATACCCATCAACATACCTTATGATAACAAATAAATCCACATGGGAAGCATCTGTTGAATTTGTGTACCTGGATTTCAACAATAACTACGGATATGTATCATATTTGAAAGGTCATGCTATATTAGCACCAACCCGTGACATTGTTCAGGAAGTTAATGACTACATGTTAACTCTAAGTACATCAGAAGGAAAAGATTACTTTAGCTCTGATTCTGTTTGAAATGCCAGTTTTGATACTGATAGGTCTGAGAACATATATACAACTGATGTGTTGAATGCTATCAATGTCTCTGGACTTCCTGCACACAAAATTACATTGAAGATCGGAGTACCTGTTATGTTGCTGTGCAATGTAGATCAATCAGTGGGATTATGAAATGGTACTCGTCTAATTGTTACCCACTTGGGTGACCATGTTATCGGAGCTGAAATTTTAACTGGTTGTCATTCTGGGTTTCTGGAGTTCATCCCAAGAATAAATATGACACACAATGATGACAAATGTCCTTTCAAACTACAAAGAAGACAATATCCTTTGACTGTTTCTTATGCTATGACTATTAATAAGAGTCAAGGTCAATCTCTGTCATATGTTTGTTTATATCTTCGCAATCCTTTGTTCTGTCATGGACAACTATATGTTGCTGTATCAAGAGTGACGTCACCAAAAGGAATGAAAATTGTTCTTGATGATAAAGATAATCCAACCTATGATTGTACACAAAACATTATCTAGAATGAAATTTTTTATAACCTCCCTTAGGTATCTTGTCATTCAATATGTTTATAGTTCACTGCTTTTATCGATTCAAATATATATAAACAGGTGAATTGTGATGCTGCTTACTATTTTATATAGTTACACTAATTCAATTCATATAGAAATGAAAACATATCGCGAACAATGTGTCTTTTGAAAGAGATTACTATTTTATGCTGATGAAATGTTAAGGATACAAGTCCGTGTATTGAATTTGTGGTGAAACTCGTCACCGAACTCTGAAATTTCTTCTATCGATCTGATTATCTGCGATGCTGAAGTAAGTTTATCCGTAAATAGAACTTACAATTTGTGTATAGATTTCATAAAATTAACTACATGTAACTCTATTGCATCACATTTTTTAAGTATTTTATTTCTGTCATATGGTTTTAAAATGTTCACTTTGTCAATTAATGATGCAGGAGACCAAAATTCAGTGTACAATTACAAACCGCCTACTAATTACTAAGTACAAACCCATACTTAGTGAAGGCCTATGCTACATCATACAAAATTTCCAAATTGCTCTTAATCAAGGAAACAATTTTGGGTGCAAGACATGCTTGCCAACTATTTTTCACAACAACAACATATGTTTGACCAAATGATGTCCAACTTCCACGGTTCAGCTTTGACCTCACTTCTTTTGCTGACATTGTTAACAAAGTCGTTCCCGAACAACAATTAATAGGTCTATTTTTGTACTACAGCTCTGACACAATATACTTTTTAATTTCCTAAATTACTATGTTATTCACACACCATTAATAGATACTACTATCATTAAAAATGTTACTTTGACATCATTTTTTCCTGTCATAGAAATTATTGGACATCTATGACATTCATATCCTATACAGTCCATCGGTACTTCCAACCAGAAGATTCAAATTGTTTTAGAGGATGAAACGTATGCTTCTTTTTCTACTCACATTCATTAACATGTTATATTTCAATTACCAACATAACTACAATGATTTCTTATAGAGGCATGCGAGTGAACTGTAGCTTGTGGGGGAAGTTTTCCAACATAATGTATGAGTACTTGGAAAACAAGAATGAATCCTCTAAAATAATTATCTTGCAAATGGTCAGGGCAGAGCGACTTAGCTGTAAGATATGTAGCTACACATTATAATATCTTACATGATACAAACTATAATGTAGAGTAGGTCAGTGGGAGTAATGCTTATGATCTTCAACATGTTCTATCATATTTCATTAACAACACTGTAATTTTTATGTTCTAAATTATAACTAAAATGTTATCAAAATATATATATCCAGCAGTTAATACATTCGAACATATGACATTTGTTAATTGTATATGAAAAATTGAAATGATTGACCATGTGAAATTCAATTATGCCTTATTTAAAGCTGTAATGTTTGTAAATTAAATATCATCTCTACAGAAGCTTCTAGACTTTGACTATTTTGCATAAAACTATATATGTCTAATCCTTCTTATACTATAAATTGTGTTCTAGCATCTGTTATTGTTACCACTTCAATAAATGATTCAAAAATACTTATGGACTTGGACATCCCAGTAGTCCACGACTTCATGTAACAGCCCAAGATTTTATAAAGAAATATTCTTTTTAATTTTATTAATGTCTTGTGTTGTACGCTACACCAAAAGGAGCTTGCACAACACACATCCTTGACTTGCCTTGCATTACACGCAATCGCGACCTTCCTCGATAGCATGTGTTGTACGCAACACCAAGTTTCGCTAAACAACGATATGCTATTAAGATATTATTAAAACTAGCCGTTATGAATAGTAATAACCACTTTTTGAAATCCAGTAAATCTTATTTTTCAAAATGGACTTTATTTTTGGATTCGGAGTATCGAATTTAGCCTAAGGTGAAATTTTGGTACTTTTCGGATAACTTTCATATTCTGATGAATAGTGAAAATTACTAAATTATAATTAAAAACAACTTTTTTAATCGAAATAATTAATAGTGATAAATCATTAATTTTAGTGGTTTTAAAGTATATTTAGAATATATTTTTACAATTTAATACAATGTTGGTCATTGGTTGTAATTTCACATTTAAACCAGACATAATCAAGTGTCAATCTTTTGATAGATATTGTTTCTTAAAAACACGCTATTTGTTTTAACAGCGGGATTTAATTATAAAATTAATTAATGCAACTTCTATGTTATGAATTTGGTAAAATAGACTTCATTTTTGAATTCGGAATATGAAATATAGCTTAGGATGAAATTTTGGCATTGTTCTGAAAAACATCAATTTTTGATGAATAGTGAAACTACTAAGTGGTAGTTAAAAAACTGAATTTTTCATAAAACTTAAATTTACCGCTTCTGTGAATGGAATTTCAAAAATCCGAGAGACACGGTTAATATCAAGGACTAAAATGTGGTTCAATGAGATGAAAATAAATTTTTGGTGAATAGTAACTTTTTACTTTTTTTACCACGGTTAATAGTAAATAGGGTAACTAAGGGTAAATATGATATTAATATTACCCTAACACATGTCCTAATTCTATTGGACAAGTTTAATTCGACCAAAAACAAACTTAGGAATAAAATATGACCATTTAGGCCCACTTGGATTAGATTAGGACATTTATTATTAATTTATTTAAAGAAGGGTTAAAATAGTTAAAATCAATGTTTAATAAGTAAATCATTTTTAATATGGGGTTATACATACGATAAATTCGACTATAAATATTCATTAGAAAGATAAAAAGATTTCCTACATGATGGTATTTTATTTGTAATTTTTAGACATCAAATAATATAATTTATTTATGACACAAAGATGATGCAGTAATTATCTTATTAATGAAATATTGACATAATTGATAATATAAATACCAAAATAAATGTAATTTGAGACTTTTTATGAATTCCACTAATTTTATAGGTTACTATGATATATTAGTGTTGATTTAATCAACTTGGTTCGAACATATAATTCTGTTATGACTTTCACAAAAATCATATATCAAATAGTGTCAAAATTGACACAAAATAGTTTTTAAATCAAATATTATATTATTAATTGTTATTTTATTCCTAAAAATCTAAGGTTCGGCCAAATGACTTAGATAAGGATATATGTATTAATAATATACAATTTGGGGTTCGTTTGGCATGTTATACTAAGTTTATTAACCATATAGTGAAAGAAAACAAAAAGACACGGTAAAAGTTAAATTATTTAACTTAGAGTTAAATCTAATTGATAAGGTTAAAATAATACCCTAAACTTGTCTAAATCCTATTGGATGATGGGATTTCGACCCATCCCCACTTTATCTTCGAAATAAGACCCTTTGGAACCATTATAAACCGATTTTGACTTTAATATAAAATAATATTTTGAGATATTCCTAAGGTGCCCCTCTCCTCCCCTATAAAAGGACACCTCCTCCCCCTCCTCCTCACACCAATTGGAGCACTCAAGCTCGGCCAAACCCTGCCAATTTCTCCTCTCCACTTCCCTAGCAACATCCTAGAGGTTCTGGTCTTCTTCAAAGACCAATTTTAGTGCCCTAAGAGGAGGTCTCAAAGAGGCACTTCAAAGAAGAGGTAATTACCGTTACCAATTCTTTCATCTTTATTTCTTTTTCCACTTCTTCTTCTTAGGTTGTTTCATTATGAAGTAATAACATCAGTATCACTCATATACTGATATGTTATTATAAGTATGAAACAACCCTATTTCACCATCTATCCATCCTACGGAAAAAGAAATCACCGCGTGTGCGTACGTACGGAATACCGTCTCCACGCCGTGGTGTAATCTATTTTCCACCACCACCTTACATGGATGGGTATAATGGTGTAAAGAATAACTATACATAGTTATTACAACATCATATTGATTCTGATATATTGTATAATCCACTCCAATTCAATTCAATATTTATAGAAATGATATCATCGCTCGTGCGTACGTACGGACTACCGTCTCCACGACGCGATGAGATTCATTCTCCATGTTAACCATTTAAGAATGATTATAATGTATATATAAGAAATAATAATGAAATATATGACATTATAAAGCTACTGGATTTATATATATATATACATATGTATGTCATCTACTTACTTCCATTTCAAGACAATAAGGAAAGGAAAACAGCGTTCATGCGTACGTACGGACTACCGTCTCCATGAACGGTCTTTTTCATTTTATTTATCTACCTATTATATATATATATATATACTGAATATATATGATATATAAATCATATTTTATATTCTGGATGTAAGTAAATCATGATATAAGTAATAATGATGTCAAGAACAACAAGTAAAAACACCTACGATAAATGAAACGATTTTACCCAAAACGCTTCTTTAACATGGAGTTTACAAAAGAACGGGTAATATAATGTAATAAGTGAACCATATATGATATCATAACAATGAATATGATTCTGTAATAAGTCAATAACATGATTTAATTCATTATACAGGAGGTTCGGACACTTACAAATCAAGTCGGACCTAAGGTAAGGGAAATATCACAATCTCATTTTTATCCGAGATTGTTTATTCGTAAGTATTTACTGGGGTGTATTTTATCATCCACATCCATGTTTCTTCAATATGTAATTTTATTTCCATCCAACTACAATTGTTTAAATCCAATTTTACCCTTCGGTGAGTTTTTAGTAAAAGATATGAAAGGAATATTTTGTCGTTTTTTTATACGAGGTACTTTTTGACTTTTCCGACAAAAGTACGAAGAATGTTTTTTTAACTTATACGGCACAAACGGATTTCTACTGTTTTATAAAGCCTTACTTTCATGAAGCTTCCTCTAAAATAATTCATGAATATTTTCAATAAAATCTCTTTCTTTTAAAATTGCATGATGTTTTGTAAAAAGAAATTGATTTTGAAGAAGAAAGGATATTTTCCTCAAGAATTCAATTCAAGTGTTTTATCAAAATTATTTTCCATCTAAGTTAATAAAGGGTTCTGTTTCTATCCATATTTTTACATTGATTTGACTATGTTGTGATGGAATTATGTTTATGAATTACTTTATCTTATATGAATGGTTTTATGATGTCATGTTGTTTAAGAATCCCATTTTTATTACATGGGTTATGCAATGATGTATGATTTATGATTTTGTGGCACACATAAGAAAGGATTCATTAAGAGATGGGTGGGACCTATATCTCCCTCCAATGCATTGGGTAAAGATTTCATATCTCATGAGATAGACATGGCTGGAATGGTAGGTTATACCGGTTCAGTGAAACAGGACTGAAACGAGGATTACTCGATTCAGAAAGGGACTTTGTCCACTAAGATAGTCTTGGCAATGAGTCTTGACTAACAAGAAATGATTCTCTATGATTATGTGTGTATTCCACAATGAGTAATTTTTTAAGTAAGGGTTTCATTTTCACTACAATGATTTATCCCATGTTATGAAATTATGCTCTCTTTTGCAGGTTAAGATTTCCAAAAATGTTATGTTCTTATGAAAATTATGTGATTGATATTTCTTTTGTTTACCCTTACTAAGCATTTGAGCTCACCCTTTTATGTTTTCTTTTCCCCAGGATATAAAGAAAGGTTTTAGGTAAAAAAAAGGAAGATCTTTGTGGGAGATTTTGAAGATCTTTCACCAGGATTAGAAGATTACGTTCCGAGTTTCCAAAGACACTAAACTATTACGATCCTTGTGTGTGTGTTTTTGTTATGTACTAAGTATTCCGCAAAAGTAATGTAATGTCAATGTACGTCAAGATACGGGTCTCTATAGTTGGTATCAGAGGAAAGGTTTAGTCAACCTTTGGAAACTAGGATGTGAAAACGTTAGTGAGATCCCAAGAGATATTTCTAAGGTATGTCTAGGGATGTCCCTAAGGATACGTATACGTATAGGATAGTCCTAGAACTATGGTAACGATCTTAGAATTAAACCTAAGATGTTAGATATTGAAGGTACTCCCCCTTTATTATGTTGTTTTCCCTAGCATGATTTTTGCCTCTCACACTATTCTTTATGGGTTTTAGACGATGGCTGGAACCCGAAGGAACCGTGTTGATCAATGCAATGGACAATGCAATGATTGCCCTCCTGAACAAACAAATGTTATGGGAGATGGAGTGCAAAATCTTATTGCTATACTTACACAAGCTATGAATCATTCTGGACTTCCAAATGAGCAGAGAAGGGAACAATATTCTATTGAGTCCTTCATGAGGCAACGTCCACCTTCTTTCAGTGGGACTACTGATCCATTAGTTGCTGAACAATGGATTAGTACTACTGAAAAGATATTTTCAGTTCTTCAATGTTCTGAACATGATAAAGTCATCTTAGCAGTATATCGTTTGGAAGGTGAAGCTGATCAATGGTGGAATCTTATCAAGAATATGAGGCCAAGAGATGAAATTGAGTCCATGGAATGGGACGAGTTCAAGAACTTGTTTTTCAGTAAGTACTTCCCTCGTATTCTTCGAACAAAGATGGAGAAAGAGTTTCTTGAACTGAAGCAAAGGGATGATGAATCTGTTGGTACCTATGAAGCAAATTTTACAAGACTTGCAAGGTATGCTTCTGGAATTATCATCCAACCTGAAAGTAAAGTTGATCGATTTTTCAGTGGCTTAAAACCAAGTCTTCGAAGGGCATTAGCTATAAGAGACTTCAGTAGCTATGAAGAAATTGTGCGTTGTGCTATCAAGGTAGAAATGGAAGTTGGTGTTACATATCCATCTCATGGTTTTGACAAGAAACGAAAGATGGAGTTCAAGGAGAAATCCCAGAATAATGGTGAAAAGAAGATGAATGTTTCCTTATGCACAAAGTGTGGAAATAAGCATGGTGGAGATTGTCTTAAAGGGACTAGAAAATGTTTTAAGTGTGGAAAAGAAGGTCATCGAGCAGCTGAGTGTCGAAGTAATGGAAAAAGGTTTTCTAATGATGTGAATAAAGCAAACACTGCAGAGAACGCACTACCAACACTTCAATGCTTCAAGTGCAAAGAAATGGGGCATTATGCTAATAATTTCCCTAATCCAAGGGTTAGTGATGATCAACATGAGCAACCACTTAAGGCAAAGGACAAAGGGAAGTCACATGCGATCACTATTGGCGATGTTGAATATGACAATGATGTGGTGGAATGATTAAGTGTTTATGTAATGGGATTCCAAAATAATGTTTTATCATGGAGTATTGGAATATTTATGTATTGGTCTAATGTGGTATTCAAAGTGATTGAGATATTATGCGCATAATGAAGGGAAAATGAGAAAATTTATTGTTTAACAGTATTCATGAGCTCATGATTGATATAAGGACTAAGTGATATCATGGTTTGAGTATATAGAATTTTGAGGATTTTGGTATGTGGAAAGTGTTAACTTTTAACTGCACTCATGTTTTCACTAAGGTATTCAAGAGAATACACGATTAAGGACTTTGAATGTTTGGAATGTGACCAACAAGACATATCTTATGATATGTGGGGATCAACGACAGTATTAAATCTCTGGTAATCGATGTCACTATATTATGAGAGTGGACTGCAGTATTATGTATAAGCCTAAAGATTAGACTGGATTATGTTGGACATAAGTTAGTATTGTTTAAGGATAGAAGATTTTCGATATTATTGATGGGATGTTATAGTAACGTAGTTTTAGAAAAAGGGACAACCTACAGGACGGGCGACAGCCCATCGCTTCGGACAAGGCTGTAGGAATCGAACCCACAACCGAAGTGCGACTGGCCTTTATCGCCTACCACTGACCTACAAGAAGTCCCTGTTTAGTAGAAACTAGTTTTATTATATTAAGCAGTATGATATATAAAGTATAAGTCCATTTTAGGAACCATATATGATTAATCTCACTATAGATCGACTTATGTATATAAGTTTTGCTAACCTTTTGTTTGAGACAGATGGAATGACCTGTCATTCTATCACATGATCTGCTAACACTTCACGAATAACAAATTCAACTTCATTTATTTAAGAGATGAAGTAGAAATTGTTCAAAGCACGAACAACAGTGAGATTGTACCAAAATAAAGTAAGTATTTATTCTAATTCAAATTTTCAACTTTAGGGGAAATGATCTTGAAAACCAAAAATGTTGTCCTAGTGATCTTATACCTGATGAATCAGATGGTACCTTATAAAATCACAAATCTATGGATTTGTGATTACTGGCTTTTCCATAGCCATGTTCTCTACCACTCTCCATCAGAACATGATGGTTAGATTTCTCTTCCATATCCATATTTTCACCTATGTGGAAACCCAATGATTAGTTTATTTGGGTAACCGTTACGTTTCATACTTTTGTTTTTAAAGATTGGTTTTGATATTCCTTTTTACGATGTGGGTTTCTATTAAAGAAACTTTCGAATAGTAAACCATTTTTAACCCCGACGAATTTCGAGGGCGAAATTCATTTTAAGGGGGGTAGAATGTAACAGCCCAAGATTTTATAAAGAAATATTCTTTTTAATTTTATTAATGTCTTGTGTTGTACGCTACACCAAAAGGAGCTTGCACAACACACATCCTTGACTTTCCTTGCATTACACGCAATCGCGACCTTCCTCGATAGCGTGTGTTGTACGCAACACCAAGTTTCGCTAAACAACGATATGCTATTAAGATATTATTAAAACTAGCCGTTATGAATAGTAATAACCACTTTTTGAAATCTAGTAAATCTTATTTTTCAAAATGGACTTTATTTTTGGATTCGGAGTATCGAATTTAGCCTAAGGTGAAATTTTGGTACTTTTCGGATAACTTTCATATTCTGATGAATAGTGAAAATTACTAAATTATAATTAAAAACAACTTTTTTAATCGAAATAATTAATAGTGATAAATCATTAATTTGAGTGGTTTTAAAGTATATTTAGAATATATTTTTACAATTTAATACAATGTTGGTCATTGGTTGTAATTTCACATTTAAACCAGACATAATCAAGTGTCAATCTTTTGATAGATATTGTTTCTTAAAAACACGCTATTTGTTTTAACAGCGGGATTTAATTATAAAATTAATTAATGCAAATTCTATGTTATGAATTTGGTAAAATAGACTTCATTTTTGAATTCGGAATATGAAATAAAGCTTAGGATGAAATTTTGGCATTGTTCTGAAAAACATCAATTTTTGATGAATAGTGAAACTACTAAGTGGTAGTTAAAAAACTGAATTTTTCATAAAACTTAATTTTACCGCTTCTGTGAATGGAATTTCAAAAATCCGAGAGACACGGTTAATATCAAGGACTAAAATGTGGTTCAATGAGATGAAAATAAATTTTTGGTGAATAGTAACTTTTTACTTTTTTTACCACGGTTAATAGTAAATAGGATAACTAAGGGTAAATATGATATTAATATTAACCTAACACATGTCCTAATTCTATTGGACAAGTGTAATTCGACCAAAAACAAACTTAGGAATAAAATATGACCATTTAGGCCCACTTGGATTAGATTAGGACATTTATTATTAATTTATTTAAAGAAGGGTTAAAATAGTTAATATCAAAGTTTAATAAGTAAATCATTTTTAATATGGGGTTATACATAAGATAAAATCGACTATAAATATTCATTAGAAAGATAAAAAGATTTCCTACATGATGGTGTTTTATTTGTAATTTTTAGACATCAAATAATATAATTTATTTATGACACAAAGATGATGCAGTAATTATCTTATTAATGAAATATTGACATAATTGATAATATAAATACCAAAATAAATGTAATTTGAGACTTTTTATGAATTCCACTAATTTTATAGGTTACTATGATATATTAGTGTTGATTTAATCAACTTGGTTCGAACATATAATTCTGTTATGACTTTCACAAAAATCATATATCAAATAGTGTCAAAATTGACACAAAATAGTTTTTAAATCAAATATTATATTATTAATTGTTATTTTATTCCTAAAAATCTAAGGTTCGGCCAAATGAATTAGATAAGGATATATGTATTAATAATATACAATTTGGGGTTCGTTTGGCATGTTATAGTAAGTTTATTAACCATATAGTGAAAGAAAACAAAAAGACACGGTAAAAGTTAAATTATTTAACTTAGAGTTAAATCTAATTGATAAGGTTAAAATAATACCCTAAACTTGTCTAAATACTATTGGTTGACGGGATTTCGACCCATCCCCACTTTAGCTTCGAAATAAGACCCTTTGGAACCATTATAAACCGATTTTGACTTTAATATAAAATAATATTTTGAGATATTCCTAAGGTGCCCCTCTCCTCCCCTATAAAAGGACACCTCCTCCCCCTCCTCCTCACACCAATTTGAGCACTCAAGCTCGGCCAACCCCTGCCAATTTCTCCTCTCCACTTCCCTAGCAACATCCTAGAGGTTCTGGTCTTCTTCAAAGACCAATTTTAGTGCCCTAAGAGGAGGTCTCAAAGAGGCACTTCAAAGAAGAGGTAATTACCGTTACCAATTCTTTCATCTTTATTTCTTCTTCCACTTCTTCTTCTTAGGTTGTTTCATTATGAAGTAATAACATCAGTATCACTCATATACTGATATGTTATTATAAGTATGAAACAACCCTATTTCACCATCTATCCATCCTACGGAAAAAGAAATCACCGCGCGTGCGTACGTACGGAATACCGTCTCCACGCCGTGGTGTAATCTATTTTCCACCACCACCTTACATGGATGGGTATAATGGTGTAAAGAATAACTATACATAGTTATTACAACATCATATTGATTCTGATATATTGTATAATCCACTCCAATTCAATTCAATATTTATAGAAATGATATCATCGCTCGTGCGTACGTACGGACTACCGTCTCCACGACGCGATGAGATTCATTCTCCATGTTAACCATTTAAGAATGATTATAATGTATATATAAGAAATAATAATGAAATATATGACATTATAAAGCTACTGGATTTATATATATATATATATACATATGTATGTCATCTACTTACTTCCATTTCAAGACAATAAGGAAAGGAAAACAGCGTTCATGCGTACGTACGGACTACCGTCTCCATGAACGGTGTTTTTCATTTTATTTATCTACCTATTATATATATATATACTGAATATATATGATATATAAATCATATTTTATATTCTGGAAGTAAGTAAATCATGATATAAGAAATAATGATGTCAAGAACAACAAGTAAAAACACCTACGATAAATGAAACGATTTTACCCAAAACGCTTCTTTAACATGGAGTTTACAAAAGAACGGGTAATATAATGTCATAAGTGAACCATATATGATATCATAACAATGAATATGATTCTGTAATAAGTCAATAACATGATTTAAATCATTATACAGGAGGTTCGGACACTTACAAAGCAAGTCGGACCTAAGGTAAGGGAAATATCACAATCTCATTTTTATCCGAGATTGTTTATTCGTAAGTATTTACTGGGGTGTATTTTATCATCCACATCCATGTTTCTTCAATATGTAATTTTATTTCCATCCACCTACAATTGTTTAAATCCAATTTTACCCTTCGGTGAGTTTTTAGTAAAAGATATGAAAGGAATATTTTGTCGTTTTTTTATACGAGGTACTTTTTGACTTTTCCGACAAAAGTACGAAGAATGTTTTTTTAACTTATACGGCACAAACGGATTTCTACTGTTTTATAAAGCCTTATTTTCATGAAGCTTCCTCTAAAAGAATTCATGACTATTTTCAATAAAATCTCATTCTTTTAAAATTGCATGATGCTTTGTAAAAAGAAATTGATTTTGAAGAAGAAAGGATATTTTCCTCAAGAATTCAATTCAAGTGTTTTATCAAAATTATTTTCCATCTAAGTTAATAAAGGGTTCTGTTTCTATCCATATTTTTACATTGATTTGACTATGTTGTGATGGAATTATGTTTATGAATTACTTTATCTTATATGAATGGTTTTATGATGTCATGTTGTTTAAGAATCCCATTTTTATTACATGGGTTATGCAATGATGTATGATTTATGATTTTGTGGCACACATAAGAAAGGATTCATTAAGAGATGGGTGGGACCTATATCTCCCTCCAATGCATTGGGTAAAGATTTCATATCTCATGAGATAGACATGGCTGGAATGGTAGGTTATACCGGTTCAGTGAAACAGACTGAAACGAGGATTACTCGATTCAGAAAGGGAATTTGTCCACTAAGATAGTCTTGGCAATGAGTCTTGACTAACAAGAAATGATTCTCTATGATTATGTGTGTATGCCACAATGAGTAATGTTTTATGTAAGGGTTTCATTTTCACTACAATGATTTATCCCATGTTATGAAATTATGCTCTCTTTTGCAGGTTAAGATTTCCAAAAATGTTATGTTCTTATGAAAATTATGTGATTGATATTTCTTTTGTTTACCCTTACTGAGCATTTGAGCTCACCCTTTTATGTTTTCTTTTCCCCAGGATATAAAGAAAGGTTTTAGGTAAAAAAAGGAAGATCTTTGTGGGAGATTTTGAAGATCTTTCACCAGGATTAGAAGATTACGTTCCGAGTTTCCAAAGACACCAAACTATTACGATCCTTGTGTGTGTGTTTTTGTTATGTACTAAGTATTCCGCAAAAGTAATGTAATGTCAATGTACGTCAAGATACGGGTCTCTACACTTCATAAGCAGGTAAATGAATTATTTATATTTCTTATCCAGCAAATCATTCTATAAAGACCATCAACAAGGTCGACTACTGCATAAATTGAAGCCTTTAATTCTGATTTTATTTCATTTAACAGATCTGGAGTAATCAATTATTTACAATTAGAAATAAATCCTTCAACAAGTTCAAACCCTTATATTACAACATTTCCTTATTCGAATAACAGGAAAAAAAACTGTTGATGTAAAAAATATTCTGGAGGTAAGTACAATATCCTGATTTTTTCCATTTAATACGTCATCTGCAATAAAGTTACATGTATAACTTTCTTTCTTGAGTATATTAATGTGAATTACTATCTCACATATGAAAAAGTGTTTGATTTTTTCTACAGTAGTTAAACTATAAAGCACTCATAACTGGTATTTTTATTCATGAAACTCTTGAATGAAAAAAGTTCAAACTGCGGATGGGAATACATGGTTCCAGAATTGCAAAAAACAACCACGATTCACTACTCCAAGGTATTCATTCAATGTGTATCTAATTTGATACATATTACTTGGTTATAGGCTTACTATACTTATTTATTTGTAGATATACAACCTCAGGAATTCTAACCACTATAAATACAACAGGTTTAGAGTTCAACTACTGGTAACAGATGGGAAATACTCACTATTTGTCGTTCTCTTTGACAATCATGTCATAGAGTACATAAACATAACATCCTCTCAATTGATAGAATCTCTAATTGATGTAATATTCTTTAACTATTTGATCTTCTTCATGTATTTGGTGTTCTTTTTTAACTAAGACCTCTATTGCATTACATAATAGGACTAGGTTGAGTATGGGTTTCCCCAGAGCTAAACGTCTTCAAAAAAAATTCTTTCGGCGGTAGATGTCAAAAATTTCAACATTCAGAATTGAAAACATTCTTCATAACTGAACAGTTACACAGTTCTCTTCATCACTGATAATGACAATTAAATCACCAAATATCATCAAAGTTTTGCAGATAGTCTGGTAACTAGAGTGAATCGACCCCATAATTGTACTTCCCAACCTTATGAATTTCATATTACATCATTATCATTATTGTTACTGAAACGTATTATAGTATTCTTCCATACTTATATTTCATTATGCTATTAAACCATTCACCACATACCTATAAAAATCATTTCACCCTTCTGTTTTAGGAAAGTTGATGTGTTGCATCTTCAATATTAAGCTGCAATACTGATGATGGATTCAATATGGAAATTACAATTGTATGTTCAACTAAGGTATAGATTCTCTATCTTCGTTTTGTGTGACTGTCAATGATTACATATTTTAAACAATACTGGTTTTCCATCCTTTTTGTTTTATTTTTACATTTCATTAGAAAGGAACTACAACTGTTTTCCTGATATGTCAGCTATTACATATTATATTATTGCTTCGTTGGTAAATCTTATAAGTTTTGATAGTTACTCATTCATTACGATGATATATTCATGTAGAAAAAGTTACTGACAGAGTTTGATGTTGAAGATGCGGTCAAAGGGAAAGAATGTATGTCTACAGACTCCATGCCAACTAATTCCTCTGAAGAACATTTGCATATAATGGATAACAGAAACAAAAAAACTGACAAACTAGACTGACTGTTTTACATGCATTTCCAAGGAAATGTGACAAAATATACATGTTAAGACTTATGTCGCCTCATTGTGTTAAGGTTGCGTATGGGAAGGAGGTGTGAATTAAGAAACCTGTTCAATTATTTTAACAGTCATGGGTTTCCATTCTTTCTTCATTAAATAACAATATACATACATGATGATGTGTTTTGTTAGCTAAAAACATGTTATAATGTGACATATCCATGCAGATTTGGGGTTGAAAATCAACAGATTGTGACCTTTTAGGATGCCAGCTGATGTTTTCTCATAGTAAAATGCTTCTTTTACTCAAAGTAAGGTATAATTACCTATTGCAGGGATCAATAAAAATGTCTACCAACTTGGTGAAGTGCTGCTACTCTGCATCGAGGGATCCTGGTAGTACTGGGATGCTATTTGATGTTGCTTATTCATATTACATAACTATGAATATTACTGCAGTTTTTCTCTATATCTTTACTGAAATATGTTCCCGAACAGTTGATCATGTACTGTGTTTTAGCGGTTGACATAGTTTTTATTTTGACTCATGGATTATTTTTTATCTTCATTATTAAATGATTTATATGTTGTGTCTTAATTGGCATCGTATAGAATACATTGAAACTGAAGGACAATAGAAACTAAAATCATCAATCAATAGGAAGAAGATGTGGTGGTTTATACTATGAAGGCCACACCAACTAATGGTATGAGGTTTACCTACTGTAACAGTGCTGCTGTTAACATGCTCTAATCATTTTTAGGATTGATCATTATGGGAAGAACATTGAATTCTTTGTGGGCTCAAAAACTGTGATTCAGGTTATTTAAATTACCTTGATAGTGCTAACAGTTTTCCTTTTGAACCTATTTCAATCTTTCATCATCGCCGGAGATACGAAGCCATGCATAGAAACACTAGCTAAAGGTTCATATGAATGGGACAAGTGAACATGTACCACCTCCTCAACCAAAGAGGAAAGCTACACATCCATACTTGCAACTGGTAAATAGAAAAATGGTTATCATCCCCTCTTATATCACACCTCATCAACAAAAAAGAGTAATGACTTCCATATCTGTATGGTGTATTTTATTTTCTTTTATAACATGCAATAATATTACTTTATTAAAATGACATGTCTATATTTCTCAATTGTTCATTGCAAACTGCTTATTGCATATAGCAATATTCACATATGAGGGAAATTTTGTGCCATTACTGTAATTTTTCAAAAAACTTCAGTACATTGTGTTTTTTAAAAACAATTAACTATATACACTGCAGATATATACTATTAATCATCACTTTAGAATCTTCTAAATTCCATCACTCATTTTCAAAATCCATAAACCTTTAAAATGTCTTTACGATGCCTTCCACTATTTATCACAATCTCACCTCTTTCCTCCAACTATACCTTCATCTCGACATTCTGTTTCATCTATGTATCCTATCTATAACTCTATATTTCTTAATTGTTCAACGCAAACTGCTTATTGCATATAGCAATATTCACATATGAGGGAAATTTTGTGCCATGACTGTATGTTTTAAACAATCTTCAGTACATTGTGTTTTTACAAATCTATGAACTATATACAGTGCAGATATATCCTATTTTTATAGTATACCATATAGTAACAGGAACCATGTTCTCCAATCTGAAAGCCTCAAAATTTATTTTATAAATTATATATCCAGTTTCATATCTACTTATATTATAGTTGACTAATACACTGTAAAACTGATTTTTCATTTTCTTATTTGTAATGTTTGTTTCCAATAAAACTGACTTCCAATTATCTGATTTTTAATCTTCTATTCTTGCTAGGGAGGTGGACCATAATGCAAAACCAACATTTTATTGTGGGGCTCCACTTCAACAACAGTTCACAGATCTGCTACACAGTTAGTAACATGAGTTTCCAAACATTTTTCTGTTATATATGTACATAGCAGATTTAACAAATATATGATGTTGTTATTTCATTTCTTTTCATTCTAAACACAGCAATAAATCTTTACTTACAAACAGTTTCCTTGTGATTATTTCATATTAGTGCAATCACATTACTTGAAACGCGCCTAACAACCCTTAAATTGTTTGTAGGGTTACAGAATTTGACTACCAAGAAAAGGGTAAAATTAGGTTGATTCAGTTGACCTTTCAACCAAATGTTAGTTCATATATTTTAACTAAGTTTATTGTACTTTCAGTGACTGTTTCTTTTTTAAGCATTTTTGTTACATAGTCTCTTCCCCCTTCAATTTTTTTATGCTCAATTATGTTCCTTTTCATTCCTCAATGATTTATTTGATGATCAATTATGTTCTCATGAATTCTCTATACATTTGTTTTTTTCATCATTATGAATTTCATGTCAGTTTGTGTATTTTAAATTTGATCTTCATGTTGATATAACTATAATTTTAATTATGGTTACTGTTAATTTATATTGTCCACTATTTTTTGAACAATTTTTCCAAACCATAATAAGGTTGTATTTTAATATAGAAACATGTATTATTATTCAGTGATATTTGTTTCCATTATGAAATACATTCAACGCATATTATGCCCCTCTTCTTACATATGAATTTCTAGAGTTTTTTTCATTTCAAATTATGGTGAATCACACCATGAATTCGGGTACTAGACAGACCCAGAACCTATATCTTTTAAATTCCACTGATATTTAAGAGTGAAATACTAAATCCAGCAATAAAACAAATAATTAAGACTCTTTACCACACACTCATTGCACATATGTTATTTGATCTAAAAATTATAACTCCATTGGACACATTTCAGTATCTGGTAAACTGATGACCACCCTGAAATACACTCTGCACACAACAAAAACAACTTCAAAAAAATGACTGAAACTATCACCAAAAAATGGAACCTATCAACCCTTTTAATGGAACACCACCCTCTGTTCAAGTCCACACACAAACCCAAAACAACAACAGCAAGAAACATTGGTTGGAAAATGATACAGGTTGCTTCACTGTCACAAATTCATCTTTGGATGGGTCTCATGCTGTTGAAAATGATGTTAATTTTGAAAACATTATGTCCTATAGCATGGAACCAACTGTCACAAATTCCTCTTTCAGACCAGATAAATACTTTTCATCCTAGAATAGATCAAATGAACATCTTAGGGAGCCGAGGTAGAATCTCAAGCGAGCTCATGCGAATACTTAAGGGCTGCATATGTGCGCAATTATGGTGATCCACTCACTGAATTATTGATTTCTAATGTTACTAAATCACAAGAGAGCGCATGAGTTCTTTTTTTTGGTAATATCAACATAAAATATAGAAGTTATAATAAAATGATTTTAGATACATTATCAGAGTATAATGTATATAGTTGATTACATCCCACATCCATTTGTTGACAGGTCCATTGAATTTGGAGGTTCTATGCCTTTCTGGCCTGATAAAGACTTGGCATCCTAGAATCAATCAACTGAACTTCTTAGGGATCCGAGGGAGAATCTCAAGATCATGTAGAGATACTTATTGGCTACATATGGGCTCTGTTAAGATGATTCATTCACTGACTGCATATTTTGTATTGCTGCTAAATCACCAAGCTATCTATTTCAGGTGTTTTAATTTATATGTCAAGGTAATTTCATTTTTTAATTTATATGTCAAGCTACATATGACAGATATAGTGTCCTCTATTGAATATTTCCTATTTGGGTGTGTTTGTATTCAATGTTTCATCATAATGGCATATTTTCCAACACTGTTTCCTGATTTTTTTATTTTGTAAAGTTACTTCTATGAAAACATGGTGCATTCAACCAAACAAAAACTAATGTTAACAAACACACCCTAATTTTATAAAAACCAATAATTGAAAAATATAGTAAAACTGGATGTTAATATATAGAGTTTTCTGTTGCATATTACCGGTATGTGTGTGTTTGTTAAAATTTTCTATCATATAGTCAGATTTCGCAACACCATTTCACTTAAATTTTTTATTTCTTATAGGTACATCTGTGAAAACATGGTTCATGAAACCAAACTGATCCTTATGTTAACAAACACACCATAATAGGTAATTTGTATAGGTACTATTTGTTATCATTTTCTAGAATATAGAAACCTTATTCAATAGCATTTCACATAATTTTTTTAATCTGTACACGTAATTATTTGCGAATAGGGTGCATTCAACCAATTAATTATTCTTATCCTGGTACATTATTTGAAATTGATATTGTTCAACCTCAATTTATTATAAGAAAACTTTCAGATTGTAATTTACAAGTTAAAAATTTATTTTATATCATTTATATAGATTTATCATTCTAATTCTTATAATATTTTCATAATACAGCTATTGTTAGTTTTTCAAGCTAACTACATATTGAAATAACAGTTTTATATGTCGCTATTTTTAATGAAAGGAAATATTTTATATGTAGTAGGATCATCTTTCAATGAATTAAAATATCCAGAAGTGTTGGACCATTACATCAATGACGCATGGAACTTCTGGATATGAATAATAGGTATGTCGCTCACACTATGTGTCTACAAAGTTCACAACACATAATTTAGAAACATTACCTATTGTTTCTATTTAGACTCTTATGGGAAGACCTACTACAATTGAAAACCTTGGTTCCTGTCACTTCTATCATTCAATGATATATTACTAGAACTGTATTATACGTGTTTGATTCCATAAAAATGGTATACATGTTTTCTCATGTATTTATCCTTCTATAAAAGAAGAGTATAATGTGAAGCCAACATTCAGTTTTGGGGGATGCAAATCAGCATCATGACACATATATGCATATGAAGATAGATATGTCAGCGTCTTTTTCCCAATGCCATTATTCTAATTGTACCTATTGTAATATTCTTTTGTTTCATGTAGCCATTTGTTTTTTTATACTAATATCTTTCATTTACTCACTTCCAAGTTAAATTACTCATTGCAGTGATCTATATAATGGTCTACAAACTGGATGAACAGCTACTCCTCTATAATAACGAATCATGGTAGTACTGGGAGGCTATTGATTGCACATTTTATTGACACGAATTGGATGGGAAGACCTACTTCTAGGTAGACCTACTGCTTTGGAAAACCATGGTTCTTTTTCCGTTATCATTCATTTATCTACTACTAAAACCATATTAATGTTTTGTTACCATGGTGACATAACATTCCATATTCCTATTTCCATGGTGACAGAACAATCCAGAGCTATGTTTCTTTTTTGACATTGAACCATTGTGTTGTCTCTGTTTTGAGGTTATGTTTCACTGTGTATGTATCAATGTTTCCAGGTTTGGTGAAGTTATACTGCTATGCATCGATGGATCATGGATATTATCGGTTACTATTAAATTAACCGTTTTCAATATTAATTTCTAATATTTATTATTTTAAAATTTCGATACTTCATGTTTTATATTATCTCCATTGAGTCTAATGCATGTAAATTTGTCACCAAGAATAATATTCTTGCAAAATAATAGTGTTAGTATAATACATTATAGCCATGCAACATAATATGGTGAAAACAGAGAATATAATATTTGGTTACAAATTTATAATCTAATATTGATCTCCCTTTCAGATGACATTAAAATATATTCCCTATTTAGAATTTCATTTATTTAATTCTATTTCATATACATTTATGGTTATGTTGAAATTCAATCACATGTATTATTTCTAAAACTGAAACAATAAATGAGTTAAACTTCCTATTCCACATGATCTCAACTATGAGAATCACATATTTTTATCTCCATAATTGAATAGATTATTCTTTGAAATTGAAAACAATAATTATCTTTTTTATTACATTTACATTTTCTGTTAAATAAAATTTTCAATTATAGATATTGTCCTCTATTTTCCCACACCATTTCATAAATGATTATGTCATTAGTCATGCTTGACAATTCACTTCTACATGATTAGAATGAATTATTGATTTTATCATTTTATTTTTCTATGATTCATATATGTTTATGAACTCTGCCTCTCCAATTCCATAATGTTCAATCTCTGTTACCATTAGTGTTCACTCCATTTCATGCTGTTAAGAGCATCAGTAACTTAATTATCATCTTTTTACTATAAAATTTATATTGAGTAGAACACATTACAATTTTTTAGATCAATGATGTATAACCAAATGATTTTAATGAAAACTACTTAGTCCCGTGCATTTGCACGGGCGGACTACTAGTTTTATTTGAAGAAGAGTTAAAAGAGTTTAAATCAATGTCTAATAACTAAAACATTTTTAATATAGGGTTATACATACGATAAATTAGACTAAAAATATTAATTAAAAATCTATAAAGATTTCCTAAATAATTTTATTTTATTTATAATTTTTAGGCATTAAATAATTAAATTTATTTATGACACAATTATGATGTTGTAATTACCGCATTAATGAAATATTAAAATAATTGACATTATAAATATACAAATAAATGTACTTTTAAACTTTTTATGAAATCAACTAATTTTATAGGTTAACATGACATGTTAGGGTTGGTTAGATGAATTATGTTCGAAGTAATAATGCTGTAATGAATTTAGAAAAAACAAAATACCAAATAGTGTCCAAATTGACATGAAAGTGTTTTTAAAACAAATATTATATTATTAATTGATATTCTATTCCTAAAAATATATAGTTCAACCAAAATACGTATATAATTATATTTTAATCATTAATGAACAACTTTGGGTTCTCTTTGTAGTATATAGTATTTTCAATAACCATTTAAAATAAAAAACCAAGAGACATGGTAAATGTCAAACTATTTAACTAAGAGTTAAATCTAAAGGATAAAGTTAATATAGCGACCCAAACCTATCTAAAACCAATTGGTTGAGTGGTTTTCAACCCATCCCCACCTTAGGATTAAAATAATTCAATTTGGATCCATTAAAAACCGAATTTGATTTTATTATTAAATAATATTTCAATCTTTTCCTAAGGTTCCCCTCACCCCTCTTATAAAAGGGAACTTCCCCTTCTCTATAATTCACACCATAAAATCCATTTGACTCAGCCATCCCCTACCCAAATACCCTCTGAACTATTCTCCCTTCCTTCTAGAGGCCTTAAATTCGTCAAAAAGGCACTCTATAGATCCCTTTTGATCAAATCAAAAGGAAGAACCCAAAGATGAGATAAATATTTCATCCCCTCTTTCACGTTTCTTTCTTCTTCCACTTCAACTTTAATTATTATTTACATTCTAAAATAATTACTCTAGTATCATATATATACTGTGATGTTATTATAAATATGGTACAACCAGATTCATTATTCTATCCATCCTTTTAATGACATGTCACCAAACGTGCGTATGTACGGCTTACTGTCTCCATGTTGTGGAATAATTGTTAATCAATACATTATTATTTGGATGGTTATAATAATGACTTGTAATTGATTAAAATAATAATTATAACAAGATAATTATTATTAATATATGATATAAAATCCTATTATATATTATTTTAAAATCAAAATAATGATATTGTGACTCATGGGTACGTACGGATTACCATCTCAAAGAACGCGATGAGATTCATTCCCCGTCGTATCTATTCAAGGCTAATTTTCATTAGATGATTAAATATAATGTTTACACATTTAATATAATTATTAATATAAAAAAGATACATTTTTTCCATAACAAACATTACTTATATAACACAGAATATAAAGGAAAAAGAATCAGTTAACACCTAAAACGACGATAATACTAAGATATTATTAACAAAGCAATGTTATAAGATCATATATGATATCATATTACTGTATATGATTCTTGTATAATTTAATATCAATTATTTCACCATTATATAGGATTTTTGTCTACCCTTGACCAAGGAAAAGACAAAGGTAAGGGTTAATTCTACAATCTCTTCGTTATTCGAGGTAATTTATATGTAATTATCTGCCAGGACCTCTTTATCATCCACATCCATGTTTCTTAAAAATGTATTTCAAAACATTTTTACAATTTACTAGACAGTGGGTTAAATTCATTTATACCCTTAATTGAGTTTATTTGTTTTCAAAGACCCATTTCTCCCATTTTTAGAACATGGTACTTTCTGACCTCTTCGACAAAATTATGGTAAGAATGTTTTTTAACATATACGGTGGGTGTGCCTATTTTTTGCTGTTATAACAATGCCGAAGCACGCTTACAAGCTTATAAGAATATTATCAAAAATAAATGTTTTATTTTATAATTACATTACTTTTAAATGATTTAAAAATAGAAAAATATATTTCTCTAAAACGGTTTTGTTTTCATCGATGTCAAAAATCCATTGATGGATTTTATGTTTTTTGATGTTGATTTATTATGTTTCAAAACTTCCATATTGTATTGATGGTTTTGTAATATGTTTGAATGTGGATGTATTATTTCATACCATTCATGGTTTATGGATAAAGTATTGACATTTATTATGCTAGTTTCAATACGAATGTTTATGTTCTGTTTAATCCTTTTCATATTAGGAATGCATTAGAATAAGTAAGTGATGGGTGGAGCCCACTATAGCTCCTTGATTCATCGGTAGGTCCCATGAGACAAACTAGTGTCTTCGAAGAAGGCATTGGCAAAGTATTATTTTTAGTATTGGCTCAAGGCCTTGACTATGTGGTTATGAAGACTGGAATTATTCATTTCATCATTATGAAAGTGGGTATTGATATTGCATGTTATTATTCGACTTGTAGAATATCGATGTGAGTAGTTAAATGGAGTTATTTGGATTTATATTATCCATATTGTGATGATGATTATTTTGGTAAGACTTTAATTTTAGTTATATACATTTCCTTAAATGTTTATTCTTATTTATGAAAGTTTCTGCAATATTTTTATCCTTACTGAACATCTAAGCTCACCCCTTTCTATGCATTATTTTCCCAGGATGTGATGAAGTATATTATGACTGAGCTGTAGGGATAGTCTATGAGATCTCAATGTTTTATATTGAAACAATGTCATTGTAGTTATACATTTTATGATGTAATGTAATCATTAGGAATGTATCTAGTACTTCCAAGGAAACAAAACTAATCGGTCTTTCTAGACTTGATCTTTTGTGATCATGTCAATATTACGTGAAAATGCATTGACTCTGGTCTTCAGGGGTCAGGGCGTTACAAGATCCATATTTTATTAGTTGTTACTAGTCCTAGAAAGAGATTAGCTGCCATTATTCTATATAAATGGATCCATTGGAATCAAATTAATGACATGTGATTGTTCAAGGTAGCTTTTTATTGCATCATCCAAATGTATCTTTATATTTGAAATGGGTGCTTCTAATTATATTATCTCTATCTAGTTTGTGGAGAAGTTGAAATTAATAGGTGAGAAAAAATTTTATACCATGGTGTAGGTTACAAAATAGGGCAATAATAAGAATCACGAGTTCAAATTTCATCAATGTATCATCTCTTTGTCTAGCATTGAATAGGATTGGTATATATTGGTTATCGAAATGGACCTCTATGAAGTGATTCCAGGCATGGATTTGATGGTAAATTTAAAGGTGAATATTAATTTTTACCTTCGGTAGGGAATCCTGTATAGAATAGTATGGGGGTCTGTGGTCATCCAAGGTGAATGGGATCCCCAATCCGACCAATCTGAACCTCCACACTGCATGTCAAATAACCTTGTCTTCTAAGCCTCATTGCTCATGCTAAAGGATGATGGTAGAGGTTCCATTAATTGGTTACATTTTTTAGTATTTGAGTTCCAATATGTGTTTGTAGAGGACTTCTTAGTTTTTCCTCTATTGTGGTATGTGGATTTTACCATTAATTTTATGTTTGGAGAACAAATGATATCTCATCCCTAATATCACATGGTCCCCATTGTGTTGAGGGAATTAATGATAGATATCAATAATTTATAATCCAAATGGTTCATTCATCTGACTATCTAATATTGGGCCCCTAGTGTTGTTTTGCTGAAAAGGATGAATAATCCTTCTAGTATTGAATTAACTTCCCAATATTGAATAAGGTCACAATCATGTATAAATATACATTTCCCAATATTTATGAATTCTTTGATCCAAATAAGGGTTCAAGGATGTCTTTTAAGATTTACATGTGCTATGGGTATTAGCAAGTTACGTTTAGATAGGTTTACATTACAAATATAGCATTTCTAAGTAGGTATGGTCACATTGAGTATTTATAAATTCCATTCAATATAATTAATGACCTAGAGTTATTATTGGGTCTTGTGAACTGGGTATTCCATTAGTACCTAGACTCCTTTTCATGGTGTTTTTTAATACATCTTGATCTAATATGGGATAGAGAGGTATCATGAATAGAATCTGAGGATCATTCTAAAAACACTTCAGAATCACCATATCTATGATATTTTTTTCATGCTATATTTTTTTATCTGAGTTGTCATGTTTCATGGAAACATGATCTCAGAGCATAATATTTTAGTGGACAATGAGAAAATTCAGAAATACTGTAATGGGAGAAGTTGAAGAATTTCCTTTAGATTATAATCTTCTTAGTCCTGGTTGGATATTACATGTGGGGTTTCTGGTATTTATTTCAGCTATCTTCACCCATGAATGATATTAATTGTGATGGAGTATGATTTGGATGGATCCCAGAGTGGCACATGTTTTTTGGGATTATATTACGATTGAAAACAACCAATATTTTGATTATACCTAAATTCAAAAAGGGATACTTGGTCTACTATGATTCCTCTTGAATGAGTCATAGTTGTGTCTTCATAATGGATTAACATGTGGTGGATTATGGATCTTACAAACTATGACCACATGACATAAATCATCAAACCCATGACATGAAACATGAAGAAGTGATGCATTATTTTTAATTGTGGTGACAATATCACTTCACTGATAAATTATTGGATTATATTGGTCATAATAGGTGACCCCTAATTTTGTACCACAACATTCTATTTTTTGGAAATGCTGATTGGTTGAGTACCTTCATGGATTTGACATTGTTATTGATTATACCCCTAGTAACGAGAATATGGAATTCGATTCCTTAAGTATGATTATTTGGGTTCAAACTATAAAATTTTCCAATGATGAATAGAATTTGGTGGGTATGCATTATTAGATGCACCTAAATTCCACAGAGATTAGTGGAGAAATGTTCTTGTTTCTAATGTAGATTACACCATATCTTATAAAAATGATCCAAGTATATATGTATAATGATCAACTATGCCAACATTCTATGAAGATTATAAATGGGGGGTGTTCCCACTAAATGGTATTTTTAATATGAGGTAGTTATTTGTTTCATGGGATGATTTGTGGTGATGTTATTATTCCATGGGGTGGTGATGTATGATATCATCCATTCTCATTCATCTATTTTTATCACGACCACCCAATTTTTCAATTATGTGTGATGTACGTTTTGGTTTCCATGTATTGGGTGGGATATTAATGAATTTGTATCTAGTTGATATACTTGTCAATAGGTTAATGATGAGAAACAAAGGCCCTCTGGTTTGATTTATCCCAATATTATTCCAACCTTGATGTGGGATGACTTCTTGATGTATTTTATCATATAGTTTCCTCATAGACCCTAGGGATAGAACACCATTTGGGAGGTTATTTAATTCATATAAAAGTTCTCTTATTTCATTTTGATCGTGGATAATATCTAAGTTGATGACATGGAGAACTTCTATAATTATGACATTATGTTATTCAAGGTGATCCACCATATTTTCTTCTAAAAAGGACCACCACATAATCTCTTGGTTTTGGAATGGCCTTTAGAATGAAATGGAGTCACATGTACAACATAGTATAATATATCAAACTCAAATGGATTTTAAGATGTATTCTTCAAATAAAATTTTAGAAGACATGATTTGTTCATTTTGGTTGGCTTTTGGGTGTTCATGGGATAACCATTTAAGATTGGAATAATTTATTTATCATACTAGTTACTATTATACAATTAAAATATCACCCTTGGAGGGGATTTATGGTTAGACATGTCAGTTTCCTTATTTATAGATACAAGATGGTGAAAACACACTGATAAAACAATTCTTTGTGCATGAACCATAATATAAATTTTAAATGATCAGGAAATGGTTTCAGATAGTAAAAATACACTATAAGTCATACGTCCATCAGTAGAATTAATTCTTTTACTTATTAGTTGGTGACCATGTGTTTCTAATGGTGGATCCTCACATTAGTAATCGACATTTTGGTAAGAAGGGGATGATTATGCTGAGGTATTTTCGACCTATCATGATTACCAGTAGAATTTCCCAGGTGGAATACCAGTTATCTTTATTGATCCATTTGACGTGGAAACATGATGTTTTCCATGTCTCACAACTCATTATGTACAACACATATCTGTCTCACATATAATATTGCGATGAATTAAAATATAGATATGATTTTTCAATGTCCATGAAACCAGTGTGGATTATGGATTCACATGTAAAAATAATTTGGGAAGAATAAATATCTTGTGCTTTATTCCATTCTCCTTATGAAAATGATGAGCATGGGACTTGGGGGTGAATGAATTTGGTGGAGCAGGATTATCCTCCTTTACCCTTTCTTTGGACATCATTTTGATATTCCAATGGAAAATAGTATTCATATTGTGGATAATTCTCACATATATTGGGTTATTTTGATGAATTTTCTCTTTTATATTTTATGCTAAATTATTAGATGGATTTCATATAAGTTTTTTAAGGGAAGTTATCATGATAGACAGAATGAGGTGCTGGGTTTGCGCACAGCTAAGGAAAACTATTCGTCAATCCAGTGGAAGTCCTATACCATAGATAGTTAAACTATATAAAACACACTGCCTAACATAATGAAATTTTGTCCTCCAAGGCTATCCATATAACCAGTAATGTTTCTATATACGATAATCATGACTAGTTACATCACTGTGTTCCCCCTCTATAAAAATCATGAAGCCTATTTTCCTCTTAGAAAGATGTGTCGAACGGTTGGCACATGAACTTGCATACCTCATAGTCATCCATAAAATTAAATTTTTTATATCTTTAATTTTTTCTGTTCCCAATATTAATTACCAATTATCCCATTATTCCTTTATTTGGCTTATATAACCATAGGCACAACCACCTCAATTCTTATAATACATTGGGCTTCAAAACATTTGTGTTTTGTCTTGGGTTCTTAATGAAATCATCCTGAAATATTCTCCACTTCTGTCTCTATGGACACTTCTTATTTCCTTTATGTGTTTTCTTTTAAACAACTAGGTATTTGATCAGTGTTGTCTTCAATACATTTTCTTAGTGTTGAATCTATCTAGTTTTTTTTCTTATTCTTCCTTAGGAACTCCTCTTGGTAAAACTTGTGGTTTCCAACGATTTTTAAGTGTTTTCATGTGACTGTTTTGTGCTTACAAGCATTGATACTATTTAATGATATTATTTGGAATTATTTTCATTCAAAATGGGCTTTATAAATTGTTTCTTTTGTGTCATAGGTGTTTTATAATGGTTTTAGAAAGTGTTTATTGTTATAATGTAAATTTCCCATTCTAAGTGTTTGATCGAAAATTTGATTTCACTTTATATAATTATGATCATTTAAATATATATCACATGTTATAGAAATTGGAATAGGGAACATTGGAATCCTCGGTATTCTATGTCCGTTAAGATAGACTAGTATACAATTTGGTACAAGACAATGAGATGAGATATCGAGAAGGATCAAGATATAACACAAAATAAATTTATGATGATGACTTCTGGACTACTGGAATGTTGTAAATAACATCTCTAGTGGATAAAGAATGATAATTTCTTACATGTTTCGGAATATGAGGTACAATGATGCAAGGTCCCTAGCAACCATGCTACTTAGGGAGTCTCCCAAGGTTAATTGGTTTTGTTTTTGAACTATTTGAAATCATGTTTCCTTTTTTCCCCTAATTTATAAATTAAATATGTTTTCATTTCAAATTAATCAAAATCATTCATTTGAAAACTATATGTTATTTTTAAATTTAATTCAATTTCATAGAATGATTTTATGGTATCCTACAGGGAAATTTAGCTAACACCCTACATATAAAATTGGGTGATTGTAGATCTTGTTTTGTTTGACCCTGGTAAAGGAAATGCCTCTCGTGGTTTTGATGGTGGTTCTAGGTTCTAGTAGATCCTATTTGGTCAGTTGTTGATGGTGGTGGAAAGAGTTCCATCCCACATTCTATGTTGATGTTTTTTTGATAAGTTGGTCCCCTCACATTTTGGGTTATTTTCATTTACGGTTGTAATTGTAAAATGTTTAACTCAGGTTGCATTATTTCACTTGATATATTATGATATTGTTATTGGAATGTGATGTGGTGTAATTATTTTAAAAGTGTTTATATTATATTTTTATAGGGGATATGGATCTGAAAATTGTTTCTTGATGCCCATTCACTTGTTTCCAACCCATGGGGATCGAGATTTCCCTTTAGGATATGCCACTAGCTAGGTCAGCCATTGGGTTGGATAGAAATGTCACAACCCGTCCTCAGGACTTGTGCCGTGACTACCCCAAGCCCACCTCCCATAGGCCAAGGGCTGGAGACTAGCACCAAGGCGTAAATACCAACAAAAGGGGAATGCATTGCCTTTATAAAGTAAACAAACACCACGAAGTAAGCAAGCAGAAGTAAACACTAAGTAAAAATGGGTACAAAAACAGTGCAGAAAAGTATGTGGGCCAGAATACAAACCCAAACTGAAAGTAAAGTACAACTGGAAAGAAAGTACATCAACTGAAAGTAAAGCAGCAAAGTTGAGCCATCCACTGGAAGTCCCACCTGAATGGTGGGTACAGATAGCCTCCTTAGCCCCTCGGGTCCAGGCATCCGCTCCGTGTACATTCTGCCCAGTGGTCCACCACTAGGTACCGAATTTCTCCACAAGCCTCAACCACGATCAGCGATGTCCATCGTCTGCATCCAACACAACATAGTGTGGGCATAACCCATGCAGGGGTGAGTATACGCTACTCAATAGGGACCCCAAGACCCCTGAAGGTCACCTAGAATCCATAAAGGATAATCCACAATGGAAAGATACAATCACAAAGTAACATCAAACACTACTTAGGTATATTCCCATACATATACCTAAGTCATCAATTCCAGTTCGTCTCCAACACCCGAGCCCAAGTTCGATCACATCCACACAGGATAGTCCAACCCAAACCACATAGGATAACACAACCCCAACCACACAGGATAACACAACCCAATCCACATAGGAAATCAAGTCAATCATATCGAAGATATTGATTGAATGTTAAGACTTAACTCACATAGGTATACTTCTTTGTAAGGTGATAGAGATGATCAGATATAGCAACTGATTCATCTATGTTGGGACCCACGTAGGATACTAAACCAGCTAAGCTATCGGACCCACATAGGATAAAGACTAGCTACTCTACCAGTCCCACATAGGATAGCAAGAACATAGTCAAACACTGCCAGAACCATGTAGGATAAAAGAACAGTAGTCATCGTCGTCGAACCCATGGAGGATTTCAGTATGGTCTTCATCGCTGCCGAACCCACGTAGGATTCCAATGCAGTCTTCATTATCGTCAAACTCACATAGGATTTCAATACGGTCTTCATCACTGCCGAACCCATGTAGGATTTCACTGAATTCTTCATCATCATCAAACCTACAGAGGATTTCAGTACGGTATTCATCACTACTGATCCCACGTAGGATTTCAGTGCAGTCTTCATCGTAGTCGCAGCCAGCTCTAGGGTTTCCACACACAACATGCTCGATTCCAGGAGGGACCGCTCCACGAGCCAAGGGGATCGATACATCAATTGACATGTAGTCCGGATTTGATGTATCCCAAGGTTACGTCTCGACAAGAGGAACTCAACGTGACAGACGGCGCATCAATCGGATGTCCGGTCTGGAGTTATTGGCCTTTTCGTTATAGGGGCCCGGTTGGTTTTTAAGTCAAAACTCACCCGACTACACTCAAACTGCATCCAAACCTCAAGAGGAGTAAGACAAAAGGTCCGTATCACTACGAGGAACCCAAAAAGTAGACAACATGTCAATCGGACGTCCGGAGCTCATGTTATAAGCGTTTCCGCTCCGAGGGCCCGGTTGGTTTCGTGTTCGAACCAACCCAGCCATACCCAAAGTTCCTTGAAACCTTGAGTGTAATATACAAAAATTGTTGTCTCATTCCAAGGACCTCCACAGAACTGACAGTGCGTCGATCAGAGGTCTTTAGCCCAAGATATGGGCAAAAGAACTAACTTGTCCGGTTTTAGGGGGTTTTGGACCCAGACCGACCCGGCTCGAGACCCCCGGGGTCGGCCCGAACTGGGGCGACCCAAACCGGGTCCGGGTCCCGGACCTTTAGGGCATGTCCTGGAATGGTGGGCACGGCCCGGACCAACCGGTGCGGCGCGGCCCCGCCGGCGCGGCCCGAACCCACCTGGGCGGCCGCGATGCGGCTAGTTGGCCTGGCGCGGGCGTGCCCCAAACGGCCAGCTCGGTGCTGGCTGAGCTGAGCAAAAGGGGGTGGGGGGGGGGGGGGCAGCCCCCCTTTATTGAAACTGCATCCCCAACGTTGGGGAAACTCCTTTTCCAGTGGATGCGGCGCTGGACGCCACGTCTTCCTTAGGTCCCGCGCGGCTGCGGGTTCCCGGTCGCCTGTCGCCGCGCCTTCAGCCACGGTGGTCCCTCCTGGCGGCACACCAGAATGCCACAGTCTCCGGGCTGTCGTCCGGTGCCGGACTCCGCCTCCAGTCGTCGGCACCGCCGCACCGGCCACCCGTGCTACCTGTGAAAACTGTGGCCCACCAAAGTCGCTCTGGTGGTCCATTCTTGCTCTCGTCTATGCCTGGGGTCATCTCGGGACCCGTAGATTACTACGACGGCCTCCAATCACTCAACGGTCCTGTTTCATCGTCTCCCAACGACCCATGCATCATGAATAGAGAATTGGTGGGTTCTGACTTTTTCTTTGGTCCGTACCCACCGCGTTAGTGGTTCAAACGACTTTCAACAAATTAATCATATGTCGAGGATATAATCCACATCAATTAAATTAAACCAGAACCCCTACCTCGATGAAGTGGTCGAACGAGGTTTGTCACAGGAAAGGGACGTCGCGGAAGACGGAATCGTGGAAGGAGGATCGTCAGCGTCGCGGTACACGACGTCGTTGAGAAGAGGATCGTCAGTGTCGTGGTACACGGTGTCGCGTCGTCGATATCTGAGGAATCAGCGTTAATCGTCATCCTTCATCAGAGGTCGGCGTTTTTTGTCAGTGACAGTTTGTTCTTCGTGTTCTTCAAGGAGGAAGATGAGGATTCCAAGGCTTGATCAATTCCTCTCCAATCCGTCTCGCACAATGAAACAACAAAAATAAAATAAGGCGTTTCCTTATTTTATTACTCATGCCATCCCTTATTTGAAATTCAAAATTAAAACGTGATTTAATTAACATGCATTGACCAATTAATGATGCGTTTAATAATCCAATTAAACGCGAGAGTTGACTTGGTATTTAAGAGGGGGTGTGGGTGAGTTACCAAATTAAATGCACGGGGGAGGTAAAAAGGAAATAAAGGGGGTGGGGCTCATGTGGGCCCCACCTCACTAATATCCTACCTAGTGGAGTTAGGATATTAGTGGGTCCCAATCCAACCACCCGTCATAGGTTTAAACTACCTAGAATAAAAATAAAATTTGTAGCACAATATTTTATTTTATTCTTTAGTTAACAAATTTAATTAATTACCTCACCAGAGAAAACACAACTATGGAAAAGGTGTTCTTATGTAATTACTGGCGTTACGGTTTCATTGGTTCCCTCAGATTTCGATTCCGAGAATTGGTTCAAAAGTTAGGAAATGCCGCTCGTTCATTCACTGAACTTACCCGAGCTGAACATCGGAAAAATGATTCTGGGCACACTGGGTCTCGGAATCAGGTGCCGTCAGAAACTGCGTTCTTGTAAAATACCAAAGAAAATTTAGAAAAAATTTCCCTTGAATTTTACAGGTCTTTACATTACTCCCACCTCATGGCTTTACGTCCCCGTAAAGATACATCATAACTAGGGGAACAAATGAGGGTGTTGAGCATGCATATAAGCCTCCCACTCCCAAGTGCTCTCCTAGAGGTTCTTGTGCTGCCATCTTATGCGCACTAAAGGAATCGACCACCCACGTAGGACCCACTCCTATCGATCTTCGATCTCTACCGGGACCTCTGCAAAATTCTCCCCATCATCAAAGTCTAACTCCCCATGGTCATTGATATGTGTCTGGTTATGCACGTATCTCCTCAGTTGAGATACGTGAAATATGTCATGCACCCAGTGCAACTGAGGTGGTAGATCCAGGTGATATACCACATCGCATATCCTGTTAAGAACCTGGAACGGTCTGATGAAGTGTGGAGATAACTTTCTTCCCTGGTCAGATCTCCGTAATCCACGTTGAGGTGATACCTGCAAGAAGACGTGGTCGCAATCCTCAAACTCAAGTGGTCTCCACCTCCAATCAGCATAAGACTTCTTCCAGTTCTAAGCTATCCTCATCTGCTCCTGGATGACCTGGACATTCTCTGTCATGGTTTGGACCATCTTCGGTCCCACAAGTGCTGACTCCCCAGGGGATGTCCAGCGCAGAGGTGATCTGCAAGGTCGGCCGTACAATTCCTCGTATGGTGTCATCCCGATGGTGGAGTGGTAGCTGTTGTTGTACGCGAACTCCACCAAGGGTAGGTGGTCCTCCCATCTATGACCAAAGTTGAGGACACATTCACGGAGCATGTCCTCGAGAGTCTGAATGGTCCTCTCCGTCTAACCATATGTCTGAGGGTGAAAGGCAGTGCTCAGACGTAGTTGCATCCCAAATGCCTCCTGCAACCCCTTCCAAATCCGGAATGTAAAGGGAGAATCTCGATCGGAGATGATAGATGATGGAACACGATGAAGCCATATAATCTCTTGAATGTAGAGATATCCCATGCTCTCTACTGAGCCCTGCTCTCTAATGGGTAAGAAGTGAGCCGAATTGGTGAGTCAGTCGACAATCACTCAAATGGAGTCGTGACCTCTGGAAGTACGTGGAAGTCCATTCACGAAATCCATAGATATCCCGTCCCACTTCCACTCCGGGACCTCCAAGGGTTGTACCAAGCCTGCTGGTACCTATTGCTCTCCCTTCACCTACTGGAAGGTGAGGCATCGAGAAAAGAACTCTACCACAGCCTTCTTCATACCCGGCCACCAGTGCTGTCGTCTGAGATCCGGGTACATCTTCGCCACTCCTAGATGTACCACTAATGGGGATGTGTGAAACTCTCTCAGAACCTCCACCTGTTAGGCAACTGGTACCATGGTACATCCTCTGAAAAGGACGTCGTGATCTCCTCCTATAGAGAATCCATTAGGTGCCTGTCCTGAGGATATATCCGCACGCCGCATCTCACAGTCAGCGTCCCCACATTGTGCCTCTCTGACCCGCTGTTGTAGTGGAGGAGTGACTGTGAGTGACTGAAGAAAGGCTGCACCATCTCTATCCATGAAGGATATCTGCAAAGGGGCTAGCTGCTCCATCTCCTCCCCGAGTAGCGGGATGCCCGTCCTCCTGCTAAGAGCATCAGCTACTACGTTCCCCTTTATTGGAGTATAAACTATATCAAAGTCAGAGTCCTTGATGAACTCGAGCCATCACTGTTGTCTAATATTCAGGTCCTTCTGCGAGAAGATGTACTTGAGACTCTGGTGGTCAGAGTAGACTGTAAAGCACTCACCGATCAGATAGTGTCGGCACATCCTCAGAGCGAAGACCACTGCTGCAAACTCCAGGTCATGGGTAGCGTAGTTATGCTCATGCTACCTCAACTGACATGATCCATAGGCGATCACGGCCCACTACTGCATTAGGACACATCAGAGTCTGGTTCCTGATGCATCACAGTAGACTACGTACCCCACTCCCTCCTCTGGTAGCCTCATGTTAGGTGCACTGGTCAATCTCGGTCTCAGCTCCTGGAAGCTCTGCTGACATCTGTCTGACCACACGAAGGGTTTCCCCTTCTTCATCAAAGCTGAGAGTGGTGCCGAAACTATAGAAAAGTCTGGCACAAATCTCCGGTACTACCCACCTAGACCCAAGAAACTTTGTACCTCTGTCACGCTCCTGGGTGGCTCCCAAGCCAGCACTTCCTCGATCTTCGTAGGATCCACCGAAACTCCCACCACAGATATTATGTGTCCCATGAAGTGGACCTCACGTAACCATAACTGACACTTCGAGATATTTCCACAAATATGGTGCTCTCGGAGTGTGTCTAGTACAACCCTCTAGTGCTAGGCGTGCTCCTCGTCAGTGGCGAGTATATAAAAATGTCTTCGATGAAGACCACGACAAATAAATCGAGGTATGGATGAAAAATCTTGTTCATGAGACCCATGAACACTGCTGGAGCGTTGGATATGCCGAACGGCAAAACCAAGAACCCATAGTGTCCATACCGACATCTGAAGGTCGTCTTCTGCACGCCCTTGTCTTGAACTCTGAGCTGATGATAGCCTGACTTGAGGTCTATCTTCGAGAACCACCATTCTCCCTTGAGCTGATCAAAGAGGTCGTCAATCCTCGTTAGCAGATACTTGTTCCTCACGGTCACCTGGTTCAGGCGACGACTATCGACAAAATGTCGCAAGCTCCTGTCCACCTTCTTGGCGAACAATATCGAGGAAGCCCAGGGTGAAACACTGGGTCGGATGAATCCCTTGACATGAAAGTCCTCCAATTGTACCTATAGCTCTCGAAGCTCAGCAGGGGCCATCCAATATGCTGGAGTGGATATCGGGGATGTCCCGGGGTACAGGTCAATATAAAATTCTACCTCTCTGCGAGGAGGTTTGTCCTGGAATGTCTTCAGGGAAAACGTCGGCATACTGATCCACCACTACAAGAAAACTAGGACTCTGCACGTCAAATGCTCCTTGGATGAGACAAGCCAACTGATGAGTGATGGGCTGTCCTCTCCTTTTCGTGAGTCCATCATGTGCTGCAAAGGCTCCCTTCTTTCCGGTTAAGGTGAACCTGCTCCCATCGGTGCGTACACACCGCACCTTGCACCTAAAACAATCAATCTAAGCATCGAATGTAGATAACCAATCCATGCCCAGGATGACTTTTTAAGGCCTCGACGCTGCTACAAGAAGATCCCAGCCGAAGCTCTCGTCTCATAGAGTAAGCTCACACTGCCGGCAGTAGTTCGTAATTGTTGAGTCTGCTACCGTAGGAGTCTCTAGCCATAAGGATCGAGCCAACAGCTCTGTTGGAATCTCCATGCTCCGAAAAAGGGTAGCGACAATAAAATAATGTCTCGCTCCTGTGTCTATAAAAACTGCAGCAAGGGTGGAGTAGACACAAATAGTACCTCGAATCATCTCTAGCGTGCCGTGGTTGTAGGCTCTGCTGCCTCAAGCTGAGCTTGTCTCTACCCGCCAGCTCCCTGTGGTCGGGTTGGACCTCCTAGTGGTGGTCGTGGTAAAGCCTCAATGTGTCTCCCACCACTTGCTGCTCGGCCAGCTCCCCTGCCTCGTCCGCTTACCCTCGGCGGACCGCCATGATCAACCCTCTGCCTCTGCCTGGGTGTCCCCTTAACCATCTACTGCTCCTCAGCACGGCGGGTCGGGCAGTCATGATCCATGTGGCCCTGCCCGCCGCATGCATAGCACTTCCTGCTCCTCGGAAGGCCGGCTATGCACCGTGTGTCCCGCACATCTAAGCCAGTGTCCTGAGGTCATATGCCTGATGGTCCGGTCCGCCTGGACCCATGTGACATTCATCGACTGCCATCTACAGATGACTCTGTTATGTGTCGCCCTGCGGTATGTCTAACTACTAGCGTAGGCTCAGTTATAATTCTCTCTATGAGAAGAACTCCCTCCAGTACTCATGCCTACATCAGAATGCCGAGGGAGATCATTGATGCCCTGATCTCATGCCTCAGCCCCGGCTTGAAGGTCCGGGCCCGGAAAAATGGGTCTCGTACCATGTCTATCGAATAACTCGAGAGGTTGGTAAATCTCGCCGAGTACTGGGCGACCGTCATGCTTCCCTGCCGCAGCTGTAGAAGCTCCTGGATGCACACCACACGGAGGGTGGCTGGGACGAACTCCGAGCAGAAGATGCTCTGAACATCCGTACAGAGGAGTGATGCCTCGTCATGCAGCTGGAGCATCAAGCTCTACCATCTGCCTGCTGGAGCGTGCAAGAGGCTTGCTACGAGGATCACAATGAGGTCAGTTGGTGTCCCCACTAACTTGAAAACTCGCACAACCACCTCCAGCCAATCCTTGGCTGCCTGAGGGTCCATCTCCCCACAGAACCTAGGCAGTATCTGACACTAAAACTCGTGTAGTGCACTAAGGTGATGTGCACTATCTGCGGATGGGGCTGGTATCATCGATGGATCAGTGGGTAGAGGTACCGTCAGTGCCTCCGCTGTCAAAGGGACCTACACCGAGGCCTCATCGCTCGGTGGGCTATCGTCTCGCTCAATGTTCGGAACCCTAGCTGGCTGCCATCGTAGGGCCATCCTGAAAAGTAACAGGTGCGCCACGGTCAAAATAGTATACCTGGTGAGCTAACACAAAGTAATCACAAAGAAAACTTTTTAAACACACATGCAATCAATGTTTTCGGGCATTGAGTCGGAAATCAGAAGTTAGGGTCCTAGTGTACGGATACATAATCCGCCTCACCAACACTGGAATCCCTGGACTAATAACCACACTCAATACCCTTAACACTATTGCTATACATAGAAGAATGATCAGAGTCCAGAGTTCTGCAGTAGAACCGAAATCCTCTGATACCAATTTGTCACGACCCGTCCTCGAGACTCGTGTCGTGACTACCCCAAGCACGCCTCCCATTGTCCAGGGGCTGGTGACTAGCACCAAGGCGTAAATCCCGACAAAAGGGGAAGGCATTGCCTTTATAAAGTAAACAAACACCACATAGTAAGCATGCATAAGTAAACAATAAGTAAAACTGGTTACAAAAGTAGTGCAGCAAAGTAAGTGTTCCAAAATACAAACCCAAACTGAACATAAAGTACAGCTGGAAAGAAATTACAGCAACTGAATGTAAAGCAGCAACGTCGAGCCGTCCACTGGAAGTCCCACCTGAAGGGTGGGTACAGATAGCCTCATCAGCCCCTCGAGTCTAGTCGTCTGCTCCGTGTACGTTCTGCCCAGTGGGTAACCTCCAGGTACTGACTTGCTCCAAAAGCCTCAACCACGATCAGTGTTTTCCATAGTCTGCATCCAACACAACATAGTGTAGGCAGAGCCCGTGCAGGGGTGAGTATACGCTACTCGGTAGGGACCCCGAGAGCCCTGAAGGTCTCACAGAATCCACAAAGGACAATCCACATAGGAAAGATACTATCACGAAGTAACATCCAACACTACTTGGGTATATGCCCATACATATACCTAAGTCATCAATTCCAGTTCGACTCCAACACCTGAGTCCATGTTCGTTCACGTCCACACAGGATAGTACAACCCAGACCACATAGGATAACACAACCCAAACCACACAGGAAAACACAACCCAATCCACATAGGAAAGCAAGTCAATCTTATCAAAAATATTGATTGAATTTCAAGACTCATCTCACATAGGTATACTTCTTCATAAGGAGATAGATATTATCAGATATAGCCACTGATTCGTCTATGTTGGGACCCACATAGGATATTAAACCATCTAAGATGTCGGACCCACATAGGATACAGACTAGCTACTCTGCCAGACCCACGTAGGATAGCATGAACATAGTAAAACACTGCCCGACCCACATAGAATACAAGAACAGTAGTCATCGTCGTCGAACCCATGAAGGATTTCAGTACGGTCTTCATCGTTGCTGAAGCCACATAGGATTTCAGTGCAGTGTTCATCGCCGTTGAACCCACATAGGATTTCATTACGGTCTTCATCACTTGCGAACCCACGTAGGATTTTAGTGTAGTCTTCATCACCGTCAAACCCACAGAGGATTTCAGTATGGTTTTTCATCGCTGCCGAACCCAAGTAGGATTTCATTGCGGTCTTCATCGCAGTCGCATCCAGCTCTAGGGTTCCCGCACACATCATGCTTGATTCCAGGAGGGTCCACTCAACGAGCCAAGAGGGGTCGATACATCAACTAACATATAGTCCAGAGTTGATGTATCCCAAGGTTCCGTCTTGAAAAGAGGAAGTCAACGTGACAGACAGGGAGTCAATCGGACGCCCGGTCTGAGAGTTATTGACTTTTTCGATCCAGGGGCCCGGTTGTTTTTTAAGTCAAAACCAACCCGACCGCACTACAACTGCGTCCAAACCTCGAGCGGAGTAAGCCAAAAGGTCTTTCTCACTAAGAGGAATCCAACAATGTCGACGGCACGTCAATCGGATGTCCGGAGCTCAAGTTATAATCATTTCCACTCCGAGGGCCTGGTTGGTTTCGTGTTCGAACCAACCCAGCCATAGCCAAATTTCTTAGAAACCTTGAGTGTAACATATTGAAATGACCGTCTCGTTCCATGGATCTCCACGCAACTGACGATGCAACGATCGGAGGTACTTAGCCCATGATATGGGCAAAAGAACGAACTGGTCTGGTTTTAGGGGGTTTTGGGCCCGGACCGACCTGGCCCAACCGGCGCGGCCCAGCCCAGCCAGTGCGGCATAGGCGGCCTGGCCCAGTGCGGCCGATTGTCCTAGTGCGGGCGCACCCCAAATGGCCAGCTCAGTGCTGGGCGAGCCGAGCGAAGTGGGGGGGGGGGGGGGGGCTGCCCCCCTTGATTGAAACCGCGACCCCCACACGGGGGCCACTCCTTTGCCAGAGGACATGGCACTGGGTGCCGCTTCTTCCCTGGGTCCCACGCAGCCACGGGTTCCCGGTCGCCTGCCACCGCAGCTTCAGCCGCAGCGGTCCCTCCTGGCAGTGTGCTGGAATGTCACCGCCTCCGGGCGGCCGGCCGGTGCTGTCAGTGAAAACTGCCGGCCACCGGAGCCACTCCGGTGGTCCGTTCTGGCTCCGGTCTGCGCCTAGGGTCGTCTCAGGACCCGTAGATTACTACGAAGGACTAGAATCTCTTAATGTTCCCATTTAATCATCACCCAATGTTCCGCGCATCATGAACAAAGAATCGGTGGGTTCAGACTTGTTCACTGGTCCGCACCCACTGCGTTAGTGTTTCAAATGACTTTCAATAATTTAATCATATGTCGAGGATATAATCCACATAAATTAAATTAAACCAAACCCCTACCTAGATGAAGTCATCGAACGAGGTTTGTTGTTAGAAAGGGACGTCGCGGAAGACGGCGTCGTGGAAGGAGGATCGTCGGCGTCGCGGTACATGGCATCGCGGAGAAGAGAATCGTCAGTTTCGCGGTACACTGCATCATGTCGTCAATCTCCGAGGAATCAGCATTAATCATCGTCCTTCGTCGGAGGTCAGCATTCTATGTCGGTGATGGTATGTTCTTCGTGTTCTTCAAGGAGGAAGATGAGGAATCCAAGGCTTGAGAAATTCCTCTCCAATACTTCTCGCATAACGAAACAACAATAATAAAATAATGCGTTGCCTTATTTTATTACTCATGCCATCCCTTATTTGAAATTCAAAATTAAAACACGATATAATTAACGTGCGCTAACCAATTAATGAGGTGTCTAATAATCCAATTAAACGTGAGAGTTGACTTGGCATTTAAGAGGGGGTGCAGGTGAGTTACCAAATTAAATGCATGTGGGAGTTAAAAATAAAATAAAGGGGGTGGGGCTTGTGTGGGCCCCACCTCACTAATATCCTACCTAATGGAGTTTGGATATTAGTGGGTCTCACTCCAACCACCAAGCATAGGTTTAAACTACCTAGAATAAAAATAAAATTTGTAGCACAATATTTTATTTTATTCATTAGTTAACCCATTTAATTAATAACCTCATCTGAGAAAACGCAACTCCGGAAAAGGTGTTCTTAATTAATTACAGGCGATGTGGTTTAATTGGTGACCTTAGATTTCGATTCCGAGTAACGGTTAAAAAGTTAGGAGACCCCAATCGTTCGTTCACTAAACGTACCTGAGCTGAACATCATAAAAATGATTCCGGGCACACTGGGCCTCAGAATCAGGTGCCGTCAGAAACTGCGTTCTTGTAAAATCCCAAAGAAAATTAAGAAAAACTTTCCCTTGAATTTTATATGTCTTTACAAGAAACTCATAATGGTTCATGACCAGAAGGATATATGTTATTTCATAAAGATAATAATGTCATATATTATATTAGATAATTGTTTTATAATGTTATCATAAATTAATAATATTCTTAGGTGGTGGAATAATAAATAAAACAAATAAAAAAGTTTAGAATTGTACCACTTCTTCGGAGAACCGCCATTATGTATATACATTAAGCTTTCATAGGAGGGTTCAAAAATTAAAATAATTCCTTGAGTATGTAATGAGTTTTTTTCTGAAGAGATATGTGTTGGTCTTGGATGAACCAAATGGATCTTTATTTGTGAGGAGGTTAATATAGTGTTTGTCCTTTTATAAGTGGGGGAGAGTACAAACATGATTTATTTTAACAAAATTAGTGATACCCACAATTTTCTCAGGACACAAGCCTTCAAAATGGTTCATTATCAACAAATGAATGATTTGATGTCTAAATATGACCATAAAATAATAATTATACATGTTTTTAGTCAATTTTAACTCATATATTTTTTGAATACCCTCTTAATAAACCCATTATTATCTAAATCATGGAATTTTTTTTACTATTTTTATATTGATTGTTACCAAAAATTACATTTCATCATTAAATAATTTATTTTTATTCTAATTCAAAATATGAAATACATTTTCTGAAATTAAATTCAAATAATTTGAAGAAAGAAATTTAAATCTATACCCATAGACTTATAGAAAAATGTGTTTTCTAAATAAAATCATTCAATAGTTTAAAAAGTTTTTATATTAGAGTTGAACATGAAATTCATCCCAATTACCTCATAGAGATAAATTTTAGTATTATTTTTCTTATTTAAATTTCAACCCAAATTAATATATAAATTAATTTTATAAATAATGTAATAAAAAATGTTGTTTTCAATTAAATTTTGTATTTATCACTATTCATCAAAAATATTTTTCTTATATGAAGTCTATCAAAGATCCCAGAAATATAATTTCAGAGGTAGATATTTAAAATTAAGTATTTTTTAAAAATTAAACATTTTAAAAGTTGTGAAAATTAATTTTAAATTATGTGTGAAAAAAGTGACTAAATCATATTTTAGAATAATATAGTTTCTTTAAAACATTTATTTTTCTTTCAAATGGATCTTATTTTATTTATAATCAACAGATAACAATTATATTTACTTTATTCATGTTTAAACTATATAATTTTAATAATTATTTATTCTTGTTCATACTAGCTAAAAAAATAGTTCATAATGGTAATGTTTAAATAATAATATTTTGTTAGAGTATCATGTTACATTTCAACTTTTTATTTAATGCATCACATGTTATTGAAGAGATTCAAATTTTTTTGAAATGAAAATATCATAATGTCTTATGGTATTACATTATCATCTAATATTGGTTTCTTGTTTCATATAAACTATTGGACATAATGTTTATATTTTAAAATAAAAAGATGTTTCGTTTAATATTTGACTTAACTATGTATATGGTATTGTAGGATTATATCTCCCATTTTATCATCCCTTATTTTCCAAAAATATAATGTTTCTCATGAATTTTTGTGGAAAACAACTGCCAAAAAGTGATGATATTCATCCTCAATCACTTCTTAAAGTGTATTGTAATAATGATATATTTTATTATTATATATTCTATTTATTATATAAAAATTATTATATAAGGTTTAGTTAAAATTTATTTTTCTTTGGTACCTTATATTAAAGTGTGGAATCATCGGTTGTGCGTAAGTGTGGACTACCATATCCCTGAATTGAAGTAATTAATTTTTCATCTCCATTTTAAATTATTTATTTTAATAGTGAACATAATGATTAAATATGATACTTATGTAGAGATTATGATTCTTTAGATTATTTTCCCATTTTCAATGTTCATGTATAGATACTATTGAAATGAAATATTCATGAAAAATGAAGTATTTAACACCAAGAAATGAAGATTTTAATGAAGAATTATTAATAATTTGGAATGAAATATTAATATGATCATTATATATGGTTTTATCAATATGTATATGGTTATTAATATAATTATAATAATTATTAATTTATTATATTAGAGGTGATAGAATTTATGAAGAATGTTTTAATTAAGGCAAGGTCCTCTCAACTCAATTTTGTTTCCATGAGAAATATACCATATTCCCACACTTTTTTCTCTTAGTTGGTGTATATAATACACCTTTTATATTTTAAATCATGAATCTATTTATATTAATTATGTTTATAGTTTCATTTGATTTCAATTCATTCATTGGGTTTGAAATTAAAATGTTACAAAAACTGTAAGGTTTTAATGTTACAATCTCATTTTTCCAGATGTTGTGTAAGCATAAATTTATGAAAATGATATCAGACGATCAATTTCTCAAATGTATGAAAAATATTTTTATTATATAGATATTTATATATTTTAAATTTGTTTCCTTTCATTTTCCTATTTTTATGTACTTAATAGACTGGGGAAAGATTTTTCTTAAAAAACTCCCATTATTTATCAATAAGTTTGGGAATATTTTTCATTGATATTCGTATTTTCATTGTAATGTTTTTAATAATTATTTTAATATACTATAATAAGTGATTGAATTAAATTTTCCATGTTTAATTTTATATAAATAATTACAATGAATTGTTATGCCTTTTTTGAACAAGGTATTATTTTCCAACTGTGTGAACAATATCAATATTTTATCATATATAAAATAATTTGATTTTTTAAATATCATGAATATTGTTTTCTTTGATGATTAATTTACATGTTTTTATTTTTCCTTTAAAATAAATTATTTTTCCAAATAATCATGTTTTTTTTTATTTTAAACAAGTCATTTCCAAATAAAAATTGTATATTCCTCAAAAAATGTTACAATGATCATCTAAATATATTTTAATCTATGAAAATGTCCATTTCTGATACATATGATTTATTTTGGATATGATCCAAAGATATAATCACTATAAATTCTCTATAAAATTTATTTTTATGATGACGAGATATTTTGGAAAACCATTTTTTCCATGGGTTAAGCTATCATAAAATGATTAATGTTTTCATAGTCATTTGGCATAAATATGGATGGATTATATGAAAGGTGGGTCTTATTATCCCACCAATGAATTGGATAATTGATAATTGTTTATGAACTCAAAGGTTGTAAGGGTTTTATCTCAAGACCAACAAAGGTATACAGTAGTTTATCCTAGGCCCAAAGAAAGCACACCTATGGTTCGCCCAAGCCTAACATATGGTGAATATCTTAGTGGGTAGCATTGATATAATATATATGTGATTATGAGTATGAAACAAATTCATTACAAGCTTGTATAAAATGATTTTGGGCCAATTTTGTGCTCACATTGTTCTTTTTCTTGGATTCCACTATGATCTATGTCTTATGATATTTCAAGCATCATGTCATGACTCATGGTTATACTATTTTATTTTTTGGTTTTCATTTTAATTTTTAAGATCATTTTCTCATACACTTAGGATCATGTTATGCATGAATGATCATTAATAAATCTATTTCTTACCTTTACTAGGTATTTATTCTTTCACTTTATTTTGTTTATTTTTACTAGGATATGATGATTGGATTGAATTATTATATGTCTATGAAAGATGATATCTTTGCAGAAAACTGTGGGGAATGATGTAGATCTTTTAAGTACTAGTTTATCATGTATAGATTCTCCCATATACAGTTATCCTTTGTATTTTGAGCATGAATCATAATGAAAATTAATTACTATTCATGTAATAAGTTGTAATATTTTATTATGAAATTATTGGATCACCTATGTTGGTATTAATATAGGGTTTTTTTATTTTTTAAATAAGGTTAGGGATAATTTATTGGGATCCCTTAGTAAAATATTAAGTATAATAGTACTTCCTTTGTTATGGTAAATTAATTATAATGTTTTACATAACAAATATATATTTTCTAGAAAATTATCACGTAGACATGACGATGATAAATATGAAATTAGGGATAACAACTAAAATACGGGTAGATTGGGTATTAACCTGATTATCACTGGTGTAAGATGAGTGGGAAATATACTATTCACCTAGCTAGACACTATCCAGAGATCTGCATAGTTAATTCACATTTTCATAATGATCCATTAAAATGGATTCAAAAATATGATGAACATGGATTCCCTATGTTATACAATAACCATCATTGATTGAAAAGAAGGCGAAATTATTTTGACATCATATTAATGATATTTAGGATTATATGATTCCCCACTATGACTATGATTTATCACACCATTCTTTTTGGTTTTAGTTAATAGATGGAACTAAGATAAATCATGTTAACACTAAATTTTATGGATAATGAAATTAATTTCCTCAACAAAATCCAAACTAAATGGGAGATGTAATGAGAAATATTATGATTATGTCTAAATTTCCACCATGATATATTATTAACAACCAGAAAAAAATTATTTTTCTGATAAAACCCATAATATAAAAATAAAATTTCATGAAGACCATTGAGGAAAGAGGGATTGGATTCCAACATATGGATAAAATGGGATGAGGCAGCCAAGGAATTTTCCCACATGAATATTAAGATGTTCTATATGAGGAATATAAGAGAATAAAACATCTAATTATTAAGGAAAAATGAAGAGGATAATGGAGGGAAATAAATTAATTTCAAATTTCTTATTTATAATTTAATTTCTTATCTATAGGGAATATGGGAATTATTCAAGTCAATTCCAAACTCTAATGGGTAGATCCTATACAAGGTAAGGGCATATTTTATTCCATTAATTGATGTGTATTTATTAAAGTGATTATTTATAAGTATTCAATAATTATTTTTCTTGAATTATTTTATGAATGATATTATATTTATGAGAATAATGAATCATATAATAATTTTTCTAATTTATTTTTTCCTTGAGTATTTGCAAGAATTCTTTAATTTTAATGATAAAATAAAAATTGATTTAGTGGATAGGTGATAGTTTTTTGAAAAAACATTATTAAGGGATATATAACCCTTAATATTTCAATGATGTTGAGATAATAATGTTTAGTTTTGATAATGATATTAATGATATTGAGAAGTTAAATTTGAAATTATTTTTGAAACTGAAATTGATTTATTTTATGAAGATTAAGTGATTTATTTTATCGTTCATTGTGTATGTTTAATTCTATTAATGATTGTATTATATTAATATAATATGATTTCATTTGGGGAATTTTGAAGTAGTCAATTTTTAGAGCATATATGATTTCATTGAGGTTATATGGTTATTTAGTTTATGAGAATTTTTATGAGAACATATGATCATGTTATTCATGTGTTTTTATTGTGAATCTAAGAGATACATTATATATTTTTTTAATTAATTTGAAATTGATTTTAATTTTTTTTGTCTTTCATTAAATTTTTTTATTTTTAATACTAATTACTAACCACGTTTTGGTTTTACTAACAAAAGTTTGATAAATAAGAATATATTTTCTCCCCTTTATAGATCATATGATTTGTTTGGGATTATATTAGTTAATAATGTCTGAAAATTTCATATTTTCCATTTATCATTGGAATGTTGTATGAGAAGGATTGGAAACTAATTTAAATAAGAAAAGGAAGGATGAAATTATGGTTTTGGATTAATACAAATCATGTTAATTTATTTTAATGTATTACAGGTTAAATAATTCTACTTATACAAGAAAAAGGATCATGAAAATGAAAAAATACATTTTTAATAATTATTTATGAATAATTTATTTTTATTATCATCCATCACGAATTGATGATTTTTCAGTTATTTACTTTATCTTCTATATCTTCTCTATCAGTTCGTATTTTATTTAGAAATTATTTATCTCTTATATTCTAAAATATTATCTTCCCACACTTTTAACCTTGTCTAGAAAAATAATTTTGTTTTATTTCAGCTAACCTTTATATTTCACACTTTCCCCTCTGAATGGTTGTTTTATTTTCCATTTATATAATGTGGTTTTTTTAGACTAAAGTGTTCTCTAATCTTAATCCCTTTATTACTAGAGTATAAATTATGAGGATGAATTTATTTATGTGTAGGGGAATATATGTCCCCATAAATTTATTATAGAAGAAAACCATTCTTGATAACACTAATTACATGCAACACTGAGCTTTAAGCAAAGTACTATTTACTCTGAAAGTATTATTTGAATGTGACCATTGTATCATAACTACTAAAATAACAGTATGAATTTGATTAAAAAAATAAAAATGATATATATATATATATATATATATATATATATTACATAATGAAAATTTGTTTATTAATTCATGATAAATAGTTACTCAATTTTTATATATGACATTTTATTCATTAAAAATATATGTTCTTAAAATTGGTTTTTATTGAATTTTATTCATAGAAATTATAATTAATATAAACATATATTATAGATAATATTTTTTTCAGAATTAATATCATATTTTATGTCATCATGTAAAATTTATATTAGGGTTGATTATTTTGAATTTTCTAAAAAGATATATTTGTATGTTACTATTGAAAACATCATTTTTTGTGAAATTTCAATTTCATTCCACAAAAAAAATATCATAAAATTACCCATTTATTTTTTATTTTTCAAAAATATAATAGAAATATTTTTTAATTATAAATAATATAATTAATTAAATCGAAATTAAAGGTATACTTTATTTTCATATAAGATCAATTTTGGGATTAAAAATACATTTATTTTAAAAATAGTTTTTATGAACGCAATGGGTTTTTATAATAGTAAATTAAAATTAATAACAATTGACTATTAATTTTAATGAAATTTTATGATTATACATTCTATAATATATTTTTTAATTCATCTAATAGTATATTCATTGCATGGAGTGATATAAAATTTTGTCTTATGCATAAAAATGTATTTTTATAAAAACTAGCTTATTATTATTTTTCACACTTTTGTTAATGTTATTTTTTAAAACATATAGAAATTGAAATTAAGAAATTAATGAAATATTTTTAATAATAATTTAATTTTTTTCATGGTTACACATTCATTTTTGGTGATAAGAAATAGTAAAATCATTACACAATTGTTACTTCCATTAAGGTTAAAAAGTGTTTACAAGGAGGTTATACTAAGAGATAAAGATAAGAATGACATGTGAACATTTATAAATATTATTGATTGTTGATATTTACAGTATATAATTTCCATTTTTATAATTATTTTTCTTTTAGTACCACTTTCACAATAAAGTGATGTTATATTATTTAATTATCTTTTATAATACCATGTATGTCGTCTATTCACAAAAAGGGGAACCTCCTATCATACCATATTCATAAATTTTGATCATTCTATCTCATTATATTCAATAATAAAACCTTAATAGATTCGACCCCTTATTCCTAGATCCAGTTGTATATTTCTAAGACAATTCATTCAAGGTTTAAGGTGGAATCCTAAAGATGTCTCTAAATGAAGTTGTATAAATCTTAACCAAGATATTCCAATTATATTTTTTCTTACACATTCACTATACCTATTTTATACATAATATAATTATTTTTAAATTTAAATTAATATAAATAGTTGTCATTATAGATATGTAGAATCCATTTTTATCTGTCTTTCTATCAAATGCGAAACGAAAGTATCACTTCTGTGTATATATGGACTACTGCCTCCATATGGTGATATGAGTCATTTTACATCACAAACATCCATTATTTTTATTTGGATGGGTTTCATATTTATATGTGATGTTTATGTAATAATTATTCTTCTATAATTATAATATCTTATCAACCTTCTTACATTGAAATCTTCACAAAAATAATAACATCGCTCTTGCGTATATGTGAAAAACCACCTCCAAGAAGCGTTATGATTTGTTTTTAATTTTGTATTTACATGGATAGAAATGAGGATATATTTAAATAATAAATATGATATTTTATATATAACAATAATTTTTTAATTTTGAATTATTATATACCTTTCTTCTTCTTCCATCCATTAGAAATTGGAAAAATTTCTCGTGAATATATATGAACTACCTTCTTCACACTGTAATGTAATTAATATTCCATCAATAATTTATATAAATTTTTACAAAAGTGTATATAATAATATTATATTATAATTATCAATGTATATTGATTTTCTAGTGTTTCGAACCATGATCATCATGCATAGACCGGAATATCTGATATGTAACATTCATAAAAACCAAAACAGTTAATAATTAAAAAATAATGAATTTAATAACGACTAATTAATTGAGGTTAATTTAAATGTTATAAGTGGATCATAAATTAAATAATAATAACTAATATATATGTTTAATAAATTTAATGTTTTTATATATATGGTCAGTTTTCTAACTATGTAAGTCAATGTTTGGTTAATGGTTTCTCGTCTCCCTTTTGTTTCTATGTGACAAATTTTATTATAACCAATTGTATCATTCTTTTGGTCTATATACTAACCCTTTTGTATGTTATAAAATTAACAAATTTCTGTTAATATTATTTAATGTGTCTTTTTATTTTATTTAATTGAATGATTTATGATTCAAAAGTTTCCTAAAATGTAATGGTAATATGTTAGAATAGCATTTTTACAAGGGTTGTTTGTGTTTAAAAATTATTTGATGAAATTCAATGATATAACACCGAACGGTATCCTGAAATTTCAAATAGTGTCTTTTTATTTATATTAAATGTAATACTTTAATTCTAAATGATTTTCGTACTCATGATATTGAATGATTTTTTATTAAGAAAGAACATTGTTTTTCTATTTGGTTAGAAATATTACACTTCCAGGTCAATATCATTCATAAAATGTTTTTATAAATGTTTTTACGATTCACGATTGAATAATTAAGGATATTTTAATCCATGTTTTATTTTCTATAAACATGTTTAAATGAAATATTCTTTTACTTTTCTGAATTGGAAAATTATTACCCAGGGTTTGACTGGAACAATTATTGTAATGTTGATTGTACGAATGGATTTTTCAGATGTCATGAAATTTTCAATGAAAAGTCCATTTTAATATTACATTTTTATTTTCAAACAAATTTTTTCTCAAAATATTCAATTGATTTTTAGACATTAAATAAGTTATTTCCAAATATTAAGATGATTTTCTACTTGAAATGTTCTAGTAATCCATTAAAGTTAATTTCATCAATAAAAGAAACAATTGATGTTACGTATAATGCACAGGGGGTATGATCTAATAGTACCATCTTAATTAATTCAATGGATTGATTATTATTAATATAACAACTTATTTATGAAACCCATTTTCATTTAATTGGTTTATGGTTTGATGAATTTGTAAAAGTTTTCATGATATTGTGGTAAACATATAAATGTAATATGTGATTGCAGGTTTTTATTATCCCCTAACTTTTTTGGATATTTATTTATGTTTTATGAAATCAAAGGTTACATGATAGGTTATCAAATGATCCACAAGGGTAAACCACAAGTTATCCCTATTCCAAATCAGTTACATGAGAGTTTATCACAATACTAACATGTGATGAATATCTTGGTGGGTCTCCATACCATATGATTTATATTATAATAATATAGAGAAATTCAGGAAACTCTCTTATGACTAATATTGTGATAATTTTCTTCTGTAATGGCTCATTTTCCTTGATTTCATTATGATTCTTGTCTTATGAACTTCCAAGCATTATGGAATGACTCATGATTGTGATATATGAGTTTCTAGGTTTGATATTTATTTGTTAAGATCATTTTTTCAAACCCTTAGGATCATTTAATTTTAAATGATCAATGGTATATACCTTATTTACACTTACTGAGTATCTGATATCACCCATTATTATTTTTCTTCTTCCCTGTGATATAAAGAATTATTTTATATATGATATTTTTAAATAAGGTTCTAGTTTTGGATAATTTAGTGGGAGATTATGTAGATCTTTAATATTTTAGTTTTTTATGTATATATGTTTTCAAAGGAATGCTATAATTATGGTACTTGTATAGATCATAATGATATCTTATGTGAATTAATCTAGTATTATTATATATATATATAATTGAATTGCATACGTCATCACATTAATGGTGAAGGAAGAGGTTATTAAGAGGAAAATTCCAAGCACATGATCATCATGGTATGGGAGTCTCCTTGACTCTTCCTAGATGAATGTTTGGATTGGGAATTAATTGATTCATAGTCAGATGAATTTTTAGTTACCTGGGTGAAGGTTTTATCCCTCTTCATCCCACCTCACCTAAGACAACAGTTCCAAGGATTCTTCTTCTAGATCGAGAATAGTTTTATATTCTTATAGATTTTTTGTCCATTTTTTTCTAGAGTTCCCAACCATCCTAGGTAGTTAGCGTATATATTCTACTCCAATTTTGGAAGAAACTACTTTTTAGATTCAACTGATGAAGCAGTAAAACTCTTTATCTTTTGATATGTAGAGAGAGAATGGGGATGCTATAGGATATCTATGTTCTATGGCTTGTCCTCTAGGGAAGTAGGAATATCATGACTGTAGAGGTGGTCTCCATAATTTAAAAAGAATCAATGTATAATTTTGTTATCAAATTCATTATTTAACATTCTTAGTTTTGACCTTGACTAACATCATATGAGTTATTATCTTCCTATATTCCACATGGGTGTATTCATGGTTTCATTATAGAGATATGAACTCCTTTGTTTCAGCCACCCTATTCCACTATTTTGGACATGAGGTAAAAATATTTAATGACTCTTGGGAGTTTACTTCATCAGTTAGAGATCAATCTATACTATTTGTTTTGTGTCAGGATCATGAATGGGTTTTACAGTATTACCACACTTGGGGATATTTCCTATATTCTTAGTTCCATCTATACGAAATCTTCTATAGAATGGATTGGTTTATTTTGTGTAGGATATGTTGGATTCCTTCTACAATTATTTCACACTATTTTAATATGATTGTGATCATGTGGTTATCATTGGTGGAAGATACCCATGGATGGGTCAATGTTTTGTAGACCCTCTATCTTCCTTGTGGGGGAGAGTTGATGTTGAGTTATATGAAGTTAATGTTGGTAGTATTTCCTTGTTTCATTGAATAATACCATTGTTCTTTTCCTAAAGAAGTTGTGTAACTACCCCCTTGATGTGAAATTCAGTTTGGGTGAGATTTTTAACTAAGTTTCTCTATGATATATATGTCTTTATATTGGACATACCCTTATATGTTATAGTAGATTTATATTTAGTTTCATGAACTTTATTATAGTTGATTATTATAGAATATTGGATATATTTGGGGGCCTCTAGTTATGTTTTCAATAAAGTAAGTGTATCACTTATTGTTTTTTGTCAATTATCTCTGATTGAATAATGTGACTTGGAAGAATTGATACACGCATTAGTGAATTGATGATTTAATCAACCAGTTAAAGTGGGAAATCTGGCTCTCGAAGATTTAAATATGGATGAGATATAATCATATGTATGTAGATTAGGATAATATCTCAAATAATTCTATTAAATGTCATTATTGGCATTAAATGGACATTTTTTTGTCTTTTGGTGTAGTGAATTCTCAAACCATGTTTACGGGGTTAATTAATTTAGTGATCTGAGAGCTTCCATAAAGATTCATTTTTATATTTAAAGATTTTATCCTTGTGTTTTAAAAATAAATGGAGGATCATGTAAATCATATATGGGATGCAATGGGAGTTCATTAGTATCATCATATGTTTGCAAGGTTTATGAAGTGTGAGTTAGAAAATAATTAAGTTATTTTTTGGTAATTTTATGTCTCGTTATAGAGTATCCATTGATCTTTTAAATTTTGCAAAGGTATTTTCTTATGAATAAACGAATAGTGTTTTATAGGTGGAGTGTTTTCTGGTTTAGATAGTCATTATAGGAGTTTTATAACATAATTTTCCCAAAAATTGACTCATATAATCATTTTGAGTAAATATGATAAAGAGTTTGTATGGAATTAAAAGAATTAGACTACCTTCAGGTATCTAAAAGAGAAAATGGTAAGTTCTCTAGTTCTTTATATTTCAGGTAAGGATATTGTATTTATGGTTTAGTAAAATTATTTTTACCTATTCTTGAGTTGTGTATTGATGTATCATAGTGTAGTTATATCTTATAGTACATATTATTTATAGTCTTAGGATTAAATCTTTTTAGACCATGATCATTATGTTGTTGTGGAAGTATTTACTATGAATTCATGGGGACACTACATTATTGTTGAAATTTTTGTATACTTCTAAAATCAAAAAATGTAGATATGTGTCTTCATTAAGAGTTACGTGAATATATTTTAATGATTTCAATTGAGATTTTGTAGGTCTGGATATCAATATTTACTTTAAACCTCAAAAACATAATGTTGTGGTGGATGTCATGAGTGGTCAGTCACCATGTGCTATTTTCATGATTTTGGTAACCCTTGGAGAGTATTGGAAGAGTTAGTAGAATTAGAACTTCATGTGGGAGAAGATAATGATACCATTTTTCTTTATCAAATGAGATTACAATCATCCTTAATATAGAATGTAGAGGAGTCCCAATTTGGGGATTATAAGGAAGTGGTTGGGTGTGTTATTTTAATTTGTGAGGATGGTCATGAGGGTCAGTGTAAGGATAAAAATATGAGTTATTAATTTTGGGATCACATACCATTCTATATGTGATTAGTGTAGTTTTTCTCCATGATTGCTTTAGTGTACTCATGGTTTTACTTCCTTCTATGGAAAATATGTATCATGATATGAGTAATCAATTTTGGTCATCATGATTAATGTGTTTAGTTTTAGAGTCTGTCTCTTAGTGATTAATCTACTAGAATTTGATGTTTGACCATCATTCCATTGGTGATTTTCATCAGCTACATAATGTTCCCCATCTAAAGTGGGAGGACATTGTAATGGATTTCATTCAACAACTCATGATTTTAGATATTAAAATTACTATCATCATCAACAGTTTGTGTCCCACATAACATTGAAATGACCAAAAAACTCACAAAAATGAACCAATATATACAGAAATTACATGATTAAAATGATCATTCAAATATAAAATGAAGATATTAAATTAAAGTAGTTGTATATTATTATTTCCTTCATTAATATTTTAAAAAGAATGACTTATGAAAAAAAATTAAAAAAATTGTATTATATTATACTAGAATAAATTAAATTTATAATAGGCAAAATTTTAATAGGAATTATAAACTAATATATCAATATCCAATTATTTATAAATCTATATGAAATAATATTAAAAACACATGATGTTTAGAAGATCACTATGTTAATAAAAGAATATTATCTTTATATATTTTGTTTTTATTTAATAGTGAACTTCTAATTTATAGAATTTTTATTTAAAAAAATTATTTATTTTTTGATCAGACATGAAATTATTTCCTTAGGATTGTTTTTTTGGGATTTTTCTAAAAATATTAATTTGTTACGGAATACCGAAAAATATCGTTCTTACAGATAACATGAATTTTATGAAATTATTAGTTTGTTAGTATGAATTTATAATTTATGAAACATATTTATAAGTCTAACTATTTATTAAATATTTGAATTTGTTAATTTAAAAAATGATATTATAAACACATAATTGAAATTATAGAAATTTAGTAAAAAATTAAGATAAAATACTTTTAATATATAATCAATTTCTTATATTAAAAATACTTTTTTTCACTTTTATAAATTTTTCCTTATTAAATGGTTTTAAATTTTCAAATGCTTTGGTCCAAATTATATAATAAAGAGTTTTTTATTTTTTTGAATGAAAGTTAAAATTCCTAGGTAATACCCATTTACTGTTTTAAAAACTAAAATTGTAAAAATGAGTCACCTAATAGGTAAAGGGAAAATAATTTTTAAAAATGTGTTTAATTTATTTTATGTGGTTATTCTGAACCATATATATTCCTCAAATTAGTATTTATCAATCTCATATCCACTTTCTATTAGGGTGAGTTCACATTTTTTAAATTTTTTTTGGGATTTAAAAAAAAACCTCTTTACTCACTTACAATAGGGTAATCATGCACTATCTTTTATACACACTGAAAACCGATAAATTCCAAAAAAAAGTATCAAAAATTTGTTAAATATACCTGTAGTCCTTAAATATTTTTTTTCTTTCCTAGAATCCCATCCATTGGAGGTTTAACCTCCTTCATAAAGGAAATAATTTATGTAGTGAGGTGTAAATATCTAATAGGTTGTTTCTCAATTATCATTATTTTTGTAAAATAATACTGCGTCAAAAATCAATTAAAAATGTAAAATCGATAAAATAAGTACCATTATCCAATTTTTTTATTATAATGATTTTAAAATAATTATCAACATTTCTATATTCTGTTAAGAAAAACAAAAATATTAATCGTGTGTTATATGGACTACCACCTCCAAGATGTAACTTTATTTTGTTCAATCACCGCCTTAAAATGATATTATTGTAAATGAATTTAATATATTATTATTATATTTATAACATATTTTAGATTCTGAAAATATAAAACATATAACTCCTTTTAATTTTTCTTTGGAAAATGAAATCGTCATCCATGGATATGTGTGGACTACCACCTCCATGTAATGAGAGTTTTTCATTATTACTTTAACCACCACCACAGATAGAGTGGAACAATAATGGGTTTAATGTATAAATATTATGTTTATAATGTTATAATAGTTTTTTAAAGATGAATTTTAAAACATATTTAGTATACGAGCAATAAATATCCCTGATAAATTCAACCTTCCAAAAGAGTGTTTTGTGATAAAAAATGATTTCTTCATACTATTAAATAAATTAACATAGATTAATTTCAAATTATACATATTTATAATTTTGAAATATAATACTAATAGAAACTATATATGACCATTATTATTTTGGTATATTTTTATAACAACTAAACCACAACATAATCATTCATTAATCATGTGATGGTATTGTTTGTGTTAGTTTGACCACATATTTGAACAATACTATAAATTTATATAATAGTTCACTATGATAATTTAATATTATAAATATATTATACTAATAATTATGTAATGAGTTTTTCAATAATATTAATATTAAAATACAAGTCGTTATATAATAAAACGCCCACCATTCCCTGGGAATCATCGAAACATACTCATCAATGAATTAATCATTAATGATCATAAAAAACTATCATATAATGAAATTATAACATTATAAATAATAATTATACATAAATAAAAGTATCTTATATTATCTTGTAATGATGAAATTTAGTAGAATAATGAATAAAAGTCACTATTTCAAAACTACTTCATAATGATCAAGATTACTCACTCCCAATATTGAAATATGTTATAAAATATATAATATAAATTAATATAATAGTTATACATGATTTTTATTAATGTAAATGTACGTGATATATGTTATAAAATAGCTTATAAACATATTTATGTTCTTTATTAATGATATTAGAGTGAATTCGAAAGAGTGGGGAAATATTAAGGGTTTATTTTTCAATTTTTAACTCTGTGGACCATATTTACTACCGCGCACTATAATTTAATTATATAGTGTATTTTCTATAAAATTAATTTAAAATATTATTCAATAACCATTTTATTTGTTCATAATTTCGATTTCATGATATTCCTCTCAATATCCATTGATAAGTACATCACTAATTTCCTAATAATTTCATCGCATAAATTTCATCATTATGGGCTCATTGAATTTTATAATTGAATATTCATTTCATAACATTATTGAACATAAATATACTTATTTTTTTCTATATAATTTATTTATTTGGTGAAATTAATTATCATCATCCTTAACCACCTCTGGATAAAAATTATTTCAGAATTAATGTGCAATGTTTTTATGAATAAATCTCATTCTTAATCCTGAATATTTTCTTCCATATACACAATTTTCAAGAAACAAACATTCTCCAATATTTTTTTATATAAAATATTGATTAATATCTATGATTATTAAAATTCACATTACAAATTTTAGAAGGAATATTTCATTCGATTTTATTATTTTGGATTTAAAATAATTGTTTTACTAAATATTTTTAAAAACGTTCTTATATTTTTTCCAAATAAAAAGTATTTTTATACACCACAAATTTATTAATAAATTTTTATTTATTTCCAAAGATATTTTATTTTGAAATAAACATAATAAGGTTTTAAAAATTATTCCCTTTCTCTCTAGAAATATTTTTTGAATGTAATTTATAAATCATGTTTTATAAAAATGTTTGACATGGTTTTGTGAAAACTTTAATATTTTTACTTTTATTTACACAAAAAGGATTATATTTTATAAAGTGTTATTTTTATCACCCCAAATATGATATTTAAATCTGATTCATATTGTAAAAATTTGTTTTTAATGTACTATTATTACTTAATATCATTTTATGTTATTTTGTTTAATGGTTTATAAAATCCATTTTTTATTGGTTATTTATTATATAATGAATGTCTGTTTTATGGGGGTTAACATTTGAAATTATGACTGATGTTTGGGGTCATATATATCCATATAATGAATTTATTATTATTAATATTCCATGAGGAAACGACTTTATGCATCAGTGTTTTGTAAGTTCAAAACATGAACTATGATCATTTTGGTTAATCACAACATGAATATAAGGAGTTATGTTTTTTAACAACATGATTTTTGGGAATTAAATTTACTCAAAACATGAATTGTAGTATTTTTTAATTAAAAAAAATAAGTGTAAAAATTTATTATCTTCAAAATTATAAAATTTTCCTTTGCGTATGTTTTTTCTATTGTTATTTCTTATGTTAGGAATATTCTTATAATTATGGTCACATGGCTCATATTTATTAAGTCATGTTTCTATACACTTTTGATAAATCTATTATAATATTATATCATAATCCCAGGATTTATTATCTATGATTTTTATTTGGTATAAAATTCTTATGCTTAATGGTTATACCCATATACTCATCTTATTCTCACTCATGATATTGGATTGTTAGCACTTATATTTCACTATACTTATAATCTGGTCTCAGACCATTCTTATTATTTATTTACTCATGTTATAAAGACAAGTATAACCTATGAAATTTTGATATGTGGATCTATTATGGTTTTAATAAGAATAATTTTTCACAGTTATTTTAATGTATGTTCCTTATGTATATTATCCTTAAAGACACTAAATCATTCATTTGTTGGACTGTGGAGACCTTTATGTGTTTTAATTCTTATCCTAGGAAACATTTATACATTATGAGATAGGACTATATCCCATAATATAATGTATAAGTTTTATGTATAGTGTTTTTAGAAATTGATTTTGATGTCTGGATCTCGGGTGACTCAGTTAGAAGTAAAGAAATATTTATTAATTTTTGGGAATTTTTTTAGTAATTTTTAAGGGTTAAGATATGTTTAAATTAGTGTAAAACCTTGGGATAAGGAAATAAGATAATTCAATGAATAGGATAATATCACAATGTTTTTGTAAATTTTTGATTGTATGGTTTTCTAATATATTATTACCATTTTTGGATACTAGAAACTGGATGAAGCTATGAAACACATTCACCTATGGAAAATAACCCCCCAAAAAATCTAGTTTTAAAATGAATCAATTGCCACTTTGGATAATGATGAGTTTTCTGAAGACAAAACAAAAGGGGAAGAACTACAATTAAATATGATTCATTCAATAAGATTATTTTTATGAACCATTGTTTTGGAATAATTTTCAAATTAAATTAATGGATTAGGTTTTGAAATATCAGAGAATAAAATTTAATGTGACCTATGTAGAACCAAGAGAGTTATAGAAATAACTAATTGTGAGATAGTTAAAATGATACCATCATAAGTTGAAATGAATATATTTTTATCTAAGAAATATTGGGATTGATATTTCGTATTCATATTACATTTTACATTGATTTCATTAGTTTTATCATGATCATTTTAATATTTTTATTCAGTTGAAGTAGGACCACTAAAAGGATATTGAGAAATCCAAGTATAAATAAACCACAATATCTTGTAACATTTAATGGAATAACACATAAATGGTAGTGAAATATTGTTTAATATGTTAAAATAAAATCAATTTGAGTTTTGTTGTCTTACCTATGGTGGTGAGTTTGATATCTTAATAGAAAGTAAATATTGTTTGTCTAAGCTATTTTAAATTGTTATTTATATTTATTAATGATATAATTGTATATTAAAAAAGTGATAAGGATTATATTAAACCAAAAAAGATTACACTTTATTATTTTTCCTATAAATTTATTTAATCATATATTAAATTGCATTAAAAACTATGGAATGTGATTTTTTGACAAGGTTATATTTTAGGAGTAAATAAAAGGGAAAACGTGATTGAGGTATGGATAACTCCTAGAATTGATATATTCTTATTGTTTATGTAATAAAGGCTTGATTTATTTTAACAAATGTGATTAAGATAGTATTTATGTTCTTCGAATTTATTAAATATTTATTAAAAAATCATCCACGATATTTTTGTTTAAATTTATCTCAGTTTCTGGGTTATGATATATATTGACTCATGCCTGATTTTATAAACTATTCAGTGAAGATAAGAGTTTGTTTTTGAAATAATATTTGACTTTACTGTGGTTTAATATCTTGAATATTCAATATTTTTTGATAAGGTAGTTTATGAAGAATCTATTATTATCGTATATATATTCTTGGGTGCATGATTGTATTAATGATTAATATTGATTGAGGAAAGATAATTAACATGGTATTTCATAACTAATTTTTGATAGAAGTAACATTATAGGATATATCCCAAATAATTGATATGTTAGGATTATAATCACCTAATTTCCTCACTGTATAATAATTTATTTAATGAGGAGGAAATTTATTTAAATATAATCTAATGGAATGACATTAGGGTACGTCACTTTAGAAAAATACAATATTCAATATATTATATCTCATGAAACATTTAACTAAACCAAAATCCAAATAAAAACAACCATGAAATATTTATGTTACATGAATAATATAACAATTAGTAGATGCGATCATAATTGTAAACGATAATAACCATATATTATTATACAAATTTTTTAAAAATTTTAAAAACAATACATTTTAAAGAACCATTTTAAAAAGAGGTGTTAAATTTTATCTTCATAAATTATTTTTATCATATTTATAATTTTAATTGGATTTATAAAATACTGTATCAATATCATGTTTTTTGCAAATCTATATATATTGTATTAAAAACAGTTATCGATTAAATTTTTTATTTTATTAATAAAAGTAGTATATATATATATATTATTTTCATTTAAAAATTGATTTTTAATGTTTTCAATTTTATTTCTAAAAAATAACATCATTTTTTGAATAAAAAAAATTAAATATTAGCTCTTGATAAATTTTTTTTATTTTTCAAAAAATATTGATTTTTATTTGAATAGTTAAAAATACCGTTCATGCACATTACATGACTTTTATGACCTTATTAGAATATAAGTGTGAATTATATAATCAATAAACCATATAATAATACCAAATAAAAAATTTATAATTTAAAAAATTTTAGTATTAATTTATATAGTCATATTGGACATTTCAGTGCTTAATTTATATTCTTGAGGAAAAAATGATTTCAAAACATTATTAATTTATGATTTTAAAATTAATTTTTTCACCTTTTTAGAAATTAATATATTTAAACATATTAAAAAAATTTAAAAATATTTCAAAATCATATAATATGAAGTATTTTATTTTGAGTTATAAAGGAGAAATTACCTAGGTCAAAACTAGTTAATGTGGTAAAAAAATAATGGTAAAAATGAGTAATGTTATATTTAAAGAGCATAAAATGTTTAGAAAATATTTTCACTTCATATTTTTGAGGACATTATCAAACATATCTATTATCCACTACATTATTTATCAATTTTGAGTACAATTCCCTAATACAGACTTTCCATTGTAGAAACATTTTATGTATTTACCAAAAATGTGATCCCTTTTAACATATAAATGCATCATGCCTCTCCATACATCCCCCTCAAACAAAATTCCCTTAGTTACTACAAATATCAACCCAAAACACTCCTAAAAACTATTAGAATCATTAACTAGGTTTTGGTATTACCAAAATACCCTCCATTAATGGTCTAAGCCCCTTCAAAAGGAGATAATTCAACTAGTGAGGTATAAATTTCTAACTACTTCTTTCTCATTTTATTTCCTTTATGTGCAATCTATCATTTACAAATTAAATAAAGATATATTAAAATTATAATATCTGTATCATTATTATATTGTTATGTTATTATAATCATGGTTAAATCAATAACAACCAATCGCTATTTTTTAAAAAAAATTGAACTTTTAACTGGGTGTTGAATGCACTAACACCTCCATGATGTAACGTGTTAATATGATTCACCACATTAAAAGGATGTCCATAAATGTGAATTTAATATATAATAACTTTTTTGATAAAATAATTTATATTCCCAAATTATACAAAATATTACTCCATTTTCCTATTCTGTGGAAAATAAAATCATCATCCATACGTACATATGGACTAAATCCTCTATTGAACGATTGGCTCCCATTTTACATTAAATCCCCACCATAAATGGATAGCCATGAAAATGGGAATTATGGATAAATTTTATCTTTATAAATTTATTAAGGTTATCTAAACCAAAATTTGATAACCATTAACTGTATAAGATATTAAAAAAATGTAGTAAATTCAACTGTCCAAAAGAGGATTCTAAGAGAGAAAATGATTTGTTTCTACTGTGAAATAACAACCTACAGTTTAAGATATTCTTATTATTATTCAAAAATTAAACATAGAACAATAATAAGAACTATATGTGATCATTATTCTACTTTTATAATTATTTTATTACCAAACCAACACATAATTATATGTTAATCAATTTATTTTTTTCTTTTGGTCGGTTTGAGCACCTACTTGAACTGTGATATAAATGTTTACAATGGATGACTTTGGGATGTTAATTTATATTAATATAAAAATAAATATGCTAAAATTAATTTTTTCATTAATATTAATATAATAATTTAACTCATTAGTTATGTAAACCCACTTCGTTCCCTGAGAATTGTCAAAACAGGTATATCATTGAATTCATTCTTTATGGTCATAACCTAGAATATCATAGAATGAAATTACTAAATAATAAATTTTAGGATAAAATAAACTCAAATTCATTATATTATCTATGAATTATTAACTCTTGGTGAGAAATGATGGAAAACACCAATATTATGAAAATAGTTCAAAAAATCATGATTATTAAAACATTATATTTATGAAAGGTAAAAAACATAATATTATAAATAAAAAAATTATAATATAATTTTAGAAAATTTTATTTATTTTAAAATTTATTAAAATGGTTATTTTCATATTTATGTTTTAGATATAAGAGGGTAGGGTTCATTCAATTAAGTGTGTAAATAAATTAATGGTTTATTTTCCTCATTTACAAAACCAATAGAAATGTTTGATATTGTCTACAATAATTTCTTTCATATTAATTAATCAATTTACAATTGATTAAATGTATTAAAATAGTTTCTATATAAGGATATTTTAGTTTAAATTTCATGATATTTCTCCAAATTCTATTTTATTCTTACATTAAAAATTCCATTAGAGTTTCATGGACTCAATTTCGGATTCATTGAGATATATTATTTCATACATGGATATCATTGTAACACCCCGACCCCAGTTACCCAAAGTCGGTGCATTATTACATAACATTGGCATGATCACAAGAAAGATCAAGTCTCGAAAGACCGATTAGTTTAGTAGCCTTGGAAGCACTAGATACATTCATAAAGTTTTACATTACATCAAAAAAAATATCTTGTCTTCGTATCCCCTCATACTATCCCTGCAGGTCATTCATTAATTACTTCTTCATAATCCTGGGAAAAATAAAAAAAATTGAAACGGGTGAGCTCAGATGCTCAGTAAGGATAACATTCTAGAAAAAGCATTCATAGATAATCATAAACACTTAAGGAAATTTATAACTAAAACAAAACCCATTTAAACTTGAACTTAAGCATAAAATGGAAAAGATAAAATGAAATAATTCCATTTACTTATTCACATGGATATTCTACTAGTCGAATGATCACATGCAATATCAATAACAACTTTCATAATGATGGAATTCATAATTCCATACTATCATAACCACATAGCCAAGGCCTCGGGCCAAGACTACAAATAAGATTTTCCCAAGGCCTTATGCCAAGACACTAGTTTGTCTCATGAGACCTACCGATGCATCGAGAAGCTATAGAGGGCTCCACCCATCACTTATTAAGTCCAATGCATTCTTCATATGAACAGGTTTAAACATAACATAAAAATTCGTATTAAAACTAGCATATGAAATGTCAATACATTAACCACAAACCATGAATTGTATAAAAATAGAACATTCACAGTCAAACATAACTCATTCGATATAATATTGAAGATTTTATTGTATCACATTAACCACAATCAAGAATAATGAAGGATATTGACATAGATGAAAATAATCATCAAAACTATTTGAGAGAAATATCCCCATTTTCTTGAAAACATTTATAAGTCACACTATTTGCCAAGAAGCCATTTAAAAATAGATTTTTGAATCAAAGTGTCACATACCACATTGAAACGTTTAAAAGGAGTTTTAATTTTAAAACTTTAATGTCCATATAAATAAATCCTTAAAACAATTTTTAAAACATGGACATTAATGAGCAAGATTTAGTAGGATAAGTCTTTAAAACATTTAAAAATGGTATTTTAGTTAGATATTATAACCAAAAGAGAGACACTTGAATAAAAATAATTGAGGTAATCAAAACATTGTTATATCATGAGAATAAAGGAATTCATGATATACCATGTCAATGTACATTATATACACCACATAAAAGTGATTTGGTGTATAACAACAAAGAAGTATCAATGGAATGTAAATTGAGATGAAATATCTCATAAAGTCCGTATCGTTAGATTAAGGATAAATCAACGACATAGTTATGTGTAAAAAATATAAATACACTAAATATGATTGTATATTCAGTGTAAAACAATCAAAGGACATTCACACATATTCTAGTAAAAACAACACCAATGAATTGGATGTTTGTCTCAACAAATTGAGATTGAGTAGAAATTTCTCTTATCATGTTCATACTGATGACTTGAGAATTTATCAATGTAGTTATTATGTGTATAAAAAGTATATACAAAGAAAGGAGAGTGTAAATTATGACATAATCAAATGAATAGTGATTCCACACATAATCTTGGAGTAAAATAGTCAATAAAGTATGCGTAAAGTCGGATGAGTGGAAATTGAAATTTCAAATTCCCTTATTGATTTGGTAACATACAAAACATACACCCATGAAAGATGGATCATAAAATGATGATGTAAATATAAATTAATTATAGTATATTACACAATTAATACAAACATGGGAAGTACACACACCACATGTAAAAAATAAGTGGTGAACAATGGAATTCTCGCGAAATTAAAAGTAATATAAGAAACCCCTTACCTTGTACTTCTCCTTGGTTGGGGGTAGGTTAACCTCTTGTATAATTTTGAAATAATAGTTATTAAATTATTCATGAATCATATAAATTAATATGATATCATATATGATCTTTTAACATTTCTTTATTAATAATATCATAGAATTATTGTCATTTCGGGTGTTAACTTACTCGTTTTCTTTTATATGTTTTGTTACATAATCCATGTTTGTCATGGATAGGTTGTATCTTTTTCATATCCAGAATGATATGAAGTCATTAAACATTATTTTTAAATCATAAAATGATAATTATACTTGAATGGATATGATAGAGAATGAATCTCATCGCGTTCGTGGAGACGGTAGTCCGTACATACCCACGAGCGACAATATCATTCTTTTGATATTAAAATGATATATAATTGGATTTTATATAATATATACAGAATCATTATAATGTTATATTTATTATTTTCATGAGTTACACATCATTATTATACCCACCAAAATAATAATATATTGAATAACAATTACACCACGGCGTGGAGACGGTAAGCCGTACGTACGCACGTATGGTGACATGTTATTCAAAGGGTGGATAGAATACTGAATATGGTTGTAACATATTTATAATAACATCACAGTATATATAAGATAATGGATTTATTATTTTATAATGGTAATAACAACGAAAGAATAAGTGGAAGAAGAAAGGAACTTGAAATGGGGTGGTGAAAACATTACCTCTTCTTCGGGTTCTTCCCTTTGATTTGATCAAAAAGGGATCCTTAGGATGGATTTATGATCAAACTAAGTCCTATAGGTTGTATTGAGTGAAGTTGAGAGAGTATGTGGGCAGGGTTTGGCCGAAGAAAAAGGCATTGAAGGTGTGAAGAAATGAGAAGGAGGAGTTCCCTTTTATAAGAGAGGTGAGGGGCACCTTTGGAAAAGCCAAAAATATTAATTTATAATAAATTCATATTCGGTTTTTAATGGCTCCAAAGTTAATTATTCAAATGTTAAGGTGGGGATATGTCTAAAACCATTCAACCAATATAATTTAGACAGGTTTGGGTCACTATATTAACCTTATCTTTTAGTTTTAACTCTTAGTTAATTAGTTTGACATATACCATGTCACTTTGTATTATTATATTGTATAGTTAATAAACATACTATATATATCCAAGAGACCCACAAGTGGTCCATTAATTATATATATATCATGATATAAGTCGCTTGGCCGAACCTTAGATTTTTAAAAATTTAATATCAATTAATAATATAATATTTGTTTTAAAAACTCTTTTATGTCAATTTTGACACTATTCAATAGTTTATTTTTGTGAAACTCATAACAGAATGATTACATAGAAAAAAATAAATTAAATAAATACTAATATCTCATATTATCCTAGAAAATTAGTTTAATTCATTAAAAGTCTTAAATTATATTTATTTGGGTATTTATAATATCAATTACTTTAAATTTTCACTATTATGGTAATTACTACATCATCATTGTGTCATAAATATATTAAACTATTTAATGTCTAAAAATTATAAATAAAATAACATTATGTATGATATCTTTTTATCTTTCTAATTAATATTTACAATCGAATTTATCTTATGTATAACCCTATATTAAAAATGTTTTAGTAAATAAACTTTGATTTTAACTCGTTTAACTCTTCTTTGAATTAAATAATAATAAATGTCCTAATCTAATCCAAGTGGACCTAAATGATAATATTTTTCTCCTGAGGTTGTTTTTGGTCGAGATACACTTGTCCAATAGAATTAGTACATGTGTTAGGGTAATATTAATATCATTTTTACCCTTAATTACCCTATTTACTTTTAACCGTGGTAAATAAAAGTAAAAAGTTACTATTCACCAAAAATTATTTTCATTTCATTGAACCACATTTTACTTCTTGATATTAACTGTGTCTCTACGGTTTTCGAAATTCCATTCATAGAAGCGGTAAAATTAAGTTTTATGAAAAATTCAGTTTTTTTAAACTACCACTTAGTAGTTTCACTATTCATAAAAATTGATGTTTTTCATAACAATGCCAAAATTTCAACCTAAGCTATAATTGATATTCCAAATTCAAAAATGATGTCTATTTTAAAAAATTCTAAACATATAAGTTTCATTAATTAATTTTATAATTAATTCCCGCTGTCACAACAAATAGCGTGTTTTTATGAAACAAATATATCAAAAGATTGACAATTGTTTAGGTCCAATTTCAAAGTGAAATTAATTATAATGAACACCATTGGATAAAATGGTAAAAATATATTCTAATTATACATTAAAACAACTCAATAATATAATTTATCACTATAAATTATTTTGATTAAAAAATTTGTTTTTAATTAAAATTTAGTAATTTTCACTATTCATCAAAATGTAAGTGTTATCTGAAAAGTTCCAAAATTTAACCATGGGATAAATTCGATATTCCGAATCCAAAAATGATGTCCATTTTGAGAGATAGAATTTATAAAATTTCAAAAAGTAGGTATTACTATTCATAACGGCTAGTTTGATTGGTTGTGGTGTGTTAGAATCTCGAAGTTGCGTACAATGCACACCATTGCATTATTCGAAGGGAAACGTACCATGGAAGCTTGGGGTGTTACATTCTCCCCTCCTTCAATAAATTTCGTCCTCTCAATTTTTAAAATTGTTCTTGGGAATAAAATGGAATGTCCCACATCGGAAAAAGAGTCAATAAAACTATCACTTTAAAAGAAAGAAAGAGAGGTATAAAGGTCAACCAAGATAACCCATACTCGGATTCCATGTAGGAAAAACATGGATATGGATGATAATCTAAGTGTTAAGTTCTGATAGAGAGGGATAGAAATCATGGCAAGGAGAAAGTTAACAATAATAAAACCACAAACTTGTGTTGGGACAAACGACCATTAGTCTCCTAGTAGGAACGTAAAGGGACAACATTTTTTTGTTTTAAGTTAAATTACATAAGGATAAGGAATTTATTTATGATATTGACTAAGAATATAAAGATATATACTTACATTTTAAGTAGAGTTTCATTCTTTAATAAATTTCCACCACTAACTCATTTTTTTTAAAAGAAGAGTATTCAAGAAGACTTGGTCACACTGGAAGAGCTAGAATAAACTTCTATAGAATCAGATGATCCATGCAGGATGAACTATATATTTACATTGTCTTTAGAGATTAATCAAAACCAAAATGGTTAGTACAAGATCTAATGATCCCCCAAAAGGATATTCCTTGAGAGAAATAAACACTAATCTTAATTTACAAAATTAAACCAACAATACCCCAAATTTAAAAAAATACCATTCAATAATCAATTGTCCTTAGAATCCTTTAATATAATCAAAACTAATATTGAAAACCAAAACTTATTAAGAATTTAGTCTTCCATGTTAAATTGTATCTCCAAATGACATTAATTACTCTTAAAGTCACATACTTAAAAGTAATTAACCTAATCATTTCCATAAATAACCCAAATAATTATAAATTCACAATAAAAACATAGATAAAAATCCACCATTACTCATCAAATGAAATCCCATACTATTCTATTTCCCTTGGGCATATAGTCCCCACAACAAAGCGAACAACTTCCATAATAACATCTATCACTTAATCACCAAATCATTTTCCTATACTAAGGGTATTCATTTGATAAGACATAAGATCCCAAATCATATTATTATTGATCAATAAAATCATTTAACTAAAAATAATAGTCACACTAACCAGGGACTTCACGTAGTCCAGTGGTAGGAGATAAATCCCACTCGCACTTTGGTTGTGGGTTCGATTCTCACAGCTTTGTCCGACGCGACGGGTTGTCACACGGTCTACGTGTTGTCCTTTTTCAAAAATTATAATTTATAACATTACCAAAATGAGATAAATTCCTCAAAATACCATAACATAATTTAACCAAAAATGTAATATCATACCTTGAATTTTCATCCCAAATTATAATAACTTATAATTCTCTCAAACCCCAATGATCATATAAAACCAAATGGTTGTTTATAACTATATTCACAAGTGAAAAGATAATTATTCCTCAAATATCATTCTCACATGGAAAACTGCAGGGTTAAAAATACAAGAGAAAATTATTCCAAAGTAAACCCATCAACAAGGAGCACTAATACTTTTTAAATATTTCTCCAACCATTTATTTCCACATAGCTTCTTCTTTGACCAAGAAAATATCCAATAGAATAGGGCATTCACTCGGGTAATGGCCAGGTCCCCTAAATTTACGACAAATGACTGTAAATGGACTCTTGGGATGATTTTTATCTTCTTCCATTATACTCTTCATTTTTCTTCGGCAATTCTTCACTTTATGTCCTTCCTTCCCGCATGTAAAGCATTTCTTTGTCCCATTGAGACACTTTCCTAGGTGTCTCCTTCCACATTTCCTGCATGATGGAAATTGAGGATTTATTTCTCCATGGTCTCCACTACTGGAACTCTTATCAGTCATCACCTTTCTCTTCTTTGTTGAGTCTGATAATCGGTTAATATATATATTGTTTATCATATTTTTGGAAAATTGATTTGGAATAAAGACGATATATTTTACGCCTATCAACATTCCATTTTGTTGCTCATTGCCACCACTGTTCCCACCTTGTACATTATTCTCAAAGTCACTATGACTTCCTTGGAATCCTTCCATTGACTAAAACCATAAATCATTGTGTGAGTAATAGTAGTCATACAATTATTTAGAGATTAACATGTCACCACATTCTCAATTTGAAACACATTACAATTAACCAAGTTCATTTACTCTCATATTATATATATAATAATTTAAATCGGTTTGTAAAGAAAATGTAAATTATCCTAAGCATATCCCCCGGGAGTGTCGTAACCAAGAGTGCAGCAAGGCCCGTTGTTGTGCACCAGTTCTCATTCGAGTCTAGCTCAAAGCGGTGTTTTCATGTTTTACCCCTAGGTACATCTGTGCCAGAGCCGCCTCTACCTACTCGTATCCAGACAGGGATTTATTGCTTGGGAAACTCACAAAATCTCTACAATACCAACATTCTAGGAAGTTCTTCTATACTAATCCTCAAAGTTCATCTTAGGTCTACATGCTCTAATCAGAGTTTATCTAAATCTAGCTTCCAAGGTTTGTACTAAACTTCCTCTGATACCAACTGTAACGCCCCAACCACAGTTACCCAGAGTCGGTGCATTATTACATAACATTGGCATGATCACAAGAAAGATCAAGTCTTGAATGACCGATTATTTTAGTAGTCTTGGAAACACTAGATACATTCATAATGTTTTACATTACATCAAAAAAATATCTTTTCTTCATATCCCCTCATACTATCCCTGCAGGTCATTCATAAATTTCTTCTTCATAATCCTGGGAAAAATTAAAAAAATTGAAAGGGGTGAGCTCAGATGCTCAGTAAGGATAACATTATAGCAAAAGATTTCATAGATAAGCATAAACACTTAAGGCAATTTATAACTAAAACAAAAGCCTTTTAAACATGAACTTCAGCATAAAATGGAAAAGATAAAATGAAATAATTCCATTTACTTATTCACATGGATATTCTACTAGACGAATGATCACATGCAATATCAATAACCACTTTCATAATGATGGAATTCATAATTCCAGACTATCATAACCACATAGCCAAGGCCTCATGCCAAGACTACAAATAAGATTTTTCCAAGGCCTTGTGCCAAGACACTAGTTTGTCTCATGAGACCTACCGGTGCATCGCGGAGCTATAGCGGGCTCCACCCATCACTTATTAAGTCCAATGCATTCCTCATATGAACATGTTTAAACATAACATAAACATTTGTATTAAAACTAGCATACGAAATGTCAATACTTTAACCACAAACCATGAATGGTATAAAAATAGCACATCCACAGTCAAACCTAACTCATTCGATACAATATAGAAGATTGTATTATATGACATTAACCTCAATCAAGAATAATGAAGGATGTTGACATAGATGAAAATAATCATCAAAACTATTTGAGAGAAATATCCCCCTTTTCTTGAAAACATTTAACAGTCACACTATTTGTCAAGAAGCCATTTAAAAATAGATTTTTGAATCAAAGTTTCCCATACCACTTTGAAACTTTTAAAAGGAGTTTTAATTTTAAAACTTTAATGTCCATATAAATAAATCCTTAAAACAATTTTTAAAACATGGACATTAATGAGCAAGATTTAGAAGAATAAGTCTTTAAAACATTTAAAAATGGTATTTTCTTTAGAGATTCTAACCAAAAGAGAGACAATTGAATACAAATAATTGAGGTAATCAAAACGTTTTAATATCATGAGAATAAAGTAATTCATGATATACTATGTCAAAGTACATTATATACACCACATAAAATTGATTTGGTGTATAACAACAAAGAAGTCTCAATAGAATGTAAATTGAGATGAAATCACCCATAAAGGCCGTATCCTTAGATTAAGGATAAATCAATGACATAGTTATGTGTGAAAAATATAAATACACAAAATATGATTTTATATTCAGTGTAAAACAATCAAAGGACATTCACACATATTCTAGTAAAAACAACACCAATGAATTGGATGTTTGTCTCAACAAATTGAGATTGAGTAAAAATTACTCTTATCAAGTTCATACTGATGACTTGAGAATTTATCAATTGAGTGATTATGTGTATAAATAGTATATCCATAGAAATGGGAGTGGAAATTATTACATAATCAAATGAATTTTGATTCCACACATACTCTTGGAGTAAAATAGTCAATGAAGTATGCGTAAAGCCGGATGAGTGGAAATTGAAATTTCAAATTCCTTTATTGATTTGGTAACATACAAAACATACACCGATGAAAGAAGGATCATACAATGGTGATGTAAATATACATTACTTAAATTATATTACACAATGAATACAAACATGGGAAGTACACACAACACATGTAATAAAGAAGTGGTGAACAATGGAATTCTCACAGAATTAAAAGTGAGATAAGAAACCCCTTACCTTGTAAGTTTCCTTGGTTGGGGGTAGGTTAACCTCCTGTATAATGTTGGAAAAATTGTTATTAAATTATTCATGAATCATATACATTAATATGATATTATATATGATCTTTTAACATTACATTGTTAATAATATCATAGAATTATCGTCGTTTCGGGTGTTGACTTACTCATTTCCTTTTATATGTTTTGTTACGTAAGCCATGTTTTTCATGGATAGGTTGTATCTTATTCATATCCAAAATTATATCATGTCATTAAACATTATTTTTAAATCATCAAATGATAATTATACTTTAATGGATACGATAGAGAATGAATCTCATCGCGTTCGTGGAGATGGTAGTCCGTACGTACGCACGAGCGACAATATCATTCTTTTGATATTAAAATAATATATAATTGGATGTTATATAATATATAAAGAATAATTATCATGTTATATTTATTATTTTTCTGAGTTACACATCATTATTATACCCACCCAAATAATAATATATTGAATAACAATTACACCACAACGTGGAGACGGTAAGCCGTACGTACGCACGTATGGTGACATGTTATTCAAAGGGTGGATAGAATATTGAATATGGTTGTACCATATTTATAATAACATCAAATTATATATAAGATAATGGAGTTATTATTTTAGAATGGTAATAACAAAGAAATAAGAAGTGGAAGAAGAAAGGAACTTGAAAAGGGGTGGTGAAAACATTACCTCTTCTTCGGGTTCTTCCTTTTGATTTGATCAAAAAGAACTCCTTAGGTTGGCTTTCTGATCAAAATAAGGCCTCTAGGATGTATTGAGTGAAGTTGAGAGAGTATGTGGGCAGGGTTTGGCTGAACCAAAATGCTTTGAAGGTGTTAAGAAAAGAGAAGGAGAAGTGCCCTTTTATAAGAGGGGTGAGGGGCACCTTTGGAAAAGCTAAAAATATTAATTAATAATAAATTAATATTCGGTTTTTAATGGCTCCAAAGTTGATTATTATAATTTTAAGGTGAGTATAGGTTTAAAACCATTCAAACAATAGAATTTAGACAGGTTTGGGTCACTATATTAACCTTATCTTTTAGTTTTAACTCTTAGTTAATTAGTTTGACATTTACCATGTCACTTTGTAATTTTATATAATATAGTTAATAAACATACTATATACATCCAAGAGACCCCCAAGTGGTCCATTAATGATATATCCATAATGATATATGTCTCTTGGCCGAACCTTAGATTTTTAGGAATTTAATATTAATTAATAATATAATATTTGTTTTAAAAACTCTTTTATGTCAATTTTGACACTATTCAATAGTTGATTTTTGTGAAACTCATAACAGAATTATTACTTCGAAAAAAGCCAATTATATAAATCCTAATTTGTCATATTATCCTAGAAAATTAGTTTACTTCATTAAAAGTCTTAAATTATATTTATTTGGGTATTTATAATATCAATTATTTTAATTTTTCACTATTATGGTAATTACTACATCATCATTGTGTCATAAATATATTAAATTATTTAATGTCTAAAAATTATAAATAAAATACAATTATTTAGGAAATCTTTTTATCTTTATAATTAATATTTACAATAGAATTTATCTTATGTATAACCCTATATTAAAAATGTTTTAGTAAATAAACATTGATTTTAACTCTTTTAACACTTCTTTGAATTAAATAATAATAAATGTCCTAATCTAATCCAAATGGACCTAAATGATAATATTTTATTCCTAAGGTTGTTTTCGGTCGAGATACACTTTTCCAATAGAATTAGTACATGTTTTAGGGTAATATTAATATCATTTGTACCCTTAATTACCCTATTTACTTTTAACCGTGGTAAATAAAAGTAAAAAGTTACTATTCACCAAAAATTATTTTCATCTCATTGAACCACATTTTACTTCTTGATATTAACCGTGTCTCTCGGATTTTCGAAATTCCATTCACAGAAGCGGTAAAATTATGTTTTATGAAAAATTCAGTTTTTTTTAACTACCACTTAGTAGTTTCACTATTAATCAAAAATTGAAGTTTTTCAGAACAATGCCAAAATTTTACACTAAGAAATAATTGATATTCCAAATTTAAAAATGATTTCTATTTTAAAAAATTCTAAACATATAAGTTTCATTAATTAATTTAATAATTAATTCCCGCTGTCACAACAAATAACGTGTTTTTAAGAAACAATATATATCAAAAGATAGACAATTGTTTAGGTCCAATTTCAATGTGAAATTAAATCTAATGAACCTCATTGGATAAAATGGTAAAAATATATTCTAATTATACTTTAAAACCACTTAATAATATAATTTATCAATATAAATTATTTTTATTTAAATTTTTGTTTTTAATTAAAATTTAGTAATTTTCACTATTCATCAAAATATACGTGTTATCCGAAAAGTTCCAAAATTTCACCCTGGGATAAATTCGATATTCCAAATCATAAAATGATGTCCATTTTGAGAGATAGAATCTATAAAATTTCAAAAAGTAGGTATTACTATTCATAACAGCTAGTTTGATTGGTTGTGGTGTGTTAGAATCTCGAAGTTGTGTACAATGCACACCATTGCATTATTCGAAGGGAAACTTATGGTGGAAGCTTGGGGTGTTACATTCTCCCCTAATTCAATAAATTGCGTCCCCGCAATTTTTAAAATTGTGATTGGGAATATATTGGAAAGTCCCACATCGGAAAAAGAGTCAATAAAACTATCACTTTAACAGAAAGAAAGAGAGGTATAAAGGTCAACCAAGATAACCCATACTCGGATTCCATGTAGGAAAAACATAGATATGGATGATAAACTAAGTGATAAGGCTGGATAGAGAGGGATAGAAATCATGATCAGGAGAAAGTTAAAAATAAGAAAACCACAAACTTGTGTTGGGACAAACGGCCATTAGTCTCCTAGTAGGAAAGTAAACAGACAAAATTTTTTTGTTTTAAGTTACATTACATAAGGATGAGAAATTTATTTATGATATTGACTAAGAATATAAAGATATATACTTAAATTTTAAGTAGAGTTTCATTCTTTAATAAATTTCCACCACTAACTCTTTTTTTTAAAAGATGAGTATTCAAGAAGACTTTGTCACACTGGAAGAGCTAGAATACACTTCTATAGAATCACATGATCCATGCAGGATGAACTATATATTTACATTGTCTTTAGAGATTAATCAAAACCAAAATGGTTAGTACAAGATCTAATGATCCCCCAAAAATATATTCCTTGAGATAAATAAACACTAATCTTAATTTCCAAAATTAAACCAACAATACCCCAAAGTTAAATAAACACCATTCAATAATCAATTTTCCTTAGAATCCTTTAATATAATCAAAACTTATATTGAAAACCTAAACTTATTAAGAATGTAGTCTTCCACGTTAAATTGTATCTCCAAATGACATTAATTACTCTTAAAGTCACATACTTAAAAGTAATTAACCTAATCATTTCCATAAATAAACCAAATCATTATAAATCCACAATAAAAACATAGTTAAAAATCCACCATTACTCATCAAATGAAGTATATAATTTTTTTGAAAAAGAATTTTTTCAGATATTTTTTCACAATAAAAATTATAAGATTTTTTTGTTCCCAACATGAAATGTAGATATATTATTTCTTCACAATGTTATAATTCCATTATTCATAAATTTGATTCAACGTAATTTTCTTGGTATATTTTAAAATAACGAGGATTATATTGTTTGAGTGGTTTTTTTGTAAGGGTATTGTTATTCTTGGGTATTACCTTTACGAGAATGAGTTATGAGATAGTAAACATACGATATGAACATGGTTACTATAGGAATTTTATGGTGTAAACGTGATATTCTATATTTGAATTGTTAATCACATTCTGAATTATAGTTCAAAGCCTAAAGAATTTTTTTTCACTAACCAACCAATCAAGGACCACCTTGATAGAGGGAGAACAATCGATAACTACCCCAATTCCACCCCCATTGGTTAGGCTCTGGCGACCTGTGTTGAAAGACATTACTAAAATGGTAGGCTTTTTTCCTAATGTACCAGCACGCATGAACACAACCATCTCTTCATAGAAGTAAAGAAGAATAATAATAAAAGAAAACCAAATTAAGGAAATAGAAAACATGTAATAACCTAAAGGGATTAAAGAGTGTGATAGTGCGATCTGAAAATTGAAATGAAAAACTACACACCCAACATGAAATTTTTTCCAAACCTCACAATATTTAGAGAAAAAAACTCTTAGGGATAATATCTTTAGATCCCCAAGACCCGACCACCATAAAAGGTCAAATAAACCCCAAGTATCCATACGATCCTATGAAATCACTGTCAACATGTTCTTGATTTGTATAAGACATGAAATGTGTGGGAACAACCCATAAAAGCGTGAGTATATATATACCCCATAGTATTTCCAAACAAATTAGAGGGTGGTAAATAAGAGACATTGTAAAAGTAGATAGATCATTCCAAATCAAGTAGAAAATGAGACAAAATAACACACACACAAACATATAATTATGATCATCAAAGAAACCTAGTAGATAGAGAATTGGAATCTCTATCTCACAATCCATCCTATGATATGAGTATGCAAACATTTCCTAAAGGTCAATCAGTGATTCCTAGTAGCAAGTGTGTCTGTCTGAAGTAGTTACCATGTGGAGAACCCACACCTCACTACTACGTTAAAATATTGATGCGAAAAATTCTCAAACTTTACAACCCACACCCTATTGAATCAAGTGTGTAATACTCTAATGGTATAGTATCCACATCATATACCCTTATGGGAGGGATACCACCTAGTAGATAAATAGATGAAACAATCCAGATTCTGTTAGGTGGGTACAAATAAGTAGATAGATAGGGGACCCATACTCTATTCCAATATGGGATACCACTCTGTAGATAGATAGAGGAACCACACCCTAGTTCGTGTGGTTGTACCACATTGTATTTAAATAGATGGTATATTTTCCAACCAATCAGAAGGGTTCAACTCTTTAGATAGATAAAGGACCCAGACCATAGTACATCTTGGGGTTACCACTTTTTAGATAGATATAGAACTCATTCCTTATTCCTTTAGGGAGTACAACACGCTAGATATATAATTGATCGGTGCCCTTGTTGTTTAGGTGGTTCCACTGAGTATATAGATAAAGTACATATGACCTAGTCCATCAAAGGGCACCACTCAGTATATAGATAGTGGACCAATAACCTAGTCTATCATGGGGTTCCAATAAATAGATATATAAGGGACCCATTACCATGTCTTTTAAGTGTTTCCAGTCAGTAGAGAGGTAGAGGAACTATGAATTATTCCGTTATTTGGTACTACTTAGTAGGTAGATTACACACACCATATTCAATACAATAAATTTTGGTTCATCTAGAATTTGAAAAACTATACCTAAAGAAAGGTTTTACGAGTGATAAAAAATAATTATAAAGGGTGTATTTATCAAGACAAAAAAAAATTTATAAAAGGGGACATTTATGAGTGATAATAAAAAATCAAAAATAAAGGGGGTCCCTTTAAAAATTTTAGTAAAAAATATCTAACAAATGGTTCCTTTTATCAGTGATTTTTTTCTAACATTGATGAAGGATGTATTTCATAAAATAAAATAAATCCCATTAAAAAATATATTAATATATCAATATATTATGTAATATAAATATAGTGAATTTCATAAAATTTGATTTTGATAATGCCAAATACACATTTACATGTAATATATAAGATATTTAGATAAAATGGAATAAAAATTAATTAAATACATTATTAGATAAAAATTTTATAATTATTATTGAATCATAATCCTTAAATAACAATCTAGTGACATAGAAAATTCATGAATTAATAACCATTCTAAAATTAGACGAAAACATGTGGTCAACTTAAAATAGCCATATTTTTGGATCCATGTGTCTATTTGGGATCTTTCATTATCAAATAAAATCCTACAAAGAGATATATTCTATACTCACTAAGCATATCCTGACCATTATTTTTTAAGGTTAAAAAAGGATCGAAATTCCTTCATAACATAGTTTTGATTTGGAAAACACTAATTTTTTTTCATATTATATAAAATTTATTCTAAATTTAATAGATTCTTTTATCCATTTTTAGTGGGGGTTGACTTTATTCTGTTAGAATACATCCTCATTGATATTTTGATTTTTCAAATTTATCTATTTTAGAAATATAATTTTACATATAATTAAATATATTCATATTTTCTTATATTAACATATACAAAATAAATTCAGTAAATAAATACTAATAAAAAAATTTATTTTTTTAATATATAAACCACATAGAAAAAAATATTATTATTAATTTAAATTTAAAAAATGACTAGCCATTTATTTCTACAAATAAACATGAATAAATTTTCATATATAGGTGTGTGTGTGTGTGTGTGAATTGATAAATAGATATATATTTAAATTTAAATTCTAATATTTGTAAATAAATATTAATAAATAAATTTTTTATTAAATTTATATATATAAATATGATACAAATATGGACACCCACACAAACATATATTTTATTAATATATATATAAATAATTTTAAATATATTTGAATAACAAATATGTATGAAAATAAATATAAATAAATTGACATATCATAATATAAAATAACGAAAAATAGGGTAGAGGAAAAGATGTTTGATTAGAACATTGAGGTCACGAGATAAAATATAGGTGTTTGATGGAGGGTGAGCATATTTTTAGTGCAATGGAAGTGTGTAGTGAGCATTGGGGATGGGGTGGGTGTGTGGAAGTCAGTAGGGGTGTTGATAAAGGGGTTCTCGGGCACTAAGAAATGTTAAAAAAAATACCAATTTCTATCAGTGCTGGAAAAAAAGTGATAAAAATTTGGGCCAATATTACTGCATTTTCTAGCACTGATAATGATCATCTTTAACCACTCTTTTGTAGTCACCTCCATTGAAGATAAAAAAATGAATATTACTAGCACTATTATAATTGTTTTTTCAGTGGTGATTCCATCAAGGGTACATCTCTTGAATCTCTCTGTTTATCCCCTTTGATAACTATGATCATGGAGTATTTTATAAAGTAGTTTTGTGCTTTTAAAGTACCACATAATATATGAAAATCCACAAACAATTCAACCCATAATTTCTAATTAAAAAACTCATTATAGGATACTATTTGTCCAAAATATTTGTCAAAATGAAGGATGTAAATATTTATATAATTTTCAAGAATTATATGGAATTTAAAGTGTCCACATGACTTGTGGGCCTACTCCTCTGACTTTCCTTGTCCTCTCTAGCACATGGCTAGCTTTCCATGTAGTACTACATAGCCGATATGGGTACTAAATTTAATGTATCATCCACCCTGGGCCAACCCGTTCTCTCCTAATCATGTCAATGTACATTGTCCATGTTCTAGTACACGATGTGTTCATTATCGTACTTGTTTGAATATACTCTGGTATTACACATTGGGCTTCCATCATTGGATCACATGGCGTGTGGGGGTCCCACCTGGCATGGGATATTTAACATATCTGGAAACTCTATACACTGTATCTATGGGACTACCTAGAGATTTTTTATCCTGATTCATGCCACGTAGTCGTGTTTTTTTGAGAATACATAGAATCACACACAATTTCTAGGTCTGGACATACCTCTGTGATTCCCTACATTTTAACATCCAAAATTATTTGAAAACGCCTATGATTTCCAATTTATCCCCTATGGAGGCTGGATATTATATTTTTATCCTTCATTTGAAGTTCCATCAAAAAGTGTATCCTCTTTTTAATTTCAATCTTTCCTTGATCCCATATATTCAGGATTTAAGACCTGTATGTCATGATCTATCCTGATCCACCATCAAATTTCCAATCCATTCATCACAATCAAATCCACTGTATATTCAAGGTTTTGATATCAATTCATCCCAAATGAAAAAGTCAAACCGTGGCCCCATAAGAAAATGATGAATAACATAAAGAATTATATAGGTAAATCACCACAACAGGGGTGATACAAATAATTGTTAATGATTCATTGAGAAATGATTGTAATAATTGAATACAGGGTGAGAAACATTGCATAGAAATGTATAACAAATTAACTAAAAAATTTATTCATCATTGGTACTTATGTGATAGTTCAAAATTGATTAAATCAATGAAAATTGAAGATCAATGATTGGTTAATTTAAAAAATTGATAAAAACATAAAATGGCTTGACATACCGATATTTAGAGTGATCATTGATGATGGGAATAGTTTCAAATGATAAAAAAGACTTTTTTCATTCCATATGCCCCAATTCACCTTAATCGGGTTATGGTTTGTCACTCGATCTCGATTATCCAATGATGGTCTATGGAATACCCATATAAATGATCCCATCGTTATGTAGATAACCCTATATATTCATTATTACATTATTTATATAGTGTATATTACGTTATGGGTATTAAATTAATTAATTAATTCATTCATTCACTTGACATACCCACCAATAGATGCCTCATCTGAATACCGAACGTTGTCAAACATACAATTGTTCCTATGGTAAATATTGAACTCTATATTTAACTATGGTTTTTATTTATCAATTAAATGATCTATTTAGGAGATATTTAATTATTTTTTAATAACTATAAAATTGTGATATAAAATATATTTAATATTTTTGTAAATTTTTTTCTAGGATCACCAGGCCCTAGAATCACACGACGTCTGAGTGGCTTGGTCCAAAAAAATTTAAATATATTTAAAATTCATAGAATGAAAAATATGTTTCAAAAATAATAGTGGAATTTAATTCTTCTAAATAGAATAAATTCATAGCTTGAATTTTTGATTAATTAAATAAAATTTTTTATGGTTTTAGGTATTTGGAGACTTGACTTTTAGACAATGTTTATCTCATGGAATTTATAGCATGAACTCAGTATTCACATCATGAATGAGAATTTAATAGTGTGTTTTTAAAAATGTGTCCCAAAGATATTATCATAATCATCATATATTTTCTAGAAACCCTTGTGACTGAGCTATAATTTTAAAATATCCTTGAATCCCCTTAGATCAGATTAAATCCTCATATTCTAGTGTTTGATATGTGGTGATATAAGGTATTTGTTTCCTTATCAAGTGGTTATTTTCCCACTTTATCTTATTTCTCTATGTTATGGTTCTTTTTTCTCTTCAATATTATTTTGGATTCTATTTTTGAATAACATAGTGGTCTTGCTGGACTGGTGTTTAGGGAACATTGGGTTTTTATTGAAGAGGTAATCAAATTTTGTTGTGTGGTGTTATGTTTTTTACAGAAGAACATTGAGATCCTTGTTATGAGGTCAGATATATAAGACCTTTTTATTAATTCTAACAATAAATATTGGATTATCAAGCATTAAACCTTTAGGAAAACATATTAATTCCTGTAATAATGATAGAAACATGAAATTCATTGGAATTATGATGGTGTGGTGTGAGTTTGTGAACTTTTTTGGGTTTACACATATTAATTCCTTCTGTTCACTAAAATAGTATTTTAACTTTTTGTTTTTTATATTATTATGAATAGACTACTCATTTTACTAGAGATAAGATATAAAATTTATATCTAGAATAATAATGATGATTTTATTATAGAAAGAGGAATGAAAATTGATATTGGTTCTTCGTTATTTTTTATGGAAGGGGAACATAATGATAAATGATTTTTTCTATTTCTTCCTGTTTATTGATAACTAATCAGATATTGGTTTCATGTTATTGAAAAACAAATCATGATAAAATGTTCATTTTAAAGATGTGATTTAATGTTTTTTATTTTTATGGATAAATTATTTTGATACGATCATACCTATTCATTTTGTGTAAGGATTGTATTCCATGGATCTATTGACTTAGTTCTTTTATATTTCGAAAATAATACCCTATGAAATGTACATCTTCTCTAGAATTTTTAGATACTATTTTGGTTTTTTCTAAAAACCATGTGTGGTTGGTTGTTCATGACGAAAAGCTGGTTGGGTTTGTTTATTGGATAATATATCATTTAGTTTTATTCATGTTTTACTATATATAGTTCGGAAGATTGGATGATAAATGAGATGGGACCCTAGGGTGTAATTATTGTTGATTCCACTAGGGGAAGGAAAAATAATGTTATGGGAAATGATGTGGGACACCAGGGAAACTGTGATCAGTTCAATGTGTGGATTTTATTTCAATACATTTTCATTCATGGTTCTTATTAGAAGTCATGTTATACAAATGTTGTTTTTTTGGGGTCCCATTGTTATTAATTTTAGTCATTGTACACAAAATGTGTAGTTAGGATGTCCCATGTTAGGTATATTTATATATTACATGGATAGTAATATGAATTTCAAATTTGTAATAAACAACCCATGGTATGGGGTGTCTTTCATGGGATTTTTTAAATAATTTTTAATTATAAATGAAGAAAATAATGGGATGGATGACTGAGATTCTCTAGGGAGCATGAATATAAAAATAAGAATTGTTAATGTTGATTAATAAAGCATATTGAATATAAAGGAATTATTAAGTAGTTTTTCACAATTTTGTTGTTATTAAGAATATAAGAAGGAGAGGTAATTTTGGTTTCCGCACTATGAATAATAATATTAAACTATTAATATTTATATATTATTAATGTGAGTGAATTAAAATTTAATTAAAAAAATAAAGAATTCGATTTTTGTATTATTTTTTGATACACATTCCTAAGAAATTTGTGTTATGGGTTATGTGATATGAGTGTAACAGATGATTTGAGGCTAGGTAGCTTTGGTTATTATTGGTTATTCATGTTAATATTTATATTTTCATATTTAATAAGCTACCACACCCATGTCAGTAAGGAAACTGAAAACAAAATATTTTGGGGTGTGTTTTTTCTATTATCATGGATGGTGAGGAATTATATGAATGAATTATCCCTCTCTCATCCTCTACCTTTAGTGTAAAAGTGTATCCATACCCAAGACTATAATGGATTTTTGGAATAGATTATGTTATTACATGGGTTCTGACTGAACATTTTTCACTATAAATTTATATGTGGAATGTAACAAAATGATTTTTAGTGAATTATTTTATTCCTACATGGTGGCTGTTATTTTATACAGTTTTATATGCATGGTTGGTGATGGAATGATGTATAATGTACATACATAAGATTTAGTTCCTTCCGAACATTGAAATTCATATAGATGGGATGGTGATGATAATGAGATGGAAATATGGATAAATATTAGAATGAGATGTTTGTCTCTATATTAGACTTAGGTTGTTTGGGTTGACACCCAACTCACATCTGAGATGAATTACTTATAGAATTGGGGAACACATTGTTTGTGTCATTGGTTCATGAGAGTGGTAATATAGTTAAGAAGTGTCAACACTATATCATTATTTTTATATATGATTTTGAAATAGAATGGTTTAATTTTATGAATTATTTGGTTATTAATCCATTTTGAGGACGGGGAAACTAGTATCACCTGTATAGGATTTATATTCGTTTCATTCATTTTTTCTATAAGATTTAGTATGGTTATTTCACCTTTTTCATGAGTTATTTTTAGGAGGATCCAACTGATTATTTGTGTTATTCTCAGGCTATATATATATATAAATATGATAGTTGGTATTAGTAGTGGTTTGGATGGGCATTACCAACTCAAATTATTTTTTGATTAACAATCACTAGTTAAACTTTTTTTGGTCGTTGTGAATTGATCATTTTCATGCTTCTCATTTTCCTTTAATTAAATGTATAACATCACATGTATGGGTGTTTCTATTTGTTTATATGTGGTGTTGGTTGGTTTTCTAACCTTATTATCTCTTACATTATAAACTATATAGAGTCCAATACCTCCCATGTGTGTGGTTAACATAACATCTGTTCTGGTCACCAACTCATTAACTATTAGAGGTAATATTTGGTTCATAGTATATATGTTAGTTTATTTCTAGACCTGGTATACTATTAAAGGGATGAGTTGATACCATTAATTTAATAGTTATTTATTATTAATTTTCATTGGATTATTGGTAAAATCACACTATAGTGTAAGATTTTAATTTAAACATGTAATTAATTTTTAATGATTTTATTGAGTTTTAGATTATGTTTTATTCCTTAGGTTGGACTTTGGTGAGAATCATAGATGCAATTTTGATGCATTTTATATTAATTTTTTAATTATTTAAATGTTGGTAATTTTTTAACTATTTGATAAAAAGGGTGATATTTTGAATGACATAGCGAGGATTGAAAAACATTTATTATTTTATTACTCTATTGATTTTTTTCTCAACACCCAAGTGATTTTATTTCAGGCTTCGGGCCTAATTTTCTATAAATAGTAAAATATCATTACTTTATTTATTATTTTTTATGAAGATCAATATAGGAATGTAGAGTATTGATAGAAAGGCTATCAAAGTATATCAATGGATGATCGAATAACCTATGAATTTCATTGATGTGTTATATTCATTGGACAAAGTTATTTGAATCCGCAATAGGAATTAATGATTGTAATTATCTGATAAATACATTATTAATTACATTATTTGTTATTTTAAAATAATATAGCTCCTATTGTCCATCATTCCCTATTGTAATTTATTTTTCAATGAACACCATGATTATTCAGTAATGGATTAAGTAAAATATCTAGGATTATACTAGAGAAAAATGGTGGAATATATTGATTTAAGTGAGAAAAAGAAAGACCCATCTAGTTGGTGAGTTTCATAATCCTACATGTTCCCCTCAAAAATAACATATTGCCACAATATAAAACTTAAATAGGATCAACATATTTCACCCCTCCCCAAATGCCTCCAACTCAATATTTATGCTAACCCTCCTTGGTATCCAAACCAGTATAGATCACTAAATGTTGATTCATCAGTGCCATCTTTATCATGATGTACATGCCCACTATCCATCCATATAGTATTAAAGTAATTATTTTTAGAAGAAAGGAAATCATATATTGAAGCTGGGGATTATAATAGAGATGGATCTGGGACAGACAAATCTATTTTGTAGTGTGTATCAAAAAACAAATTTCCCACATATAATTAAAATAAAAAAACAAAATTTGCATATAAAAAAAATTCCAATCAATAACTGATTTCAAGTATAAGGTTATGTTCTTTTCAAGAAAAAAATTTAATTAAAAAATAATCAAATATTTATTTTTTCTAAAACATTTCTTTCATTGAAACACTTTTACTAGAGGAGTTGTCCTCAACAACAACATCAATTTGATTATTTTTTAAAATATTTTTCATTTGGTTTTATTTTTTTATAAATATATATATAAACATATATATACAATCACTAATAAAATAAAATAGTATTTAAAAATGTTATATTTAATATTACTTTCTTTTATGTACTCAAAAAATATTAGACCACTTAAACACCATCCAATCCCCTCATTTTAGAGAGAACTCATCCTGGCCACTCCATCCAGGTTTTTAAGTTGGGACTCAAAAATCCCAATTTAAATTCAATAAAATAACTGTATAATATTTTTAATAATGTATTAAAGATAATAAATTCTAATATGATTTAAAATATTAAGAATTATTAACAATAAATGTTTTTTTATGTTCAACTAATTCTTAATAATATTTATAATGTAATTGCATATTTAAATATGAAAAAATAATTATTTTAGAATAATTATATTTGTAATTAATTTCATAATAATATTTATAATTAAAATACTAAATAATTAATAATGTAATGAAAAAAATAAATAAAAATTATTTTTATAATTTAAATTTTCATTGTAATTTATAATATAATTAATAATCAAATTATTAACTCATAATAATTATTAATAATGAAATATTATGAACAATTAAAATTATAATGAAATTAAAAAAATTAATATTATAATTAAAAATTAATAATTTAGATTGATTATTATTGACCATTATATATACAAAAAATATACAAAGATAACTAATAATGTTATTATATATTAGTTAGTATGGGTAGAACTACAAATAAAAACACATACACATAAGGGTATAACCCATACTATAGCACCCCCAAGGTATTATATGAGTTTATTACACTAGTTTTATTATATATATGTTATGATATCCTATAAACCATCACAATTGTTGGCCTCACGCATTCCCCCACCCTTCATTTACAGCCCCCATCAAGGCATGGTTCACTATCAATTATTAATATAATTAATAATTAATAATATTTAATAATGTATTTATTAGTAATATATATGATAAATTTTGTAGTAATAAATAATAAAAAGAGCATAATTAATATTAATTAATATAAAAATATATAATTTTATTGCTAATAACGTAATTAATACTAATAAATGAGCCCAAAGAACCCATAATTGAGTGGTACAAGATCCTTCTTGGCATCCCTAAGAATGGGGGGGTCAACCCCTTTTAACCTCTTATTTAGGGGTGTAATACATGGTTAGTGTGATAATTTAATAGAAATGGAACCATATAGGTATTTAGTAGTGAAAAATTCTATTAAAAAGTCCTCCTTTAAGCCATTTCATTGGCCATCTAGGACACTAGGCCTCTAGGTAAGGCATGAAGGGCATATATGCCATCAACAGTAGGTATTCAAATGTTTTGGGGGACCATGAAAAAATCTTTGTGTAGTAGGAAGGATGAAGACACATGGGTACCGGCAAAAGTTACTGGGTGGGCGTCCTAGAAAAAGGGATTATTAAGCTAAAATATATCAACCATCCATCCCTCATCGTGTATTTCTAATCATGGTTACATGGGTAGCATTCCATGATACTCTCAACTATAGAGGAATATTACGATAATATAGGGAAATAGTTTGCTGATAAAATATAGAACCACCCAAGGAATCAATGATTTAGTGGATCCAAAGAGACAAAGGTGTGATGGTTCATCTCATATGGCCTTCCTCCGACATGTTGATGTTGGATGGAGGGGTTCCCTATCACTATGCATGACGTGATGTACGGTGGATCGACATAATAGGGGGGAGACTACATAAATGACGCGTAACATATGTTCAATGACTCTAGTATGGGGGGGGGGATGGATTGAGAATAATTTCAAAACATAATATATGTTCCTCCTTTGGGGAATTCAACTTTTCTTCATCAAGGGCCAATTAGGCATATTCTACCGGGCCATCGAGTCATGGCCTATAGAATGGGATTTAAAATCCAATAATGCTTTAAACCATTCAAAATATAAATAAATTTATCTACTGGTTACATGAAATTCATTTTACGAAGGGATGGGCTTGTCCTAGTAGGGTTCTTTAGTATGTGAGTTGTTTATTTCTTTGAATCCATTATATTGGGTATTAATAATTATAAAAAAATAAATTAGTAAAAAATTTCATATCAATTAATAAAAAATATTATTTAATAATTAATAATAATAATAATAAATTTACATTTATTAACTAATAATTATTAATTAAAATTCAATAATAATAATTAATTACTAATTTGTAATAGTAATTAACATTAATTATAACTTCTTATTAAAAATTAATATTTGATAAAAATAATTAATTGATTTTTTAATTAATATTCACTAATAGAAAATAATATTATTATTTGAAATTTAATAATTATTAATAGTCATTAATATTTTAGGTTCAGTCATAGTTCTGTAAAAAAACAAATGAAAATATTATTTACATTATTGTTAATTAAAACATAATATTATTACTATTCATAAGTATTACATAATAACTAAAATTCATTAGAATTAATTATTTTTAATAAATATTCCTTAATAAATAATTAATAAATAATAATTTATATTCATTAAATAATATTCTGTGCTAATAATTAATAATTAATAATTAATATTAATTAATAATTAATATACATTAGTTTTCGTTAATAATTAGTTATTCTAAATAATAATTATCAATTATTAGGATGTCAATTTTTAACTATTATTTAAATTATAACATGTAATTAGTAATATGTATGTTAGTGGGGGTATAATAAAAAGAAACATGACCACAATCACTTGATATAAGGATCGGTCATAGACTCACCCCCAAGATAAGTCATCCAAAGAGCCACATTAATACAAAGAGTGACATGACATAATTGTAAGCTCTAAAGTACATTAAATATCCCAAATGTGATGTCCTAATTTAGGATGGGATTTAGTCTATCCCCATGCTTTCATCAATTATCGTGTGGCAGTGTTCCTAAAAAAACCTATTTCACAATTGTATTATGTCACTACATATAAATCCCCAATTGTTTCAAGCATCATCCCTCCCCACTACGAATGGAAAAAATTTATTAGACCTATTTTTTTGTTTTAAATAACCCAAAGGCCCATAGTTAATATCATTAAAACCAAAATATAAAACATTGAAGGCCTTGTGTCCACCTTTTAAAAAAACACCTCAGACATTCATCATTGACACCTTTTGTGTTAGCTGTAATCGTCCACCACCTCAGACATAAAGTTTTAGCTTCACAACACATTCAACTAAGCCTTTTATCACTACATTATTTTAGAATCATCCCCAACTGTGATTTCTTCAGTCATCCCCTAGAGGACCCATCTTTATGGACTACAGGAACCCATTCTAAGTTGATGTTTGTTCACTGCATGCATTAGTCTTACACAGGTATGAACCCTTTCGTACATTAAATCATACAATTCAACCATAAACATCAAAAACATTCTCTCAAAGGGGTATACTATGATTTCAACACTACTCATATGATGAACTATAGGGTAATTTTTCCAACGCTCAAATATACAAATCCCCATTTTGGGGTGGGGGATTAATAGACCATATATTATTGACAATGCAGCTACTAATGACGAAAATTATGTGAGTAGTGGTTCTGACCTTGGTATGTGTTGATACGGGGTAGGACATGGGCCATAGACCCTTAGGATAGGATGATGTGGGGCCTTTGGCCCAAATAAATATAATGAGTCAGCTATTGAGTGAGAAATTTCCTAGAGGGAAGTGTGATCTATACTTATTGGCCCAAGGTTGTGTGTGTCTATTATTACTTTTTATTTTACCTATTATATCATTATAAATAATTAAATAAAAATTTCATTTTTAATAAATAATAATTACGTTATTCCAAACATTATTTATATAATTTATTATTTATAATAATTATATTATAATTCATATCATTAAAAACGTATTATGAATTATTTACATTTTAATAAATAATTGTAATGATAGGTTTTAATTATAGTTTAATTATTATAATTCAATAATAGTATTAATATTTATTAATTATATTTAATTATTACTAATTGTTAATAATTATTAATTTTATCATTAACTATGTTGAAAATTAGTATCTAAATTACTATTATTCATAATAATAACTAATTGCAATAATATAATATTATTAATAATCATTAATTACATGTATTATTTCATTATTTTTCAGAAGTCATTGAATGTATTTGTTATTTAAATTAGGGATGGGATTCCTCCCCCTCCCCAAATCTCCCTCCCATCTACCATTGGACTACATATAAATGGGTACTTCAATCCCCAGGTTGTGTGATCAATTGAGAAAGAGATATTGAACCATTCGAAATTCCCAGATGAATTTCAATCTATCATCAATTTTATTCTCTCTCTCTAATACAAAATTTGTCTCTATTTATATTTTTCATTTTGGTAACATGTTTTCATTTGGAATTCACTAAATAAAGAATGTTTTTTAAACATTATTGTTAGTGCCTACTTGGATGGTTGTAATTATTTATTTTAGCTTTTTAATTCTTATTCTCACCACCTTGTGGAATAGTTATAATTATTTATAGAATATTATTTATTTACCAATATATAGGAATATTTATTTAATTTACTAACCCCCATAAATTTATTATTTTTTTGGATTAAATGATATTAAATTAGTTACTTTCCACCACTTCATTGGGTGGTCTAATTTATAATGTAGTATATATGTGAAATATTTTAATGATTACTATGATGTATTGATTTATTTACATCAAACCCCCATGTGATAGATTTATTATCTGATTAAGGGGTGAAATAGAAAATAACTAATTATTTTTAAATAGTTATATTTACTCAATTTTTATGTTTTTGATAATTCTTTATTTATATTATTTTCATTTATCCAAATGTGAACATTCATTTAATTCATATTTGAAATTATAAAAATAATTTTCTCTTTTCACCCTCTCTCAATCCAAGTTATCATCATGTAAAATCTTATAACACATGAGATCACCTCTCTTGATATTTTCAAACGTAATTTCATCCATTGGATGATAGATTTTGATAAGAATCATGAATCAATGGATATCATTAAAATAATTAACAAAAATAATTCTGAAACCCTCCAAAATAAATAAAAGGAAATGATGTTCCTCCAATGACATATCGATAAGGGATCCAAATGTGAATACCTCATAGAAAGTGATCTATATATGTTTTGTAAGAGTTTTGAAGAGGTGTATGATCACCAAAATAAGACTTTTCTTCATCTGACCTATGATGAATGGAATTATTTACACATTAAAGACTACAAAAGGATTATTGATTAAAATTTTGTTATGTATAGAATGATATCATAGTTAGTGTAATGAAGTATTGATATTACAGATACTGATATTCTTGAATGGTCATATATGACAATGCATACATCTCACATCACCCACCAACAACAATAACACTTGTAAGGGTATAAAATATATTTTCATCTCATATCATCCTTAATTTGTGTATGGAAGTAAAGTGAGTTATTTATTAAAAATCATCACCATCATCTTACTAGTTCAGCAGTAATATTTTATGATGAAAATTTTATTTTTCATGAAAATAATCATATAAAAAGGTAGTGGAATGATTCTCATGGTGGATATGGTTTTCCAGAAGGCCTGATTGAGGAATTTGTTTTATCCAAGGGTATACTAAAAATGAATATCAAAATCAAATAAATATTAGTTCAAGCACTCTACGAAATATTTAATATTCCTACTATTATTTTGGTTATTAGGAATATTCTTCTTGAATTTTTGAAAGTCCATGGAATATTTATAATATCTATAAAGCATATCTATAATAAAATAAGAATGAACCACATTTTTCTAAGACATTTTATATTTTGAATGAAAAGAAGGTTTATTTTACTTGGAATAATGATCCATCAAATGATGATTAATCATATATTGAATTGTTAAATTTTAATTGTGTATTTAATAATACGATATTTGCAATAAAAATTAGAAAAATTATAATACTTATTATATGTGATGTGATTTTGTTCAAAACATGATTTATATTTTAGGTTTTGTATTATTTGAATTTCATTAACTATTTCATATAATGTTATTTTTTTATTTGAATCGTTAAAGTGGAATTGGTAACCAGAATATATATTTTCAAACTAGATAGTGGAATAATGAAAAAAAACAAAAAACAAAAAGTATTTTCTAATCTTAAACCAATAAGACCAAATTTGAATACAATATCAGGTCCTACAAATCCGAAAGAAGGAACATATAAATAATGTTTTTATTTACCCAGTGGTATAAATTTCTTAATAGTAGATGTGTTGTTTTCCAAAAATCCAAAATGAAACTTGTTATGTTTCAATGATATATACCATCAGAGTATGATTCCAAAAATATATCTTTGAAAAATGAATAGTGCTTGAGAATTACTAATAGTAAATTTAGTAAAAGTCATCTACTATAAAATTTACCCAAAACTAGATTCTAAATTATTTATTAAGAAATATTATAATTACATTATAGGAGGATATAGAAATGAAAAATGAAGGGATATGAGTATTTCACGGTCTAGGAGGGGAATTTGATACTCTTCACAACTAAAGATTTTTTATATTGAATTGGGAGTAACTTAAGAGCATCATCATATAATACATATGTGATTATTAATATAAAAAAATAACTGAGGGTGACCATACTCACCCACCAATCCTAGAACCTCATGGTGTATTGTAGAATCACTAGATTTCAATAGAACGATGATGTTCAATAGAACACATAATACACAACACTGAGCATAAATTAACCTCAAAATATTATTACGGAAATATGATTATTATAAACTAGTTATTTAATTAGAGGGTATGGATATGATTAACTGATTTAGTAAATATATTTAATGTTCCTAATCATTTCAAATGTATTGATTAATTGTAAGATCACCAGTTTTTCTTAACATATGGATCTCTTGTTTCATGTTAATGTTCTCACCTTCCCTTTTAAATTAGACCCTAAGCCAGGATGTGGGCCAAAAGGGTTTTTTTTTGGGATGAATGGGAAGAACATGAAAATATATTGGAGCATGCTTGATACACATCGTGTACTTGGACTACATTTCATGTATTTATAGAACACGATGTGTACTGGCCTGTAATGATTTGTAGCCAATCTGGCTCCAAAAAAATGGGAGTACACACAGTGTACATTCATGGTTGGGGTTTTTTTATAAAAGAGGAAGTAGGACCGATTTTTTATGGATAAAAGATTTTTCACTATTTTTTGAGAGCAAAACCCCTATAATATAAATTTTCATATCTAGAAGCTGTCAAGACTCTAATTAGAGTGTCTTTGGTCATGTTTGAACCACATATGTATGTAATCAGTTCCTTTTTAGTCTTTCTTGATTCTTAGAAACAACGACTGTGCTATTATAATTTATGCTCATATGCCCTAATATTTTGTTCTTCATCAAACCTTCAGAATTCTTCCAATCTAGGATGAATCTGTACTTGATACTAGATGAGTTGTCTACTATCGAGGTAAGGTATGTGGTCTACAATTTTTTTGGCATTTTATTTTCTTTTTAGGAATTTGATCTTTTCACCACCGATTAGACTTTCTAGAGTAGAGTATTTTTGAGTGAGTTTAATTAAATATCTATAGCCGGACCTAGTAAGGATGCCTATAGATTCTATTTAGGTGTATTGGCACCCGTTACTCCTTTCAAGGTCACCCATGGGGTGGTCACTATAGAAATAACATTTTTATGCCGATTTAAACAACCCAAGGGGTGAGTTCTTGTGCTTTCCTAGTTCAAGAATACCATAGATTCCTTGATAGCACGCGTATCTTGTTTAAGAGATTTAATTCCTCATTTCTTAATGAATATTATGTTGTGCCTTATTTTTTTGATAGTTTTCAATGTTAAATGAAATAAATGGGTTGGAATACCTATATAAATTTTTTAATGACCAATACGGGTGGGTATACCTATGTTAGATGACTAAAGTCATGTTAATTGGTTTATATGGGAGGGTAGGCACATATAATTGTTTTGATAAATGGTTTTCAAGACTGGATATACACATGGCTTGTGAAGGTTGATGCGAATGGGTATACTCACATGGAATTTTTTTTAAATTGAATGATTGAATGATTAAATGAATAGATTTGGAACATGGTAGTGGATTCCTTAGGATGACTCTACCCCTTGGGTCTTGATTCCATGGGATTCCTCAATCCTTGGTACCCCATATATCTGACTTGATTGGGATTGTGTAGGACTTTCTATTTACATGATCATAGGACCCTGACTATTTCCTAACAGATTTTCCACCAGGGATACCCATGGGACTCGATAGGATGACGTGGACAAGCTCCTTGGATTTGTCCCTCCATGGTCGAGATATTTATTACATCGATTCCATGGTTTTCTAAAACCCTGGATCTGTCCCTTGTGGTTTACACATTACTATACGTTGTGGCCATGGGAGATTTGAATTCACTATACGGTGTGGTGGTGGAATTCTCAACTTATTTATAAAGTATGGGTGTGGGTTACATGATATATATGGATGTATGGTGTGGTCGTGTGACTTTCATGTTTCCCTCATTATAGTTTCCTTGGTATGAGCACACTCTCTTTTGCAGTTATCCCTAAGAGATATTATTCATTAGTTATTATAGTATAATTATTCCATGGGTATACACACATAATCACTAGTTGATTACACTTGCAAGAACCTTTTTAGAATCTTTTTAGAACTGTATAGACCATTGTGGTTTCTTACATGGATTTTTATCTCACCCCTGTTTGGGCCTCCTAGAGGACCAAAATAGATTATATGGTTGTAGGAGATGATATGGGTAAACTCCATAGTACCAGTGGTTGACTATGTTTTTAGAGAAAGGGATCATAAGACCATGTTGATGTTGGTGATGTTGGGATAAAATTTTGATCTTTTGTTATTTTTTGGACTTGTACTATATTACATTTCCATGTACCTACATTGGAATCATTCTTGATACTTGTATCATCTGTATAATATTGTATATGAGACAGTTGTGTTTATTGATTTGTATTCTTTCCATTTCTTACTTTCATTTTCCTTCTGTTTATTTCACATCTACTATTTACTGTATGTTTGACTTTCGTTGTGATACTATGGTAGTGAGGGAATAGTCTCCTCGATGACTAACCTAGGCCCTCACTTCAATTCTGCAGCCTCTCGCATTTAGGGAGATGTGCTTAAGGCCATGTGGCCAACCAGGCTCGGGGCACTATTTCGGGTGGCATCCAAGTCTGGAATATTACAAAGTGGTATTAGAGGAGATTTTTTCTTGTATGAATTAATTTTTTGTGACATTAGACAGGGATGTGAATGAAATAATGTTTGGTAATAAAATGTTCTTGGGATTCGCTACCCTACGTATCAGGAATAAAAAAATTTCCATGAATTGAGTTCTGATTTCATGGATTCTAACTATTAAAGTTGATACGATTTCACTGTTGGGTGACACACATGATTTATGATATAAATATTAAAACATTTATGGGTTCTATTTTAGCTGAATCCTGATGAGATGAGGGTGTAACATATCATGCATCATATAGAAACATGTTAGAATCACATGTCATGCATTATGTCATTCCATCTAGCATGTATTAGATATTTTATGATGTCGTGATAGTTGATGTGATAGTTGTGCCTAATATTGTGTTAGTTGGATGCAGTAGATAAAGGTGTGATGTTATATTTCAATCCATAAGGAGTATGGGACCTTATGAATTTGGAAATGACACACTAGTTAAATGTAAAGGTTAAATGAACTTGATACATGCATGGTTTGAATGGAAACCAAGGTTGGGTTCATGAGGTGTTATGGGCCCTCATGGATTCAATATTGGTAACCCATGGTGAAACATCATGGATAATTGAATGTGAAATGGAAATAGAACTTGAATGGTGAATAGTGACTTGACCTACACACATATTTTTATTTTGAAAGAAGCATAGTTTCTTTTTCCTCGATGTATGTTTTTTATACCGTCATAACATTTAGAGTAGGTTGTGGGTTTAACTTGGATTGCAGGAGTTTTTTGACATGTACTATGCTTTGGAGCTACGTACTTTGAAATTTTTCTATTCCGAGGTCTGTTTTTATCATTGTAGAAACATGCCACCACGACAACCTCTAGTGGTACGCTGTGATAGAGGTGTTGAACATACTTCAGAAATGGTGGGACATAAGCATTCCGTTTATCCTCGTATAGTGCAAGTTGAGGCACCTGAGAATGTTCTGGACATAGATGCTGAGGGAAAGTTATGTGAGGGTTACTTTGGATATATGCAGACTTTCCAAGGATCACCACAACCAGCCTTGACTATGGATGAGCTGACGCGGGTGTTCTAGCAACTGCATCATCCTACATTTTTAGGGTATGGAGGACCATAAGTTGCAGAGCTGTTGTTAGAGACCACATTAGAAATTTTTTTAGCATTTGGATTCTCCTCTATTGTAGTGGGTCACACTCGGAACTTATATACTCTATGGAGCGGCCAAGCGTGGGTGTGATGTTTTGAACCAAGCTGATGGGATATAGAATATGGGATGGGATGAATTGCAAACCCACATATATAATTACATTTAAACCATGACTCTTGGGGAATGAGAGATACTGAGTTTATGTGTCTAGAGAATGGAGTGATGATAGCCATGGAATACTCAACACACTTTACAGAGCTGATGATTTTTGTGCTGATGTATCTTATTGATGAGTTGTTGAGGGAGAGAAGCTTCGAGGAAGGTCTGAGACATGATATCAAATATCTAGGCAACGTGTTCTAGATTCCTTCTTTCATTGATATTGTGAATTAGTCACTGATTACAGAGTGGAACCAGAGGAAAGATGGGGGTACAGAACATGGGAGTGTTGTTTTATGCCTAACTAGAGATATGTTATCAGGTTGGAAGCATCATTGTGGGGCTTTCTATAATGTTAGTTCTAGTCAGGAAATGGGTGTAGGTATCTTGGTATATTCCCATTAGTGTATTAGGTCATGCCATGTGAAAAATTAGTGTGACAATGTCCCAGTCGAGTGCCAAGATTGTTGTAGGATGGGGCACATGCAACAGTTTTGTAGATCCTTCCCTCCATCAATGAGTGATAGGGGGTCATCTCTAAAATTAGGTTTAGAAATCTTCAGCTCTGCGTCTGGATTTTCTCTGGAGCCATGCATGCTAGGAAGGCCATGGAAATGATGGTCGTGGTCATGGTAGTAAGACACTAGGGTCTCAAAGACAACACGACGGATTAGCTCAGGGTGGCGAGATAGTGTCAAAGGGTCATGGTATAGGCCAAACATACACAATGCAATAGACCCAACAGTAGAAGGATCCCATACCATCTACACCGACAGGAACAATATTATTACCTTATACTATTTCATATTTTCTTTTCCATATAGTTTCCTCTCAGAGTTTTATCTCTGAACCTGTGGATAGACTCCTTGGTCTAGTTGTTTTGATTTCGGGTGGTGTTTTGACAGTAGGCAAAACATTGGGAGTTAGAATGGGTGATGTACGCTAGTGTTTGAAGTGTCCCTATAAGGACCCATCCTTAAACATTACATAATCCCGAATTAAATTAATAATTCACATTGAGGATCTTTTCAGGTTTAGAGTTTTAGATAATTACACCATAACCATTACATTACATCTCAAAAATTACAATATAGACATTTATACTCATTTTCCATTTTTTTATAAAATATAAACTCTTGAAAACAGGACTCATGTCTACTCCCATGTTTTAGACGGCATGGGTTTTTCTTGCTCCCATCCTTGACCCTATTCATCTTTAGGTCCTGTGAAAAACAATTCAAAACAAGGGATGAGCATAAAAAAGCTCAGTAAGTGTTATAATACAAAGAATGAAAACATTAGTTCATCAATAAATACATAACATAAGCTATTTAACATACCTCGTGAAATCATAAGATTTATTAATAACACATATAAATCATAAATCATAAATGTATCTAGTGGAATCTATATCATAATTACATTATAGCTATCACAGCTATGTAGGGAGTTACATATTGAATTTCCATCATAGTATATTACCTAAATCTCTTAGGAGAAAGATTCACATTTACATCCTTCATGAAACCTAATGAATTGGAGAGCTATCTCGGGCTCACCTGCCATAGGTTTATCATGGGACCACCCATATATGTAAAAAATTCCTAAGGACCATAATATAATCATAACACATAACATAAGCATAAAGGAAATATCGCAGTTCGAAATTTAAAGCATGGTATATCTTTTCAAGATATTGAAAAAGTAATTGAAATAATAAATCCAAAAACCATTATCAATACAAAAATACAAAAAAGTGTATTTGGAATTTATTTTCCTTTTAAAAACATTATGGCTTGTTAAGGAATCCAAAGATCAAATAATTCTCACAGTGGCGGAAAGGTCGTTATCACCGCGTACATTGAAAAGAACATTATTTTTGTTATTTACTTGAACGCTTTGTAGAAAAATGTTATATTTTGATGAAATTAAAAGTAAAAGGGGTTTATACACTGTATAAAAGAATGACATGTATAAAACAATATATGCCTCAATGAAATGAGATTGAGATGAAGTCCCTTACCTCGTGTATGCCTTAACCCCTTCATTCTTCAATATCCTGAATAATAAAATCAAGATAATGTCTACATGCATAGGAAATTTGTTCAAGTTTATTATTCCTTTTATATAAATCATTACCATGTTATAATCATTATGTAATCATTTAAGTTTATAACAGTCATTTTGTCGATATTGGGTACTTGAGTCAAAAAATTACTTCTTATGTTTACATGTTTTCTATGTGGTAAAAACTCCATTATATATAGAATGATATTAATGATTTATATATCATATATATCATATATATATCCAGTATATACATGTATTTATTATAGTACATAACATTTATTGGCAAGAAATGAAATGCACTGTTCATGGAGACGGTAAACCGTACGTACGCATGAACGCAACATCCATTTCTTTTTCATAATTTAATGGAATTAGAACATAATGATATATATTAATATTATAATTACAGTATAATATCATATATAATATCATTAAATCCTTCTTTATACGTCCCATATATGTCATTAACGATTCATATAACTTTGAGGGGGTGTTAGACCACACTTCCTCAAAAGAAATTATCACGTTTACCCTTAATTGAAACCATAAAGGTGCACTATAAATGGAAAATAAAGAAACATAAAAGAAAACATAAAAATAATATATATCATATATGAATACAGTTCCATCATAATGGACACCATGAGAGGCGGTAGGAGATAATTGAACAATCATCGTTTTTTGAGGTGTTAGATTGTCAGCCACAGAAATAGTATTTTCTTTACCCATTAGATGGTGGTGTGTGAATATGTAGTTTGAATATTTTTCATAAAAAACAACTTAGTATATTGAGGGTACTTTTTTGGTTATAAAATAAAGGAATAAAAAGATTTTAGGGGTTGGATATTTAAAATAAAAGAAAAGAATTTAATAGAAATTGTTACCTTTAATTTGGGTAACTCCCTTTGGTTTGAACCAAAAGGAAATCATGAATATAATTATGCCTAAGTTAAGGATTCTAGGAGGAAGGGAGGGATCTTGTGATATTATTTGAGAATGTGATGGATGAGCCAAGGGTCTTGGGCGGTGTGAGGAATGGGTTAGATGTGAGGGCTTTTTATATGGGGGGAGGGGCTCTTTAGAAACTGTGAAAATATTATTTTATTATATAATTATTTTCTATTTCTAAAGGTCCATAACTTATTAAAGTCGAAGATAAGATGACTAAGGGTCGAAATAACATCATAAAATATGAATTGGAAAGGTTTTCAATATTATTTTAATTATTATAATCTTATTTATTTAAATCAGTTATTAATGAGGTAAACACTGCATCATTATTATGTCACAAATAATTTTATTTATTTTATGTATAAAAAATAAAAAATACCATGTTGTAAGAAATCATTTTAGATTTATAGAAAATATTTAAATTCGATAAGATAACTTTTATAACTTTATGAAAAAATTAATTCACTAAAAGAAATTTGTTTATGTCATTTTTTTCTTTACCTTAAATTAATTAATATAAATTGTCATTATCACTCCCAAGTGGCATCATAGGGACCCAAAATCGACCCAAGGATGCCCATGGTCGGATATGTATCAAAAAATAGGGTTAAGACACATGATAGGGTAATTTTATATTATTATAATAATATTTTATTACCCATATTTACCATATTTACCCTTTAACCACGGTAAATAAAATATTTACCGAAGTAAATATTCATAATGTCTAAAAATTAAAGTTACCTGTTAACACAATTTGGACCTCATGATTCCAAATATTGAATCAATTTTTTCCAAATTGAAAACATATAAGTGGTATAAATTAATTTAATATTAATTTCTGCTTTCAAACCAAAATGCGTGTTTTTAAGAAATAAAAACTATCAAAAGATTGACACTTATTTATGTCCAATTTCAAAGTGAAATTACTACCAATGACCAAAATTGGTCTAAATAGTAAAAATATAATCTAATAGTACATTAGAACTAATTAAAAAGATAATCTAACAATGTAAATATTTTAGATTAAAATGAAATTTCGAATTAAAATATAGTATTTTTCACTATACATTAAGAAATGAATTTTATTAGAAAAATACTGATATTTTACCCATAGTTAATTTTGATGTCCTGTTTCTAAAGTAGAATATTTTTTGGTTAAATAGAACATATATAAGTGACCAAAAATATATTTAAACAGGGTTTCCCATCAAAAGGTGGTAAATCAACCTTTTAAAGTAAATTGTGCTTAAAATTGGATTCATTAACATTTTAACCCTCTAACTTTTATTGGATATATGTAAAAACTGTTAAAAACATGTATAATCATATTTTAGTTAGTTCAATTAATTTCCTCCAATACAATTGCTAGGAGATAACTACCATTTAAAATAATAATATTATATTATTAGTGTGCAGCGTAAGATTTCACAGAAACCCGTTGTTGTGTATCGGGTACGCCATCGAACATAGCATCCCCTTTAAAGTAAAATTAATATTTAATTCAAAAATATTAATAAATATGAAAAATTAATATTTACTTATTTACCTGGGATGTTACATCCTTCCCCCCATTTGGAAATCGTGTCCTTGCAATTTTATTCACTTATCAAAAAAATGGTGGTATTTATCTCTCAAATAATTTTCAGATTCCCACATTGCCCGTTCAACCATATGGTTTTTCCATAAAACCTTTTCCTGATTAATTACCTTATTCCACAAAACATGCTCTCTTCTGTCAAGAATCTGTACTGGTTGTTCTTCATAAGAGATATTTTCTTCCAACTGAACTACCCCTAGACTTAAAACATGATATGGATCTGGAATATACTTTCTCAACATTGAAACATGAAAACAATTATGTAACTAGGAATAACATAAAGGTAAATCCACTCTGTACACAACTTATCCAACTTTATCTAGGATTTCATAAGGTCTAATGACCCATGGACTCAACTTTCTCTTCTTACCAAAACGCATCACACTTTTCCATGGAGAAACATTGAGAAAGACTTAATCACATACCTCAAAAGAAAGATCCTTCCTCCGATTATCCGCATAACTTTTCTACCTGCTCTGTGGTGTTCTCATGAGCTTCTGAGTGAACTGATCCTTTTCTATCATCTCTTCAATGAATTATTGTCCCATCTACTTCCTTTAACCTACTTCATTATAAAATGTAAGAGTTATACCACGCTTTCCATATAGTGCCTCAAATGGAGCCATCTATATATTGGAATGAAAACTGTAATTATAATAAAATTCAACCAAAGAAAGATTTTGGTCCCAACATCCATGGTAATTCAATGAACAAGCATGTGGCATATCCTCCAAGGTCTGAATGGTTCGTTCTGATTGACCATCTTATTGCAGATGAAAATCTATAAAAAAATTTAATTTAGTACCTAGCAACTTCTAAAGGCCTTTCCAATAGTTAGAAGTAAACCTGAGATCATGATCAGAAACAATGTAGAGGAGAACACCATGAAACCTAACTATCTCTTTAACATACAACTTGGAATATTAACCTAGAGACAAAGTATCACGAATAGGAAGGAAATTAGAAGATTTAGTCAATCAAACAACATTAACTCTTGTTGCAATATTACCTCGAGATGTATTTGGTAACCCCACATCGAAGTCCATGGATCTATTTTCCCATTTCTACTCTAGCACTGGTAAAGGTTGAAGCATCCCTTTCATTAAATGTCACTCTGATTTAATCTGATGACAAGTCAAACATTTCATAGTAAAATCAGCAATATATCTTTTCATTCCATCCCACCAGTAATACTCCCGAAGATTTATGTACATCATAGTAATTCCAGGATGAACTAAAAATGAAGAACTATGAGCTTCACATAACAACTCATTATTCGACTGTGAATCACAAGGCACACATAATCTATTTCAAAATATAAAAATACAATCATTATCAATGTTAAAATCATGGAACATACCCTTCTGAACCAACTCTATATTTTTATACAACTCAAAATCTCCCTTCTACGCCTGCTTAATTCTGTGTGATAGAGATGATCTCAATGAAACCTGAGACAATACAGATTAATTTCCTACACCAACAACTTCTATTCCAAAGATCATCAAATCAAAAATCAAAGGATCTCAATCCAAACCTAGCATGGTTAATGAAGCATTACTTTTTCGACTCAAAGAATCAACCACTTTAATTTCTTTTCTTGGATGGTAATGGATTGTGAAATCATAATCCATGATTAATTACAACCATCTCCTCTGTCTCATGTTCAATTCCTTTTGAGTGAATATATATTTTAAACATTTTTGGTCAGTATATATTTCACATTTTAATCAATACAAATGATGCCACCAAATTTTAAAAGCAAAAACAATAGCAGCTAATTCCAAATCATGTGTAGGGTAATTTAACTAATGAGGTTTAAACCAATGTGATTCATAGGAAATTACCTGATAATTATACGTAAGGACACAACCAAGTCCATTCAACGACTGAGCACTATTTTAATGACCCGCCTTTTGAATTGGGTTAAAAAGTGGGGAAAAGTGAACTTTTTCAATTACTAAACTGGTGGTTTTTAGAATCGGGCTTAAGAACGAGGTTTTGAAGGTTTGAAACCTTATTTTAAATGTTTTTGGACATGGGTTAATTCCCGTTAAGTTTCCCGAGTGGCACGAGGTGTTTCGGGTGCATCGTACCCGAAGGAGGACAGTTTATAAAGAAGAGGAGAAGGCGCACGGTTGGTGCACGTTTTCCCAAACCATGCAGCCTAAAATAGGGAGGCAGAGGAGTCTGCACGGATATCGCACAGTTTCTCAAAACTGTTCGGCCACCCCATGCGTGGTGCCCTAGGTGTCTAGTGGGGTGTCGCATGGTTTGCGCAGGGTTTGGAAAACCGGGCGGGATAAATTGTGTGCCGCACCATGTTTGGGTTTTTGGGATATTCTAAATGGTTTTAAAATTAAAATAAAAATAAAAACAAAAACCTAATTAACTAAGACTCTCCCCTATTCTATTAGTAGACCCGCACGAACCCCACCCCCTTGGAGCCATCGACCTCGCCTGCAATCCCCCTTAGCTGCACCAACCTTCCGCCTTCATTTATCCTTCATTCTTGGTTATTCTTCTTCTGAATCTACAAGGTAGGTCCTTCTCCTACCTATCCTCCTTGTTCCAAGCTGTTTTCAGCGTATTCGTCGCCTGGTGAGATTCGTCCGAATGCCCTAGGGTTTAGGGTGATCCGACTTTGGGATTATCTGTGTTCCAGGTTCATGTGGAAGGCTTCTCAGGTCGTGTTTGGGTGTATTATGGTGATCACCACCAAAGGTGATGCGATCCACCACGTTTCAATCCACCGGTTTGTTTCCAATGTAAGGGTTTTACACGTTGTTGGCTTTCGTATCTTCCTTTTAGTATCATAAGCTGTTTTAGAGGTTCCTTGTTTGTTTTTCGTAGTGCATTGGATCATTGGAGTTGGATTCGCCTTTCCATAGCCCAGTTGACTCGCCTGTGCAGGAATAGGTACATATTAATATGTATGTGGGTTCCTCTGGTATGCGTATATTCATTCATGGTAGAGAATATACATTTACGGGGCTAGTTGTCCCCATTGCATATATAAAAGTGCATGTGCAGGTGAGCGGAGATAGTCTTATGCGTATAAGCATAGGTGTAAGGATCCTCTTTCTCACGCTCATGGCCATGCGGATCGTGTGCATATAGTCTAGGAGTCCTTATATGTATGTGAAATCACATATGCCTCCTGGGGGAGAAGCAGTGGGAACTTTAGTTAGAAAGCTCCAAGAGCTAGAGTGGACGGATGGATCCTCCTTGAGGTAGGGTCCCTCTCTATTCCCTTTAATTTAAATTAAAGCCTTCAAATAGTTTAATACTAAATTGCTTTAGTATGATAATTATGCAAGTTTTGTTTCAATTAAATGCTTCTGTGCAAAGAGTGTGAATTGCAGGGACTAGAATAAAATGGTTGCTTGGTCACTAAACTAATGATTTAATAATAAAATCCATTGGTCAGAGGTGTGATGTCTTCAAGATAAATATAGGAAGTAGATCCTTATGCTTTCCTGCTAAATTCTTGTTACGCATTGGAGTTAACTCATGATATCATGTTTCCTATGAATTTTACCAAATGGTTAAAGCATGATCATTGTGATCTTGCGATGAAATGGTTGACTTGAATAGAATAGATTAGGGTGGTAAGACGATGCCTTAGGATAATGGAAAAAGCATGGCCTATGTTAATGGAATGGATCTAGTGAATGGGACTTACCTAAGAGGGGTAGTCCACATCACCTCTTTATGCTTGGTAAATCCCCATAAGTATTTGAAATGAAATAAAAGGAATAAAGAATGAATTTGGTGTTAGCCAATAACCTACATGAGTGGGTTTCCTCATGTACCTTATATAGATGTGATGAAAACGTTAAATGATGTGATCATGATACTTCAGATGGTTTGCCTTAACTATAATTGTATGAATGTGATTATAACCTTTTACGTGGATATGGTATATATTTTTGATTATGATTGTGATAGGATTCTTTGAATGCTTAAGAAGTACTGACATAAGAAGTATACTATAGACTTTCTTGTTTTGTGAGTGCGCACATGTTGATGCCACATAAATGAATGATAATTAAGGTGAGTGCATGATGAGGCCACCTAGTGACAGATATGTGTTTGGATGGGCGGCAGTTATACCCCATGCCAGTGTGACAGTACATGTATGGAAGGGAGGAAATCTTACCCCTTTCCAGTTGACATGTAATGTGATAGTACATGTCTGGAAGGGAGGCATTCTTACCCCTTTCCATTTGACTTCAGTTGATGATTACATGTCTGGAAGGGAGGCATTCTTATCCCTTTCCAGTTGTCTACTAGTGATGATTTATGTGTCTGGATGGGAGGCAGTTATACCCCTTTCCAGTATTATGAACGTGTTTGGATGGGAAGCAGGTATACCCCATGCCATTAATATGAATTTGATGGAAGGGAGGCATTCTTACACCTTTCCAGTATACCAGGGATGAGAGGAATACTTACCTCATGCCCGCTATCTTCAACTTATGGGTGGGAGGAAATCATACCCCATGCCATCATTTATAAATATTTACATATGTAACTGTAGTGGCATGATCAAACTGATATCCCGGAAACGAGCTGAAGCTGGTATAGTGATCTTGTTTCCTTTGGGGAAACCTGGATGGGTGTTTCTATTCTATATTGTTCTGTTTATTGAATCATGCTATACCTACATCCTGCTTTAATTAATAATACATTGTCTGGTTTGGGTTATACACCGGTGGTTCCAGCCTACTATGATTTATATCTCACACCCTACTCGGGCCGCCATTGCACTAGGGTACCCGAGTAGACCTTTCTTGTTTGTAGGACCTAGGATGGTTGTTGTGTTGCTTATACCTAGGGATAGTAACAAAGGACCAAGCGGGAGCTCAGGATGCTCAAGAGATTGCACGTCGAGCTTTATCGTATTTTCTTAATTTCTTTTTTATTATATTGAAAGCATGCTATATTGTTTACTACTTTTATAAATTTATCATCATTAGTACATACATGAATTGTAAACTAGCGTTTTTCACCTTTTATAAAAATGATCACTATTTGTCTTCTGATGCTGTTTGTTTATTTTTTAGCTATTACTACTTCCGCTATTAAATGTTATTTACTCTGAGATACCGTTGTTCACCTCTGATAAGAGGGTATTGTCTCCCCACAATCAAATCCTTAGACCCTCACTGCTAGTCTACAGCCTCTGATGTATGGGGAGATGTGCTTGAGGCCATGTGGTAACTGGTCCGGCCACCGGTTTGATGGTGAGTCGGGCTGAGACGTTACAAAGTGGTATCAGAGGAGTTTTCTCTTCTGATTTGTTTTACTGTTTGGCTACATTAGACAGGGACAGGATGGAAATCGAATTTTGTAATGAGCTGTGTGCTGGATTGGCCACCCCGTGCACAGGGAAAAGCCAAATTACCTCGAATTTAGTTATTATTTTAATGATTTTGATTATTACGGTTGATTTGATTTCACTGTTGGGTAACGTAGATGTTTTTTGTTGATATTGTTGATGCAATTTTGGGTTCTATTTCTGTTGCAACCCGATGATATGAGGGTATTCCATCTCATGCATCGTATAGGAACATTGTTAGAAATCACATGCCTTGCCATCTAGGATGGATTAGTAGTGCCTTGTGTTTTGATAGGTACTATGGTAATTATTCTATGCCTTTGTGATATTTCATATTCTGTGTTACTGCATACGATAACATGCTGTTTTGGATCAAAAATGAAATTGGTTTCTTTCACTATATTAAGTGATTTCAGTTATTTTAGCAGCCAATTTTCAGTTATAAGGTGTATTGGCACCTTATAGCTGTGAAAGGGTAACCTTTGTAATTGAATTTCCAAAAAAGGGCTGGTAAGGTTTTAATTGTAAAATGGAATTAGTTTTGAATAATGGGAGCCAAATTCCAAACTATAAGGTGTATGGGCACTTTGCAGATTGGTAGGTGGCCACCCTTATGATTGGATCGTTGTATTTGAGAATGTTGATTTCTGAAATGTGGTCTATTTTCTTTATTTGGAGCCAATTTTCATTTTATAGAGTGTATGGGAACTTCATGGGTTGGGAAATGGAAACCCATAAGGAATGTAATGGAAGGATTCTTTGTGTGATGTTTATATGTGTAAAATCTGTTTGATTTTGATATGAAATTTTTTGCCTTTTTGGGACCCTCGTAGGTCTCCTAGTGGTTAAAAGGAAGTTGGTTGAAACTTGCATGTTATGCTTTGAGCTGTTTGATAAAATGATCAAGTGCCTAGTGAATTTTTGTTTGGAAAAGGGGTACTTGATGTGTTGAATTTAATCTTATAAAGTGATTAAATGATAAATGTGAATAAATATAAAGGTCTTGGAAAAAAGAAACTGTAGTGGTGTCCAATGTTGAGACCCTGTGTGTGGGTAGGATAAGACCTTCTTGTGAGTGCCTTGGAATGGAAGCTTACACATTTTCCGTAGGCTGTTTTCTTTTTGCAATTCCCTTAAATGTTAGGCTTTGAGCCCGATGACTTTTTTTGGGTGTGACCAGGTTCTTGGGTCGATGCTTGTTTTTTGTGAGGGGCTAGACCATTGTAGGTAGCGCCCTTAGATATTATGTGCTTGGATTGTTTGGTGAACTTTCTAAACTTTGGTACTGTCCAGGTACCGTTGTCCCATGTAGGACTTCCAGTTATAATGACACCCTTCTCCGGACGGGTGTTCATTCTTCTTTTGATCTTGTTAGGCGATTGAGCATTGGGTAATGCTCTGTATCAGTTGGTTGGACATGCCTCGGGCATGTTCGGTCGCCTTGTTGGTCATTTAACCCTTTCTTTTTGTGTAGTAATGGATGACTTGACATGTCATCATCCAGTCGAATGGTCGTATGGGGCAATACGGCATTTGGTTGTATCTCTTGTTCTTATGTGTACGGTCTCGGAGTGACCTGAGCATTTTATAATCAAGTTGTCCCAATACTACGAATGATTTTCGGAAGACTTGGGAAGTGGACACTCCGGTCTTGTTGCTTTGGATTCCTTGTACATTTGACCTGGTGATCATGGCTCAGAGGAGTGACGCACGTTCGTTCAGTTAATTAGGAACAAGTCTTCTTATGAGATGCTTGTCTATCTCCTTTTGATGACGCCGACCCTTCTAATGTGGGAAGTGTCATGCTAGTGGTGTAAAGTGTGTCCTTCCTGGTAAATGGAACACACCACGAAGGGCCATCTTGGAAAATAGTCGAGTTTTTCTCGACTGCATTTGGGTTTTTGAGGTAAGGTTGATCGATGAATGCCTCGTGTGGGAAGAGGCATCATGATCGATTGATATCTTGGTGTGTCGGTAGGGGAAGCTGAGTTTCTTCTTCAGAGTCGACCAGGGGTGGTTCGAATGGTCTCCTTTCTAGTTTTTGGGTATAAATAACTGGAACCCATTTTCAATCCTCTTAGTGTACTCTGCTACGCAACGAACTTGTCCCCTATCTTGCTTTCATCCAGGATGTGCTAAGAGAGTGTCAGTCTTATGTCATGCTAAGGTTATAAAAATCATTTGAGCTTGGATGGTTTTTCCCTTTCGAAATTTCACATTGTGTGCGTGGTTCCGTTCATGGTTTTATCTTTGAGACGTCACCGAGATTTGGGTATGAGCATTTCAGTGAACATCCTTGTGGTGAATGCATGATGCCTTGGGAGAAGGCATCGTCATTCAGTTTTTAAAGCACTTATCGCCTAAGTTGGGCGTCTTCTTGAATAGTCAGCCAGAGTGGCTTAACTCTTTAGACTTGAGTGTAGAGGTTGATGGGGAAATCGGCCATTTGATCATTACAAAATCACGCTTGGTGCATCGTTGGAATGCTTAGAGTGTGATTTTGAAAGACAATTCAAACATTGTTGGAGCTGTGGTTTGAGTCTTGGTCGTTTAATGTGAAAAAATAAGGTGGGAAGTACCTTTGTTTTGTTTCTTGACGAGACGACGATGTGATCATGTCTCTTGTAGAATGGGCTTGGGTAAGAGCTTTCGTGTTGGTTCGGTGGGAAAACGAGTGTTGTCTCGGGTGTTGACGACTTATGTGTCGTGTGCTTAACTGGATGATTGTGGAGCATTGAACGTTTGAAAATTTAACGTGATCGTTGAACGTAGCTTCATGACCCTTGTAGGTCGAATGAAGTGTGCGTTGTTCCCGAGGGCTTCTCAGGGATGAGAAGTTCTAAGGTTGGAAGTTTGTAATGACCCGCATTTTGAACCAGGTTAAAAAGTGGGGGAAATTGAAACTTTTCAATTACTAAACTGGTTGTTTTTAGAATTGGGCTTCGGAACAAGGTTCTAATGGTTTGAACCCTTCTTTTTAATGTTTTTGGACATGGGCGAATTCCGGTTAAGTGTCTCGAGTGGCGCGAGGTGTTTCGAGCGCATCATACCGAAAGGAGGCGGTTTTTAAAGAACAGAAGAAGGCGCACGGTAGGCACACGATTTCCCAAACCGTGCGGCCCAAACCATGCGGCCTAAAATAGGGAGGCAGAGGAGTCTGCATGGCCTGCGCACGGTTTCCCCAAACCGTGCGGCCATCCCGTGAGTTGTACCGTGGGTGTCCAGTGGGGTGCCACACAGTTTGCGCACGGTTTGGCAAACAATGCAGGATAAACCATGCACTGCACCATGCTTGGGTTTTTTTGGATATTTTAAATGTTTTTAAAATTAATATAAAAATAAAAAAACCTAATTAACAATGCAACTCCCCTATTCTCTCAGCAGACCCACAAAAACACCACCGCCTTGGAGCCATCGGCCTCGCACGCAAGCCCCCTCCACCGCACCTCCTTCCACATTAGTTTCTCCTTTGTTCTCGTCAATTCTTCTTCTGTATGTCCATGGTAGGTCCTTCTCCTCCCGCTCCTCCTTGTTCCACGCCTTTTTTCAGCGTATTCGTCGCCCTGTCAGATACGGCCGAATGCCCTAGGGTTTAGGGTGATCCAGCTTTTTGTTTCTCTTTGTTCCAGGTTCATGTAGAAGGACTCTAATGTCATGTTTTGGTGTATTCTGGTGATCGCTACCGATGGAAAAGTGATTCACCATGTTTCGATCAGCCAGTTTGTTTCCGAGGTAAGGGTTTTACCCATTGTTGGTTTTTATAGCTTCCTATAAGTGTCTTAAGTTTGTTTGAGAGGTTCCTGGTTTGTTTTCCGTAGTGCGTTGGACCTTTAGAGTTAGATTATCCTTGCCAGAGCTTAGTCGACTCGCCTGCATCAGAATAGGTACATATTTATATGTATGTGGGTTCCCCCGGAATGCGTATATACGTGCATGGCAGTGAATATACACATATGGGTCTAGTTGTCCCCATTGCATATATAAAAGTGCATGTGCCGGTGAGCGGAGAAAGGCTTATGTGTATAAGCATATGTGTAAGGATCCTCTTGCACACACTCATGCCCATGCAGAGCACGTGCATAGTGTCTAGGTGTCCTTATACGTATGTCAAATCCCCTATGACTTGTGGGGGAGCAGTAGCGGAAGATTTAGTTAGACAGAGCCAGAGCTGGAGTGGACGGATGTATCCACCTTGAGGTAGTGTCCCCCTCCTTGCCTTTTAATTTGAAGTTAATCCTTTTATGAGTTTAATACAACATTTCTTTAGTACATTAATTATGCATGTTTAGTTTCAATTAAATGCTTCCGTGAAAACAGTATGAATTGCTGGTACAAGATTAAAATGGTTGCATGGTCACTAAACTAAGGACTTAATAATAAAACCCCTTTGTAAGAGGTGAGTTGTCTTCAAGATAAATGTAGGAAGAAGATCCTTATGATTTCCTACTAAATTCTTGTTATGCATTGGTGTTAACTGATGATATCATGTTTTCTCTAAATTGTACCAAATGGTTAAGGCATTATCGTTGTGATCTTGTGATGAAATGGTAAAACTTGAATGGAATAGACTAGGGTGGTAAGACCATAAATTAGGATAATGGAATAAGCATGGCTTATGTTAATGGAATGGATATAGTGAATGGGACTTACCTAGGAGGGGTAGTCCATAGCACCTCTTTATTCATTGTAAATCCCCATAAGTCATTGAAATAATAAAAAATGAATGAAGAATGAATTGGGGGTTATCCAATACCGTACATGTGTGGGTTGCCTCATTTACCTTATATAAATGTGATGAATACGTTAAATGATGTGATAATGATACTTGAGATGGTTTGCCTTATGTATAATTGTATGAATGTGATTATTAACTTTTACATGGATATGGGATATATGTTTTATTGTGATTGTGATAGGATTCTTTGAATGTATAGGAAGTAATGCCATAAGCAGTATACTATAGACTTGTATGTTTTGTGAGTGTGCACTTGCTGGTGCCACATAAATGTATGATAATAAAGGTGAGTGAATTCTGAGGACACCTATTGATAGATACGTGTTTGGATGGGAGGCAGTTATACCCCATGCCGGTGTGATAGTACATGTCTGGAAGGGAGGAATTCTTACCCCCTGCCAGTTGACTTCTAATGTGACATTACATGTCTGGAAGGGACACATTCTTACCCATTTACATTTGACTTTAGTTGATGATAACATGTCTGTAAGGGAGGCATTCTTACCCCTTTCTAGTTGACTCATAGTGATGATTTTCGTGTCCATATGGGAGGAAATTATACCCCATGCAAGAATTATGAACGTGTTTGGATGGGAAGCAGTTATACACCATGCCAGTAATATGAATGTGATGGAAGGGAGGAATTCTTCCCACTTCCCAATATACGATGGATGAGAGGAATTATTACCTTATGTCGTCTATCTTCAGCTAATGGGTGGGAGGCATTCTTACCCCATGCCATATTTTATAAATATTTACATATGTAACTATTGTGGCATGGTCAGACTGATTTCCCGGAAACGAGCCGAAGCTGGTATAGTCGTCAGGTTTCCCATGGGGAAACCTGGATGGGTGATGTTATTCTATATTGTTTGGTTTATTTAATCCTTCTATACCTACTTCTTGATTTAATTAATATTACTATCTCTGGTTTGGGTTAGACACTGGTGGTTCTGGCCTTCTAAGATATATATCTCACAACCTACTAGCGACGCCATTGCACTGGGGTACCCGAGTAGACCTTTCTTGTTTGTAGGACATATGTTGGTTGTTGTGTTGCTTGTACATGGGGATAAGAGCAAAGGACCGAGTTGGAGCTCGGGATGCTCAGGAGATCGCCCTTCGGGAATTGCTGTCTTTTCTTCATTTCTTTTGTATTTTATGGAAAGCATGTTGTATTGTTAACTACTTTTATAAATTTATCATCATTTGTACATATATTCATTGTAAACTTTCATTTTCCACCTTTTTTGAAAATGATCACTATTTTTCTCCTGCTGCTGTTTGTTCATTGTTTAGCTATTACTACTTCCGCTATTAAATGTTATTTACTCTAAGATACCATTGTTCAACTCTGATAAGAGGGTATGGTCTCCCCACTATCACCTCCTAAGACCTTCGATTCTAGTCGGCAGCCTCTAGCGTACGGGGAGATGCCCTTGAGGCCATGTGGTGACCGTTCCGGCCACCGGTTTGATGGTGAGCCGGACCGGGATTTTACAACTATAAATAACAAACTCACCATATCTAGAATTTATTTCCAAAACTGGATCATTCACTAATCAAATTTTCAATTCCTGAAAACAATCATCACATTCTATTATCCAAATAAACTTAACACCTTTTCGAATTAACCTAGTCGTTGGACTATATAACCGTGAAAATTCTCTAAAATCCTCAGGTAATAACCCATAAAACCAATAAAACTATGGATCTAGGTTATATTTGGGGGCCTTGGACAGTCTTCAACAACATTTGTTTTATCATGACCAACTATTATGCCATTTCTTGAAACAACGTGACCAAGGAAAGAAATTTATTGTAACCAAAACTCACACATGCTGAATTTCCCAAACAGTTTCTTTTCTTTTAAGGTTTGTTGGACAACCCTTAAATGACTCTCATACTCATATTTAATTTTATAATAATCCAAAATATTATCAATGAACACAACCACAAACTTATCCAAGATCTCATGAAAACTTCTCTTCATAATATCTATGAATATAGCAGGTTCATTGGTTAAACAAAAAGGAATAACTACAAATTCATAATGCCCATATATAGTACAAAACATAGTCTTTGGAATGTCTGATTCCTTTACATTCAATTTATTGTACCCCGACCATATGTCAATCTTCAAAAAATACCGATCTCCATGGAGATAATCAAACAAATCATTGATATGAGGAAAATGATACTTGTTCTTAATAGTGATGTTATTCTATGTTCTCTAATCAATAGAAAATCTCATTGAACTGTCTTTCTTTTTAACGAATAAGATAAGAGTATCCCATGTTGATGTCTAGGTCGAATGAAACCTTTATTTAATAACTCTTGAAATTTCTTCTTTAACTCTAAAAGTTCAATTTGATCCATTCAATAAGGGGGTTTTGAAATTGGCTTGGCATTAGGAAATATGTCAACATTAAATTCTACATCTCGATCAGGTATAATACAAGGAAACTCATAAGAAAAAACATAAAGGTACTCATTTACTACTGGCACATCATTAAACTGAATAATTATTTTATTTTCAACAATATGTGCAAGGTAAAATTCCTTTCCATATTTTACTAGTTTCTCTACTTCCTGAAATGTTTTCAAAATTAAGGGTTCATACTTTTACACAAAATGACAATATTTATCAAATGAAACATCTTTAGCTTTGTATTAAATCTTATCATGATAAACAGAAAGCTAATCTATATCCAAAATAACATCAAACTCTACTAGAGGAAAAACAATAAGGTTTGAAGCTAGATTCATTCTGCACACAATGACCGGAAGGTTCTTATAATTTCTTTTTGTGTCAACATTTACTCCAAGGGTTTTTACCCCAAGTTTTGGATTCATATCTTAATATGGAATTCCTAATTTGATGGATTACATATCTGAAATGAATGTATCTATAGACCCCAAATAAAACAACACATTGGCATAATTTTAACAATCAAACAGTGTACCCGATACAACTTCATCCGATAAACCAACATCTATTGAAGAAGTTTCAAAGGATTTCACCACCCCTTTGGTCTTGTATTCTGGCTGCATTCCCCCAGTTTAGTTCTTCATTGGACACTCATTTTCATAATGACCCATTTCATTTCACTAAAAACATTTTACTGACTATAAATCATATTTTCTCTTACCATTTCCCAGCTCATTTTCAGTGCAATTACGAGCCTTATGTCCCATTTTACCACATTGGTATCACTTACCAGAATTCAGAAGACATTCCCCAGCATGATTTTTCCAAAAACTTTCACAAACTGTAAACTTAAGTTTCTTACCATCATAATTTTTTGAAGAGTTCTTCCCTTTTTCCTGCCACCTTCACCTCTTATTCAGTTGTTTTTTCAAGAAGACATGATCCTTGAAAAACTCCATTTCCACCTTCTCCTCACATCAAAAAAGTTTTTCATAAATTTTAACTCAAGAAGAGGTAAATCCCATTGATACTTTGGCTTTTATCCTGTGTAAAAATGCTTGATTTTATTATCATGATCTCGTATGATATTTAGATCATACCATGCCAGTCAAGTGAGTTTTTCTTAATAAGCAGCCACAGACTCATCCTCCTTCCTCAATTACAAGAATTTTTTTCCATCCAAAGATGAAACACATTAGGAAATTATTTTTCATGAAATATATGATTGAATTAATCCTAATCAAGAGAATAAATCTCCTCATTATCCCTGATATTTTTCACCATCATCCACCACTGATCAGCATCACCTTCAAAACGGTCGAAGGAACTCCAGTTTCCTGACTGGTGAGAAACTGGTGGGGCTGCTCCTGAACGAGGAGTCGTGGAAGAACCCCGGTCACTAGCTTCTCATGAGAAAACCTGATAGAAACACTAAAGGTGACCCATCTTGCTGCAAGACTGGCACTCCACAGGGTCTCTCTGGCACTGCGGCCTCATGTGCCCTATCTGGCCACTCTGGTAGCACGACACCTGGCTGCCTGATGATGCGTCAAACATCCTCGAATCGCTGCGTGTAGGCTCCCTACGACGCTTCTTGATGTCACCTGGAAGAAATCTAGCTCTGGAAGCAGAACCGCCCTGACTCGCAGCTCCAGAGTCTCTCATATTGCGCTCTGCAATCAGTGCCTGGTTGATGATGGAAGTAATGGAAGTCAGCTGGAAGATGTTCACCTGTGAGCGAATCTCCCGCCTGAGTCCATCCTCAAAATTCCTCACCAAGAACACCCCACTCCCATCCCGAAGGGGTGTAAAACGCTACAGCTTAGTGAAACGAGAGGAATACTCCATGAAAGATAGAGTACCCTGCTCTAAGCTCATGAACTCCTAGGCTCGATCGGCCCTCAGGGTCTCCTGGTAGAAGTAGTCGTAGAACACATACTAAAACTCCTCCCAAGTCATAGCCTGATGTTGACCCTCCTATGAGACCACTTCCCACCACCCCTTGGTGGATTCTCAGAGCATGTAGGTGGGGAGTTTGACCCGCCTCTCTAGAGGCATCTCCAAATGTTCGAATATAGTCAGCATGGCTTCCATCCATGACTCTGTAAACTGAGGTCCTCCCTCCACCGAGAACATGGGAGGATGCTACTGCTGAAAGACCCATGTCATGTCTACCATAGACGAGGCAGGAGGCGGTGCTCCCTGGAAGGCCTACATCATCCCCATGAAACCTTCCATGAACTACGCATCAGCACCCGCAACTGGTAAAACAACCAGTGCCAAGGCTGGCTCGGCTGGGGGATCGACAGGAAGTCCCTGATCAGCTATATTTGGCATCTAATCACTGCCTAATGACAGACGTACAACCATAGGACGTCTCATAGGCATAGCTCTGAACGATCAAAGGCACACCTTAGATCAAGAAAACAAGGACATATATCATTAGGGTACGAAATGGGAACACGAGATGAAAAACATTAAAGATTGAAAAATGAGACTACATGGCATGTATAAAAACTACACGGCGTGTCTTTTTAAGCCACTAACATGGGCGTGTACTCCTTCCCTATAAGTCGTTTGAACATCAAACTACACGGCGTGTTGACCATAACACATGAAATTTACTTGTAACTACTACCCTACCCGAGTTCCTTACACGGCTAACCCACATAGTCAGGCTTAACTCAAGACTACATGGTGTGTTCGAAACAAACACGGCGTGCACTAGACAAGGCTTTGGCGGTCTGTGTTATTGAGTACACAATCGTCTACACGACGGGACCTTACACGGCGTGCTCCGAGCAAAAAAGGCGTGTATAGGAAAAGGCGACATCATCCTGTGTTTTTCATGACACATCCGGGTACCTGGGAAAGACTACACGATGTGTTCCGAACAAACATAGCGTGTGGAAAGGAAGGTAATTCCAACCCGTGTTGTTCGTGACATGGCCAGGTACCTTGGCAAGATGACCCGGCGTGTTCCGAACAAACACGGCGTGTGGAAAGGAATGTAACGTCGGCTCGTGTTGTTCGTGACATGGTCGGTTACCCAAACAGGACTACATGGCGTGTTCCCTATGGACACGGTGTGTTCTACCCGTGCTTCCCCGACCCGTGTTGTTTGTGACACGGCCGGGTACACGGCTCCGAGCATACACGGCGTGTAGCTACCGCACACGGTATGTTTCCGAAGCTACATCCCTGACACCGTGTTCTACTCACACTGTCCTTTACATGGCCTGAAAACTACATGGTGTGTTCCCAAAAAGTACACGCCGAGTATTCTGGGTTTTTCTGGGTAATAGCTCAGAAACTACACAGAATTTTAGAGACACTAAAAACAAGGAGAAAAAGTTCCAAGTTATGATCCGTGAGGGCCCATAACACCTTAAGAACCAAAATTTGGTGTTCACTTTAAAAAAAGAACAAAAAAACAGTTTTCTAACATAGGAGTATAGAATCTATCAAGCAACTATCACAAACAGCATGCATAATCTACAAAAAGTCTATCACAACTGCATGCATTCACTAATGCACCGTAGATGGCATGGAAAGAATGCATGACATGTGATTACTACAAGTGTCTATATGATGCATGAGACATCATACCCTCATCTCATCCAGTTGTGACAGAAATAAAACCGCAATATCAAAATAGTAATAGCACAAGACATGTGAATCACTCTCGGTAAAATCAAATCAACTATAAATCTCAAAACCAGCAACTGTAATTAACGAGGTAGTATTGATTTTCCCTGTACACGAGTTAGCTACACCCGATCACAACTTAATTCCAAGTACCGAATCCGTCCTATCCATGGATAAGGGCTCCAAACGGTAAAGCAAGAGAAAAGAACCTCCTCTGATACAACTTTTTAACCACCCGAGTCTGGAGCCCATCCACTAGTGCCCCGTACCCGGTTCGCCACATGACCTCCAGTGCGTTTTCCCGAATTCCAGAGGATTCTGACTAGAAGCGAGGGCCTTGGTGAGTCAGTGGAGAAACTATTCCGTCATTCTGTATGGTATACAGTGGAAAAAAATCAACCGTCAATAGTGGAAGCAATAAAAACATGCGTAAAAACAGAAACCAAACAGCGGAAGCAATGTCGACATATAACAATGATCAGAATAATGCAACAGGTACAAGTATCTATGGAAAACAGCAAACACAACAACATGCTAGAATACAACTGAAAACAGAGTGAAAAGGAAAACAAAATAAACTCCTCAGCATCATGAGTCACAGCTCTGTTCCATGCTCTCCAGCTCCAGCACGATCAAGAACCTAAAGTAGAAGGGTGCTTTCCCTTATCTATACCTTCAACAAAATAGTCTGCTTGGGCCCAAAAGCATGGACAAAACAGGGTGTGAGATACAGTCCCAGTAGGCAATCACCCAATGATTTTTTCCTTACAGTCAATGAATACATGGATGTAAACAATCAAGAATTAGTAAATAGGAAAGCACAAGCAGCTACAATGCACAGTTCTAACAAGTAAAGTACAAAAGTAAGCAGCCAGAAACAAAAGAAAACATGTAACCCTCTGGGTAGCTCTCACAGCCTAACCCCTATGGTTCAACCTATAGTACTATCAACCCTCTGGGAGGAACACATAGCCTCACCCCTCTGGTTCACTAACGTAATTAAGCAGACTCTCTCGGGAAGCACTCGCCCTAAATTCCACCTATTGTCTCGTATCATGCTAAAGGCTCTCTGGGAAAGCACTCAACGCCAATTTCCCCTGTGGACCATATCGTGGAACTACATTGTCTCCGTGGAAGCACTCAACGTCAATTCCCCCTATATTCTCCCATTGTAATTAAAAGACACTCTGGAGAAGCCCTTCTATCAATTCTCCCTTTGACCTACTATCTAGGTTCTCACAGTCCTAAGTGAAACTAAACATGCTCAGAGCGCGTGTATCGTCCATGTAAAACTGAAGAACTACTTGGCTATCATTATATGGCTCAATAGAAATAATAATACAACAGTTCCACTATCCTACAACTAGGCATGGCAACTGGAAAAACGCCCAACATGAAAAACAAGCATGGAAAAGAAACCTGAGCACAAAATAAATTACTCTACTCACAAGAAATAACCTCTACTAATGAAATCAAGAAAAGAAGGAAAACAAAAAGGGAAAAACAGGAAACATGCAATACCCCGTTCAAGGGTACTGGTGGAATTTGAACATAATATTCATCAACATTCTATAGAAAAGAACAAACCACCTACCTCGATCCTAGGAGATCGATATATGTGAACCATGATCACAAATTCCTCATAGAACAATGTAGAACTGAGAAAAAGTATAAGACGTTCATCCCACGATAACATGGAAATGAGGAGGGATCAAGAAACAAGGCTAAAGCAGAAGGAAGAACTCACCGCTACAATTCCAATGCAATTGACCATGCTCAAATCGGAGAACAAACGATGAGGCGGGATCTTGGAGAAGATTCGGTCATACGGTCACACCCAGGCGGACGAAATCTGGAGAAAAAGATGATTTTGGGGGTTAGGCACTACCCCGGTCTGTTTAATGAAAATAAAAAAAAGTACACTGCATGTACTTCTTGAGTACATGGTGTGTACTTCAATTTTCTATACTCTGAATTAACCAGCCTCCACCTCAGCCTTACACACCGTGTGTGTGGACCGGCACGACGAGCACACGACATCGAGACGGGAAAAAAGCACATTGTGTGTACTCAGAAAGTACACGGCGTGTACTTCGAAAATTTCCAGAAAAAGGAAAAACGTACCTGAAAAGATGATCATGGTTCTTACAAACATCCCCCTTAAAGAAATACGTCCCTGAATTTCCCTAATGAGGTGGAGAAGGAGAAGCACTAAACAGCTCTGGCCACTGCGATCGTACATTGGTCTTCCTCTCCCAGGTCTCATCCTGTACTCGCCTGTGCTGCCACAACACTAATACTAGAGGAACAGACCACCCGTGGAGAACCATCGTACTATGATCGACAATCCGGATAGGATGATCCTTGAACAACGCATCCGCTTCAAGCTCAACTTCCTCCGGATGAAAGACATGAGACGAGTCTGGAAAGTATTGTTGAAGCTGAGAGACATGGAAGACGTCGTGCATGGCCTGATACCTCTGAGGTCGCTGAAACTGATAGGCGGACAGCCCCATTCTCTCTAATACCTCAAATGGCACGACGTACCGTGGTGAAATCTTACCAAGTCTCCGAATTCTTTTGTGTCCCAAACTCGGTGTGACACGTAGAAAAACCTGATCTCTGACCTCAAACTCCAGAGGTCGTCTCCACTGATCAGCATAAGACTTCTGTCGAGACTACGCTGTAGCCATCCTCTTCTGAATCACCTCTATCTACTCTAAAGTATCCTAAACAAGACGAGGTCCCATCAAAGCTACATCTCTTGCCTCCAGCCAACATTATAGTGATCTCCATGGCCTACCATAAAAATCCTTGTATGGTTCCATTTGAATGGTCACCTGAAAACTGTTGTTGTAGGAGAACTCCACCAGAGGAATATGCTTCTCCCAAGAACCGTCAACGTCTAGAATGCAAGCTCGGAGCATATCCTCAAGCACATGGATCATGTGCTCGGACTGGCCATCAGTCTGGGGATGGTGTGCTGTACTCAAAATTACATGTGTACCCAAGGCCTTCTAAAGTCCCTGCCAGAACCGAGAGGTGAAGCACACATCTCTGTCTGAATCAATAGATCGTGGAACTCCTTGCAGACGAATGATCTCTCTGATGTAAAGTCATCCCAGATCAACGACACCGAAGGTCTCCTTGATCCTCAAGAAGTGAGAAACCTTCGTAAGCCTGTTGACGACAACCCAAACATCATCATTTCCCCGAGGCGATCTCAGCAACCCGGTCACGAAGTCCATCGCAATATCATTCCACTTCCACTCCGGAATGGGTAACTACTGTAAAAGCCCCGTAGGTTGCTGATGCTCTACTTTCACCTGCTGACATGTAGAACATATCATGTCAAAACATGCAACCTCCTTTTTAATACATGGCCACCAGTACTGGCGATGAAGGTGCTGATACATCTTGGTGACGCCAGGATGAACTTTCCAAACAGAGGAATGGAAATCCTGCAGCAGCTCCTCGCGTCTGTTTGCTGGCACCCATACATGTCCCTGGAAACGCAAGATCTCATCCTTGACCACTGTCCATACAGGAAGAGGGTCCTCTCCTGACACACTCTCCCGCAAGACTAAGACTTCAGAGTATGATAGCTTCCTTATCCGTACCCGATCAAATAGCGTGGAGGTAACAGCTATAGAAGATAGAAAAGTCTATCCCCGTCGGTCGTACACCTCCTGATGCATCTCAGAGAACAGATCCATCACCTACCACTAACTACTAGCCTCCTGAATTGTCTAAATCTGAGTTCTCCTGCTCAACGCATCAGCCACGGCATTGCCCTTTCCTGACGTATAGGCAAGCTCGAAGTCAAAAGACTGTAGATACTCAACCCACCTATGCTGTCTCGGATTCAGATCACGATTGGTGAAGATATACTTGAGACTCTTGTGGTCAGTGAAGACCACAAAGTGCTCTCCCAGAATATAGTGTCTCCAACAGCGCAAGGCATGAACAACAGCTGCCAACTCTATATCGTCCATAGGGTAGCTATTTTCATGTGGCCTCAACTTCCGAGATCCTTACGCAATGGCTCCCTCTCCCTGCATAAGCACATCTCCTAGCCCGACACCTGAAGCATCACAATAAACAGTGTAGCTCATGCCTGGCTCTGGCAAGACTAGTATCAGTGCTGAGGTCAACCCCACTTTCAGCTCCTAAAAGGCTGACTCACAAGAATCTGACCATAAGAACTTCACCCCCTTCTTGGTCAGACCTATGAAGGGTGATGGTATTTGAGAAAATTCCCAAATGAAGCGTCTGTAGTATCCATCTAGCCCTAGGAAACTTCGTACCTCAAAGAATTTCTTCGGCTTCTCCTAGGAAGATATAGCTCTCACATTCTTTGGGTCCATAGATACCCCTGCCTCTGGGATGACGTGACCCAAGTAGTGAATCTGATCCATCTAGAAGTTGAACTTCGAGAGTTTAACATAAAGTCGAGGCTTCCTCAGTGTAATCAGAACGATCTCAGGATGGGTGGCATGGTTGTGTTGAGTGTGAGAGTACACCAAGTTATTTTCCATGAAGACCACGATGAAGGAATCTAAGTAAGGATAGAACAATCGGTTCATCAGTTCCATGAAAACTACAGGTGTGTTCGTAAGTCTGAAAGGCATGACTGTATACTCGTAAAGATCGTACCTGCTCCTAAAGGATGTAAGAGGTATATCTGATGGTCTAATGCACAACTAATGATAACCAGACCTCAAGTTGATCTTCAAGAACACCTGGGCTCCTCGAAGCTGATCGAATAGGTCATTAATCCGCAGAAAGGGATATCGGTTCTTGATGGTCAACTGGTTCAGCTTCTGATAATCCACACAAAGCTGAAGGGTACCATCTGCCTTGTTCAAAAATAGAATAGTAGAACCCCACGGAGAAGTATTGGGTCAGATGAAACCCTTATCCTGTAGCTCCTCCAACTGTTTCTGGAACTCCTGCAACTTAGGTGTGGCCATCCTATAGGGAGGAATGGACACTGGTGCCGCTCCTGGAATGAGCTCAATAGAGAAGTCTACCTCATGCTCCGGAGGCAAGCATAAAAAGTCCTCTGGAAAGACATCCCTGAAGTGATCCACCACTGGAGGAAAGTCCAACTGTGGAGTCCCCTTATCATCTTGATAAAGACTAGTAATCTGGGCTGTCACACCTCCTAGCCCAAGATGCTCGAGTCCCGCCCGACTCGCCCGAATGTCCCATTTGCCTCTATGAAAAAAAGATTCACCCACTGGTGATATGAAACTGACTCTGTGGAGATAACAGTCAATGATTTCCTAGAAGGGAGTCAACCAGTCCATGCTGAGAATGACATCATTGCATGTCATCTCTAGGACATAGAGATCCCATAATAAGTGATACCATGTCCCCTCTAGAGGGCACTCTCTACACTGGCGTACACAATATGTCCTCATTCCCAAAGGTGTGTCTAGTGTCAACGAGTCGGAAGAAGAAAAGACGTAGAGTCCAAGGCTCTCCACAATAGAAATATAGATAAAGCTATGCGTAGCACCAGTATCGAAAAAGGCTGAAGAAAAAACTGAGGTTACTAAAATCGTACCTCGAACAGTATAAGGGTCGGGATCCTGCTCATGATAAGTTTGCTCCATGGAAAAAGACTGGCCGGTGTCGCGGCCCTGCACCCCCGGCTGACCACTCTAAGCTGAACCTCCCTGCTGGTGTTGAGGAACTAGTGGGTGACTGCCATGGCCTCGACCTTCACCTCGGCCTGAATGGCCGGAGGAACTCCATTTTCCCGACTGGTGAGAAACTGGTGGGGCTGTTTCTGAACGAGGTGTCATGGAAGAACCATGGTAACTAGCTTCTAGTGAGAAAACATGATATAAATGCTGATGTTTACCCATCTTGACGCAAGACCGGCACTCCATGGGGTCTCTCTGGCACTGCGGCCTCGTGTGCCCTGTCCGGCCACACTGGTAGCACGTAACCTGGCTGCCTGAGGATGTGTCTCGCTTCCTCAAATCGCCACGTGTACGCTCCCTATGATGATTCTTACAGTCATATAGATGAAATCGAGATCTAGAAGAAAAAAAACCATGACTCGCAGCTCCAGAGTCCGTCAGATTGCGCTCCGCAATCAGTGCCTGGTTGACGATGGAAGTAATGAAAGTCAGCTGGAAGATGTTCACCTGCGAGAAAATCTCCTGCCTGATTCCATCCTCAAACTTCCTCGCCAATAACACCCCACTCCCATCCCTAAGGGGTGTAGAATGCTCTAGATCAGTGAAACGAGGGGAATACTCCATGAAAGATAGAGTACCCTTCTCTAAGCTCATGAACTCCTGGGCTCGATCGGCCCTCAGGGTCTCCAGGTAGAAGTAGTCATAGAACACGCGATAGAACTCCCCCCAAGTCTTAGCCTGCTATTGACCCGCCTGTAAGACCATGTCCCACCACCTCTTGGCTGAGTCTCGGAGCATGTAGTTGGCAAGCCTGACCCGCCTCTCTGGAGGCGTCTCCAGATGCTCAAATATAGTCAGTATGTCTTCGAGCCATGAATTTGCAGCCTGAGGTCCTCCCTCCCCCAAGAATGTGGGAGGATGCTGCTGCTGAAAGACACGCGTCAAGTCTTCCATATACGAGGCAGGAAGTGGTACGCCCTAGAAGGCATGTATCATCCACATGAATCCTCCCCTGAACTGTGCATCAGCGCCCACAACTGGTACAAAAACTGGTGCCGAGGCTGGCTCGGCTGGGGGATCAACGGGAAGTCCCTGATCAACCATGTATGGAATCTGATCACTGCCTGATGACATACGTATGACCGGAGGATGTCTCAGAGGCATTTCTCTGAAAGATAAAAATCACACCTTAGAAAAGGAAAACAAGGACAGAAATCACAAGGGTACGAAACGGGAACAGGGGGAAGAAAAACATAAAATATTGCAAACCACGACTATACGTATTGTATAAAAACTACACAGTGTGTCTTTTTAAGCCACTGACATGGGTGTGTACTCATTCCCTATAAGTCTTGTGCACATCAAACTGCACGGGGTGTTGACCCTAACACACGGTGTGTACTTGTAACTATTCCCCTTCACGAGTTCCTTACACGAATAACCCACACGGTCCGGCTAAACCTAAGACTACATGGCGTGTTCAAAACAAACACGACGTTCACTAGACACGGCTTCGACAGTCTGTGTTATTGATTACACGAATGTCTACACGACTGGACCTTATATTGCGTGCTCCGAGCAAACACATGGTGTATAGGTGAAGGCGACACCATCCTAGGTTGTTCGTGACACAGCCGGGTACCTGGGCAAGACTACATGACGTGTTCCGATTAAACACGGTGTGTGGCAAGGAATGTACCGCCGACCCATGTTGTTCATGACACGGCCGGGTACCTGGGCAAGACTACATGGCACGACATGTGGAAAAGAAGGTAACGTCGGCCCATGTAGTTTGGGACACGGCCGGGTACTTGGAAAGGACTACACGGTGTGTTCCATATGGACACTACATGTTCTACTCGTTCTTCCCTGACCCGTGTTGTTTGTGACACGGCCGGGTACATGGCTCCGAGCATACACGACGTGTAGCTACCGTACACAGCATATTTCCGAAGTTACTTCCATGATACCGTGTTCTACTCACACGGTAAGTGAAACGACCTGAAAACTACACGGCGTGTTCTCAAATATTACACACCATGTATTCTGGGTTTTTCTGGGCAGTAGCTCAGAAACTGCATAGAATTCCATAAACACTAAAAACAAGGTGAAAAAGTGCCAAATTTTGATCTGTGAGGGGCCATAACACCTTAACAACCAAAATTTGGCATTCACTTTAAACAGAGAACAAAACAACAGTTTTCTAACATAATAGCAGAGAATCTACCAAGCAACTATCACAAATAGCATGCATAATCTACACAAAGTCTATCACAACAGCATGCAATCGCTAATGTACCCTAGATGGCATGGCCAGAATGCATGGCATGTGATTCCGACATGGGTCTATATGCTGCATGAGATGGCATACCCTCATCTCATTGGGTTGTGACACAAATAGAACCGAAATATCAAAATAGTAATAGCACAAGCCATGTGAATCACTCTCGGGGAAATCCGATCAACTATAAATCTCAAAACCAGCAATTGCAATTAATGAGGTAATATGGCTTTTACCTTTACACGGGTTAGCTACTCCCGAGCACTGCCTAATGCCAAGTACCGAATCCATCCTATCCCTAGATAAGGTCTCCAAACAGTAAATCAAGAGAAAAGAACCTCCTATGATACCACTTTGTAATGACCCAATTCCGGAGCCCCTCCACTGGTGCGCCGTACCCAGTTCGCTACATGACCTCAAGCGCATTTCCCCGAAAGATAGAGGCTACCGACTAGCAGCGAGGGCCTTGGTGAGTCAGTGGGGAAACAATGCCCTCATTTAGTAAGGTATATAGAAGAAAAAAAAGCAACAGTCAATAGCGGAAGCAGTAAAAACATGCGTAACAACAGAAACCAAACAACGGAAGCAATATAGACATATAACAATGATGACAATAATGTAGCAAGTAAAGTATCTATGGAAAACAGCAAACACAACAACATGCTGGAATACAACTGAAAACAGAGTGCAAAGGAAAACAAAATAAACTCATCAGCATTGCGAGTCACAGCTCGGTCCCATGCTCTCCAGCTCCAGCGTGATCAAGAACCTGATGTAGAAGGGAGCTTGCCCTTATCTATACCTGCAGCAACATAGTCTACTTGGGCCCAAAAGCATGGCCCAAATAGGGTGTGAGATACAATCCCAGTAGGCAATCACCCAAATATTTGTGCCTTAAAGTCAATGAATACATGGTAGTAAACAAACAAGAAAAAGTAAACAGGAACACACAAGTAGCTACAATCCACAGTTCTAACAAGTAATGTACACAAGTAAGCATCCAGCAATAAAAGAAAACATGTAACCCCTTGGGTAGCTCTCATAGCCTAACCCCTATGGTTCAACCTATAGTACTAGAAACCCTCTAGGAGGCACACACAATATCACCCCTCTGGTTCAGCTACGTAATTAAACAGACTCTCTGGGGAAGCACTCACCGTCAATTCCCTATGTTGTCTCGTATCGTGCTAAAGGCTCTCTGGGGAAGCACTCAATGTCAATTCCCCATGTGGCCTACGTCGTGGAACTATAGACTCTCTGGGGAAGCACTCAATGTCAATTCCCCCTATAGTTTCACATCGTAATTAAAAGACACTCTGGAGAAGCCCTTGCATCAATTCTCCCTTTGGTAAACTACTCTAGGTTCTCATAGTCCTGAGTGAATCTAAACATGCTCAGCGTGCATGTATCGTCCAAGTAAACCTCAAGAACTACTTGGCTATCATTCTATGGATCAACAGAAATAATAAAACAACAGTTCCACTATCCTACAACTAGGCATGACAACTGGAAAAAAGCCCAGCATGCAAAACAAGCATGGCAAAGAAACCCGAGCACAAAATAAATTACTCTACTCACAAGCAATAACCTCTACTAAAGCAATCAAACAAATTAGGAAAATAGCAAGGGAAAATCAGGAAATACGCAATACCCCGTTCAAGGGTATTTGTGGAATTTGAACATAATATTTATCAAATTTCTATGGAAAGGCACAAACAACCTACCTCGATCCTAGGAGATCGATATATGTAAACCATGACGATAGATTCTTCTTAGAACAAATTAGATCTGAGAAAACGCACAAAAAATTCATCCCACGATAACATGGAAACGAGGATGAATCAAGAAAAAAATTCTAAAGTAGAAGGAAGAACTCACCGCTGCGATTCCAACGCAATCAACCGTGGTCAAATCGGAGAACGGACAGTGAGGCGGGAGCTCGGAAAAGATTCAGACGTATGGTCACTCCCGGGCGGACGAAATCTGGAGAAGAAGATGATTTTGGCGGTTAGGCGCGACCCCGGTCCGTTTAATGATAAAAAGTACACGACGTGTACTTCAATTTTCCGTACTCCGGATTAACCAGCCTCCACCTCAGCCTTACACACTGTCTGTGTAGCTCGGCATGGCCAGCACATGGCTTCGAGCCGGGAAAAAGTACAAGGCGTGTACTCAAAAACTACACGGCGTGTACTTCGAAAATTTCCAAAAAAATCATTTTTCTCAAAACCTTCAGAAAAAGGAAAAACGTACCTGAAAAGACGATCAGGGTTCTTACAAACTTACCCCTTAAAGAAATTCTTCCCTGAATTTCCCTAATAAGGCAGAGAAGGAGAAACACCGAATAGCTCCGGCCACTGTGATCGTGCATCGGTCTCCCTCTCCCAGGTCTCATGCTGTACTCGGTCGTGCTTCCATAACACTCGTACCAGAGGAACAGACTGACCGCAGAGAACCTTGGTATTGTAATCAACAATCCGGATAGGATGCTCCTTGAATGATGCATCCACTTAAAGCTCAGCTTCTTTGGGCCAAAAGAAATGAGATGGGTCTAAAAAGTAGTGTCGAAGCTGAGAGATGTGGAAGACAACATGAATGGCCCGATACCTCTAAGGTAACTGCAACCGATAGGTAGCCGACCCCACTCTCTCCAATACCTCAAATGGACTGACGTACCGCGTTGAAAGCTAACCCTATCTCTGAATCCTTTTGTTTCCCGAGCTTGGTGCGACACATAGGAAAAACCGATCTCCGACATCAAACTCTAGAGGTCGTCTCTACTGATCAGCATAAGACTTCTTTTGAGACTGCGCTGTAGCCATCCTCTTCTGAATCAGCTCTATATACTCTAAAGTCTCTTGAACAAGATGAGGTCCCAGCAAAGCTGCATCTCCGGCCTCCAGCTAGCATAAGGGTGATCGGCATGGCCTACCATAAAAAGCCTCATATGGTGCCATTTGAATGGTTGCCTGAAAACTGTTTCTGTTGGAGAAATCCACCAGAGGAATATGCTTCTCCCAAGAACTACCAACGTCTAGAATGAAATATTGGAGCATATCCTCAAGAACCTAGATCGTGCGCTCGGACTGGCTATCAGTCTGGGGATGGTATGCTGTACTCAAAAGTTCCTGTGTACCCAAGGCCTTCTAAAGTCCCTGCCAGAACTGAGTGGTGAAGCGTGCATCTCTATCTGAAACAATAGAGCACGGAACTCCATGCAGACGAACAATATCTCTAATGTAAATTCATCCCAGATCATCGACACTGAATGTCTCCTTAATCGACCAGAAGTGAGAAACCTTCGTAATCATGTCAATGACAACCCAAACTACATCGTTTCCCCAAGGTGATCTTGGAAATACGGTCACGGAGTCCATCGCAACATCGTTCCACTTCCACTCCGGAATGGGTAACTGCTGTAAAAGCCCTGCTGGTCGCTGATGCTCTGCTTTCACCTGCTGAAAAGTATAACATCTCATGACCAAACCATCATCCTCTTTTTTCATACCTGGGCACTAGTACTAGTGATGAAGGTCCTGATACATCTTGGTGACGCTAGGATGAACTACCCAAATAGAGGAATGGAAATCCCGCATCATCTCCTCGTGTATGTCTTCTGGAACCCATACGCGTCCCTAGAAATGCAATATCTAATCCTCACCCACTGTCCATCCAGGAATAGGGTCCTCTCCTGACACACTCCCCCACAGGACTAAGCCTTCTGATTTTGATAGTTGCCTCATCCGTACCCGATCAAGTAGCATGGAGGTAACAAATACAGAAGATAGAAAAGTTTTTCCATGTCTGTCGTGCACCTCTAGATGCATCTCAAAGAACAGATCCATCAGCTTCCACTCACTACATTCCTCCTGAGCTGCTAGAATCTGAGTTCTCCTGCTCAACGCATCTGCCACGACGTTTCCCTTTCCCAGCATATAGGCAAGCTCGAAGTCAAAAGACTGTAGATACTCAACCCACCTGTTCTGCCTCAGATTCAGATTACACTGAGTGAATATATACTTGAGACTATTGTGGTTAGTGAAGACCACAATGTGCTCTCCCAGAAGATAGTGTCTCCATCAGCGCAAGGCATGAACAACAGCTGCCAACTCCAGATCGTGCGTAGGGTAGTTCCTCTCATTTGGCCTCAACTACCGAGACCCGTACGCAACGACTCCCTCTCCCTACATAAGCACAGCTCCTAGACCGACACCTCAAGCATCACAATAAATAGTGTAGCTATTTCCCGGCACTGGAAAGCCTAGTATCTATGCTGATGTCAACCACCCTTTCAGCTCTTGAAATGCTGACTCATAAGAATATGACCATATATACTTCGACCCCTTCTTGGTCAGACCTACCAAGGGTGCTGCTAGACGGGAAAAGTCCGGAATGAAGCATTTTTAGTATCCATCCAGCCCTAGGAAACTTCGTACCTCAAAGACGATCTTCAGCTGCTCCCAGGAAACTACAGCTCTCACTATCTCTGGGTCCATAGATACTCTTGCCTCTGAGATGACGTGACCCAATAAGTGAATTTGATCCATCCAGAAGTGGCACTTCGAGAGTTTAGCATAAAGCCGATGCTCTCTCAGTGTACTTAGAACGATCTCAATATCGGTGGAATGGTCGTGTCGAGTTTGAGAGTACACCAAGATATCGTCCACGAAGACCACGAAGAGGGAATCCAAGTAAGGATGGAATACTCGGTTCATCAGTGCCATGAAAACTACAGGTGTGTTCGTATGTCCGAAAGGCATGACTGTATACTCGTAAAGATCATACATGCTCTCGAAGGCTGTTAGAGGTATATTTGATGGTCTAACATGGAACTGATGATAACCGGACATCAAGTCAATCTTTGAGAACACCCAGGCTCCTCGAATCTGATCAAAAAGTTCATAAATCTGCTGCAAGGGATTTCGGATCATGACCGTCAAAGGTTTATCTTCTGATAGTCCACACAAATCCGAAGGTTACCGTCTGCCTTCTTCGCAAATAGAATTGGCGAACCCCAAGGAGAAGTACTGGGTCGAATGAAACCCTTAGCCTGTACCTCCTCCAACTGCTTCTTGAGCTCCTGAAACTCAAGTGTGGCTATCCTATAGTGAGGAATGGACACTGGTACCGCTCCTAAAACGAGATCAATAGGGAATTCTACCTCACGCTCCGGAGGAAAACCCGAAAATTCATCTGGAAAGACATAACTGAAGTGATTTACCACTGGAGGAAAGTCCAACATTGGAGTCCCGTGATCATCCAGTTAAAGACTAGCAATCTAGGCTATCACCCCTCCTATCCTAAGATGCTCGAGTCCCGCTCGACTCGCCCGAATGTCCCATTCGCCTCTATGAAGAAAAGATTCACCCTCTGGTGAGATGAAACTGACTATGTGGCGATAATAGTCAACGGCTGCCTGGAAGGGAAACAACCAGTCCATGTTGAGAATGATATCATAGCCTGTCATCTCTAGGACATAAAGATCCCATAAGAAGTGATACCCTGCCACCTCGAGAGGGCACCCTCTACACTGGAATACACTAGATGTCCTCGTTCCCAAAGGTGTGTCTAGTGTCAAGGAGTCGGCAGAAGAAAAGATGCAGCGTCCAAGGCTCTCCACAACAACAACAGAGATAAAGCTATGTGTAGCACCAGTAACGAAAAGGGCTGAAGATAAAACGGATGCTACTAAAATCATACCTTTAACAGTATAAGGGTTGGGATCCTTCTCATGATAAGTCTGATCTACGGCGAAAGATTATCCTGTGAGGCGGCTCTACACCCCTGGCTGTCCACTCTGAGCTGAACCTCCATGATGCTGCAGAGGAACTGGTGGCTGACTTCCACAGCCTCGACCTCCACCTCGGCCTGAATTGCTGGAGGAACTCCAGTTTCTTGACTGGTGAGAAACTGGTGGGGCTTCTCCTGAACAAGGAGTCATGGAAGAACCCTGGTCACCAGCTGCTGGTGAGAAAACCTGAAAGAAACACTGAAGGTGACCCATCTTTCTACAAGACCGGCACTCCATGTGGTCTCTCTAGAATTGCTGCCTCGTGTGACCTGTCTAGCCACACTGGTAGCACGTCACCTGGATCCCAGAGGAAGCTTCTCGCATCCTCGATTCGCCGCTTGTAGGCTCCATACGGTTCTTCATGATGTCATCTGGAGGAAAGCTACCTCTGGAAGCAGAACCGCCCTGACTTGCAGCTCGAGTGTCTCTCAAATTGTAGTCCGCAATCAATGCCTAGTTGACGATGGAAGTAATGGAAGTCAACTGGAAGATGTTCACCTACGAACGAATCTCCCGCCTTAGTCCATCCTCAAACATCCTCGCCAAAAACACCCCACTCCCATACCGAAGGGGTGTAAAACACTGTAGCTCAGTGAAATTAGAGGAATAATCCATGATAGATAGAGTACCCTGCGCTAAGCTCATGAACTCCCGGGCTTGATCGGACCTCAGGGTCTCCGGGTAGAAGTAGTCGTAGAACATGCTCCGGAACTCCTCCCAAGTCATAGCCTGCTATTGACCCGCCTGTGAGACCACATCCCACCAACTCTTGGCGGAGTCTCGGAGCATGTAGGATGCGAGATTGACCCGCCTCTTTGGAGGTGTCTCCAGATGCTCGAATATAGTCAGAATGGCTTCCAGCCAGGACTCTATAGCCTGAGGTCCTCCCTCCCTGAACTGTGCATCATCACCCGCAGCTGGTACAACAAACGGTGCCAAGGCTGGCTCGGCTGGGGGATCGACAGGAAGTCCCTGATCAGCTATATCAGGCGTCTGATCACTACCAGACGACTGACGTACGACCAGAGGACGTCTCATAGACATAGCTCTAAAAGATCAAAAGCACACCTTATATCAGGAAAATATGGACCGAGATCACAAGGGTATGAAAAAGGAACTGGGGAAGAAAAACATTAAATTTTGAAAAGCATGACTACACGGCGTGTATAAAAACTACACGGCGTGTCTTTTTAAGCCACTGACATGGGCGTGTACTCCTGACCTATAAGTCGTGTTCACATAAAACTACTCGGCGTGTTGACCCTAACACACGGCGTGTACTTGAAACTATTCCACTACCTGAGTTCCTTACATGGCTATCCCACATGGTCTGGCTTAACTCGAGACTACACGGCGAGTTCGAAATAAACACAGCGTGCACTAGACAAGGCACCGGTGGTCCGTGTTGTTGAGTACACGACCGTCTACACGGCTGGACCTTACATGGCGTGCTCCGAGAAAACACGGCGTGTATAGGCGAAGGCGACACCATCCTGTGTTGTTCGTGACACAGCCGGGTACCTGTGCAAGACTACACAGTGTGTTCCAAACAAATAGAATGTGGCAAGGAAGTTAACACCGGCCCGTGTTGTTCGTGACACGTCCGGGTACATGGGCAAGACTACACGGCGTGTTCCGAACAAACACGGTGTGTGGAAAGGAAGGTAATGCTGGCCCGTGTTGTTTGTGACATGGCCGGATACCTGGACAGGACTACACGACGTGTTCCCTATGGACACGGCATGTTCTACCCATGCTTCCCCGACCCGTGTTGTTAGTGACATGACCGGGTACACGGCTCCGAGCTTATAGGGCATGTAGCTACCGTACACGGCGTGTTTCCGAAGTTACTTCCACGACACCGTGTTCTGCTCACACGGTTAGTGACATGGCCTGAAAACTACACGACGTGTTCCCAAAAAGTACACGCCGTGTATTCTTGGTTTTTCTAGGCAGTAGCTCTGAAACTGCATAGAATTTCATAAACACTAAAAACAAGGAGAAATTTTGCCAAATTATAATCCGTGAGGGTCTATAACACCTTGTGAACCAAAATTTGGTGTTCTCTTTAAAAAAAGAACAAAACAATAGTTTTCTAACATAACAAAAGATAATCTATCAATCAACTATCACAAACAGCATTCATAATCTACACAAAGTATATCACAACAGCATGCAATCACTAATTCACCCTAGATGGTAGGGCGGAAATGCATGGCATGTGATTCCTACAAGTGTCTATATGATGCATGAGACGACATACCCTCATCTCATTGGGTTGTGATAGAAATATAACCGTAATATCAAAATAGTAATAGCACAAGCCCTGTGAATCACTCTCAGTGAAATCAGATCAACTATAAATCTCAAAACCAGCAACTGCAATTAACGAGGTAGTATGGCTTTTCCCTGTACACGGGTTAGCTACTCCCGAAGAAATATTAATTCCAAGTAATAAATCCGTCCCATCCCTAGATAAGGTCTCCAAGCAGTAAAGCAAGAGAAAAGAACCACCTCTGATACCAATTTGTAACGTCCCGAGTCTGGAGCCTCTCCACTGGTACCCCGTACCCGGTTCGCCACATGAACTCAACCGCATTTCCCTGAATGCCATAGGCAGCCGACTAGCAGTGAGGGCATTGGTGAGTTGGTGGGGAAACTATTCCCTCATTCGGTTAGGTATATAGTGGAAAAAAATCAACAGTTAATAGAGGAAGCAGTAACAACATGTGTAACAACAGAAACCAAACAGCAGAAGCAATGTAGAAATATAACAATGATGACAATAATGATGTAGGTACAAGTATCTATGGAAAACAGTAAACACAATAATGTGCTAAAATAAAACTGAATATAGATTGAAAAGGAAAACAAAATATAATCCTCAGCATCGCAAGTCACAGCTCGGTCTCATGCTCTCCATATCCAGCATGATCAAGAACCTGAAGTAGAAGGGCGCTTACCCTTATCTATACCTGTAGCAACATAGTCTACTTTGGCCCAAAATCCTGACCCAAACAGGGTGTGAGATACAATCCTAGTAGGCAGTCACCCAAATATTTGTGTCTTACAGTCAATGAATACATGGTTGTAAACAAACAATAATTAGTAAATAGGAAGCACAAGAAGCTACAATCCACAGTTCTATCAAGTAAAGTACACAAGTAAGCAGCCAACAACAAAAGAAAATAGGTAACCCTATGGGTTGCTCTCACAGCCTAACCCCTATGGTTCAACCTATAGTACTAGGAACCCTATGGGAGGAACACACAGTCTCAACCCTCTGGTTCAGCTACGTAATTAAGCAGACTCCATGGGGAAGCACTCACTGTCTATTCCCCAAATAGTCTCGTATCATGCTAAAGGCTCTCTGGGGAAGCACTCAACGTCAATTACCCATGTGGCCTACGTCGTGGAACTACAGACTCTATGGGGAAGAACTCAACATAAATCCCCCCTATAGTCTCGCATCATAATTAAAAGACACTTTGGAGAAGCCCTTCCGTCAATTCTCCCTTTGGTGTACTACTCTAGGTTCTCATAGTCCTGAGTGAAACTAAACATGCTCAGTGTGTGTGTATCGTCCATGTAAATCTCAAGAACTACATGGCTATCATTCTATGGGTCAATAGTAATAATAAAACAACAGTTCCACTATCCTAAAACTAGACATGTCAACTGGAAAAACACCCAACATGCAAAACAAGCATAGAAAAGCAACCCGAGCACAAAATAAATTACTCTACTCACAAGCAATAACCTCTACTAAAGAAATCAAGCAACGCAGGCAAACAGCAAGGGGAAAATAGGAAACATGCAATACCCTGTTCAAGGGTATTGGTGGAATTTGCACATAATATTCATCAACTTTCTACGGAAAGGCACAAACCACCTACCTTGATCCTAGGAGATCGATATATGTAATCCACGATGAAAGATTCCTCTTAGAACAACGTATATCTAAGAAAACTCACAACACATTCATCCCACGATAACTTGGAAATGAGGAGGAATCAAGAAACAAGGCTAAAGAAGCAGAAAGAACTCACCACTATGATTCCAACGCAATCGACCATGATCAAATAGAAGAATGGATGGCGAGGCTGGAGCTCGGAGAAGATTCTGTCGTATGGTCGCTCCCAAGCAGACGAAATATAGAGAAGAAGATGATTGTTGGGGTTAGGAGCGACCCCGGTCCGTTTAATTAAAAAAAGTACACGGTGTGTACTTCTTGAGTACACGTCGTGTACTTCAATTTTCTGTACTCCGAATTAACCGGCCTCCACCTAAGCCATACACACTGTGTGTGTGGCCTGGCATGGCCAGCACACGGCTTCGAGCCGTGAAAAAGTATATGGTGTGTACTCAAAAAGTACATGGCATGTACTTCGAGAATTTACAGAAAAATCATTTTTCTCAAAAACTATAGAATAAAGAAAAACGTATCTGAAATGATGATCTGGGTTCTTACAAATTATGCATACAATTAGATTCATTCAGATTTTAAGTCTCTATCTTTTATTGAATAAATGTAAAAACATTTATCAACAACTATAATCATATAGTAGTTCGTTATATTAATTCCTGTTAATACAATGACTATGCATTAACTACCCTTTAAAATAATAATAATATATTATTAGTGTGCAATGTAAGCTTTCAAAGAAACCCATTGTTGCATATCGGGTATGCCATTGAACATAGAATCCCCTTTAATGTAAAATTAACATTTAATTAAAAAATATTAAAAAATATGAAAATTTCATATTTATTTATTTACCTGGGATGTTACAGTCCCCCTAAGGATGGTGGGTTTTACTTCCTCTAGAGTTTATATGTACATGAGGGAACATGGTATAACGTCATACTCATAATGAACTAGCTTGTGTCTTATGGAGAGTACCTATACTTATATCACTGGAGGGAGCCTTTTTCATCACCAGGGGTGAAGTATTTATTCAAATGGGTGAAGGGGGTGTCCAGGATAGTGAGTTAGACCCGATCATTATGGGCTGGGCGGGATGACAACGCATATCACTTGTTTATATCTATATGATCATGGTGTAATTCAGGAGGACTTTCCTCTAGTGGTTGAGTGATTCAGGGATGTATTTCCCAACAACTTTTCCAGTTTACCTCCTATTAGAGTGGTGTACTTCTCCATAGATCTAGTGTTAGGAGCTGCACCAGTATATATTTTTCCTTATAGGATGGCTATGATGGAGTTACAGGAGATCAAGATGATGCTAGCAGATTTAGAGGTGAAGGGTTTTATTGGACCCTATACTTATCGATGGGGATCAATGGTCTTTTATTCAGAAATGGTGGATGGAACTCTTAGGATATGAATGGATTATTGGATATTGAACCAATTGACGATTAAAAATTGATATCCATTTCCACAGATAGATGACATGTTTGATAAAATTTGAGGACCTCGAGTCTTCTCAATGATCCAAGTGAGTTTAGGATATCATCAGGTACATGTTTGACCTTCATACATTCCTTGTACTACCTTTCGTAGAAGGTATGGTTTATAAAAGTATCCAGTTATATTGTTCTATCTCACAACTGCTCTGGCAGTTTCAATGGATTTGATTAACCTAGTGTTTCATCATTACATGGATTTTTGTTGTTGTGGTTTTATGTACGATATCTTGGAATATTCTCACAATCTACATCACCATTCCAACCATCTTGTGATTATTTTGAATAAACTGAGAGAGAATAATATATATTCTACGCTCAAAAATTTCCACTTTTGGATTGATCAGATTCACTTCGGGGGTCACGTCATCTTGGAGAGAAAAGTGTCCGTAGACCCTGAGAAGGTAAGAGATTTAGTTTCCTAGGAATATCCCAAAATATTTTTTTGAAAAATGGAGTTTCTTGGGGATATGTAGCTACCAATGTAATTTCAAACTGGAATTATCATGCTTTTATGTAAATATAGATGATCTTTATAGAGAAGGGTGTGATGTTTGTGTGTTTAGAATCTTGTGAGATAGCCTTTAGTAGCTGTATGTGATTTTGATATCAGCACTATTCCTGATACTACCATAGCAATAAAAGAGCTGTATGGTGTACTATTACAGTTCAGTTAATGGGTTGGGGGTAGTTCTGATGCAGGGATTTTAAATCATGGCTTATGGGTCTTAGCAGCTGAGGCCTCCCGAGAAGAACTACCATACGCATGATCTCATGTTAGCTACAGTTGGTCATGTGTTGCGCTGTAGAAGGCACAATTTAATTTGTGAGTGTTTTTTGGTGTACATCAACCAGAAAATCCTCAAGTATATCGTTATGTATCATGATATGAATTTAAGGCTACGATGTTGGGTGGAGTACATAAATTCCATTGACTTCAAACATTCAAACATTCTTGGTAAGGGAAATTTAGTGGCTGATGCACTGAGCAGGAGAACTCAAATACATGCACTGCAGCAGGCTAGTAGTGAGTGGATGCTTTTTGAGTTGTTATGTGAGATGAATCTAGAGGTGTATTATACACATGGATATAAATTTATGTCATCCTTATATGTGACCACTACCATGATAGACTGAGTTAGGATGAGGCATCTATCATATTCAGAAGGCCTAGTTCTATGGGGAAAGTGTGACGGGTGAGGACCCTCATCTTGGTTGGATGGTAGTAGATACCGAGATTTTGAGTATCCATGGACATGTTTTGTTCTGAGTGGACATATGTGAGGATTTAATGTGGAAGTTTCATGAATTTTCTTGGGAAGTGCATCCTAAGGTCACCCAGATGTATCGTGACTTGCGATGATAGTACTGGTGGTTGAGAATGAAAAGAGAGATAACTGGTTTTCTTATTAGGTGTTATGCCTATCTATAGGTGAAGGCCAAAGATAAATGACTAGATAAGATTTTATAGTAGTTAACTATCCGGATATGGGAATGTGATGATGTCATGATGGATTTTGTGACAGGTTTTCAGAGGTCTCGTCGACGTAATTATGTTGTGTGGGTTGTAGCTGACAGGCATACAAAGGTTGTACCTTTCTTTCCGATCAAGGAGATATTTAGGGTTGATGATCTTGGATGGTTGTAAAACCAATAGATGGTATGACTTCATGGGGTCCAATGAACTTTCATTTCAGATAGGGATGCCCTCTTTATGTCTTATTTTTTACAGTTTTTAAATGGATATGGGTATATAGGTTCTTCTGAGAACAACATTCCTCCCTTAGACTAATGGCTAGTCAGAGAATATGATACAGGTGCTAGAGGACATGATGAAATAATGTGTCCAGGATTTTGGGATCTCTTGGGAGAGTTACATTCTTTTGTTTGAGTTCACCCAAAATAATTGTTATCAAGAGACAATACATATGGCACATTATGTGGTGTTTCATGGTAGTCCATGTCATTCTCCCATGTGTTGCGTAGAGGTGGGAGAGGCATCTTTCTTGGAACCGGATCTGTTGATGGATATTTCTAAGAAGGTCCAGATGATTCAAGAAGAGGACCACTACTACACAATCTCATCATAAATAATATGATTATATCCGCATATGACCTCTTGAGTTTCAGGTCAAGGATCAGGTTTTCTTGCATGTTTCTCCAATGTTGGTACACAGGTGGATCAAGTGGTAGGGTAAAAATTCACCAAGATGTTTCGCGTAGTTTGAGATTCTAGAGAGAGTTGGGTTGGTTTCCTATTGTTTGTAGTTACCTAATGGTTAAAAAGTAATTCAGGATGTCTTCCATCTATCTCAGCTGCGATGATATCACTTAGACTCTTCTCACACATTTCAACCCATGGAGGTTGAGCATCATGTTGATGTATCCTTTGAGAGCATCTGATTCGTATAGTTGAAAGGGGTGTAATGGTTATTCGAGGCCAGTTTGTTCCTATATGACATGTTATATGAATGAAATAATATTTAAAGGATGTGACTTGGGAAAGGTATATCAACGTATGTTCTCAATTTATAGAGATGTTTTTAGACAAATCAGGACCACCCTTCAGAGAGAAATTTTGGGCTGAATTTCAATAAGGGGGGATGATTGTCAGATCCTGGGTATTTCGTGAGGTATTGATCTCTATTATTAGGTTAATGCCATTACATTCCATTTTTTATTAAACCCTAAGTTAGGAAATGGGTCGGTTTGGTTGTTTTTTGGATGAAGGGGGCGAACATGCTAAACACTAGCTACAAGCTAGGTACATATCGTGTACTTCACCTACACGTTATGTACATCGAGTAAATGCCGTGTACTAGACTTTAATGACATGTTGATAGTCTGGATCATAAAAAATAAAAGGGGAGTACACACTGTGTACTTAAGGTACACGTCGTGTACTTTCCTAGCATCATTTTTTTTATGAAAGGGGAAGTAGCCTGTATTTCTGACAAACAGAACCTTTTTCACCGTTTTTTAGAGCCAGAACTCCCCTAATATATTTTTTAATATCTAGAAGTCGTCCGGACTATGATTAAAGTGTTTTCTTTCAAATTTCATCTGTATCGGAATGTACTCAATTCCTTTTTAGTCATTCTTGATTCTTTGGAAAAATGACTGAACTATTTGGATTTAAGCTCATATGACCTTATATTCTATTATTCATCTATTCTTTAGATTTATTCCAAAATAAGATGAATCAGAACAAGATATTGGACAATTTTTCTACTACCATGGTGAGGATAGAGGTCTATACATTCTTTGGGGTTTTCAGGTTCTTTTCGGGCCTTTAGCCTTCTCATTGCCCGTTGGACATTCTAGTGAGGCCATATTTTTTTTGCGATTTTCTTATCGTATCTATAGGTAGACCAAGTGAGGATTCCCATAGGTTCTATTTATGTTAGTTGGAACCTTTTAATCATTTCAATGTCACCCATGTGGTTCTCCTTAAATAAATAACCTCGATATGACTGTTTAAACCACCCATGGGGTGTGTGCTTGTGCTTTCCTAGTAAGAGGAAGCCCTTATATGACTTGATAGATTGAGTTTCTTGTTTAAGAGATGTACTGCATCCTTTATTAATGAATACCATTTTATTCCATGTCTATTTTGATAGTTTGGTATGTTAAATGGTTCATATGGGTGGGTATACCTATTTAAAATATTTAAAGTTTAATATGGTTGGGTATACCTATATGAAGTGACTAAATGCATGTTAAATGGTTTATATTGGAGGGTAGTCCCATATTATTATTTTGCCCAATGGTTTCATGAGTGGGTATGCTCTTGGATTGTATAGTTTTATGTGGGTGGGTATACTCACATGGAATGTTTTTTTAAATTCTATGACTGATTGCTTGAATGAATGGATTTGGAACATGGTAGTGGACGCTTTGGGTTGACTTTTCCCTTTGGGTCTTGATTCCATGGGATGCCTCAGGCCTTGATATCCCATGGATCTATCTTACTTGGGAGCATGTAGGACATTCTATTTACATGTTCCTAGGACCCCAACTAGTGCCTAACATATATTCCACTAGGGATGCCCTTGGGACATGATGGCATTCCTTGAACAAGCTCCTTAGATCGGGACCTTCGTGGTGCAGAGATTTATTACCTATATTTCTTGATCTACTGACACATTGGATCTAGCCCATACTGTCTATACATTAATATATGGTGTGGCTGTGAGAGATTTGACTTCACTATATATATTGGTTTTGGAATAATTCACTTATTTAGACAGTGTGGCTATAGGTTACAGGTTACAGATAAAATGATGGAGTGGCTATGTGAGTTTCATGTTTAATTTGTTATAGATGCCTCGGTAGAAGATGACTCTCTTTTGTAGGTATCCTTGATTTATATTTGGTTTTACTTATTAGAATAGACTCATTCCATGGGAATTAAAACTTATTAGTTTTATACGCTTTGTATCACTTCTGTTGAATTATTGTTAGAACTGTATAAACTTGGGTGGTTGCCTTCTAGGATGTTTATCTCACACCATTTTTTAGAATCCAAGGAGAATCAAATGGATTATACAGATATAGGTGATGATAGGGGAAAATTCCCTAGTATAGGTTATTGACTGTGTATTTGGATCAGGGGATCATAGGACCAAGTTGAGGCTTGCAATGCGGGGATAACATTTTGGTCTTTTTTCATTTATGGTCATGTACTGTATTACATAGCAATGTACCTACTTTGGCTTCTATCGAGATACATCATTCGTTCTCATCATTTTATATATGAAACAATTCTATTTATTGATATGTATTACTATCTATTCTTAAATTCATTTGAATACTATGTAATTTGAATTCACTATTTATTGTGTGTTTGATTTATACTATGATGCTTTGGTAATGAGGCCATAGTCTCCTCAATCACTCTTTTAGGCCCTCGCTACTAGTGAGAAGCCTCTAGCATTTAGGGAGTTGAACTTGAATACATGTGGCCAACTGGGCTTGGGGAACTATTTCGGGTGGCAGCCGAGTCTAGGATGTTGCATTAATGATTTATAAATAAACACACAATTTTTAGAAAATACATTTTATGCTTCATAAATGAGTTTTCTTCAAAAATGATTTGTACTTATTTCTATGAGAAACTGTTATAATTAATTTATATATAATATAGAATATTTATTTTAGAAAATAAGATATATTATTTTAATCATCATTTCTATATTAAATTTAGTTTATTTTTATAGAATTTTTTGAAAATATCTATTTGCAGTAAAATTTAAAAATAAAGATATTTATTGAATATTGTATAATCTTTTCAATAATTTATATTGTAAAATTATATTTTTTATTGGTTTTAAAAATATAAATTGTTCCTTCTAATTTAAAATAATCCAATTTTTTTATGAATTAAATTTTATACATGAATTCAGTATCAAAACATTTTGTACTAAAAATGGGGATTTTGTGAAAAAAAATATATTTCATCCTATTTTTCCATTATAATTTTAAAATAAATTATACAATTATTTTTTATAAATTTCATAAAATTTATTATATATTTGAAAACATGAAATCATAATTTGGTAAATTTTCCCAGTTTATTTTTTGTCATTATGAATTATAACATTATTAATTTTTGTTACCTCATTAAAGGGTAAATTGAGTAATTATATGACAAGAAAATGACTCTAACACTTTCCTTAATTTTATTTAATGAGTCTACTTTTTCATAAATATCCATGTTTCATTTTTATGATTTTTTTGATGTGATTATGACCTTCATAATATTTTATTATAATGAAATGTCAAAAATATCACACAATTTTTTAAACAAAAAATTTTTAATGATGGGTATAAATTTTTGATATTATAAGTTATAAATATTATTTTGAAATATAAATTATTAATATTAATTTTTTTAATATTTTAAAATTACTATTGAATAAATTTTTTCCTTAAAATCTTAAACAAATATGACCTTGTAGTAATTGAATTAATAAACAAATAACATAAATGATATACAAAATTGTAAGAGTATTATAATATGATAGAATTATTATGATAAAATAATTTTTTGGATAAATATAACTATTTAAATATGTTTTAATTTATTATATCCTAAATCCTTTTTTTCATTATGTTATAAATGTCAATTTAATAAAATAGTTTCAAAAATAAAATCAATAATATTTTGTAATGAATAATATTTTAGTAAATGATTTATAATTCCAAAAAATACTATATTTCTCCACGTGATTGGTATGTGGTTTAAAATTTAATCCATTTCTCATGAATAGTTTTTCTATCCATTTATATTATATATATTAACCCTTTAAATGTAAAATGAGATTTATTTCACCGTATTTATTGAAAGGGTTAACAAAGGGTTAATATAACAATATAAGGGTAAAATGTGATTTTAAATTGCGTTAATGTAATATTATGATAGTAGTTAGACTCATAATCATGTAATATTTTAATTTTATTAATTTTTAACCATTTTGAAAAAATAATTAAATTACATTAATTTAATATTTTATAAAATTCTGTTAGTTCCCTTGCCATCTCCTATAAAAGGGAATCTATTCTTCTCATGTCAACACATATCAAAAACCATATATATCTACCAAAACAAAAAAAATAACTTCCTAAAATCCCCCCCAAATTATAATTCTCTTATTTTGGGAATAATATCAAATATATAGGGACAATGTGTAATGTAATTGCGGTTGTTCAAAGGAGAGAAATCATTCTTAGCCAATCATTTAAATTTTATTTATTCATCCACCCCATCGAATATTCTCCAAACATGATGAGATAAAAATAAATATTATATTCCAAAAAATGGGATCTTATTATATTATTTTAATAACATATATCCCTCTCTAGGATTCATAAAATGTGAATGTAATATATCGCTCATGTGCACGAAAGACTACCGCTTTATGAACTGATGTTATTAATTCTCCATCCCAACCACCCATAGATGGATAAAACGACGGAATTAATATTTATATATTATATTAATTCAATATTTTATCATTCTAAATTAATAATTTTTAATTTTCTTCAGTACCTTTCCATTCACTAAAAATTAAAAACATTGTTTGTTCAAACGTTTTGACAACCACTCCACGAAGTGATATGATTCATTTTTGAACACCACATCACATGTATGATATATCGAAGTATAAATTAAAAATTAAGATTATAATTTTCATTATAGATTAATTATAGAAATAAAAAATATTCATAAATTCTTTCCATAATCATCATTGAGAAATGGAAATTTTACTCATACGTAAGTATGGCCTACCGTCTCCATTATTGTAATATGGTTCATTTTTCATAAATGTAATTTTTGATTAGTTTTAAAAGAATACTTGACGTAAAAAATGATGATTATTTCAAAATTATTATTTTTTATATAGTATAATAATGTCTTCCTTGACCGTAGTAAACCCAATAAGGTGATTTTGGACCTATAAACCAAATATCATCAAAACCTCAAATGTTCTCTTAACTGATTATGTAATTTTAAGTAACATGCTAATGGAAAAATAAACTTGATAATAAACATAAATTTTTTATTACCAATGTAAACAATTAACATATGTTTATTTTTAATATGATAAGTAATATACGTAACAAGTCATGTTTGATTTCAGGGATTTAAAAAAAACCTCTTTTAATGTTTCCCTTCGAACTATTTTTTCTACCATATCCATATTTTTAGGATTATTTAATGGATGTGTATATATGAGAATAATTTGATTATAAAAGAAATTTCATTTTCATTTTCACATTATTACCAATGTTTCAAATGTAATATTTTTAGCGGATTTTTTGATATTCATTACAAAAAATTCAAATGGAATGTTCTCTTTTAATGTATACGATGACAACATAATTTCCCATAGTTGTAAATATTATATCATTTTTAAATAATTTACAGTATTCCATGTTTTATTTTAATAAAAACACTCCTTCAATATGTTATTTTTTATTTTTAAAAAGTATTTTATAATAGAATTGATATTTTAATATCCATAAATCTTTTCTTATAGGTAAAAGGAATATTTTGAAAGCAATTAGATTTAATGTTTTATGAATTTTTTATGGTTCTTAGGAATTTATTATGATGATTGGTGGATCCAATATAAATATATATTGGTTACGAACAATATATATTTCCATTTTATTGCGTAAATGGATATAGTGAACCCACTACGATTCTCTTAAGTGATTATTGGAATTTACGCTCAAGGTTATTCCATAATTAATTGTGATGACTATTTCAAATCTAAATATGACGGTTAGTACAAGTATATCCAAAATGGTTATTTCATGTTTAACTATGATGGATACCATAAATATATTGGTGTTGGATATTCCATGTGAAACCATATGAGGTACTTTAAATATAAGAGTGATCTAAAAATGATGCCCTATGATTTCTTCATTAATTTTCTTTGATTTCTATGGGTTTAATGTTTTCCTGGAAAAAAATTTGTTCCATATTTTCATGTGAAATAAATTCTTATATCCACTCAAACAATATTGATATAAAGGTTAATGTTTTGCGATTTTTCATGTTTTAAACTATATTAGTAGATATCGTTTTATTTATCTCCCTTATTGATTTTTTGTGAATTCTATATTTTAAAATGGTTTTCAATGTGTTTAAGAATGGGTTAGGTAAATAATAAATCTATTTTAAATTTATGAATATTTATCATGAAACTTAATCTTGTTTTTTTAATTGTTTTTTGTGATAAAAATGGATATTGATAAAATGTGTACACCATTATATATATGGGTTTTAATTTATGATTTATAACCAAATTCAATAAAAATGAATACCTAAAAATTATTTGGAAATTAAATAATGTGAATTATTGTTTAAAGTCACTAAAATATGTAATACTTAAGGATGGTTCATTATAGTTGGTATAGGAGTATGGTTTAGATTACTTTGGAGGTTAGGATGTTAATTGTCCATAAGAAAAAAAATTACACAATACCTATAACAGTTATTATGTTTTGGATAATAATATTTATTTTGGATAAATTAAAATATTTGGAGATATCATGGTTAAGTATATCAATATTTTTCCTTCCCATAAGAAGGTTTATTTTTATATTATGGATATCAACACACCAACTATATTGGATTTATTAAATGGTTCGATATTATAAGAACCACATTAAAAAGGGATGTGAAGGAAAATGTGGTCGTTGTATCAATGAAAAACTGAATGTAATGGTAGATATAGTAAAAATTAAATTGTTTATACATAATAAGATAAGAAGATTTGTAGTTAACAACATCAACCAAGGTGAGTTTCCTAACATAATAAATATGAGATAAATGAATCTCCATGGATGTTTAGGTTATAGGGATCAAAAAGGAAAAAATATTCAATAACCTATGTATTAAGAATGTTACAATATCAACTATGAAAATGTCTTAAAACAATAATAAGATGAGTTTTATTTGGTAATGAGGTAATAACAAAATTATTTTATAAGGAAAAGAGAAGTACTAAATTTATTCAATGACTGGAGAATAATGTTGTTTCTATGTAATTAAATAGATTATTTAATTATTGGGTGTATGATCATTAGAAAAATCAATGTACCGAAGATAATTCATAGGAACAGGATCAATGAGATATTGAAGATAATTTTTTTTAATCGGATAATTCCATTATAGTAGAATACATTGTTTTCACCTTCCACTAAAAAGTAATTCTTGGAATGAAAAATTATTGTTTTAGTGAGTTATTAAAGTTAGAGATGAAGAAAATAGAGATGAAATGTGAATGATTTCGATTATATATTTGTTTATGTTTTGATTTTGATAAATATTTATACATGATTAATATTAATTCATTATTGAAATGAAGAATTTAGTAATAATTTTAAAAATCATGGATAATGGATTATGAACAATGTTTTGTCAATGTATATGAATTCATAAATTATTATTTAATGATGATCAAAATTATTTATTGAGAGATGATTTTTTGGGCTAAGGGATATGAAACTTTTATACATAAAATGGTTTATCATTTGAATATGAATGAGTTTACATTAGGTGGTTATAATATTTAAGTCATTGATAACATTATGGGTTTATATGATCTTAGATATTTATGTTGTTATGGGTTATCAAAAATTATGAGGATATGTTTTATTATATAGATAACAACGGGATTGAAAAGTGAATTGGGGACTATGCGATTAATGTTATTTTAGAATAATAATAATATAATTTTGGGGATGGTCTTGTGATTGTTGTAAAAATAACAATATGAGAAGTCATTTTAGGATTAAATTTTTAATTATCTTTTTGTGTCTTATATGATTTATAGTATTCTTTATAGAGATTATGGATATTTATAGAAATGGTTATCAAAATTTTGATATTATATTATTAAAGAAAATAGATTTTTGGTTTGATACTTATATGGGAAATTTTGATGAATTATGTTGGTAGTAATTTAAAGAATAATTTATTTTTATCTATGGGTATTATTGTTGATTTTTGAGATTAATTTATTATTATTTCCTATGAGGTTTAGGTATTTTAGAAATTATGTTACCTTGGGCTAACTAGTTTGATTTTGGATTATGTATAGGAATATGAGGAAGATAATTTTATTCTATTATGTATTATATAATTCATTAAAATTATATTTTAAATTTTTATCGAAAAAAATATTTATCTTGAATACTCATTATTTGGAGAAAAAGTTGATATTATATAGAAAATTTTTTAATAGTCAAATTTCTAAATGAAAGGTAACTATATTCTCTTATATTATTAATATATAAGTTAAAATAATTCCACAACTATAGGAAATGATCTTAAAAAAAAATTATCATATTACTTTATTTTTTAAGGAATCTATGGTCTTTTACAAACAAATTTTGTTTATGGTTTCTATGCCATTAACATTCTCATGATCATTATATTTTTTGTGAGCTATGATCACTATTAAATTTGCATCATTAATGATACATTAATTTTCTATTTTGTGTCTATATTTTTACTTTCCATTAATTTTTTACTATTTATAAACCATTTTTTGTTTTATTCTATATAACCTTTGTATTTCATCCACTCTTTTTCAGGTGGATGTTTTATTAACCCATTTTATGATGTTGGAATTAAACAATGTTAATTTAAAATTTGAATTGATCAATTACTGAGTTTCATTTAAATTTAATATGATGAAATTTATTAAATTTATTTGGGATGAATGAATTGATTTAATTAAAATATAAAATATTTTTAATTTTCTGAATCAATTAATATATATTTATTAATTATTAATAAATAGACATTTTATTTGTAAAAAATAATTATAATGATTCAGAAATACATTTTCTCCAAAATAAATATTTTTCTTTTTTGAGATTATATTATAATAAATTTCTAGAAAGATTATAAAATTGAATACAAAAAAATAAATAAATATTTTAAATCATAATTTTAATATTAACGTAGGGTGAATTTATGATACTTTTATGAAATGTTCGATTTTTTATTGGATTGTGAAAAATACTGATATTAATTGAATTTTTTTTTCTATTCGAGTATTCTAAAAGTAAAATATTTTTTTAGAGTAGTTTTAGAGAATAATTAGTTCATTTTGATTTAAAATAATTCAATTATTTTTTTAAATTGACATTATAGTTGAGTTTTTTATAAAAATAAATTGTACCTAAAATTTTCATTTCTTTGAAAAACTGTTTTTTGTAGAGTTTCTACTGTTTATTTTTAAAATAAATTCTACCACTTTTGTGTTTTGAAATTTTAAAAATTTATTGTATATTAGGAGTTAAGAGGTATAAATTTTTTCAATTGTATTCTTTTAATTTTTTTCAACACGAACAGTAAACATTTTAATTTTTGTTACATTTTAAAGTATAAACTGAGTAATTAATGGACTAGAAAATGACCTTAACAATTTACTAAATTTCATTGGATTATTAAATTTCATCCATAATAGAAATATTAATTTATGAAAAATAAATTATGATTTTCATTTGGATTTGACCATGAACTTTGTAATATTTTTTATAATGAAAAGTAAAAATCGACACACTCTTGTTTTGTTAAAGAGTAATATTTCTATCATGGCGATAACTGGAGTATATGTTCAGTTAAAAAGACTATTTTATAATATCATTGATAAAAATTTATCATTTTAATTTATTCTTAATTATTAGTTAATAAATAATTACTATAATATCTTACGTAATGTTGATGCAGAAACTATTTAATTAATAAAAAATAAAATAAATGATAAAAAAATTATTAAAAGTAATATAATTTTAATAAATTATTGTGATCCAGATATATTTGGATAAATATAAAATTTCATGTATGTATTAATTTAGGAGATTTAAATTATTATGTTTTCATTATGTTATTAAGTTCAAACTAAATGAATAGTTCTAAATTTCACATTAATGATAATTTATAGTAAATAAATTTATATAAAATCCATTAAACTTCATAAAAACCTATATTTCGAAAAAATATTGTTATATGTTTTAAAATATTAACCATAATCCATTTTTTTAATTTTTTCCTTTTTTATTATATAAATTTCCATCTTAAGACTATACAACATATATATCCGCATAATTGTTAAATGTGTTAATCAAGGGTTAAAACATAAATATGTTTAAAAATGTGATACAAACATTTCCATAAATTATGTTATTGGATTATTTCGAATATTTATAATATAATATGATAATATAAAAATTTTAAATCCATTTGGCCTTCAAAATTAATTTATATTTATTTATTATTTTAATGAATTACAAGAGTGTTCCTTCCCTCTATTATAAAAGAGAACTTCTTCTTCTCATTTAATGACACCTAAATAACCATTTGGATTAGAAACTACCTAAATAAAAACCATTCTAAAATCCATACCCATATTTTATAGGTCATAGTTTGTTACAAATACTATCCATAGATTGGTTAATGTGTATATTAGTGGTCATTTTCCATATAGGAGGTTTAATTATTAACCGATCGTTTTGGTTTTATTTCTTCCTTCACATGTCTCAAATAATTTCAAACAATATAGAGATAATAAAATTCTTATATAAAATATTATTTATGTTATTATGATATTATAATAACATATATCAGTCCCCAAACTCTATCAAATTGGAAATGAATTCATATTTTTTGTCTATATCAGGGTACGGTCTCAAGAATCGATGTAATTGATTTTCTATTACAACCTCTCACAGAATGTTATAATAATAGAATTAATGTTTATATATTATATTCATGAAATAATTATCTTTATTAAAATTTATTATATCATTTAATTTTAAACCATTCTATCCACTAAAAATGATAATTTTGTTTTTGTATACAGGAAGACTACCACCTCCGCTTAACGATCTGATTCATTCACCATATGACATAGATGAAAATTAAAATTATGATTAATGATATAATTTGATATTTATGAGATTATTATTATTATATAAATATAAAATTACTCTTACCTTCTTTCTATAATTTTATCTGAGAAATTAAAATGCTACTCATGCATATATATAGCCCACCGTCTTCAAGATTGTAACATTGTTCAGTTTTCATAATCATCATTCACGATTAGTTTTAAAATTATGATTTTTTTATAAAATGATAATTATTCCATAATTATTAATCTATATGTGATGTAATAATGAAATCATTGACCATATTAAAACCACTGAATTCATGTTGTACTTATGAACTGAAAATTGTCATCAACTTCCGAATTGATCTTAAGTAAATATATATAACTAGGAAATAGATAAATTAAATGGAATAATAAATTTAAAAATGTTCGTTAAGATATTAAATAATGATAATAATTATATTATCCTTGAAGATAATGAACATATGTGACAGGTCGGGCTCGAGGCAAGGGACTTTTGAAATAAAAAACCTCTTTTAATGTTTCCATTCCAACTATTTTTCTTCAATCTCAATATTTTTAGAATTATTTAATAGATGTATTTATAAAGATATAAAATAATTATAAACTATATTTTATGTTTATTTTTACTTTCTTTCAAATTTTTTCTAAATAAATATTCTTACATAATGTATTGATGTTCTTTACAAAAAGAAAAATAATTCTTTTTTAATGTATAAAACAATGAAAAATTTTACCACTCGAATGACCATTATTTTTATCTTATAAAAACACTAATGTTTTTTAGAAATACAAACATTATTTCCCTATATTACAGTTATTTTCAAATAGGGATTCAAAATTTAATACATATATCAATATCCCGAAATGTTTTCTTATGGGTAAAAGGAATATTTTTAAAATAACAAAATTTTATGTTTTATGTTTTTTATGGTTTATAAGAATTAGTTATAATGAATGGTGTTAAAATTATATATTCAGAGAGTCTGATCATATTCAATCTGTTAAATTATTCATATAAAAGGAAGAAATTTACATATTATATTTATACTAATAGGTTATGGAAATTTATAGTGATTGTTATTCAATGTATAATCTTGATGGTTATTTCACGTGTAAATGTGATGGTCAATCCAAGTATAACTATGAAGTTCATTTCAAGTGTATTTTTTATTGTTACTCATAATATAACAATTATTTTTATTACATATGTTACTTTGATGGTTACTGCATATATAAGATTGATATGATAATGATTCCCAATGTTTCATACTTGTATCATCTATGATTGTTATAGGTTTAATGGTTTTCCATGAAAAAAAATGTGTGTTTGATTTTCTTTTGAAAAGATTTATTTACTCCATCCAAATAATATTGAGATAAAGATAATTATTTCATGGGTATTCAATTTTCCATTAGACAACCACATTTAATTCTTTTAATGTCCTTTAATTATATTTTTGTTCTCATCCCTCAATTAAATAGTTTTTCAGAGTGTTTTAGGATTGGTAAGTTTAAAGAATAATTAAAGTTTAGATTTTCGAATATTTATCCTGAAAGGGAAATCATATTCTGAGTAGAAGTTCCCTCCTTGTGAAATATGTCTTTTTATGTAAGAGTTATGATCTAATTCTATATACTATAACCAAAAATATATTTTAAATAAAATAAAATTGATTTATAGTAAAAATTCCTTTCAATATATTACCTTTTTGGTTGGTTCCTTACAACTAATGAATTCCCCAGTTATCCAGGGGAAACCACCATGACCTAGGAATGAAAAATGTAACATTTGAGAATGGTTTCACCCTTAGAATCCAAAAACTAAACAAAATGATTCCTCCTAGAATTATAGAATTACATATCAATAAGTTGGTCTCCCATGAAATAAAATGATCATTTTAAAAATATATGAATATGTATATAAAGTAATATAGATCAAATTAGTATTTGTAACAATCCATAATTCATAAACATCTTTCCAAGAACCTAATAAAACTGATCCAAAACTTCTTTATACATATGATAAAATAATGAGGAAAAATAACCACAAAGAGCCCTAAAGATCCCAAAACAGTTTGCATATTTCCAGTATCCACATGTAAATCAATAACCTCTAAAAACATACTCATGAAGGATAATAAACATTAAGAGGATCCACCATAATGAATGGAACTATTTTTATTACATGTATCCTGTAAAACCAAGTCTTCATGTTCTCAATGTAAAATTAATGGTCTGAGGAAGATCCCAATAGGAAACCTAAAATAATCTACATAATAATTTTAAAATTTGAAACCATTTGAACAAATATAAAAATTATACTTATAGAAAATCCTCTATTTAATTTCGACAACAAGCCTAGGAAAACCATTACAAATTTATTTTTATAAAAATAAACTATAATAAAATATTATATTAAATATATATATCCATAATTTATATGTATGTAAATGTAATAAATTTCAAGGGAAATATCGCATAAAAATAATACAAGTTGGAATAAAATAATACCACGTCTAAACAAGATCAACCATTGTGAAACATATGTGAGCTTCAACCAATAGTTTCCAAATTAAATAATGACTCATAAATATATCAATTGATAGACTATTTTATCTTATATAACTAATTTATATACGATCCTCTTATTACATCACTAGGAACAAGCTCTAGCTAGCTCATGCTTAAACCTATAGTTGCAATAGTTTGGTCACCCACCAGCCTAAGGTCTCCCATGGGCCACTAACCATTAAATACATGTCATAAAAAAAACCTACTATAATAATATGTATAAAATATTATATATAATATCCCAAATTAAAATTATCTTCAAAAATATCAAATAAAAACTCTTCAAAAAATAATAAGTTCTATTTTATGTTTTGTTGAAACACGTTGCATATATAAAACAGATTTCTGAGCATAAATCATGAGTTAAAACCAAATTTTCAACAAAAAATATAAATGTAATGATGATATCTAATATACCATTCCATAAAAAATAATTTCATACAAATATAATCGTTAAAAAAATGAAACTATAACAGCATTTAGAATGGAAAGGTAAAAAATTTATTTTATTTAGACACCTACCTTGGAATTTATTAAATGATAATAATGTCATCTAAATCCATATAAACCAAATAAAAGAGATCCCACTAACCGGATAACTCATAAAACACATTTAAAAACATCACCTATTCCATAGGACCACCCCCCATGAGTTTATAGGGTTTAACTCCTCCACGGAAATAGAATGCCATGGTTGACATGGAATAATGAAAGAGGAATCTTTAAGAAATAGAGTTTTATGTCAAGATTTCAACCCCATTTGAAATGATCATGGAAGGATGAATAAGAATACCCATGGCTATAATGAGGAGATTTGAGTTAATGGGAGTATAATAAAGAGGTTTTAGGTTTAAATATATCAAGGAAAAGTAATTTTAATTTTTTTTTAACAACTACTATAGGTAGCAAGGTTTGTATAATAATTTAAAAAAACAAGTGAAAATTTTTTGTGTGAACCCCACACACAGAATCATTTTGAATACCTTCCTTCAGATCTCACATGGATAGAAACACTATGTGATTACCATGAAAAATGGTTTCATATGACCTCAACCCTTTTCAGGGTTGGGGTGCATGATTTGAACTAAAATTACACTGACCATACCCTAAGGATTGTTCCCCAAATCATAATATAATTGACCCCCAACTCCAAAAAAACATAATTAATAAATATAATGGAATTAAAACATGATATATATATATATATGTATATATATATATTTGATTAACCTAATGGGTGTCACAATTCTCCACACTATGCCACTGTATTACCCAATAATTCCTAAATGTTCTTAATTTTAGGGGTAAAAATATATAACTATATTAGGAAGGATCGATACATCAAAAAAACATATAAGCCCATGCCATAGCACTATAGAACATAGACAAATATACTCAATTCCGTTATATCAATTGAATTTATAGTCAAGAAACATGAACAATGTGACCAAAATTGGGATATAGTGGGTTTGTTTCAAAATGTCCCACTCACGAATAACATAGATCCCAAGAAGAATAAATACACATTAGAGGATTCAACCAAACATATTATTTAGGATCCATAATCAATGAAAATATGGAGTTCCAATTAATGTGATAAATAAGATGGGTTCTTGATCATCAATTTCATCCTTAATGAATGATAACAAAAAATATCTATTGAATTCTATAGTGTTACTGAAATATCATATATCCCTTCTAAATAAACTTTATCTCATCAATCATCTCTATAATAAATCATGGTATTAATAAGAAGTGTTCACCCAATACCTATAATGAACCGTGCTAAAAAACTAAAAAAATATTGTGTTTCAAGACAATATTTTATTATCTTAAATTTTAGATTATTTTTAAGTTTATATTTTTTGAAAATTATTTAATAACTTATAAGTAACAAAATCCTATAAAAAATTATATATTTATGATCAATATCAATATTCCACCATATAAATTTTTTTAAAACTAAATATGATTATATTTCATGGAAAATATTCACCACATTCAACATGGAAAATTCCGTCATCTTACACATCATTAAATCATGTGAAAAACATTTTAACATCATGTATGAGAAGAAAAAGATCTGTAAGGGACCTAAAAAGAATAAAAACATGATGGACACAAAATAAGAAAACCCATGAAAACCCTTTTATTAAAAACATAAATTTTTACCCATAATGGTAATTATCAATCTTTTCAAACATCATTTATATAAAATTTTTTCAGAAAATTGATTTCGAGGAAAACTCAATAGAATTTATAGAGAATTAAATTAGGTGTCTTGGAAAATAATCTCATAGAACCCTGACAAAAACCTTTAAAAATGCTTACAAATTGGAATATACATACGTTCAACTTAAAATACAATTATACAGAAATAAATATCATTACATATTGGATTGGCTACATCTAAGAGCACCAATCATTTATTATATAAGTATATCACACATACTTATCTAGGTACACCAATAAAAAATTATTTTTAAGGACCTTATAATGAATAAAACATTTTAATACTAAAAAATTTCATAATAAAACCTTAAAAACATTTAGACCCATTTTCAAAACACTTTTATAAATCAAAGTACAATTTTAAAAAGAATCCCATTTTGTAAAAATAAATTACAAAGAATAAGGGATAATGGAATTATTTATTTTAATAAAACATTAAATATTATTGAGGAATTAAACATTCATATATTAGTTGTAGTGGAAGGAATAATCATTTTCATCATATATGTTAAAATAGAACATTCCTTTATTCATTTATAAATAAATTAAAACATTCTATACAAAAATTACATTTTTCAAATTCATTTAATGAACAAAATAAATATCCTTAATAAAAACTATTTTATATTATAAAATCATTTTAAAAACATTGAAATGGGATAAACAGAGTGTTAGAATAAAAAAATAAAAAAATATTTTTTAAATATAATTCCTTTATCACTTTGAAAATATTTTATTTCATATTGTTATAGTATTTTAGATGTATATAAATACAATAGGGGGTGAATTGTAGCTTAAAATTGTAAACTGGTCAAAACGTAAAATCTAGTAATTTGACAATATTGTACTCACACTTCATCCAATGATCATAGTGAATAATTGGAATCTGAGTTGATCTGATTATATATAATTAATATATTTATTGTATTCCTAAGTACCTTGATGAAACATAATGTTCAAAAAGATAACTATGATGAATAACATTATATTTCATGCATAATATAATAGTTTGGAAAAAACATGTATATCAATTGGTAGTAAAAGTAATAATAAAGTAAAATCTATATTAACAAAATACACCCTTTTACCATAATTATAAAGGTAGTCAATTAAATAGAATAATATTATTGATAGTTTTATACTAATTCTAAATTATATATTTTCATGTCAGGTAATACCATGATACAATTATCAGAATAAGCCTTGTCTTCCTATCCTCAGAATCCATCGATACATAGATATGTGTCTATCTTCCTTACCAAATATTCCCTCATTCTAATGGATTTGATTTACCTTCTTCATATCCCTAGAATCCATTAATCATATAAAATTTCAAATGAATAATACAAATGAAAAGGTTTTATTGGAAACCACCCTGAAAAAATTCCATGGAATGAAACACTATAAAATACTAAAATGATTAAGAATGATATGTTCAAGTATAGGAAACATCATAAAATTTGAGTTCTAAAATTTTATGAGCCCCAAATATTTAAATTACAAGTTATTAATATGATACTCTATAACTATAATATTTCTATGTTAGCTACAACATCCTCATACTTCTAGATCTTTGATAAGTCACAATTCAATGAAATAACTTATTTATTGAGGTAATTTTGTTTTATCATCATTAAAATGATAAATTTATTCCTTATTAATATAATATTTATTATATATTTCAATTATAAACATAGGTTATTCTGATGGTTTTTTTCATTTTTCAATATGATAATACTTATGACTATCAATCTATTTGTTTTAGTACCAAAATCTGTATAATGATCATGAATTATGTCATTATGATAGAAAATAAAAATGTATTAATAGTATTGTTGTTAATGGTTAGATTGACTAATAATATTCATGCTTAATATAATGATCATAACGTTGAATTAGTGTGTTATAAACATAAAACATTAGTACATTTTCAAGGTATGGAAAAAAGGAAATTTCATTACAATAACATAAAACAATAGTTGGGAAATAAAATAATACTGAATACATTTTTATGAATGTGTATGTGATTAAAAAAACTAATGGAAAGGAACATTGATAAGTAATAATTCTAACTCAATAATCACCCCCTTTTTGGAAATCACAAAACACAAATACTTAAATGAAAATAACTTGAAAAACATACATCCCCTTTTCTTTTATGAACATTGAAATTATTCTGAATAACTCCTCCTAAGAATATAAATCTATTGAATATAATGTAATTAACTAGAGTATTTATTCCATAAATAATACTTATCACCCATAGGAATACTTCCCCTAATATGTACATTATATCCCCTTTAAAAAATACTCCTATATAAAACATACTCCACCTTAATAAAAAAATTCTCCCCCATTTTGATTTTCATAAAGGAATGGGAATGAATCCAAATTTTCAAAAAACATGTTTGAAAAATAATATACAATAAAATACTGAACTGACTAATTATTCATATAAGTATGAAATAATATTCAATGATTAAAAATTGTTCAACATTTAAGATCAAGGAATTTGTATAAAATGTAATAAAAAATAAAAAATCATTCAAATGTTATACAAAATACATCAAGAGTTAAAAAAATAATCATTTCTTAATAATGTGATTCAAAAAGGCCTCCATATTCTTGAACTCATGTAGATATTTTTCCAAACATTCAATATTTTCCTCTAGAGTGGCATGATTGGAACTTCAACCTTTATGTTTTCAATCTCTCTGGAATAATTTTTATCAACTTCCATCACAAATTTTTTTTTGTTGACATGATCTAAGTCGATTAATTTTCAGCTCCAAATTCTAAACATTTTCATTCAATACCCTTACATCCTTTATTCATTCATCCATAAAATCTTTGAATTCTTTAAAAAACATACCTCTAATAACAATATCTAAATAAATTTTTTTAAAGGAATCATTATATTATAAAAGAATTTTCATCACATAGAAAAATTTATTTTCATTCTCATGAATGTCAATGTATATTTCACTAGACTATTTTTTCATATAATTATATGAAAATGTTTGAGTTTTGAGATTTTCATAAAAAACATTCAAATCCTCCTCTATCCTTAACAATTTTTTAGTTAAAATCATTACTTATTTTGATTTATAACTCATATGTTCAAAAATTAACTAACATATCGATTAAATTCTATGTAATTATATAATCTGAATAGTTACTCTTCTTGAAGGAATGAATATAAAGTAAAAACATTATAAGAAAATATTCCCTCATAGTCTGATTGATCGGGTTCACGATGGGGAGGTTCTGGTCTCCCTGTCCTGATATCTACTTCTATCCTTTTAATTTACTCTTTATTTGAGACATTATTATTATTATTACTATCTATTGTTAAATAATTTTCTTGTATATTTTTGTTTCAGATTTTTTAGACTATTTGGTCTGATAATGTTGATTTTTTCACCCTTAGATTATTAAATTTCATCCTTTTCTAATGATGGTTCTTCTCCTATAGTCCATTGTCAATTTTCACCCTTATAAGATTATAAATTTTGATCTGATGAAGTTGAAGATGATTACGAGGATTCATTATCTGATTGGGTATCTACACCCTCATCATATTCTATGTATTTCTATTTCTCCCCCTCTTATTCTCTTACTTCTAATTATATTTCATATTCTTTAAATTCATCTCTGTCTTCTTCCTCAACATCCTTATAAACATCTTCATCATTTTTATATTATAACTGTCTCATTTTTCTCTCACTTCCTTTTATAACTAACCCATGTTGTGATAGTTTTCCATATAGATTTGGAGCATATTCATCAATAACATGTTTTCCCTTATCATCTATAGAAGGCACTACTAAATTTTCTTCAAAAAAATATCCAGATTTTGAAATTAATTGATTGGTCTAGAATATCGTAATTTATAGATTCTCATAGTATGATTCAATTTAATTCATTTGGATTTCTATCATATTAGACTCTTCTATTCTCTTCCTTTGTTTTATATTTTCACTTATTCTTCAAGATGTTATGTAGTTTAAATTTTCAAGACCATAGCCACTTCTGGGTCAACAACGAATTCTATATACCATAGCTTCCATTGAACCATATGATTAATAATCTTCTCAAAAACATGATATTGGGTTTTCTTTTATTTATTGTTCTTAATAAGAGGATATGTTTCATCCTTCCTCTTTTTCAACATTTATGTTTCCTCCAAATTATGTAATGGATGGGTATCATATGTATCCCATAAACCATTTCTAAAAATTTAATTGTTTTCATATCAAACACCAACTTCATTCTATAAATATAATCTTCTTATATAATATAAATATTTTCCCAGATGGCATGAGATTTATTTTCAACCATAAAAAACTATATATACTTCATAATAAACTTTCCGATTAATGCTTTAAACATTATTATCATTGGATTTAATTAGAATTTTTTGATATTCTCCAGCATAGTGAAGATGGAATTGACCATGTAAATATTTCCTCATGATAAGAACATAATCAATAATATCAGGTACTTTTAGAGTATCCCATATACCTTTATATGTGGTTAAAAAAATTTCATCCATATTGGAGTCACTCTATTGTCCATATTATGATGGGATAATTTTCTTACATTCACATAAAATAATAACAGGGGATATTCATCATTTTTATTCTAAAAAGATACAAGGTTGTTTGGTGACTTGTGAGAATTTATGTAAACTTCCCTGTCAGACAGAACAAGAACCGTGTTATCTGATATTCTATAAGAACATTTTAATATTTTAATATTTATGGCGACAGAAACATTACCCTAACTATATTCTTTAGAAAATTGAACCAAAACATAAAACCAAAAAACTACATCATGAAAAAAATGGTCAAAATCCGTATCAGTTTCTTCAATAAAAATATATTCTCATCCTTGAAGATAAATAATCCTTTGCAAATAGATATTATACTTATCAAACCATTAACATTAAACGAGACCTTCCTGAACCAGATAGCTATCAGAATCGAAACAAATACCAGTTATTAGAAGTGAATAAAAAATTTTCAGGTTGATCTCTTGGAAGGGTGAAATTGCCTAAGATAGAAAATAGTGAAGAAATTATATGGGACAACTGAGTTACTCATACTTATATATTTTTTGGGGGTGATTATACCTCTTTTATAATGAATCCAATGATTGAGTTAAAACACTTTTTAATCTGAGCTCTATGATTTAATAGATGAAATTTCTTAAAATTTATTTGAATTATAAAATTTTTAAAACATTTATCAGTGTAAATATTATTTTGATTATAAAAACATTTTGAAAATATTTTAAAAAAATAATGTTTCTATTTAAACAAAATAATAATAATAACAACAACCAAAATTATAAACTAATTTAATGAAACAATGCAGAAACTAAATGAAGTGAAGGATTTCCTTTAGATTTGAAATATCCATCAGCTTGATTAACATGTGATTCCTGAATTTTTAAAAATAAAATGATTAAGATAGCTTTATAAAAAAACAGATTATGATGTTTTTATTATGAAAATATAATTATGATAGTTTTATTATGAAAAACTAACTACGATAGCTTTTTATAAAAACATTTTAAGTAATATTGAATTCTAAAAATGATACGAAATTTTTTTTGTATAGATATTTTATAACAACTTTTTAGTATGGAAATATATTTGAGAATTCAAACATTAAAAATTTTATGAAATTTTAATTCTTAAAAACTAATTATGAATCATACTTTTTAGAAAAACTAAATATTTATAATACTAAATGTTTTTTATAATAACTAAATAATTTTGTAACTAAACATTTTCAATCCCCAATAAAAAAGAGAATATTAATGTAAGGACATTGATAAGGAAGAATTATATATGAATGAGGAATTAAAATTTATTATTCATGGATTATATTTAATTTATTCAAAATTATCGAAAACATGGGGTTATTGAACATATTTTCTGGTTTTTCATACATTATGAGGAACTGTAAAATTATATATCCTTTAAGAGTATAGTCCTTAAAGAAATGGGGTCATATATCTATATTTTTAGAATTTGATTGATATAATAGGTTTTTACATAATGAAATAGAACTTTAATTATAAAAAAGTATTTTAATTTTAGTAAAACTCATGACATACTCTATGAGTGTGTTTCTCATCTGAAACACTTTAGTTGAACAACTTTATAGCTTTCACATATACATCATTAACAATGGAATGTGATACTATGTTTTTTTATACCATGACAATCTCCTATGAAATGAATCATATTAGAGTACTTTTTATATCTATTATATCACCACCAATGTCAATATCCAAAAAAAATTGTTCAAATACATTTCCAGAAGAACAAAAATGGTTAAATACATAGTTCCCTTGAGAGAAAATATTCATTTTATAGATTCAAGATTGGATTATTTTTATTGGAATTATATCGTGAACATAATTAAACTGAAAATATTAAATTTTGAAAAGTATGTGTTATGTAAGGTAAACATCCTATCGTACCTCTAAAATTATTCTGATCAATTAGTTTCCCCACCATATCAAGATGTACGTTATTGGAAGTACCAATGAGAGTACTAATACATTTACTATTTCTGTATTCAAAATTCATAAGATGGTTATTTTTATACTTATTCTAAGATATAAATGTTCATTTTTTGTTTTTGGGAAATTTTGAAACAATAGAAATATGTTAATTCGCCCATCATACTCATTTTAAACATATAATTCATAAGAACTAAAAATGATTCTATTAATTTTTTTCATTAAAACCAAATATATTTTCATTAATATAAATTTTTGAAAGTATAAATTTTTTCTTAACTTATTTATATAATAATTTGGATACACATCTCCATTAGAAAAATATAAAAACAAATATCTATTTAACCTATCATACTAAGATCTAGTGGATATTTTAATCCATATAAACATTTGGAATGTTTATAAACATATTATGGATAGTTTTTATATTCAAAAAAATGTTTTTGGTTTAAAATAAAATTACATTTGAACATATCCATTATCGAGGGTATACTTCACGTCAATTTGAAATGTTTTGAAATTAATGAATGCTTCAAAGACTGGAATTATTCGAATAGCTTCATGTATTGCTACCAGATCAAAAGTTTATTCATAATATATTCTCTATAATCAGTTACATTCTATAACATAATGAATAGATTTAATTCTAGGTATTATTCTATTTTCATCGTAGTTTTCTTGGAAAATCCATTTTTCTTCAATTATAGATGTTGGTTGGTTCATAAAACTAAATTTTAGACTTTGTTTCATTCAATATTAATGAGTTCAACGTTAATTTTTTTAATACAATATGCTTCATCAATAGGATCATCTATAATATTAATTCCAATTAGGATAAGAAAGCAAGATATTTAATTTCATTTCCTAAATAAATTCTAGCCCTAACTATTTGATCTACATCACTAATGATTCTTTAAATAGAATGATTCCTATGAAACAACATACTTCATGGATTTTAGAAAGTCTATTATTTAACAATAAGTTGAAAATATTCCCAAGGAATAACATTAGAAACTAATTCTTAAATTATTTCAATATGAGAAGAAATTTATGAAAAAAACTATAAAATATGTTTTAGAAATAACATTTGAGGATGTTGATTGGGGTTGTCATAAAACAAATATAACAATTTCATCAAACATTATTTTAAATGATTCCGGGAAAGTATAACAAAATATTATTAAAACCCCTATAATAATTAATGTATTCAAGTAAAATAAAAATATTCCTTCATCAGATTTTGGTGAAAACTTATGTAAATTATCTTTATTATTTAGGATTAATACAATGAAACCAATTACATTAAAGTAAGAGTCATTTGGTTTTTTTGGGTCAAAAAATCATAAAGAGTTTGGATATAAAAAGTTCTCAATACAATGTGATTTATTGTATAGAAGGAGCTACTAACTGCTTCATCCCAAAAATGTATAGCCACTGATTATTTACGTAGTATGGTTCTCATAATTTCATGATGTATTCTATTTCATCTTTCAAATACACCTTTATACTGGGGTGTTCTTGGTGATGGAAAGTTATGCTCAATACCATTCAGAATACAGAACATTGAAAAAAGAGAATTCAAATTCCCCACTGTGATCACTATGAACAGTTATAAAGGATAATTTTCTCTGATTTTTAACTCTGGCTACAAAATTTTTAAATTAACTAAATTCATTAAATTTAATTGTATGAGAATTGACCCATGTATATTTGGTTGAGTCATAAACTAAGCTATATATAGTGTATTTCCACAATACATATAATTTGTATAAGAAAAAATAAGTGCATGTGTAGTAACTATAAATCATAATAATTTGAGATTTAACTAAGATATTTAAAAATTTACATATGTTTCTTATTGTATTTAAATGTGTCACCAAATTTTGAAGTCTTGAGCCTTCATTCTGATAGATTCATTACAAGTCCTTTCTTAATTAATATATTTATGTTTCTAGGAATAGATTTTCCAAACTTATTATTCCATAACCATGATTGATCTTCCATTTCACTATGACAGGGAATGTCTTGTCTCCAATAGAATTCTATTTTTAGTGTGAAAACATTGTTATGTCGATTTTAAGAAATAATAAATTCAACAATATAATTATTTAATAAAACTTTTTCGTTTATAAATTTCCCAAGTTAACAGTCATCACATTATAGATCTTATACCTAATATTTTTATCTAAAGTCCAATAATAAATAAAAATATTGAAATATGATCTTTTACAATAAGAAAAATTTTACTTATTCTGAGAATCTCACCTTGAGAATTATATCTAAAATATAATTTCCACCTTTCATCATAATTATCATCTTGAGGAAATATTCCTTTCCAGTCATGTTCATAGAACATCCACTACTCATCTACCAAATAAATTATTTTGTTGTTACTTTATTTATATTCAAAAAAATAGATTAATATTTTACAACTCACTCATTCTTGGGTCCTGTATTGTCGGAAACAAAACATTATGTAACCACATTTTTTTGGAAAATCCTTCATTATGAAAATAAACTGTTTGAAATTTATTTTAAGAAAAATTCTTCTTATAGTGACAACAACATTGTAAAATCGTAAAAAAGGATGACTTTTAGGAACAAATTAATTGTTACTAAAAAAATTTTACATGTATAACACATTCTCGTATTATCACTATAGGGAAAAAATCCACTTATACATTTTATTGATGATTTCTTTACCTTTAGTAAAACATGATAAAATTTTCTTTAATCTATAAATTTTCAAATTTATTTTTACAGCTAAATCATTATTATCCTTGTTAATAGTGTTGGAATTGTGTTTGTTACAAATAATTAGTAAACTATTTTTCTTAGTAACAAAATTTTCAAAATATTTTAAATTAAATTTTTTGTCAAATTTATTTCATCATGCTCATTAGAAAGATATGATATTTCATTTGTTAAAATAGTTATTCTAAAATCTCATTTAGAAAAAATTTCATTAGAATTATCTATTTTCTAAAAATTATTTTAATTAAAATTTTCTAATAGTTTTTAGAATTTGGAATCATCCTCATATGTAAGAAAATTTTATCTTATTCTAAATAATATTCATCATATAATAATGTAGGATTTTTATCATCAAGATAATATTAAATAAATATCATATTAAAAATGTATTCATTAGTCTGTACCTTTTCCATTAGAAAATGATTAACCAAGGGTAATATTGAAAATTAAATGAGGTTTCTTTGTCCAAAACATTCATATTCAAAATAATTTTCAGAATCGGCTCCACCACTATCACTCCATGTCATATAATATTTAAAATATTCATGCCTTTTATTTATAATATTTTCTTAAATTTAAATAATAATTTATATCATTATTTTCTTTTCCATTCGAATTTGGAAAATTAGGTCGGATATTCCATGATTTCATACATTCATAACAAGTGAATTCAGAATACATCGCATAAATTTTATCCTTATGACTTCTCTTATATCACTATTGACAATATTTAGTTTCATCTATATTATTCTTCCATGTTGATGGATTACCTAACTCATTATCAAAATTTTATGATGTATTTTATCTTATTGAACAACAACTTTCTTCTTTTTTGATGATTTAAAACATTCTCAATTGACTGATCATTATATGTTACCGTAGATGTTGTATCATAGAAACACCACTATTTTTCTTTTAACATTATCACCATATCATTTATGTGTCTCTTTTTTATTTCATGACGTTTCCAATAAAATCACCAAAAGTATGATTAGTAAACATTCATGTATCATCTGTAGTAGTTATTTTAAACACCCACTCATCAAGAATTGTGTCTATGATCTTTTCAAAAAAAAATTCACCATCAAGAAATTTCTATACAAGATATTGTAATTTATTTACAATAGTCATAAACCTTTAGTGAATCTTGTAAACTGACTATCCTTATAGAAAATTAAAGGTTTAGTAATCATCTCTAAGCATATATATTCTTTCATTCATACCATTGTATATACCAAAATATGTTACTTTCAATTTACTCCCAACAATATTGGAATCTCACAGGATGAAATCAAACTATATATATTCTGTGGAATAGAACACAATAAAGTATTTCTAAATTTTTATTTCAAATAATATTTTAATTTCTCCCCATTTGGAAATGTAGAAATCTTATTATCAGGAATCATGTAGTTTCCAGTAGGTATTAATAAGTGATCGACTTAAGTATTGATGACAACAGTTTTAATTCCATCTCTCTAATATTCATAGTCATTCATATCAAATATAGGTGGTCAAATATGATTCTAATTATCAATAGATCCTTCATTCATACATTCCATATTAAAAAAATATAAACTCATTTCTAAAAATAAAGGTTTTTGGTATAAATGTTTATAAAAAAAGTAAAATTAAAAATTAAATAACATTCATTATGTAAATAAGGAAAAAATCAGCAAGTATATAAACAGTTGAAAAGAGGCTCTGATACTGACTATAGTATAATAAGAGTTTCTTAGATCTCTATTCTTAAAATATTGTAGGTGAATTTTAGTTTAAAACATTTAATCTAATCCCAAACACCCTCTAAAAGTAAATTTATCAATCATTGAAATCACTTGATTATTAAAGTGAAGAACGTAATCATTGTTGATATTATTATATCAATGTTTTTATTTTTTTATTCATAGTTTCCCAAATAAAACAAAAATTTAGAAAGACAAGTGATATGAATAAATTTCTATTACATGTACATCATTATAATCTTGTAAAAATAAGAAAAACACTAGCTAGTAAAAGTATGAATTACATAAAAGATATTTTTAAAGAAGACACCATTTTAAACTATAGAGTGAAGTTAATAAATAACATTTATTTTTTTCATAGTTTTATACTTACTATAATGTCTATCTTTCATTTCCAGGAAATACCTCAATATGATGATTGGAATAATCTCTGTATGCATTCCTTAGAATCCCTTGTGATGATGATCAATGTCTATCTTCATAACCCCAGAATCCCACAATCTAATAGATTGGATTCACCATATTTCTATCCCTAGATATCTGTTGTAACAATGATATGATGCAGAATAAAAATGAATATTTATTAAAGGAAACAACCCTAACATGTATTCCATACAATTAAAACACTATAATGTACTGAAATGGATAAGATTGAGCTGCTCATATAGATAAAACATCAGAATATGTGAGTTTTCGAAAATACATAATTACCCAACTCCTCAAATGACTTTATACTTATAGGTGAAGCTTTGACGGTCATATTTCTGAGTTAGTTTTGATGGCCTTGTACATTTCCCCTTTTAGAGCACACAATGCTCAAGAATTACTAAATGTTTGATGTGGTTTTTTTATCAACATTACAATGAAAAAATAATTAATTATGATAAAAATATGTCTTCTATGTTCTGATTATAGACATAGGACTACATAATATACATCCTTGTTATTTTTCATTATGATAATCATTATGAGTATCCGTATTGTAACACCCCACCCATACCTCATTGGTGTGAGGAGGCGGTGAGGGCTAATTGGACTTAAGCTATGTTCCCAAGACGCCAAAGGCTGGCAATAAATGTCTAGGGCTTCTAGATCAAGTTGGGGAACGATTTTCTCTTAAGACAAAACCAACAAAACCATCCACTAACAGCCACTATATGATGAATGTCAATTAAATTACACAACCATGCATTCCCAAAAGAAAACCAAGTTGTTCCACAACACAACTCAAAACCAATACAACTAGACATTTCCACACAACATCAGAGTACAAGAGGAAACCAACAACCAACTCTATGAGCCATGACACCACCACAGCTCTGCACCAAGCTCTATACTCCAAGCTCCACCAAGACAACTCAATGCACAACTAAAGTATAGAGATGCCCTACCTTTTCCCACGTCACGATACACACCATCTGCAAAGACACCAACATGCCAAAGTAGGGGGTGAGTACTAAAACTCAGTAGGATTTCCTCAAATGACATCCCTACACATGCCACTAGGATAAAACCGTTAGCACATTTATATAACACATTTTATATAAAATAATCACAAGTGAAACCATTACCATAAGCCAAACATGACCTTACAAAGCCATCACACCCAAACCAAGCAACCAAGGTAAATCCAACCAAACATTCCACAAGCCATTTCATCATTCACACATTAGAACAACAATTTCCAAATTGCAAAGCAATGCACAACAAAATAGCCATACCAATGAAACGGTGGAGCTCCCATCTAACGCGTTCACCCATTCACACCATGCAGCACTTCCTATCCACATATCCTTGATGGTGGCCCTTCCGTAAACTATCCATACAATTTTTATAGTGGTACTTCTCCCCACTTCCACACAACATTCCAATCAAGCCAAACCAAGCATATAACCCACCAATGTCACAACATCATTCAATCAACCCATTCCATTTCATATCAATACACTTCAATAAATGAACCATTTATTGAAAAATCATTTTCCATGCCAAACAACATTTCAATAATACAACATCTTTGTTGAAACCATTTCCACAAATCATTTTCACAAATCAACCATATTATCCAATTGTAAAATCTCCATTTTAAAATCCAAATCAAATCATTTTACCATAAAACATCTTTTTTCCCACAAATCCCCAAAACATCACCCAAGGGATTTAAAACCAATTTTCTATAATAAATAACAATTAATTTTCAACACAAAAATTAATTGTAACAACGAACCACTAGTTCTAACCAAGTGGAGTCAAGAGAGAAGCCACCTACCTTTAGGGTAATGAGAAATCGACTCACAAGCAACAGCACCTAAAATCCGGCAAACGCACCACTGAAACCTCACTAGATCCCTTTCTCTGGCATTAACAAGCTTTAAAATCATCATCCAAGGCAACAAAAACCCTATATCTACATACAAAAAGTGTAGATCTAGAAAACCAAAGAAGGGTGAAGTAAAGATCTTGAGAAAACCAAAAGGAACCATGAGAGAAGACTTACCTGAGAGAAATAGCCTTCAAACCACCTTAAAACCGCTTTGATTTGCTTCAAAAACGAGTGGGAGAGCCCCTCAACCATTGAGAACTGAAAAAAATGAGTGGGAAATGAGTGGGAGGATGTTTAGAGTGAAATAGGTTAAGCCTAAGGGAGCCCAGATCTTATAACCCTATTTTTAAGTGGCTGCATGGTTCGTCTACACGGTTTGGGAAAACCGTGTGCTAAATGTGCACACACTACTGCCTCGGGTGCAAGGGTCTACATGGTTTCCTTGCATGGTTTGGAAAACCGTGTGTAGGCCGTGCGAGCCTATTGTCACCAATTGCACGGTTTCCTGGAGAATTCGTAGGGTTTCTACTAACCGTGCTCAAACTGTGCACCCATAGAAAAGCCTCCAAACTCATCCAAAAATATTCCAAACTCTCCCAACCTCTTCCCAACTCATCCAATGCACTTTAAGCACATAAAAATGCATAATTAAAGGCCACATACCTCCAGCCGGGGGTGATACATTCTCCCCACCATTGGACTTTCCATCCCAGGAATGTAGTGAACCCGCCCTTTGCCGAAAGAGCTCGGGCCACTGCTCGACCATTTCATTCTCCCGCTCCCGAGTCACCTCTTGAATCTGACCATGTTTCCATAAACCACGAACTAAACCGATGATTTTACCACGCAAGACTTTCTCTTGCCTATCCACAACCCACACTGGCCCGTGCACCAACGAAGCATCCAGTTCTAGCTCCACATGATCCCATCAAATCACATGGTCACAATCCAACTGATACTTTTTAAACTATGACACATGAAACACATTGTGCACCGCACTTAACCTAGCTGGAAAAGCCAAACGATAAGCCACCTCACCAACCCAGTCAAGAATATCAAAATGTATAATATAACATGGAGTGAACTTTACCTTCTTTCCAAATCGATGATATTCCAACATAGGAGAGATCCTCAAGAAAACATAATCACTCACCTCAAATGACAACAACTGTCGGCGATGATCCGCATACGATTTCTGATGACTCTGAGCCATCTCCATTCTCTTCCTGATCATATTGATCTTCTTCATAGTCTCCTAGACAAGGCTCGGTCCAACCATCGAGGTCTCACCCTTTCCCCCCAACATAGTGGAGAATGATGTGGAATCACATACAATGCTTCATACAGAGCCATCTGTATGGATACCTGATAACTGTTATTGTATGAAAACTCAAACAATGACATGTGATCTATCCACGAGCCACCAAAATCCATAACACAAGCATGAAACATATCCTCCATAGTTTGTATCATCCCCTAGGATTGACCATCCGTCTCAGGGTGATACGCCATGCCCATAGTCAACTGTGTCTCAAGGGATTGCTGCAAGGATTTCCAGAAACGAGATGTAATCCTCAGATCTCTATCTGATACAATTGAAATTGAAACACCATGCCTCTTTACCACCTCTCAGATATAGATTTTGGACAGATCCTCCACCGTATGTGATTCACGAATTGGAATAAAATGGGCCGACTTTTTTAGTTGATCCACTATCACCCAAATGGAATCATGCTTTCTGACCATTTTTGGGAGATCTTTATCAAAATCCATCGCTATCTACTCCCACTTCCAAACTGGGATTGGTAAAGACTACAACATTCCCACTGGCATCTGATGCTCTGCCTTGACCTACTGACAAGTCATGAATCGTGAAACAAACTCAGCCACTCTCCTTTTCATACAAGCCCACCAAAACTACTCTTTCAATGCATTATACATTTTCTAAATTCTAGGATTAACAGCCCACTTGGAATGATGATACTCCCTGAAAAGATCCTCTGGACAATCAACTAGTACAACCATCCGATTTTGAAAACACAAAACTGAATCTCCATTCAGTTGCCAACCCTCAATGGTCTCCCCACCATTGAGTCTCGACCCCATGGTAACACACTCAGAATTAGATATATGTGCCTCTTTAACCAAGACAACCAAGCCATGATTCAACAAAACCGGAATGATGACCACCCTATCACTGTGGTCCTCATATTCCAACCGAATTTCAGCTATAACCAACCTCAACTACCACTAGTGTGATGCTTGTTTCACCACCTGAGAATATGATTTTCTACTTAACGTATCTGCCACTGAATTTCCCTTACCCGGTGTGTACATCAAGTCAAAATCAAACATCTGTAGATACTCCATCCACCTCCTTTTCCTCAAGTTCAAATCCCTTTGTGAAAAAATGGGTATCAAGCTCTTATGATCTGTATATCCCGTGAATTTCTCACCGAAGAGATAATGATGTCGCACTTTCAAAGCATGGACCACTGCTGCTAACTCCAAATCATGAGTTGGGAAGTTCATCTCATGTGTTCTCAACTACAGTGAGCCATATGAAACCACATGATTTTTTTTCATGAGAACGCACCCCAACCTTGATCCCGATGCATCACAATACAACACGTACCCTTTTCCTGGTTCTGGAAAAACCAAGATTGTTGCTAATGTAAGGAGACCCTTTAACTCTTCAAAACACTACTGACATTGCTCATTCCACTGGAATGGAACATTATTTCCTATCAAACCTGTCATCGGCGAAGCCAAACGTGAAAAACCACGAACAAAACACCGATAATACCTAGCTAGACCCAGAAAACTCTGTATCTCAAACACATTATTTGGGGATTTCCACATGATAACAGCCCATATCTTTTCTGAATCCACTGAATCACCTCTTTCAGAAATCACATGGCCAAGAAAACGAACATCTTGTATCCAAAAGTCACAATTTGACAATTTTGCATACAACCGCTGGTCCCTCAAGACCCCAGCACTGTCGCCAAGTGCTTCTCATGCTCTGCCCATTTCTTTGAATACACCAAAATATCATCTACAAGCACCACCATAAATGAATCCAGATATCTCTGAAATATCTGATTCATTAATTCCATAAACACCACTAGAGCATTCATTAGACCAAATGGTATACCCACATATTTATAATGGCCATATCTACTTCTGAAAGTTGTTTTAGGAATATCGTCATTCCTCACCCACAATTGATGATATCCCGACCTCTGGTTATTCAGAAGAACCACTGGGATCCCCTCAACTGGTCGAACAAATCATCAATTCATGGAAGTGGATATCTACTCTTTATCGTAACTTGGTTAAGTCTATGCTAATTAGCACAGAGCCTCAAAGATCCATCTGCCTTTTTCACAAACAACATCGGTGCTGCCCACGGAGACATGCTAGGCCGGATAAACCCTTTGATTTCAAACTCTTCCAACTGGACTTTCGATTCACACAATTCATCTGGTGCCATTCGGTAAGAAAGATGTGAGATAGGAATGGTCCCCGGAAGGAGATAAATCATAAACTCTACTTCTCTTATGAGAGGTAACCCAGAGAATTCTTCAAGAAAAACATCCATGAACTGATCTACCACTACCGGAAGAACAGTCTTCTCAACACCCTCTACTGATTCCAACGACAACACCACCAAATGATACGATAAGGTACCCACTATTGGTTCCAACAAACCTGTTTCACCCTACCTTTCATGGTTCTCTCCTCTAAAGAGATGTCTAACGCCATCGTGTGTTGTAAAAGCCAATGTTCGCACATCGTAGTAAATTTGGACCATAAAAGCCACCATCCAATTCATTCCTAATATGAAATCATATCAATCCTTATCAAGCTTAAATAAATTCCACATTAGCTTAAGCTTTCCAATAATGATACAACATTCTCTACACAAGAAGGATCGACACTCTCTTCGACCTAGAGGAGTTTGATGTCTTAAAACCAAGGGCATCATTTCTTCCCTTAAACCCAACAAATCAACCAAAAATGCAGTAATAAAAGAATGGGAAGCACCCCTATAAAACATCACTTACATCAATGTATAATTTAAAATAATAGTAACTTGTACCAAGTATGGTCCTGACTGATCATCCACCATAACTTCATCAGCTCCAAAAAATGCCTTTGTCACCACACTTTGCTCTTTTTTTCTTTGCTAAAGAGTCATGGTATTCTAAGAATCACCGTGACCCACTTTACTCAGTTGACGAGGGGTGTGTTGTTGTCCCTATCCCATCGAAGTATATGACGTCTATGATCCCTTAGGAGTGTCACGCGCACCCAACCTTAGGTAATTTTAACAATAACATTGCAGATTCCTCATCTTCTTACAATTAGGACATGCTCGAGGTTGTGTCGTACAATCCCGCTTGATGTGGCGTGAAGAACCACACTAAAAACACCCCGGATTGATTTTGGGATTCATAGGAAGATTTACTGATCCTGACGCTAGGGTATATGCCATAAACCCGCCCTGGGAATAACTGTCCCTTCTCTACATGAACCAAGCGTTAGAGTTCCCATTATTACCCTTGGGTACCACCATGCTTCCTCCGCCAGGAGATCCCAACAAATCCCGCTCAGCCATTGAGGATCTATTCACCATCTATGTGTACTAATCTATACATAATAATTCTATCTTTGAATGGATTTCTTGGCCTAACCCCGCTTCAAAGATCCTTGACTTCAATGACGTGCTACCCTCCACCGGAGTGCAAATTGCACTATGCTCATAAACATAGCTGCATACTCCGTCACCGATATAAGCTCTTGCTTCAAACTGAAGAAATCATTCATACACTGAATTATGAATGTATGTGGGTAGAATTGTTTATTAAACACTTCTTCAAAGAGTTACCACATCATACCGAAATCAGTCCCAGCTTGGACTACCAACTCCCACCATTGAAGGGCAAGATCATCCAACATATACGTGGAAAACTACACTTTTAACTCTACCAGCATTCCCAAGAACTCAAAGATCTTGTTCATTTTATTCAACCATTCATCTTCCCTCTCCGGCTCTGAATCACCCCGGAAGATGGGTGGATTCTGCTTTTGAAACTAAACCTCATGATCCACATGCCTTGCTTTATCCATTTAATTTCCTCTTTCCACATCTTGGAAAGCTTGCACTATGCATTGCATTAGCTGCTAGTTCAACTATGGCTCAAGTGTTAGCACATTATCAGCAACCTCCTCCAGTTGGTCACTACGACGCCTACACGGTTCCAATTCTATAAATAGAAAACAAACATCCACGAGTCTCAATTCCGTAGACATCACAAAATACCCTTTCAAATCACATTACACCACACGATCACAATAAGGCTTTCCACCTTTTCCACATTGGCCATGTTTCACCATTTTGAAAACCAAACAATTTTCGAAATACCAATTTTATTCACATTTCACACATTCATATCACATCATAAAATCATTATACCTCAATGAAATATCCATCCTAGTTGAAAGCCATTTATACCTTATATGCCATGCGCATCTCATTGGATACACCCATGATAATGAGATTTCCAATGCCAATAAGTGTCTCCAAAACACTTATGCACCCAACTCCCTGGTAACCAGAATTTCAGTATAAATGGGCTTGCTATGTCATTTTATACTATACATTCTATTTTCCGACAATCCTACGCCATGATAATATCCAGACTCAAGGAATATAACACAACAAATGTCAACACCAAATCCGAGAATCAACTCCAAAGGGACGAACAAACTGATACCACTTGTAACACCCCACCCCATCCTCATTGGCTTGAGGATGCGGTGAGGGATACATGGACTTAAGAGACATTTAAAAATCACTAAAGGCTGGCAATAAATGTCGAGGGCTTCAAGATCAAGTTGGGGAACAATTTTACCTTAAGAAAAAACCAGCAAAAACATCCACTAATATCCACAATATGATGCATGTCAATTAAATTACCCAACCATGAATTCCCAAAACACAACCAAGTTCTTCCACAACACAACTCAAACCCAATACAACCTGAAATGTCCACACAACATCAGAGTACAAGAAGAAACCAACAACCAACTCTACAATCCATGACACAACCACAGCTTCTCTCCAAGATCCATGCTCCAAGCTCCACGAATACATCACAGTACACCGCTAAAGGAGGGAGATGCCTTAACTTTTCCCACGTCACGATACACACCATATGCAATGACATCAACGTGCCAAAGAAAGTGGTGAGTACTAAAACTCTGTAGGTTTTCCCAAATGAATTCCTTACACACGCTACTAGGATAAAAATGTTAGCACATTTATATAAAACAGTTTATATAAAATAATCACGAGTGAAACCATTTCCATAAGCCAAACATGCCCTTACTAAGCCATTACACCCAAACCAAGAAACCAAGGAAAATCCAGCCAAACATGCCACAATACATTTCATCATTCACACATTAGCAGAACCATTTCCAACTTCTAAAGAAATACACAAGATAACAACCATAACAACCTAATGGTGGAGCTTCTGTTCACCCATTCACACCAAGTGGCACTTCTCGTCCACTTATCCTTGATGGTGGCCCTTCCATCCACTATCCATACCCTTTTTATAGTGGTACTTCTTGCCAATTCCACACAACATTCCAAACAATCCAAACCAAGCATATAACCCACTAAGGTCACAACATCATGCAATCAACCCATTCCATTACATATAAATCCAGTTCAATAAATCACTCATTTATTGAAAAATCATTTTCCATGCCAAAAAAATTCCAATAAAACAAAGTCCCTTACATTAGGTCTGACATTCCTTGTGTATTAATTAAATTCCTTAATAATAAATTTATGTTAAATAATTAGTTTCTTGAAGTAAATTTTCAGGATTATTATTTATTTTATTTCTCTTATAACCGTGTTATATTCAATTGTGTAATAACTTATATATACACTGGTTATTTTGGTACTTTTTGGTTTATGTATCAATATTACATTGGTAGGTTGGACATTGGTCAAATAGGTCATTATTATAAATATCTAGAATAATAATAATGAAATAATTGTTATATTTATGAATAAATTAAATGTTTTAAAACCAATCATGAATGATGGTTATGAAGAACTAACTATGTTACGATCATGGAAACGGTACATCTTACATTCGCATAAGTAATGTTTCCATTTTACAATGATCATTGTGGAAAGAAGGTATGAATTGTTTTCCATTTTAGGAATGATAATAATATCAAAAATAAAACATTATTTCATTTATTATACTTATATATATCAACCATGTGATTTATTGATAAAAAAAATTATCACATCACCTTTTGGAAGTAGTAGTTCACATGTTCATGAACGACATTATAATTTTATAATTTCATAAATAAAATGATATATTATATTTTTATAGTGATAAATATTTAATTAATGAAATAAATATTTATTTTATATCACATATATTAATAAAATATATATGTATTACCTTCCATATAATGCATTACTGAAAAATGAATCACATCACTTCGTGAGGATGTAGTCCTCTATACACGTGAGTGATGTTATTATATACCCCACGAGATGAATCATCAGAGATAATTTGTGATATAATTAATAAATAAGTATAAATATGTTAAAAATATCATAGATATATTTTAATTCAAACATTATATCAATCCAGATAGTAAATAATGGAAACAAATGACATCGGTCTGTGAGGCGAATATTTGTTGTAAACATGAATGATGATTTCATATCCAATTTGTAGAAAGAGAAGATAGATTTTTGATATGACATAACATAGTAACATATAAATATATTGTATGTACTGATGTTATTATATAATAAAAATTTAATAATATTTTATGTTGGTGGAAGAAGAAATAAAATAATGATGTCAAGTATGATACCTCATCTTCAAAAAAACAACCTTAAGGAAGAACCAAAAGCCTTCTTAGATTGATATTTTTATTAGAAAAAAGGATACAGGTTTTGGGGAGGTAATATAGGCGGTAATTTGGTTAGGTATTTCCCAATAGAAAGGACTCTTAAGGTGTAAAGTGCAAAGAAGATGGGTGGGATTTTATAAGTGAAGTGAGTGTCACTCTGATGGTTTTTGAACTAAAAAAAGACTATCCATGTTTTAACACATGAAAAAATTAACAAATATGGAACATTATTGAGAATTACACATTATAATGTCTAACTATGTCCATTAATTATATTTTTGTGTTTTTTGAGGTAATTTTAACCATTATCATTTGTTGTTTGACCACTAGTAAATCTATTTTTTCTTTAACCACAGTAATAATTTTTTACTATTTTCACTATCAATTATGGTGAAATATTAGATTGAACATATTAGAAAATATAAATTACCTTCATTAAAAATATTTAATCCATTTTACTAAATTCATTTTTTTGATGTGAATTTTTTTAATTTAAATCAAAACTCACAGAAGCGACAAAAAAGTGGGGTTTTAACATATTAATTTATCGAGATAAATGATGATTTTATAATATATCTAAGTTAATACTAATAATTAAATGGATTAATATTATATTTACAATATATTTAATAATTAAATTAATTTTAAAAATTTTATCTTTAGGGATTATCTTAATTAGTTAATATGGATTAATGTTCTTCACTTTTAAATTGTTTTAAGAAAACTCAGTTTTTAAACCCAAAAACAAAATTATACTAATATTAAAAATAAATTTATTTAACAATTAATTTATTGGATTAAATATAAAATAATAATTATTATTTTACATTAAATAATACTAAAATTTTAAATAGAATTTTTAATTTATTTTTTTAATAAAAACTAGTTTTTATAAAAGCCATTATTTTTCACTATTCCTTGAAATATTAGTATTTTCTTGAAAAAATAGTAAAATTTAAACATAAGTTAAAAGTTTCATTAAAAGTTTAAAAATAAAATTATTTTTATCAAATTTAAATTCTAAATTCTGTAATTTAATAATTAAAATAGAATCGTATAATATATGTGTTCAATTAAAACTATTTCCTTTTAGATTTAAAAATTATATAATATTTTTATATTGAATATAACTATCTAATTCATATTAATAATAATTTACATGGTTTTATTATAGTTTCATTGGTTTTTAAAAAACATAATAAATTTTAATTTTAATTTACATAGCATCCCTAAAAAGATTCATAGGATTCATTCGAATCTATGTTTTTCAATGAACATTATACAGGGTCACACCCCCAAGTGATTGTTTTCCCATCGAACCAAAAGAATAATACAAATTTTCTCAAAACATCTATTTGGGTAGTTTGTTGAGAATCATAGTGAAAACATAACATAGGGAACCAAAATACAATGTTCAGTTGGAAAGGTACATGCTCATTAAAACAACCATCTCCAAGATAAAGAAAAAATAAGCCTTATTCCATGAACTTTTGTATGAAAGTGAAATAAAGTGAAGAACATCATCATTTTTGAAATTTTTAATTCTTTCAGATATTAAGGCTAGTGGATATTGGTGATGACTATTAGGGTTCTTGCTACAAATTAGGATTAAGATCATTTATTTAATGCATGAGCTCATACATGAGAGGATCATATTGATGATCTAAATGTGATGACTATATGCATATTGTACAATTTATACCTTAATGTTTGTCATAGTATATATAGAAAAAGATATTTTATTTTAATTTTTTGAATCTAAGATAAATATGATGATCTTTTTAAAAATAATTTCAGTGTCTAATATTGAAGAATTGGTTATTCCAGTATAAATAACACTAATTTTTATTCAAGAAGGGGATGACACATACATAGGAATGAGGAGGAAACCTACCAAATCACAATAGTTTAATTTTACTAAAAATTTAATTTCGATAGTCTAATATGTACAATAAAATTAGTTATACAATAGAGGATGAATAATGTGGGGAGTTGGAACTCACCTAGAGTTTAAACAACATAAAATTCTAAATTTACTATTTGGATTTCATTTGATTGTGAGTATGGGTCAGGATTTTTTTTAGATGGTAGATCATGACATTAATTAATACTAGATTATTTATTAAAAATTAGTTATTAAGAACATAAGTCATAGATTCAACCCTCTCTTAGTGAAATTAAAACTGACCGGGGGTAAATATCTATTAGGATCTCTATATCCTTTATATAAATATATATATCCATGGAGATGGGATCTTACTCAATACTCATTATAATCTAAGTGGTAGTTTTTTTATAAGGAGCACCACATACCTTAATCAATATTCTATAATGGTAGTGAATTTATTAATTATTTCCCTTTATTAATTCAAACCCTCTTTATTGACTCATGTTCATATCCTTATATGTGAATAAATACAATAAACTCTTTTGAATATTATATATATCACACTTGAATCCATATAGGTAGTGCATACAAATCGTTAATGAAAAGGCCAAAACTGCTAACTCCAAATCATTCATAGTGTACTTTTATACATTGATCGTTAATTTTCTTGAGTCATATTCTATAACATTTTTATTTTTCATGAGTACATAGGAGAGTCTATTATTTAATGACTTTATGTTCAGGAAATAACATTCTCCACTTGAGGTAAGTGTGTGTATATATGATGTGACTAGACTCTAATTGAGATCTTTAAAGCTCTATACATATTATTCAATTCGAATATACATTCCCCCACTCATGTTAACATTGTTAATGGTCTAGAAAATCATGATTATTTCCTATTAAAACAATTTTAGTACCAATGTAATTAAATAAAACTATATTTATCCATAACACTTATGGGTTAGGTCCATTCCAAGATTTCATTTCTCCTTTAAGGGTCCATAGAAATTCCATCCATTGTGATCACATACCCCATGAATGGGAGTTAATACATAAAAAAGATACATTTACTAAACTTTGGATTAAACATATTATTCATTAATGTTTTCATCACCATAATTAGAGCCTCATCATATTATTCCATTCACCTAGGGTATATGATAATACCATAATACTATTGAAAAATAATATAAATCTCTAGTTTGTAAAATCTATATTCAACAGGTAAATGAATTTTTGGTGGGGGGGGGGGGGGGTTAGGAGTAAAAAATAAAATCATTATGAATTTATAGTGTCTATATATTGTATGGATGACTAGTTTTTAATATCTTCTATGTTTACTATCATTTAAATATGTAAATAATAATGTCTTATTTTTTAGAAATATTATTTTCCTTAAATTTGATAAAAAAAATTCATCTAACCTTCATAGTGGATACTTATTCTTTATGGTGATCATGTTATTCTCATAGTATTTAATCAAAAATGTCATTGTCCAATAATTATTCCCAAAAATATTCCTAGTTCGCCCCATGATGATGCACAAGTAAATTTAAACCTTTTATCAAAATGAATTTCTAGTATATTCCTAAAAATCAATTATTCTTCAAGGTGCATCCTATTAGGTCCCGTGGATATTGCTGTCAATAATGGTTTATGTTCAATTTAGAATTCAACCACAAGATCTATGGGATTTCTAGGAAATTATTCAAGGAATACATAATTATATTACCAAATAGTGTTTATACCTTCAAATATTATTCTTATTCTTTTCTCAATTATTTATGGAAAATATGATTCTTAATTTGGTGTTATAATACAAACTATAGAATTATTTTAAAAACAATATTTATAATAGTCCATGAATTCGTATATTATCTTGCGATGGTTTATGATATGGAATGATATTCTCATTTCTTATAAGATTATGTAAATTATATATAATGTGGGGAAATCCATATACAATTCGGAATAACATTCATAAATTGAAAATAAATATGAGACATTATAGAAGAAATATCCTACATTCGATAATTTAGGAAGATTATGACACTTGATTGCCAAAAAAATTACCTCTATGTGTTTTATTATATATAAATTTTTCATGGAAATATAGAGATGATTTAATAGTTCCAATAAAATTCTATGATTTAATATGATATATAGAACATAAATAAGCAAAAAAATCACCATTAATGAGTGAATATAAGTTTAACCATCCACCACACCATTGTTTATCCTCTTCAATAATGGTCATTACGTGATATTTATTTTTCTTGTTTAAATTGGTCTTTGATTGTTTTTATTACCATTAAAGTCTATTGATTTAGTATGTTAACATGTTTAGTTACCGATTTATTTATAGTCGAAGCATCATACTGTAGGTGGTTTTGTGGTCTGTTTCTTCCTTTCCTCTATCTCAAAAATTTGATTATCTATATCCAACTGGCTTTCATGATGAATAAATCATTATTTCCCACATATAATGATTCTCCTAATTCCATGGATGTAATTTCTATATTTCTTATTTTCACATATTATACAAGTGGGAAGTTTCATCTTCTTTACTAATTTATAATTTGATCCTCTCGATTGAAACTCCATTCATTATTTATTGTGTTTATATATTTTGGACCATAATCTTAACTGCATCTCAAATATGGAGCCTATATAAAAACTTCATCATTACTCATAAAATTTTGAATAGCTGTATATTTTTAGAGATGAGGTTTCAAAAAAAGTAATGAATATATTTATTTTGTTATAATGAATCATAAAATAACTAGAGGGATACCTTTTATGAATTCTGACATTCACCTAATATATTATAAAAAAATCACCCTCTTTTTTCCTGATATTTGGAAATTATATCCTTATATTTATGAAATGATTTCGAGGGGAAACCATGTCATGATATATAAGACCAATATAGAAACTTTCTCCTTCTTAGAGAAATGATTCATATAAAATATATTTTCCAGGGAGTTGACATAGTATTTTGTTATTATTGGATAAAAGTATCCGTAAATTAAGAGTGGTCATTTTCATATAAGGTATTCAATAGATAATTACTCCATCTTGGGTGAAAATGTATGCTTCGCATGGTCTGTGTTATTATTATTAACCTTGGATAATTGGATAGCAATCTCCATGAGGGTTTTAATGTCATATCAGATTACATTAGTAGCATATTTAAAATAATCATTGTAATTTTTTTCACATTAATTATTTACATTGTTTCACATGGTGCCCACCTTTTTTATAGAATAGAAAATTTTATAAAAAAGCACAATCAATAAAATTATGAATATAATATTTAATATTTTTTGTACAAAAAAGATCATGTCATAACTTTTATCCCTATTTTTTTCGTGTTTTCCATTACTAAACAAATTAGTAAATTTAATTACCCTATCTCTTATAATAAACATTTAATCACATTATTATTAAATAATTTTATGATAAATATATAATGTAATATGAATTTCAATTTCGGTTTATTTTTAATGGGAAATTTATGTTCATATAAGATGAATACATATAAAACATTGAAAATTTTTATGTTATTTTTCAAAGTCCTCTTAATGATATTAGTAATCATTATATTGCAGGTAATCATTTGGGGGTTTATATCAATGAAACAGTGAGATTAAAGCTTCGTTAAGGGAGGAATATAAGAAGTAATTGAGACATGAATCAATATGAGATCATGGGTGGTCATAATTATGATCAACATATAATAATAATAGAATACTATTCATAAGAATCATATTAATAAATCATGGAATGTGGGAAATTCATAATAGTGAAACATTATAACATTATTGATAAAGATAACAGCCTATTTTCCACACATAGAATATATACAAAATCCTGCATCATGTTCACATATACACAATGTTCAGAGACATAACTGCATATAATGTGAACTAAGCAAGCATTATGTTCACACATAATAATCTAATAATATCTAAAACATTACAACATGTATTAAAGTGTTATATAATTATAGAAAATATCATTATATTATATTATTCTCATAATAATACATTAAATAATGAAAATAAAAAATATAATATAATTAAATTAATATATGGGAAAATAATGGGGTTCATGGATTTTTATAAATAATTTAACAAATAATAAATATTAATGTTTCCAAAAAATAAAGATAGAAATTAAATTGGATATTCAATTTATTTATTTAAAAATAACAGATTATGGTTCTTGATGTTTATATGAATGAACATAATAAAAATTATGGAGAGACTTTGAGAATAGATTCATTATTAAATATAATATAATAATGGCTCGCAGAATATCTCAAAAAAATTAGTCGAATTAATATCCCTATAAGAATAAAATGGAAATAAAAATTAAATTCAATTTATAAATTATTTTAGAAGAATCTTAAGTAAATAAAGGAAAATTGGATAAACCCAAAATCATTTATTAAGAGTTGATAGCCCCAAACCTTAGGTGATGTTTTATTTCATCACATTACATAACTTAATTTTTCAAAAAATTTATAGAGACCTGTAATTTTCATTCATAGACATCAATTATTTTTAAATAAATTTTTCATACATAACATAATGATCCATGATAGAATTTTATAGGTATAGTGCCATTGGAAACTTGTAAATATTAACAATTTGTCCATAGAAGACCTATATCGTCTCCCACTAAGTACCTTATAACCAAAACTCTTCAGAGACATATCATACTTAGTACATTTCTTTATTACCAAGGGAAGTGTAATATAAAAATTAGTTGAGATCAAAGGCTCATTAAGGGTAAAAAATGGAGATATAAATGATCGCATGATCATAAAATGAATATAAGTGTATGATAACATCATCATAACATTTTAAAACCATACCCTATATATCATTGATCATGATCTTGATTTAGGTCATAAGTCATTGGAGTTCACAAGACATGAATAAAAAAATAAAAAAATAATATGATCAATGAGATCATAGTATTGACATAAGACATAAGTATTTTTTTCATACACATAAGCATGAAAATAAATTTACTTAATAGTGAAGGAACATTACAAAAAATATCTTAGAAGAATGGTTTCACTCACCAAACCATCATAGTAGTAAAGGGTCACTCCCAAGACTATAATATTGTAAAAAGTCTCTTACTAAATTGGGTTCACTATCCATTTTTTAATTTTTTATCTTATGATATTCCAATGTTTTCCAAATTTAGTGGAGGTAAATATAGGCCCCACCAGTGATTGGATATAACTAAACCACCATATTTCATTATAACATAACCATCAGCCATTGTAATAATGTAACCATCATTATTGGTTATAATTTAACCACCATCCATGGTTAAAACCTAACAATTTTATCATAATTAAAACTATAAAAATATTTTCCAAATGATCAAAAAATAGTCATAAAGTTATAACCCATGAAGATAAATGGATTTTATATACATTTCATCATATCAGAACATTTGGAAAAGAAATAGGTTTCACAAACATTTTATCATTTGATCATAGCAAAACCCCTAGAAAGGAATAGTCTTCATAAATATCTTGTCATCATAAAAATAAACCATCTTGATATAGAATAAAGATGGTATAATAAGATTATATTCTATGAAACTATTAATTAATATCCAATGATGTTATGATTGTTTTAAAAATCAATTAAGGATCACTGAAAAAATTCATAAGGAAAATATAACATTTATATTCAAATAATATTTCTAAAACAATGAAATTTCTAAAAAATTATAGAAAAAATTTCTGTTGAAAACAACAATGGAAAATCTTAATGGAATTTTCAAAACATTGATCAATCATGATAGAGTTAAATTTCCTCAATTTCTTATATGTTTATATTAAATATTCCTTATAAACTTTTGTAGAAAAAGTAAAACTATACCTCATTAACGAAAATAAAACGAAAGATTACTTTAAAATAATTTATTAATATGTAAAATGGGAAAAAAATAAAAAATATCATATTAATAAATCCTTTTTAATTTTATTTTACAAAATAATAATATGTAAGAGAAATATTTTTCATCTGAAGAGAGAAATAATGGTGACTTCCATTAAAAACATATTTTTGTTTATTGAGAAATTATTGAGATTTTAACTAATGTAAAACATTAATTTTAATGAAAAAACCATTAGATAATATGACTCATTAGTTTCTTATGAGGTAGATCATAATATTTAATTATTGTAATCCAAATAATAAATAATCCCGATAAACAGTGATCTTATAACATAAAACCATTTATACTTTGATACATTTTGAATCAAAAGACCCATGAAAGAGAAAACATAAGATAGATATTTAAATCACATTATATTCATGAAATAATAATTAAATAAATTCATGAGAAATATATAAACTACATAAAATAAATAATTATGGATTCTGGAATTTTTCCCACAGAAATAAAAGTGAGTGTAAAATACCATACCTTAGGACTGGATTCCTAAATATGCATTGGATCCAACTATATAGTATATATATACGAATTAATAATATATTAAATTATCATTACCATATAAATAATACCATATAGTATCAACTTATAACCATTTATCACATATTTTTGTGAATTCTGTATTAAAATCAATATTCCTTGTGATTCCAACATTTTTTTTTTGTATGTTCTAGTTCAATAGTTTGGCTTTTCTATTTTAATCATGTTTCCACCATATATCGAACATTATTCATTATATAAATATAATATATATTGATTATATATAGTTTTAGGGTCATTCCTATAGGATAAATAATTAAATATGAATTACATTGTTCATAGATATGGTAGGTTGTACGTACACATGAACATTGATTTCATTTTTTTAATGGATGGAACGAAAAAAGGCAATTAAATACCTCAATTAAAAAAATAATTATTAATATATATATATATATAACAAAAATATTAATTAAATAAATCATTATTATTATCCAATAAATTAAAATTTAAAATTAATATTTTCATCTTAGATGTGGTAGTCCACACATATACATGATCGGCCGTATCATTTTCTACTAGCTTGGAAGGTAAGAAGGAAGATATGAAATTTTCATTCCAAAATTATTATTATTCCATAAGTATCATATATAAACATTAAACCCATCATAAAATTCATTCATAAAATATGCTCATGAGAAATAACTTATATCACTACATGTAGATGGTATGATGTATTGACGTATGAATAATATTTTAACATCCAAATTGATGGAAGTAGGGTGAATAAATATTTTTTAGAAATCATTATAAAATGGAAATATATTTTTTTACTAAATATTTTATTTTATTAAATATATAATATATTTTTCAGAGGTAAAAAATAATTAAAAATAAAATTAAAGGTTTGGGTGATTACCACTTCCTTTAATTAACTTCTTTAGACACCTATAAAGGGCATTAGGGTTGATATTTTACCTATATAATGTGGATATATGAGTGGATAAGTAAACTTGGAATATTTTAATTGACCTAATAAGATCAATGTTGTGTGAAAAAGGGAGAAGAGGGTACCCATTTTTAATTGAGGGGAGGGGGACTCTTGAAATTCTATATAAGATTGAAATATATTAAATTCATTCTGATGAAAATTGGATTAATATTCCACTTAAATGGGAATATGATGATATTTTAGACCATATACTATCTTCTTTATCCTATTCTAACATTAGTATGATTTCTGTGTAATTAAATAAAATTTTGTTTTCATAAAATATCAGTATCGCCAAAATTGGACACTATTAAACTATTAGCCATAGAATATATAAATAATTTTTTTATAATTTGAATATAATAATTAATGTAAAATAAATATTTCATAGAATTATTTTTTTGATTTTTATTAAATCTGTCAAATTAAATTACTTTTGATATTTTCAAAATCATTATATATATATTTATATTCTTCACTATATAAACTCTAGATCATTGTTACAAATTAATTTAATGTAGTTTTCAGTCACTACAAATTAGAAATAAATTCCCATCAAAAATATAATTTCGTTATTTACAAAATGAATTTAATTATTCATTATTAAAATTTTTCCCTTATGTGAAAAAATAAAAGATATTTAAAAATAAGTGAGTGATATTTTGAAAAATTATTTTCTTTCAATATTATATAAGTCATTTTACTGGATCATTTCCATTAAAAACCCAATTTTGAGCCTTAGGTGATACTTTTATAATTAACTTTATCATATAGTAATTATGATGATATATTATGACCTTATAACTTAGTATTAGCCTATATTAACATAGATTTCTATAGAGACCCTGATCCTAGTATTCCAAAACCTCTACCATCATTAATATATTACAATAAGTTGAATAGAATCACACACTGATAGATTAGATAGTTTATTAGTCTTATTAAACAAGACACATATATGATCCCCATATTCTATTTTAGTAAAAAAATTACAACATACTTTTTTTAATAATAACATTAAACCTTTTATCATATACTTCCATATAAAATATAGAACACTTCATGAATTACTAATAAAAGAAACAAAATAAGGGTGATATCAAATTCATACTAAAGGTTAAATTTAGAGGTATATATCATGAATAAATAATTATAATCAATATGTGAATGTAAATAACTAATGAGAAATGAATTTTTAAAAAAATGGATATGGTATAATCAATATGGGAACGTAAATAATTGAAGACATGTACCATAAAATCAATAAAATAAAAGTGAAAAGAATTAAGAGATAATATCACATTGAAAATAGCATATATTTTAATAATTAAATTATTAAATAAATAAATTCATAATTATTTGACATCATGTCTCAAGAACATGATACCTATACCATCAAGACCATTCAGAAGAGAGTTTATAAGTATAGGAAAAAACCTATTTTATTCCAGCTTAACATGATTGTATCATTAGACCTACCGACACATCGAGGGGATATATAAAACCAAAACCCACCAATCCCTACAGGTCAAAACAATTCCCTATATATTTTATATTCAATTTAATTCTTGAAAAATGTGTTTTATCATCATATATTTTTATTGGGTAAACGGTATAGATTTTTTAATATTTTTTCATTCATAAAAATAACTTTCAATGTTGAACACCATATGTAGAAATGACATACAGTTTAATAAATAATAATATACATTATAAATAATATGATTACTTAGTGGAAAATAAATTTCTATTGGTCATTGGAAATTGAATGCTTTAAGGGGATGTTCATGACTATAAAATGAAATAAGGAAGTGAATGTCGATATAATCCTTTGTCAAAATAATCATAAACCATCCAAAGGAAGATTAAGGATAGTATAAACATATACACATTAGAGTAAGATTTAGGATTTATTGTCATTTATGAATTGAAACAAAATAAAAATATATTTCAAATTAAACTTAAATGAAATAAACATTTTATTTCCAAAAAACATTTTGAAAATCAACTTCATTGAAAATCTATTTTAGGAAGATATTTATAAAAAATATCCTCAAAAAATGAAAAATAATCTTCAAAGAAAGAAATTTTATAATGTAAGGTAATTCTATACATATCATACATGTTAAAAAATAACATTCTCTTTTCACTATAAAAAGTTTTTTAATGGTCCATGTTCTACAAACGATAACAATAATCCTTTCTATTTTTTTGTAAAATCCAATATAGTATTTTTTATGAAAATGACATAGGATTCATTTTAAAAAAATAAAATATTAAAAATAATTGAAAATTAATTTAATAAATCATTTTGAAATGGTTAAAAAAAATTTGAAAATATATTTGGGAAACTATATTTTCAATGAAAATAGATTTCCAACCACAGAGGCAAATCATGTCGGGTATTCAAAAAAACAATACTCAATTAATTTAATAACAAATTAGTGGAAAAAGGTATTATTACAAGAAACAATCATGAATAACCAGAGTATAAATAAATTAAATGGATTTATTAAGAAATTTTTAAATAATTTCATTTACCTTATATTCAATAGTAAACTATCTTGATTAGAATGAGGTTATGAAACAAAGCTTAAAAATTATCATAACGTTGATTTTTGAATTTCTCAATGAATAAATTATGTTTTTCAACTATAAGTCCAAAAGAAAAGTTTAAATACAATATAAGGTTATAAAAATTCATCCTACAAAAAAAATAGAGTGACTTAATCAATGATGTAGACGATTAACCCAATTAATAAAAATTGATTTGGGAAACCCCATACATCATTCGTCTTTTTTGTTGAGCATGATTTAACCTCCTTTATAGTGGGTATAACATGTTAATAACTTATTTTGGAAAAATAATAAAATTTATAAAATCATATATGATCCTTTAAAATTATATTTTCACTCATTAATTAATAGTATTTCATTATTTTGATTATTGCAGGTGTTAATTTCTTTGTCTTATTATGCATGTTTAATCATTAAAGAACATAATTTCTTGTCCTATTATATAGTTATATAATATAAATAATAATAATATGGAAATAATTATCATATTTATTGATCAATTATTCTTTCAAAACTAATTATGAAATTCGGTTAAAAATGATGTATTTTACGATCATAGAGACTGTAGGCCGTACGTACGCATGAGTAACATTTCAATTTTTCTACATTAATAGAGGAATAAAGGTAATAAATATATTATATATATAGAATAATAAGATATATATATATATATATATATATATATATTATATACTTATAAATATCACCTATGTGGTGTGGTGATGAAAATTGATTCACATCTCTTCGTGAAGATGGTATTCCCTGTGTCCATGAATGATGTTATCATCATTAAGTGAATGAAAAGAAAAGAAAGAAAATGATATATCAATATATTGTTTAAATAATGATAAATATTTCATTAATATCATAATTATTTCATGTATATCACATATAATAATAAAATTTAATCTTATTTCATTCCATAATCAGTATTAGTGGAGGATGAATCACATAGCTTCGTGAGGCGGTAGTCAATTGTACACACATGGGATATTATTATATCCCCAACTGAAACAAAGGTAAAAGGATATATATGATATAATTACTTCGTTTGAATTATTATTTTATAAATATAATATTTATATTTTATATAGATCATTACTCCCAATCCTGAATGGTGGTGGTGGAATGACGAATGACATGAGTTTGTGAGATGGTAGTCCACCGTACAACAGATGAAAGATTCTATAAGCCATTTGATAGAAGTTAAGATGTTTTTAGGTAATTAAAGTATCATAAAAAAATTCATGTATATTAACTATATTGATTATATTATATAATCATTATTTAATAATAATTTAATTAGGTTGAGAAAGAAGTAACATAAGGACTCTTGTTGAAGAACATAACCACTTCTTCGGGTATCCTCTTTAGTTTTACACAAAATATATCCTAGGATAGATTTATAACCAAAATAAAGATTATAAGATATGCAGAGGATATTTTGAAAGTTATTTGGACAGTTATTACCTGAAAAAAATCGGTTTTATGGTTTGAATAATAAAAAATATGGGCTGACCTTTAATAATGGAGGAGTGGGGGACCTTTTAATAATTTGAAAATATTCCATCATACCCATATTTTTATTAGGTAAAAACCTTAAAAATGAAATATTCTAGAACATATAACATATTCGTTTAAAATAAAGAAATCTATTGGTTTTTATATGTGTTTGAAGTATATTTTTAACCCTTATCTTCTTAGTTAAACCCCCAGAAAATCTATTTTTTCTTTAATAAGGTAATTAATTTTTACTATTTTCACTATTAATTTCAGAAAAAATTTAATTTCAAATAATTGTAAATTATAAATAATTATTATTCTAAAAATATAATCCATTTTACCGAATTCAATTCACCTATGCAGAATATTCTATTTTTAAATTAATACTGTAGACATTTCAAAAAAAGTGGGGCTCTAAAGAAAAAATGTTGACAAGATTAAAATGTTTTTATATCAAAATTAAATATGAAAATGATTATAATTACCAAAATTGGATTAATTTATTTTTAATTTAACTAATATTAGTTTAAAATCAATTTATAATATATGTTATCATTATAAAGAATTAAAACAAAAGGGTATATTTCAATTAAAATTCTAAATTTTCACTATTAATCAAAAATGAAACCTTTTGGCCAAACACAAAAAAATAACCCTAAGATAATTTTGGCATTAAAATTTCAAAATTGAGATTTATTTTTAGAAATTGATTTTTCAAAAATTCATAATTTTTTTTTAAATTATCTCCCAAAATCGAGACTAATACTCCTTTTGGAAATGTGTAGTTTTTCAAAAAAACATTTTTTTTAAATAATTATCATTTTATTTATAATAAATAAATATTAATTTTACATGTGTAAAATATATATTTTCACAATTTAGTTAATCTTATTTGGACCATTCATTATTCCATTTAGGATTTAAATGTCACTTTTAATTATAATAATCAAATAATACGTCATGTATTGTTTAAACTAGGTGTTGCATGTTACCCAAGATAAAATAAGTATTTTGTCTAATGCCCGATAAACTCAATATTGGTATAACACAAGATCAATTGATTCATTCTTGAAATGAAAGGTACTAAATAGATTTCATTTATTTAAAAATTAATTTACCCTACAGTCTCGAGGTGTTATGGTTTCTTATAAGCATGGTGTAGTGTGTGGAATACACTATCAAATAAAAAGACATTTTTTTAGAATTACATGTTGTAACATTCTCTCCATCATAAATAAATTAAACCCTCACAATTTAAAATTGATCTTCATATTCTAGGGTTTGATATTTGTAAATACCATTTTTGAAAAACATAAAATGTAAAAGGTTAAATGAAGCATCATCTTAATAAGAGATAAAATAAAGTATGAAAGTCATATGGGATAACACATAACTAGATTTCAAACTAGGAGAATATATTTTGGAAATGAAAACCCAAAAATGAATGAGAAGTGTAAATAATTATATATATTGATTTAGTTCATTGATCATAGTAAAGTGAATGTCCGTTTGAAGGATAAGGACCTAAAAGCCATAAATCTCTGATCATTTAAATGACCATATCATCCATCAAAAATTAAGGTAATAGGGTAATTTTTTCAAGATCTATTTTTAAAATTAAGGAATTATTTTAGTATCTATAAATTTGAGGAAATATAATTACTTGATACATATATATTTCATAATCACAATTTAATTCATTGGTTGTGTGTCAGTCAGTTTCCAATTCATCCATTACTTCAAGAAATTAATATCAAAAATAATTTTTTTCCCTGAAGAACTCAAATTCACTTTAAATGGATCATAATATCTATGAAAGAGTGAAATTTCAATCCATAAATCTCTAACAATTTTTCAAAACTACTTTGGTTATCACATGCTATAAAATATTTATAAATTTACTTATAGTGATGTAATATATTAATCATTAAATCATCATCCAAAGACCAACATAAACTATTTCATAAATGGTTAACATTATATCCATTACAAAATATTAGGATCCATAACTTTTTTAAGAATTTCATTGATTTTCAAAAATTAACTTATCATCTATCCCAAAAATACATGAATTAGCTCTTAATTTTCACATACCAATCAAATGAATACCTTCAACAAGTATTCTTTTGATACAAGTAAATAACCTGAATTACTCTAAAAACATATTGAAAAAATAATTTTTAATTATTCCTAATGTAAAAAAATATTATTGACTGTTTCAATAATATAATAATGTTGTAAACATTAAAAATCCTAAACCACTTTTCCAAAATAAATCATTAACAAATTCTAATGTAATCAATATAATCAAATTTACATTATCCATATCCAAATATTATAATCTAAAAAATTGAAAAAAATTGAGGGACCCTAATAATGTGTTTTCCATGAATTTTAGCTTTCCACTGAATCATTTTTCATTAGAATTATTACAATTTAACACTCACTTTTAGATCCATAACAAAAAATTACTTCAATACAATCCCTATATATTTCATAATTTTTATAACAATGGAATCATCCATAATTCTTGAATCAAGCCATAAACAAATTAATAATTACTCCATATTTTTGGAAATAGAATAATATTTACCATGATCTATTATCTTATATTGAGGTATATTCCAATGAGGCTTGAGACATTGACTTTCATTGGGCCCATCTCTATACAGTTAATTCAGTGTAAGTTGGAATATTTTTTCATTCCATTTCAATCACAAGCATGATGGAATTTCTCTACACACTTGTAGGAAAACCTCACCACCTTTATAGAAGTACTAGGATGATTCTGTTCATAAATATCATATATAGGAAAACCCTTCCTACCCTTTTCCCTTTTATTTGTTCATTTTCTTATAGTTCCCGTCTTCTATTTATTTAATGAGAAATCAAAATAGATAAATAATTATTTCACTCTCTTATTAAAACATGATATTAAGTCTTTATTTTATGATAATTATTGAGATAATTGTTCCCTTATATAGAATGGTTTAATCAAATTAATGAAACGATAATTATAAACATTGGATTATATGAATTAATATGGTTTCCAATCCTTCAACTATTTGGAATTTCTAACAAATATAATAGAGTATATTATGTCATATCATTTTGAAATATAATGTATATTCCTATATATTATGAAATAATTTTTATAAATTTAAAAAATAGTGCATTTTTAATCTTAGAACCATAATCATGGTTACATTTTGGATATATCTATCTCAAATATTTCAAAATGGGTTGTAATAATAATTTGATTTATTCTAAGAATATCTCTCTCGGGTGACAAACCATGTTTTGAGTAAGGCCGATTTTTTATGCACTAGGTGATGACCTGGTCTAGCCCAATATGAAACTTTTATATTTATTTCCCCTAGGTAAATCTGTGTTAAAACCATGTCCACTTATACTATAAAAATGGGGATATAATTCTATAAGAAAGCCATATAATCTCTATAATAACAAAACATTAGGATCCTCGTATATAATTATCATTAATTTTTTTTTCATTGGGTTATGTTCCATAATCCATGTTTTCCTAAATATAGTTTTCGTTGTTTCTACTAAACATTGTCTGATACCTACTATAGTGACCCTGACCTTAGTAGATCAGAGTCAATGGTTGATTTAATACATCGCCCAAAGATATAAGTAATATCATTCCAAATGACTAAATAGTTTATTAGTCTCAGTAGACTTGATTTATACAATATTACCATATTAAATTTTAATAAAAAAAATTAAAACATATTTTTCTCCATGAATAACTTTATTCCATTTTTCATATCCTTTCATATAAAATATATTACACAACATTGATTCATAAGAGATTAAATAAAATTATGGTGAGCTAAAATTCTAATTAATGGTTATGTATAGAATAATTCATCATTAATTAATTATAATAATTAAGATATAAAGATAAATAACTAATAAATCCTTAAATTTAAATAACATGATAAGGAATAATCAATATTTAAGGGTAGGATGGAGCCTTTCTACATAGGCAGATCTCCATCTCCCGAGTTCTAGGGGTTCCCCTTATATCGTCATGGAAGAGCCTTCTCCATTGGGGTTTTTTGGTTTCCTCTAATCTCTATCCATCATCCTTGATTTCCATGGCATCCCTTCTCCTTACCCTTGATTCTCTTTTCAAAAGCCCTCATAGAAGTTTCTTCTTTGTTTTGATTTCCAATCTCGAAGGGTTTCATTTTAATGTCTGGGTTTGATTTATATTTTCTTTGGTTTTACTTTTCCATTTTGTTTTGTGTCACTCAGAATCCCTCTGTTGATTCATGTTCTTTTATTATTTCTTCCATGCTCTTAACATCAAAATATCCATGTCAAATCCCACATTGGTTTTCCCTGATGGCATTCAGGTGGTCGGAGATTATGTTTGTAATGATGTTTGGTGACTCTTCTAGTTGGAATGATTGTCTACCTCATCCCCTATGGTATATCCCTTTATAATGGACTCCATATTAGTCCGGAATGAAGGTGTATATGGATTTTTATATGGTGTTGTTGGAAATTTTCAGCACCAACAACTTGTCTCGACGATGTGGCTCCGGGTTACTAGTGTTTATTTTGGTGGTTATTATTTTTAGGTATCTAGTTCTGTTCCCATGATTCATTTAGAGGTGGGGTGTATGGTGATGGATTTGGTCCAGCTTCTAGTGAAGATGTTGTTTTCTGATGATCAGCGGTAGAAATGTTTTGATGCGCGATTCTGGTGACAATTCTCCAGTGGTTTGAGTTGTTTTTTTGTGGTGGTTAGTGATGGTTTTCTTGGGTTCGTGTCCGTTTTTTATATTTTGTGGCTGTGGATGGATGTGATTTTCTTCAAGTATCACCAATAGTGGTGTATCGGTTTTCATTTGGTGGTATTCTTTCAGGGTTTTATTGGAGATCTTGATTCAAGGATGGTGTTGAGGCGGTGAGATAGTGGGTTCACGATCCAAGGTTTCCTAGTACACAATGAGTTGATAGAAGTATCTTTTCTCAATGTTGGATCATTAAATATGAAATATGAAATTATGTATTATCTTTACAGCTTTTTTTATTTTATGTTTTATATTCATGGATGGTTATATTTTATGGTTCCCATTTATCCCAACAAATTGATTATTGGAAAATAAAAAAATAGATTTAGATCAAATATAGAATAGTAAATTAAAGAAAACACATTTCATTTAACAAATAAAACGTAAATGAAAATACATTAATAGAGAATATCCTACTTAAAGTCTCAAGGGTAATAATTATGGAACTCCTAAGTAATGAAATGTTCAATTATTAGATCTCACTACTTATTCATATGATACTACTAGCATAAGACCATTCACAAGACAGTTAACATTACAGGTAAAAAAAATTTAATTCTAACATAACATGATTGTCTCATAAGATCTACAGATGTATTTAGGGGATATATAATACATGGTCCCACCCAACATAGATGGTTAAAAGCATTCCTACTACATAAAATAGAAATAAAAATTTATCAACAATATGCCTTATCATCAAATATTGGTATACAATAAGGGATGCATATTTTTCAATATTTCCACTGTTAAACAAGTAACATTAAAATTGAAAAATGGAATATAGAGATGTCATATGGTTTAATAAATAATCATATTTTTTAAAAAATATATGGATATTTATGTGAAATTTAATGTCTAATGATTATAGAAAAGTGAATATTTTAAGTGGATGTTTGTGACTAAAAAATTAAGCAGGGAAGTGAATGTCTATTCTATTCCCAATAAAAATAATCATAAACCATCCAAAAGAAGAATAATTATTGTTTAAAGAAATACCGATTGGTGTAAGAATAATGGTTTTTTCATTTTTTAATAGAAATAAATTAATATCATATTTCATAAAATCTTGAAGAAAATATCCTTTACATTTTTAAAAACATTTGAAAAATCATTTACTAAAATATCTTTAAAAACATATTTAAAGATAGATCCTCATAAACATTCATAGGAAGAATCAAATAAATGAAGTACATGAATATATGTAATTACATAAATTTCATAAAATTTAAAAATTAATATACCTTTATAACTGAAAAATGGTTTTGAAGGTTCCTCATTCTGAAAATTTTCAGAATATTCCTTTCATATTTTATATAAAATCCTAACGTGCATTTTTTCAAAAGAACAAAATAATACACTGGAAACCAAATCAAATTGTACAAATGGGTGAAATTGAATTGAAAAAAATCATTTTGAAAAAATTAAAATGGAATATTGAAAAAATTAGAAAATATAGATTTGGAGGAAAAAATATCAGACTGAAGACAGAAATGAATACAGATTTTCTTCAAAATGCTTTCTCAATTAACATAACATCAATTGTGTAGAAAAATGGTAATATTAACATGAAATATTTTGAATAAAAAAATTATAATAAAATGAAATGGGGTAATTTGGAAATGGAAAAATTATTTCCTTCAACCTAAATTCATGAGTAAACAACATTGATTAGAAAGAGAATTTGATGTAAACCTTTATAAAGATGATAATGTCGTAGTGAGAATTAATCAATGAATAATTTTTTTTATTTTAAATAAACATATAAAAAGTTTAAATACAATATAATATAATCAAATACATTAAACACATATTTATAGAATGAAATATTCAATAGAGTATAATATTATCCCAATGAATATAAACTGAGTTAAAAAATCCCTTACCTCTCACTTCATTTTTCTTGAACATTATTTAACATATTTAGTAGTTGTTTTAAACATTTTATTACTTATTAAAGGATAATATTAATATCTATAATGTTATATATGATCTTCTTATATCATATTTTCACTCATTATTTAAAAATATTTCCTTATTTTCAATGTTTGGGTGTTAATTTCCATGTTTCCCCGGTGTGTTCTATCATGAAAAGAACTAATTATTGCACATATTATAGAGTTAGGTCTTCTAAAATGTTATAATCATGACATAATAATGATATTTATGCCTAAAAAATACTTTTAAAACCAATCATAAAATATTATTATGAAAAATAGTGTATGTTGTGATCATGGAGATGGTATGTCATACAAACGCTTGACTAACATTTCCATTTTACAAATATATTTATTTTAAATATATATGGAAATATATTATATTTATATAATGATAATAATTTCATATATACCATATCGTATACATATAAATATCATCCATGATGGGTGGTGATTAAATGGGAGTCACATTGCATTGTGTAGCTGGTAATACACATGTATACGAAGGATGTTATCATCTTTAAGTGAGTGAAAGGTTAGAAGAAAAGATATACCTTCTCTTTCAAAAATTAAAAATATGTATTAAATATAATAATTCAATATTTTATATCAAATATAATCCTTAAAATTGAACTTATTATAATCCATGTAAAACTTGATCAAATGATGAATCACATATTTTCACGAGATAGTAGTCTTTGGTACACACCAGTGATGTTATCATATCCACTATGGAATGGAAGTTAAAAAAATGATATAGTCACTCTATAGGTATAAATATTTTGTCAATATCATATATATAATTAATATCAATCATCATAGCCAATAGTTATTGAATTGAATGGAAGAATTAATGATATTTATGATATCATTATAATTCTATACATATTATATAACGCAAACCTTTATTAATTCCATTTTATGGGAATATGATATTGCCTCTCATGTGCATGGATTATTACCACCTCACGAAGTGATGTGATTCATTAACTAATTACATGGAATGAATTATGAATTGGTTTTACAATAATATGTGATGTATATGACAAACAAATTATACTATAATGATAATATATGTACATAGAATTTACTTTTTATTCATTTGAAGATTAAAAGAAAATGGAAACATCTTTCATGCGTACGTAAAACCTATAATCTCCAATAATAGTGTATTTCATTTTATATCACTAAAATGTATGAATTACTATAAATTCATATATACTTAATTTATATTATTTTTACACTGTGGATTATGTTGTTGAGATTGTGTAATCATGATCAATGTAAGAGGAACAGAAAAATAAAAAGTCAAAACATAATAATGAAAAATGTACTTAACATTAAAAATAATGAAAATAATGAAATATTATTAACAAATGGGATATAAGATAATATAAAATAATAATATATGATATTGTAAATATTAATATATGATATTGTAAATATCCATATGGTTTAATTTTAAGTTAATAACATGATTAAAAACAATATATAAGAATTTAAACAGTGTTCAACCAAAATGAATTGTAAGGTAAAGGATTTCTTAACACATTTTCCACTCATTAGGTTAAAATTAAAAATCGATGATTATTTCATACAAATATTATATGTGTATTGAATTTTGATTATATTAATTTTTATTCCCACTTTTTTATTTTAATTTATAGTGGATATAAATAATAGATTCTTTTAATAATCCTCATTTCAATGTCAGGATCATTTTAAGGGTTTATTTCACAATCTCAATCTAATAGATATTGTGTATTTTTTAATATTAGTTGAAGGAAATTATAGAGTAATTTCCAAATAAACCCACAAATTATATTCAAATCATGTTATTGATTAACTATTTCAAGTAATAATACAATTTTCCAAATATTTAATAGTTTAAAGGTTTTATAAAGTTCATTCATGAAAATCCAACGACATTTCTTTCTATAGTCGGAAATATGTTTTCTTCCAAAACTATATTTTCTATAAATATTATAAAAATTATTTTACCATTTATAAAATTATATATTTAAGGAATTTTCATCCATTTTTACTCTTTATAAATTTTTTTGAATGTAATATTTTTATTGTTTTCAAAACATTGACCATTTAGATTTTATCGAAAAATTAAAGGAAAACGTTATTTTAATGTGTTCTTCATGAAATAAATTTGTATCCATAATGACCACAGCAATGTTTACTAGATTATTTTTATATGTTTAAAATTTTATTCCCAAAGAATATTATTTTCATTTTATTTCGGAATTTCTAGTTTTGAAATTATTTTTAAAGATTTTTTTTTCAAAATGAAAATGATATTACCCACAATAATGGTTTTGATGATATTTTATTGTTTTTCTATTCATTAATGATAAAAACCGTATTTTACACCAATATGTATATATTTTGTTGGTATTATCAATAATTTTACTCTAGATGGTTTATAATCAATTTCCCTAAGTAATGTATTAACATTCACTACTATGATTAGATTTTTTTGTCATTAACATTATAATGAATTATTAACCATCATATAAGAATTAAATTTCTGCTAATGGTAAATTTGATTTATCTAGTAAACATTTATTTATTGAAATTTATACCATCTTTAAATATGTAATATACTTTGTTAATTATTGATTAACTAAAAAATATTGATAAATTTGTATCTTTTAATCAATTTGGATATTTGATAAGGTGAATTGTTTATGAATTAAATCAATTATTGGATTAAATAAGAATTCTTTAGATAGGTCTGAAATTGGATTGTTTCTATATAATGTAATAAACTAGATTCATTAGTTGTTTCATTAGATGAAATTTGTTGGGAAATTCTATGTGTTTATTGCCAATATATATTAAACTGTCTTGAGGATTGATTGTGACCATTGAGATCATGTTGGCCATTTGAAATCAATTTTTACCTAGTATATTTTAAACTATCATGAGGATAGATATTGATCGTAAGTTATAATGTTTATAGGAAATAAGACATATAATAATTAAAATTTATTTCATTTAGCAATCATTTGTTGTTATCCTTGATATTTCATCTATGATACTATCTATGGATGCATTTAATTATCAATTATTGATTAAATGTCATGTGGTTTTAGAAATTTACCATTCCATATAGATTATTCCTGATATATTAATGAAGTAAAGTTATAAAAATGTAACAAGTGTTTAGTTTTAAAGAATTATATATTCATTATGATTTTTAATTTAAAATTGCATCTATTATTCTTAACCCTTATTGGTCCTTTAATATCACCTTTATTTTGTTTCCATTCCAATGTATTACATGAATATTGTAGTGACTTATATGAAAAGATATTATATATGGAATAATTTAATTCTAAAAAAGATTTATATTGTAATTTATCAATTCCCAAAGCAATGTTAGCGTCATGTATGTATCTATTTTACGAAGACTACTAAACTGATTTGTCCTTCAGGGTGGGTTTCCTTATATCTTAAGACATGATAATGATAATGGGCATTGGATTTGGTTAACACGGTCCACGTCGCTACAGATGAGATGATTGTAGGTCATTCAATAATTATAAAAATATCTTACTATATATAAGATCATTAGGTTATTATAACAATATGGTTTAATATGAATTTATGGATTTGGATAATGAAGGAAAATAAATATTATCATTAAATAACATTACCTATTCTTCGGGTATCCTCTATAACATTACACTAAATACTTCCAAGGTATCCTTTTTGTAGAAGCTAAATAATTTAGGATGAGATAAGGGATTGTGGGATGTGGTTTAGGTAGGTCTTGTCCAACCCAATGATAATTGAAGGTGTCAATAATAGAGGAGTGGGGGTTTCCCATTATAATTCAGGTGAGTGGAACACATATAATATTTTGAAAGGATTCAATGATACCAATGTTATTATCATGTCACGAGATTAAACAATAGTCCACTATCTATCCTATAAGATATAAGGCCAATATATGTCTAGAAAATGGTAATTGGAAATGTTGGTAGGTTTTTTTGACCCATATCCACTTAGTTCAAACCCGGTAAAAACCACTTTTATCTAAACCATTGTAATTATTATTTATTATTTTCACTACTAATTTGGGGTAATTGTTATATTTACCATATTATAAATTTTATGTTATTCTAATTCCAAATTTTTAATCCTTTTTCAAAATTCAATTTATGGTTTTAGAAAATTTGGGTAAAAAGTTAATCCCACAAACATGTAGAGAAAGATGGTTTTAATAGAGATAATGTTTAAATGATTACTATAAATTTATATCAAAATTAAAAAATAAAATGATTCCAGTGAACTATATTTGTTAAATTGATAATTAATTGATCTATGTAACGAACCTGGTGGGCCTAAAGCCCAACCAACCTCGGCCATGCTCGAGCCCAGCCCTCTGGCAGATAGCAGACCCCCACCCTCAGGCAGATAACATGCCCCCACCTCAGACCAGCCCAGATAAAACGTGGCAGGAACTGTCCCTGCCTGGCGAGGATTTAATACGCCTCCCCCGCAACTATAACCCATGACCACAATCTTAAAAGCCAAATGGGAAGTGTTACGAGTACCATTGATCCATTGGCCCAGTGGTAATTGTAACGCTTATCGGTTGGCCTTTAAGCATGTGGTCACGGGTTCGAGTTATGGGGGAGGCATATTAAATCCTCGCCATGTAGGGGAAAGTTCCTAGAATGTGTTATCTGGGCCGGTTTGAGGTGGGGGCATGTTATTTGCCTAAGGGTGGGGGTCTGCTATCTGCCAGAGGGCTGGGCTCGGACGTGGCCGAGTTTGGTTGGGCTTTAGGCCCACCGGGTTCGTTACAATCTAATATTTTTTAAAACCAATTTCATATATAATTTAAAATTATGAATAAATTAAAAAAATTGCATTTTTCAATTGAGTATTTTTTTATCCACTATTCATCAAAAAATTAAACTTTTTTGAAAAATACAAAAAATTTACATTTATCTTATATTCATATATGGATTTCCAAAATAGTTTTTTTAAAAAATTAATTTTCTATAAGTCGAAAAACTAAATTATTTTTGCAAAGCATGACTAATCTATCTCAGAAAGATAAAATTATTCAGTAAATAATTGTTTTTCTTTAAAATGATATTTATTTGAAATATAATCAATAAATTAATAATAATAATTTATAAACAATATATTTTTACAATTTAGTCCATCTTATTTAGACCATTCATTAAAACGGCTAGATTATAACTATAACATTAAATTATAATATTTTAAAAATATGTAAGATTTCATTTAGACTCAGTGTTGCTTGTATCACAAGTTAAACTTAATGTTTTGAGTAATAACATATGAACATATTTTTTATTGTGAAATAAGTTAAACTCATTATTTTGTGCAATGAAGGATATAGAAGATATTGAATATATTTAAAAATAAATATATCTAAAGTCTATGGGTGTTATATTTTCTTCGAGGCTTAGTTTTTTGTGTCACATAAATCATTTAATACAATTTATATATATTATAATTTTCTATGTATTACATTTAGCCTTTAAATATTTGAAAAAAAATTCCATGGTTACTAATATTATTTGAAAAAATAAATTAAATCTAATATATTTTCTAAATTTTAACCTTCAAATTCCAATTATAGAATTTATTTTATCAAATTCAATTTCTATAAGTGGATGAATTTAAATTTAAAATAGTCACAAAACATGAAACAAAAAAAATTGGAAAGAACAATTTTAAGCATAAAACATGATATAATCTTCTCTCATGTAATCAAAAAAGTATTAAATTATTGATAAAGAAAAAGATTTAGTATATAATATATACATTTTATTTTAATAATGTATAAATCGGGTCGATTTAATTTATTAATATAAAAATAAAATTTTCACATAAAAATAATTTCTTAGAAAAATAATTCATTAAAATTAAAATGATTAATATATTATTTATAATTAATTTATACCCAATCAATTAATTTATACATATATGACCATATAATTTTTTTATAATTTTGTTATTCCTATTCATAACCTCTAATATAATTCCTATATGAAAATTATAATTTATAATCATATAATGATTATTATAGACATGGTTTTACATGTAACACAAGCTATCAATAAAATTAAATGTGTGTAAAATTTTTATTTTTCATAAAATCATGGTGTATAACATTATACCCCCTTAAAATGAATTCCTTACTCTAGATTCATCACTAGAATATAATAAATGATGATATATGTGTTTCATTACATCTTCAGGATCCCTTATAGCATATTCAAATTTTTGATTTGTTTGGAGAACTTTTTTATGTGGGTACTAGTATGTTGTTACACTTTATCTCAATGATACCATAGTTCTACATGTATTTCTTATAAAAAAGATATTGTTCTAGCTGTACATACCTAGAATTTATTATATGTGGTGGATTAGGTATGTACACCTTCCTGAGAAACACATCTAGAAGATTGTGAACTTGGTAAGGGATTAATTAAAGTGCCAAGAGAAAAGCTATCATCCCTACTCATTCAAGAATCATGTAAAGAAAATATACATTGGGATAATTTTTTCCATTTTTTTAACTCATAAAATTATTCCATATAGAAATTAATATAAAATAATTCCCACCAACATAAATTTTCAGTTTACACTAATGATATCAATCATTACATTAATGTCAACTCTGATATGACTTTATGTGTGGATGAATGGATTTGAATTTCGCAATAATTTCATTATATATCATAGATACCAATATAATATTTTATCTAATCTCATTATTATTTTTTGTTATTTTATTAAATTATACATTACATATCACTCCATGAAATGAATATTTATGATTAATTTTTTTATTCCTAATGTATTAAAATTAACTTTTAATGAATCATATGATCCATAAGTCATTCTTTCTGTAATAAAATATTTTCTGAACCCAAATTTTCTCATACAGGTTATTCAATAACATCCAAGAATCAAATTAATCCATTCCAAAAATATTTAACCTTATTTTACATTCAATTTATAATTTATCAAAATTGAATCCAAAATATTGGAACTATTATATCTCATATCCTTCCATTATCAGTGAAATGATTATCTTGAATTTATATTAATCACTCATAAAATATCATACTAAAATGTATATAACATATTAATTTCCCAAAATTATGTAATTATGAAATAATATATTCTTCCAAAAGAAAATTTAACTTTTATTTCTCATATCAGATCACTTTTGACATAAAAAATATTTCCATTGGATTTTAGGGTTCATCCTTGCACTAAGAGATAATCATAAGTATATCCAAATATAAAATGTGATTTATTTATTTTAGAGACTTTCTTGATGGAACTAATTAATGCTAAAAATCACATAAAATTTCACTAAAGAAAAAACAATAATATTTTCATATAGTGTATTCCTACAAAAATTAACATGAAATACCAAACCCTATAGTGGATGATAAATGATACCTAAATATCATGATTCACTTCAACTATTGTGATTCAAAAGGAATTATCTTTTTCCATTGTCATTATTGGGTTTTTTGGACTATTATCATCATTATCTATTATATTATATAATTTATTCACATAATTCAAAATCCCCATCCATTATCAGCATTTGAGTGTGAATGAGTCATTATGTAGAGATTTATCTCATTTTGAATCATTAGCTATCTTCTTTCAAACAATTCAGAATTTTCATTCACGGAGACCTTAAATTCTACACATAAAACATTTACCAAAACAATTATTAAAATTTTGATCATGTTCTGTTGATAGATTGAGAAAAAAAATTCTTATATTCTTCACTCCATGGTTTTTAACATTTCCGTCGAATTCTATCTTTATTTACTTTTCAAAACCATGTTATTGATGAGTATATCCATACCATGTTACCAAATTTATGTATCATTGAATGAATTCTTTATAATTGGATATGTATATTATAGATAATGTCTTTTGGATTCTTTTTTAAATCTATTTAATAATAAATCATCCATACATTTAGGCTGGATGAAAATATCATAAGCGTACCTCACAAGTCTTCAAAAAAATTTCTCATAGATATCAACATATCCATCATTGTTTTACTTTATCTAATGGAATTACATCTCTATTTTCATATAAATTATAAAATGAGACTATTTATTAGAAAATATGCTCTCCATGGACTCAATTTCTTCATGTTTCCTGATATTATTGATAATAATCCACCGTTGATCAACATCAACTTATAAATGATAGAAAACCAGAATAATCTTTTCATGTTACTGATAATATAGAATGGAAATATCTTTTCAATAGTAAAAATCCATTAATCCAAAACTACAGGATCATTGGAACCACTAAAAAAGGTGGTTGTTTCCTCATGAAAGACTCAACATATCATTGTCCCATCCCTTCCTCGTTTGGAAACTCAGCATTATTACTATATTGAAAATGTTGTGTTAGCATATCAATGATATTTTTCATCCTAAATCCCATAAAAGATAGTTTCTCATGAGTAAAATCAATTCATTTTTATCTCATTTAGAATTATGATGATTTTTCTAGTTTCCTTCCATCACCTAAAACCATGATGCATAGTTTAAGAAAGAATAATCATAGTGGAAAACCATAAAACCATGAAAAAATCACTTATAGGATGTATATATCATGCCCCCTTCTTCTATTACCCTTATATTTAACCATTATTATTCCTAATCATTTATAATATTTTAAGAGTTTATCCAATACATAAATTTATCCCTATGGTGATAAATAAAGTTATATCTCCTCAGTTTGTAATGGGTAAATAAACCATTATTTACAACTATATATATTCACCCATTCATTTGATACACAGATATGACATCTTTTTAAGTGAATATCCATTACATAATATATCAATCCACACCAAAGATGTATATTTTTATTTCCTATATAATCATTGAATTATAAAAAAATAGATCATAAAAGATCTACATCACCACCCACTATGTTTTTAATAAATAATACCCCTTCTAGGAATTTCATAGATAGTGTTTCTCTTTATAATCCAAAGAAATGAAACATAAGAAAAGTGTGATCTTAGATGCTCGGTAAGGGTAAAAAGGGAATAATCACTGATCACTTGTACATAACATGCACATAAGTGTATAATAACATTATAGTAACATTTTAAAATTATAATCTAAAAGTCTTATATCAAAATCATGACTAATATCATAAATCATGGTAGTTTAAAAGACATTAATCATAAATAAGTCAATGAAATTGTTCCATAATAGAATAACATTGTCATAATATATAAATTTTTTTAATACAAATAACCATACAAAATCATTTCAATTGTGATCATGAATTATTTCAAAGAGTGTCATTGTATAATTGGTTGACTCCCCAATTAATCATATAAGTCTTGTTCCACTCCTAAGTCTACCATAGTGTTCAAGTAACCTTACATAACAAGTTTCACTCCCCATTCTAGTCCTATTTATTTCATAAAATATTAATTTTTAACTAATAAATTTGAAAGAGATATTTTTTCCAGATATCATAGGTTATAGTTTTACCACTGTCCTCAGTAATAACATAACCACCAACCTTTTTTATAAACTAACTACAATCATTATTTTATATGTAACAACAATTCATGGTAATAAAATTTCAAACATCGCATAATGAAAACAATAATTATGCAATCCAAAAATTCATAAGTTTTTTTCATTTCATAATCCTTAAAAATAATTTTCTTTTATTAAAATTTCACTATATAATAGCCCATGAAAATAAATGGGTATCAAAAATGAGTCATCATTTAATCATAACATAACCTGTGAAAAAGGAATGAGCTTCATTAACACCCATTCTTTATAGACATAAACAATATATAGATAGAATATAGATGGTATCCTTGGATCATATCTCGATCAATTAATAAGTAACATTAATAGACATTATCCTAGAAGGAAAATTCCTTTAAGGATCAATGGAATACTTCAGGAAGAAAATATCCCTTTCACATTAAAATAACAATTTTAAAAGTAACAATTTCCCAAATATTCAGGAAAAAAGTTCATTTAAAAAACATGGAATCATGTAATGAAATAATCCAAACATTTAGTTGTCATGATAATTTTAAACTCCATAAATTTATTCTATGTTATAGTAATGCACTGATTTTACACTTATGTAGAAAAGTCAAAAAGTAGCTTATTTAAGAAGATGACCTTAAAATTCTTCTAAAACAATTTTTCTAACACACAATAATTTGTAAAAATGACACTAAATAGTCAAATGAGAATAATAAACCTATTAAATTTGTTTATAAAACATTGATATGTAGGAAAAATAATTTTTTGACTCAACATAAAAATAAAATTGAATTTATATATATCATATATCCAGTTTAATGAGAACATAAGGTGTTCCAAATGATGTTAAAACAAGAAATTTCAATTAATAAATAAATTTGATGATAATTTGTGAGTTTCTCTATAGGTTGATTATATGACTTGACAATCTGAAACTTTATCTTGAAATTTCTCATAGATAATGAGATTTTAACACAAAAACATGACCACATTGGTAATTTTTGAATCATAATCCACATGGAATTAATTCATTAATATATATTTTTAAATCCTGAAATTTTCATTATAATAATAAAAAAAATTCTATAAAGAGATGTTTGTACAAAAATAATAATCAAGTGGTTTATATGGCATGTGTCCCATAAAAATAAAGGTGAGAAGAAAATCCATTACTTTAGGTATTCCTTCATTCATGAGAATTCAAAACTTCTATATAAAACATATATATTTATTTTAAAATTATTATTTAACCATAATCATAAATATCATACCATATATGATTCACTAATAATCTTTAATCACTATTTTCTTAACAGTTATTTAGTAAATTCATTCTTTGAGGTTATATCTCCTTTGTTTTTCATGTATGTTATGATTCATTAATTTTGGTACATGTATTTTTATCATGGATTGATTATATCAAGAATATTAAAAAAATTACAAATTAATATATACTTTATTTAAATTTTTATCATCAATCGTAAAATATAGATACATAAAATGAAATGCACTGTTTATAGAGTGGTATGCCATCAAATGCATGAACATTATTTCCATTAATTGTGAATAATGGAAGAAATGATTGGAAAATAATAAATAACCTTTAATTTTTAATTATTATATCATATATATATATATATCATATAAATTGATTATATCAATCCTTGTTTCCATCCAATTAAAATTTAAATGAAAAATGAATCATATCACGTGGTAGAGGTGGTAGTACACCCATATGCACGATCAATGTTATCATTTTCCAATGAATAGAAGGTAATAAGGTAGATATGATATTACCATTAAAAATGATTAATAATTTCCAAATTATCTTATATAAACATTAAACTCATCATAATACTCATTCATTAAATAAGGGTGTGGGAAATTAATTGTACCGTAAGGTGGAGGCTTTAAGACATACGTACGCAAGAGGGATATTTCACATCACCATTGATGGAACGTTGGTGAATAATTGATGTTTAATAATCAAAAAAACTTTTATATATATTTAGGACACTGAATTAATTATTTAATAAATAAAATAAAAAATTTATAGGAGGTAGAATAATAAATACAAATAAATTGACCAGTAAGGGTTATTTCATCTTCATTTATTTAACTAAATTAATCTCCTATTTAGGAATATAGGGATGGTCTTTCCTGGAATCTCATTTCCTCAATAATGTGTATATGGAATTGGATAATAGAATTTGTTAGAGGTTTTATATCCTGAAGTCTCAATGTGGTGTGAAGAATAAAAAGGATGGGTTCCCATTTATAATTGAGGGGGGGGGGGTACTCTTGAAATTTCTTAAAAGATTGCAATATATTAAAATCATTCTAAATAAAAATAGTTTAAAAAGGAATATAAGTTGGAAATTAATGATATTATTTAACATATACTATCCTCATTTTACTCTAAATATTTTTAGGTTTTCTATGTAACTTAATAATATATTATTTTTTAAAAATATCATTAATCTAATTTAGAGAGTACTAATTTAATATTAATTAAAATAAATAAATTAAATGTTTCTATTTTTATCTAATTATGAAAAATAAATTGAATATGTTGTATTCATCTATATAATTTTTTTTAAAAAATAAATCAATCAAATAATATTATATTTTATAACTTGGAAATAATTTTATATATTTATTAGTTAAAGAAATACAACCTTGGTATTTCTTAATAATTTTGGATAATAATTTAAAAAAAATATATATAAATAATTTATCTTCATGATTATGAATTTTTTATCACAATTTTTATTCATTCATAACATGTTTTTCCTTATGTGAACACATAATAGTTGTAGAAGCCACAGTTAGAAGTATGTAGCCTGTATTTATGCCTTTATATTTTTTTAAGTGCATGGAATGAGTTGGGAAGAGGTTGGGAGAGTTTGGAAAAATTTTGAATAAGTTTCAAGGCTTTTCATAGAGAGCACAGTTAGGGGAAACTGTGCGGGTTCTCCAAAAAACCATGGAGGGAGAGACAGTAGGCTTCCCATGGCCTACACACGGTTTGCCAAACCATGAGAGGCAACTATGCGGACCCCTCATCCCGAGATAGTGGTGTGCGCTCGGTTAGCGCATTGTTTTCCAAATCGTGGGGACTAACCATGCAGCCACTTAAAGGAAGGGTTTTTAAATCTGGGCTCCCTCGGTCTTGACCTATTTCACTCCTAATATTCTCCCACTTCTTCCTTACTTGGGATTTTTGGTTCTCAAATGTTGGAGGTGATTTCCCACACGTTTGGGAAGCAAACCAAAGGGGTTTCTTGGTGAATTGAAGGTAGTTCTTCTCTCGTAAGTCTCCTCTCATGTTTTTCGTGGTTTCATTTACATCTACATCTCCCACTCTATTGGCTTTATTTGATCTACATTATTTTCATGTAGATCTAGGGTTGTAGTTGATTTGGGTGTGGATTTTAAGTCTTATTGACGATAGGGAAGGGGATCTATAACGGTTTTCATGGAGTCTTTTCCCAAATTGGGGTGTGGTTGCTTGTGGGTCGAATTCATAGGAACCCTAATGGTTGGTGGCTTCCATCTCGACTCAACATTACTAGAACATGAATCTTGGTTACAATTAATTTTTGTTGCTTAAAATTAATTGTGTTTTTGATGTGCGAAATTGGTTGGAAATACCTTTAGTGATGTTTTTGTAATTTTTGGGAAAAGGGGGTTTGTGGTGAAATTCTCTTGTTGGGGATTTTAAAATAGAGATTTTAAAATGGGTTCCTAAGATTGATTTCTGATAATGATCGATGGAAATGGTTTTCAATAAAGATTTTTTTATTTAAATGTTGTTTGTCATGGAAAACGATTAAAGGGTGTTTTCAATAAATGGGTTATTTATTGAACTAAATTTGCATGTGTTGGAAATGGTTGAGTGTTTATTGAGTGGCCTTGGTGCGTTGTGGTTGTTAGTTGAATGGGTGTTAAGGCTTGTGTTGGTTGTGTGGAAGTGGGCGGAAAGACTCACTATAATAGGTGATGGATAGTGGTCGAAAGAACAACCATTATGGAAGTAGGTGGGATGTCTAACTATTAAAGTTGATTGACAGTGGTTGGTAGAAACAACATTTTGGGTAGTGTTCAGGAAGTACCACTAGTTGAGAATGGGGTGTACTGGATGGGCGGACGTCCCACCGTAATGGTTGTTTTGTTGTGTGTTTCTTTGCAAAGATGGAATTTTTTGTGCTAATGTGAAATGGCAAATAAACTTATGGGATGGTTGTTTTGATTTACCTTGGATTTCATGGTCAGCGTAAATGTGGTTTGGTAAGGGTGTGTTTGACTTATTTGTAATTGATGAACTATTGAATGTGTTATATAATCTTTTCTATATATATGTGCTAATGGTTTTATCCGAGTGGCATCTGTAGAGATGTAATTTGGGGAAACCTACTGAGTATAAGTAATCACCCCATACATTGGCAGTTGGGTGGTTTTGTAGATGTTATATTGCAGAACATAGGTAAAGGTAATGCATCTCAAGGCTAGTGGTTCGTAGTGATGCTTGGGAGATGTGGTGGTGCATCGAGCAGGGAGCTTTGTGTGGAGTTGTAGAATGTGTCTTGATTTATTTTGGGTCCCTTGTTTGGTCTTCTGCATTGTACTCTAATATTGTGTTTTTTTGTATTGGTTCATGAGAATTCTTGTGGAATTGATGGTTTTATTATGGTAATGTATGTTTTTGGATGATTTTTTGTCATGCATCATATAGTATGTTTTTAGTGGGTCATTTGGTTGGTAGGTTTTATCTCAAGGGAAAATCATTCCCAATTTATTCTCAAAGCCCTTAGCATTTATTTATATCCTTTGGTGCCTTGGGAACAGATCTTAAGGCCAAGTAGAATTCCTCCACCCTCTCAAGACAATGAGATGTGGTTGGATGTTACAAGTGGTATCAGTTTGTTGGGTACTTGACTTTCATGTGAGAACAGTTGTTCGGTCCTTTGGGGTTGATAGTTGGTCTTAGTGTTGACATTCATTCTCAGTATATTCCCTGATTTGGGATGGTAGCAAGATGTAGGATTGTCAGAACATGGAATGTATAACATAAAAGGATGTAGCAGACACTTTTATATTGAACTTCATGTTACCAGAATTTTGGGTACATAAGTGTAGGCATTGGATATCTCATTTTCATTGGTGTAGTGAATGAGATGATCATGACATGTAAGGTAGAAATGACTTCCCACTAAGATGTACATTTCCTTTGGATATAATGATTGAAGGTGTGGCATGAATGTGTGGATTTTGGAAAATTATGATTTGGGTTTCAAAACAGATGGGTCTAACCATGGAAATTCATGGTATTTTGAAAATGGGTTGATATTCAAACCATGGGGGATATTTTTTTCAAAAATGGTGCAACGTGGGAAATGTGGAGTTATGGAAAGCCTGGTTGTGATAGTTTCTATGAAATTGACATTGAAATTGTAAGCCTTTAATTTCTAGGGAGTGAGACTTATAGTGATTCTTATGTTGATATAGATGGAACTGGGTAGGCATCATGGAGTCCAATCGGAGGAAGCTACTATAAATGTGGTTGCACCTGAGCCCCAGGCGAACCAGCAGTTGGCCCAAACCATCGTTCAGGCTTTTCCAAAAGTGCAGTCAGGACTGCAACTAGATACACCTATTACAATATCTATCATACTCAGAAATAAAAGTAATGAAAGTATGATTGTCCTCACGAGAGGAGGTGGGAACCCTAACACTGAGAGAAATAGCAAGACAAAAACCTTTTCTCACCGATATGGAGCACATCAGAATCTGACCTCAAGAATTTTAAAACTTCATGTGAGACCCATGTGTAAGCTGGGATGTTTTCATTTTGGCTCTACGAGCCACATAAAGCTGGAGTGTAAGGAACAACCTTGATAATTTCATAACTGCAAGAAGATGGGGCATCATTAGAGGTATTTCCATAATGCTCTGAGGTCGGGTGTTCTTGACACTCCTCATAAAGGGATGTGTCAGTAGGATAATTAAGAGAAGATCATAGAAATCACACATCTTCTTGGAGCTGAAAATTTTGTAGTGGATGATCAGACGGGACCATCCACAGTGCGAGGTATGGTTCTTTTGAATTCCCTGTTTATGCAAGCATTGTTTGATAGGGGTGATTCCCATTCATTTCTTGCTTCTCGTGCTGTTATTTTACAGGGTTTAACTCTGGAGATGATGCCTTATTTTTTAAAACATCAAACTCCTATAGGTCAAAGAGAGTGTCGAGCCTTCCTATGTGGAGGATTTTGTTTAGTTGTGGATGACATTGAATTGATGTGGGATTTCTTAGTGCTTGAGATGGATGCTTATGATATAATCCTGGGAATGGATTGGTTGACAATGTCTAAGGCCCACATCAATTGCTACACGCAAATGATAAGTTTTGTGATGGAGGATGGCGTTATACATCTCTTTAGGGGGAGAAGAGTGCGAGGTAGGCTGCAATAGGTTTGTTGGCACCATCGGTTGGCATGATATCATATCAGTTGGGTGCCCTGTCATTGGTATCAATGGAAGGTGTTGAGAAGAGTGTTCTTCCGGTATATTTGGACCAGTTTATGGATTGTTTCCCAAATAATTCTCAAGGTTACCACCCATGAGAGAAGTGGAGTTTACAATTAATCTCCTTCTGAGGACCAATCATATATCACATCCGTCTTATCGGATATCACCAATAGAATTACAAGAACATAATGTGTAGTTGGAAGAGTTGGAGAACAAAGGGTTCATCCGGCCTAGTAAATATCTATGGTCAGTGCTGATGTTGTCTGTTAAGAAGGCGGATGTAACGTTTTGGTCAGGCATCGACTATCGTAGACTTAATCAAGTTACAATAAAGAACTAATATCCACTTCCAGGCATTGATGATATTTTTGACAAGTTGATAGAAGCTCAATTTTTCTCCAAGATTGACTTACGACCATGTTTTCATCATCTGTAGGTGCGGAAAGAGGATATTCCAAATACATATTTCAGAAGTAGAAATAAAAATTCCAAGTATATTTTTATTCCCTCTGGTATAACGAATTCACCAGTGGTGTTCATGAAATTTATGAATATGATATTTCAGAGATATCTGGATACTTTTGTGGTAGTATTTGTTGATGATATACTGGTGTATTTGAGGAAAATGGTAGATCATGATCATCACTTGTCGATAATATTGAGGATCTTGAGGGTTCATCGGTTTTATGCCAAATTGCTAAAGTGTGAATTCTGGATACGAGAGGTCCGTTAATGTGGCCATGTTATTTCTGAGAGGGGTGTTTCAGTCGATCCGCAAAATATAGAGGCTGTTATCTCCTGGAAACTGCTAAAGAATGTTTTCGAGATACAGAGCTTCCTTAGTCTAGCTGGGTATTATCGACGTTTTGTTCATAATTTTTCATGATTGGATTCGCTGATGATAGATTTTACAAGGAATAACATCCCATTTCAATGGGATGGGAAATGTTAGAAATGTTTTGAAGAGATAAAGGGTCTCCGTACAACAATACCAATCTTGGTTCTTCCAGAACCAAGGAAAGGGTATGTGGTTTATTGTGATGCATCGAGATCAGGGTTGAGGTGTGTTCTCGTGAAAGGGGATCATGTGGTTGCATATGGGTCACAACAATTGAGGGTGCAAGAGAAGAACTTCCCATCACATTATTTGGAATTTGCGGTAGTGGTTCATCATTCAAAAATGTGGCTTCATTATCTTTTCAGTGAAAAATTAATAGTGGTTACCATTCACCAGAGCTTAAATCATATCTCCTAACAAAGAGATTTGAACCCGAGGTAATGGATATGAATGGAATATCTCCAAATGTTTGATTTCGACTTAATGTACACACCAGATAAGGGAAATTTGGTAGAGGAGGCATTAAGTAGGAAATCATATTCTTAAGAGGTGAAAAAAGCATTAGATTATTGGCAGTTGATGTCGGTCATAGCCAACAAGCAGTTGGAATATAAGGACCAGGGTGACAGAGCGGTCTTGTTTCCAGTTTCATTGGTCCCTGACTTGTTTGGTTATGTTAAAGAGGAATAGACATCTGATTATGAATGTGTGGTGATGAGGTCGAAACACAATGGTGGGGAGGCCATTGAGAACTTGTAACTGAATGAGAATTTAGTTTTGTATTTCTGAATCAAATAGTGGTACCGATGGATTTTCGGGAGGAACTTTTTAGGGAATATAATCATTCTAGGTAGGTTCTCTATCCTGGAATTCATAGAATGTATAAGGCGTTGAAGGCATAGTTTTGGTGGGTTGGTATGAAAAATGTGGTGGTCAGGTTTTTTTGAGATGCTTGACATTCCAACAAGTCAAGGTAGAGCTTCAGCGGCCAGCATGCATGTTGTAGTCTTTACATATCCCATTGTGGAAATGAGAGTAGATAACAATGAATTTTGTGATGGGTCCCCCAAGAGCGGTCTAGAAACATGATACCATATGGTTTATTGTGGACCGGCTCACAAAGTCATCCCATTTCATCCCGATTTTTGAATTTCATATAGTGAAGGATTTTTCCATAATCCATATTCAGGAGGTGGTAAAAGGAAATGGTGTTCCAGTTTCGATTGTATAAGATAGATATATGAGGGTCACATCTCATATTTGGAAAGCATTGCAGCAAGACCTTGGGATATAGTCGACTATGAGCATAATGTATCATCCTCAAATGGATAGCCAATCTGAGAGGATGATACAAACCAAGGAGGATATGTTAAGGGATTGTGTGAAGGATTTTCATGGTTCATGGGTGGAGCACTTACCGTTGGTGGAGTTATCCTATAATAATATTTATCATATATCAATATATATGGATCTGTTTGAGGCTTTGTATGGGTGTCCTTGTCGTTCTCCACTATTTTGTGTTTAAATAGGCATGGCATCGATGATCAGACTGAGCCTTGTCAAAGATACTATGGAGATGATAAAGTTGATTAGGAAGAGGATGGAGATGGCTCAAAGTCGTCAAGAAACCATATGCGGACCATTTTCGTCGACTGTTATCGTTCGAAGTGGGTGATCATCTGTTTTTTGAGAACATCTTCTAGGTTGGGGCATCGTCGGTTTTGGAAGTAGAATAAGTTGTCCCCGAGGTATAATGGGCCTTTTGAGATTCTTGAGAGGATTGGGAGGTGTCATATAATTTGTCTTTTCCACCACAGTTTAGTGTAGTGCACAATATGTTTCATGTGTCGTATTGGAAAAAGTATCATCTGGATCAGGACCATGTGATTCATTGGGATTATAGAGAGCTAGAACCAGATGCTTCCTTGGTGCACTTGCCCGGGTGGATTGTGGATAGGAAAGAGAAAGTCTTGTGTTGTAAAAAAATCTTTTTAGTTTATGTTTTTTGGTAGCATGGTCATTTTCAAGAGGAGACTTGGGAGCGTGGGAGAAAGAGATGGTTGAGCAATGACATGAGCTCTTTCGGCAAAGCAATGGTTTCTTACTTTCCGAGGATGGAAATTCCAATGGTGGGGAGAATATAGCACCCTCAGTTTGAGGTATGTAGCATGTATTTATGCCTTTTTATGTGTTTAAAGTGCATGTAATGAGTTATTAAGAGGCATTGTGAGTTTTGAATGATTTTGAATAAGTTTTGAGGCTTTTCTTATGGAGCATGGTTTGAGCACGGTTAGTGGAAACTGTGCAGGTTCTCCAGAAAATCATACAGGGAGGGACTGTAGGCTTCACACGGCCTACACACGATTTTCCAAACTGTGAGAGGAAACTTAATGAACCCCTCATATCGAGATAGGGGCATGCGCACAATTAGCGCATGGTTTTCCAAAGCGTGCAGACTAACCGCGTAGCCACTTAAAGGAAAGGTTTTTAAATCCAAGCCCCCTCAGGCTTAACCTATTTCACTCTCAATCTTCTCCCTCTCACGCCTTACTCATGATTTTAAATTCTTAAATATTTTAGCTTCTTTCCACACATTTTGGAATAAAATCAATGGGGTTTGATGGTGGATTGAAGGGAGTTCTTCTCGGGTAAGACTCCTCTCGTGTTTTTATGTGGTTTCATCTAGATCTACATCTCCCTCTCTCTCGGTTTTCTAGATCTACATCCATTTCATATATATCAAGGGTTATAGTTGCCATTGGTTTTTATTTTAAGTCTTGTTGACAATAGGGGAGGGGATCTAGAGCATTGTTTGTGGAGAATTTGATCAGATTGGGGTACAGTTGCTTGTTGGTCAAATTTGCCAGAACCCTAAAGGTAGGTGGCTTCTCTCTTGACTCCACTTTTCTAGAACCTGATGCTTGGTTATAATTAATTTGTCTTGATGAAAATTAATTGTGTTTTTTATGTGTGAAATTAGTTGGAAATCCCTTTGGTGATTTTATGGGGATTTTTGGGAAAAGGGGCTTTGTGGTGAAATGCTCTTGTTGTGGAATTTAAAAAGGAGATTTTAAAATGGGTGGTTGTGATTGATTTTTGAAAATGGTTGATGATAATGGTTTTCAATTAAGATTCTGTTTTATTGAAATGTTGTTTGTCTTGGAAAAAAATAAAAGGTTTTTTTCAATAAATGGGTGATTTATTGAAGTGATTTGTTATGTCTTGGAAATGGTTGTGTGTTTATTGAGAAGCCTTGGTGCATTGTGATTGTTGGTTGATTGGGTGTTACGGCTTGTGTTGGTTGTGGGGAATTGGGCGGGAAGCCTCACTATAAAAAGTGATGGATATTGGTTGGAAGAACCATCATTATGGAAGTTGGTGGGAAGTCTCACTATAAAAGATGATGGATTTTTGTCGGAAGAACCACCATTATGGGTAGTGGTCGGGAAGTACCACTAGTTGAGAATGGGGTGTATGGGATGGGCGGAAGTCCCACCATAATGGTTGTTTTGTTGTGTGTTTCTTTACAAAGATGGAATTTGTTGTGCTAATGTGAAATGGTGAATTGACTTATTACATGGTTGATTGGATTTCCCTTGGGTTGCATGGTGTGGGTAAATGTAGTTTGGTAAGGGTGTGTTTGACTTATTTGTAATTGATGAACAATTGAATGTTTTATATAATATGTTCTATATAAATATGCTAACGTTTTTATCCTAGTGGTGTGTGTAGGGAAGTAATTTGGGGAAACCTACTGAGTAATAATACTCTCCCCGTCCTTTGGAACATGGGTTATTTTGCAGATGTTATATTTTGGGACAAGGTAATGGTGAAGAATCTCATGACTAGTGGTTCGTAGTGATGCTTGAGATATATGTTGGTGATTGTAGCATAGAACTTGGTGTTGAGTTGTAGAGTTTGTTTTGGTTTAATTTGGGTCTCTTGTTTAGTCTTTTGCATTGTACTCTGATATTACGTTTGGTTGTATTGGTTCTTGATAATTCTTGTGGAATTGTGGGTTGTATTTTGGTAATTTATGAGTTTGGTTGTTTTGTTGTCATGCATCATATAATTTGTTATTAATGGGATGTTTGGTTGGTTGGTTGTATCTCAAGGGAAAATTGTTCCCCAATTTATTCTTGAACCCCTTGGCATTTATTTCCATCCTTCGACACCTTGGGAATATCGAATAAGGCCAAGTAGCGTTCCTCCTCCCTCTCAAGCCAATGATATGGGGTGTGATGTTACAGTGGTTATCTAAAACAAAGAGTATCACATTTTAAAACATTCTATACTTCAAATATTTTACAGGTTATTTCAGGGAATAGTTTTTATTAAACTATTCAATTTGTAGACTATGTTGATAATGGTATAATCACCTTCATCCAATAATAATGAGGAATAACTTTTAAGGAATTATCATTTTGTTTAAATAATTATACAATGATTTACCCTTTATCGAGGTTATAAATTTTACCACAGTTGCTATTCTAATTGACTAAAAATATAATGGTAATATTCACCAAATTTTTACACATAATTAAAATTATGGAATACATTTTATCAAATTAAATTTCAATAAGCATTGGAATTTAATTTTAAAATAAGTGTGTAAGATGAATCAAAAATCACTTTTTCGGAAAAATACATTTCAGAGCATAAAAATGGTTTATTCTAAACCCATGACTAGAAAATTTATTAAATTAATGTCAAAAAATTTGGTTTATTATATCATATATAAAATTCATTTAAATCATTCAACAATAGTGATTAATTTAATTTAGTAATATAAAAATACATTATTCCCATAAAAACATATTTTCAAAAAGAATTATTTTACATCCAAATGATGGTTATTTTAATTTATAATTAATTGATACCAAAAGAATTCATTCATACATATGTTACCATATTTGTTTTATAATTTTTTCTTTCGTATTCATACCCTTATAACCAATTGTTTGGTGATAAATATAGTTTAATTTTATATCATAGTTTGATTAAAGTCATTGTTTCGTGTACGGATGATAGAATCATTAAAAAACCTGATTCATAAATGTTTCTTAAAGGCTATAATGTTTCATAATATTATCTATAAGTTTATTAATATAATATATTTTTTAAAAAAAATTCATGGTTCTTGGGTTTATAATTATTATATTTATCATCTTACTGATCATATGAGTATTTATGAATGAATATAAAAAGTCATTCCCTTTTATTGGTTACTTGAATATAACATAAAGTATTTACGATGTGTCCTGACCATATATACATATAAAATTCCTATGTTAACAAGTTGTTTTCTAGAATGTTTTTAATGTCACGTACCAATTCAGACATAAGTAACCAAACAGAGTTCAACAGATTACCAGAATAACGACTCCCAATACACTAGTGGCTACCAAAATAGAAGCGATGGTATAAGGTGAGACAGTGGGGGAGACTATACCCTCATGATCAATGTAGAGAATATTTATGAAGTAAAAGGATAAACCAGTGGATGTATTAATAATGAAAATTATGGAAGAAAAAATCTAGAAAAATCACACCAATAAAAACAATACTCATTGTCATATAAAAAATAATGATGTCATGATTATATAGAAAATAGGGGATACAATGGAACATGTTAAATGGAATTCATATTACATGCTATAGAAAATAATATAAATGGAAAAAAGATATATCCAATAGATTCATGAGCCTATGCTTGGTAATTTACTAACATACTCCATTTTATTAATATATATTTATATTCCATAGTAGGACACTTCACTTTCACCTTACCTACATCCATGAACTTTGTATGCATACCAATATGTGGTCGGAATATTGTGTTTGTGATAATAAATAGGCCACCACCAATGATGTCTAATATTATTTATCCTATTAGTATAATATAAACATTGCATATGCACAATAATAATGATGTAGTAATATAAAAAATCATCTATTGGTCCTAAAGAGAACCCCACCTACCTCTACCTACCTCAGCATAAGACAAAATAACTCTTATAAAATTTCATTCTATTTTATGTGAGTATATGAGTATGTATAAAAAATTTTATGACCCATTTCATTTATTTGGGGCACCAATTTAAAATAATCATATAAAAAATGAGGTTTCATGGAATTTATGACATTAGTAGTCGAGTATATGTCCAAAGAGGAATAACCTTGGCACATCACCCTATTATGTTATAACCCTTCTATAAGAACATTTCCTAGGTGGTCTTAGTGATAACTATTTTGAACCCATATGATGTCGTGTTACTCAGTTCCTAGACCACCCTGACCACACACAATTCAAGGATTTTATATCAGAATGTTCAATTTCATTTTCATGGAGAAAGAAATACATGATCAGTAGAATAAACCAATGACATGATAACCCAAGTTGAACTTTAATTTTAAATATAAGGGTTGATGTGACAAATATTTGATACCAATAAGAGGATATTCAATGACCATCCTCCTTCATAAATGGTTGATAACATCATGCCCCACCTCCTAATGTTATACAAAAAATCAAAAATAATAAATAAGAATGAGATAACTTTATCAATAATTCAATCAATATAATTGGTGTTTTATTTTTACGGCACAATAATAACTCACATTAGAAGTTGGTAAAATTACATATCCAAGAGTAAGTGTCCAAGAACAATGCCATACAATTTCATAAAATTCAAATTAAACAACTCAATTATTAGGGACTATTCAATACACCTAAAAAGTATAGCTAAATTACTAATTGCGAAATAGAGTTCATAGAAATTTTTAAAAATACACCATACATGCGGTTTTTGTCAAGGTATACGACCTCCAATGATAGGGTTATGCCCCAAGGACTAACTAACATTATCCACTAACAATTTATTTAATGAATTTTACATTTATGGGGAGATTATGTTAAGGCCCCACAAACTGAACAACAGTTCGTTATATATTAAACATAAAATTTAGATAAAGTCATTAAAACACATACCATATACATGAATTGGACACATCATATAGTATCAGCCTCAAATCATTACTAGAAAATGAGAATCTAATAAATAAAAAATGTCCAAAAAATAGGTCATATTAGATTTCAAGGATTTGGAATTCCATATAAGGATATAAAAAAATAAAGTAAGAGATTTGATGATCTTACTAAAATAGACTAAATGAGACCGACAATATTTTGTTAGGCCTCTCTATGAGGGAGGATGCTCAATTTCTAGATTAAATAATAGGGTAGATCTCAATGAGGGTGGAGGCTATTTTGTGTGAAGGGGGGGGGATGAGGGTTATGGATTAAAATAAGTTAGGGAAAATGTAAATTTCACCACTTTTTAAGTAGTTCATTGTTTGGATGATCTATTGGATATATCATGAACTAACAATCTACCACCATTTTCATAGTGTCACACTGCCTCACATGGATTGGGACATGGTTTGATAGACCATGCAACGCTCGTGCGTTATAACTTTCGGAAACTTCTACCCCCTCCCATTATTAGGCACATGGTTTGGAGAGTCCATATTCCCAAAATGAAACATATTCCAATATTTTTTTATGTGTTTCTTATGTCCAGTTGAACTTCATCACATTGTTAACTTAATAGTGCACCACATTTTTTTATCAAATGGTTCAGCCGCATGGGTAGTACTGACACTGCTCCAAAATATGTTTCTCCTAAAACTAAATCTATAGGATCCAAATAATTCCTAGATCTTCCTGAACATTTCCATACTCCTTTAAAAATACTTAAAATTATAAAAAATATTTAGGCCAAATATAAAAGGGTAGGTACGTTTTTTAAAACCAGGATATTACAACTTCCCAACCTTAAAACAACTCAACCCGGAGTTTCCCTTATGAGGGAAGATGAGCATCATCTGAGAACAATTTGGTCCACTGAGAACATACATTGGCCTCTCTATCCCAGGTATCTTCCAATACATTTTCGTGAAACCACTACATCCAAACTAGTGTAACTAACCAATCGTGATGTAACTTCATGCTATGATTAATTATTTGTATTTGTTACTCCTCAAAGGAGGTATCAATATCCATCTCAACTACATTAGTGTAAAGTAAATGAGATGTGTCTAAATAATAATGACGTAACTGAGAAACATTAAAAACATCATGCATATCCTTATGTCATTAAGGGAGTTAAAAATTATAATCTATTGGTGTGACCATCTCAAAAACTGTGGAAGGTTTGATGAACCGAGAAGATAGCTTACCGTACATTTAAATCCATCGATTTCTCGGTCGTAGTGAAAAATGGAAGAACACTTAATCTCCCTCCAAAAGAATAGTATGTGAGCAATAATGGAATGCATAATAATTCATCCTAGAATGATCTATATCTATATGCTTCCTGATAATTAGTACCTTCTCTGAAGACTCATAAACGATATGAGGTCCCAATATCATAGACTCTCCTACCTCTACCCAGCGTAAGGGTAAATGGAACAACCTACAATATAAGGCCTTATATGGAACTATATGTATTTTTTCATGTAAACTATAATTACAAGTAAACATACTAAGAGATAGGTTTTTCACAGATGAACCTCCAAACCCATGGAAACATGATCAGATTGTGTCCTATAACACCCATAATTTATTCTTTGACTCGCTTTTGGTCAACTGGTGATATGTTATACTCAAAATCACATATGAACCCATTTTATTCTATAACACACAAAAGAACCATTATGTGGACTGAGAACCCGTTTCTGATATGTCAGTATGTGGATCTCTATGAAGTCATATGACCTTCCTGAAATATATAATTCTAATTACATCTAATAAAATTCCCTCTATAATAGGTAAGAAGATGGAATCCTTCACATTTTTATCCAAGATAACCCATATAGAGTCACATCTATAAATGTATATTGGTAAAACCATCATGAAATCTATAGTGACATCATCTTAGTTCTAATAAGGAATGGGAAATGGCTATAAAATCACTATAGGTCCATGGTGTTCCACCTTAACCTACTGATAGGTGGTACATCGAGTGATGAATCCCACAATACATTTTCATCCTAGGCCTCTAATAATGGTGAGGTATCTCATGGTATATCATGGTAATACCAAGATGTACCTCGAATGCAGGGGAATGATATTTCTACATCAACTCCTCTTGCATGTCTATTATAACCCATACATTCCCATTAAGGTGAATGATCTCATTCCTACCAAAGACCTAAATAGGTGGTACATCCTCACATGAAACTCCTTCCCTTAAGACCGAAATATTATGATCTAAAATATTTCTCATATTTACACCATATAGAAATGAATATTTCACTAGAAAAATGCATGTATAGGCTTCCTGTGACACTTATAAAATCTCAGACCATGTTCACCCATATGTATCCAATCTCTATTGGCCACGTGGCCTCAAGAACACATCTTTATATTCTATAGTCTTATAACCGGTAGTGAGGGTTTATTTCTGATTCAGTGGGGGATAATATAATCTCATTATTATATTGTAGAATAGGTATGAAATACAAGAACAAACCCAAAGAAGTGGTTGTAATAAAAATAGTGGAAGACAAAATCTAGATAGATGTACACTAACATAAATAGTACCTATTTTCATATACAACATAATGATATCATGATACTATAAAAATGGTGGGATACAAGGGAATAGTGTATTAGCCATACATAGTAGAATCAATAGAAAATAAACTAAAAATGAAAAAACATATCTCCACTAGAATCGCGAGACCATGATCTGTCCTCTACTTCTATACTTTATCCCACTGTTGTAAATTATGCTTATATATAAGTATTTTCTCCTTTTTCCCCAACATTATAAATTATGTATGCTACTATACTAATCGATGTCCCAAATTGGGTGTGATTAAAACTCAATCATCAACCACCAAGAGAATATAATAATATCCATCCAGAGAATATAACATGAATATTGTGAAGGTACAATAATTAAAAATCAATAATATAAATAAAACCAATCAAGCTTAGGTTCCTAAGGGTATTCTCAGACAACTCTACCTTCTTTAGAATAAGATACAATATCTCTAAAAAATTAAATTCTACTATATATAAGTACATCAGTATGTGTAAATAATCTTTGTACACTTGGAGCGTATCTAAGGCATAAATATAAAATAATTAGGTAAGGAAAGTATATGGTTCCATGAAATTTATGACATTAAATGTTAGTTATAATTATTGTTTGGAATACAATTTTCACCTCCCCTGAAGGAGTTATACCTGATACATAAGAACACATCCAGGGTGGACTCTGGACTAACTATAAATAACCCATATCATGTCATGTTACTCAACTCTATACCATAATTATTTCACCAAAATCAATAATTCGGATCATAAGGTCCAATATTATTTTCAATGAGAATAAACATCATGTACACTAATATAAAATAGGAATAAGAGATGCCTTGTTCCAACATCAATTTATATATAAGTATCTTTGAGACAAATATTAAAAACTATGGAATTGAACCTCCATGACCAGCCACTTAATTGATGGTCCATCAACATCATGTCCCTCCTCATAATGTTTTACTAATATTCAACAACAATAATAATAATGAATAACATAATTATACTTATAGTTTAGTAAATTCAATATGTATTACATTTAGAACCCCAATACATAACCATATTGTGTATTTATAATAAATTATTATTGTTTTGATAACTTATAATGCATGAAACATTAGGTTTAAACAAAACACTATTTAGTCATATTTTTTTAATTAAATTAAATTCTAACGCGTATATAGTATTTATATTGTAAACTTTTATATGTATTATATGAAAAATTAAACTTATCATTTATAATCATAATAAAATAAATTTCATTGGATTGATTTTTTTAAATTTTTCTGATAAGTTTCTTATTTTAATTAATGTGGAAAAAATATTTCATTTTAATTGAAAACAGCTTCTTCATAAAATTTATTTATATTGTTAAATTGTATATTTCAATTGTTTTAATGTATAATTAGGTCCATTTTTATCATTAAATATAATTAATATCATTGGAATAAATTTAAAATAGAAATTCAATACAAAAACACTATGAATTTTTAAACGTTTTTACTTTAAAAACTCATTTTCTCATTCTATCGATGAGATTATTTTTTAATTAATTTCTATAATTTATTTTTTTTGTAATGTGAAAAATATATTCAAAATTTAGAATAAAAATTTCCAAATTTTTTAAATATTTCCATTTTATTTTTTGGAAATATAACGTCCCATTTTTTGAACTGAACAAAAAGTGAAAGAATTTTAATTTTCTCATTTGGTGGGTAGAATGTTTTTGAAACCGATCATCGGAACATCATATTTTCTAGAGTTGATAATGTGATGTGTTTTTTATTTAGAGAAATTAAAAGCTAAATTAAATGAGTGTATATAAAAAATCGAATAAAATATAGGTGTTGAAGATAATTATAATGAATTTATTATTATTATTATTTATAGTAATATTATTATTATTGTAATAATTATTATTTAGATTAATTTTTTATAGACTTAGGTGTATCTTCCTATCACCTCTAGTGAGTGTAACTCATTTCCATGACCCCCCTATAGTGTGACCCACTCTAGGGCCATGATCCCCTGATGTGTGACGCCCTCTTTTGCCGAGCCTCCCTCTGGCATGCGACACCCCATGGCTGAGCATCCCTCAAAAATGCTAATGCTTGAACCTGATCTACATGGGGTGTGATTCCCCACCCTCGTTGGTTCCCTTCTTTTAGCTCGACTTCGCCCATTTCTTCTTGGTGATTATTGTCCCGATCTTTATGGTAAGGGTTTTTCCTCCTTCACCTCTTATTTTTCAGTTATTTTTAGGTCTCTCATCACCTGATTTCTACTCATCCAAAACCCAATTTTAGGTTTGATCCAGTTTTCAGTTTTCCTCACTTTTAAGGTTGTGGAAATGGAATCTCGGGTTATGTTGATGCGTGTTCTATAAACCACCGCCAAAGGTAAGGAAACTCAACTTTTTTTTATTATCTACAGACCTCTAAGGTATGTGTTTAATCCCGATGTTTTTTTTTACCTCTAATTTGTGAATCATACGATGTTTATGGGTACCATGTTATTTGTATTGGGTTGTGGTTAATTTTGGAAGACTCATGTGCATGTGTGATGATATGTATACATATATATTGTACATGCTCAATGTGTTTATTCCCTCATGGAATGGGGAATACATGCATTGGGTTACGAGTGTACATATATATATATATATATATATATATAAATTTTTATGTGCATGTGCATGGAAAAACATGAGTTAGAAAGAATTGTATTAGTCTTCTTCTTGAGTTAGGGTCCCTCTCCTGGCCTCTTTAGTTTATGAATGCATTTAATTTCATCTAGCTACCTTATTAATTGAATTTATTTATATTGAAATTCATTTGTTAAATAAGTGTTTAATAAAGATAATTGATTCGTTTGATAAAAAAGTCATTGTTTTGAAATAAAACCCCTCCAACAGAGGTATATTGTCTATGAAAACTCAAAGTAGTGGTTTATGCTTATTTAGATTGCTTAAAATTATAAAATTGATGTTTTCCCTATACTTGATGTCATTTTTTGTCATAAAAGACACATCATACATGACCCTTTCTATTACTCTGAAGGGGTTTCCCTTTTCTTGATTAAATGGTTATTTAAACCAATGCACCCTTTACATGTCATTATAGTTCTAAGATGGAGTTTCCAAAATATGTAAATGCTATAATGACAAAGTCACTATTAGGTGATCCCCACTTTTGATATTATAAATGGTATTTCTGTATTATAATTAATAGAATGAGTAAAATAGAACCAAAAAAGGTTAACATTACATTTCAGAGTTAATGTATCACATTTTGAAATAGGTAAATTGTTGTTCCTACATTCTAAAGTATATTTGGAAGAATGAAATAAATAGCATCTTAATCATGGTGACTTGCACTCCACATTTGAAATAACTTAAGGGAAAGTGGTAAATGTCCAATTATAACCAAACACCTCCTAAATGTTTGATTTTATTTACAAAAGGGATTAACCAAGTAAGTAATTTCCCTCTTGAATACATCACATTTCAAGTGGTTTCTTTCCACCTTGAATCCAGACACCTTGTTTTGATAAAGTAAATTGCATGATTTTGGTGGAATGAATTGTCTTGGAGGAAAGCCTTTACTTGAATGTTCAAATTGATAATAAATTCCTAGAGTAAAATTAATTGATATCCTTAGTTAATTTTAATTACATGACATTGATTTAATGGTTTACTAATTATGAAATTATTTACCTTGAATTATGTGGATAAATTGGAATGAAATGTCGAGGGTGGAACATGCAAGCTATTTACATAATTCATTGCATAAAAAAGCATATTATCCTGTTGTATTAATTTCGATTGAGGAAATATGGTTAAAGGTATGCTAATTAATTATGTCTCTAGGATCATTTTATAGTTATATATTAATCATTATAGGTATGCCTTTTTCATGAACCTTCCTTATGTTTATTGTGTATTACAAAGTGTTATGGCTTAAAGCCTTGAGTTAATTTTTATGATAAATTCCGTCTTCCATGTTAATGGATTGTATTTTTATCCATGATATCTTGAATATCATGTGTCTCATGGTTCTTGATTGAAATCATGATTTATATATATTCCTTCCATGTGAGATATATAATGATGTTTTCCTGGAAATGTGCCTTGGCGACATGGTTCTCTTATTATAGGCTGAGTGAGAACATGGGTTCCATATTAAGGATGTATGGATGGACTCTCATGCTTGGGTGGTTGTATAATGACATGTCATTCGTGGTGCTTTGGCTTTCCAGGATATGGATTCTTAGGCCGTTTGTTATACTCATGAGTGATGACAGTTCCATAAGGGAGAAACTGTGGATGGACCTTTTGGTAAGACAGCTATGCCATGCCTTGGGTGATACTCGGTCTTCTTTTGACATACCTGGGATAAACTCAGTGTCACCATGGCTCAACTGATACTAGGGACTCCATATAGATCACATCAGATGAACATAGTGTTATTGTATTTTATCGGATATACCATAACCATACATGGGATTCCATTAGATCACTAAGGATGGGCTCAGACTCCACCACCTAAGATGATGGGTTTGATAGAATTGTTTGATTATACATATATGTGTGATTTGTACCTTATTACTCAAATAAGTTTCTTATTCATTTTTGTCACTTCTCCTTTTCTTATTTTCACACGTAGATGATGACATGGGATTTAAACCCCAAGCCAAAGCACAGTCTTGGGGGTATGAATTCCTTGGTTTTCCATGTTACTATTTATTGTTGTATATATATATATATATTCTTCCTTGAACATATATACTTTTAATACTTCTAGTATAGGTTGAAGGAAGTGGATTGGGATAGGTTTCAATTTTGGAACCTGGTTGAAATTTCTATTATTAATTTCCTTCCACTCTAAATTTCTTATATATGGAAAAAAATTTAATTTATATTTCATTATCTATATTAGACTAGATATCACTGTTGTCGGCCTATTGATATTTATATCTCACACCCTACATGGGCCTATATTGCACTGGGGTACCTAAGTAGACCTTTCTTGTTCACAAAACTGCATACTATGATTTATTTCTCATATTGTTCTATTTGTACATGGATTTTGTGATTAAAGGATTGAGATGAAGCTTAAGAAGCATGTGGAGATCTCCATTTGAAATTTTTTGTATTTTCTTTGTAATTTATTTGTATTGAAATTCATGTTGTATTGTTACTACTTTTAGTTTTATATCATCATTACCATGTTATCAAATCATGATATATACATTTTCTTCTTTAATGCTAACAATTATGCCCCTTTTTTCCCAATTAACCTTACAACATTAAAATTTAACTTTGGATCACTTACAAACCAGAATACATTTTATTATTATAGTTTTATAGAATTAGGAAATCTCATATATAAAAAATACCGAATTATAAAATTGAGCATTTCTTACATTTAATACACTTTTTTTTATTTCAAATTAGTTCATCAACATCATCAAATTGACATCCTTTATAGACGTTAATCATTCAAACTCATTCTTTATAACCTATGAAAAATGAAACATAATATGGGTGAACTCAAATAATTATTTAGGGTAAAAATAATCAATAACAATTTATCTTCAACATTGTGAATATGTGTGCAGAAGGAAATGATGACATAGTCGATGTGTCTGAGATAATAATTGCGGAACTTATAATCATCAATACCTAGATCATCACATTTCAAAACATGGAAAAGGAAACATTCAATATAATTAATAATCATGAGCCATGTAATAGAAATATTTATTATAAACAATAATATAAATTCATAGTAAGTAATTAAATGCTTTTTCGATATCATAGAGCCTCATTTTCATAAAACCCTTTCAAAACCCTTTTAATTAGAGTAACCATTTGGATGGCTTCCAATATATTCAATACCCAATTCATTTGAAGTATATAATTGGTATAACCCTTCATATAAGCTATATTGTGATCACTTGTGATCTATATTGGGGTTCATCCCATTGTATAAGATATATCGGTATCACCCATTTTTCTCGAGCAATAATATGGTTAAACCCTTTGTATAAGCTATATCGATCTCACCAGTGAGTTATACTGGGTCTTAAACAATTGTAAATTTTTTATCAGGCTCACCAATTTTATACAGTTCTCAATTACAATATCCTGAATAAAAAATTATTCATAAATCCCATGAAAACATTATAACTTCATGGAAAATAAATTTTTTCATATTAATCTCTTTTAAAAATCATTGATCCATGGGAAAAAACGGGTTTCAAAAAAATATCTTTGGATGAATTTAAAACCATCCAGAGAAAGAATGATAATTGTATCACACTCAAAATTTTTCAATTTGAACATAAGTAATAACAAGGGTTATTGAAGTTGATGAATGGAAATACCATTAGAATAACATTACATTTTTTTAGGGAAATACCATTTTCATTTTGAAATTCATATTTCGAAACATAAAACCTTTTTGAAAACTGTTTTCATTGAACATTAAATAAAAAAATGTAATAGAATTTTGTAAAAAAAAATTTAATTCAATTTTTTTAAAAAAATTCCCTTTATCATAAAAGTTCATTTAAAAATATTTTGCAAACGTTTTTTGGAAAAAAAATGTTTTCAAAGAACACAGATTTCTGACCAAAGGGAGAAATGCTTTCAGATTTTATTAAAAACAAATTCTCAAAAAAAATTAATAATGTATAGTGTAAAAATGGTAAAATTGTTTTATGTATATGAAATAACAATAGAAAAGTAAAAATCATGATATATATAAAATGTCAACATTAGAGACATAATCAAGCACAGTCCTCAGAAATGATGAGATTGCTACAAAAGAATCTAATCATTTTTTGTAACATTGAACCATTATCACCATAAAATAATAACAATAAATGAAAAATATAATATCATAAAAAATATTGGTATTCATGATATAACATGTAAAATGGTATTATATACACTTTATAAAAGAAGATATTTTTATAACATAAAAACGTCTCAATGAAGCAATATTTTGAAAAATAATCTTGTATCGCATGGTATAATTGAAACCAAAAGAGAAATAATAAAATTGACATGTAAATATTAATACATTAAAGTATAATAATCATATAATACATTCATGTGAATATATACACCACAAAAAAAAGTGGTGAATATCGAATGAATTTCAAAAAATTAAAATGAGATAAGAAAAACCGTTACCTTAATTCTTGACATCCATTATACTAATTAATATATTCATGCATAGTAGTTTAATTTTTTTTACAATATTAAATAAAAATATTAACATTTTTAATATCATATATTATTTTTTGTGACCTTTTATTACACATTTATTAACAATATTTTTTCATGTTGCGTTTCGAGTAATAACTTATTTTTCATATCTATTTTGGATTGATGTTATTGGTATTATTATTTCAATAAATATATCATTACATACATAATCTAAACCATGATATATAAATATCATATATATTCCATATATATATATATTTATAGAAATTCATAATCTTTATTGGTATGAAATCAAATACACTGCTCATGGAGACGGTATGCCATATATACGCATGAATGTTGATTCCATTAACATGTAATTTTAAATGAAATAAAATTATATAATATATATATATATTCATTAAATTTATTTTTTTATCATATATATGACATATTTTTTAACTCATCCTTAATAAACTCCATGTAATTCATGAACGATTCACATCACTTCGGGAGGCGATAGTCCATCGTATACATGAACAACATTATCGTATTACCAAAAATTAGAAATCATGAAGTAATGTTTTATATAAAAAATATATAATCATAATTAAATCATAAAAATAATATATATATATATATATAATATAAATATTTTTTACATCATTATGACCAACCTTGAAAGCTAGTAATGCAAAATTGAAAGTTATCTTTTCACAAGATGGTAGTCCTTCGTACCAATGAATGATGATTTCGTAAACCATTTTATGGATGGTTTTTTAGGTCATAAAATTTTCATAAAAATATAATTATATATATTTTACTAAACATATTATATAATCAAGATATAAAAATAATTGATGTGTTTTGAGAAATAAATAAAACAAAAACATTCATTAATAAACGTTATATCTTCTTCGAATAACTCCATCTCGTTTGATCTAAATTACTTATCTAATTTATTTAATTCTAAAATTTAGGGTTCTATGATTATAGGAGGTAATTTTTAAAGTGATGTTAAGATACGTGGAATAAGGAAAGAGGATTTAGAGGTGTGAAGAAGTGAGGGGAGTGAGTACCCTTTTATAATAGAGGAGGAGTGACATTCTTATAAATACTCAAAATTATTTACTATTGGGAGTTATAAATTAAATAATGTGCCAAAAAATTAATAATAATGTATTTAATAGATTATTTGGTTGATAAACTCCTCCATTCCACAAAATAAATACATCTTACAAAAAAATTCCTCAACTACTACATTTCCATATTTTTTCACTTCTGTTTTTTTCATTAATGTACATAGTTTTCTAACATACTTACTTCATAAAATAAGAAGAAGTTAAAGAGGGAATTATTATAAAATTTATTCCTATTTATTTTAAATATTATATAAAATAAAAATCCCATGGGTGTTGGAAATTAATTTTAAAAGAAAGGCATGTAACGTTCAAAAACACTTCTTTAACGCTAATTGTTCCAACAAATTTTTTTAATTGTAATAGGTAAATATGATTATTAAAAAAGGTAAATTTTTCCATTAATGGACCATAAATGATATTTATTTACATTTAAAAATATTTTAATCGAATATATGATTTTTAGTAATTATAATGAATTTAATAAAGTTCATTTACTATAAAATTTCATTAATGTCATATTTGACATTATTTATTTAATTTGAATTTCAAAAATAGTTAGGTAATAAAATAATTCAAATATTATAATTATCATATTAATTTCATGATATTATCATCTTGTAAAATAATTGGGAATATAAATTAAATAATTGTACATCCCTTTTATCATTTTTAATAACATTTATTTTTTAAATTAATAAGTAAATAATACACTTGTTAGAGTTTCATCATAATTTATTGTAATTTTATCATCTATAAAAATATATATAAGTTTTTATGAAAAAAATAACTCATTTATATTCCAAAATAATATTTATAACTCAACCTATGTATTTTTCACTATCCAATAAACATAATATAAATTAAAATCAACAAAAGAACATTTTTTATTTTTCCTTGTTTAACTTATTATACGAGTTACATTCATGGAAGAGTGAAACAAAAGTAGATTTATTTTTTATGGACATATGGGTTAAATTATGTCCATACAATATGTTTTGGACATGTTTTTTTTGTCATTTTTAAATCTTATATTTTATGTTTAACAACTACTTAAAATTATTTTTACCTTAATCACTTAAGTTATTTTTTATTTTTTCACTAATAACATTGGTAGAAAATTAATTTTACCATATTATGAATTATAAATTATGATTATTAAAAACATTTAATACTTTTTTATAAATTTAAATCACATAATTTGAAATATTTAATTTAAAATTAGTCTCGTTGATGTAACTCGAAAGTCTGTATTTATATGGGCAATGTTCAAAAGATTGAAATGTTCATATATCCAAATTCAATATGAATAAGATTATAGTGACAAGAATAATATTAATATATTTATATCCGATCTAAATTTACTTTATAAAAAAATTAAAATATATTTTATCATTACAAATCATTTAGGTTAAATGTTAGTTTCCAATTAAAATTTAGTATTTTTCACTATTCACTGAAAAATGAAAATTCATAGAAAAATAAATAAAGTTTACCCTAAGCTATTTCTTACACTAAAACATTGAAAATGAAGATAATTTTCTGAAAAAAAAAGTTTATATGATATTAAAAATTTGGTTTTAAAACATGTGCGCCATTACAAGGCAACAAAACTGCCTTTAAAAAACAGATTTTTATGAAATAAATTTCATTTATACTTATACCATGCCTAGAATAAACATAGGAAGAATGTTAAACATTATATTGAATATATTAGATATATAATTCATTAATATAATTCAATAATGATATTTAGTAAATTTTTTACGATAGAACAACTTTGGGTGCATAGAAATAGTTTTTTAATTTAAACATTTACAATATATTCAATTGGATTATATTTTCATTTATAATTAATTTTTAACCTATTAATTCTTTAAATTATCAAGTATAAATAGTGTTTTCAGAATTTTTTTGATCTTATTAATGTCCACAATTCTAATGTCTAGGCGATACCTCTCATGATAACGAATAATATAAATATTATATTGTTGTATGGTAAGACCTAGTCTCATGTGTAACACAACTTATCGATTATACATGATGTTATATGAAACTCTTGATATACAAGGTGTTTAATATATTTCATTTAAAATAATAAATTTCATATAATTCAAGCTATTAATTAATTTATATTAATTTTAAAGTAGTTATTTCATAAAATCCTAGGATGTTATATCATACGCTCCTTAAATTGAATTTCTCCCACGAAATTCAATATGGTTATCAAAGGAATAAAATTTTTCAAAAGTAATTTATTAAAACCCACATTGTTAAAATGAGATTAATTAAACATAAATTAAAAAGTTAAATTGGGAAACATAAAGGTTACCCACTGTTATGCATTACTAAGATTAGAGATAGGAAGAACATTAGTGGGAAATTAAAATATGGATATATAAGGGGAAACTAAATCTCATAGACTAATAGAGAGTGACAGTTAACATGTTCTAGAGGATTTAAATAAAAAAACATCATCCAAAAATATTGTTAAAAGTACATTAATATCATTATAAAATATTGTAATATGATAAAATTTATTTTTGAGATTGTTTTCCTAAAGAAGAAAGATTCATTCACCATTTGGGCTAAAAACATAATGAAATATTCTTAAATTACATGTAAAATTTCATTATCTATCCAATTTCCAACAAAAAATAATTTTTTCTCTTGATTATGAGTATTGGAGATGAATTTTTCACACCTGAATAACTCAAATAAAATTTTAAATAACACATAAACATAAAAGCTATAACAAGCTATTCCTCTTATAGTTAAACACTAACTAAATTTTTTTTCACATGGTATGATAATTACCATAAATTTTAAAGCACCATATGATATATTAATATTGAAATGTAATAAAAAAATTTCAATCTAAACAATTCCATAAATAACTATCATTGAAATTATTCAATCATTTCCAAACAAAGCTTGAATCCCAAAATTTAGAAGGGAATGACCATATATTTTTCCATGATAAATAAACTATTATTCCAAATGTAAAATACCATATGTTTATAAAATAAAATATATATTTACTTATAAAATTGTTATACTAATCCTGACATTATGTGTTCTAGTGGTATGTGTGAAACTCTTATCGTTATTCGGTTATGGGATCAATCACCACACCATTTTTGGATTCACTAGTTTGTCACCTAGTAGATAATGTTATTTTTTTCTTTCAACATAAATACTAGTCCCTCCATAAGTAAAACATCATGTTTATCCTAGGGATTATAAATACCTTGACCAAAATAAGCATCTCCAAAAATTACATTAACAAGTTCAATATTTTATCTTCTAAAACCCCTAAAATACGGTGTATATGATTTTTGAACATATGATCAACTATATTCTTAAAAATTTTTGATGGTATCTAAAAATATTAATACACCCTCACATGGAAACCCCATATTCTAAAATTTTATCCAAACCTATCCTTTGATACAAACTATAACATCCTAGGACCCTCACTTTTATATTATATACCGATATTAGGAACATTACATTTCCATTTTTCATGCCAATGACTGTGACCTAATTTTTTCCCTACAGACCATACAAAATCAAATTGAAAAATTGGATCAGTTACAAAAAAATTAAATATTATTCATAAAGTATAATATATTTAGGAAAAGTTCTGTAAAAAAAATACCCAAGTATATAAATGAACATTTCACACATTTAACCCAACATGTATTATTTTACATTAGTTCATCATCACCATACTTAAAGAATTAATAACAGACCCAAATCATTCAAACATATTCTTTATAACCTGGGGAAAATTAAACATAATAAGGGTGTGATAAAATTCTTAGTAATGTTAAAAAAATTAATTTTCAATTGAATTTCATCAGGTATCATAAAAGTGAATAATTTAATGATTATATAATCAATGTGTGAGAGTGAAACATAAAAGAAAATCATACCCATCAGTTCTTTTATCATCACATTAGAAAAAATTTAAAAGGTATGAGTCGTCATAATAAATAATCATAAGCCATGTGATATCAATATTAATCATATGAAATTTTATAAACCCATACCCGGAAATTAAGACCCTTTTGGTAAATAGGACCATCATTCTCATAAAAAAATTTCAAAATCCTTTTAAATGGAACAACTATATGATTCAATTCCAATATAATCATAACCTAATGAATTGGAGATCTATAATAGAGATTTATCTTTTTATATGATATTTCGGCCTCACACATGAGTTAAAATAGGGCTCAAACCTCTATATAATATATATTGGTCTCACCCATTTTTCATGAGATATAATGGGGCTAAACACTTCATATAAGGTGTATCCAGGTCACCCATTTCATATAATGCTTAAGGATAATATCTTGATTATATAAAAATCATCATAAATTTCATAAAAAAAATTTATACAATGATTTAAAAGAAATAGGACTTATATCAATCAATTTTAAATATAATTCACCTTTGTAAATTAAATGGGTTTTGTAACAATCTCTATGAAATAATATTTATATATCCATAGAAAAAACAAGGATGGTATCAATAAAAATTATAACCATATTATCTTCTGTTTAAAAATAGTTACTGATGATTATGAAAGGAAATTCCATTAAAATATCAGAAAATAAATTTTAGAGAAAAATACCCATCTCATTTTGAAAATCACTTTTTAAAACATAAATAATTTTGAAATCAGTTTTCATTGAAAATAATCTTGAAAACATATAAATTAATATCAGGAAATAATTTAAAACACTTTTTAAATCATAAAAAAATATAAAATCCTTTCCCATAAAATGATCCCAAATCATTTAAAAACTTTTTCAAAAACATTTTTATAAAACATTGTTTTGAAAGAACATATATATCTTATTTAAGGGATAAATAAATAGTGATTATCATAAAAAAATTCCAAAAATCTTAATTAAAAAATAGTGTAAAATGGTAAAATTAATTAGAAATATCATTAATAACCAGATAAAGGGGGAAATAATGATAATTGTATGATTTCAACATTATAGACTCAATCATACAAATCCTGATAAATGAAGACATTATAACAAAAGATATGTATCAATTTTATAACAATGATTCATAATCCCCATAAATGAATAATATTAAATGAAAGTAGTAATATAATGAAAAATAAGGATATTCAAAATAAAAAATTTCCAAAAGTAGTTATATTATATTTATAAAAGAATATAGGTTTATAACCTAACAAACATATCAAAGAAGGTAAATTGTGACAAAAATCCGCTACCACTTGGTAACTTTGAAACCGTAAACTCAATAAAATAGAGATCATAAAATGGAAATTTAAATCCCAATAAATTAATGTATAATAAAAATATAATAAATTCATGGGTTTTAAAAATTATTCCTCAACCATAAAAATAACATAATCTCAAATTTAAGTCACGAAAATTACATTAATTTACATTGAGGGCCTTTTCATGTTTATAATTTTGGAGAATTATGTCATAATTCATACATAAAGTTTACTATATAAAAGTGGATAAAACTAAAAAAATATCTATTTCTAACAAAATATATAACTTTTAAAAGAAAACATAATTTCTTCTTCATGATAATTCTTCATAACATTCTTATTAACTTCCTCCTTTCTATAAACCATCTTAATACCTTGTGAAAACAATTTAAAACTTTGTATGACCACAAAAAGATAATTACGGTACATAAAAGTATGAAAAACCCATTAGTCCATGAATACAATAAACCTTGGAAAAAATTTCGAGAATGTTATAATTTTCACCCATAAAACATAATCTATTTACCTTACCTCATGAAATTATAATATTCATGTAAAATTCTATAGAAAACATAAATCATAAAGGTATCTTTTTGAATGAATTTCATATCACAATTACATTTATAGTAGCTATCAGAATTTTATAGTTAGTAACCTACATAGTTACATTTTGAATAATAACCATTATTTATTCCCTTAATAACTTTGGTGAAACCATATCCATTAACTCTTTCTCATAACCAATTGCATTGGAGAAAAATTACTAGCTCACCCACCCTCAATTTATCACCAAAACACATGTACTCATAAAAACTTCCACAAAACATAACATAACTGAAACACATAAATCATTCATAAAATTAAAATCACTTTTGAAATCAATTTTAATTTTTAAAAATCCACACACTCAAAAATAAAAACATTTTTTTTAAAATAAATCTGGAAACCATTAAGGAAGAATCATAATCTTAAATATAAATAAAAGAGGGAAAATCCAGTCATATTTTCTAGGTTAAAGAAATTCCCTTTTAGTGCTTTTATAAATTGTTGGAAAATGATCTTCAAATGTGGGGTTTTAAAAGTATGTCCCTTACCTTGACACAGACTCATCACGTATAATTTTTATTTTCCTCTCCTTTATTTTCCCTCCATTGACTAACAAATTATCACCTATATGGAGGGTGTTCTTCCAAAACTAAGGCCTCTATAATGTGGTTAGGGATTATAATAAATGATTTGAGATGGTATCAGCTAATAAAATAGATTCTAATGTCTGTAGAAAATGGAAAAAGGGGTTCCCTTTTATAATAGAGTGGAGGTAAAGTCATAGAATTCTTCAAAATATTATTAATTTTTTATTCCAAATGGATAAAAATGATTTATTTTGAAAATATTATGATTAATGGTTCAAATCCATACATCCAAAATTCATATAAAAAAATTATAACATTAATAATATCAATTATAGTTATTTTAGTGTCTTTATTATCATTTGTTTTATAATTCCATTAATTAAAAAAGTATGGCATCATTATTATTTATAACATTAATTAAATTATTTATTCTCTAGAAATATACAATAAATCGTCATGATAAATATAAAAACATAATCATTCAAAAGAGTATTTCTAGTCAAAAAGATCTCATATATAACCCATCATTATAAAAACTCGGTTGGTAAAAACAAAAATGTGGAAAATTCGTCTTTTATTTGAATATATTATTATAAATATGATAATCTCATCTATATGGCTTTAAAAGTTTATAATTTCAGAATAAGGATAATTTTGGATGACACACAATAATCTAATGAAATTTGGTCGAGTTTTAGGGTAACATAATGACATATATAATATTATTTTTACACTTAATTACTTTATTTTCGTTTAATAATGTAAAAAAATACTAAACATACTATTAATAATGTCCAAAAATAAAAGGGAATAATTTTATAAATATTTTACTTCTTATTTCATATATGGAATCCGTTTTTCAAAATTTTAAACTTACAAATTGATGAAATTAATTATAAATAAATCCCACGAACGGAACAATAAAATGAATTTTGAATGAAAATACATTCAAAAGATCACAGTGTTTTTATATTCAATTTCAATGTGAAATTGATTAAAATGACCAAAATATGATTAAATTATATAATTTAGATCTAATTATTTTTTAAAAATAGTTAAAAATAAAACTTAACACCATATATTATTTTTGTGAAAAAGTTGTTTTTAGTTAAAAATGAATTATTTTTTCACTATTTGTCAAAATATAAAACTTATCAAAAAAATAACAAATATTAAATTAATGTATATTTTTATAATATATATCCAAATTTGAATTTTATTTTTTCAAATATAATTTAAAAAAGTGACAAAATACCTTATTTAAAATAAGTACTCCATTAAAAGGCCACAAAACTGCATTTTTAGAAAATTACTTCTTTTATGTAAAAAACAGTATTTATTATTATATTATTCATATAAAATATAATGGATGATTGTAAAAGAAATTATAATTCAGTGTATGATTATTATATGTTACTTGAGTTGTTATATTCTTCACCCCTTTTGTAAATTTCATCCTCTCAATTTTATTTACATGTTAAATAATTGAGGATACATTTCCTTCATTGCATTTTCTAATTCTCATGTTTCCTCTTCAACCAAATGGTTTTTAAATAAAACCATATCCAAATGGATCAACTAATTCCAAAACATTTACTCTCTATGGTGAATAACATGAATTGGATCTTCCCCATAAGAAATATTCTCTTCCAACTCAACTACTTTGGACACAAAACATGAGATATATCCAACGTATCCTTTATTAACATTGAAACATGAAAAAAAAAATATGCATGGGAGAAAATTAGAGGTAAATCCACTAGATCTTAAATTGATCCAATTTTCATTGAGATTTCATTGGGTCTAATGAACCATGGTATTAGCTTCAATTTCATACAAAAACACATCCCACTTTTCCATGGAAAAACTTTGAGAAAGACATAATCAACTACCATCGAATGAAATATCCTTCCTACGTTTATCCACATAAATTTCCTACCTTCTCTTGAATTTCATAATGTGTCCCTGAATAAAATGAAATTTCTATTTTTCCCCTTATTAATTCTTATCCACATCAACTCTCTTTCAAATTTTTCATCAGAAAATGTTACAGTTCAACAACTATTTCTGTACCATGCCTCAAATTTTCTCATCTTTGTAACTGAATGAATACTATTATAATAAGAAAACTCAAATGATGAATTATTTTGATACCAAAATACCTAAAACTATTTTTGTAAATCACATAACTTATCTTCTATGTTCAAAATTGTGTGTTCTGATTGCTCTTGTGATTCAGGATGAAAAACTGTTCAGAAATATAAATCGATACCCAACAACTTCATAAGGACCTTACAAATGTTAAAAGATAATATATGATCATGATTAGATAAAATGGAGATAGTTAAACCATGTAACATAAATATATCTTTGTAATACATTAGTCAATTTTGATCTAGAGATAGAGTGTCTTGAATAGGAAGAAATTGTGAAGAATTAGTCAATTGATATAAAATAACCTATATCGCATTATAACCACAAGAAGTATTTGGTAATCCCACCAAAAAGTAAAAATATATGTTATACCATTTTTACTCTGGAACTAGTAAAGGATGAATCATCCCCTTCACCAACTATCATTCTTCTTTACCAAGATAAAAAATCAAACATTTCATGGTAATGTTAGCAATATCTCATTTCATTCCACCCCACTAGTAATACTCTCAAAGGAATCTATATATCGTAGTTATTCTGTGATTAATTGAAATTGGGGAAATATGATCTTCAAATAACAAATCTTTCCCCAACACTGAATCATAAGGAAGGCATAATTTCATCCTAAATCTCAAAACACAATCATTATCAATGTTAAATTACAAAAACTTACATTGTTAAACCAATTTAACATTTTCTGTAAATTATAGTTTTACTTTTACGCTTTCATAATTCCGTTTGATAGAGATGATTGCACTGACACTTTAAAAAATAGAGGAATTTCATGCACCAACAACTTCTATAACAAAATTCATCAAATCATTAACCAAATGGTCATATTCCAAATGTATCATGGTTAATGTGGTATTACGTTTCTGACTCAATGTGTTGACTAGTTTAATTAATTTTTTAGGGTGGTAATGAATCATTAAATTATAACCCATGATTAGTTCTAACCATCTTCTCTGTATCATGTTCAGTTCCTTCTAGGTGAATATAAACTTCAATCAATTATGATAAGTATATATTTTATATTTTACTCATTAAAATTATTCCTATAAATTTTTAATCCAAAAAATAGAATAAATTTCTAAATCATGTGTATGGTAATTTAATACATTATGTATCAACTGACATGAAGCATGATCAATTATGTGATCATTCAACATTAGTTCAAAACCAAGTCCTTTCCATGAAGCATCACTATAGATGAAAATTTCACTACTTATGGATGGAAGTGACAGAACAATGTAATATCTTATTCTTATTTTGAATTTGTGAAAACAATCAGCAGATTCATTTTCAATATAAATATAACACCTTTTTGTGGTAACTTAATCATTAAAATAGATAACCATGCAATGTTCTCAGAACATACTATATTAATACCGTACTAAATTGAGACAACTACAAATATCAGTTATATTTTTGGAGCTCAACCATTCAGCAATAAATTTTGTTTTAGTAGGATCAATTGTTATTTTATCTTTAGAGACAATGTGATGAAGGAATGAAGTTGTTTGTAACCAAAATTCACCATTTCAAAATTTACCATGGATTTTCTTTATTTGTTTAAAAATAATCCTTATATGTATTTTAGGCTGATCTATATTTTTATAGTTTATAAAAACTTCATAATATAACAACAAAAAACATATCCAAGAACTCATGAAATATTATATTTATAACATCCACCAATATAGTAGTGCATTAGTTATCCCAAATAGAATAACTATAAATTCATAATGACCATATCAAGTATTAAATTTAGACTTCAAGATATATGATTCCTTCACATCCAACTGATGTTTAACCGACCTCATATCCACCTTGGAAAAATATTTTTCTCCCTAGAGCAGATCAAAAAAATCATTGACATGAGGAAATTGATACTTATTCTTAACAATGATTTTATTCAAGGATATATAATAAATTCAAAGTCTCATTAAACCATCTTTATTTTTAAAAAACAAGATAGGATTACCCCATGGTGAGGTGATAAGTATAAGGTAAAATTTATCTAATAATTGCTGTAATTTCTTTTTTAACTCTAAGAGTCCCACATGATCCATTCGATGAGGGGTTTTTTTAAATTAACATAGAATCAAGAAATAATTCATCATTTAATCCAAAATCCCACTCAATTATAATACTAGGCTTGCAACATCCCAGGTAAATAAAGAATGATAAATTTCCATATTTATTAAATTTTGTGATTTAAATATTAATTTTAATTTAAAAAGGATTCTATGTTTGATAGCATACCCAATAAAAAACCACGGGTTTTTTTAAATCATACGTTTCACACAACGTTGGGTCATACTAAAAAATAATAATATAATATTATTTTAAATTATAGTCAACAGATAGCCATTATAATAGCGGGAATGAATAGAAATAACCAAAATATGATTATACATGTTTTTTAAAAAAATTTCACATTTATCCAAAAAAATTTAGAGGCTGAAAATGTGAATGAATCTAATTTTACGCATAAATACCCTAATATTCTTGAAAATTCTGATTTAAACCATTTTATTGGTGAACCCTTTTTAAATATAGTTTTTGGACACTTTTATATCTTATATTTGATAAAATAAAATATTTTTTTAGAATCAGGACAAAAAAAAATTACTTTGGGTAAATTTTTGGTATTTTTCTGATAAAATTCATTTTTATAAATATTGAAAAATATTGTATTTTAATTCAAAACATCCTTTTAATATAATTTATTTATATGGTTAGATTATATTTTTAATTCATTGTAATGTTTAATCTGATTATATGTTTACCATTTAATCCAATTTTGGTCTTTGGAAGTAATTTCACTTTGATATTGGACATAAACAAGTGTCAATCTTTTGATAATTATAATTTCTTAAAAACACTCTTTTTATTTTCACAATGGGAATTAATTTTAAATTAATTATTGAAACTTATATGTTTTAAATTTGGTAAAATAGATATAATTGTTCAATTTTTAATATCAAATATTTCTTAGGCTAAATTTTTTGTATTTTTCATAAAACCTTCAATTTAAAATTAATAGTGTAAACGGTGTGTAGTAGTTAAAAACCAACTTTTTCATTTAATTGAAATTTTACCACTTCTATGAATTGAATTTTGAAAACTAAAAATACATCATTGTTATTAGTATGTAAAATTTTGTTAAATAAGATAAAAACAATTTTTGGTGAATAGTAACTTTGGACTTTTATTAATCTCGGTGAAAGGTAAATAGAGTAGTTCAATTGAAAAACAATATTATAATAATATAAAATTACCCTAACATGTGTATTAATCCTATTTTATGATACATATCATACCATGGGCATCCTTGGGTCAAATTTGGGACCCGATGGATCCATTTGGGAGTGATAATGACACTTTGTGTTAATTAATTTAAAGTAAAGACAAAATTGACATAAAAAAATAAATTTTACTAAATAAATTTTATAATGGGTTATATGACTTAAATCTTAAACTATAATTATTAATTTGAAATCTAAAATTATTTTCTACATCATTGTATTTTTTTTTTATTTTTAGACATAAAATAAATTAAAAAAATTATGACATAATAACGATGTAGTGTTTACCTCATTAATGAATTTTTTAAATTAATAATATTATAACATTTAAAAAAATATATAAACCTATAAAATTTTGATTGGATGATTTTATTTCGAACATGATTCATCTTATCTTTGATTTTAATGAGTTTTTGACCTTTATAAACTATGAATCATTATATAATAAAATAATATTTTCAAACCTTCCAAAAGAGCTCATCCTCCCCCTTATAAAAAGTCCTCACCTTTAACTCATTACTCACACCTCTCAAGTCCCTTGGCTCATCAAAACTGTGCCCAATTAATCTCCCTACATCCCTCCCTTCCACTTAGAATCCTTATCTTTGGCAGAAGTCACTTTAAGTAAACCTTTTGGTTCAAACCAAAAAGAGTTACCCGATTTAAAGGTAACATCTTATCTTAAGTTATTTTGTTTTATTTTACATTACAAACCCCTAAACTCTTTTTATTACATTATTTTATAATAAAACCAATATAACCAATATAATTGGTTGTTTCTATGGGATTTATTCTAACTACACTTACACACACCTCCATCTAATGAATAAGATCATATTGTCTCTATGGACGGCAAACTACTGTCTCATGAAACGATGATTGTTCAAATATCTCCAACCACCTTTCATGGTGGCCATGAAGATAGAACTGTATTTAAATGTGATATATATTATGTTTATGTTTTCTTTATGCTTTCTGTATTTCTCATTTATAACATACCTTTATGGTTTCCATAATGTGAAAATAAGATAATTTTATTTGAGGATGTACGGACTATCGCTCCCTCAAAGTGATATGACACTTTCATACCATATTTGGGATATATAATGTATAGAGTTAATTAAATTATATATGATATTATACTTTAATTTTAATATATCTATGTATAATTAAGGTTCCATTCCATTAAAATACAAAATAGAAATGAATGTAACGATCATGTGTATGTACGGCTTCCTGTCTCCATGAAAGGTACATTACATTTCTTATCATATCTCCAAATGTTATGTGCTATCATAAATACATATATATACTAGATATATATGATAAATATGTTATGTAAATCATTAATATCATTTTGGAGATGATGGATTTTTTACCACATGGACAATTTATAATTATAACAAGTTCATTGTTAACTCAAGTTCCGAACATCGACAAAATGTTCGATATGAACTCAAATATTGAAATAATACTTATAGAAAGGTAATAAGTGAAATAAAAAGAATAATATACTTTAAAAAAAATTTATAATCAATTAGAAATTAAGTTAATTTTATTATTCATGAAATTAAAGAACGAACGGGTCATGTCAGACACGAGGTAAGGGACTTCTTCTCAATCTCTATTCAATGAGGCATATTTTGATTTATACATTACATTATATAATACAGTTTATAAACACCTTTGACTTTTCATTTCAAACAAAATGGAATAATTGTTTATATAAACCATTTTACTAATGGAAAAAAGGGATGTTTTTAACGTTTGCGGAGACAATGACATCTTAGTCACCGTAATCGTTATTTGGATTCCTATATAAGACCTAATGTTTTATTAAAATTGAAAAAGGGAACCCCCTATTCAATTTTTCTGTGTTTTTGGTATTGAAAATTATTTTTTTAAATAGATGGATTATTTTAATATCGTGAAATTATTTCTTGTGATTGGTAATTAAATGTAATTAGTGAATTGTTTATATTTGCAAAATTTTATGTGTTATGATTTTATAATTGAAATTGGACATTTGACAGGTGGTTACATGATAAACCAAATGAAGGGTGGTACCATGATAAAAAAGGATGGGTGGTTAGGTTATAACCTCCAACGCATTGTGTATGGAATTCGGACATATGGCTATTCCATTTAGTGATATGTGTGCAAGTCGACCGTATGGTTTTTCCATATACGTACGTTTATGTCCCAAGTAACCTATATATGTTATGTGTGACTTTTATGGGTTTTATGGTAATATTTTGGTTAAAAATGGGTAGGCAATGATCTTTTATTCAGTGAAAAGTATTTACTACTTCATAAAGGTGAAAATTATTGCTTATGATTAGGTATTCATGGTTTACATGTTGTTTTGAAAAACTAACAACTTTCCTTCTTTGTGTATCCCTTACTGATCTTTTTATGCTATCCCAAGTTTGTGAAATGTTTTTCACAGTAAAAAAATTGGAATAGGGCCAAGGATGGGATAAAGGAAATGTCATGCTATCAAAAACATGAAAGTAGACATGACCCATTTTTTCAAAGATTTTATATTTTATGAAAAACGGATACTCAGTAGAAGTGTCTTCTTGTATATTCAAGTTTTTATGTATATGTTATGACCTAATTCTCCAAATATCTAAACCTGAAAATATCCTCAATGTGAATTGTTAACTTCATTCAAGATTTTGTAATGTTTAATGTCAGTGCCTTATTGTTGGTATCATAGGTCAGTTTTGATAACGTTAGGATTTTGAATATTGTTAAATTAATGTCTATAAATTAATTTATTGAAATATTGAAATGATAGAGAATTTATATATCACAAAGTTTCATTGCCTAAGATATTTTAGTGTTCAGGATGTTTTTTTTTGAGAAAACATGGTAGCTTTTCTTGGAAGCCATACAGAGGAAAATGACCTTCCAATTCAGCATCCTGAGATGGTTGGAATTGGAACTGAATAGATTGTTGCAGTGATGGCTTAGTTGAATCAGGATATAAATAGTGGTGGTATCAATGCACGACATCATCCAGATCAACCACATAGGAACATTTCTTTAGTGAAGCATTTCATGAGGCAACATCCCCAATCATTCAGAGGTTCATCTGACCATGTGCTAGCTAAAGGGTGGATTAAAGCACTGGAGATTATTTTTTATGTCATGGGGCGTTTATAACATTAAAAGGTTCATCTCACTATTTACAGTTTTGAAGTTGAAGCAGATCAGTGGTGGTCGATGGTGAAAAATATCATGGATCGTGAAGATATTTATTATATTGTTTGGGATAAATTCAATGGTATGATTCTTGAGAAATATTTTCCTATGTTTTTTCATCTTAGGATGGAAAAACAATTCCTGTAATTGAGGTAGGAGGCTAACTCAGTGGATTCTTATGATGAAAATTTCACTTGACTGGAAATGAATGCTAAAAATTTCATCCAAGATCTTGATAGTAAGATAAATCAATTTTACTTAGGAAAAAAGCCGCGATATAGAAGAGCATTAGCCTCTAATGTATTCAATACCTATGAAAACTTTTCTGATGGGTAGAGAAAGTAAAAATGGAGTTTTTTGATGATCAGTTGTTCTAAAAGAGTAAACAATAGAAGTGGTCTTGTTGGCAGGTAAAGGGAACAAATTAACCAATGTAGCCTGCAAGTAAGAAAATTAAATATCCATCTTGTGATAAGTGTGGTAAAAAGAATCCTGGTGAATTTTTATCAATGCATGGAAAGTTCTTCTAGTGTGGTAAGTCTGGTCATATTGATCGCAACTGTAAGGAAGATGATCAAGCACGCAATGAAAATCCAACGGTAAGATGTTTTTTGTGCAATGAAATTGGTCATTATGAAATTGAGTTTCCAACAAAGAAATCAAATGAGGGAAAGTAGCCGGACTATAAGAAGAATGTGGTGGAGAAATTGTTTACAACTACTTCAGCAGATGTTAGTCCATCGAATGAAGTATTATCAGATACACTATTTGTTTGTTCAGATTATGCCAACGTGTAGTTTGATTCAGGGTCCTCACATTCTTTCATTTCTGAGATGTTTTCTAGTAAATTGGAAATTCCATATCAAGATATGAATCCTAAAATTATGGTAAAAACACCTAGAGTAAATGTTGATACAAAATGAAAATATAAGAACCATCATATACAAGTGTGCGGAAAGAATCAACCTGCAAACATAATATTTTTGCCTATAATAGAGTTTGATGTTATTATGGGTATGGATTGGCTTTCGGTTTATCATGCTAAGATTGACTGCAGAGCTAAAGTGGTTTCTTTTTAGAAAGAATTTCAATTTGGATACAAGAATGAACCCTTAATTTTGATAACATATCAGAAAGATGAGAACTAGTAAAATATGGAAATGAATGATACCTTGCACATATTTTTGGGAACAAAGGAACTATATATATTAAGGAATTTATTGTTGTAAATGAGTATCTTGTTGTTTTTCCTGATTATTTTTTTTGGTATTATACCTGATCGGGAAGTTGAATTTACTGTTGACTAAGTTTCTGATGCTAAGACAATTTTAAAACCCCCTTATCTGTAACACCCCAGGTAAATAAAGAATATGACATATTTATATTTATCCATATTTGTGAATCAAATATTAATATTACTTTAAAGGGGATGCTATGCTTGATGGCGTACCCAATATGCAACAACGAGTTTCTTGGGAATCTTACGTTGCACTCTAATAATAAAATAATAATATTTTAAATGGTAGTTGACGCCTAGCCATTGTAATGGCAGGAATGAACAGAACTAACTACCAAATGATTATATATGTTTTTCAAATATTTTTACTTTTTACAATAAATGTTAGAGGATTAAAAATGCGAATGAATCCAATTTTAAGCGTAAACATTCTAATATTCTTTAAAAGGTCGATTAACCACCTTTCGATGGAGAACCTCTTTTAAATCCACTTTTTGACAATTTTATGTGTTATATTAGACAATATAAAATTCTTCTTTAGAATCGGGACATCAATATTTACTTTCTGTAAATTTTTGGTATTTTTCCGAAAAAGTTCAATTTTTAATGAATAGTGAAAAATGTTGTATTTTAATTCAAAACCTCTTTTAAATCTAATTTATTTATATGATTAGATTATATTTTTAATTGGTTTTAAAGTGAAATAAGAATATATTTTTACCCTTTAATCCAATAGTTGTCGATGGAAATAATTTCACTTTGATATCGGACTTAAACTATTGTCAATCTTTTGATACATTTTGTTTCATAAAAACACGCTATTTGTTTTGACAGCGGGAATTAATTATTAAATTAATTAATACAACTTATATGTTTTTAATTTTGTAAAATAGACATCATTTTTGAATTCGGAATATCAAATATAGCTTAGGGTGAATTTTTGGTAATTTTCTGAAAAACTTCAATTTTTGATGAATAGTGAAACCACTAAGTAGTACTTATAAAAACTGATTTTCCGTTTAAATGAAATTTTTCCACCTTTGTGTTTTGAATTTAAAAAATCTGACATACATGGTTGTCATTAAGAAGTAAAATGTGGTTCAATGGGATTAAAATAATTTTTTGGTGAATAGTAACTTATTAAGTTTTTAATCGCGATTAGAGGTAATTAGTGTAGTTTATTGTATGAATAATGTTTTAATAAAATGAAATGACCTAGAAACATGTCCTACCCTCATTGGATGTGTCATGGCAGACCAAGAAAATCCATGTGTCAACTTGGGGACCCCATGGAGCCACTTTGTTTGGAAAATGACATAAATACCTTTTTATTTAATGATAAAGTAAAAATGACACAAACATGAGATGTTTTACTAAAAAAATATTTACATGGGGTTATACAAGTCATATTTTTGACTATAAATAGTCATTGGAAATATAAAAATATTTCCAACATCATTGTATTTTTTTATAATTTTTAGACATTAAATAAATTAAATTATTTATGACACCATGATGATGCAGTGATGACCTCATTTTTTAACGATTTAAATAAAATGGAAAGATAATGTAATATCTAAGACCTACACGTGTCCAAAACCTATTGTATGGGTGGATTTAGAACCATTATCACCTTATCCACGAATTATATCAATGTGGGACCTTTTAAATCCGAAACTCATTTTCAAATAAAGTAACATTTTCTTACTTTCCAAGAGTGCCCCTCCTCTCCTCCTATAAAAGGCACCCACCTCTACCTCCTTACCCACACTTACGAAGCCTTTGGCTCGGCCAACCCCTGAAAATTTTGTCTCTCCAAATCCCTCTATAACTCCTTGAAGCATCACTTTGGGCAGAATCCTTTCCAAGGAAGCCATTGAGCTCAAATCAAAAGAAGTTACCCGATTTTAAGGTAATGTCTTCGCTTGAGTCCTTTTGGTTTTATTTTGCTTCTCCAACCCCATAAACTCTATTTATTCATTTATTTTGTAACAAATACAATATCTTAAATTTACTAGGATGTTGTTATAAGAAGGTTTAGAGCTACACTTACACACACCTACATCTAATGGTTAAAGAACATACTGTTTCCGTGGATGGCGAATTTATGCCTCCCGAAACGATGATTGTTCAACATTCTTATAACACCTTCAAAGGTGGCCATTAAGATGACACTATATTTATATATTATATCTAATATTTTTATGTTTTACTTAAGCTTCTGTATTTTTTATTTATGGCATACCTTTATGGTTTACATTATGGTTAAACACGATATCTTCATTTAAGCAAGTGAGGACTGCCGCCCCCTCAAAGTGATTTGATTTGTTAATGGAATATTTGGTACGTATAAAGGATATATTTAATGATATTATATATGATACCATACTGTAATTAAAATACTATTATGTGTCATTATGTTTTAATTCCATTAAATATGAAATAGAAAAGGAAGTAGCGTTCATGCGTACGTACGGCTTACCGTCTCCATGAACGGTGCATTTCATTTCTTAACTCTAAATGTTATGTAATATTATAAATGCATGAATATACCGGATATATATGATATATATGATATATACATGATGAATACAATTCTGGATATAATGAAACTTTGACCACACGAACAACATGTAATTGTAAGAAGTCCACTTTCGACTTAAGAACCAAGTTTCGACAAAACAAACATTATTAACTTAAATGATTAAAAAATGTCTATGACATGGTAATAAGTGATATAAAAGGAATAATGAACTTGAAAAAGGTTTTTAAGGAAGTATAAATTAAATCAAGTTTATTATTCAGGAGATTAAAGAATGATCGAGTCAAGTCAGACCCGAGGTAAGGGATCTTACTCCTCTCTTTCTTTTTAAGTACAATCTTTTATGTCATTCCTTCTAAAGCTCATCATTCTTGTTATTGGGATGTTATTTTATATTAATCTTTGTGTAATTTTTATGTTCAAATGATGAGAGAACCTATTCTCTCTCATCAATCCATTTTGGAAGTTTTTAGTGGCGCCGTTAGGCTGCTGAATTTTCGTAAGAGATCAAACACCTCACTTTCTTTTAAAGTACTCTCCTTTATGTCACTTCTTTTAATCTCCTCTTTGTTATGTTGAGGGATGTTATTTTATATTCCTATTTATATAAACTTTATTTTAATATGATGAGAGACCCTATTTTATCTCATCAATACATTTTTTGTAAGTTTTATGTGGCGCTGTTAGGCTGCCGAGTTTTCGTAAGGGATTTTTCATCTCACTTTTATTCCCGTGAGATTTATGCTACATTTGCCACAATTTCCTTTGAGTGGTCTATGTATTTCCCATTATTTTACTAATTGTGTAATATACTTTCATCTATGAGTATTTACATCAATGTTGTGTTGTCCTTCTTTCACAGGGTGCATGTCTCGAAAGATACCCATGTCGGTAAGGGAACCTTTCACCCTCCTCTTTTTAAAAGACTTCTTTTGTTATGTCTTTTAATTCACATACTATTATGTTGGGATTTGTTCTTCTATATCCTTATTTATATAAATTTTATGTTCAAGTGATGAGATCCCCTTTATATCTCTCATCAACCCTTTTTATAAAATTTTATGTGACGCCGTTAGGCTGCCGAATTTTACCAAGTGAACTTCTTAACCCAATTTCGATTTCTTTGGGTTCAACATGTAGTTATTGAATATGACATCCTTTGAATATGTGTGAATAAAATTTGATTGTTTTACACTTAATATCCACTTATATTAGGTGTATTTATATTTTTCACACATAATTATGAGAATGATCTATCCTTAATTTAAGGATACCTTCTTTATAATGGATTTCATCTCATTTTACATTTCTTTTGAGACATCATTGTTGTTATGCACCAATTCACTCTTATATGGTATGTATACTGTCCTTTGACATATTATATCATGAATCCATTTATTCTCATGATATTATAAATTTTGAATTAAATATTATTCCGCTATTATTTGTATTCAAGAGTCTCTCATTTTGTTAAAAACTCTTTAACAAAAATATCGTTTTAAATGTTTTAAAGATTTATTAGTCTAAATATTTATCTTTAATGTCCATGTTTTCAAAATGGTTTTCAGTATTTATTTATATGGACATTAATGTTTTAAAATTATAATTCCATTAAAAGCTTCAAAGTGGTATGGGACACTTTGATTCAAAAATCTCTTTTAAATGGTTTTTGAAAATGGATTGATTAATTCAATATCTGGGAATTACTTACTGTGATTGCAAATGAAATGTTGTTATTGAAATGTTTATATTTTCAATTTTTTATTTTCAATTATGGTACTTGGACATTTTACAGGTGGTTACGTGATAAACCATATGACGGGTGGTGTCGTGAATACCAGGACGGGTGGTTACGTTATAACCTCCAATGCATTGGGTATGGAAATTGGCCGTATGGATATTCCATTAGGTATGTATGGAAGTTGGCCGAATGGCTATTCCATTAAGTTATATGTGTGGAATCCAACCTTATGGTTATTCCACTCAAGTATGTTTATGTCCCAAGTTACCTTTATATGTTATGTGATCTTTATATGGGTTTTATGGTAGCCTTTTGGTTACAGAAGGGTAAGTAATGATCTTTTATTCAGTGAAGAGGTTTTACTACTTCGAAAAGGTGAAAAGTATTACTTTGTTAAAGTATACATGGTTTACTTGTTGTTTTGAAAAACTAACAGTTTTCATTCATTGTGTTTCCCTTACTGAGCTTTTTATGCTCATCCCATGTTTTTGAAATGTTTTTCACAGGACTTAACGTGGAATAGGGTCAAGGATGGGATCAAGGGAAAGTCATGGTACCTAAAACATGGAACTAGACATGTTTTTTTTAAGAGTTTTTATTTTATGGAAACTTAGTAGAAGTTTATACTTTTTAATCTTTTGAGATGTAATAGTTATGTCCTAATTCTCTAAAAATCTAAACCTGAAAAGACCCTCAATGTGAATTATTCATTTATTTCAATATTAAGTAAGGTTTAAGGTCGGGGCCTTATATTATCGATTAGCTCAAATTGAACTTTTAGAGTTAAAGAAGCAATTGAATGTGTTATTAGATAAAGGATTCATTCGACCTAGCACATCACCATGGGGTGATCCAATCTTGTTTCCTAAAAAGAACGATTGGTCAAGGAGACATTTCATTGATTATAGATCATTTAGTAACATCATTGTTAAGAATAAGTATTCATTTCCTCATATTGATGATTTGTTTGATCAGCTCTAGGGAGCTCATATTTTCTTAATGATTGACTTGAGGTCGGTGTACCATCAGTTGAATGTAAAGGAAGCAGATATTCCAAAGACTATTTTTCATAATAGATATGGAAATTATGAATTTGTATTTATGCCATTTGGGTTAACCAATTCACCTACTGTATTCATGGATCTTATGAATTGAATTTTTTGTGAGTTCATAGATAAGTTTTTGGTTGTGATGATTGATGATATTTTGGTTTATTCTAAAAGAAAATAAGTGCATGAATGTAATTTAAGGGTTTTTTTGTAAACCTTAAAAAAATAACTGTAAGGGAAATTCAGAAATTGTGAGTCTTGGTTTTAATAGATTTCATTTTTTGGTCACATCGTTTCAAAAAATGGAATAACTATTGATCCTTCTAAAACACATGTTGTTGGAGAAAGGCCAAGACCCACAAATATAATTGAATTTGTAGTTTTATTAGTTTGGAAGGTTATTATAAGAGGCTTTTTGAGAATTTTTCAAGGTTATCAAGTCCAATGACTATGTTAACTCGAAAATGTGTTATGTTCATCCGAGAAAAAGAATGTGATTGTTATTTTCAGAAATTGAAAAGAATATTTGTGAATGCTTCTATTTGGGAATTACCTTCCATAAATGGGTAATTGTTTATCTACTGTGATGCTTCATTGAATGGACTTGTGATGTGTCCTTATGAATAATGATCTGGTGATTGCTTTGCTTCACATTAGTTAAAACATCAACAGTTAAATTACCCTACACATGATTATGGGTTAGCTAGAGTTGTTTTTACTTTAAAAATTTACAGGCATCATCTATATGAAGTAAAATGTGAAATATATGTTGACCACATAAGTCAGAAGTATATTTTCTCTCAGAAATAATTGAAATGAGAGGGAGGAGATGGATAAATCTAATCAAGGATTATGATTTTACGATTCATTACCACCAGAGAATGGAAAATAAAGTGGATGATGCTTTGAGTCGAAAAAGTAATTCTTAATTAACCATGCTACCTTTGGAATGAGATATTTTGGTTTTTGATTTGGTGAGCTTTGGAATAGAAGTTGTTGGTGCAGGAAATTCCTCTGTTTTGTTTCTGGTGTTAGTGAAATCATCCCTATAGGAGAGAATTAAACAAGCACAGAAAGAATACACTGAGTTACAAAAAAATGTTGAGTTGGGTCAGAAGGGTACATTTCCTGATTTTAACATTGATAATCATTGGGTTTTGAGGTTTGGGAAGAGATTATATGCGTCTTATAATTCATATTTAATGAAAGAGTTATTATCTAAAGCTCACAGTTCTCTGTTTTCAATTCATCCTAGAAGTACTAAGATATACATAGATCTTTGGGAGTATTAATTTTTATATGGAATTAAAAAATATATTGCTGATTTTAATAAGAAGTGTTTGACTTGTAAATATGATAAAGCAGAGAAGAAGTTACCAAAAGGCATGCTTCATTCTTTAATGGTGCCAGAGTGGAAATAGGAAAATATAGCCATGGACTTGGTTGTGGGATTACCAAAGACATATAAAGGTAACAATGTAGTATAGGTTATTGTTGATTGGTTGACTAAATCTACTCATTTCCTTCCTATTTGATATAATTTATCTCCATATAAACTTTCTCAGTTGTATGTTAACAAGATAGTTTGGTTGCATGGAGTTCCCCTCTCCATTGTATCTTTTCATGATCCCTTGTTCACTTATAACTTTTGAAAAGGCCTTTAGAAGTAGTTTGGTTCTTAATTAAATTTTAGTAAAACTTTTCATCAACAATCTGATAGGAAGTCAAAACGAATAATTCATACCTTTGAAGATATGTTACGTTCTTGTTCAATGGATTACAAGGGAAGTTTTGACCAATATATTCTTTGGTTGATATTTCTTATAATAAAAATTTTATTTCTTGTATAAAAATGGCTCCGTTTGAGGCATTATATGGGAAGCACTGTCAAACTGTAGCTTTTTGGGATGAAGTAGGTGAAAGGAAGTTGATGGGACTAGAATTGGTAGGAGAGATTGAAGAAATATTTCAGTTAATTTAGAAGAACAGAAGAACAGATCAGAGCAGGCAGAAATGATATTCGAATAACTGGAGGAAGGATATTTATTTAGAGGTAGGTGATCATGTATTTCTTAAAGATTCTCCATGGAGAAGTGTGATCCGTTTTGGTAAGAAGGGAATGTTGAGTCTAAAGTTCATTGGACCCTATGAAATCCTGGAAAAAGTTGGATCAGTTTCCTAAATAGTGGATTTACCTCCAAGTCTATTCCTGGAACATAATGTTTTTCATTTTTCGATGATGATGATATATACTCCAGATCCACCTCATGTTTTGAGCCCACAGGTAGTTCATTTGGAAGAGAATCTCTTTTATGAGGAACAACTTGTCCAAATTCTTGACTGAAGAGATCACGTATTGTGGAATAAGGTAATTCATAGGGTAAAGGTTTTTTTGAAAAGCCATATGGTTGAAGAGGCAACATGGGAATCTGAAAATGCTATGAGGGATAAATACCCCCAATTATTTCATATGTGAATAAAATTACGAGGACTTAATTCTGAAAATGGGGGAAGGATAGAACATCCTAGGTAAATAAATAATAAGAAATGTTTATATTTATTAATATTTTTATTTAAATATTATTTTTAATTTAAAAGGGATGTTACGTTCGATATCGTACCCATTTCACAACAACAGGTTTCATTGAAATATTATGTTGCTCACAACGTTGTGCCATACTTAAAAATAATAATATAATATTATTTTAAATGGTAGTTAAGGCCTATCCATTGCAATAACGGGAAAGAAAAGAACTAACTAAAATATGATTATACATGTTTGTTAAATGTTTTTATGTTTATCCATTAAAATTTAGTGGTTTAAAATGTGAATGAATCTAATTTTAATCATAAATACCCTAATATTCTTTAAAAGGTCGATTTACTACCTTTAAATTGCGACCCCTTTTTAAATCTAGTTTTTGACACAATTATTTGTTCTATTTGAAAAAATAATATATTTCTTTAGAATCAGGACATCTAAATTTACTTTTGGTAAATTTTTGGTATTTTTCGGATTAAATTCAGTTTTTAATGAATAGTTAAAAATACTTTATTTTAATTCAAAAATGCCTTTTAATATAATTTATTTATATGGTTATATTATCTTTTTAATTTTTTTAAAAATAAAATTAGATTATATTTTTCCATTTAATTTAATTTTGGTCATTGGAATTAATTGCTCTTTGAAATTGTCCATAAACATGTGCCAATATATTGATCGTTATTATTTCGTAAAAACACACTTTTTATTTTCACAACGAGAATTAATTTTAAATTAATTAATAAAAAATCTATATTTTTAATTTGTTAAAATATAATTCATTTTTCAATTAAAATTATCAAATATATCTTTCGGTGAATTTTTGGTATTTTTCTGAAAACATTAAAATTTTGATGAATAGTGAAATCATGGAGTAATAGTTAAAAACTGAATTTTTCATTTAAATAAAATTTTATCGCTTTTGTGAATTTAATTTCAAAAATATGACATACATGGTTGTTATTATTAAGTAAAATTTGGTTCAATAAGATTAAATTACTTGTAGTGAATAGTAACTTTTGATTTTATTTACCGCCGTTAAAGGTAAATAGGGTATTTTAAGGAAAAAACAATATTATAATAATATAAAATTACCCTAACATGTGTCCAAATCCTATTGGGTGAAACATTTCTGACCATTGTTTTCCAAGGGTATATTTTGGGACCCCATAGAGCCACATGGGAGTGATAATGACACTTTATGTTAATTAATTTAAATTGAAGACAAAAATGACATAATCAAATATCTGTTAGTAAATCAATTATTACACGGGATTATATAAGTTATCTCTTCAACTATAAATATTCATTTTAAATATAAAAACATTTACTAAATCATGGTTTTTTTATAATTTTAGACATCAAATAAATAAAAAATTTAATGACATAATAGTGATGCAATGTATACCCCAATATTGAATGATTTAGATAAATATGATTAAAAAAATTAAAAAAATATCTAAATCCTACCCAATTATTATTAGATGATTTTATTTTCAACATGATTCATCTTATCTTTTACTTTAATGAGTTTTAGACCTTAAAAAACCTATAATCATTATATAATAAAACAATATTTTCAAACTTTCGTAAAGAGCCCCTCCTCCCCCTTATATAAATCCCTCACCTCTAACCCATTACTGACACCTCTCAAGCCCCTTGTCTCAATTACCCTCTACCCAATTAATCTCCCTACATCCCTCCCTTCCACCCTGAAGCCCTAATTTTGTAGAAGGCAGTAGAACTAATCCTTTTGGTTCAAACCATAGGGAGTTACCCGGTTTAATGTTAATGTCATCTCTTAAGTTCTTTTCTTTTATTTTACTCCTCCAAACCCCTAAACTCTTTTTATTACATTATTTTATAAAGACCAGTATACTAAATATATTAGGTTTTGGTTATGAGAATTAATCATACTACACTTACACCCACATCCATCTAATGGATATAAACATACTATTTTTGTGGACGGTGAAAAACTGCCTCAAGAAACGATGATTGTTCAAATATCTTCATCCACCACTCTTGGTGGCCATTAAGATGGAACTGTATTTATATGTCATATATTTTATGTTTATGTTTTCTTAATTCATCTTTATTTTTTATTTATAGCATACCTTTATGATTTCTATAGTGGGAAAATACGATACTTTCATTTGAGGAAGTGCGGACTACCGCCTCCTCAAAGTGATATGACTCGTTCATACCACCCATGGGATGTATAAAAGATGGCGTTATTTAAATTATATAGGATATTATACTATAATTATAATATACCTAAGTGTAATTATGCTTTCATTCCATTAATATACGAAATATAAATGAAAGATGTGTTCATGCATATTTACAACTTACAGTCTCCATGAATGGTGCATTTCATTTCTTTTCTTATTTCCAAATGTTATATACTATTATAAATACATATATATACTAGATATATATAATATAATTTATATTTAAATCATTAATTTAATTTTGGAGATAATGGACTTTTGAACACATGGACAATTTATAAGTATAACAAGTTCATTTTTAACTCATGTTCCGATCATTGACAAAATGTCTGATAATAACTCAATTAAATACCCAATTATTATAGAAAGAAGATAACGTATAAAAAAGGAATAATATATCTAAAAAAGGTTCTTACGCTAGTACAAATTAACTTAATTTTATTATTCAAGAAATTAAGGAATTAAAAGGTCTTGTCGGACATGAGGTAAGGGAATTTATCTCAATCTCTGTTCATTAAGGCATATTTTGATTTATACACGACAATATTTTATACGGTGTTTAAACAATTTTTAATTGTCATTTCATTCAAAAGAAATATTATTTTTCTAAAAATCATTTTACTAAACAAAAAAGTAAATTTAATTAACGTTTTCAGCGATAATGACCTCTCAGCCGCCGTAATCATTATTTGGCTTCCAGTATAATCCTTAATGTTTTTTTTAAATGAAAAGGGGAACCCCTTATTCTATTTTTGGGTGTTTTTTGAATGAAAATTATTATTTAAGTGGATTGATTATTTCAATATCATGAAATTATTTCTTGTGATTGAAAATTAAATGTTATTAGTGAAATTTTAATATTTAAAATATTTTATGTTTTATGATTTCATAATGGTACATGGACATTTGATGGGTGGTTATAAGATAAACAAAATGACGGGTGGTGCTGTGATAAACCTGGATGGGTGGCTACGTTATAACCTCCAATGCATTGGGAATAGAAGCTGGTTATATGGCTATTCCATTTAGTGATATGTGTGGATATTGACCGTATGGTCTTTCCATTTAAATATGTTTATGTCCCAAGTTACCTATATATGTTATATGTTCTTTATATGGGTTTTATGGTAATATTTTGGTTAAAAATGTATAAGAAATTCTTTTTTTCAGAAAAGAGTGATTACTACTTCAATAAGGTGATAATTATTACTTATGATAAGGTATTCATGGATTAGTAATTATTTTAAAAAACTAACAGTTTTTTTTATTTTTGTATCCCTTACTGAGCTTTTTATGCCCATCCCAAGTTTTTTAAATGTTTTTTGCAGAACACAATGTGGAATATGGTCAAGGATGAGATCAAGGAAAAGTCATGCATTTTAAAACATGGAACTAGATATTACTCTTTTTTCAATGAGTTTTTTTATGAAACAATGGATACTGAGTGGAAGTGTCTACATGAAATATTTTTGTTTTAATGTAATGACCCGGACCTCCCTGGTCCATTACTTTGTGAAAATGTGGTGTTGGAGGTGTTCCGGAAGGTCAAGGTGACTTATCCCCAACACTTTGCCGAATTTCCAGTTACGTGAACAGTGTTTCCAGAATAGTAACCTTTTGACTGTAACCTTCCAACTATAGACTTGAATAGTGTTTCCAGAACGGTAACCTTCTGACTGTAACCTTCCAACTATAGACTTGAACAGTGTTTCCAGAACGGTAACCTTCTGACTGTAACCTTCCAACTCTAGATTTGAACAGTGTTTCCAGAACGGTAACCTTCTGACTGTAAACTTCCAACTATAGACTTGAACAGTGTTTCGAGAATGGTAACCTTCTTACTGTAACCTTCCAACTGTAGACTTTAACAGTGTTTCCAGAACGGTAACCTTCTGACTGTAACCTTCCAACTGTAGACTTGAACAGTGTTTCCAGAATGGTATCCTTCTGACTGTAACCTTCCAACTATAGACTTGAACAGTGTTTCCAGAATGGTAACCTTCTGACTGTAACCTTCCAACTGTAGACTTGAACAATGTTTCCAGAATGGTAACCTTCTGACTGTAACCTTCCAACTGTAGACTTGAACAGTGTTTCCAGAACGGTAACCTTCTGACTGTAACCTTCCAACTATAGACTTGAACAGTGTTTCCAGAATGGTAACCTTCTGACTGTAACCTTCAAACTGTAGACTTGAACAATGTTTCCAGAATGGTAACCATATGACTGTAACCTTCCAACTGTAGACTTGAACTGTGTTTCCAGAACGGTAACCTTCTGACATGTAACCTTCCAACTGTAGACTTGAACAGTGTTTCCAGAACAGTAACCTTCTGACTATAACCTTCCAACTGTAGACTTGAACAGTGTTTCCAGAACGGTAACCTTCTGACTGTACCCTTCCAACTGTAGACTTGAACAGTGTTTCCAGAACGGTAACCTTCTAACTGTGACCTTCTAACTGTAGACTTGAACAGTGTTTCCAGCTTCACAAATTTGATGTTTTCTTTGACGTAAAATACTTTTAAAACCTTATATTAAGGACTTTAAGGCCGATTCAAAGGCCATAAATCCTATATTAATTATTCCTAAGGCCGGGATATTTTTACTTGGTCAAACCACGTGGGTTAATGCGATCCGTTTTTAATGGAGAATAAATCGGATCTTAAACCGTCACCTCTCTAATTTAATTTTTTTAAAGGGAACGAGATATCATTCTTCATTTTTCTTCCTCCTGGTTCTCATCTATGAGACGCTAGAACCTTGCAAGCATTCCCGTAGGAGTTTCACAATCAAACGTTACTCGGATCAGTTCCGCTCTGTTTGATGCAACCAAGTTGTGTCGATCGTTCTTCCATATAAGGTATGTTTTATCATCATTCCTTCTGGGATCACCTTCTCTTGTTCTTCCTTCCATATTAGCATGTAATCTCCATGGTTCTAATGGGTTTTCTTGGGGTTGGTTGGTACTATCGTACCGTGGCATCCTCCGGTGGATGCAGCTGTCGTGAGGAGAAGAAGACTGTGACCCATTGTGTGGATAAAGGACGTCAAGAACTCTTCGAGGTAGGGGATTCATGGCTTCTCTAATTGTTTATGTGCAACTTTAGAATTAGAATGATTTAACCCTTTGGATCACAATGAAATTGACCTAATTAAATACTTGAACCGGATTAAAAGAATTGGTTGATCGCATGTTGTTGCTTCGTACCTTGATAACGGTTTGCCTCGTGTTTCCTAGATAGAGTGATATCTATGTTTTTCTTTAATTAGATTCTCATTCATGATGAAAATTGATAAAGAACGTAAAGACGGAATTATTTGTTAAATAATTGGATAAAGATAAAGTGTCATGTTAATGAATCTGTTAACTCAATATGGATTAAAGAACTATTAGTTCGATAATTTCAAAAGGGTTCTAAGTTACCCACTTGCTTGTAAGGCTGAATGCCTTGTGGTTTGGATCTCTGAGTGCTCATTTTTTATGAAGTCTGAATGCCTTGTTAAAGGGACGAGAGCCCATTTTGTGATCTTTGATTTCATGCTGCTTGTGATTTGATGTGAGCCTGGATGGCTATTGTGATATGTGGAGGTATGAGGACTTGTGGTTGTGGCGGATGACGCCTAGTTTGGCGAGATGCATCGGTTTATGCATGTGGGTGTCGGGGAGGACACCAATGATGATGGTATGAGATGAATGTGATGGTTTGATGTTGGTGGTTTGGTTTGGATGTTTATCTGCTTTACTTTTCCCCACTGCTCAAGGCAGCTGGTATTGCTTACCCTCTTTCCGAATGAGGCAAAGACACGCGGGGTATGCCACGTGCTTTCCGTTTTTAGCCTCTCGATGGAGGATGGGTCTACGATCTTGCTATAGGCGGCAAAGACTCGACGGGTAGTATATCTACTCGCCGTGTTGAGCCCCTTTGTGTTTAGTATCATAGGATGGTTTTCTAGAATGCCTGAGATTATGGAAAAGTAATTCCATAATGAAGGTTTGTTTAAATGGTGATAATCCACGGGGATGGAGAAACTGGAATGTAATAGTGATGTGAATCCTAAAAAGGAGAAGTTTTTGAATGTGTTGCCAATTTAGTTTAATGTGGTAAATTGCTCATGGTTAATTAATGTTTAAAAAATTAATTAACGTACAGTGGAACTGATAAAATGAGAATGGAGTAATCTAATAAATCTCTTCAAATGGTTGTGTGCTTATAGGATACCTAGTCTTAGAAGTAGCAGCCTGGAGTCTGAGAGAGGTTAGCTGCAGTTGTGCCTATGACTAGGTAATGCCCATAGTGTGGTTGTGAGTTATATATATTCTGTACTTTTTGTGTTTCTATACGCTACTCCACCCTGTCGGTAAGGGAAACTGACACCCCGTGGATTCTGAGCCCTGGGGAGGTGTTTTCCCCAACATTTTGATGGGAGGTTTAATGGCTGACTACCCCCTTTGGCCCCACTCTCTTCTCTTGGTAGATACTTGTGCCATGAGGCACAAGGGTTACTTACCCCATATATGTGTTTAGAGGGCTGTAATGGCTTGTGGTTATTCACACACATATATTCTGGATATAGTATCCTATGTACTACTATAGGTGTAATGTGTATATTCTATGATGGCTTGAGGATCCTTACTCGGAGTATGGGCTGTAATGGCTTGAGGTATTATACCCGATGTATGATACACTTTATGCGGGCTGTGGTGGCTCCCGAAAACTACCTGGTTACTTTTGGTTGTGAGGACGGTGTGGTGCTTAGCCCAGGTGTCTGTGGGCAAGCCTTTGGAGAGAGATGCTCAGGACGTATGTCGTTGGGGAAAAGCGGAAAACCAGTGGGGAAGTGGTAGCGGGGTACCCTTGATATTCTTTACTATATTCTATATTCTTTTATGCGTTACTTGGTGAGAGTAGCCATGGTGAGGTTGGGAACTTAGTATACCTGTTTAGGTAACGAGTTAGTTTCACTTGTTGTTCACTGTGCTTTAGCATGCTTTCTTTACTTTTGCACGAGAGGCTTGGGGAGGATCCTACTGAGTATACTGTTATACTCACCCTATGTATATATATAAACTGTTTTTCAGGTCACTTGGAGCAGATTGGAGATCAAGATGGTTACTACTAGCTTGCGGTTGGAGGGGGAGCTATTCTGGCTTGTGGTCACTGCCGTTTTACTTTATTTTGGGTACTTTTAGTTTTCCCTTTCATTTGTAGTACTTTTTCATGACATTTCGTATATGTACTTGGGTTTCTTTTATATTTCAGTTATGCGTTGGAGTTGGTTGGAGTCTATTCTATCTCTCTCTTCTGCATGTGTTCTCTTAGAGGGTAATGCCTTCCATTTGTGTGTGTATTATACCATCGGTGCTAGTCGCCAACCCAGGGCCTACTGGAGGTGGGACTCGGGGGTCATTATCTTCCTTCTCACATTGCCGGCCCAGGAGGGGTACACTTTGTGGGGAGGGGGTCGTGACAGAGTGGTATCAGAGGCTCTGGTTGAGGGATAGGATGGAGTTTGGAGTTAGGCACAGGTGAGGATGCATGGGATAGTAGGGCAACAATGTCATTCATGTTTAGAAACTGGGGTAAACACTGGAGACCGGCAGAGACATAGGTGTTTAGGGCCCCCTATGATCTGTTGCATGGACCTTTATGCTTACGATGGCTACTAAACAAAGTGATACCAGTTGCAGGGTAGAGACCTAGGAACGGATCATGCATCATTATTCTTTGCGCATGTGTTTGAATGGGTAGACCTTGGGATAAGTAACATAAAATAAATAAAACAAAACAATTAATTAATTAATGTGAGTCTTCCATATTCCAGGCTTAGGAGTTTTAACAGTTGTTATTTTACAGGTATGGCTCCAGGTCGACGTCCTCATCAGGTTTGCGCAGAAGATGCCCAGCAGGCTGTTCCAGCAGAACGCCGCCGAGTAGAGGTTGACGACGATGACACTTGGAGGAAGACACTTTGAGAATTTCAGCGCCAGAGTCTACAGAAGTACGAGGGATCCGTTTCAGATGCAGTCACAGAAGACTGGTTGGAGGATATCGAGAAAGGCTTGAGTTCAATTCGTGCTCGGAAGGAACACTGGGTGTCCTTGGTTGTGACGATGCTTTGTGGAGCAGCGAGGTAGTGGTGGTTCTTGTTCCTCGTTGATCGTGAGGAGTCAGCAATATCATGGGAGGAGTTTCGAGACAGGTTTAGAGTCGAGTTTCTTTCTTCAACTGCGAAGGCGTCTAGTCGCCAGGAGCTTCATACCCTTCGATAGGGGAGCTCCAGTGTTCGAGAGTTTGGAATCCGTTTCAGGAACCTTCTAAGATATGCTTCAGACCTGTTACCAGATGATGAGGCCAGGGCGAGGCATTTCGAGGAGGCTTTGCGTCCAGATATCCAGCGCCAGGTCACCCCATTTATGCTAATGACATATCTTGAGGTGCTGGCGAGGTCAGAGGTTGTTGATAGGACTTTGGCCAGGACTGGATCGTCACGAGAGGGGAATCGTCATGATTCCTCACGAAGTAGAGCTATGGTCCGGGGTTCCCGGTTTTCAGGACAGAAGAGTTTACGTTCACCTGGGGGTAGGTCCTAGTCCTTCCCATCTCGTTTCTCCGGAGGCAGCAACTCTCAGGCCTATGCCAAGGGATCATGCGCTTTTTTTTCTTGTGGTGGTCGTGGTCATCAGCAGTGGGAGTGCCCAACTTTTCAGAGCAGTCATCGTGCACCAGGCGCTCCACTCCAGGTTCCTCCGTTGAGGCAGTTCCAGCCGAGGCAGCAGCAGCAGGTTGCACCAACATTAGATCACCAAAGGGTGGATGGAGCAGGCAGAGGACAGCCCCATGACACTCCCCGTCCTCAGAGAGCATAGCGCGGCCGTGGTAGTGGTCGTCATCAGGGTCAGAGAGGCCGTGGAGGAGGTCGTGGTCAGCTTCATGCTCTAGCGTTACCATCCCCAGGCGAGCCAGATGTCGTTCGAGGTACCCTTTTCTTGTTTTCTACCTTGTTGTATGCCTTGTTTGATTCAGGAGCAACACACTCCTTCATATCACCTACCCTTGTCCATGCTTTGGGACTTGAGGTAGAGAGGCTTCCAGTGCCCTTGGCGTTGACTACGCTAGTTGGAGGTCGAGCCGACTTTTTGAAGTATGTAGAGTCTGTGAGCTAGTGTTGGGGCAACACCTCTCTTGGGGAGATTTCCTATGTTTGCGAATACAACCATATGATGTCATACTTGGCATGGATTGGTTGTATTCAGTGCAGGCTGTTGTAGATTTCTACAGGACGAAGGTCGTTTTCTTTGATGAAGATGGAGAGAAAGTGGTGTTTGTTGGTGAGAGAGATCCTCGGATGAGTCATAGACGAGTTCCATCCTTATCATCCATAATGGCTGGGATGACGCTGAGTTCTTCAGAGGTTCAACAGTTGGCGTTTCCTAGGGTCGTAGAGGAGTACCCTGACATCTTTCCAGAAGAGGTTGTATCCTTACCCCCTCGACGAGAGATCGAGTTTGGGATCGAGCTACAGCCAAGAGCGTCTCCTATCTCTATGTCTCCGTATAGGATGGCCCCTTCTGAGTTACGTGAGCTACGTATTCAGCTCGACGGTCTGTTGCAGTGTGGTATTGTTCGGCCAAGTGTGTCACCGTGGGGTGCACTAGTTTTGTTTGTGAAAAAGGTTGATGGCAGTTTGAGGTTGTGCGTCGATTATCGTCGGTTAAATAAAGTGACAATAAAGAACCTCTATCCTCTTCCGTGGATTGATGACCTATTCGATCAACTGAAGGGTGCAAGTTGGTTCTCAAAGATAGACTTGCGGTCAGGATATCATCAGATGCGTGCAAAGGATGAGGATATCCCGAAGACTGCTTTCCGCTGTCGTCATGGGCATTATGAGTTTGTTGTAATTCCATTCGGCGTGACGAATGCTCCTGCTGTTTTAATGGGGTTGATGAATGCTGTGTTCAGTGAAATCTTGGACAAGTTTGTTGTGGTTTTCATCGACGACATCCATGTGTACTCCACATCTGAAGAGGAGCATGCAGAGCATCTATGAGCCGTTTTGGGAGTTCTTCGCCAACATCAGTTGTATGGGAAGTTGTCCCAGTGTGATTTCTCGGCTCGAGAAGTTCTTTTCTTGGGACATGTGGTGTCCCAACAGGGAGTAGCTGTGGATCCTTCGAAGATAGAAGCAGTGGTGTCTTGGCCAGCCCCCAAGACCGTGTCAGAGGTGCGAAGTTTCCTTGGTCTCGCAGGCAATTATAGGAGGTTTGTAGCCAATTTCTCTCAAGTTGCGACTCCTCTGACAACTTTGACCAGGAAGGATCAAGCGTTCATATGGACTGATCAGTGCCAGACAGCTTTCGAGTATCTAAAGGAGAAGTTGGTAAGTGCTCCAGTCTATTGTCTTCCAGCAGAGGGAGTCCAGTTTGATGTTTTCTGTGATGCTTCACATCTGGGGCTAGGCTGTGTTCTCATGCAGCAGAGGTCAGTTGTTTCTTATGGGTCTCGGGAGTTGCATCACTATGAATGCAACTATGCCACCCATGACCTTGAGTTGGCAGCCGTGGTGTTTTCTCTGAAGTTGTGGAGACATTACCTCTTTGGTGAGCACTTTGTGGTTTTCACCGATCATAAGAGTTTAAGGTATGTTTTCTCCCAACGTGACTTGAACTTGAGGCAGCGTCAGTGGATGTAGTTCTTGCAGGAATACGACTTTGAAATATCATATACACCTGGAAAAGGGAATGTTGTAGCTGACGCACTAAGACAAAAGATACGTAATGATGTTGTGCGTGAATCTTGTGATTCTTGGAGAGTGATGGAAGAGCTATCAGCTTTGCATCTTGATATGGGAGAAGTTGGGGGTAGAGGTTGTCTTTTCCAGATGATGGTGCAGTCATCCCTGATGCAGAAGGTGGAAGAGTCTCAGTTGGGTGACCTAGAGGTGGAAGTTTGGAGAGACAGAGTTGTATGTGGTGAGGCCCCTGATGGTTGGTCAGAGGATGAACAACACCGAGTGTTGTATCATGGAAGGCTTTTTGTTCCCTTGGCGATGTGCGAGACCGTTCTCCGAGAGTTCCATAGTTCACCCATGGCGGTACATCCTGGTGTGACGAAGATGTACCGATCCTTGAGAAGTCAGTTTTGGTGGCCTGGGCTAAAGCGTACAGTTTCAGAATGTGTGTCTCAATGTTTAGTCTGCCAGAAGGTGAAGGCAGAACACCGTGTTCCTGGTGGTCTTCTCCAGAACTTAGAGATTCCTCAGTGGAAGTGGGTGGACATATCAATGGACTTTGTTGCAGGTTTACCTCGGGCTCCGGGAGGACATGATGCTATATGGGTGGTAGTGGATCGTTTAACAAAATCATCCCACTTCATAGCGATCAAGGAGTCGAGCTCAGTGGAAGTTTTGTCGAGGCAGTATCTGGAGGTGGTGGTGAGGCTTCACGGAGTCCCTAGGACGATCATTTCTGATCGAGATCCATGTTTTACCTCCATGGTGTGGAGGGGTCTCCAACATGATTTTGGTTCTCAGTTATGCCTTAGCACTGCTTTTCATCCTCAAACGGATGGTCAGACAGAGCGAACCATCCAGACTCTTGAAGACATGTTGCGCTCTTGTGTTCTTGATTTTGGAGGTTCATGGGTGAAGCACTTACCCTTGGTAGAGTTCGATTACAATAATAGTTTTCACTCGACCATCGGTATGGCTCCGTTTGAAGCCTTGTATGGTCGGCCATGCCGTTCTCCGTTGTGCTGGACTGGGTTCGGAGAGTCAGCAATTCTCGGACCAGAACTAGTGCAGAATACAACAGAGATGGTTCAGGTTATTCGTGAGAGGATGAAGATAGCACAGGATCGTCATAAATCATATGCTGATCAAAGAAGGAGACCCTTAGTGTTTAATATTGGGGATCATGTGTTCCTAAAGGTGACTCCCCGCCGTGGGCAGCGAAGGTTTGGTCGTGGAAGTAAGCTTTCTCCCCAGTTTGTTGGGCCTTTCGAGGTGTTGGATCGTGTTGGAGCTGTGGCATATCGAGTAGCACTTCCCCCTCAGATGAGTCAGATACATGATGTTTTCCATGTATCACAGCTCCGTCATTATCTTCATGATGAATCTCATTTTATCGATTGGGGAGAGATCGATATTGACGATGATGCAACCTTCGAGGAGCGACCTGTGGAGATCCAAGACCACAAGGAGATGGTGTTGCGTGGGTGTTCTATTCCCTTAGTTCGTGTCTTGTGGCGACACGGTGGCATGGAGGAGAGTACCTGGGAGAGTGAGTCACAGATACGTACTCAGTACCCAGATTTGTTTAATGTTTAACTCTTTTCATGTAATGACGTTTCCTTTATGGTTAGACCTTTCATTTTTTATTTATGTACCTTTGATGTGATGTTATGTTTGAATTGTTTGTTATGGATTGTTTGTTTCCATACTCTCGGATGTCGTAGTTTTGTTCTAGCTTTTGAACAACTCATGGTGGTTTTCTCCTGAGAGGTATCTTATGGGGTGGTTGTTCGGACCCCTCTTTTCTTCTGGGTTGGTTTTTAATTCTCGAGGAAGAGAATGTTTTGCGAGCTATCTAATGTAATGGCCCGAACCTCCCTGGTCCATTACTTTGTGAAAATGTGGTGTTGGAGGTGTTTCGGAAGGTCAAGGTGACTTATCCCCAACACTTCGCCGAATTTCCAGTTCTGTGAACAGTGTTTCCAGAACAGTATCCTTCTGACTGTAACCTTCCAACTGTAGACTTGAACAGTGTTTCCAGAATGGTAACCTTCTGACTGTAACCTTCCAACTGTAGACTTGAACAGTGTTTCCAGAATGGTAACCTTCTGACTGTAACCTTCCAACTGTAGACTTGAACAGTGTTTCCAGAATGGTAACCTTCTGACTGCAACCTTCCAACTGTAGACTTGAACAGTGTTTCCAGAACGGTAACCTTCTGACTGTAACATTCCAACTGTAGACTTGAACAGTGTTTCCAGAACAGTAACCTTCTGACATGTAACCTTCCAACTGTAGACTTGAACAGTGTTTCCAGAACGGTAACCTTCTGACTGTAACCCTCCAACTGTAGACTTGAACAGTGTTTCCAGAACGGTAACCTTCTGACTGTAACCTTCCAACTGTAGACTTGAACAGTGTTTCCAGAACGGTAAGCTTCTGACTGTAACCTTCCAACTGTAGACTTGAACAGTGTTTCTAGAACGGTAACCTTCTGACTGTAACCTTCCAACTGTAGACTTGAACAGTGTTTCCAGAACGGTAACCTTCTGACTGTAACCTTCCAACTGTAGACTTGAACAGTGTTTCCAGAACGGTAACCTTCTGACTGTAACCTTCCAAATATAGACTTGAACAGTGTTTCCAGAACGGTAACCTTCTGACCGTAACCTTCCAACTGTAGACTTGAATAGTGTTTCTAGAACGGTAACCTTCTAACTGTGACCTTCCAACTGTAGACTTGAACAGTGTTTCCAGCTTCGCAAATTTGATGTTTTCTTTGATGTAAAATACTTTTAAAACCTTATTTTAAGGACATTAAGGCTGATTCAAAGGCCATAAATCCTATATTAATTATTCCTAAGGCCGGGATATTTTTACTTGGTCAAACCGCGTGGGTTAATGCAATCCGTTTTTAATGGAGAATAAATCGGATCTTAAACCGCCACCTCTCTAATTTATTTTTTTAAAGGGAACGAGATATCATTCTTCGTTGTTCTTCCTCCTAGTTCTCATCTACGAGATGCTAGAACCTTGCAATAATTCTCGTAGGAGTTTCACAATCAAACGTTACTCGGATCAGTTCCACTCTGTTTGATGCAACCAATTTGTGTCGATCGTTCTTCCATATAAGGTATGTTTTATCATCGTTCCTTCGGGGACCACCTTATCTTGTTCTTCCTTCCATATTAGCATGTAATCTCCATGGTTCTAATGGGTTTTCTTGTGGTTGGTTGGTACTGTCGTACCGTGGCATCCTCCGGTGGATGCAGCTGTCATGAGGTGAAGAGGACTGTGACCCGTTGTGTGGATAAAGGACGTCAAGAACTCTTCGAGGTAGGGGATTCATGGCTTCTCTAATTGTATATGTGAAACTGTAGAATTATCATGATTTAACCCTTTGGATCACAATGAAATTGACCTAATTAAATACTTGAACCGGATTAAAAGAATTGGTTGATCGCATGTTGTTTCTTTGTACCGTGATAACAGTTTGCCTCGTGTTTCCTAGATAGAGTGATATCTATTATTTTATTTAATTAGATGCTCGTTCATGATGGAAATTGATAAAGAACGTAAAGTCGGAATTATTTGTTAAATAATTGGCTAAAGATAAAGAGGCATGTTAATGAATCTGTTAACTCAAGATGGATTAAAGAACTATTAGTTCGATAATTTCAAAAGGGTTCTAAGTTACCCGCTTGCTTGTAAGGCTGAATACCTTGTGGTTTGGAGCTCTGAGTGCTCATTTTGTATGAAGGATGAATGCCTTGTTAAAGGGCCGAGAGCCCATTTTGTGATCTTTGATTTCCTGCTGCTTTTGATTTGATGTGAGCCTGGATGGCTGTTGTGATATGTGGAGGTATGAGGACTTGTGGTTGTGGCGTATGATGCCTAGTGTGGCGAGATGCATCGGTTTATGCATGTGGGTGTCGGGGAGGACACCAAAGATGATGTATGAGATGAATGTGATGGTTTGATGTTGGTGGTTTGGTTTGGTTGTTTATCTGCTTTACTTTTCCCCACTTCTCAAGGCAGCTGGTATTGCTTACCCTCTTTCCGAAGGAGGCGAAGACACGCGAGGTATGCCACATGCTTTCCATGTTTAGCCTCTCGATGGAGGATAGGTCTATGATCTTGTTATAGGCGGCAAAGACTCGACAGGTAGTATCTCTACTCACCGTGATGAGCCCCTTTCTGTTTAGTAGCATAGGATGTTTTTCTAGAATTCCTGAGATTATGGAAAAGTAATTCCATAATGAATGTTTGTTTAAATGGTGATAATCCACGGGGATGGAGTAACTGAAATGTAATAGTGATGTGAATCCTAAAAAGGAGCAGTTTTTGAATGTGTTGCCAATTTAGTTTAATGTGGTAAATTGCTCATGGTTTATTAATGTTTAAAGAATTTATTAACGTACAGTGGAACTGATAAAATGAGAATTGAGTAATCTAATAATGCTCTTCAAATGGTTGTGTGCTTATAGGATACCTAGTCTTAGAAGTAGCAGCCTGGAGTCTGGGAGACGTTAGCTGCAGTTGTGCCTATGACTAGGTAATGCCCATAGTGTGGTTGTGAGTTATATATATTATGTACTTTTTGTGTTTCTATACGCTACTCCACCCTGTCGGTAAGGGAAACTGACACCCCGGGGATTCTGAGCCCTGGAGAGGTGTTTTCCCCAACATTCTGATGGGAGTTTGAATGGCTGACTACCCCCTTTGGCCCCGCTCTCTTCTCTTGGTAGATACTTGTGCCATGAGGTACAACGGTTAGTTACCCCATATATGTGTGTATAGGGCTGTAATCGCTTGTGGTTATTCACACACATATATTCTGGATATAGTATCTTATGGACTACTATAGGTGTAATGTGTATAGGCTATGATGGCTTGGGGATCCTTACTCGGAGTATGGGCTGTAATGGCTTGAGATTTTATACCCTATGTATGATACACGTTATGCGGGCTGTGGTGGCTCCCGGAAACTACCTGGTTACATTTGGTTGTGAGGACGGTGTGGTGCTTAGCCCAGGTATCTGAGGGCAAGCCTTTGGAGAGAGATGCACAGGACGTATGTCGTTGGAGCAAAGCGGCAAACCAGTGGGGAAGTGGTAGCAGGGTACCCTTGATATTCTTTACTATATGATATATTCTTGTATGCGTTACTTGGTGAGAGTATCCATGGTGAGGTTGGGAACTTAGTATACCTGTTTAGGTAACGAGTTAGTTTCACTTGTTGTTCACTGGGCTTTAGCATGCTTTCTTTACTTTTGCACGAGAGGCTTGGGGAGGATCCCACTGAGTATACTGTTATACTCACCCTATGTATATATATAAACTGTTTTTCAGGTCACATGGAGCAGGTTGGAGATCAAGTTGGTTACTACAAGCTTGCGGTTGGAGGGGGAACTATTCGAGCTTGTGGTCGCTGCCGTTTTACTTTCTTTTGGGTACTTTTAGTTTTCCCTTTCAGTTGTAGTACTTTTGCATGAAATTTCATATATGTACTTGGGTTTCTTTTATATTTCAGTTATGAGTTGGAGTTGGTTGGAGTCTATTCTATCTCTCTCTTCTGCATGTGTTCTCTTAGAGGGTAATGCCTCCCATTTGTGTGTGTATTATACCCTCGGTGCTAGTCGCCAACCCGGGGCCTACTGGAGGCGGGACTCAGGGGTCATTATCTCCCTTCTCACATTGCCGGCCCAAGAGGGGTACACTTTGTGGGGAGGGGGTCGTGACATTTAATGTATATGTTATGAACTAATTATCTAAATCTCTAAACCTGAAATGATACTCAATCTGAATTATTAACTTAATTCCAGATTATGTAATGTTTCAGGTCAGTTCCTTATAAATCATGTCATTAGAAAAAAAATCTAGATACTCATTTACCACGAACACATCATTAATTAGAATTGATATGTTGTTTCAAAAAATATTTGAAAGATACATTTCATTTCCTTCTTTTAAAAGTTTCTCATCTTCCTAAAATTTTATTAATTATATGGTTTCATTCATTTATACAAAGTGAAAATTTTTCATAAAATAAATTTATTTATCTCTATAGTTTATCTTTGTTTTGTAAATAGATATCCAATCTTGGCCATGAATAACATCAAACTCTACAGGAGAGAAAACCATAATATTATAAGGTAAATTCATTCCACAGACAAAGACAAGAGGAATATTTTAATTTCACTTCGCCTTAATTTTACCCAAGGTGTTTTTACCATCAGTTCTATTTTCATTCCATTAGGTATAATATCCAATATAACAAAAAAACTTATTAGAAATGAATATATGTATAGTCCCCAAATCCAACAAAAAATTGAAATTACATGAAAAATAATATATACCGGATACTACTTCATTTGATTGACCAATATCTCTTGAAGTGGTTGCAATGGATTTCACCACAAAATTATATCTATACTCTAGTTTCATCCCATCATTCAGGTTACACTTTGGACACTCATTTTCATATTGACCCATATCATTACATATAAAACATTTTTCTGATTGTTTATCATATTTTCTCTTACCACTAGTGTGATGTTTTCCATTACTATGAAGAGCCTTATATCCCATTTTACAACATCTGTATCACTTAACAGATTTCTTAATTCATTCCTCAATGTGTTTTCACCATAATTTTCACAAATAATAAACTTATTTTCTTATCTATAGACTTATTAGATGAATTATTCCCTTTCACCTTCCATCTCAACCAATCTTTCTTCTAGTTTTCAAAAAACACATGACCGTTAGAGAAATCATTTTCCAAATTCTTCGAAAATTGAAAAAATATTATAATTTACAAGATGACAATTACCTTATATGTTTTAGATTTAATCCGGAGTAAATATTATTTATTTTATAATCAAGATCATTGAATAAATTTGGAGAATTGCGTTCCAGTCGAGTAGATGTTTCTTCATAAGAATCCACTGAATCCTTCTTCTTCTTGAATTCCATGAATTTTCTTCCTTAATAAGTAAAACATTCTAAAGAAAATATTTATCAAGAAAAATATATTTAAATTCATCCCACTCGAAATAATCAATCTCCTTGTAGTACCTGAAATTCTTAACCATCAACCACTATTGGTCAGCTTCACCATCAAATCGGTAAAAAAAATACTAGCTTTTTCATTTTCCAAACACCCTATTGCAAGAAAATTCATTTATAGGGTATTTATACACCCTTTATATACCACTGGGTCAAAATTTCCACAATGAACCGGAGGATGTTGTCGTACAAGATGCTCCACTAGTGAAATATTCTTCTATGGTTGATCTGGATGATCTATTTCATGGATTCCACTTCCTTTTATATAATGTATCAACAGATCAATCATAGAAACAATCTATTTAGTTCCAATTCTTGCTATCTAAGGATGTTGAATTGGAAGGATGTTTTTTTAAGGATTTCTTCCCACCACATCTTTTATGATTCCTCTTTGGAAAAACATTCTTAACAGATATATCATAGATGATGCAATATGTAAATCTCAAAGTTCTATATCATTTCAACATTATAATAAAGTAAAAAATAAAAAATGGATATTCTATTAACAATATCTTAACCCCTAAACATATCTAAATTTCCATTTGATACCAAATAAAATTCCATAACCTTAAACATTACATAATCATATTGTCTAGTAAAAATAATACTAATTTCGTTTACATTAGGGAACTTTTTAGGTTTGTGTTGATATTAAAATATTTCATAATTCATTCAAACCTTTTAACATTCATATAAAATTAATTTGACTAAAATAGTATCAATTTCTTTCAAAATATAAAACTATTAAAGAAAACATTATTTAATTTTCATGAAAAATCCACATAGCATTTATCTTGACTTCCTCCATTCCCTTACCCATCCATATACCATGTGAAAACTATTTTAAAACATTGGATGTACACAAAAAGATCAGTAAGAGACTTAAAATAAGGAATGAATCTGTTAGTCCATTAACACATTACACCAATGAAAACATTTTTAAATTTTTTTACATTTAACCCATAATACAAAAGATCTTTAGCTAACCTCACAAAATAATAATATTAATTTAAAACTCCATTGAAAACATAAATCATAAAGGTAATATGTGCCATAAATTCCATAATAATCATAAATTTATTGTAGTTATCATATCTATAAGGAGAGTAATTCTCATGGTTACATTTGGAAAACCCGCTGTAATATATTTCCTTAATCCCATAGGATAAACCCTATTGATTAACTCTGTCTCATTACATACTACATTGGAGAGACAAAATAGGCCAAACCACGCACTCTTTAACATGATCCACCCATAATAACAAAAAACTCCCAATAACCATAAATTAAGAACAAAACAAAAATATTGAATATAATATAAATAAATTTGGAAATTACTATTCATTTTTACAAATCAGCACAGTCAAAATAGAATACACATTATTTGAAAATAAAAGTGTAAACTTTTAAGGAATAATCAAATCATTAATGTGACATAAAAGAAGGAAACTCCATTCATTCTGTATAATTTAAAAAAAATCCATTGTAATTTTTAATAATAGATATATAATGATTATTAAATGAGGGTGTTAAAAAAATGTCTCTTCCCTTGATCCTGAATCATCCCATAAAATCTTTATCTTCTTCTCCTTTGGATGAACTCCTTTGATTAACAACATAAAAACTCTAAGTATGGTGTTATTCCTAAAATATAGACTCTACAATTCTTTGATGGATTTTTATGAAGGGATTTGGGGAAAGTATGGCTGAAAAAATAGGTTTTTAAGTGTGAAGAAAATGTAATAAGGTGTTCTCTTTTATAAGAGATTGGTGGTCTACTCTTGAAATTATTCAAAATATTAATTAATTTTCTATTTTAAATGGCTCCAAAATGAATTATTTTGATTATTGGATGATAATGGGTCAAAAACAATTCATTTAATCCAAATTAGACATGTTTTGATTATTTTTTTAATCCTTATCATTTTTAACACTTTTTTAACCATTTCAACTCTTTCCATGATATCATGTAATTTACACATAGAGGGTTAATATAATTTCTATAAAATTCCAAAAATACAAATAAATGATTCATTGATGTCATTTTAACACATATATCAGTTTGATGGCTGAAAACTATATTTTTATAAATTTTATATCATTAAATAAATATTTTCTTATTTTAAAATAACAAATTTGTCAAATTTGTCACTATTCATTACATGACTTTTCAAAAATATCAAAAAAAGATAAAATATAAAAAATATGTATAAAAAATCAATAAAAAACCATTTGAAAAATTATTTGATGACATTAATCATCTTATTTTATGAATTTTTAGAATTTGAAATTTCATTTATTTGATATTTCATTAAATTAACAAATTTCTGCATCCTGATTATGTTATACATTTATTTACTTAGTTTTTATCTAAAAATTACAAATAAATTAAAATAAAATATATAAAAATTTTAGTTTTTGAAAATAGTGTTTAATTATAAATATATTTCATATATAACTCCATATTAAAAATATTTCACCTTTTAAAAACAAAATCTTGGAATATTTGAATTTTCTTGGAATATGATATTATAAATGTCAAACTCACATCCAAGTGTAATTAATTGGTTATAATTTTTGGATAAAGATTATTTTATTCTACACACACTGATAAAATGAAATTTGGACTTGCATTAGGCAAATATTATAATATTTAAAATATTATTTTTCCCTAATTTTCTTTATTTACCTTTAGCAATGTTAATTAAACAATTATTAATGTTTCTATTAATAGTGTCCAAAAATAAATCGGACCTATTTACAAAATTTTTAACTTCTAATTCTAATTATTAAATCCATTTTTTAACATTACATTCATATAAATTTCATAAATTAACTAAAAATAAATAGCATTTTCTAAATGAGAAAACCTGTTTTTAATGTAAAACAGTTAAAAGGTCACTATGTTTTTATATCCTATTTGAAATTGAAATTGATTTCAATGACCTAAATTGAATTAAATTAAATAATTAAAATCTAATTAAAATTTAAACCTAAATAAAAATATAATTTAACACTATAATTTATTTAGATGAAAAAGAAAATTTTAATTAAAAATAAAATATTGATTCACAATTAATCGAAAAATAATGTTATGTGAAAAATATAAAAATTAAACCAATTTAAATTATTATATTATTAATCAAAATAATAAATTTATTTTGTAAATATAAATTATCAATTTGGAAAAAAATATATTTAAAACATGTGCGCCATCAAAAGGTGGCAAAACTTCCTTTTTTTAAAAAATAATTCTTTTATATGTAAAACTAGATTTATTATCATATTATGACTGTAATATACTATTAATGAATATAGAAACATTCTATAATTTTTTTAATATTATTATATCTTTACATGATTTGATACAATATACACCACACACAAAAAATTCTTGTTAATATAGAAAGTATCAAACAGAAATAAAAGTGTGATGATAAAAACACATACCATTAGTCTTAACGTACGTCATAATCATTAAAAACTATTATATTGTAGTTTTAAAAATGTTATTATATTATTAAATTATCATATTAATATTTTTTGTAAAATATATTATTTTATTTTGACCTTTTATTACTTATTTATTAACATTTCCTTTGTTAAAGTTACATTTCAGGTATTAACAACTTTTTTCGTATATGTTTTCAATTTTTTTTTCGTATGTTTAATAAAATCATTGATACATGATATATAGAATTTAAACCATGATATAAATAAAAAATTTATTCATTTTATATTTATTTATATTTATCTATAAAATTAAGTGATATAAAATAAAATATATTGTTCATAGAAATGGTAGGTCAAACGTATGCATAAACATTGTTTCCATTTCCGTGTCATTTTAAAGGAAATAAATGTAAATGATATATATATATATATCAAATATATACAACATTAATTACGTATATATAATATAATTTTTTAACACTAAACCTAAATACATTATATATAATGCGTAAATGAATCACAACGCTTCGTGAAGTGGTAGTCCCCCATACACAAAACAGATGTTATCGTGTTTAAAAAATGGAAATCATGATGTTACGTGTTATATAAAAATTAAATAGTCATAATTAAAATTTAAACATTATATAATAATATTATTTATATCATTAAAAAAACCTTTAAAGTTGGTAATGGGAAAATGAACGACGTAGGTTCACGAAGTGGTAGTCTATCACACACCTGAATGATTATTTTGTAACCCATTTGATGGAAGTATGTTTTTTAGGTCTCACAATTACCATAAAAAATGTCAATATATATCTATATATATATTACATCATTGTTATTATATATTCAATATATAAAAATAATTTAGGGGTTTTGTGGAAGAAATAACACAAAAATGTTCTTTGATGAATTGTACCTCTTCTTCGGCTGACTTCTTTTTTATTTTAACAAAAGGACTTCCTTGGATTGTTTTCTAAATAAATTGTGGATTCTATAATGATATTAGATATGTGAGGGATTGTTTTTGGTACATATTTTATGTTCCAAATGGATTGAATGGTGTGAATAAGTGAAGGGTGTGAGTTTCCATTTATAATTTAGGAGAAGTGGCATTATGATAAATACTCGAAATTATTTAATATTGGGAGGTCTTCCTTCATCCGATGCCTCCAAAAATTGAATAATAATGGTGGAATTAATTAATTTTTCTATAAACACCTCCACCACACAAAATAATTACATTTTTAAAAAATTTATTCCTTTGCCTCATAAGTGTTCTTATTTAATTCATTTTTTCCATTATAGAAACTTGTATTATAACATATGTAATTTATCCATTAAGCCAACATGAAAGTCATAATTATAAAAAAAATAAACCTATAGATCTTATATATCATCATAAATAAAAATATCTTCTATTTTGGAAATTAATATTTACATAATATCATGTTGCGCCCAAAAACACAACTTTAATCCAAACTTTGGAAATAATTTCATTACTATTTAGGGGTCAATGTGTTTATTACAAAAGATAAATTGGTATATTAAGGTACAATATTTGATATTTTTTCACATATGAAAGTAAATTTTCAGAATATAGGATTTTATTTGATGTTAAATCTTTTAATAAAATATTATTTTTTTAAAAAATATACTTTAATATCCATTTTGACATTATTTATTTAAATTAAATTTAATAAATTTCAAGGCCAAAGTGGAATTAAAATATTTTAATATAATAGATATTAATATTTAGAAATTAATCTAAAATAATAATGGAAGATAAATATTCGTTGTATTTTCGTCACATTTAGTATATTTAGTATCATTTATTTTATATAATTATTAACTACATAATTCATATGTTGATTTTTCTTAATCATTTTATGTAATTATATGATCTATAAAAATTCAATAAAAATTATTTTAATAAAAAAATATTTTATATTCCAATGTAATATATATATATAAACAATTTTTTTTCTACATCCCCAAATATTTATAGAAATTAAAATGATGAAAGTTGCATTTGTTTATTTTTTTGATGTATGATATGGGTAAAATTCCTGGAAAATAGTATCTAAAAATCTGAAATTTATATAAAAAGGAAATAAAGGTACAAATAGTTCCATGAAATAGAAGTTTTTAATTTTTTGGGTCCTTAAAACACCTTATATTCTCAATTTAACAACTAAGTAAACCCATTTTAACATAATCGATGTAATTAATTTTAAATTTCTTTCCTAATCACTTTTGTAAAAATATTTAATTTAAAATTATTAGAAAATGTAAATGATTATTATTTGATATATGTAATAAATTCTTTAAAATTGAAATCATATAATATAAAATTTTTAATTTAAAATCAATCCCTCAAACATGACACGAAGGTAGACTTAGTGCAAATGTTCAAAAGATTCAAAAAGTTTTTTATACCCAAATTCAATATGAAAATTAATCAAATGAAGAAAATTGGATTAATAGATGTATAATTTATATCATTTAACTTTAAAAACAATTCAAAAAATCATTTTTCAATATAAGTTATTTAAATGAATACTCTGTTTTTAATTGATATTCAGTGTCTTTCATTATTCACCAAAAAATAAAACATCTTCAAAAAATACCAAAAATTCACCTTATAAAAATTTTAAAATTATTATAAAAAAATTCAATTTTACGTTTTCAATTTCAATTTATCAGCTTTCCAAAAATTATTTTTAAAAATTTGAATCATTATAAGGTGTAAAAATGCCTTTGAAAAAATATAGCATTTATGTGTACAATGGGATAAACATTTATATCATGTCTACAAAAATAATAAGATGAATATTGAAAATTATATTTAATATATCTGATATATATTTCATTAATATAATTCAATAATAGTAATTAATTTAATTTATTATGATACATTCCATTAAGCGCATAAAAATATTTTTTGTATAAAAACATTTCATTTATATTCAATAGGGTTCTATTTTCATTTATAAATAATTGGTCACTAGTGAATTCACTATATAAACATGTTTAAAACATATTTTCATAATATATATAATCTTAGTCATTCCCTCTATTCCAATGGGTATGCAATTATAATCATGTTAATTAATAATATTAATAGTTTATTATTGTGTGGTATGACATAACCTTCCTTGTAACACAAGTTCTCGAAGAAACCTGGTGTTATGGGAAACTCAAGATAAAAAATGTATTCTGTAT